>OZ007564.1:118946702-121728830 GCA_963931875.1 Pollenia griseotomentosa | reverse complement strand
GAAAACGGATTTGCATTCAGCACGCTAAAGTCAATTTAAATCGCAAAACCAAGTTCTTGCTCACGACTTTTTTTTTTTTTTTTTTTTTGTATATTAATTGAGGTTTTAGTTACAAAATAACTGTAACTACGATCCCCGAACACAGGGACATACATGGAAACGGTATGGCTGAATTGTTGGCACATGCAAGCACCAATTTGAATCGAAATGGTTTAACATATGATAAAAGTGTTACACTCCCAAGGTTTAAGCACCTTATTGCACACAACTTTCATCTTATTTTCAGTCAGAGATGGTTTGATGAAACTATCTGTGGGGAAACCAGGAAAATCTGGCCCATCGTAGATAAGCAAACGACTCTGCGGGCACTGCAGCTGTCCAGGCATCACCTGAGAAACCTATTCGCGATAACAGCTTGCCACTGGCCCATTGGAAAACACGTCCAAGGCAAGGGCTCCCTTACAATGACATATGTAGAAGGGCCGGCGACGAGGAGGAGAAAGTGTCATCGGAATATCTTCTCCGCTCCATTTTTTTTTTTTTTTTTTTTTTTTTTTTTGTTGAAAGAAATTTTGATTTAATTAACTAATTAGTTGTTTTGAAATAAATTTTTATTTGAAATATTAATTTAATAACAGAAAATCATAATTGATTTTTGTGGTTTTTGTGAGTGCCTCGGTAGGCTAGCTGGTAGCGAGCTAGTCTATCAGCGCCGAGGTTGCGGGTTTGATTCCCGCCAGAGACTCTGGTTTCTTTCCTGCAGACAAGCATAGAGCTTCGCGGGAATAGCTAAGGAAATTAAAAAAAACAAAAAAAAAAACTCTAAGCAGCTGACATTGAAAATTAATAAAAAAAAAAATAATTGATTTTTTTCGTTTAAAAGTAAAAAAATGTAAGCTTGTAGAATTGTTGTTGGGAATTGTCAAAACCTGAGCTGCATTTAGTTAAATCAATTAACAAATTTTTTGAAACGGCAAAGTTTTTTGATAATTTTTTTTAATTAAAATTAAAAATATAATTTATTGAAAAAAAAAAATTTCCCAATTTTAAATTTTTACAGATTTTAGTATCTACACAAAAAAAAATTTTTTTTCACCAATTAAATCATTAACGAAAAATAAAATCAGTTTTAATTAAAAATGTAATCAAATCAATTAAACGTTTAATTAAATGAATTAAACGTTTAATCTAGTGAATTTGTGCATTTCTTTACATGTGCAAATTAATAGTATCAATTAAACGTTTCATTTACTTGATTAAATATTTAATTAAATCAGATTGATTTTTGATTAATGCTTTATTGGGTGAGGAATTTTTTTTTTTTTTTTTTTTTTTTTTTGTTGAAAGAAATTTTGATTTAGTTAACTAATTAGTTGTTTTGAAATAAATTTTTATTTGAAATATTAATTTAATAACAGAAAATCTTAATTGATTTTTTTCGTTTAAAAGTAAAAAAATTTAAACTTGTAGAATTGTTGTTGGGAATTGTCAAAACCTGAGCTACATTTAGTTATTTCAATTAACAAATTTTTTGAAACGGCAAAGTTTTTCGACAATTTTGACAATAAAAATATAATTTATACAAAAAAAAAAATTTCACAATTTTAAAATTTTACAGATTTTGGTATCTACACAGAAAAAAAATTTTTTTTCACCAATTAAATCATTAACGAAAAATAAAATCAGTTTTAAATAAAAATGTTATCAAATCAATTTAACGTTTATTTAAAGAAATTTAACGTTTAATCTAGTGAATTTGTGCATTTCTTTACATGTGCAAATTAATAGAATCAATTAAACGTTTAATTAAATTGATTAAATATTTAATAAAATCAGATTGATTTTTGATTAATGCTTTATTGGGTGAGCAATTTTTTTTTTTTTTTTTTTTTTTTTGTATATAATCATTTTGGTAATAGGTGCAAAATCAGCAATTTGTTTGCTTGATTCTATAAATTTGGTGATTAGAAACAATTTTTAATCTTTTCTGTGTACTTTTTATCGTATTTTTAAAAATTTTTTATTTGCTATTTTGATTTTTATTCTGTAATTGAAGTGCAATAGTAATTAATAACTTTAAAAACCTTGCCGCTATAATCCTTTTACCTTTTAAATAACTTGAAATTGTAATTTGTCGTTTACTTCAACATTCATGTGTTGACTTGTAATTCCTTGTAATTGTAGATTTTTCACATATAATTGTATATGATATTACATTATGAAATTGTAATTACTTGCAATTGCTCGTAGTTGTGTTCTTTTGCAATCCAATTATTTTAAATATAATTTCATTAAATTACAACTTCTTGTAATTTTTACATTTGATTGTAGCTTTCACTCTCAATTACACATAATTTTAATTAATGCTCCCTTCAAACAACTTTTAGCCTTAAGTCTTATTTAAACATTTAACATTAACAAAAATTATTATTATCGTGGGCCAAAAAAAGTATCAAAATGTTATAAAGCAATTTAAAATCATGTCATTACCATGATTAAATACTTGAAAACTTGAATACAGTTAATTCGTTGATTTTCCAATAAAAACGTATAACTTAATAAATCGTAAATAGTTTCTTCACTTGCTTCTGGCTGAAAGCCTGGTGAAAACAAATATTTCACTTTGTTTTAAGAGAAAAAGTGGCTTCAATAAATTTTAATTAACAAATAATAAAGAAATATAAATTGATTAAATCGAGCTGTGTTCATGAAGCAAAAAAAAAAATTGCAATTAAATTATTGTATATCAGAAATCCTAGAATTCATTATAATTTCTTTTATTATATTCATAGATATTTAATTAGTTAGTATCGTGTCTAAGAAAAGTAATTTCAAATTACAATTTTTAAGATTCAAGAAAAAATCAAGTAGCATAATTGTGATTTCTTTCAACTAGAGAGTAGAATTATAGGGTGGCGCAGAAGTAACGTCTTAACGCCAAAAAAAAGAGCGACATTTGGGCGAGCTGTGGCTCCATCTTGTTGGAAACCGTTACTTCTGCGCCACCCTATAATGCTACTGTCTGGATTGTTCTCTATCATGGCTATTGAAAAAAAACGTTCAATCCTTGCCCAGTGTTGAATGTCATACACATTAGCAGCACTTGTTCCTCGTGTTCGGAAAAATATTGTCCAATGATTGTTTCTGAAGTAATCCCACACCATACTATGAGTCTAAGAACGCGCATTTTATGTTCAATAATTTTTTTTATTTTTTAATTTTTTTTTTTTAATTTCCTAAACTTATCCCGAGAAGCGCTATGCTTGTCTGCAGGAAAGAAACCAGAGTCTCTGGCGGGAATCGAGCCCGCAACCTCGGCGCTGATAGACTAGCTCGCTACCAGCTTGCCCACCGAGGTTTCGGATTTTGGGTACCCCATGTTTGTATTGATGTGACCATTGAGGTGGACTTCACCGCTCATTATTCGGTATGATCTTTATATCTTAATAGCTTATTAAATTCTCACTTTCATAATAAAATTTGAAAACTTTGGTTCTTTTTTCTGCACTGAATCTTTCTATCATGAATTTCCCAAGCACTTTAAAAGTATGTAGTTCTGAATAAAAAAAACCGAACCAAAAAAAGAAAACAAAAAATGTATTCACTTGTTAAATCATTGTGTGTTCATTATGCGCCACCATGTAGTTGCAGAAAAAAGTAAAATTTTTGTTTGAAATAAATAAAATTTGTATTTCCTAATAAAATAGAGTTCATAAAGCAATTAATAATGATGTGTATACAGGGTGGCACGGAATGCGTTAATTGTTTACAAATTTTTTTTAAATCATTTTTTTCTTGTTTTTTCAGAAACTGACTACACAATCGAACAACGTAATGCAACACTTATTCGCCAATTAACATTTCACCGGTCTTACAGCAGGACCACTTGATTTTAAAAGAAAAGCTATTTTAAATGTTCATAAAAAATTAAGAATATGATTTTCATTATGACTTTTTTGCTTGGGAAAACAGAGATGACTGTAGAAAGTGTTTAGGGTGTACAAGGCTTATCTGCCTCGCATGTCTTTTAACATATTTTGCTAAAAGTTTTAACGATTGCTCACGCGGGTATGTAGAAATACGTCTTAAGGATATTCCACCTTTTAATGTTATCCTCCAAAGAAAGTAGGTGCAGTTGAGACCTGGAATACGGCAGAGTTTGAAACTGACAGATCTCCTGAGATCGGAGCTCCTGGTACTTTGATTTCAGTCCGACAATTCGTTAAGGCCTCTGCGGAGATCACTTGGTGGTTGTGGTTCTAACTCAAAATCGTGGGAAAGCAGATATTGAAAAGTCAGCTTTATAGGCTGATTTTCCTCATTTTCAGGGCTGACGGGTCATCCTTTGAGCTGCAGTTTAAACCCAAAGTAAAAGGTTAAATTAATCCAGCTCTTAAGCTACGGTCACACTTATCAAATATTTGATCAAATAAGCGTAACCCCTACTTTTGTTAATAGTTAGTGAGATTTAAAATGGTCTTAATATTACAAAATAAACTAATTATACTACTTGACATAGCAAAAAACAGTTTTTTGTAAGATGTGGTATTTTTATCAAAATAAATATTGATATTAAGCGAAATGATTTTTTAGTTTGGTTGTTGGTCCCGTTTTTTTCGTCAAATATTTGATAAGTCTGACCGTAGTTTTATTGAAGGGGCGATTGTATAATTCCGCCGATTCATAGCTTTTAGCGTGGGAGTGAGGAGATCCACGCGCTTCGGTTCCAGTCTAGCTATTTGTTAAGGCCTCTTTAGGGATGGCGCGCCGCGGCGTAATGGTTGTGGTTTAGACTCAAAGCCAACGGAAAGGAAATCTTAAATAGTCGGCTTTTAACGCTGATTTTTTCACTTATTTATGGGCGTTCAGCTGCTGGTGGATCTTTCTAGACAGTTTCCCTCAAACACGCAGTGACAAGTTAGTTGACACCAGCTTTTAAGAAAGGGGCGAGGGTATAATTCTGCCTATTTATACACTTAAAACTATGGCTGTATCTTATAAAGTCCTTTTTTCAAGCTGATTTACCATATTTTAAGGCGATTTCGACTGCTGGCGTATTTTCCTAGGCATTGTTGCTCACCAATAGGAACTGGATCTATCTAACTCCAGCTAATAAACAACTGCAGCTCACACATTGGGGAGGTTGTTTGTCAAGCGGTGCTAAGAAAACCAAGAGGTTAGGCCAACAAGACAGGTACACAGAAAGAAAAACACTCGGGATAAATTTAGTTTTTTAAACTTACTTTAAGTGCGATTCTTGCTTAAATTAAAGTACGAATAACACTAAAACGTACTCAAAACATTCCCAAATGGGGTTCCTTTCGAAAATCAATCCCGCACTTGCTTCAAATAAGTATAAAATTCTTAAATCAAGTAAAAGAAAATATTCAACTTTTTGTTGGTAGTGCCACTCTGAGAGTAAAATTACAAAGTGAGGGTTTAAGTCTCATATAACTTACATATTAGTCTTATCTCTCAGCATTGCATTCTTTTAGGAGTCCATAAGCGTATGTTTTTCAAAGTTTGTTGTAGAAATTACAACAACACCACATAAGTGGGAAAAAACGTTTTATTAATACCGCTTCGGATTGATTTGAGTACGGATGGATTGATTTTGCTTTTGAGTGTGTTAAAAATGATAAATAACAAACAGCACAGTATTAGTGTTTTCCAGAACGTTATAAGCATTTTATATAAATACATATACATATCCAAAATTCACAATCTAACATTTTGAAAAGTTTACAGATGAAGCAAAAAAAAATTTATAAATTGCCTTAAAATGTTTATAATTTACTTTTTTTCTATTTTCCTTGTAAAACCTTCTAGTTGTTTTGACAGTTGACAATGCTGCATATTATGCTAACTGTTAGTTAGGTCTTTTAGCGTTTGTCGATAGCGCCTTTGTTGTTTGTTAATATCTCCGCTAATTTAGGTCGAAAGATTTGTGGACATTTGTGTTGATGCAAAACATCAGAATCAAAAAAAGTAGATTTGGTTAGTTAGGGCCTTTTACGTTTTAGGTAACGATTTATGTATGTTCTTCTGAGTTTTGGATAAGTATGTTATTATGTTTAACGTATTTTAGGTCAAGTTCTAATTCGATATCAGCTTAAGTACTAAGGTTAGGCTCTATTTACGCATCATGCCTAGTTTTATATTTAGGTTCAGGGTTTTAAATAATATTTATAATTCACTCTTCACACTTTAGCTATTTACTGATATAAACTGTTAAAATTGCTTATACATGTTGTTCTTAGAAGATGATTAAATTAAAAATTTAAAAGGCAAACAAATTATGACGAAGATAAAACGCTGGTATTTTTTTTTTTTTTTTGGTAGTTGGTAAAATTATAAAATTCAAAAAAATGTAGAGCTCTTTTGTGACATCTCATTTACATTTTTAAAATTTAAATAATTCTGTCAGACTGAAAACCAAAGTCAGCAATTTTAATTTTGTGTTTGTTGTTGTAAGCACCTACAAGAGTTCAAAGTCATGACAGGTCTTGCAAGCAAAAGAGACATAATACCATAATGAACACATGACGTCAAACTTAAACAAAAAATGTGGTATTTTTAAATTTTATTAAAAAAATCAAAGCGTTCATGAAAACAGATTGTTAGCAACACAAAGAAAGTACACAGCACAACAAAATTGAGCTTTTTTGAAGCAAAAATAGCTGGTCCTTATGTATTTTCATCTGATGATGATGACGTCATTAGTTTTTCCCTACACAGCTCTACACAGAAAAAACAAAAATTGATTTCAATTAAAAAATTTGTGATTTTGAATTTGCACCAGTAAACAAATTAGTAGTATCAACTAAATATTTATTAATATTCAGCCCAATAATGAATAAAAATTCCTCGGGAGTTTTCTCCCTTCTCCCATTTTTCCTATGTAAATTCAATTGTCCAATTGTAATTGGGCTGATTAACAAAATTTTCTGCAGCAATGCTGCTGATATTTCGAAATCCACTGGATCTCATCTTCAGGGTAAAGAGGAACAATAATAAAAAACACGTCGCACACGGTTTTACATTTACAATTTTAAATGTAAAACCGTGTGTGACGTGTTTTTTTTTTATTATTGAGATCCAGTGGATTTCGGAATATTGGAAATATTTTTTAAATAAATAAAAAAATAAAAAAACTGACCTTGAGCTCTACTAATTATTCACATTAAAAAAAAATTTTTATTAGTTTTCTAGAACCTTCTAAAGGCTAAAATGGACCCGCGGATTTTCTTAGCCTTATTTTATGTAATGCTCTGTAAAAAAGTCTGCATACTCCTAATTTCAAAGGCGAATTCAAAATATCTAAAAATAATACCCCTCCTTGATCATTCCTTTATCCAAACTTGCAGTTTTTTCAACTTTTAAAAGACTACTTTTAGGCAACAAATTGTTTTTTCATTCCGCAGCTAGAATTTGGATGATAATTTTTTGTAAAAAGCACCTAATTGATTCTTCTGAGATCACTTTTGTAATTAAAAGCTGACTTATCACTAGGGCGATTAAGAACGAATTCACATATGATTCATTCATAACTATGCTCAAAAAAGAATCTGAAAATTGTATCACAAATGATTCTTTGAGGTGATTTATCGATAATATGATTCATTCATATGTTCAAATAATGATTTCTTAATGTGTTAAATGTAAAACTGATGTATCACTAGAGCGATTGACAAAGGATTCACATATGATTGATGATTTTTTAAGGTGATTCTTCGTTAGGGTACCATTTTCTCACAACGAAGTATAATTTATGATCAAAAAATGAGCTCATATGCTGTTATTTTGCTCGTTAACTCCTATCTTATTTGATTATGATACAAAATGTTAGCTGGGTCATAGCCTATATTTTGTTTTTATATTTGTGTTAATTAAGTTGTCTATTTTATTTTGATGTTAAGTGAGTTTGTTTGCATTTTTTTAATTACCATACAACCGATTACAACTACTCCCACGCACTAAGAAAATAAAGCAACTACAAGAGCACACACAGCTAGAATACGGACATTTATCAAATACAGTTTAGCCACAAAAACCATTAAATTCGACAATAAAGACATAAATATGCTTGACTAAATTTAGACAAAAAAAAATTTAATAAAAAAAAAACCACAACAAACGCAAGAAGTGAAAGTTAAACCAAAGAGTCAAACGCATCACTACCCAGCAAAAAATTGAGCTCATTAAGTAACGTATATTGCAATAGGAGGTGAAATAACTCGTTGTTTTTACAAAAAAGGTACCAATTACAACGCATTTTTATTTTTATTCAGAGACTTTTTTTGGCTGACCTAATATTCAAATTCAGACTACAAACAAATAATTTTTCCCCGGTCTCTTTCACTCTCTTGAAAAACACAATTTAGAATTATACGGAATTCCGCGAAAAAAATACTGAAATATTTTGTTGAAAAAAAACCAATTATAAAATATTGATTTACATGTAAGTTAACCCTCCGATGAGTGACAGTTCTGAACCTACGGACCTTTTTTGTAAATCATGTTATTTTCATATAAAAAATTTTATTTTGATTTTTTTTTTTTTTTTTTATTGTTTACAACTAAATTCTACATACAAAAATAATTTTTTCAATTTTTTTAATTTTTTTTTATAATTTTATACTACTAGCAATAAACCAGTTCTTAGAATTTTTTGTTCTTAGTCCGAGTTTAGACGAGCGAACATTTGGAAGGAAAACATCTGGAACTTTCTTTTGTTTTTTCATTTGCGGTCACATAGACGAACATGTTGCCGGAAACATTCTGTTAATATTGTTGTTTTTTTCTCAAAAAGCAAGGTAAATGTCAACAAAGAAAATGAGAACAAAGCGTGTCGCCGAGTACCGAACACAAAAACCATTCTCTCTTCCCCACCCGTAATTTGCAAACAAACAAAATGTTTCCCTTCCAGATGTTTCCCTGTCTAAATGGGCACTTAGTATTTTGTTCTTAGTATTTTTGTTATTAGTATTTTTGTTCTTAGAATTTTTTGTTTTTATCATCATCCCTAATGTCTTTGAGTTTAGGTCTTTGTGTTCAGAACAAGTAAATTATGTGTTGAAACAATAAAAAAATTATAATGATGCCAAAAAACATGCATTTATTAGTGAAATTCAGTACAAGGTCCATACGGACCTATTCACACTTCCGCGTACTATTCTCACTGCAACACTGCGCAACAAAATACTCTTGGAATACAGAGTAACTTCAGTAATTTCAGTTTGAAAAGGCAAAAACGTCCCTAGGGACCTTTTTACTCATCGGAGGGTTAAGCGAACGAAGTTTTCGTTTGAAGTGGACGAAAGGGCCATTATTATTTATTGATAATATTTAAAATAAGCTACAGATTTAGCTCTTCTGTATTTCTTAGGTCAATGTGACCCCATTTTATTTTGAAAATCATTTTTTTTTATGTGCGACCTGAAATATTATTTTATCCTTAACAAGAATTTGTCCTTATAGAGAATGGAAATAGCAATTTAGTAGCAAATAAAATTAAAATGGGTTTTTTTTGATTTTCGTGAACAAAAAAAAAAAAAATTCATTTTATAAAGATTGTAGTCTTGTTGGGTCATTGTGAATTTTTGGCCCCAGTTCTTGGCCTACAATAAAAAGTTTATCGTTTATTTTTATCTTTGCTATTGTATTCATATGGTAACCTCAATAGATTGATAGTTGCTAAAATGTCAGTGAAGTTTTTGCTGGGTTACAAACCCCAGACTAAAGCAATTTGCAAGAAAATTTTATTATTTTAGTGTAAACATGATGAAACCAGCGTTGCCGAGAGTAAGAAAAAAAATTTTTTTTTCGTTTACTATTTCTAGATCATAAAATTATTGGTTAACTCCTGCATAATTTCCCATCAATAATTAGTAGTATTGTGGTTATTTTGTTAAACTGTTTATGGTTTTTAATCCAATTTTTGATATTTTATTCAACGAAAGTTGATTAAAATTAATGTTTATTAAATTATTTTTATGAAATAAGGAATTTTACAAAATTTAAATTATTAAAATTTATTAATAATTTGTTCATTCTGGAATGAACTGGGAACCGAAAACAGGTTTTCACGTACAGGTTGCCCTTACGTGTTTCGATTGTTACCACTCAATCTCTTCAGAGGGGTTTGCTGTTTAACACTCACCGCCATTGACGACGGCTGGCAGTCAATAGCCAAGCATCAATCTTTAAACCAAATTGTATTTAACTTTGGAAGAAGGAAATTTGCTTTGAAGGATTACTTGAAGGACTTAACTTGATTCCTTACTTCTGTTTTTTTGTTTTTTTTTTGTCAAGAATTCTTCTTGAAGTCCACAGTATATTTTTCTGTTTTTCATGTTTTTTTTTTTTTTTTGTCTTTCTTTTTTTTGTTGTCAACTTTATTTAATTTTCAAGTTGCAAGCCAAAGCACACATTGCAGGTGCCTTAAAGGCTTTGGTAAGGAGCATATTCGCCGAAAGCATTATTTCGCTTACAAGCCATTTTAACTGGCTTTCGCAACTGCTGACCGTTTAATTAATCAGCGTTACATTGCTCTAAAGACAAAAATTGTTTTGATTTGCTTAAGAAAATTTTAAAAAATTTCAATGCTTTGCCTGATTAAAATTGAATTGGAATTCCGGCAACACTGGCTGAAACTGACATTTTCTGAAGTGTACTTAGGGGAAGTTTGAAAAAAAGAAATTAATGTATTAGTGGCAAATTATTTGCTTATTAAAGGGGCAAACACATTGATTAAATTACTCATCAAGCTGTATTGTGGTACACAGACAGAAAAAACTCGTACTAAAGTTGTTTCCACTTAATTAAGTACAGGTTGCTTTCTATATGCGTGTATTTCCAAAAGTTTGTTGTAGAAACAACAACACTATACTGAAAAAAAAATTGTCTCAAATCACCAAATTCATAGAATCAAGCAAACAATTTGTTGATTTTTCTCCTATTACCAAAATGTTTATATAGATTACTAAAAATTGAAAAACTTTAAAATTGTGAATATTTTTTTTTTCAATAAATGATGTTTTTAATTTTAATTAAAAAACATCAAAAAACTTTGTCATTTCAAGCAATGTGTTAATTGGTTTAATAAAATATACCTCAGGTTTTGACAATTCCCAACAACAATTCTAAAAGTTTAAATTATTTTATTTTAAACCAAAAAAAAAAACAATTAATTAATTCTTTAATTAATATAAGCTATTCCTATGCGCATTTCACTGGTTGCTAAGGCCAGTGAAATGCCAAATGTATTCCCAAAAATTGAAATTACTTTTTGATAATAAACAGGCAAGTGCACGGCCTAAAAAAAACACTTAATTGACAACATCTTTTGTAAAGTTGTTGTTTTTATTTTATTTTGTTTTTCTTAACCTACTTACAACTACAATTAATGTTGAGAGAATTTCAACTAATTGTAGTGGGGAATGTAAGATGAGATAAACCCACTGTTTATTGTTGATGTGTTTTGTTTAAGCTTTGATATTATTACAAGTAGAACTGTTGCTATAAGTCTTATACGCTTAACAGTTTTATTTGGTTTAATATCTTTAGTTTTTCTAAAATCTTTATGGAGGAAATTTCCTGATGATCTGGCCTAAGCAACCAGTGAAATGCGCATAGGAATAGCTTATCCCATCAACAATAAATTTCAAGTGTTTTTATCAATAATAAAAACTGGGAATTAAGCACGAATAACAAAATCTTTTGAAATTAAAATTTTGTTTTCCCAAAAATTGAAATTACTTTTTAATTAATATTTTTATACAAATTTTGTTATTTCAAAACAACTAAAATGTTTATTAAATCCAAATTTTATTTTTTAATTTTATTTCAACAAAAAAAAAAATAATTGATTCAATTATCACATTAATTATATTGAAATGCTTTTTAAAGATTTTTTTTAATTGATAAAAAAAAAACTACTGATAATTTTTTCTGTGTACACAAGTAAGTAAAAATTATTTGCTTTTTTTGTGGAGGAAGAACAATAACATGTTTAAAAAGTAAAATTTCCCAAAATTTATTTGCTGAAATTATTTGATTAGGCGCATAAAATTTTCAAACTAGAATTATTACGGAAACAATATCGGGCATGATGCTATTGTTTTAAAATTTAGAGTTCTTCTGTAAACAAAAGGGGCAATACAACAAAAGTGAAGCAGATATGTGTAACGGGTACGTAAATAATAATATTGTTACGTTACTGCCTTTCAATAACG
This sequence comes from Pollenia griseotomentosa, assembly GCA_963931875.1. Classification (NCBI taxonomy): domain Eukaryota; kingdom Metazoa; phylum Arthropoda; class Insecta; order Diptera; family Polleniidae; genus Pollenia; species Pollenia griseotomentosa. The sequence continues at coordinate 121,716,594 of OZ007564.1, read as the reverse complement.
TTTTGGTTTATTTCCTTTATAATAAACCGTTTCTAGTTCTTTATTGCAACTTAAATAAAATAAATAAAACACAAACATTTTTAATACTGTTTACAAATAACACAACTTTATTTAGTACAAAGTCTCTTTAACAACCGCAATTTATAGCTTCTATTAACAACCAACTATAATTTTCTCAGCGTTATATGTTATTGACAAAGTCTGAACTTAGAATGAATTAATTACGCTAGTCGCCGCTAGTATTTATACAGTAATTTGGTTGTCTAGAACATTCGAAATGTTTTTCGAAGGTTCGAGGCTTTACTATTCACCACACTTTAATTTGATTTATGGCAGCGCTAATGTTTACATAATTTTACCTCTTATACTGAAGCTTTTTTAACGGTCATTTCTAGGTCTTTCTGCACATTGGCATTAAAGTGTACTAAATTATAACAATTTTTAATAACAATGTAAACTAATAAAATTACTAATAAATACAAGTTAACTAATAAATACAAGATAACTGATAAATTCAACTAATTCTTAACTAATAATTACAACTAATTCTTAACTAAAGTTACTTTCGTAACAATATTTTCTCTGTATTTCTCAGGGACTTAGCGTTTGGTTTAGAATCAAACTGATTTTCGACTTATTTCAAGTACGAATTCGGGATTAAGCCAACTAAGAACTTTAACACTTAACCTTTTCGGTACTTCTTTTTTGTAGCAAAAGTGGTTTTTAAGCATCATGCACTTAAAGGAAAAAAGAAAATAATTGTAATTAAAATGTTTAATGCAATTTTAAAAATTTTATAATCAGAAAGATTTATAAAAGATTTATTTTATAGAAAAAAAACTATTCAAATGCATTTTCTTTATAACATAAAGCTATTTATTCTTCTACAGTCAGAAAGACAAATGAATTAAAAAACACAATCATTTATATTATATGTATGTATGTACATATGAATATTTCTATGTTATTATTTTTTTCTTTGAATAAAATCTATGCCAAATGGCATAGTATGATTTTAAAATAATCGGACACCTTCTTTGAACAACACTTTGGATCTAAATTTTCTTCACCTATTAAGCCAATGATAATCTGCTAAAAACCTTATGGAAAGTTATAAAATAACATTATTTTCGTAACCATATTTACAAAATTACAAAGGGACCCTTTTTTCTTAAATTACAAATCTTGAAATGCATGTTTGCTTTCTGGCCTATCGGAATGCACTGGGTGTACCAATCAAAATATTTTACGTTTCAATTTCAATAAAAAGTATTAAACAAAAATACAAAAATATCAAAAAAAAAATAATTTCTAACTGTTTTGCCCCAAACAGGGGCTTGCAAAAAACACTATGCCATATGGCATAGAATAACCGCAAGGGTTAAGTATCTACGGCAGTGATGTCAATTGTGGTTGTATTACTTTACATTAGTATTAGTGAATAAAGAGACAAGTATTCTTAATAAAGATTAAAAAATACGTAAGCATCCGCCGCATGTGCACCCGTCGCTTGATAATCGACGACTAATTGTGTACAATTGTGTACTCTCGTGGACTAAATGAAAGAGCGTAAGAATGCGTGTGAAGAATGTGTGTGAATGAATTTGCACAATTGTGCAAGGCGCTGACATCCCTGATCTACGGTGAACTGGCCTAAGCCGTGGACTTGAATCAAGCATTTGTACTTGATTTAGGGAAATTAGTACTATCGACACCACTTCATCATGTTTTAAGTACAAATGCATTGATTTTTCTTTTCAGTATATTAGAGCAAATATATTTGTATGTGAGACATTGAAGATGCTGGATGGAAAATCGAACTAATTTAGATATTACGTCAAGCATACGTTAACGAGTGAGTTCGCATTGATATCAAGCAATTTGACAGCGTATTGTGCCATTAATAAATACACAGGAAGTATTCTTCCCTCAAGGTAAAATGTAAGCGTCAAGGAACAACTTCTATGTAGTTAATCTTATTCATATCGTTCAAAATGTTGGGTTAGGTTCGAAAGTAGTTTCTTATAAAAATGAGTACATGTGGATTCGGGTGGCAGTGGGCATGCTACTAGGAGTGATAGAATTATGAAGCGTGCTCCTCTGCCTGTATCTAGCTCTGTATTGAAAAGTGGCGAGAGCTATTTAATGATAATGAACTGATAATATTGTTTTGAAGTATTTCTTACAGAAAACTACTTTTGTACGTGGCTTTTATTTCTGTTAAGAAATCGATTGAAAATGTTTTTATTTTATTTTGATAAACATTCAAAGGTTTTGTGAAACTGTAGACATTTAACAACTGTTTGCTTTTGCAATAGCAGAACACTAAGTGCTAATAAAGTTATTTCTTTAATGAAAAAACCTTAATTAAATGTTCAAAAATCTAGGGAGGAAAAACATGGGAATTTTAACATTTGCCTGAAGAAATTCAAACAGGACTTACAAAGCAAAAAGCACCTAGTTTAAAAAGCAGATAAATTTAGATACAGTACTTGCAATACCATATTTACTCTCATAATTGGCTTTATTCCTATGATTTTTCTACAAGATTAAGAAAACTTAACATTTAGAAAAGAATGAATAGTCAGTGACGCCTCGTAGTAACTAAAAAATAATAGAAGTTTGAAAATTTGTCTCTATTCAATAGTCCAGTTGTCGCGCCGTATAAGTTATAAAACTAACTAAAAGTAGATTTTTCCCATCATAATTTCTGTTCATTTAGCGCTCTTTTATTCGAATAAGTCTTGCGGTACCTCTCGGATTTCGAGATAGACGATTTAAGTGGAATTCAAGCCTCTTCAAATATTTTACCGAATTTTTCGTGATCACAGATTTTATAAAACACGACCTTCGGACAACAAGGTTTTATCTTACAGAACTTTCATGTTTGAGGGTTGCGTAAGGACACATTAATATCTTTGTAAATATTATAGTTTAAAATAAATCATTTGAAGCCTTTAGCTATTTGCAATACTGGAGGCTGAGGGAGAGGGAGAGCCACAGATTGGCTTTAAGGCAGAGTTGTAAAGTAGAAGCTTACAATCCAGGCTGAGAACAGAATTTCTTTCAATAACCCAACTAATTTGTATTGCTTTTGGGTTGATTTTAGTGAATTTCCAAAAAAAAAAAAAAAAATAATAGCATTTCCACGTTTAAAGTCGATCAAGATCAGTGTTGCCAAAACTTATTGAGGATAAAATCCTAGATTTCGTTTAAAAAAAAGCTAAAAAATGCTTAATAAATGCTAGAAAAAATCATTATGAAAAATATAGATCTTCATTAAATACATTTTTTTATAATATGCTGCATATTGTCCTTCAGGTTCAATATGCAGCAATTGCCTTTAGTAAAGGTTTGTCAGATACTTGACAGGTGCAATCGAACTATGCACAGCACATAAACTTAATGTTGCCTCTGCTGAACTTTGTAGCAAATTCTTTAGAAAGTGATGGAAATGTTTTTAGTTATGTCTGTAACACTTTTGTGCTTTCTTATTTTCGCGTGTTGCTCTAGGTCACTAATTTTAGACAATATCGCATTTGCAGTAATTGCAAACGGTTTTTTCTAAGTCATCTATTTCTTTCACCCATTCTTTTAATTTTGGCTGCTTTTGTGAATAGGTTTTTACGCATATTTTTAAAAAATATTTTCCTTTTTTGATTTTTATTTCAGTGAAACATAAGTCCCAATCTACATTTGCTGCAAAACATTTGAGTTTGTTGATGAATGTACAAGCAGTTTTTGAAAGTTTGTTCTTAAAAGAAATAGAGAAGGCATAGAAAATGGCTTAAAGCTGTAAAACAAACTTTTTATTCTATGGACACAAATGCAGTTTTAAAAAAGAATTAAAGAATGTTTTTGCAGCAAATGTTTCATAATATGGATGAGGACTTAATGCATTTACATTGTTGCATTTTTAGATCGAATTCAATGTTAGAATCTTCCGTTTTTACTTTTATACTTGTATTAAACATTAATGGAAAATAATAAGTATTGTGGTTATTTTGTAGAACTATTTATGGTTTTACATCCAAATTTTTAATGTTTTTAATAGGCTTAAGTTCATCAAATTTAATTTTCATTAAATTATTTCTATGAAGAAAGGAATTTGACAGCATGAAAATTAATTAAAATTGTTATTGATAATTTTTCATTATTGACTGTAGCCGGGATTGAACCCTGGCCGGCAGGTTACCCTGACATGTTTCGATCGCAACCACTCGATCTCCTCAGAGGAATTTGCAGTCTTACACTCGCAGCCAATCCTTAATCCAAATTGTATTTTAACCTTTGGTAGATCGAAATTTGCTTTTTTGAATGATTATCCATTTTAATTGATTTTACATGCTTTTCCTTGCTTCTGTTTTTTCGTACTTAAGTCAAGAATTCTTCTTGAAGTCCAAAGTAATTAAAAATATTAAAAATTAATGGAAAATTTAAAAAAAATTTTTAAATTAGTTTATTCATTCCAAATGACTTTTAAAAATGCTTGATCTAGCATTCAAAAAATGATAAATTGGCAACACTGACTTAGATGTATACCGATTTATGTATTTCTTCTATGTAACTGTTGAGATATTATTTGATTGTTGATTTTTGTAAGGGATCGTGATTCCCGATGCAAAGTGGATGAAGTATTGACGCAGCAAGAAATTTATCTACCGCAATTTAATTACTATTTTCCTTAAATTAGAAAATTATTTGGCCCTTAGTAATTTATTGTGGAAATTTTTTATCCATAATAGGATGCTATAGAAATTTAATGGTTTCAAATAAGTTTCTGTTAAATATTCCAATATAAAAAAAATATGTCTGTATTTGAATTGGCCCCAAGAATGTATTGCTTCAAAGTTTAAAAATTTTTTATCTCAAAAAAACTTATAGAAATTTGCCAAAAATAACTTACTGTAGAAAAATAATTGCTGTAATTTGTAGTACTTAGTCTACTGTAGCGTATACGTAATATTTACTCATTTGCTAAAACTCATACGCTATGACGCCCTTTGACTTTGAGCAATTACAAAAGGAACATAATTGTCTTAGCCATAAATAAATACATATGTAAGTTTACATATCGTTACCTAAAACGCATAAGGCCCTTACTAACAACAAATATAAATCGACTTTTTCATTAAATCTGATGCATTGAATCAACACAAATGTCCACAAAAAAATTTGGAATCTTTGACCAACATTAGCGATTTTATTGATAACAAACAAACGGCCCTATCTACATATATAAAATATATGATAAACACTAAAAGATCTAACTAATAGTTGGTATAATACACAAAAACAATATTTTCGCCAATAAAAGCATAAATCAAAAACTAAATCAGTTTTAATTAAAAAATTTAATCAATTGAATTAAACGTTTAATTGATACTATTAATTTGCCCCAGTACACAAATTCCCAAATTCACTTGATTTAACGTTTGATTCACTTGATTAAACGTTTAATTTATTTGGTTTACATTTCTAAAAAAAACTGATTTTATTTTTGATTAGTGCTTTAATTGCTGAAAAAATGTTTTTCTGTGTATACAACATTGTCATTTGTCAAAACAACTGGTAGGTTTTACAAGAGAAATAGAAAAAAATGAATTATAAAGAGTTTAATGAAATTTATAAAGTTATCATATTAAATATTTTTTTTTTCTTTTCCTGTAAAATTTTCACTTAACGCAGATTTGAATGCAAAAATCTGCACACAAATCAAATAGTGCAAAATTTGGACATATATTGCCTCACTAAAATTTCGAAAATGTTACTTTGTATGTGCATGGCTTTTGATTTCTGTTGAGGATATGCATAAGTAAAGAACATTAAACAAAATGAAATTTTGTCAAAACCGGTATAATTATTGGCTTTAATCTTGAAAAAACAAGTTTTTAATTTTAAAATTAGTGCAAAAATTTAAGTTGCACTCAAATGAGTGAAGAAAAAAAGTTGCAATAAGCTGATGGTTGCTTTTTTTAAATCAAACTATTTTTTTTTAGTGCAAAATTTTTTAACAACACTATCACTCATGTTTAGTGAGGCTGCAAATTTTCAATTCATCACTCAACATCAACAAAATTATTGTAATATTTTTGCACTATCACTAAGTGTGAGTTGAAACTGCAAAATGAGTGCACTACCCCCATCTATGATTTGTATGTTGAAAAAAAATAGGTCAACCACCATTATTTCTTGGCGTGACAGACACCAACAAGAACACAAAACACGAATTTCTAAGACTGTGTAGCATATTTTCAGGATAAGAAAATATGGAAAAATGTTGCAAAAGTGTCAAGCTCTTTAAAATTAAAACGTTTTTATTTTTTTTTTTCTTGCTAAAATTTTTGCAAAAACTTATTCCAAGAATCTGTAAACGAAAGGAAAATAATTGGAAATAAAACTGTAAAAATGTTAAAAAAGCTACTTTTTGTGGTTAATACTTTCTGATAATTCTGAAATGAATTCATGTAAAATACAAAATGTGTTTGGTGAAATGAGATGCTTGTTAATATTTCCACGTATTAGAACTCCGAATCCCCAAAGAAAAAAAAACACACACACACTTTTATCTGTCAAAAGTAACCAAACGTTTATGCAAAACTTTTCTCGCAAAGCAAACAAAAAAAGACAACTTGTCTCTTTCAGTTGCTGTTTAAAGTAAATTGATATACATATTTAATATAAAGGAAAATTTCCTAGGAAATTTTGTTTCCAGTTTTTATATAAAATGCTTTTCTATACACTTTATTACCAAATTACTTTCGCTTATGTTTAATTTATGTTTTACTGTTGACATTTTGTTCTTATTTTAAATTTAAATAGAAGAAATTTAGTATTAAAATACTTTGGCACGTAGCATCACCCTATTGAAAGCACATCTAGATTTATACACATTTCCAGCTCATTATTGGTTTGGCGCACATGCCAAAAAGTCGTAGCGGAGAAAAACGACTATTCAAGTTTACACAAAGTTTTCTGAAAATTTGCCCGGTTGATTTTTTTTTTTTTTTTTGTACTGTCATTACTTTTGCCGGCGTATCGAGCCTTTTTAGCGTTAATATCGTAAGCGAAAAAAGGCCTATTTTACAGAAGAGTGTTTTTATATATTTTTGCAGCACTTTATTTGGTTTCATATTATGCATTTATTTATTTTTAAAACTATAAAAGCGCATTCGATTGTCTTGAACATCAAGCTGAGATTTAATTGCTCATAGAACTTGTCGTTTACGATAGTTTTAATGATGTCGCTTACGATATAATCGAAAAAAGGGCTCAATATGTTTTGAAGAAAATTGTAAATTTTTGTGAACATTCATGCAAGAAGTAAATAGAATTTTATTGAAAGTAAAAGTAATTGTTTTGTGCCGCATATGCCACTTTTCCTAATTTATTTTTTAAAAGTAGATTTTTGTGCTGAATACGTAAACATACTGCTGTGTATTGAGTTGTTAAAATTTTATTTTGCTTTTGCTCCTATTTTTCTTACGGCAAAATTATTTTATTTGTTTTTGTTTGAGAAATTTGCTGCATTCACCAAACAGTGTCATGTACAGCAAAACAATCCTTAATACACTTAAAAATAGTTATAATGGGGCAAAAGTAATGCCTTATATCTCAGAAACTTTAAAAATTTCGTGAAATAGGTTGTGAATTCAGCAAGGGGGTATTCAAAATATATATACCCCATACCTAACGCAATTTTTTTTTTAAATGGTCGGTAGGTCAAACCGAGATTTCTAAAATTAATTAACTAACATTTAAAACAAAAACCATTTTTACATTTTATTTTATTTTTGTTTTAAATGTAAGCTAAACGAACGAGTCCTGCGGTCGTGTTCTACAAACAGGTTGTGTTAGAAAAGAGCTAAAATAAACTAAAGCTATGGTCACACTTGTTAAATATTGACCACTATTCTATAATTTTTTTTTGTAAGATGTGGCATCACAATCAAAATAAATATTGGAATTATATTTTAGTTAACCTGTTGGTCACGCCAACTTTTTGACAAATATTTGCCAAGTGTGCCCGTAACTTGAAAGTAACGTAAGAGTTTAGATAAAATTAAAGTACAGTTAAAGTAGAGTTAGAAAAGATTTAACGTAAAGTAAGAGTATCGAAGAGTTAAGTTGAGTTAATTTAGAGTTAGAGAAGAGCCAGAGCTTAGTAAATATACTTCAACTCTAATTAGAATTAACATAGTTTAAAACAGTATTGTTAGAGTGAAACTTAAATAGATTCAGAGTACCAATACACTAAAGTAAGCATAGCCAGTTCTTACGTATAAGTTAAAGGCAGCGGTTTTCCCATCCCAGGTATCTATTTTTAATAATGATGCTGGGATAAAGGGAATTAACAACTTGAGGCACCATCATATTTTACATTTTAAGTTTTTCTTTAAATTTGTTTGTATATTCCATAACTTAATCAATTAACTTTTAACTTACAACTATTTTCTAAGTCGGTTCGTTGCTTAGAAGCCATCTTTTTCTTTCGCAACCTTTTGTAAAATTTAAATTTATTTTTTTTGGAAAATTCAACCTTTAATATTTATAAATAGCTAATTTTACATCGTGTGAAAATTTAACTAGGGAAGTGCTTTTTTATTTTGAGCACGTGCATCTTTTTTTTTTAATTCGAGTGCCTCTTTTATTTATGTATTTCTTTTTTGTTTAACATACAACCAAGATGCCTGGATACTTGGTAGTTATTTATTTATTTATTTATCACACATCCACCCCATTCAGTCGGTACATAGTAGAATGTACTCGACGTTACAGCTGGAAATAAAATTTTTAAAACATATTTCGAAATTTTCCCAATTTACATTTAAATAAAATTTATATAATGTTATTAGAAGACATTTTTTTTTTTTTTTAAATTTGTAGCATTTTCTTAGTTTTTTTATACGATATGTCTCCAAGGATTTTTTTTAAATTCATTTTTCAGCAATATAAAAAAATTTTAATCCTTACTAATGAAACAATTGAACATTAAACCAAGCTTAAGTACTTGAAAAAAAATAAAGATGCACGTGCTCAAAATAAAAATTACTTTCCTGGTTAAAATTTCACACGATGTAAAATGAGCTGTTTATAAAAATTAAAGGTTGAATTTTCAAAACAATTAAATTTAAATTTCACAAAATGTTGCGAAAGAAAAAGATGGCTTCTAAGCAACGAACCGACTTAGAAACTAGTTGTAAGTTAAAAGTTAATTAATTAAGTTATGGAATATACAAAAAAATTTAAAGAAAAACTTAAAATGTAACATATGATGGTGCCTCAAGTTGTCAATTCCCTTAATTTTTAAAACATATTTCGAAATTTTCCCAATTTACATTTAAATAAAATTTATATAATAGGTCTGTCTGCGTACTTTTCCAGTAGCAAATACTCAGTAAATTTTTTTGGGAGAGTAAGACCAATTTTACTCTGTCGGCTGAAAATATCTCAAAAAGTACGCAGACAGAATCCAGTGAAATCTTGCAAGAAAACAGCTGATCGGTGTGTAGGCAATTGAAATGACAAAGCAAAATTTAGCAAAATAGCGACTTTTGGGAATTTAAAAACCGGGAAACAAAAATACCCAAATAATGGGATTTACCGAATGAAATCAAAAAGTTAGCGTCGAATTTAGGAATTTAAAAGGGGAAGTATAAATATTTAATATTTTAAACAAAAATACAAAAAATAGTTTAAAAAAAATTAACTTTTTGGAACAAAATGAGCGATGCGTGCAAAAAATCGTTCGTTCCGTTCCCGAGATTTCTGGGTTCGATTTTTTGCAGAATATATACAGTTTGGCTGAGTTCCAAAACATCAATATACTTTGCAGCACAAGTCAAAAATGTATATTCAAGTTTAATAATGCACAGCTTTTGTATTATGTTCTCATTAAATACTGTTTTGGTGCACATTGGGACAAATAGAATTGTAATAACCTACACGGTTGCATTGTAGCATGCATTTAAAAAAGATAGTTGCTTTGCAACCGACGTTTTGGAACTCAGCCTTTATACCGTGCAAAAGCTTGTGTTCCAAGGGATAAATCAGTAAAGCTTTGTACTGACCATTTTGGATGCACCCAAATATCTCGGGAACTAACCGAACGATTTTTTGCACGCATTGCTTATTTTGTTCCTAAATGTGTATTTTTTTTATTTGTGCTAACTATTTTTTGTATTTTTATTAAAAATATTAGTTATTTTTACTTCCCCATTTTAAATTCCCAAATTCGACGCTAACTTTTTTTTACTTTTGGAAATCCCCCTAAATTCGACGCTAACTTTTTGTTGTTATTCTGCAAAAGACCATAATTTGGGTATTTTGTTTTCCCGGTTTTTATATTCCCAAATTCGACGCTATTTCGTCGACGCTATCTTGGCACACGTAATAAAAACAGCTGTTCAAACTAGTTGCAAAATCTTGCAAGAGGAAATTTCTCCAGTAACATTTTGTAAGTTGTCTAACTTCCAACTGTCAAAAAATTCTCTTTTTGGCTCTCTCGCTGCAAGAGATTTGGAGTACACAGACAACATTTTGCAACATTTTTCACAAAATGATGCAAAATATGTGTACGCAGACAGACCTAATGTTATTAGGAGACATTTTTTTTTTTTTTTTTGTTAAATTTGTAGCATTTTCTTAGTTTTTTTATACGATATGTCTCCAAGGATTTTTTTAAATTCATTTTTCAGCAATATAAAAAAAATTTAATCCTTATTAATGAAAGATTTGAACATTAAACCAAGCTTAAGTACTTGAAGTCAAATATTAAGTCAGCCTCTTTAAAATAAAAGCTTATAAATTAATATTAACATGAAGTCCTTTAGCTTAATATTTGTGTCTATTTCTGTTGCTGCTTTTGCAGTCATAAGATTATGTTAGTACTTACTTATATACTCTCATGTAAACAATTTTACAGGAGATTATTAAGAACTTTTTCTTTCATAAGTAGTCAAAAGTATGTAAAAATACTTGACATACGCAACCAACCCAGGCAATGTAGAATCTATTATTATATCCTCCACCAACTGTGGAGCACGAGGGCATACTAAGTTTGTCATTCGGTGTGAATCCTTTTTACTATTCATTGAAGACTCCATGAAGTATATATATTTTGGGTTCTTGAGAAATTTTAAGGCTTTTTGGCCATGTCCATCTGTCTGCCTTTTCGTTAAAAAAAACACGCTCCCTTTAAAAGTTCTTAACAGAAAACAGTAATTTTTGTTATCTAATTGTTTCTAGTTCTCCTAGGCAGTTTGGTATTGAAATCCAATACAACTGATTCGATCTCTGTTTCAAAAATCACCATAGTTTAGTGACAGAATGCACCGTTTGTTATTAAATGTTGCGCTAATTCGTTTTATATGACTAGAAATGATATCGCCAAATTTCGGGAGAATCGGTCCATAATATATCATAGAACCCATATAAAGCTACACTCGGAAAATACTTTAGTACGCCTAAAAACCCATCAAGAATAATTGGTCTGTTGTAGTTGTATATGACTAGAAATTGGTAAGGAAATAAATATAAAGCTTTTTTTTTGAAAGAGATTTTCATACTTCTTAAATGTTAAAGAATGATAATGTTGTGAGTTATGTTTTATTATTATTAATACTGGTTTGTAATTTTTACCTATAAAGCCCAATCCTAAAATATACTTACTTCATATGAAAGGCAACAATGATTCGGAACAGCCAAATATAGCAAGCACTCTTTAGTGTTTTTTATTAAAAATTTAGCAAACTATGCAACTGGGGTAAGAATATTTGCAAAATATTACAATTTCACTTGAAATATAATTATTTTTATTTTCTTGATTTTTCTTAAATAAATAAAGGATTTTACTTCATTATTGATAATAAATTTATTATTTCAACATTTTATAAATTATTATATAACTATTTAAGTTGTTTAATTTTGTAATCTTTTGTTTTTGAATTAGTGTTGAAATTTTTATTGTCAAAATAATTTACAAATTTAATAATGAACAATATGTAACTCTGTGGTATTGTTAGACTTTTGTCTTGTTACACAAATTAACTATAAATAAATAAATAAATAAATTAATAAATAAATAAATAAATAAATAAATAAATAAATATATAAATAAATAAATAAATAAAATAAATGTGCTGTTGATAAGGAACATCAATTAACACAGTAAAAAATAAAGGAATCAAAAAAATCAAAATAAATAATTTGGAATAAGAGACAACCAAAAATAATTATATCTAAAGCACTCTTGATAAAAAAGTTAAAATGTAATACTGAAAAACATTGGCAGTTAAACAAATTGTGTGTTTGCTAAATAAACTGAACAGTTCTCCTTATTCATGTTTCATATTATGTCGGAACTTTATCAAGCTTATCATCACTGCGTTATTCATATTTCCTTGAAAAATAATACTAATTTTTTTTTGAATTTTTTAAATATTTTAGATTTTGCCAGAAACAAATATTTCACATTCTACGAATTCCTAAAATGACGCAGTAAAAGCTGCCTAAAATATCTTTTTTAGGTACAAGAAGAATATTTTTTCTACAAAAAAACAAAGGTTTCTTAAGCAAACAAGAGTGTGACATTTGCATATGCCGAATCTTATGAACCCTTCACCAAGTTGCAATAAGAACAGGAAGTTTTATAAATACTGTTCTTTAAATATAAATAAATCTTTTTTCTGCCACGAAAACCTCTCCAATACCGCCCACATTTTGTCGGATATTGTGTGATATTGATAGCCAAGACACTTCAAAACACACAGAAAAACAGACGGACAGACAGACAGACATCTTTTACTTAACTACGCATGTATGTATTTGTAATCTGTAAAAATAGCGAAACAAGCCTAGACATTAAAAAAAAAATAACTTAAACAAGGTATAAGGTTACTTTAGATGATGGGTATAAAAACCCAACAACATGGGATTTTATTAAAAAAGTTAGAGGCTGTCGTGGTTTTTCGCTCATATCTCAGTCATTTATTAACCGATCTGAATTTTAATAGCAAAATTAAAGGGAGCAAGTGTGACAGAAATATTAAACAACCAGTACTAATGATATCTGGAATTTTCGGAAAATCCATTTCAACAGGCAGACAGACAGACGGACATCGTTAAATCAACTACTTATAAGAACCCAGAATATATATACTTTATACGGTCTTAGATCAATATTGTAGAAATAACAAACGGAATGATAAGCGTACATGTACCCTTTTGCCAACGGTAAAGGGTACTCTTTCATCAATAGTTCGTCTGTTTGATTAAGGCATTTATTGAAATTGTATGTCATCTGCTTATTTACGCAAAGGATTTCCTCTTTTTGAAAAAAACTCCGCCTTTAAACCCCTTGAAAATTTATTTTCTTTTGAAATTCCTAGAAGCCGGCACAATTGTTGATTGTTTATATTTATTTTTAAAGCATAACGATAGGAGGTTTTATTACACACCCGCTGCAGGAAGTAAGTTCTGCTTTATAATAACGTTCACAAACGCTTATTTATTTAAATTGGCTCTTCTCTTGTGGAATTCCATTAATTTAAATAAAAAGAGGAGGAAAGTATATTTTTAATATATGGGGGATTTCATGTCAAGTGACCCAATTTTTAAAAGAAAAGACATAAGCTTTATTTGAGCAAAAAAAACCATTCCGAATAAAAAAAATAAAAAAAGTTTTAAATTTAAAAAAACAAAATAATTTTTTTTCGAAAGATTTATCAAATAGCTATCGAAGCTACTTGGTACAAAGTTTGCTAATACCAATATGTAATAAGTTACAAGGATAAAAAAGAACACCTGTATAGCCTCTAACTCAGAAACTTTTTGACTGATCTTGTTGAAAATTTGTGTCTGAACTACCTTCCAATTGGACTTATCCAAATCGGAAGACATCGACTTAAAAATTGGGTCACTTGATATGAAATCCCCCATATATTAAAAATGTACTATCCTCTTCTTTTTATTTAAATCAATGAAATTCTACAAGAGAAGACTACATATGGAGGGAGTATTATTTAAAAATACTTTAAGCAAATACTTGTTCAATTTTGATGACTAAAAGCCCAGCTATATAATGCACAAGCTGACTTAAGGAATGTTGCAAATACATGCTAAGTTATATGAAACTCTCGTTTGCTTAAGCAAATTGCGAAGCTGAACACACATTCCGTACGGTATCAGTTTTTTTGTTTTATGTTGTATTTGTATTTTTTTTTTTTTATTTAGTTTGTTAATTTTTGACATTACCTGATGCAAACTCATGCATATTAAAGTTGGGCATTTATAAAAACATGAAAGCTCAAAATTTTTATATAACATAATAAATGATTTAAAATTCTATAAGCGCTAAAATTATACGAAATTCTAGTTTCTGAGATCTTTGGATGAAGTTTCCTGATGATCTGGCCTAAGCAACCAGTGAAATGCGCATCGGAATAGCTTGTCCCATCAAAAATACATTTCAGTTTATCAATAGAATGAAATTGGAATTCAGCACATTTAAACGAAACATTGTTGATTATTTTTTTGAAAAACCTTGATAACTTAAATCCATTAATTTTCGAGCACGGCTGCATTTAAGCATAAGTTATGTTTGTATCCATTTCGTACTAGTTTGAAAAATAACTCCACTAGAGAGCGATCAGAGTTCAACAAAATAATTGCGTAGTCAGACTAGACTTGCACTATAAGGCTAGTAGAATTGTAGTAAAACTGGAATAAAACACGAAAATAATTAGAAGAAAGTATTCAAAGTTGAGATAAGGTAAATTAAGAGTAAAAGTAGCATATAACAAGAGTACAGTTTAACCTAGACTTAGATCAGAGTAGAATATGAGTGGGATTGTAAAAGAGAGAATAGAATTATAATAAAATTTGAGTGGAGTTTCTGTATAGTCAGTTTTAGAGCAGAATTCGAGCAGAGTTATTGCAGAATAAGAGTGTAAAGGAGCAAGAGAAGAGTTAAATTAAAGTAGAGTTACAGTAGAGTTAGAGTAGAGTTAGAGTAGAGTTAGATCAGAGTTATTGCATAATAAGAGTGTAAAGGAGCAAGAGAAGAGTTAAATTAAAGTAGAGTTAGAGAAGACTTGGAGTAGAGTTAGAGTAGAGTTAGAGTAGAGTTAGAGCAGAGTTAGAGTAGAGTTAGAGTTAGAGTAGGGTAAGAGAAGATTTAGACTAGAGTAAGTTAGCTCATATAGGATTTAGATCTGGGCTTTGCGTTCGCCGTAATATTTTCCTTTATAAACCAATCCCTAACAATTATTGATAAGTATTGATATTATGAAAAAAGTCATGGTTTTTTGGCATCTTTTCTAATACCATAGTTGGGGGCAGTGCACTAAATATTGATTTAAATCAGCATTGCACTGTCACTAAATAAAACTGCAAAAAAATAAGTTCGCACACTTTTTTACCAGCTTTAGTGATAATTGTAATTTTTTAACTAACACTTAAAAAATTTTGAGTGATTGCAAATTTTTTCACTATGACTAAACGCAGATTTGAATGCAAAAATCTGCACTCAAATCAAGAAGTGCAAAATTTGGACATATATTGTCTCACTAAAATTTAAAAAATGTAACTTTGTATGTGCATGGCTTTTGATTTCTGTTGAGGATATGCATAAGTAAAGAACATTAAACAAAATGAAATTTTGTCAATAACGGTATAATTATTGTCTTTAATCTTGAAAAAACAAGTTTTTAATTTTAAAATTAGTGCAACGATTTAAGTTGCACTCAAATGAGTGAAGTTGCAATAAGCTGATGATTGCTTTTTTTTAAATCAAACTATTTTTGTTTTGAGTGCAAAATGTTTTATCATCACTATCACTCATGTTTAGTGAGGCTGCAAATTTTCAATTCGTCACTCAACATCAACAAAATGATTGCAATATTTTTGCACTATCACTAAGTGTGAGTTCAAACTGCAAAATGAATGCACTACCCCCATCTATGTCTAATACAAAGGGCTTAAAGAATTCTCAAGGTTGTCTTAATACTGAAATCTGTCCATATTTCCCTCTATTTTTACGATGGGACCAACGGCGTACCATGAAAACGCAAACCAAACCATTAGGCTTACACCACTGTGCTTCATTGTCTATTGTGTGTACTCCATGTTACAATTTTATTCCCTGCAGGAAATGTAGCTAGTGAATCTGTACTAATTCGCTATTGACACAGTCTCCAGAACTAGTGACTTATAATACCCCAAATAGTGTTATTTACTATGGACATTTAACATGTGCGTGCCATTGGAAATATACTTCTGACGTTTTGACTATTGACTACTATTTCCACTTCGGTGACAATGTCGCCAAAAAGTCACCAAAATTGTCGACAAAACTGGTGACTTAGAGACACTTGTACCCAGGTTGCCTTCAGGGCTATTATTATATTTATTAAGAGTACATACATATATAATTACACATTGTTATTTCTCATAAACTCTATAGCGTTTCTTTTAAAGCTTGGTTCTTTGGGATATGTACTACTGTCCTTCCACCGGGTCCAATGCGATCTGCCTTGGTTTCATTGCTCTAATTTGTTTCCAAAATGATAAGTCATTTCCTTTGTAGATTTTTGCAAAAAACATGCGATATTAATATTTCTTAACCAAATAAGTTGAGTTTATTTAGTTGTCTTCTGACGGATCTGTTTGACAAATTCTGCTTGGATTTCTTTATTTATCTGACAAGAGGGCTTAAACGAATCGAGCCTATTTTTCGAACTATGGTTCCGTCGATATAAACTGATGGTTAATGGCTTTTACAATTTTGCTCTTTATTTGGTGCATGATATTTCTAATTGCGCTTAAACGAGTTGCATTATACACCATATTTCGAGAGCACTTTATTATATGTGCTGTAGTATTTAACCAAATAAATGTTTGTTTTTATTGCGAGCAACCCGTGGTGTTGCTCGAGCAAGTGTGATTTTATTCTTGTTATTTGTTTTACAATCATTTATGCTTATATACTAATTATGAGAATAATGATTAGCCTAATTTTACGAATACTTATTAACTAACGCATGGGAACCTTTAACGCAATATGATCCGTGTATAATAAGTGGTTCCCATACAAAATAAATATTTACAGTAGGCCGCATGAACAATGCACGTTTGCAAAAGTGCCGACGCTGCACATTAGTTACTTGTGTTGAACTGACCAACGACAATAAGTGTCAGTTTCAAGTGCTTGTGTGCAGGTCTCTAAAATAATGCAAACATGCACTACACCTCCATTTTCACAAGAATGTTCATATAACAAAATGTTGTTCTATGGACATTCTTTTACAACAATTTGAGGTTTTTATTAGTAGTTTTAGGTGTGTTATAAAATTTATTTTAATTGTTACAATATATTATTATATATATCATTGACCAGTATGATATAACTTAATTCTATTTTTATGGACTATTTGTGTTTTATTTGTTAGCTTATCAAGTATTGTAACATTATTTCTTAAATCTATGTTTATTATTTCATATGGCCCTTTATAATTTGGATCAAGTTTATGGCCTGTTTCATTTTTAAGTAATACTAAATCTTTAATTCTAAAATTATATTCTAATGTTTTCTTATCATAGTTAAGTTTTTGCTTATGTTTATAATTTTCTAGAAGTATTTGAGCTCTCTTATATGCTACTTCTAGCCTAAATTTTGCCTCTTTTGCATAGTCATCTATGTTGTATAGAGGTGAAATTCTATCAATGTTGATTTCCTGTTCAAACTTATTTGGACATTTTGAAAAAATTAGCTCATAGGGGCAGTAATTATGAACTGTAGATGGTGTAGTGTTAAAACAGTATGTGAAATACTTTAACCAATCATCCCAGTTCGTTTTGTCTACAGAAATGTAAGATCGTACGTATTCGTTAAATGTTCTGTGACTTCTTTCTATTGTCCCTAATGTTTGATGGTGGTGCGCTGTTGAAGTTATTTTTTCAATATTTAGTAGTTTACACAGTTCTGTCAAAATAGAATTTTTATATTCCGTGCCCATATCTGATACGAAAGTTCTCATTGGACCATAGGTGAGTACGAAATTTTCAAATATCGCCTTAGCGATTGTCTTGGCATGTTTGTCTTGTATTGGTATTGTTACTAAGTATTTGGTTAAATCACATATTAGTGTTATTGCATATTCATTTCCTTGTAGCGATCTTGGAAATGGTCCTATTGTATCTACATAAACTATGTCAAAGGGTTTCCTAGGTGTCTCTGTCATAGTCATAGGACATTTTATATTCTTAATAATTTTTGCTGTTTGGCATTTGTGACAGGATTTTATATATTTAGATATGTCCTTGGACATATTTTTCCAGTAGTAAAACCTTTTTATTTTCTTTGTTGTCCTATAGATTCCACAATGTCCTCCTTCTACCGGATCATCGTGATACTTCAACAAAATATCAAGAATTGCCTTGGCATCTTTATTATCAATTTGGGTCACCTCATTTAATAGCGCTATTTTAATTTTATTTAATATCTTATTGCCCATTATTTTAAAATCATTAATGGAGATAAATTCGAAAATTTTCTCACTAGGTGCCACTTGTAAATTATGAATATTGTGTTTACCGGCCACATTTTCGAGCCTAGGGTAAAATTGTCCGTAGTCAAGATTCCCATTAGTAAACAAATCATTAATATGTATATATGTTACTATAGATTTTCCCTTTTTGATGTAACATCTTCTGGGGGAAATCTTTAGTTTATAGTATTTTCTGACGTCAGTGTTATTTAGAGGTACATATATACTGGGCTCTTTAGTTTTGTTTATACTTTGTTGAATATTGCTTTTTACTGGATTCTTCTGATTTTCCGTCCTTTCTTTATTTTTCATTGATCTTGTTGTAGCTCGCAATACGGAACAAATCTTGTCATTCATATCTTTCAAGTCATTAATGGTGATGCGTGATAGTGCATCTGCGATATAATTGTCTTTTCCCCTAAGATATTCTATTGTGAAGTCATATTCTTCTAAGTCTAACCTCATTCTTGTTAATTTGGAGCTTGGATTTTTAATGGAAAATAGGTATGTCAACGGTCTGTGGTCAGAGCGGACGAGAAAGTGTTTTCCATATATATAAGGCCTGAAGTAATTTATAGCCCAATGAATAGCTGTTAACTCTTGTTCGATAGTGGATTTATTACTTTCACCTTTAGTAAAAGTTTTCGAAGCATATGCAATTGGAAGTTGTTTACCTTCATATTCCTGTGTAAGTACAGCACCACAAGCTTGTTTGCTTGCGTCTGTTGTTATACAAAATTCTTTTGTGAAGTCAGGATATTGGAGTAATGTCGGGCTCATTAAGGCCTTTTTTAAATATTCAAATGCCTGATTGCATTCTTTTGTCCATTCAAATTTTGCGCCCTTTTTCGATAGTTTCGTCAAATGTCTAGAATATTCTGAAAAATTTTTAATAAATCTACGATAGTAATTGCAAAAAGCTACGTATCTTTTCGCACTATTCGCGTCCGTTGGTGTTGGATAATTTTTAATAACAGAATATTTAGTATCATCTGGCAGAATACCTTTGTCAGTGCATTTGTGACCAAGGTATGTTACTTCCTTCATAAAGAATGAACATTTTTCCGGGTGCAACTTTAGATTACTTTTTCTGCATAATTGAAATACTTCCCTTAAGTTTGCTAGCATATGTTTGTCCGAGCATCCTAATACAACCAAGTCGTCCATATACAGGAATGCTTGATTTGGTTTTAGGCCACTAAAAGCTAGTGTCATCATTCTTTGAAATGAGTTAGGAGCTACTTTGAGACCATAGGGTAATCTTGTAAATCTATATGAACCTTTGTTGGTTGAAAATGATGTTAAGTCTCTAGACTGGTCGTCTAATTCGATTTGATGAAATCCAGACATCAGATCTAAACAAGAAAAATATTTTGCTCTACCAAGTTGGTCTAGTATATCATCGATTCTTGGTAAAGGAAATTTATCAGCTATTAGTTTTTTATTTATTTGTCGGTAATCGACCACAAGTCTCCATCTTTTCTGTTCAGAGTTCGGTAAAGATTTCTTTGGAACTAACAGAATTGGACTGTTATACTCAGAATATGATTGTTCTACTATTTCATCATTTATCAACTGATTTACTTGCTTGTCTATTTCTTCTTTGTGGTTATAAGGTATTCTATAGTTCTTTATGTAAACCGGTGTTGAATCATTTGTTCTTAACTTTTGCTTATAAAAATTGTTAGTGCTAATTGGTTCTGTCTCAATTCCAAATATGTCATGAAATTCAGAGCATAGTTCGGTTAATATTTTCTCGAATGGTTTGGGAAAATTCTTCTGTAATTTTTCTAATATTTCATATTTTCTGTCATTATTGTTACTATTTCTATTTGTTATACAATTGTAGTCATGAATGTTTTCTGTTACTATATTATGTGTTTGTACTGTGGTTGTAGTGTCATTAGTATTTAATAGACGTATGTAGGCGTTATTAGTTTTCACGAGTGTGTTTGCAATAAATACACCTGGAGCTATTTCCTGATTGGGTACCAATATGTCTTCTTCGGCCATTTCAAAGTGAACTTTACGTATGATCTCTGATCTGGCTGGTAGCTCAATGTTTTCGCTATTGGTTTTTAGTGGTATTTTTATATCATGTGTAATGTTGACAGGTCTAAGAATTAGGTAGTCGTAGTCATTGTTAAAGTCTAATACACAGTTGTATTTCTTTATAAAATCTATTCCAATAATTCCGTCGCATGTAATAGGAAAATTATCATTTACAACATGAAAAATATGGGGTATAAAAAAATTTTGATTCCTTAATTCAAATAATATAGTACCTATTGATTTAATTTCACCTTTTCCTATTCCACTTATTGATGTAGTCTTATTTGTATGTATTTTGGTACGTTCAAAATATTTTGATTTAACTAAAGAAATGTCTGCTCCTGTGTCTACTAATAATGTTAGTTTGGTATTAGTGTTACCTATGTAAGTGTTAATGAAGAAACAAAAGTTAAGATTAAGGTTATATACTTTTCTTCTTATTGATTCAATCCTAGGGGATGATTCGAGTTTTCCGAATCTCTGTCATTACTATCTGTTGCGTGTACATGGTTTCTACGATTGTTGTGTCTTTGTTGATTTTGGTTAAGGTTAGTGTTTCTACCATTACTGTTATAGTTATTGTTACTAGTATTAAAATTGTTGTAATTACTATTTCGGGGATTATTATTTCTCTGATAATTATTTCTTCGATAATTACCTCGTAGGAGAAATTTGTTGTTATCTCTACGATAATTATTAGTGTTTTGCCTATACTGGAGTACGGTATTTTGTTGTCCCGTAGCTTCAGTGCAACTATTTATGAATTTACTAATAGCATCATTAAGAGTGTTAAACTGTCCTGCTTCCATGATAAGTTTTACCTTATCTATGGTGCAGTTCTTAGTTAAGGCTTTAACAGCCACATTAGTAGCATATGTGGTGGCCAATTCGCTGGATAGGCCGTCTGTAATGTAAGCATTTTCCAATGATCTTGTTAGCGTCTCTATTTCATTACAATAAGTATTAGCTGTCTTTGTATTCTGTTTTATATTCATTATTTTGGCAGTTATAACTTCTACTGATTCGCCTTTAACTGTTTTTTGTAGTTTAGTTATAATTTCTGCTATTGTGTTTTCGTTATTTATTAAGTTTCTTGCGTTTCCTTTTAGTTTAGTCTTAATTAATGAAATCGCTACGGCTTCATGAGAACCTTTTATCAGATCTACTAATTTTAATGAATCCACGAATGAACCGAGATTTTCAGCTTTACCGTCAAATTCAGTTATTAGTTTGGAAGCGGTATTAAGAAATTCTACTACAGTTTGCGTCATTTTCGTGTCTTTTTCTTGTAATGATGGGAATTGTTCAAAATTTATTGGTTCATGGAGTGTAGTTGGTACTTTTAAGTCGAATCCTTTCTTTATTGCTATATTAATTAATCTGTATCTTATGTCATTGTAGAAAGCTTCAGCTGCTATTTTGTGATTTGTCGTAAGTCTGCTGTAATTAACATTTAAGAGTATTCTAATTTCTTCTAAATGGTTTAATAATATTTCTAAATGTTTATGAAGTGTTTCTCTCTTTATTGGTCTGTCTAAATTAATACATTTATATGATTGATTGAATTTTTCTTTTATGTTTCTACACTTTTCTAAAATACTTTTCCAATCCATATAGAAACTTAAACTTTGTCCAAATCATTAGCCTTACTAAGGTATCTCTTTCTAAGTGACCTTTTATGCAAAATGTAGACTTTAAGTAGCAAATTAGTTACTGATACTATTACTAAAATTAATGTTAACATCCATATGGATTTTAATTCTTCAGTGTGATCGACAATTTCTACATTATTTACAACATTTGCGTTTGTATCCTTAATTTTTGAATTTGGTTTTCCCATATTTAGATTTTAGTTTATTTATTTTATATTCTAAAAAAAAAAATTTTTTTTTTTTTTTTTTTTTTTTTTTTAATTGTGTTACATTATTTGGTTAAAAAAAAAATTCTTTGCCTCGAGCGACTTGTTCGCTTATAGGCTCTAAGAGTGCAGATAAAGGCCCGCACGTCTGTTTTATAATAATCAAAAAAATTAATTCAAGGTTTTTCTATTTGCCATTAAAAATTCTAGTTTGGAAATCCTTTCCCAAATTTTGGTGGCTCGTTCCCAAGGTGGTGGCGGTTGTTGTTTGAGTTCCCTCAGCAGGATAGCTTTTTCCCTTTTTAGTTTTTGCGTATAACCTCCCCTTCTTCTAGGCTTTTTTGTTTTGATTGGTGCTGATGACGTGAGGGTTGCCTTGTTTGTCTTCTGGCGTGCCCTGTATTCCTCAAGGGTTATAGGCTGAGGTCCCTCTTTCATTGAATAAAACTCCTGCGTCCTAATTGCCTCTTGGCCAGGCGGTACTTCTTTTACGCAGCTGACGGAACTTTTTGGCTGATCCGTCAGGACAAAATTAAAATTAAAAATTAAAATATATTTTTGGTTACTTTGGGTGCTCTACAAGGAAGCACTCCAAAGAACTGGCAGGATCGCCATGTAGTATTTAACCAAATAAATGTTTGTTTTTATTGCGAGCAACCCGTGGTGTTGCTCGAGCAAGTGTGATTTTATTCTTGTTATTTGTTTTACAATCATTTATGCTTATATACTAATTATGAGAATAATGATTAGCCTAATTTTACGAATACTTATTAACTAACGCATGGGAACCTTTAACGCAATATGATCCGTGTATAATAAGTGGTTCCCATACAAAATAAATATTTACAGTAGGCCGCATGAACAATGCACGTTTGCAAAAGTGCCGACGCTGCACATTAGTTACTTGTGTTGAACTGACCAACGACAATAAGTGTCAGTTTCAAGTGCTTGTGTGCAGGTCTCTAAAATAATGCAAACATGCACTACAGTGCAATTTTTGTCGAGGATTGTTAAGCTCATAAGGCTGGTATGCATATAATTAATTAATTTTTTTTTTTTTTGGGAAACAATGTTTTCCACGACCTTCGTTTTTATAACATTTAAGGAACATTCTTATGACAACTTAAAAATGTGAAAAAAAAATTCATAATAAATTGTGCAAAGTAAATTAAGGCAGTTTTTCAAGGTGTCTTATTTGTATGTCCAAATAAATAGCTCTCGCCGTAGTACTGTAAATATTGTGAATTTTATGCAATCTGAAGCAACTTATTTATCGTAATTTATATTAATTATCATATATTAAAAATAAGTTGAAACATCTGTTTACTTACGTAAAACCATTAAAGAAATATACGAATGCTACGAAGTGTCCTATTTCTATGTCCACGGCTGTATAAAGTTTCTATTGTATTTAATTTTTTTTTTTCGTTCTACATGTGTATGACCCCAAAACTATGAATTCTGATGAAATCGTTTGTTTACTTTCATTGTCTTACGTTCTTTATTTTTTTATTTATTTTTAATTTTCCTTTTTATTACACATATTGTAGCTGCCAGAGCTATTATTCTTTACCAGTTAGAAATCTCTTAGACACATTGTATCATGTAAAAATACGAATAATTTAAGTAATTTTCTCCATTTAAATTCTTGTGCATTTATCTATTCGCAGTCATCCGTTAAAGTTGAATGAATCAATTTATTTTAAGCTCAACGAAAAGGTCAACATAGAAAAAAGACACAAAAAATCCTTAACGACTTAAAGAAAGTGAAATCAGACAGATAAATTGAAAGTGACGCACAATAGAATTTAAAAGATATTTTGTCAATAAGCCGTAACAAAGTTTTCATTTTATAACTACCCAGCAAAAACTTTACTTATTAAGTTAGCAAATAATGTTGGAGAAAATAAACACCACTTATTTTTCGGCTGAATAACTACTTATTTTTGTTCGAGGTGTCCACAGAATTCAGTACTTACAATACACTTACTAGAAAAAAATATCTAGTTATTATTTAACTACTAGTAAGTTGAATTGTAAGTACTTACAATATACTTACCAGAAGCCAAAAAATCACTAGTAAATAGACCTAATAAGTAATTATTGAGTGCGTAACCAGTAAGTAAATATTCAGTACTAAAAACAACACAAGTAATAAGTAGTTACTGAGCTGATTATTAGTAAGCAAATATTCAGTAGTGAAAATAATAGAAGAAAATAATAGAAGAATATTAGTAGTTGTTGTGGTCATTACTAGTAAGTACTTATTAAAGTTTTCAAAATAATGACAATTGTAATGACAACTACTTACCAGGTAACGTACGAAATAACTACCACCTATTACTAAAAATCAAAAAGTTTTTCCTGGGTACGAAACATTTTCTATGCTTTAAAAAATATTTTTAAATTTATAAATAACATCATGCAAAGAATGAAGAAAATAAGAGATTATTTTCTGTTTAACGAACAAACAAGATGATGGTTCTGTAAGTACACAACGATACCAACATTAAATAATTCGTGCTGCTACAATATCATGTAAGTATTTAATACAATATAATAAATACATCTGTACATTAATGTAAATAATTTGTAAACGTCGTTATAGTTTTTGCGCATTACCCTTATAATCAGTACAGCTCTAAAGAGGTTAAATGCATACTCGTTTTACATAAAACAAGCAAAAGGCAAATTTTCATACAACCGCTCATAATTTATTCTATTGTTTGCTCGCAAATGTAATAATATTTGCAAATATGTCTTCTTCATGCTATAAGTACTATGAACAATTTAAAGAAAAACAAAGTTAAACAAAAATTTAATTCATGAAAACTTTAAACATTCATTCATATTCATAACAAAGTTATTAGAATATTTTCAAGAAATCTAATAAAAATTGTATAAATTAAATTAAAAATAGAAAGTAAAAGTATTCTATTGTAATGTACCCTGCGGTTAATTTGTGTCAATTGTCCCAACAGAACTGGTCCTGAGATTTGTGCAAATAGAATGAGAGCAAAAGGAAAGGAGAACTAATAACTGAACTGATAAACAAAGTATGAACAAAAAGGTAGAATATGAATTTTAATATGATATTTTTGTACTTACTTATAAAACTTTTTGAATCAGATTTTTCAATAAACTAAATTTTGTGTTTATAAAGTTTTAATAAATTTTTTATATAAAAAATGTAAAACTGAAAATGTAAAACTTTTGAAAAACATACACATTTTGTATTAATTCTCTTTTAATGAATTTAAAAAAAATATATAAAAAAATTGTTTCTTTTAATTTATAAGGACTGTTTTTGGAACAGACTCAGTGTTTACCGGTGGTGTGATACTTTAAGACTATTTAAAATTTTTTTCTTAAAATTTGTTTCAGGACTTGTTTATAGGAATATTAAGGGAACCAAGGACTAGCATTGTAGTAACTAACACTAAACACTTTCATTGAGAATAGATGTGTGACTGGTCAAATGGTGGCTGTTAGGTGCCAATTAACCCACTGCAATGACAATCCCATGGAAAAGTGATAGGTCCCATATTAAAAGTAAGAACTAGAAGCGGTCTCTACCAACAAAGAACCTATTACGGGACAACTTTAGTGTCAGTTCGCTTCCCTCAAGGGATTCTATAAAATTATAACATCATTTAAATATTTGAGTCAAAAAGGAAATGTTTAAAAGTACAAATTTTAAAATTTTAAATAAATATGAAAGCATAAAAGTGTTAGTTCATATTCATAAAATTTTTAATTTATTTATAAGAATAAAAGTATAAAATTATAAAAGTATAAATGTATAAAAGTAAAAAAGTATACAAGTATGAAAGTATAAAAATATAAAAGTATAAAAACATAAAAGTTTAAAAATATTAAAGTATAAAAGTATAAAGGTATAAGAGTATAAAAGTATAAAAGTATAAAAGTTTAAAAGTATAAAAGTATAAAAGAATAAAAGTATTAAAGTATAAAAGTAAAAAATACAAAAATATAAAAGTATTAAAGTATAAAAGTATAAAATTATAAAAGTATAAAAGTATAAAAGTATAAAATTATAAAAGTATTAAAGTATAAGAGAACAAAAGTATCAAAGTATAATTGAATAAAAGTGTAAAACTATTAAAGTATAAAAGTATAAAAATGTAAAAGTATAAAAGTGTAAAAGTATAAAAATATAAAAGTATAAAAGCATAAAAGTATAAAAGCATAAAAGTATAAAAGTATGAAACTATAAAAATATAAAAGTATTAAAGTATAAAAATATAAAAGCATAAAAACATAAAAGTTTAAAAATATTAAAGTAGAATAGTATATAGGTATAACAGTATAAAAGAATAAAAGTATTACAGTATAAAAGTTTAAAAGTATAAAAGTAAAAAAGTATAAAAGTAAAAAAGTATAAAACTATTAAAGTATAAAAGTATAAAGGTATAAAATTGTAAAAGTATAATATTAAAAAATCATAAAAGTATAAAAGTGTCAAAGTATAAAAGCACAAAAGTATAAAAGCATAAAAGTGTTAAACCATAAAAGTTTTAAGGAATAAAAGTTAAAAAAATTTAAGTATAATCGTATAAAAGTATGCATAAAAGTAGACTTTAACCGGCCTTATAAAAATTGTTCCATTATTAAAAATTTACTTAAGCCTAAAGTGAGCGATAAAGTAAATTAAGGTTTATCCTACCTGGTAGGTTAAAGTAAAGTTGTAATAATGGAACACTTTTTATACGGCCGATTTTATCCTAACTTTAGTTATCAGTAAGTTGTGAAAACGGGTTTTAAAGTATAAAAGAAAAGAAGTATAAAAACCTTAAAGTATAAAAGTATTATAGAATAAAAGTATAAAAATAAAAACTATTACAAAAAGGATAAAAATAAAAATGTATAAAATTTAATAGTATTTATCAAAACGTAGTTAATGTGCAAGGTAAATTTTTTATGTTTCAACCTCAAGAATTTTATGCATTTAATTAAACTATTGGAATATATATTGTAGACTTAATGCCATTTACATAAGTTATAAAACAATCTTATAGATTTTATTATTTTAGTTATATACCATAGGAGTTAACTTAAATAGATAAATTGATAAGTTGTTTCTAATTTAAAAAGAAGGTAATTTTTCTATATTTTTCAAAATTTATTATAATTTAAATTTGGATGTCTAAATAAACATTAACGAGTTATAAAATTTTAAGCATTTAAGTGGTGTCAAATGGCACTCTGTAATTTAATTACTAAAATTTACATTGAAAGTTAATAAACTTTTCTATAGTCATCTCAAAAAATATATATAAACAAATTAACTTAATTTAAATAGAAACATTGTTCATGAATAAACTAATTAAATTAAATATTTTTCAAATAAAACCTTAAATTAAACGCAGCAAATTTTACTTGCATAGATACTGCTTCATAATAAAAGCCAAAAATCATAATTAAAAACATTTTTTAATTAAATTAATTTGCAAAAACATCCACAAAATTAATTAAAAAACAATTTAAGCAGCACAGAAACAAACAATTTTTGGGCAATTAAAGCAAATGCATGCGAAAATAATATAAATTTATGAAAAAGTTCTGGTTTATAAAAAATTAATTCGTTGAAATACACAATTTTACATCTGGGTTTATTTAAAGATTCTACCAGTGTTGCCAGAAGTAGTGAAAAATACCTGCGTCTAGATTGGTAATTTCTTCAAATAGTTGGTATATTCTCGAAATTGATCGACAACAAGTCACTCATTCTTTCTTAAAAGCCCCAGTAGCTATCAGCTTGTCGGCAATCAGGTTTTAAGTTTCAAATGACTTTATTGCCACTTCAACTATTAAATTTTCTATAATTTTGTTTTTGTGACTGCTTGTGACAATTGTGGTCGCAAAATATTTCATAGTGGGGCGCAAATTTGTATTAAAACTATTTAATTTCAGTTTTTTGGGCAAACTGTGTTTGCCGCTTATGGAAAAACTAGATTTGTTATTGACTGCGTAGGTTTTATTTTAAAATAATTTACTGGCAACACTTATACACACACTCGCACGCACTACTACGCCTTCAAAATCACACCTTTTAAAGAGTAAAAATAAAATATTATTATTTACAAACATGATCATTAAAAATATAGTTATGTATCATACATACGGTAATACAAAAGTGGTGAACAAAATAAGCAGAGGTTCTCTATATGAATTCATCCTAGAGAACTTAATATAAACACTTTCAAAAAAATGAGCTTATTTTTTTAACTTAAACGATCATAATGCAGTGATTTTCCAACCGATATTCGAAAAAATTGTCCCCCCTAAAAAGTAAAACTCTTATCTTTTAAATTAAGATTAAAAATTTTATATCGTTGCAAATAAGACTTTTTGAGTGTTTGTAATTCTCATTCACTCTGCAGTTGCATTACTAATATCTTTGACTTTTCTAAAATTTTTTGGGAGAATGTTTTACCAGTTTTCTACTAATTCTAATTATTGATCTAATTATCTATTATTACAATATCTGCTAAATTATTTTATATATTAGGACACCTACATATATTAAAACTAACTTCTCTGATTCTAATACTCTAATTATAAGATAATGTATCTTGTTGTATTAGGAAATCACTAAATAAATAAATAAATTAAATTAAGTTTGTATTTCTTCGACCTTTTTTAAATTATTAAAATAAAAAGTTTTTTCGAGCTCGAGGCCAATTATTTGTAAAAAAATATATGTATATTATTTATTAAATTATTTGTTCCAATATTTCGATATCCTTCGGATATCATTATCAAGGCTGTAACAATATAAGAAAACAACAATTTACGAAACATATTAACAAAGACTGTGCTAAATAAAAATAAAATACATAATTACAACAAAAAAGAAAACAAAACACTTACAATGAGTTACAAATATATTTGTAAGAGACGTATTACTATCTCCACATTTAATATTGCACTAACTTAACTATTTAATTTTCTTTTTTATTATGTGTCTATAGCTATTGGCGCTATTTTTACAAATAATTGGCCTCGAGCTCGAAAAAACTTTTTATTTTAATAAATAAATAAATAAATAAATAAGATATTTTACCAGTTAAATGCACCTAGAAACAAGATGATCCTCCAATAATGAATTTCAGTGTATTTATCAAAAATAAAAATTGGAAATTAAGCACAACAAACAAAATCTTATTATTTAAAAATTTATTTCAAAATAACAAATTTACGATTTCATAAATTTGTAAGTTTTATAAGTCTAACAAAGGCAGAATTGTTGTTTAAGAAACCCTGAAAATTTCTGGTGTAGCACAGTGTTATGCATGCAAAAGGCAGATGAATGAAAGTAAAAGTTATTATGTGTTGGATAAACATGTATCAACAAATGAATGAATATATGAGTGTTGTTGTCATAGTTCTTGTTGTTGTCAAATGCACACCCACCTGCCGAGTTGTTTTTGTAACCTTATTTACTTATAATTATTTTTAATGATAATACACCTGTACTTACAGATGTGTCAGCTTGTACATATTTATTAACGTAGAAGCGAACGTTTTCAAGTTAACTGATACTACACTGACATACACATCTACAGCTTTGTATCATTATGTGTTTTTGTTATCCCAACAAACACGAAGTCAAACCTTTGATATGAAATGAATTTATCATTTGACATCAAACACAATTCTCAAACGTTTTTCAAATGTTTGACTTGAACATTTAAATTCAAATTGATAATGATTTGAGTATAAACATTTGGCATCAAATTTTTTATCAATTTGATGTCAAATTGGTATGAAATGTTAAATTCAAATCAAAAATAAACTTGGCAATACTAGAGCGATATGACGATTAAAATCAAATTTTTACTTCGTGGTTAAATGTGCTTTACAAGTGAACGATTTATTTCTTGTGAAAAATAAAAATAATTTGTTAGTAATTACAATGATTAAAAATACGAGTTAAAAAATAAATTTCAGCGGAAAAGTGAAGAAATTGTAAGTTTGTTGTATGATCGCGATTCTACAATCACAAAATAAAAGGAAACCCAGTATTTCGTCTTTCAAAGAATTAGAGAACGAAAAAAACATTACTTCAGCTTTTAGCTATGGTGCCGAATGTTTATATAACACTTTTTTTAAATAAATAATAAATTTAAATTTAAAAAATTAAATACTTTTATTTATGTTCCACAGTTGAAAAACATTTGAGAATTACGTTTGAAAGCAAGTTGAAAATAAGGGCATTTTTTAATTTGAAAATAATTTCCCCTTTTTGTTGAGAATGCTATGATTTTCAAATCATTATCAAACATTTGTCGTTTGAGAAAACGCTTGATAACAAATCATTTTCAATTTGAAATTAAACCTCCGTGTGTGTTGGGATGTATGCAATGCAAATGTGTATGTGTGTGTGTGTGTATAAGGATCTAATAGATACATAAGTTTGTATGTGTGTATTAACTAGATTATAAGAATACGCAAAATTCTAGCGCAACATGAAAAATTCGTTTACCTAACATTACGCTGACTTCAGCGTGTTATTTATTTAATTTAAAAAAAGCAATTTTCAAGATAAATTTGCCAAATTTGCTACATTGGAATTTAGGAAAAATCGACATCATCTAAGCCCTGTTCAAATGATATTCCGGAATTTGTATGTAAAGATTGCAATCAAAATTTTGTATGTTATTTAATTAAACTTAGCTTAAAGACTGGCTGCCGTATTCATAAAAATATGTTCAGTTTAATAAATGTTTACGAAACATAACAATCGGCTGTTTAATTTAGTATTTATTTATGAATATGGGGTTGAACTTTTGAGTTTTGTAAAATTCGGTCTGTTATATTAGTGATCAGTGATCGTTTAAACTTTAAAATCGTGATCCCATTAGACCTCATATTAGAACGACAAAAAAAAACTATTTCAAGTCTATTTTAATGTAATTTTCATATAATTTTGAACCGTATTTAAAAACAGAATGATTTTTAAATTTTATTTAAAAAGCCTTATTGAATTAATATAAAAGTATGGTAGCAATACTAAATACAAAAAAAATTATCATAAAAAGGTGGTCTCAAAAACAGCTGACTGCTATTTCTTTGCTTGTTGTTGTTGTATTTTGTATTTAAAACGAAATTAAATATAAATGTGATATAATATGTGCGTTCGTTTACTTTTCCAGTAAAATCCAGTAGGTGAGTAATATGAAAATTTTACAAATGTATGTGTACGTAAACGGAATACAGTAAAATCCAGTACAAATTTGTATAAATTTTGTGGTAAACGAACGGAGCTAATATCAAACCTAAAAATTGGCCGTAAGAGATCAGTTTCATTTAAGATCGCACATTTTCGGAAAATTTTCTGAAAATACAAATTTTCTTAACGTATAAAATTATCATTAAATTTTCTAGAAATATTAAATTTTTAGCAAAATTTCTTATAAATAAAGTGTTGCCAAAAATTCGAAATAAAAGAAAAATTTGGCCAAATATGCTAAAACAAAAAAATTTCGCAAAATTGTCCAAAAAAAATATTAAAAAACAAAATTTTTTACAATTTCCTTATACAGTGCACTCGGGATAATGTCAACTAATTAAAAACTTTTCTCAAATGTTTTAAAATATCTGATTTTTTTAAAGTTAAAAACTTCTGCTATTTTTGTATGCAGATTTAAGAAATGTTTACGTTGAATTTGTATTTAGAAATGAATATGGAATTCCAGCTGAATGTGGGCAGTAATTAAAATGTGTATGCAAGAAATTTTGACAGACAGCTGAAAACCATTTAAAACCAAACAGCTAGAAAAAAATTTCCCAAATTATTATGCCGTTGAATCAGGATTTAACAATGAGAAGTAAGAAAAGTCAATGGAAGAAAAAAATTGTTAATTTTTGTTGAGTTCATAAATTTAGGGGTTCATATTATTGCGAGAGCGATTTAATAGGAAATTGTGGAAAAATTTTCTTAAATAAAAAATGCTTGGTAAATTTACAAAAGAAAAACGCCAAGACTTTTCGCCTATATTTAAAAAAAATGGAAAGTTTTTCAAAATTGCTTAAAAAAAATTTAGTTTAAATATAAAAAGTATGATAAAAACAAAAGTAAAGAAAGAAAATTATAAATCAATTGAAAGTCGATAATCATTCGCAATAAAAAATTTCGATCCACCAAGTAAAATACCATTTGGTTAAAAAAAGTTAAACGGCAAATATTTCTAAGGAGATAGCGTGGTTTCTATCGTAATATGTCAAATCGACCTGTCCGTGATTTCGATAATAATATAATAATAATAAATTTTAATTGATTTCATGTTGTAAGATTCTTTTCATCATTAAAAATAATTTAATGAAAATTAAATTTGATGAACACATCTCATGAAAATTTTTAGCAACAGAGTTTGTTAAAAATTAAATTTAAGGTCAACAAACTTTTTATTTGATTCAATGAAAAAATTATCAAAATTACAATTTACAAAAGCTCATAATTCTCATTTACTTTACAATTTTATTTTTATAATATTTTTAGTTTTTCCAAAGTCTTAAGGAAAAGGTTTCCTAATGATCTGGCCTATGCAACCAGCGAAATGCGCATAGGAACTAGCTTTTCCCCCCACAATAAATTTTAGTGTATTTATCAAGGAATAAAAATTGATAATTTAGCACATCATAATTAATAAATAAATAAATATTCGATAAACATTTTCATTGATTTATTACACATTTCCACCAATTTATTTTAACAAATCACGTTAACATTTTGTTGAAAAAAAAATATTTTGGGCAACAACTTTTTTTATTGACCCAATAAACTTGGTTGTTGACTAAAAATTCAATAGCTGCACCTACAAACATTTGGTTATCGCAGAAAATTCAAAAAATTTGTTAACCAAATATGCGATTTTCGTATTCAAATGTGAAAATTATTTTTTTCTGTGAACTTAAGTCTGATTAAAATATAAAATTTGGATTGAAAATATAAAAAAATTCTAAATATTCCATGTAATTTTCTTGTAACTATTAATTTTTTTTTTTTCGAAAGAAAATTTACAAAACAACCTGTAAAATTAAGCAGAAAATATACAGCCGCCATATAAAATAATTATAAATATGCAAAAATATGTGTGAACAAAAAATAGCCTGAAGTCCTTTTGTAAATTTTTCCTTTAACAAACAAATTTTAGCAATTTAAATATCGAAACATCTTAATAAGAAAATAACCTAATTATATATTATTTTATTAGCTGAAAAAGTTTTTATTACACTTTACTAGAATTAATATTAACAAAAGTTTAGCAGTTTAACATGAAATTAGTTTAGTGCCCAGTTAATTTAAAATGTTTAATCCGCTTCTTTGTTTATCACGACTTAACTTTTCCCTGCTTTAGTTCAATTAGAAAGTGAACTATTGCTTTAAATGCTCTTCTCTTGCACCCGACTAGAGCCAGCACGTGGTGCTTGTTTCCAACTTTGTAGTTAATGTTGATCTAGTAGTCTGTCTTGTTTTACAAAAATTTCATTTTCCTAAAAGGAAATTATAAAGTTTAGCTAATTACACAATCCACTAAAGTACTTAAAATTTTATTTAGCCTCCGCCTTACTAATTCCCACCAGCGTCACCATTTCAGTTTTATTTCTTTAATAACTTTCTTAAATTTGTTTCAGTTGAAAGGAATTTTTACTCACTGAACAAATTGTTAAGTTCTTTAAAAAGAACTCAAAAAAAAGAAAATTGTATGACGAAAACTTGTTCTTATCGCCCATAAATATGCAGTACCACCCGGGTGGGTATTGGTAAACGATTTACATACAAGTCTGTGGTAAGGCGAAGGTTAAAGCGCAATCAAAAGGAAACTGGAAGCTAAAAAAAAAAACATTTTATTTAAAACTTTATCACATGCCAGACAAAGGCGTGTTAGTCAATTTGCAATTTGACACAGTGAAAAATGGAAGAAAAGTTGTTGACAATTCTCTTTATTCGAGATGATGACTTAAGTCTTAATGTTTGTCAAGGCAGCGTTTGGAAAAATTACGTTTAAGTACGGTGATCATATTCTTGAAACCAAAAGAAAGAACAGTAGTTTGAAGATTTGTTTAATGCCCAGCAATAAAGGCCATACAAGAAAAGAGGTTTTAAATAATTGCTTTTATACTAAAGAGTGGTCGAACCATAATGCACGGTATAAATTTTTATAAATTTTGCTTCACACCATAACTTCAAGTTTTTTGACCAATTTAATTTGACATTTTTTTGTTTCAGTGTTTGAGAGATTCAACCATAGAGAGGCTCATAATTTAGCAACGCGTTAAGATTGGTGAAGCCAGGCAGAAGTGGACGATGTCTTTACAAAGAAAATTTTTATTTTTATATTCTTTATTTTTACTGCTTCGAAAATTCGAGGCCAGATTTGTTTGTTAAATTTAATAATCGGTATTGAATACGAGGGTAAATTTATAACATTTCGAAATTCTGTTTAAGACTTTTGTAAAAATCAAATATTTCAGTATTTCTTGCAAATTTAAAAATATATCTGTTTGTTTTGATAAGCAAATTTGTAAATAATGTTGACATAAAAAATTTTTCCCTTTTTTGTTTTTCAATTAAAAAATTTATCATTAGTAAAATCAGTTTAATTAAAAATTTAATCAAGTTTATAAAAAGTTTAGTTATATAAACAACATTACTGCAAAAAATGTTGTCAACAAATATTTAATCGATACTAATAATTTGCTTACTAGTGCAGATCTGATTAATTTTTTTAATAATATTACAACATTTATTATTTCGTGCGAAAAATTGTATATGTATCAATGTTACCAGTCCAGCGATTTTGCACAATTTGACGTTTTTATTACTTTAAAGTATTCGACATTGTTTTGCGTATGTAAAGAAAATCCATATGTATTTTACTAAAAAGTATTTAAAATAAAAATTTAAAAAGAAAGTAAATATAGATGAAAAACTGTTACCGGTTGTCAAAGTTATTTTCTAGAATATCCAAATTTTTAATTGGTTGTTCGGTTGTGCTATTTAAATTTATCCTTTCTCATTTAATTTAAAGTTTATATTTGTTTTTTATTTGCTTAAAATGTCACGAAAATATTTTGCCAAAAATATTTCTCAACTTTTTTACAAAACGAACACTCTTTCAACATTATTTCAAAGATATTCCGCACAAGTTTTTTTTCATATGAGTTTTGACAGCATTTAACTTGAAATGCTGAACAGACTACCAGGCTAAATTGTCAAAAATAGTAAAGTTAAACTTGTAGCGCTCTTTAAAACAGATTTGGCATAAAATAATTTCTCTTACACTTTTCCAACTAATTACTTTAAGAAATTTTCGTGAAAAAAAGAAAAAAATTTAGATGTTTCCAGTAATGAGAAAAGTCATATAAATTGGGAATGTATTTATTTACCTATTCTTTTAAAAACAGTTAAAATACAGAACTTTTAATTAATTACAAAACAATTTAAGGTCTTTTACTAAAAAATAATTCACACAAAACAAATCTCTAAAATACAGTACCGTTCTGTATAATTTAGAACGGATGGTCACCATACGTATAAGTGATATAAATATTAATTATACGCCTATAATAATGCGCCTAATGCTGCTTTTGGAAAGAATTAAAAATTGTGAATCATTATGAAAAGCAAAAAAAATTGATTGTAAAAACTATTTACGTTCAACATTTTGAGAAAGTTAATGACATTACAATATCATACAATTTTATTTAACAATTCATATTACAGTAGGATCCGCAAAGCTTTAAAGCTTGTCTGCAGAGATTACTAGTTGCTAATATTAATCAGAAATAAGTATTGTATAAAGAAATTAAATACAATTAATATATAAATAATAAAATAATAGTAAAACTATAATTAGTAAATTTTAAATACAATTTACTATTAAACTTCAATATTATACATTCATAAATATTTTCAGAAAATTTATTTATTGCAAACTTATAAAGTGCTTTTTGATTAGGTGAATTCTTTTCTTTTCATTAGACGTATTAATTATGTTGGTTGGCAGTAGATTGAAGGTTTTGGGCAAAATTACAGAGAGAGTACTTCTGCCATATTCGTTAGAAAAATGGCTTGTTTTAAATCTACCCTGTGCACGTCTCCTGGTGTTGTAGGAATGGTCAATTGGCTGCAAAAATCTGCTATCCTTGAAAAACTCTTTGGCTATAGTTGAGTAGTAGATACTTTTTACGTTAAGAACGTGCAGAGTTTTTGCAAGTGAGTTTGTGTGATTGATATTACTGTTGTTGTTGTGGTTATTATTGTTGTTATTTACGACGTTGTTGTTGTTTCCAAAGAAGTTGACGTTTCTATTGTTGTTAATGAAAATTTTGTTGTTGTCGCTGATAATAACATTGTTGTCGCTAATATAGTTATTGTTATTTACATTGTTGCTAATGTTGTTGTAATTGTTATGGTTAGCTGTTATATTGGTGCTGTATATGTGGTTGTCGGTTCTGCTGTTATTGTAGATGTTAATATTGTCGTGTGTAGTATTGTAAACGCTGTTGTTGTTGCTGCTGTTATTACGGGAGTTGTTATTGTTGACGTTCCTGTTATTGTTGATGTGCATGTTATTGTTGTTCATGCTGTTGTTGTTTATGTTGCTGTTATTAATGTTGCTTTCAATGTTATTAAAACGTTGTGTCGCCGCGTAAGGGTTTTGCTGTGGTATTGAGCTATCAATAATGTTGTTTGTTCGGTATGGTTTTTGTAATTTTTTCAATAAGATTTTTAATATTTGGTTTTGTGCTTTCTGGAGTGTGGTGCTATATTTAACACTTCCCCAAGCTGTAATGCCATGCCGAATATAGGACTCCGTAAGCGAAAAATAGGCTTGTCGTAGTACGCTGTATGTTGCGCAGTGGCTTAAGTGGTAGAGCATGTAGGATGTTGTTCTAAGCTTTTTTTGCAAGTTTTCGATGTGTACTTTCCATTTAAAACTGCTGTCAACGTATACTCCGAGATACTTGTATGTTTCAACTTTCTCTATAATTGTGGAGCATGCTTCAACGAAGTTTGTGTTGTTAAGTACTTTGGCATGTAGACAATCTGTACTGTGGAATAAAATGTTTATTTGTGAACTTGGTAGATGACGAGGCTTAATGTGCATAATCTTCGTTTTTTTAGCATTGATTATAAGGCCGTTATCATGACACCACTTTGTTGCGACATTAAATTGATTTTGCATTGTTTCTGATGCATTTAAAATGTTTTTATCTGCAACAATAACAGCTGTGTCATCTGCATATGCAAAGGTTTCACAATTTCTTAAGTAATTAAGCATATCATTCGCATAAATAATATATAATATTGGTCCCAGCTTAGATCCTTGTGGCACTCCACAGTCGTATTGTACTTCGTTGCTGAGATTGCTGCCCAATTTTACATAATACGATCTGTGCTCCAGATAACTTTTGAACCAATTTAAGATTCTACCTCTTATGCCATTTCTTTCTAAAACATGTAGAATCTTGTTGTGGGAAAGGGTATCGAAGGCTTTACTAAAGTCTATAAATAATGCAATTACGTGCATATTCTTACTTAAACACCCGTTTATATAATTTGCAAAGTTGCCTAAAAGCTGGTTGATATTTTTTCTTTTTTGAAACCCGTATTGATTTTTGTGGATAATTTTATATTTGTGGAGGAAGTCTGTGAGCCTTCTGACGATGATCTCCTCAAGGACCTTATCTATTACAGAGAGAATGGCAATTGGTCTATAATTGCTTATTTCTGATTGTGTCCCATTTTTATAAATTGGTCTAACTATTGAGGTTTTTAATAGATCTGGAACTGTTGAATGTTCAATGCTTAAGTTTATTAGCTTTGTTAAAACAGGTGTTAAATGGCTAGCGTTTAATTTTAAATCTTTCGGTCGGATTTTATCTAGGCCCGGGCCTTTTTTTTCGTTAAGGGATTTCAATATACCAAAAATTTCTTGCTCAGTTGTGTTTTCGACGTATATAGTGTTTTGCAACGAACCTTCACAATTTTCTATTGTCTTTACATTGCAGGTGTGAAGAATATTTTTCACATTTGTGCTAAAACTCAATGCAAAGTTATTTAATACGCTATTTAAATTGTTACCGTTAAAGCTTCGTATAATAAAAGTGTCAATATTATTACTTTTTTTGCCAATAATTTCGTTTATTGTTTGCCACGTTGCCCGCATGTTATATCGGTTTTCCAAAAATTTATTTCTAAAATATTTATTTTTTTCGAATGTGATTTTTTTATTTACAAAATTTCTAAATGTTTTGAATTCATTTTCGTATAAAATGTTATTGCGATTATTTCGCCATTTCTTGAAAAGTTTATCCCTAATATCACAGTATTTAATAATCTCTTCACTAATCCACGGATTTAACGATCTTTTTTTGCTGGATTTTTGTTTTTTGGTTGAATTTTTATATATGTCATTAAATTTATCTTGGATTTTTTTGTAAAGGTTGTTAGGATTTGTTGTTTGGTTGATTATATTACTCCAATTTGTTTCTTGAATTTGTTTGTTTATTTTGTAATTGCTCAATTGCAGTGCCTGCACTTTTGTATTTGTGTTTTCCCTCCCCTGATTATTTACTTCATCATAAATCGAACAAAAAAGTGAGTAGTGGTCAGATATGCTGCTTGTTATTATTGCAGAGTACGCTTTTGTTGTTGTTTTATTTGTTTTTAACAAGAGATGATCTATGCATGATGCAGTATTTCTCTTTATGTCTTCGCGAGTATTTTCTGTGATCAAACATTGCATACCATTACTCGTTATCATGTTTAAGTATGTTGTTGTTGTTGTGGTATTTTTAGAAATATCAATGTTTACATCTCCCACAAGCAAAATTTCTTTTTTTTTATCGATACTGTTTATTATTGTTTCAAGTTCGTGTGTAAATATTGGGACACTCAAATGTGGGGGACGGTAGATTGAGAGCAGAGAAAGAGTTTTGGTGTTATTCACATTAATATTTATTTGTATTATTTCAAAAGAGTTTGTGTTGTTTGATACCTGGTTGAATTCTATATTTTCGGCAATATAAACAGCAATACCTCCACCTCTGCCTCCTCTGTTAAGAAAAATTGAATTAAAACCTTTTATATTATACAAATTGCTTTCATTATCGTTTATATTCGTTTCAACTAAAACAATGAATTTTATTTGGTTTATTATCTTATTTATAGAGGTAAGAAAAGGTGTGAAGTTGAGTCTTAGTGATCGGATGTTCATATAAATCAATGAAAAGGGATATCTTAAGAAGTTTGTTTTAATTTCATGAAAATTATTTAGTGTTTCTTTTTGGATAGTTTTTAGCATAATTTTATTTATTTATTTTTTATTTGATTATTTATTAAAATTTAATGTATAATAATTAAATTGGTATAAACAAATTGTGATCTGTATTATATTTTTGTTTTTTAATTTGTATTGGACATATTCTCAATATCAGCAGAGTTGTTAATTATAAAAACGGGGGCATTTTCCATCTTGCGCGCAAAGATATTACCATTGCGAACCCATACAAACTTCCAGTTAGCTTCTTTTGCCTTTGTTCTCGTTAACCACAAGAGGTGACGGTTATTAGACGTTAATTCGTCATTGACGTATATGAAGCTATTTGTTGCATTGTTTGCATTGGATTCATTGTTGTTAATTATGTTGCTGTCTATTCTATGCCTGTTTATTTTGGTCATAAGTTCAGACTTTTTTGATTGTGTAGAAAATTCTACGATAATTTTGTTGCTGTTTTTTAAGCGATATGCTCTATTTATATCTTTTTCAT
The DNA here is from genome assembly GCA_963931875.1 of Pollenia griseotomentosa. Classification (NCBI taxonomy): domain Eukaryota; kingdom Metazoa; phylum Arthropoda; class Insecta; order Diptera; family Polleniidae; genus Pollenia; species Pollenia griseotomentosa. The sequence goes on along the minus strand of OZ007564.1, from coordinate 121,676,334 downwards.
CAATATCAATACTAACAGATATAGCAATTCTCTTAATTACTTCAGAAGGAGAGATTTCTTGATTTGTGACGTTTTTAATTTCTATATTTTTGTTTATTATTTGTTGTTCCAATTTGTTTATACGGCTCTCCATCTTATTTATTTTTGTTTCTCGCTGTTTGTCTTTTTCATTAAGCTCTTTAACTTGATCTACTAACGTAACAAGAGATGTTGTTATTGTCGAGAGAGAATTTTTAATTTCCTCTTTAATTTGCCTATTGGATAGCTCCAGACATTCAGCAAGTTGTTCTACGGTTCTCTTAATGTCTTTTAAATCGGTTTTTAATTCAGAGACATCAGATTGGACAGAGTTTAATTTTGTTTTGACCGAGGTCAATGACACTGACTCCTTAAATTTTTTTGAGTTCTCGTTTTCTGATTTCTCTCCCTCATCATCGGTTCTCGCCTGTTTATTGTTGCTGTTTTCATCGAAGGCAACAACTTGGTAAAGAGTGTAGGGAGATTTTATGCGCGGCTTACAGATGTGACACTTCCATGCATTTTTCCTCTCGCTGGACATGGTTATATAGGTGCTTTCCGACAGAGGGGAGCAGGTTGAAAAATGGTAATTTGAGTTGCAGTTAAAGCATTTCAAATAATTTGGTGTTGTAATTTCTATTTTGCATTGATTGCATATCACTTTTTGACTCATTTTTAAAAATATTTTTTGTTTTTTTTTTTTTTTTTTTTGCTATGTTAAAGAGAAATTGGATTTTGAGTACACTTGCACTTAAGATTTAAACAATTTGATAATTGATTTGTCTTTATAGAAGTTCTGTATATTGTTTTTTTTTCAAAAGCTAATTTTTAGATTTGCTTTTTATTGAAGATAGTTTATTTCAATACGACCGGATAGACTAACAATTTGTCTTTATAACGATAATTTCAAATAAAATTTATTTGCACTTTTTGAAGTATTTTTCTGACTATTATGTAGAGCACTTATAAAACACGACCGCTCGCAGTGAGAGCAACTAGCAAGCTTTTCACATTAAATGTGAAAAGCTTAATACAATACAATTTAATAGACAGTTATGGGTTAAGAACACTTATGCAGACTTAATGGCCAATTTCACCAATTTTATTTAAATATCAATTCATATTTATAATTGTTATACTATTTTCCTTTTATTCCTTTGACAAATTTAAATGAACTCTAAAAAAAAAAATTGTAATGTTTTCTTTTAAATTTTTCATTGCAAATAAATAAAATAATATATTCTTCATTGAAGTACATAAAATATAATATATACCTACAAAAGTAATTATTATTAATATTATTTATACTAGAGAGCTCTTGTATGGGACATTGTATAATTTGAATTTATATTGTTAACTATTGTTTATGTAGTTTAATTTTTTTATCAAAAATGTAAATAAATAAACGCTGTAAAAAAAAAAAAAAAAAAACATTTTTTCATATAATTTAATATTTTATTTTTTGACATCAAAAACGAATTTGAAAAATAAATTGATGAAATTGGCCATAAGTGTTCTTAACCTATAACTGTTTATCATAATTTTTTTTTATTAGAAAAGACTCAAAATGTTTGCTTTTGTAAGCCAGTGTTATCAAAAAGTTGTAAGAGTAGTTTTTTTTTTAATTTAATTAAAATATGTTCAAGGAAATAAAATTTTTCGTTTGTAACGTTTAACAAATCTGAGCTTTTTACAAATTTCGCAGAAATAATTTGGCAACATGAATATTTCAATATGCGCAAATAATTTCGTTTGAAATAATTGCATTTAATAAGAATTGACTTTAAGTTAAAAACATCACCTGCGGGCTCTTCTACTGTATTAAATATTGAAACCTTTGTGAAAGTTAAAAGGAAAAAATGGAAAAGTTGATTTCATAGTAAATTTCAAACATATTTAAACCAGTGTCAAGAGAGTAGTTTACAGACTGGAGTTAGCAGAGAAGTATTAAGAGAGCATTTGATAAGTGCAACACTAAAGCAAACAATCGTTGAAGTGCAGCAGGCACGAAAGTGTAATGGATGCTTACCGCTATTGGCTCTAACGTTTTCGAATTTTAGCAGCGAAAAACCGATAATTATATAGTTGAAAATTAGGCTATAAGGAGGCAAAATAAATCAGTCAGGTCTCTTGGTGGTTCGACTGCAAAAGGTGAAAAGTGAAAGGGAGCCTGGTAGAGAAAATAATATAACGAAGAAAAACCTAAACAGCCTTATTTATAAAAAAATAAAACAGATTAATAAACGGTTTATTAAGCAAATTTTCGAACAAAATCCGTTTCATAAGCCCTTTATTAACCTGTTTTATTTTTTTAAAATAAAGCCTTAACTTTTCTATTAATTTAATCGTGGACAGGCAACAATAACCCCGTAATAGTCAGAAAAGGGCATCGGGTATTTACAACCATTCTAGTAAGAAGGATTAACATCCAGCTTATACTGCCCAAGATTAACATCCAGTTAAGAAGAAGTATAGAGTACTGATTCAGGGCTTAGCTTTAGATATTTCTAAGGATGACACCCTAAAATTAATTATAGAGTCATAGTGTAGAGTATTGGATTACATCCAAGATAAACGAATGTAAAGGGCAGCAGTGGTGGGGCACTGGCTCTGGTTACAACTAAAACCATCACTTAGCAGCAGAAGCTCCCAAGAAAATAACGAAAAGCGAAGAATAAAAAAATCATAAAATTTTAAACAAGCGTATTATTCAATATATGTATGTCAAGGACCCTAATTGCTATTGAGTTGCACCCCAGCTTTAAGCCCAGAGTAACCGAAGGGTTCTTAAAGATGGTGTGGGTATAAAAGAAAATTTACTAAGAAAATTCATATAGAATAAATTCATAAGCGAAACAAATGTTTAGTAACCCTGAAAGGTTACTCTTCATTTTGGTACATTAAGGTTACTTTTCGTCGAATCGACAAACTTTTTAGAAAAAAATTCTAGCGGAACGATTCGTAAAGTAAAAAATTAACAAAAACTTTTTTAGTTAAGCATTTTATTTAAAAATAAACTAGAATAAAACATAAAAAATAAAAGTTTTTTATCTATCTCAAAATTTGATACGAATTTAAGCACTTTTTGTGTTTTCAAATTAATTATTATTTGAAAGCTTTCGTCATCAACTAACGTTAGTGAAAAAGAGAGCGCAATTTATATACAAATAAAAAAGTTATATCATAAAATCTAAATGAGCTTCGTCGATTCGACGATGAGTAACCGAGCAGGGTAAAGGAAAACTTTCATAAAAAATTTTTTTTTTAAATTTTTATTAAATTTAAAATTTTTTTATGAATACAGGGATATGTGATTTTGTTTTAACAACGAAAATCGAAATCGCTTCAACATATTTCAAAAAAGAACACTGAAAAACTCAGTTTTTCCAGAAAATCATAGAATTAAAAAAAGTTTAATCTAAAATTTAAACGAAAATTTTAACTGTTAGTGCCTTTGAAAAAAGTAATATCTTAAACAGCGTTCGAAAAAAAAACTGTAGACTGGTTCCTTTAGAGTGCACGCCTTGTATTTTTTAGTGAAAAGGTAGTGAACTTTAACTATACGTGCAGTGCCGATCGTGGGCTTGCTTCATTTGGGATTTTTCGTTCATGATATTGCATGAAAAGTGGTGGCCTGAAAATACAGCTGAAAGAACACTACATTTACGATTAAACAATATCGGTACGTTATCTTACTGCCTTATTTACCAAATGCAAAGGAAGGTAACATTTGCACAACTACATTTAAAACAAACTCGTTTTTGCATCCGTCAGCTCCTGATCGCAGTGTACCGTATTTTGTTTGTGTACAAATTCACAAGGCCAAAAACATTTTTTTTATTTTGTATATTTGTTTGGAATATGTATGTTAACTGTTCATGGAAAAATTCGGTACGGTACACTAAAGTACTACAACTTAGTATTTTTCGAACTCTGATCTTATATGTGCCTCATTAAAAGTACCTATACTTAGTGCCTTCAAAAAGTTTTTTAAATGCCTAATTTAAAAAAATTATCTACAAATGGTTCTTCCTAAGACATGTACTATTTCCTTTATAAATTTAATAAATAGTATAAAGAATATTTTAAGGCAATATATTATATGAAATTGAAATGAGAACAAAATGAAAACAAACAGCTAAAAGAAAAATTCAACTATACTACACAAAGAGATGACCATTTCATATAACAAATTAGTTTAAGTACTGCAATGAGAATCAAGTTGTGTTTATGTTTATGGATGTATATGTGTCTGCATAAGTGTAAGTAGCCCTGTTTGAAAACAAATAACTTCATTATAGTACATTTTCACAATGTCATTATAGATCAGTGTTGCCAGAAATTTTTTTTTAAATACCTTTTCAATCACCAAAAAAAAAATCTGATTCTTCTTTACACTCCAGAAAAATTTTTCCATACATAAATTTTCAGAAATTTTGGATAAAAAATTTATTTAACAGCAGAAACTTAAGTCAGGAAGAATTTAAATTTTTAAAGTTTTTTTTTAGAGAAAAACGAAAAATATAATTGGCTTTACACACTTCAAGACTCAAATTGAGAAAAAACTACATGCTGTTCGACGAGGCGTATCTTTCTCTACCACACGACATAAAAATGTCAATTTACTTAAAAATTTCCCTTACAAACATGCTTCGTAGTAAGACAATGCCGTGGCACTTGAAATGTAATTTTTTCTTTTATAAAACTTGTTAAGAATTCCGTCACTTATTTTACAGCATTTCTGTATGTCTTATTAAGTAGCGCATAATTATGCGCTTATTTTTTTAAATGTACTTTTAGTGCTTCGCAAAATTTTAAAATTTTTATTGGGATATCGCTCATTTGCTGCAATATCGTCATAGCTCGAAAGAAAAACATTTCAAAACAAACGAGTTTGAAGTTTTTGATTTGCTCGCAGCAATTAGAAAAAATAACCACACATTCTCTTTAAACGGTATAAGGATAAAATATATCAGGATTAATTTTATTTACAACTAGCTTAACCCGGTGCGCTTCGCTACACTGCTTAAACCACTTCTTCAGTTGAGAGATATTTAATATATGCATCCTATGGAAGGTTTTCCCCCCTGCGCCTTCCCGCTTTATTTTTATTTTTAAAAGTGTAGTATACCATAGGAGTGACTTCTACTAAGTTTGAACATTCTTACTATAACAGTTCTTAAGATATGTGATATTAAACATTGTCGTCCTATGGGGGGTAACATTTCCCCGCTGCTATTTTATTTAAATTTTGGGGTTCAGAAGATCAAACTACAAAATGTTTAATAAAAAGAGTGCAGCGGCTCTAAATTATATTTCTATCTATGAGGGGTACTGCTCCTCCTCTGTCCATTTCTATATTGAAATTTAAAGTTTGCCATAATAGTAGCTTTAACCACGTTTGAAGACTCTCCCTTTAATAGTTCTTAAGTTGAGCGATATTTAATATATGCATCCTATGGGAGGTGTTTCCCCTATGCACCTGCTCGCTTTATTTTTATTTTCAAAAGTGAAGTATACCATAAGAGTGACTTCCACAAAGTTTGAACATTCTCACTATAACAGTTCTTAAGATATGCGATATTAAACATTGGCGTCCTATGGTGGGTACCACTTCCCCCGCTGCTATTGTGTTTAAATTTTGGGGCTCAGAACATCCTACTACCAAAAGTTCAACAAATTGCTTGCAGCGGCACTTATTTATATTGCTATCTATGAGGGGTACTGCTCCTCCTCTGTCTACCCCGCCCATTTTTATATTGAAATTTATAGTTTACCATAGTAGTACCTGTAACCATGTTTGAAGACTCTCCCTTTAATAGTTCTTCTGTTGAGCGATATTTAATTTATGCATCCTATGGAAGGTATTTCCCCCCTGCGCCTTCCCGCTTTATTTTTATTTTCAAAAGTGTTGTATACCATAAGAGAGACTTCTGCAAAGTTTGAACATTCTCACTATAAAAGTTCTTAAGATATGCGATATTAACCATTGGCGTTCTATGGTGGGTACCACTACCCCCGCCGCTATTTTGTTTTAATTTTGGGGCTCAGAAGATCCTACTGCCAATAGTTCAACAAAATGCGTGCAGTGGCTCTTATTAATATTTCTATATATGAGGGGTACTGCTCCTCCCCCGTCTACCCCGCCCATTTGTATATTGAAATTTATAGTTTACTATAATAATAGCTTTAACCACTTTTGAAGACTCTCCCTTTAATAATTCTTCAGTTAAGCGATATTTAATATATGCATCCTATGGGAGGTATTTCCCCCCCTGCGCCTACCCGCTTTATTGTTATTTTCAAAAGTGTTGTATACCATAAGAGTGACTTCTAGAAAGTTTGAACATTCTCACTATTACAGTTCTTTAGATATGCGATGTTAAACATTGGCGTCCTTTGGGGGATTCCACTTCCCCCGCTGCTATTTTATTTTAATTTTGGGGCTCAGAAGATCTTACTACCAAAAGTTCTGCATAATGCGTGCAGCGGATCTTAATATATGCGATAATTAATATTGGCATCCTATGGGGGATACCAATTCCCCTGCCCCTATCGTCTATAAGCCAACAAACAAACAAACAAACAAACACACATACAAACATTTTTCATTTATATATATATAGATAGCAGTATTAGGCTTGCAAAAACGCAATGTAAAATATCGTTGCTCTTTTGTTAAATCCAACAACAAAATACGCCGAGTTTCCGTTAGATTTCATTAAATTGCAACGATATTTTGCATTTGCTCTTTTGCAAGCCTAATACTGAAGTACGCTAATATATAAAGAACAATTCTGTATCACCAACTCCAAATTAAATTTTTTGAGTTATGACGACGTTTAAGAAAATGAGCGCTACAAAGTATGCGAGTTTCTTTCTCTTCGTAACATTCAAAATATTTAAATTTCGCTCTAATTTTTTGACTGCATTAATTAAGCTGTAAGCTACTGCAGTTTGTTCGGCATGTTTCATAGCATTTTGTAAACACTATAAATATGTCTCCTTTATTGCAACATAGTCATAGCTCAAAAAATCCAAAAACTTAAGTTACTTAAGCAAAAGTGTTCCTTTGTGCCTTCTTTATATGTAAAACAAAAATCAGCATTATATCTCAAACTGAACCGAAGTTATAGCAAATCATATTTTTTTAATCTGTATATAAAGGTACATTTTGAAAACTTTAATCGCATTTTGCCAAGTTTGTTTTTTTTAAATATGACTATGTTGCAATAAAGGAGCGATATTTTATAAAATTTAGAGATTCAAACGCCATTTCCATATTGTAATGTAGGTAAAATTTCCTACTTTCGGCAACACTGTTACAGATACTCGTTTTTCTGTTGTTTTTACATTTTCCTGTTAATAAAAAAGACACAAACAACAACGAATACATAAAAGAGTGTATGTTTTGTAGTTAAGTAATATTGTTATTTTGTTACATATATACACTCACACATACAGTGACAACTTCCGCAGGCGAACACCGACCGTTGGTGCAAATTTGCAGACAGGAGATGCTTGTTAATGAAATCGCTGGTTTAATTGTTCAACTGGCCCCTAAGCAAATTATAGGACTTCAAAAGTGTTCGCCTATAGAAGATGTTGGCTGACTGGAACAGCTTTTAGTAGTAGAGTTTTCACTGTAATACTCCTTCACAATATAATTACAATTACAGAAGCTATAGCTATAGCTACACATAATCACAAATAACTTTCTGCATATAGCAAGTCACTATTGGTAGTTTACACTTATAATTGTTTCCATGAGTATGCCAGTTCCTGAGTTTACACTCTTATAGTTTTTAATGAGCCTTATGTAAAAAAAATTTCAGGTTATATGTTTGTATAGAACTCGTTTGTGTTTAATATATGTATATATACATACCCTGCGGGAAATTTGTGTCAATTGGTCCAACTGACTGGTCCTGGGATTTCTGAAATTAAAACATGTACAAAAAGAAAGGACTCATGACCAGTGAAAGAAGAACCAATCCCTTAACTGGCTTATGAAGAAAAAAAAGGTAGAAAAAGTAATGAATTACAATATAGTCTTCACCGGTGCTGTGACACATTTTTTGGTACTCTCTTAAATTTGGCTCTTGAATTTAATTCTAGGACTTGTTTTATTGAAATAATACTACATTGTATTGAAATAATACTAAATTTTAATAATTGACACTAAGCACGTTCATTGAGAATAGCTCCGTGACTGGTCAAATGGTGTCAAATGACAACCCCATGTAAAAGTGATAGGTCTTATTTATATAAAGTGTTAGAACTAGAACCGGTCTCTACCACCAAAGACCTATCACGGGACTTATTTGGTGTCAGTTCGCTTTCCTTTAGGGCCGATTTCAAGGGCCGATGTTGGTTTTGAATAAAACACAAATTATTTAGAAAATTATTGTCATTTTCTTTTATTACGATAATACTATTATGGTTGAATTATAAATGGAACAAAATATTGGCCAAATGGCCGCCTCGACCTCGGCGGCACACCTCCATTCGATAGTCTAAATTTTCGATGACGCTGAGGCATAATTGGATTCTATGCCGTTATTTTGCCGAATTATCTTGTCCTTTAGCTCTTGAATTTTGGCTGGCTTATCGACGTACACCTTTTCTTTCAAATAACCCCAAAGAAAGAAGTCCAAAAGTGTCAAATCACATGATCTTGGCGGCCAATTGACATCGCCACCACGTGAGATAACATGGCCATTGAATTTGTCGCGCAAAAGAGCCATTGTTTCGTTAGCTGTCTGGCAAGTGGCACCGTCTTGTTGAAACCACATATCGTCCACATCCATATCTTCCAGTTCGGGCCATAAAAAGTTCGTCATCATCTCACGATAGCGAACACTATTCATAGTAACTGCCCGACCGGCCTAATTTTGGAAAATATACGGCCAGCCCATAAGCCATACCAAAAAGTCACTCTTTGTGGGTGCATTGGTTTTTCGATGATCACTTTTTGATTATCACTCGCCCAAAAAAAAAAAAATTTATTTATTCTATTGTCAGCTTATCATCTGACTTGTCCTGGCAAAGCTCAGCACCGTACATTCTGTAAAAAATTTATTTCCGAATTCCTTAGTTTCCGATTTTGTACTGTATTTTAAGAAAGTATTGCTAGATTGTATGAAAAAATTTCAAAAGATTTTGTTATTCGTGCTTATGAGATGAGATAAACCCACTGTTTATTGTTGATGTGTTTTGTTTAAACTTTGATATTGTTACAAATAGAACTGTTGCTATAAGTCTTATACGCTTAACAGTTTTATTTGGTTTAATATCTTTAGTTTTTCCAAAATCTTTATGGATGAAGTTTCCTGATGATCTGGCCTAAGCAACCAGTGAAATGCGCATAGGAATAGCTTATCCCATCAACAATAAATTTCAAGTGTTTTTATCAATAATAAAAACTGGGAATTAAGCACGAATAACAAAATCTTTTGAAATTAAAATTTTGTATTCCCAAAATTGAAATTACTTTTTGATAATAAACAGGCAAGTGCACCGCCTAAAAAAACACTTAATTGACAACATCTTTTTGTAAGTTGTTGTTTGTTTTTATTTTGTTTTTCTTAACCTACTTACAACTACAGTTAATGTTGAGAGAATTTCAACTAATTGTAGTGGGGAATGTAAGATGAGATAAACCCACTGTTTATTGTTGATGTGTTTTGTTTAAACTTTGATATTGTTACAAGTAGAACTGTTGCTATAAGTCTTATACGCTTAACAGTTTTATTTGGTTTAATATCTTTAGTTTTTCCAAAATCTTTATGGATGAAGTTTCCTGATGATCTGGCCTAAGCAACCAGTGAAATGCGCATAGGAATAGCTTATCCCATCAACAATAAATTTCAAGTGTTTTTATCAATGATAAAAACTGGGAATTAAGCACGAATAACAAAATCTTTTGAAATTAAAATTTTGTATTCCCAAAAATTGAAATTACTTTTTGATAATAAACAGGCAAGTGCACCGCCTAAAAAAACACTTAATTGACAACATCTTTTGTAAGTTGTTGTTTGTTTTTATTTTGTTTTTCTTAACCTACTTACAACTACAGTTAATGTTGAGAGAATTTCAACTAATTGTAGTGGGGAATGTAAGATGAGATAAACCCACTGTTTATTGTTGATGTGTTTTGTTTAAACTTTGATATTGTTACAAGTAGAACTGTTGCTATAAGTCTTATACGCTTAACAGTTTTATTTGGTTTAATATCTTTAGTTTTTCCAAAATCTTTATGGATGAAGTTTCCTGATGATCTGGCCTAAGCAACCAGTGAAATGCGCATAGGAATAGCTTATCCCATCAACAATAAATTTCAAGTGTTTTTATCAATGATAAAAACTGGGAATTAAGCACGAATAACAAAATCTTTTGAAATTAAATTTAATATTTCGAGCCCTAACCGCGAAAATAACGTAAGCGCCAAAAATCAAATTTTGCCGGAGAGTGTTTTTTTTTATTTTATTTCATATAAATTTTGTATGCGATAAACGTTTATGATAAAATTGTTTTTGCTATAAAATAGTTACGCTACGCTGTGTGACCATGATATTTTAGGGAATGATGCAAGTGTTGCCAATAAAGTCATTTATTAAAAAAAACGAAAATTGAAAATGTTGTCGCTTACGTAATTTTTGCGGTTAGGTCTCGATTTTTTTAAAGGTTTATCAAAAATATTATTAACGCCAGTAAAAGCGATTTTTAGGAGTGTTTATTATATGGAAACTAAGGTAACATTTTCTATCGTAACAAATATGACACCCAGCACTTTAAAAAAAAAATTCGAAGAGGTTAACGTGGTTTTAGAAGTACTGGTTGTAATAAGAAATTACACATTTTGTATGACTGTTTTCTTTAATTTGATAAATTGCCATCCTTGAAAATAATTGGAAATTTGGCTGTTATTTTGCTCAATCGCAGCTAATGATATTCCGAGAATTCAGAATTGTTAGCAAAAGTGAAACACAGAGTTTGCTATCGCTTGCTTCATATAGTACATTGTACATGATACAGTACAGTAAAAATAAGAGAAGTTAAGCTTTTTTGTTTGAAAACATTTATTTATCGCTGAAAAAATAATATTTTAATAAAAAAATTTTAAAAATCTAATTTTTCCATATATTTTTAAACTAAAAATAAATGAAGTTTGAAAATATACCCACCCACACACACATCAAACTGGCTTTACAATTTTGTTAAAATCAAGAGTACTTTGATTTTCATCAAACTCACATCAAACTCTACATACGAGTATTTTATTGCTAGCACTATTACAACAATTAAGAAAGCATAGTCTGTCAAGCCCGACCATGTGATACCCTTCACTGCAGTATATAAGAACAAAATTTTGCAAGTGTTCCTTTTTTGGGACCCATGGACAATCATGAAACCGCCTCAGCAAAATCATGTTATAAGGTTAAGATTCATGTAAAAGTTCTCAGTGCCAATTATTATTTAGATATCATCATCTATGTACAATGAGATTTGTTTGTCTTTAAATGATTAAAGGAAGGGGTCTTATAGCGGAAATATGCTTAATTTTGGAGCTACTAGAACAACATTCTGTCATGACATAGTATCGTAAAAGTTATTATCGGCAATTTTTATGTGAATGTGCCGGACGGACAGATCGACTCAGAAAGTAATTAAGTCAACTAGGACCAATATTCGAAGGTGTTATAAACATCAGCACAAATGCATAATACACTCTCCACTATTGTGGTGTGGGTATAAAAATGAAATGTGGGTTTGATGAGCCAGTTTCATGTGTGGCCATGCCGCTGTAAAGTTATTTAAATATCTATGTATATAAAATTGTAACGTTACTCACTGATTCATAATCGCACAGCCTAAACGACTGAAGCTAAAAACTTTAGACCAGAGATTGGTCAGTCCCCAAATCGATCTACTAAGACGGGATTTTTGGGAATTCGAATGTTTAGGGGGTAAAAACGGGAAAATTCGGTAACCTTATATCTATACCAAAAGAAATAAAAAAAATGTAATACTTATCGTTGTTTTTTAGAAAAATAAGCAGACAGGTGTCTGGTACTTTTTTGAAATTCGGCCCTATTAGGGAGCAAACGGGTAAAACCTGAATTTTGGTACTTTTTTGACACCCCATCTATCTTTTGTACGAAGAAACATAGAAACAAAGTTAATACCACATTTGAAACTTATCAAAAAAATACGAATACCGATTTGGTACTTTTTCGAAATTCCAACACTTAAGGGGTGAAAATCGTAACTATTTTTGGTACTTTTTTTACAAAACATTTTTCTCCATTCATTGACATATTCGTACTAAATTATGGGCTGCCACTACAATACGGAAATTTTTGATACTTTAATGGGGGGAAAAATAGTACCCAAAAAAGGAAATACCAGAAATTTGATATTTTTCTTTAGTTTTTTGGTTCTGCAACTGGTATTTTTTTAATTATTGTTAATATTGGACTTTAAAGCATAAGATTCAACATGCAATGTCCTGAGTGGATAATAATCTATTGCGGGACTGTTTGGTACTTTTTTGTTCTTTAACTGGTATTTTTTAAATTTCCGTTAGTATTGGATCTAGCTAGCAACGTAAAATTCAAGATGCAATGTCCTGGGTTGATGAGAATCTATAGGAGTGAACTTTTTGGTACTTTTTTATTCTTTGACTGGTACTTTTTGAATTTTTTTCTGGTATTGGACCAAGAAAGATAAAATTAAACATGCATGGTCCTAAGTGAATGAGAAAATAAGCTTTGGCATAAAGATATGTATACAAAGCAAAAGGAGAAGCCAACGAAGTAGCGGGTTTAAATCTAGTAACTAATAAAATTGTTGGTTTTTACAAAAACAAAAACCAACAATAATAACAATAGCCAACAAGGTTGTGGACTGGAGCAACCAAATATCTTTCCAAGGGTAATTTGGTAGAAAAAATCCGAATCTGTAATTAGGGTTTCTTTACCACGTCAGGATTTTTAGACACAAAAAATGTTTTTTTATTCGTTTCTTACTTAAATAATCACTAGTTAATTTTAAAATCAATGAAGTTTCAAAAGTAAATGGCGTTATTTGAACCTTGTTTGTATTTTGTTGCTTCGGTTTCATGTATTAGAGTCCAGCAATAGTCTCCTAGCATGCTTTTGTCTCAAAATCCTTGATAAATCCTTTCAACTCTTAATAAATCTTGATCGCTCTCACTGCACCTAATTTTTTTTTTGTGGAAAAAAATATAAATGCGAATAAAGAATATGAACAATATTGCCGATGTCCACGGTTTTTCCAAGTTTCTGACTGCAAAACCAAAATAATGTAAATATGCATATTTTAAGGATTCTGATATTGCATATCCTTTTTTTCCAACCAAATATTCACCACACACAAAGCAAAAATAGCTTGAATCAGTAACAGACGATCTCACTGACATGCTTAAACGCTACTATTATGATGATTTAGAATGAATGTGCCCAGAGCTGTCAATTAAATAATTGTGAAATTGTAGTGTCAGTATTGACTGTTTTACAGTATTGCCAGCATGCAATAAGAAATGAACAAGACGTAATAGCCCAATTTTGATGCCAGATGCCAGATTCGAATTCAGTGCACCCAGATTAGTTAAAAAACATGCTTCGTTTCTGCAGTCAATTTGTCCAAATTTGTAGACCAGTGTAATTAAAACGCAGCCGTAAGTAATAATAATAATAATTTAATGGAGGGGTTCAGCAAGCGTCATCTACGCCGATTGGCTGCACAAGAGGGAAAAAATGTGCTTCCGCACTGATTTTGTTAATAAAGTTATTGAAAAGCTTAAAAGCAGCATTTAAGAAACTGCAGTCAAAGTAGAAAAACTGCCAATTCTTTCACTTCTTCGTTTGTCATTGGCAAAAAAAAACTCTTGCTTTTTCTTCTGATTTATTCATTAAAACTCAAAAACCGAAAATTTGAAAACACATTTCCGTTTTGGTTCGACAGTTTTTTGTTTCGGCTGCAGTTTTTTAAACCCAGCAAAAAAGTCTCCATTAAAGGTTGTATTAGCCGACTGGTATATGGAATTTCGGCTCTCATCAAGAGACACACGCGCTCTTTTCAAAGTATTGAATGGGCAAAATCTTGATGCTCCACAATGTTAATAACCTTACATTCACATTGGAATTAAAAAATTTATAGATCAGAACAACTTGCTTTTCAAAAATTCAATTGCAGAGTTCACCTTATAAGATAGCTTTGATAAGAACCACCTTCTCAAAATATATATTATAATACCAATACTAACACACTAATTTAGAGTCCGCGCGTAAGATAACACTCTCTCCGATTGAGTTTAACGTTTGCTGATAAAAAAATGTTCTATCTCATTTCACATATTGACCTGAAATAAAGGCCTTTTTCCCATATTTCATAACAAGACTTGTCTGAAAAGTTTCATGATTTCACAAACAACAACAATAACCTTTTGATTTTTAAGAATTGTGTTTTCTGTTTAATTTAAATCTTACGTTACATGTGAAACATTTAAAACTTCCTTAAAACTTTTTGCTTTTATTAACTTCAATTTAATTTATTTCTCAAGAATAATTAACATAAATAAAATTTAAAAAAATGTTTTAACAAAATTTGGTTTCTTATTTGCTTAATACTTAATTCTCTAGAACAAAAGTTTTTTTTTTTTTTATGTGCACAAAATATTGAGAAGTTGTTTGAATTGAATCGTTAATAAAAAAATGGTTTAATAATATTGAAAGGGAAGCTGAATTTTTAATATAACTTATTAATTAAAAAAAAAAACCAATAAAATGGTTCAAAACAATTTCTCAAAATAAACATATTCAACAAAAACTTTTTCTGAAGATAAACAAAATTCTTAGGAATAAAATGTTGTTCAAAATGCAAGAAATTTAACACTAGATTTGTTTTTCTTAAAAAAGTTCGTCGATTCCATCTATTAAATTTGAAAAAAAAAAATAATAAAGAAAGTTCAAGAAAATCCCTAAATGATAAAATTTATAAAATTAAAGACAAAGTTTCTCATATAATAAACTTTAATTAATACAATTAAGAAATTTAAATAAAACCATTTTAAAAAGAGCTTCCCTTAAAAATTGGTCTTTAAACCTTTTTAATTTATTTCAAATCATTTAGACAGATTAAAACTTCAAATGTACCATTAAAATGAAATTTAGTATTTGTATGCCTTAAAGTTCTTAAAATGACCATTAAAATACAATTTTGTCACCCACTGAGGAAATTAAGACAAACTCTTTGAATATTTGATGACTTGGGTTTCACATTATTCTTGAAAACCAAAAAGAAAAAACAAAGGAAAAAGGAAATAAAATAAAATCACAGACCACATCTGAAATAAAAACAAATAAAATTTAATCAGTCATTTTAACCTTTTATACGCAACGCCGCAGCCATTAAGACTTTAATAAATGGATATTTTTAATTATTTTTATTCTCCTAAGTTGAGTTTCATTTAACCACATAAATAACACTGATGTCAATTAATTTAATGTTGATTATATCAATATATGTATTAAATGTTGTCAAGTGCACAAGTTTTGATTTTGTTAATGAAGTTGTGCTGATTGAAGAACTTATAAAAAATAAAAAACATTTGAATTTCCTCTTACCGAAAATCAAAATAAAAAAAAGTTTTCTATTAATGAAAAATATTACTACATTTTCGAGCTTAAGGTCTTTTTGTTATAAAAAACTTTTAACCTTTATTTAAAACCAATATTTCGGCACTTCCTTGAGTGCCTTCTTCAGGGTTTTTTTCTTAATTTATAAATTTTTAACAAATTATAACAATTTAACAATAACTGACAAATTCAAAAACAAACAAAAAAAAATATTTTTCAAATCAAACTTGATCTATTACAATATAAATAAATTTTTAACTTCCGTTTCTATTTTTATAAATTAAAACAGTTGTATTTTCATGAAAATGATCATTTACCGTCATACCGACAAAAAACATCTAACTATGTTCAAGAACTTCAAAACAAGATTCTAAGTATAAGAATAAGGTACAAGCATGAGCAACTAAAGGAAGTAAAGAAAAAATGTAGGATAATAGAAGATCAGCTACAGAATTATTTTGGTGAGGTGGAATATGCAAGTTTCTTAGAATATGAAGATAAATTAGCGAGTAATTTAAATGAGAAGATCAAATGTAGACATAGACGGAAATTTCAAGACCTTGTTAATTTACAAAGAAGGGAACTTGGTATAAAATTTATACAGACACTTAGGGAAAAAGAGGAACAGGAAATAGCAAGAACAAAACTGACTACAAATATAGATAACCATATTAATAAAATGAGATTAACTAATAGGGATAAGTTTATATTGGACAAAGTAAAGGAAACATATAGATTTTTGAGATCTAATAAGGGCATTATTATCTTGAATGCAGACAAAGGGAATACAACGGTGGCAATGAATAGGGTTGATTATGAGTTAAGAACTAATGATATTATAAGGGATGATTCAAATTATAGGAGATTGGATAAGGACCCTACCAATAAACTTGAAAAGATAAATAATAATTTAGTTCAGGAACTTTTTAATAATGATATAATTAAAATAACGGAAAGGAATAAACTTAAAACTAATACGGCAATGACACCTAGGCTATACGGTCTTCCAAAAATTCATAAAATGGATTTTCCATTAAGGCCAATATGTTCAATGATAAATTCTCCATCATATGAACTATGTAAATATATAACAAGAATTCTTAATAAAATTACTGAAAATTCAAAATATAATGTTAAGGATTCTCTTCAATTTAAAGACAGAATTAGGAATATTACATAAGATAATAATGAAAGGTTAATTTCTCTTGACGTAATTTCATTATTTCCTAGCATTCCAATAGACTTAGCTATAAATATTGTAGATGAAAAATGGAATATAATAAGGGAAAATACGAATATGGAGAAGGACTTATTCTTACGTATTCTTAAATTTTGTATAATAGATAGTAGATATTTTCAATTAAATAATCATATATATAACCAAATGAAAGGACTTCCAATGGGTTGCCAGCTTCTCCTATTGTAGCAGATATAGTTATGGAAAGATATATGTGTTGAAAAATTAATTATAAAATCGAAGATCTTGACAAAATATGTTGACGATTTATTTTGTATAGTTTCTGAATCAGGAATAGAGCAAATGTTAGATATTTTTAACTCATTTCATTCAGATATTAAATTTACAAATGAAAGGGAATCTAATTCAAGAATTTCATATTTGGACACTTTGATAATTAGAAGAGGAAATAGGGTATTAATAGATTGGTATCAAAAACCAACATCTTCTGGTAGAATTATTAATTATTTCTCGAAACATCCAAAGAGAATAATTATTAATACAGCTAAAAATTTTATAGAAAGAGTTCTAAAAATAAGTGATTCAGAATTTCATAGAGATAATAAAAGGAAGATTTCAGGTATTTTAACTGATAACAGCTTTCCTAAACAATTAATAACAGATTTATTAGTACAACATAATAATTGTAGAATAAATAACCAAAATAGTATTACAGAACAAAGGATTTATAAGTCGGTAACATATACACCAAAATTTTCAGAAAGATTAGAAAAATATGATAGCAAAATATACAAAATAGCTAATAAATCTTTTAAAACAGTAGGTAAACTCATTACTAAAATGAAAGACAAAATAAAGAAGATGGATATGTCAAATATTGTTTATAAAATAGTGGACAGTGTAACAAGGTATGTATAGGTACAACAAAAAATAAACTGAAAACTAGGATAGCAGGACATAAATCAGATCAAAAATATAGAAATATACCACAAAAAACAGCTTTATCAACTCATTGTGCTAATCTAAATCATTATCCAGATTTTGAAAATATAACTTTTTTAAACACAGAAAATAATTATAAACGTAGATTTATGTTAGAAATGTTACAAATTATAAAGGTTCCGACAATTTCAAGAATTAATTTTAAGTCAGACACTGAAAATGTAGCACAAAATTATAGACACTTAATTTATAAAAATAGAAACGGAAGTTAAAAATTTATTTATATTGTATTAGATCAAGTTTGATTTGAAAAATATTTTTTTGTTTTGTTTTTTTTTTTTTTTTGTTTTTGAATTAAGAATTTTTTAATTTGTCAGTTATTGTTAAATTTTTTATAATTTGTTAAAAATTTATAAATTAAGAAAAAAAAACCCTGAAGAAGGCACTCAAGGAAGTGCCGAAATATTGGTTTTAAATAAAAGTTAAAAGTTTTTTATAACAAAAAGACCTTAAGCTCGAAAATTTAGTAGTACAGTGGAATCTCCCATGAGCGGACACCGAAGGGACCGTTGAAATGTGTCCGCACAAGGGGGCTGTCCGGCCAAGAGAAAACTACAAATTAAAATCAACAAAACTTTGCCTTATATTGTTTGTTTTTATTTAAAGATACATACTTTTATTAAAAAAAATATAAAAAATAAACAATTCAATTGGGTTTAATAACAAAAAATCATTAAATGTAGTTCTATATGTAATAAAAGTTTAAAATGTTTTATGAGTACTTCGATAAATTTCTCACGCTTAATTTTTCTTTGTTGTACACTTCAATCACTTTTTTTTTTTGCTTAATAGTTAATACAGACCTCTTTTTATCAATTTTAAAAAGTCTTACCGCACTAATGTATACAAACGAATGAACAATGCATTCCAAAGTACAATAAGCAAACGCACATCGATTATTATTTGGGGAATCCCCTAAATCGCATAAGTAATGGCATAGATTACAAGCTGTTGGTCAAATAGGTTTGTACACCATGCGTATTCACCACAAACATTGCAAGAATTAGTATTGTCAACTCTCCGAAGCAGAAGCGTAAATCGTAGCAAAAACGTTAAATTTGAAACATTATGTAAGAGAGCAAATATGTATTTAACATACCCACATTTAACTATGTTATGTGATGTAGTAAATATGATAAACCGTGCCCTGTTGTTAAAGCGAACAAATTAAAAGAGTCTTGGCAGGCTTATTTGTAAATTATGACATGAAAAATTCGGGGAAAAAATAAGCTAAGTGTCCGTCCAAGAGAATTTTTTTTATCTAGCGGATGTCCGCGTCCGCTCATGAGAAGCGTCCGTTCAAGGGAAAGCGACTGCAATGCTTTTCTTATGGAGCGCTGCCGGGACCTAGCAAAAATGTCCGTTTAATGGGGGTGTCCGCTTATGGGAAGTGTCCGTTAAGGGAGATTGCACTGTATTTGAAATAATAAAGGTCGAACAAAAAAAATAAATCAAAATAAAATCAAAAAAAAAAAAAAATCATGAACTACTTGATTAAGTAATGAAAAATTACTTCTCCTTAAGTGGCAAAAATATTGGTTCTGACTAGGGAGATTTTTTTTAAAACCCGGTTTTGGGTTATTCCAAATAGTTGCTATTTTACTTAAGCCGGTTTTTGGTTAAGCATTTAAAAAATTAATCGGCATTTTTTTTCAAATAAATAATAAGACGAAAACAAATTAATTTTTGAAATAAAAAGTTTATTTGAAGACAAACGAAACACAAAGGTAAAGTTAACTCCCACCTAAAATAAAATTGCGATGTGAACATTCAAAACGACGATATACATATATTTTATTTAACATACATTGCACGAACTTTTGGTCTTAGAAGACCTAATAAAATTTGATGCAGAAAATATTCGCGGAACATTTCAACCCTTTAAAGTTCCATTTTAGTATACATTTGTAGGGAAGTTAAAAAAAGAACAAAAAGGCACCTTAAAATTAGTGTTAGAGGGTTAAAATATTCTGAGAAAAGAATCGCCATACAATTCGACTCAAGACATCTGAAATAATCGTTTAGCTAAGAACTACATTTGGTATATATTTTTTGACTTATACCAAACGCCTTATTAAAAAATTTAAAAACTTAAGGGGTCGATATTTCGGGAACTGGAGCCAACTTTTCAAAACCTTTTGGCAGATTTGCTCTACCAATAGTCTAGTTTCATTTCGCGATTCAAGTATTAACGCTGGCGGCGATGACCCGAATTTTGTTTCACTGTGTTATCAGAACCTCTTCATTTTGAAATAGTTCTAAATATTATTTTCAATAATTTCTTGATAAATTAATTTTTTTTAATATTCTAAGAATTTTGTTTTTGAACAGTTTTTAATTTTTTGGTGTTAAAGACTGCGGAATACGTTTGCCAAGAAAAACAGACATACACTGTTATTAATGAAAACCCACGATTTAATGATTAACAAGAACACAGAGACGTTGTTTTCTGTTAAAAACTCATGATTTTAAAACAGAAACAGACTTACGCTGTTATTTAAGAAAATTCAAGATTAAATGTTTAACGGAAACATACATAAGCTATTATTCAAGAGAATCAAATTTCCATGAGTTAAGGACTTATTTAAGAAAACAGACAGAAGCAAACCCAAGATTTAATGATTAACAGAAACGCACAAACGTCGTTTAAAAAAAAAATCAAGAGTTATTCCCCCGCTTTAACAAAAACAGACTAACGCTCTTATTTAAGAAAATTCAAGATTAAATATTTAACGGAAACATACATAAGCTATTATTCAAGAGAATCAAATTTCCATGAGTTAAGGACTTATTTAAGAAAACAGACAGAAGAAACCCCAAGATTTAATGATTAACAGAAACACACAAACGTCGTTTAAAAAAAAATTCAAGATTTATTCGCCCGCTTTAACAAAAACAGACTTACGCTCTTATTTAAGAAAATTCAAGATCTTATGATTAACTGAAATAGACTTACGCTGTTATTCTAGAAATAAGTTGTTTTTTCTAAAAAAAATCCAAGTTTTAAAAATATTTTTGCCCTCTTATAACAGAAACAGACTTACGTTTTTATTTAAGAAAATTCAAGATTTATGTCTGTATTTATAAAAATATTTTAAATAAAATTAAAACAAATTTTTTATGACAATTTTCCTTAATAAAGGTTTGTTTAATAAACGAATCGTTTATGAACACGGTGGTAAATGTTCAACAAAAGCATACATAAGCTGTTATTCAAGAAAGAAATTCAAGTTTTAATGAGCGCAGGACCAATTTTAGAAAAACAGACATACGCTGCTATTTAAGAAAAACCAAGATTGAATGACAAACAGAAATAAACATACCCTTTTTATCAAAGCATACTCGAGGTTGATGTTTTCAGTGTTTTTTTTTAATAAAAAACAGACATAAGCTGTTATTTAGGAAAACTTATGATTTAATAAATTAGAGCAACAGATATAGGCTGTTGTTCAAGAAAACTTAATGATAAACAGAAATATACATACGTTGTTTTTCTTAAAAAAAAAAAAAATATTATTTTAAACTTTCTTTGACCTCTTATAACAGAAACAGACTTACGCTGTTATGTTAAAAAAAATCTAGATTTAATGATTAACAAAAACAGACATACGCTGTTATTGAAGACAATCAAGTTCACATGATTTCAACGCCTTTTTAAGAAAAAAAAACTAACATACGTTGTTATTTAAGAAAACATCAAGATTTAATTAAAAACAGAAATAGACCTAAGTTGTTTAAAAAAAACAACATAATATTTTAAACTTCCTTTTCCCTCTTTAACAGAAACAGACTTAGGCTGTTATTACAGAAAATTTAAGATTTAATGATTAACAGAAACAGACATACGCTGTTGTTCAAGCAAATCAAGTTTCATGAATTCAAAATCTATTTAAGATAAAAAAATAAACAAACATACGTTGATATTTAAGAAAACTTCAAGATTTAACAATAAAAAAATAATAGACATACGTTAATTTTCTAAAAAAAAAAAAACATAATATTTAAAACTTTCTTTGACCTCTTTAACAGAAACAAACTAACGCTGTTATTTAAGAAACTAAGCTTAAATGATAAACAGAAATAGACATACGCTTTTTAACAAAATTTAAGTTTTAATTATCTCCGGGCCATTGTTTTTTTAGAGCATACACACATTGTTCGGTTTAATCAAAATATTTTACAAAATGCTGTAAAATTACATTTTAGCATTTTACAATTTATGCTTTTGTGCTAAAAAGAAAAAAATATTGCAAATTTTACATGTATGAGAAAATAAAAGCAATTTTCTCAACATGATTGCACTTGTTAGTTGATGGAGATGTCGTGTTGCTTTTAAATTTTATGGGATTTCATTTTAAAATACAGATTCATTACAAAATATTCTCAAGGGCGCACAGATAATAAACGTAGAATTATTAAAAAAAAAGCACAAGTGTTGAAGTGAAATGAAATTTAATAAACCAATTATGAAACTACAAGCCATTAAACAGAGTGGGTTTGCTTTTTTCACTAAAACAGTTATTTTAGACAGAAAAAAAGTAGAGAAAAAAACAATAACAATAGTAATAAATTTTGGAATTTGGAAAAATGTTGGAAAATTTTAGTGCCTGGCCCACAATGTCGAAAAGAACATTTTTTTCAAAAATTTATATTGAAAACAAAAACAAATTTTAGTTTTTTATTATTGTTTTCAATTTAAATATGCGAAAGAAATTTTTCTTGTCGACATTGTGGGCCAGGCATTTAATTTTTTTTATGAACTGAATTTGTTCTTTTATTTAATATAGTATTTGTTTTTGTTTTTACTTTAAATTTGAAGGCATAAATTTAGGCTTTAGAACAAATTCCTTAATTAAAGCGACGAAAATGGTTTTATAGAATCCCATTAACTTCATTTAAACATCTCATTTTAATTTGCTTTTAAACCCGCAACCACCACAAAAAGTGATTTAGGGTATATTAAGCTTCTACCCAATATGAGAAATCTTATCATTTTGCGAAGAACTAATGGTACATTTAAAATATATAAGCGCACAATTATTCGCTACGAAATAAGACATAGAGTGATACAGTAAGTGAAAGAACTCTCAACAAGTTTTAAAAAAAAAAATAACATTTCAAGTGCCACGGCATTCCCATACTACGAAGCAGGTTTCTACACAGAAAAAATTATCAGTAGTTTTTTATCAAATAAAAAATTTGTTTAACAAGTTCTTCAATTTAATTAATAAGATAATTGAATTAATTATTTTTTTGTTAATATGTAATATAATTTTGATTTAATTAACATTTAAGTTGTTTTGAAATAAATTTTTAATTAATATATTAATTAAAAATAAATTTAAAAAAATCTAAACTGATTTTTACGTTTAAAGCCTAGTACTCTGTTCAAATTTGTGAAAAATGTTGAGCAACATTGATTATTCCACACGAAAATTTTGGCATTTATCAATGTTACCAATCTTGCGAGTTTGTACAATTTGACGTTTTTATTCCTTCAAAGTATGCTACATTGTTTCGTGTATGTAAACAAACGCCACATGTATTTTACTAAAATTATTTTTTTTTTAATAAAAAATTTAATAAAAAAAAGTAAATATGGATAAAAAACTGTTACCGATTGTGTTATTTTAATTTTTTATTTCTTTTTTAATATTAAGTTCATATTTTTTGCTTTTGCTTAAAATTCCACGTGAAATAAAGGCAGCTTACATTATTTCGCAGTTGTAAAAAAAATGTTGCCAGAAACATTTCGGAACTTTTTCACAAAATATACAGAGTACAACTCCATCAACATTATTTCGTAGATATTCCGCACAAGTTTTTTTCATATGCATTTTGACAGCATTTCACGTGAAATGTTGAACAGAGTACCAGGCTTAAAATAAAATAATTTTAACTTGTAGAATTGTTGTTGGGAATTGTCAAAACCTGCGCTAAATTTAATTAAATTAATTAACACATTGTTTGAAACGGCCAAGTTTTTTGAACATTTTTCTAATTAAAAATAAAAATATCATTTATTGAAAAAAATATTCGCAATTTAATTTTTTTCCTCTTTTTTCAACTAAGACATTAATCAAAAAAAAATCAGTTTTAATTAAAAACTTAATGAAGTAAATTAAACGTTTACTTATTTTAACAACATTTCTGCAGAAATTATTGTTAAACTCAAAAATAAAGTGTTTTATTGATACTATTAATTTGTTTACTGGTGCAAATTTAATTAACTTTTTTAATTAATAACACAAATTCTTTAATTGAAATCAATTTTTTTTTTTTTTTTTTTTTTTGTGAATATATTTTATTTATACCATTTTTTATTAATCGGATAGAAAATAAATTTTTTTCTTCTTTCGGAAAGTGGGTTAAAAGTTACAAGACTTAAGGAAATGTATAAGAAGAGATTGCAAGGAGCCAAAAAAAAACTGTTTAGAGATCAAAATATTCTGAAACCTCCAGCCGAATCTACATACAAATCGAAACAAACTTTATCTTAAGCTGCTTAAAAGGCTATAACAGCCCTTCCTTAATCATTCAGAAAGAAAAGAGCGGTAGTAACCGAACTAGTGCGTAAAACGAACACCGCTTTAGACGAAGCCCAAACACAAGAATATCAGATGGCAAAAGAAATTTCGAGAATGCAAACGACTTTTACTATTTTCCGGATATTGTCCAGGAGCAAACGATGTTTAACGGAAACCCTTTTAAATGATAGATGAAGTTGGCGGAAATATCGAAATGCTTGTTAGAAAGAAAATGATGAGCCAAATGGATCATCCAAGGACTTTGTTGATTTAGCTTTTCAATTACTTTCACAAAACCGTTTGATTTATGTGCCATACTTGAACATTTTTCAAAAAGTTATGTCTGCATTACCATTGAATAATACCACAGTGATAACTGGAATTTTAAACTTCCACTTTATTATAACTAATAAAAAAGTCGTCGAGTACAGAAAACATTTCTCATCTGTATAGAAAATTATAATCAAGAATTTATTCTTGTTTATTTTAAAGATATAAGTTTAACTAAGTCCCGTACGTGGCGCGTTTTTTCTGTACGTGATAAACTTTAAAAACATATTTTAGTTTATAAATATATGTCTTATTAAAATTTTTTTTAACCAGTAGCAAGCTTGTTCTTTCTATAGTAATAATTTACTTCTTAGACACTGTCTTCATATCCCACACGTACCAGAACAAGTTAATGTTTTTCTTTAATATTTAATGAATTATTTAAAAATGTCCTATGAAAAGTAAAACGCTAGTATAGAGTCTATTAAATAATAGAAAATAGTGTAGATATCAGCTTTATAAATCAAACTTTTTATGAAATATAAGAGCTAGAAATATTTGAATTTGTCTGTACGTGACAGTGGAATGCTCCTGAATGTCCCAGCTAGCATTTTGTATCATAATCGAATCGCTTAGGAATCATCTTTACGATCAAAATAAACTCATATGAGCTCATTTTCCGATCATAACTGATACTATTGCTGTGAGAAAATGGTACCCTACCGATGAATGAAACACCTGAAAGAATCATTTATTACACAATTCTCTGATTCCTTTTTGAGCATGCGATTAAATCATATGGGAATCCTTTTTCAATCCCAATAGGGATAAATCTGTTTTAAATTCAAAACATATTTAGAAATCATAATTTGAACCTGTGAATGAATCACTTATGAATCCTTATTTATATTAGGGTTTCTTATTTTCCGGACTTTTTTTATTCCCGGGAAACGAAACAAAAAAAATCTTATTCCAGGGAATTCCGGGATTTTTTGAATCAAAAATGATTTCATTAAATGAGTTCAAGACAAAATTTTTTTACACATATACAACAGTCTTAAAAAAATTAGCTTTATTAATTCCACTGAAAACCAAATAAATTGTTACATTCATATGTACATGCATATTTTATATGTATGTGTGTTATATATTTTTTTGGAGATCATGAATTATTAAAACTTATTAATATTTAGTAGTTATTATTAATAGCAACTTGGTAAAATTAATTTTCTTTCAAGAAAACAATTTTTAGTATTATTAAAGCATTTAAAAGCTCATGAGAGATTCTATTTCTAATCCTTGTATTTGATATCGACCCCTTTGCGCGAAATTATCGTATGTTACAAAAACCAAATTTTACAGGACAGCGATTTTCCTACTTTTCTCTGCATTCGCTTGCGAATTGGCGAATTTCACTTCGTTGCTACAATATTTTGTCAGGTGACGTCTCTTTGAATTTGGAACAAGTTTGCATCAAAAACTCAATTTCAAAACAATTGGCATATACGATAATTTCGCGCAAAGGGGTCGATATATATATTGTCTGCTACCGAAAACGTGCTCTCGCTCTCTACAGATGCTGGTTTTATAGTAAGAAGCGCGTCATACAAAGATTTTGAATTTGTTGGCCTGTTACCCGTGACTTCATAGACGTCAGATTATTTTTTTAAGATTTTTTCAGGGTTTTGTATTTTCTTAACATTTTTTTTTTCGAATTTGTGATGGTGTATCGTGTACATTTTCATTTTCAACTTAAAGAAGCTTTTTAGACATTTCATCAGCAATTAAAAAGACCGTTGATTTATTGGCGTAGGAAAAATAGTTCGATTTGTAGGTAGTTTTTAGTAAAAAATATATTTTTATTGGTCGTTTTTGATTTTAACGATACTAACAAATTAAAATTTCAAAAAATTTAATTTAAAATTACCGGAAAAAATTTCCCGGGAATTATTTCCCGCGTAGAGACTATATACTATATATATATAAATATAAGAAAGAATGTCATGCAATTTTGTGATAAAGTTCAAAACCGCACAGAAAAAATTAAAAATTGATTTTAATTAAAAAATTTGTGATATTAATTAAAAAATTAATTAAATTTGCACCAGTAAACAAATTAATAATATCAATTAAACCAGTTAATAGTATTAATTAAACGTTTAATTCACTTGATTAAAAGTTTAATTCACTTGATTAAATTTTTAACTAAAACTGATTATGTTTTTGATTAATGCTTTAATTGGTAAAAAATTTTGAAGAATTTTTTCTGTGCGCACCCAATTTTAAAGCTGAAGTCTGTTTTTATAGAGACAAATTAATAATAAATAGATATCATATAGATCACACTCCTGAATTTTCGAACTGTCGTTAGAGGGTATCAAAGTTTCGGCACAGCCGAATATAGCGCTTTAACTTGTTTAAATTAAAATTTTTTTGGAAATAGTTTTGTTAAAAGTAAACCAAACCAAACCAAGAACAACTCGAATTTATTTGTTTTACAAAACCACGCATGTAAACAATAGAAATAAAACACAATAAATAGATATAATTAAATATTACAAATACAAATGCAAATAATTTTATATGTATTTGAAAATTGTAATAATATAATTTGTTGCCAGAAAAAAATGAAAATCATAAAATCAATTTAATTTAAATATAAAGAAAAAAAATTTGTATAAAAAAGAAAACCATTTAAATAAAATTAAATAAATAATAATAAGTAAATAATATTATTAACGTTTTTTATTATTTAAAACCATTAAAATTAACGTGAATTATTAAAAATTCCAAATACTCATTAATACTTTAATTGTGTGTTAAATTATTTAATAAATTTAACGGAAACGAAAGGTAAAAAAAAACTTCGTTTAGTCAATTAAAAAGTGAAACAAAATAAGCCACAAGCATTTTAACCGCCTGTAGTCAATGTTGTTAAAGTTTTAATAACAAAATTTAAAAAAAAAAAACATTAATTATAAAACCAAGAAATTTAAACATTATTAATATTTAAGTTTTATTTTAATGAAGCTTAAAAATGTATATAATTACATTGAAATTATGGTAAGTGGTGAATTATTAACCTTTTTCTTAATATTATTTCTCAATTATGTTACTAAAATCAAAGCTTATTCTGAGTTTAGTTTTATGCATCTAGGGGAAAAAAAAAAGAAATCTAAAATCATTTTATTAAAATCTTCGTATATATTTTAGCAATTTTAGGGCCAATACCATCAAGTTCAGTTAAAACTTACTATAGCTTTAACTTCCAGTTAACCATATGTTTTTGACAGATATAACTGATAGTTAAAAATAACTGAACTTGGTGAAATTTGCCGTTAATGTTTTTTGCTCGAATCAAGCTAATATACAACCAGTTCATCGATTTCCAATTAAGATTTCATTCTTTTAATTTTTTTATTAACTTGTTTAAATTAAAATTCATGCATTGTTGACAAATCATAATTTTCTTCTTACTGGTGGTAACCTTGAAACAATCTTAGGCCCGTTTCCACAAGTAACCGAACGCTAAAAGTAGACTTTAACCGGCTTTATAAAAAGTGTTCCATTATTAAAACTTTATTTCAACCTAAAGTTAGCGATAAAGTGGATTAAGGTTCATCCTAACTGGTAGGTTAAAGAAAAGTTGTAATAATGAAACACTTTTTATACGGCCGATAAAGTCCTACCCAAGGCGAATTTACACAAGGTAAACTCATCTCGTCAGCCGTTCATCAGCTGTATCCACAGCGAATTAAAAAAACGGTGAAACGTCAAAATATTGTTTTGTTTCTATACTGAAATTTGACAACAAGTTGGAAAATTTCATAAACAAAACACATGGGGCTTTTTGTAGTTGTAGAGTTGCACTTACCTTGTATAAATTCGCCTTGGTCCTACCTTTAGCTATCGTTAAGTTGTGAAAACGCTTATTAATGTACATATAAAAAGTTATGTCTGGCAAGTCTAAAAGTTTTTGTTATTATTTGTAATGTATTTAATTTTGAGCTCCAGGCCTTTTTATTTAAAAATTATTGATTATTTTAATTATTATCTCGATATTTTCCTAACCTTTGGTTAGCATCTTCAGGAAACAAACAAAATTTCATAAAATTTTTATAATAAAAAGTTATGAAAAAATATTTCAAAATGAAATTCTTCTTGAAGAACCAAATATAACTCAGACGTTTCTAAGAACACTTTGGAGTGGATTCTGGAATCTCTCGCCTTCCTATACGAAGGTTTAGGTCGAACGAGGACTTGTGGTTGAGGCTCTGGAAATTATGTGCTACCCTGGAAATATAACCTAAACAGGTTAGCCAATGATTTTTTCGTGTGATACCCTGACCTTATAAATTTTTTAGTTAGCCAAAAACTTTCAGTTTTAAGTAAAGCCAAAAAAGTTTTTGTCAATGCCTGCACTTTTATTACACAACTGGAGTTATTTAAATAATTAAATGTATGCATATATTTCCTTCGACATAATATTATTTTATTTAAAAGAATCGGGGAATCTTTGGAAACTAGCTGTTTTGGGGATTTTGGAAGATAAAAAATAGCAATTTGGGGAAAAGGTATAAAATAATTCTGGAAACCTGGATTTGATAGATTCCGTTTTGGTACCTGCTTTCATCGATGTGCAGTACAGATACAGTGAAGACTTCTCACACAGTGTTTACTGGTTAACTTTCCAAGAGACACCCTCTGAGAAATTTGTGTCAATGGTTCCTAAAGCACTTATCACGTGACTACTGAATACAATATCTATATATATATCTATATATAAATCGGCAAAGGCAAAACAGTTAAGTTAAACAGAAGTGCACAATGTATATTTTATTCAAATCTGTTCAATAATTTTAGAGTTAAAAGCGTTCAAATTTACTACTAACACAAATACAAAAATTTGTTTTTTTTCAATTATCAAATAATAAAAAAAGGGTGGTCGATTATTCGACATTTTTCAGAAACCGGTTTTCGATTATTTCGACTATATAGATGTTATGTATGAATAGGCACAGGCAGTTAAGAACACTTTCTTCCTTTGTTTGTCAATCGAACCTCTATGGGGAAAGAAGTGTCAAAAAGGGTGTTTGAGTGCAAATGTCGATAAAGTGCCTTTATGCAAATATTGTTAAGTGTTAAATGAGAGTAGTTTAAGAACAGCTTTTATTTGTAACTTGTAGCTTTGACACTTTCTTGTAACTACAAAACACACAAAATTGTTAAAAGTTAGTTCTCATCAGTACGCATAAACAAAAGATTCTTTGCGCTTTACACCCCATCATTTTTTGGTCCAATCGACCCGGATAATCAAAAGCAATCAAAAGAGAGGAGCCAAATATATTGGAGGAAAATATAATTTTTTAAACCCCCCAGGATCTACAACAAAATCTCGTGGATCAAATACCAAATAACCCCCCGAATACGTAGTTACTTTACATCAGCAACCCTTACTCAAAAAGTAAGTTTTTAATAACTTTAAATTCCTACAAAATAAATAAATCAACCTTTTTAAAATATAAAAAAAAATAGTGCATTCACATTTAAAATAATAAAAAAATTACAACAACAATAGAAGTGCAAAGCAAAAAACCAAACTACATATGTTAAAATTATATGTATGTAAATATAAAAAAAAAGGAACACAGTTATTATTTTGTGTGAAATAAAATTTCCCTTGCTAATAAGGAACGAAATCCACATCTCAAAAGTTTTAAATTATTGAGTGCAAAATAACTTTAAAATATCGGTGAGTGTAAAATAAGAAAAAAAAGCTTAACATAAACAAGAGATCAAACCACTTTCAGCAAAAGCTTAAAGGCCCAAATACATTGGTCAAATTCCCATCCAGCATTGTAGTAGTATTAGTGAAAATGAGTTTGTATGTGTGACACCGACGATGCTTGATGGAAAATCAAAAAATTTAGATATTTAGCATGCTTGACGAGTGATTTTGATGAATGTATTGGCGTTACTCATCAAGCACCCACACACTTTTAACGTGATTTCAAACCGAACAGTCGCTAAAAATGTCGGATGAAAAAAAAAATGCTTTGGAGGAAAAAAAAACAATGATGGAATTATGGGAAACTTTTTAATTAATAATTTTCTTCTTCTTTTCTTCAATTTTTGTTTTTATTAATTAAAAAGCAACAATTAAACACTTTTTATCTATATTTTAATATTTTTTGCTCCTGTTGTTGTCACTTCAAAATAAAATGGAAAATGAATGCTTGACAGCTCATCCAGCAAATGTATGTTCAAATGTCAAGCACACGTACACGAGCTTGATGTCAAGCCTTTGACCAGTGTATTTGGGCCTTTAAAAATAAATCTTTGTTTTGTTTACAACATACAGCCGTAAGGTTGGATCAAACAAAATTCATTTGGTTAAATCAAACCACCCCAACATCAAACCCCAAGCAACTCGATATACAAAAAATAAACACAACAAGTGTGATCAGAGAGCTTTTATCTCTCAACTTAAAATTAAATGTAAACAAAAGAATAACAACAGTTGTGTATTTATGTATATCTAAGCATCCTTGAGTTGGATTTTGTATCTACAAGCCGTGTTTTATTTTGGTTTCATTTAAATTACACCGTTTCTATTTAAAGCTACTTTCACCGAATAAAAAGACAATAAATAAAACTTCATTTTTTTTAATAAATCTCAATGCAATAACTAAAATTATACAGAAACTCAATAAAAACTTGTAGACAATACTCACACTCGAATTTTTTAGTTATAACTAAAATATATGTGTTAACCATTATACCGAATATTTGCTTTGCATTATTATAATTATAATTATAAATAAAATTTTTAAAATAAAATTATAAAATAAATAAATACGTACGTACTTACATACATACATACATGCGAAAATTTTACTGCTCGAATTATTCGAATTCATTGATGATATAAAGCTGAACATTTTTATTCCATATTTTATTACCATCGATCATTAAATTTGCAATTTTACCGAAACTTAAAGAAAAATTTAATCGATTGGTAAGAGTGTCGCTATAAAAAGGCCCTTATATTTGCCCTTAAAATTTTAATTTTTTATTCAACTATATTTTTTACAATACGTCAGTTTGCATTATGTCAAGACTTGACTCATTTATTCGCGCCTCGGATCGCGTAGTAGAATTTCAATCTTACTTTGAATCACTTCCCTCTGACGCTCACTCGGTACATACTTTAGAAATACATAAGGATGAAATTGTTCGCCTTTGGCCGGATTTTAGGTCATGTTATGATGACATTCTCAATAAATTTAATGAGCTAGAAAAAGAGGTTGAACTGGAGATGCTAAAATCGAGATTTTACTCGACCTTTGAGGCCCACGTTAAAGTATTATCGAAGTCGAATGAACTTTTAGATGCCCTTTGCCAAAAAGCTAGTCAAAATGCTCCCTCAAACCCCAATTCTATCCCACCAATTAATTCTACAAATCATATTTCATTACCACCTTGTGACACTGAAATATTTTGTGGAGACTATCAGTCATGGCCAACATTTCGTGACATGTTCACGGCCTTATACCGAAATAGCACACGATTATCTCCGGTTGAGAAAATGTGTCATCTTTTAAAAAAAACACAGGGGGAGGCTCGCGAATTACTTAGAACATGTCCTATCACCAATGATGGGTTTGAAATGGCATGGCAAAATCTCGTGAATCGATACGAAAACAAACGTATATTAATTAACGCACAACTGAAGATTCTGTTTAACCTATCCCCAATTTCTAAAGAAACCGGTAGTAATTTAAGGCGTATTCAACGTACCATAAATGATTGTGTCACTAACCTCACACTTCTTCAAATTGATACCGTAAATTGGGACACTATATTTGTTTATATTTGTTCAACGTGTCTACCCGAAATCACCCTTAGTCTGTGGGAGCAATCCCTGCCAAGTAGCACTGATCAGACCCTAGAGTCGGTGGCTGATATTCGTACTACTTTTGTCAATTCAAGTTCCTCGTATAACAATAAAAAGCCTAATTCGTCGGACCCAAAGAAACTGAAAAGCTACCGTACCAGTACTAGCCATCCGAACGATCAGCCCGGAAAATGTACTCTTTGTCCGAATACTCACCCCCTTAGATTATGCCCTACATTTCTTGGTTTACCCGTGGCGGAACGGTTTTCAATCGTTAAAAAACAAAAACGTTGCACAAATTGTTTGGGAACCTCTCATGACTTCAAAAACTGTAAAAGTCAATATGTTTGTCATATATGCAAACAAAAGCACCACTCATTGCTTCATAAAACCGAGACTGTTTCAAATATAGTTGAGTCACAAGCAGTTCCTCGTAGTGTAGCCCCAGCTCTTAATAGAAATGAGAATAATTCTCACAATATAAACCCCCCACAAACTTCGAGTTTGAACGTAAACCCCAGCACTTCTGCTCAAGCGGCTATACAAATGCGGCAATCGTACTCTACTCAATTACAGTCCACTTCGAACTCTACAGTTTTACTCGGAACTGCCCTTGTCGACATTTATTCGAACGATTTGAAATATACTGTTCGGGCTCTAATCGATTCTGCATCGGAAGCTACCTTTATATCTAAAAGGCTACAAGGTAAACTTTCATTGAAACCCCGATTTTCACAGACACAAATTCATGGCTTAAATGATGCTCTGACTGCTTTATCAACTCAGAGGTGCTACATTCGAATCGGTTCTCCTATCGACAGCACTTTTGAAACACATGCAGATGCGTTTGTTGTAAAAAAACTAACTGGACAGCTTCCATACTATCCTTTATCGGCACTCAAGGTTGATGAGTTTGCAGATTTGCAAATGGCAGACACACATCTTCACAAATGTTCCGAAATTGATATACTACTCGGTGGTGATTTATACCCAAAAATCATCAGAAATGGTATGCGTTGGAACCATAGCCAAGCCTTAGTAGCACAACAGACAGTCTTCGGATGGATTGTTACAGGTCGAATCAATGAACGAACCAGTGTAGAATCTGTCTCATCTTTTTATAACGAAATAGCCATAAATCATCAATTACAAAAATTTTGGGAACTCGAAGAAGTGTCGAAAAAGCCTCGGTTATCTGAAGAAGATAGTTATTGCGAAAGAATTTATAAGTCCACAACATATCGTTTAGAAAATGGACGTTTTGTAGTCTCCTTGCCATTTCGTCTGGATTATCCAGAGCACGTGAATATCGGTTCTTCTCGTCATATCGCCTTAGCGCAGTTTCTTAGAAACGAATCAAAATTAATGAAAAACCCCCAATTAAAATCTGAATATGATCATGTGATCTCTGAATACTCGATTTTAAAACAAATGACAGCTGTCATCCCATCTGATACCAGTAATACGTATTACTTACCCCATCATGCGGTTTTAAAACCAGACAGTACTACCACGAAGCTACGTGTAGTTTTTAATGCGTCTAGCCCCTCGTCAAATGGAAATAGTCTCAACGATCTGCTTTACCCCGGCCCAATTTTACAATCTGATTTGACTATACTTATTTTACGTTGGAGACTTTTCAGATACGTTTTCAATGCTGACATTGAAAAGATGTATCGTCAGATAGTCGATAATCCGAATCATACCCCATTTCAAAGAATAATTTTCCGAGATTCACCTCAAAATAACCCCCAAGACTTTGAGTTAAATACAGTCACCTTTGGTGTTAACTGTGCCCCCTATTTGGCGATCAGAACGCTTCTCGAATTAGCTCAAATTTCGGAGAAAACTAATCCTATTGCTTCTGAAATTCTACGTAACAATATGTATGTAGATGATGTTTTAGCCGGCGCTCATACAATTTCTTCCGCTGTAAGCGCTAGAGATGAACTAACCAAAGTTCTTCATTCGGCTGGATTTTTACTGCGTAAGTGGACGGCTAACAACGAACATCTGCTGAAAGGTATTTCCCCCGATCATCTATTAGATGCCGAATTTTTAAAGCTATCAGACTCTTGTACCACTAAAACCTTAGGTTTACGCTGGAATGCTGGAGGTGACTATTTTTACTTTCGTTTGAAAGATTACCCCGATCGAAATGCCATTACGAAAAGATCTGTTTTATCTCAAATAGCAAAACTTTTTGACCCAGCCGGCTGGCTTTCCCCCAAAATTATCGTGGCCAAAATCATAATGCAACAAATCTGGAAAGATGAAACAAGTTGGGATGAAGATCTTAAGCCGTCAACCCTTCTGCAATGGCGGGCGTTCCTAGATGACTATGCAAACATAGAAACCATAAAAATTCCGCGGTTTGTGGACTTTGACCCAGCCTACTCAATCCAATTACATGGCTTTTGTGACGCATCCGAGAAAGCTTACGCCGCCACATTATATATACGTACCGAGTTTCAAAATTGTATATCATCTCATCTGCTGGTGGCGAAAACTAAAGTAGCCCCAGTTAAATTTGTGTCACTGCCTAGAAAAGAACTCTGCGGAGCGGAACTTATGGCTACGATGATCGAATTTATTCAGTCTCAACTACATTTTCGAAGCTACAAACTATTTTTATGGACTGATTCAACCATAGTTTTAGCCTGGCTGCAAAAACCACCGAACAGGTGGAAAACCTTTGTCGAAAACAGAGTCTCTTCAATAATCGAAAAAGTTGGAAGTCAATCTTGGTCTCATGTTGACTCTAAAAATAATCCCGCTGATTTAGCATCCCGTGGACTCACGATAACCCAACTTGCCACAAATGATTTGTGGTGGTATGGACCTCAATGGCTCCGATTGCCTCAGAATAAATGGCCTCAGAATTTATTAAATTTTTCTACCGAAGAAGAAGCAAAGCCTGTTCGCACCCACGTTATTCATTTTGAAAACTCTGATATATTGAAGGATTTCTCAGATTTCCCCAGAGCCATGCGAATCGTCTGTCGAATTTTTCGTTTTTATTACCGGTGCCACAGGACTTTGCGTAATAAGTTGGTAACTACCCCGGACTTAACTAAAAATGAGTTGGATCACGCAAAATCGCGTTTGGTCATTTCCTGTCAAAAATTATACTTTCAATCTGAATATGAGTTACTGTCCAAAGGTTTAGAAATTACCCGAAAAAGTCATTTATTGACTTTTAACCCATTTTTGGACTCCACTGGCACTATGAGGATTAACGGCCGACTCTCTAATTCGCCAATGTTAAGCTATAACGAAAGGTTTCCGATTTTATTGCCTTATCATGGGTGCTATACCAGACTGTTTCTAGGCTACCTACACAGATTCTCACTTCACGGTCAGAATGCTCTGCTTTACAGATTAATGCGTCTTCATTATTACGTTCCCAAGCTTAAAGTCCTAATAAAAGGTATTATATCGCAGTGTCGGACTTGCGTAATACAAGAGCGTAAGAAAAGTGAGCAAATGATGGCCCCATTACCCCCAGAAAGGACTACGCTTTCACGTCCGTTTACCGACACTGGTGTTGACTTCGCAGGTCCTTTCGATATAAAGACATATGCTGGTCGCGGTTGCAAGGTTACCAAAGGTTACGTGTTAGTATTCATCTGCTTTGCAACAAAGGCAATACATCTTGAAGCCACAAGCGATGTATCAACTGAAGCCTTCTTAGCTGCGTTTGCACGTTTTTTTTCTCGTCGAGGATCTCCAAATGCTATGTATTCTGATAATGGTACAGCATTTGTGGGCGCTGCCCGTTTATTGGACGCTGATAAATCACAATTTTTAACACTTGTTCGGCGAAAATTGCTCAATCAACAAAGTTTTACGCTTTTGGAATGGCATTTTATCCCACCTGGTGCACCACACATGGGAGGTCTCTGGGAAGCTGGCGTGAAAAGCTTCAAGACCCACCTTAAAAGAATTTCTCATTGTCAGAGCTTTACATATGAAGAATTTTCCACTATGCTGGCTCGAGTCGAAGCATGTTTAAATTCCAGGCCTTTAACCCCAATGAGCGAAAATCCATCAGACCTTTGTGCACTCACCCCAGGACATTTCTTAACTGGAAGTCCGCTATTATCACCCCCGGAGCCTGATCTTACAAGCCACTCGTTGAGTTATGTAAATCGTTGGCAAAAATTAAAGGTATTACATCACCATTTTGCTCAAAGGTGGAAAGAAGAATACCTCAAGGAGCTCCATAAACGCATTAAATGGAAATACCCCCAGCGTGATTACGCTATAGGCGACTTAATTGTTATTCGACAAGAAAATTTACCCCCAAATCAATGGCGGCTTGGCCGCATTGAAAAAGTTATTCGTGGTAACGATAACAGAGTTAGAGTCGCTGAAATACGAACTGCCAATGGCATCGTTACTAGGCCTATAGTCAAACTCGTACTACTTCCCAACCCTGAACAACAATAACAATTCCCTTTTCTATCTATTTACAGTTACACAATGCCACGTCTCAATCGAAGAAGTCTTTCACCGCTAGAAGAAGAAACTCACAACCGTCGTCGTCATTACCCTAATCATCAATCTAGCTCTGCAGATTGCCGTTTATGCCGTAAAGATCATGCACTAAGAAAATGCCTTAAATTCAAAAAGATGAATGTCTCGGAAAAACTAAAGGTTGTCCGCCGCTATCGGTATTGTGAAAATTGCCTGGCACATTCTCATGTTGTAAACCGCTGCCGAAACACCGATCGATGCCGACAATGTGGAGGCAGGCATCATACACTTTTGCATCGGCATGAACGCCTTCGTAACCCAAAACCTCCGTCCAACAGGACTTCGAGTCAGTCAAACTCAAACTTACGGGCTATTACACTGTTGCCCACAGTTATTGTAAAAATGGAGTTAGGAGACGAATGGGGCAATGTCAGAGGCATACTGAACGCTTGTACGGAACATAGCTCTATTGCAAAATTTTTGGTTGAACGATACAAGTTGACGGTGGAAACTATTGGCTCTGAAAACTGGTGTAAAATTAGAATTCGTCCCCGTTTCGATGAAGCACCTATATTAAGTCTAACAGTAAAAGTTGATAGCTCATTACCACGTAAACAACCCACCGAACACATTGACGACAGAGTTTCCGAGTTATACAAAAATCTGCACCTCGCAGATCCACATTTTTATAAGCATGAAGACATCAACATAGTGTTAGGCGCTGACATATACCCTCGGATTATCAAATCAGCCATTCAACCACAGTCGATTGGGTCTCCTATGGCGCAAGACACCGTTTTGGGCTGGACTATTATCGGCAGATTTGGCGTTTAACCCGATTTCTTGTTTTTATAATTCTAATTTTTTTGCTATCTTACTTTAAAATTACTCGTATCAGTGTATTATATTATTAATTATCCTTTGTACTTTTTAAAATCTTGTATAAAATTACCTAATATTATTTGCTTATGAATTGTAAATTTCACTATTCAACACCATTAAAAGAATTGAACTTATTTAGTAACTAAAACTTATCTATTCTCGGTTCCTTTAAGTTGCATCTTAGCAAGGGGGCCGGGATGTTTGAGTGCAAATGTCGATAAAGTGCCTTTATGCAAATATTGTTAAGTGTTAAATGAGAGTAGTTTAAGAACAGCTTTTATTTGTAACTTGTAGCTTTGACACTTTCTTGTAACTACAAAACACACAAAATTGTTAAAAGTTAGTTCTCATCAGTACGCATAAACAAAAGATTCTTTGCGCTTTACACCCCATCAAAGGGGAAATTCGGGAAATTAAATTCTTTTCTTTTACTTTTCCGTGCTTCATGTGATAATTTTTAAATTTTCTATAATATTGAACTTAGAAACATAATATTATAGGTGCAGGTTACTGAGTGAATGCGAACCTATAAGACGAAAATGTTGGTACTTTTTGTTTTTCATCTGGTACATTTAAATTTTTGTTAATAATCGACCTACAAAGATAAAAATAAACATGCATGGTCCTGAGTGAATAAGAATGTCTGAGGCAGCTTGTTTAAACTTTTATTAATTTTCGTTAATATAAGACATAAAAAAAATAAAATTTAACATGAAGTGTCCTGAGTGGATGACAATCTATAAAGGAGACTTTTCGATACTTTTTTTATTTTTCAATTGATATTTTCTGATATTTTTCTGATAAAATATGAACCGGAGGTTAGTCCCTCGCCAAATCGATCCACTAAGATGGAGAAAATAAACGCTTAGAACATGTACTTAGATGAACTATGTTTTGTTCATATTAACATAAAAATTTATGGTCGAATTTTGAACATTAGGCGAACACTAGTACATATAAATCGGCAAAGGCAAAACAGTTAAGAACACTTTCCTCCTCTGCATGTCAACCGATTTAAACAAAATGTACATCATTTGCAGGTTATTAATGAAAGAAGTGCACAATATATTTATATATATATATATATATATTTCATTGATTTCGTTTAAAGCAAAATAGTCCGACGTCTGCCAGATTTTTAACAGAAACGTCGTTAAAAAAAGTCGGAATCCTGTCTGACCCAAAAACATATGAAGTGGTTGGCACGAATTCTGACAGACATGTTGTGGGAAATTCTGGTTTTTTTGCCGACATTTCTGATAGATATCTGACAGAAATCTAATGAAAAAGGCGTGGAAAATTTTGAAGACATTCTTATTGTTTTTTAACTGATACCTGAAAGAATTCCTTTTATTACAAAATATTAAAAAGTATATAATTATAAATTTTACGCGTACGTAACTTTTTTTAATCTTTTTGTCTTGAAACAATAAAATAAAATCAAAATTATTTTCAACTTAATGACAATTGTCATTATTTTCACAAAAAAAAAAAATAATAAGTCTCGTTAAGCTACGGTCAGACTTATCAAATATTTGACGAAAAAAACGGGACCAACAACCAAACTAAAAAATAATTTCGCTTAATATTAATATTTATTTTGATTAAAATACCACATCTTACAAAAAACTGTTTTTTGCTATGTCTAGTAGTTTATTTTTTATTTTGTAATATTAATACCATTTTAAATCTCACTAACTATTAACAAAAGTAGGGGCTACGCTTATTTGATCAAATATTTGATAAGTGTGACCGTAGCTTTAGACACATCTGTAAGAATTCCGTCGGAATTCTATTAGACATATCTGTACATAAATTTCCCCCGATATATCTATTCGAAAACGATCAGAAATCGTCCAGACAGTAAGTATGTTCAATGTCTGACAGAAATCTGAACGAAGTCTCAAAGAATGAAGTCAGACATTTGCAAGAAATATCTGATTTAGACAAAGTCGGAGTATTTTGCTAGCTGGGAAATAATTAAAAAAAATAGGGTGCTCGATTATTCGACATGTTTTAGAAATCGGTTTTCGAACATTTCGACTATAAAAGTAATTAAAACGAACAAATTGTGAAAGATGAAAACAAAAAATATCCAGAGGACAAGTAATTCGCACATTATAAAGAGGATCTATCATATTAACATGGTTTACGCGAACAATATCTGCTACAGGCATTTATTAACCGAAATACACTGTAAACATTTGCTACAAAGTGTCAAAAATATGACAATTAACCCTAGGAGGACATCGTCATATTAATATGGCAGGTTCCATTCTTATAACGTGTTAGATCTAGAACCGTTCCCTACAACTTTATAACTGTCACATGACAAGTCAGCTCTTAATTTCCTTTCTCCTAGGCCAAAAAAAATAACAAAAAGTACGCCAAGATGCACAGCACATAATTTGTGGCCATTTTGATTTTAAGCCTAAAGGCCCAACCATAATGTGCATGAGCTGGCTGAAGCAACTGTGCGACTAAATATAATAAACAAATATGACATTTTTATAGCTAAAGAGACGAAGTATCAAGTAAGAAAAAGATTTAGTTCAATTTGTGAGAAATTGATCGCACAATTCGTTCAGAATCAGTTGTTTTCTGATTATTTTTTTTGTAATGCATTTGCTAGGCTTTCGTTATTTTTCGACAGCTGCTTAAGCTAGCTTATGCATTTTATGGTTGGAAATTGAGTGTTCAGAATTGAAAGTTTAACTTTTTTAGAAATTAAAAGTTTTATGCCTGTATTCCAAAAAAATTTTTAGATTTAATAATAATCGCTTGTTAAATTAAATAATCGCTTATGAATACGGGGGCTATTATTTACATACTTTTCGAAAATGCTTCTTTGAGTCAAATTCAAATTTCTAAAGCTTTTCTGTAATAGTAATTTTTTCTCAAATAATTAATCAAAAAAAAAGAACACAGAAAAAAATTACGACAAATCAAATGTCATGTTGACTACCATATTCGGCAATACAATTAACTTTTTAATTGAAAAGGCACCAACAACCGAGTTTATAAATATAAAAAATAACAATAATTTGTATTGTGGTTATTTTGTTGAACTATTTATGTTTTTTAATCCAAATTTTTAATAATTTTTAATTAGGCTTAAGTTCATTAAATTTAATTTTCATTAAATTATTTTTATGAAGAAAGGAATTCTACAACATGAAAATTAATTAAAATTGTTATTGATAATCTTTCATTCTTGACCGTGGCCGGGGCTCGAACCCGGGCCGGCAGGTTACCATGACATGTTTCGATCGCAACCACTCGATCTCCTCAGATGGATTTGCCGTTTTACACTCGCAGCCATCGACGACTGCTGACGTCAATAGTCAAACATCAATCCTTAAACCAAATTGGTAGATCGAAGTTTGCTTTTTTGAATAATTATCCATTTTAATTGATTTTACATGTTCTTCCTTACCTCTGTTTTTTCGTACTTTTGTCAAGAATTTTTCTTGAAGTCCAAAGTACATTTTTTTGTTTTTTCATTTTTTTGTCTTTCTTTTTCCTGTTGACCTTTTTCAGTACAACTTGAAGGACAAATGAATACATAGAGCTCGTGCCCTAGCTTTAACAATAATTAGTATTGTGGTTATTTTGTTGAACTATTTATGTTTTTTAATCCAAATTTTTAATAATTTTTAATTAGGCTTAAGTTCATTAAATTTAATTTTCATTAAATTATTTTTATGAAGAAAGGAATTCTACAACATGAAAATTAATTAAAATTATTATTTATAATCTTTCATTCTTGACCGTGGCCGGGGCTCGAACCCGGGCCGGCAGGTTACCATGACATGTTTCGATCGCAACCACTCGATCTCCTCAGATGGATTTGCCGTTTTACACTCGCAGCCATCGACGACTGCTGACGTCAATAGTCAAACATCAATCCTTAAACCAAATTGGTAGATCGAAGTTTGCTTTTTTAAATAATTATCCATTTTAATTGATTTTACATGTTCTTCCTTACCTCTGTTTTTTCGTACTTTTGTCAAGAATTTTTCTTGAAGTCCAAAGTACATTTCTTCATAAAAATAATTTAATGAAAATTAAATTTAATGAACTTAAGCCTAATTAAAAATTATTAAAAATTTGGATTAAAAAACATAAATAGTTCAACAAAATAACCACAATACTAATTATTGTTAAAGCTAGGGCACGAGCTCTATGTATTCATTTGTCCTTCAAGTTGTACTGAAAAAGGTCAACAGGAAAAAGAAAGACAAAAAAATGAAAAAACAAAAAAATGTACTTTGGACTTCAAGAAAAATTCTTGACAAAAGTACGAAAAAACAGAGGTAAGGAAGAACATGTAAAATCAATTAAAATGGATAATTATTCAAAAAAGCA
Source organism: Pollenia griseotomentosa (assembly GCA_963931875.1). Classification (NCBI taxonomy): domain Eukaryota; kingdom Metazoa; phylum Arthropoda; class Insecta; order Diptera; family Polleniidae; genus Pollenia; species Pollenia griseotomentosa. Next base: position 121,634,031 of record OZ007564.1, on the reverse strand, counting down.
AACTTCGATCTACCAATTTGGTTTAAGGATTGATGTTTGACTATTGACGTCAGCAGTCGTCGATGGCTGCGAGTGTAAAACGGCAAATCCATCTGAGGAGATCGAGTGGTTGCGATCGAAACATGTCATGGTAACCTGCCGGCCCGGGTTCGAGCCCCGGCCACGGTCAAGAATGAAAGATTATCAATAACAATTTTAATTAATTTTCATGTTGTAGAATTCCTTTCTTCATAAAAATAATTTAATGAAAATTAAATTTAATGAACTTAAGCCTAATTAAAAATTATTAAAAATTTGGAATAAAAAATAACTTTGTTAATTAGAATTGTTAATTTTCAACAAATTTTTTTTAACAATGAGTTTGTTAAATTGACAAAATTATTTGTTAACAATCAAACATCAAACAACAAAATCACCCCTATTCTGCATTTCGATTACGTCTCCGCATTCAGTTCCGTTACGATCGAAAATTGGTATTCTGCAGAAAAACGGAATCGAAAGAATAAGAAGAAGATAACAATGTTTACAAAATCAATTGTATCAATGTGGAAATGAAACAGCAAAATAAGCAAGTGTGTTATAATTTTCATAAACAAATGTCAAATTTAATAAAACAAGTTCTGTGTATAATAAAGTAAATTGTTTATAAATTTAATAAAAGAAATATATTAAAATAAAATAAAATAAGAAAAAGGTCAAAATAAGCTTTGCATAAATATATAAGTGTGTATAATCTAGTGAAGCTGAAATTAACTAAAAAAAGTAGAAAATAAAAGTGTAAAGACAAAATGTTAATAAAAACTGTTTGTAAAGAAATAATTTAGTGAGTTGCATTTTTATTTAAAATTTAAGGACAAATGGAGTCTATTGCAGCTGCATTATTGTTGCTCGTATTGCTCCGGTGTTGTTGTTTTTGACCTGCATACATAGATAACAAAACACTCATATTCCAGTACAAAAAATAACAATTTAAAACAATAAAATTATATAATAATTTGTATTTAAATCGTTTTTGAATTTTTGAATTTTGTACTTACATTTTTTCACTTTTTTATTAAAAAAAACAAAAATAGAAAAAACCTCCGTTAACAAAAAAAAAAAACTGAGAGAAACGGAGCTCCGATCGTAATGCAGAATACATACAATCGAAAGAAACTGAGCGGAATCGAAACGCAGAATACCAAAATTGCCAGACGGAGAAAATTTCGATTCGAATCGAAACGCAGAATAGGGGTGAATATATTATAACTAATAAAATTAAATAAGAAATTGCATTTAGGAGTTGTTTTTATTACTTTTTAAGTAAAATATTTTAAAAGTCACATTACAAATAAGACTATACTCTATTTCAGCAACAGACTTATCCCTGGATGTACTTGGAAATTCCGACATCACCATAAAATTTTTCAACCCATTGTTGGTAGTACTTGAACTATTTAGAATATATAACAGACCAGATCAAATTCCCTTCTGAATCATTAAAAAATAACTCTACTTACCCTGTAGAGTGGTTCAGCTTCTCAGTGATCGAATATCCTTTATTTCTTTAAAGATTTTGAACATGGTGAAATTACTACAAGGTGGCAGCACTAGGTGTTGTTGTATAACAATACAACAAAAACAGGCAAATTTGTTTGTGTAATAAACTCTGAGCTGTCAAAAATTATGTGCAACAACGTTGCCATTGCTTGTCTTTTCCGACAAAATTTGGTCGGATAATTTTCGCTTGATAGGATGGTAGGCTAAACCTTAGGGCAATGTTTCACGTTTAATAAATACATATATGTATAACGAATTATAAAAAATTAAGAATAAAGCTATTTTAAGATATTAAAGTGGTAATTTTTTATGTTAAAATGATCATAGAAATCAATATACGTATAAACATTGCGTTATGAGAATGAAATTATTGAAGTCTAAGGGGAATGCTATTTCTGGAAGGGCGAATATAAACAGAAAGCTAAACATTACGAAGTAGGAATTCTGAAACAACTTCGTTATTAAACAAATTGTGGATAAAGGAGAAATTTAATTTATCATATTAAATAACATTTTTTTACAGTCTTATATCCTTAATCAGCCTTGGTGTATGAAGGGATACTACGTATATCATTCTAAGTGAATTTTTTTTTAAATTCATCGAAGATCCCATAAAGTATATATATTCTGGGTCTTCTAAGTCGATTTAGCCGTTTGGGTTTCAAATTGTTTCTAGTTCTTCAAAGATGTCTTTATTAGAAAACGAGTTAAGCTCCCAAATGTGAAACTACCTCCCTAACTAACATAAATTTGTAGCGGAATGCACTGATTGTCATTAAATTTCAACAAAAACCTTTTTATGACACCAAATATGGTGAAGGTTGGTCCATAATTTACCTACGTCCCCATGTTAACTCAAAATTTAAAAATTTTCAGTAGCAGCAAAACAATTTTTAATTAAGGTATATAAAAAATAAATTTTAACTGGTAGTTAATTATAACTAAACTTGCTTAAATGTATCAAAAATACAAAACTGGTCGAGTCCAAAGGATTTTGGTTAATAAGTTTGGTCGAATAGAAAATTTTCAGTGGCAACGCTGATCTGCAACAAATAAAACGAAAAACATTATCAAAAAATTACTTAAAGATTCATACTTAAAATTTTAATGTTTTTTGAATTAAAAACAATTGTTTTCTAACTTTTTTTCATTACAAGTCCTTTGGAGGTTTGAAGAAAGAGGCGCACAAGCGCATATTAAAACCATACGCATTTTTCAAACGCACATACACAATTATTTATGTTTTTATTTATTATTTAAAAAAAAACTGTTAGCACAACTAAAGACGCACATATAAAAACGAAATACGATTTATTTTATGCAAATATTTAAATTGTTATGAACAATTTTCATTTAAAAACCGCACAAAAATGAATTTTTTAAAATTTTTTTTTAAGAATGTAAACATAAACAAAAAAAAATGACATCTTTGGGTTTTCACCACAGTTAAGCAAAAAATTACCAGATGCCGTAGTGATGCCACCTTGTAGTAATTTTACCATGATTTTGAACAAACGATATGTTTTTTATTATTTTTTTTTTTTTTTTTTTTTGTTTTGTATTTTAAACTTTTTGACACAAAATAATTTTTTACTGTGAAAAAAAATACAAATTGTTAACATGACAATTAACAAACATATTGATTAAAAAAATTCAATTACTTAATAACTTTTGTTATTTTTTTTCTGTGAAAAATTCGCACATTTCATTTAATAAACATACTTAAATTTCAGCGAAAAAAAAAGGGATTAAATGAAAACATTTTTGTGGGACGATAAAGTTCTTAAATCTAGAAATTACCACACACGATTTTGTAATGATCGCTCAACCATCGTAGCGAGTATAAAAAATGTTATGAAATTTGGCACACATTATTTTAAGTGTCTGAAAACTCTGATGTAAAACTCAATGATGATAAATTCATAATTCATCACAGAGTAAATAAAAAATCATCTGCCGAAAAATTCAAACTGTTGCTGTGGGAAGGTTGGGGGCTTTCAAAGATTTGGCACAGCCGATTCTATGGCATTCTTTCTTGTTTTAATGAAATTTTATTATATTGTCCTATTTTGTAAAGTTTCTTAAATATCCTTGTTCTTTCAATGCAGGCAATGTATTTTTAATACATATCTAGTCTTTTTTACCAGAGGCAAAAAACAACCACCATGAAATATAAATTTTTTTTTTTAATTTTTTTCAAGAATTTTATATGCAGCTTTTTTATTTGTCTGTTATTTATAATGAATATTTAATGCCATTAAATCAGTTTATTCATTGTTCCAAATTTGTCTCTGTTGTCTCTTTTGTTAGAGTCTCATATTATTTTTTTTGAAATTTAATTTTGAGTATCGATGGGTTTTTGTTTATTTCAATTTAAACAACAACTTGTAAATACTTAAGACTTAAGGATTTTTTGGTTTTTTTGATAACATTTTTTTATAATTTTATTCTATTGTTTTTCAAGATTTAGGTGTAGGAAAGTTTTTGTTTCCTGTTTTTTTTTCAATTCTATAAAAAACCCCTGATAAAAAAGTTTTCAATATGATTTTTTAAGAGCTAAAAATAAATTTAGATGCCAAATAATTCTTTTAATAATTTTCTGCTTATTAATTATAAAATAAATCACTAAACATGTTATATCAAAGTAAGAGCAACTTTTAAAGCTTGGCAAACATTTTAAATTAATAACAAAACGCGACCTCAGGACAACAAGGTTCTATTTGCTCCTAAACTTGTTCTAAAGTCGCGAAAACACAAAACTACAAAATTTTAATTTCAGTTGTCTCCGGTCTTCATTCTTACACTTTACTGCCTTTTTGCTAAGCACGAGAGTGTAGTAAAGGGCTTTCCAACCATAATCCACGATGTTAATTGTAAGTCACACCTTAACGTCAACTCAATTTGACATTTCTTTGTTTCAGTGTTTTACAAATTTAACCATGAGAGGTACAAAATTAAGCAATGCGTTGAGATTGTTGAAGCCTTTTACAAAAATGGACGTTCAAATCAAAAAGCATTTCGTGCACTTCGTGATTTTTTCGGTCAGCATAATTGATAAAATAAGTCCACAATCGGGAGAACTGTGCGCAAATTTCAGCAAACCTGGTCTGAGGGATATGGAATCTACAAAGAGTGACTGTTGGTACAGCTTATGGGCTGGCGATGTCATCAGTTACCGCGAATGGTGTTCGCTATCGCGAGAAGATAACGGTCTTCTTGTGGCCAAAAATTAATGATATGGACCTGGTCGATAAGTGGTTCCAACAGGGTGGTGCCACTTGCCTTACAGCCAACGAAACAATAGCTCTTTTGCGCGAGAAATTCAATGGCCGTGTTATCTCACATCGTGGCGATGTTAATTGGCGGCCAGGATCATGTGATTTTGACTACTTTCTTTGGGGATATTTAAAAGAAAAAGTGTACGCAAATAAGGCCAAGAACAATTTAAGAGCTAGCGGATGAGATAATTCAGCAAATTAACGACTCTGAGCCTCAATTATGTTTCAGAGTCATTAAAAATATGGACCTTCGGATAGGGGTATGCCACTGAACCCGTGGCGAGCATTTGGCCAATATTTTGTTTCACAAATTATTGTCATAGATCCTCCTATCATAATAAAAAAAAAAATATAAAAACAATTCTCTGAAAGCTTTATATAAGTTTGTCATTTTAATTTAAATTTGAAAAATAATCGTTTTTTGCAGTGTCTGGTATTTTGAATATCTAATAACAAAAATTTGGTTACTTTTTGCATTTTGCATTTTTTTTATCATGGCAACGCTGTTTAAAAATTGGAGAACAATTTCCACAGAAATTGCAAACATTTAAAGAAAATAGTGCATACCTTAAGGCTGTACTTTGATTACAACAATTATTGTTTTATTTATATATTGTTTTGATTATAATCTTAGCTGGCTGTTCATTGATTTTGAAAGAAAATATTCTTTCTCGTAATTAACATTTAAAACAAAAGCAATATTTTAAAATTGGTTATTTTTTTAAAAGAAAATGAACAGAATGAAATCTTTATTGGAAATCGATGAGCTGGTAGGTTCTTTTGTTCAGTTATAACCAAGGAAACCAGAAATATGCAATTTCATGTTTTTCCTTGTGCGACCAATGAGGGCACAAACGATATATTTATCCATTTTGGAGCCTTTTTTGAATTTTGGCATTGATTTGTTAGTGCATATTTTTGCATATTTTACTGTTTGCATAATTTAGTTAAGCGAGTATCTTTGCACCATGTTTTGCTTTTTTAAAGCATATTTTGCTATATGTTCATTTCTATAAGATGCCTGCAAGAGCTTTCGAAGTAAAAAAAAAAAATTTCCAAATTCTGGTTAACAGATGGCTTTTCTGTTTTAAATACGTGTCTGTATACTCAACGTGTTGCTTCAATTTCTCCATCTACATTTAATTTTTACTCTAATATTGTAAGACAATGCTGGTAGTCATTTCAGATAAATGTTATGCTATAATACATAGAAATCTAGATCGATCTTTTTGAACTAACGATGTCCGTCCGTCCGTCTGGCACAAGAACAAGTTTTAATTTTGTAGATAATTTGACCAAATATGGACGAAATCTATTTTAATGGTGAGAATCGGTCGTGTCCGTTACCATAATTCGCCCCAAAAAAATTTTACTGCAAATTATTATTTCGAATCGGTTCACATCTGCCCAAAGCTCCCATCCTTAAATAGCTTTAACTTTGTTTTAAATGATACCATTAATTAACAATTAATCGACCGTACCTAAAACCCCTTAAAGACAAAAATCCATATGGATGTTAATATCTAGATAATATAGGGCGCAAACATCTCTTATTTTTTAGGGCATATTTTCCAGTTTTTACTGCATATTTAATGCGCATAAAACGCGTTTTTTAGAGCATATTTCTGGTTTCCCTGATTATAACTAACTATCAGTTATATCTGTGAAAAAATATGATTAACTGGAAGTTAAAGTAAAAGTTAGTTTTAACTGAACTTGGTGGAATTGCCACTAAAATTGCTAAAATTCATACGATGATTTTAATGAAATGATTTTTAATTTCTTTTTTTCTCTATAGGCATTAAACTAAAGTCATAAAAAGCTTTGTTTTTTATAACATAATTAAGAAATAATATTAAAAAAGAAGTCAATACTTCCCCACTTACCACAATTTCAATGTAATTATAGTGCAATTATATATTTAAGCTTCATTAAAATAAAACTAAAATACTAAAAATGTTTTAATTTTATGGTTTTATAATTAATTTTTTATTTTTTAATTTTATAATAAAAACTTTAACAACATTTACTACAGGCGGTTGAAATGCTTGCGGCTTATTTGTTTCACTTTTTTATTGACTTAACGAAGCTTTTTTAACTTTCTTTTCCGTTAAATTTATTTAATAATTTAACACATAACTAAAATATTAATAAGTATTTGCAATATTAAATAGTTTGGGCATTCAATAACTCAAGTTAACTTTAATGGTTTCAAGTAATAAACTACGTTAACAATATTATTTACTTATTATTATTTATTTAATTTTATTAAAAATTTTTTATTTTTATACCATTTTTTCTTTATATTTGAATTTAAATGATTTTTATTTTTTCTAATGGACTTTAACGCTTCACTGGCAACAAATTATATGATTACAGTTTTCAAATACATTTAAAATTATTTACATGTGTATTTTAATAACTATTTGTTATATTTAATAATATCTATTTATTGTTGTTTATTTCTATTGTTTATATACGTGGTTTTGTAAAACAAATAAATTCGATGTGCGCTTGTTTTGGTTTGGTTTACTTTAAACAAAATTATTTCCAAACAATTTTAATTTAAACACTGTGTGAGAAGTCTTCACTGTATCTGTACTGAACATCGATGAAAGCAGGTACCAAAACGGAATCTATAAAATCCAGGGTTTCCAGAGTTATTTTATACCTTTTCCCCAAATTGCTATTTTTTATCTCCCAAAATCCCCAAAACAGCAAGTTTCCAAAGATTCCCCGATTCTTTTAAATAAAATAATATTATGTCGAAGGAAATATATGCATACATTTAATTATTTAAATAACTCCAGTTGTGTAATAAAAGTGCAGGCATTGACAAAAACTTTTTTTGGCTTTACCTAAAACTTAAAGTTTTTGGCTAACTAAAAAATTTATAAGGCCAGGGTATCACACGAAAAAATCATTGGCTAACCTGTTTAGGTTATAATTCCAGGGTAGCACATAATTTCCAGAGCCTCAACCACAAGTCCTCGTTCGACCTAAACCTTCGTATAGGAAGGCGAGAGATTCCAGAATCAACTCCAAAGTATTTTTAGAAACGTCTGAGTTATATTTGGTTCTCCAAATATAATTATTTGTGTTTAACATATTAAAAAATTTGTGAAATTTTGTTTGTTTCCTGAAGATGCTAACCAAAGGTTTGGAAAATATCGAGATAATAATTAAATAAATAAATAGTTTTTATATAAAAAGGCCTGGAGCTCAAAATTAAATACATTAAAAATAATAACAAAAACTTTTAGACTTGCCAGACATAACTCTTTATATGTATATTAAAAAGCGTTTTCACAACTTAACGATAGCTAAAGGTAGGACTTTATCGGCCGTATAAAAAGTGTTTAATTATTACAACTTTTCTTTAACCTACCAGTTAGGATGAACCTTAATCTACTTTATCGCTCACTTTAGGTTGAAATAAAGTTTTAATAATGGAACACTTTTTATAAGGCTGGTTTAAGTCTACTTTAAGCTATCAGTAAGTTGTGAAAACGGGCCTAAGATTGTTTCAATGTTACCACCAGTAAAAAGAAAATTATGATTTGTCAACAATGCATGAATTTTAATTTAAACAAGTTAATACAAAAATTAAAAGAATGAAATCTTAGTTGGAATGAAATCTTAATCGAGCAAAAAACATTAACGGCCAATTTCACCAAGTTAAGTTATTTTTAACTATCAGTTATATCTGTCAAAAACATATGGTTAACTGGAAGTTAAAGCTATAGTAAGTTTTAACTGAACTTGATGGTATTGGCCCTAAAATTGCTAAAATATATACGAAGATTTTAATAAAATGTTTTAGATTTCTTTTTTTTTTCCCCTAGATGCATAAAACTAAACTCAGAATAAGCTTTGATTTTAGTAACATAATTGAGAAATAATATTAAGAAAAAGGTTAATAATTCACCACTTACCATAATTTCAATGTAATTATATACATTTTTAAGCTTCATTAAAATAAAACTTAAATATTAATAATGTTTAAATTTCTTGGTTTTATAATTAATGTTTTTTTTTTTAAATTTTGTTATTAAAACTTTAACAACATTAACTACAGGCGGTTAAAATGCTTGTGGTTTATTTTGTTTCACTTTTTAATTGACTAAACGAAGTTTTTTTTTACCTTTCTTTTGCATTAAATTTATTAAATAATTTAACACACAATTAAAGTATTAATGAGTATTTGGAATTTTGAATAATTCACGTTAATTTTAATGGTTTTAAATAATAAAAAACGTTAATATTATTATTTACTTAATATTATTTATTTAATTTTATTTAAATGGTTTTCTTTTTTATACAATTTTTTTCTTCTTTATATTTAAATTAAATTGATTTTATGATTTTCATTTTTTCTAATAGAAAGTAGACTTTAACGCTTCACTGGCAACAAATTATATTATTACAATTTTCAAATACATATAAAATTATTTGCATTTGTATTTGTTATATTTAATTATATCTATTTATTGTTGTTTATTTCTATTGTTTACATACGTGGTTTTGTAAAACAAATAAATTCGAGGTGCGCTTGTTTTGGTTTGGTTTACTTTTAACAAAATTATTTCCAAACAAATTTTAATTTAAACAAGTTAGAGTGCTATATTTGGCTGTGCCGAATCATTGATACCCTCCACCTACAATTCGAATGTTTTAGGAGTGATATCTATATGATGTCTACTTATTATTAATTTTTCTTTATAAAAACAGACTTTAGCTTTAAAATTGGTTGCGGTTAAGAACTATATTAAATTATTGACCGACAATCAGAAAGTTGTATGCTTTTCTGTTAATTTTAACTGGCATGGGTAAACTAACATGATGGGGAATTATGTTGGAGCCATGGTAAATTATGAACCAATCAAACCAAAATTCTGCAGAGTGATTTCTGGTATTAAAAAAAAATATTTCAATAAATTTCAATACAGCGGTGAAATTAGTTTTAAATATGGGATCTAAAACAAATTATGAACCGTATTTCAAAATTTAATGACATGTCTGCTGGCCACGTGAAACTTAGTTGGAAATTTTACCGCAATATTTATGTCTGCTACGGTTTTAGGCGTATTTAATTTATTTACCAGAGTGGGCTTTATATGGGCCTAATAGTAAATTATGGACCGATCTTCACGAAATTTTTCCGTGTGACTTCTAGTCCTATAAAATTGTTTTTTTTTTATTTTTTTAATTCCCCAAGCTAAGCTAAGGGTTTATATGGTGCCTAGAGATTGATCTTCACGAAATTTTGCAGTGTGATTTCCTGTCTAATAAAACGAATTTGTGCAAAATCTTATATCATTCCGTTGATTATTCCATCATTTATGCTAATTTTTGTAACAAAATTATCAATATTTTAGGGTGGGGGTTCCACATTTTAATTCATAGCGCTGATCCTACTAAACCGATTTTGCTGGTATTCGATTCCAAACTGCCTAGGATAACTACAAGCAATTTGAGACCAAGTTTGTTAATTTTTTATGAGTGTTTCGAAAGTGAGCGTGTTTTCAACAGACGGACAGGGGAGCAGACAGTCAGACGGACAGATGGACATGGTTACACTATATAATGTTCGGCTCTTTCTTTAAAATAGTTACGAACGGTACAAAGAATTATGTTCGTCTACGCTAAATGAGTCGAACGCTAAATAATGTACTGTTTATTTTCCAACACTGGTTAGGAATAATTTTATATCCTTAAAAAAATTTCAAAACTTGTTACATATTTTTGTTTATTACTTGCAAGACCGCCTTATACGTACCCTAGAGGGAAGCGAACTGACACCAAAGAAGTCCCGTGATAGGTATCTGGTGGTAGAGTCCGGTTCTAGTTCTAAGACTTTATATGAATAAGACCTATCACTTTTTCATGGGGTTGTCATTGGAGGGGGTCAATTGACACCATTTGATCAGTCACACATCTATTCTCAATGATCGTGTTAAGTGTCAGTTACTATAATGTAGTTTTATTTCAATACAATGTCGTATTATTTCAATAAAACAAGTCCTAGAATTAAATTCAAGAACCAAATTTTAGAAAGTCCCAAAAAATGTGTCACACCACCAGTAAAGACTGTACTGTAAATTCATTACTTTTTCCACCTTTTTGTTCTTCATAAACCAGTTAAGGGATTGGTTCTTCTTTCACTGGTCATGAGTCCTTTCTTTTTGTACTTGTTCTATTTTCACAAATCCCAGGACCAGTCTGTTGGACCAATTGACACAAATTTCCTGCAGGGTATGATTAATATAATTATAAATTATCTTTTTTATTACTCATACATTTATTTCAGCTGTAAAGAATAAAATACATTATAAGCATTATATTTTATTACTTTTATAAAAGTAAAAAAAATAGCCAAATTTCTAATATTGTAAAAGTTATTATTAATAAATTAAAAAAAACAAAAATAATAAAAAAAAACAATCAGATAATATAAAAAAAAACGTTTTTTATTGAAAATAATTTGAAAGTCTCATAAATTATCCTTTAAAAAAGTTTCGTAAATATTTAAGAACTAGTTGATTTCAAAACCAGAAATGACTACAAATTTAAAATTTTTTTTTCTAAGCACAATAAACGGAATCTGGGGAAAATCTGATCACAATTAACTATTCAACAAAAAGACCTCATTATAAAATCCACAATTTAAAACTATAAAAATTAAATTCAGTATCTTACTAATATCTTTATGCCGGGCGGAGCAGAATGAGCTTTGAGTGCACTAAATATTGATTTAGGTCAGAATTGCACTATCACCAGATAAATCTGCAAAAAAAATAATTTGGTATTTTTTTCACTAGCACTAAAATAATTTAGTGGTATTGCAAATCTTTTCGCAATCACTAAAAGCAGATTAAATGCATAAAATCTGCACTCAATTCAAAAAAAAGCAAGATTTTAACTTGCAATCAAAAAAAGCTGCATATAAACATAATTCCACATAAATTTAATTTTGTATTTTGATTTTGATGATTTTTTGCAGAAGCAAAGAAAATTTATTAAAAGCGTAATTATTTATCACGGAAGTGCACAATTTTGTCGAAGCATGTAGTTTAATGACATTAATAATAATACTGCACAACAAAATAAATTTTGATAGAAGAGACAAAGAAAAAGACACGTGTATCGGGGTTTTGAAAGTTTACATCTGGATTTCATTTGAGGGGCGATTAAACTTTCCCAGCTCTGGCACATTCTTATTGTTAATCAGCATAGGAAACCATGTGACTCTTACATTTAAGGTATAAAATGTGTTACGGAGAACAGTTTTGTAGAATATGTTAACCCTCTAACTCCTCATTGCATGGGTCTTTTTGTCCTTCTTTTAAAAAAGAACAAAAAAACACCATTAAAACAGGGATTTAAGGGGTGAAAATGTTCCGCAAAAATATTATCCGAGAAATTCTACTATAAGTCCCTGAATACACCAAAAAGGAAAATTCAACCAGAAAGTAAGAAATAAGACACAAATAAAGAGAGCTTAGGGTTAATTTCGCATTTATTAAGAATTTTTCTTTTTAAGGAACCAAAAAATTTAGCATGAAAAAATCTAGTTCAAATTTATGCCCCTATTACGGTTCAAAACTCAACTCAGTTACAACTTTGCTACATTGCGGCGAACAAAAACATCCAAAAATTACAACTTAACTAGAAAATCTAGAAAATCACTAATATCTCTATTATTTTACCTTCAATAGCAAATTTGCATAGAAAGTATTCATTAATTACATTTTTTTTAGCTCTAGGCAATTCCACTTCATTGTCATACAGTGTCTAGCATATTTCAGCAATAAGCGAATGAATGCTTTTGCCTTTATAGCGTTCTTTAATGGGTGCGCATGTCCGATGAAATTTTTCACCATGCTCATCCGACTCTGTTGACAACTGGTTCTCAAAGTAATCTATATGGGAATTTAAAAAATTATTTGTTGTTAACATATGAACAACTAGTTTTTCAAAAGCTCTAAGCATGGTGTCTTAGTATATTCGAGCAGTAGGAGAACGATTTTTGCCTAAAGCATTGTAAATCACTTCCTTAATGCTTTTTCACGCATCAAGTTTAATTCGTGAGAGCATTTCGTCGAAGTCGGCGTTTTGCATCAGCTTTCTTATATCTGGACCAACAAAAAAAAAAACCTGTTGGGATGAAAACAATTTTAAGGCTTTCAACAATAACACATACCCTCTTTAATCTTTGCTTCGCTTAACTTTGGGAACATTGTTTTCAGAAAATTTATATTCATATTCATTTATTTGTATTCAGACTTTTAACAAAGTTTTTTACCACACCAAGTTTGATATGCAATAGGGGTAAGAGAATTTCTTCAGTTGGTATTTATTCTTGATGAACGATATTGTGCTCTCCTAATGTTCCCTAAACTCTCAACTTCCATTGTTTTTTGGAATATTGGTCGCTCTTCCATCTGCTATCCCAAGTGCATAAAAAAAATCCGTACTTAACGTATCCAGCCTGCATACCTGAAGAGAAACTAACGACTTTTAAGTCACAACAGATCCGTAACTTATGGTCTTCTTCTAACTCAAAATACTTTTTATAGATGTCTTCAACTTTACTATTGAAAAACGTAACTTTATATTCCGGTATAGTATGTTTACCGCAGATATAGCAAAACAAATCAAATTTTTCCAAGCAATTGGACATTTTTGCCAAAACAAATCTTGCACTTAAAGTTATTTGCCTGTATTTATAAAAAAAAATTAAATATAAAAAAACTTACAAAACAAATTTTGTATGAAAATTCTCCTTAATAAACGTTTGTTAAATTTAATAAACGTTTATAAATACGGGGGTAATTGTTTTTATTTTTTAACCCTAAAAAGACAATCATATCATGACAAACGTTAAAGATAATCACACGTAAAAATAACGCATTATTTTAACCTGCTATATGTAGGGTGATCGATTATTCGACTTTTTTCAATAACCGGTTTTCGAATATTCCGAATAGTTGCTATTTTAAAAAACCCGGTTTTCGGTTAAGCGTTTTAAAAATAACCGGTTAACCGGTTTAAATTCGAATACATAAAAATACAAAAATCAAATTAGTTTTTGTTATAAAAAGTTAATTTGAATAAAAACAAAACAATTAACGAAGGTAAGGAACCTACAAAATACATAGATATGACTTAAGGTATGTTCAGACCTAACAAATATTTGACAATAAAATCAAAAAAAAAAGACTGGTCAAACTGATTAAACGTAAGCTTTATTTTTAACAATTTCTATTTATTTGCTAAACTTTATGTCTAAGATGATAATTCTATTTACATTAAGAAACCGTTAAATAATGCTTGCTCTAGCCAAACGTTTTGCAAAAGCAAACAATTATTTAAGAAAACTAGTGGTTACGTGTAGGAAATCAAATATTTAATAGGTGTGAACATAGCTGTAGAAATATTGAAAAACTTTTGTTTTAAAAAATAATAGGAATTAAATAAATTTATTATATGAGATATTCGCAGAAATTAAGTTAATTTGTTGGTGGCTAAGCATGTCTATACGAATAAGTAAACTTCAGCCATATTTTTGAAAAGTTGCAAACAAAACCTCTTAGCCAGGATTATTTATTTCAAAATATTTTGTTTCAGCGTTATTGAAACAATAGTAATATGAACATGCTTTTTGTATGAAATATATGTCAATTCGTCGATCACAATTTAAACCCATCCATGAGATTGTTTGATGATAATAAATAAAACTGAATAATTTTTCATATCGTTGATTTCGCCGGTATGGTGTAGTTGTAAGCATGAAGATATGCTAGAACTGCTTAATAGTTTTTCATTCATTATTGGCAGCATATTTTAGTAAAGTATTATTTGCAGTCTCTTAAAAACTACTTGGAACAGAGTCAAGTTTTTTTTTGGCGTATATTTATGTCAAGCTTGTAGACTAATTAAAAGTGATCAATAATAAGTGACATTAAAGAACCCTTGCAACTGATCATTTTAGGGCCGTTTAAGCACCGTTGTCTTTTAAATCAGTTCGATATATCACCAGAGATGACATCTTTATAAAATTATATATAATATTTAGAATACTGTCAAAGTGCTAATTACTTTTTAAGCTGAAATTTTTTTGTAGTATTTTGCATTGTTTTTGGATTTTGTTACAAGAACACACGCTTATATAAGCGATTTGTATTTACGTTGCTCATAATGGATTTTTTTTTTTTGACTTCTGTTACATTTTGTTTTGACATTCTTTATAAAAAGTTTAAGTTTGCCAAATATTAAATTAAAAAAATACTTAAATTACGGGTACATTTATAGCAAAAGTAAGGAAAACGTATATAAATTATACATTACTAAAATAACCGGTTTATTTTACTTAAATAACCGGTTTATTCGATATTCGAAAAATGGACATTTTAAAATATTCGACTTGGGCAAAACTAAAATAACCGGTTAAGACCGGTCGAATACTATTCGATCGATCTCCCTAGCTATATGGTTGTATTAATTGATTAATTAAGAAAAAACTTATATGAATTTTATTTTTACATTTTTAAAAATACAAAATTTAAAGCATGTTTATATATGAAATGTCTGAAGTTCACAGCAACTTATTCAAGCTTAATAAAAAAATATAGCAATATTTCGAAAGTGCGTGCGTAAAATTTACGCAGATTATTTTTCTAGGGTTAATTAAAATACTCAAATCACAAAACAAATTATGTACACAATATATGCACCGCAAATGTATACGTTTTCAGTAAAATAAGAAATATAGCACTTGAGGTTTGTTTAGATTTTGCTTTTCATTGTTTTTGTTGTAGTGTAACGGATAATATTTTTGCATAACATTTTAACCCCTTAAATCCCTGTTTTAATGGTGTTTTTGTGTTCTTTTTTAAAAGAAGGTCAAAAAGACTGATACAATGAGGAGTTAGAGGGTTAACATATTCTACAAAAATGTTCTCCGTTATATGCTACATAAATTTGCTGAACACATTATATACCTAAAATGTAAGGGTCACATGGTTTCTTATGCCGATTACCAATTAGAATGTGCCAGAGCTGGGAAACTTTAACCCCCCCCCCCCCCTCAAATGAAATGCAGATGTTAACTTTCAAAACGCCGATACACGTGTAATTTTTTTTTTTGTCTCCTCTATCAAAATTTATAGGCCGGACCTTGTAATTATACCCACACCACAATAGTGGGAAGGGTATTATGCATTTGTGCTGATGTGTGTAACGCCTTAAAATATTGGTCCTAGACCCACCTTAAAGTATACCGATCGACTCAGAATCTGAGTCGAACTAACGATGTTCGTCCGGCTGGCTGGCTGGCTGTCCATGTAACCTTGTGCGCAAAATGCGCAATTTTGGAGATAATTTGATAAAATTTGGGACATAGGTTCTTATTGGCACAAGGAACAAGGCCTAATCGTAGGACCACGATAAAAGATAGGGGTAATTTCTTCCTCTTAGAAACTATAAAACCGATTTTAATGAAATTTAAAACATGGATAGATCCATATCTATATGGACACATAAGCTATACAGTTTTAAAAAAATAGGACCACAAGGGGAGAAAGGTTTTAATGATTTTAATGAAATTTAAAACATAGGTAGATCCATATCTATATGGACACATAAGCTATACAGTTTTTCAAAAATAGGACCACAAGGGGATGTAGGGGGCAATTTCTGCCTCTCACAAACTTTCAAACCAATTTTAATGAAGTTTTTAAGCATAGAGAAATCCATATTTATATGGACACATAAGCATGATGTGTTTTTAAGTACTGTGGTGCTGGGTATCATATGGTCGGGCTTGACCGACTATACTTTCTTACTTGTTTTTTTTTTTTTTTTTGTATTGTACAGTGTAATCAATCAAAAACTCGATTTTGAATTTTATGTTAATAACGCCTTTTTGCATTTTAGCTAAGGATATATAATTTTTAACAATTTAATTAATTAATTTATTTGTTTTATAAGAAATACCATTAATTTCTTATAATTCCTTTGCAATTGTGAATTTTTTTTATTTTTTTGCAGGCGTATGATTAATTTCTTATGCAACTAATTTCATGTTTCTTATCCGTAATTATTTCAGAAAAGATAAAAAAAAATTCATTCTTAATACGTAAAATTTCGCCTAATTTGTTGCAAATACGAAAATATTTCTTCATTTTTATTTTCAACGATTTTAACACTTTAAGCTAACGCGCAACACTAGCCATATAAAAGCATAAATTTTTTTGTGCTTAATAAAATTTTGTGATATTTTCAAATGTTACTAAACAGAATAAGTTAAAGAATCGTAGTAACTTAAAATGTTCTGGGAAATAACATGGAATTTTTTTTATAAAAAAATGTATGTAACTATTTTCTTAGATAACAGAAAAAGAGATGCTTGTGATTCATTGAAAGAGAAGTCCAAAAAAAAAGATGTCGTCGACACTAACATTCTCTTTAGATGATTTCTATAAAAATGCTTTAAAATAACCGGAAATTTTATCAAACAATTGCAGATGTTTGTTTTAAAATTTAATGTTCTCTATCTCCTGCTTTAAAAGGAAATTTTAAATATTTAACATTTACTTAACATATCTTTACTTAGATAAGGTTAGTTTAATGTTAAAACAGAAAACTGAGAGACCACCTGTTTCTCAAAGTAGACATTAATATCGTAAGCCGTCCACGACAAGCTTTAGCCAGCAGAAATGGTCTTATTAGCAATATAATTTCAATAAAAGTAGTTTCTAGCGAACTATTTTCAATTGAAAATATGGCTCATAAAAATTTTTTTATTAAAAAGACAAATTTCTAAAGAATAATTTGCCTTGTGTTAAAAAATGATGGTTAAATAAATATACGTGTTTGATGGAAAACTATGGCTGACTATATTTTTTCTTTAGTTATTTTGTTGGCGATAAAATATTTCTGGCAAGCGATAAGTTTTTTATAAAATTTTCTGACAAATAATTCGGTGAATTCCGTTAAATTTTTAAATTCAAATTCAGAAAGGGATAATTTTAAACTAGTTGTCATAATAATAAAGTGTGTTTGAGTTTTTTTTTCAATAAACGTTTACAAATTGCGGAAATTTATTTAAAAATTCGAGCTCTGTTTGCCAAAATTAATAGAGCACTTCTAAAATTTCCGTTGCGCAAAATCGTCTTTGCTAGCAGCTAATTCGCAATACTATCGATCAACTTATGGCTACATTTACTCTTTGCGATAATATAACAGAAAAAGCAATTACCCTTGTAGACGTTAGTGTGCCCGTCCACTACTTGCAAACTTTTGAGGAAAGATCTTGGCTTACGTCTATATAAGATCCGATTGGAGCAAGAATTAAAGCCAGCGGATCATCAGCAGCGTGTGATCGGTAAATGGGCTGAGAATCAACTGGCAGTTGAACCAGCATTTTATCGTTAAATCATCTTCAACGATGAGGTTCGTTGTCGTTTTTGGAGAAAAAAATCAGCTCAGAATCGTTGTGTACTGTATTTTTTTATGTAAAAATTCATTTGTACTTTTGTATAGAATGTGAATGTGTTTTGTTTTTGGCAAAATACTGTACGCTAACTTGCCGTATCTTGGTATTTATTTTTTTTTAATTCTGCTATTAATCAAGAACGTTTCTGCTATTTAATTTTTCCCCTTTAAATAATTTAACGAAACATTTTTCCATTAACAAGATTTTGCCCAAAATGGTGTGACTAAAAAAAGTTTTACTCAAAATGTAAACTTAAGCTTTATTCACCCATGCGTTTCGATCAATATCTTTGTCTGGACAAAAATTTTTTATATTGAGTTTGACTTCCTACTTTTGACAGAAAGAGAAAAATTTTTTTGTTGTCAAGTTTTTTCTTGAGTTGGTTTGATTTTAATTCGTGTTCGGAACAGATTGAACTAAGATGCCACTTTTTTCAATTTGTACAAAAAAGTTGAATTGAGCTGCCACATCATTTAGTGTTTCTGCATCTATATTACAACAATTGTTTTTTTGCTGAATACTTAATTAAAAAAAATAGATAAAGGGTATTTTTTAAAAAGTGCCACAAGCTCAAATCATAATAAAACAAGGAAATATATTTTAAATCAATGAAACGTGCTTGATTGAAAAGAAAATTTTATGAAATTAATGTTTGAATAGGATTTCTGTCATGTTGCCGCGACGGCTGGCGCGTAGAAGGTGCAATTTGGAACGCCAATTTTCAACAACTTTTCGCATTCTGACCATCATCGTTTTAGAAGACATATCGGCCAATGACTCCGCCAGCGCATAAAGCGCACCAAACAGTAGTTTTCTGTGGAGGTAATGGTGTTTCGACAAAAGCTTGTGGATTCTCCTCACTCCAAATGCGGCAATTCTGCATTCAACCAGAAATGGGCTTCGTCGGAAAAATTAAATTTTGAATGGAAATTCAAAATCAATATCAGATTGTGCTTCAGCCCATTGGCCGAATTATTTTGATAAAAAATTTCAACAGTTTGCACGAGTTGCTCTGGTGTAAATCGATTCATAATGAAATTTCAAAGCAAACTAGACGAAAAGCAACTATCACCTGTTTAATGGGTACTCAAATAAAGAAGCAGCCTTTATTATTAAAAATATCCATTTTCTTTAACAAACTTTTAGAAAAAAATTCAATATAAGCAGTTTGCTCTTTGTGGTGCCATTTTTTTTAAATCCGTAAGCCATTTGGTAGCTTTGATTTGAAGGACAACTTTTCCGAAATGGGTGAATCGTTCTGCAGAACATTCCCAGTAAAAACAACTATTTTCCTGATAAAAATATTGTTCAGAGCGCATGAATGAATCCACCTTTACAGTCTGTTTTTCAAAATAAAATAAAAATTTTCGATTAGGAATTTTTATTGAAACAACAATAAAAAACTTAAATTTGTTTTAGCTTTCAATATAAATTTCTAAATGAAAATTTTTATTTTGGTTTGAAAAACAGGCGGAAAAAGTTTTCAATAAAAAAGTTTTCGCTTAAAAATTTCAGGTAAAAATAATTCATTAAAAAAATGTAAGCAAAGTTTTTTTACCTCAAAACTTGAATAGTTGTGCTCTTAGTGTTCAAAAAATGCCTTCTTCATTTATTTATGGTCTTATCAACATTTTATTTCCTCAAGATTTAAATAGATAATATTTTTTGGTACATAGGCGATAGCTTTTGGATCATATACAATGGGTATCTCAGTCTTAGGGCAGGTTGTGAAACGGAAATGTCTTATTAAATAGGCCAAACCTAAACGAGATTGCATTTGGCCAAAACGTTCACCGATGCAATTGCGTGGACCATCACCAAAAGGCAAATATTCGACAGACTCCCGCAGTTTAGCCACTTCTGGAGCGAAGCGATCCGGGTCGAACTCCTGGGGATTTGGATAAAACTCAGGATCATGATGAATACCTAAGACAGGTATTAACACAGGCATGCCTTTTTTAATCACATAACTAGAATGACCGGCAACTACATAATCATTTAAGGCCTGGCGGTTCAGTTGGGCCACAACTGGATATTTGCGTAGAGTTTCTGTAGGAGGAAAAACAATTGTTTTGTTTTAAACTGTATTGAAACTTTAGCTAATATGTGCATGTACTTGCCCGACAATACTTGATCCAAGTAGGTCATTTCCTTAAGGTTATCATAACTCAGTTGGCTGTCGGCGCTATTTTCTATGACCTCATTTACCTCTTGCCTTAGGCGTTCTTGAATGTCCTGGTGCTGAGCCAATTCATAAAGAGCATAAGTCACTGCAGACGAAGAAGTTTCAAAACCTCCCAGAAAGAAAACAAAAACTTGGGCACAAATCTCCTCTACACTTAAACCTCCCAGGCCAGACTTATCACTTTCATTGTTCTTCAACTCGAGTAGGATATTTAAGAAATCGTTTCTTTGTATTTTATGTTCTTCCCTGTACGCTATAGTGTCCTTAACAGTTCTCATAAAGAATTGATGAACATCTTCGGGTAAAATTCGCATGCCAAGTTTTCGGGCCAGTTTAGGAAAACTGTCTATTAGGGCCATAATCAACGCATTATGGCGTGGTACTATAATTGACTTTTTGCCGAAATGAGGAAACTCGGATTTGGAATTAGTTAAGCTGTTGCACTCAATTCCAAATGCACAACTACTTATAATATCGGTGGTATAGCGACCCAAAATTTCGTGTACATTCACAGCAGGGTCCGATTTAACTTTTTCGCTCAAGACCTGCATAAATTGATCGGCCACTTTAAGAAGCGTAGGGTACATGTACTTCATTTTCCCCGAAGTAAAAGTTGGCGACAGTTTATTTCTCAAAATTTTCCATTTTTGTCCATCGAGAAGGAACAAATGACCCGTCAAAGGATCAGATTTTTCATTATAGTATAAACCACGATCCGTAAAGTTATTAAAATCTTTGATAAGCACATTTTTTATTAGAAATTTATCCAACAGCACCACTGCCGGGCGCTGTACTATATAGATGCCAGCGAAGGGACCAGTTCCTTTAAATTTTTTATAATATTCCGATAATATTTCTCCAACCTGATGGGTAGTACGTATACCCTTAAAATTGCCCATTAATATGTGGGGTTCTTCATGTGGTATGCCTTGATTCTTCCAATAATTCAAATTGCGTTTCAGAAAATATATCGCCAGTGAAACAATGACAATTATTAGGTAGAGTAAAGCCGCTGTTACTTCCATTTTTGAGTTCTTTAATAAACAACGATAACTAATTAACTATTTGATGAATTAAAAAGCTTGCGTGTTTTTATAGAAAAAAACAATTAATTGTAAAATTGTTTTAATGATTAGGCAGATTTCACGCTACAGAGAGTCACGACCCTGTTGTAATTAAATTTGTGTTCAACTTTAGGAAAACTAGACTTTTATAAACGATTGAATTAAGTCATCTTTGAATATGCAAAGAAAAACTATATTATTGTTATAACAGAAGTTCCATAAGCTTTTTTGTATGTCGGCTTAGAAGAAAGCTTTTTTTAAAAAAGCTTTGAGTTCTTCTTCTTCCCTTACAAATGTTGTACAAAATTAGGTTTTAAGAAAACAACTCACTTTCTTTGAAATTAAATTTGTGTTATTTAATCAAGCTATAATCAACGATTGAATGATAGTTGTAACAGAAGTTACATACGCTTTTGAAATTCCGGCTTTAGAAGAAAGCTTTTTTAAAAAAGCTTTGAGTTCTTTCCTTAAAAATATAGTATAAATATAGGTTTTAATAAAACGAATCACTTATTTTTATTTTATTTTTATTATTTTATCAAGCTTTTTTAATGTCTTCCATTTTTTTTTTTTTCGTTATTAAAATAATAAAGCTTCGTTCACAAAATGTTTACAATAAAGCAAGCATTTTTTTCGCAACCACACACTTTTTTAATTAATAAACGATTGCAAACTATGTCCAGAAAGATTTTACGTATTTATTATTATTTTTAAAAGCATTTAATTAAAATTTTCATTAAAGTAGAAAGAAGTAGACACAACTTTTAAGAAAAAAAACTTGCGTTAAATTTTTATTTGAAAAATGAATGGAAAATATATGAAATACTTTTGGATGAAATAACATGGAAAAAGAAACGAAATTGTTGCTGCCATTGTGAACAAAGCTTAATATTAACAATTTTGGTTTTTTTTTTTATTGAAAAGCTTAAATATTCTTTGCCGCTGAAAAATTTTTTTATTTATTTTTAAAAAAAGATTATAAAATTTTTAATTCAAAAAATTGTATTTGGATATTTGTATTTTTTCCCCCTTAACCAAAGCTTCTTGCATATTCATTTACACTAAATATTTTTCATAAATTTCCTCGAAACTTTTCAGTTTTACATTTTTTTCTTTTCTAAAACATGCGAGCAAAACTTAAGTCTGGTCGTGTAACACAATTGCGCTATGTAAACCCAAAAAAATGAAAAAATTACTAAAAGACTTAGGCAGAGGTAATTCGAAACGCTTTAAAATTCAAAAGCTTAAAATTCTTGAAAAAACCTTAAAAATATAAATATTTTATGTTCTTTTGAAAAAAATCAGCCATTAAAGCCTAAACTTTTTGTAAAGCTTTGCTTTATTTTAACCTTTTGAAAGCATTACTTGTTTTTAAAATTAATAAATGATTGAAGCTAGAGCTTTAGGGAAAAGCTTTACAATACTAAAAAAGCTTTAAGCTCTTGTTTGCATTACATGTTTTAGCAAATAAATGATTTATGATATTAAAACAATGTTAGCTTTTTAGAACACTAAAATCTAAAGCTAAACCACTTGTTTTATTAAAAAAATTTATTGATTTTGCAAAAAAGTTTGATTGATTAAACATCACTTAACAGCTTCTAAATTAAAAATTACAATTATCTTCTTGCATATAAAGTTTAGCTTATCAATAAAAATTGTTTAAAAATAAAGATAAAGTTTGGTCATGCTTTTTTGATTTTTTTTTTTTTTTGTCAAATATTTGTTAGATCTTTAACAAAAAGTAAAGCAAAAGTGTGTTGTAGTGTAAATGTAAAAGCTACGTTGCCTATTGAACACCTTTAACTGTTCTTATCTTCCCTTACATTAATAAAGGGTTGCTTACATTTTTATCAGTGATTTTTATATTAAGTTTTTTTTTTCTATTAGTTTACATTTTTTTTTTACTTTTGGAATAGAGGCATGCTTATCAAATATTTGCTTAGTCATTCGAAATCTACATTTGTTTTTTTTTTTATGTAAGCATCTAGGCAGTTAATACGCTGTCTTGTTTGATTTGATTTATTAAGTTTTCTATTATTATTAAACAAAATATAATGTTCATTAATTAACTGTTTCTACAGATAATCATTTTGGCGTGGGAAATTTGATAAGAATTTTTATTTGCTTTTGATGCTTAAAGAATTGTAAAAGCAAGAAAATACAATCGCTTTGCTCGAAAAACATAAATTTATAAAAAAAAAAATTTGTACAAGATTTTAGTAAAACATAAAAATTTTATCAAGAAAATTTTTGTAACCTACAAATCAACTAATTTTCTAGATTATTTTAGAAACATTTGTTAATACTTACACAGTACAACATATAAAATGTTAACTTCGTTATACCCACTCCACAATAGTGCAAAGGGTATTATGCGTTTGTGCTGATGTTTGTAACACCTTCACAGATTGGGATAGACCCACCTTTAAGTATCAAACAATGTCCGAAAAAAATGGTAATTTCGTTCGTGTGATTTGACACCTTTGCATTACTTTTTGTGGGGGTACCTCAATTATGCCGACAAATCAGCAGCGATCATTTAGTAGACAACATTCAACTCACTATTGACGAAATAAGACCGGGTGTACTTGAAAAAGTGTTTGCAAAACTAGAACGACAGAATGGCGTTCATACACAGAAAAAAATTTTTGCGCCAGTAAAAGAATTAATCAAATATAAAATCAGTTTTAATTAAATATTTAATCAGGTGAATTAAACTTTTAATCAAGTGTATTAAATGCTTAATTGACAATATTTCAATTAAACGTTTAATTCACTTGATTAAAAGTTTAATTCACCTGACTAAATATTTAATTAAAACTAATTTTATTTTTGATAAATTCTTTTACTGGCGCAAAAATTTTTTTCTGTGTAAAACGCAGTTGCGGGGGCCATATGCTAGAAATTACTTTTAAACATTAAGTGCTATGAAATAAGTCACCTAATAAAGACTAAATTTTGGAAATTTTTTGGAATTTGTTGTTTTAGTTTTAAAAAAGTTCCCATGCCTCTAAAAAAAAACCACCCTTATTATACCTTTAAGCAATTCACAAAGTGTTTTATTGTATCGTATTGATAGTATTTGGAATAATTTGTTGAATGTAACATTTATAAAAATATAGCAAATACAATTAATATGACAAAAAAGAACTCTTTGTGTATTGCCTATATCTTAATAATATAAGCCCGGCAAATAATATTGGACTAACTGATCCATTTTGATTAAATGGAAATGGAAATAAAATGTAAATTATTGTAAATTATTTCAATTTAAATAAGTAACTTATGTCTAATTGTACATTTTGTCTGTACATTTATGATTTTTCACAGAAAATTAAGGCTAACGATAAATATTCTATCGCAATTTTTGCCAAGCGATAAATATTTTTATCGAAATTTTTAAGTCATAATTAATATTTTTAATACTTTTTAGCTAACAATTAATTTTTTAAAAAGTTTTGGCTAACGATTTATATTTTATAGACATAGCGATAAACAAAATCTTAAGATTATAAACTGACGATAATTTTTTTGTTAACAACTTTCTGTCAAGCAATAAATTTTCTAAAGAAATAGCTGTTTTATGCAGTGTTCGAAAATCGCTCCTTAGTGTTCGGTTCAGTAGATTTGTGGAAAACGCAAACGCTTAAAGTGTTTGTGTAGAAAATCATTAAAATTAAATAACGTTTCCCTGTTGGTTATCTTTCGAACACAAAAATAATACTGTTCATATCCAACTCAACAAAAGATGAAAACATTTAATTCCGTTCGGTTTTTTTTTTAACCACAAACTTCATTGTATTCAATTCGGTTCATTAATGTTCGTCGCTTTTGGCTGGTAAATAAAAACCAAACTTTCTTTACAAAAACAATACACATACGAAAAAAAAACAAAAAGCCAGCAAAATAATTTTACACAAACAATACATATACACATTACACACACAAGCTGTTTGTGCTGCGGTCGTTGCTAAAATATTTTGTTTTTTCATTTCTTTATCAATGTTAACACAAAATACATTATAGAACATTAAAATATAATATTTGTCTACAGTACACTATAATTGTTCTGTTTTTTAACGAAGAAGAGGACATTATATAATGTTCGGCTCTGTCTTGAAAATAGTTACGAACGGTATTAAGGGTTGTGTTTTTCTACACAAACACTAAAAAATAAATATCGTTTCTGGGTGTGTGAGCCGAACGTTAAATAATGTACCGTTTATTTTCGAACACTGGTTTTATGATAAATCTTTTAAGGAAATTAATGGCTAGCGATATATTTTAATAGAAATCTTTGGCTAGCGGTAAATATTCCTTTAAATTTCTGTCTAACGATGATATTTCCCTTCAATTTTCTAACCAGCGATAAATATTTTATTAAACACTCTATTGGAATTTAAGGCTAGCGATAAATTCTCTATTCAAATTTATAGCTAGCGATAGGTTTTCTATAAATTTTAGGCTGGCAATTAATTGTATATAGAAAAACACTAAATTTTATACAGAATAGAAAAAAAAGCAGGCCATTAATTTGTTAACCTTTCAAAGTTAATTTATTTACAATGATAAATCTTCTATTGAAATTTATAGATGGCGATAAAAACATTCTTTAGAAATTTAATAAACTTGTTAAGTAATCTATTGAAACTTTCTTCAAGCAATAAATTTTTTTCAAGAATTACATCATTTGGTTTTTGCTATAAATTAATCAAAATAAATTAACCAAACAAAGATCTTTGATATATTTATAGACTTTATTCCTATTAAAGACTGTTATTGTATTTTCCCATTAAATTCATGGTTATTGTAACATTTACTTTTGGTTTTAATTTCCACTCAAATCATGTTCAGGTAATCGTTGCTATCCAAACATTTCCAATTACGAAATAAGTAATCAATTATTTATTGCATTGTAATCAAACATTTGCATAGATTTTTGCTCTACGTTCCAGCATGTGGTTTTCGGATGTTGTTCGACTATTTCAAACCTTTGAGTTTGTATAGCAAATTAGCAAAATTAATTTCGTATTTGGATTTATTTACTTTTGGCAGAACGTTCATTTGGATAAATTTTAATAGTTATTGTATGTAAATACAATAAGAAAATCTTCTCAATGCAACCAGCCAGTATGTACAGCTTTTTGGAAAGTGATTTCACTTTTAATTAAATCAAATGAGTGAAATTGTTGTTGATATTTTGTTTTAGGGTGATTTCAAGAGAGAAAAAAGTTTTAAGCTTTATTCATGTAGCATGTACCACAAAAATAAGTTCTGTAGCAAATAGTTTTAGTTTCCAATTTTATTTGCAATTAATTAGAACTTAAGAAAAACCCTTAATAAAGGAAAGCCAAACAACTCAATTTAGAAAATATTTGTAATAAAGTTTTGCCAACAAATTCTTGAATATTTTGGTTTTGTTTAAAAAAATATATGATAACGAAGCTACATTTAAATAAAACCAGATTTTTTCTGCCATAATGTTAGCAAAAAAATATTAATCTTTCCCTAACTTATTTTCTTAATTTGCTAATTGTTTCCCAAAAAGTTTTGCCATATTTTAAATAATTGACTAAATAACAATTTAATTCCACAAATGAACTCTTCATTAACTAAACTAGGGATAAACAAAACTAATTGTGATTTTATCTTTATACGCTACACAGGGAGTTCTAGTACTTTAGTTTGCAGTTTACTAAAGCGTAATTTAAACTATTAAACTTTGTTTTATGACATATTAAAATCCAAGTAATATGTAAACTTGTGATAGTGTGAACGCAATGTGTTATGAAAATGACATGTATTAAAAAAAAAAATTTGACATCCCATACGAAATTTTGCTCGACACTAATACTTTTTATTTGATCAGGCTTTCATTTAACAGAAGCAAATAAGACAAGTAAGAGTGCTATATTCGGCTATGCCGAATCTTATATACCCTTCGCCGAGGTGCGAAAATAACAGAAAATTATTAAAATATCGTTTTTTAAATAAAAAAATTATTAATTTCAAAAGATTTTGTTATTCGTGCTTAATTTCCAGTTTTTATTATTGATAAAAACACTTGAAATTTATTGTTGATGGGATAAGCTATTCCTATGCGCATTTCACTGGTTGCTTAGGCCAGATCATCAGGAAACTTCATCCATAAAGATTTTAGAAAAACTAAAGATATTAAACCAAATAAAACTGTTAAGCGTATAAGACTTATAGCAACAGTTCTACTTGTAGTAATATCAAAGCTTAAACAAAACACATCAACAATAAACAGTGGGTTTATCTCATCTTACATTCCCCACTACAAATAGTTGAAATTCTCTCAACATTAATTGTAGTTGTAAGTAGGTTAAGAAAAACAAAAAAAAAACAACAACAACTTACAAAAGATGTTGTCAATTAAGTGTTTTTTTAGGCCGTGCACTTGCCTGTTTATTACCAAAAAGTAATTTATTGTTGATGTGTTTTGTTTAAACTTTGATATTATTACAAGTAGAACTGTTGCTATAAGTCTTATACGCTTAACAGTTTTATTTGGTTTAATATCTTTAGTTTTTCTAAAATCTTTATGGATGAAGTTTCCTGATGATCTGGCCTAAGCAACCAGTGAAATGCGCATAGGAATAGCTTATCCCATCAACAATAAATTTCAAGTGTTTTTATCAATAATAAAAACTGGGAATTAAGCACGAATAACAAAATCTTTTGAAATTAAAATTTTGTATTCCCAAAAATTGAAATTACTTTTTGATAAAAAAATTATTCATATTTTGTGTCACACTCAATCGTCCAATCCCGCCTACATTTTTTCGGATTTTGTAAACTGATAACCAAGATGATTGTGCCTAATTTGGAAAAATTGGCTTTTGCCGTTCTCCAGATATACAGAAAAATAAAATATAAAAAACAACAATAACAACAAGGGATTTTTGGGTAGAATAAGAGGCAGTCGTGGTTTTTTGCTTATATCTCAGCCATTTCTTAACCGATCAGGCTGAATTGTAATAGCAAGCAATTCCGGACTATATGTCTCATAAATTTAAAAGACCAAGACCCCTTCACATCTGGGGTCCTAGGAAAACCCATTTCAGCAGACAGACAGACCGACAGACAGATGGATGGGTATATAGGATCTAACATAAACATTGTAGAAATTGCAATCGGAATAACACACTTACTGCCTGTTTTTAGAACGCGAGCGCAAAAGTGACTCGCTCAACTAACATTTAAAACAAAAACAAATTTTGAAATTTTGTTGTTGTTTTAAATGTTAGTTAAACGAGTCACTTTTGGACTCGAGTTCTAAAAACATGCAGTTATATATACCCTTTTCTACGTTAAAGGGTATAATTATTATTTCATGTGCGATAGTTACAAAATATAAAGTTAAATTAGATTTTTTGACAGTCGCAACAAACTCATTAGATTTCTATTATGGTGTATGTAAAACTTATGTGAAGTAGTGTAAAGTACCCTTTAGTAAGTTTAACTATCAGCCTTATTCCGGTTGTTGTTATCGTCATCGACAGTGTCGTTTTTTGTAATAGATTAAAGTGACACACAACCTGTGTTCTTTAATCTTCTACAAAAAATGGCACTGTCTTTGACGACAACGACAACCGGAATAAGGCTGAGTATTTCATCCAAATTTTGTCCAAAATTACTCAGCGATATCAGGCAACACCGCTCATGTTAAAATATAAAATAAAAAAAAACATTGTATATTTTAACATGAGCGCGATTGACTAATTTCGCTGCTGGTAACTCAACTTTCCGTAAACGACCCATAACATTTTTGGTGAACATTTATGTTTTTGCAAAAAAAAAAAAAAAAAAAAATTTAATTTCAAAAAAAAAATTTTAAATTTTTCAAAAAAAATTGAGTGTTTTTGTCAAGAATAAAAAAATTGGGAATTAAGCATGACAAACAAAATGTTATTAATTTAAAATTTTGTATTCCCAAAAATTACTTTGATGATCAATTTGTAACTGCACGGCATAAAAAAACTGAACTGGCAGGTTGCTTTATTTTGATTTTCTTGCAATAAAGTCACTTTTTTTGTTGCTTTTTTCTTTACCCACAGTTGTACTACAATTAATGTTGGAAGAATTCCAACCAATTGAGGGATAGTGGGGAATGTAAGAAAACATAAACTTACTGTTTATTGCTGGTATTTTGTTTAAGCTTTGATATCGTGGCCAATAAGACATTTGAGTGTTTGCAATTCCCATTTACTCTGGAGTTTTATTTGTTAATGACTTTGCCTTTGCTAAAATTTTTGGGAAAATGTTTTCTGATGGTCTGGCCTAAGCAACCAGTGAAATACGCATAGAAACTAGCTTATCTTCCAACAATAAATGTCAGTGTTTTTATCAAGAAAAAAAATTGGGAATTAAGCACAACAAACAAAATCTTATTAATTATTTTTCAATAAATTTATTTTAAATAAAAAAAATTTGTATAAAAATTTCACTAAAAATTTAAGATTTTGTTAAAGTGTGTCTTTAGCTTGGCTTAACCTCTTAAGCAAACACTTTTGTATTTTTTATATTAACAAGTTGGTTCTTTTTAATACTTATCCTTTATACAATTCGCATTAAATAAACAAAAGCATTAAGCTGTTTGCAAAATCATCTTGTCTCACATTGGCTTGCCCCTAGTCCAACTCGTATTTCAGGCTTTAGATGTTCAATTTCCAAAAAAACAATTCATTCATCAGGATTTTAGCAATTAGTTGTTAAATATAGATTATTTCGTTGAATGGTCTTTTGTTGGTTAACTAACAAAAAAACTAAGAAATAAGCACTAAATATATTTTGATATTTAATTAAAGCAATTTCGAGTACATAAATGGATTTGAAAATATTTTGTCTGTCAAGGCTTTCAAAAGCCAGCAAACAAACAAGTTTCTTTTAAGGAAGAAACATTTTTGCTTTAATTTCAGTAGAAGCTTAAAACTTACAAATAACAACACACATTTCAGCTATTCAACTTGAACTTTTAGTTCAGTTTTTGTTTCTACATTAATTTTCTATCGTTTTTCTTTCATTTCCACCTGTTTCAATGAAACCACTTAACCCAACACAAAACCACAAATGTTTCCAACACACTTTTGGCCACAAACGAAAGTAAAAAAGAAAAACTTCTACTTTAAATCGAAGCTTAAAAGAGAAGTTTAGGAAACAATTTTTACAAAAATTACTGCTGGTTATTAAACTAAATACATACAAACATATTAAAACAAAAAACGTAAAGAAAAACAGCAATTTCAAGTGTTAAATATCAGTATAGCAAAGATTTTACACCAATGGCGGGCAACACATTTACATACTACAAAATTTATAATTGGAGGTGGAGAGATTGGCTTTGCAAAAAATACCAACAAAGCACCAGCAGAGTTAAAATTAGTTGATTTTTTATGTAGATTTGGTTAGAAACAGACAGCAGAAAGCGGATTTTATTGCGTTCGAGTGTCGAGTGTTGGTGTGCCGCAAAATAGTGGTTCACAAACATTGTGTGATATTTTCACCTGCCTGGTTACACAGCTTAACTTGATTAGCTTTGACAAAATAACAACACAACGGAAAGAGGAAAATAAGTTGTTGTTTTTATATTTAAATTTTCCTTTGTCGATGTCGATATCGCAGAAGCAGAACTTTATTGTTTAATAAAGGAGGCGTGCTTAAAAACTACATAAAATGGCCATGACTGTTTAAAATCAACACTTAGTAAAAATAAACACAAGAAAAGCTATAATAAGGTTACTCCATACAAAAAAATTTGCTAAAATTTTGGTCTAAATCACAACTACCACGATGTTTCTATATCATCTACTAGTTCAGAGTCTATCTTATGTCAATTTTAAATGCAATAAAAACCTAAAATGTCGAATGCATTAATAACTCTCAATAATGCAGTGTCAAGAAGAACCTGCTCCTGAACAATTATACATCATACTAATAACCCCCAGAAAGGAAAACAATATTTTATTATATTAAGGCCAATATATAAAGACTGGGGTCAATGGCTACTTGTTGCATATAAGATTATTAATAACAATATAATTTTTGTAGAATTTAAAAAGTCAAGAGGAGGAATAGTTTCTAAGGCCTCGAATAACCTTGTCCGCACCAAAGTCTCCAAAAAAAAAACAAATTTTAAAGAGGCAATTCCCTAGTGCTGGTTCACACACGTCAAGTTTGAGTCGTCAAGTCTTGAGTTCTTAGGAGAGAGGGGAAAAGAAATGGCATTCTCTTTTCCCTTCTCTCCTAAAAGATCAAGGCTTGACGAGTCAAACTTGACGTGTGTGAACCGGCACTAAGTTAAGAAATTTGTACATATCGCACACTAACTCATAAACTCTCACAACTCAAACTTTATCAAGATCGTTTTTTTTTATAAACCAGTCGATTCTCTAACAACTACGAACATTTTGTTTGCGTCACTCTCTTCTTTTACTGGAAAAATACTGATATGTCTCTTTTCATGTCACTTTTGCCTCTTGTACATCTTTAACTAAAAAGTTGCGACAGTGCGCTCAAGAGTAATTGAGTAGTTTTCCTTCCCCAAAATGGTACTTTTTCGAGTTGTTACGCTATTAATGAAAAAAGTGTTATCTTTTGTGCTGCAACATTTAGAGTTGTGCCTAAATTCTATAGAGTCACAACTCCAAATTACCTCTTATTTCCAAAATTAGAGCACCGAATTAAAACATATTGGGGTAAATTTCTTCTCAGAGGGTTTTCTTTACTGTGGAACTCAATTTAATTAATAAATTGCACCATGTTCTGAAAAACAGTTTTGTGTCTCTCTTGAACATTTGCGAGTTTTGAGTTTTGCCTCTCCTGAACATTTGTGAATTTTAAGTTGTGACTGTTTATGATTAAGTGACCGATATTTATGTTTGTATGTAACTCAGAAAAGCCAGATTATTCGAAAGATCAAGACATGGCATTTATATTTGAAAATGATTTCAGGCATATGAGCACCGTGGCTGCTTTTGATGAAGCGTATACTGGGCCACTTTTTCGATCATGTATGGCCATATGTCTGTTGTTGCTGGTTTTTAAGCATTAAGCAGTGACTTAACGTCACCGCAAAGAAATTTAAAGTAACCAAGAGGTACCAGAGCACTCGATCTTAGAAGTCAATTGACAGGTCAATTTGTCGAAAGAAACTATTCTCCAAATACTAATTTCTATAAGCTGATCGCATTCTGATGAAACCACTTCGCGCCCAGATTAATGTCATACATATTTTCAAACAAAAAATGATTGATTACGTTGCGAAAACGACCTTCATTGTCCGTAACGGCTCCGGTTAGGGTTCAAGGGTTCAATGATGCCGCCAGTGCGCAAAACACACTACAAGCTTAATCTTTCTAGATGCAATGGAGCATAAAGGATCTGTTGTGGACTTGTATCTCCCCATATGTGGCAATTTTGTTTATAACACAGAAAAAAATTTTGCACTAGTAAAAGCATTAATCAAAAATAAAATCAGTTTTAATAAAAAATTTAATCAAGTGCATTAAACGTTTAATCAAGTGAATTAAACTTTTAATGAAGTGTATTAAACGTTAAATTAACAATATTAATTTGCACTAGTAAACAAATTAAAAATTTTCAATAAAACGTTTGATTCACTTGAGTAAACGTTGATTTCACTTGATTAAACGTTTAATTCACTTGATTAAATTTTTTATTAAAACTGATTTTATTTTTGATTAATGCTTTTACTGGTGAAAATTTTTTTCTGTGTATGAAACCCGTTAAGCCTAACATGAGCCATGCAGCACTTAAATCATGAAGTCGTCTATAAGTTTAGCCAATTGATGACTTTGCCAGAGAATACTGAAATCTTCAAAAATTTACTGCAGTATGACAGTCCGTTTGACAGCTTACCCTGTAAGTTCTACGTTTTTAACATAAAAATATATTTCTTGTTATGTTATTTTACTTATGTTTTTTATAACTTCGAACCACATAATAAATGCTTTGGCTGCACTTAAATCCCTTAAAGTATGCCTAGGACTTAATACATACTAATATGTATAAGTGATGCTGTTAATTAAATTGTAGGCAAAATCCAATATATTATTTTCTGTTTAAGTGATTTATATACTAAATCAATTTGCATTCGAATAAATACAGGCACATATTTACAGTACGTTAAACATGTATCTGTGTTTGTAATTGTGTATTTAGAGAAATATATGAAAATTAATTCACAGAGTTTTTTTTATTTAGTACATACTACAACATGTGTTGACTTAGTGAACAGTAAATCATCATTGAAC
This sequence comes from Pollenia griseotomentosa, assembly GCA_963931875.1. Taxonomy (NCBI): domain Eukaryota; kingdom Metazoa; phylum Arthropoda; class Insecta; order Diptera; family Polleniidae; genus Pollenia; species Pollenia griseotomentosa. The sequence goes on along the minus strand of OZ007564.1, from coordinate 121,600,168 downwards.
GCCACATACAGTGTTTGTTTAAAATACATTTTAGGCATGAAAATAAAGAACATTTGTGTTAGTTGTAATTTTTTTTTTAACGTTATGATTTGTTATGAGGTATTTTAATCAGATAATAGAAAAAAAAGAAAAATCAATAAAATTTTCGGAATTGATGAAAATCATAATAATGTTTGTATTGGCCATTAAAACGTAAGAAGAGTAATTGTCTTAATTTTTTAATGATAGGCCAATCTAGAAAGACTTTATCAGAATTTGTAACTCAGAATTTATCTTTATCGACACCGACACCGTCACCGACACATTAGTTGTTATCTGTGTTGGGAAAAAGGCATAGAATTAATTCAACTATCTCGCATAACTTTAGTTATAAGCTAAATAATTCATTAATATTTGTCCATTTCACAAGCTCTGTCGTAAGCTTATCGTTTAAAAAAATACAATATTGGTTTATGCACTTGTGAACTGACCAATTTGTTGTATCGTCTCTTTGTCGTTTTGCTAAATGTCAAAAATGGAAAATATCAATTCAATGACCATTGTCTATTCACTTTAAGGCCCGTTTTCACAACTTACCGATAGCTAAAAGTAGACTTTAACCGGCCTTATAAAAAGTGTTCCATTATTAAGACTTTAATTTAACCTTAAGCGAGTGTGGCCGCTATCATTTAAAATATTTCGAGCTAGTGGATTTGGGTGCAACTCTAGCCTTTTTAAATATTTTACCGCATACTTCGTAATAATAGTCCTTACCAGTGGCACATTGAGATCCTTGTGGATATTTGAGTTTTTAACATACCAAGGGGCAGCTGTGATTATTCGAAGAAGTTTATTTTGGCGCCTTTGAATTTTTTCGATATTTGAGGCCGAGGCAGTGCCCCATAGTTGAATACCGTAGCACCAGATTGGCTTTAAAATAGAGTTGTAAAGTAGTAGTTTGCAATCGAGACTAAGAACAGAATTTCTTCCAATAAGCCAGTTAATTTGAATTGCTTTTAGTTTCATTTGGGTTAATTTTGCTTCTATATGGCATTTCCATGTTAAACGCCGATTTAGATGAATACCGAGATATTTGGCATGCGATTGTTGAGGCACTAGTTGATTATTGATTTTAATAGGGGGGCATGTTTCCCGACGCAAGGTAAATGTAATATGTACGCATTTTTGCTCATTGACCTTTATTCTCCTTTGTTTTAACCACAGTTCTAGTTGAAATATATGATCCTGCAGGTATCGAGATGCTTCACGACTGTTCTCGTGTACGCTTAGGAAAGCTGTATCATCAGCAAAAGTTGAGGTTAGGGTGTAATTGTTTGTCGGCATGTCCGAGGTATATATAAGATAAAAAAGTGGGCCCAGGATACTTCCCTGAGGGACTCCAGCTTCAATTGTCTGAGGAGAACTTAAAAAATTACCTTCTTTAATAATAAATTTTCGACCGACCAAGTAGCTTTCTAACAGCTTGTGTGTGTTAACCGGTAGGTTCAGCTTTAATTTATGTAACAAACCTACATGCCAGACTTTATCAAAAGCTTGAGAGACATCGATGAAGAGAGCGGAGCAATATTTTCTTTCTTCAAAGGCTTTTCTTATGGCGTTTACTATCCGATGGGTTTGTTCAATTGTGCTATGTTCTCGTCTGAAACCGAATTGATGGTTAGGTATACACCCATTGTCATTTAAAATTGGGGTTAATTTGGACGCTAAGAGCTTCTCAAACAGCTTTGATATATTAGATAATAAGCTGATAGGCCTGTATGACTCAACTTTGGAGTGATCTTTTCCTGGCTTTGGTATCATCGTAACTAATGAGACTTTCCATTTTTGAGGGTAGTATTCAAGGCGTAAAATAGCATTAAAAATTAAAAGAATAATTTTCTTTGCTATGCTGGGTAGCTCCAGAAGCATTTTGTTGCTGATCTTATCAAAACCAGGAGCCTTCTTGGGGTTTAAATCACAAATAGCTTTTTCGATTTCTCTTATCTCAAATCTTAGGGGAACAGCTGCTCTAGCAACAACAGGTGGTAACTCGGCCGCAATATCGTGAGATATGTTTGGGGTAAATACGTTTTTTAAATGATTAACAAACAGATTTCCTTTTTCAACATCATTTCTTGCCCAACTACCATTCAAGTCTCTTAATGGTGGTTTAGAGACAACTGGCCTTTTGAGATTTCTAGCTGCACGCCATAATGAGTAGTCTGATTGTGGGGTTGCATCAAGTTCCTTAAGATATTTTTCCAGAGAAGCCGTTTTCTGAGTCTGCAGTAACTTTCTAAGCTTTTTTGTACACTCTTTTAGTAAGTTCTTAAGTAACGGGGATAACTGGAATGTTGAATAGCTAGTTTCAGAAAACTGTCAAAATTGGCAATAGAGCGATCTACATACTCCGGTGTACTAAGCGGAATATTTTCTGTGCAATGGGTGCTGAGGTATTTTCTATATTTTAACCAGTTAATTTGCGTAGCTGTCGTCGCTAAGTGACCAGTCGGAGATACAATTCTATTGGGGTTCATTATAGTAACAATTGTAGGTGTATGGTCAGAAGATAATTCTAAGGAAGCTTCAACATGGATCGTTTCTATGGGGATGTTTTTAACCACGCCGAAATCGATAACATCTGGAATTTTTTGATGATCAGTAGGCCAATATGTTGGTTGTCCGCTCGCTACCACATTTAAATCCATTTTAGAAATTGTGTTAAATAAGACACGACCCTTTGGTGTTATAAGTCGTGACCCCCAGAAGGTATGTTTAGCGTTATAATCGCCAGCAGCTAGGAAACAGGGTCCTAATGATTTAAAATATTTACAGTATTGGCTTTCTGATATTGAAAATCTAGGCGGTGAGTATAACGATGAAATTACTAGGTTTCTATTTAATTCCTCAACGCAAATGTTCGTTGCTTGGAGATAATCTTCGCGGTGATCAAACATTAGGTAGTGTTTGACTCGGGTTTTAATTAAAATGGCTGAACCTCCACAAGCTCTATCTCGAGGGTCCTTGGTATCATATAGTTATAACCATTGATTTTAAACGTATTTCTTGAGGTCAAATGAGTTTCAGAAACCATCATGACATCAATTTGTTTATTTTTTAGAAAGTATTCTAATTCATTTTTATGTTGGCGGATGCCGTTTGCGTTCCAAAAACAGATTTTTAAACAGTTCATGGCTTGTTAAGTACAGCTTGCAATAACATCGATTGCATTCTTAGAATTTCCTGCATCATATTACCCATTGTGTTCGTAAAATTATTAACAGTTTGCACTAATGTTTCCATGGTTTTTTCAAGACGACTTAAATTAGAAACTGGAGTTTCATCATTACTTGGCGAAGCGCCTTGCATTGGCACATGGTTTGATTTAAGGACGTTAGCATACGAGGTTCTGTTATTACTAGGCTGCGGAGCTTGAATGCCATTAGTGTTTACTTGATTTGGTACCTGCATTTGTGGGGGATTAGTTTTTGGTCCAGCCGACTGCTTGACGATAGTATATACAGGGCATCCTCTATAATTGGCAGTGTGATTTCCGCCACAGTTGCTACATTTTTTTACATTGGGGTCATTTTTAGACTTATCGCACTGGACTGTACAATGTAATTCTCCACATACGACGCAAACAGGGGGTAAATAGCAGTATGCCTTAGTATGGCCAAATTCTTGGCAATTAAGACATTGAACGGGACCATTTCTTTTGTGCGGCTCCTCTATAGTTATTCTTCTGTAGAGAATATATTTTAAATTATTAATAGGATGCGTTTCATTTTTTTTAAGCTTAATGTCGCCAGGTTCTAATTCTACCCGAAATAATGGTTGGGGATTTTTTTCCCTGTTTTTAATATTTGTAACGTTTTTTATTTTAAAACCCTTCTCTTCCAAAAAAGTTTTAATTTCATCTGGGTCTATGCCCTTGATCACTACCTGAAGACCTTTGCTGCTCTTTAGTTGGTATGTGTAAAAGCTTTTTTTAAGGGCTTCGAATTTGTTAGTTAATTTACGAAAATCATTCTCATGATTTACCTGTATTTTTGTCTCATTTATATTTCCACGCTTGATTGCAGCTACGTAAAACGAATTTTCACCTATTACCGAGATCACGCTCTTTATTAACTCACTTGAGTTTTGCTCCCTTAGATATATCGGGGGTGGCTTAGAAGATTTTATGACGTTTGGTGCTTCCGAGGATTCATCCTCCAGAATTGCAAAACGATTTTGAGAGTTTATTTTATCAAAAGATGGTACTTTTAAAGCCGAAGCAACTGCTGCAGAGGTAGGGCTGCGACCCCGTTTAAGCACTGTTATGTACCTGTCCATACCAACTTGTACTTGAGGCTTTTGACCACTTTTTACTTGAGATGTTTGCATTGCATCTGTGTTAGAGTTCATGGTACCATTTGTTAATAAGATTGTGTTTGACGTTGTGGCAACACTTGCAAGTGTGAGGTTTATATTTTTTAACGTATCACCATCAACCGTCTTTGTAAAAAGAGAGGGCGAAAGGGATCGTGTTCTAAAAATTGGTTTAGCCGTTAGGTAGTTACTATTGTTTTCTTTTGTTTTATTTATTACAGCATTGTCTTCGTTAGCATGCACTGTCACATAAACATTTCTATCATTCAGTTTTATTGTTGTTTCATTGTTTTTATTCATGCAATAAATTGTTTTTGTTTTTCACCGTTTAACTGTGCTTTTAATATTTTTGTTATTTATTGTATTTTACAACAACAAAAAAATAAGAACTTTAAACTAAAATGTTTTTGCTCAGAATATGTATGTATACATACACATGTATGAACATTAGTACGTATATATTTTTACTATTTTTCTTTATTTAATATTTTTTTCGTATTAATTGTTCACTTTATGTTAAATAATTAAAATAACAAAATATATCATTTATTTTCAAGCGTCCATTCGCTGTTTATATAACAAAATCAAATGTTATTAATTAAAAATTCAAATTGTATGCGGAGTTAAGAATACACGTCTGTATCACAACAAAGCACGAACCGAAAAAAAAAGATTTTTTATCTAAGTGAACAAATTTATGGGTAAATTTATAAAATAAGCAAAATTTAAATATTTCTCTATAAAAATATCGTAAAATAATCAGCTTTAAATAACTTTTAAATTTTCGGTCAGGGTGGACCTTTTGACGGAAATGCCCATATTTATATTTATATGAAAATTCTTGTATGACAAACCACATTCTTAACATCAGAATTCTTTGCAGTTTAACCCTTCAGTCTACGGTCAAAAAACAATCTACAAAAACTCTCATGATGATAATGTAGTTATTCTCGAAACATTTAAGTTTTAACCGAGTTCAATACCCCGTTCAGTTAAGAATAAAAATTATCAATAAATTTTAATTCATTTCATGTTTTAAAATGTCTTCCTTCATTAAAAATATTAAAATAAAAATTAAATTTGAGTTTCTCTTTTTTTTTTTTTTTTTAAATTATAAACCAAACTTTTTGTTCCAGTTTCTAGTTATTTACAAAGAAAACTTTACTTTCAGATTATATAAAGTAAAAAAATTTCAAAAACTTTTATTTTCTTTTCAAAAAAATCAACAAAAGTTTTTTCTAAACTTTTATAAACAAAAAGACATTTTTGTGGCCTTAAAAGTAAAACAAAAATGTATAAACTTGGAACTATAAAACAATTTTAATTAACATTTTCAAAAGAAATAATAATAATAATGAAGAAAAAACTTGTTTACTTTTAAAATTTAAATATTGGTCTTTAAAAGTATCTCGTTTAAAGTATTAACAAACAAAAGCAATTTTTTTATATTTTTACTCCCAATTATATCATTTTAATGCCCAAAGGTTATTCAAACCTGCTAGCAGTGTTGCCAAAGGTGCAGATTTAACTGTTTTTTGTAGTTATTAAGGTACAAAACAGTATTGCCGATTTTTAATTAAAAAAAGTTTTAATGCAGTTTTTTAATTTTATTATAAGCTTTTTTGAAAATTCAAAATTTTCAAAGGTAGAGTGGTTCGATTTTGTCCAAATATTCAGAATAAGGTCCTTGTAGCTTGTGTCATAGAACTCAAAATAGAATTAATTGGAACTTAATATGGATTAATCTTGTGAAAAAATAGCATTTTCCTAGAATTCCTTAAATATCAAATCGTTGTTCATCCCAATTGTACCAGGGGATATTTCTAAATGTTTGTTTGTTGATTCTCTAAGTGTTTTAAACAAGTTTCTGGTGTGCAAATTTAAATTTTTTTGATTTTTGGGTTTTATGATTGCTTGAATAAACTTATAATTAAATAATTTAACGGAAGAAGCAAGAAACTATTTAAAATAAACAATAAAGAATTCAATAGGTAAGCACCTTCACCAGATTTAGCTGCCCCTGATTATTTTCTATGGGGTCTATCTTACTGCACGCGTGTATGTTAACAAGCCCCAAACTATTGAGCAGCAAAAGCACAACATTGAAGCTGATATCAGGGCAGATAGAGCCTGAAAATTTGCGTGCAGCTATGCAAAACGCTTGTTCAATAGCCCAATTGAGATTCTCTCTGAAGTAATTTTTCAGTATTGAAGTTTTTAATTAAACAAATTTTATAAATACCGCAAAAAATAGCTTAAGCGACATAATTTACAATATTCGTTTTTTTTAATAAATGAATTAATTGGCAACACTTGCATTATCTCCTTAAATGTCATGGTCACATAAGGTACCGTAACGACGTGCGGCAATCGAGAGACTATATTTTATTTTGTTTTGAGAGAGTTTCTTCTCTAGTCAATCTTCTATGATAGAAACTTACCCGATTTAAAGCGAATACAAAATATTCCATTGCGGTTGTTTAAAACCCATAACTGAACTCATTTCAACAACAACAATAAAACTAGTATATTTTAAAAACTCCCGGGAGCTGTGAGTTGTCAGCTTAGAAGAAAATAAAATAAAGACAAGTTAACAATTTAATAAAATAAAAAAAGAAAGTAAACAGAGAGTTTAAAGAATTGCTAAATATAGCGACATTTTTACAAAATAGTGACTGCTGGCAAAACTTATTCCGCCATAAAATCACTAAACCGTCTTTAAGTGGGTCAAATCGATGACTGATTTTAAAAGAAAATTCGTATAATTTGGTAGCATTATTCAAGCTTTTGACAGCTAATTCTTTCGCTAGATCTATTGGTCTTAAAAAATTTCCGCCTACACGACAACCGACAAAATGTTCGCAGTATTGAAGAAGTGGGCGTGTCACCTCCCATACAAATACATTATAGATTTCTGTGTATCTGGAGAACGGCAAGAGTCTAAGTTTCTAAATCATCTACAAGCATCTTTGTTATTAATAAACATTACTCGATAAAATGTAGACGGGATTTGGATTTATATAAAAACAAGTAAGACTGCTATATTCGGCTATGCCGAATCTTATATACCCTTCACCATTGTGCGAGCAGAATACAGAGCAACTAAATAATTTTTAAATATACATACATATTTACAATACTTAAAACTTCATTATAAATGAAATTTAAAAAGCGAAAACTGGTAAATATTTTTTTAAAATTGTTTTGGAACATAACAATATTAAAAAAATATTCTTTTTAAAAAACCAAGATTCGAACCAGGGAACTCACAGTTTCTAACTTAACACACCCCCTACCATGAAGGAACGCTGTTTAAATATCATTAAAATGAAATATAGACCGTTTACTGTTTACAACTCAACACAGTTTTTTGTTTGTTTTCTTTTTGTAAAGGCACTGTTGTCATTTTTTATCTCTTATGGGGAGTTTTTAAGTAGCAAAAAAACACAAAAATTCCTAGTTTCTATTTGTTAAAATTATTTCGTTAAATAGATGAAATAATAAACGAAAATCATATTGGGCATTACGCTAGTATATGTAAACAAATGCGAAGGGGGGGGAGAGATGAGACGACAACCGGATTTGAACTTCGCTTTTCATAAGGACACAGAATATATATACTTTATAGGGTGCAGGACCTTCGGTGAAGGGTATAAAAAACAAACTTAATTACAAAAAAGAGTAATTTTTGGGATTTCAGTATATTGGTCATAACTCTGCTATTTCTGAACCGATTTGAAAGATTTATATACCGACGTGTTAAAGAAGAAATTTGCCATTTATTTTAGTTGTAAGACTTGGACTCGGGAAGATCTATGGTTCCCGAAAATGGGTATTTTCCAAAAAAAATTAATATTTTGGTCATAACTTTTTCGTATCTGAACCGATTTTCCCGAGTTTTTCAGAAAATATTTTTTATTAATTAAATTTCCGATCTTTTGATATATAAGGCGTAACCATAGGTCATATAACAGTCAAAAAATTCAGGTTTTTATACAATTTTTAATACTTTTTGTATGGAAGGTACCACGCCCACTTCTCCAATCCCGCCCACATTTTGTGGAATGGTGTGTATTTATAACCTTAATGTTTGTACCAAATTTGAAAACTTTGGCTCTTGCCGTTCTCCAGATATACAGAAAAAAGTAATAAAAATACAAGAACCACAAGGGATTTTTTGGAAAAATTAGAGGCAGTCGTGGTTGAAATTCAGCTTGATTGGTCCAACAATGGCTGAGATATGACCAAAAAATATCTCAGCCATTGTTGGACCAATCAAGCTGAATTTCAATAGCAAGAAATGGTGGACTATATGTGACATAAATGTAAAACAACCTTGCCGCTATCATGTCTGGAGTCTCCGGAAAACACATATCAAACGTAAGACGGACAGACGGACGGACAGACGGACGGATATCGTTAAATCAACTTCTCTTCTCATAAGGACCCAAAATATATATACTTTACAGGGCCTAAGATCAATATTGTAGAAATTACAAACGGAATGAAAAACTTATATATAACCTTTTCCACCTGTGGTGAAGGGTATAAAAACGGTATTTAAATAATTTTCTGTTTTTATATTCGAATGTAACACTCGTACTAAATATAATTTAAAATTGTTATTGCCGAGGTTCCCACGTTATTAATTTGTTTCTTAAACATCGCGGTTGTGTGCTTCAATATCAGACAAACACAAAGCAGGAAGGTGCCTGTTGAAAGTAGCAGAGTTGCACTTTTAGTTAAGAGGCAGGAATTGGAAAAAGTCATGGACTCAGCATTAAAGAATTTTAACTTGCTAACCTCAGCCAACAATTTCAACATAATTTTTTTAATTTACCTAATTTAAAAATGTATCTTAAAATGTTTGCTGGGCTTGAAAAATTTTAGAGTTTTGTAAAAGCTTTTGTTTTGCAAACTTTTTGTCTATGTTTGCATACTCTGCCAACCTGGTCTACCACTACATCACAATTTCATAAGTGGGTGCGTTGCAGGTGATGATTTAATGTGGTTGTAATGAGAAGTTATTTAAAAACTTTGTTAAATTTTTTTTTTTTCAGGTATATAAATTTCTTAAATTCTTGTAAAACAAAGAATAAGCTTAATTATCTTAGTCACTATGACGAATCTTTGATATGCTCTAAGAAAAACTTAGAAGATTAGTGCCATAAAAGCAAATAGGAACGTCCCATTCTCTATCTTAACGAAATCGAAAAGAAATATTTTTTTTGTTTTAATCTTAAAAAAAAAATTTGAAGTTTTTAATAAAATCAAAACTAAGTTAAAAAATTTTGAGACATTTTTCTACAACTTAAACATAAAAACTAACTTACTTTGCAAATTCCTTGATTTCCTCATTAACTGGCTGTTTTTAGAAAACGTAAGCAAGTGAGTGAGTGAGAAATTATATTGAAAACAACTATAAGAAATGAAAATTTGTTTTTGTTTTCAATATAAATTATCACTTACTCACTTGTTTACGTTTTCTAAAAACAGGCAGTAAGGATTAACCCTTTTGTTCGAAACCAAAAAGCTAAAAAGCTAAACATTTTCTTGCGAGCAGCTTTAACGCGAAAATTACATATGGGCATTTCCATCATGTCGTCGCGTTCGACATCGTCGTACATATTTAAAGTGAAAAAAAGTCAAAATAAACCGGATTTTTATTTTGACAATAGATTAACCTTAAAGCTCTTAATTAGTCCTTAAATTGGGTGCTATTTTTCAGCATTTAAAAAACTGCCATTTCTTTCACTTCTTTATTTTTTGCTTCTAATTCACTAAATCTTAACAGTCGCTGTCAAACCAAATTAAAACGCAAAAAGTTGTAAGCAAATTTTCGTTTTTTGTTCGACAGTTTTTGGTTTCGACTGCAGTTTTTGAGACCCTGCTATTGTTCGTTTTGAAAAAAAAAAAAAATTCGTTCTAAAGACAATTGCAAAAAACCAAAGCATTCGCAAAAATTCAAATGGCGATTTAGAATGTTATGTCTAATGTCTCTTAAAAATGGTTTTGATTTTTGAAACTTAATTTTATTAAGATTTAATCACTGTCACACGTGACATTTTTTGCCATCACGATATTTATGTTGTTTCTGTTCCTCTTTTTGGAAATAATAAATAAACGGCATGAAGGCCGAATTTCGACCACTTGACAGTTTCTGCAAAAAAAAAAAAAATCTTTATATCTACATCCTGTGAGATGATGCTGCCAATAAAGTATTTTATTAAAAAAAGCAAAAGTTGGAAATTATGTCGCTTAAGCTTTTTTGCGGTAATGCCTCGATATGTTTATGCTATTCTTTCTTCAAATTAGGGCTCCTAAAATTTAAGAAAAAAATAACAACTGGCTTTCCATTTACATATCCTTTTATTTGTTACTTTTATTTCGCTATAAAATCATGAAAAGTTGCATCTCATCAAAAATTATTAAAAATTTTAAATTGGTAATTTTTCCTAAAAAATAACTCCTACAAAGGCGTGACGAAATATAGAATAAATTAAATAATTTTATTAAAAAAAGACCTCAAGCTTCATATATAAATATTAGTTGAAGAAAAAAAATACTACACTGCAGCAACACAATTTATTTCTAGAGAACCAGTGTCTGTACATGTATATTTGCATGTTAATGTTAATATTTACATAAATAAATTATTTATATAAATAAAAATTCCAAAGTTTTAATATTCACTCTTACGATGTCGCACGTGACCAACTTTTAATGAGTATCAAGTTCACAAACCTTCTTATATTTCACTAAGATTTCTTTTATTTTAATTTTATAAAAAGCCTCTGTTTTCTCTCCATATTTAATGAGCTTTCTGCACTAACTTTACACGCACTGAAAGACAATGTTGCTTTATAATACAGAGAAAAAAATACAGTTGTTTGCAATCGCATAGTTTGTAATGCATTCTTTTTTAACTCTTTGTACTCTCCCAGAGACTTAAGAGAGAAATGCTTAATGCATTATATCTCTCTTTAATAACTTTTATCAAAACAAAACATGCAATAGAAATAGCCAATTGAGAAAAGTTGCACTTGTACGACTTTGCATTCATAAATCTCGAAATGGATTAAAAATATACATACATAAAATTTTTTAACATTAACTTAATTTATTGTTTCCCTGTGAAAATGTGATAAAACAAAGTTTTTCAAGAACTTATAATTTTTTGGTTTCGGTTGACCTTCCGGTGGAAATGTACATGTGTAAATAAGAGAGTTGAGGTTGTGTCATAAACACTTACTTAACTTATCTTGCTTAATAAAAACTCCAAATAAACTCGCTAGATTGACCCTAAAATAGCTAAATTGCTATTACTTTTCAACAATATTTGCCAACTTTGCTACCTAACGCGCTCTCAAAATCGGGGTTTCCAATTGCAAAGCGTTGACGCCAAGCTATTTCGATTTACAGTTTGTATCAGCATGAGACTTTTAAACATTTGAATAAATATTTCCCAGTATTTTTTACACAAAATATTCCTCAAGTTTATAGTTTTAAATTTATTTGTAATAAATCTCTTGTTTTAAGCATATTTTATTTACTTCTTTTGTTAGCGCATTTTATATGTTTATGCATTTCTTTAGGTATTTAATTTCCGCCTTAATGTATGCAACAAAAATTTACTGAAAAGAGACGGATTTTTAGTCACATACTTTAAGGAAATAGATTATGGTTTTTTTTATTTTTTTTTTTTAAATTTATTAAAACGTGCTTTGACAAAGATGAGAAGAAAACAACAGCTTAAAATATACATTAAAGCTAAAGGAAGGGAAACTAAGATAAACATTAAGAAAAATAAAAGATATAAGACATTATAAAAACTCACGGCTATAATTTTAAATAATGACTTAAAAACTTAAGGCAAAGATAAGTAAAAAAGAATTTTAAAAAAATATGCAAAATAATTATGTGATAAAACGCAAAGTGAGCTCTTGTAAATCAGCGCCTGGAAAGTATGCAATATTTTTCAGAAAAAAAAGAAGAAAAGAACTATTTTCTGTACATAAAGAAAATCTTTTTGAAGTTAAACAAAAACGAAGTTAATAAATTATCTTTATCAGTTAAGTGTCAGAAACGAAAAGAATTTAAGAAGGAAAGAAAATAAAAACAAATATCATAATCTTTACAAGCACCAGCGGCCAGCGTCATGAACAGAAAACGTGTATTAAATAAACCAAGAAACTTATAAAAACTATAGAGATCTTAAGAGTTTATTTTAATTTTAATTTTTTTATAAAACAATAAAATAAACTAAACTTGGGCAAACAAAAGAAACTGAACAAAAAATAAACGTTTTTCGCTTTAAAGTAATGAAAAACTTTTTTAATTTAAAACACAAAATTTTCCTAAGGTTTACCTTTTTGTTTTCTAAAATAAAACAATCTTAAATTTAATTGCATTTCTTTTCTTTTTTTTAATTAAAACCCATTAAAATTGCATTAAAATAATATTTGCATTCAAAGTAAACGAAAAAATAGCAAACTGTTTCATAAATTTCTTTATGCTTTATTTTAAACTTTCAAATGATTCCTTCATTTTTAATTTTTCTATTTTTTTTACATTTGCAGGACTTACCTAACAACCGATTAGTTAAACTAACATTTTTAATTAGTTTTTAATCTCTTAATGGACAGCAGCAATAAATGCTTTTATGAAAAGATAATCGTTGGAAACTTTTGGCAATAGTCTGAAGGGAATTATAAAGCAATTCCTTCTCAAAGAAAAATGGTTTATTAAAAAAGATTGGGAAAAGTTTATTAAAAATGTTTAAATTCAAAATGTAAACATCACGAACAACATAAATAATGAGTTTTGTTTGGTATAGCAAACTTCTTAAAACATTTGTGAATAATTTTAAAATTTAGTTAAAATTTAGTTAAATAAACTGAAGTATCTTTTTTTTTGGAAATAAAATTTTAGAAAATTATTTAACACAATAGAAGGATAAGAACTATAAGAACGGAGTACTTTGTTAGACAACATTGAGTATAAAATTAAACATAAACTGAAAAGTATTATTTTTTCGATTTCAGTAAATTGCCATACAAATATTTAATAACAATTAAGCTACTTACAAAATTCAGAAACAAAATAGCCGCTGTTAGCCAACATTTAAATTTGTAAAGAGAGGACGCCCAAGGAGTTACCCGAAGACTATTTTATAATTTCTAATAAAGAAAAATAGTGTGTTACCAACTTAATGGCAATATTGCTATTCGGGACGATTCAAGCTTTTTTAAGGTGCTTATATTATTAAATCTATAATCGAAGAAACCATTTTAGTTTTTATAGTCGGCTGAACCGGATATTTTTTATCATCCACCAGTAATCCTTACAATTGTGTCTAACTATCAAGCCCTGTATACTAAGGCAATATGCTCAATTGTCTCAAGTTCAACAACTAATTTATAAAATCTGCAGAAAACATATGATAAACTAATGTCCTGTGATTACACCAAACATAATTCTCCGGCTACTCCTTCTCATCTTTAGGCCACAGTGCCTTAGATATTAGCTTTTCAAGCCCACTACTCCAGACCCTAGTTTTCCTTTCCAAAATTAACCCCCTGCTTACTCTATGATTGTGAATTAAAGGTGTATATATTGAGAACTTCTTAACTGTCAAATCAAGTACTGAGGCTTGTCGTATGAGCTCATCAGCAATTTTATTGCACTTGACATCGTGACGTCCAGGATCCTAGTATAGTGTAGCCAAATATTTACTGTGTAGATCCGTAAGAGCTTCTATTCAGTCTCAAAATAGCTTCAATTTGAAAATGAGCCACTTCAGAGCTCTGAAAAACCCCTGACTATCAACGTAGAAGGTTAAATCGCTCTCTCTCTAAAGTCTCCAGGTCACAAATTTTGACGTGCTAAGAATTTCTTAAATTTTCGCAAAACATAGTACATTCCTGTTGCCCCAAACAAAAATATCATTAGGAGTGCGCCGGTAGGCTAGCTGGTAGTTAGCTAGTTTATCAGTACCGGGGTTGCGGGTTTGATACGCGCCAGAGAATCTGGTCTGTCACCTGCTTCGCGGGATTAGCTTAGGGAAAAAAATTCAGTTTAAAAAAACTATAACTTTAGAAAGTTAGAGTGCAAAACTACTGCACCGTGATCACACCTACTTGCATTCATACACTGAAAGAATTTTCTGCAAAAATTCAATGGATTTTGACATCAATCCAATGAAAAATTACATTAAAATTCAACCAATGTAACGTTTCATTGGATTAATGAAGAATGTTACATTAGCCCCCCGTTGATGAAATGTTTCATAAAATCGATAAAAAATTTAATATGTTTAATGACATAAATTCGTTAAATTACTGATTAAATTTGGTAATTTTTATGAACATATATATATTTATGTTTATTTATTTCAGCCATTTTAATGTGCGTTTTGAGTTGTTGTGAATTTGATTTTTGTTCCTGTTTCAAATCATCAAGTTATATTAATTTTATTTAGTTTATATATTTCTGTTACATCATGTTATGTTCTACTTGTATAAGCTTACCTTTTAGTAAATTGTATTTAATTAATTTTCCAGCCCGGGACGACCTTCATCTTGCTTCTTTAAATTTTGCTGGATGAACTACTACGTAAATTTTGTGTATTTAAATTAACAATTAAAGAAAAAAGAATATGAGAATTGTTTGCTCTTGTTTTTTCTTTCTCGTTGTATGTTTTTGAACCTTTAACTAACATTTAGCGAACTTCAGTGTTTCGTTATCGTTATGAATTTTTTCATTGATGTTATGAAATATTGAAATTTACAATTTTTTTTTATATATTTTCTTGTTTATCGCTTAAAATGGAATTAAAAATACGTTTTTACAGCAGTTATAGGAAGAAAATATTTTCTAGTTATATGTATTTTGAAGTTAGAGAACTTTATCTTGTTTTCATTGATTTAGTGACATTTTTCATGGAAAATATGATGTTACACTTTTTTTTTCATTAACTGTAAAATATTTGAATACATTAATTAATAGTTCATTTTAATCTTAAAAAACCTATTGAAGTAATGTATAACAATTAGTTGAATTTTTCTTTTGAAAGAAGTATTAAGTTGTCATAAATTTAATGAAGAATTTTACCAAATTACGAAACTCAATTTCGTAGTGGTGGATTAAAGAAAAAAATTTAATGAAATTGATTCATTAGATTTATAAAGCATAATTCTTTCAGTGTACGTTGAATAAAACCCCTTAATCAGCAAACACAGATGGCGAATTCCTCTTTTTAAAATTTAATTCTACTGCGCATGACGTGTGATTTTTGTTTTTTAAAACAAAGCACTATGGTCTTGTCTACGTCACAGTAAATAACAAACCTGCGCAATGCGTAATCTTGTTTTATTAATTCATCAATTAAACCCAAGAATGACAAAAAAAAAGATTACGTCATCCCAAAACAAAGTTAAAATCTTTTGCGGCTACCGCACCAATGACGTCACGTGAACTGCATTTCAATTGATTAATAATTTGAAGCAATCAAACTGAAGATAGTTGTTGTTTAATCGCAGGGTTGCCAGCTCGTATAAAGTTCATAGTTGTCTTAAAAAGACATACGTGAATCTTAGGAATTTTTATAGTTTGCAACCCTTGCCATTCACAAACAACGTCATCTAATGGGAGATCATGCGCATGGTGTTATCTTGTATTCTATCATTCTTAATAAAACCAATCCATCACGCTTGAGCTTTCACACAAGGTGTGTTTTATCCCTTGTTGCTTAATTCAGTGTTACCACTCGGTATTTTTTAATGAGTTTTTTCAAAAACAATAATTTTAAATAGTGAATACAAATTTAAAAATATATTTAGTTTAAAGAAAGAAATATTTTCAATTTGGCAGATTTTTTTGATAATATTTAAATAAATTTGCATCACTAACTATTAAAGTCTTTAAGCAGCACATACTTCCATAGTTTTTATTCTCACCATTACTAATAAATTTTTGCAATGGATGTGTTTATCGGGGTCTGCTCTTAAGACAGACAGACATATCGCTGAATAGACTAAGCAAGTTTCCAATTTATACTTTACGTTATTTAAAAAGGATCTCAATAAATCAATGAATAAAGGCAGCTTTTTTTTTCTTTAAAAATTTTACACTTTTTTAGGTTTATTAGACTAAAAAGAAAAATTGCAAATAATTTTGCCAGATTTGCGATTTTTTGTTTAACTTTCGCTTTACCAAATATACATCGTTTACCAATACCCACCTGGGTGGTACTGCACATATGTTTAAAGGCGATAAGCAAATTTTCGTCATGCAAAAAACATACAATTTTATGTTATTTTAAATAACTTAACAATTTCTTCAGTGAGTTAAAATTCTCTTTTTAAAAATAAAACCGAAAAACTCAATCAGGTAGGTTTTGGTAAAGGGTTGTTTAAGCAAAAATTTTATTTCTATTTGCACTTCTTAATTTTCCCCCCTCTTTAATTCTTGTAAATATTTATTGTACTTTATCTAACAAAACTATTTTTAATATTTAAAATCCTTATCAGCAAAATAAAAACATTTAAATTTATTTAATTTTTTTTTATATTTTTCCCCTGCCACACAATTGCCATTAAGCCGAACTGCAAAAACAATAAGCCAACATAGCAATAACATTTGCCACAACTGCACTTAGCAGTAATCGTTCTCTCGTTGAATAGTTAGCTGGATACAATTCTAACAATAGTTGTTGCATGCAGCCACAAATTTAGTTCCCCTGGTGCTATTGTTAGTGCTGTCACTGTTGGCCCTAACAATGACAACAATAACCAAAAAATGAAATGAAGGAAGCAATAAAAAAAATAAATAAAAATAATACAAATGGCAAGAAATAATAATCAAGATGCCATCTACATGGCCACAGTAGCTGGAAGACGAAATAGTTAATAGTTAGAGAAGTAGATGTAAACAATATTGAATTCCAAGGGATTTGTGAAAAACTATTGCTTTCCTAATATTAAGTTTATTGTTTAATCTTTAAATTTTTAATTCAGCAAGTTTTTTTTAATGCTTTTTTCAAAAGATTTAAGGAAAACTGTCAAGCAACAAAATTGGAATCCCTTAAAAACTTTAGATTTGTTAAACAACATTTTAAGAATGTTTTATTTTCTTTGAAAGAAAAAACAAAAAAAAGAAGGGGAAAAATGGAACAACGAATTCTCTTTAAGAAATAAAAACATTCCAAAACAAACTGTCATAAATATGTAATATTAAGAAAAGGGAAGGCTTCAATCTAACATAATAGCCAGCAAAAAATAAAGCCTCCCCGGATTTGTTAATGTTAGACTGAATCCACATCAGCAAAAGAAAAAACGTTTTTCTTTAAGGTCAAAGACACTTGTTTGATGCTAACTCACACCAAAACAAAAAATGTCTTATCAAGTTTTTGTCTTAGAAGACAACCGGTAACCAAACAGCAATGCGATAACTTTTTTGCCTTTTCTCGGTTTTTTTTTTAATTGTCTTAATTGGTATTGGCTACATCATAAGAAAGCCCGCCATTATGTACAACGAGGTTCGTTGCAGTCTTTTTTGTTTTACTCTGTGTATGTATGTTGTATCGAACCAAATGGATTTTCTCCAACCAATATTTTGCCATAGTAAGTCGAAACGACAGCATTGCTGTTTTTTGGTTTGGTATTGCTGTAGCCCATAAGATCTAATGTTCTGTTGTTGTATTAGTCCAAAAAAACTGTTATGTCTTTTGTCGGTGTGGGTTCAGCTAAAGTGAGAAATATTACATGATTTTGGTTTAGAGATTCGAAATACATATGCTTATTTCACGCTTCGAAGACTGACATGATTTACATAAATAAAGTAAGTAAAAAAATGTTGGATTTGAAAAAAATATTATTTCAGCGTTTAAAAAACTTTTTGTAAATGTTAAGTATATTTTTGGAACAATAGGTTGAAAGTTTTATATATACAATTAAAGTCCAGAAAGGAAACTACTGGCATTTACTTCATGTACCTTATTTAAGTATTGCTAAGAAACCAGTGTAAAAAGTAGACAACTACAAATTAAAGTCACGAGCTTAGAACATAAAACTTGCATTTAGTATTATTAACTGCACTGTTTAAATTGATTATGTCAAAATGAATGTTTTGGAGTAGTTCCCTTTCTGCACTTAGCGATTCAATTATATTTAATTCTTGTCAAATTTAACTAAAATTTTTTATTTTGAATCAAAAGAATAAATCTGTGGCATTTTGCAAAAACATCTCAAGTCAAATTTAAAAAGTTTAAAAAATTTTGTTAATCATACGAATTTTCATAAAAAAAAAAAATTTTTGTTAAAGTTTTTAAAATTAAATATTATAAGTTCCAATCCATATTATGAAACATTTGCTACTTTACATTTGAGTTTGTTGATGAAAGGGGAAAGACGAATGGAAAGTGTGATTTGTTTCATGTACAAGAAGTTTTTGTAAGTTTGCTATTGTAAGAAAGAGAGAAGGCATAGAAAATGACTCAATACTGTAAAACAAAATTTTTATTCTATGCAGTTTCAAAAGAGAATTGAAGAAAGTTTTTGCATCAAATGTTTCATAATATGGATGAGGACTAAACAAAATTTTACTCTTATTTTGGTTCATATTATTTTTTGACAAAAATGATTTTTTCACCGAGTTTTGTTTTAAGATTTTTTGCTATTTTATCTCGACTTAAGATGTTTTGTCAAAATGCCACAGAAATAATTTCTCTGTTTAACATTTAATGTGGTGACTTATGACAGTTTGATGCATATCTTGCTTATTGTGTTTGTAGGGTATACTTAATGAAGAACTTCAATAATAATAAAAAATCACTAATACGTCGCAGTGTCCTTAAATAAATTTTAGTTTACATAGCACAGTGGCAATGTTTGTAAAACAAAGAGGCAGAAAAAATTCTAGAGAATATATATATTTAAACAAAACATCTCGTGCAAAAGTACATTAGATTTAAAATTTTAAAGTTGGAATTTTTTTCTAAAAATAAGGGCAGTTCTAAAAAAAGCCTAAAATAAAGGCAGATCGTCTACGAGCAAAACAAGTCGCTTTCGTATTAAAAATTTAAACTAGGAGTTTTAATATATGGCTACGTTTTACCTTTTTAAAAGTGTTATATTCTCTTTAAATAACCTTTGAACTCTTTAATATGCAAATCAAAACAACTAAATGCGCTAGTCAGGTTATCATTCTTTATTGTAAAAAATTATCTATTAATTCACAAACTCGTTTTCAAATCTGTAGTTATGAACCAAACCATTAAAATAATAAAACAAAATTTAGCTAGCATTTATGTGCCAGACTGTATTAACTTTTTTAAATAGTTCCTAGAACCTTTTTGTACTTATTATTACACCATTTCTTTCAAACATTAAAATCTAAGGTCTACTTTTAGGCATAACAAATATTTTTCCATTACTAGAAAATTTCTAACAGTGGTCTTAATACACAATTATGCATTACAGTTTTAAGCTAATACAAATTATAATTTTAAACTTATAACTTAAACCTAAGATAATTTTATAAATTTTCATATTAATTCGAATGTGTATTCTAAGTCAAATTACATAGAAAATATTCCTGAAAAATATTGAAAGAATAAGACTATAAAAGTATAAAATCTTTTAAAATTATAATTTGACTTAGAATACACATTCAAATTAATATGAAAATTTATAAAATAAATGTAACTCACCATGAGAAATAAATTCCCAGATTCTATTACTTAAGATAATTCTTAAAAAAAATTACTTTTGACCCAATATAAACAATTTACTTGTCAAGATCAAATAGAAAATGTTCTTAAAATTAAGTTTTTTTAAATTGTTTTCACATAACAGCAACAAAAGTTCTACAAATCCGCAGGATTAAAAAAAATGGATTAAATATATTTATTTATTGAATAGCAGAATTTTAAATTTGCTATGACTTAAATAATTAGTGAAGGAAGCTATTCATTTTGAAAAAGTAAGCGAAGTTTTTACTGGGGAAGAACTTCAATAAAAATAAAAAATCACTCATACGTCACAGTGTCCTTAAATAAATTCTAGTTTACATAGCACAGTGGCAATGTTTGTAAAACAAAGAGGCAGAAAAAATTCTAGAGAATATATATATTTTAACAAAACATCTCATGCAAAAGTGCATTAGATTTAAAATTTTAAAGTTGGAATTTTTTTCTAAAAATAAGGGCAGTTCTAAAAAAGCCTTTGAACTCTTTAATATGCAAACCAAAACAACTAAATGCGCTAGTCAGGTTATCATTCTTTATTGTAAATAATTATCTACTTAATTCACAAACTCGTTTTCAAATCTGTAGTTATGAACCAAACCATTAAAATAATAAAACAAAATTTAGCTAGCATTTATGTGCCAGACTGTATTAACTTTTTTAAATAGTTCCTAGAACCTTTTTGTACTTATTATTACACCATTTCTTTCAAACATTAAAATCTAAGGTCTACTTTTAGGCATAACAAATATTTTTCCATTACTAGAAAATTTCTAACAGTGGTCTTAATACACAATTATGCATTACAGTTTTAAGCTAATACAAATTATAATTTTAAACTTATAACTTAAACCTAAGATAATTTTATAAATTTTCATATTAATTCGAATGTGTATTCTAAGTCAAATTACATAGAAAATATTCCTGAAAAATATTGAAAGAATAAGACTATAAAAGTATAAAATCTTTTAAAATTATAATTTGACTTAGAATACAC
This sequence comes from Pollenia griseotomentosa, assembly GCA_963931875.1. Taxonomy (NCBI): domain Eukaryota; kingdom Metazoa; phylum Arthropoda; class Insecta; order Diptera; family Polleniidae; genus Pollenia; species Pollenia griseotomentosa. Next base: position 121,579,073 of record OZ007564.1, on the reverse strand, counting down.
ATTCAAATTAATATGAAAATTTATAAAATAAATGTAACTCACCATGAGAAATAAATTCCCAGATTCTATTACTTAAGATAATTCTTAAAAAAAATTACTTTTGACCCAATATAAACAATTTACTTGTCAAGATCAAATAGAAAATGTTCTTAAAATTAAGTTTTTTTAAATTGTTTTCACACAACAGCAACAAAAGTTCTACAAATCCGCAGGATTAAAAAAAATGGATTAAATATATTTATTTATTGAATAGCAGAATTTTAAATTTGCTATGACTTAAATAATTAGTGAAGGAAGCTATTCATTTTGAAAAAGTAAGCGAAGTTTTTACTGGGGAAGAACTTCAATAAAAATAAAAAATCACTCATACGTCACAGTGTCCTTAAATAAATTCTAGTTTACATAGCACAGTGGCAATGTTTGTAAAACAAAGAGGCAGAAAAAATTCTAGAGAATATATATATTTTAACAAAACATCTCATGCAAAAGTGCATTAGATTTAAAATTTTAAAGTTGGAATTTTTTTCTAAAAATAAGGGCAGTTCTAAAAAAGCCTTTGAACTCTTTAATATGCAAACCAAAACAACTAAATGCGCTAGTCAGGTTATCATTCTTTATTGTAAATAATTATCTACTTAATTCACAAACTCGTTTTCAAATCTGTAGTTATGAACCAAACCATTAAAATAATAAAACAAAATTTAGCTAGCATTTATGTGCCAGACTGTATTAACTTTTTTAAATAGTTCCTAGAACCTTTTTGTACTTATTATTACACCATTTCTTTCAAACATTAAAATCTAAGGTCTACTTTTAGGCATAACAAATATTTTTCCATTACTAGAAAATTTCTAACAGTGGTCTTAATACACAATTATGCATTACAGTTTTAAGCTAATACAAATTATAATTTTAAACTTATAACTTAAACCTAAGATAATTTTATAAATTTTCATATTAATTCGAATGTGTATTCTAAGTCAAATTACATAGAAAATATTCCTGAAAAATATTGAAAGAATAAGACTATAAAAGTATAAAATCTTTTAAAATTATAATTTGACTTAGAATACACATTCAAATTAATATGAAAATTTATAAAATAAATGTAACTCACCATGAGAAATAAATTCCCAGATTCTATTACTTAAGATAATTCTTAAAAAAAATTACTTTTGACCCAATATAAACAATTTACTTGTCAAGATCAAATAGAAAATGTTCTTAAAATTAAGTTTTTTTAAATTGTTTTCACATAACAGCAACAAAAGTTCTACAAATCCGCAGGATTAAAAAAAATGGATTAAATATATTTATTTATTGAATAGCAGAATTTTAAATTTGCTATGACTTAAATAATTAGTGAAGGAAGCTATTCATTTTGAAAAAGTAAGCGAAGTTTTTACTGGGGAAGAACTTCAATAAAAATAAAAAATCACTCATACGTCACAGTGTCCTTAAATAAATTCTAGTTTACATAGCACAGTGGCAATGTTTGTAAAACAAAGAGGCAGAAAAAATTCTAGAGAATATATATATTTTAACAAAACATCTCATGCAAAAGTGCATTAGATTTAAAATTTTAAAGTTGGAATTTTTTTCTAAAAATAAGGGCAGTTCTAAAAAAGCCTTTGAACTCTTTAATATGCAAACCAAAACAACTAAATGCGCTAGTCAGGTTATCATTCTTTATTGTAAATAATTATCTACTTAATTCACAAACTCGTTTTCAAATCTGTAGTTATGAACCAAACCAATAAAATAATCAAACAAAATTCATCTAGCATTTATGTGCCAGACTGTATTAACTTTTTTAAATAGTTCCTAGAACCTTTTTGTACTAATTATTACACCATTTCTTTCAAACATTAAAATCTAAGATCTACTTTTAGGCATAACAAATATTTTTTCATTACTAGAAAATTCCTAACAGTGGTGTTAACATTCAATTATCCATTACAGTTTTAAACTAATACAAATTACAATTTTAAACTTATAACTAACACTTAAGATAGTTCTTAGATAAATTTACTTTTTAACAATATAAACAATTAACTTTTTAAGATCAAAAAGAAAATGTACTTAAAATTTAGAGTATCTAAATTGTTTGCACAAAACATAAGCAAAAGTTCTTTAAATCCGCAGGACTTAAAAAAAATTTAATCTATATATAAATCGACAAAAGCAAAACAGTTAAGAACACTTTCCTCCTCTGTATGTCAACCGATTTGAACAAAATATACACCATTTAAAAGATATTTACTTACAGATGTGCACAATGTACATTTTATTTAAATCTGTTTAAGAATTTCATAGTCATACGCGTTCAAATTTGCTTCTAACACAAATACAAAAAAAAATGTTAATCAATTATTCGACATATTTAAGAAACCAGTTTTCCATTATTTCGACTATATAAAAACGGGAAATACGGAAAATTAAATTTTTTTCTTTTACTTTTCCGTGCATCATGTTATTACTTATAAACGTAATGTTATCGGTGAAGGGTCCTGAGTGAATGAAAACCGATAAGATGAAAAATGTTGGTACTTTTTGTTTTCCCTTTGATACGTTTTGAATTTTTGTTAATATTCGACTTATAAAGATAAAATAAAAATGCATGGTCCTGAGTGAATAAGGCTATGTAAGGGGAGCTTTTTGGTACTTTTTGTTCAACATTTGGTACTTTGATTAATTTTAAGTAATATTAGACATTGAAAAATAAAATTAAACATGCAATGTTCTGAGTGACAATCTAATAAGGAGATTTTTTGAACTTATAAAATTAAATTTACTCACGTGGAAGTTAAAATATAAGCCGGAGGTTGGCCGCTCGCCAAATCGATCCGCTAAGACGGAAAAAAATGCTCGAAAATGTAAATTCATATATATGTACTTATATACTTAGAAAACATAGTATTTCTTCATATGAACATGAAAATTTACGGTCGAATTTTGACAATTAGGCGAACACTAGTAGTCTTAAATATATTTATTTATTGGATAGCAGAATTTTAAATTTGTTATGACTTAAATGCATAATTGCGCAGAATTTGGCTTAGCCTAATATTATAATATTATATTATATATTATTATTATAAAATATTTACGGGATCAAAAGTTAAAAGCAAAGTTAATTTTTATATGCATAAACAAATTAAATTGAAATTTTAAGCGTTGGTTCACATCAATATTTACAATCTTTTAGTGGTAAGGCAAAATGTTGAAATAGTTTTTTCCTTCGAAAAGTTAGGTAAGGTAAAACTTGTAGACAGTACTAAACTGACACATTTAGAGCCCTTGAAACATTGTGGTGCCATGGAACTCTACAAACTAGAACTCCAGCAGTAGAACTAACCCGAACTTTTAACGCACTTTAGTTAAATGACAAAGCTATCATAAAATTGATCTAAAGCATCGGATGCTAGTTGGCTTCTAGCCAATACAGGACAGTGATAGAAAAGGTGTTCTACCTTCTTTTCCTTATTGTCATTATTACAGCTGCGGCAGTAATTATAGTGTGTGATTTCTAGACGCTGTGCACGCTATCTATAACACATGTTTTAAAATTTTTAATATTTCACATACTTTGTTAAAAAGTTAGCTGTATTGGAAAAGTGGTCCTGATACCTCCCATTCAAGGACAATATAAATTTATGAATATCTATAAAACGATAAAAAGATAAGATTAAAGTATCCAAATTAAGAACAAATACCATGGTTATAGGTCAAAAAGCGAGCTGAACTGCAAAAATTAGCGTGAAACGTCAAAAACTAGGACAATAGAATTATTTTAATTTGGCACAAGCTTTCGTGAATGTTTAAATTATATTTGTAAATTAAATAATATAAAAAAATTAGAAAGTACCAATTGAAAAATAGAAAATAACCAAAAATTCTCTTCTTATAGTTTGTCAACCACTTTGGACTCTGGATGTTGAATTTTATGTTTCTAGGTTCAGTATTAAAAAAAGTACGTAATCAAAAAATTCCCTTTTACAGATGTTTATCCACTAAGCAACTTGCACGTTTAATTTTATGTTTCTAGGTACAATACCAACGGAAATTCAAAAAGTACCAGTTGAAGAACAAAAAAGTACCAAGAATGCCCTCTTATAGATTCTAATCCACTCAGGACATCGCATGTTTAATTTTATATTTCTAGATCCAATACTGAAGGAAATTCAAAAAGTACCAGTTGAAGAACAAAAAAGTACCAACATTTTTCATCTTTAAGGTTTTCATTCACTCAGGACCCAGTATCTATAATTTGATGTTTCTTAGTTCAATTTTAGAGAATATTCAAAAACTACAACATGCAGCACGAAAAAATAAAAGAAAGAAATTAAATTTTCCGGATTTCCCCTTTTTTATACTTTTTTTGCCTATTGAAGTACCAAAAATGTCGATATTGTAGTGGGAGCCCATAATTTAATATGTTTATATCAATGAATGGAGAAAAAGGTTTTTTTTAAGTACCAAAAACAGGTACGATTTTTCACCTCTTAAAACATCGAATTTTAAAAAAGTACCAAATTTATAATTGTATTTTTTAGACAAGTTACGAATTTGGTTTTATCTTTATTTCTATATTTGTTTGCTTTAAAAAATAGATGGTGGTGACAAAAAAGTTCCAAAATACATATTATACCCGTTTACTCCCTAAAAGGGCCGAATTTCGTAAAAGTACCAGACATCTGTCCACTTATTTTTCTAATTTACAACGAAAAGTATTAAATTGGTTTTTTTAGTATCTTTTAGTATTAGAGTTATTTATTATAATAACTATTATTCGGTAACAACTTTACACGTTTCTGCCCTTTTTACCCCTCAGAATTTTATAAAAAATATATTGTGCATTTCTGTAATGAAACACCTTTCAAATGTTGTCCTTTTTTGTTCAAATATATAAATATATTTAAGATATTTAAGAAATCAGAACCTTCTAAGCAAAACTTTTTTTGAAACCAAAAATTTTTTACACACATTGTCCTTCATAAAATTTTTGTCTTGTGTCTTCATTTCCATTTAAAACTCTTCATCGACAAACAAGGCAACTTTTCGAGTAAAAGATTAACATCAAAACCAGTTTTTATTTACAGTCCAAAAGAACTTTTTACCATAAATTAGCACAATTTCACAACCCTAAATAATTTTTGACACGATTTTAACTTAACATCCCTGTGTAATGTAATATTTAAACACATATATATTAAAGCTTTTCTTGTATAAATTTATCTTATTAATTTAAATAAAGTAACCAGTTTCATTTAAAAGGATATAAAACACAAGTTCACACCGTTTTCGTTCCTTTCAAACATGTAAACGAAACATTACCTGCAAAAGAAATTAACAAGGTCATACTGATAATCTCAAAGTATAAATCCATATTAAGTCGTAAATGAAAAAGGGAAACAATTTTCACTTTAATTTTATTGCTCACTAGCAGCCCATTTTATGGTCATTTTATCGCTTCCCTTGAAACACACACAGGTACAACAAGCACATTCTACATTCTGGTTTATGTATAAAATGAACATAAAGCATGTTTAACAAAGTCCAAGGAAGTAATTAAAAGTCTGTAACCTTGTTAGCAGCTACATAAACATTTCAATACATAGACATAAAACAGAAGTCCTAAACCCTTATGCACATATACAAACATTCAGACGTTCATATTCAAAAATACAAACATCTACACCTGCATCTCTTTGTAAGCGTATGGACACATGACAGAACTTGTTTGTGTAGTCTAACAAACAAGTGTATGAGTGCATGTTTTTTTCATATGTGAACTACATCGTTTAATAATAAATACAAGAATGTATATCAATTTACACGTGTTTTACATACGGTCCTTTTTACATTTATAAGTATAGAGGTGTTCGTGTGCATTTGTGGGCTTCAGAGGAAAATAATAAAAATAAATTGTGACAAATTTATAGACCTAAATAAACATAAATAGAACATTAAACACTTTCTCTGAAACTATGCAGATAGCAACATGTCAAACAAATTAATTGAGCACCAAATCATAGTGTGAATATTTAAAGGTGGCCTTGATAAGCCAGCTGTTAATTGTTTGCTTGTTTGTGTTTGTCAGTGTTGCCAATTTAGCCATTTAGTGGCTAGATTTAGCCATTTTTCACCCTGTTTGGCCATTACAAAATTCGTTTGGCCATTAGCCATTTTTCAACTTGTTTAGCCATAAAATTTTTGCCGTTTTTCATTTAAAAGAATAATTTTTATTTTATTATAAAAATTTATTAAAGTAAAATAAACATTTTTACCAATTAAAATGCCTTTAATTTAAATCAAAACCTTTACAAACGTGGATGAAACATCTTTCAAAATATAGGAACAGTATTCCAATATTAAATTTATAAAATGGATCAACACAAACATCGGTTTTTCTTTCTGGTTGCAAGTATTTCTATAAAGAGATGCAGGCGGCAACAAAAATTTTTTTTAAAAATTTCAAATAAGTGTCTATAAAGTTGCTCTTACTTCCATGGTCTAATGCTGAAGTAGAGAGGGTATTTAGCCAAGTTAACATCGTTTAAAGTAATTTGAGAAATAGGTTACATTTAGCAACCGTTAATTCGATTTTATCAATTAGGTAAATATTTTTACCATAACAATAAAATATTTATACCCACTATTGTGGTAGTGGAGAGGGTACCATGCGTTTGTGCTGATGTTTGTAACACCTTTAAATAGTGGTCCTAAGCCCACCTTTACGTATACCGATTGACTTAGAATTACTTTCTGTGTCGAATTAACGATGTTTGTCCGGCTGGCTGGCTGTCCATGTAAACCTTGTGCGCAAAGTACAGGTCGCAATTTTGGAGATTATTTTATAAAATTTGGTGCATAAGTTCTATTGTGGTGTAGGTAGGTTGACCGACAATACTAGTACAATGTATTACGACTTTAAAGAATCAAAATAATAAGAAATTCTCTTCGTGCTTAAAAGAAAAAAATAAAAATCTGTTGTAAGTATAGTTCATGTTTACACGGATGGTATAAGTAAAATCAAAAATAATAACAAAAAAGCAGATGGTTGCAGTTTTACAATTTTAACAAGAACAACATGAACATTTCCTGAGTTGTTTTTGTAATTGTATACAAATGCTACCACCTTCAATATACTCTGTTAAAATACACCTCTGGTGTGATGAGAATACATAAGTTTCTAAAATGGTTTAGAAAAAAACCATTTACCGACCGCTTGTCAGATTTTGTATTCGTATTCTCTCTTGCTCAATACATTTTGCTTTTACATGATATGATTTTTCTCATTAAACATCATGTCGTAATACAATGTATTACCGTGTAAACTAGCCTTTACTTGTTTTTTATTGTAGATCTGGACTCAAAAGGTTGGGTAAATATTGTCGTGATTATGACTTACCTTCAAATTATTAAAAAATAATAGGCACGAGTGATTCCTATGAGATGAACAATAACGACATCGAATTTATAGATGCTTAAATTTTTAATATCTATAGAAATTTTTATTTACGTTTATTCTTATTAAACAAATTGATCTTAACTTACAATTTTATCGTAAACAACTTTAAATCAATTATTTCTGTTTTGTTATTGAATTTTAACGTGTTTTTATTTAAATAAAACTTTTAGCCATTTTTAGCCATTTTTGGTCACCAAGTTTTGGCAACACTGGTGTTTGTATATATTGAGTGTCCCAATAAAAAATGGAGCTTCCAACGAAGCACGTGTGTAAGGGAGAAACATAAAAGTTTCGCTTACCATTGCGTTACTGAAGACATGATTTTTATATGGCGAGTTCACACTTTGAAGCAATACATTTTTGACACATAAAGCACATTATTCAGCGCATATAAAAATTGTTGAAGGTAACGATCAGCTTTACACACTGAATGCTTTGATACAGTTATTTTTTAGTATTCTCCCGTACAAACCTGCTTCGTAGTTAGGGAATGCCGTGGCACTCGAAATGTTATTTTTTTTAAGGTTGTTGAGAGTTCATTCACTTACTTTACTGCATTTCTGTATGTCTTATTGCGTAGCGCATAATTGTTCGCTTATTTTTTAAAATGTAAATTTAGTGCTTCGAAAATGATAAAAAAATTACACTTACACAGAAAATATTCAAAATTGTCTCTTATCACAAAATTCGTAGAACTAAGCAAAAAATTTATTGATTTTGCACCTATTACCAAAATGATTATATAAATTACTAAAAATTTTAAAAATTTTAAAAATATTAAATATAAATAGAAACTGGGAATTATTTCCTTTCGCAGGTTACTTTATATTATCACTATCCAGTGTGACACAAAGAATGCTGACGAAGGCCGTAGCGGACCAGAAAATGCATTACATTCTGCTGGTGTCTAATAATTGTAAATTTTTCTGTACATACAATATACTTCATTGCTATCCAAAGGATAGCTAAGGTAAAATGTAACAAGAAAATACAATATAATAGTCTGGTAGTGTATAAAAGTCATTCCTAAAAATTTAAGGAATAGAACTATTACAAAAAAGCTTTATAAAATACATAACTTAAATTTAACTCATAGAATAAATTCGAAAAATAAAAAATGTTGAATATAATATTAAATATATTTTTTTCAATAAATTATATTTTTAATTTTAATTAAAAATATGATCAAAAACTTTCTCGTCTCAGACACAAAGTTAATTGATTAAATGAAATATAGCGAAGGCTTTGGCATTTCTTAACAACAATTCTACAAGTGTAAATTATTTTATTTTAAACGAAAAAATCAATGAAGATTTATTGTTATTTAATTAAAACTTTAATTCAAAATTTATTTCAAAGTTCTTAAAATGTTAGTTAAATAAAAAATTATATTTTTAATTTTCTTTAAGCAAAAAATAATTGATTCAACTATCACATTAATCTATATATATAAAAATAAGTCCGTATATGTACGTCGCCGAACTAATCATAAACGCGTCGTGCGATTTCAACCAAACTTATACACTACGTAGGCAGTGGCCCATATATGGTTTATATGAAGTTTGGTTGAAATCCGATAACGCATGTGTGTTTCTTTTCTTATTTTGTTTTGCCGTGCGAAGCAGGCAACGGGCCCGCTAGTTAAATTGAAATGCTTGTAAAACAATTTTTTTATTTGATACAGAAAACTACTGATAATTTTGTATGTGTACAAAAAATATACACAAAGTGGTTTTGTTGTAATACCAAGGCCACCTTAAGTATATATATACAACATGTACTTAACATTATTTATTCCATCTTGAGACTTTTTCTTACGTTCTTGTTTTATTTTTAAGATTAATCAAAATCTAAAGCATTTAAAAAAAAGAATTCTTAAGAATAATTAATTGTATTTTTATTGAAAGAAAGAAATCTGTTGATGAAAACTTAAGTTGTTTTATAAATTAGTTTATTAATAATTTTAAAATAAATTAATCATTAGAATGTCAGGATGCGTACTTTTTGTTAAAAGTTAAAAAAGGTTTGTAAAACTTTTCTTTTTATTAAAACAAAACCCCTTTTAAAAGGCTGATTGGGATAGAGTAACCAGAGTTTAAAAAAAAATCTGTCAACTATACGGTTTTTCAAAGTTATTTTTGGGAATACAAAACTTATTATTAATTTTGTTATATTTTATTTTGTTCATACATAATTTAAAATAAAAATAAAATCACTATTAATCGCTCGATTATTCACTTGAAAATATCTAGCAAAAAAAACTATCAGCAGAAACTTTGAAGACAACAAAAAAAATACTTATTTTATTTGGCTCTAAAACCCCAACCTGTCTTAAAAATGATCTCCAAACTTGTCGGGCTTGCTCATGCTGCCAGCAACTTTTAATACCTGGAATTTTCGCCTCTTGATTCACTTGGCCTTTCCCTGGAGCCGCTTCCTTCCATGTCTTCACTTTTAGTAGTAGTTGTCCTCTAACGCCTTTCTAGCTGAAGCGTTCGCTTCTATTCGACCGACATGTCCTTGTGAGCGCAATTGCAGTATTTTGATGCGCTTAACTACATTTATGTCAGCACACAGAGAAAAAAACATTTTATATGGTCACGAAAATTTTAAGCATATTATTGTTACCGGCAAACTTATAATGATTAAATTAGTCATCCATTACGAAACCACAACCATATTATGATTGACTCTAAACATGTTATACTTTAATATGACAATAATTTGTTTTTAAATTAACAATCGTATTTTTCTCCTTTCGAAGAGCAACATGCTATGGTTGAAAAACAACCATGCTTTTAAAAGTGTTAAACATGTTTTTGTTATTATATACCATAATATGTTCGGAGCCAAACATAATATGGTTGTGGCTTCTTGATGGATGACTGATCTCACCATCATATGGTTACCGCATACAATACATTATATATTAACCATAATGTGTCTAAAAGTTGTCGTTAAAAATAGTTTTGTTGGAGGTGACTATATTGAGAAATTTTGTTTCTCTCAGTAAGGCCACAGCTCACGGTTCATCCGACGTCTATACTTTTCGTTTTCGCAAATGGGACAATAAACTTAACGAAGGATCTTTCTCTGGAATACAGCCAATATTGCTACATCCGCTTTCGAAAGTAAACGGGTAGTACATATTAGTGTGTTGTAAAGTGTATTTCGCAATTGCCTGCCGGAACTTTCTCGCCATTCTTTCGTCACGGCACCTCTCTAGGTGTTGCCAACATCATCTTTGCCTTGCCCTTATTTACCACTAGACCCATTTTAGACGACTCTATCTGAATATTTTTTCAAATGCAGCAGTATTATTTCAGTCAGTCCTCCCGACAATGTGGTGGTAATTGTACCTAGTTTTGTAACCTTTTCTCCATCACGAAGTTCAAGAATTTACACAATAATCTGCCACCCTGTCTGAGACCTCTTATTGTCGTAAATGGTGCGGAGAATGAATTCCTATTTTTGCTGACATACCATACGCAGACATTCATCCTTTTAATCGACGAAATGTTGGTATATGTGGACTTGCTTCTCCTAGGTTTTTTTCCAGGATTTGTCTCAGGTAGAAGATTTAATCGATTGTTGTCTTATTCGGTCTGAAGAGCTTGGGCTTCAATATTTTACACAGAATACTTGCAGGTATCTTAAACATGATGAATTGGAGACTTATTGGGCGGTAATTGGCGCAAACCATTTTGTCTCCTTTTTTGTGTAACGGACATAATACGCTGAGATTCCAATCATTGCTCATGACCAACAGAAATATTTTATTTGAACAATTTTTATTAAAAAAAAAATTGTGTAAGAAAAATATTTTCAATAACGAACGATTGTAGTATGTTTTTTTGCAGAAGCAAAAGAAGTCTTAGTGAAATCTTACACACTTTTCTGTTCAAACAAATTTTAACAACAAGTTTTTGAGAAAAAACTTTCTTCCGCAAAAGTCTTTTACAAAATTCATACTTGAAAATATAAAATCAAAGCCGCAAACTCCAAGCTTATTACAACAAATTGCCGGATGTGCAAAAAAAAACTAAAGAATTCCTTTCAATCCAAGCAACAAATTGCTTATTATCCTTTGGAAAACCACTTCCCAGTAGTGACGTCTTAATTGATGATTTGCATAACCAAAATACAAAGAAATGCTTACATTTTTATTAAAAAAAAACAAACATGTTCTTCTAAAGAAAGTTTAACCTTTTGCTCGTTTAAGTTAAAAGTGTTCTTTTGTTGTTGTTGTTGTTGTTGTTGTTGTTTTCCCTTGTTTGAAAAATTTCAACAATCAATCAAAATGTTAAATGATTAATAAGATTAGGATGCTGTTTTTTAACCAAAAAAAAACCCAAAAAAAGGAAGGGAAATGAAAGGAAATATAAATGAAAACTGTTAACAAAACAAACAGGAATTGTTAACATTCCACTCCAAATCCTTTTTATTTTATCAAATCTAAAGTTTATTTGCCACCTCCATGGCAATTGAAATACAAACGTGCCGGTATGTTTCTAACAAAAAACGTAAAAATCGTTGCGGATGATTAAATCCCAACATGTCTAATGATTAAATTTATATTGGTTTCAATAACATCAACTCAATCCCAATTTTCCATCACATCACCATCAACAGGCTTTTTACTTTACAAAACTTTGCATCATTATCATCATCATCATTATCATTTTGGTGTTTGTTACAAGATTCATTGACATGTTGAGCGCTGGATGGATGGATGGCAAGAAAAATAAACAAATAAATGAAAGGTTGAACGATAAGTTGGAAAAGAACTAAAAAAAATTAATTGGCTTAAAAGTTTATAAGTAATTGAAAATAAGATTAACCAAAATAACCAAAAAAACATGTGTTAAAGTTTAACGCACTAATGAGTTAACGATATGAAGCAACACTTTAATCCATCATACATTAATGAAATGTTGCTAACGAATATAACGAAAAGATTAATCAAAATGTCGAAAAAATTTAAAGCATGAGCCAAGTGTAATCAAAACGGGAAAACAAACATTTATATATTTCCGATTCATTGAAGTAAATATAAACGAAAAATCGCTTTTTATTAAAAAAAAGTGTAAGAACTGAATAATTATATATAAAAAAAATTTATTGTGGCACAAAATTTTCATTTATCAGAAAAATTTTAACAAAAAAGCTTCTTCACAAATCGGGCTAAGTCGGCTGATTTGGTCTGCCAGTGCCACAACAAGAGATAAAGCGACCCGGAAATGCTTCCTTCATAATTTCAGAATAAACCGGATGGATCATCGCTTGTCCATTTGTATTCTGAGTTAGTTTTCTACACAAATGTCAAAACCGAATTGACATTTGGCGCCATTTACAAAAGTTTTAGCGTTTTCTAATAAGGTGATTACTTTTGCCCCTCCTTGTAGTTAGAGCAATAAAATTGGCAGCATTTTAAGTCCAGCTAAGAATATGTAATAGAAAATTTTCCTAAAAAATCTTTATATTATAAAATTTCAAAAGAAATTTGATCAGAAAATTAAAAAAAAAAAATTATTAAAAACTTTATTGGAGAATTTAACAACAAGAAAGCCAGAAAATTTAAGTGCAACCACATTTTAGCAGAAAAAAATGTTTCTTCAGAAAATTTCCGAACAAAATAATCAGAAAATTTTTAACAAAAAATGTTTCATTAAAAAAAATTTGAAACAAAAAATGTTTCATTATAAAATTTCCAAACAAAAATATTTTATCAAAAAATGTTCGAATAAAAACTATATAAACATAAAATAAGTAAGAAAGTATAGTCGGTTAAGAGATAAAGCGACCCGGAAATGCTTCCTTCATAATTTCGGAATAAACCGGATCATCGCTTGTCCATTTGTATTCTGCGTTAATTTTCTACAAAAATGTCAAAACCGAATTCACATTTGGCGCCATTTACAAAAGTTTTAGCGTTTTCTAATAAGGTGATTACTTTTGCCCCTCCTTGTAGTTAGAGCAATAAAATTGGCAGCATTTTAAGTCCAGCTTAGAATATGCAATAAAAAATTTCCTTAAAAAATCTTTTTATAATAAAATTTCAAAAGATATTTGGTCAGAAGTTTTAAAAAAAAAATTAATAAAAAACTTTTTTGGAGAATTTTCCAACAAGAAACCCAGAAAATTTCCGAACAAAATAAAGTTTATCAGAAAATGTTTAAGTAAAAATGTTTAATTAAAAAAAATTTTAAACAAAAAATGTTTCATTATAAAATTTCCATACAAAAATATTTTATCAAAAAATGTTCGAATAAAAACTATTTAAACATAAAACAAGTAAGAAAGTATAGTCGGTTAAGCCCGACCATATGATACACTACACTACAGTCTTTAAAAACTAATTTTCGAGAGGGATCTATCTATGTTTTAAATTTCATTAAAATCGGTTTGATAGTTTCTGAGAGGCAGATATTGCCCCCTAGCTCCCCTCATGGTCCTATTTTTTTAAAAATGCATAGCTTATGTTTCTGTATCAAAACGGATATATCTATGTTTTATATTTCATTAAAATCGGTTTGGTATTTTCTGAGTGGCAGAAAGTGCCCCATATCTCCCCTTGTGGTCCTATTTTTTGAAAACTGCTTAACTTATGAGTCTATATATTTATGGATCTATCTATTTTTTTAAATTTCATTAAAATCGGTTTGATGGTTTCTGAGAGCCTGAAATTGCCCCCTATCTCCCCTCCTGGTCCTATTTTTTAACAATGCATAGCTTATGTGTCTGCATCAATATGAATCGATCTATGTTTCAAATTTCATTTAAATTTGTTTGATAGTAAACACAAAGACCCTTTTCCGGAGAGCAGCATGTATGGGGGCTATATGAAATTGTGAACCGATTTGTACCTATGTACAAAATTTCTTTAAATTATCTTCAAAATTGCGATCTGTACTAATTGCACAAGGGTAGATGGACAGCCAGCCTGCCAACCAGTCGGACGGACATCTTTAGATCGACTGGGAAAGTGATTCTGAGTCGATCGGTATACTTTAAGGTGGGACCAATATTTTAAGCTATTACACACATCAGCACAAATGCATAATGCCCTCTCCACTATTGTAGTGTGCGTATAAAAATATTATAACAAAAATTATTTCATCAGAAGTTTTCGATTAAAAAATATTTCAAAACAAAATTTTTTGTCAAAAATTGTTCCATCAAAGAATGTTCTAGTAAAAACGTTTCATCAGATAAATTCTAACCAAAAAATTTTCATCTGAAAAGAAACAAGTAAAACTGATATATTCATGGTTAAAAAAAACTGCAGTCGAAACCAATAACTGTCGAACAAAAAATGAAAATTTGTGTGCAATTTTTCTCTTTTTGAGTTGGTTTGACAGCGACTGATTACATTTAACGAATCAGAAGAAAAAGCAACAGTTTTTTTTTTTTTTTTTTTTTTTTTTTTTTTTTTTTTTTTTTTTTTTAATGATTTTTAATACTTTGACCGCAGTTTTTTAAACCCTGGATATATTTGGCTGGACTTTGATACCCTCTACCCACAGAGTCGATTACTGAACTGAAGTTAAGTTGCCAGCTGCGCATGTTAAAATACCAATTTAGAAAATAATTTTGTATATCTTAATATGAGCGGGGTTGCCTAATTTCGCTGCTAGCAACTTAACCTCAGTTATGTTGCCATCCGCAATCAACCCATAAGAGTATTTCAGGGTTGGGCTTTCCATCTAGAAATTATAAACCAATATAAATAAAAACTGAACGCACAGCATTATAATTTTTGCGGTTTTAGGAGTATTGAAGTCTATTTTATAAGTATGACTTATATGGGGCCTTTGGTTAATTGTGGACCGATCTTTACAAATATTGGCAGAGCGATTTTCAGTCTTAATGAACCATGAAAGACCAAGTTATGCTACCATATCGTTATTGTTTGCGGTTCTTGCTTTATATGGGGCCCATATTTTATTATGACACATGAATTCACAAATTTTCCTAACATGATTTCCAGTCATATAAAACGAATTTGTGTAAAATCTAAAGAGAATTAATTTATTCTGTCACCAATTTATGTTAGTTTTATTAACAAAAATATCAACTTATTCGGTATGCTGTTCGACATTTGAGTTCATAACTCTATTCCTACTAATCTGATTTTACTGGGTTTCCATCCCAAATTTAAACAAGATAACTAAAAAAATTTTACGTCTTTTGAAAGTGATTGGGATTTTACAAACGCGGTAACAGACAGACGGGAAGACGGACATGGCGACTCAGAATAACTCAAAGAGCCTTACTGTTCAGTTCGGTATATTTGTAGAAAACACAAACGATAATAGTGTTTGTGTAGAAAATCATTAAACAAATAACGTTTCACTCTTTGTGATCTAAACACAACAAAAAGATGAGAAAATGTAATTGCGTTCTGTTTATACGAAAAAAATAACAAGCCAGCAAAAAATGTAACACAAAAAAAATATGTTGTAATGTATTTATTACACGTCACTAATCATTTATTACACATCTCTAATAATTTATCGTTAAATCAGCTGTTTCATATATTTTTAGAATCAGCTGTGTTGTTTATATTTTTACTAGTAAATAAACAATATTTTATGTGTGTATGTGTAAGCATATAATTGCATGTAAATATATAGATTAAGGATTAGATTTAAGTACCGTTATTTTAGTTTATAAGGAGACAAATTTTGTAATAAAGCAAGATTCAAATACGAAACTTAGCCGAGCAAATTGGCTCTTTGTTTTCTTTATTTAAATCACCAGCACTCCAAGTAGTGCTTTGCCTTGGCGCTTGTTAGTGCCGGCATTAAATAGACTGCCAGTGGCGTTTCAAACGCCGGCCAAATAAAACTATTATACCCCAACAAAGTAGGGACTTCATTTTTTTATTTAAATGACATCCAGTCATTACATGGCGATCCTGCCTAATTTGGAAGAAACTTCTGTGCCGGTCACAGGGAATAATTATACCACAGCACCTACCAGTATAGCAAAGACTCCAGTAAAACAACAACCACAACCGATTACCATCGAAGAATATTTGAGGCGACAGCAGCGCAGAGCAGAAGAAAAGTTAACTGCAATACCGCCAACACAAAAGCCAAAAAGAAGGAGAGCAGGCAGAATTGTGAAGCTGCGAAGAAAATTGGCAGCATTAAAAAATATTGTGTCGTCCGAAACTCCACCATCTTGGGAACGGGCATCAGAAATTTGGGAGCAAATCGATGCTATAACGCATGAATTAAAAGCTCACAAAAACAAATAATTTTTTTTTTGTTTTTTAGAAAAGAAAAATGTAAAAAAAAAGAAATAAAACAATAATAACAATACACCATTATGTGGCATTAAAAATAATTTTTATTTTAATTTTTTTTATTTTTGCTAAAAATACAAATCATGTATTATATTATATAAAAAGAAAAACACAACACTTGATTTTTAATGTTTGAAGTTAATATTTAATTGAATTTAAAAACTTTAAATTAAAAACTTTAAAAATTTATGAAATTGGCACTTGTTAATAAGTAAAAGAAAAAGCACATTAAAAGAGAATACGAAAAAGTCATCTACCAATCAGCTGACGATTAAACGTCAATCATCGCAGAGTATTTTATAGATCAGCTAATCACTGAACACCTACCGCTACAGGGTTGTATTTCGGTACTCGGTACCCATACACTTAGAGAAATTATTGAAGTAGAATTATATATTTTTTTAAACTAATTTAATTTTTTTTTAATCAAATATTTGAATTAAATAACAATTTTTTTTTTGTAAATTAATACACATGGAGAAATTAAGGTATTAAATTAACAAAATTTTTTTTATATTAATTATTTTTTTTCTATTATCATTTAGATAAATGAGTTTTATAGATGAATGTATTGAGGAGTTAGAAAAGCTCAAATTGAATATAAAAAAGAGCAAAAACAGAATTTATGAGGAAAAATATAGGGAAGGTAAACTAGGAAGATTAGCGTTTTTAAAACAGAGCGTTGAAGAGTTCACTAAAGATAGTAAAGATAAAAATAGTGAAACACTTAAGACAGAATTTGAAATTTTGCACAAGGAATTAATTGAAATAATTAAAAACATAAATATAAAGAAGAAAGATACTGAACAGGATAGGCAAGAAGGTAATTTACCAAAAATGGCTGATTTTGATATTGGTATGGTTAGTAAAAACCTACAAGTTTTTAAAGGTTCTTACGAATACTTAGAGGATTTCATAACTCAGTCGGAATTGTTACATGATTTGATAAAACAAGAAGATAGAGAAATATTCGTTAAGTACATCTACAATTTTAAATTGTCGGTACATGTGCGAAGTATTTTAGGTCGTTCAAACCGACCAGTAACTTTTGATGATTTAAAAAAAGCATTGGAAAGCGCTTTTCCTAACCCGAAAACGCTTCAACAAGTTCTGACAGAATTAGGTACAACAAAGCAAGGTAAGAGTAGCATATCTGATTTTAGGAAGAAAATTGCCGAACTTTCAGACCATATGAGTAATTTTGAAATTAAAAATTTACCAAGCCCTACACAAGAAGCTAAAGATGCTATCTACAAAGTGAGTGATAATGTTGCGCTGAATGTATTTATGAAAGGGGTGAATGTTGAATATCAACCACTTTTATTGGCCAATATGCCAAAAACATTAAATGAGGCAGTTGAGAGATGCATGACGGCAGAGAGAAATTTAGGAGTAGATAATGTAAACCTATTTCGTATAGATAGCCGTTCAAGTAACAATTTTAGAAAAAACAATGGTTTTAACAACAATTATAGAAACAATAATGGTTTTAACAACAATTGTAGAAACAACAATAGTTCAAACAACAATTATAGGAAAAACAATGGTTATAATAACAATTACAGGAATAGCGATGGTTCAAACAACAATTACAAAAACACCAATGGTGCGAACAACAATTATAGGAGAAATAATGGCGATTTTGGAAACAACAATTACAACAATAAAAATAATGGCAACTATAGTTTCAAAAATAGTAATTATTATCAAAATAAAAACCCCACTAGAAACAACGATTTTAATGAAAATGGCGATAACAGCAAGAAAGCACAAAATAATAAAAATAACGCACACAGGTCGTTACACTACAATGCTGGTGAGGGAAACTAAGGGGGCCGGGTAACGTAAAAAGTTGCCCAATGAGGCCAAAGTTAACAATTTATAAAATATCGGGCAACATAAATGTGTACATAAATTTAGAATGTTGTAATATTAATAGGAGTCTAAAATTTTTAGTTGATACAGGGGCGGATATTTCAATATGTAAAAATAAAAATTTCTGTGATATAAATACAACAGAAATTGTCAGATTAACCGGTATAACAGAAGAAGCCGTATATTGTGTAGGCACAAAAAGTTTAAATCTAAAAATAATAGGAGAAGCTTTTCAACATAGTTTTCACATTGTGGAGAATGATTTTCCAATCCAAACCGATGGAATAATCGGACGGGACATTATGGAAAAACACTTATGTAAGATAGATTTTGAAACATACACAATCACTTTTAATATAAATGAAAAGGAGGTTGTCATACCAATGAATTCGAAAAAGATTCAACCAATAAACATGGTTGTACCAGCAAGAACAGAGGCGATCATTCCTCTCGATGTAGAGGTAAATGAAGAGAGTATTGTGCTGAGTGAGGAGTTAGCCGAAGGTGTATTTTTGGGAAATTCCATAATACCCGTGAAAGGCATAGCACATGTTAAGGTACTGAATACTACTGACAACAGTGTGATTTTTAAAGGTACTGGTTGCAAAATAAACCCACTAAAAAATTATAATGTATATTTGACAGGAAAATCAGGTCAGCCGGACGGTGACAGATTATGTACACTTTTGAAAATTTTAGATATTGGGGGAAGTGACCCACATGCAGAAAAATCTCTAAGAGAAATTTTTAAAGAATTTCAAGGTGTTTTCCATCTTCCAGGGGAGGAGCTTAGTGTTAATAATTTTTATACACAGCAAATACAAACAACAGATTCAACACCAGTATATATAAAAAACTACAGGCTTCCACAGACACAAGTAGAGGAAATAAATAATCAGGTTGACCAATTATTAGGCGACAACGTAATTGAGAATTCGGTTAGCCCATACAATTCACCACTACTCGTGGTACCAAAAAAGCAACGGATGATATAAAAAAATGGCGTCTAGTGGTAGATTTCCGTAAACTAAACGAGAAGATAGTCAACGACAAATTTCCGCTGACAAGAATAGAAGATGTGCTCGATAAACTTGGCAGAGCCAAATATTTTTCGACGCTGGACATGACCAGTTCATTCCATCAAATAAGGTTACATAAAGATTCACGCCCTTTGACAGCATTTTCCACAGGAAACGGTCATTACCAATTTAAGCGATTACCTTACGGTTTGAAAATATCTTCAAACAGTTTTCAGAGAATGTTAACAATTGCGCTTAGTGGCTTAGATGCTGAGGCTTTTTTATATGTGGATGACATTATCGTATTTGGATGCAGTTTAAAGCACCACAACGACAATTTAATAAAAGTTATTCAAAGGTTAATGAAATACAACCTCAAATTAAATGCAAGCAAGTGCAGTTTTTTGAAACCAGAGGTAGTGTATCTTGGGCACCTCATAACGAATAAAGGAATTACAACAGATCCAGCTAAGGATGACGTAATTAAAAACTATCCAGTTCCGACAAGTGCAGATGAAGTGAGAAGATTTGTGGCTTTCTGCAATTACTATCGCCGATTTATACCAAAATTTGCAGACATAGCTAAAAATTTAAATGCACTATTAAAGAAAAACAAACCTTTTCTATGGAACAAGGAATGTCAAGACTCGTTCGAAACGCTAAAAGAAAAGCTTAGGAAACCACCAATACTTCGATACCCAGATTTTACCAAACCATTCATTTTAACCACAGATGCGTCAAATTATGATCTTGGTGCAGTTTTATCGCAAGGTGAAGTTGGAAACGATTTACCAATTTCATACGCGAGCAAATCACTATCAAAACATGACCTAAACAAACCTACAATAGAAAAGGAGTTGTTAGCTATTCATTGGGGGGTTAATTTTTTTAGACCTTACCTATATGGTAGAGATTTTATCGTAGTCACTGACCACAGACCGCTAATTTCTCTATTTTCACACAAAAACCCGTCGTCAAAAATGACACGAATTAGAATGGATTTATCTGATTACAATTTCGAAATACAATACAAGAAAGGAAAAATGAATACGAATGCGGATGCATTGTCGAGAATAGTTTTGAATAGCGACACATTGAGAGCAATGATCCCAGAAGCGGATGAATCAGCTAAGAAGGTGTTAGCAATAACCAGAAACAAGAAAAAACAGTTGGAGACTGAAAATAACCCTGACATTACAAACAGTGCAAAATGTACGTCCGAGCAAAGGCCTGATCAACTTTTTGTCTGGGACTGCACATCAATATCAGATTTACGTAAAACAAGAAAACTCAAGTTTCAAATAACTGGAGATTTTAAAAATAATTTAATAGAAGTATCGGATAATGAAATCATAGCAGTATGCAGCGATAATTCATCGAGCACAACGTTGACGTTGAAGAAACTGTTATCAAAAATGCGTGATTTAAGAGTAACCGAGCTAGCGTTGAGTAAAAACGATGAAATATTTAAAACCATGGCCATGGACAAATTTAAAAATTTATACAACAAATTACAATTGAAAACGAAAACAAATTTAAAAATATTAATATATGAAGAACCAAAACGAATACTTTGTAAAGAAACACAGATGAAACTTATCAATGAATACCACAATTCAACTCATGGAGGACATTTAGGCATCAGAAAGACGGTTTTGAAGCTGAAGCAGCGTTACATATGGAAGAATATGAGCAAAATGATAAAACAACATATTTTGAATTGCAAACAATGCAAAATAAATAAACAAACTAAATATACAAAAGAAAAAATGATGTTAACAGACACACCAGGAGCTAGCTTTGAGGTGGTGTCAATCGATACGGTTGGACCTTTGCGCTTGTCAAACTACAACCGATACATACTTACAATTCAATGCGAACTTACGAAATATGTGGTAGCATTTCCCATGGAGACTAAAGAGGCGAGAACGGTGGCAAAAACACTGGTAGAACAATTTATTTTGAAATACGGTAATTTTAAAATCTTAAAATCAGATAAGGGTACTGAATTCACAAATGAATTAATGTCAGAAATATGCAAATTGTTAGATATAAAACAAATTTTTAGCGCACCTTACCATCATGAGACTTTGGGCTCATTAGAACGAAATCATAGAGTACTCAATGAATTTTTATTAAACTTCTGTAAAGATAGTGAATGGGATACTTGGGTTCAGTATTTTACATTCGCGTACAATACAACGCCACATATAGATACAAATTACACGCCATATGAATTGGTCTTTGGGAAGTTACCTTACCTGCCAAACGATGAAATTAGAAGTAATGAAAAAATTTACAATATAGAAAACTATGCAAGAGAATTAAAGCAAAGATTACAATTTTCGTTAGAGAAAACGAAAGAATATTTAGAAATAGCTAAAGTTAGTAGAGTAAATAAATTTCGAAACACGGAAACACTTAATTTAGAAGTAGGAGAGCTAGTGCTACTAAGAACAGTGAATAGGAAGAAAAACCAGGCACCATATCATGGGCCATACAGGATAATAGAAAAACAAGGAGTTAATTCTATTTTAGATATAGGAGGTAAAATGAGGAAATATCATAATAATATGTTGAAAAAATATAGTTAAATGAATTGTATTATATATATAAAAAAAAAAAAAAATTTTATATATAAAAAAAATTTTTTTTTTTTTTTTTTCAATAAAGGGTGAGGGTGTAATGTATTTATTACACGTCACTAATCATTTATTACACATCTCTAATAATTTATCGTTAAATCAGCTGTTTCATATATTTTTAGAATCAGCTGTGTTGTTTATATTTTTACTAGTAAATAAACAATATTTTATGTGTGTATGTGTAAGCATATAATTGCATGTAAATATATAGATTAAGGATTAGATTTAAGTACCGTTATTTTAGTTTATAAGGAGACAAATTTTGTAATAAAGCAAGATTCAAATACGAAACTTAGCCGAGCAAATTGGCTCTTTGTTTTCTTTATTTAAATCACCAGCACTCCAAGTAGTGCTTTGCCTTGGCGCTTGTTAGTGCCGGCATTAAATAGACTGCCAGTGGCGTTTCAAACGCCGGCCAAATAAAACTATTATACCCCAACAAAGTAGGGACTTCATTTTTTTATTTAAATGACATCCAGTCATTACAATGTACACAATACACACACAAGCTATTCGTGTTGTAGTCGTTGCTAAAAATTTTTGTTTACTCATTACTTGGGATGAGATTTTCATGCACTTAAAAATCGAAAATATGCACTGAAAACTCCAAAATATGCATTAAAAAATATGCACTAAAAACTTGAACATTTCGATAAAAATGCGTTTTTTTTAATTTTATTTAAAACAAAAAAAAAATCAGTCAATTGTTACTCAAAGGTACAATATTTTTTAGAACTTAATTTAAATTAATTATTTTATCGTTTATTTGCATTAACAAATAAAAACTTTTTTATATTATCAAAAGTAAAACTGTTCGGACGCAAAAAACTTTTGTACATGGTAAATAATCTCTCAACATCAACCGAACTTGAAGGATGCCAATTTATGTGAAGAAAATATATTTTCTAATTCAGATCCAACATTTGATTCCCGATGGTTGAAATTTGTTTTATTTTTTGAAAACCTATATTTTTTTGCAAAACGTTTTTTTTTAATTTGTCGCACTATTCTTCCTTCAAAATTGTTAATATTTCTTTCTGCAATATCAATTAATTTGAGTTGATTTTTAAGTGAACTAAATTCCTCCAATTTAGTTATTGCTTTAATAATATATCCGTAGTTGGAAAATACAAATTCTAATTAATCTTTTACTTTTTTAATTGCATAAGAATCGGTTCACAGTAAAAATTCTCCAATTTTTCACCAATTAAAGCATTAATCATAAATATAATCAGTTTTAATTAAAAATTTAATCAAGTGAATTAAACGTTTAATCAAGTGAATTAAACGTTTAATTAATACTATTAACTGGTTTAATTGATACTATTTATTTGTTTACTGGTGCATATTTAATTATTTTTTTAATTAATATCAAAATTTTTTAATTGAAATCAATTTTTATTTTTTTCTGTGTAGCAACAAGTTCTTTAATAACATTCTTAAATTTCTCAAAGTTTTTTGAATAGTATTCTAGAGCATCTAGCCAGGTTTCACATCTTGTTTTAATTAAAATTTTCAACTCGTGAAGGAGCCTTTAAAAATATTTTTCCCCGTACACAGAAAAAAATAAAAATTGATTTCAATTAAAAAATTTGTGATATTAATTAAAAAATTAAATAAATTTGCACCAGTAAACAAATTAATAGTATCAATTAAACCAGTTAATAGTATTAATTAAACGTTTAATTCACTTGATTAAACGTTTGATTCACTTGATTAAATTTTTAATTAAAACTGATTATATTTTTGATTAATGCTTTAACTGTTGAACAATTTTGGATAATTTTTTCCGTGTATGAAACCAATAAATCAATATTATCAAATGAGATTCTAATTTCCTCTGCAACTCGGTGAAACTCATAAGCCAAGCAAGTAATATGTAACAGTTTTGGATAAAATATTTTGTATTTTAAGCAGAGCTCAAAAAAAATTTATTTATTGTATAAAAAAAATTTTTTTTGAAAATTTTTTTTTTATATTCAACATTTTTCATTTTTTTTTTTTTTTTTTTTTTTTTTTTTTCGAATTTATTCTATGAGCTAAATTTCAGTTATGTATTTTATAAAGCTTTTTTGTAATAGTTATATTCCTTCAATTTTTCAGAAATGACTTTATACACTACCACACAGAAAAAATTGTCCAAAATTTTTCACCAATTAAAGCATTAATTAAAAATATAACAAGTTTTAATTAAAAATTTAATCAAGTGAATTAAACGTTTAATCAAGTGAATTAAACCTTTAATTAATACTATTAACTGGTTTAATTGATACTATTAATTTGTTTACTGGTGCAAATTTAATTAATTTTTTAATTAATATCACAAATTTTTTAATTGAAATCAATTTTTATTTTTTTCTGTGCAGACTATTATATTGTATTTTCTTGGTACATTTTACCTTAGCTTTCCTTTGGAAAGCAATGAGGTATATTTTATGTACAGAAAAATTTACAATTATTAGACACCAGCAGAATGTAATGCATTTTCTGGCCCGCTACGGCCTTCGGAAGGAAATAATTCCCAGATTCGATTTTTTTTTTTTTTTTTTGTTTACATGGAAAATTTTTGAAGAACTTTTTTTATAATATGTAAATAAAAAAAAATATATATCGCTCAAAAATGTTTAAATATCTTTAAAACCAAAATATGCGGAAACAAATCGATGCCATTTTAACGCAAATTTAATGATTCGGAAAGATAATTGGTCGACATCGATCTTAGACTATCGACGAAAACATGCATTTGCATGGAAATCGCATCTCTACTCATAACTTTATCAATGTAAAAAAGAAACACTATAGAACATTAAAATTTAATGTATTTCTACGTAGAACAGAACACTATATAGTTTTCCCTATTTTTTTGAAAATAGTAACGAACGGTATAAAGGGTTGTGTTCTAATACACAAGCACTAAAAAGGATAAATATCGTTTGTGGGTGTGTGAGCCGTACGCTCAATAATGTTCTGTTATTTTCCAACCCTGGTCAGAATATAATTTACCACTAAAAGAGGGATATTTTTAAGTTCCTTAAGCTCCCGTTCAGAATATTATTTTCAAAATTTATATGAAAATATTTTACAAGTGTGGTGAAGTGCTTTAGAAATAAGGGGTAAGTTTTTTTTTGGGAATTTACTAAATTAGCAAACTTTGCAATTTTAATGCGATCATTGTCTTCTTTCAATTTCTGTTTTACACTAGATCAATTTTTCATCTAAATTTTAACTAAATCTTTCATTCCCAGCTTAAGTTAACATAAAACCAGTATATTGAAATTTATTTCATTTTTTCTGTTTCTGTGTCTAAACCAAAAAATTTTTATTGCATTTCTCACGTTGCATTGACTTGCTCGTCATGCATTTTTATTACTTGCAGTTTTAAGCTTGATACATATTCTAACATACCACTTCATTTCTATTCAGGCATATTTATTTCATTCATGCTGCACCCAAAAATGAACCAAATAAAATCTGTTATTACAGTTCAAGTGGAAAATATCATGTACAAGTACGTGACAATGGGACTTTACATGCCCTGGTTTTCTATTTTTCGGTTCTGCTTGTTACGTTTTCGTATTGCAAGCACACGAGGCAACTAAAACAAACAAAGAAATAAATAAATACATTTTGTTATAAAGCGTCTGTCGTCCTGGCGTTCTCTGTACCTTAAAGGATTAGAAAAGTTATTATTATGGTTAAAGTTATACTATTTTTTGTGATTATTTTGGCAAAAATCCAGAAATATTTGTTTGCCACACTAAGCACAAGTTACGAGTGCAATAAATTATTTTATTTTAGATGAAAAAGAGAATGTTACAAAATATGAAAGTGAAAGTTGTGAAAGTTTCAGAAGAAAGTTTTTAAAATAAACAAATATTTTTGATAATAAAATGGCCATTAAAAAAGTTACTTAATATATTGCTTACAGACAAGAGCACAAACTCTTCTTTAAAACGAAAATTGTAGTATAAATTCTTTACTGTATAGCAAAAAGCCAATCTTAACATAAATATGGACCAACAATGGACTAGACAAAAAGTTTTCGTTTTCAACTCTGTTTGCAGCAGCACGACGATATTTTTTCGCGATTCGATTCATATCCCCACAACTACACTACAGTTTTATGTGGGAAGCACTTAAAATAAAATACATGCCCCTAAAAATGTTTGATGCTATAAGAAGGGGGCGATGGGTATCCCCTATTAAAGTAATTATTAATTAATTAATAAGCAAACCCTCAATTTCCTGCTATTGACAATAACTTCGGTTACGAATCGAAAAAATTCAATACTTTTTTTGTTAGAGCAATTATAAGTTGACTCTCGTTAGTTTACGAGTAGAGTAAGAAGAGCAATTAACAAAAAAAAAAATAAAAAACATTAGTCCCTGACATAAATTCCATCTCCAGCTCCAAATAAGTTATTTAAAAAATTAAAAGTAAAGAAAATCTCTTGTACTAAAACGTAAACGCTAAATTGTAAGTTTTTAGAAAATTTGGTTCTACAAAAAAACCACAATTTTAATAATTATTTAGAGGAAGTCATATTTCTTAAAAAAAAACATTAAGCAAATATTTAAGCAAATATTTTTGATAATAGAGTTTAAACAAAACACACTTCCATACATGTGTGTAGAAATGTGTATGTACATTAAGTTACTTTCCTTTTTCTTTATATCCATCCCGTTCACCAAAACATGTTTACTAGCCAAACTGTGTTTGTGTGTGATTTAACATGTATACATACAAACGTGTTTGTTGGAAAAGCATTCAGCTGAATATAATAAACACATGTTAAATTTCAGTACGTGATTTAGTAAAAAAAAACACTAGTCTTCATTTTAAGCTCTTAGTGGTGCTGTATGCGTACAACTTGCAAAGTCATACGTGGTGCCTGTGTGTTTGTTCAAATTGCCATATTAACAGTTACACATATACACGTCTACTTAAATCAATTACATAGTTACATAGGCACACATAAATAAGAGGCCTCTAGTTAACACATGAGTACCACTTTATACACATCGTATGACTCTTATAATTCGTTACATATAAAAGTGTTCATCTAAGAATATTCTTTGCATATGTATGTGTCTTTTAGTGTACGCGTGATTCTTATCATACCAGTATTGAATAGGGGGGGCATTGCATATTTATGTGTTTTCTATGACTAAGAATCTTTGTAAACATTTTAAGATTATAAGAAATGTGAAGTTGGGCTAGATTAGGAAGATTTGAATACAGACCCTGCGGGAAATTTGTCTCAATTGTTCTTAAAGCATAAATTGTTTAAAGTTTAGTTACTAGAGTGTTCAAACGATTAACCGTTGTTCGATTAGTCGAATATTTTTGGGTGATTAACTGTTCGAATAATTTAAAATAGCTTATTTTCGATTAACGAATAATTCGAATAATTTATGATCGATTAATCGAAAATTTGTCTTTTCACAGTATGTATTAGTGTTTTTTCTTTTATTGTTTCTTAACTCAGGAAAATTTCCTTAGAGTAACAATTTTTTAAAATATAGCACAGACTTTTACCACAATTATTTAGATCAGTGAAGGGCAAAACACAACTATCACTTTTATGCTTCTGTGAGAAGCAGCAGAAAACGTCTAATCACCGCATTAGATATCGAGTAAACTATCGTATCGAGTAAACTATCGTATTTTTCTGAACACGATAGACACTGATGTATCGAATGAAAACTCGAGAGATGTAATGTCTTTGGTTACTCGATATCGAATACTATCATCTCAAGTTACGATATACTTCATTCGATATCGAGTGTCATGATACCAAAACAAAAGATTTCGATCAATTTTGCTCGATATCGTTTGCGGTGATTAGACCCCTGATCTGCAGCTGATTTAAATAACTTTGACGAAATGACAACAAAGCAACAGCCGAACTTCCATTGTCACAGACCACACGAAGTAGTTTATAGTGTATATGTGTCGACGTCACACAACCAGCATTTTTTCCTATGCACACATAGGATTTGCAAAAGTTCCATTCACTGATTTAGATGAAGAGGATGATTTTTATTTTTTTTTTTTGAGACTAATGCAAAAAACCAGACCTTACCAAGACTATTAAAATTATTAAAAATTTTAAAAAATCAATAAAGATTCAGTGGTAAAATGGAAGACTACCAATTTTTAGAAAAGACGGGAAAAAAACTGAGAAATTGGATATGCTTTATATCGCTTTACTTTGAATCTCTCCAACGTCAACAATAAGTGAAAAAATCTTTTCTAAATTTAGTTTCATCAAAACAAAAGAAAAAATCGTTTGCAACATAAACATTTAAACTGTATACTCTTTTTGAAAGATTATTTTAGAAGATTCTCTTAAATTTTGATGTTATTTGATGTTTTGTTATTTAAAAAGCTTTCCTCTCTTATAACATGAAGAACCTTTTGTTAAATTGTTCACTTATTTAAATTTTTTTGTTAAAAAATATAATTTTTGGTCTTATTGTTAAACTTCTAAACTAGAAAAAATTTAAATTATTCGATTAATCGAATAATATTAAATTGTTCGATTATTTTTCGATTACAATTTTACCTCAAATAAGTTTTCGCGCGATTAATCGATTAGTACAAAGCGTTCATTAATTGCGCGATTAATCGATTATTACAAAACTTTCATTAATTGAATGCCCTAGTAGTTACTGATAAACTGTTTAAAGTGTAGTTATTCAAGAGGAAAGGTAATTGACACAAAACTAGTCATGGGACTGGATTTTGTGCGGGCTGATGCTATCTGTTAATATTACTTTTTATGAAGGAGATCTATCATATAAATATGGTTCACTCGGGACAATATCTGCGACAGGCATTATTTGTGACAAAGGTGATAATTAACCCTCTCCTAAAACATCGACATGTTAAAGTAACAAGTGGCCTTCATATAAAGTGTTAGAAATGGAATTGGTCCCTAACACTAAAGAAATGTTACGTGACAAGTTTGGTGCTAGTTGCCTTTCCCCTTGACTCAAGACTTTAATATTGACTAAATTTACAGTTGACAATTCTATTGGCTATTCAATTGGATAGTGTATTGCCAAGCCTATTGACTAGTATATTGACTAGTCCATTAATAAGTATTTTGAATATTCTATTGACTAGGTACCGAATTGACTAGTATATTAGCTATTCGGTCTTTTGACTAGTCTATTTTAATGACTAGTCTATTGACCAGCCTGTTGCGTAGTCAATCGACTTTTCTTTACGCTAATCTATTGGCTAGTCTATTTACTAGCCTTTTAGCTATGCGATTGAGGAATATTTTAACTATTCTATTGGTTAGTCTGTTCACTAGTCTATTAACTAGTCTTTTGAATAGTCCATTGCTGGTCTATTGCCTAGTCTACTGACTAGTCTCTTGGATAATATATGGCTACCCCTCTGACTAGTCTATTGACTTGTCTACTGGTTATTTTATTGAGTAACAATTCTATCGAATACTTTAATGAAGAGTCTATTAACCATCCTGTTAAAAAGTCAAATGACTTGGCTAGTCTATTGACTAAACTATCGTCTAGCCTATTAACTAGCCCTTAGGCTGGTCTATTTACTGGTATATTGAGTAGTCTACTATCTAACGATTTGACTGATCTATAAATTATTCTATTTATATAGAATATTTAAATGTTTAGCTTTCTTAATCTCTCGACTTTTCCCTTGCCTTTCTGATAAACCCTTAAGTAAAGTCGCAAGAAGTATGAAATATTATAAAATAATTACATTTATTTCCAACAAGAAAAGCACGTATTATTGAAAATAATGCAAAATATTTTTATTTCTCTTCATTTTTCAATTGCGCCTTTCCATACGATTGTAAAAATTAATGGCATCAATGTCATCACTCAAATACTGACAGAGTAATAAAAACTTTAAGTGGAAACGTGAGACAGATGTTGTTTGTAGAGATGGTAGTTTGTGAATATGAACATTAAAAGGAAGAAAAATTAATTGTCTCACATGTCGTTAGCGCGGTTGGGGTTGTGTCAATTTTAAATAAGCAATTTTATTGAAATGCACGGAAACAAAGTGCTACAGGTTGCCAAATAAAGAGTGATGAGTTTTTAAAGTGGGTTAACATCTCATATAAAAAAAAAATTGAAATACGAAAAATAAAAAAACTTGTTTGTTAATAATAACAACATTTTACAAACAAGCTTTTGTTTTTTTTATACTTAAAAGCCTTTACGTTGTTTCAAATACATACTTTGATTTTTTTTTTTTTTTAATTTTATTTTAAATAACTTTTCAAACATTGGGATTTATTAACATGTTTTAACAAGCTCTTGTTTTACCTTTTTTAAACCGCCACAAACTTAAATTAATTTTAACTTTTCAAATTTTATTCTACAACTTTATCTGTCAAAATTTTTTTTTTTAAATTTTTTCGTTCTAATCGGAAATGCTGTGTCTGTCTGTTAAATGTCTTAACAAAATCATTTTTTTAACTTTCTTTTTATTTTTTGATTATTATTTTTGTTGCCTTCAAAAAAGTTTTCAAAAAGTATTTAAAGAAGTGTCAAAGACCATGTTAAATTACTTAACAAGTAATTCATAGGAAAAGTTTAAATAAAACATGACAACTTAAATAAGAAAACACGACCAAATAGCAAACGCAAAAAAAAAGAATCAAATGTATTTAATTCAAAGCTAAACCAGGAAATAAAAAAAATTTTTGAGAAAAACAATATTTAAAGTTTAGCCTTAAAAAAAATACTTAAATAAATCAAACACATTTCTAACAAAATCTGCATAAAATGAAAATATATTTTCTATTTATTTTGTATAAGAAAGCAAAAATAAGCAGAATTCGTTTCCAACCATTTTCCAGATAACAGGAGTAGGTGTATTAATTTAAATACAGGCAATAAATATTGTCAGGAAAAGCCATAAATCACAGCTTCTTGTAACGTGTATGAGGAAATAAGGAAGTTAATAAAAATAAGTGAACGGTTGGATACAGGTGTTAAGGAATGTATAAGAATCGAATTAAATTAGATACATATTTATTTATAGAGCATGAAGAGTAAATGAAGAGTAAATAGTTGTTTGCTTATTAAATTAACAAATAATAAATAAAAAAAAATAAGCACTTAACTAAAGTGAATAAAATCAAAAGTTGGTAGCAGATTTTAATCGTTATGGTTTGTTTTGTTTGCAATTTCGTTTTTATACGTCTGGAAAAATTAGTAGCCTAGCTGCATTTTACAATTTTTTATGAATTTTCTAAAATTTCGAAATTTTCATAAAAAAATTATTTTTTTTTTTTCAAAAAAAAAAAATATGTTTCTAAAACGACTGCGCATATTAGAAAAAAGTTTTACCTTTCTTTAAGGAAATTTTATTGCGGAATTTCGGTTTTTTAGTTTTTTTTCAAAAAGCTAAAGCGTTTTTGAGTTACGCGAACATATGTTTTGTAACCTCCTCCATTTTCGAAATAACGGTATATCTCGAAAACCAGAGCTAACCTAAAGAAAACGGCTAGCATCACAGGATTCGTCGTACCCGAATTAGGTTAAAACAACCAGTGCCCAGCTTATCTAAAAAAAGTGTCAATAACTATCACAGTGTAAAGCTGAGATCACACGATTGGTCAAATGTACAGATCTTAGCCAAATTTTATCTGTACACTTTTGTGTGTGTGTACCGATAACTTTTTCAGTGTTCAGACGATTGTACCATTTTAGCCAAATATTTTCTGTGCTGATATGGCCACTACAAGCAAGTCACGGATATCGGTACAACTCTGTCATACGATTTGCCTTTATTTCACACAACAAAGAAACAGCTGATCAGTTGTGCATAAATTTTAAAAACATTTTGTAATTTTCGGGGGAAAAAAAATGATGTCCATACGAAGAAAAAAGAAAATAGCTGCAATAATATGCATTTGTGCACATTTAATTAAGAAAAACAAAATTGAAGCTAGAAAAAAGTTGAGAAAGCGAAGTGTTTGGGTGCGGGATTGGCTTCAGAAGAGAAGTACGTATGTAAAAACTCTGTGCGAGTTTCGGGAAGTGGACAATCAAAACTGTTTGTTTAAAAACTATTTGCGCATGAATGAAGCCACTTTTAATGAGCTCCTTCAATTAGTTTCTCCAAACATAAAAAAAAGTGACACCAACATGCGGAAAGCAATACCAGCTAATGAACGTTTGGCGGTTACACTTCGCTTCCTTGCCTCTGGAGACAGTTTCAAAAGTTTGTCTGTTGTTTTCCGTATTGCGCCGAACACCATATCTATATTTGTGCCTGAGGTTTGCGATGCAATTTACAAAGCATTGAAAACTGGATATTTAAAGGTACACATAATCACATTTAAAATACATATGTATGTATATAAATTAATATCACAATATTCATTTGCTAGACCCCAAACAACGAACAGTTGTGGATTGTATTTCCCCAATAAATTTTATTTTAATATCGGTTGATTGGCCACTATGATCGGGCAGTAAGTGGCGGAACAAATTATCGGTACGTTTTAGAATTTTTTCTTTCTATGAAGCGTTCACACGATCGGTACAACAGAGTTGTTTTTTATCTGTCTATCGGCCAAAAAAATTGTCCTATCTGCCTTTTGCCAAATATTTTCTGTCATTCACACGATCTGTACATAAAAATTTACAAAAATCTGTACATTTGACCAATCGTGTGATCTCAGCTTAAGCGACAAACAAATCGACGGACTTTTGTAGCTGATTCGGTTTATAATTCGGGTTAAATCTTCGTATTAAATACATCACATTTTTTAAGCTTAGCGCAAATTAAACTTATTTTCGATATATTTTTCTAAACTGAATAAACTGAGAGCCTTCTGCATCTTCAGAAACTCATAGAAAAATGCATCTCCATATTGATGATGCCCTAACATAAGAATTCTGACATCAATGTTATTACAAATGGCATTAATGAGGCAAAAAGTGACATTAATCCAATGACGAAAGTCCTTAATAAATTTTTTTCATAATTTGTGACATCAAATCGATGCCACTTTATCGTATTATTAACATTATTTTTATGTTTAACAAGTAAAATAGGAAGCCAAAATTCCCATATTCTATTTGTTTAAATTATTTAGTTAAATACATAAAATTTTCAAAGTAGAATGATAACGAAAACCATATCGAGAGAGTTCTTCCGTTAACAAAGAGGGGAATACAACAAAAGTGAAACGAACATGTGTAACAGGTAGGTAAATAATAATATTCTCTCACTTTGACTTGAGCCAATCGCAATGACTAAATTTAATGACACTTCGTCATGAGTGCTTTCTCCGATATTACTAAGTCATCGCACTGGTGACTCCGATTCGTCATTGCTGTGATGCCGATGTGTCATCCCATTGATGACAAAATTTCACCTGATGACAATTTGGCCAAGTGATGTAAAGGCTTACATCACAATAATTAAAAGTGTCATGGGGTCAAAAACTAAGGCACTTGTCACAGTAGTGATGTCAAAATACATCAGCATTATGACGCCTTTTCTAGCAGTGTAGTCGGACGGTGCAGGGTTCCAATCACTACAACATGTGGCCGAGAGTTGTAAATATAGATTATAACAGCTTCAAGTCCGGTTGCATATTCCGGACCAGTTCTCGCATAAAGCGAATGAATTGTGTTCTTTAAACCAAAACCCAGCAAATACAGAGCATTACCTTGGAGACATTCATATTCGGCTAGTTGGCCGAGCTTCATCTACTTTTTTTATAGCGTTCACACATTTTTGTCATGCAACATTCTTTTCTTAAGTTCGTGTGGTCCCCCATTTCCTCGCTTTTGGATAAATACTACTGCTTGCAACCATTTTGAATTTGCAGATTAAGTGGCTCCCAATAATTGCGCTAGTTTTTAATGAGATTTACAGCAATATAAATGGAGTAGTGTCTCTTGTTGCCTACAATATTCAAAATTTTTTTGAAGATCTGGGCGGTCATGTTTTCCGTAAAATACTTATAAATTCTGAACCGAACAAAGGATCTCTTGCAAGTTAATATCGTTAAAACATATTCGAAATAATCATAAGCAACCCATCGCTATAATTCAACTGCACTAAAGGTCCTATTCTAGTTGGATGTAAATTTTACATTAACATTGACACCTCACAATGCAGATATCATCACTGTGCTCTCAACTCTGGGTTAAAGACTATTTGCACACTAAACTTTGGAATAGGAACTAAAGCCTTTTAACGGAGCTGTAAAAACTGCTATCAACAGACATTGAAATCAAAGTGAATTAGTACAGCAGGTTTAACAAGCTACAGACACTAAAGACGGACTGGACTCGTCTATTTCTTTTAAACAAAATGGGTTTTCAGACAAAATTTGCTGCGGACTTCGGAACGCCTTAAGGGTTATTTCAAACAATTTTAAATAAAAGAAGTTTTTGTTGTACTCAAAAATAAAACCAAAACTCTTTATTAAAATGCAGTGCTTGAAAGTAATGTACAGTAGTGTAGCAGAATATACACACACATAAAAGGTCTTGAAACTTATATGAAAGTTTTTTCTTTGTTTATTTCAGGGACGTAACAGTTATAAGATAAACGATAAAAAAAATCTGATTTAACAATTATTACCGATACATTTACCTAATGGTTATAATCAACCATTAAAAAGATATATATTTTATTTTGGTTATTTTAACCAATTGAAATGAGATATATATTTTTTTGGTTATAAATAATCGTTATATAAACCAAAAAAATTTTTGGTTGAAAATAACCATTATTTCAACCAAAAAAAATTTTTTTTTGGTTACTACTTCAAAGATTCGACTTTTTCAGTGCATTACGAATGAAGGAATTACACTGTACATAATCGAAACTCAGTAATCACACTAAAATAAGAAAGAAGTTGGTCTCATTTATTAACATTTTTGGTTAATTTAACAAACATTAGGGATCTTAAAGAATTCTCTGAGAGTTACATCTAAGATCACTAAGGACCAGTTTCAGGGCTGAGAATGCGCGCTCGACACTGACTTCAGTTGCTGGAGCTGCTTGAACAATATCCACCAGCTGTTTTAAAAACGGAAAAGTATATTTTTTTTCATCCTAGTATTCTAAAAGGTTGGCATCTACATATATCTACTCTTCCCTCCCGGTTAGTGTCGATTTCTCCGAGAGTGTTTAAAAGCACTTTTGACACTGCGCTTGGAGTTTCATCATCTGAAGACGAATCGACTTCCAAGCTTCGTAAGGTCTGGCGAATCAATGAAGACGTGCTCGTTTGTGACGTTTCATCAATAAAAACATCGCTTTGTAGAGGACTCTGCATCGCTTGTGGGAGATTTCTGTCGACCTAAAACAGAACAAAACGGTCGCCATAAATATAATGCAAATGTAAACATAAACACTTTCTAACCTGTTCTATTGCAAAAACAAAAACAACTTGCTTTATTGTTTTCGCAAAAATAAAGTGAGTTTATCTTTTCTTACAGTCCCGATATTGTTACAAGTAAAACTGTTGCTTATAATTCTTATTCGCTTAACAGTTTTATATGTATAATATTTTTAGTTTTTCTAAAAACATAACAGTTATTTTCGGTCCCTGGTTTATTTGAATAAACTTGAAGATTCCTAAGCAACAGTTTAATTTTGCATAACAATCATACATCTTAAGCAAACAAAACTTTAACAATTAACAATTTTATGCAAACATATTATTTACCCTTAAAACTTAAAAATATTTTTCATAAAATAATTTTTGCATTAAAATGTTCACCATAACATCTTTATCACATAATAGAAATTTTTTAGCAAATATTCTATCAACTTTATTAACTTTAGTTTTTTTTTCAGTTTATAAAATAGTTTATAATTTACGTTATGCAAATATTCGCATGAAACTCTTGGAATTTATTTATCTAACAAAAAGCCTTAAATGCTTAGAAAACTTTCTTTTATTTTAATTTAAACCAAAGTTTTGCAACAACTTGTAATAGAAAGATAAATATAAGAAAACATTTGCCGGAGGCATAAATCAAAAAATGCTTATCGCAACAGGTATACAAAAATATATTAACGTAGATGTTCTTCAACCACTTCACTAATTTACCTCTTACACAGTGGCTATAACGTAGTACTTGAAGGAGATGCTCCACCAACAAAACCAAAGGGGGCTACAATTGGTCAGAAGAAGAAATATTTTAAACAACATACTTCGATCGATCCTCTAGAGGAAATTATTTGCAGAAGCATAGTAGAGGATGGAATGTCGGAGAAAAGTTTAAAAAAATCCGAAGTTATATTGACTCCTTTAAAATCTCAGTGCCCGAGAGTGAAGCAACAATTTGGAGCTACATTGACAAGTTTTATTAAAAAAAAATGTTTATTTACTCAAGTACTAATTTTTTCTAATATTATCGAAAAAAAATAATCTCGTAGCTTATTAAATTTCTAGATTTAGAATTATTCGATTAATCGATTAATTTTAAAATTTTATTCGTTTAATCGAATAAGTTAAAAATTCCAAATATCGATTAATAGTTTAATCGAACAAAAATAAAACCCGATAAATTAAATATCCTTTCGAGAATATACCCGATTAATTAATATAAATCTTTGAGTGAAATGAATTATGAAATTATGTTAAAAAATAATTATGTAAAAAAATAAAACAAAAATATAAGCTAAATTACTCACTAAACATGACTGTTTTTTTTTTAATTCAAACAGACATATACATTTGGTTTGTTTATTCGACTTAAAACTTAAAAAAAAAATATACATTTAAAACAAATACTTTATATTCAGGGATGTGCTGGAAATCGCAAATGCAAAACGCAAGAATTTTAAAAGTCGTTTTTTAGTTAGATTTCTGTAATAAAAGAATTTTATGACAAATATTATACAAACATTTCTCTATTAAACAGAATTTTATAACAAAAATTATAAAAATTAAATTAAAAGTTTATTAAAAACAGCCTCCAAATTCTTGCGTTTTGCGTTTGCGATTTCCAGCACACCCCCCATTATTATTATTCGATTAATCAATATAAATTCTTTGATTAATCCTTTAATCGAAATGAGCAATTTTTAATTATTCGAACAATTAGTCATCCAAAATTGTTCGATTAAGCGAACTAGAATAAATCGACTGAACACGCTATTATTTACTAAATAAAAAGTTTATTCTATTAATATTTTATATAAATGTTTCATCAAACTCGCGTGCCATATACGTAGACGTGTGGCGATAATAACTGACCACAATTACGTTATTACAGTTTAAAATATTGAACGGTAGTAATCAAGACAAATTCAACTACAACAATCCAAAAACAACAGAAAATTATAGGGTTTTATGCATTGCATTGCTAGTACTTACGGTACGAAATGTCAACCTTTCCTAACAAAACACTAACAAATCAACACAAATTGGTTTGAACTGTTAAAATCAGATC
Organism: Pollenia griseotomentosa; assembly: GCA_963931875.1. Classification (NCBI taxonomy): domain Eukaryota; kingdom Metazoa; phylum Arthropoda; class Insecta; order Diptera; family Polleniidae; genus Pollenia; species Pollenia griseotomentosa. The sequence goes on along the minus strand of OZ007564.1, from coordinate 121,541,309 downwards.
TCGTTTTGATACCACCTGTAGTTGAATTCGCTTAAGTAGTATTAATATAGAGAGTAAACAAAAACTCCGTTAACATTAAAATAATAATGTGATTTAATTTACCATAATATGTTTAAATAGTTTCGCCAAGATTAGTTTTTTTGCAGGTGGCCGTATTGAAAAATTTTATTTTTCTCTAAGTGTTTACTATTTGTATTAACATTTTTTATTCAATCTATATAATTATAAGGTAATAAACCTTAGTAATAATTGTTTATTAAATATTTAAATAACAAATCGATTAAACAATCTTTAACCCTTAAACTTTTTCCACCTTCAGAAAAATACCATTTTTGCTACACAATAGAAATGATTTTTTATCCAATGCCAAGGGAGTTTCAGTCTTGTCACAAACTGAGAACTTAAAATTACGCAGCAGATACGCCAGACCGATACGAGTCTGCATAAGCCCAAAACGCATGCCAATACAATTACGCGGACCATCACCGAACGGAAGCCACTCTATCGATTCCCGTTGTTTAACATTTTCGGTAGAAAACCGATCAGGATTAAATTTTTCCGGCTGGGGGTACAAATCGGGATCATGGTGAATGGCGTAGGCGGGTATAATAGCAGGCATGCCTTTTTTGATAATGTATTTAGGGTGACCAGGTACCACATAATCGGATAAAGCTTGACGGCTTAAGTGGGGTACAATGGTGTATTTTCGAAGAGTTTCTGAAACAAAAGATACAAATTTAATTAATATTTTCTGTATTAATGAAATCTATTTGCTAAAACCTGATATAACCTGCCCCATATAATGTAAAGCATGCAAAGTTTCGTAGTTTATTTGACCATTTGTATCAAATGCTTTATTTATTTCCTGGCGAAGGTTTTCTTGAATCTCCTCATTTTGTGCCAATTCGTAAAGAGCAAATCCCATAGTCGAGGAAGAAGTTTCAAAACCTGCCAAAAAAAATACAAAAGCCTGGGCTGCCATTTCCTCAATACTTAACTTCACCGCCTTCTCACCACCTTCACCGTTTTTCAAGTCAATAAGGATACTTAGAAAATCCTTGCTTACTACATTATTAGCCTCCCGATAATTTACAGTCTCCCTTACAATACGCATAAAAAAGTTGGTAACTTCATCGCGAATCATTTTCATATGCAATCTTTTGGCCAAGTCGGGAAATGCCTGCATAAAACCCGTTAAAAACTTGCCATGTCTGCGCTTTGTTAGAGAACGTTTGCCCATTAAACGAAATTCTGCATTGGGATCTTTCAAACTATTGCAATCTATACCAAAGGCACAGGTGCCTATGACATCGGTAGTGAAACGTGCCAAAAGCTCCTTAATTTCCACAACATTATTATCCAATCTCATTTGCTCGAATACATCCACAAACTTTTCGGCCACTTGTATAACAGTGGGATACATAAATTTCATTTTACCAGAGGTGAAAGTAGGTGATAATTTTTGTCTTAAACTTTTCCATTTGTGGCCGTCCAACAGAAATAAATGTCCAGTTAAAGGATCGTCTTTTTCATTATGAAACACACCACGATCTGTGAAATTGCCAAAATCTTTTATTAAAATATTTTTAACTAAAGTCAAATCTAAAACTACTACGGCCGGCCTTTGGAAAAAGTAAAATCCACAGAAGGGACCAGTTCCCTTAAATTTTTCATACACTTCGCGTATACACTCGGCCATGCTGCGTTTGGTGTGTAGACCTTGAAAGTTACCGGCCAATAGGCTGGGTTTATCATGGGCAATGCCCTGTTCTTTCCAGTAGTTTAAACGTTTTTTAATAAAGTAAACTGCCAAAGAGGCTAATATTATAATTGTATATAATAAATTTGTAGTTATGGCCATTATTTAAAATATAGTTTTATTTTTCTGATCACTTTCTACTAACTATTCACTTAAGAAGCTTTTTGCAAACTGAAGTGCTCAGAATGAGTTGTTGATAATTTATAAATGATTTACATGTTGTAAAATAATTTTTTTTGTTGAATCATTGAAGCGACGAGTTTTGAAAATATTATTTTTTTTTAAATGAAATAAAGTCAACAGTGAAATGACAGAAATTGTAATAATGCTAAAGTATCGGGTGATTTATTTAGATCACTGATGGACATGCTCTCATTTTTCCGGTCAGTTCTTACAATGTTGTAATTTTTATGACAATGGTGCCTTTGTCAGATGCATTAATTTTACATATCTGCCAAATGAAAATTAGTTTACAATGTTCATACAGTTGCAAGACATTTTTAGTCAATTTTAATGACAACATTGTAAGATCTGACCATCGTCTGTACGAAGCTTAAGGCTTCAAACTTCTGCTTAAGCGTACTCGAACTTTATAAAATTCTCTCTCTGTTCAGTTTTTACAAAAAGAAAAAAAAACTGTTTTCATTCTGTTGCTGTTTTCGCATACAATTATAAAATCATCGTAGTATGAGTCTTGCTCATTATTGATTTAAATTTGCATTTAAAAGAAATTTTACTTTAAATAGTTTTGTTCGGAAAATTTTTGTTTTTGTTTTTGTAAAAATACCTCTTATTAAGACTATTATCTTAAGAATTTAATAACAAATTGTACATAATATATGCTCATAAATAATAATAAATAAGATAACTCTTCACCAGGGAAACCAAAAATATTCTTTAAAGAAAAGTATTTTGTGGGCAGCAAAATCTTGAAAATAGTCCCTAACAATTGCAAAAAAAAAGTCTTAAGAATAAAAACTATTTAACAGTTTAATAATATTTTCAGAGAATAAACAAGTTAAAAGAAATGTAGGCGTTAAAATTTGACCATATGTTACATGAAAATGTAAGTATAAGTGAGTAGACATCATTTAAACTCAACTACTCTGATTCACTCATACTCACGAGAGCAATAAATATGAGTGCGACGTTAACATAATGCTCATACTCATAAATGACCTCAGTTTGATTTCCGGAAAATAAAGGGTGGTTAAAATTTAAGGGGCCATGTTGATTTTGAATAAAACACAAATTATTTAGGAATTGTTTGTCATTTCTTTTTATTATGATAATATTGGTATAGTTCAATTATGTATGGAACAAAATATCGGCCAAATGGCCGCACACCTCCATCCATCCGGCGGCACACCTCCATCCGATGGTTTAAATTTTCGATGACGCTGAGGCATAATTGAGGTTCTATGCCGTTAATGTACCAAATTAGCTCTTGAACTGGTGCTGGCTTATCGACGTTCACCTTTTCTTTCAAATAACCCCAAAGAAAGAAGTCCAACGGTGTCAATTCACATGATCTTGGCGGGCAATTGACATTGCCACCACGTGAGATAACACGGCCATTGAATTTACCGCGCAAAAGAGCCATTGCTTCGTTAGCTGTGTGGCAAATTGCACCGTCCTGTTGAAATCACATCTCGTTCACATCCATCTTTTAATTAGGGCCATAAAAAGTTCGTTATCATCTCACGATAGCGAACACCATTCACAGTAACTGCCTGACCGGCCTCATTTTGGAAAAAATACGATGATGCCGCCAGCCCATAAACCGCAGCAAATAGTCGCTCTTTGTGGGTGCATTGGTTTTCCGACAATCACTATTGGATCATCATTCGCCCAAATGCGGCAATTTTGCTGATTGACGAATCCACTGAGGTGAAGAGGATTTTCTTCGAAAATTGATCATCCACCGTTGCATTTCTTGCTACCATTCTAACCATTGACGAGGTTTGGAATGGTCAAGAGGCTTTAGATCTTGAGTCAATTGCACCTTGTAAGAGTGTAAATGCAAGTCTTTATGCATAATGTTCATCAACGACGAGCGTGAGAGTTGCAATTGTTGGGCACGACGACTAGTTGAGGTGGACGGCTCTTCAGACACACTATCGCGAACAGCAGCAATATTATTTTCTGCACTACGAGCATGCACTGGTGCTTTCACATCTCCTACAGACCCGGTTTGCTCAAATTTTTGCACGATTTTTGTACGCACATTTGGACGATTAAATTGACCGAAAAAATAACGAAGTGCATGATATGCATTTCGATTTGAACGCCCATTTTCATAATAAGCCTGAATAACTAACGCATTGCTCCAATGTGTATCTACCCATGGTTCAAATTGAGTTGGTCTGAAATTGAGAAATGTCAAATGAAATGCAGAAAAAAATTTGACGTTTAGGTGTGGTTCACATTCAACATCAGCCCTTAAATTTAACCAACCTTTACTTATAATTCTCCATTTACCGTTTTAACAGAACAGATCAAACTCACAACTTCATAATCAGCGCTGCCAGATAAATTTGCCAAAAAATCTTCCACTTCATACATAAAACTGAAGTAAACTGTATTGCCACATCGTCACTTTGCTATTTCGGGGACAAATCTGGCAGCCTCACCACTACATAAATGTTGCTTAGTATGAGTACGATGAGTTTAATCCCTGCAAGAAATGTCACTAGTGAATAAAACTGATTCACTATTGACACAGTCACCAGTACTAGTGACTCATTATACCCCAGACCATGTGCGTGTCATTGAAAATCTACTACTGACGTTGGTACTATTGACTAGGTAGTTCTTTTGGGAACATATGTAGACATTAGAACCAGAGAATCACTAGTTCATTTTAGTAAATAAAGTCTACACTTTTGGTACGAATGCGAATAAATTAAAATCTCTTCTTATAATTTCTTCAACTTTTATAGGAATTATACTTCTCAGTTGTTATTGATAACGAATTATTCATATTAAAGGCAAATAAATTTTCAAATTAAGTGTAGTATAGACATTTTGTTGATTATGTCAACCAAAAAGTCGACAAAACTGGTGACTTGGAGACACTTGCACCCAGGTATCCTTCAGGGATAACACGGTAACAGCTAAGTTTACGATTTTTTTACAAATAGCTTGGTTTCAAGTTCACAACCACCGTTAATAAGTAGGCGGGATAGGAGAAGCGGGCGTGGCACAAAATAGAGGTACATATGTATATCTTGAGAACGCCTTTAGCTAAAGTTCCCAAATTTGGTATAAATTGCTTCAACAAGTAGAAAAAGTTGGCGGAATTGAAAAATCTGGCAAAAAAAAAAGGTAGGAATGGATTAGAATGCGTGGCACTGCCCTTACAAAGACATTATAGTTTTCTGTATATCTAGGTACAACGTGGTTGATTGTCAATATGCAACTTCTGTCAAAAAGTGGACGCGATTAGCTAAGTGGGCGTAACTCTAATAAAATTTTGTTTATTTGGAAAAAGTAATTGGAAAAAAATTGGTACAAATAGATTAATTACACTGTGCTAGTTGAAAAAACAAACAAGCCGGTCACATGGCGTTTTAACATAATTCGGGTACGCTGAATCCAATGGTGCTAACCTTTTTTTAGGTTAGCTCTTGTTTTCGAGATATACCGTTATTTCGAAAAGTGTCAAATTCAATACATAAAATCTGTTAAAAAGTGGATGAATTAGATAAGTGGGCGTGGTAGGTCCCATACAAGTAAAACATACATTTCTGTATTTCTGGACAACGGTTAAGGGAAAAGTTTTTAAACTTGGACGTAACAGTAAAAGAATCTAAATTAAGTACAAATTCCTTCGTTTTCAATATATAAAAATTTATAAAAATTTTTAAAAATCTTACTTATTTTATTTCAATTGGGGTACCAAAGCGCACTGGGTTAAGCAAGTCTTTTATAAATATTGGCAACTGTAAAGAAAAGCTTGTTAATGTTTTGAGTGTGTCGATTGTCGCGCTGCCTTTTTCTAACAATCTCACTTGCTGATATTTTAAAAATTTTAATAAAACTTTTAATTTTTTTCTCCTGAGCTCCTGTTACTCATTGTCTTCGTTTTTTATATTAATTGAATCAAAACTTTTTTTGTTTAAAAATAAAAGTTAAAAGTTGTTTATGTATTTAAGAAAATCTGCTTGTCATATTTTTTTTTTTTTTTTTTTTTGTTTTCATTAATTTTCTAGTGTTTTACCAGAGGTAAACAATGATTTATAAAAAAAAAAGTCGCCAAGCCCCAGCAAACAGCTGCTGAAATATAAACAGTAATTTAGCAAAAAAAAAAACGTTTAAAATATTCTTTATATATTACTTAATTAATAGTTTGCAAATATACAAACAAATATAAAACTATTAATTAATAACAAGCCACAAGAAAAATGCTTAATAATGTTAGTAATCATTAAAGAGATTAAATTGTTTATAAATATAAAACAAATAAAATAGAATTTGAGTGGGAGAATATGAAGAGAGAACTAGAGATAGCGAACGAAATTTAAGTAGTTTTACTTGTACATATGTATATATTTAGCAAATATTTTAAATTAATATAACAAAGTTTTCAAAATAAAATTAAAACATATTGAAGCAGAAATTTAATGTTTACAACACATGACTGTATGAAGTAGTTGATGCAATTTTCTTAAATTATTAATTTGTTGTGGGTATAAGAAGGGTAAGGTTAACATATTATACTTTAATGTCAGTAATTTAAATCTAGATTTTAAAAACTGAATTAATTTTTAAAAATTAAAAAGTTCGTAGAAGACATTTTGCAAAAAAGTGCAATAAATTTGTTTTTGAGTATTTGTCAATTAAATAAATTTTTTTTTATTTAATAAAATTTTTATTAACTGCCCAGTAAAAAATGTGCTCCAAATGGATCAGGTTTTAGGTATGAATTCATACCTCAAACCGCTTCAAACCTGCTGATGGGATGCCTGATTTTTGTATGATGTGTTCCCGGTTTGGATTACTATTTTCTGCTGACAATAAGCGCTTCTTTCAACATGCAAGCAAAGCACTCCTTAAGAGCTTTTTTAACGGCTAACTATAAAAACATATTCATTTATGTTTTGATTTTACTTGTTTAAATGCCATTTTTAATCATTTTCGTAATGCATAATAATTTTTTTCACTTTAAAACCTTCTTAGTTGTCAGCACTAAAATAGCAGCTTTTCTGTTTATTTTATTCTTTATCATTTACTTCTGTGTTAGAGCTCTCTTATTGAAGCCCTCGATTATGCGCTTTTTCTCTTAAGTGCTTCAAGAAACTCGAATTTTTTTTACTGGGCAGGCTTGCCAGAAGAATTCAAATTAAAAGTGCTAAATCGATAAAAAAAAGTGCTAAATTGTTCTACAGTGAAAAACAAAAGTGCTAGTTTTGTAACATTGATTTATATGAATATAATAAAAAATTTACATTTGAATATGTTTTACATATTTATTTTGTTTAATATAAACACTTATTACAATGTTACATTATAATTTATTTTATGACGATTTCTTTTCTGAGAAATATGTTGCATTAATGTAACATGGTCTACATTTTTGTGTTCTTTTGTGAATAAGTTGATGCAAAACATGTTGCATATTTAACCCTTACTTTTATTAAAGGTGTTTATACTGCCCTGTTATACAACTTTAGTACTTACTACTTTGTTCGTAGAACCAATAGTTTCGATAGGAAAAATTGTGTCATGAAGTGCAAATTTGTTAAAAAAAAAATAGGGCTGTTTCGGTAGAACCTTGCGCACGCACTGATTAAAATTTTAAAAATTTTTTGCATAACAATATTAAAATAACCTTGCAAAAACATTAAATAATATATATCGTTACCTTACCTTTCATTGTTTCTTATGTGTTGGATCAACGCAAAAGCCCATAAACAATTTTGGAATTATATGATAAACGCTAAAAGACCTAACTAACAGTTTGCACAATATGCAACTTTGTCAATTGTTGTTTGGTTTTGCGTTTGTGCAAAAAATTTTAATTGTCAACATTTGTTAAAAAAAAAAAACAAAATGTGTATGTAAATATTGCACATGCCTTTTAAAATGATGTTTAACAATAATATATAAAATTGTGCACTTAAGCGCAAAATAAATTGACAAAACAAAAATAATAAAAAAATCTGGTGATACGAGTAATGAAAATTAAGGGTGCGGTAAATATTTAGTTTCACATTTACAAACTACTGAATGCAAATAATTAAATATATTGTAACAAACGTCAAAAATTCGAAAATACTTCTAAGGAAACATCAGAAAACTAATTAAAGCTAATTTTATTTAAGATTCTTAACGCGATACTTATAAAGGCTAGTTTACACTATCACACAAGTCTTATTTATTCCATAATACTGCGAGATAGAAATCTAATGAGATTGTTGCGACTGTCAAAAAGTCAATTTTAACAGTTTAGCTTGTATTCATTCACACTATCACACATAAAATAATACGTTTATATGCGTTTGTTAAAATGCAACCTTGATCAAATGAAAAGTATTATGGTTTAAAAAAATTTTTAAAAATAATCAAGTCGTATGGGATGTAAAAATTTTTCGTCGTGTTCATAACAAATACATAACCACAATTACACTTAAACACAAGAATGATAGAAATAACGAATGCGCCTTGCGCATGTTTTACCGTTTGATGACGTAGTAGTTCCCTTGTGAAGATTACCAAGTCTCTTTTATATGTGAATATCGCAATTTCTTACAAAAAATTTATGTATTACGTGTAAGTTGGCAGCCCTGCAACTAATTTACTCAGAGAGTTCAAATAAAAAATATTATATCAATTGTCAAAAAATTAAGAATTTTGCTTAATATTTTATATTAAAAATATCATTACAATAAATAAAATTTTTAAAAGTGTTCAAACGTGTGTTAAAAGTAGTGAAATAAAGTAAAATAAAATATAAATAAAAATAGAAGAGAGCAGAAAAGAAACATAAAGTGTGCAGTGGGCAAATGCCAACAAATTAACCGCAAAAACACAAAGGGGAAATTGTGCGAAAAACTAACGTGTTGCGCGCTTTTAATAAAATGTCTATATTTTTAACTATAGCTAACATAGAGATATATAATATATATTTATGTAAGTCCAAAATAAAATTATAAAGAAAAAAGTAACTTCTAATAAAAAATTTTCAGTTTTCAAATAATTTAAATAGAAAAATAATAAAGTGTCCCACTGTCATGTTTACACATAAACATTACAGTTTGAAAGCTAAAAATTATTAGCCAACGAGAACGAAGGTTGCGTGACGTCACAGTTCCTACATGCGCAGTAAAAAATATTTATATATGCCTGATGTCGTTATCTTTATTTCTATCATTCTTGCTTATACATGTGTCGTGATTATTTGACTTTAACAGTGGAAAAGGAAATACGAACGGAAAAGTTTACTTTTTTTGTGTTTTTGTGACTTTGTTGTTGAAAGAAAGAAGTAGAAAGACAGAAGACATACAAAATGCTTTTGTATAGAATGTAAACTGCACTAAACAGGGATTCTTGGACTGCTCTGCTTGTTTTCATACCTGCTTAGCCAGAAATGAACCTTACCGCTGAAAATGATTTGACGATTAAAATCCGTTTCAACTTCCGGTTGATTCCCAGCCCATTCACTGAACACACGACGCAATTGATGGTCCGCTGTCCTTAATTCTTTCACCAATTAGATCTCAAATATGGTCATGAATCGATCCACAGTGCTCTATAAGCTTGGCAAACAGAGCGCGAATTTTGGAAATTAATTTCCACGATTTTCAGAAGTTGCTCTCGCATGGTGATTTGCCAAAGTACAAAAAAAGTCTTACATGTATCCCGATCGAAAGGTCTATTCTTCTGAAAAAACCCTTTCCTTATTTTTTTATTTAAAAGGCCTAAAAGGCCTTAAAATGGACTTTATTGGAACTTTTCGAGAACAAAAACTCTTAATTTTTCGCCGGTGCCTAAAACTTGAAATGAAATTACACACTTTTGCGGCTTTGATAACACAGTGCAGCATTTTCAAGGTTATCAAATGTGCACTTCATCTGGATTATAGTTGCTGATAGAACATATCGAAACTAGCCAAACCCGTTTGGGATTTTCTGGCTTTGTAGCTCGGATTAAGATTTTATAGCATCATTAACATTTTAACTAAAACTTGATCCTGAACATTATTTTTTAAGAAAACGTATTATTATTCACCGATTAGAATTTTGTTTTTCTGTCTTAAGCGTTATTGTAGCTATAGAGTAAGTGAAAAAAGTGTAAAACAAACTGATTCGAAAAAACGGCTTCTTGTGTTTCAAAATCGCAAAATTTTTAAAAAAAAATGACCATTTTTTCTACTTTTTTGCCAGCCAATCGGATGCTCGGACATCGTTAAATTGACTCATAAAGTGATTCTAAGTCTATCTGTGTACTTACATATGGGTCAACCCAAATCTGTTAAGGTGTTACAAACATCAGCACAAACGCATAAAACCCTCTTCACTATCATAGTGTGGTTATGATGAGGTGCACATATTATGTGTTGCACTGTGTAATCAGTATTTACAATTTTTTCCAAAATAATCTGTAGAAAATAAGTTGATTTGCAGATTTGAAAAAAAAAGCATTAAGAATGTTTCTTGATAAATATTTATATGTTTTGCTAAAATCTTGTACAAAATTTTTAGAAATTTTTGTTTTTTCGTGCAAAAGGACTTTATCTTGTTGCTTTTACAACTTCTTTAGGTATCAAAAGCAAATAAAAATTCTTTTCAAATTTCCCACGCCAAATGATAGATAGATAGATCTGTAGAAACAGTTAATTAATGAACATTATATTTTGTTTTATAATAATAGAAAACCTAATAAAACAAAACAAATAAAACAGTGTATTAAATGTCTAGATGTTTAATTAAAAAAAAAATATATATGTATGAAGATTTCGAATGACTAAGCAAATATTTGATAAGAATGTCTCTATTCTAAAAGTTGAAAAAAAATGCAAACTAAAAAAAAAAATAAAAAAAAGCTTTATTTGAAAATCACTGATACAAATGTAAGCAACCCTTTATTAATGTAAGGGAAGAGAAGAATAGTTAAAGATGTTCAGTAGGCAACGTGACTTGTCATTTACTCTACAGTAAAGTATTGCTTTCAAGCTTTTTGTTAACGCTAATGGTATGTTCAGACCTAACAAATATTTGACGAAAATATCCAAAAAAAAGCGTGAACAGTAAATTGATCAAGCTTTGACTTTATTTTTTAACAATTTTTTATGGATTAACTAAACTTTATTTGTAAGAAGAAAATTGTGTAATGTAATTTAGAAAATGTTAAATGATGTTTGATTTATCAATCTTTTTGTAAAAGCAAAATATTTTTTATTTAAACTAGTGGTTACGTGTTGGACGTCAAATATTTGATAGGTATGAACATACCTTTAGAGTTAACAAAAAGCTTGAAAGCAATTTTTATTTGTCTAAAACGCTAGCTTTTTTTAATATCCTAAAATATTAATTTGTTCAAACATTTAATACAAACAAGAACTTAAAGCTTTTTAATATTTATTTTTTTTTTTAATGTTTTATTTCTTTTTTTTTTAATTCCTAGCTAAGCCCCGCGAAGCTATGTGCTTGTCTGCAGGAAAGAAACCAGAGCCTCTGGCGGGAATCGAACCCGCAACCCCGGCGCTGATAGACTAGCTCACTACCAGCTAGCCTACCGGGGCACTCAAAGCTTTTTACTAAAGCTCTAACTTCAATCGTTTAAAAACTTTACAAGTAAAGCTGGGATCACACGATTGCCGCAATGCACCAATTTTCAAACTTTTTAATACCCCAATCGTGTGACTGCACAACCAATTGGATCATGTACCAATCAAGGACAATATTGTGCTTACTTTTACCAATCAAATGCTGCGGCAATCGTGTGACTGTTTTCTATGCAACCGCGCGTCAATAAAAATCACAAAAATGCACCAATATTTATTGTGTTCTTGTGCGGCAATCAAACAACACAATACGCACCAATATTTGCCTTTTTTTAATAAATTTACTTTTTTGTGTTTCTTTAAGTAGGTAATGAAGATAAATATTTATTTATTTATTATGCATTTTAATTTTTTGTTAATTATTGCTATTACCAAAATATGTATGTATTAGGGCGGGTCGATTTTTTTTTAAATCGTATAGCAAAAACGTAATCTACATCAAATTCTAAGAAAATTCTCCAAAGAAACCATGGGTCTAAAATAAAATCCTAATCCGCGCCTCTCGTCTTGAAAATTTATATGCCCGCCTTTGGCAAAAAAAAAAAATTTTTTTGAAAAAAAAGCTTTTTCCAAAAAGAAATCGAATTTTCTGAATAAAATTGTTTAGTAAGGTAGTTGTTTTGCTCTTTATATTTTTCTACACTCAAAATCTTTTTACATTAAAAAAAAATATTCACCCAAGTAAAAAAGTTTGTAAATAATTTTGTATCTAATATTTTTATAAGGAACATAGATAAAAAAATATTCTTTCATAAAAAGTACCAAATTCATACTCGTAATTTTTTGAATAAGTTTCGAATGTGGTATAAACTTTACTTCTAAGTTTATTGGCCCAAAAGGTAGATGGGGTGACAAAAAAGTACCAAAATTCAGGTTTACCCCTTTTTTCCTAAAAGAGCTGAATTTCAAAAAAGTACCACCAACCTGTGCGCTTATTTTTCAAAAGAACAACGATAAGTATTACAGTTTTTTTTGTGTCTCTTTTAGTTTTGGAGATATAAATGATCGAATTTACCTGTTTTTACCCTTTTTTACCCCAAAAACATTCGAATTTCCAAAAATCCCGCCTTAGTGGACCGATTTGGAGGAGAAACCCACCTCCGGTCCAAATTTCAAGTTTTTAGCTTCAGGCGTCAGTAACGTTACAATTTTATGTATATGGATAAAATTATATACAAACTTTTTTACTTGGGTGAATATTTTTTTTTAATGTAAAAAAATGTTAAGTGTAGAAAAATATAAAGTGCAAAAGAACTACTTTACTAAACAATTTTATTAAGAAAATTCGATTTCTTTTTGGCTATTTTTTCAACATTTTTTTTGGCAAAGGCGGGCATATAAATGTTTAAGTCGAGAGGCGCGGACTAGGATTTTATTTTAGACCCATGGTTTCTTCGGAGAGTTCTCTTAGAATTTGATGTAGATTACGTTTTTGCTATACGATTTTTAATTTTTTTTTTCATCCATACAAATCGACCCGGCCTAGTATGTATGTATGTTCACAAGCATATTTAGCTGTTCAGTGCAAATATTTTTAATTTAGTTTCTAAGCGAACCTTAACATACGAAATTGTTGAACAGACTTAATTTTTGGAATTTCTTGAAAAATTTAAATAAAAATATTCAACAAAAATTTGTTTAAGTACATACATATATGATACATATTTAATTTTATTTAATTAACAAACAAACAAGAACTTTCAAACAAATAAAAAAGTTACCACAACAGCTGTTTTCGCAGTTGTCAAGTAAGAACAATCGTGTGACTGTGCTGCGGCAATTGTTGTAACCATTTCGCTTTGTACCAACTAGCGGCAATTAAATTTGTTTAAAACAGGGCAATCGTGTGATTTTAGAATATTTTGCGGCAATCGTGTGATCCCAGCTTAATACGTTAATAAGGTTAAAATAGACCAAAGCTTGACAAAAATTATAAGCCTTTAATGCTCATTGGTTTTTTAATAGAACATGAAATATTTATATTTTTAAAAGTTTTTTTCAAGAATTTAAAGCTTTTCAATTTTAAAGCATTTCGAATAACCTCTACTTAAATCTTTAAGTAATTTTTTTTAGTTAGATATAAGAAGGGCAATTGTGTTTAAAGTCCAGACAAAAGTTTCGCTTGCATGTTTTAGAAAAAAATGGAAGACCTTTTCGAAAAAAAACTAGAACTCAAAAGTTTCAAGGCAATTTATGAAAAATATTAAGTGTAGAAAATTACAAAAAGCTTTGGTTTAGGAATAAAACTTACTTTGGCGCATATCATGGTAATTTCACCATCACATCAAAACACTATGAAAAATTGTATCAAGTTTTATTAAAAAAAAATAAAATTAATTTTTCAGCGACAAAGACAATAAAACAAAATTATTATGATTATTTTAATAACGGAACTAAACGTTTTTTAGAACCCATAAAAAAGCTTGATAAAACAATAAAAATAAAATTCCAAGCAAAAAGTAAGTGATCTTTTATTTAGATCTTATTTTGTACAACATTTTTAAGGGAAGAAGAACTCAAAGCTGTTTTTTAAACCGAAATTTAAAAAAGCTTACGAAACTTCTCTTGTAACTATAATATAATTTATCTTTTTATATTCCAGAATTAATGAACTAAATCGTCCATAAAAGTGTAATTTTTCTAAACTTGAACACAAATTTAATTACAACAGGGCCATGATTGTCTGTAGCGTACAACCTACCTAGTTATTAAGATTTAAAAAAAAAAAAATGTAAGCTTCTTCGTTATTTCTATAAAAACTTGCACGCTTTTCGATTCAACAAATAGTTAATTATAAATCTTTGTCTATTAAATAAGTAACAAATGGAAGTAACAACGGCTTTACTCTACCTAATAATCGCCATAGTTTCACTGGCGATATATTTTCTGAAACGCAATTTGAATTATTGGAAGAATCAAGGCATACCACATGAAGAACCCCACATATTAATGGGCAATTTTAAGGGTATACGTACTACTCATCAAGTTGGAGAAATATTATCGGAATATTATAAAAAATTTAAAGGAACCGGACCCTTTGCTGGCATCTATATAGTACAGCGCCCGGCAGTGGTGCTGTTGGATAAATTTCTAATAAAAAATGTGCTTATCAAAGATTTTAATAACTTTACAGATCGTGGATTATACTATAATGAAAAATCTGATCCTTTGACGGGTCATTTGTTCTTTCTCGATGGTCAAAAATGGAAAACTATGAGAAATAAACTATCGCCAACTTTTACTTCGGGGAAAATGAAGTTCATGTACCCCACGCTTTTGAAAGTGGTCGATCAATTTATGCAGGTCTTGAGCGAAAATGTAAAAGCGGACCCTGTTGTGAATGTATACGAAATGTTGGGTCGCTATACCACTGATATTATAAGTAGTTGTGCATTTGGAATTGAGTGCAACAGCTTAACTAATTCCAAATCCGAGTTTCCTCGTATGGGTAGGAAGTCCATTATGGTACCACGCCATAATGCGTTTATTATGGCTTTAATAGACAGTTTCCCTCAACTGGCCGGAAAACTTGGCATGCGAATTATACCCGAAGATGTTCATCAATTCTTTATGAGAACTGTTAAGGACACTATAGCGTACAGAGAAGAACATAAAATACAAAGAAACGATTTCTTAAATATCCTACTCGAGTTGAAGAATAATGAAAATGATAAGTCGGGCCTGGGAGGTTTGAGTGTAGAGGAAATGTGTGCGCAAGTATTTGTTTTCTTTTTGGGAGGTTTTGAAACTTCTTCTTCAACAGTGACTTACGCTCTTTATGAATTGGCTCAGCACCAGGACATTCAAGAACGCCTAAGGCAAGAGGTAAATGAGGTCATAGAAAATAGCGCCGACAGCCAACTGAGTTATGATAACCTCAAGGAAATGACCTACTTGGATCAAGTATTGTCGGGCAAGTACATGCACATATTAGCTAAAGTTTCAATACAGTTTAAAACAAAACAATTGTTTTTCCTCCTACAGAAACTCTACGCAATTATCCAGTTGTGGCCCAACTAAACCGCCAGGCCTTAAATGATTATGTAGTTCCCGGTCATCCTAGTTATGTGATTAAAAAAGGCATGCCTGTTTTAATACCCGTCTTAGGTATTCACCATGATCCTGAGTACTATCCAAACCCCCAAGAGTTCGACCCTGAACGCTTTGCTCCAGAAGTGGCTAAACTGCGGGACTCTGTCGAATATTTACCTTTTGGTGATGGTCCACGCAATTGCATCGGTGAACGTTTTGGCCAAATGCAATCGCGCTTAGGTTTGGCCTATTTAATAAGACATTTCCGTTTCACAACTTGCCCTAAGACTGAGATACCCATTGTATATAATCCCAAATCTTTGGTCTATGTACCAAAAAATATTGTCTATTTAAACCTTGAAGAAATAAAAACTTGATAAGGCCTTAAATAAATGAAGAAGGCATTTTTTAACAATAACGGCAGATAATACTAAAGATTTAAGGTAAAAAAAACTTTGCTTAAAATTTTTAATTTAAATTGAATAGTTGTGGAAACCTTTTATGCCCTCCAAAACTAGTACACAGAAAAAAATAATTTTCATATTTGAATACGAAAATCGCATATTTAATTAAAAAAATATTTTAATTTTCTGCGATGACGATTTTTTCGCTATTGATAAAAAAAGTTTGAAGCTGCATTTTCCAATTTTTTATGAATTTTTAAAAAACAAAAATTTCGAAATTTTGATAAAAAAAATTTTTTTTCCCCCAAAAAAAAAATTATGTTTCTAAAATGACTGCTCATATTAAAAAAAATTTAATTTTCTTAAAGGTAATTTTATTGCGGAATTTTGGTTTTTTTAGTCATTTCAATAAACTTAATAAACTGTGCAACCTCCTCCATTTTCGAAATAACGGTATATCTCGAAAACGGTTAGCACCATTGGATTCAGCGTACCCGGATTATGTTAAAACGCCATGTGGTTTCGACTGATTATAATTAAATCATTTCTGCGGCATTTTGACAAAACATCTTAAGTCAAATTTAAAAAGTTGGAAAAAATGTTTTGAATCGTACGAAATTTCATTCAAAAAACTTTTTTGCTAACGTTTTTAAAATTTTGTATTATAAACTTACAGCCGTATTCATAAAAAGTTATTGATGATTAATAGACCGTTTTTAAGCAAAAATTGCTAAAATTGTATTCATAAACGAAAAATAGTCTATTGAACCTTTAATAAACCACTCATAAAGTAAGAAAATTTATTGTTGGATTTGCCCTTCTTTAAACCAAAAATAAAATTACATTTTGAAACGTGTTTGTATTTTATGTTATTATTTTTGTGAAATATGTTGAAAAATAATGACAAAAATGTTTTATTTATTACAACGGACATGTTAAATACATTTTACTAATTTTTTTTATTTTAGACAGCCAATTTAAAGTTATATTTAAAAAAATTTTTATATGATTTAAATGAATATTTTCAGGGGCAAATGCAGATATTCTCTTTAATTATTTATTAAATTATTGCAACTAGTTGTTTTTTTTTTTTTTTTGTTTAAAACAAAAAATAATTGTTCAAATATATAAAAAAAAATAAAATAAACAAACGATAATAATAGTGATGTTAATAAAAAGTAAACAAACTTTTTATTCGAGTACTTTCTTATCGTATATTTAATAAAGGTTCAAACAAAAGTTTTTATGATACCTTTCGGAAACATTTTGTTCAGAAACTAAAATAATAAGTAGTTTTATTTGATAAGAATAATTTTGAAGGTCTACAATTAAAAAAATATATTATAAAAAAATGTAAATATAGAATATCATGTAAACCGAATAGAAGTTTCATGCATCACTAACAATAAAATGGCAGCCAAATACAAAGAAAGTTGCCATACTTAAACAGAAAATCGCTGCAAACGGTTAATAGTAAAAAAGCTGTTAATGTACGTTTATGAATACAAATTTTTATAAGCGGTTTATAAGACAAAAAGCGTTTAATAGTTATTACATACTATAGGCTTAAAATAAGAACTTTTTATGAATATAGCTGTTAATCTTTAATTTCGGTTTATTTTATTATTTGATAAAAACAGGGACAGAAAATAACTATTATTTTTAAAAATTTACATCAAAACAGCACACATAAAAAATGATCGTAGAAAATTTTGGTTCTTATCATTATGATACATAGGTGATGTACATGCAGATTTGTGTATGTCTTTTAAATTTGTGACTTTTTTGATAAAAGTCAAAAAATAACTTTTAATTTTGACTTTGATTTTTTAAGGCAAAAATTAAAAGTTATTTTTGATTTTTATTCTTTTACTCAAAAAATAAAAGTTATTTTTTAACTTTTAAAATTTTAAGGCAAAAATAAAAGTCATGAATTAAATATTGCAATAAAACTAGCGTATTACTATGCAATACTTAATTCAAGACTTTTATTTTTGCCGTAAAAAATTAAAAGTTAAAAATAACTTTTATTTTTTGAGTAAAATAATAAAAGTCAAAAATAACTTTTAATTTTTGACTTAAAAAATAAAAGTTAAGAAATAACTTTTATTTCTTCCTTAAAAAATAAAAGTTAAAAAATAACTTTTTTTTCTTGACTTTTTCGATAAAAGTCATAACAGTTACGGTCCCTGGATAAAAATGATTTTTTCACCGAGTTTTTTTAAAAAACTTTTTTTCTATCTTATCTCGACTTCAAAACAAACACATAAAATGAAATACTAAATACTTCTTCTTATCAAATTAAATTTGTGAAGATTAGAGCAATAACATAAAAAATTTTCTATAAAAACTTCCACCTTTTTTTATTCTCCAAATAGTTAGTTGACAAACGTTTCTTATCAAAAGAGTACCAAATGGAAGTGGAATCACTTAGCCTCATAATCGTCATTTTTTTACTGGCGTTATATTTTCTGACGCACTCTATATTATTGGAATCAAGGCATACCAGATGAAGAACCAGACATAGTAATGGGCAATATAAAGGGTATACGCAACACCCATCAGAAATATTAGCAAATTATTAGCAAATTATTATAAAAAATTTTATGGAACTGGTGGATTTTCCGTCATTAATATATTACAACACCCGGCAGTGATGCTATTGGATAAAGCTGTGATTAAAAATGTGCTGATTGTGGCAAATTATCATGAAACACAACGAAATTGTGAAAATTTACTTTGAAAAAAATAGATCTTTTCGCGAAGTTCGTCGAGCCATGCTGACAAAATTTTTATTTTTAAAATTTAATCAACTAAACATCAGAGTTATTTGCCATATAGCACGCTTAACAATCGATTTGTTGCAAAATCAATTTGGTGACAACTTTATTTACCGAAGTGTTCCTGTTCACTGGCCACCTCGTTTGTGCGTTTAAGCGCAAAAATTTCAGTCCAACAATTTATCGTCTTATATTATCATTTTAAGTCCTCACGAAACTGCAAACACACCCTGTACATATTGTTCTATTGCAAATAGTTTAAAGGTTTTTTTCTATTGAGAAATACCGGTTAATAAATTACTGAGTGTTGAGGACAAAACCACGGTTGCCTTAAATTTTTCACAGAAGTGCCTACTGAATTTATGGAACTTATTGTTGCAACGGTTTAGAAGAGTTTGCGTTAAAGACCCTTTTCCCTTTTTAAAGGATTTGCCGCAGTAGCGTCCACAAAATGACAACATTTGTATCAATGTTTTTTTTTTTGCATAAGATGTACAGTAAACAGAAATTAACCAAATCGTTTAATTATTTTCAAGTTTTTCTAAAGAAGAAAAACCTTTCCAAATTCGTAACTCTTAGGGCTAATAAATCAGTTTAAACTTTATGTTTGGTTTAAAATTTGTTTAAAATAGCACTGTGCCTTTTTCCATATGTGTCAATATAAAAAGTATTCTGTAGAAGAAAACTTTAAAAAAAAAAAAAACTTATACAAGAAATATTTTGCCATGCACCAATAATAAAAATTCGTTCACGCACACGTTTCAAAGCACTTTTTAAGCCAAAAGTTTTTGTTCTCTTAAAATATAGTATTAACGTTTATAAGAAATGGGCTTCTTATATGAAATGATTGCTTAAAATATAAAAACGCTTATAAGGAAAATATTCGTAGCATTTTGTATTTTCTTATAGAATATATTTTCTTTTATATATACTGTATATTGCATTTGTTGTACCCCAATGTAATTGCCTTTAATTCGGATTGTACTTTTGCTGCCTTTTGGTTGAGGAACATAGGTTTTAAATTTGCCCAAAACTATTTTGAAAAAAGCGTATACATAAAAAGTACCAAAAGTATGAGTTTTAACTTGGGTATTCATTCAATCGGGTTTTTGCTTTGATCGGTTAATCGCTCGATTAATTAACCGAGGTTTAAGTTTAATCGGTTAGTAATCGGTTAATTTTGTTATTGATCGGTTAACCGATTAATAAAGTTTTGGTATAAATTAAGTAATTTCAATAAATAAAAATTCAAAAATTATTTATTATTTAGAGTTAATTAGTAAAAAATAACAATAACATAACAAACAAAACAATTCTTGAACTAAAACGAACTGATTGCTTCGATTAATTGTGTTAAAAGATTGTGTAACAATCGAAAATTTCTTCTATTGTCAGCTTATCATCTGACTTGTCCTGTCAAAGCTCAGCACCGTACATTCTGCAAAAAATTTATTTCCGAATTCCTTAGTTTCTGATTTTGTACTGTATTTTAAGAAAGTATTGCTAGATTGTATGAAAAAATATTTTCTTAACACAAAAAAAAAATTAAAAATTTTGTTACATCGGTTAATTGGTTAATCGACTGAAAATAACCGGTTTAATCGTTAATAGAAAACAGCCAATTTTAAATAAATAGATCAGTTAATCGGGTAGTAATTGATCTGTTAACCGATTTACCGTTAATGAATGAATACTCTAGTTTTAACTCTGTTTTGTCCTTTTAATTAGTGCTTAGGTTTTAATTTTGCGCAAAATTATTTAAAAAAAAAAATTATAAAAAGTACCAAAAGCACAAATTTGTACCCAGTTTTTGCTATTAATTTAACTTTATTTGTTGGCTGTCTTTATACTAAAGAGGTTGGGTTTCACGATTAAGCAAAATTATTTGGGAAAAAACAGCGTGTTTATAAAAGTATTCAAAGAACGAATTCTTTTACTCTGTTTTGTCCCTTAAATATGCATTATTTATTTGCTGCCATTTGTTTAAACAACATAGGTTTAAAGTTTTTGAAAGAAAAGTACCAAAAAGTATCAAATTTGTTCAAGTCGTTTTCTAGTTTAAAGCATTCAAACAAATCACGATTCATTTTTATGTATTCAGATATATTTAAGGGATGTCAATCCCTAGTGCGTGTAAACAACACTTGACAGTTCTTATTACAGAACAACAACAAAATGCACTGAAATAAACAGAGAACAAAATAATTAGCTGTAGCGCCAGAGCGTACCTTGTAGATGATTATACCATGATATAAACAATGAATATCTCTATTTTCCTAAATTTCTCTCTTCTCCCACATGAAAGCTTTTTCCAACACAACTTAACAATACACACATAAGTATATGTAAACAACTTGAATTTTAGTATCAAAACAAACCATATTTTTATTCAAATTCATAATTATTTACATATGTACACTTATAAATTCACAATTAACTGTTTGCTTAATTCATATTTAATAAAAAAAATTATTTATTTTCCAAAGGCACAACCCTTAAATGTATGCCATTTTTGGCCGTTATTAGGAAATTCTTTTTATCAATAGCCAACGGAATTTCTGTTTGGGAACAACACTCGAAGCGATAACGTTGCAACAAGGAAATCAAACCAATTTTTGTTTGCATTTTACCAAAACGAGAGCCAATGCAGTTGCGTGGACCATCACCAAATGGTAAATAGGCACAAGTGTGACGTTTTTCAATTTCGTGAGGCTCAAAACGTGAAGGATCGAATTTTGAAGGATTTGCGTAAAAATCAGGATCATAGTGTATAGCTGCCACAGGAATGGTGATGGTGGTGCCATTTTGAATGACGTAAGTAGAATTGGGTACTTTATAGTCATTTTTGGTTTTACGTAATAAACTGGGTAAAAC
Source organism: Pollenia griseotomentosa (assembly GCA_963931875.1). Lineage (NCBI taxonomy): Eukaryota > Metazoa > Arthropoda > Insecta > Diptera > Polleniidae > Pollenia > Pollenia griseotomentosa. Next base: position 121,519,673 of record OZ007564.1, on the reverse strand, counting down.
AGGATACATACGTAGGGTCTCTAAGCAATTACAAGAAATTTAAATGTAAGTTTTTGAGCTACAAAATATTTTAAATAATATAACACACCTGCTATTACTTGTTCCAAATACTTCATATTATTCATGCCTTCATAGGTCAATTCACCTTCAGTTTCTGCTATGGTTTTTAATATTTCTTTTCTCAGCTTTTCTTGAACTTCCGGATTTCTACTCAATTCATATAAACAAAATGCCATGGTAGTTGAAGAAGTTTCAAATCCCGCCAAAAAGAAAACAAATGTTTGGGCCGCCATTTGCTCTATGGTCAGGCCTTGAGACAAATCAATTCCCTTTGAACTTTTATTCATTTCTTCATTTTTAGCTTTTAATTCAATAATTAAATCCATAAAATCATTACGTTTAATATTGTTTTCCAAACGATAGTTTACAGTTTGTCTAACAATATTCAAAAAGAATTCAGTTACCTGATCGGTAATTAATTTCATGTGCAATTTGCGGGCCAATTTAGGATTTGTTATCATAAAAGTCTGCACCAAAGGACCATGTCTTGATTCCGTAAATATGGATTTGCCCTTTTTTCTAAACTCGGCATTGGGATCTTGCAAACTGTTGCATTCAATGCCAAACGCACAAGTTCCTATAACATCGGTGGTAAAACGGCCACATATATCTTTGATTTCCACTACCAATTCCTCAGAACTTTGTAAGTCGTTTTTCAAGGCCTCAGCCAAACGTTCACCCACTTTCACCACTGTAGGGAACATATACTTCATTCTAGCCGATGTAAACACTGGAGTCAATTTAGTTCTCATAGCTCTCCATTGTTCTCCTTCCAAGGTCACCAGGTGACCCGTTAAAGGATCATCTTCAACATTATTGAATATGGCACGATCATGGAAATTGGCAAAATCTTTTATCAAAACATTTTTGACCAAATCCAAATCCAGAATCAAAGCTGCCTTCGTTAGAAACATGTAATATCCGCAAAATGGAGCTTGACTTTTAAATTTATTGTATAAACGCTGGTTGATGTCTTTAAAATGTCGGGTCTTGCCGATACCCTTAAAATTACCCAAAAGAGGCAGAGGGGTCTCACAACAAACCCCGCGTTTCTGCCAGTAGGTGTAAATGTTGTATAAGTACGCAATCAGAAAAGTGACGAGACTTAGCAGTAAAGTGCTTAACAATGACAACATTTTTTACCGTCGCTTATATTTACTTTTATAAGTTAAAAATTAAACTAAACTAATTAAATCAATTTCAAACATTTTTATTTGATTAAGAAAAGCTTTTTGAGAGTTGCCATTTCTACTAATTTTTTTGCAAAAATAAGCATCAAAATAATGAGCCTCTAACGTATGAAGTGCATGAAAGGGTTCAGTGGTCAGCGATCGCCTTATTAAATGGGAAACATTGGGCGCCATTTAAAAATAGTATCTGCGAAACATAGCCAGAACGTATTTCCAAGCTATAATCTAAGCTTAAAATATATGTTCACTATAAAAAAAATCATAGCATTATCATAACTATTACACCACACTGAAGTATTCTACAAACATATAAGGAGTTCATTTCTTATCCACAACTTTTGTAAAAACAAAGTAAAAGATTTTTCTAATGAAAACAGGCTCAACATATTGCAATATAATATTATTAGACGATTCAAAGTTTGAGCATTAACTACGATTTTTTTAAGAGATGTAAGAAATACCCATAATTATTTTCAATTATTTTTTCTACAAATATTTCGAATCCCTTATTAAAACTTGTCGACAAAATTTGTTGTCAAATCAAAAACTAAGCGTTTTTATATCGACAACGAAAATTAAAAAAAATATACGTGGTCACATCAATAACAAAATGTTATCAAAACAATAATAACAAAAACTACCATTAGTTGTCAAAACACGACGAACTTGTCTGGCAAAAATACGTTGCGTAGATTCGTTTGAAAAGTATGATGACACACGATATATTTCGGCCGACGCACTGATAGTGCACAATTTCATATACATCAAAGTTTTTCACTTCTGACGACGAATACTCATTGCGAACAATTTGTCATTCATTCCAATTATGATTATTCAAAAAATTTTTATGTATTTAAAAAAAAAAAATAATAAAAGTTCTCCAACGTTTTTTTCGATTATATCTCCCCCAAGTTGCCAAGTATTCAATGAATATGTATACCAACAGATGAGAAGAACTTGAATCAAATTAATAACACATCTATAATATAGAAACAGCTTAACATTATGAATTTTAATTAGCAAACATAATACTGAGAGAGAGAGAGAGAGAGAGTTAAAGATACAAATTTTATTCGTTTTTAGCAAAAACGATATCTAAACAAAAAAATACTCAGCTAACTAACCTTCATCCATCGTACAAGCTCAAAACTAATTCAGTAGCTTCTTAAACTTCGAAAAGTACAAAGCTAAATTTCTGACTATTCAGCGCTTAAACTAAAAAAGACGAAATGTTAGTTTTTCTTATTTTACTAACAACAGTCTTTGGACTTCTGTCGTTTATAATTTGGTGGTATCACAAACGTTTAGTTTATTGGTCTGAACTTGGAATACCTTGTGAGAGGCCACATTGGTTAATGGGTAATTTTAAAGATCTCATGAGCAAGGTCAACTTTCATGACATGGTCCATAGTTACTATAGGAAGTTTAAGGGTCAAGGACCATTTGTGGGCTTCTATTTAGCTTCCAAGCCTACGGTGTTTTTATTGGATCCCAAATTAATACAGCAGATATTAATAAACAAATTTTCCAACTTTGCCGATCGTGGTTTTTATCATAACGAGGAAGATGATCCCTTAACAGGGCAGCTATTTCTATTGGATGGCCTTAAGTGGAAAAATATGAGAAATAAATTATCTCCTACTTTTACTTCGGGGAAAATGAAACATATGTTTCCTATTATCCTAGATATAGGGGAGGAATTTATAAGGGTCATGGACCAGGAATTAAAGGAAAGGAATAATATCGTAGAAATCAAGGAGTTAGCAGCGCGTTTTACGACCGATGTTATAGGAACATGTGCTTTTGGCATTGACTGCAATAGCCTTAAAGAACCGAACACTGAATTCCGTATAATGGGAAAAAAAGCTATTAAGGAACAAAGGCATGGTCCTTTGGTAACTGGCTTAATGCAAAACTTTCCCGAACTGGCTCGTAAATTGCATATGAAACAGATACCCGATGACATAGAGAAATTCTATATAAATTTGGTTAAACAAACGGTGGACTATAGAGAAAAGAATAATGTACGCAGAAATGATTTAATGGACACTTTAATTGATTTGAAGAACAATAAACTGATGCAAGCTGAATATGGCGAAGAGCTGACAAATTTAACTTTAAATCAAATAGCTGCCCAGGCATTTGTATTCTTTAATGGTGGATTTGAGACTTCGTCGACAACTATGTCATTTGCCCTATATGAATTGGCTAGGCATCCTGCAATACAAGAAAAAGCTCGCCAGGAAATCGATGAGGTTTTGGAAAACTATCAACAGAAATTAACTTACGACAGTATGAAGGATATGAAATATTTAAACCAAATTATAGCAGGTAAGATTAATGAAAGTGTTAAAAATATCCAAAAGATGAAAAACTTAAAGATACTTTTTTTCTATTAGAAACCCTTAGACTGTACACCGTTATACCCATTATAAGCCGCATAGCTTTAAGTGACTTTGTTGTACCGGGTCATGAAAAATTCGTTATTAAAAAAGGCATGAACGTTACAATACCAGCCTGTGCTATACACCGAGATTCTGACTATTATTCGAGTCCTGAAGATTTCAATCCAGATCATTTTACGGAGGACGCGGTGGCTCAAAGGGAGCCTTGTGTTTATTTGCCTTTTGGTGAAGGACCTCGTAACTGTATTGGTCTGCGGTTCGGCAAAATGCAAGCCGTTATTGGTTTGGCGATGCTACTGAGAAATTTTAAGTTTTCTGTTTGTAATGAGACGCATATACCTTTGACTTTTGACAAGAAAAGCTTTATGCTTTCCTCAGAGAAGGGAATTTATTTGAGAGTGGAAAAAATTTGAGACAAATTGTAATGGGATAAATAATTGAACATATTAGTAAGAGATTCATGACAACTTTTTGTCATAAAAATTATTTTTATTTTATATCCTAATATTTATTTGTATTAAAATAATTACAAAAAAAAATTTGTTATAATTATATCACTGTCACAAACAAAACAGAACACTCCCATATTCCCCGTATTCTTAAGTATTTAAAAAATGTTTTTTGAATGGAAAAAGTTTCTTTAATTAAAAAAAAAATAGTATTGTATAAATATTTGTTTGTTTACTTTAAGAAATTTTATATTTGCTTTATAAATAAAATGATTTAAAATGACTAAAAATGGTCGAAGGGTATGAAAGTTTTCATTGAGGAAGTGAGCGAAAGAGAGTGGTTAAATAATGAAATGCATACACTACAGCATTTTAATATTATTAAAATGTATCTTGCTTATTAATTGTTTAATACAAAATAATAATGACGAAAAAATTGTTAATTGCACGAAATTTAGAATTATCAAAATTTTTTATAAAAGAGAAGTGTTTTAAAAGACTATTTTGATTAATATTCTCCTAAACAAAATATTAAACTTTTTACTTCAAAAAATTTTTCTTAAATTTTTTTTTTTTCAAATTCAATTATTTTGTTTAAAAAAATTTTAAACAAAAATGAATATGTGTATGTATAATGTACTGTTTCCAAATGACAGGCAAGTGATTGTGTATTCAAATTTTTATGAAAAGCACTTAGGTTTTTTTGAAAATTTTTTTACTGGCCTGTTATTTACAAACAGCATATAAGACATTTTTAGTTTGCAGGATGAAGAGCGAGCGATTCTGAAGATTAATTTTTTCACATTAAAAAATGTTTTTGTAGGTCTTACCTACAAATGTTCATAAAAAAATTAAACATGTCCACTAAAAAAATTGCCCGCAAAAAAAAACAATTTTCACCAAAATTATTTCCAAAATTAATAAATAATAAAATTTTTCGAAAAAAATAAGTTTTAATAGAAATATTTCAACAAAAAAATATAAAATAACTGATGATTTATCTCACAAACATTTGAGATCAAGATTTTTTTTAAATAATTTCTTTAAAAATTTTACATCAAACTATTTTTCATCAAAATAAATGTAAGCAAAAAAATTTCTACGAAAATTTTAATAAAATTGTTAAAAACTTCTAACAGAAATGAAAAATGTACTGCCTTTTTATCGACATGAAGAATTTTCTTTCTTTCATTTAAATATCGTCGCGTTTCTTTCTTTTTTTTTAAAAAAATTTCTTTAAAATTTTTATAACAAACAATTTTTCAACAAAATAATTGTAAGCAAAAAAAAATTTCTGCGAAAATTTTAAGTGAATTGTTAAAAACTTCTGACAAAAATTAAAAATTTACTGCCTTTTTATCGACATGAAAAATTTTCTTTTTTTTATTTAAAATCATCGCGTTTCTTCCTTTTTTTAAAAAAAAAATTCTTTAAAATTTTTATATCAAACAATTTTTCAACAAAATAATTGTAAGCAAAAAAAATTTCTGCGAAAACTTGAAGTAAATTGTTTAAAACTTTTGACAAAAATGAAAATTTTACTGCCTTTTTACCGACATGAAAAGAAAATTTTCTTTCTTTCATTTTAATATCGTCGCGTTTCTTTTTTTCATCAAACCATTTTAATAAAATTGTTAAAAACTTCTAACAAAAATAAAAAATTAACTGCTTTTTTCATTTCATCTCATTTGAATATCGTCGCGTTTCTTCCTTATCCACGTAACCAACAGCTTTAAAAAATTTGTATGAAACAAAAAAATTAAAGCCATTTCGAAAACCAAGTAAGCGCCACACAAAATGACATTTGCATGCAAAATAGAATGATTTTTATATTTAAAGTTGGAAATGTTAAAGTCTCACCCACAAATTTGTTTTGTTTCTGAGATTAAAGCAAAAAAATGTAGAAAGTTTCAGGACAATCGAAGCATTTTTACTGCAGTGCCAGGCCCGCAAAATCCGTTAAAATAGACACTTTTCGTTCTGTAACTCAAAGTTTATTTAACGATGTCCTTCCGTCCGTGTTTATGTTGAAATGGGGTTTCTAAAGATTGCAGAAATGATGGGGACTAGGTTTTTCTATTTTTATTTCACGTGTACTCCGTTAAAGTTTGTTATTGATTTTCAGCCAGATCCGTCTATAAATGACTGAGAATTGGGCAAAATACCATGTCTGCCTATAACTTCACCTATAAATCCTTTCTTGTGGCTCTTTAAAATTTATTTCTATTTTCTATACATCTGGAGAACGACAAGATTCAAAGATTCCAAATAAGATGGAAGCATCTTGGTAATCAAAACACAATAATCGACAATATAGGGCGGAATCGGAGAAGTGAGTATCAAATTTTTTAAGATTCGGTTTAGGAGAAATATATAAAAAGAAAGCATTCCTTTACTTAACTTGCATTTACATCGGAGCTTAATGTGTTTTTTAAGTTTCATAAGATTCGGTTAAATAAATAATAAAAAAATATTTACATTGAATGGGGTGCCACTGCCCATTTTTCTTGCAGTTATAGCAATATTAGTATTTAATGAGTGTGCGAAGTTTCATAAGATTCAGTTAAGCTTTGAGGGTGCACTGTCCGCTTTTTTCGTCATTATATTGAGCTGCCGCAGGATAGATTCTACAAAGTTTCACAGGAATCGCTAAACAACTTCGCCCTAAATAGCTTTGGCCAAAGATAGTGATCAAAGCAATGGGGGTTATAGGGTACTTGACTTTATACCCCTACTTTTTTTTTATCATATAAAGAAGTTTTTTAAATTGTTTTTGTTTTATCATTAATTCCTAAGCTTACCCAATATTCTTAAAAAAAAAATCCGCTTCATTAGCCATACATTAAAAATGACCTCATAAATAACCAGGGTTCGAAAATATTCATGTATGCATACTAAAAATCCAACATACATGATAAACTGACATGAATATTGCTTGCAAAATTTTTTGTTTTATTTTCGCACTGTTAAATGAATAGCTAAGAATTTTTTTTTATTTTAAAGCACATGCATAAAATTGTTTTTTATTTTCTAGTTTGTACATATGCGCGTATGTGGATAATCATAGGCTAATCGTTGTGTTTTGCTTTATTCGTGTTTAAAAACACAAAAATCTCTTGCATCCTTTGTTTTTGTTTAATAGTATTTGTAGCCTTACTTTGTACATGATAAAATTGTTTTTTCATTCATGTTTATTCATGTTGCTTTTATCGTTAAGAAAATAAAAATACTTGCAACTTTATTTTAAACAATTGAAAATATGACAACAGTGCAAATTTGATTTTGATTTTTTTTTATCTAAATTTAAGTACAAATTTTAATATTTAATTTTAACTTTTTTTAAAAAATTATTTATTTTAAAAGTGTTGCGTTATGTTCTTTTAAAGCTTTAGTAAAAAAAATATACATAGGTATGTATAATAAATTACATATCATTTTTTTTGTTTCTTTTACGTGCAGTAGTTTTACTTAAAAAAATTGTTTTCTCCAAATTTTCCTTTCTAAAAAAAGAAATAAAAACACTAATTGCTTATACATAATTTGTTTTTTTTTCTTTTTCAATGTTAAATTCATGTTTTTAGTAGAAACAAAAAACAATACAAATACAAGAACAAATACAGCAAGAGATTTTTTGAGTTTTTAAACACGAATAAAGCAAAACACACCAGAGATTATGATGTAAATACCAAGCGAATATTTGGCAGTATGTCTGAATGCAAGACGAACAAAAGAAGTTTAAAAAAAACAAATCTCACATGTACAAATATATAAAAAGAAAAATTTCTCTTATAATCTCATGTGTTTTGTAAAAACAAAAAACAATGAAAATACTTTTATACAAGAATAAATATAGCAAAAGTTTTTTTTGTGTTTTTAAACACGAATAAAAAGCACACAACAGTGTATAAATTTTTTTATTCGTGACCATGAGTGAATAGTGAATGAATATTCGGAACTCTGTAAATAACATCATAACAGAAAATAAATAAATTTATTGAATGAAAACAAAAATTACTAAAATACAAACACTCGTTTGTAAAAATGATACTAAACATATGTGTAAAAGCTTTTTTTGTGCTTGAGTACAAAAGAAATTAGTATCATTAAATTCTCACAACTTCCAAATACCCACCTCTCTCGACTCCCAGAAAAAATCGCTCGTTTATTGTAACATAGTCACATCTCAAAAAAAAATTTTGCTTGGCAAAATGCGATTAAAGTTTTTAAAATTTACACGCAGAGAAAAAACATGATTACAAAGTGTTCACTTCGAACATTTTTATTCATATTTGCCTTATATGTTTACCCCAATAAATTTATTATAGTTCTAATATAACTTGAAAAAATATTTTTTATCCTTAACATTTTTAAATTCACTATAACTATCTAGCTAAACATATTAAATTATGTGAAATGTTTGCTACTATAATATTTATATTTTCAACTTTACAATTAAAATCATAATATAAGTTGCACACAAAAGGTATGTTAAGTACCATAATTTTTGTTTTCTTTAAAACACATTCTCTAATTAAGCAAACATTTATTGTCAAAACAAACAATGTTTATTTATAAAAAAAATACAATTTTCTTCACGTCATTTACGTCTGCGAGCATCAGTTTATCGGACAACCTGAATTATTACAAAATAATTTAAACATTTTTCAGGGAGAAAAAGGCCATGCTGCCTTGCCAAACTTATATGTTTATTAAAACAGTTAAGTAATTTAAATTATAAAAATACATACACACAAACGTTTTCTTTCTTGCAGCCAAAAACACCTACAACATTGAAAAAAGTTGGGAGTCAGCTGATTGAATTTGTCTGAACGGCAAATAAAAGGAAAATAAATAATTGGCTGATGACTGCTGGTTAGCTTTGCGACAGAATAGAAGCAAATGAGAAATTGAGAAAACCAAATTTTTTTTAATGTGCAGTTTCTCGTTGGGAAAAAAGATAAGCGCATAGTGAGAAAACGGTCATTAAATGTATGTATTTAATTTTATTTTTTAAATATGCTTTGCTGTTTATATAAAACAGAGTATATGTACATACATTTGTATTTTTAATAAAAAATATTTTTTTTAGAATAAATTTGTTATTGTTTTTATTGTGAGAACCATATAACATGTTGAAATAGACATTTTACATGGGAAACATAGAAACATGATTGGAAAGGTCGTTTGCGTTTTTCTTCTGAACATAATAATATGCTTAAGACAATAACAAGTTAAAAACATTATGTCTGAACATATATTGTTACATAATACGTGTTTGACACAATCATAACCACAAACATTAATGATAGCTTGCGATTGTGGTTGCATCAACCATGTTTTTTCTTTGCGTGTACAAACCTTTATATACAGTTTGATTAAAATATATTTTTCTATAGCTTCGGTTAAGTTTGAGATACAATACTGATTTTTGTATGTATAAAAAAGGTATGAAGGTTTTTTGAGATATAACTATGTTGCAACTTGCAATAAAGGAGTGATATGTGTTCTTATCGAATACTGGTGGTATTTGCGTCTTATCACAAACAGTGAATTTAAATTTCTGCACTAGTAAGGCCAACGCCAAACGAGTTTGCATTTCACCAAAACGTATACCTATACAATTGCGAGGAACCTCACCAAAAGGTAAATGCAAAATTGTCTCACAATCTTGGAGGGGAAATTTTCGGGATTGAATTCATTGGCATTGGGACAAAATTCTTCATCTCGATGAATACATACATACTTCGGACGGCCGCGCACTGGATAGTCCTTCGAACAGCAACGATTTAAAAGAAGTAAAACCGTGTATGTATTTCTAAAATGTAAGTGTATGGAATAGGAAATTACGGTGACCAACCCACTCACCAAAATTTAAGATATTAACATTATGGTATATTTCTTTAAAAGTCCGAAAAAAACTGAAATTGATTCAAAAAACTTATTAAGAAAACAAAATTACTATAAGCAGAGAGGTGAGAGAGAGAAAATGGGACAGACTGTTTTTTAAATAAACCATAATAATTAGAAGCTATCTAAAACTCTTAAAGCTTTGGTTAAAAAATTAGTTTACTCTAAGACATAGAGCCAGGAAGGGAAATGAAAGCAGGGACTTTCAATCATCGATGCCAACTTAGTGCTTTTGGCACAATTTTTGGTGCTATCTGATGTCTCAAAACGCCAAAGTAAGAGCTTTGGTGCCAAACTAAGAAAAAGCAATAATAATTTGGTGCCCATTTAAATTTTCATGTTTGCCTTTAGCGCTGTTTAGAAATTTTTCAATTAAAAACTTGCTGTAGTTATTTTTTCAATGTAAAGCATACCTTATCGTAATCCGAAAATCATTTGGCAGACTATGCAAAGTGCTAACATAATTAGAAAAATATACTGATTCCATATTTTATCGAAAACTTGTTGAATGATATAAAGAATATACATTTTAGCTTAATTTTGGATGAAGGCACCGATGTTTTAGTAAGAATATACAAGCTTATTAATGGGGGCACATGTATCAAATTCAAGATGGTTGCCGTTTGAAAAGACTGTTAAGGGTACTAAAAACCCATAACTATACTTTTCAAGAAAATGTACAATGACAACTAACACGTTATATATTTAACATAACATAATATTATTTAAGTTAAATTTTGGGACAAGTGCAAAAATTTCGTACTAAAAATTTTAGATTTACTGTACTTAACCCTCTTATTTCATGTCAAGTGACCCAATTCTTAAATCGATAACTTCCGATTTGAATTAAATTTGCACCAAAGTAAGTCCTATTGGATAGTAGCTTAGACACAAATTTTCTGACTTAGAAGGGTTCAAAGTTTGACATTTTGGCCCTGCAGGTGTACTTTCCCATCCATGTAACTTATTACCTATTGGTGTTCGCAAAATTTGTCCCAAGTAGCTTCGATAGATATTTGATTAGTATTTTGAAAAAAAAATTAGTTTTTTTTTTAATTTTTTTTTATCCGGAATGTTTTTTTTTTTTTTTTTTTTTTTTTTTTTTTGCTCACAAGAAAGCTTATGTCTTTTCCTTTAAGGTATTTTTTTGACCGATCTTGTTGAAAATTTGTGTCTTAACTACTATCCAATAGGACTAAGCTTGGTGCAAATTTAATCCAAATCGGAAGACATCGATTGAAAAATTTGGTCACTCGACATGAATTCCCTCATGTTATTAATTTATGTCAATTTCTTTTCTTACAATTGCTAAAAGATCTAGAGAAATATATGTAGAAGTTTTGAAAGCTCTTAAAATCTCAAAAAGCATTTTAAATAATCTCAAACGCAATGCTTTTGTTCAAAATGCAAACTTAATTTTTGCTGGTCAAATAATAAAAATATTCGTTTTTATTATCATAAGCCAAACTACATAAATATTTTTTATTTGTTTTATTAGTTTTTATTTTCAATAAGAAGATAAGGGTGTCTCAAGGTACTCCTTGATGTTTTCTCACCTGTAACGTAAACGACTCCTTGTACGGGCTTAAAAATATTTTTTTTTTTTTTAACCTAGGGGCCCAAAAATACCCTTAAAAAATTATCTTTATAATATATTTCCATTTATTATGAAACTTGGCATTCGAGGGTTAAATGCGGAGATGGAAATAACGTTTAGTTCAATGAATTTGTCTAAGTACAAAATCAAAAACTGCTTATCTCTGAACTTTGTTATTTCAATTCTGAATATTAAATACGGACTTTGTCCATACAATTTGTTTGTTTCATGTTGTTTTTTTCTAACTGTTTTACTTTTCTATTAACATAAATTTATCTTAGTGTTTTTCTACGCTTTTAGATCTTAAAATTAAAGTAGCCATCACTGCTTTCAGTTGCAACTAAGGACATCAGTGTTGCAATTTCGTGGATAATTACCCGAATAAGGTATTGCTTTTAGCGTCATAGGTGGGGTAATTTGATGTATGTGTAGATAAGATGGAACTTGAAATTCTTTAATTAAAAATAATCATCGAGAGTTTTTTTATTTTTTTGTTTTTTCCTCCACATACATATAAACATTTTAAAAATTTTTAAAATTATTAAGAAAAGACAGCTAATTAAAAGACAGTAAATTAAAAAAAAAAAATACCAATTAAACGGCCGTTTCTCACAAGTTGGCAAACGTTTGGCAGCTTGTTAATAAGAGTTAAGCACATCGTTAGCGTTTGGTAAGTGTATTGTATTTAAACTTTATGCTAACTCCATGCCAAATTTTCGTTATGAATACGGCTGTAGTAAATTGATATCAGGTGTAATTTTACTAAAATCGCGAAATTTTGCTTTATTTTAAGTGTTTTTTTTTTAATTTAGCTATTGGTTACACTGAAAGGCATATACGATGACTAGAACAGAAAGAGAGCAAACCGAACTCGCCTGTAAAATAATCTCACTTTATGATTGTGTTAGTAGAAAATTTGTTTGTTTTGTGGTTTTAGAGAGTGTGTTTTCTCTCTGTTTACTTCGGTCGTCTGCTACGACCAAAGATATTTTATTTAATGATATAACAAACTATCAGTAACAGATACAAACAACTGTTGAACTTGAAATCTAATCGATTTTCTGCTCAGCTCCAAAAATATTGCAATCAAAATATTTTTTGAAGTACCCTACAAATTTTAATAAATAGATTTTAATCACATAAGACAAAAAAAAAAAATTGTTGTATGTATATGAAAAACTCGTTTTGTATCGAAAGTTGGTCAGTGTTGGTCTATATTTTTATAGATTTTAAATAAAAACCCACCCTAAAAAAGACTGCTCGCCTATTTATTTAAATTATTTATGTATCAATCAAGTGAATTAAACGTTTAATCAAGTGAATTAAACATTAAATTAATATTGTCAATTAAACGTTTAATACAATTAATTAAAAGTTTAATTCACTTGATTAAACGTTTAATTTACTTGATAAAATTTTTAATTAAAACTGATTTTATTTTTGATTAATGCTTTTACTGGTGCAAATTTGTTTCTGTGTAAAGGGATATTCTTTTTTTTATTTTGCCTTTAAAACCAATGTTCTCCCAGTATACATTTTTACGTAAAAATTTACACTGAAAGTAATTTTATCTAAAAATTTTGAGTAATATATTCCTAGGTCTTGTATTCGAGTTAAAGTTTTCGATTACCAAATCTTAATTTTAGCCCGATCTTATACATTAATATATTTTTTTTTATCTATGAAATGTTCTGGGCGAGTTCTATAAAACAATTAGCGACATTCATATTGTATCTCTTATAGTTTAGAAAATATCCTACTCCTAGTATTTCGCACATATAAGACTCTATCAAGATTTTTTCCAAAATATTTTTTCGTCTGAATTACCAGAAAACCGAGAAATATTCTACCCAAAAATTGTAAAAAAATTTCGTATATAAAAATTTATAAGCATTTTTACCAAAATCTCCCACTGTGTGACGTTGGTTCGCATCTTGTATTATATAATTTTTTGAAACGAATTTTCTTAAGTCGTACAAGAAAAAATTGCTAAAACGTTTGTGTAGGAAATTTCTCAAGCTCCAACTTTGGTAATTAATATTTTTTTCAGAGCGAAATTTTGAATAAACCCTGATTTGTTCGCCTTTCACCCCGCGTTACTTTTTTTTTGCGGCGCATGGATCGACGTGAACTTATTGGATGTTATTTAGAACAATAAAAAGGAGATTAGTGCAAAAAATACAGCTTTCCCTTTATTGTTCCGAAATTTGACATTTTTTTTTTTTTTTTTTTTTTGTCATTATTCACCGGACTAATTTTATTTTCTCCAAAAGTTCTTTCAACAAAAAATGTGTTCCAGAAAATTTTTCCTAAAATGTTTTCACCCAAAAAATTTATTGAAACATTTTTACCCAAATATGTTGACCAAAGACTTTTCACTCGAAATTAGTTTATATAAAAAAACTATTTCTGATCGATCTATATTTACGTTTTTCTCTTGTTACACTTACGTTTTAAAAATTAAGCTTTTATTTCTTTGCCGTTATGCAAAAGGTGATAAGTCAAAAAACGCATTTTGAGTTTTTGATTGGCTTTTATTGAATTTTTTTCTCTTTCGTTTAATATCAATAACTTTAGTCTGCTTCTAATAGTAATCATCTGCTTTTTAGGAGAAAAGTCTGTGACACAAACCAAATAAATATTTCTCAATTTAACATTACGAAAAACTGATTTAAGACCTTTTTGCCTAACACCAAAGAATAAAAGCTTACTCAACAAAATTCATGAAAAAAATAAGAAATTATCGGTAGTGATCGTTATTCAATGAGAGTCGTTTCTATAACAGTAAGTTAAAATTGACCAAATTCCGATGGTAGTGGGTTCAAAAAATTCAAGTATGCCGAAAGTAATATTCTCTTTTATTTACTTTTTTTCAAATCATCTAAAACAAACAAACATGCACAGGGAATACAAAAACAATTTATTTTTATATAAAAAAAAATACTTAAAATAGAGATGATAAACAAACTACATGTTGTTAATTATACTTTTTTAACAAAAAATTATTACTAAATAATAAATATTAACACCATTTCCCTATTTTTCTCCAATAAACATATATACCACTTTATTTATACCTTAGCCACGTTCAGATAAATACCCTTAACGGTACTCAACAGAAAGCTTTGTTTGCTAAGAGTCAAAGGCATTTCGGTTTCGGAGCATACCGAGAATTTGAAATTCTTTAAGAGCAAAGCAAGGCCGATAATAGTTTGCATTTTACCAAAACGCAAACCTATACAATTACGGGGACCATCTCCGAACGGCAGCCACAAAATCGAATCACGTTCGGCAACCTTTTCGGGAGAGAAATTATCGGGATTGAATTTGTGAGGCTCGGGATAATACTTTTCATCACGATGTAAAGCACCAGCGGGTATTAAAATGGGCATGCCTTTTTTAATTACCAAATTAGGGTGGCCTGGTACCACATAGTCTTCCAAGCAGCAGCGATTTAGAATTGGTAAGACTGTGTAAAGGCGCAGAGTTTCTGGAAAAGAGAGAAAACTTTATAATAAGGTACAAAAAAGGTACAATATGTTTCCATATAATTCACCTGCCATCACTTGCTCCAAATACACCATATCCTTCATACATTCATAAGTAAACTGCTGATTATGCTTTTCGAAAATTCTCAACACCTCCTGTCGAGCTTTCTCCTGAACCTCTAGATTTTGAGCCAATTCGTACAAAGCAAAACCCATTGTCGTGGAAGAAGTTTCAAAGCCAGCATTAAAGAACACAAACGCCTGGGCAGCAATTTCCTCAATAGTCAAATTTGTCAATTCATCGCCGTGTTCCATTTTAAGTAATTTCTTATTTTTCAAATCAATCAGCATATCCATGAAATCACTACGGCGTATATTGTTTTTCTCACGATATTCCACCGTCTCCCGGACAATACGCATGAAAAATGCCTCTATTTCATCTGGGGTCTGTTTAAAATGTAACTTACGAGCCAAATCCACAAAACTGGCCATAAAAGCTATTACCAAACGATTGTGTCGTTGCTCGACCAAAGCTTTGCGACCCATGACTCTAAACTCAGCATTGGGATCTTTTAAACTGCTGCATTCAATGCCAAAAGCACACGTGCCTATAACATCAGTTGTAAATCTGGCTAGTAATTCCTTAACTTCCACAATATTATTTTGATCCTTTACCATTTTGTCGAAGACCTCAATGAACTCCTCTCCAACTCGTATAACAGTGGGAAACATAAATTTCATTTTACCCGATGTAAATGTCGGAGACAACTTATTTCTCATATTCTTCCACTTTAAGCCATCCAATAAAAATAACTGCCCCGATAATGGATCATCTCTTTCGTTATGATAAAAACCACGATCGGTGAAATTTTGAAAATCTTTTATTAAAATATTCTTTATTAATTGAGGTTCCAAAACAAATACTCCCGGCTTAAAGAACCAATAGAATCCCACAAATGGTCCACTGCCCTTGAACTTGTCGTAATACTGCTGCCAGATTTCATGGAAACCCCTTGTGGTTTGTACTCCTCTTAGATTGCCAAACAGCCAGTGTGGTTCCTCACATTTTACACCTAACATTTGCCAATAAGCCATCTTTCTGCGTAGATGTAGAAAAAATGCAATTAAAAGACCACTGAGAGTTGTTATGAGAAACGATAAAAGCGCCATTTTTTTTTTTGTTTTTTTTTGTTTTGAAATCGGGGCACACTAAAACACCACAACCGTTCTCTACCGTTGCTAAACACGAAATGATTTAGAAAATGTCTGTTAAATAGAGAATATTTTAATAAAGTGAGCAAGTTTCTTGTTAGTGTTTAACAATAAATTAATTAATACTTTTTTTTTTATAAAAACGATATCTATCTAGTTTTTGCCATTTCATTTAAAAGTGAATAATACAAAACAAAAGTGCAAATGTCTGTTGCAATAATAGAAGTTTATGGCTTAAACTTTTAAATACAAGAAATGTGTCCAGAATTATTCAGTTCGAAACAAAAAAATTTAAAAATAATTTTAGAAAATATTTTATTTATAAACAATTTCCTAATTGTAAATCTACTCCAACTTTTGTAAGGTCTTAATGAGTAATTTAAAGTAAATTAGCAAATTTCCGGGAGTGGGGAAAAATTAAACCTGCAGAAAACCCTAAAAAAAGATTTTTTTTTAATTTATTTTAAAGAACAATTGTGATTTTTAGTTGAACTGTTAATTTTTAATTTTTTGATATTTTTCCTTCCTTCAGTAAAAATAATTTAATGAAAATTAAATTTAATGAACTCGAGCCTAAAATTATCATAAAATTTTAATAAAAAATTTTATGTTGTAAAAATGCCTTCCTTCAGTAAAAATAATTTAATGAAAATTAAATTTAATTAACTCGAGCCTAACTAATAAAAAAAAAATATCAAAAAAAAATTATATATTTTTAAAGTTAATTTAATCTACTTATTTAGTGGATCGTTATACCGACTTATGGCACAGACTTATAATAATTTGAAAAAATTAAAAAAAATTCTACATTTGATGCTTACCACGGTTTAAAAAGCATGAATTTCTAATCCATAGACATTATTCGGTACTAACTAATTGCTTTTGTTTGTCTATTTTACCATTTAATGTTATCTACAAAATATAGAAAATAACTTAAAAAATCTATTTTGTAAATAAAATAGATTATTGCTTTCTTTGAGGTCTATTTATATAATTTATTTATATTGAAAGCCCTCAATAAACTATTGTTATATTTTGTATCAATAATAGTCAATTTGGCTTATCAGTTAATATTTTAATCTACTTATCTACAAAAAAAAATTATAAAATTAATTTTTTCAGCTTATTGATAATATTTTGGCTAACAAATTTATAATACTATTAAAAAACCTTAACAGCAAATGGTCAAGCTCCCAACAAACATTTTCACTATGATATCAAACCTTTTCTCCAATGACAAACGCATGAAAATAATTTGAAAAACATGGCATTCTCAGCAAAAAAGGGAAAATATATTCAAATTGCCATTTACAGACTACGTCATCTAACGGGAAATCATGCGCATGTCGTAATCTTATATTATGTTCACATTTGGCTTCTTAAACGCGTTTAAGCAGTTCGAACGTGATTAAGCTCTAATCACTTCAAAATCGAGATGATTACCCATACATTGAAGTGACTTGTTAATCACTTCAAATTGACATGATTACAACTAAATCACTTCATAAATCACATAGAATCCACTGAACATACCTCAAATGTAGAATCGCCAACATGATCGTGTACAACCGGCCAAGATTTCTGCTTAATTTTTTTATTTTTTTCCTTAAATAATTCATAAATTTTCACAATTTCATCATTAAAATTATTAAAATAATCTTCTAATAACTTTATAAAAGTGTTTTTATCCATTTTTAATACTTTAAAAAAATATAAATTTGTTGTTTTTTTGTGTGTTTGTTGTGTGTTTTTTTTTCTTAATCATCTGTCATCTTTATCATCTCAAATTTAATGTGAACGGCTTTGATTAGCTAATGCTAAGTTCACACTTAGGTTCTTAAACGCGTTTAAGCAAAATGTTGATTTAGCTTATCAAATCCGCTCACATTACATTTGAGATGATTAAGATGACAGATGATTAAGAAAAAAACACAACAAACTAATTTTTTTTTTTTTGAAGTATTAAAAATGGATAAAAACACTTTTATAAAGTTATCAGAAGATTATTTTAATCATTTTAATGATGAAATTATGAAAATTTATGAATTATTTAAAGAAAAAAATAGAAACATTAAGCAGAAATCTTGGCCGGTTGTACACGATCATGTTGGCGATTCTACATTTGAGGTATGTTCAGTGGATTCTATGTGATTTATGAAGTGATTTAGTTGTAATCATGTCAATTTGAAGTGATTAACAAGTCACTTCAATGTATGGGTAATCATCTCGATTTTGAAGTGATTAGAGCTTAATCACGTTCGAACTGCTTAAACGCTTTAAAGAAGCCAAATGTGAACATACTATAAATCAACATTTTGCTTAAACGCGTTTAAAAACCTAAGTGTGAACTTAGCATTAATTTCTATTATTCTAGGCCGAAAATACCAAATGTTGAACTGTTTGAGTATTTTAGATAATCGTTTAACTGTTTTTAAATGCCTTGTAGAACATTTTCGTATTTATATGCTGAGAAGTCTTTACTTTTCAATTTTTTTTTAATGCAATTTTATTATTTGACAAGTAAATAAATGAATGTTTTCTGACAAAAAAAAAATCAACTTATTTTATTCTTACAAAAATTTCAAATGAAATTGCTCGGCCTGTAGTCAGGGTTACCGTTCGCGCGACTAAAGTCGCAATTTTCCCCTTTTTTAGCGGCCAGCGACTTTATGTGAAACTTTTTTTTATCACCGAGTTTTGCGACTTTTTTAATTTTTAACATTTTTTTGTAAAGTTTCTCAGAAAAAACATTTAATTTAAAAAAATCGTCAAAATTTAAAAGCAATTTATAGATAGATTATTGTTCCTTTGGCAACAATTTTATAACTTTTTTGCAACCTTATCAGGTGTATTTAAGAAATCTTTCGCAAAGTTTCAAGGAATAGTTTTAGCAAAAAATCTTTTTTTTAAATAAAAAATTGTGATGTTTGCAGTGCTCATTTTTACAAAATTATTTAAAGCCGCCGAGTCAATGAAAGAAGATAACGTTACCAACGCTGCAGGCGTTTCCAAGAAACGTAATATTTGGTGATACCATTCGAAAGACTGAGAACTGAAGTATAAATGCAGTGCTTGTAAACAACTTTAAGTAAACTAAAAAATCATCTTCAGTGACATGGAAAAACACATTAACCCCCATATTCATAAAAAATATTACTGATTTATAAGAGATTTATTAATCAGATTTCCATAGGAAATTCGTTTAATAAACCTGTTATTAACCTGAAATATTTTTTATGAATAAGGCCATAATAATATAAACAAGTAATAGTGCTATATTCGGCTATTCCGAATCTTATATACCCTTCACCATGGTTTGGAAAGAACAGAAGTTTATATATTTATCTAAATATATGTATATATACATGTATATTTATATTATATATATCGTTAGGTTTATTTAATTGTTTGCACATGTTTGCGTGGTATTAAATACTTATATTAAAAGTTTAATTAGTATATAGCAAGTTTTTTTTTTATCGAATTTCAGTATTTGGTCATAACTCGGCCATTTTGTAACCGATTTGACACATTTTTATACCGACATTTAAAAAAATAAAATTACCTCTTTTGGCGAGTTTTTAAGTAGCAAAAAAAAAACACAAAAATTCCTAGTTTCTATTTGTTAAAATTATTTCGTTAAATAGATAAAATAATAAAGAAGGGTGATAACGAAAATCATAGTAAGCATTATGCTAGTATATGTACACAAATGCGAAGGGGGGAGGGGGGGGGGGGGAAGAAGAGACGACAATTGGATTTGAACTTCGCTTTTCATAAGGACCCAGAATATATATACTTTATAGGGTGTAGGACCTTCGGTGAAGGGTATAAAAAACAAACTTAATTATAAAAAGAGTAATTTTTGGAATTTCAGTATTTTGGTCATTTTGGTCTTAACCGATTTGACAGATTTATATATCGACGTGTTAAAGAAGAAATTTGACAGTCATTTTGGTTATAAAACTTGGACTCGGGAAGATCTATGGTTCCCGAAAATGGATATTTTTCAAAAAAAAATTAATATTTTGGTCATAACCTTTTGGTATCTGAACTGATTTTCCCGAGTTTTTCGGAAAATATTTCCTACTAAAAATTTCCGATCTTTTGATATATAAGGCGTAAACATAGGTCATATTACAGTCAAAAAATTCATTTCTCCAATCCTTACCTTACCTTACTTAGAAACTTTGGCTCTTGCCGTTCTCCAGATATACAGAAAAAAGTAATAAAAATACAACAACAACAAGGGATTTTTTGGAAAAATTAGAGGCAGTCGTGGTTTTTTAGTCATATCTCAGCCATTTGTGGACCGATCTTGCTGAATTTCAGTAGCAAGAAATAGTGGGCTATATGTAACATAAATGTAAAACAACCTAGCCGCTATCATGTCTGGAGTCTCCGGAAAACACATATCAAACGTAAGACGGACAGACGGTCAGACGGAAAGACGGTCAGACGGACAGACGGACGGACATCGTTAAATCAACTTCTCTCCTCATAAGGACCCAGAATATACATACTTTATATGGCCTAAGACTACTATTGTAGAAATTACAAACGGAATGACAAACTTATATACATATACCCTTTTCCACCTGTGGTGAAGGGTATAAAAAGGCTTCGAAAAATTAAAAAATGCATCTGACTGTTTTGTTTCAATTGTTTTTTTGTTTTGCTATGCTTTTTATTAATAAAAAAAAACTTAAAAAAAAAAGTGCGACCTTTATTTTTTCAAACGACTTGTTTTGTGCGAATTTATTTCTGAAAAACGACCTTTTGTGCGACTTTTCAAAAATTCCTAACGGTAACCCTGCCTGTAGCGCTGTTTCATGTATACATGTAAACATTACAATAAAAAGAATGCTAAAGAAAACTTTGCACAGAAAAATTTCTCGCCAATTTTTGTTTTCCAATTAAATCATTAATTAAAAATAAAATCAGTTTTAATTAAAAATAAAATCAAGTGAATTAAGCGTTGACCTTACTCAGAAAATGTTGTTAATATCAAAAATATTTAATAGATGATATTAATTTGTTAACAAATTCACAATCACAAATTTTTTAACTGAAAAAAATTTCTATTTTTTCCGTGTGTGTTACCCTTTGGCTTACAAATCTGAATTCTCGAAATATTAGTCACTAACTGAGCTACCTAAATAAGAGCGGCAAGCGTCTGTTTTATGTCAAAACTTTTTATTTTCACACAGTTTATACAAAACATACCATTAGAACGCGAATTTAACACCACCTGGCTAGAAAATCTTATTTGATAGATCGGTTGGTAGTCTTATTTTATTGATAATGTATTGGCAAAAGAATTTTCATGTTTAAAAAAACGCTTGCCGCTCTTGTTTAGGTAGCTCAGTAAGCCGCTCTTGTTTAGGTAGCTCAGTAAGGAATTTTATTCAAATTTGCAAAACAAATACATAAAAATTTTTTAAAATTTTTTTTTAACTTTTTCTTTATATAGAGCGTACTTTTCAGTTTATATTTTGCTTGCTTTTAAAAACAAATCCCCTTCCGGGGTCACCATGAAATTTGCTTTGTCATACTTCATGGGTATGGGAGTCTCTTTGCAGGTCGAAAATTTAAAATGATTCAATAACAAAGCCAAACCCATTACAACCTGCATTTTACCAAAACGACTGCCAATGCAATTGCGAGGACCTTCTCCAAAAGGCAAATACAAAATGGAATCTCTGAGAGCCAGCTGTTCGGGGGAAAAGTTTTGAGGATTGAACTTTTCTGGATTGGTAAAATATTTCTCATCACGATGTATAGAAATGGCGGGAATAATAACTGGCATATCCTTTTTAATAATGAAGTCAGGGTGACCAGCTACCTCATAGTCTTCCAAGGCCACGCGGTTTAGGACAGGTAAAGGGGTGTAAAGACGCAAAGTTTCTGAAATTTGTTTTCTTTTTAGTTATAAAGTTTTTAACAAATGTTTAAAAAAAAAAACAAACCTTGCACAATTTGATCTAAATATTTCAATTCACTTATACATTCATAACTGAACTTATTATTATATTGCTTGTAAACTCTCCTTATTTCCTCTCTTGCCTTTTCCTGAATATTCTCATTTAAAGCCAATTCGTATAAAGCAAAAGTCATAGTTGTAGAAGAAGTATCTGAACCAGCTACCAAAAATATAAAGGCCTGGGCTGCCAACTCTTTAAGTGATAAATTGGTAAATTCTTCTTCATTTCCCATTTTAATTGTCTTGTTATTTTTCATTTCTAACAGTATATTCATGAAATCATTACGCTTAACTTGATTTTCTTCACGGTATTTAACCGTGGCCTTGACTATGCCCATGAAAAAGTCCTCTATTTCATGCACCGTATCACGCATGCGCAAACGTAACGCCAATTTGGGAAAACTAAATCTAAAGGCCACACCGAAATTTCCCAAATGATTTTCCAGTAAGGCCCTTTTGCTCATAATATGAAATTTAGCCTGGGGATTACTTAAGCTATTGCACTCTAAGCCAAAGGCAAAGCTGCCTATAACATCGGTGGTGTAGCGCGATAAAATATCACGTATTTCCACTTTGTTATTTTGCTCTACAGCTTTGCCGAAAGCTGCAACCAGATCATCGGCCACCTTGACTACAGTGGGAAACATGAATTTCATTTTGCCCGAGGTAAAAGTGGGAGATAGTTTGCTTCTTAAATTATGCCACTTTTGACCTTCCAAATTAAACAAATGGCCCGATAAAGGATCATCTTTTTCGTTGACAAATAAACCACGATCCGCAAACTTGTTGAAATCTTTGATTAATATTCGTTTTATTAAACCTAAATCCGTTACAAATACCGCCGGCCTATAGAACCAATAGAAGCCCGCAAACGGTCCCACATTTTTGTATTTGTAGTAGTAGTCCTGAATAATATCAAAGAAAGTTCGCTCCGTAACGGCTCCTTTGAAACTACCAAATATCCAGCTGGGCTCATCGCAGTCAATGCCCAAATTTTGCCAATATTTGAAATGTTTGCTTAGAAAAGTGTAAAAACATAAAATGACAACGAGTAAAAAAGTTAGCAAAAGTAAAAATGTAAGCATTTTTTAAATAAGTGTTGAACTTTTGATAGCGGAAATTAAACTAAATAAAATTGAACAAATTTATTTTGTATTCTAAATATTTTTTCTATGGCTTATTTCAAATCTTATCTTCAAGGTATATTTACACAAGGTAGACTCATTTGGGAGTGTAGACATGCTGCTCTATAAAAGGAACCATGTTGTCAAAATTGTCTTCATATAAAACAAAAACAATTTAACGCACACTTGTATTAATTTTGGCTCATATACACGCAATTTGACGTTGGGGTTCCAACTATGAGTAAACAGCTGACAAACATATGGGCCAACGAGTTTACCTTGTGTAAATATACCTTGCTTATCTTTACAAAATGTGTCTATTGCAAATTGAAAATAAAGGTGCCAGATTGTTATGTTGTTGGGCAAAGATTATTTCTTTTAGGAAAACTAAGAAATTTCGTAGAGGTTTGTTACTGAAATTACCAGAATTTTAAATTCTAAATCCTAAATTATGCACATGATTTGTTTGTGAAAATTTTTTTCTCGTATATGAATTTTGTTTTTTGTAAAAATGGGCGTTAAGCACAACTGAAACGAACGAAGATTAATTTGCTGAACTGAACACAACGATGTTTGTCGTTTCAAAATAAAAAACAGAACGCAATTAAATGTTCTCACTTTTTGTTGAGTTGGAACCCAGTAAAAATTATATGGATTAATCCATAATCGAGCAATTGAGGAGTAATGGCTTTGTCATCCATTTGGAGTAATAAGCGAGCTATCGATTTTTTTTTTTTTTGTTTTGTTGTTTATGCCGCGCTTAATACTCCAAATGGATCAATGTATGAGTTCGTTTTTGGTTTTTCTTTTTTCTTTGACATAACTGTTAATTGTTGATGTTTTCATTTTGTTTTTCTATTTAAAGGTACGGGTATAGTAACAAATTGTTAATAATGTGTCAAAATTGAGTTTCTAAGCGTCATTTAAGACGACTAGTTGAAAAAGAAATTGAAAAATTCTCAAATTGTAATCGGGAGACTACGCAAAATGATCGGCAAAAATATTTTGCTCCCTTTATGCTATTTTAGGAGACAAAAACGATTACTCCCTCTATCGTCTTTTTCAAGATCAAAGGGAGTACTCCTTAAGGAGCTTAAAAGAAATACTCGTGTCTGCGGAAATGCTGTGTTAAAAATCCCATGAGGCCCGGAGTTTTATGGAGTAATCCATTACTAGCAAAGAAGCTCTCCGAGATTACTCTTTGGATGATCCTATTTTTTACTGGGAAGAGTACAGTATTATTTTTGTGTTCAAAGAATAATATAAAATACAGCTAAACATTTTTTAGAAAGAGTTCTAAAAATAAGTGATTCAGAATTTCATGACGATATTTAAAGGAAGATTTCAAATATTTTAACTGATAATAGCTTTCCTAAACAATTAATAACCGATTTGTTAATACAGTATAATAATTGTAGAATAAATAACCGAAATAGTATAACAGAACCTAGAATTTATAAATCTGTAATATATATACCAAAATTTTCAAAAAGATTGGAAAAATCAAATATATATGATAGTAAAATATATAAAATAGCTCATAAATCTCTTAACACAGTAGGTAAACTAATTACTAAAATGAAAGACAAAATAAAAAAGATGGAAATGTCGAATATTATTTATAAAATACCTAACTAAAATCTAGGATAGCAGGACATATGTAAGTGAGATCAGAAATATAGACATATTTCATCACAAAAAACAGCTTTATCATCCCATTGTGCTAATCTAAACCAATATCTAGATTTTAAAAATACAACAGTTTTAAACACAGAAAATAATTATAAACGTAGATTTATGTTAGCAATGTTACAAATCATAAATGTACCAACAATGTCGAGAATTTATTTTAAGTCGGACACTGAGAATGTAGCACAATATTATAGAAACATAATTTATAAAAATAGAAACGTAAATTAAAAATTTATTTATTTTGTAATAGATCAAGTTTGATTTGGAAAATATTTTTTTTTGTATTCAATTGAAAAATTTTTTAATTTGTCATTTTAATAATTTTGTTAAATTTTGTTAAATAAGAAAAGAAAAAAACCTTGAAGAGGGCACTCAAAGAAGTGCGGAAATATTGATTAAAATAAACGTTTAAAGTTTTTTATATAAAATTAAAAAAAGACCTCAAGCTTGAAAATTTAGTTATATTATAATAATAAAGGCTTTTTTTTAAATTTGACTTAAGTTGTTTTGTCAAAATACCACGAAATATTTTTATGGTTTTGCATTTTTTTAATTTGGAAAAAAAATAATGGTGAAAACTTGCGACCAAAATTTGAATTTTCCATAACGGATTTTCATCTTGCACTTCTATAAAAATTCAACTCTGCTAAAATGAAAAATATTATCGTTAAGAAGCAATACCAAAAATTATAAATTTCGTTTGACATTTGATAGCAAATTGTTTGATTTTTTGACTTGTCGTAATACTCAGTATTATAGTTTCAAATGGGTTTAGAAATATCACACAACAATGTTATCAAACATTACAATTCTTGTTGAACTACTCTGTATCAAAACAACCCGTTTTATGCAAATTGCCTAGTATTTTCTAATTTTTATATTTATAAACATTTTTTGTAATTTCACGCCACTGTGCACAATATTTTATGTTGTTTATTTATTGATATTCTAGTTTATGTGAAGATAAGATCAAAAGTTCATTAGCTCTTGTTTATTGATATTTTTTATAATTTCTTATACGACTTTCGTCACCCAATTTGAATATATGTATTAATGAAATCTATTAAATTATACAAACAGACAATAACTAAAAGTCATAATCAAAATTTCAATATCGATAAGGGAGTTTGTCTGTCTTCAATATACTTATACAAATACAAACATATTTTGTTATTAAATAAACAATAACAAACGAAATTTGTTACTAGCTGCAATTATGATATCAAATATAATTAAATAATCATATACATATAACTGTAATTTAACCTTTTCAAGGTCGAATAATCCAGACGACAAAATACCTTCTTAGAAAGATACTGATTCCAAGTTAATCTAAACTGACCTTTAAGGTCTTGATGTAGATTCTATTATTATTAGTATTATTTTTTAACGGCAGTTTCAAAACTTCATTTTAAAATTTTGTTAAACAAATTTCAGAATTTTTGCTCATCACACTGGGATTTATTGAGGATATAATAGGGAATAAAAATATACAAAAATTATGTTAATAGTTTTTCTGCACCTGCGATTTAAACTTTGCGATTTTCGGAAAAAACCAGTTCTTTGGCCATATTTTGGCGAATGAGCCCAATTTCCTTACTGTTAAGAATTTTAAGTAAAACTTATTCTGAGTATTATAGTCCAGATAATTTTAAATATACTCTGAAGGTTTTACTAACATCGGAAGTTAAAAACCCTTAAATCATAAAGGTCAAATGTCAAATTTTGACATATTTGGAATTTCTGTAGAAGAGATAGCAAATCTTTGCCGATTTTTATGAAACCAGGGAAAATTATACCCAAAAGTCATAGGAAGACAAAGCAGTGCGTAAACGGAGATTAACCCTAAAATACACTAACAGTCAAAATGACCCCAAACTTTTTAAACTTTGAAAAATCTGTCCATTTTATTGATTTATAATTTTAATTCATTTAATAAATGTTGATGTCGATAATATTAGAGTTTCACACTAGACCACACATATTTAAAAAACATATACATAAATATCGTAACCTAAAACGCAAAAGTCTAACATTTTGAAAATACTATTTAAAATGAACAGCTGATAAAAAATGGCCTTAAACTGTTAAACTGTAAACTGTTAGTTAGGCCTTTTAGAGCCACTTTTTGGGTTTGAGATTAAAGTTAATTTAATTCTATAATTATCTTATCTGAGAATTAAGTTAATCTACTATCAAAGAAATTGATATTTTTGGGTGGTGGCTTAAACCATGTAGTGCAACCTTACTGAGCACAAATAAATGGCAAAATTTTTTTGCAAATGTCAACTTTTTATCAAAGCAATATGGATGTTTTCAAAGAAAAAGAAGAAAATGCGCGAACTTAATTTTGTTTACAAGGTAGAAATATTTTGGGTTTAAAGAAAAAATATATTAAAGAAATAATATAGAAAGCAAAAATTATATAAAAGTGCTTAGCAATATATCATTTTTTTAAATTTTTTTGTTGTTTCTTATTTTTGCAACAGTTAAACATAACCAAACATGTGAATGTTGACAGTTTAAGTAAAGGTTTAAAACACCTCCATTCACCACTTAAACTAGCAACATAAAGTTAAAAAAATACAACTGAAAAAGTAAATACGGAGATTAAAGTTAATTTAATCGCTAATCTCTAACCCAAAAAAAGGCTCTTAGCGTTTATGTTATAAACTTTTGTTTTTTATAATTAATTATTTGTTTAAAAGATTTTAACATTTTTTGTGGACATTTTATGGAAAAAATTTTAAAAAAAAATTTAAGAAAAGATTGTTAAAAAAAAATTTAAGAAAAGAATTATAAAATGTTAATTATAAATAAAAGGTAAACAAAATTTTAATCGCCTATTTTTTATATGCTTGTATGCTTTTATTATACAAAATCAACTGTTTCATATAAACGAGATTTTTATTAATACTATTCTCTTGTTATTTTCGAAAATAATACCTGCATTTAATTTTTTTTTATATTCGAGCATAAATTTCAGCTTTTTATATTCTTAACAAAAATATTCATTAAAATTCTTAAACCAGCTTTAAAAATGCAGTTCAACTCTCGGTTTAAACCCACACAACGATTGCTTTTTTTTACAAAATTATTAGCTTTTTTTCTAAACAAATGAATTTTATTAAAACAGTCTTGTTGAAAGAATTAGTTTTTTTTATAAAAAATTTAATTTAACAATACTGTACTAACTCAAAATTTCAAAATTTTCAGTAGAAGCAAAACAATATTCAAATTAACCGCCGTTTTATTTCTTAAAAGTTGACAAAATAGAATGTTTTTTTACAGCGGTTAGATATGATTATTACGTGTCGATTTTTTCTAGAAAATTGAAAAAATAAAAATTTTGAGTTAATACACTATTGTTCAACAACTGCGATATATTTACAGAACTGTAAGACAAACTTTACTTAAACTTTTATAATTTCGTAACCTTTAAATAAACTCCCTTTTCCGCACTGCACAAGAAGTTATTCTTATCAAATCTAATGGGAATTTGAGTCTTTTCACAAATACTGAATTTAAAGTTCTTGAGGAGAACTGCCAGACCCATTAAAGCTTGCATTTTGCCAAATCTCATGCCAATGCAAATACGTGGGCCTTCGCCGAATGGCAAATACAGAACCGAATCACGTTGGGCGACTTTTTCTGGGGAAAAGTTATCGGGATTAAAAACATTCGGATTAGTATAAAAACGCTCGTCACGATGAATGGCGGCAGCGGGTATTAAGACCATCATGTCTTTTTTGATAACATATTTAGGATGACCGGGCACAGGAAAGTCCTCGGAGGCATACCGAGATAGTAAAGGAACAACGGTGTATAAACGTAAAGTTTCTGGAAAGAAAATAAAGGAAACTTTTAGTTATAAATAACATTCTGTACATTCTTTTACAAGCACAAAAAATCTAAAGTGTATTTTACTTACCCGCTAAAACTTGTTCCAAATACACCATCTCCTTCATGGCCTCGTAGGTGAACTGATGATTATGTTTCTCTAAAACTTCTATTACTTCTTCTCTGGCCTTTTGTTGTATATCCTCGTGCTGAGCCAATTCGTAAAGTGCAAAGCCCATAGTAGTGGATGAGGTCTCAAAGCCAGCCACCAAAAAAACAAAAGCCTGTGCAGCAATTTCCTCCAAAGTAAGATTAGTTAGCTCTTCGCCAGTTTCCGATTTCATTAGTTTATTATTTTTCAAATCGATTAACATATCCATGAAATCATTGCGCCTTATATTGTTTTCCTCTCTGTAGCGCACTGTATCCTTGACTATGCCCATGAAAAAGTCCTCCACCTCTTGCAGAGTTTCTTTCATATGCAACTTTCTTGCCAATTTGGGAAAGCTGTTGCGGAAGGCAATACCAAAACGTCCATAACGTTGTTCCACTAAGGACTTACGACCCATGACGCGGAACTTGTTATTGGGGTCCTTTAAGCTGCTCATTTCCAGGCCGAAATCACAACTGCCTATAACATCAGTGGTAAAGCGGGCCATAAAATCACCTACCTCAATTGTTTCATTTTCTTTTACCGCTTTAGCAAATACATTTACAAATTCATCGCTGATTTTTACGATAATTGGAAACATGATTTTCATTTTACCCGAAGTGAAAGTCGGTGACAATTTATTGCGCATATGACGCCACTTGTTACCCTCTAAATTAAACAACATGCCCGACAGAGGATCATCTTTTTCGTTCACAAACAAACCCCGATCAACAAATTTTGTGAAATCTTTAATCAAAATCAGTTTCAATAAGGCCGGATCGAATACAAACACACCTGGTTTAAAAAACCAATAAAATCCCGCAAATGGCCCAGTATGTTTAAATTTATCATAAAACTGTTGCCAAATATCCGTGAAGGAACGTTTAGTACCTTGTCCAGTAACATTGCCCAAGAAAAATGTTGGCTGCTCACAGGCGATCCCCAAGTTTTGCCAATAATTATAATTATCGCGTAATAATTTATAGCAATAAGCCACTAGGCCCAAGAGGCATATGATTAATATTAAAGAAATCATTTTAAGATTCCAGAATTATAATTGTTCTTTTTTTATTATTATTTTCGTTTCTTTATTTATGTATATTTTTTTATAGCACTTTTAAACACAACCCATTTGAGCTCCTGCTTATTGTAAACTAAACGAAAATTGAGCGGTTTATTTCTTTTAAATAAACCGTTTAAAAAGCTTTTTGGAAGCTACTCATTTAATCTGCCGATAGTGTATTGCATTGATATTAAAATAAATAAATATGCACATATGTAAATAAATAAATAAATAAACGAGTAGGAGTGCTATATTCGGCTTTGCCGAATCTTATATACCCTTCACCATGGGGCGTGCAAACACAATAATGTAGAAATTACAAACGGAATGAAGAACTTATATATACCCTGGCCACCTGTAGTGGAGGGTATAATAAAGTATATTAATTCGCACCCTAAATACTTAAGGGTATTCACTTAAAATTTTAAAATTTTCAGTAGAAGCAAGACAATTTTGAATTTTACATTGCAGGCATATGAAAAAGAATTTGTAAACCAAACTTTTCATTACCAAAATGGAGACAAAATAGCATGATATTTTTACAGCGGGTAGATATGAATATAATGTGTCGATTTATTCCAAAAAGTTATAAATAAAAATTATGAGTTAATACCCTTTAGTATTTAGGGTGCGATATGTGTGGTCTTAAGCAGTGTTACCATTAAGGTGGTATAACTCTGGCAAAATTTTAAAAGAGACATACATAAATATATGTATAAGAAAATGTTAATGATCGTCTTAATAAATTTTTAACAAAGAATTTTATTAAAAATATGTTATAAAAAAATTTTTTTTTATGTCAAATCTTTAATATACATATTCGAATAAAATTTATTTTTTATAACAAATGTTTTTCTTCTATTTTAATGATAATAATGCGTACGGATTTTTGTAGGGGAAATTTTTTCAACGTGTAGGGAAAAACCGGATTTTTATTAGCATGTGTAGTTATTTTTCGAAAAATCCACTGGCAACACTGACGATACATAACTTTTGGCATCCTTACAAATATTAAATATTTCATAAGTTGAACGAAACCAATATTGGCCTGCATAAGACCAAAACGCATTCCAATGAAACTGTGAAGACCTTCTCCGAAGGGCATTGTTTAATCGGTTTAACATTCCGAGAAAAAACGTTCAGTTTTGAATTTTTCAGGTTCAGGAAAATATTCCGAATCATGATGATAACTTTGAGAGGGATCCAAAGTTTCATAGCGTTTAGTGCATTTGCGGAATAAAGCAGAAGCTATGGGGTATTTCCGCAGGGTTTCTATATGAATTAAAATCAATTAAGTGAAATGATCGGTTTGGAATAAAATTTTGTTGAACTTACCTGACCAGCAGCCGTTTTCTGTAATTCGCTTAGCTAAATGCCTTAGAGAAAACAAAATTTAAAAATTTTAGCGATGACATTTAAAGCTAAAATTGCGGCGAAATAAATTTTTATGGTATTGCTTAATTTAGCAATGCACGTTACAGTATTGAATTCGTTGCCAAAAATCGCCAAATCAACTTTTTAGATTTTTAGCGATAGAGATTTAGCTTTAGCGAATTACGGAATATGGTTGCTGACCTTACCAGATCTAGATATATCGTATCCATCGTGTAAAGTGTTTTCCTGCCACAAAAAGTACAAAAGGGCTGCTAATTCTTCTAATTTAAAAATTTTCAGGTCTTTAAGTAAATCAAATTTAAAATTTTTCAGGACTTTAAGTAAATCCATAACATCAAATCTTTTTTTATTTATTAAAACATTCACTGTGCCTGATGTCTACGTGGGGTGAAATGTAGCTAGGCAAACATGTCGAAATTTTATGTTAACCAAATGTCTGCCAAATATTTATTAAACATTTGCATTACATATCTGCAAACATGCTTCAAATGTTTGTCCAAACAGCAAAAACCCAAATTAACAATTCAAAATATTTGTGCAAATGTAAAGCTTTGACATGTTTGCCAAGCAATTTGTGTGGTCTTTTTTGCTCTTTATGCGGTCCGGTTTGAACGTGTTTTTTAAAGTTTTGTTTTGATTAACCACTTCACGTTTTCATTAAATTTTTTTAATCTAATACTTTTTAAGGCAGGATAAGTACTTTCGCCCTTATGAAAAAAATAATTAATGTGAACTTGAAGTGTTCGTTTTAACCGGCTTTTTCAATGCAAATTTTTTTTGTTTAACAAACATTTCAAGTTCACATTAATTATTTTTCTCAAGGCCGTTTATGTTTATTTCAGCGATATAATAAATATTGTTTTAGCAACAAATAGGAAGACGAGTTGCAGTTTAAAAGCTTTTTTGAAAAAAGCTTCTGTTTTAAATCATAGGCAGTGCTGCCACTTTGTGGGGATTCACCCGGATTGGGTGTAACTTTTACTATCGTTGGTAGAGCGTGGGTAATTTCTTTGAGGTCTAGATCCTGTGTAACTTGAAATACTTTCATTTTAAAACAAATAATAAATATATAGTGATAAAATTCATCCCATGTAAGATTTGTGGACCTTGAAAATTTACAGTTTTTTCCACCAAAGTCACTGTTTATTTAAAACAAAAAAGATTTAAGTCGTTTATCAAGCAAAAGTTTGACAATGAATGGCGCTAGATTTCAATAAATATTTACTTAATAGTGATTTAAGCCCGAAGTTTATTGGGAATAGGAGGTGTTTTAAAAAGTAAAGAATTTTGTTACAACATTTTAAATGCTTTACTTGAGAAATATTTAGCGCCCTTAACATTTTTAAACTAATTTAGGAATACTGTCATCTTAAACCATATTTGGAATTTTATTTACTAAATAAAATATAAAAGGGCACGGCAATCAACCTTTAGAATCCAACCTAGATAATATGGAAGTAGAACTTATTATTTTCATAATTCGTTACAATTTAAGTTTTCCGAGAGAAGGCTTTATATGGGACCTATGGTAAATTATGACCATGGCAGACCAAATTTTATTCCAATAGCGTTATTCGTTTCCGGCGTGATAAGGTCGTTTTGCACTATCACACAAGTCTTTCTTGTTTTGACGAAAATGCACCTCTGATCTAATTACTGTTCTAAAATTAAAAAAAAAAAAAAAACTATAAAAATTTATCATGATATACTTTAGACTTTGTTCCGAGTGTAGACTTTCTATGGGGCCTATGGTAACTAATGGACCGATCATAACAATCTAAATTTGTTTAATCCTTAAGTGTGTAGGATATCATATGACACGACATGCCCGACTATACTTTTTACCGTGTAAAAGCTTTAAAATTTTTTTTTTTTTATCAATACTTAATATCTCTTTACAAAACAAAAACACAAACGTAAAAACTTTTTGATTATTAATTTTGATACGACTTAATTTAAAACACATGCTAAACCAATGATATCATAGAATATTTTAAATGTTAAACCCTTCCGGAGTAACAGAAGATAACAATTAATTCAAGAGCTTTTAAAAACCATTTACAATTTTTCTACACTTAACTGTATGCCGCTCTCAGTCGCCACTATAAAATTTTCCTTTAAATAACGTATCGGTATTTGAGTGCTGGAGCAGCGATCAAATCGAAATTTAGTCAAAAGAGAAATTAAACCAATCTGCGCTTGCATTTTACCAAAACGCATACCAATACAATTGCGGGGACCTTCACCGAAAGGCAAATAAGTACAGGGATGTCTCTTCTGCACTTCTTCGGGCAAAAACCGTTCAGGCTTAAAAATCTCGGGTTCGGGGAAATACTGAGGATCCTTATGAATGCTGTCTATGGGTATTAAAATGCGTAAGCCTTTTTGCAAAACTATATCGGTATTGGGCACGGCAAAATCTTTAACACATTTACGCACCAAATGGGGCGTAATAGAGTATTTGCGAAGAGTTTCTGAAAATAAAATTTCGGTAGCAAAATGTTGCCTAAATTTGTTGAAAATTTTAAGGAAATTTACCTGATATTACCATGTCTAAATACTTCATTTCCTTTATGCACTCATAGGTTATTTGGTTTTTATTTTCTGACAAAACTTGTAAAATTTCCTGTCTTAATTTGTCTTGCACTGCTTGATTAAGAGCCAATTCGTACAAGCTAAATGACATGGTAGTGGATGAGGTATCAAAACCAGCCAAAAAGAATGCCATAACCTGAGCCGCCAACTGTTCTATATTCAAACCACTGGTCAAATCATTCTCATCCACCTGTTGCCCTGACTTTATTAACTCATCGCGTTGCACTTTCATTTCTATCAGCAAATCTAGAAAATCATTACGTTTAATATTGTTTGCTTGTCTATATTTCACAGTGTCTTTCACAGCATTCATAAAGAAATCGCTGATTTCATCCCGAAAATTTTTCATTCTGAGCTTTCTGGCTAGAGAGGGATTGGTAAACATAAAAGCTTGCACAATACCTTTGTGTCGGGGCTGCTCAAATATGGATTTGCCCATACGGCGAAATTCGGCATTAGGATTAAGCAAACTATTGCACTCTAAGCCAAAAGCACAGGTTCCTATGACATCGGTGGTATAACGGGCACACAAATCTTTTACCTCTAAAATGCTGCCATTTTTCTCTATAAATTTCTCAACGGCCGGTTGCAATTTCTCAGCCACCTGCACCATTGTGGGAAACATATATCTCATTTTGCCCGTTGTAAAAACCGGTGAAATCTTGTGTCTCAAAACCCGCCATTTTTCTCCATCCAAAAACAATAGATTGCCCGTTAAAGGGTCATCACGTTCATTGTGAAATAAATCTCTTTGACTAAAACTTTGAAAATCTTTAATCATTATTTGTTTTATTAGATCCAAGTCCATTATAAAGGCAGCCCTGGTTAGAAATGTATAGAAACCCACGACTGGTGTAGTGCTTTTAAATTTCTTATAGATACGCTGATTTATATCTTTCCAGTGATATAAACGTCCTATACCCCGCATATTTCCCAGGAAGTAGATGGGCTTTTCGCAAGGTACATTGCGTTTCTCCCAGTATGAATAGTGATCTTTCAGCCAAAGAAAAATAGTTAGAACAAAAGTAGTCAATAACACTAAGAACCACATTTCTTTTTTGAAATTTTTGAAATAATTTTTCTCTTTTACAAGATTCTCCGTTAACTTCTGAATTTCAACTGTTCAAATGCAATTATTTTAATATCTCGAATGCTCATTTGCAAAAGTTTAGCAAAATGATCTCTTTTAACTTATTACATTACTCAAATTTACAAAAACAAATTTAACTAGATATTTGGGAGCGGGTTACCATTTGTGGAAGAAAAAAAGTACTTTTGTTCAAGAGACTTTGTTGTTAGTACTATATAAATTTCACAAGGAATTGTAAAAAAAAACAATTTTAAATTAAAAATAGCCAAATGATTTTAAAGATTTTTAATACTTGTGATTTTTTAGTTGAACTGTTAATTTTTAATTTTGATATTTTTAGTTAGGCTTGAGTTCATTAAATTTAATTTGCATTAAATTATTTGTAATGAAGGAAGAAATTCCTTTTTAATACTTTTAAATTCTATTAATTTCTAATTCAATCAGGGGGAAAATGTACTTGTGATATTTTCCCTTTTTTAGGCCAATTTTTCAAATAATTTACCTCATCATCTATCTCTATAATTACTTAGTTTTTTTTTTAACTACAACGTAGAATATAGTTAATTTTCTAGTTAAAACTTTAGAAATGCCATTTTAACTTTTAATGATGAGTATTAAAACAAATTCGATTATTAAAATCATAAAAAAGAGAATTATATAACAAATAACACGTTAATTTCCACAAACCAAAATTGCTAGTTTTGATTTTATATCGAACAATTTGCAAATGTCTGAAACTTAAAATAGCGTAAGGCTTGGGACAAAATAAAGTACTTTTATGTAGTAGCTGAAGCTGATGAATGCTCTGTAGCGCAACAAAGTTCAAAGTTTCGAATTTTGCGCTTCAGCTTTAACTGCAAAGACTACTACAACTATGCACTTATTCTGTTAACACTACTTTAAAATTACTTTAAAATTCATAAGGTTGTACTACAGCGACTATTCTGTTCCGCACTTAATAATTTGGTAGAACCAAATAAACTTAACTTCCAATTTTCGAAAACAGTTTAGAATAAATTGAAAATTTGTTTAGGCATAGAAATTAATTCTTCTCGAATTTTTAAAATATTTTATTGCCTTAAGTAAAGAGTTTTTTTTTAAATTGAAAAAAAAGTGATTACTTCGCCTCTTTTTAATCAAAACTAACAAATCGTTTAATTGGGTAAAAAATTTAAAAATATAGATTTATGTTCAAAATTAAAAAAAAAATTGCAAACAAAAGCGTCGAATAACTCCACTCTTAGGCAGTTTTCACACTATTGCAACGCAAATGACATGCCCGACTAGTGGCAACAGTCGGATCTAGGGTTGCCAGAAACCAAAGTTTAAATAACTTGACAATGCAATTCACCAGAATTTTGAAAAAATAAATATGAAACTTTTTACACATTAAAATTAAAATTCAGTCTTAAGTCATATTAGATATCGTCAGCTTAAATCTAAAGTGCCATAATAATAAAAACATGCAATTGCATGTTATTCCTTGTTTAAGAGCTTTGTTAGAGCATATTTTTGCATTATTTTACCTTTTGCATTTTGCATATCGTAGTTAAAAGAGCTTTTTTGCAGCATTTTTTATGTTTATAGTGCATATTTCATCTTTTTGAAGCATATTTGGATACGTGTTAAATTTTATTAGATGCCTTCAGGACTGACTGTGTGAAACTTTTATCACAATTTAGTCTTATCAAAATTTCGAAAGGACATTATCAGGGGTGTGCTGGAAATCGAAAACGTAAAACGCAAGAATTTGGGAGTTCTTTTTAAAACACTTTAAATCCAATTTTTATAATTTTTGTTATAAAATTCTCTTTAACAGACAAATATTTGTATAATATTGTTAATACAATTCTTTTATTACAGAAATCTAAGTAAAAAACGACTGTTAAAATTCTTGCGTTTTACGTTTTCGATTTCCAGCACACCCCTGTATATTCCTTTCTTGTGAGTAAAAATTATTTTAAATATTTAAAGTACTTTCAAAAAAAGTCTTGCTAATTGGTAAGGGAAAAAAACAAACGAAATCAACTAATCTATATAGATCTTACACTTTATTTATAAATATAAACTGAGTAATTAATTAATTAAAAAAATTTTATTTGAAAATGATCAAAATGAAAAATAATGTGTTCGTAGGTAAAAATTAACCATATAATTTTTAAGGGCAAACAAATCTCATATAGATAAAGATATCTAAATAAAATTCTGCACAAAGAACTTTAACATTAATCTTTGTTGTAACATAATTTTGTTGTGGCGGTTCCCTGATTGTCCATGGCAAACTCTCGAAAATTTGTTTTTAAATATTCTGGCGTAGCGAACCATATGGTCGGGCTTAACCGAATATAATCTCTTACTAATTTTATGGTGAAATTTTACTTAGCTACCTAAATGAGAGCGTCAAGCGTTTTTTTAAACATGGAAGCTCTATAGCCAATACATTTTCAAAAAAACAAACCGACAACGCACAGTGCTCCATTTTAAAAATTTGGACATAAATTTGCAAAGTACAATTTTTTTTGTTCAAGTATTTCTTATGTGTAGTAGAAAACTTGAGCAAACAATTAGGCCAATCCGAACACTGCGACCGACTACTATCTTATAAAATAAGATTTTTTTTATACTAAGCTAAGATAGAATTTGTTTGTATTTTCGCCACTGCTTCTGTTATATATTTTGAAGAAAAATTTTAAGTTTCGTTCATTATAGAACTTAGAAGTTAAAAGTATTTTATTGAAAAAAAATTTATTGTTTTGTGCTGCATACGCCACTTTTCTAAATTTATTTCTTAAAAGTAGCTTTTTGTGCTGCATACGCATACTTGCTGCTGTATTGATTTGTTGACATTTTATTTTGCTTTTGCTTTAACTTCTTTTTTCTCACGGCAAAAAAGCGAAGCAAGAGTAACATGTTTTTTTTTTCATTTATTTTAATTTAATTTTAACTACTTATTTTTCTTACGTGAATTATGAAAAGAAAAGAATGAAATTTATTTTGTACGTTTTTGTATGAGGAATTTGCAGCATTCGCCGAACAGTGGCGTGTAAAGCAAAACAATGCTTAATAAACTTTAAAATGGTTGATATGAGCAAAATTAATGCTTAATATCTTATAAGTCATAAAAAAATTTTTTTTCAATTCAGCAAGTGGTAATTTAAAATATGTATACCCTATACCTAACTCAGTTTTTTTTAAATGGTTGGTAGGTCAAACCAATAATAAGCTGTCGATTTAGCATTGAGATAGGATGGCAAATTTTACTTTTAACTAAACCTATTTTACTTTTGTCGTCCTAAAATCAAGCCGGGTGGTGTTGAATTCGTGTTCTTGGTTTTCGTCTAAGGTATGTTTCGTTTAAACTGTATGAAAATGGAAAATAAGTTTTGACATAAAACAATGTTCGACACTCTTATTAATGTAACTCAGTTAATGAAACTTTTTTATGACGACAAAAATACAAAATTTTGTGAAATTAAAATTTTTAAAGGAAATTACAAATGTTTAAAGAAAATTGTTAATATTTGTAAGTTACAAATTTCGTGCAATAATTTTAGAAACTTATAAGTGAAATTTGCAATTTATAGTGAAATTGGGAATTTTTGCAAAAATCTTAAATATCTGGTGATATAGTTTTTAAATTTGAAAATATTTAATTAATTACTTCTTTTATGTTAGAATAAAAAGGTCGAATAAAAATTAAACTTAAAAATTATTAATATTTATTTTCCTTTGTTCAATATATTCTATGTCAAAAATTTAGTTGTAGAAAGGTTTTGATTTAAAAGTTAAATCTTATGCAACCCTATAAATTCTCTCAGTGTGGCTTAACTCTCAGAATACAACTCGTAATTATAGCAGTTGAGAGATGACGAAGTAAATATTTATTTATGCTCATATTTGCAAACTATAATTTACAGCAAAATAATAAATAAAATACAAAATTAATTAATTGTATTTAACTACAATTAGTGAACTACCAAACAAAGTTCAAATTAATTTAAATATTTATAAACGAAGGCATGATTTTAGTTCATTTAATTGGTGTATTGGCTTTAAATATATTATGAACAACTTTATTTTCGAAATCAATCTATGAGAATTATTTTATTTAAGATTTGAAAAAATATTTTTAAAAATTGGCTAAATGTTTCAAATGCACAGTACTTGAACCTTTTGAAATTAGATTTTAATTTAAAACATTAAATAACAACATGAAATTTCATACGAAAAGTATTTTAAAAAAAAGTAATTTCCATTAAAATTTCTTACGCGAAAATTAACGTTTGAATTTTTTAAAGCAGGTGGTATATTTTCTAATTTAAATTATTATGACTGTTATTGTAAAGTGAAAACAAAGCTTTTTTATGAAAGCTTTTAACACAAGTGCATTCAAAAAGAGAGTGAAAATTGTTTTAATCAATTTAAATAATATTTAAAATAGAAACAAGTAAGAAAGTGTAGACGGTCAAGGCCGACCATTTGATACCCTTCACCGCAGTTTATAAAAACAAATTTTCAAGAGTGTAACCTACTTGAAAGCCATAGTCAATCAAAAAACGACAAAAAAAAATACGTTATGACGTTCAGATTCATATAAGAGTTTCTTGTGCCGAATATTATGGTTTTGTTCGTCTTAAGGCCGGGTTTAACAAAAGTCAAAACCAAAAACTGCCGAACAAAAACGTACATCTTCACTTTTTGAGTTAGTTTGGCAGCGAATGTTTACATTTATTGAATCAGAAGTCTCAAAGCAACAGTTTTTTTATGGCCAATGACAAATGAAGAAGTGGATGAAATGCAGTTTTTCTACTTTGACTGCAGTTTTTTAAACGCTGTCTTAAAGCGATTGTGGAAAGGTGTTTTTATGGGACCTATAGTCAATTCTGGACCTTCCAGTACAAATTCTTGTCCTGACATAGCTGCTACTTTTAAAGTTATTGTCGCCAAATTTTATGTCAAGCTATGACATTTTAAGGTATTTTAGGGAGTTATATTTGTATAGGAACTATGGTCAAATATGAACCGATTATATACTATAAATCGTTGTAAGACTATAAGTCGTCTTACAATAAAATATTTTCGATCCAAATTTAATACCAACCTTAAAAGTTTATGGGCACAAAGGCTCTATTTTGGAACAAAAGGTTATATGGGGGCTAAATGAAAGTCTGGACCGATTCTCACCATTTCCAATAGCCTTCGTTATTACGACAATTGATGCACAAAAAAAATCATTTTCATATTTGAATACGAAAATTGCATATGGGCATTTCCGTCAAAAGGTCCACCGTGACCGAAAATTCAAAAGTTATTAAAAGCTGATTATTTTACGACATTCTTATAGAGAAAATATTTAGATTTTACTAATTTTATAAATTTTCCCATAAATTTGTTCACTTAGATAAACAATCAGACTGCAAAGTTGTGCAAACGTAATTTCTTATTTGTGAGAATGTTTTATTGTATGTTTTCTTTAATATTATCTTCCTTAAAAGAGGTGATATTTGATGAAAATTATTCCAAAAAAAAATTTTCTTACATGGTCTGTAATCTAAGGAAGAGTTCGAAGAGAAATATGTTATTCGGATTAACGGTAAATTTTTATTTTTTTTAATCAGTATTCAGTTAAATTATTATGTAAAAAATTTCACGTTCGAAATGTCACGTATCGAACCAGATTTTGGCTTAAACAAAAAAAAAAATACAGAAGATTTTGGAATCAAACCAAAGACATTTTA
Organism: Pollenia griseotomentosa; assembly: GCA_963931875.1. NCBI lineage: Eukaryota > Metazoa > Arthropoda > Insecta > Diptera > Polleniidae > Pollenia > Pollenia griseotomentosa. The sequence continues at coordinate 121,478,694 of OZ007564.1, read as the reverse complement.
ATGTTACATTGCTACGTAAAATTCTGAAAGTAGTTTGGCTAAGAAATTGTGCCAGGTTTCGCCTTTTTATACGTGGCCACAGAAACTACTTCTATTTTTTTCACGTTCGAGCCGCTACTTCTTTTGCCATTATCTTTGACCTAGAATAGCGCCCTCCATAAACTTAAGCATAGATAATTGTGATTTCTTAGTGCTATAATTTAAGGATTAAAAGAAAGTAAAAATATTTGTTGTTTAAAATGTACGATTGTCACGTTCAACACTTTGGAATTACCCATATTTGATTAAAAAAAAATTTGCGCGATGACGTTTTTTGCGGTATTGATGAAAAAGTTTGTATAATTATTGAATTTTTAGTCAACAGCCAAGTTTATTGAGTCAATAAAAAACGTCATAGCCCAAAATAATTTTCTTTAACAAAATGTTTAAGTGATTTGTTAACATAAATTGTTGGAAATTTTGAATAAAGCAAGCAAAATGTTTATTGAATCTTTATTTATTTATTCATTAAATTATGATGTTCTAAATTCCCAATTTTTATTCTTTGACAAATACACTAAAATTTTATGTTAAGGGATAAGGTAGTTCATATGCGTATTTCGCTTGTTGCTTAGGCCAGATCATAAGGAAACCTTTTTCCAAAGACTTTGGTGAAACTAAAAATATTATCTATATATAAATCGGCTAAGGCAAAACAGTTAAGAACACTTTCCTCCTCTGTATGTCAACCGATTTGAAAAAAACACACACCATTTGAAAGATATTTACTTACAGAAGTGCACAATATATATTTTATTAAAATCTGTTTAATATTTTCGGAGTAATAAGCGTTCAGATTAGCTACTAACACATATGTACAAAATACAAAATTTGTTTTTTTCAATTATCAAATAATAAAAAAACTAGGGTGCCCCATTATTCGACATTTTTAAGAAACCGGTTTTCGAATATATCGACTATATAAATACGGGATATTAAATTTCTTTATTTTACTTTTCCGTGCTGCATGTGGTGATTTATTTAACTTAGAAACATAATATTATAGGTGCAGGGTCCTGAGTGAATTAAAACCTATAAGATGAAAAACGAATAAGAACATGTAAGGGGAGCTTTTTCGTTCAACATCTGGTTTTTTGATTAATTTTCGTTAATATTAGACATAGAAAAAAAATTAAAATGCAATGTCCTGAGTGGAATACAATTCACAAAGGAGATTTTATGATACTTTTTTGTCTTTCAATTGATATTTTCTGATATTTTTTATAGTAGAAGGTAGAATATGAACCAGAGGTTGGTTCCTTGCCAAATCGAACCACTAAGATGGAAAAAATGAATGCTCAAAACATGTAAATTCATTATACTTAGATATAGTATCTTCATATCCCAGTAAAAAATTTTATCATTTTGCGAAGAACTAAAGGTACATTTAAAAAAATAAGCGCACAATTATGCGCTACGCAATAAGACATACAGAAAAGCAGTAAAATAAGTGAAAGAACTCTGAACAACTTTTATAAAAAAAATAACATTTCAAGTGCTACGGCATTTCCTTTCTACGAAGCAGGTTTGTAAGGGAGAATACTAAAAAATAACTGTATCAAAACATTCAGTGTGTAAAGCTGATCGTTACATCCAACAATTTTCATATGCGCTGAATAATGCGCTTTATGTGTCAAAAATGTATTGCTTCATATTTAATTCATGTCTTCCGTAAGCGCAATGGTAAGCGAAACCCTTATGTTTCTCCCTTACAAACCTGCTTCGTTGGAAGCTCCATTTTTTATTGGGATGAACCTAAAAATTTATGGTCGAATTTTGACCATTAGGCGAACCCTCGTACAAATAAAACTATAAAGCGAATGGGAATTATGAGTTATTAAAAAATGGACAAGAGTTGTAAAAATACTATCTTTACTTTGATTCAAATATTTTTTTATTGAATATGAAAAAATATTGAATTATTATTTTTTTTGTTTTTTAATTCCCTAAGATAATCCCGCGAAGCTCTACGCCAATTTTACTAATTTTATTTAAATATCAATTCATATGAAAATATAGTTTTTCATATACATAATTTTATTATTATTTGACATGAAAAACTAATTTTAAACATAAATTGATGTTTAAATAAATTGGTGAAATCAGCCATAAATATGTTTTATTGAGTGCTGTTTTGCAAAGTGTAATTTTGATAAAATTGTTTATTGAATCAAATAAAAAGTTTGTTGACCTAAAACTTTATTTTTAACAAACTGTGTTTTGTTAAAAACTTTCTTGAGATATTTTTTCTGTGTGCATCAAATTATTATCAAAATTGCAGCCCAAGGTTACATGCACAGACAGCCAGCCAGCAGGATGGATGAACGTCGTTAGAAAGTGATTCTGAGTCGGTCGATCGATGTGTTTTGTATTACATATTTTTGCCACAAACGCATAATATCCTCTCAACTATTTTGGTGTGGGTATAAAAATACAATCTTGTGAAATAGAAGAACTACTAGAATGGAAAGAGGGGGAAAAATCTAACTCAACTGTCAAAAAAAAAACAAACTAAATGATTGCGTTAGTATAAAGTTTAAAATTTTCTAACCTTTTTTTTTTGGTTTTATGAAGGTTTTAACTCTAGTCGTTCTTCTACGACCGCAACGGACTTAAATTTCTTTGCACAAACGTGGGACAACATCTTATACTTTTTAAGTTGAGAAAAAAAGTATTAATTAAAATACCAATTTCCCCTTAGGTAAACTTCTTCATTAACAAGGTTTTTTTTTGCGATCCATAATTTCTCTCAGTGTAAGTTCTTTTCCCCAAACAACAGTCATATTTATCTAAAAGATGACGGTGTCAATAATTATTTATATTTTATTTGTTTATTTACCCAACTACAATTACTAATCGGCTGTAGTACTCTTAACGAACTACCCCCTTCCGGACGCCAAAACTCGCACTCGCATTCCCAAAAAAAAAAAAGAAGAAGAACGAAGAGTTAATAAAACGCTTTTTTGTGAATTGATTACAATGGCAATGAAATACTTTAAACATTTTATCAAGAAACACAAAAACAAAATACAAACTCTCAAATATCGCAACAAAAGCAGTTGATAATCAAAATAAATGAAAAAAAAAAAAATATTCTATGAAAAGTTTTAAAAAGTATCTACAACTGCGATGAGTTCACTCTGCTCAGAGTTTATAGAGCAGTTTAGTAAACGAAACGCTTAACGTAACAACTATTACGTTCGAACGATCAGCGCAAAAAAGAAATAAAAATTATTATTCATACAAAATGTTATTTTTTTTGTTTTTGTTGCTGAAATAACAATTAAAATTAAACAAGAAAATAGTTAAAATAAAAAAAATGAATGAATAAAATGAAAATTGGCAAATAAGTGAAAGAAAAATCTACTGAAATATATAAAAAAAATATCAAAATGTGGGTTATTTTTCTCATATTGGGTTTAATTATATTCCTGTTAATTACTCTCTGTGGCATTGGCTTAAAATACATACGGGATTATTGGCATTACCTGGGAGTGCCTCATGATCATCCAAAGCCTTTGGCGGATATTTTAAAAACTTTAAGTAAATATGGCACCTGTAAGCAACTGATGGAGCAGCATGAATATTTTCAAAAGCTCTACAAAAGATTTAAGGGTACAGGGCCTTATTGTGGTTTTTATCATTTGCTTGAGCCTCGTGTTTTGGTATTGGATCAGGAGCTTATGCAGCAGATATTGGTTAAGAACTTTTCCAATTTTAATGATCGTGGCTGTTATCATAATATGAAAAATGATCCCCTATCGGCTGACTTGTATAGTTTGAGTGGTGAGCAATGGAAAGAGATGCGTTTAAAACTAGAGCCAGTATTTCAAAAAGCGTATATGAAAGCTTTTCATGAGAGCATAAGGGAAGAGTGTGAGAAAACTCTCTTACTGTTCGAACTAAAGTTGCAAGAAGAGTCTCAGCGTTGTGGCCAAAGAGAGGTGGTCATGGATGTGCAACCTTTAATGCATCGCTTTATTTTGGGCAATTTAGCCAAAATGGTATTCGGCTTGACCCAGTCAATGCAACAAAAATATCCTCTAGATGAATTTGATGCCATGACCCAGTTTGCTTTACACACTCATAAACATGGTACTTTTCTAACCACCGTCATGCAACATTATCCCCATTTGTTTCGCTCTTTTAAATTCTCCACTACCAAGAAAAGGGCACAAACATACTTTTTGGCTTTGCTTAATGACGTCATTTCCCATCGTGACAAATGCGGTGACTACAAAGATGACTACCTACAATTACTCATTAATATTATGACCCAAGAAATGAGCACCCATGAAACGGAAGATCATACAGATCCCAAAGAATTAAGGGAGCATTTAGTAAGCGAATTGGCAGCTCATGCATTTACTTTTCTAAGAGCTGGCCTGGATCCCACAGTGAAAACTTTAACTTATGCTTTATATGAATTAGCCCGAGATCCTGTCATGCAGCAGCGTGTCAGAGAGGAGGTGCTGAAAGCCTATGAAGAAAACGATGAACGATTCAGTTACGAATGCATACATTCGCTGAAATTCGTGGGGCAGATTATATCAGGTAATAAAATAAAACAGGGACAAAAAACGATACTATCTGTGAAAATTGTTAAAAAGAAAACAACAAACCAAAAACCGACCTTCGAAAATCTAATAAATCGGTCAAAAAACATAAAAGTATATAAAATTAAAAAAAATATCGTTTTAAGTAAATTGAGATTTGAATGCCATGTGGTAGAGAAAGATATGCTTCGTCGCCCAGCATGAAGTTTTTCCTCAGTTTGAGTCTTGAAGTGTGTCAAATCAACTATATTTTTGGTTTTCTTCTCAAGCAGCAAATAGGAAAAATAAAAAGTTGTTTTGTCTCTCCTTTAAAATTTGCTGAAAGGGAGTTAGCAGGTTTGCATATTAAGCCGACGATATATAAAAGAAAAACTTGGTGAAAAGAAATTTTATTTAACAATAATCGCAAAATTTTAAAAAAAAGCACTAAAATAAGAAAAAAATCTAAAAAATTTATTAAATATACAAAACACAATATACCGACTATTGTGTCTTAAAAATAAAAAACAAACAATTCTTGACAATTTCCAAAAAATAGAAAAAAGTATTTCAAATTCTTTAAACTAAATTTAAGAAAAATCACTTTTTATCAATCAAATTATTAAATTAATTAAAAGAGCACAACAAACAAAAAAAAATTATTTAAGCAACAACAAAGTGTAAAAAAATTTATGAGCGGTTTGCCAAACACAAGTGATTGAACGTGTAGTAAAATTTAAATGAATGTGTCTAAACTACTATCCAATAGGACTAACCTTGGAGCAAATTTCATCCAAATCGGAAGACATCGATTTAAAAATGTGGTCACTTGACATATGGGGGATTTCATGTCAAGTGACCCAATTTTGAAATCGATGTCTTCCGATTTGGATGAAATTTGCACCAAGGTTAGTCCTATTGGATAGTAGTTTAGACACAATTTTTCAACAAGATCGGTCTAAAAGTTTCTGAGTTAGTGGGGGTCAAAATTTGACATTTTGGCCATACAGGTGTTCTTTCTTATCCATGTAACTTATTACCTATTGGTGTTAGCAAAATTTGTCCCAAGTAGCTTCGATAGCTATTTGATCCATCTTTTGAAAAAATTTTTTTTTGTTTTTTTAAAAAATTTTTTTTATTTTTTTTTTTTAAATTTAAAACTTTTTTTTATTTTTTTTTTTAGCGGGTATGTTTTTTTTTTTTTTTTTTTTGTTCAAAAGAAAGCTTATGTCTTTTCCTTTAAGGTAGTTTTGGTCCCTTTTTGGGATGCGAGCGGCTTATGTATAAAAAAAAATAATTTCTAACCCTAGACAAGGGTTTTTCAATTTTTAGCATATGCGGTGTTCTTTCTCATCCATTTAACTTATTACCTATTAGTGTTAGCAGAATTTGTCCCAAGTAGCTTCGATAGCTATTTGATCAATATTCTGAAAAATTTTTTTTTTGTTTTTTTAAAACTTTTTTTTTTAAATTAAAAATTTTTTTTTTTAAATGTAAAATTTTTTTTTTTTATATTTTTTTTTATCCGGAATGTTTTTTTTTTTTTTTTTTTTTGTTCAAAAGAAAGCTTATGTCTTACCCTTTAAGGTAGTTTTGGTCGCTTTTTGGGATGCGAGTGGCTTATGTATAAAAAAAATTATTTCTAGCTCTAGACGAGGGTTTTTAAATTTTTAGCATATGCACTATTTTGAATTTTTTCCTATTTGTGTTTAAGTGTTTCTAAAGCCTTAAAAATAAAACGTTTGCAAAGAAACTAGACAAATTAACCTTTCCGACGGTATGTTACAAACCCAATTATTATTTTATACCTTCGATACTATAATGCCCACAATATGTTAATCCCAGGAATAAAATCACTTTTTTTCTGTAGAAATGTTGACAAATTAAATTCTTTTTATTAATTTGTAATAATAATTAAATTAATATATAATTATAATAATAATAATTTCTAATAATAATAATAAAAAGATAAAGATAAATAATTTAATAAAATTTATGTAGGAAAAATTAAAAAAAGAATTATTTGTCAACATTTCTACAGAAAAAAGTGATTTTATTCCTGGGATTACCATATTGTAGGCATTATAGTATCGAAGGTATAAAATAGTAATTGGGTTTGTAACATACCGTCGGAAAGGTTAATTTGTCTAGTTTCTTTGCAAACGTTTTATTTTTAAGGCTTTAGAAACACTTAAACACAAATAGGAAAAAATTCAAAATAGTGCATATGCTAAAAATTTAAAAACCCTCGTCTAGAGCTAGAAATAATTTTTTTTATACATAAGCCACTCGCATCCCAAAAAGCGACCAAAACTACCTTAAAGGGTAAGACATAAGCTTTCTTTTGAACAAAAAAAAAAAAAAAAAAAAACATTCCGGATAAAAAAAAATATAAAAAAAAAAAATTTTACATTTAAAAAAAAAAATTTTTAATTTAAAAAAAAAAGTTTTAAAAAAACAAAAAAAAAATTTTTCAGAATATTGATCAAATAGCTATCGAAGCTACTTGGGACAAATTCTGCTAACACTAATAGGTAATAAGTTAAATGGATGAGAAAGAACACTGCATATGCTAAAAATTGAAAAACCCTTGTCTAGGGTTAGAAATTATTTTTTTTTATACATAAGCCGCTCGCATCCCAAAAAGGGACCAAAACTACCTTAAAGGAAAAGACATAAGCTTTCTTTTGAACAAAAAAAAAAAAAAAAAAAACATACCCGCTAAAAAAAAAATAAAAAAAAGTTTTAAATTTAAAAAAAAAAAATAAAAAAAATTTTTTAAAAAAACAAAAAAAATTTTTTTCAAAAGATGGATCAAATAGCTATCGAAGCTACTTGGGACAAATTTTGCTAACACCAATAGGTAATAAGTTACATGGATAACAAAGAACACCTGTATGGCCAAAATGTCAAATTTTGACCCCCACTAACTCAGAAACTTTTAGACCGATCTTGTTGAAAATTTGTGTCAAAACTACTATCCAATAGGACTAACCTTGGTGCAAATTTCATCCAAATCGGAAGACATCGATTTCAATATATAATTTGGCAAAAAAAATTAAAAAATTTATTGGAAAATTTCTAAAATTGACTGACAACTTTTGAAAGATTTAATGGGCTTAAGGAAAATTTTGACAAAATAATCAAAAAAAAAAAAAAAATAGTTTGCACTAAAAAGTTTTAAAATCGTCAAAACGTATCTCAAAACTGCATACATTTAAAAATATAAAATTCCCGCTTAAAAATTAAAAAAAATTAATTATTTTATCAAAATATGGCAAAATATGATATGATATATCAAATACTTTATGAAAAATCACTTACTTATAAAAAAAACAAATATCTTAAAAAATATAAGTTTAAAGAATTAATTAAAAAAATTCGAAAAAAGATCTCCAAATCGGATTTTTTTATCAATTTATTCTTTAATGGAAAAATCTAAAATAAAAAAAACTACGCCAAAATCTTTAAACATTGTTTACTTAAACTAAAAAAAAAATCACAAAATAAAACCAACAAGTTAAAAAGTCGAAAAAATCGGGAACGATTCAATAAAATCATTAAAATCAAAAAGCTAAAACCGAAAAATATCTGATATTTATACTCTACTAGCTTAACCCGGTGTGCTCTGCTACCCATGTCAATAAAATTAGTAAATATTTTTAAAATAGATTTCGTGTATTGATAACAAAGTATCTAAACTGTACTAAATTTAAATGCTTTTACAGTAACCGTTCTACAGATATGCAGAAATTTCAAGTGTATTCGAATGGGAGGTGCCATTCCTACTTTTCGCATTGAAGCTACTTTTTGAAAGATGTGTGTATTATTATCTAAGCTATTTGTACAAAATTGGCATACTTTCACTGTTAGAGTACTTCAAATATGTAGAAATTTTTATTGTCATCATATGGGAGGAGCCACGCCCACTTGAAAATTAAGAAATATAAGCTGCCTAGTGCCGGGTAATCAGAAAATTAGTGTGAAAATTTCAGGAAAATTGTTTCAGTTGTTTAGGGGCCTATTGGGAACAAACAATCAAACGCTTTTTCATTTATATATTATTTATTGCTGCCCCTGCACTTACCCCCTTAAATTTTTATTTTAAAAGGTGTAGTTTACCATAAGAGTGGGTCCTACAAAGCTTGAAGTTTTTTGTCTTGAGATATTCTGTATTTAATATTTTAGTTTTATGGGGGTAATGCTCTTTCTCCATCTACCCCGCCCATTTTTATTTTAAAATAGTTTACCATATTAGTGGCTTTAACCACGTTTGAAGACTCTAGTTATAATAGTTTTTCAGTTACGCGATATTTAATATATGCACCCTAAGGGGGGTATTGCTTCACCTGCGCCTACCACCTTAATTTTTAATTTTCAAAGGTGTAGTTTACTATAAGAGTGAATTCTACCAAGTTTGAACATTCGTACTATAACAGTTCTAAAGAAATGCGATATTTAACATTGTTGTCCTATGGGGGTAACACTTGCCCTGCTGAGATCTTATTTCAATTTAAGGGCTTTGAAGATCCTACTGCAAAAAGATAAAGAGACTGTGTTCAGTGGCTTTTAAGATATGCGGTACTTATTATTGTCACCCTATGGAGGGTTCCACTTCCCCTGCCTCTATCGAAAAAATAAGCAAAGAAAATCGGTTCAGTAGTTTAGGAGTCTATAATCCAACAAACAAACAGACAAACATTTTTCATTTTTATATATATAAATTAAAAAACCCTTAAATTCAGAAAAAATCGCTTAAATAAAAGAAATTTTATTAAAACCTTTTCTTTAGCTTCACTTCGGAAAATCAAATCTTATAACGTTAATTTAACCGCCTTATACTCAATGCAAATGGATGAAACTTTGCAGACATACATATTCCCGATGACAATACACGAATACATGGGCGTAGCCAGGATAAAATCTAGGGGGGGGCAAAATTTTTTTTTTTTGGTAAAATGCTTTTTTGACAGCCTTTTACTCAAAGCAAATGGATGAAACTTTGCAGGCATACATATTCCCGATAACAATACACGAATTCATGGGCGTAGCCAGGATAAAATCAAGGGGGGGCCACAATTTTTTTAAATGCTTTTTATTAGCTTCACTTTGGAAAATCAAATCTTGTAACGTTAATTTAACTGCCTTTTACTCAATGCAGATGGATGAAACTTTCCACGCATACATATTCCCGATGACAATACATGATTCCATGGGCGTAGCCAGGATAAAATCTAGGGGAGGGGGGTTAAAACCTTTTCTTTAGCTTCACTTCGGAAAATCAAATCTTCTAACGTTAATTTAACCGGCTTATACTCAATGCAAATGGATGAAACTTTGCAGGCATACATATTCCCGATGACAATACACGAATACATAGGCGTAGCCAGGATAAAATCTAGGGGGGGCAACATTTTTTTTTTTGGTAAAATGCTTTTTTGACTGCCTTCTACTCAATGCAAATGCATAAAACTTTGCAGGCATTCATACTCCCGATGGTAATACACGAATACATGGGCGGAGTGGGGTTAAAACCTTTCCTTTGGCTTCACTTCGGAAAATCAAATCTTGTAACGTTAATTTAACCGCCATTTACTCAATGCAGATGGATGAAACTTTCCAGACATACATATTCCCGATGACAATACATGAATACATAGGCGTAGCCAGGATAAAATCTAGGGGGGGCAACATTTTTTTTTTGGTAAAATGCTTTTTTGACTGCCTTCTACTCAATTCAAATGCATAAAACTTTGCAGGCATTCATACTCCCGATGGTAATACACGAATACATGGGCGTAGCCAGGAAAAAATCTAGGGGGGGCAAAAAATTTTTTTTTTATAAAATGCTTTTTTGACTGTCTTCTACTCAATGCAAATGGATGAAACTTTGCAGGCATACATATTTCCGATGACAATACACAAATACATGAGCGTAGCTAGGATTAAATCTAGGGGGGCAGAATTTTTTTTTTTGTGAAATGCTTTTCTTTACATTCACTTCGCACCATAAAATCTTGCATCCATTTGCGTTAAGTAAAAGGCGGCTAAAAAAAGCATTTTACAAAAAAAATTCTGCCCCACGTAGATTTCATCCTGGCTAAAAAAAAATTTCTAATGAATTCCTTACTTACTGCAGTTTTTACCCCTAAATATTAAAAATATTTTCATTTAAATTTAAAACTATTTTCGTAACTGTAAATGTAAATTGTAATGTATTAATTAAAGCTATTCGTTACTAAAAAGTAAAAAATAAAAAAAAATAAAAAAAATTTTAAGAAACGCTTTTCTTTACCTTAATATATTGATCAGTTGTGAACACAGAATAAATATGAATACCAAAAAAATCGACTAAAAGTCAAAAAATAACAACATTTCAAACAACATAAGCTTTTAAATCAAAATGGAAAACAACTCACACATCCCTTAAAGAAAAGCGTGGGGCGCGTTGTTATGAAACAAAATGCTCAATTATTGAAAATTGGTAGCTTTAAACATGATTGGCTGCATTTCTTTCGGTCTGAAATATTAAAATGTACTCACGGCAGTCATGTTTTTTTTTTAAGTTTAGGTTGGTATGGGCGCCCCACGCTTTTCTTTAAGGGATGTGTGAGTTTTTTTCAATTTTGATTTAAAAGTTTATGTTGTTTGAAATGTTGTTATTTTTTGACTCTTAGTCGATTTTTTTGGTATTCATATTTATTCTGTGTTCACAACTGATCAATATATTAAGGTAAAGAAAAGCGTTTCTTAAAATTTTTTTTATTTTTTTTTATTTTTATTAATATAAAAATGTTTATAAAAATAAAAATAATTTAAAGACTTACGGTCTAATTTATAAAAAATAAAACCGGTTAATAAAGGCTTTATGAAACGGATTTTCATACAAAATCCGTTTCATAAACCCTTTATTAACATGTTTTAATTTTTATAAATAAGGCAGTTTAACTTCAAAAATAAAATAGTTTTCCCCCTTTTTTTCCTTTCAGAGACCCTTCGGCTACATCCCGTTACACCCTACATAATGCGCCGTGCTCTCAACGATTACCAGTGCACCGATCATCCACAATATCTGATAAGAAAAAATATGTTCGTCATCATACCCACCCATGCCATACACAACGATCCCGCTCTCTACATCCAACCGCATGCCTTCAATCCCGATCGTTTTTCCACACAGGACAACAAAAGACGACAATCTTGCCTATGGCTGGGCTTCGGAGAGGGACCACGCAATTGTATTGGTCTACACTTTGCCCAACTACAAATGCGCTTAATGCTGGCGCATTTATTACTAAAATATGAATTTACTTTGGACACACAACATTTAATCGTGTGCTGTCAAGAGGGGGTGGCCTTAAGAATTAAACCTCTTCAGGAGAGATTTGAATATGTGGAATATGAAGGAAGAGAATCGGCTGTGGTGATATAATTGTACTTATTAGTTATTAGTTAATTTATGATTTAGGCGTAAAGGAGCTTTAATATGATTTCCACTACTATTTGAGTTCTCACAATGAGTTGAGTAACAAATAAGAAAAATTTTTTGATATGATTTAATCCAATTCTAAAGGTCCAATTGACGTGACATAACCATAATGTCCAAGCTAAAATTCAATTGGCTTGTCACATATGATCAAATACAGTATTGCCCATAAGGTTGGTTCAAACAGCTGTTTTGTATGCTTATGGTTTTGTCAAGTTTAATTGGACCAAAGCGAATACATTTTTCAGGTGGCGTTGAAAGCACAGCTGTGCTTTTCGACCAACAAAAACAACAAATAAAATACCATGTTGTGTTTTTGGTGTTGTACAGTATCGCCACCACATGAATAACAAGAATTCGCCTTAAATTGGACCTTAAAACAAAAAGCGAAAAAGCGTGTTCGGAAATGCATCACTGCGCTGCATCAGAAAAGCAAACTTTTTTTTAATGCCGATAAAAAAATTAATTAAATTTTTTTATAACGTGACTATTATTTTTGTGGAGTATTCGACATTTTTTGGGTCCACATCTACTTCACTGATATATATTAAAGCATTTGAAATCACTGATGCAGCGCAGTGATGCATTTCCGAGCAGACCCAAAAATCACTGATTGTTGCAAAATTTCAAACGCTGACGTTTGCATAAAATATTTGTAGTAAGAAGACTCAGAATTTTAAATATTTCCCTTATGATATTCTTATGGAACTTTAACGTTGCAAATTGTGAAACAGGCAGTCAGCTTCAATTCCTTATATTGGAAATTTTTCATTTATGTCCTAAATTAATTTTTCGTTGTGGCTTATTTTGCTTGGGAAAAGCTGATTTGAATTGAATTTATTGTAGGCGTAGGACATTTAAAGGCAAAACTATATTTAACCCTTTTCTGCAAAATTCCAAGTTCTCCAAAGCAAAAAAGTTCTAATGCAAATCCAGTCTTAGAAAGTTTTCCTTTAAACCAGTATTTTATATTAACATTATTTTTGTTGTTATTTATTATTAATGTAAATATGTATTTTTTTGTTTTGTTGTGTATAAAAGTATATAAATAAAATAACTGTTGGTTAATTTAAGTAATAAATAAATTTCAATTTTTACTTTTTAGTATACCTTACATCACAATAGATGGGGATGATTGTTTACTTTTGTGATGATATTTGTAACGCCCATAAACTTAAGTCCCTGCTAAAATCTCTTAAAATATTGCAGATAGTATAAATTAAAAAAAAATAGTATTAATTTTTCCCGTCAGAAAATAAAACTCTTTTATGTAAACTGGCAAACGAAACTTACCTCTGGTAGTCTCTTTTCAGTTTGTAGAGCAGTCTTCTTTAATCAGCTTGCATTTCAATTAAATGGATCATCATAAGGCGAATTCACTAAAAGGGGGATAAAGTTAACATATGCACACCTATCGTGAATAATTATTCCCTCGTAATTTTTCCCTTTTTCACATATTTGCGATCATGAAAAACTCCCTTGAAAAAAAGGTAATTCTAAGGAGAATAATAACGTGAAAAAATGTTCACCGGAATAAATTTCCCTTATCGTGAAAACTTGTTTCCCTCGTAATTTGTTCACCTTTCCCTTAGATTTTCTCACTTTATTTTTGCTAGGGAACAGAACATGTATGTCAGTAGTTTCTTCTATAAATCGAATACTAAGGGCTAGATTCGTTAATAAGGCACAAACCGATATATTTGTTAACAAAATGCAAAACAACAGGTTGATTGCCGGCGGATTTGTGAAGCTTTCGAAAGACGTGGTGGGAGAATTTTGGAAAATATTTTACTACATAAAATTTAAAAAATGCAAAAAACTAACGCTGTAATCAACCTATCACTCCAATACTAATTATTTAGCTTTATTATTTTAACTTTTCTTTAAAATATGTCCGTGTATATTTTTGAACAAAAATTTCATTGATTTTTAATTTTTTCTAATCCCTCTTCTTTTGTTACACTCACTGGAACTGATAGCGTGAAAAATTTTTCACATGAGATTTCCGATTGATTTTTTCCCTTCGAGGGGAATGAAAATTTTATGGGAACAAAAATTCCACTTGTTATTCACGATAGGGGTGATGGTGTTTTTTCGGTGGTCGTGTTGTCAAAGTTTGTATACAAACTATTTTTTATGTAAAAAAATTTTTTTACTAGCAATATTTTTGACAATCCGACCACAGAAGCAGTTTTTTTGTAGAGTGGACCTTCTAGTGAATTCACCTTAGGTCGTAAAAAAAAGAAGAAAATAAACATGATGAATTTTTTAAAAGGGAATAAATAAAACTCCTCCAAAATTTTTTTTTTAGGGATTTATTCGATTTTTTATTTTAACGTTTAAAAGTTAAACTCTTGACTGTGGAGTTAAGATTCTCATTATTCCATTATTTACTTAACTTGAGATCGTTTTCTTACCACAATAGATTCTGAAAGAGCACTTCATTCAATACGAATCTATTGGTATATGATAGTATAGGTCTCCGTTGACTCTAATATAAAGAGTTTTGGAGTTACAATTTTTCGGATAACTGTTATTTGCGGTCGCTGGATTTGTTTTGTAGGAATTAACTATTTAGATTTTTCTCTTTACATATGTATCAGTATTATATCTCAAACTGAACCGAAGTTATAACTAGTAAAAAATATATTTTTTAAATCTGTATATAAAGCAACATTTTGCAAACTTTAATCGCATTTTGCCAAGTTTGATTCTTTTCATATATGACTACATACGTTGCAATAAAGTAGCGATATGATTTTAAGAGTTGCATTTTATGAAAATAATCGTGCAAACGAAAATAAAAATTTCAAAAGACGAGTTATTTCTATTTAGCTCGATCGACCTTCATCACATATATTAATTTCCTAACATTTTTGAATAGTTAAAAAAAACTTTGTTGTTATGTTTCAAACAAACAAGGCCTCAAATAATAAGATTTTTTATGCTGTGTTTATTATTTTGTCATAATTATACATTTGTTGTACCATGGAAAGACAATCATTGCTCCCGTCCAAGGTGTTTTAATCAGGGGCATAACAGTTATAACCAATATTTGAAAAAATCCTGAAATAATAATTAATCACGAATTTTTAAAACTTGCTCTCTGAATAATTGTTACAAATAACCAATATTTTTTTGGTCTTTGATAACCGTTATAGTTTGTTTTTGTTTTTTTTTGGGCTTCCATAACCATTATAAAAGATTTTAATTTTTTTTGGTCTTCCGTAACCATTACAAAAGATTTTTATTTTTTTCGGTCTTCCATATCGAATTTCACACAAGTTTTATGAAAATATTCGTTGGAGTTCAGCCAATGACACTCCTAATAAAATCTATGAAACAGGTTTCGTTACAGTCAATGTGAAAAGCTTCATAGAATTAATGAAACTCTTTACAGAAACAATAAATCGTCAGGTAATGAAGCATTTTATAGAATCTATGAAACAGTTTCATAAAAGTCATTCCTAAAAAGAGCTTCATTAAATTATCATTTTTATTAACATATGTATTACTAGCAATATTTGCATTTGTTGCGGTTTTTGTTTAAGATTTCTTCACCCTCACTTTAGAATCGATGAGATTTGCATCAATTTTAAGCGCTTGTTTACACTCATAAAAAAATGTCAGTAGAAATAGCGAAAACCTCTGCAGAAATAACTGATAACTAGGGCAACCAAAAATAAGCATTTGCTTTTTTTTTGGTTTACAAGATAGAAAGATTTTGATTGAACACAAATTCCGATCATAAAAAAACAAAGAAAATGAGCTATATTTGTTAGGGCTTATTTTTGCTTATTTTGGCAATATCGGCTTTTTTTTAGTTATTTTTGCGATATCGGCTTTTTTTTGCTTATTTTGCCATTTTAAGATAATTTTTAATTTTTTTCATACGAAAAAAAACTTATTTAATAAAACTTTGCAAAAATCGTTATTATTATTTTTTTTTTATGTGCAACTTTTTTTTATAAATACTAAAAAATCAACCATTTCAGTGCTGTAACAACTCTGGTTAAAAAAATCGTTCAAAGTTATGGTAATATTTTGTGCTTCCCTTGCACAATATCATCCCCACAGTTATTATACCCACACGGTGTGGGCCACACCACAAGAGTGGAGAGGGTATTATGCATTTGTGCTGATGTGAGAAACACCTTAAAATATTAGTCCTAAAGTATACCGATCAACTCAGAATCACTTTCTGGGTCGATCTAACGATGTCTGTCCGGCTGGCTGGCTGTCCATGTAACCTCGTGCGAAAAGTACAGGTCGCAATTTTAAAGATAATTTAATGAAATTTGGTACGTGGATTGTAATTGGCACAATGGCGAATCGGTCCATAATTTAATATAGCCCCCATACAAGCTGCTATCCGGAAGAGGGTCTTTGTGCGTACTATCAAACCAATTTAAATGCAATTTAAGACATGTGTATATAGATCCATATTTATATGAACACGCAAGGTATGCATTTTTTAAAAAAATAGGACCACGAGGGGAGATAGGGTCAATTTCTGCCCATCAGTAACTATTTAACCGATTTTAATGAAATTAAAAACATAGATAGATCTCTATTCATATAGCCATACACTCTCGAAACTTGTTTTTAAATACTGTGGTGTTGGGTATCATATGGTCGGGCTTGACCGACTATACCTGCTTACTTGATTTTTATGCAACTCTGTCTAAGCGGTACTGTAGGGAAACGTGAACAAATTGCGAGGGAAAAAACTTTTCATGATACCGGGAATTTATTCCCGTGAACACTTTTTCACGTTAATTTTCTCCTTTGAATTACATTTTTTTCATGGGAATTGTTCATGATCGCAAATATGTGAAAAGGGGAAAAATTACGAGGGAAAAATTATTCACGATAGGGGTGATAGTTTTTGTATAAAGTAACGTCTGTTAGTCCCACTTTTCTCTGTTTTTGGTATAGTAACGTCTTATTTTTTGGCTTTTTTAATATAGTTTAACTATTAAGAATTTCTCTGTATATCAAATATTGTTAATTTCTGCAAACTTTGGGGTTTTACACGAAGTTGTAACAAAATTGGAAACAAAAAATCTTTCATTGGTATTCCAACTTGGTGGCCACACGATGAAGCTTTGCCTTTCAATTCCATTCAATTTGCAATACACTCTCACTTTTTTACTCACACCCTCACACTTTTTAAATTGACCATGAGGTGGCTTTCAATTTTACCTCTCCATTTGTTTGGCAATTTTACTTTCAATTTAACAGCTGATTACATGTTTGTCTTTATAAATTGTTTTCTTGATGAAATCTTGAAAGTAAATTGCTTACAAATTGAATGCAGCCTACGTCACAGCTTTCAATTTATGTAAATTTTGACAAGCAGTATATGTAAAAGACTATCAAGAACATCTTGATCGTGTGGCCGCAGGGTAAGTGAGCATAGTTATGGACCGTAAGAAAAATGTCCCGTGTTCCAGGGGATATAGAAGACAAAGTTAATAAAAAATTTAAATCAGTTTCATTAAAAAACTAAGGATTTTCGGTATTAAAAGATATTGGGGATATTTTGGGAGGCAAGCGGAATTATGAGTCCAATCGTATAAAATATACCTCAGAGCAAATACTGAATTTTAAATATGCTCCCTCAACTTCTGTAGACGTAGAAAGAACTTTTTCTATGTACAAGAACTTGCTGACTCCAAACAGACATAGTTTTCTTTTCGAAAATTTTTTGCATCAACTTATAATTTACTATAACAACGTATTAAACGAATTAAGTGGAAAATAAACAAGTTAAAATTGCTTTTTTTTAGTTTTAACAGCTTATTTTCATGTTTTTAACCGCTTTTTTTAAGAGCTTAAAACTGTTTTTATAGTGCTTTTTTTTGGTTGCCCTACTGATAACAGTACCAGTATTTTCGGCTGTAGAAAAATCAATGAAGATAAGAATCATTGTCTGCTATATTTAGATGAGCTAAATTTTAGAAAAAAATTAGTTAATATTCAAAATTAATTAAGTTAAAACCGGTCTTTGAATTTAGCTGAAATTTCAATTGAATTAGCTAAATTTGTAGCAAAATTTACAAACAATGCTCAATGATATTAGGAATATTTTCTGCTAAAATTTCGAAAAAAAACTCTGGGTTTTTGAACCCTCCAGATCAGGCCCGAATTTATTTTTGGAAATATAGTTAGTTTAATTAGTCCAATTGAATCAGAACACGTTTTACAGATTTTTATACTATCTTTTTTTCGAGTATATATAAAACGGTATATTTTTAAGTTTTGCTTTTAATTATGTCCCTTTTTGTTTCTTTATTTTTACTATTCACACTTTTGTTATTCATAAAAATGTTTTTTTTTTTGGTCGCTCGAGCCAGGAACCGAATCCTGGTCCTATCGGTTTCAGAGTCCACATCTTAGCTACTACACCAACAGCACTCACTACTCAATGGTATAAAATACAATTTTAGTGCGAAATTTCGTGTATTTAAAAAAAAATCGGGAAAATATGCCTAAAACTGGAGCGATTTTATTTAAACTCAGCACCATGATTGTGTGGCATAATATGTTTCTATTTACCAAATATGAGAAAGATATCAAAAAATTTGCGGAGTCTAACCAAAATCAATAAAAAAAAAGTTCGCCCTTGTGCAAATATAACTCAGTGTGCGAAATTTTATAAAAATATCTTAAGATTTGCGAACTGTAGCGTGGTTATAGAAGACAGAAAAAATAAAAATCTTTTATAATAGTTATAGAAGACCAATAAGAATAAAAATCTTTCATAATGGTTACCAAAGACCAAAAAAAATAATAATCTTTCATAACGGTTATCAAAGACCAAAAAAAATAATAATCTTTCATAATGATTATGGCAGAACTATCAGGTATGTGATGAAAATCGATCGATTTCAAAACGAACGTTTTTAAAAGGTGTGATGAATTTTGATGGATTTTAAAATCCATTTCAAAATTATAGTCTTAAATGTTCGTTCAGAATACACTTCAGTTAACGTATATAATATAAAATTTAAAAGAATAAAGACTGAAAATAAAAGAAATATGCATATAAAATCAATTTTAAAAGATACTGAAAACAATTATTTCGGTTTCAAATCGATTCGTTTTTAAAATCGATTTCCATCACATACCTGTATAATTTTCTGGGTAATTTATAATTATTATTACAGGACCAATTTTTTTCAGTTATTTTTTCCATAACCTATTGGATATTTAAAAAATAATAACATTTATTTCGGGTCCCTGGTTTTAATATTTTATAAATCGCAATTTTTAAATTCAGGATTTTGAATTCGAGATTTATAGTTTCGGGCATATTAGCACAACCAAAATTTCCAATATCGAGCAATAACCGCAAAAAAATCTTAAGCGACAAAAACACAATTTTACAGGAGAAAGTTTTTTTAAAACCTTTTCTTTAGCTTCACTTCGGAAAATCAAATCTTGTAACGTTAATTTAACCGCCTTATACTCAATGCAAATGGATGAAACTTTGCAGGCATACATATTCCCGATGACAATACACGAATACATGGGCGTAGCTAGGATAAAATCTAGGGGGGGGAACAGGCAAAAAAAATTTTTTCTTTGGTAAAATGCTTTTTGACCGCCTTTTACTCAATGCAAATGGATGAAACTTTGCAGGCATACATATTCCCGATGACAGTACACGAATACATGGGCGAAGCCAGGATAAAATCTAGGGGGGGCGGGCAACATTTTTAAAACCTTTTCTTTAGCTTCACTTCGGAAAATCAAATCTTGTAACGTTAATTTAACCGCCTTATACTCAATGCAAATGGATGAAACTTTGCAGGCATACATATTCTCGATGACAATACACGAATACATGGGCGTAGCCAGGATAAAATCTAGGGGGGAGGGAGGAGGCAACAATTTTTTGACCGCCTTTTACTCGATGCAAATGGATGAAACTTTGCAGGCAACATATTCCCGATGACAGTACACGAATACATGGGCGTAGCCAGGATAAAATCTAGGGGGCGGGCAAAATTTTTTAAAAATGTTCTTTTTTAAGAAAAGCGTTTCTTAAAAAAATTTTTTTTAAATGTTCTTTTTTTAAGCTTCACTTCGGAAAATCAAATCTTGTAACGTTAATTTAACCGCCTTATACTCAATGCAAATGGATGAAACTTTGCAGGCATACATATTCCCGATGACAATACACGAATACATGGGCGTAGCTAGGATAAAATCTAGGGGGGGGAACAGGCAAAAAAAATTTTTTCTTTGGTAAAATGCTTTTTGACCGCCTTTTACTCAATGCAAATGGATGAAACTTTGCAGGCATACATATTCCCGATGACAGTACACGAATACATGGGCGAAGCCAGGATAAAATCTAGGGGGGGCGGGCAACATTTTTAAAACCTTTTCTTTAGCTTCACTTCGGAAAATCAAATCTTGTAACGTTAATTTAACCGCCTTATACTCAATGCAAATGGATGAAACTTTGCAGGCATACATATTCCCGATGACAATACACGAATACATGGGCGTAGCCAGGATAAAATCTAGGGGGGAGGGAGGAGGCAACAATTTTTTGACCGCCTTTTACTCGATGCAAATGGATGAAACTTTGCAGGCAACATATTCCCGATGACAGTACACGAATACATGGGCGTAGCCAGGATAAAATCTAGGGGGCGGGCAAAATTTTTTAAAAATGTTCTTTTTTAAGAAAAGCGTTTCTTAAAAAAATTTTTTTTAAATGTTCTTTTTTTAATTTTATTTCATAAAAATTTTATATGAAGGTCGCTTAAGCTAAACTGGTTTTTGCTATAAAATCGTGACGCCACCTTATGTGATCATGACAATTTAGGTGATGGCAATTAATTCATTTATTTTTGTGTTTTTTTTTATTTTTTAATTTATTAAAAAATTTAAGTAAAATTTTCATAAAGACGAATCTCCTAAATTTAGGGGCATATTTCATTTCATTTTAGGGCTTTTTTTCATTATTTCAGGGTGACATTTCATTAAAACAATTTGGTTTGATCAAATTGCATTTTCTTTTGGGGCCATATTTCCTGGGGCTACATTAATAAGCACCTATATTTTGATGTGTTGAACCAGAAAGACAAAGTTAATATACTCCTAATTTTGTGTCGTGGATATACAAAAATATAATGGAAACTAAAAACGACATTTCTGTTTTTTTTTTCAAATATTTATTTTTCAAAAACTACTATAAAATAATTTAAGATATTTTTAATGAAATTTCGTTTTTTTTACCTGGCCTTTACACATGCAAGTGCAAATTTACTTAATTGCGGAAAAATTATTTAATTATAGTTTAAATTTGTTTAAATATATTTAAAAATCTGTGGCATTTTGACAAAGCAACTTAAGTCAAATTAAAAAAGTTGAAAAAATTGTTGTTAATCATACGAATTTTGATTCGAAAAACATTTTTACATTATTACAAAAGAAATTTTTCTGTAATTTTGCTTTATTTTATTACTTGATGAAACTGAATTTTTTTTTCTGCTATTATACATAAAATAGACAATTGATCTAATTTTAAAACATCAATCTCTTTAGAAAAAGTAATCATTTTATACCTTGGTAACAATTATTACATTGTCCTAGTCGCAATATTTAAAAAGCTGGGCACACTACTGGTAAAGCTAATTTGAGTACGGAGAATTCAATGGTAACAGTCTTTTTTAAAGTTAGCAAAAAAAAATAAGAAAATATTATATTTAAAAGAGTTGGATTGATTTAAATTGAACAATGATACCAAAAGTTAAAAAAACATCGATTTTATGGTAGATAATTATTGAAATTTTGTATCGCAAATGTCGTGAGCACAAGCGCTTACTTTGAAAAATTATTGACACCATTGAATTCAACGTATTTAATTAGCTTTACTGGTGGGGTGCCCAACTTGTTAAAAAAAAGTATCAAGCTCTTACACAGTGTTATTAATGCCAAATGTTTGCATAGACATGTAGCCAGTTATGTTCTTTGTAACTCTGATTTTTAAAGAACTTTCACTTGACTGTGTAAACATGCATGCAACTTGCATGGCTTTCGACTATTTGTTTCGGCATTTTCGATGAAAATATGTATACTCTACTTGCAAATAATTAATTGCACGTGTAAAGGCAGGATAAACAATTTACACACAGCAAGTTTTCTTCAGCAAATCTTAAATATAATTATTATATATTTTTGTTTATTTTTTCTCTCACTTTTTTCAAATTCAATTATTGCTTTTCAAAACTGGCTAACGGGCAATTTCACAAGGTTCAGTTTAATCTTACTATTGCTTTAACTTCCACTTAACAATATGTTTTTGACAGTTATACTTGATAGATAATTATAACCGAACTTGGTGAAATTGGCCGTAGATATAATTTGGTTATATTTATTTTACAACTACAAATTTTATATTTATTTTAAAGTTTTTTTTATTTTTTTTAATAATTTTTCCGGTTATAAAAAGAGAAAAAAAGTGTTGCATCTCTACTACTTAAGTAAACTTTTTGAACAATAATTAAAAACTACAAAGATCAACACTTTTTTCTATAAAATTTGTTTATAAATATTAAAAGTTTTTATCGATTTAAAAAAGATTTGTCATTGTTTGATATGATTTGGGTAACACGAGGGTTTTTTGTTGATTTTCTTTTATTTTATTTAGAAAACTTAAATTATAATTAAAAAATTAAACTAGTTTTCATTTAAAATTATTAACTTAACTAAATGAAGATTTAGCGGATTTATTTTATAAATGTTGGTAATTTAATTAATTTAATTAATGTCAATAAAACGCAATAAAATGGTTTTTACACACACATTTTAGAAATGCCTTTATAAAAGATATGTCTGATTTTTTTTTAAATTAAATTTTGAAAACATAAATAAATTCTGTTTTTTTTTTTTTATTTATTTAATTTATGTTTTCAAAACATTTTATGGAGGGACTTGGTTTTTCAGTTTTTAAAAATCAAAGGAGGTTTTTAAAATTAGTTTTAGGTCCAGGCCCACGATGTCGACAAGAACATTTCTTTCGCGTATGTATTTGTATTGAAAACAAACACCAATTTTAGTTTTTTATTATTGTGCCTAATATAAATATACGAAAGAAATGTTCTTGTCTACATCGTGGGCCTGGTAGTTGAATTTTTTTTTATTAATTGTGTTTTTTTATTAAACAAGACGAATTCACACCAGGAGAATTAAGCTTGCTACGTAAGCTAACGATATGTCAAAATGGTATACCCTGCTGGTGGTTCTGGGGAAACTTTCATAAATTCTATAATTTTCACTTGGAATAATGAAATTTAAAACATTTTTAAATTATTACATTTCAAAACACACAATTAAAAATTAAAACAAACTGACAGCATATATTTTTGACACACAGCTAGGTTTTTACTACAGTGTTGTATTATTTTGACCCAACGTTTAAGTATTTTACAGTGCTGTATCCGTTTTCAAATTAAGACCACCTTTTTTATAAAATCGCCTTGTTTATAAAAAAAATTTTAAAATCTTAATTTTTTTTATATTTTATAAAAAAACTTTTTCATTTTAATCTCTAATAATCGTTTGATTCGTTGTACTTAGTCCTCGATTTAAAGAACCAATTTTTTTTTAAAGAATTGGAATGTTGTTGGTTTTTAATTTAAAAGGTGTTTGTTCTGATTTGTTCTTTTTTTTATTTGTAATCTTAATTAAAATCTTATTTATAAATATTTTATTAAATGTAGCATTTTAAATGCTTTGATGTGTTGAAGTTTTTTGATCGTTTGTTTAACTAACCTAAAACACTGGCTTTAATAAAAAAAAATTTAAAATCTAAAACAGAGTAATAATCAATTCAAAAAAAAAAAATTACTTATTTAGAGGGTTGTCTTTTATGGGTGTACCGTGGTGAAGTGCTCGGGGGACTACGTTTTCCTAGTAAGTTTTCACCTCTATTGGGCATTTTGCTGCGCATCATTTGCTCGTGTACATACAAAAATATGCCAATATCACGATGGCCCGCTTGCCAAGCAATTTTAAAAGCGGTACTGCCATCCTGTAACAAAAAATATTAAACATAAACTTTTAAATTAAAATTTTAAAACTCACCACATCTTGTATTAATGAATCACAATCGGGGTGTGTTAGTAAGTGTTTAACAATATCACTGCGACCATGTTCGGCGGCACACATTAATGCAGTGCTGCCATCTTCATCCTGAATATTTATATCAGCTCCAGCTGCCAACAATAATTGTACCATTTCCAGATTACCATGCGACACAGCTAACATTAATGCTGTCTGGCAATGCTGTAAAGTTTTTTTTTTGTTTTTTTAATTTTAAATTTTTACAATTAGTTTTCGGTTTTAAAAACAGTTTTGACATTACCTACCTTTTTTGCTCGTATATTGACATCAGCCATCTGAAACAGTCGTTCAACGACGGTGCGATGTTCTGAATTTTTTAGTTTTGCCAATGAGACGAGCATGACGCTTGTGTATCCTGCATTATTCATTTGGTTTACATTGCAAACCTTTGAATCTAACAAAATGGATACGACGTCAAAGTTGCCATGGGAAACAGCGTAATGCATAGCGGTGTTGCCCTGGAAAGAAAACAAATCACTTTATTTATAAAAAGTGTTGTTTAATATACATATTTTAAAAATGATTGCTTCAAAAGTAATTTATTTATTCAAGCCCAGGATCTATTTGAAACCATATTAAAAAGGTACTTTGCTATATTAGGCTGCCAGATGATAGCAGTGTCTTTCAGGTAAAAATCTCCGTTATAAAGCGTGCGACAAATTGGATTGGGTATTATCGTACATATGTATACAGACTGCAAAGCTGCTGTCTTCGCGACAAAAAAGTTAACTGTCGAATGCCATAGGTCTCTAAATGAGATTGCGGAACATTCTACGGTTACGCTGGCATGGGAACCTGGGCACAGTCGATACCTGGTAAACAAAACTGCAGACGGCCTGTCTCTTGGACGACATTCGTTGACGGCCTAATCGGGATTTCGATGGCTCACTTTAGCACTCTCATCAAACATGAGTCGTACAGAAAAGTTCAGGAGAGATGAAAGAGTGAAAATACCTGCTCGATGACCAGTACTACTAGGGCTTGGTAAGGCCAGATTAGAATGGTCACTTCGGTTATTACGGGAATTGCGGGTCACTGGTTGACAGACATATGAGATGAGGGTGCGTCTAAGATAGAATGACTACTGCAGAATTTTCTGACTTTCTCTGCCAATACCCTGGGCTCGGGTTTAAGAGGATAGGGCATTTCTGGAGACCAGAATTGCCATCCTTGGGTGATATATCTAAATAATGTGGGAATCTCTTTTCTGCAGGGAATCGAAAAGAATCGAGACTGCATTGATTTCTGGAGAATAATCTGGTGAACACTGGCTGACTCTCATAACTGGCTTAGGGTGGTATCACAAAGCGACCGCATAAGGACTCAGATAAGCCGTCCTCGTTTTTATAAAAAAAGCTAGAGCTCCTCTCTTAAAAGTACTTTTCAAACATGGTACTTTTTTATATATATTTTTTTTACTTTTACAAAAGTATTTTTTTAAAAATCTTCTTAAGCTTAAGCTTTTAAAAAAAATTTTTTAAAGAGATATCCTTTTTTACTTCTTTTTAAAGTTAGTTTATAGAAAATATAATAAAATTTTAGGTACTTTTGTAATTTTTTTTAAAGCATTTCCAAAACGTTCTTAAAAAATGCTTTAAATGTTTAATTTTTTTTTATTTTTTTTTAAAGAAACCTTTAAAGACACTATTTTGAGTTTACTATTTTAAAGTAATTTTTTATTACCCAATTTGGGTCTTTTAGAAGAGCCTAATTTCAGTAGCAGGTTCAAGTTTTAATGGGCAGCCGACAAGAGGATGGCTCAGTTGGGTCCTTAAGCGGTCCTTTTTGTGATAAATTTCATAAACTTCAGAGGTACATTTTAAAAATGTCTTTAAAAAGATAATTTTTCAAAACTGATTTTTTTTAAAACTTTTTTTTAAAAACGTTTTTTGCATTGCACTTTTGCTAAAATCGTACTTTTTTAGAAAAACGAACATTTCTTTAATAAAACTTACATTGGCATCCACCATATTAACACAGTATTCTAATAATGCTACCGATAATTCCTCAAAACAATCCAAGTAATCTTCGACTTCATGGGGATCAGCATTTTCAGAGCTGGATAAACGAAACCATTCTTGTTGTATGGTTTGCTTAGAGGATTTTAAACTTAAAGACGAAATGGGTTTGGAACCCAATTTCTTCAGTAAAGCATTGTTAATTGTTTTTAAAGCAGTTAACATGTCTTTGGGGGGAGTGATTCTAAAAAAATTTAAAAAAAAAAATAATTTAAAATCTTGTTTATATTGAAACATTTTTTTTAAAACTTACTTTTTCCTGGGCTCTGTTTCCTTCATGGCGATTTTTTGTAACAAAGCTTTGGAAGGTGGTGGCTTTTGTATTGTTTCTTCTTCCTCTTGAGTGGCTTCTGTTTTATTTTCATGACTAGATTTTAAGGGTAAAAGTAGAATTTTCTTGCGTGCTCCTTGGGATATTTCCCGGGAACAACTGGGTTGTTCTTCTTGTTCCTTGAGTTTATCTTCTTCGGTAGAGGGTTTATAAGTAGAGGCTGTTGGTGTGGGAGCTGGCGAGTTATCTCTAGACCAGCTAATGCTTACACGTTTCTCTTCGCGAACAATGAGCTCATTATCCCCCAATTGGCTGAGGTCATACAGGGATTTTCGTTGTGGTGAATCCTCTGGGGAGCTGCTATTTGGTGATGACAGTTTTTCTTCTTTCGACTTTGCTGGCGGATTTTGTGTGGTTATAGCACTTAAGCTTACTGGCTCGGTTATAAAGCTTTGAGATTCACCTGAAGATTCTAACTGATGAAATGATGAGGAGGAGGGCTTTTCTTGCAAGGAACTGTAATAAAAAAAAAAATATTTATTGACTTGAGTTTTTTTGTTTCAGGAGTTTTTTTTACGTGAACACCAAAGCTGAGCAGCCACTTACTATCAAAGGATAGCAAGTAAAACTGCTAAGACTCCAAAACATTAGATTTTTTTCGAAAATGTTAAAAGAGTTTTATTTATTTTAATATTTCGACCTTTTGTTAAACAATTCAAAGGCAAATATTTTAATTTTTGGCAAAATATTTTTGATGAACTGCGAAGCTTTCACAACCCAACAAAAACGTATCTGCGAAGGTCATTGCTGTTGTTTTGCTTTTAGATAGGTACCTGATGTTTACAGAATTTGAGCTTTCTACTGCTACTGCGCAGTGAAAATGATTGCCCCAGATAAGGCATTTCTATGAAGAAGGGATGCTTGTAAACGAATTTTGGTAAAGAAATTATTGTCTAAAACTTATTTAGTCTAAACATTCTTTACTTCTTTTTTCCCTTTGTCCATTAACAAAAATTTTGTCAAATTTTACTCCCCTATCTTTGCCCTATTCAAAGTTTCTAGGATACTAGGAGCAATCAAGGGCCAACTTGACCTATTTATTTTTGTATTATACCTTTTTTTATATTTTCAGTACGTTTCATGTCCAAAGTATTTGTGCCTTAGCACATCTCGATTGGATTCCAAGGTCCTTCGCTTCAGATCTAGGTAGGTTTTCTGATTATAGTTTTGCTATCTTTAAAAACCAAAGAACACAGAAAATAGGCCAAATTTTCTTACAAAACTATTTTCTTTCAATTACTAATAATTTTGGCCGTTTTTTTTAATCCTGTGGATTTTTAATTAATTGTTAATTGGCTTCCCCTTTTCGCCTCCTCATAACAAAAACATTGTTTATTTGTTTTGTGTACACTAGGTCAGTGTGTAAGTGTGTTACACACCACAACTCACCACTTAATAACCCAAGCAAATGGTTGGTATCCCCACTTAAAATTCCTCTTACGAAAATTGACTTCACTAAGTACGTCAACTTACCTTGCCATATTTTTCTTTTCCGCCACGGGACTTGGCGTTGGGGACGGTGTTATTGTGTAGGTATTCTGTCGTGAAAATTGTCTTCTCACCGGACTAGGACTGGGTAGATTTTTAGGTCTAGGTATCTTAGAATCGGCAGCTCTAGTGGGCACGGGACTCGCCAATACTTTGGAAAATTCTTTAGCTAAATTTTTAATGGCATCTTTGCAAGAATCACAGTAATTATCGGCACAAGCAATTGAAATGTGGGGCTTGACAATATCACCACAGGCTATATCACGTTTGTGGATCTCCTCCGTGTTGCAGGATGTAGAGCTGGTTGTTACTGGTGGCAAAGTATTGACACCAAGGTCTTGAAAATTCTTAACATCAGTATTACAACCTTTTGTATGCACAACCGGTTGGACAGATTTTGGTTTATCTTTCTTAACAGGTGTGGGTGGCGAAATTTCCTCTGTGCTGGTTTGTGATGTACACAATCTTATCAGATCCTTGGTATCGGTTTGCCTGGCCATAGTATATAATTCAAATTGAGTGCTACTATTTTGCACTTGTGGTGCAAATTGAACCCCAATGTTATGCTGAACTAAGGCCGAAGTTTGGCAACCCGCTGAATGCTGAACTAATGGGGTGTATTGTGTTCCGGTGGTCTTCTTTAAAACATTCAATTTCTCATTGTCTCCCAAACTGAAAGTATTACTACGTGCCGGCATGTCTAACAACTTGAGAGACACTGTTTTAGCTGTTTCCCCTTTAGTCTCATCTTCCGTAGCACATGCTACAGTACGTTTCGTGACTAAACACCTCTCACACAATATATCCGTCACGCGATCATTAGAGCTGCCCGCAGATCGCACATCTGGTTTGCAATTAGTAAAACTTTCACGTGTGGTTGGCTGTGCCATTATGCCAACACTGTGTTTATTCACTACCTTTTCAGGTCTTGTTTGGACTCCACAATTTTTTGTATCTTTTTTGGCCACATACATTTGGGTGCCCACCGAAATAAGATCTTTTAACCGTGCCAATTTCTTAAGTTCTTCGTGTTGTCTTATGGACAATTTAATACGTTCCTCTACTTCAGTTTTAGTGAACAAATTATCGTTTATGTTTTTCGTAATGGCAGCATTGCAGCCTACATCTCTTTGAGTTTTTGTGACCGGTGTGGGACTCCCTACGGCGATATCTCGCGTAGTCTGTTTGCTGCACATTGTGGCGACATCTCTTTTAAGCACTGAGGATTTGTTGATTTTTTCCGAAGATGTAGAGGATGTTCTGATTCTGGCTCCCATACTTTCGAGGGAAATGGGACTAACTCGCTGCGGCTGGAATTGCACGGGTGAAGTTATTTTGGAACTAAGTACTGGACTAGGTGAGGAAGAAAATCGTGTAGCTTCTTTAGCCTTTTGTAGTTCCTCCTCTTTACTTTTAACAGTCTGTTGAAGGCGTTGCTTTTCTTCACGCAGCTGCGATAATTTACTCTGCAATGAAAAAATTTTCAGTTTAAAAAATGATTTAATATTAAAAGTTACCTAAAAGTTTTATTGAGTATATAAAAACTGCACTTTTGGAAAAACTTAAGAAAAGCTTTATATATTGTCAACATGGAATATAATTTTTGAAAGTTTTAACAATATTTTCAATACTTAGAAAAGCTTTTAAAATCTTGAAAATGCCTTAAATTTTGTATGTTAATAATTTCTTAATTTATATTTAAGAATATATTTTATTTTAACTTGAAACACATGTATAAGACTTTATCCATATTTAAGAAAGCTTTTGCACCATTTTGTCAATAAGTTTTTCTTTCTCTAGAGGCTTAAAGATTTAATCCTTAAAAACTATTAAAATTTTTTCTGAATTTTCTTTAAAAATTTTTAATTGAAGCTTTTAAATTATATACAATTTTGTGTATAATTTTTAAAAACTTTTGCGTCATTTAAAGTTTATATTTCAAGTTAAATCATTTCTTTAAATTAATATTTGTAAAAGCTGTTTGTAACCCTCATTACTTTAAATATGAGTCCACAAGCTTTTTTGCAATATTATGAACAATTAAGCTGGAGGTCCACAATATGCGTTGTAAGCTTTTTTGCTGCATACGCAGCTGTCAAAAAAGTAGATTTTGTTGTTTTACGTAGCAAGTTACGTATACAAAAGTGTTGGATGCCTTAAAGCTGGAGGTCCACACCACGCGCTTACGCCTTTTATGCATGTAACTTGCTACGTTAAACAAAACAGATTATACTGGTTTAACACCTACGTATGCAACGATAAAGCGTAGAATGCATGGTGTGGATCTCCAGCTTAAGGCGTTAATTGCGTAAGGTAGGTTTACTTTCTACTTTTGTAAGCGTTGCAAGCAGCGTTCGAACAAATCTGCTGGTTTTGACAAATAACATTTTAATTTAACTTGTGGAGATGCCACAGGAAAAACGTTACATGTAATTTGAAACGTAAAACACAAGAAAGGTATGAAATATATGCAATTCATGTAAGCTAATAAATATTTTCTTAAAGCTCCTTAAAGTGATACTTGATTTTTACATTCTAAAATACTTTATCTTAAGGAGCTTTTTATTTTTTCTATCCCTTCAATATTTTAACTTAGAATTTTAAAAGCTTTAATAATTCTAAAACTTTCTATAAGAAAAAAAGCTTCAAGTTCTTTTTATTGGTTTTTGAACTCACCTCCAAATCTGGTATGGCCTTAACCTGTTCTTCTAAATCCTTCATTCGTTTCAAGCTCAAGGCCATCTGCTGGCGTATGTTGAACAAAGTTTGAGCATCTGCCGAAGAAGCAGCAGCTACCCCAGCTTCTTTACTAGGCGAAACTAAAGAACTTGTGCGGGACTGATCCAAACCAGGTGACTTAGCGCTATCTGTGGTGGTAATGGCAGTGGGTGGACTAGTTAGCGATAATTTAGCCGTTAGCGTATGTCTCCGAGGTGGCGGTGTGGGTGGTGATAACAATTCCTCCACCGGTGATTTGGCATTGGCGGCCACTGTAGCCTTAACATAAGATTCATATTGCTGCTCAGCTGGTGAAAGTTTTTGTTGAAATGGCAATGGTTTCGTATAAATGCTGGAAGATCTTGGTGACTTATTGCCCCCTACACAGGAATCTTTTGTTTTATGAATAAGAAAAAGAAAATTATTAATTTTTTTTTGTTAAAACTTTTCTTAAATTAACCTTTTTTATAAAGCTTTACAATTTTCTTTAACATTTTCAGCGTGTTTAACTAAAACAATTTTTATATTAAGTCTTGCCATTAACGCCTTTGATTTAAAACTATTATGTGCATTTTAGAGGAAAGATTCCGAAAACAAACTAAAATTTAGCAGAATTAATTTTAATTATTTGCATTTTAATTTTGGGTTAATAAATATTTTATAAGTTTTCATCTATTGTTATAGCAAATTAAGTCCAAAAATATCTTATTTTTATTGTTGTTTTTTCGAACTCGCTTAACTTGACTTAACGCGAACTAGTTTGACGTGTGTTCAGACTTTTTGCATTGTTATAAAATAAATGTGTGTCAGTTTTTTTTTTATTTTTTTTTTTTTTGGTACTAACTAAAATACAAATTTGTTTTTTTTATCTAAACTGTTAAAAATTGTCAAAATAGAAGCTTTTATTTGTTTATTATTTTTTGTTACCAAGATATTGCTATGCTAAGCTTTGCTTGAAATCATTGATAAGCTTCTTAATGGTATTGATGTATAGAAACCTTAAAAGCTTTATCAATAAATTGCTTGTGTCAAGTATTTGTTGCTTCAACGCAAGTGGCAAAGGCGGTTATATTAAGTTTGTCATTCATATGTAACAAATAAATATATACATACATACAATTGGTTTAAATTGGTTTGGCGCATTGGCCAAAAAGTCGTAAACGACAATGATGGTTTACATGAAAAATTCTGAAAATATAACCGATAGTTTTTTTTTTGTATTTTCACCACTGCTGCCTGCATATGTTTTGAAGAATTTTTGTGAACTTTCATAAATGGAGTTAGAAGTTAATAGTTTTTTATTGAAACTGAAAATTATTGTCTTGTGCCGCATACGCCACATTTCTAAATTTATTGCTAAAAAGTAGCTTTTTGTGCTACTTACTGCTGTTTATTTAGTTGTCGTGATTTTATTTTGCTTTAAATACTTTTTTCTTATGGCAATGAAGCCAAGTAAAAGCGAAATTTATTTTGTACGTTTTTGTATGAGGAATTTGCAGCAATTGCCAAACAGTCGCGTGTGTAGCAACACAATACCTAAAAAACTTTAAAATAGTTGATATGGAGCAAAATTAATGCTTAATATCTCAGAAACCGTAAACAATTTCGTAAAACTGGTTTTAGATTTAGAAAGGGGGTATTCAAAATATAAATACCACATGCTAAAATCTATTTTTTTAAAAACGGTCGGTAAGTGAAATCAATAATTAGCTGACGATATGTCAAAATGCTTGCTGTCAAGCTCTTGTACGTTTGCTTGACGTTCGCTTAATTTGCCATCCGTGGGTGTCACACATACTAAAAAATTGTTCGCTCATACTATAAACATGCTTGTTAAGCATTTTGATCGTGTGTAGACCCCTATAGATCTGATAAGTTTTTTCTATAGCATCTAGGTCCTTGTCTGTTTGTCTTTTGTTTCCAATAGTATTTTGCATACAAATTATTTTGGGGAGACTTGATTTAGTTTAAGAATTTTTTTGGTTAATGCAGAAAGGTAATTTCATCCCACATGTTTTTTTGTACTCTTCAGCTACAAAAAGTCCTTGAAGGCATGCCTTAAAATTATCATAGCAAAAAGAGGGCAGTCCTCACATACAAAAATTTAAAGTTATGTCAATTCTAGTTTCAGCGGTCTAAAATCGAAAACCATTTTTTAATTTCATATACCCTGCCCTAAGGTGTTATGCATCAGTTAAAACCAGTGGTAGTGAGATGGAGTCTGATCTGGAGTTTATAAGCCTGGTGATTCCAAACCCTTAACAAGAATTTCATTGAAAAACGGGAAGTAGTAACGAAAACTGGATTATCGGTGCAAAACTGAATGTATACCCTTACACTTAACTCCGGCTGTATATCCTGGGCCCATACTTTACCAAGGAAAAGCCAAGTTCAGGCAACAGAAATTAAAATCCGAACTTGCCCGAGATCTTGTGGAACACACCTAATGATTCGATGCAAAAATAAATTCTAAAGGGCCAAATACACTTGTCAAATGCTTGTCATGCCGGCGAATTTACTCGTGTTCGTCTGCTCGAAGTAATATTCGCCGTCATATCTACACTTTTTGGGTAATACTACCACAATACTTGTGAGTATTTTGATAAGTATATTAACAATGTCTTCCTAGCATGTCAAAATCGCTAAAGCATATTGAGGACAAGTTTCAGTGAGCAGTCGATGTGCTGCAGCTACACATATATTTTTTTTTATGTTTTATTAATAATAAATGACAGATGTTTTCCCTCCAAAATGGCACATTTTTTAGTCAAAAAACACAATATGCCATTTGTTGCAAGTCACGCATTTTTAAGTTAGACAAACAATTTGTTTTTGGTAGAAACTACAATACCAAAACATGTATAATTGGCCATAGATGCTGTATTAAGGCCTCCCCCGACTTTGACTCACATATCGTAACGAAAGATGATATTTTTATAAAATTTGGTACAAATAAGTTTTTTTTGAAAAAAAAAAAAAAAATTTAAGCCTACAATTTTTTGGGAATTGGTCCATATTTTACCATAGATCTTATATAACATTTCCAAAAAAAATGCCTTTATGTCTTTAAAATCATAGCGAATAGAATTTTTTTTTCTATCAGCCTTATTTCGCTAAAACTTTTAATATTCTAAATTTCTTTTAAATTACTCTAGATTTCTTCAAAACCATTTTAAATCAATTTTTTTTTTAATATTCTGACTTTCGCTAAAGGGTATCTAAGAGCCGGTATAACTATCTTATGAATACATTCAGTTCATTATGACTGACTTGCAGCTTGTCTATTATGAAGATGTTTTCGTTTTATTTTGACTTGATTATCACTTTTTGTGGACACTCTTTTTTATATTAAAATAAAACTACAGCAACAAAGATTAAAAAAGCGAGTTCATTTAAGTGGTAATTAACTTAAATCAAAGTGCCAATAATGTTTATTTATTTGTGATTAAAAACAAACTCTAGAGAGATAAAGTCCATAATCTTTTCAAAAACTGTATATGAACTCGTATAAATATCTCAAAATAATTTAATTTAATTATGCACAATGTGTTTTTCGTACAAAGACTTTAATTAGCTAAAGCTTTAAATTACAGAGAGAGAAAAGTTGAGAGTTTTTTTATATTAGCACCACAATAGCGGAGAGGGTATTACTATGCGGTACTTATGTGTTAAGTCCAAAAAAATAATGGTCCAAGCCCTCTTATTAGTATACCGATAAGCTCAGAAAGTGATTCTGAGTTTAATCAAATTTAATCAAATACGGAGCAATTAATGTTTTTTTACTACAAAATAATTCGCACAGAACAAAGCTGTTCTGTATAATACAGAACGGATGGTCACCGTAAATATACAGCCAAATAAGTCGACTACAACATTAAAGTTTGAGTAACGAGGCCTTAAGTATTCTATACAGACTTCTTTATTACTAATAACTTGTCCTTTGTCATTTATTTTACTATAAAATAAATTATATTTTTAGCCTTTTTACTAAAAAAAAAAGTAATAAAACATATTATTCAACAATCATAAATTTTCTTCTGTTCCTTATTTTCACATAATTCCTTACAAAATAACTTTTAAAAAAATTAAATTTAAGAACTTTAAAAAACAGCCAATTTAACGAATGATAAATTATGATTTTTTTTTTTTTTTTTTGAATATTAATCAAAACTGTTGCTACCATGGAAATAAAATTTTTGGCCCACAAACAAAATAAAATGTTTAAAATAAAATATAAACTATTAAATGTTTAAATAAATAATTTTTTTGACTTGACATAACAACAACAAAAAAACATTTACCCCCGTATTTATAAACGATTATTAAATTTAACAAACGTTTATTAAGCCAAATTTTCATACAAAATTTGATTTGTAAACCTTTATTAAATATAAAAATTTTTTATAAATACAGGCATTAGTCTACAGTGTCTAGGTTGGCAGCAGCGTTGAAAATAGATAAACAAAAACTAAATTTGAAATAAATTAAAAATAAAATATGGTCGAAAAGCAAAGAAATTTGCAAAAGTTTGCTCAAACAAAAATAAGACCCAAAAGAAAATTTAACTGCCTGTTCAACGATTTCGAACGTCAACGTTCGCAAAGAAAATTACATTTAAAACAAAAACAAATTTCGAAATCGATTAGCAGGCTGTAAGAAATGTTCAAAAGTAAAAATAAACTTCAGACGTCTTCTAGAGCTTTAAAAAAGCTCTTTTCTCAATCCATTTCTACATAATCAAATTTTTATATAAATTTGATCTGAACTTTAAAAATTCCCTTATTATCAAGTTTCGAACAATCCCACCTTGCAAAGGAACAACTAAATTAAGCTTATAAATTATTCAAAAATTTAAATGACATAACTCGTTTTATCAAATGATTATAAAATTACGATTGTTCGAATTTCCTACTGGCACTTTTGTTCATGTTTTCTTTTGTTTTTTGGGTCAATAAACACATGGAACTTAATATAAATAGTTAAGCAAATTCGAATGATTTACTCGGTTTTGACGAATCTTAAATACCCTTCATCAAAAATCGAATATTATGCAATAAATAGATCCAGAATATACGAAATGAGTATATTGAAGAAATTTTATTACTTATAAACAACTTTAATAAAAAATGCGATTTTATATGGGAACTTAAGCTTATTATGGACAGTTTACTCATTAAGCTTGATAATCAGCCCAATCACGAATATTCCCAAGGAATTTTTTCTCACCGAAAATACTTTTCTCCTTCAATTGTAAATTTCGCGAGAACAAAAAAAAAATGAATAACTGGCATCACCGAAATTATTTTGCTTATTTACATTTAGTCTTCTTAACAATCACGAAGTCAAACCTTTGAAATGAAATGACTTTATCATTTGACATCAAACATAATTCTGAAACCTTTTTCAATTATTTGATTTTTACATTTGAATTCAAATTCGATAATACTTTGAATATAAGCATTTGACATACAATGTTTCCTCAATTTAATATCAAATTGTTATCAAATGTTATTCTCAAATCAGCAATAAACTTGGCTTTACTGAAGCGAAACAAATAATTCAAAGCTTTTAATGAAATAATTTCCTTATAATTTTTTTAAATATTGACATAAAAATTGCCGACAATAACTTTTAAATGGGAAGATGGATGTTGTGCTGGTAGGTCCAAAATTAATCATAGGTGCCAAATAAATCCCATTTCTAAAATCTCTTAAAGGCAAACAAATCTCATATAGATTAAAGGCCCAACCATAATATACATAGCCCTACTGTCAAAAATTAACAAAAAGTCTCTCAAATGTATTTAAAAAACAAAAACAAAATAAAAAAAACATTTGATTCCGTACGGAATCTGCGGTTAGATTCGCACCTAGCTTAAGCAAATGACAGTTTCATTAAACTTAGCAAAAAGTTTCCTAAAGTTCAATATGGTTTGCCTCCTACAATTTACATGTATTCGCACATTTGCTTAAGCCAACTTAAGCACATTATGGTTGGGCCTTAAGATATCTAAATTAGGGATGTAACGATACGCTTTTTTGCCGAAACGATACCGATAGCGATACTCAAAATAAAATATCACCGATATCGATACCGATACCTATACGAATATTGAATATGAATTCAAGTTTAAATTATCAAAACTCAAGTAAATAGCCCAAAGGCCAAAAATATATTACATAACAATAAAAAATTACAGTGTAAGATGTTGTTAATATTTAAAATTTAATAAGATTTAAAAAACAAAGAATTGAATTTGAGTTCATGATAAAATTAAAAAAAAAAAAATTTTGTATGTATAACAGCGTAAGAATTCATTACATATTAATATTTATCATTGACACTAATAAGATTTTTGTATAAAAAACCAATTATTATCACCATTTGCGGAGATAGACGATTTGGAAAGTCAGTTTGAACCAAAATAGTCTTTCAGATGCGACAGAACTGATTTGAAAACTAAAGAAGTTTGAGTATAACATGGTTTTAGAAGACCTAAGGTATCTTTCGACTTTTTCTTTGGCAGAATCACAGCAAAGAATGGAAAGTGTCCCATTCTTCTCGGTTTCTCTTAAAAATTTTTTCACAAACGCTCCAAAGGCCAGTTCTTTTAGAGTTATCAGAACCTGTACCACCTGTACGGGTAACTGTGTTTTTAGCACTTTCGAAATGCAGAGACTTGTTTTGTAGCATATTAAGACTTTTTTTTAGATATGATTGAAGCCGATAGTATTAAAAATATTCGAGCATTGTATCGAGGGCCAACAATTGTTGACAAACAATAGGTTCCATTATTTTCTACAGCCTCAAATCTTTTATTTATATCTAACGGCGTTAAATTTGGGAACTATTCTCCATCTCCCTGGTTTCCTTTTTATATAGAGCAATTTCATTATTATGTTTTGATTTTATGCTCTCCTTTTTAATGTGTTACTTGTCTTAGTTCCTTTGCAAAAAATAAGCACAGAAAATTAAATGGTTTGTTTAAAAATAAAAGTAATCCAAATAATCGAGATCAAATTATCGCTGATACCGATATATCGGAAAATCTTAAGTATCGCCGATATATCGGTATCGGCGGCATTCGTCACATCTAGTGTTTGGGGTCCGGGATTTCCCGGGTCTGATTTCCCGGGAATTCCCGGAAAATTTCTGTCGGGAATTCCCGGCAAATTTTTTTTATTTTTCCCGGGAAATCCGGGAATTTTATAAAATAAGCAATTTTACATAAAAAACGTTAATTTTAATTTGATTTTGTTTTTTTTATTTATAAAAAATATTTAAAACAAAACTTCAGTTGCTCAAAGTGATTTGTTTTATTTTTTTTAACCGTAGAAATTTATTTTTGCTTTGATAAGCGCTTTTAAATTTAAATTGTTGACATTACTGTTAAAAGAGTAAAAAGCAGCAGTTTAACAAACATCAAATATTTTTAAATGTAATTCCAAGGCGAATTCATTTTACAGGTGGTGTTGGAAACACAGCTGTGCTACTTCTTTTTTTACTTAGAGAGAGAATTGTAAAAAGTTGCTTGTGTTTTTGATGTATCGACCACAGTGTGACCAGATTTTAAAAAAATATAGAGCTAAATCAGGTTAAAAATAGAGCTAAAAAAGGCTAAAAATAAATAAATAAAAGCCAAAAAATAAAGCTAAATTTTTATATTGCTTTTTAATAATATTAATTCATTATTCGTATTATAAATAACACATACTATGTAAAAACTAATACAATTTTATCGTTTTTTTCTTTTAAATTTGCGATAACACCACGGTTCACCCCGGTCATAACTTTTGCGTTGTCTGTTCCTAAGCCTACCATATATTTTATATCTAGATTAAAAGCATTTAAAATTTTTAAGATAGCTGAAGAAATTCCGAGAGCTGTTGCTTCT
The DNA here is from genome assembly GCA_963931875.1 of Pollenia griseotomentosa. NCBI lineage: Eukaryota > Metazoa > Arthropoda > Insecta > Diptera > Polleniidae > Pollenia > Pollenia griseotomentosa. The sequence goes on along the minus strand of OZ007564.1, from coordinate 121,440,038 downwards.
TCTAGAGCATACAAATGTAAAAATGTATTTACGATATGCTTTAATGACATACTGTAGTACCGAATTACTACACCTAAATGTTTTTCCACAGTAATATCGGTTGACTCGTCTATTATAAGACTATAATGACTTCCCTTAATGTCGTCTGTCAACAATTGCTTGAAATGTGGTGCCAAAATAGAAGTAATGATAGCGGTACATTTTGTTCGCCCCAAACACATTGCCACCGCCGGTTTGCTGTCATTGAAAATATTTTTGTGCATCTTTACCATGTGATCTACAGACCTAATAGAAGTATGCACCGCCACGAACAATGCATCAGACAACTCAGCTTCTTTTTTCTTCGTACAGCTACTTGAAGTTTGAAACTCTAATGTTTTTTGATTTTTGGTCTTGAAAGGTGATGCAGCAGCTACATGCTTACTTGTCTTCCCATGCGTTAACAGGTTACTTAATTTTGATTTCAATGTACAATGACAGTATTTACATTTTACCTGTTTGTCATTTACTTCAACAATCCACTTCGAAAGTCTCGAATCATTGAACCAGCTTTTTCTCAATTTTTGCGTGTATTTTCTAGAATATAAAACGATACTTAATTCCTTATACTTTTCTTTTCAATATTAAAACTACCTTTTGCTAGTACTAGGTGAAAATTCATCTTCTGTATCACTACTACAGCTATGCACAATTTGCTTATCATTCGACTCATTTCTTTTTAAGAATCTATATGTATAAGTAATTAAAAATAATACACCTTACTTATAGTTTTATATTAATACTACTGACCTTTCCATTTTCCTTTTTATTTATTTTTTAATTTAATAGGTAGGTATAAAGTATGAATTTAAGAAGCCAAATACGAAAAAACAGTTACATGTAGTTCACAATAAAAGAAGAAAACAAAATGTGTACAAAAGTACATTTCAAAACAGATTATAGCAGATATTGAAACATCGCATTGTTTTCATATATGTGTGTAGATCATCAAGCTGTCAAAAACAATAGTGAAAAAATAACTGCAAATCTCCTACTACCACCTTGTTTAACTTTAAAGAATTACTTGCTGACTTATTGTTTCTGTGATGCCAGATTTTAGCTGTTTGAGACTAGTTTATAAGGTTACCAATATATCTTTATTTTATTGAACTTTCTTTTTTTATTATGTACATATCATAAAATCATTGGAATACAAATAGAAAAAAAGGCTAGAAAAAGCCAAATTCATTTTTTAAAAAAGCTAAAAAAAAAGCTTAAAGCTAAATGAAATATATCAAGCTAAATCCAAAAAAATAAAGCTAAATTTAGCTCGAAAAAAGCTAATATGGTCACACTGATCGACCAACTAAAACAAGAACAAAAAAAATGTTGTGTTTTTATTGTTCTACTTTATGTAGTATTGCCACCTCCGTTTACATGAATTCGCCTTGTGTAATTCAAACAAAATCAAGTAATCCAATTCTGCATAAAATTGACAAAAAACATAAAATAAAGCGACCTTACCAACTTCAAATCAATTTTAAAACATTGGAAGTAAGTATTTGTTTAAGATTTTTTTTAGATTTTTGATTAATTGTATGTACTCTTAAAAGGTAAACATGTCTGAAGTATGGAAATATTTTACGAAAGTAGACAATGCAGGTCAATGCAAACTTTGTCCCAAAAGGCTTATGCACAAAGGAGGCAGCACCAGTGGCTTTATCCGACACCTTAGAATGGTTCACAAAATAAAACTAGATACTCCAACAACAGTTGACCAAGAAAAAAATAAGGAGTTACCTGAAAACAATGGCACTGTCGAAGAGAACAATTGCATTGTCCATGAAAAACAAAACCAGTCTTCGATTAAAAAATTTATGCAAGTGCACACAATGCATGAAACAGTGTCCAAACTAGCTGCTGTGGACGGAATGTCCATCAGAATGATAACTAGAAGCTCGTTCATTCGTGAAAGTTTTTTGTCACTTAATACGCCATTACCAAAAAATGAAACGGACGTCAAAAATCTTATTATTAAGTACTATAACAGTGTTAAAGAAAACATGATTAAACAAATTGCTACCGAACTAGCAAATAATGACAGATTTTCACTTATATTGGATGAGTGGACCAGCATTTCCCAAAAGCGATACATGAATATATGCTTAACTGGTGCTGATTCCTTTCATAATTTAGGCTTGGTGTATATTTCCGGAAGATGTACTGCAAAAGAAATAAAAAAAAAAAAAAAAAAAAATTTTGAACATCACATAGTTGCCACAATATCGGATGGACCGAACGTGATGAAGCGGTTTGTTTTAGAGAGCCCAACTGAAGGATTTTTCTGTTGGAATCATGCCATACATTTGGCTGTATTAGAGGTTTTGTATGTAAAAACAACTTCTTCTGATATTATAAGTGACACTGAAGGAAGTGACGATGAATCCACTGCGTATGAAGTTGTTGGTAAGTTTTTAATCTACCGTCTTAAAATATACAAAACTTTTCATATATTGCGAATTTTCGTTCAATAACAAAATTTAACATCATAATTTATATGTCTACTTATTTTAGTAATTTTTTTTGTTCAATTTAAAATAGAAAATTACAAAGAAGCTGTGGAGAATACTAGAAAAATTGTTAAACTGTTTAAAAAGAGTCCACTCAAAACAGCATCTTTAGAAAAATATGCAAAAGAAGAGTTTGGAAAAGAGGTTCACCTAGTCCATGATATAAAGACTAGATGGAACAGCATGGTAACTATGATTCAATCATTTTTAAAAGCAAAAAATGCTATAATGATTAATTAATTGATTTTAACTGTGCAAATTTGTGGATTGAAAATCATGTTCAGTTGCTAGAAAATTTAGTGGAGGTATTAAATCCAATAAAAGATGCTGTTGAAGCTCTTAGCAGACGTGATTCAAACCTTTTAATAGCTGATGCCATTATTGAAACTTTGTTTAAACAGTTATCTTTAACTAATAATTTACTATCAAGGAAAATTAAAGAAACTATAAAAGCAAAAGTACAAGATAGACGTAACAAAAAAATGACGTGTTTAATAAATTATTTGAAAACAAATAATTACATTTTGGATGCGACTATATCAAAAAGTTGTATCAAAATATATGCAGAAAATATATATAGACGACTTTTTATGAGCTGTTCTTTAGATGCTGAAGAATCTAGTAGTGATGATGATATCACAGAAATTCAAGTTGATGATACTTTCAAAAAAAAATTGGAAAATGCTATCACTAATGCGAAGGCAACGCCAAAATCTCGGAAAATTAATAATCTAAACTGCTTTAAAAAAGAGTTAAATATGTATGAAGTAAGCAATAATAGAACAAGGAATATTGAAAACCTGTATAATGCTCTTTTAACTATAAAACCAACTTCGGTGGAAAGTGAAAGGGTTTTTTCTCTTGCTGGTCACTTTGGAACGAAGTGGAGAAATAGAATGTCCAGTGACTTACTCAACGCATTAGTGGTTTTAAAAACCACATTTTTAAAAAACTAAAAACTTATATATATATATATATATATATATATATATGTATGTTATTTTTTGTTAAAGTTTGGTAATGAAGATCTATATTTTTTTTAATTTTTAATTGTGTTTTTTGTGTTTTGTATATTTAATTAGTTTTACACAAGCAAATTTGTGATACACATATTGTTCATTTTTAATAAAACTGTTTTAAACAAAAATTTTGTTAAATTTTAATGACTTTTTTTATGATTATTTTTGATAATAAAAATTTCCCGGGATTCCCGGATTTCCCGGGAAATAAAATTTTTTTTTCCCGTTTCCCGGGAAATGAAAAAGTCCGGGAATTCCCAAACACTAGTCACATCCCAAATCTAAATAATATTCGGCACAAAGAACTTTTACTTAAATCTTATTCTCATAACATAATTTGGTTTTGGCGGGTTCATGGGCAACCAAATGGGTCCCAAATAGGGTACACTCTCGAAAATTTATGTTTTAATACTGTGGTGTAGGGTATCATACTACTATACTATACTTTCTTACTTCTTAGTTTTCAAATTAAGGTAAAAATTAACATTTCTGGTAGAGGTACTTTTTTGGTAAAAGGTAGTATTTTTTGGAAAAGACAGTTTTTAAAGCAAGGTACTTTTTCGAAAAATTACTTTTTTGAAAAATATTCTTTTTTAATCAAGGAACTTTCTTGGAAAAATGTTTAATTAAAACGTTCTTTTATAGTTGTTGTGTTCGTATATACTTTAATAAAAAAAAATAGCCAATTAAGTTCAGTTATAGATAGTTAACTATCAGTTATAACTGTAAAAAACGTATTGTTAACTGGAAGTTAAAGTAATAGTTAATTTTAACTGTACTTGCTAATATCAACCGTAATTCTGATTTAAAAAAAGAGAAATAAACCTACACTCCTTCCACCAATTTCGGTGTAGTAAAGCTCTGGCCTTTCTGGCAGTACTAGACCCCACAGTCTCATCTTTAGCCGCTCTTGTAGGTGAAGTTTTCTTTTGGCGTCGTTTAATAGAATTCGTTGAAGCAAACATCGTTTTTTATTAGTGCTTATTTATAATGCAAGCCAACACTAACATATTAGCAGAATGCGAAATGAAAAGTTAAAAAGCTTAAGCATTGTTGTTGATTCTTTTGCACTATTTATTCAAATTTATTGTAAGTTTTCTTTATTCATATAAATTTAACATTTTTTTTTTTATTTTTCTTATTTTTAGCTAATTAAGCCTTGCGCAAATTATTATCTATTTGTTATCATTGTTTTGTATAAGTTTCAGTATTTTTTTTATTTTTATGTATTTATATTTGTTAAATTAATTAATTATGAAGTCCAAGCGAACACGCAAGTATTAGCCACTTAAAATTATTTTTAAATAGCAAATTAAGATTTTAATAATAAAAAAAAAACATTTGAGTTTTTATAGTTTTATAGGTTTTTTTCAATTTAAAGGTCATTTTTTGTTAGTTGGGTTGCTTGTTGCTATTTATAATTTGAAATGAGCAGCTGCTTTGCTTGTCAGGCCTGAGCAAATATTTTGTAGTCTTAAAAAAAAAACTCACTGTAAATCAATTCGTTTTTAATTCTTTTTAATACAGATAAAAACATCTTGTTTTTGTTTTTATGTCAATTATTTAATTTCGTTATTTAAAACCAAATCGATTGTTTTTTTCATATTTTCATTAAATGTTTGTTTAACTTAATTAAAGTTTTTGTCGTTTTATAGATTAAAAGTTTTTGTTAAGGTTTAATTGAGAAAGTTTCATTCATAAACTTTTAATCGATTATTATTTAATTAAAATTTTCTTTATCGATAGTCTTATTTAGTTTAACTAAACTTTTGTTTATTTAATTAAGTTTAAGTCGTTTTCTTTTTTTTTTTTTTTATTAAATAAGATAAGTTATGGGCTTATGTTAAATTTCAGATTATAGTACCGTGTTTCTTATTTTTTATAATAGTTTTCTGTTAAAAAGAAATTGACATTTTAAATTATATTTTTTTAAAGAATTTTTTTGTTTATATAATATTTTTCGTTATTTTAATTAAATTTTAATATTTTCTATACCCTACAACCTAGATGGCAAATTTTAACTTGACATTGACAAATTGTTCTATTGTGTCATATAAGCTGTATTTACTATTTTTAATTGAATGTTACATTCATAAAATTATAGCAAATGCAACAAATATGAACACTTCGTGAATTGGCTAATAGATTTTCTACGAAAATAAAAATATGTATATGTTTTCGGCAAAAATATTGATTTCCTGTAAAAGTATTTATTTTTGATTAAAATATGGTTTTCTGTCGAAAATATTGAATTTCCTTGACAAAATTGAATTTTTGGTGAAAGAATTTATATTCGGTGAAAACATGGAAATTCGTAAAGAATTTTTTATTAATACTTTAAAGGATTTCCAGTAAAATTCGGCTAACAACGCTAGCAATGTTGGCTTCCAACAACTCAATCTTAACTGGCTTGAGACTGAGCTTAGATTTTAGTCTTACAGTAGACCCAAAATAGAAAAACATGACCCAAATAAACATAAAGTCTCACTCACGTATTTAATTTAAATTTCGAATTATGCATTTCGTAAGAAGCAGTTTGTGTAGGAGGTGAATTTGGGAATCGATTCATTAAATAATGATCGAAATTAACAGCCTGGCCTACGATGTCGACTGATAAAGATAGCTTGCTTTTTTTATGACAAACGGCACTTAAACGGCACGCCTCACTTAATTCTTTAGCCCGACAAGACGATCGACAATGCAAGCGAGCGAAAATGCAAATGTTTTTATACAAATTGGCGCACCACTATGAAATATTATGCGACTACAAATATCAAAATTAGTCACTTGGGGTTTGGTTGTCGGAGGTCTTTCATAGACAATTATTTCTTAAGACACTAACACCAAAGCGAATTCACTAAAAGGTGAAGTCTACTTTACAACAGCACTGCCGATTATTAAAAAGATTGCTAGTAAAAAAAAGTTTGTTTACATAAAAAATTTAGTTTTTATTATTGATCAAAAATAATAAACTTTTAATATCGCTCCTTAGTGTTCGGTTCGGTAGATTTGTAGAAAACACAAACGCTAATAGTGTTTGTGTAGAAAATCCTTGAAAAATAAAGTTTCCCTGTTTGTCATCGTTCGAACACAAATATAATACTGTTCTTATCCAGCTCAACAAAAAGGTAAGAATATTTAATTAGTGTTCAATCGTTTCTGTTGAGCGTAGCGCCCTTTTGGATTGGTAAAAAAAACCAAACATTTTTTACAAAAACAGAATACATATACATACGAAAAAAATCCAGCAAAATAATTTAAATTTTTTGTTTGTTAATTTCTTTATCAATGTAAAAAAAAGAAACATTATAGAACACTAAATTATAATGTATGTCTACAGTATCACTACAATTGTTTTGTTTTTTAACGAAGAACAGAACACTATATAATGTTCGGTTCCTTCTTGAAAATAGTTACGAACGGTATTAAGGGTTGTGTTCGTCAACACAAACACTAAAAAAATTAGATATCGTTCCTGGGTGTGTGAGCCGAACGCAAAATAATAATATATTTATTTTCGAACACCGGTTGCCATACAGATTTTGACAACTCGACCATCGATGAATTCGCCTTGACCAACACTAAATATTTTATTTTCATAATTTTATTTTTTTATAAAATATTTTTCACAAAATTCTATTGTTGTGAAACAGATGTTTTTTGTTAACTGTTTTGTTGCGATTTGCCGCAAATCGAGTAGCACAGAACTGGGGGCTAATCACCTCATCCGATATCGAGTAAACTATCGTATAGAGTAAACTATTGTATCGAGTAAACTATCATATTTTCTAAAAACGATAGATAGATAGATAGATGACTTATCGAACGAAAACTCAAGAGATGTAATGTCTTTGGTTACTCGATATAGAATGCTTTCATTTCAAATCACGATACATTTTATTCGATATCGAGTGTCATGATACCAAAATAAAAAATTGCTATCAACTTTGCTCGATATCGTTTGCGATGATTAGACCCCAGTATTTTTAAGGTTTAATTACATGTTTTGCCGATTTTTATTTTCGAAATTGCGTTTACTTTGTAAAAAAGTTAATGTGGCCATATAGTCAATTGATAAAAAATAAATAAGCTACGTTGGAAATGTAAACCTGATGACCGAAAATTCGATAGTTGGTGGGGCGTGTATGTGAACGATAACGAGTAAGTTGTTGTCGCTCGCTTAAGTGGTCGATCGACATCGTTGACCAGGGGTCTATCGTATCGAGTAAACTATCGTATTTTTCTGAACACGATAGACACTGATGTATCGAATGAAAACTCGAGGGATGTTAAGTCTTTGGTTACTCGATATCGAATGCTATCATCTCAAGTTACGATATACTTCATTCGATATCGAGTGTCATGATACCAAAATAAAAGATTTCGATCAATTTTGCTCGATATTGTTTGCGGTGATTAGACCCCAGGTTGTAAAAAATTATTCGTTTGGGAACTTGTTTTATTTAAAAATTACCACAATTAGAAAAAGATTTGGTTCATTAAATATCCCGATAGGCTTGATAGTTTACGCCAGAGACTCTTGTCTGCGTCACTACAATGGGTTAAAGGTCTAAGTTACTATTGCTCGGCTTATTAAGCTAGAGTATAAATTATTATTGTATTTATATGTTACTCTTAATAAAGCAATGAATAAATTTTTTTTAATATATTGCTTTTTTAATGAAGGGTATAGAAAATTTTGCTTGTTTGAGGCAGTTTTGCACTATTACACAAGTCTTACACGTATTTTGGGAAAAATCCAACCATGTTATTATAATTTGTTTTTTGAAAGTTTTCAAACAATAATTAGATCAGGGAAGCATTTTCGTAAAATACTTAAGACTTTGTGGGATAGTGTATAACGGACTTTAAAAACATTAATCTCACTTTTTTTATATGGTTTTTTTTTGAACTCAAATATTATTCATATAAAGGGTGGTTAAATTGTAAGGGCCGATGTTGAATGTGAACCACACCTAAACGCCAAGTTTTTTTCCGAATTTTATTTGACATTTCTCTATTTCAGACTTACTCAATTTGAACCATGGAGAGATACACAATCCAACAACGTGTTATCCAGACTTATTATGAAAATGGATGATAAATTTCGAAGAAAATCATCTTCAGTGATGAGGCACATTTTCACCTCAGTGGATTTGTCGATAAGCAGAATTTCCGCATTTGGGCGAATAATAATCCAAGAGTGATTGTCGAAAAACCAATGCACCCACAAAGAGTGACTGTTTGGTGCGGTTTATGGGCTGGCGGCATCATCGGGCGGCATTATGGCCCGAATTGGAAGATATGGATGTGGACGATATGTGGTTTCAGCAGGACGGTGACACTTGCCACACAGCTAACGAAACAATGGCTCTTTTGCGCAACAAATTCAATGGCCGTGTTATCGCACGTAATGGCGATGTCAATTGGCCGCCAAGATCATGTGATTTGACACCGTTGGACTTTTTTCTTTGGGGTTATTTGAAAGAAAAGGTGTACGTCGATAAACCAGCAACAATTCAAGAGCTAAAGGATGAGATAATTCGGCACATTAACGGCATAGAACCTCCATTATGCCTCAGGGTCATCGAAAATTTGGACCATCGGATGGAGGTGTGCCGTCGTGGTCGCGGCGCCCATTTGGCCGATATTTTGTTCCATACATAATTGAGTAATACCAATATATCATAATAAAATAAAATTACAATAATTTCCTAAATAGTTTGTGTTTTATTCAAAATCAACATCGGCCCTTGAAATTTAACCACCCTTTATTTTTATTGCACTTATTTTGATTTGAAAAATTTTTTTAATTTCGATTTTCAGATTTTTAATTTACTTTATTAAAAATTTTGTATTTCAAAAAATTTTTTTATATTTAATTTTGACAGGTCTTATGAACAAATTTCATATTTAATATATTTATTTATAATTAAATAATTTAATTAGTTTTGTTTTTTACTTGCGTGGCGTCTTAAATTTTTTGACCAAAACTTAATAAAGTTACTTTTTTTTTATATCAAAATTTGAAAAAAAAAAAATTTTAAGTATTATTTACTTGGCTTTCTTGAAGTTCTGCCACATTTTGAGAAGTTTTTAAATATTTTACATATTTAATATTTTTTTATTTTTTTTTAATATTTTGGATCAGTTGGCTGAAAAATTTTTTATCAAGTTCTTAATAATTTTTCTTCTATTTTTTATTTCGCTTTTTTTAATATAATCTTAATTAACATTTTTTTTATTTCTTTATTTGTAACAAAATTTCGAATTTTGTTAAATTTTTAATATTTTATTACATTTTTAAAGTATTCTGGGGTTTGTTTCTTTCAAAAATATGGACCCAATTTTAGGTTGCATTTAAATTTCTAATCGTTTCTTAATTAATTTTCCGTAGTTTTTTTTATAAATCTTGATTTTTTTTTAATAAAATTTATTTCACTTCTAATTTTTTTGTTTTGTTTTTTTATATTCAAAATGGATTTTTAATGTTTGATTAAATAATGATTTTTTTGATTAAATTTCTTTAATATATATTTTTTTTTTAATTTTGTTTTATTTAATTGCTTAAAATTTAATTACTTTTATTTAATATATAATTTTTGCCCTTAAAGTATAAAAATTTTTTTATAGCAATTAGTTCGTTTTAATTTTGTTTGATTTTAGCAAAAAGAAAACATATTTTCTAATACATTTTGCCATAATTTTAACGTGTTCGTTTCGAAAGTTTCCTACAAACTAAATCATGTCTAAAGCAAAATAAAAGAAAACAACAGCAAAAGAGTAAAAAAAGAAGCAAAAATCGGCATATAAAAAGACTTTTATATATTGATGAGAAGAAAAGCAAAAAAAAATAACAAATTTTTTTAAATATTTTATAAAATTTGTTATAATAAATAGTCTTCTTATTTCTTTAAATCTGTTTTTTTTTTTTTTTTAAGAAAACTCGGAAAAAATAAAAAAACAAACAAAATCTCAAAAAAAAAAAAGCTCTTAAATGTGCTGCTCTTGATTTTATAGCAAACAACATAAAAAAAAATTATTAAATATATTATTAACAACAATTCATGATAATACCATTTTGTATTGTTAAAAAAAGTTACTAAGAAAATTATTTAATTTTTTTTTACCCTGCAAACTTTTTGCTCTCTTCTCTAAATCAAAAAAAAAAACACAGAGCTTTACTAAATAAATAAAATAAAATTAAATGTATTCAAGATAAGAAATTAAACAAATTAACACAAAACCTCTCATATTTTGTGTTTTTTGCTTTTCTCATTTTTCCCCCAACATTTTCTGTTTTATTTACAATCTGGTTTAGTTTTCTTAATTACAGTACAATTAATGGTATGATTAACTTTTGTTATAAAACTTTAAAGTTGTATTGTCTTAATAACATAAGGCAGAGACTAGTTTTCCTCTTTTCTTTTTTACTCTGGCATTAGGAAAAAAAAACGTTATAGTTTTCCCTTTCAACTGTAACGAAAAAAAGAGATTAATTTCATCTGATTTCTTTTTGTATGCTCTTTGTAGAAAATAAAAACAATTAATTGTTTTTATTTCGTTTAGGTAAAAAAAATAAATATAAACATATATAAAAAAAATCACCCTACATTATTTTAAAGCAGTAACAGTATACAAGCCGAATTCATTACAGGAGGTCTTTAAAGCCCTGCTGATGACCTTCTTTTTAGCTTTATCACTGTTGGATGTCAAAATTGTGTTCATTATCTTTGTTTCTGTTTTGTTTTGTTTCGGGTTTTGACATTGTACAACGATTTTACAAAAACCAATTGCTTGTGGTTTTTGTACGAGTTGTACTTGTTGTAGTACCAAGATTACCTGTTATGAAGTCGCCTTGAAAGTATATGAACAGATTTTTTCAAAAGCCTACTTTCAGGCGTATAACAGAAACATTATAAGAATAAAGGGTTGTCTATTGCGGGCGTACAAAATTAGGTTTATATATGAATATAAAAAACATTTAATATTTTCCTTAGAATTTAAATAAGTATGTTATTGATTTACAATACTTAAGCTATGAGGCCTTATACGTGACCACTATTTTTCTTAAAACGTGCCAACGTTAAACGTTTGCTGGATAATACAGTTTACTTACTTAATTCCTCTAAAATTCTTTTTTAAAAAATAAAGTTTAATAAAACAACAAAATTTAAAAAAAAAATTAAAGCAGATCAAATTAGTGGTCAGGTTTTTTTTAGTTTTTAACGTTAAATGTTTCTAAATGTGATCGATCATACCTGAACAAGTGAAAATGTTTTATTCTGTTAAGAATTTTTGATATACCCCACCAAGAACTCGGATAATATTTATTAAGAGTACCAATAAAAATTATGGCTGAAATTTTTGTAAAGGGTGGTCCAACCATAATGCACGATGTTAATTGTGAGTAACACCTTAACGTTTTTTGCTCAACTTATTTTGACATTTCTTTGTTTCAGTGTTTGACAAAATTAAGAATGGAGAGGTAGACAATTGAGCAGCACATTAAGGTTGTTGAAGAAGCCTTTTACGAAAATGGGCGTTCAAATCATAATCGACCAATTATGTCCACAATCGGGAGTATTGTGCGCAAATTTCAGCAAACTAGGTCTGTAGGAAATGTTAAAACATCTGTTTCGTCCAGTTTATGGGCTAGCGGCGTCATCGGGCCATACTTCTTCGAAAATGAGGTCGGCCAAGCAGTTACCGTGAATGGTATTCGCTATCGCGAGACGATAACGGACCTCTTGTGGCCAGAAATTGAGAAACTTTTTTCCCTCTAGCTTTTCTTTTCTAAAAGAAACACAGCGAAACAACTTCAATTACCCCCATTCCAACTAAGAAAAGTTATAAAAAAATTAATAATTCAATATATTTTTTTTAACAGTTTTGGCAAATCTAAAACAAAATTTGCATTTTAAAAACTGCTTTAAATCTTTACCAAAATATTATGCAAAAAAAAAATGCTGCAATACATAAAACCTCAAAAAAAACAAAATAAATTAAAATGCAGCCAAAAAAAAATATTAAAAACCGTAAAAAATACATAATGAATGTAACAAATGTACGATATCTTTGTTCAAATTTATTAATATCTATTACGAGTATTTTTTTGATTTTTTTTTTTTCAAAGATACGTTTGACAAAAAATATTAGATTTTCAATTCAAGTTTCTGTTTGTGGCTGCTGCTGCTGCTGCTGGCTGAATTTGGCAAGTGAGGAATTTTAAAAGCAACTAGACATAACAATTTATTTTAAATATTGAACAAAACATTTCAATGATTGAATTTTGAAAACAATTTTGAAAAAAATAGTGGGTTGCATAAATTATGATGGTTGGTTGGCTTGAAAACAAAAAAATAAATACATAAAATTCAATTGAACAAACAAATTTTCCAAATTGACAAATATGGTGGGCCATTATTCTTTTTTTTTTCTGTAATAAAGAAAATCATAAAATTTTCAAATCAAAGCAGCTGCCTTGCAATTTTTATTTTGTTAATTTAACAATTGACAAAATACTTGTAAATATTAAATAAACATTAATTACCTGATTTTTATTTTGTTTTTTTTTTTTTTTTTGTTTAATTTTTTGTTTGTTCGATTATTCTATAAATATTTTTTTTTTAGATCATTTCATGTTATTTCTTCTAATAATACGAAACAGTTGCGTGAGTCTATGAATCACTCCACACAACTCGTGCAAAAATTTTGAAGCACAAAAAAGAAGAAAAAAAACTTGATATCTAAAACAAAAACGTAGACCAAAATTCGACAAATGGTGTTTCTCTTGCTATTTAAGCTCTTTTTCCCACGTCATACAAACAAAAACGAAATACACACGAGTTTAGACTAGAATAAAAGTATTTTTTTTTTTTTTTGAACAATGTTTTCATAAAAGCAAACAATATTTATGCGTCACATGTTACAGATTTTCAGATGTTTTGTTGGGATGATTTTCTAAACTAAAAACTTAAAAAAAAAAATTACAAAAATATATTTTATTTTTCTATAACTTTTTGGCAAAATTTATTTTGTAACACATTTTAAGTTTTATGATGAAAATGTTTATTTTAATATCCAACATATAAAATAATGGAACATCAGTTTATCTGCATTGCTTTTTCGACCGGCCCCACTGTGTGACAGCATTCATTTGTTTTTCCCTTTTTTTGAGAATCTTTTTTTTTCTTCTATTTTTGCCGAAAATGAATTATGCCCACATCACAATAGTAGAGAAGTTATTACGCATTTGTGCTGGTGTGTGTAATATTAGTTATAGACCAATATTATAGTATACCGATCGGCTCAGAATTTCTAAATCGATCTAACGATGTCCATCCGTCCGGCTGGCTGTCAATGTAACCTTGTGTGCAAAGTACAGTTCGCAATTTTGAAGATAATTTGATAAAATTTGGTATATAAGTTCCGATTGTCACAAGAGCCATAATCGGTCCATAATTTCACATAACCCCCATATATACTTCTTTCCGAAATAAAACCTTTGTGCCCATAAACCATCATTATTATATTAGAATTTAGTTCATTATTTTTTTATATTTTATTGCAATCTTACTAAATTTTGTTTTTTACCATAGTTCTCATACATATACTCCTCCCGAAAATAGTTTATAATGTAAAAACTTTCTTATCAATGTTGGTATTGACAGAATTTGCCGATAGCCACTATGTCATGATAAAATGTTGTGCTGGTAGGTCCAAAATTATTCATATGTCCATATAATCTCCCTACCTTAAATCAATTGAGGGCAAACAAAAATCATAGAGATGAAGATATCTAAATTAAAGTCCGCATAATGAACATTTACATGAATTTTAATTTACATTTATTAACACTAGGGTTTTTTCCCGGGATTTCCCGGGAATTTCAATTATTTTATTTCCCGTTTTCCCGGGATTTTTCTTGCGGGATCCCGGGAAATAAAAAATTCCTCATAATTTCAGAAAATAGCTATTTATACTTTGAAATTTAGTTTTCTATTCTCTAAAAATTAGCATCTGTGGATGGGTTGTGGATTAGATCAATTACAAGAAGTTAGTACATGTATTTAAATCAATGTCTCCTGATGCAATAAATCTACTAAAATAATTATTACATTTAGTGAAGTGAAGAGTTAATAAAGTACATTAATTCAAAATTAGATGCAGGAAGTAAAGTTTCATTGTCCATGAACATGTCTTCAAAATAGGAGATACCTAAACATATCGCTCCTTTATTGCAACATAGTCATATCTACAAAAACAAACGATCTTGGCAAAATGCGATTAAAGTTTTCAAAATGTACCGACTTAAAGATATATTTTGCTATAACTTCGGTTCAGTTTGAGATATGACTAAGATGCAATGAAGGAGCGATATGTTTATTAGGTGATAAACACAAATTTTCAATTTTAATTTGTGTTGGTTTATATACCCGTGAAACTCGTGAAACTCGGAAACTCGTGTAAGATACTACAACATACAACTTGAAAAACACATTGTCCTTAATTTTACAAATTGACCTATTGAAATGAAAAGGGTTGTAAGAAGCAGTCCGGTTGATGCTTTTTTTTTTGCATAAACGTTGACATACATTTGACTGATATAGACGTTGTTTATAAAAAATAAAAAATAGCTTCTGATTGTGAATCCGAAGCATGCTACAACGGTGCACTTTTAACTTTTAACGACATTTTTCGGAAACATGATATTTAGTAAATTAAATCAGAATATACTTTTTGACGACTTACAAAGCGCTTTGAGTGTGTCAGAAAGTTATTTCCTAAACCGTTAAAAAATGTTATATATTTCTTTAAAATATTTTATCTATTTTATTAATTAAGTTTTTGATCTCATATCTTGAGTACCCCAATTTTTATTTTGTTTTTATTATTGTTTTATGAATTAAATTGTTATGTTTATGTTATCTTTTTATCTTGTATCCAGAGCATAATAATACTGAATAAAAGCATAATAAAAGGGAATAAAGGCGTGAGATAATAATAATTCAAGTTCCTATTTCAATCTTCAATTAAACTTCAGTAAAAACTTCGCCTACAAAATAATGTGTTGAGTAATCAGAAAAACATAAGAGCACTACTTACAATTCTACTGAAAGAACCAATGAATTTTACAAGGGATGTTCCAAAATGGACGCATTCAAAAGCAAGTCATTATTTTTTTACTTGAATACATTCAGAAAAAAGTAGTTATATGTTATAGATGTAGTTATAGAAGAAAGCTGCTAAATAATGAGTTAAAGAAGCTATTAATTTTGAAAAAGTAAGCGAATTTTTTTCTGGGTTTTTAGTATTATACCATTTATTTTAGTTTCTTTGTAAACAAGTCCCCTTACGTTTTTTTATAAAAGTTTTTTCATTTATTAATAACAAAATTTATTTTGTATTATTTATTGGAGCGGGATCCCGGGATCCCGGGAAATTTAAAAAAATTTCCCGCTTTCCCGGGAAACGAAAAAGTCCGGGAAAAAAAACTCTAATTAACACCGAAAATGGATATTTTCAGCGAAAATCCTTTCATTATGTACAAAAAAAAACCCGCAATATGCCATACAACCATCAGTGTTAAGCCAAAAGTTTGCTTACCGAGCTTTTTTAAGAACTGGATCTGTGAATTGGCCACCTCGTTCATGTGGTTTGACAACTTTGGACTACTTTTTGTGGGGGTGCGTCAAATTTTTGGTCCATGCTGATAAACCAGCAACAATTGATCACTAAGAATCGAACACTCGAAGAACTATTGACGAAATAAGAACGAGTTTCCTCGAGTAAGAGGTGCAAAATTGGACAGGCAGAATGGCGTTCATAAGATGCAGTCGCGAAATTAGCTTAAAACAATAAAAGCCATGAAATTTGTAATTTAATAAAGCTAAAATTTTGTTCGTTCCACTGAATTTTTTGTGTTTTATTATTTAAACAAGTGCCTTTTAAAAATGCCAATTATTTACGAAAAGTAAAGATGAGAAGTTTTATTCAAAAAATATTTCCAATCTAATTTTGTTGCTTTACATTTTTTTTTTTTTTTTTTTTGCAAAAAAAAATATTAAACGATTTTAAGCTGATAAGAAATATTGTTAAAGCATTTAAAAAAAAAATTCTCTCCAAAAAAAAACAAACTTATTTCATCAAAAAGTTTTGTTCACTTTTAAAGCATTTCAAATTTTTTTTTTCAAAAATAATTGAATTTTTATTTTAATATTTTTTTTTTTTCATTTAAAGTTACTTAAAATTCTATTGAATCTAAAATTAGCTTGTTAAAGTTTTTTTTTTTATTCAAAACAGAAACTCAACCAAATAAAAATTTAAGCATAAAAAGATTTTGCAACGACACATTTGATGTGAAATGAACGTGATCTTCACAATGTTTGTGTATACAGTGTAAATAAAACATAAAAAAAAGCAAACAAAATGCTAAATTTGCATAAAAATGCAAACAAAAACTATAGAAAATCCGATTTGATATAAAGTAATCAAAGAGTTCTTTTTTTTTTTTTTTTTGTTGAAAGATTTCAAAATAAAACAACAACAACAAATTACATATATCAAATGAAATGACTAAGAAAATTGCGGAATAGAAAAATTAGGATTACAATTAAAGCTGCAGGCGATAAACCACAATCTTTCATATCAAACTTTCTATAGAATTTCTAAAAAGAGAATAACTTAAGATTGTAAGCACTTAAATTTTAGTCTACAAAACTTGAGGAGAGTACAGATGATTTTTTTGAATTTTATCCCTGACTTTTTTTTGAAACATCGACTTAATAAGATCTCAAAATTGCTGTAAAAGTTTTCTTGCAAAGCTTTAGTTTTCTGTTAGAAACATAGAAATTATTTACCTTTATTCATATAACTGGCTGTATCCCATGACCAGGTTCCATTACGTGGATCCTTTTCCTGATAACTATAGCTCATGGCCTTTTGATAGTTATTATTACGATCCATACTCAAATAACTATTAAGACCTGGTATAGTTATTCTCCCACCAATAACACCACCACCCCCTGCATCATCTCTTTGTCCAGCTTTTTTTCTCTTCATCGAAGCTCTCTCTAAAGTTCTCTCAAAATCACTACAGACTTCGTCCAAAGCATCATGAAGAAAAGCTTTAGTTTCTGGTGGACTTACAGCCGGCTTACGCATTGGATAGGGCACATCGCTTTCGGCTCCCCTATAAGAGGAGCAGGTTGATGAGGCCGTACCAAAAGGAGACTCTGATCGGGGGTAGTTGGAGTTTTGAGAGCCGTAAGTAAATCTGGGCACTGAAGAAGAGCGCTGTCTCAATGGCTGGTATTGGTAGGGTGTAGAGGTAAAAGATGGTGTACGCTGCAGACTGTGATAAGGAGAGTCCAGTTCGTTTTCTTGTGGCAACTATAGAAGAAAGAAACAAGATAGTTTAATTAATATTTTTTCATCTTCATAAATTCAATTAAATTTTATTAAAGTGATGAGTGAAAGCTGTTCATATTTTAGTTACGTATGTCGGAGATTTTTTATGGACCGCTTTGATGTTTTTAACACGTGTTAAAATTTGCTTCAGTTTTTAGCTCTTAGTTAATACATTTTGTCACACTTTTAAAATTGCCTTTCAAATGACTGTCATGCTGCCTTAATCGCCTGTGTGCCTGCCTGGTTTATTTAAGTTTTATTTTCTTTTAGATCAAAATCTTTTTATGGCTTTAAATTTTCTTTAAGAGAAAAAAACTCCTCAAAAAAAGTTGGCAGCCGGAAATTTTTTTTGCGATTTTTTGTGCTGTTTTACTAACAATATTTTATTAGAGTTTTTTTTCTCTACAGAAAGTGTTGAAAATTGTTAGGAAGCAATTGAAATTTTTATTATCTTTAAAAAGACTATTTGAAACATTTTTTTTTTTCAAATTAGCCAAGTATTAAAAAATCTTATTGACAGTTTATCAATTTTCCCCAAAAGCCAAATCTTTTGCAAAACAAAAAAATGTTGGCAATAAATTAATCAAACTAAATATTTGAGCCCATAACGCCCGCTCATTGAATTGAACAAAATTAGGATTCCAAAAAGAACCCGAACAGGAAAAAAGTGTTTGAAGCAAATAATACCTTCATAATTCAACTTCAAATCCTACAAGACAATTTTTTTTAAATATTCAATAGGCGGCATAAATTATTTGATTCGTGTTTTTTTATCATTTCAACCTACACTTGAGTGCACATTTTGAGACAGACACAATTGAAAAAAACAAAAAATGTTTAACCTCAGACACCAGCATTAAAGATACAACAATCTTATTGTGGACGGCAACCCAAACTTACCTCCGTTAAAGTTTGCTGTCTATCGCTGGCATCCCATTGATCGAATATTGAATCTAAGCCCAACATAAATTCCATTGATTTTCGTGATCGTCGTCGACTGCGCCGTTGTAATTCTTCTTCGGATGGTTTAGCATTGGCCAGAGATTCACAGTACCGTACAAAATCCAAATCGATGTGATAGCCATAAGGACAACAATTACAGCTGCGTACTTTGGCATATTGTGGTAAATTACCTACAGCAAAGTTGAAAAAAAGAAAAAAAAATTTTGCATAAATAAGAATAATTGTTTAGATTTTTTCTACATAAATATTGCAAGAGTTGCTTTTTTTTGTTGAAAATATTTATTGTGGTATTTATGCCAATATTGTTGAGGAAAATTGCTAAGCATTAAAAGTTTAAGATGAGGCTTGTGGTGGTATTTGAGTTTATTTAATTTAATATTTTTGTATTATTATTTCGCCTAGGCTTGATTGATTTTGAATTTTCATTTATTTGTGGGCTTTGCGTCCGTATATCGGTAATGAAAAATTCATTATTTTGAAATTCTAGACTATAATTAAACTAGAACTTAAAAAAACGGAAATATAACTGAACTAATAGTATGTTCACATTTGGCTTCTTAAACGCGTTTAAGCAGTTCGAACGTGATTAAGCTCTAATCACTTCAAAATCGAGATGATTACCCATACATTGAAGTGATTTGTTAATCACTTTAAATTGACATGATTACAACTAAATAACTTCATAAATCACATAGAATCCACTGAACATACCTCAAATGTAGAATCGCCAACATGATCGTGTACAACCGGCCAAGATTTCTGCTTAATGTTTTTATTTTTTTCCTTAAATAATTCATAAATTTTCACAACTTCATCATTAAAATTATTAAAATAATCTTCTGATAACTTTATAAAAGTGTTTTTATCCATTTTTAATACTTTAAAGAAATATAAAATTGTTTGTGTTTTTTTTTTGTGTGTTTGTTGTGTGTTTTTTTTCTTAATCATCTGTCATCTTAATCATCTCAAATGTAATGTGAACGGTTTTGATTAGTCAAATCAACATTTTGCTTAAACGCGTTTAAAAACCTAAGTGTGAACTTAGCATAAGACTCATCTAGAACTGAACTAAAACTAAACAAATCGAGTCTTTTTATAACCCCTCTTTCTTCTCTTCACCGTTTGCCAGCACACAAAAAGAGACGCCGAAAAAGCGACATCGTAAAAGTCCCCGTGTGAATTGGCATGCAGCATGCACGTAACACAGCGTTTACATTTGACAGTACTGGCAAGACAGTAAGAAAATACATATTAGTTGCCAAAAACACTACTAGCTGTCTTCGTGACGTAGGCGTCCAGACAGTAGTTAAGACATTTCACTTTTAAAAATATGTCAAACCTAAATATTGCAGTGCAAGTCCAGCTTAACATGTTTTTTATGAACAAAATAAATTTAAAAATATAACACTTAACTAAAACATACAAAATTATAGCAGAATATGTTTATTTTTTTAAATTTTGATTTTTTTTTTTTTCTTTTTCGAAGAAAACTTCAAATTACTGTTAGCAAATGTCAAATCACTGTCCAAATTTACTGTCTGCAAAACAGTAGACAAGACAGTTGGAAAAGTGTGCATGTTTTAGTGAAAACATTTGCACGTATTGTTACTGTCTTGCCACTACTGGCAAATGTAAAAGCCAGGTAAGCAACACACATTATTAACAATCATGTTACAAAAGAACTAACCCAGTTGGCCAGATTGCCGTTGACGACATCGTCGTCAATGATGTATGCACGACTTGCCCCCTGTCGTTTAGGTTTTCTGGAAGACAATTTTCAGGAAATCGTCGTTCACGACAGTTTGAGCGACATTGTCTTATAAGTTGTTTTCTATTTAGCTCTATGTGGGACAGTATGAGCGACATTGTCTTATAAGTTGTCTTCTATATGGCTCTATGTGGGACAGTATGAGCGACATTGTCTTATAAGCTGTCTTGTATAAAAGCTAGTTTTCTTAAAATTCACACATTCTTTTTGTTTAATTGTTGATTTAAATACCTACATAAAATTTACGAATTGGCTCTAAATAGTAAAACTGAAAAATGCTGATAAAGTTATTCGAGGGCTGGAAAATGGATTACATGCAGTTTAAACTTCACTGTCAACTTTAGGATTGCTTATAAAGCTACGGTCAGGTCACACTTATTAAATATTTGATAAAATAAGCATAACCCCTTCTTTTGTTAATAGTTAGTGAGATTTAAAATGGTCTTAATATTACAAAATAAACTAATTATACTACTAGACATAGCAAAAAAAACAGTTTTTTGTAAGATGTGGCATTTTAATCAAAAAAAATATTGATATTAAGCGAAATGATTTTTTAGTTTGGTTGTGGGTCCCGTTTTTTTCGTGAAATATTTGATAAGTCTGGCCGTAGCTTAAGAGTCGAATATAAAACATGTAACAGAAATTAAAATTCAACTATACTAAAAAGCTGCCTGAAATAGATAACCATATAATAATTGTTGTCGTGGATGTCAAAATAGACGACATTGTCATGCATGTAGTCGTTGACGACAAAGTAGGAGACATTGTCTTTCTTGGTCTCGCGCACGATTTTCGCGACACTTATTCGAAAATTTGTTCTCCCTGTCCCTCACATGTCGTGCAGGAATTAACACTGTCGTGCATCCGTCTTCGAGGATGTCTTCAAGACGTGGCCAACTGGGATGGTTTCCACAGCAACACACACTATCCATCGAGAAAAAATAAGTAGAAGTTTTCAAAAAGGCTTTTTAGCAGGCAAAAGGCCAACCGGCAGTATTCCAACTTTATTTTAATTTGCATTGCGTTTAATTGAGGACCAAGGCTTTGACTGCTCTCATCTATACTAAAAAGGCTTCTAGAAGGCCTTCTCTTAAAATAATTAAGAATTAAGCCTTAAATTAGTGTAATTGTTGTTGCTAATAATGCGTTATGAGAATTTAAGAAGAAATTCCTACATATTTCCACATTACTACTCATAAAATGATTTCGATAAGCGTCTGCCTTGCCTGACCTTTGCCATGATGTTATAATGTTTTTCAAATGGATGGTGGGTCAGGGGCCTTCTTGAATAAATTGTTTGGAGGGGGGTTGAGCAACTTATTTGTAAAACTCGAAGATGAAGAAAATGTTTTGTCCTCTGCCAGGTATCGAACCTAGGATGCCTTGTTGTTTGGGCAAGTACTTTAACCACTACGTCGATATAATAATAAAAAACGGACTTAACTAGAACTGAACTAGAACTAGAACTAAACTAAAGCAGAACAAGAATCGAACTAGAACAGAAGTTATAGTAAAAAACTGAAGGACAATTATTTAACATTCAAGTTCAACTTCTTTTGTTCTACATGTCTTTTTACGACAATAAATCAAAATCAATTTTAATGTTGACAATCGAGTTTCACTCTTATAACCATTGCTTTTGGCCAAAACATGATAAAAGAATTTGAATTCAATGTTTTTGTATAACAGTTTAGTGTCATAAAAACAATGCTATAAAAAACTTATGGCCACACCTTAGGCTTTCAGTCTTAAATAAATATTTTATAAATAGATTAAATTTCATTTGATAGACAATATAAAAGTATTTTAAGTTTTAAAAATAAAGAATTTTGGTGTTAATGAAAAAAATAATGAGGACTTACTACATATTTCTGGTATTGCTCTTAATTCCATTAATTTGTAATCCGGCTCACTAAAACTCGGATTTGATAGATGCCTTCTCTTTTTATTAAAATACCATAAAACGACTATTGTGATCAAAAATAAATTTAGAAACATTTTGTTTTTTTTTTTTTTTTTTTTTTTTTGATAAATTAAAAACTTCTTAAAGTTATTAAGAGATTTTCTTTAACTTTTAACTCTATTCATATTTTTACTGTTATTATTTTTTTGCTTTCACAACACTTTTACTTTTTCCTCAATTTGTTAAGAAATTTATACGAAAATTTTTAAATTAGCTTTGTTTAAATTTAATTTTTAATATTTTTTTTATTATTCAAACTCTTTTATCTCATTTTTGTATCATTTCATTTGTTTAATTTTATTTCTAAATTCTCTAGCGTCCACAAATTTGTGTATGTTGACATATTTTCGAAAAACTGAACTGAAATTCCTGGGGTCTCTAATCTAAATGTTTTTTTTTTTTTTTGTATGAAAATTTAATGGTTACTGAAATAGAGACAATTCAAATAACTGAGTAGTATTTCGAAAAAAAGAAGGTTTTGATAAGGTGTTACTTTGTTTTATCTAAATGAGTAAATCTAAAATCAAAATAATAATGGTGGTAAAAATAAAAACAAATGAAATGAAAATGGAAAGCTTTTTACTGTTTAAAGCTATAGAAAGCTTAAAGCTTGTCTAAAATGTTAACTATGATAAGGTTACGGCCAATTTTTAGGTTTTATTTTATATCACATTTGTATTTAAAATCTTTTTAAATAAAAATATCAATTAAAGTTCCGTTGCAATGCACTTAGCAAGGTGGCCTCAATATCACAACAATACAAAAACCACAGGCAAAGCCAAAACAGTCAGCTGTTTTTTG
This sequence comes from Pollenia griseotomentosa, assembly GCA_963931875.1. Lineage (NCBI taxonomy): Eukaryota > Metazoa > Arthropoda > Insecta > Diptera > Polleniidae > Pollenia > Pollenia griseotomentosa. The sequence continues at coordinate 121,416,560 of OZ007564.1, read as the reverse complement.
AGATTATAAAGAAATTTGAAAATGCTGGAAGCGTTGCAGATGTTGTCTTGGCCTGCCCATCATCGCAATGTGAGCGCTGCCGAAAATATCGGAAGAACTGTTACCGTCAATTCAGATCGCTTTGGCCGTATGACAACCGACTTTTTTTGACCTGCCATTAAAGATTACAAAGTGGACGATGTGTGGTTGCAACAAGACTGTGACAATAGCAACATAACCAATTTTGGCTTTATAGCTTAGGAAGTTTCCAGAACGCGTAATTTCACGTTTTGGGACAACGTCAAAGACAGTGACTACGCGGATAATAACGTTAAAGCATTCAAAAACTATCATTCTTCAACTAACCGCCGAGATACCTGCCGAAATGTACGAAAAGTGATCGAAAACTATCGCAAAAGGATCGAATGGCAAGGTCAAAGCATTATAATGAAAAAAAGTTTAATTGAAATCTTTGCTTTTTGACAGTTTTATTTAACTTTTGAAACCGAAAAATGGATAAACCTAAAAGGCAGTCAATGATAATTTTTTTCTCTATAGTCACCGTCCATTCTATGAAACATTTGCTGCGAATCATTTGAATTTGTAAGTGGAGGGGGGAAACAGGAATGGCAGGCTTGTCATTAAAAGGAAGAAGAAGAGAGAATGCATAGAAAGGCAGTTCCAAAAGATAATTGAAGAAAGTTTCAGCAGCAAATATTGTATATTATGGATCATACGTATCTCTTTTAAACTTGTCCAAAAAATTTTATTAAATATACAAATTTTTATCAAGAATTTTTATGATTTTACCAAGACAACTTGAGAAATTTATTAAAAGAATTTCTATATTAATATATAAAATTTGTTTAACCCTCAAATGCACTACGGATCAAAAGGACCTAAAATTTTTTTAAAATTCAAAATTAAATACATATGTGACACGCAAAATAGAAAGGGACCTAAGGGTTTTGTTCAGGAGAGCCATTTTAAAGATTTAAATTCGTGTATCTTTGGTCTACCATCACTGAGCGTGTTGGTATTGGTCTCATTTGAAAGCGACACATCTCATGACGTCAGGAACGTGTTGAAAACGCGCGTAGGTCGTCCCTACCTCTTGTTTTGTGTAGTTGGTTTTTACTGTTCCCTCTACCTTACTGGTCCCTTTCTCTATGCGCTGTCACATACAGTAAAATTTACCAAAAGTTTTGTAAGAGATAGAAATAATTAAAATTAACCCTTTGTCTATATTAATGGGACTTTAAAGATCCTAAATTGTTACTATAATTATTATGATTTTCTTTAATATTATAAAAAAGCGAATTAAAGCAAGATTTTTAAGTGTTAAAACCCCTTTTGTAATTTCACCATATGCCACAAAAAATTATTTTGAGATAATGGACTTTAATAAAGTTAAAAAAAAATATAAACATTTGACCAATTCACAAGCTCTGTCGTATGGATCTGTCCTTCAAAAAATACGAGTTTTGTTTATGCACTTGTAAATAGACAAATTTGTTTTATCCCTATGGCTAATAAATCACTGATGGTTTTAACGCTGGCTTAGTTGAACTAAACTTGAATTTATATATAGTTTAAACTCGACGACTATAAATCAGTGGCCCATGTATTATATGTTGTTAAAAAAAAAAAACATGTGGCAGCACTACGATAAATCTTATCAAATTCATATGGTCTGTATTGGTAGTTTAAACGCCCAATTTAATGCGTTTAAAGATAGTTTATATGTTTAGTGATTTATAGATTTATTGGTTAAAACACATTTTAAAGCAAAAAGAGAGTTTAATTTGCTCTGATTTTTAAGCCCTTACTTCGTCGTATTGAGTAAACTATTTAAGAAGATATCAAATTTCTTTTTACCAAATAACAAAAAATATTAAAATTAAGCTAAAAACATGCAAATAATTAATTTTTATTTATACATACATTTTTACTTCACTCTTCTATTACTATTACTTCTATTTATTTTGTCTTCTTCTTTAATAAAATTTGCCATGCACATTGGTTGATAGCATCAAATTAAGCCCGGTATGTGAGTTTTAATTTGAAATGAAATTCAAATATATATTAATTAATTAAAATAGTTTAAAAAATAATTTGAAACGAATCAAGCATATATTAAGCATTCAGAAGAATTAAAATTGTGGTAGTAACCACATTCTTAAAAGATTTTTACAAATTCACCAAACAAATCGAACATTTCCGGGCCAGGCTTAAATACAATATTTTTGAAAACACATAAAAATCTATAGAATAATGAGACAACACTTTTGTACTCTTGTATTACAACCAACAAATATACAATTAGGCGATTATACAACGAATACGATGATACCGCGAGCTTGTAAATTGAACAAATGAAATTTAAAAAGTGAATTGTCATCTAAACCAGAAACTAATTAGAAAATAGCTTAAATCTTTTGAGGAGATGTTGGGATGGATATAATCAATAAGAAAAACCAGTTTTTTTTCGGGTAGCTTATGATGTTAATACAATAAGCCCTTCGTTTCTTTGTTCGTTTCGGTTTTAGTGGCAAAAACTTATTGACTTGTTATGAAAAATTGAATTAAGTGACATTTCCACTTAAGCCACTTTTTATTTGTTTTGCACATAATAGTTTCTGTTTTTTTTTTTTTTTTTTGTTTTTTGTGCAATTTACTTTTTTGTCTATTAAAATCTTTGTGTTCACTTTCCGTTTTACGCCTTTTAACCTCAAACACAAATACTCACACCCTTCGATCTTGTCTTTGTAAGACACTATCAAACACACACCATTAATTTTCACCATTTTTCAAAAAAATGTTTGCGAAAAAAATTTTATGTTCGATTAAGAAATCAACACACCATTTGATTGATTGTTAATTTTAGAAAAACCAACAATGAGCTGAACAGCAAAAAAAAAGCACACACATTTTTTTAAGATCCTGCATTTAAAACTTAATTAACCCATACCAGCACTCTTAGCTCCCTTTATGGAACATTATAACATTTTCATGTACAAAAACTAACAACACCAACTTAAAACAAAAAAGCAAATTAATAAATTAATTTCATTTTCGTTCTTTTTTTTATGTTGTTACATGTCACGCAAACAATTTTGTCATATAAAACACTTTTTTGTTGTGATACTTTTTCCCCCCTCTTCACTGCTTTTAACGCCTAAAAACAAATTACAACATACAAATTGTTCACAATCAACGAAAACGTCCCCCTACAATCCACCTCGAGTTGTCGATCGTTTGACTTCAAAAACGAAATAACACAAACTTCACCAATTGTGCATTTGAGCAAAATTCGCAAAAATATCAACCAAAAAATAAATAAATAACTTCTCTCTATAAAACTGAAGTCGTGTCATGAATTTTAATGATCATACAAAACGACTTAATGCAATCATCAGACAAACAGTTGATCGGAGTGCTGGCACAGCAGTACTTTTAGGCAGTTTAGTACTTTTGTTTTGGCTGCTTAGACACACAAACACAGTTTATGAGTAACAATTTTAGACAAAAATTTTTAGCTTCATTAGTGACGTTTATTAAATAAACTGCCAATAAAGGTGAATACAATTTAGTGGCTTTTTACATGTGTTTTAATGCATTTTGCTTTGTGCGTGTTTTGGTTCATTGCAAAAAAAAATAAATAAATACAAAAATTTATTTATGATTGACATTATGGTTTTTTTGGTTGACGCAAATAAACTAAATAGAAAAAAACTCCATTGATTTCCAGCTGCTTTTACAGTAGAGAAAATACATTAAATGTGTTAATTTTTAATTTTTTTGTTAACGTTTTTTAACGCCAGACACGCATGCGCCCACAACATGGTATTGTTGTGTTTGTTTTTCAAAATTTAAAAATGCATGCGATGACGCCTACACAATCATAATTGTACAGTTTTAAGTGCATGTTACTTTTAATGGAGATCCCTGTTTATAATAGTAAAAAAAGTATGGTGTGGCAAAAGGTTTGTTACAGATCGGAAAAAAAATTTATTTGAAATCGGCCAAATCGTTATTGACCCCCTTATGCAAAAAAAGTTCACATTAGTGAACAAACACATTAGACCCATTCACTTTTGCTGGGCTTAATGTGAACTTTAACTTTTTTTTGCATAAGGGGGTAATTTTTTTACTAAAAAGCTCAAAGGTCAAAGTGCAACTATTTGAATATTTAAAAATGTTAATTAAAATTTCTAGAAAAATTAAATCGATTTTTATAGAATATAAAAAAAATCATTAAAGGATCACGTAGTTTCGTTATCCAATAAAAAATGCTGGGACATTTCGACAAAACATCTTAAGTCAAATTAAAAAAGTGAAAAAAATGTTGTTAATCTTACGAATTTTCAATTAAAAAAACATTTTTGCTAACGTTTTTAAAATTTCGTATTATAAACCAATTTTTTTTAATTTTTGTTTATTTTATTAGTTGATAAAAAGAAAAAAAAAACAGAGGAAAAGAGGCAACATGTAATTTGAAATTAAAAAATGATAATAACAGCAAATTTCGAACCACCAGTACTACTGGTTAAAATATTGATGTTTGACTGTTGGCTGGCGGGCACCGCAGTGGTGCAGTGGTTAGAACTCAAAGATTTTCTGAAGATAGAATGTGATGATTCTTGAAACATGTAAAAATCAACCCGGGTTCAAATCCCAGCTCAGCCAAGAAAAAATTATCAATTAATTTTAATACAAATTCCAAGTTGTAAAATTCCTTTCTCAGTGAAAATAATTTAATAAAAATTTAATTTGATTAACTAATTAAAGAATATAAAAAAAAATAAAAAAAAATTTGAGAAAAATGATTTTATCGCCGAGTTTTTTTTTAAATCTTTTTGGCTATCTTATCTCGACTTAAGATGTTTTGTCAAAATGCCACAGAATTTATAATTTTTTTGGCATTTATTATTTTGAATGAAATTTTAAAAACTTACAAAATTTTCCATTTTGCACCGAAAACAAAGGTTTTTTATTTAACCTTTAAGCATTTAAACAATTACATTCAAGAAATTTAAAAACGTCTAAAATTCTTATCATTTAAATAAATTTTTAAAATGTTATAAAAAAAATCTCTTCAAAAATTAATTTATGCTTAAATCTGTATTATTCTGTACTTTATTGTGAATAAAATCCATTAAAACTTTTGTACTAAACGAACAGCTATTAACGCAATGGAAGCCCTTTTGTTGTTAAGCTTTAGAAACTTTTAGAACTTTTCCTATGTTAAGTGTAGGGTTTTCAGTAATTCGCTGTAAACTTCACCACAAATCAAACACCAGTTACTACCGTTTTCATTTTTAGCCTAAAATTTGGTAGTTAATTTTGTTGGCTTAATTTGGTACATGTTTCACATTAAAACAGCAACAACAACAGCAAAATATGAGCAACAAATTTTGATTAAATTATGATGGACATAAATGAATTAACAATTACAAATTTGTTTAAACATGAACAAAAGAGGAAATTTAAGTTTTTTCCTGAGATACGTGTACTTGTGTAATAAATTTGATTTTAAACGTTACAAAAGAATACAATTTAAATGCTATTTTGGTTAATTTGTTACATTATTTTTTTTTTTTTATTTGCAATTTATGAATTCTGGTAGAAAAAAATGTTGTAAATAATATTGATATTGCATTTGTAAAGTTTAAGTCAAGTCAAAAAAGTGGGTCAAATGTAACACGTTGTTAGTTTTTTTTTTTTTTTTTTTTGTTGTCAACACTCCCACATTATTGCACACACACATTAAATAGTTAGAAAGACTGTCAGACGGACAGAGGCAGTTTGACAGACAGACAGCTACTGACAGTTAGTTGTACTGTATAAGAATAACCAGAATTCGATATTTTTATATAAGAAACGTAATTTTTTTAATTTCAAACGAGTCTAGTTGACACCCACATAGTCATTGACGTTTATTTATGAATCTTTTCAACAATTTTATTTTTCGCTTAATAATTGTTAAGAAAAATAGCAAAGCAAAGTCAGTAGTAGTATGAAGTTAATGCTTAAATAGCAAAAAAAAATTATACCAGACATAAAACATGGCAAATGGGGTGCGAAAAAGAAAAATATTTCATATACAAAATTTTATAAAAATATAACTGAAACTTAATACCTTTTAAAAATATGGGGGATTTCATGTCAAGTGAGCCAATTTTTAAATCGATGTCTACCGATTTGGATAAAATTTACACCAAGGTTAGTCCTATTGGATACTAGTTTAGACACAAATTTTAAACAAGATCGATCGGTCAAAAAGTTTCTGAGTTAGAGGGAGTCAAAGTTAGACATTTTGGCCCTGCAGGTGTACTTTCTCATCCATGTAACTTTTTACCTATTGGTGTTAGCAAAATTTGTGCCAAGTAGCTTCGATAGCTATCAATCTTTTGAAAAACAATTTTTTTGTTTCTTAATTTTTTTTTTTTTTTTAATTTAAAACTTTTTTTTGGGACAAATTTTGCTAACACCAATAGGTCATAAGTTACATGGTTGAGAAAGAACACTGCATATGCTATAAATTGAAAAACCCTCGTCTAGAGTTAGAAATTATTTTTTTTTATACATAAGCCACTCGAGCAAAAAAAATTGTTCAAATTGGTGCAAATTGGTGCAAATTTCACAATGGTTTCAATTTAAATATTTCTCAACTTTCATTCATTGCATTGTACAATGTTGCCAACACATTTCACTTTCTTTTCGTTGTGCAATAAAAATCAAAAGTCTATTGATTGTTGCCAATGTATCACATACACATTGGCGATATAATAATACGGAAAATTGAACAATTTTATTGCAAGTGTATGAGCCGCTTTATAAATTTATATTTCTGAAGCTTCATCGCTCAGCACAAGTACACAGAAAGAAAAGCGAGTCTAACTTAAAAATTTCAGTTCCAAAAACACTAAAATGTACTCAAAACAATCTTAAATGGGATAACTTTCGAAAACCAATCCCGAAATTTCTTAAAACAAGTATAAAATTCTTAAAGCAAGTAAAAAAAAAGATTGACCTTTTCGTTGGTAGTGCCACTCTGAGAGTAAAATTACAAAGTCAGCATTTTAATCCCATATACCTTATTAGTCTCAACTCTCAGCATTGCATTCTATGTGCGTGCATACGCTTCTGTTTGTCGAAGTTTGTTGTAGAGACTACATCAACACCACACAAGTAGGTGAACACGATTTACTGGTTTTGTGTAGAAACAACAGAACAAGAAGAAAAACACAATTATTTTCATGTTTAAAAAGTAAAATAAGACGCAAAAATTCCCATTCTATTTGTTAAATTATTATTTTATGTCGGCCATTATGCTGTTGTTTTATAATTAAGAGTTCTTTTGTAAACAAAGAAGGCAATACAGAAAAGGTGAAACAAGCAGGTATAAAAGGGGTAAGTAAATTAATTAATATAACATTCTCCTTTTTTCTCTGGGTGTAAGTGTTTAGGTTAGAATCAATCTAATCTCATCTTAGAAATTCCTGAATCAGAAGTTATAATACTTAAATCAAGCATATTTTGAGATTGATTCAATCTTTTTTTACTTAAATCAATCTCATTTTCGGATTATTTCAAGTACGAATTCGGGATTAACTCCCAATTTCACCAAGTTCTGTTATAATTAACTATCAGTTATAGCTGTCAAAACATATTGTTAACTGGAAGTTAAAGTAATAGTTAGTTTTAACTGAACTTGCTGAAATTGGGGGTTAATATGGATAAGTTAAGTATGTCGCACTTGAATATCCGTACTTGGATCAAGCATTCTGTTCTTGCTTTAAGGAAATCCGTACTTACCGTACTATTGACACACCTATGGATTGATTTAAGTACGGATGGATTGATTTGTTTTTTCAATGTAGGGGGTTAAACAAAATTAAACTGTTATAATTATAAATGGCTGGCTGAAGCTTCGTTTCTAAGCAAAGGTATGTAAAATATTCAGGGAATAGGACTATAGGCAAAAAAATTATGAATATGTTTAAATAAGAAAGCGAATTAAAGAACATATTTTTTAAGTTTTTACATTGGCTCCATTGTGCCATGAAAAAAAATTCTAACACTCAATTTACATGATGAATTTTATGACGTCCAATTTTGGACGTCATTTTTTGTTGGGAGCAAGCGGTGTAGAGAAGAAAAAGGAAGAGAAAACAGAAATCATGTCTATTTTTCTACCCCTCTTTCTTCTCTACACCGCTTGCTACCAAACAAAAAAATGACGTCCAAAATTGGACGTCATAAAATTCATCATGTAAATTGAGTGTAAGTTTCAGGTAAATTTTTAATTTTTTTATAAAAAAAAAAGTGAATATAGTTTTCTGTATAGAAAATTTTCCTTAGACTAGACATTTGTTTGTTGGCAAAAGGTGTAGAAAGGCATGCTGGTTAGATAATCCTTTACTCACCCTTCGCCTACAAAGTTCAAAGTCATGCCGGATCACCCAAGTAAAAAATGCATTATCAAAATAAAATTTAAAGATTTGTATCTTTTTTTAAAATAAGTTTTTGTGTGATTTTTTTGTTTGTTTGTTTTTTTTTTTATTTTTGTGTAAAACTCGGCCTACTCAATTTTTCCCAATTTTCATTGCCTATTAAATCTCACTTTTTTATTTTTAATTTTTTTGGGCGTTCAATAAAGTTTAAGCTTAGTGAATTTTTTTTTTTCTTCGAACATTTATTTTTAATTAACCGTAATTTTAGCTTGATAAATTAAGCTGCCTTTTGGCATAAACAAACTTGTTTGATTTATAAAGAAACAAAAAAGCCAGTTTCAGTGTTTCGTTGATAATTGAACGGATATGGGTGTTGTCTTGTGGGCGGTTTTAATAAACGCTTAAATCTGGTATTTATTTTTATTGGTACATTTTATTTATAAAAAGTTGTTTGTGTTTTGTTGTTGTTAATTTTTTTTTTTTCATTAAACTTTTCGCTTGAACACTTAAGTTGACATTTTTGTCAATGAAACTTGTGGTATAAGACCGGATTTTTTTTTATTAAGTTTTTAATTCATTTTATTATTTAAGATATTTTTTTGTAGAAAGATTTAATCTGGTTATTTTTCGACATTTTTACTAACATGATTTATTGCTTGTTTATGATTTTAGTTTTTAGGAGAAATTATTTATCTTGTGTGAGCATTCCTAACAGATAATTGTCAATTGAAGTTGGCAAAATGTCTTGGTGCTGACAAAAATTTAAAAAAAACATCAGCACTTGAGGAGGAAAATTAACCCACGTGGCGAAAATTGTTATTTTAACAAACAAAAAAAGAATCATATATAAACTAAACAAAATCGTTTAAAATAGAAAATTCTTAAACGAATTGGTTGAAAATTTTTTTTAGTTTATAGTAATAACTTCTAATAACAAAATTTTAAAAATTTGAAGAATTTTACCGAAACAAATATTTGAATTATTTATTTTTAAAAAGAAGTAAAGTATCTTTGTATTCAAATCAAGTTAACAACTGTAGATAATTTATATTAAGCCAAAAAAGGAAAAAGTTAAACTTGAAAAAACTTTCTTATTTTGAGAAATAATCGTGGCTGACCTGGGCAGTATTGATCGGCCATCCAAGTCTAAATCACCACTTCTTAATCATACAAACCATCTCTCGCACGTTAAAAACGTTAAGCTAAGATCACACTATCGGCGTAATGTACCAATGTTCGTTTAATTTCATGTGCCGGTAATGTGAACACACGTAATTTTTGTATATACGATAATCTGCGCCGAAATAATGCTAACTTTAGAGATTTAAAAGCAACCCTGATGTAGCAAAAGTGTGAACACTCTTAAGCACAATGTAAAGCTCTCAAAATGTTACAAATGCTCCGATTTTTATCGGCCACTTGTGCGCCGATAAAAATCGGCGCACACGTGAAAACTATTTATAAAAATTTTTGTGAAAATTTACGGTTTATGTACAAATTATAGGAAATTTAAATTAAATTATTATTTAAATTTAGGAAATTTAGCCAGAACTTACTTTTTATAAAAAATTTTTTTTAAATATTATAATTAAGAAAATTTTGCTAAAATTAACTTGTTTAGGAAATATTGTTAAAATTTACTATTTCTGGAAATTTTTCAAAAATTTACTTTTCATAGGAAGTTTGGTTAAAATCAACTTTTTATAGGAAAATTTGTTAGAAACAATTTTTATAGGAAATTTTGTTTACTTTTTATTTTTTTTTTATTATTGTTAATAACTACATGAATAGGAACTTTTGCTTAAATTTACTTTTTATAGTAAATTTTGTTAAAAATTACTTTTTATAGTAAATTTTGCTAAAATTTACTTTTTATGGTAAATTTTGCTAAAATTTACTTTTTATAGTAAATTTTGTTAAAATTTACTTTTTATAGCAAATTTTGTTAAAATTTACTTTTTATAGCAAATTTTGTTAATATTTACTTTTTATAGCAAATTTTGTTAAAGATTAATATTTATTGTAAATTTTGTTAAAGTTTACTTTTTTTAGTAAATTTTGCTAAAGTTTAATTTTTATAGTAAATTTTGTTAAAATTTTCTTTTAATAGTAAATTTTGTTAAGTTAACTTTTTATAGTAAATTTTGTTAAAGTTTACTTTTTTTAGTAAATTTTGCTAAAGTTTAATTTTTATAGTAAATTTTGTTAAAATTTTCTTTTAATAGTAAATTTTGTTAAGTTAACTTTTTATAGTAAATTTTGTTAAAGTTTACTTTTTATAGTAAATTTAGTTAAAGTTTACTTTTTATATAAAATTTTGTTAAAATTTACTTTTTATAGTAAATTTTGTTAATATTTACTTTTTATAGCAAATTTTGTTAATATTTACTTTTTATAGCAAATTTTGTTTAAGATTAATATTTATAGTAAATTTTGTTAAAGTTCACTTTTTTTAGTAAATTTTGTTAAAGTTTACTTTTTTTAGTAAATTTTGCTAAAATTTACATTTTAAAGTAAATTTTGTTAAAGTTTACTTTTTATAGTAAATTTTGTTAAAATTTTCTTTTTATAGTAAATTTTGTTAAGTTTACTTTTTATAGTAAATTTTGTTAAAGTTTACTTTTTATAGTAAATTTAGTTAAAGTATACTTTTTATAGTCAATTTTGCTAAAATTTACTTTTTATAGTAAATTTTTTTTCAATTTACTTTTTATAGTAAGTTTTTTTAAAACTTACTTTTTATATGGTCACAATGGACCATATTGGTCTCTGGGTGAAGGTGTGAAGGAGACTTTACACCAGCCTTTCTACCTTCCTACTTTTTATATGAAATTTTGTTAATAAAAGCCACATAAGTTAATTAATATGTAAATTATAGAACATCTGTTGTGAATCCCTCATTTTTAAGTTATACGCCCAATAATTCTGTTAAAAATTGTATGTTTAGTAAAATCGTTTAATTTTTAACTTAAAAATTAACTACATATTTTCAAAAATCACTCAAAACTTTTTATTCGATTTACGGCCAATTTCACTAAGTTTAGTTATAATTAACTATCAGTTATAACTGTCAAAAACATATTGTTAACTGTGTTTAATCTAAACTTGGTGTAACTGGCCATTAAAATATAATCCTGATATTGCCATTGAGTTTAAAATAAAAACTTTACTTATTTTTCTCAAACAAATTAATTAAAACATATTTTTCTTTCACTTTTATTTTCATCAATAGCCGTCAAAGGAATTTATTTATTTTTTTTTTTTTAATAAAACATTTGTTAAAAACAAAAACTATTGCGATTTTCTCTTGTTTTAAATACTCACTGACCATATTAAAGAAAAAAAAATAAATTTTTTCCATAATTTAGAAAATATAAATACAAGACAATATTTTATAAATAAATTGCTACTTTAACAAATAAGTCCAAGAAAAAGTTGCTGCCCGAGTGACTGCTAAACATCAAATCAAATGAATTTAATGAATGAATGTGTACGAATGGTCTGTCCAATTGTCTGTCTAAACCGCCAATAAACCTGTCTAACAAACAGCAACTAAACAAAACTAAAAAGAAAATATTGTAAATCATAAAAAAGTCTACAAACTACCAGAAATATTTTTTAAACACCCACGTAATTTAAATGAATTGTTTCTTTTTGTTTAATGATCATTTTGTAAATATTTCAAATAACTTTTAAACAGCTATCCACTGTCTTTAGCATAATTTTAATAAATAATTAAACGTTAAACAAAAAAAAAATATCATAAAAAAGTTAATTACATATTAAATTTGTTTTGATTTATTCATTTCGAATGGATAAATTAAAACCCCAAATTGTCAGGGCCAGGGCCGTTTTATAGATAAAACGAAATTAAAAGCATAACTGCCCACTTCAGTTGTTAATTGATTTTAATGAAGATTGCCAAACGATATCGTTAATTGTTTATTAAATTTATTTTAACTCAAGCAGTAAATAAATATATATTTTTTTACCACTTGCATACCAAATATTTAAGCATTCATAAATATTTAAAAACATACTCTGGTAATTAGGGGTGTTACAACTTACCATTGCTTTCCGAAAATGCTCTTTGGGAGCGTAATACTAAAGACCTGGAAAAAGAGAAATTTAATTCATTAAAAATTTTATACTCATTAAAAACACAAAATTTTTTAAATTTTCTTAAAAGACTAGTGAAATTTTGAAAAATTTTCTGTAAATAAAGAAAAATTTTTGAAAATAAAGAAATCAGAAAGGGTTTCTGAATCGATCGGTAGGGGTAGGACCAATATTTTGTAGTGTTACAGATATCAGCACAAAGGCATAATATCCTCTCCCCTGGTGGTGTGGGTATAGAAAATAAATAATTTTTATTCCAAAAATCTCTCCTTTTGCAAAATCGTTTAAATAAAAAAATTTAATTGAACTCAAATATAAAATTTTAAAACTTGTCTTCCAATAGGGACTACCGAACTTTGACAATTGACATCAGCCATATTGTTGCACTTACATCTGTCATATCGGTTATAATTTATTCAGCCTGATTTGCCGAATCACTTTGGACAATACGTGCAAATGATAAAATTTAATTTAACCCTAATTTTCATCCAAAAATCATCTTTAGCGATAAGGCGGTTCGATTTGTGGATGCATTTTTCCTACAGTAAATAAAATGATTAAATTTGGGATGATACCACCCCACAAAATATCCAAGGGCTGCTTTTTTTAGTGAATTTTAAGCTGCTGGCATCATTTGTTTTAGAAAGATGTTGGCCAGGCCATCATCGTCCCCTGCGAGCGCTATAAGTCGATAATAACCTTCTTTTGGTTTAAATTAAATAATATGGACACCATGTGATATTAAAAGGACGTGCACGAGTGATTTGAGGGCATGATCATCTCACGTAGAGGTGATGTGCACTGTGCGCCGAGATCGTTCGGTTTGACCACGTTAGACTTTTTCTTGTGGGTTTTTTTTAATTCAGAAAAAAACTGATTTCAAAATTAATGCAAAATCACAAACTATAGTCTGTGCAGTTTAAATACAATTTTCGTTGTTCCAAAAAAACACTTGTTCTTTTATTTTCAACTACTCTTTCCCCTTCTCTTTTTTCCCCAGGAGACTCACCACTCACACTCTGGAATTATTTAAGATTATTACCCAATCATTTAAATAAAGTGTAAGAACTCTGTCAAAGATTTTACACAAAAATTAAATAAATATGTACATCAGACAAACACATCAAAGCAAACTTTTACAACGTAAATTAAAAAACTTTATGACACACATTTCTTTTTCAAATCTTATTTGAGTCCTAATAATATTTCCCCCTCGAAAAAAACTCAAGTATTTGCTGGCTTTTAGCACGAGTTGCTCGTATTTCATTTTTAATCAAGACAAAAAAAATGTGCCCTTAATGAAAACATTTTAATAATATTTTGAAAACTTCGTTGCATTCGACACAATATTCAATCCCCCCCCCCCCCCCTCCTTACTTCATTCAATGCAAATCCATGTCAGATTAAGTGGGCGCCACTGAAATGTTTATGCTTACGATAAAAGAGTATGAAGTGTGAAGTGATCGAAGAGAGTGAGTGAATAAGAACATGAAAATGTGTGTGTGGTGTTCTCCCGGTAATTAATTGATATCAATGTTGTTGGTTGGTTGTCGACAAAATCTGGACAGGAAAAGTGTGTTTAAGTGTTAATTTGATCAGGAAATCAAATAAACAATAATTTTTTTTCCTTTTCTTTGTGGTAAAAGAGCGTTTTTTTTTAGAAAAATATCTTTTTCAACATAAAAAGTATGTTGCTTTATTTGGTAATTATTTAATTTGTTTTTGCAGTTTTAAAAATTTTGAAAATATTTTAAACTTCTTCAAAGTGTTGAGTTTTAAAAGGGTTTTCATGTTGTTGTGCTTGTTTAAGTTTGTGTTCTTGTAGTATTTTTGATTAATTACAATTTAAATCTCTATTTTTGTTTTTTTAGGAACAAACTGATAGATTGCGTGAAATTTATTTTAAAGATAAAACGATTAAGTCAATATGTGTCTAGTGTTTTTATGTGTGTTTTATTGGAAGTTATAAAATCAAAGTAACAATCCATGTTAGAGACAAATAAACTAGGTACAAGAAAAGATTTATATACACGCAGAGAAAAAACATGTTTTAATAGGGTCACCTCCAACAAAACTATTTTTAAAGAATATTTTAAACATATTATGTTTAATTTAACCAATATTTTGTTACCGACATCCATATTATGGTTAAATTAGCCCTCCATTAGGAAGTCGCAATCACATTATGGTTGGCTATAAACATGTTATGTTTAAATATGACAATAATTTGTTTTTAAATTAACAAGAGTATTTTCCTCTTTTCCAAACGCAACATGCTATGGTTGAAAACCAACCATGCTATTATAAGTTTTTAACATATTTTAGTTATTTTTAACCATACATGTTAAGTAATGATTAGCTAATGCTAATGATTGCTAATTAACATTCTTTTGTGAAATTCTCTAATTGATCAAACAATTAGAATAAGTTCAACTAATTCCCATTAGCTAATTAAAATTTTTATTCTAATGGAAAACTAATTGCAATTAGTTGCCATTAGCAAAAAAAATTGGTTAACCTTTACAATTAGAAATCTAATTGACTTCTGATAATGCAATTAGATATTCAATTATTAAATTCAATTGATTCTAATTCGAGCTAATTGAATATCTAATTGCATTATCAAAAGTCAATTAGATTTCTAATTGTAAAGGTTAACCAATTTTTTTTGCTAATGGCAACTAATTGCAATTAGTTTTCCATTAGAATAAAAATTTTAATTAGCTAATGGGAATTAGTTGAACTTATTCTAATTGTTTAATCAATTAGAAAATATAAACTAATTGCATCAATTGCTAATTCTAATTGGAATTTAACATGTATGTTTTTAACCTGCCACAACCTTCTTGATAATATGGTTGCCGGTAACAAAAATATGGTTAAATTAAACATAATATGTTTGAAACTTTCTTTAAAAATAGTTTTGTTGGAGGTGACCATATTTAAACATGTTTTTTTTTCTCTGGGTATAGTTATCTAGACACAATTAAAGGCTGGCTTAAGCTACTGTCAAAAATTAACAAAAAAATTAAAAAAAGCATTTAAAAATACAAAAATAAAATCAAAAAATATTTTATTCCGTACGGGAAATGCGATCTGTCTCGCACTTTGCTTAAGCAAATGACAGTATCATAAAATTTAACAAAAAGTTTTCTTAAGTTCAATATGGTTCGACACATATGAATCACATGTGTTTGCCCAATTGCTTAAGCCAACTTAAGTATATTATTGTTGGGCCTTAAGTTTCCTAATGTATATTTAACAATTTTAAAAATTCAGTTTTTTAAGGACCGATCTTCACAAGGCTTGCCATAACGCTTTCTAATCTTATGAAACTATGACAGATCAAATTTTACTGCAAAAACATGATTCTTTACCGTTTTTTTGTGTAATAAAGTGTTTTCCGAGAGTTGGCTTTATATGGGGCCTGTGGAAAATTATGAACCGATCTTCACAAATTTGGCAGAGTGATTTTTAAACTTATGCAACTACTGCAGACCATATTTTAATGCCATAGCATATGGTAAATTTTGAACCGATCTTAAAAAATTTGAGTAGTATAATTTGCATTCAAATAATTTGAATTTGGGTGTTCAGTTTGTGCTTTGTTGTGAAACGGACGTGTATTTTCAACCCCGCATACGATTTTAATTTATTATTAATTAAATTTGATTTTGGAATATAAACACTAAGCGAATGGACGCTGGAAAATATATGATATTTTTTATTTAAATTATTTAACATAAAAGTGAACAATTAAAACGAAAAATTAAATAAACATAAATAAAGCAAAAATATATACATATGTACGTATGAATGTTCATACATGTGTATGTATACATATTCTGTGCACAAACATTTTAGTTTAAATTTCTTATTTTTGGCGTTGTTGTTGTAAAATAAAATAAATAATAAAAACATTAAAAGCACATTAAACCGGTGAAAAACAAAAACAATTTCTTGCATGAGTAAAAACAATGTAACAACAATAAAATTAAATGATAGAAATGCTTATGTGACAGTGCATGCCAACGAAAATAATGTTGAAATAAATAAAACAAAACAAAACAATAGTAACTACTTAACGGCTAAGCCAATTTTTCGCACTCGTTCCCTCTCACCCTCTTTATTTACACAAACGGTGGATAGTGACTCATTAAAAAAACTAAAAATAGACTTGGTAACAAGTGTTGCCAGGCCAACAAGTATTGCCGCTACGTCAAAAATAAATTTAGTGGGAAATGATACCATGAACCAAAACACTAATGCAATGGAAAACCCCCCTGTAAAAAGTTGCCAAAAGCCTCAAGTCCAAGTTGGTATGGACAGGTATATAACAGTCCTTAAGCGGGGTCGCAGCCCTACCTCTTCAGCTGTTGCTTCGGCATCAAAAGTGCCATCTTTTGACAAAATAAATTCCCAAAATCGCTTTGCAATTCTGGAGGATGAATCCTCTGAAGCACCAAACGTCATAAGATCGCCCAAGCCTCCCCCGATATATCTTAGGGAGCATAACTCAAATGATCTAATAAAGAGTTTAATTTCGTTGATTGGTGAAAATTCGTTTTATGTAGCCGCAATAAAGAGAGGTAGCATAAATGAAACGAAAATTCAAGTGAATCATGAAAATGATTTTCGCAAAATTATTAACAAATTTGAGGCACTTAAAAAAAGTTTTTATACATACCAACTCAAGAGCAGTAAAGGTCTCCAGGTGGTGATTAAGGGAATTGATTCATGCGTAGACCCAGAGGAAATTAAAACTTTCTTAGAAGAAAAAGGCTTCAAGATAAAACACGTGGTAAATATTAGAAATAGAGACAAAAATCCACAACCACTATTTCGAGTAGAATTAGAGCCCGGCGACATTAAGTTAAAAAAAAACGAAACGCATCCCATTTATAGTTTAAAATATATTCTACACAGAAAAATTACAATTGAGGAGCCGCACAAAAAAAATGGACCTGTTCAGTGCTTAAACTGCCAAGAATTTGGCCATACAAAGGCATACTGCTACTTACCCCCTGTTTGCGTAGTATGTGGTGAGCTACACGGTACAGTTTCTTGCGATAAGCCTAAAACCGACCCCAACGTTAAAAAATGTAGCAACTGTGGCGGTAATCACACTGCCAATTATAGAGGATGCCCTGTATATAATATCGTCAAGCAGACGGTTGGACCAAAAACAAATGCCCCTCAAATGCAGGTTGCAAATCAAGTTATCACAAATGCAATTCAAGCCCCCCAGTTTAGTAATAACAGAACCTCTTATGCTAACGTTCTAAAATCAAACCATGAGCCAATGCAAGGTGCCTCGCCAAGTAATGATGAAACTCCATTTTCTAATTTAAGTCGTTTAGAAAAAACCATGGAAACATTAGTGCAAACAGTAAATAATTTTACGAACACAATGGGTAATATGATGCAGGAAATTCTTAGAATGCAATCAATGTTATTGCAAGCTGTACTTAACAAGCCATGAACTGTATAAAAATTTGTTTTTGGAACGCAAACGGCATCCGCCAACATAAAAATGAACTAGAATACTTTCTTAAAAATAAACAAATTGATGTCATGATGGTTTCTGAAACTCATTTGACTTCAAAAAATACGTTTAAAATAAATGGTTATATACTATATGATACAAAGGACCCTCGAGATAGAGCTTGTGGAGGTTCTGCCATTTTAATTAAAACCAGAGTCAAACACTACCTAATGGGTGATCATCGTGAAGATTATCTTCAAGCAACAAACATTTGCGTTGAAGAACTAAATAGAAACGTAGTAATCTCATCGTTATACTCCCCACCTAGATATTCAATATCAGAAGGCCAATATTATAAATATTTCAAATCATTAGGACCCTGTTTCCTGGCCGCTGGCGATTATAACGCTAAACATACCTTCTGGGGGTCCCGACTTATAACACCAAAGGGTCGTGTTCTATTTAATACTATTACTAAAATGGATTTGAATGTGATAGCGAGCGGACAACCAACATATTGGCCTACTGATCAGCAAAAAATACCAGATGTCATCGATTTTGGCGTGGTTAAAAACATCCCCTTAGAAACGATTTATGTTGAAGCTTCCTTAGAATTATCTTCCGACCACACACCAACAATTGTTACTTTAATGAACCCCAATAGAACTGTATCTCCAACTGGTTACTTAGCGACGCCAGCTACACAAATCAATTGGCTAAAATATAAAAAATATCTCAGCACCCATTGCACAGAAAATATTCCGCTTAGTACACCGGAATACGTAGATCGCGCTATTCTTAATTTTGACAGTTTTCTAAAGCTAGCTGTACAACATTCCAGTATTACCCAAAAAAAAACTAAAAATATTAAAATTTATTCCACAGATGTTGAGCGTCTCCTGTCTGAAAAAAGAAGAGCCCGAAGAGAGTGGCAATTGCACAGATCCCCTCAACTTAAGAGTTTGTTAAAAGATTGTACAAGAAGGCTAAGAAAGTTACTACAGATACAGAAAACGGATTCTCTGCAAAAATATCTTAAGGAACTTGATGCAACTCCGCAATCAGACTACTCATTATGGCGTGCAGCTAAAAATCTAAATAGGCCAGTTATCTCTAAGCCACCATTAAGAAACTTGAACGGAAGTTGGGCAAGAAATGATAACGAAAAGGGAAATCTGTTTGTTAATCATTTAAAAAACGTATTTACCCCAAATATATCTCACGATACTGCGGTCGAGTTACCACCTGTTCCTGCTAGAGCAGCTATTCCCCTCAGATTTGAGATAAGAGAAATCGAACAGGCTATTTGTGACTTAAACACTAAGAAGGCACCTGGTATTGATAAAATCAGTAATAAAATGCTTTTAGAGCTACCTCGCACAGCAAAGAAAATTATTCTTTTTATTTTTAATGCTATTTTACGCCTTGAATACTATCCTCAAAAATGGAAGGTTTCCTTAGTTACCATGATACCAAAGCCAGGTAAAGATCATACAAAAGTTGAGTCATATAGGCCAATTAGCTTATTATCAAATATGTCAAAGCTGTTTGAGAAATTATTAGTTTCAAAATTAACACCGATTTTAAGTGAAAATAGATGTATTCCAAACCATCAGTTCGGATTTCGAAGAAAACACAGCACAATCGAACAGACTCATCGAATAGTAAATGTCATAAGAAAAGCATTTGAAGAAAAAAAATATTGCTCAGCACTCTTCATCGATGTTTCGCAAGCATTTGATAAAGTCTGGCATGAAGGCTTATTACATAAATTGAAACAAAATTTACCAGCAAACACACACAAGCTGCTAGAAAGCTACTTAGTCGGTCGTCAATTTATTATTAAAGAAGGAAATTTCTTAAGTTCACCTCAGCCCATTGGCGCTGGAGTCCCACAAGGCAGCATCCTGGGCCCTCTATTATATTTAATTTATACTTCGGACATGCCAACAAGTAACTACACCCAAACTTCAACATTTGCAGACGATACAGCATTTCTAAGCGTCCACGAAAACCGTTATGAAGCATCTCGTTTCTTACAGCATCATATATTTCAACTAGAAATATGGTTAAGACAATGGAGGATAATGGTCAATGAGCAAAAATGCGTGCATATAACATTCACCTTGCGCCGGGAATCTTGCCCCCATATAACAATCAACAATCAAATAATTCCTCAACTTTCGCATGTAAAATATCTGGGTATACATCTGGATCGGCGATTAACGTGGAAATGCCATATAGAGGCAAAATTAACTCAAATGAAACTAAAAGCCATTCAAATTCATTGGCTTATTGGTAGAAACTCTGTCCTTAGTCTCGACTGCAAACTTCTTCTTTACAACTCCATCTTAAAGCCAATCTGGTGCTATGGTATTCAGTTATGGGGCACTGCCTCGGCCTCTAATATAGAAAAGATTCAAAGGCGCCAAAATAAAATTCTTCGAATAATCACAGCTGCCCCTTGGTATGTAAAAAACTCAAATATTCACAGGGATCTCAATGTTCCATTAGTCAAAACTATGATTACGAAATATGCAGTAAAATACTTAAAAAGGCTCGAATTGCATCCAAACCCACTAGCACGAAATATTTTAAATGATAGCGGCCACACTCGCTTAAGAAGAAGAGACACTGCAGCACTTATCCAATTAGATGAGCGACAAACACCTAGATAAGTGAACAGAACCCGTGATGAAGAAAATTTTTGTCTGGCACTGGCAGGACATAAAATAAAGTATTAGGTTAAGATTTGATTAATTATTGTTAGTTCATATTTAAATGTATGAAGATTCAATAAATAATATTGAGAAAAAAAAAAAAAAAAAAAAAAAAAAAAAAATAATTTGAATTTATAAAAAGTTCAATGAGAATCGGTGCATTCTGGCACCATTTTATGTAAGTTTATGTAACAAAAATATTACTTTTTAAGGAGGTTATTCTACATTTAAGTTTTCAACTCTTTTCCTACTAATCCCATTGTGCTGGGTTTCAATCCTAAACTGCTTAGGAGGACTACAAAGAATTTGAAAGCAATATTGTTCTTTTCTTTTCCTATGAGTCGTTCGAGATTTAGCGTGATTTTACAAGCTGACAGACAGACAGACAGACAGACGGACATGGCTAAATCAACTTACAATTACTCAAAGACCCAAAATATATATATACACTTTATGGGGTCTTACATGAATATTAAAACACCTCCACACGAATTGACAAACTAAGTATATTCTCATTCATAACTAGTGGTGAAGGGTATTAAAAGAAAAATTCCCGAATTCTATTTTACAAAATTTTTAATAATTTTTTTTGTTAATATTAAATTTTTATCAAAATTAAAAAAATGTATTTTTAAACACTCAGAGAAAAAAATATGGTTTACTATGGTTACGGCCGAATTTATGTTATAAAAGAAAAAACTTTACTCTTAAATGGACTACAAGGGGTATTTAAAGTAGCTGAATGGCTAAAATTAGCTTAGAAATCGTTTTTTGTATTTTTCTTCAGAGATCTGTTACGTATCATAAATGCGTATGTAGACCTTAAACGTTTATTTTTCCCTGTCATAAATTTGTATTATTAAAAGATCACAGCAAGTCAATTTAAATTTGCATCTATATAAATATTTTTTCTCTGCGTGTAGTTGATGCAATCTAATCTGGCACAAATTAAAAAGTAAAATACATCTGCCCTTTAAATCATCTAAATCCTAAAAAAATGAGAAAAAAGTTTCTCCAAATAATTATTACTAACCAGAAAATCCAACTTAATACTTGACTGATTTTCTCGTCTCCGGAAAATATTTTTTATTTATACGGTCAAAATTTTGTTTTTATGTGGTTAATGACTAAAAAAAAACCTCAAAATGTGGTCTGTAAAATCATCTTCAAAAATACACACAAAATTATCATCATTGGTGTTGTGTTTTCTTAGACATGTCAGTTTATACCATCGTAAATCACTCATCAAAATATTGCAGAGCAAAAAAAAATAAAAGAAGAAAACAACTAGAAAAATATTAGAAAATCTCTTTAAAAGAAATGAGTTTTATTCTGCCGGCCAAAAAAAAAACGGAGAAGGTATGCCAAGCGTAAGAAAAGAAAAGAAAATATTAAGCAATTCGGTCTAAAAAATAAAAATTGATTGTTAGCAAATTTTGAATACTATGTATTATAAAATCAAAAGCAAATTAATACTATTCTTAGCTAAACTATATTTGAGTTTTAAACCAATTTTATGAACAACTGTTGTTTTTAAAGAAAATCAATTTTTTTTTTTGTAACACACATAAATTATAATTTGTTTGTAACCATTGGCACACCATGTCATTAATTATGCTTATTTTTTTCCAACAATATTTTAAGAGAACTATATTTAAAAAAAAAAAACTTCTTGTTTTCATATGGACTTCATAAAAATGATGTATGTTTAAGTTTTTGCCATTAAACCATGAAAATTTATAGACAGAAATTTTAGTCAAGTGTAGTAAAAGAAGATGCTTTAAAACGAAAAATGCCACCTACAGACAAGTGATGAAAAAATTTTTTTACTAATTAATATTGTATGAAGATTAAAATTAAAATATAAAAAAAAAGTTGCATCGTAAAAATATATGAATATGAAAATAAGGCAAAATGTTGCAAGTAAACTTGATTTGTTTTTATGTTAGAAGACTTCCTAAGATCCGGTTTAAAATTAAATTAAATTTCGTAATTTCTTTAAAATGTTTCATTCGATTAATGACAACTTAATATTTATTTTAAAAGAAAACTACAACTATGTAATTTCAAATCCAACATTATTTCGACAGATTTCTTAAAATTTTATTAAACTCAAAAGATTTTGTTATTCGTGCTTAATTCCCAGTTTTTGTTCTTGATAAAAACACTTGAAATTTATTGTTGATATGATATGATTGACAATAAATTTCAAGTGTTTTTATCAAGAATAAAAACTGGGAATTAAGAACGAATAACAAAATCTTTTAAATTAAAATTTTGTATTCCCAAAAATTATTTTGATGATTTTATTAAACTCTTAATAAATATATTCAAATATTTTTAAATTAATGAAAACAAGATAAACTCTTGTATCTTCATATTTTCAATCAAAAATGTCACTTAATAAATAAAAATAAAAGAAAGTACTCTTACTACAAAATAATTATAACTAAAAAATATTTTCTTCCTAGAACTGTTGTAAAAACGACTTGTTGATAAAAATTGGTGAAAAATATAGTAAATTTAAATATTTCATAATATCAATGAAAAAAATTCATTACAATAACGAAAAAGTGATTTTATGTAAATATTAGTAATAGGTTCAAGAAAAAATAACAAAAAAAAAAAAACAAGATCAAAAAATTCTCACATTTTTTTTTTTTTTTTTCTTTTTATTGTTAATATAATGAAGGTCGTGGCGGGCTGGAAAATAAAGTAATCTAATTTGCTTAAAGGTTAGCTTATGAACAAAACAAGGTGCAACGGGATTATAAAAACGAAAAAAAAATTAATATAACATGTTGATTTGTTGTAACAGGCAAAAAAAAACAACATAAAATTCACGACAACTCAAAACGAACATTGAAAAAATGGCTGAAATAAATAACCATAATAATCATTAGTCTTTACAAAAGCCTGTCATAAAACTTACGAAATTTAGTAATTAATAAAATGCATTGAACAAATTGAACATTTCATTGAAATACAAAAACTATTAAAATAATGAAAAAGTCATTCTTTAAACGGATGACTCTTCCTCATTATGTTAATGAAACAAACGAAATCTTGTTAATTGAAAAAATTTTGTATTCCCAAAAATTACTTTGATAGTTAATGAAATGTTTCATTAATGTGCTGACAAGTTGTCACAGTCTAAATTTTATTTCTTGCATTAATTTGAAACACAATTTGCATCGATTTTATGAAACATTTCATTAACTGGTTCTTATGAATCATGCTTTATTAATCCAATGAAGCGTCATTGAACTAATGTTCAAAATCCATTGAATCTGTAGAGAAAATTCTTTCAGTTTAAGACTAGAAATCTTTTTTATAAATTTCGTTCATATAGAGCTCCTGAAGTATTATAATTGTCGGTGGACGTCATCAGAGACTCGGCACAGCCGAATATAGCACTCTTATTTGCCTTTATTATGGCTAATAAATCACTGATGGGATAAACGCTGGTTTAGTTGAACTAAACTTGAATTTATATATAGTTTAAACTCAACAACTATTAATCAGTGTCCTATGTATTATATGTTGTTAAAAAAATAACATGTGGCAGCACTATGATAAATCTTATCAAATTCATATGGTCTGTATTGGTAGTTTAAAGGAACAATTTTATGCATTAAAAGATGGTTTATATATATGGTAATATATAGATTTGTTGGTTTAAACATATTTTAAGCCAAAAAGAGAGTTTCACTTGCTCTAATTTATTAGCCCTTAAAATTAAGAATTTAATTGGAAAATTTTAATTGAATCTTTACTGTCCGCTAGAAGACCCGAAAGTAATCTGTATAAAAGTCTAATTGAAGTTCATCTGTCAAACTCAATTTTTTTATATTTTGTTGGTAAAAATATCAGCTTCTAAGGTCATTATATGGCATAAAAAGTTCAAATGATTACAATACGCATTACAGGTAATTTATTACATTGCTTTTCATGCATTTAATAATTCCTTTAGGTTCCTTCAGTGTAGTTAGTTTTTTATTTTCTCTCCTATATATTGTTAACCCCCAAAAGCTCCAAATGACCTGCAAGAGGCCGACAGAATACTCAATAATAAAATACAGAGGTATAAACTTAATAATCAAAAAAAAATTAAGAGCTAGTTACTTTACTATCCACAAATAAGCAGTTGATATTATAAATTGACGAGATTATTCTGATAAACAATATTAAATACAACCAGTTAAAATTTTTAAATATATATTGACACTTAATATTTTGTATATAATTGTGTAAGACAAATGTTCGCCTCTCTTTAAGATCTTTTTTTATAGTTTTATTTTACAGGTCTTTTATAATGTGTAAATTCCTTGGACACATCTGTTTTCATTTTTATTTATAACTTTATGCTAATTTTTATAGCACATTTGTTTTTAATACGTTTATAATTTTTTTTTTTAATTTTGTAAATATAAAAACAAAAGAGCAACAGTTTTTTATCCATATTTACATATAATAATCAAACAAATTTCAGCCGACAACTTGTTAAATGTTTTTTTGTTATTTAAAAACAAAAGAAGAATTTCTAAAGAAAAACGTAGAATAAAACTTTTAAGTAAATAAAAAAAAACCCAAATTAAAAATCTTGTTTCCAACACGTAAGTTCAAAAAAGATTTAAGTCTACCAATAATAACTTAAAAAAAATTTAAAAAAAATAGATATTAAAAATTGTTCAAATACTTTTAAGTCTTATCTCGTTATTTACCTCCAAAATTTTTTAACCGCTTCCTGTTCTTGCGGCTGCAGATCTTTAATTTTATCATCGTAATTTTGCCAAATTTCAATATCATTTTCTTGCACTGCAACACTCATTATTATTTTATTTTTATTTTTTGTATTATTTATTTTTTTTTTAATTAAATGTATTAAAATTTAATTAAATGATTAAAATTTCCATTTTATTTATTTTGTTTGATATTTTTTTAGGTTTGGAAAAAAACACCTTTTTATTTATGACTAGGTGAGGTTTTTTAAACATTTATTATTTGATCATAACAAAATTGTTACTCATGGTGGAATTGTTGGTGTTTTCTTTCCATTTTTTTAGATTTGTTTGTTAAAATCAATTAATTATTTGTTAGAATTCGAGGAATCTTATAAGTATTGACTTTGGTTAAATTAAAAATTTGCTAACGGTAACAAAAATAAATATTAAAAACAAAATTAATTAGAAAATTTAAATTAAATTTTATTAGAAAAGGTCTTACTCTACCTTTAGTATATAAAAGTACACAGAAAGAAAAAACTCATACTAAATCTTAGTTTTTTCTTCTTACTTTAGTACTTCAAAGTACTAAAAACAATTTTAAATGGGATAACTTTCGAAAACCAATATGCGTGCATACGCGTGTGCTTGTAAAAGTTTGTTGTAGAAACAACAACAATACTACAAGAAGAAAATTAAAGATTATTTTCATGTTGAAAAAGTAAAATAAGGAGCAATAATTCCCAAATTCTATTTGTTAAAATTATTAAGTTAATCCAAATTTTGATATTTTAATTTAGGCTAAAGTTCATCAAATTGAATTTTCATTAAATTATGTATCAAAATTTGGATTAACAACCATAAATAATTTAACAAAATAACCACAATACTAATTATTATTTAGTTAAACAATTATAAATGACTACGAAAACCAATAGCAGGCATGCTGCTGGTATTTTATAATTGAGAATTATTCTGTAAACAAGATTTTTTAAATAAAATCTGCCATTTAAAAAAAAAAACAAATAAGAAAGTATGTATACTCGGTTAGGCCCGGCCATTTAATACCCTACAACAAGGTATATGAAGACATGTTTTCGAGACTGTACCCCATTTGAGACCAATGGCCTATCATGGATCCGCCAAAACAAAATTATATAATGAGTTTAAGACTCTCATACGTCCTCAGTGTGTCGAATATTATTTTAATATATTCATATCTATATGAGATTTGTTCGTCTTAAGGCGATTTTGGAGAAGGGGTTTGTATGGGACATAAGGTAAATTTTTAATTCACTAGTAAGAAATGTTTTCACTATTATAAAAGCAATCGTTGCCAATATTTCGACTTAAGGTATGACGTTTGAAGTTTTTTTTTGGAAGTGGTATTTGTATGTTTCAGATATGGACTGATTTTAAAAAAATTTGGCAAGACGATTTATGTTACAAAAGAATATTTTTTAGCCAGATTTTATCTAGATATCTTCAAAATTGCGATCTGTACTTTGCGCACAAGGTGACAGGGACAGACAACCAGTTAGCCGACCAACAAGCCGGCTGGACGGAAGGACGGACATTGCTATATCATATTAGGAAGTGATTCTGGGTCTAGGACCAATATTTGTTTGTGTTACACACATCAGCACAAATGTATATTTCCCTCTCCACGATGGTGTGGGAATAAAACTGCATGTGTATTTTAATGTTTTGTTTATGTGCTGGTTCACACTCTTCAAGTTTCAACCGTCAAGTCTTGAGCTTTTGGAAAAGAATTATTTTTCTTTTCCTCTCTCTTCTTAAAACTCAGGACTTGACGGCTAAAACTTGAAGAGTGTGAATCAGCACTATGTTTTAAGTTAAAGTTCATATAAATAAGTAAAAAAAAGTCCAAAAACGAATTAAAAAGTGGACCTTTACTAAAATTTAAATTTCCCATTTTGTCTTAGAAACGAATACCCTAAGCATTTAAAATGAGACCTTATAAGACAGTTATCCCTAAAAAGTTTTAAACGAATATTATACGTAGAGGTAAACCCAGAACCCAGATGGCTTAATGGAGTATAAGATGACTGCGAAAGGGCGAAATTAAATTCAATTTTACAATTACGTAAAACTCGCTAAGTAGAAACCAAAAAAATTTATTTATAAAAATCCAGAATTCACAAAAAATATTTGAGAATTTCAAATAATGTTAACAGCAAGGCGAATTTATTTTTCAGGTGGCGTTGAAAACACAGCTAAGCTTCTTTTTTCTTACTTAAGGCCTAAATACATTGATCAAAATACTCATCAAGCATTGTCGTAGTAATAGTGAAAATCTGTTTGTATGTGTGACACCGACAACGCTTGATGAAAAATCAAATCATATCTAACCCCCCGTTTCCACATGCAAGAACAAGTTCGAAAAACTCAATACACTCACAGTTTTTCACTAACATTCTCACAATTTTTGTACTTTCAGCCAATCGGCTGTTTCCTCGATTTTTCTTTGATAATACGTATACAATTCTTGCAAGTAATTACTTGCATGTGGAAACGTAGGGTTAGGAATATTACGTCCAGCATACGTACACGTTGAATTTGCCGGCTGGACAAGCATTTGACAAGCGTATTTGGCCCTTTAAAGAGAGAAATGTAAAAAGTTGCTTGTGTTTTTGACATATCAACCAACAAAACCTTCAAATAAAATACAATGTTGTGTTTTCGGTGTTGTACTTTGTTGAGGATTGCCATCACCGTTTACATGACTTCGCCTTGGTTAACACTGTATAATACTGAACATAGAGTTAAGTTTTTGGATATTTAAAAAAAAATTTTGGGAACCATTTTTAATCGTTAAATTTTCAAATGCGTTTTAGGCATTTTCAAATTCAATATAAAATATATATGCAATTCACAAAGTGTTCTATTGGTTGTATTTACTTTATTTTTATTAATGTCACATTCATTAAATTATATCATTTAAAATTAATATGACAAAATATAACACTTTGTGAATTGCCTAAAAGATTTAAATACACTAAAAGTTTAATTTATATACAAAAATTTTTTTACATCGATATCATCGAATACATATTTAATATTTTTTTTCATACTTTCTCGATAATTTATTGAAGTTAAAAAAATTATTTTACATTCTTCAAGATCACTTGGTATTTTAGAATTTTCGATGAAATATTTTCAGTGCCAATTTTTCTTTTTTTTAAAAAAATTTTTTTTATAAATTTTCTCTTTTTATTTTTAACAAAACTTCTTTTATTATCTACAATTTTTTTTATTTTTGGAGTTAAAATATCTGAATTTCGTTTTCTTAAAACAAAAATGCTAAATTCGTTTTTGTCATTTAAAATTCTAAAACAAAATTTTGCTTCACAACCGCAACCGTCTACCAAATTGTACGTCGAAATCTTACTAAACTTGGCAAAGCACTGGCCACTTGAAAAAACTTCAACTTATGGTTGAACTTTATAAACATTATATTTATTTTTTTTTATAGATTTCTAGTGAGTATAAGATTTTTTCGTATAGTTTTTTGTTTGCTTGTGTGTTTTTTTTTTTTTGTCTCCTTTTCAAAAGATTTTATAGCGTTACACTCGACAAAAATATAAAGAAAAAAATTAAATAGCCAAAACATAAAAAATAAAATCTTTTAACAAGTATCGGTTGGATGTGTGTTGATCGCTTAAAATCACCAGAAGGTACTAATAATTTATGTAAAATAATAAAAAAAAAAATTATACACAGGCACCTATTAACTTCAAGCTTTAACGTTTCAATGATAATTAAACGAAATAAAAATTAAACTAAGGCAAACTGAAATTAAGTAAAATATCAATATGACAAGCAGTCATTAAAATGAACTAAAGAGAACTAACGCTCAAATCGTAACAAAAAAAGTGCCACACAGTTTGGAAAGAAAAAAATTGAGTTAAACGACTCTTCCTTAATTAAAAACAAAACAGTCAAAGCTTCAAAAAAATAATAAAAATTACTACTTTATAGACAATTAGTTTTGCCTTTGTCCTTTAAATTACCATAAGATAAAAGATTGTTAAAAATAAATAGAACTGATAACTCCATAGATTACTTTGAGACAATAAGGTGGCAAACGTAAAATCTGACTTCTTTACAGATTTTAAAATAAAAATATGAAAACTGACTTGTCTATAGATTACTAAAGGACAAAAAAAGGATAATTGGCATTATTTAAGATTATCAGGTAGGCTGACGGTTAACAGCAGCGTCTTGCAGGTGGAATGTTGATATAAATCTTGCCGCAAATTGGCTAAAACTGACCTGTCAGCTCTAGCAGATGTCTTTACGACATCAAAGTTTGGTAGGGCAAAATTAGAACTGATGTGGAAGAGGCTAACAAAAATACGTGACATGTCGGCCTAGTCTCATGGTGGATCTTATGCACTTAGGTGACAAACAATGCATTTACCCACCACATCCGAGCGTGATAGCAACCAGCGCGCTCCTTCCCTAGAAGCTGAAGCTATTTAACCTCCGCTGCTTATGGAAGCATAAATGCCGAACTCTTCCCCGAGTTGTTAAAGAGCAGCCGATTAGTGGAATTTTCAAGATCTTCCATCGCGCGACTTTGATTATAAAACACAACCACTGCGTGATTATCAAAAGTATATTTTTAACGAACAGAAAGCATTTCCTATAAGAAGCACACTAACGGGGGCCTTAATCAATAGTCAGTCCAGTGATAACTCACCGGGTACTACTAACTCCCGTAGTAATAGATAGGATCTCTGGCCAGCCACGATCCAAAGAGATCATGAAGATCTCCTGTGATCTGTCAATTTTGGATTTTTGCCGAGTCCCTGATATTGGCTGCACCTGATTATGCCCTAAAGGATATAATACCAAAAAGTGAAAATCCTAAAGATGACCTCTAAACCCCCGTTGGTGACAAAATAAGAAATATGATATTAATTATAATGATGTGTCAAAATAAAGAGAAGGAAGAGACGATACTTCACTTACAATGTCAATGTCCTGGTTTTAGGGATATGAGGATTTGACATTTCGAGAGACCAGAATTGACCAGTTTTGATATTTTATGCGAAATAGAACTTAGGTCAATATTTATTTTTAGCAGGAAATCTAAATGGTCATTAATTTTATATAATGAATGATGCATTGTTCCTATAGAGAAATCTGGCGCTAACACTGGCATCACTGGTAACTTAGGGACCGCTGGTAGATCCCAAGAGAGCCATCTTCTAGTTGGCTGCCCATTTAATCTAACGTGGTCTTAAAGATTTTTTTGATTCTTGATTACAAACAACTAATAACGTTTATACAAAAACTTGAAAGCTAACTACTTTATCGATTACTTTGGGCCACTAAGGTAACAATTGACTCTTCTTAAGATTACCAGTTTTTGAAATTAATTTGAAATAACCAAATAATCGTTACGCTAGGGAAGTGACTAGACATCAACAAAACACTTTGTAAAAGAAAACTGCATTACTATTATCAGAACTTCTGGGTACAGCTTATTGCTCTTGTATTTTTTTTAATGTTTGTTGTTGTTTTTTTATTGTATGCAATCGACAATAACAAAAACTTGTTGTTTATTTTGTTAAATAGTTATTTCCAACTCCCAAACTCTTTCAAGTATTCTCCAAGTTAAATAAAACATAAATATTAAGTATAAAACGAATTCAAAGTACCCTTTAACGGCCGATTTTAGCCAAGTTCAGTTAAAACTAACTATTACTTTAACTTCCAGTTAACAATATGTTTTGACAGCTATAATTGATAGTTGATTATAACTGAACTTGGTGAAATTGGGGTTAGACTTTTAAAAAATTATCTGTACAATTTTTAAAAGGTCGCCCCTGTTTTGAGAAACTGTTATATTTTATAACGGGATAGTTTTTCAAGATGTTTGTTTTTTAAGAGAAAATGGGTAACCGAAAACGTTAAGAAGGTACTATTTTGGGGAAAAAAGTACATGTCTTAAAGACAATCCTTTTTTTAAAGAAAAGTTTTTAGAAAAAAATTTTTCATTACAAAAAGGAATATATTTTAAAAAAATCTTTTTAGAAAGTTTGTACTTCAAAAAAAAGTTTACTTTGTTAAAAATGTACTTTTTAAAGAAGGTATGCGTTTTTTTAACAATACGCAACCGTCAAACGGTATGGATTTGACGTTTAAATTGTATATGAGTAGCTTAGTAGTTGTAATGCTTGCCGTGATCTCCGAATAGATCAGAGCATGAGGAATGCAGGTTTTTAGCTATTTACACGCGTTTTAATGTGTTCAACAGCACCACGCTCTGTAGGCACAATACTGCCCAGATCTTTGATGATGCCTTCACATTCACTTACATAGCCACCAGGCATTATCCTTATTTTGGAAATATTGATTTCCAGCCCCACTGCACGAGACTCCATTCCAACGGCGTCAATATTTTCCTGTAGACGTCCTGGAACTTGGTTCAGAAGAGATACGTAATCTGCACATTCTAATTTCTCAAGTTATTTAAAAGATGTCATTATGCGCAATATGTCGTCGATGACGAGGATAAAAAGTATCGGCGACAAGATACATTCTTGCCCCACACCAGTGGTAATCTCAACTAAAAATGTAGGATTCGGTATTTAAAATCTGCGTACATGGTCCGAATTATATCAAGAATTTATTGGGGCGATCTATGCCTATATCTTCCACGGAGAGCGCCTGTTGACACTGTCGATGGCCTCATAAAGTCGATAAATGTCAAGTTAATAGGGGTATGTAACTCTTAACATTGCTTCTAAACAATCCTCATTGTGTTGTTAAGATCAACACAGAGGCTATTATCCCTTAACCCAAACTGATTCTCTCGAAAAGTCGCAATACCTGCGTCGGCTATTCGGGTCAATGTTATACGACTTAGTACCTTGCTCGTCATTTGAAGTTGTGTAATTCACTGGTAGTTATTGCAGTCTTTAGGTTCGCCCATTTTCGGTATTTTAACCAATATACGTATGAATGAATGCCAAAATTTCGCTTTTTTCACATCGCATATAAAAATCTCTGCAGAAATGTTATAGTTGTCTGGGGTCTTACTGCGCTTAAGAGTACTAACGGCGTTATTAACCACCTGTATTGTTGATGGGTTATGATGCCAGCGAATATATTTAATGTATCAATTTTTTTTATTTAAAAAAAGGTTCCATTAGAATTTTCGATCTTTGTGTTTTTTTTTAGGTCAAAGGTTTTAAAATTGGTACTTTTTTATATTTCTTTGTTCTATACTTAGTACCTTTTTAATATCTAGTTTTTAGTTGGTACTTTTCAAAAGTGTACTCTTTCATTAATGTTGAGATCCATTAGGAGAAATCAATATCGAAAGTATTTAAAAAAGAAATACTTTCTGAAAAAAGGGTATCAATCCTTTTCTCTGGTACGTCCATGTTATTGCCTTTTCCCCTCCTATATCCACTTAGTGGTAAGTAGCGTATTTAAAAATTATTGTTTATTAAAGAGAGTAACTGAATACTTAAATGTCTGATAGTAGAAGTATTCATGTGCGTCCGTCTATCGTTTGAAATGGGAGAATTTGTGAGAGCGTTGTCTTTTTTCAGTTTCAGCACACATTTGGTATTAACAACCGATAAGAAAATGCGTTATTATAATTTTTTTTTGTTATTACACCCTTTGAAATTTTTGTTTACTGCCTACATGTATTTTATAGATACTTTTTACATAGAAACATGTTTATTTTGCCGTTTTTTCCTACCTATTTGTCTTATTATGAATGCAGTTTTTTCCATCCCATAAACTTAAAACTATTGCGGAACAGATAAGTTTTGTATTTTGTAGTATGTTGGAGTTAATGCAACTGCCAATACAACTAACTATTTGATTAGAAGATGGTGATTAGGTGTGAAATGTGGTAATTAAAGGCCATTGTTATATTGGTTTTTATAACAGTGGGTTGGAGTTTTTAAAAAAAGGGGGAAATAAGTTAAACAAAACAAAGGAAAGGAAAGGAAAGGTTAAATTAGAATATCATTAAAACAAAATTTATTGGATATTAAATAATTTTTCTTACTTTAATTTTCATAAAACCATTTTAATTACAACATAAATCTTTCATTTAAAAAAAGACCTTTAAAAAAATTACAAAAACCGATTGCTATAAAAAACATTTTAAGCCGCTTTTACAAAAATTTTATTTTAAATATCTTCACCATTT
Source organism: Pollenia griseotomentosa (assembly GCA_963931875.1). Taxonomy (NCBI): domain Eukaryota; kingdom Metazoa; phylum Arthropoda; class Insecta; order Diptera; family Polleniidae; genus Pollenia; species Pollenia griseotomentosa. The sequence continues at coordinate 121,382,868 of OZ007564.1, read as the reverse complement.
AGTGCCTTCTTTCTTCTTTTATTTATTTATTTAAAAGTTTAACAAATTGTTTATTATTTAACAATTCAAGTGATACACTTTTAACCTAGATTTTGTAAATAAATTTGATTACTTTTTTGTTGCCCATTTTTTTGTTTAGTAAACAATTTTTTTTTAATAGTATGTACTCGTAGAAAGCCTCTGACAACGATTATAATGATTTTGATGACAATGCATTAAAATTAATGACAACATTCAGGGGTCTTAAGATTTTTTTACACAATTGTTTTCCACAAATAAAAAATAACTGACAATAAAGAAATAAATTTGTGTGTTAAAATGCGTCTAGTGTGTGAGCAAACAAACAATCATGGAGAGGCGAAAAGATAAGATTGTACTACTAAATAGAAAATGAAAATGCAATAAAAACCGCAAGCGACAAGCGAAAATTCTTGAAGAGATGCTTATTCAAAAAGGCATTTTTATTTCTCTTACCACCTCAAGCGGGGTATGGGGATATATTATGCCAGTCGTCTCGTATGTCACACCATGAAATATTTTTCTTAGAGCCCATAAAGAATATGAATATTTAGGCCTTGTTAAACTACTAGTCGTTTCTGAAAATTATCAAAATATGTACTTTTCAAAAAGAGATCTTTTCTAAAAAAAAAAATAAAAAGGTACCTTTTTTAAGGAAACTTTTGAACAAGAACAATTAATCTTTTGAAGACACGTACTTCTTTTTTAAAAGAAACTTTGAAAAAAAAAATATATTTTTAAAAGAACTTAAAATATTGATACTTTTTAAAAAGAACTTTTATAAAGGGGCTTTTTAAAAAGAACAAATAAGGTACTTTTTTAAAACGATTTAAAAAATAAGTATATAATTACTTTGATAATAAGCTGGCAAGTGCACGGCTTAAAAAGCTGGACTGGCAACTTGCTTTATTTTGATTGTCTTGCAAAAACAATAAAGCAAGCTGTTTTTGTTTTTATTTTGTTTTTTCTTAACCTACTTACTAGTCTTGGGCTTAATCGTTCGTTTAGGTGACCGGTCATTAACGTTCAATTCGAAACAGTGAACGAGTTCGTTCATTTCGTTCAGTCGGTCATTTCAGGTCACTTGTCTTTTGGGTCGGTTCAAGGCGAATTTACACAAGGTAAACTCATCTCGTCAGCCGTTCATCAGCTGTATCCACGGCGAATTAAAATTACGCTGAAACGTCAAAATATTGTTTTGTTTCTGTACTGAAATTTGACAACAAGTGGTAAAATTTCATAAACAAAATACATGGGGCTTTTTGTAGTTGTAGAGTTGCACTTACCTTGTGTAAATTCGCCTTGGGTCGGTTGATCGTTTGGATCAGTCGGTCTTTTGTATCAGTTGCTCTTTTGTGGTTTTCGTTCAGTCATTCACAATTGATTGAATACGGCAATGTGTTAAAAGAGTATAGCAATATTCATATAAGAAATATGTATACAATAATAGAAAATAATAAACACAAAGCAAATTCGAAGAAACATTTTGCTTTGTGTTTTGCATTGTTTTTTGTGAATGACTGATTCAAACTGATTCAAAAGACCCAAGTGAACCATATTGAACGATGTATGTATTATGAAAATGTGTAAAGCAATGTGACAATGAGTAAAAGAAACAAGTATATTATTCTGGCATAACAAACATATACACAAGAATAGTACTGTTGTTTCTTTTCAATCAGTTGTTCGGTAAGCAAGTGAATGACTGATTCAAAAGACCTGAAAAGACCCAAGTGAACCATATTGAACGATGAGACTGAACGGCCGTTCAACGTTCATTTGACTGATTCGTTCAATTGAACCGGGTCGTTCATGACCGACACAACTCTACTACTTACAACTAACATCAATAATGGGAGAATTCCAACAAGTTGTAGTGGGGAATGTAAGAAAAGATAAACTCACTGTTTATTGTTGGTATTTTGCTTAAGCTTCGAGTGTTTGGAATTCTCATTCACTCTGGAGTTTTATCTACTAATATCTTTGGCTTTTTTAAAATTTTTGGGGAGAACGTTTCCTGATGATCTGGCATAAGCAACCAGTAAAATGTGCATAGAAACTGGCTTATCCACCAAAAATAAATTTCAGTGTTTTTAGCAAGAATAAAAATTGGGAGTAAAGCACGACAAACAAAATTTTATTAAAAAAAGTATATTTTTAAAAGGATCCTTCAAAGTTAATTTTATTTTAAAAATTATTTTTTTTAATAGATACTTTTAACAGAGTAAAGGCCATGTCAGATAAAACTTCATCGCTTTGCGTGACACATCTAACTTTGACAGAAAAGCGTAACGCAAAAGGTGTATGTCACAATAAAACTTTGACAACACTCACACATTGTGTGTTAAAAAGAAAATAAATAAAAAAAATTATACTAGCAGATTGTCAAAGCGCGCAAAAACATGAGAGTTGCCTAACTTTTCGCTTCGCTTTGCGTTAAAAGTTCTTTATGTGACATGTTCCGTATAAGTATGAATTTTTCATCTTAGATGTCAAAGCGAATCTCTTAAGCAACGCGAAGCAAAAGTTTTATCTGACACGGCCTTAACTTTTTTAAAATGAACTATTTAAAAATAAAATTTTTTAAAGATACTTCAATAGGTACTTTTTAAAGGAACTTATTATTATTGGTTACCTTAAACAGGTACAAAAAAGTATCTTTTCATTTACATTTAACCTAAACCTATTTTTTTTTTTTTTTTGTTAAATGGCACTTTAAATAGTATACTTATATTTTTAAAAATAGGTACTTAAAAAAATAAACTTTTTGAAATAGTACAACCAGATAATGGATGAGAGATTTGTAGATCAATTCGTTGGATTTATAATAGTTCACTGTAAGTCACTTATTAAGCGTGATTCTTAAAGACTTGCACAGTTGGGTTCGACTCGTAAATTCACCTGTTCCGTATTAAGGGCATTAAGACCTGGGGCCAGATTCTGGCAGTCGTGATTGAGTAATTTCTCGATTCGAAAGCAATTTAATATCTGATTACTTCAGTCAATACTGAACGAATTGGAATTATTTTTTCGTTATTGTAAAGCATTCATTTGAGTTTCATAATACTGAAAAAATAATTTCGATTCGTTCAGTATTGACTGAAATAAAATTGCTTTCGAATCGAGAAAGTACTCGATCAAGAATGCCAGAATTAGGCCCCTGGCTATGATGAACGGAGGTCATGCTCTTTGCTGAACAGGAAACATATTAGAGCAGCGATCACAGTAATAACTGGCTACTGGCAAGTAGGGACGCATGCGATGAGAATGAGGGTAGAATGACTACTGTATAAGATGTCATGACGAGGAGGAAACTATGTTTCATTTTCTAAATTTTTTTTTTCTGGAAATTCAGGACATTAGGGAGAAGTACCTGGGGTAACTAATGTTTTTGTCGTTGGATGATATATCTTAGATAGAAATAAGGTTGCTTCTTTATTACGAAGGCGAATTGGATGAATTTTGCAAACATGCATACTGAGTGACTGCTCTGTAGGATGGGTATTGGTAAAAGGTATCACAAAAGTACCACTGAAGGTACTTTCGGGCTCATGAGAGCTATTTTTGGAAGGCTGCCCAAGAAACCTAAAAGTACTTTCTATCGCTTTTTATTAAAAATATTAATTCAAGATGTTTTTTTTAAAGGTATATAAAAATAATTTTTAAAAATAGTACAATATTAAAAAAGTACTTTTTATCGCTCTTATTGTGTTTAATTATTCAAAAAATATTACATCATCCCCTCAGTCATTATTTTTGTTTATTTCAATCACTTTTTTTCGTCATAACGACACAGCAGGCCCATTAAAAAACGAAACAAGTGTCAAAAATAAAAACAGAAACACGACAAAAACTGACATTTAATGAATTCAACAACAAAACAGATGATTATGACGTTGATGACATGATGAAAAACAATTTTAAAGATTTTAAATATTTTTCTTTTGTTCATGTTCATTGTTATTTGAAAGTGAAGTGTAATTTTGAAATGAAAAAAAAAACGTAAACTAATGACGAAGAACTAAAAGTAACAAAGTTTGTTTCGTCACCTAAAGTGCAAAAGGGCGTAACAACACTTTTTGTTTTTTTTTTTTTTAATTTAATAGGGACATGTTATTTAGTCTAGTGCACCTTAATCAATCAAAAACTCAATTTTGAATTTTTTTGTTGTTACGCCCTTTTGCAATTAAGGTGACGGTTTATATTTGTTGTAACATATTAAAATATGCTTTGACCAGATTTTGAAAATTTTTGTTTTTTTTTTTTAATTTTAATGTTTTTCAATTTATTTTTAACACAAACAATCTGGTTTGGTAGCAATTAATTTTAAATTCTTTAGAATTATTGTATCATTGTAAAAATATTTTAATGCTTATTTTACTTTTAAATATTAAAATATTCAAAAAACTCTATAACAATAATGTAAATTTTTGAAGGCAAGATGATCGAAAAACAATACATATCAAGAAATTTACAAGCAATTCAAACAAATAATACAAAATTTTAAAATGTAATTTTTGTTGAAAAAAATAAATAAATCATTTATGTTTGGAAGCGTTAATTCATTATTAAACAAGTTTTGCTAATTTACAAAAATATTGTAAACAACCATACACAAATAAGTTGTTTTGTTTTTCAAAATTGAATTTTTAATGTTGAAATTCAATATTTTTGAGCTAGAAAAGTTTTAACAAAACACAAGAGTAAAAAACAGTTGAAATTTGAAAAAAAAACGTTTAATTTACGCATTATTATTTTGTCAAATCGATTTAAATATTATTTTTTTAAGTAGCAAAAATTTTAATTTACCGCAAAAAATGTTTTGAATTAATTTATTTTGTTATTCTTTTTAGTTATACTCTCCCTTTATTTACACCCTGTCAATTTTGATTAATTAGAAAACGTTTTTATCGCTCAGAGAAAAAATAAATAAATAATAAATAATAAATCTGTTTACGATTTTAGTTAAGAGTTGCCAATCTTACTTTTATTACAGGGTTGGCAAAGTTGAAACACTTGTGCTTTTGTTGGCACTATAATATTTATAATTAAAAGTCTAATTAACCATTTCATCCTTTAAAGGCTCCTTTGCTTGGTGCTGTGTAGGGTATCATGTGATTAACTTATTTTTCTGTGTATTCTTCTTTTATACAAAGTGACTTTACTGAAATCACTTTTACCTACCCTTGCACTTTGACTTTCAAGGAAATCATGATGAAATTGCAAAATTATTGTTAAATTACAAATGTCTGTAATTAAAGCTTGAAAGACATTAAACAAAAACCAAGTTTAATTACGCAAAATAATAAATACAACAAATAAAAACAACAAACTAATGAATACACAGTCAGCAAAATAAATTGAAAAAGGAAGAGTAATGAATAAAACCAAGATGAAATGTAACTCTTGTGTGTGTGTGGGGTATGAAATTCAAAGCCAACGAAAGAAAAAACGGCATATGGAAACATTAAGTTAATACTTTGCCAGGCCATTAACAGCAGAAAAAATTACATTTAGCATGAAAAGTAAAAAACGTAGAAAAACTAGCATCAAATGTTTTTTAATACATTTTGAGCGCCTTAAAAGTCATCCATTCATTTGCAACAATTAAGTCTAATAGGTTTCTTTCTAAAATAATATGAGTAACGTCTCGGTTAACACTATGAAAGTTTTCTTTCAGAAAGTTTGATTGGTGACAGGGGAAGAGAAAATGGTTATCTTCTCTCCCATCTCATCACTAAACTCAGAATTTCATAAATAAAACTTTCATAGCGTGAACCGAGACTAGTGTTTAAAGGCTATGTTTACATTAGGTTAACATTAACTGCCTTAATTTAAGTTTATTAAGTTCAATTGAAGTTTTTGAAATTTTAATGAGGCTTAATTAAGTTTATCAAATTTAATTTTCATTAAATAATGTTTAGTCAAGGAAGGAATTTACAACATAAAATAAATAAAATTTTTTTATTTTTGACTGAACACAGGATTAAACTCCTGTCGAATTAACATGTTTCGAGAATAACCACATTCTCATAATCAGTATTCTTTGCCGTTCTACCGTGTGCACCATTGCGGCACCTGCCAGTCTATAGACAAACATTAATATTTAACCAATGGTATTGGTGGATCGAAATTTGCTGTAATTGATTATATTTATTTAGTTTTAGTTACATGTTTCTTCCTTACTTCTGTTTTTCGTACTTTTTGTCAAGACTTTGTCTTGAAAACTTAATTACATTTGTTTTTTATGCTTTTTTCTTTTTTTTTTCTTTAATTTCTCAATCCAAAACTTTTGAATTTTAAAACCTGCCCAATGTAAACAGGGACTAAGACAAGCAAAGCACATCCCTGAGTAAATACTGTCTGTAAGCTTCATTCATTTTGCATATTATTACATCTACAGATTTTACAAACGATGATCAATTTATTTTTTTATTAGCAAATATTGTTAATTTTGTCATAATTTTTAAATCTCTGACTTTTCATTAACATGTTGCAAGGCTTCTCTTGTTTACTTTACATACAAATGTTTACACTTAGAAAAAAAAGTTAAGCAAAAGTAGCTAGATTTTCTGTTTAAGTTATAAATCTGAGGCTTGTTATGACATCATTATTATACATACCAGTTTATCAAGCAAATTAAAAGTTTAATTGAGCAACACTTTGTTTCTAACAATTTTTTGTTAAATTAAAATTTATCATAATCCTCTTAAAATTGAGTTAGATAAAAGGTAAAATTGATTTGAAATAAAATGAAAAAGAAATTCGAATTAAAACAAAATACAAATATGCAAACTAAAGCATATTCAAAAAACAAAAGAAATAAAAATTTTATTTATTGTTTTTTCTTTTTAAAGTATTAAAATTAATGCAAAATTTTTTATTATTAATTTAAAAAATAATCATGACATCAACACCGTTTAAGCAAAATAAACAAAAAGTAAGAAATAAAAAAAATCTATCAACTTAAATTAACAACAAATGTTATTGTCAATTATTGTTAAGTAATTAGAAAAGATTAATTGACATTCGTTTTTAGAAACATTTAAACTAGGAAAGAATTTTTATTTATTTGTTATAAAAAAAAAATTATTATAAAATTATAATTTAAACCAGTTCTACGATTTGCCTCACAAAGCAATCAAAATCTGCGCTAAATATCTTAAAACCAACAGAGACCAACCGCCGCCAAAATATTTATATGTTAATTAAGTTAAATAAAACCAGCTTCTTTTTAATAAATTCTTGAAATAATTCGATTCGATCTTTTGCAAATTTCTAAAATACTTCGTTTTTAAATTGATTAATTTAAGTCGCCGCCAAAATGAAAAGAAAAATAATAAATAACGCCGCAATAAATTTAAATGCAAATTAAACAACACTGGAATAAATTTTCTAATTTCCTTAAAATTTGATGAATTTATTTATTTAAAGAGTTTTAGCTGTAACTAAGCCGTCGCTTTTAACATGACTAACGGCGTTTTTTTTTATTGATTTTGTTTAAATTACAAACACCGTTTTGTAATATTTTTGTAGAAATATATTTTTGAAAAATGTTTAAACATATCTACTTTAAGGAAAATTTACTTTTAACCAGCTTTAGAATTTGTTTTAGCTATGGACGCCATTATAAAATTTGGTTAAAAGAACCGGACGTCACAAATACATATGTATATTGACATTATTTTAATTTTTTTTTTTTTTTGTTTAAATTCTTACAAGTTTCTATTAAATTATACACATTAGCGGATGCAGTTTTTTTTTTATTTAAAAAGGGTTGCTAAATCTTTCTGACAGAAGTTTTAATAATTTAGAAACATTTAAAGACACGCTGTTAAAAGTTTCTTGTGCCCATGTTCTGTAACTCTCGCAATGAGAAACTTTTCGATTGAAATGTGGGAAATGAAACAAAAATGCCATATATTAAAACAAACAGCTGTTTTTCTCACTAAACAGAGTCTTTAACTTTTTTGGCGAGTACTAGCTGTCACGTAAGAAAATTACTCGCCATTTTACAGAAAAGGTGTGTCTGTAATATTTTTGTGAGAAAAGTTGCCGCTTTGAACTGTCAAATTAACTCACGAAAAAATTTTAACACTAAAAAACAATTAAAAATGCAAAATGCGAAGAATAATAAAAATAATATTTTGTTCTTGGCACATTTATTAATTTTTTCATTGTTTAATTATTTTGCTTTTAACATTTTTATAAAATAATATGAATGTTTTCAAAGCTCGCTTGCAAACAACAAACATTAACACCCAGGCTACAACTGACATCAAATGGTTAACATTAACACTAACATCATGTTAGTGTTAGGTATAGCCTCCTCATGTTAGTGTTTTGTTTGTGTTTTAACAGCGTTGTTAAGCAATCTGTCTTGAAAGCTATTTTATAACATAACTTGAAGTTTAAGTTTGACAGACAGCTTTTTTTTGTTGCTTTTTATTAACTTTTTTATACAACTTGTCAATAATTTGCGCGTGGCTGATAAATAATTAAAATTAAAGCGCAAAATAAAGTGCAAAATAAGTTTTCCGAAAATAAATTCATATTTACGTGTTCTCCACCTAAAACACATTGGCAATTTCACGAAGTTATTCTGACGGCGTTATTGCTTGTGTTAAGACATCACAAATTGCACGTGTGGCCGTAGGGTAAAAACGTACTTTACATTATTTGGTATAGCCGACAGTTGTATTTTAGACGCCGTCGTTGAAAAATTTTCAATTTTAGAAAATTTTGGTCGCCGCCAGCTATATGTGTGACTGGAGTTCTCAACGCTTGCAATGTCACATGGGCTTCGAGTTCAATGTTATTACATTTATAAGGTAACGACGATAGTTTCGACATGAGTTAGAGACACACTTTTTTCTCGCTTTTCGAAAAACGATGGAATATTTTGTTTTACATATTTTCGATGCGAGAAGTTCGCACTAAAGTATCACAACATGGGTACTGGTTTATAAAAAAATCAAGCTGCCATAAACTTTAGTAAAAATAAAAAAATGGGAATAATTATCTTTATTTTCTTAAAATTGGATCAAATTCTTCAAATTTTTCAGTTCCAAGAATAAAAAACTTCAAGAATTATAGCTGTTACTAAGCCGCCGCAATTAACATGGCTAACGGCGGTCATTTCCTCGCAAACTGTTATGGACAATGGGCTCATTTTTTTTTTTTTTTTTGTCCTGCTACTAGGAGAGAAGTCTTTAAGAAATGGTATGCCGTATCACTGTACATTTTATACCTGGTGTTTTATTATTTGTTTTCTAAGATGCTTTTTTTAGTAAAATTGGAATTTAAGCGAAATAGAACCAAATAACTTATCTTCCACTAAATTAACGTCAAAATTGCAACACAATGTTTACATAGACAGCCAGGCGGATGGACGGATGGACGGACGGACGGGCGGACATCGGTATACTAAAAAGATGGTCTAGGACAATTTTTTTTTTATTTTAAGGTGGTGTGGATAAAAAAACAATAATAACCCGCATTTTAATACTAATTGCTGAAAAAAATCAGAAGTTCATCTTTAACCCTAAAATTCTCAACAACTGCTAAACCGATTTTAATAAAATTACAACTGGAAAAAAGTTCAAGAAAACATGTCTTTATCAAGCAAAACTTTCTAAAATATCCCTATCGGCTAAAAAGTTACACAATTTTGGCCGATGATAAACGGTTCAGAGCCAATGTGCGTCGTTAAAAAAGCTAAATTCTAAGTCGCCGCCAAAAAACGACAGTCGGTTTAAAATGTATATTGTAGAAAGGAAAAAGAAACCGCTATAAATTATTACTTTTAGCTTTTTATAAGTATAAGTCAGTTCAGCTAAGGTTTTAAGCTGCCGCCGTTAAAAAGACATTTCAAGCCACCGCCATAAAAACAAAAGCAGTTTAAAAATTTTGCTAACGGTCAAATAAAGTCAATGAAACTTAATTCAATTGAAATATTCTTAAATCCATTTATAACTTACAGTCGTCTTATAAAGGATTTTGAAAAGCCAGCAAAAAAAAATCGATTAAAAAATCACAAATAAAAACTTTTTTAAGTTTAACAGACAAATTTCAATTAATTATTTTTTTTTTTTTTTAATCAAAACTTATTATTATTTTTGCATTAAAACCCCATTATTAGTTAAAACTATTACATATTTTTTTATTAATCTTATCTTCTTATGATGATCTTGTAATTCCTACAACTTCCTTTAGGCACTGCAATTAAATAAGATTTCGCCATTACATTGAGATTCAAATCATTCACAAACAGCATCATCTTCTCTACCCATTCAATATCGAGACATGCAATCGCGCATACGAGTTGAAAAATATTTACAGACATTAGAACAAGCAAATATTGATAATACGCTCATAAAAATAATGTTTATGATTGCGATTAAAAAAAAAATTGAAGTAAAGGAAAAAACAGCACTACAACAACAACGTCTACATCGACAACAAATTTGCTAAAAATTGCAGTTTGTAATAAAAACTATTAAATTTAATCGTTTGTGTATGACTTGAAGCAAAAATTATTTGTTACACACTTTTTTCTTTTTTATACACGTTACTTGGGTTAGTGGTCTGGTCTAGAGGTTTGTGTTACGAAGAATTAGTTTGTTAGTTCATGATTTGCGTTTCAGAGATAAACAAAAGTGTTTATTTCTGCGAAAAAAAAATATGGCCTTGGGTAAGAGACAAAAGTTAAGTTTATAAAATAAAAAAAAATTTCATAAGTATAGTCGAAATAGAGCTATGGTATAGGGAAAAAATTACAGCATTTAATATAAGTCGGAATTGCTAATTTATAAGTCTGCGTTCACACTTTGAAAGTTTTCTTTCAGAAGATCAGAGTTTATTGGTCAGAGGGCAAGAGATCATGCTTTAATGTTTACCTTTCAGTAATAAACTCTGATTTTCTGAAAGAAAACTCCCTCGTTTACCATAGAATAACATATTGGATGACAGAGTTGTAACAAGGCCATACGAGCTACCAAGACGAACGCCGCGGCGCTATGTTCGAAGCTCACGTTAAAAACAGCAAAGAAAGTCCTCAAAATGGTAGTCAACTAAGATGGATGTCGACAAAAGATAATAATCGGCAGAAGGTGCGTAAAATAGCTAACATGAAAATCGCTTTGGACGAAAAATTTAACGCGTTTGCAGTTTCATCAAGATAGTGAATTGCGATGGCCCAATGCCAGCTTTAGCTCCCTCGGACTATTTTCTCTTTACAAACTCGGAAAAATGGCTCAGTTAAGAGAGCGGAGTCTTCGCGTCATAGCTTTTTTAAAAATCCGAAGTGTTTCGAGATAATGTCGGATAATGAAGAAATTTTTTCTGAATATTTTTTGTTTATTTTGTTGGGTCGTCTAACTTTGGGACCGCCCTCGTATATATCAATACATCATTAACTCCTAGAACTTGTAAAGGAGATTATGAAAACAAATTTTAACTACCCAGTAAAAACTTCGCTTACTTTTTCAAAATGAATAGCTTCTTTAACTCATTATTTAGTAGCTTTCTTCTATAACTACATATATAACAACTTCTATAACTACTTTTTTCTGGATGTATTAAAGTAAAAAAATAATGACTTGCTTTTGAATGCGTTCATATTGGGACATCCCTTGTAAAATTCATTGGTTCTTTCAGTAGAATTGTAAGTAGTGCTCTTATGTTTTTCTGATTACTCAACACATTATTTTGTAGGCGAAGTTTTTACTGGGTAATTTTAAATTAAAATTATTTTTAATTAACAAGATTTTGTTTGTCGTGCTTAAAAATTGTATATTCCCAAAAATTACATTGATAACACTATGCTAGTTGAAAAAACGGACAAGCCGTTTAACATAATTCGGGTACGCTGAATCCAGTGGTGCCCGCCGTTTTTTTAGATTGGCTCTGGTTTTCGAGATATGCATTTGTTTCAAAAATGGAGGAGGTTGCACAACATATGTTCGCGTAATTCAAACACGGTTAAGTTTATTGAAATTACTAAAAAAAACCGAAATCCCGCAAAAAAACTTCCTTTAAGAAAAGTAAAACTTTTCCTAACATGAGCAGTCGTTTTTGTAACATAATTTTTTTTTTTTTTTTTTTTTTTTGAAAAAAAATTAATTTGTTAATCAAAATTTCGAAATTTTTGTTTCTTAAAAATTCATAAAAAATTAAAAAATGCAGCTAGGCTTCTAATTTTTTGCAGACAAATAAAAAAGCTGCAAACAAAACAAGCCATAAATGATTAAAATCTGTTACCAACTTTTGATTTTATTCACAAAAGTCGAAAAATTTTAATTAAGGACAAAAAACTAATTGAGGTCGGTCATACATTTTATTTTACTAGGGGCGACCCCTGGGCCTTTATGGGACTTTTTTTCAATATATTTCTAGTCTGCATTGAACATTTGAATGGGAGCCCCCTTAAAGAATGGAGATAGCTGGTAGGTATGTTAGAAATAAATAATTTAGATGAAAAAAAAAGTGGGGTTGGTCATACATTTGACCCATCTAGGAGCATCCTAGGCGCTGCAGTGGCCAAATTTAAGAATTTTATTAAGCCGCCATATATGTTTGGTTGAAATTCTTAAATTTGGCTACTGCCTAGGATGCTGCTAGATGGGTCAAATGTATGGCCAACCCCACTTTATTTTTCATCTAAATTATTTATTTATTTATTTAATATTAATGGTAGATTTTAATACACCTTTAAGCTAGTTAAGTTTTAAAGATGTTGTTTGCCTAATTTCAACTATCATTTGGTTTTTGGTTCATAACTCAATATTATGCAACCCTTTCCCACAGTACCACAGTGGCGCTATACTTGCCTACTTTTTTTACATATTTACTATGCCCATGACTTAATTTCACTTAAATATTTTACAAAAGTCTGATTTCATTATTCAATCGCTACAAAAAAAAAAAGTTTTTTATTCCACAATCAAATGTTTAAATGTGCTAATTTAATGCTAAACAGCAAAAACGAAATAAAAAAAAATTTTATTAAATAAAAAAGTGAGACAGCAAAAAAACTAAAACTAAAAAAAATGTTTGCAAAATTATAAATTTGTATACGATTTATAAATAAAACGTGTTTAGAATTCTAAATTTAATTGAAACGAAATCTCTTCAAAAACAAAAACGGGAGAAACGATAATAAATTTTAAAATAAACAAATAGTTTCAGCCATAAACCATTTAAACAAAAATGACACACATTTCGTTAACGATTTTAAGTGAAATTAAAAGCAAGAATAAAAACTTAAAATTAATGACATACTGGAGGACATAAATCAGGTCTTAGAAAGTGAGTCGGTCAAATATAAGGCTATATACCAAAATAAGTTTTTGCGTATTAAAGACATTTGCTTTGCTAAATTTTGAACTGCTTAAAAATATTCTATAAAGGAGCCAAGCTGTATCGTCTTTCTTCACACACACACACACCCAGCGGTTAAACTCAAAAGACCTTCTTACTTCAGGCCTTATTAAAGGCCTGGTTAAAAAATGTGTTTGATTCAATTACCATTCTTATTTAACTGCTAAAGAATGATTCCAAGAAGGCCTCGGCTCTTTCGTGTAAAATGTAAGATACAATATCCACATTCCTTTCTATGAGAAGGGAGAATAGACGAAGTAACATTTTTTGTTTTGTTTTTTGCCAAAGCAAAAGTAAACGAATTATATTTTTGATCCAGTTACCATTCTTATATAACTGCGACACAACGACAACGTGTATAAAAGATATATGATATATGATATCCCGTTTTCCCGGGATTTTTCTTGCGGGATCCCGGTAAATAAAAAATTCCTCATAATTTCAGAAAATAGCTATTTATACTTTGAAATTTAGTTTTCTATTCTCTTAAAATTCGCATCTGTGGATGGGTTGTGGATTAGATCAATTACAAGAAGTGAGTACATGTATTTAAATCATATCTCCTGATGCAATAAATCTACTCAAAGCAGAATAGCAGTGCAACAGTTGATAATTATTACATTTAGTGAAGTAAAGAGTTAATAAAGTACATTAATTCAAAATAAGATGCAGGCAGTAAAGTTTTATTGTTCATGAACAAGTCTTAAAAATAGAAGATACCTAAACATATCGCTCCTTTATTGCAACATAGTCATATCTACAAAAACAAACGATCTTGGCAAAATGCGATTAAAGTTTTCAAAATGTACCGATTTAAAGATATATTTTGTTATAACTTCGTTTCAGTTTGAGATATAATACAAGAAGGTATGAAGGAAAACTTTGCTAAAGTTACTTCAAATTTTGAGATATGACTATGATGCAATGAAGGAGCGATATGTTTATTAGGTGATAAGCACAAATTTTCAATTTCAATTTGAGTTGGTTTATATACCCGTGAAGTGCGGGGAAACCGAAATAAAATAACATTTTGGAAACTCTTGTAAGATATTACAACATACAATTTGAAAAAGACATTGTCCTAAAGGTTACAAATGGACCTATTGAAATGAAAAGGCTTTTAAGAAGCAGTCCGGTTGCTGCTATTTTTGCATCAACCTTGACATACATTTGACTGACATAGACGTTGTTTATAAAAAAGAAAAAATTGCTTCTGATTGTGAATCCGAAGCATGCTACAACGGTGCACTTTTAACTATTTGTCCAACCTCGGTAAAAAATGAATGAAGTTTTTCGGAAACATGGTAATTAGTAAATTAAATCTGGAATATGCTTTTTGACGACTTACTAAGCGCTTTGAGTGTGTCAGAAAGTTATTTCCTAAACCGTTAAAAGATGTTATATATTTCTTTAAAATATTTTATCTATTTTATTAATTAACTTTTTGATCTCATATCTTGAGTACCTTAATTTTATTTTGTTTTTATTATTGTTTTATGAATTAAATTGTTATGTTTATGTTATCTTTTTATCTTGTATCCAGAGCATAATAATACTGAATAAGAGCATAATAATAGGGAATAAAGGCGTGAGGTGATAATAATTCAAGTTCCTATTTTAATCGTCAATTAATTTTTTAGTATTGAACCATTTCTTTTACTTTCTTTGTAAACAAGTTCCCTTACGTTATTTTAAAAAAGTTTTTTTCATTAATTAATAACAAAATTTACTTTGTATTATTTATATGGAGCGGGATCCCGGGAAATTTAAAAAAATTTCTCGCTTTCCCGGGAATCGAAAAAGTCCGGGAAAAAAAACTCTAATCGACAGTCAACATGTTCGGAAGTTTTTGGTTTGAAAGACTGAAACTTTTAATAAATCCCGTAGTTAACGGAGATGGGACGTTGTGTTTTCGTTTTTGTTTTTCATATTTGTTTTTTTATTTTAAAAACTACATTTGTACATATGTATATATTTATTTTAATTAGTATTGTGGTTATTTTGTTGAAATATTATAGTTTTTAATCAAAATTTTAATATTTCAAAAAAAAAATATGGAAAACACAAACACAACGTCCCATCTTTGTTAACTACGGGATTTTTTTAAAGTTTCAGTCTGTCAAACCAAACACTTCCGAACATGTTTACGGCTGAGCTCTATTTTATGAAACAACTTATTTATAATTATACATATTAGCAGTAAAGTGGCCATAATTAAATAAAAAAATTCCGGGAATTCCCGCACAAATTTCCCGGTATTTTTTCCCTAAAAATGTGCGGTATCCCGGGATTTTTGTCCCGGGAAATCTTGTATAAAAAACACTATTAGACCAATAGTCAATATAGTCAACTTAAGAATACCAACATTTATAAGGAATTTATTAAGACTTAAAGCCTTTTCCGGGAGCTGTATTTTTAAGGGACCTACGCTCAAATATGGACCGATTCCAAGAAAATATAGTGTGGCGATTAAGGTAATAAAACTCTGTAATCATCCTTTTATAACATAAATTAGGAAGCAGGGTTTCAGTAAAGTCTACAGCGAGCTTAAAAATAATTGTTTTTGCGCTCGGTCTTTTACAAATATGAACCAATTTTAGCTTTTCACAAAATAGATACGATTTAAGATATTAAACACTTTTAAGACTTTCATCGTATCTAATGCTATGTTCACACTTGGGTTCTTAAACGCGCTTAAGCATCTCGAACATGATAAAGCTCTATAGTTTACATTAAAATCAAGGTTATTATCCATACATTTAAGTGATTTGTAAATCACTTCTAATTGACATGATTAAAACAAATAATTTTATTAATCACATAGAATCCTCTGAACATACCTCACACTGAATATGATGTAACATCGGCCACCTTTCGCGTACCTTTCACGTGTACTACCGACCAAAATTTTTTCAAAATGTTTTGATTTCGTTCTTAAATAATCCTTCAACTTTTACAATTTCATCATTTATATGTTTAAAATCTGATAACTTTATTAAAGTATTTCTATCCATTTTAAAAGAAATATAAATTTGTTTGTTGTGTTTTATTTATTAACCAACTGTCACCTTAATCATCTCAAAAGTACATAACTTTTGATTAACGTAATCAACATTTTGCTTAAGCGCGTTTAATCGTAAAAACATTTGAGGCCTATTAAATTTAATAATTTTTTTTTTTTTTTTTTTTGAAAATTTTGTTTATTTTTACTGAAAGTATTTGGTTTTGAATTATTTCAATATCAGGTTTTATTACAAAAGATTTTAATTCAAATTTTTTTTCTTATTTAAAAAATAAATATTTGTATAGTTTAGATTTTTTTTTATTACAAACATATTAACCTTCATAAAAATATTTAACAAATAAAATTAGCATCTTTTTTTTAAAATAATTTTCATATAACGTCATTATTTTAGTTTATTCTGAGAACTAATTTAGAAAAAAAAATTTTAACTTTTTTTGTTTAGCATTTTATTTTTATTGCTACTTTAAGCGGAAATTATTAGAAAATTTTGTATGCTTTTCTTTATAATTTGGCTGGTTAGTTTTGCCAAGTTGTCTGCTAACTTTGTTAGCAGAATATTGATGAGTTTATTTGAGATTATAAAAGTTATTTAAACTTACTTCAAGAATATTATAAAAATTATGTTAATTTAATAATTATAAATAAATTAAGAAATTTGAATGAGCAAATTATTTTTAAAAAAAATTTTTTTGAGAAAGAAAATAGAATAGGAAGTGTAAATGTAAAAAAGGCTGGGGAAATTTAATAAGTGACATAATTATTGTAACTTCCCCTAAATCTTGAATACTCTCTTAATCAGTGATGGGCCAAATTCTCTCTACCTCACTTATATGTGTGTGTGTGAGGAACAAGAAACAAAGTTTATGTTGAAACTTATAGTTTATTATTATCAATTATACCAAAAAATATACAGTGGACATCTGCCAAATACTTTTTAGCCCATACAGGTATTTGAAAAAATACCCACCCATCTAATTTTAAATAAAACAAACTTTATTCAGTGTTAAATCTCTTTCTAAGTAAATTATTTTATACTGGCCGATTTCCATGGGTTAACTAACTCACTTATTTTCTTTGGTTAAATGTGTTAATAATAAAAAAATCTCAGCTTAATAAATAATTTCTAAATATTCATAAATTATCCAATACTTGTCTTACAGTCATGGGTCAATGATATCACTTTACTCGTTTTATTTTATCTCATTTAAATCTTTACACTCGCTATACAGACTTTGACTTTTTGAGAATTCGTAATGGCTGAAGTATTTAAATTGAATTCAATGTTATTGAATTGAAGCGTGTTCAATATTTTTTGTATATAATTTAATTACGAGTAGCAAAAGGAAGTATAGTTTATTTAATATGAATTTTGTGACACAGATTTAGTAAATTTTTAAATGTAAAATCTAGTTGACATTGTGTAAAAAAGTACAAAAATTGTATGTAAAACAAAAAGAGAGTATTAACGTTAAATAATTGCAGAAAAATTAAACAAAGTCAATTGTTTACATAAGGCATATGATGTTAAGCATATCTTTTTGTAAAATATATTATTTTTTACATTATGTAAAAAATGTAAAAATTATTTTTACAACAAGAAATATTGTTCACTTCTTCTAATCATTTTAAAACTAAATAAACTCAATTGTTAAGATAGTCTCAACAATGTAAAATGTGTATATAGACGAAAGATCATAATTTTTTTTAAGCAAAATCCATTTCAAACACAATTCCTTTGTTTTGCATTAATTAAAAAACTATGTAAAAAGTAAATGTTTACAGGGTGTTAATAATATAAAGTGGGTAGTTGTGCAAAATTAACCATTAATTATGGGTTAAAAATAGAGTAAACATATATTTAAAGGCAAGCAATAATAGCTTAAGTCACGTTTTTTATATAAGGCATATTCTTAATTATGTAAAGATAACAATTTTACATAAAAATTTATTTTCAACATTATATACTATTGGATATTTGTCGTAAAAAATCTAGTTAAAGCAGAAGTTAAAAACTATAATTGTACAAATTGAACAAATGCTTAAAAGATACATAAAATATTTAAACTGGTAAAAAGTTTGACAACCAAAAAATCATAGAAATAATGGCAGCGAAGTTTACATTAGTATTGACAGTGGAGTTACAATTGATTTCAACATGTACATATATTTTAAAAAATGCATCATTTATTACACATTAACACAAACAAATACTTTACATTATGTAAATAGTGTAAAAATACCAATAAGACTGTAAACACCAATGGTTAACTTTACGAAATTTATACTTTACTTAATTAATATATAGAATAGTTATGTTAAAATTTAATGAAAAATAAAGTCGCTTACATTAGGTAAATAACATAAACACAAACAAAAAATATTTATTAACGCTCTTTATATAATACAAAACATATTAAAATCAATTGTTTACCTGATCTAAATCAACTGAAGAATGTTTTTACATTCAAAATTTTTCACATTACATTTACAGATTACGGAATTTACTTTTAACAGTTGGTTGCATGAGTTAAAAACTGCATTCATACTGAAAAATATTAACCCTAAAGATAATATTGGACTACGTGGTCCATTGTGGCTTAAATGGACTACTTACAACATGGTCCAATATACTATAGTATGGACCATGTTATAAGAAATTAACATGCAGTGCTGCCAACAACTGCATGATGTATACTTTTCTTTAGTTTACAGTATTACACATTGGTAGCCCTGATGGTGTCTATTATTAATTGTTTATTTAAAAGTGAAAGAGGAAAGTTTGTGAAGTTTATGAAAAAAGGCATGGGTTTTTTTCTAAAACGAAAAATTAATTAATTTAACTTAGGTTTTTTTATAAGGATAATTTAAAAAAAAATGGAACACTAATTTTTTTATTAAAAAAACATTTTCTTCAAAATAACACTACATGCAAACTTAAGTCCTTCACCGTATACATACATATATAAATATATTATATGGGTGAGAAAAGGATTGTTTTTATTATTATGTTATTTTTAATAAACAAAAATAAAAAAGCTTAATCGTAAAGTTATTTTTAGTCTTTCATTCAGTAGTGGCATAAAGTAGTTTTAAGACTAATCCTATTATTTAATCCATGGAGTAATGACATGGAGTAGATCTGATACTACCCCTTTAGTGCACTCCATTCAGTAGTGACATTGAGTACTTTTGAAACTACCCGTTTAGTGTACTCTATACTGTAGTGACATGGACTACTTTTAAAACTAATCCACTTTAGTACTCCATGTAGCAGTTTAGGGACTACTTCGGTGGGTGATATGGTCCCCTCCTAGGACATCGTAATGTTAAATGGACCACCTTTTACCCATATGTTTGGAGTACTTTTGGAGTACTCCTACTCCTTTAGGGACTACACTTTACATGCATGTATGGACTAGTCTCGTTATCTGCAGGGAATTTTTCGTATTTGAAAAATTTTGACTTTTTACGAAATAACAATTGTTTACATAATGTAAACAATGTTAATTTATATATCTTTACGTTATTCAACACATTTATTAAAACATATGTTTTTGATTTCAATTATTAATTTTTAAAAATTTGTTTTTCCATAATGTAAACTATGTAAATATTTAAAAACATTTAAAAGAAATCAATAAGTCATAAATCAAGGAAATTACAATTCAATATGACATTGATATAAAAAAATTTGTTTGTTTACGAAAGGTAAAGAATGTTCAAAGTTGTAAAAATTAAATATTCAAGAAAAAAATACTGTTAAATATTGTAGTCAAATGTAAAATTTCATTGTTTACATTAGATAATTCAATATATTAAAATATTTCAGCTAAAATAAACAATTTTAGAATGACTAAGGTAATATTTATCAAATCAATTTATTAGTTTCAATGTAATTTCAATGTCTTCACACAATTTTTTTTTACTTAATTAACGCCTTAGGGTGTAAAAAAAATCCACTCTGCCTTAAAAACACTTTTGAAATTAACATTTTTTTTTATTCATTTTAATAATTAAATACATTTTTAATCTTGGATTATCTTACAACTTGACCAGCTGATACATGCTCAAATACAAAAAAAAAAAATAGTAAATAAAAACAAAATTTTAGAAAAAAAAATTGGAAAAAAAAATTATTTTACGATTTTATTATGATGTAAAAAATGTTTTTGTGTGTAGTAGAGAGCAAAATAAAAAAATCTAACAATTTAAAGTCATTAGTCAAGTGTAACCAATGTACATTTTTGTTGTTTTAAATGAAATATTTGTTAAATGAAATAGTTTTTTCTTTAACATTTTTTTCTAAATATTCATTGAAAAAATGCAAACTCTAGACAACAAAATCCGCAAAAAGTTGTTGAAAGATTTTTTTGTTTAGATACTTTAACTCAAATATTTGTTAAGCGTATTTAAGTCTCTAGAGTGTCTAAACATTTGAGAACAAAAAAAAAACGCAACATTACGTTTATTATACTTTAAAAAAAGTTAAAAAGGTGTCTTGATGGGGTTTTTACGCAAAATGTGCGTTTTTTTTAACTCATTAAATTTGCCAAACACGTTTTGGTAATCAATTTCGTTATTGGTCTTAAGAAGTCTTTTGTTGTTGTTAGATTTTAAAAGACAGCTAATATTGTTTTTGTTGTTGCAATTGTGTACCAAATAGTTTTTGTTGTTTGTGTAATATTTTGCAGCCACAAATATTTGCGGTATTAAAGCCGTTCTTTTAAAAGCTACAACTTTTGAAAAAAGCCGACAAAATAAATCTATTTTCATTTTATTTTTTAATTTTTATTTACTTAGTAAAGAAAAAGAAGACTAAACACTTTGTCAAGGTGTCAGTAAAATTTAAAATGTATAAAAAACTTCCGCCAATAAAGTAGAAACCATTGTTTACCTTGGTTTTACACCTTGTTAAATTTTAGAATAAAAATTTCTTTAAAATCTATTGGTTATAAGCACAATTTTACATAAAATAAAAATTGCTCTTTCTTTTGATGATGAATATAATGTAAATCTTACTTAAATCTATTGTTTTTATGGTCTAAATGAAGAACAATTATCAATTTCATACAGTAACTAACCTTTATTAAAAATTAAAATGGTGTAAATAATATAAAATAAAACTTTATTTATATTAACATTACGTAAAAAAAAATATTTCCCGAAAATTACTACCCCTGGTTATTTGTACAATATTACACTTAATTTTCTTAATTGTTTACCTGATGCAAATAACGTAAAATCAATATTTACTCCATTTTACTTAAAGTTTACATTATGTATCTATTATAAAACAAAATTTTAAGTAGTTTATACATCATGTAAAATTAAGAAAACATAATAACTAGCTAATATTTATTGCTATTATCAATTGTTTACATAATGAAAACAAATTAAAAAAAGTTTTGAATAAAACAAATTGCTTTGAATAGTTGTTTACATCATGTAAATAACATAAAACAAACCTTTTGCAATTGTTTAGATGATTTAAACATTTTATTAACTGAATGAAACTAATTTTCATCAATTGTTTTCATCATATAAATACCATTAAAACAAACTCTTTTATTTGTTTACATAATGTAAATCAACTAAAATATTGTTTACCAAACAAAAGCAAATCTTTACATGATGTTCATTATATTATAAAAAAAAATTATTAATATTTAACATGATGTAAAGTGCTATAAAACACATTTATTAAGATAAAGCTAACGTTAAGCAAATACTTACATGATGTAAGTAATGACAAACATATTGGTTACATAATAAATTATGTTTATATTATCGTAACAAATGTAACAACTTATACTTTTAGGCATTATTTACATATTAAAAATAATAAATATAATGCTTTTTGACAAAGAAAAATAATTTTTTACATAATATTTAAATTGATAAATTTTATTAATTGTTTAACTGATATAAATAAAGCGTAGAACTTATAATCACCAAACAGTACGTGTTTACATGAAGTATATAACATAGAAATATTAATTTGAATCTTAATCCAACATTTCTCAATTCGTTACACAGGGTAAATAATATAACAAATATAAAATTTGTTGATTGTTTACACAATGTAAATAATCTGAAAACAAGGTTTTACTAAGAAATAACTTTTTAATTCATACTAATAATTTTCAAATTTAAATTAAGCTTTAAGTACAACCATTTACCGTTGTTAACGCTATGTATATAGTGTCAAAATTACTTATTTACCCGTACACTTTGGTTTTTTTCTGTAAATAATGTAAAATTAAATGTCTACATTATATTAATAAAGTAAAAATGCGTGTAAACAACTTTAAGCTTAATTTTCTAAAATCTAGATATCACGTAAACAATTGAAAATGGATATGTAATTAATAATTAAATTAAATTAATTAAAGAAAAGGAGTCGAAGATTATATTTCTTTCTTTAAGTTAAACACCAATTCCTAGTTTAATATATTGTTTTATTTGTTTACATGCCGTAATCAATGTGTATTTCTACATAAAGCAGTAATTTAAAGCAAGCTAATTAACATATTTCTCTTAAATTAAGAAATTTTACTTTAAAACATTCTTATCATATTCATAATTGTAGTTTAAGGACGAAGTAAAATTAAAGGCTTTGAGTGTTTGTAATTCCCATTCGCTTTATAATAAAAGAAAATCGTTAAGAGCTCTTGAATAAGTTCGACATTTAATCATTATAAGAATCTGGATTTATTGTTTATTTATTGTTAATTATTATTTTTTTTTTAAGATCTAAATCTAGTAAAAATTTCGATTACCTTAAAACTCCATGACTGAAGCTTAAGTTATGCTCTAACAGGTTTACTGTACACAATTGTCTCCTTATAAGCGTCGAATAAGCCACCAGGACTTTGTATAATGAAATCCATTAGAAAAGCTTTAAATTTTACTTCTAACACAAATTCCTGACTATCTAACAACTATTTTAAAAACTTTGACAATAAACTTCAACTCAAGCTGTGTAGAGAATTTAAAGAAATAAAATTTTTATCATAAAAAACCAATAAAAAAAATATCTCTCAAGAACATCAGACATAAAGTTTTAGAAAAAGCAAAAAAGTAAAAGACATGTTGTATTAAATCTCAAATAAGTTTAACATCATCTTCATACCTTAGACATGTTGACTGGAAAATGTACCAAAAACCAAATGAACAAAAAACTTCAGACAATTTTTTTCATAAAAGGAACATCAATAAAACTGTATCATAAGAATTATGGCTTATTTTTAAACTCAAGGACACTTAAAAACAGAATTCTTATCAAAAGTTCTGTAAAAAATAAAAAAAAGAAATACGCACAATGTGGTCAACTCGTAAGTGTTCGAAGCGAAGTAAGGTTTTAGAACTTTAAAAAAATCTTGAAGCAAGGTCTCCTTTAAGTGCTTTTATTTCTTAATCAACTTTAATAATAAGGAATTCCATTAAAGAACAGACATGTTGAAGGACTCTTTCAAACCGAAGATAAGTTTGAATAATGGGGTTTTTGTTTGCCAATGACGCTGAAATTTTTAGATAGTGTTTATATGTAGTATGTTTTGCATTTTATGCAGTTGATTATTTTATTTAAGTAAAATGGGACTAACCAAAAAAATTAGTCCAAGATTTTTGAAGTTAAGGGAAGACTAATGGTCTCCGTTATACCAGGGCCCTTTTTCTCAAAACTACAAGTTATAAATCTACAAGTTAAATACATTGAAAAAAAAAACAATTTTACAATTTCTGTTTTGGTTTTAAATCTATTTTACTTGAAGATTTGTAACTTATTGTTTTGAGAAAAAGGGCCCAAATAGAACTCTAGTTAACCAAGATCTATAAGAGGTCTCCTAAATTTAAGACCTAGACAAGTTTGAAATTTTGTTGCTCTCATTTGGCTCGAGAGAACAATGTCCCTGGGTTTTGCGTATACGTATAGCACAGGTCGTATACACAAAACCCCCGTGAGGCAGAAATGTGCTATATAGAATTCTGGTTACTCGCGATCTCTTGATCCATTGTATATACATAAGCCCCAGATAGGTTTGAGGTATTGGATGGATCATGGGTGCAACGTAAAGAGGGAATCGCCGGAGGGTTAAAATTGATACAAGTGGATTTATGTATGGAACCTTATACAATCCGATTTCGACTTTAATTCCTTATGTTATTTTAAACTCTGCCTAAGAGCCGCCACTTTGTACAGTCTAATTTTGAATTTTACCTTTCAAAAATATACAGTCAAATTTTTTATTTCTTACAGTCCAATTTCGTCTTGAAACGTCTATCCTTATATCGTTCAAAACTCGTTTAAATCATAAATCTTTATGCAATGATATTCTTGGATAAATAATAGATCTTTATAGTGTTTTTTTTCAAGTCTTGAAAATTTTTTGCAATTTCAGAAACTAAAATTTCCAAACGGTTTATTTGTTTTTGATTTGATTTTTAATCTTAATCGTTATAATTTCGTTAATAAAAGTTACAACGACAGAGTACGAATGTTTTTTTATCGTTACAATCTTCGTTTTAAAATTAAGAATACCGATTAATTTTCGATAAATGTTCGTAACGCTAACGTTGATGTCATTTAAAGGTGGTATATTATTACAGTGTTTATTGCTGACATGCATTTCATAATTTGCACGTTTTTTGTGTGCTTTTAAACGAGAAATGCATTTACAACAACTTGCTTATATGCATATACTGTGCTTTTAAACAAAATTGCATATTTTCGTCAGCATCATGAAAAAAAGCTATTTTACTTGCTTTAAAAGTGCATTAATACATTCAAATTTAGCAAATTGAGTTTTGATGAAACAGTTTTAGTGCGTCTTTCATTATATTTGACTCAAGTTTTAAACGATGTTTATATGCGAATTTTTTTTTTAATGCAATTTATTAAACTTGTGATTGTGATGCATAAATGCGGGATATTTATATAAGCAAATGCTTATACACGAAACCATTTCGACTATTTTAAATAGCAAACTGTAACTGAACAAGTTTGGATGCATAAAAACGTAGAATGCTTATAATCAGTGTGCAAATAATTAATTAATAATTTAATTTAAGCTTTAATCAAATTTCTATACAGGTAATTTTTTTTTTTTAAAGCGGGGGTCTATTAACTTCCATTTTTTTTAATCAGAATTCCTTACTTAAATTGATTAAATGTTCGTTTAGTAGCATTAGGCTACTGAACTGTCCGCCATCTCACTTTAGCTGTAGTCAGACCAATGTCTGAGCCACATCACAAAGGGATATTTGGTGCTTAGCGGAAGTGGTACGCTGCTTGGTAAATTCAGGCTAAAGAAATCGCTTCTTGTCATCTCCAAGTGGATAACAGATATTTAGCTTTCTAAAAGACAGTCTATTTTGTATCTGTTCTTTTAAAGTTTCATAATTCAACTTTAATCCTAGTCCTCTTCCTCTATTTCGTCTATAATAGAGAATAATGTTTTATTTATTCCTTTTTTTAGGTTTATAGTTCAATATCAGTCCAAGACCTTTTTGTCCTTTTCTACTTTGTCCCCCTTAAAAAGAAAACTACTGTTTATTATCAAATGACCCATATTTTTTTTAACAAAATCATAAATTCCAACATATTTCACATTTAAACTCTTAAGCCAATAATTCAAGCCAAGAATTGAAAAAAAAA
Source organism: Pollenia griseotomentosa (assembly GCA_963931875.1). NCBI lineage: Eukaryota > Metazoa > Arthropoda > Insecta > Diptera > Polleniidae > Pollenia > Pollenia griseotomentosa. The sequence goes on along the minus strand of OZ007564.1, from coordinate 121,356,790 downwards.
ACAATAGGAAAGGACAACATCTTTTAAAGAAAATAACCATATATGTGGCATGTTGCATGAATGCAGTATATAATCGAAAATAATTTTGTAGCAAAAAGTAAAAAAAAAGTTAAATTGTCTTGACTTGACTTGGAAAGCCATTTCAGCAGAATATGTTCAAGATCAACAAAGATCAACAATTGAAACAACAACAACAACAAAAAGAAGAATAAAAAGTTTAAAATAAGAGAAAAAGCTGTACTTACATTTTTGGTTTCGTTTTGTGGTACAAGTTTAAAAGAACAGCGGTAAAATTGTGGTATCACGAACAAATACTGCAGAGGATGGCAATGATGGTGTTGTTGATGATGATGATGCTGCTGTTACTGCTGCGAAGGAGATTATGATGATGATGATGTTGAGGCGTAGAATGATGTTGCAAGAGGCAAAAAGGTTATAAACAAACTGGCTGCTACTTGGTTTAATTTGTTTTTTTTTTTTTTTTTTTTTTTAAAAGTAGCATCTGCTGCAGATTTTAAAACAAAAAACCTCTAGACCAGAATAATTTTCTTAAACTGGTTTTCGATGTTTTTCTTTTTATTTTAACGCTCTTGTTTCGCTAAATTACAAAAATCTTGGTGAATGAAAGCTACCATGGCTCCAATGTTCGTTCGGCACATGTAACAGGAGACCCAATAAAATAAAAATCTCTACTGCAATCAAGGAAAACGTTAAAAACTTATTAACATTTTATTTAGTTTAGTGGTTTAATTTACACCTCAATGCATTACACATATCAATTAATAAAGACTTGTTTAAAAGTCTTCCTCTTTTTTTTAAGATTGTGTCTTCTTTTTCTTTCTTTCTTAACTGCCAATTCAATGAAGACGTTAAAAGAGACTTTAAGACGTCTTTTAATCATGTAACTGCCAATAAAATTTTAATGGGTTTTTTTCTTTTTCTCTGCCACTGTTACTGCAGTTAAACATTTGTATTTAAAAGGATTTTGTAGTAAAACATTTTTATTGAATTTGTATATTTATTTTCTTATCAATCTTTAAGGCGATGAGTTAATGAAACGTATGACATGTAGAGGACGACGCGTCGTGTTGCTGATGGTTTTTAATTTTTTTTTTCGAATTTAATAAAATATTCCAACATTCGCCAAAGACTCGAGCAATGCAAAAGGCATATTAATTAAATTTGTTTTCATATTCAATTGCTAGAAATATATAAAAGAAATAAAAATAATATTGTGAATTTATTAGAAAAAGCCATAAACAAATATTAAATATTCACTGTTCATTCATATAATTTCACTACATTACGATTTGTTTTGCCTAAGCCCTGACACCACTTTAATGAAAAAAAAATACAGAAAAACCTAGATTTATATTTTACTAATGGCACGTTTAGGCAAAAACAAACAATGTTTAATGATTTTATGACATTTTCAAGGTGTTTATATCGCTTATTTGCTGCAACATAGTCATAACTCAAATATATTAATTTTTGAGGAAACGACTTTAAAGTTCTAAATTAACACACAACATAATGGAAAAAGAAAATTTTATTCTTCTCTCAAGAGTCGATTTAACAATATATTCATATGAAATAATTACCACTTCATAAAACACCTGGTTTGCTACGCATTAGTGATATTAAGTCAAAATATGCCATTTTGGACTTATGCCGTTGCTGCAGCTAACGAGCGATATATACATGCATTTTGAAAAAAAAAACAGTTATGGGATTATATTTGAAACTTTTACAGTATTAAGAGGACACCTAAGGCTTATTTTGGTAAAAAAAAATAAAAAGCACTGGATCCAAGTTCAAAAAATTTTAATTTAAATTAGTCATTTCCAGTTTTGCAGGTGAAAATTTGTTTTTTTTTAGGATCAAACCGCTCCTTTGTTGCAACATAGTCATAACTCAAAATATTTAAAATTTTAAGTTACTTTAGCAAAAGTGTTCGTCTTATCGAAACATGTTTTTCTGACTTGTTCATAGTTTTCATTTTACAAAGTTTTTTGCTTCTCCTGTAAGATTATATTATTGTTAGCTACGCGTTTTTGCATTTTAGCTAACGATATACTGTTTTTTCTATCAATTCTATATCAATTCAATGAATAAAAAATGTGGTGTCATAAGGACTTTATGCATATATGAGATATTTAGTAGAGGATATCTTTTTAAAACCCTCCACCAGTGGTGAATGAGGGTATCCTAAGTTAGTCATTCCGTGTCAAACTTTTTAATACTCATTTTAAGCCATTTAAAGTGTTTATTATTCTGGTTCCTTAAGTAATTCTAAGTCGATGTCCATCTATCTGTCCGTCGGTCCAATTCAAATGGCTCAAAAAAAGAATACTATTTATGTCAAACTCTTTCTAGTTCTTCTAAGCAGTTTGTGATTAAGATCCAGCACAATCGGCTTAGTATAAAATGAGTAATGAACCACCCTACCTAAAAAATTCATAATTTTGTTAAGAAAACTGGCAAAAATCAATGACAGAATGCACCGATTCTGATTTTATTTTTGACAAATTCGTTTTATATGGCTGAAAATCATACTAATAAATTTTGTTGAGATAATTTACCATAGGCCCCATATAAAGTTCACTCTCGAAAAACACTTGAGTACGCCTGAAACCGTAAGGAATCGTGATGTTGCAGTTAAATTTGGTCTGTCATAGTTTTGTAATGAAGTTGACGAGTTTTCTGTAAATAATGCCCAATTTTCAATTTTAATTTATCAGAAATCGAAAAAAACTGTTTTTGACCCAAAAAAATAGTTAAAAACAAAACGTAGAAAATCCATACAGACTATGATCTAAAAAGTTTAGGTATTTATACACTAGATAATGAACAATTTTTAGTTGTGTCATTTTTGATGATGTATTTTTTGCACAAGTTACCAAACTATTTTGAGTTTTGTCACTTTAGCTGAATTCTTTTCAAGTTTTCAGACTTTTGCAAAATTCTACTCTGACACAAGTTTAATTAATATAAAGTCCAACAAAAATTTATTTTATCAAATGTGCCACAATTCGAATTAAGACTATTTATTTAGCACTTAATAGTAGGGATCTACCACCATCATATTTTCGACACAACTAAAAATAAGTCACTTTTTTGAATTGCAACTTTATACTAATTGAAACATTAAGAAACCGTAATTTAATAACAGTTAACAACAACAAAATACACTGATATTTTTTTTATAGATAAGCAAGTGTATTGTACATAGTTTAAGCATATAAACCCAAAAAATTAAAATTTTGAGTTGAGTCACTTTTGAACAAGGTGTGCGATATCAGTATTATATCTCAAACTGAAATCAGTATTATATCTCTTTTGAGATATGACTATGTTGCAATAAAGGAGCGAAACGATTTCCTATAAGAATAACTTTTTTTAATTTTTTTGCTTATTTTCTTTTCGAAATGATAACTAAAAATAACCATTTTTCGAAAACGGTAACACTTAAGCACCCCATAACTTGACAAAGAAACATCATAAAAAAAATATTTGAAACACACAATCAAATAGTTATGCCAAATATGTATGAAGAAATTTAAGCAAATTTATTTTTATTTTGTCTGCTTCACGAATAATGCCTCATATGCATTTTAAATGTCAGACTCCGGACAAAAAACTTGACAGTCAGCATAACTCTCTCTGCATAGCTCTTTCTTAGCGGTTACCTTGCATCGATCGAAGCAAGATGAATTAACTGCAGGTGGTGTCGAAACGGCATCTGATTTTGATAGTTCGAGCCTACTTGTTTTGATTTGTTAGTGTTATGCTAAGAATGGTTGACATTTCGAGCCGTAAACTCTAACAATGCAATGCAAAAAACCCTATGCTGTTGCTGTTGGTTTGTAGTAGTTTCGACACCACCTGTAGTTGAATTCGCCTTGGATCGAAGTAAATGTATTCGAATAGAGCAAGCTCTGGACTATATTTTGTTGCAAGCTTGAATTAATATATAGTCCATTTTTATTCTTAATTTAACTCCATATATTGTCCAGTTCTAGATTCAAAGGAAGATCAGTCTACTTTCCATAATTAGTCGAATTTTATATATTCCAATAGGCCAGTCATTGCTTCAATAGGTGGCTCTTGGTATTTTCTTATCGTTTATTTATTCCTCGAGGCAATATAGAGTTTCAAAAATATATTTCCAACTTAATGTATTGTTTGCAATTGTTTTCGCTTTTTCTCAGGTGTTTTTTTTTTGTCTTCTTCTTCGTCTACTTCCTTGTGAATTATACTCCAAAGACGTCCTGGTTTTGCCATAAGTTGTTTGACTCAAGATATATATGTCCAAATCATTTCCACTTTCTACGTTTTATTTGGATTGGTATTAGACCGGAATATTCCATGTTGCTTTGGCGAGGCAGTTTCGAACTTTTTCATAACTCTCAAGTATTTTAAGGAAAACACAATTCTACATAATAAGTTGTTATAGTTTTTTGAAAATGTTCAAACAATAATTAGATCAGCAGCCGTATTCTGTAATTCGCTAAAGCTTAATCTGTATCACTAAAACTCTATAAAGTTGATTTAGCAGTTTTTGGCTACGAATGCAATTCTGTAACGTACATTGTTAAATTTATTTTTAAATTAAATAGCTTTTTTAAATTTTAGCTTTTAATGTCATCGCTAAAATTTATAATTTTGTATTTTCTAAGGGTTTTTGGCGATCGAGATTTAGCTTTAGCTAAGCGAATTACAGAATATAGCTGCAGGTGGCATTTTAAGCTTTATTTCTCTTGGTATAGTACAATTAATGGTGTTTTCTTTTCTACAAAAAATGTCACATTTTATTTAAAAAAATGCAATTTGGTGTTCGTTTCTTAAAAATGCTTTGCTCTCTTAGAGGGCAGCGTGTTTTATTCTAAAAAATTCACCCTTAAATGTCATAAGGCATTGCACTTTACGCCCCGTATAAATCGAGAGTGTTGATAATGCCCTGTAAAAAGATGGCTTCTGTTTATATATAGGGTTACCAGACGAAGTTGGGAAAAAATCGCCTCTAATCAGGACAGTAAAATTTTTAAGTTTTAATAGTAATTTTGTCTATTATTTTTTAGTAAAAACAAAAAAAAGCATTACATTATTAATGGTAGGTTGTCAGTGACATAAAATTTAAATGGATTCGGTGTTAAAAAATTGTTTTTGGAAAAAAACGTCAAATCAAGAAATCGTAAAAACTTGGTGTTAATAAATCCGCAATCTGGCAAAGGTATTTTCTTGTTTACATATTTTTTGAAAAGCAAACTAAAGAAATTGGAATTTGGTCATTCATTTTGTTCATTTATTTATTTATTTAATATTAATATATTAACAAATTTGGGTTTATGTGTATTTTTTTTTTATATTTTGAAGAACATCCTTTTTGATTTATGTACATATATTTTTATATATTGAAGAACAAACTTTTTGTCAGCTGTTAAAAACAGGGCGATCCAATTTTGTGTTTTGTTCGTGTCAAATAAAAAATTGCATTATTACATGTAAGGCAAGACATTTTATAAATGCACCTTTTAAAATGTGGTATTTTTTTTGTAGAAAAGAAAACACCATAAAATGCATCCACCTCAATTTAATCTTTCATCTTAAATTTTCTGGCAAACAAATTTAAGCCTTAACACAAATTTACAACTTCTATACTCAAATTTCAAATATAAAACATTTAATAACAAATACACTTTGTTTAGCAGAACTTTAAAAACATATTATTAATTTTAGTTCCACCTACACAAAATGATTTCATAATAAACTCAATATTTTGAAACTCATAATTTTTAGAAACAAAAATTCTTTTTGTTTTTCAAAACATAAAATATATTAAGTCCTAAATCTTAAAGATCATCTTTACTTTTTAAGGCATGATTCAAAATTAAATAATATTTGTGTTGTTGCTGATTTCATTTACACAAGGTTACGAGTATTTAATAAATGCAAAATGACTTTAGAAAAAGATTTAAAATGTAACACCCACATATGACTACAATTAAATGATTTAGTTAGATAAATATTTTTATAAGATTTTTAAACATAAAATTTGTTTTAAATTTTTTTTTTTTTTTTTTGTTATTCTAGAATTTCAAAAAATTAGCATATTAAAAATTCTTGAAAGAATTCTACTGTATTTGTTTAATTTTTTTATTTGTTATTTACTTTGAATATTTGTTATGAAATAAAACCGGAAGATACACAAATAACTTAAAAATAAACCAAAAATATTACTATTTGTAATATGTAGTCTACAAAAATGGCAACTGTTTTGAATTAAAGGCTAATTGTGGAGATGAATTACTTATGCGGGTGTACACCGGGGCACGCTAGTTGGCAGAGAACTAGTCTATCCGGGATGCGGGTTTGCTTTGCGCCAGAGACTTTGGTATGTTTCACTACAAAGGGCTGAAGGTCTAAGTTACTAAAGTTAGAATATAATTTGTAATCGTATTTGTAACTATTAATAACTAAATAGTTAATTACTTATGCAAATTTTTACTAAATACATAGATTACAATTAAGGCGACAGCAACAGAATGCACACACTTTCTTTTGTATAGTATACAATTTACAGTGCACAGAATTTGTTTGAAAAATTAAAAACTTTTAAATCTTTATAATGTTAAATATAAGTTTCGATTATGGATTTTGTACTAGTGATTGTAATAATGAAAATAAAGTTATATATATTATTGAAAATATCTTTGTTGCGTTTGGAAGCATGCGCTGAAACTAATTTTCGTAACAGTTTTTCCTCTCCGATTGAGGTGCAATTCACAAGCTTGTCCTAACGTCTTATACGTTGTATAATCGTCTTATTATATAATATTAAATATTTATTGTTGCTAATTTGTATACAAAAGCGTTGTCTCATTATACGATTAATTTTTATATGTAAATATGTGTGGATATGTTCGATTTATTTAGTGTATTTGTAAAAATCTTTTTGAATGTGATAACTACCAACACAAATTTAAATTTTCTGAATAATTATTAAAAGTTTGATTTATTTCAATTTATTTTTTTAAACTTTTTTCGATTAAAATTTCTTTTTAATTAATATTTTTTCCATTTCATCTCAAATTTAAACTCCCAAGCCTGGTTTTATTTCATGATATCAACCAATGTGAATGGCAATTTTTATTAAAGAAGAAGAAAAAAAAATTAAAACCAAGAGTGAAGTAAATTATAACTAAAATTTTATAAGTTGTTTTTTTTAGTTAAATTTTTTATTTTCAAAAGATTTTGTTATTCGTGCTTAATTCCCAGTTTTTATTATTGATAAAAACACTTGAAATTTATTGTTGATGGGATAAGCTATTCCTATGCGCATTTCACTGGTTGCTTAGGCCAGATCATCAGGAAACTTCATCCATAAAGATTTTGGAAAAACTAAAGATATTAAACCAAATAAAACTGTTAAGCGTATAAGACTTATAGCAACAGTTCTACTTGTAACAATATCAAAGTTTAAACAAAACACATCAACAATAAACAGTGGGTTTATCTCATCTTACATTTTTATATTTTTATGATTTCGTAAAAAAGAAATTTGTAAATCTTCTTAAATAGTTTACTCAAAGTGAATTGACAATGTACATTGAATTGATATTTTCCATTTTTTACATTTTGATACAACAAATTTGTCTATTCACAAGTGCATAAACAAATATTCTTAAATTTGTTTTTGTTTTAAATATAATTTTCTATGCGAACGTTAACGTTCGAAATCGATGAACTGGTTTTTAGTATTTATTTTAACGATAAGGCATACGACAGAGCTTGCGAGTTGGAAAATAGTTTTTGAATGCATCAACGGCTTCTACAATTAAGAACAAAGTCCTCTCTCGAAAGACAAAAATTACACTTAACAACAAAATTATACTTCCTGCGATAGCAAATGAAGCAGTTTTGGGTGTATTTGAAAGAAAGATCCTTCGTAAAATGTATTGGCCTGAATGATCATCTAGCATTCCTAGTATCAGGATCAGCTGCGGCAGACCAATATTTTTATAACCCTAATTCGAAAATGATTTGCATGAAATATAAATTAGAAATCGGAAAATTGAATGTTTGGGCACTTTTAGAACCCTCCAAACTTTTAAAACTATGTAGGGAGTTTAAAAAACACAAACTGGACCAACTCGAGCGAAATCGCTATCTCAGATGGTTGCAGATTTATCTTCTCTAGTAAAACCACAGGTGAAAGATGGGTAAGTGGGGGGCATCCTATTCAATATGCACTTACTAAACTGGAAGTGCCACTCAGACAGAGCTTAAAATGTGACCATTGTGCAATACTGTGCACCCACAGAAGTGTCAGTACTCTTTTTGAAGCATGAATTTTGTGGTCTTATGCTCATTTCAGGATTAAAATAGAATAAATAATAATAATATGGGCCAATAGATGTCTTCAATAAAATTCCTTATTTTATTTCAAAATTTTCTGCTGTTAACAACTACAAAAAAAAACGTATAACAAAGTATCCAAATTAAGGACTAGTTTAGCAAGCCTTTTAAAATGTCTGCCGTTTCTTTTATTTTTTCAAAACATTAAAAAAACCATCTGCTTTATTTCTAAAACCAAAAAAAAACCCACCTGTCCCAAATTTTTATTTAATCCATCTGTTTTATTAAGATTTTCTCATGACATGTTTAAAAAAAAAATAAAATAATAAAATTAAAAGGGAAATGAAACTGAAAATAGAACAAAAACTATATTTAAAAACACTCATAAATTTTTTTTTTATTTTATTTTAAATAGAAGTTTTATAATTTTTGAATGAAATGTAATAAAACAAATTTTGTTTGACATCATATGAGGGTTTGGAATCTATTTAAAATCTAAAACAAAAGACCATTAAATTCTAAAACAAAATGTTTAAATAAATAAATACGAATAACTTTTAACAAAAAGTGGTAGTTTTTTTTCAGATCATTTTTAAACATTCGCAGTATGGAAGTTAGTTACTTGAGTTGACTGATTTAAACACCTGTATCCAACTTGAAAATTTTCTATAGAATTTGGTTTTAGTAGTTAAAAATACCGCATGTGTAACAAAAATCTAAAACAACAACAAAAAATGCAATTAACCGTTTGAAAAAACGACCGTACTTACATAAGCGAGCTGTTTAACGCTTTAGTTAACCCTAAAAGGTATGACTTGGTCTGAATCGAGCGTCATTCTTTTTTTGGAATATGGGCATTTCCGCCAAATGGTCCACCGTGACCGAAAATTTAAAAATTATTAAAATCTGATTATTTTACGATATTGTTATGGAGAAATATTTAGATTTTACTAATTTTATAAGTTTACCCATAAATTTGTTCACTTAGATGAACAATCAGACTGCAAAGTTGTGCAAACGTAATTTCTTATTTGTGAGTATGTTTTATTGTATATTTTCTTTAATATTATCTTCCTTAAAAGAGGTGATATTTGATGAAAATTATTCCAAAAAAAATTTCTTACATGGTCTGTAATCTAAGGAAGAGTTCGAAGAGAAATATGTTATTCGAATTAACGGTAAATTTTTATTTTGTATTAATCATTATTCAGTTAAATTATTGTGGAAAAAATTTCACGTTCGAATTGTCACGTATCGAACCAGATTTTGGCTTAAACAAAAAATAGTACAGACGATTTTGGAACCAAACCAAAGACATTTTAATGTTACATTGCTATGTAAAATTCTGAAAGTAGTTTGACTAAAAAATTGTGCCAGGTTACGCTGAATTACTTTTTATACATGGCCACAAAAACTACTTCTATTTTTTTCACGTTCGAACCGCTACTTCTTTTGCCATTATCTTTGACCTAGAATCGCGCCCCCCATAAACTTTAGCATAGATAATAGTGCTTTCTTAGTGCTATAATTTAAGGGTTAAAAGAACGTAAAAATATTTGTTGTTTAAAATGTTGTTGCATTTTTTATGCGTACGACTGTCACGTTCAACACTTTGGAATTACCCATATATAGTAGTACTTATTGGCCAGTTTAATGTTATAGTACTCCAATTTTTAGCTAAAATCGTTGAAATCTAAAAAGTCCGATTTTATTTTCTATCTTGGAAAATTTATACAGTATAATTTAAGGCTTAGTAGAGGTTTCTTGTAGTCCAAGTTCAGCTTTAATCGTTGTTAAACATATAGTTCAATTTTAGATAGATATTTTCAAAGTTCAATTTTAGCCTTAATGTGAGAAAAAATATTGGCAGCCATGTAAAATAGGACGTGTGTGAGACAAAGGGTAACGCAAAGGGAACTAATTACAGGACCCTCGTGAGCTATGCTAAATAACGGCTGCAATAGGAACCTCCACCCGGGGTTTTGATCAATGGTCTTAATTTATTATGCCTGATTTAATTCGACTTAAAATCAAATAACCTTCTATCTAAATCTAATTTAACTTATGGAGCTTTATATACTTAGATATAGATTTCAAATTCAATCCTGGGCTGAATTTGGCCATTTTTTTACGAAATCAGGAATCTTTAGACTCAGTTAGATTTTTATAGTAAAATTTGATCTTTAGTTTTAGATCATTATAAAGTCTAATTTAAAGTTTAATCGTGAATCTTATTGAAGACTTATTTTAGTTCCAAATCTGAATGATTAGACAAATATTAATTGTAGATATTTAAAAAAAAATCAACTAAAATCTTTATAACGTCCAGGTTTAACTTCAGTCCTGAATATTTTTACATACCAAAATTAGCTTTATTTAACATAAATTTTATAGTCTAATTTTTACTTTAATTCAGCATTGTCGGTGTCACACCTACAAACACATTTTATTCATTCTGAAATCTTTATGATAGCCGAAGTTTACATAGACTATTTTAGCTTTGTGTTATTTTCAATTTCAACAGAGCAATTTTAGCTTTGATCTAAAAATGTTATGTAGTCTTTTTTGACCTAAAAGACCCCTTTTCATTTTATCTATAATCGATGTGTTTTTAAAGGCCACTTTCTGTTTCAATCCAAGTACTTGAGCCTCTTTAGGGTTAATACACATGCATCGTTTTTATTTAGAGTTTAATACGAGTATACGGTAATTAATAGTAAATTAAAGATTGTGTAAAAAAAATTGTAATTAAATGTGGAAAAATACACAAAAAATGGCAACAACAGCAAAAAAAATACAAAACGCACCTGTTTAAAGAATTTTGACTTTAACTTAGACACTGTCACTAACAAACACACACAAGCACAAACACTACTTTTTAGGATGCAAAAACAATTTCGGTTAAATTAAAATTGATACTTAGAATTATTTTATTAGACAAATGATTTTTTATGTTAATAAAAACATTTATTTAAATTAATTTTTATTAATAAAACGTTTTAATTTTTTTTTTTCAAAATTTTAAAGATTTTTTTTTATTATTTATAATTAAATTTCGTTTTAATTTTTTTATTCCAAAAAAGAATATAGCCCATGGTTGCACTAACACTTTAGTTATTTAGTTAAGTTTGCGTGTTAAAGAAACGAGTTGTTGCAGGCACGACGTTTTATTTTCAACTAAACATTTTCAATGCACATTTTGTTTCTCAGAAAAACCGGCAGATACCAAAACAAAAATCTTTAACGTAGCCAGAGATTCACACAAACACAATTAACCAACCACCTTTTCAAACATACAAACACTTTTGAAATTGAGTAAATCGGAGCAAAAATATTTACTGTTTGTAAAATATCTATCGTAGAGACAAGTTCAAGATACAAGATACATTTGCAATTGTATTTTTGGTTTTATAAATAAACTAAGAATTTCTTTTGCAAAACTTCGAATGCAATATTTGTTTGGTTAATAGAAAATGTGTCCGTAATTTTTAAATTTTTTTTAAAAATCTAAAGAAAAACTTTGAACTAGTGATTAATGTTGTCAGTATTAAATTTTTTAGTATAAAAGTTTTTTCTGTTTAAAAATATTTACTAGAAATCGGTTTTAACTCGACAAATGTTTACACAAGACTGTTTGACAAAAAGTATTTGTTAAGCTCACTAAGGTTGTTAAAGCATGGTTTATCGTTAGATACAATTAAGGTATACTATTAACCCGCTAAGAGGAGATGAAACTTTGTTTATGAAACTAAAATAATTTTTTTTTTAATTTAGTAGAAATATTTATGAAATTTTTAAAAGAGTTTTGGCATCTTGCCCTTAATGTCTATCTACTTTTGAAAAAGCATGTTATCATTTACCATTAATTTACCAATCGGTACCATTGTGCGACCCTAATAACTGCACTTGAAAAACATAAAAAGCATTTCAAGTTTCCAAACAGCTACAATGTGTATATAGTTGTTCAAATCTGTTCTAGATTACACTTTAACCTTCCCCTAATGGGTTAAAAGACATTGGGCTTAGTAGCTACAAATACAAAAATAAACATACACGTTTTTTCTTGTTTTTTAAACAACACAACGTATGCTACAATAAGAGTTTTTAAACAAGAGAGTTTAAACAAATGTTATCTAAAATGTTGCTAGAATTGCATTGCAACATGTTGCTAAGAAAAGAGAAACACTATTAAACAAATAATAGAACATTGATGCAAAGAAAATTAAGTTGATTTATTGGAAAATATTTCAATGATTATTAATTTATATGTCAAAATAATTGTATTTAATTGATTATTAACTTAGTTTATTTTATTATTACAATTATTTTGTAATGCACGAAATAATTATTTATAAAAACCAAAGGGGTATATTAGGGTTTATTGTGAAGCTAATGGGAAAGTGAAACGAATTTAAATGTCTCATACGTACTTAAACAAACATTCATACATACATACATACATACAAAGCCAATCCTTTTCAAATGTCAATTTCACCTTTTGTCCAGTCCAACACGTTACTTGGACTTGGTGTTTCTTGTCAAAGAACAAACGAGACTCCGACTACCGCTGATGTTTAGACTTACCCTATAGCTTATATGGATTCAATCTCTGTGTTATCACAGAACGCCTGGAGGCGATGCATTATGTAATAACGTAGTGAGAAATTATTAAAAAATTTAAATAATGGGATGTCTCTGCCAATTATTTTGCTCATACAAAGGAATAAAGGTCTTTTAACTTTGTCCAACTGATTTCGGGAGTTGATAGGCCTTATTATAAAGAGATAAAAAAATCCACTACAAGGGGGATCTCGAAGTAACTTTTTAGCCCGAAATACACTATTTAAATGTATTTTGTATTTTAAATAAATTTTAGTCGTGTATTAAAAGTATTTTGTATTTTAAATACACGACTTAAATATATTTTGTATTTTAAATACATCAAGAAAAATGTGAATTAAACAAGGCGAATTCATTACAGGTGATATTAAAAGCCCAGCCGATGACCTTTTTTACCTTTATAATTGTTAGATGCAAAATTTTTGTTTATTATCTTTGTTTCTGTTTTGTCATGTTTCTGTTTTTGACATTAGGTGCGTTTGAGTACTTTTACAGTAAAATGCAGTAAATGAGAAAGGTGTAAAATTTGCTCTCAGAAAAAGCTGTTGTCCAAAAAAGTACGCGAACGCAAATTTTGTAAGAATTCGTAAAATAAAGGCAACAGCTGATGACAAATAATTGAAGTGTTGAAAACTGTTAACACTTTTGACTACTTAACTTGTTTTCTTATCGGTACTCGATTAAATACTTTTTATAACACAAACATTTTTGGAAAATACAAACAAATTATTTTATGTAATCTTTCATATTTGTTTGTTTTTTATATTATTTGATGTTACTAATTTGTGGCGGGTTAATTTATTCAAAAGAACATGAATAGTTTTTTTCTATTGATTACTTAAGTACCCAAGTACTTAGCACTTTTACAACTCTAAAAAATTAACATAACAAAAAAAGTTTCAAATGTTGGTATTTAGCCCAGTAAATGATTCACAAAAAAGTTTAATTAATTAATATTTATTCACATTTTTGTTTAATTTTTATTTCAACTTTTTGTTTATTTAACAATTTTTTCACAATTTGTAAGCATTTTGTTTGTTACTTTTGTTTGTTTACCTTTTGAAACATATGTTTTTTTGTTTTACTAAATTTTACTGCAAAAATTTCTGCAGTAAAAATTTGTAAATACTCAGACAAGAACTGTCACTTTTCGCTCTCAATTTGTGTTCTCATTTACTGCATTTTGTGTACTCGAACGCAATTTCGTAAAATGCAGTAAAGTTCAGTAAAAAATAGTAAAAACTTTTGTGTTCTCGAACGCAGCTATTGTACAATGATTTTACAAAAACAAATTTGTTGTGGTTTTTGTACGAGTTGTAGGTGTTGTAGTACCGAGATTACCTGTAATAAATTCGCCTTGGAATTAACCATTTTTTAACTTAAGGGAATTTACAAGAAAAATGGCTGGTTTTGCAAGAAATTCGAGGTCATATTGACAAGAATTTAATATTCCAAAAAAGCCACTACTTCTTCATTGTGTTTTCGCAGGCCATTAATTTGTACTAAAAGTCAAATATCACATCTTCGTTAAAAATCGTTTAAACATCTTTGCCAAATTCAGAACTGAACGCTATTAACATATTTACACTACACAAGTTCACTGTTCAGTTTTGCAAACTTTAACAAATATCCAAGTAGTTTTGATTTTTGCACTTGATTTGTTCACTGTGTAAACAGAAAAAACACCTCCAAACACTACACAAACGCACTGTACATTGTCAGACTTGTCTTGAGTACTAAACTTCTGTAGTGTATGGAAGGCATAAGCTAAATCTAATTTTACCAAACTAGAACCGATTTAAGTTCTTGTTGAAAATTTTAGATTAAATCCGAAAAAAGTGAACACAGCAGATTAAGGTTTTGGACAAAAGCTAAAAAAAAACTATTTCTGGTGAAAAAAAAACTCAAGTAAAGTTTCCCACAAAATTTTCCTACAAAAATAAATTTTTATTGAAGAATTAAAGTGATCACAAATTAAACTTATTTTTTCAATAAGAATTTTCTTAATAATAGTTGATTTAAGTTTTTATCAAAATTCTCATCTGGCAATAAAGTTTATATTTTTAAAAATTTTAGCTGACTTCAGTTTCTACGACTTTCTTTTTTATTTTAAATCGATTATTAGGGAACTTTTTATTATCATCACATCATAAATCCACAGTAATTGATTGCATATTTCACTAAGTGATTGAATATCTGTCTGACAATCGTTTTTATTTAATCTTTTTTTTTTTCTTTTGTTCTGTCTGAACACATTGTATAGGGATTCTCTATGCAATTATTTTCTTTCATTTCTAAAAAAAAAATGTTAACGCGTTTTTATCAGCATGACGTTATAAAATCTAAAACTATTTTATCATATTTAACCATCTTTAAACAATACTCTTACTACGTTTAAATGCGTACATTTTTATATCTTTAAAAAAAAAACAAAAACAAAAAAAAGTAAAAGAAAAAGTAATATATGCGGCTGGGCCGAATCTTATATACCCTAGCTTATATTGCATAATCTCTATTGTTCTAAAATCCCTATTCCCGAAGCCAAAAATCCTAAGGTCTCATTTTTACAGAATGTTTGATCTCAATTTGATTCACTCAAAATATTATGTAGTTAAATTCAAACGAACCTTCATTTTAAACAACTTAAAATTCATTTAAAAAACGGATCATTTACATTTCATTTAAAACAAATGTTTTTACATTAATTTTTAAATTTTTTATTTATTAAACAGCATATTCCTTAAAATTAAATAGTTTTTACTTTTAAAAAATATATTTTACCCGACAAAAATCAAACTACATAACAAAATAAATGCGGGAAAAACATTATTTTTTGGTAGTTTGTTTTTTGAATAACAAACATAAATGTTAAAAAATGAAATTATTCGTAAAACAACTATATTTTTATTCAATTTTAACAGTACGGAAAACGAATTCAATAACCCACAATCAGTTACTGTAATAATTTTATGGGTGTTGTTTTGTGTAGTCCGTATCGAACCCAAACCTTTAATTCGGGACGGAACTTGTATGGGGGCCTAGTGAAATAATTGACTGATTTGGCTTATTTGTAATATTTAATACTCTTGTTATGTAAGAAATATCTGCGGGAAATCTCGTTCTTCTAGCTTATATGGTAAGGGCGCTATTGTGTATATATCTCGAAAACTTATAAAAAACTTATTCTGTTAATTTTCACTTCTAGCATTCCACTAAATTTATTTAAGTCGAAAGTGAAAATAAGTTCGCATATTCAAAACAGGTTTCAAAAATATTAGGTTTATGAAAAAAAATTAGAGTTTTATGGTTAAAATTTAAAGGCACTCGTAGTTTTTAATAAGATTTTAGTCATTTATGGACCGAGATGACTGAATTTTAATAGCAAACTAAAACATGTTATATAAATCTTTAAAAATCTAGTCCTCATAACATATGGGGCTTTCGAAAAATTAATTTTTAACATACTTACTGACAGACGGAAGAACGGACATCGCTTACTCAACTTTCTGAAAATCACTTTAATTCAAATCACTTGATTTCAAATCAGATGGGCCTTATAAAATAACAAGTGTGATATTGTGGTGTCTCGTTCTTCTGTTTTTTGGTGTAAATGCCAAATGCACAACGAGAAACAAAAAGTTAACGTGATTTTTAGAATAGGCCTGATATATTTTATAGGGTTTAAGATCAAAATTGCAGCAATTACAAACGAAATGACAAACTTATATACATATACCCTTTCCACCTGTGGTGAAGGGTGTAATAAACAAGAAAATCTTAAAGATACACGCAGATACATTTGGATAAAAACAAAATATCTAACAAAGCTAACGCTTTTATTCGTACATTCATTCATTCAGTTGTTCAATAATGTATCTCTATCGCACCACAGAAACTAAAACTATGCAACCGCAACAACGTCATCTATCTTTCTGTCTTTCATCCAGAGGTAAGAGGCAAAACAATACATTAAAGTCGAGTTCCAGAGGTGTGTTACAACTAAACTGATGATATTTAATTCTCTAAACTAAATAGTAAAACGCATTAATGAACATTATTCTGTATTGGATTACACTTGCTGGAAGTTACTAGCAGCAGCAGCAGCAGCTCAAAACAAAATTCGACAGATGCATTACGAACGAGTACTTTGTTTTAAAATGAATTTTTATTGTCTTTTATACGGAAAAGTGTTTGGAACAAAAACAACTACGAAAAAATTAAGATGCAAACAAAAGATAAAACACAACAAATTCAAATACTAAAACGACCTTCTAAATTATATTAAACACAGCGACAATAACAACAACTTGCAACAAGCAACAACAATATGTTAATTTAAGATTCTAGAAAATTTACACACATTCAACACCAGACGATAATTAAGAAAAACTACCTGAGTATCGAAAAGTGACAGCACTTTTCCTCTCTCTGACTGCTTGATCACTTTTCCATAGCAGTGAGGCGTTAATGTTCCCAAATAAGAAAACATTTCAAACATCTGAGGCATCTGTTTGTTCTAGGGAAACATACAAAGAACAAAACCACCTAAAAACAAAAGGAATCAAATTTGAATAATCACACACAAGTGTGAGCAAATAATCTATAAAATTTTTATAAGAAAGATGCACAAACACAAAAAGATGTTTGTTCATTAGGGCGAAATGTATTTTTAGGGTCCAAAGGGTATTTAGACAGTTTAGATAATTTACAGAGTATTGTTTACAAAATGACTAGACAAAGAAAAAAGGGATTTTTAAAATTCAAAGAAATTATTTATCAACATAAAATTAAAACCACCCATTAAATAAATAGACAAAATATTTAAAAGGGTTACATATAAAACCAAATTTAACTCGTGAAGTATAGCACAATATAAAATCTTAATGTAGATACTCTCGTATCAAAATTTTGATGAGAACTCAAATCGGCTGTAGTTTCTTAGAAAATGAGCTTTATCCGTGATCATTTTCAGTTTTCACCAAAAATTGATTTTTATATAAAAATTTCAATAAAAACTTAAATCGGCTTTAGTTTCTTAACCCTGGATGGTTACTGTTCGTCGAATCGTCGAAGCTCATTTACATTTTATCATATAACTTTTTTATGTATTTTTAAATTACGTTCTTTTTTCAACAACGCACAGTGGGGCCTTTTGACTTTTTTCGTTGCAAAAATCATAACTTTTGAACTGATAAAGATATTTAAAAATTTTAAAAAGCATTTGAAAGGAAACTTCTTTAGCTTTAATATACATGATTTGCAAGGTCATAGGTTAGGCGCGGCACTGTGCACAGTGTCTGCTTTCGACTGTTTTTATTACAAACATCATAACTTTTGAGGTAAGAAAGATATTTTAATAAAAATGAGTATCATTATTGGAGGCACTGTGCACAGTGGTTTTTTTGTTGAAAACATCATAATTTTTGAAGTTACCAAGAAATTTGTAATGGGGAAAAAACACTGGATTTTTAAATCTTTTAGGATCAAAATAAGTGCTCCCTTATTGTAATAGGCATTGGACACGTTTGACCTTTCTTGTCGCAAAAATCATACATATATTTTGAAGTAATGATATTTTTAAAATTTCTCAAACATTTAAAACACAACTTTTTGTGCTTTAAATGAAGTCTAGAAAAAATGCTACTCTAATATAACATGTTATATTAATATAAGTCTTTTTATTTATATAACAGATAAAAATTATTGAAATATTTTTAATACTTATTTTAATTTATAATTTTATTTTATAGTATGATATATTATAATATGATATTGAGTTATTTTTATTAATTTTTTTAATAGTTAGTTTTCTTCAAAAAAGTCATTAACATTTTGAGCGATTTGTAATAGACATAACATATCGGAGCTATATTTATATTCCTCCAAATCCTTTCGAGATCTTACATGTCTCCGCGATGAAATCAGTGGGTCTGAAGAGGCCGCCAACATATTAAAAAGATCCTCATTCTGTCTAATCCGTGAAATTTTGCAAGTATTCCATTATCTAAAGTGCTTGTAATCTTTGTTTTTGCATTCCTGGGCTTCTTCTGATAACTCTCCAATTGGTAAGCATTGATATTCAATTAAATTTTGGCCATGAGCCAAAATCTTATGGGCCGTAGGAGTAAGTTTCTTCTCAGGGTACTTTTGAGCCAAAAGCTGGGCAGTTTTTGATGCATAATCCTGAAACTTTGGGCCATTTACCATTTCTCTAGAGTTTATAACATTTAGAATAACTGCCAACCTTTTTATAATATGGTTGTCGACACCAGTAATTTGGGCTGTTACCTCATCATTTTCAAAAAACGACATGTTACCATCGTTAGTATTTCCATATCCCTGCTTTGGGCAGTCTATTTTTAGTCCAAGGTTCTTAAGAAATTCATTTTGTATAATATTTTTTCGAGCAGTTAGTTTTTCTTTTGGTGTTGCATTCTCATGAAAACTTTCTCCTTCTCTCGGAATTGTATACGCTAATTTTAAAATAAACTCCATGCACCTAATTCTGGCATGTAACGGAGAAATTCCATATTCATAGTTTTGCTCATCACTTGAATCATTTAAATTTTGAAAGTCCTTCTGTGACTTTTTCGCAAATTGCACACTTCAAAGTTGAAGAAGTATCTGTTATTACATTTAAGACTTTGCCATCAATCATTGTAAGACAAAATTCATAATAAATGAAAACCTTTTTTCCATTCTTCATTTCAATAACAGAAGGCTTTAGTTCGGAAATTTGCTTTTTTATATCGTTTACTGTAGACTTGTTTATTTCGGAAGACTCCTTTGCATATTTAAAAAATATCGGACGGCAAACATGGACTGACGATGGGCGAGGATTTCATAATGTGTTCTTAAATTTAAATAAATAAACAAATTCTAATAATTATGCCTACTTGATTGACACAAGAAAATATTGTTTATAAATAAGGCTACATACATACATATTTATAAGTAGGCACATATGCATACATTAACAGAAATATGTCAGTCAGTTCCACTTATATTTACATTTTTGTGCTGTAAGATAACATAAAATATAAAAAATATTAAAATTTTGGTAGCTTTTCTCCTTATTTGGCAATTTTTTTTTTAATTTTGATTGCAAAAACATCTTGGCTGTGGCAACGCTGCACGTTGGGTTGAATCGTGTTCAAAGTGGCTCTTATAATTGATTTTTTAGAATTATTATTTTTTTTATTAAATTTGGTACCGGATAAAAGCAGACAAAATTCTACCTCACTAGTACTAAAATGGTTATTCTAAGTTGAATACTTTTTCTGCAGTATACTGTCAAAGTGGATGCATTTTTTCTAATTTTGGATAAAGTGAAAAAAGTTAAATTTAAACTTCAAAAGATTTTGTTATTCGTGCTCAATTCCCAGTTTTTATTCTTGATAAAAGCACTTGAAATTTATTGTTGATGGGATAAGCTATTCCTATGCGCATTTCACTGGTTGCTTAGGCCAGATCATCAGGAAACTTCATCCATAAAGATTTTAGTAAAACTAAAGATATTAAACCAAATAAAACTGTTAAGCGTATAAGACTTATAGCAACAGTTCTACTTGTAATAATATCAAAGTTTAAACAAAACACATCAACAATAAACAGTGGGTTTATCTCATCTTACATTCCCCACTACAATTAGTTGAAATTCTCTCAACATTAATTGTAGTTGTAAGTAGGTTAAGAAAAACAAAATAAAAACAACAACAACTTTACAAAAGATGTTGTCAATTAAGTGTTTTTTAGGCCGTGCACTTGCCTGTTTATTATCAAAAAAGTAATTTCACTTTTTGGGAATACAAAATTTTAATTTCAAAAGATTTTGTTATTCGTGCTCAATTCCCAGTTTTTATTATTGATAAAAACACTTGAAATTTATTGTTGATGGGATAAGCTATTCCTATGCGCATTTCACTGGTTGCTTAGGCCAGATCATCAGGAAATTTCATCCATAAAGATTTTAGAATAACTAAAGATATTAAACCAAATAAAACTGTTAAGCGTATAAGACTTATAGCAACAGTTCTACTTGTAATAATATCAAAGTTTAAACAAAACACAATTAAACACAATTAAAGTAATTAATTTTTTGCTAAAAACTTTAAAAAGCTAAAATTTAATGATGGAACCTTCAACTTCAGGTATTTAAGTATATGGATAAAAAAATTTTTTTAGATTATTTTTGTCCAAGTGTTTTTGTTGTTGTTTTGTTGTTGTAATGCTCCAAATTTGGAGTATTTTCTACTTTTGATGGATAATAACTAAAAATGTTTGTAGTTGTTTGTTTTTAAACTTTATAATAACAAAAGTAAAATATTTAGGCTCTTATTTTAACAAAAAAAAGTTTGCGCATACTTGCTCGCCTTTCTTTAAAATAAGATTTTATGAAAAGACTCGCGCTGTTTGAAATAAAATGAATATACATATATTTTGTTATTACATTTTTTTATTTTGTTATTCTTTATTGTTTATTATTTTTGTTATTATTCTTATTGACAATCTGTTTTGTTTAATTAGAGATGTACGTTTTTTTAAAAATGCAGAAAGCAGGAAGCCAGAAATAAGGATTTTTAAAATTATAGGGAACACTTTGCTCGCAAATGCAGCCGAGAAAAGTCGAATAAAGATATTCTAAATAGATTTTTTCTCAGTTCAGATCCATTCATATCTAGTATGAATAAACAAATGTAGTAATGATAGTGAAGATTATGATGATGAAGGTGAGAATGAACAAAATGATACAGATGAGGAAGATTATGATGCAGATTGTTAAAACAATTAGTGTATAATATATAATTTTTTTCTTATATACAAACAAAATGCATAAAAAAATTAAAATATTGTTTTTTATTAACATTTTATACACATTTTAGAGTTAAAATCAATTATGTAGAAATATTTATATATGTGTATATTATTTTTAATTTATCTTTTTAATAATATATTCAATATATTTTAATTTTAAAATTTATTTGATCATTTATAGCTTTCTATTTTAAATTTACAATAAAATTTGTAAATTAAGCCCATTTTCCACAAAATTGAAGAAACGTTCCCAAACAGACAAAAAAATTTTTTATTTTTAATTTTTTTGTTTAATATGGTTTTTTTTAAGTGTATGACAATTATTGATAAACAAAAAATATTATAAAAATTTATTTCGTTACTTTTTTAAAAAAGTTGTAAAATTCTCGAAATCCTTCAAAACCCAAATTCAGACTTTAAATTAAGCTTATGTTCATATTTATGCAAAAAATATATTTATTTTTTTTTGTTTTTTAGAAAGAAGACAATATAGGCTTTCGTTTGCTTCTCATTTTTTAAAAAAAATCACTTTCCGTTTTAAAATTACGGCGAAAATTCTGAAACAAACTATAATTTTCCGAAAAATAAAAATGTCTATAAAATCGTAAAAAAAAATTTTTTTCCGCGATCTTTTTTTCAGAATATGCCTTTTTATGTAAATTTAACGATTTGAAAAAAAAAATTTCAAAAAAATTTAAATTACGGCTCCCATGAATTAATCGCCACTTTCGGTGTCATCGAACCCACTGTGCGCTGGCTATAAGATTTTAACATCTTTCTTCAAATTTCAAGAAAACCTGTAATTTTTTGTGGCCCAATTTAGCGAAATTATTTAAAGTACTGTGTAGTAAATGTGCTAAAAAAAATATGGGCGTGACCATTTTTACCCATTTTTAGATATTCTCTATTTTATTTGTAAAAAGTACCTAAATATAGGGTGTCTGAAAAACGGCAATTGCCAAAAAAGTAGGGTATCTGGTGGACATTTTCTTACTTATTTTAATAAACAATAGATATACCTTTAAAACAATACCAAAAAAGTAGTGATCACATGGCAATATTTCTGACACTTCAATTCTAAAATGTCTTTTTTTCTCAAAATCACCTTTTTTTGGACTTTCTAAAAAACTTTCGACTTTAAGAAAAACGTTTTTGAATTCTGATCAGTAAAAAGGTCTTTATACGATGTGTTCATTCATTTTACAAAATTTTGTCATCAAATTTTGTATTTTTGCCACGGTTTTTGGGAAAAGGCGCCACAGTGCGTGCAACGTTAGCTGATGATGAAAGCTTTAAAAAATAATAAATTTGAAAACACAAAAATGTGTTCAAATTCGAATCAAACTTTGAGGTAGACGAAGAACTTTTATTTGTTGTGTCTTATTTTATTTTTCAATAAAATGATTAACCAAAAAGTTGTTGTTGATTTTTTTACCTTAAATCGTTCCGTTAGAATTTTTTTTTAAAAAGTTGGTCCATTCGACGAAGAGTAACCTAAATGTACTAAAATGAAGGGCAACCTTTCAGTGTTAAATACTGCGTTTTTAAGAAAATAAGCTTTATCCGTGATCACTTTCAGTTTTCACCAAAAATCAGTTTTTATATAAAAATTTCAATAAAAGCCTAAATCGGCTGTAGTTTCTTAAATACTGTGTTTTTTGAGAAAATACGCTTGAACCGTGATCAATTTTATTTATCACCATAAATCGATTTGAAAATTTCAATAAAAACTTAAATCGGCTGAAATACTGTGTTTTTGAGAAAATAATTTTTATCTGTGTCACTTTAATTTTTCACTGAAGCTGAATCTATGACCATTTAACCAAAGATTGATTTTAACATAAATGTTACGACAGAAATTGTTTACCCACCGTCAGGGATGATAAATAAGAAACCCAATATCTTACTAACGAACTTTTAAAATTGTACTTTTTCGACCCCAATAGTACTAAATCATATTTTTATAAAAGAAAAAGTCTTGTTTCGATTAGACTTGAAATGAACGAAAAATATTCCTTTGGTTATTCTATTTACTAGGCTTTGGAAACAATAACTAATCAAATTGATTTTTCACTGTGGTCACTTTGGACCAAAAAACATAAATATTTTCGTTTTGTAAGTTTTGTAAAGCATTTATATCCGACAACGCTCGAAACTCGTTATTAATGGTATCATAATTTGCACTTTCATTTAAAAATATTTTTAATAAAAGCTGTTCTATACTGATTTTAACTGAAATCATATTTTCTGGAGTAAATTTTGCTAGCAAGTTTAAAATTTCGTCTTCGAAGTCAACTTTATTTCTTAAAGCCTCGCAAAATGTTATAAAGTATTATACTTTCAATGTTATTTCTGAATATTTAAATATCTACGATTTATAAATATCGTTGAGTGGCAAATGATTTTCTTCAAATAATTTGATTTGTCTAAAATAATTTAAATTTGTCTAAAAACTCCTTTTTCAAAAAATTGCGCCCCGTTTGACGAAACAAAAGCTTAAGCGTTCTCAAAATATGTGCATACGAGCATCTTGGGATGGCATTTCTAAATTTGTTGCGTTTACAATTTTCAATATGTACTGCAGAAAGAGGAAAAACATTTAATGAGCAGGAGTACCTATAAAGTCCGATAAAATAAAATTTAATTTGGCGTGTTTGTTTGTAATGTTTCAAAATATTATGAGTTTTCGTTCCAAAATAATCTTGAAATGAGAGGAAGTCGTATCTTCTGCTAAAACTTTTGCAGAAGTGGATTCCTATATCTTTAAAAACTTGTCAATAAAATCAGAAAATGCAAGCTTATATGCTGCCACTGATACTTAATTTAGAATGTGTCAAACAAGTGCAAAAAATCTATTCACAATAGCGGAGTTCAGTGTTTTAGCATTTTCTCCCTTTATATTCATTGGACAGTAAATACAAGTTGCCATTTTATATCAAATAATAATAGGTTTGAAAAATTTGGAAATAGTACCAAATGGCTTTGAATTGTACCAAAAAAAGTACAATTGTACCAACTTTATCAACCGTGCTCACCGTACACAATTTACGGTTAGTTTAATACGTTTTACAGCACTGCTATTTTAACAGAATCGCTGTTTTTGTTAATATAAACAGGGCAGGTATTGTTCCAATGTTAACAAACAGGAAGACATTTTTGGCAAAGATTTGTTGTACATATTTAGTTTTTCATGTATGCCATTGCTTTATTTTGTTTTGATTACGTTTTGTTATTACATACTTCTAAACAAAATATTCTCACGTTAAAAAGAACTTAAAACACTAAGTAAAAAAAACTTCTTAACAGTTTGTGAAAATATGTTTTTTGTATTCAACAGAGTTATCATAAATCAGTAGCAATGAAACGGAAGTTCGTAGACTGGTAAAGGCCGATTAACATAGAATCCTTTGTATTTACTTCATACGTCGCTTTTTTAACTCACAACTAAGTTGATATACACATTTTCTTATGTGCTTTGTGCCATATTATATAATTTAAATAAATAAATTTGTTTCGGTCGTGATCAAGGCGAATTCATGTAAACGGCAAGTACAGCAAGTACAACACCAAAAACACAACATTTTATTTTATTTGTTTCTTTCGGGGGTCTATATGTTAAAAAAACACAAGCAACTTTTGACATTCCTCTCTCTAAATATGAAAAAAAGTAGCACAGCTGTGCTTTCAACGCCACCTGAAAAATGAATTCGCCTTGGTCTTGATTAAATGTCCTTCATCAAATTATTAATTCTGTGACTCTCCTCCTTCTGTTACTGACACTAACAGTTGAAAAAAGCAACTTATAAGTACAACGGATTCTATGTGACTCGGCTTTAACAAAACTATAAAATTTCCGAAAAGCGAAACAAAGTGCAAACTACCCATTTTTTTTTTTTTTTGTAAAAATTTCTATATTTTATTTAAAATTTAAAAAAATAATTAAACTTTGTGTAACAAACAAAAACCCAGCTAACAAAAAATTAACACCAAATTATAAAAAGAAAATATAATTTACATATAAAATGCAGGACATTTCAAACTTCTGGCCTTGATAATACATTAGGAAATCTCTCTCATTATGAAACAAAATTTAAATTAAGAACAATTTATTTAAAATAAATTTGCCAAAATAAAAGCCATTGGATAACACAAATTTGGTTAGTAAGTTTAGAGCTTGGCCTTGGCCATGGTCGTATTCGTATTCGCCTTTGCCAAAACCTTTTCAATACTTAATTTGACCTGTGGTTGTTGATCTGCTGGCAATAGATTTCCCACGGCAAATATATTTTTAGGATCCAATTGTTGTTTAGTGGCTTTATATAAGTTTGCTCCCGTTTGCGTTACAGTCTTTGTATACCATTGGGAACGGATTTTACCCACACCATGATGATGTGATAGGGAACCGCCACAAGCCAAGATCTCGTCTCTAGCCCTGCTTTCTATGTGCTCGAATAGTTCGACAGGATTGGAGAAACCCTTGTAGTTAAATGCAAAATAAAAGTAAACACAGGCACCGGCATCATAAGTTTGTGTGACTCGACTGGAGATGGAAAAATAATGGATGCTTTTCGCATGACATTCCTGGAATAGATTAGTTTTGATTATTGCAATACGATCAGTTATCTTATGCATATTTTAATAGAAATTTTAGTAGAAGATTATTTTTAAATAAAAAAATATTTTTAAACTAGCTGTCCAGGCAAACGTTGTTTTGCCAAAAACCTAATTTCAATTGAAAGAAAGAGGAATAAAGCGCTTTATACCATGATGTGATGAAAAAACAATAGCTATTTATTTCTTTATTTCTGATCGTTACATATTCAAAAGTTAAACATAAACAAGGCGAATTCAACTACAGGTGGTGTCGGAACTACAACAATCCAAAAACAACAGAAACAACATAGGGTTTTTTGCATTGCATTGTTAGTGCCATTAGCTCGAAATGTCAACCATTATTAGCAAAACACTAACAAATCAAAACAATTAAGCCCGAACTGTCAAAATCAGATGCCGTTTCGACACCACCTGTAGTTAATTCGCCTTGAACATAAAAAAGTGATGAATTTTTTATCCTGAAATATGAAAAGCAAACAGAGACAATCAATTTTTTGTTATTTAATTTTTTATTATTTATTTGTTAAGTCAAAGTCTATAAAAAATTTTAAAATTTTTATCAGCGTTTTTTTTTATATGAAGTTTGACGTTTATTATGACAAAAAATTGTCAGGTGAAGACCCCATGTTAAGAAGAGCAATTGCGTGTACGATATTTTTGTCAGTCCGTCTTTAGCCAACACAAATAAGCTCGATGGCTTGCCGACGCGAGAACTTGCCACGTACATATAATTGTCCGTGTGAAAAACATGGTGTGCTCAAATCTAAGCCGCAAACAGACATCGTTTGGCCTTGTGACTTATTGATTATCATTGCAAATGCCAATCCAATAGGAAATTAAGCGCGTTTGAATTCAATTGGGACGTCTGTGGCAATCATCGAAGTTCTTGGCAGCAAAACATTTTCGTCTCGGAATTTACCATTCAAAAAGGTAGCTTCGATGACGTTTTTCATCAATTTTTAACGACCAATCGAGTACCATTGCATAGCAGAAGTAAAATAACCGGAGAAAAAATTTAAAAAAACCTAAACCTTTCAAAAGAATCGGTTAATTATTTAAAAGGGTATAATAGGGGGGTGCTTTTACCCCTTTTGCTTTATTTTACGACGTAAATGTTAAAATTTATTGCCTTTAGTTCCTTCAAGACTTGAAAGACATGGGTAGAGGGAGCATTTACCCCTTTTGCACTAATTGTTGGAATTTCCAAAAAATTTATATCTTAGAGTTACTTTAGATATTACAGTGTCTACATGCCAAATTTTAAGAAAACCCTTTGATTAGTTAAGAAGATATGGGGAATTAAAGGTTATAGTTTCTTCTAGATGTTACACTATTTGCCTGCCAAATTCCAAGAAAATCGGTTGATTAGTTAAGAAGATATTGGGAGGGGGAGCTTTTAACCGTTTTGCCCTATTTTACGCCCTCTAGCGATATGAAATATATATTTAGATCTATTTCGAATATCATTGTACACATAAGTCATTACGATACATGGTTTGGTAACGTTTCAAGTGACAATCAAAAATCATATTATGGAAAATGAAAGGCAGTTTGTTGATATTTATGTGGGAATGATATATAAGAAAATCTAAATGCTATATCTCCGGAACCACTGTGCCGTTTTCGTGCAAACATCACACAAACCATCTACAGAATATCCCCAAAGTACCCTTTAATTTTGGTTTAAATTGGTCGACCCGTTTTCGCAGTTAGTGGTGACATCAAAGTGTACACTTCTTTTTATATATATAGAAGATAAAAAAAAATAAGTCCTGAAATCAAGGCGAATTCATTACAATGAACATAACAGCCCTTCTCATAACTTTTTTAGCTTAAAAATTTTGATGTAGAAATTTTCTTTACTATAAAGATCATGAGATAGAGTTATGCTACCTTTCCCTTTTTATTGAAAAATACTATGTATTTTGTTTTTGTAAAAAGTTAGAGTGAATGTCAAAAATATTTGTTGAAAATATAAAATGGAAATTTTTTGTTTATAAAATATACACAATTGCTTTAAAAAGTAAATCTTGTTCCTCTATTGCAAATTTATTGTGGCTCAACTTATTCCTTACGCATTTTTAATTTCTTTCTAATTTCTATTTCATATTCACTTTTTTTATTTTATAAAATTTAAATAAGTTTTTTTTCCAATTTTTATTGAATTTTAAATTTGAATTAATTTTTCCACAAAATGTAAACAAAGCTTGACATTCAGTATACACACAAAAAAATAAACAATAAACAGATGACTCGAAAATGTCACCTTTATTAATTCGCCTTGTTACTATCTTTGTTTTTGTTTCGTTTCTGTTTTTGACATTCTAGGAACATACAATGTTATAATGAATTCTCCTTGCCTGCAATATTATATTTTTAAAAATATCCATGCTACTATCAAAGTAATTTTACAATACACAATTTTTAACTAATAAGATTTTGTTTGTCGTGCTTAATTTCCAATTTTTATTCTTTATTAAAATATGAAATTTATTGTTGGAGGATAAGCTAGTTCCTATGCGCATTTCACTGGTTGCTTAGGCCAGATCATCAGGAAACGCTGAGACACATGGATTTGGGACAATATGGTTCTAAGTACCTAATAGAACTTTGGGTGACAGTTAGAACTACATTTTTTCAGATAGAACCATGTGTTATTTGGAAGGTTGAAATCCTTAAAGTTAAAAAAGATTAAAGGTTAATAAAATAAGAGTGCCAATATATTTTAAATATCTACAGCCGTATTCAAAACGAAAATTTGTGTACTCCGACTATACTCCGCTCATCAAGTGAGCAACTAAAATGTTAATTAAGCTTAATCACCATTTAGTCATGAGGTTATTCAAAACACTTTTAAATCGCCCGATTAAGAAAAATTTGTACATCTTTGTTTTAGTTAAATTCAATTGAAAGAAATAGCAAATTGACAGCAGTTAATCAGGAGTTAAAAAGTCCTTGATTCGATAATCATAGTTTATTAAAAAGGGTTTTGAATTAGAAAAACTTAATCAGGGGATATGCAGTAACTAAATTTTTGTTTTGAAAAAGTGTGCTAATGTTTAGTTTTTCTATTTAAAAAGCAGAGTTTTTGTTAAGGCAGCAATGGGAATATATTCTGATTGAAATTTTTTTTAAACAAATTGTTACATATCGTTAAATTACCATGATATGCGCCAAACCAATTCTGAGCTGACGATATGAACATATATATAATTTTGCTTACCAGCTCTATACGCCGTTTAACATTTTGGCACAAAGTGTAGCAGCGATCCCAGGGCACCGATGTCTCAAAAGACTCAGCCACAATGTCATACGATAGTGCTAAATCCTTAATTAAATCCAAAAATTATTATTATACAACAAACTTAGAAATTTTTTAACTCACCCTCATATAAGCTATAACAAATGTCATAATATAGCCCCTTTCACCATTTTGACCACCACCTGTAATTCCGTTGTGTTTTCTCGCTATATTTATTATCAGCGACTCTTGACGATCCACATCTTCCACCTCACCTTCAAACAGTAAGGTTGCCGCACATATTTTGTTCAAATCCAAACGTTTTATTAGCGTCAAATATTTCTTTTTTAATGTATCTGTTATATCTTCACGCCAACCTTTTACAGGTTTTAGGCTTTGACCCATAACAAATTGATTGTTATCCATTAAGCGCACCGATGCGGGTTGACAGCGCCTTTCGGCTATTTCACGTATGAAACCAACTCCACTTTGAAAATTGGGAAATACTAAGGAGTTGTAGCGTTTAACAGGTGGCAAAGGTCTTACTTTCAAAACAACCTCGGTTATAACTCCCAAAGTTCCTTCGGAGCCCATAATGACATGGTTAAAATCGGGTCCACATGAAATCCGTGGTGCTGTGCATTCTTTTTCCAATACTCCCGTTGGTGTAACCAGTTTTACTTTTACCACCAAGTCTTCTATATTGCCATAGACATTTTTCTTCATGCCCGAAGCTCTAGTGGCCACCCAACCGCCCAAGGTTGAAAACTCATAGCTATCCGGTTCATGACCCACTGTCAGACCTTCTTTACGCAAAACTCTTTCCAAATCCTGGCCAGCTATACCGGCTTCAAAACATACTGTTAGATTCTTTCTATTTAACCACAACATACGGTTCATTTGCGTTGTATCTAAAACACAAATCATACGTTTTTCTTTTTGAGGGCAGGTTGTAGCTCCCGATACTGAAGTTCCGCCACCATAAGGTAACACAACCACATTGTGCTTATGAGCTAGCGCCACTAATTGCTCTACCTCGGCATGATTATAGGGCCAGGTAACAACATCGGGTATTCTTTGAAATTTATTATGGCTTAAGCAGTAAATATCGTATAAAGTTTGACCATGACAACGTACAAAACGATCTACACCTTCTTGACTATATGATATTTCAGTTTCATATAACTCCTGCAGGAATTCTTTATTCACGGTGGGCTGTGGATATTCTTGGGGCAATGAAGGTTTGGGTATATTATCATAAACGGTTACATTGAAGGTTTTGAGTACCCAATCGGTAAAATAAGGCAAAGCAGCACCTTCCAAGGGGTATCTAAGAGAGAAAACATAGGAGTAGAGTTACAATTAATTAATTTATTTAAATTACGGAAGTTCAAAAATTACATATGCTTGTGAAAAAAATTTTTGCTTTTTGCGGATACTAAATAAAAATGTTGCTGTCATTATGTGCGTTCGTTTACTTTTCCAGTAAAATCCAGTAGGAAGTAATATGAAAATTTTACAAATTTATGTGTACGCGAACGCATTTCAGTAAAATCCAGTACAAATTTGTACAAATGTTGGTGTAAACGAACGCAGCTATGGTGAGTTTGGCCTAGTACTTAAAATTTTCCGAAAAAAAAAAATTAACTGCCTGTGCAACAATTTCGAATGTTAATGTTATTTGATGGTATTTATTTTAGCTATTCTGTTAAATACAGAACAAATACAGAACATTTAGCTAAATATAGAATAATTTAACTTTGTTTACTAAAAAATAATCCACATAGTACAAAGCTTTAAAATGCAGTACTACTCTGTATAATACAGAACAGATGGTCATCGTGGGACAATGGCGCCGCACTTTAATAAACACAAACACATATTCATAGCCATATGAATTTTATTAAAAATCGGACTCTGCATTCAGAAAGTTCAGTTTTATTATACTTTTTTGAAATGTGAATAATTCATGTTTTCAAAGTTTTAGTAATATTATTAAAGGGGGCTTATTTTTTGATCGAATTATTGTTTGAATATTTTCAAAAAACAATAACAATATATCATGACAGGTTTGTATTTTCCTCAAAATACGTACGACTTGTGTGATCGTGTAAACTATCCTTAAGCAGCATGGCCACTCATCAAACTCACATTTTTGCAATTATGTTAGTAATAAAAAACTCACACATATAGATCGATGTGAATTTAACGAAATTCAAAATACTTTAGATTTTCATACAAATTTGACTCCAGTTTGATGTGTGTGCACTGAATTTGTACATTGAAGTTTTATTATTTGACAAATAATTTAATATTTTCCGACAAAAAAAAATCCAGTTTTATTTATTATTGCAACTTTTAAATGAAGTTTGAAGGCTGAATTTTATGTGTAGCTGTGCTAAGCTGAATCTGTTTGATGTGTGGTCTTGCCGCTTTAAACATCCGTTAAATATTTGATTTTTTTAACATTTTCCACTTACCTATCGCCTCGAAAACGTATGATATTATTTTTTACATAAAATTCTGAATCCTTGTAACCCCAACCATACCATTTAAGTACATCTTGCCTGTAAAAGAATTTACAATGAAAAGCAATAAATAAATAGGTCAATTTATTCTTATTTTAAATAATCGTTTTTTGCAAGCATAACAAAGCAATAACAACAACCCTCATAATAAGAGTTAAAACAGTTAAGAACTAAAGTACATAGTTTTGAACAAAAGTGTGTATGTATTACAAAAAATAAAAAAAAAAGTTCAGAAGGGGGTGTGTTTTATTGTTAAATTTTTCTGGTACGAAAACAAACCTTCTTTTGGGGAACACACCATTAACATCCTTTGATAGACGTTCATCTAAAATAAAGGACGCCTTCGCGGCGGCATTCACTTCTTTATTCTGGCTCGACTTTTCTGTAGACTTTTTTGCAGTTGTGCATTTATTATTTAATTTCAAATCCATTTCCGTTTTAGGAATATAATTAATAATACATTTATTTGTAGTAGCAGCCATTTTAGTTACTTAAATTGTTTTATTAAGGTATTGCAATTTGTTTAAGGATTTTCAGATTTATATTGATTTTTAGCCAGCACACTAGATTTTTTTCTTTAAGGATTTTTTTAAGGATTTTTATTTGGCATTTATAATAATTTTCTTTTAGGGGTTTTTTATTTAAAAACTATTATTCTTATTTTATTTTCTTTGTGTTATTTATTTTCTAAATTTGATATTTATATTTTTAATAATTATTCTATAATTTAATTGAATTTTTTCCTTGTTTTATTGTACAATAGAAATTCTAGATATTTTTGACAGCTTTCTTTTACAACTTGTGTTTTCTAACTGGCTGACAAAAAAATATCAAGGGGGTTTATTTCGGTCTCATGCTCTATATTAAAAGACAACTTTTACAGCAAAATATCTCTCTGTAAAGTTTTTTGTGTAAACGCACATCTACACACACACACACACACTCTAAGGCAGATGTAAGCCAGGGATGGTAGTGTGAGTTTTAATAGTGTACAAATTTGCTTCTTAAATTGTACTTTTTCAAGCTTAATTGTACCAAATAATTTTTTTATGTAGTCCGAATTTTTAACTAACAACACTATATTGATAAAAACGTCCTTTTGGCTAACGATGTTGTGGTAAAGTTCCCTGTAGCAACGGTATCCATCTAGGGGCCTACTTACTACTTTGGATTTGTAGAGTATTCCATTGTGTCCACGAAAGAGAATAAGAAAACGTTCTTGTAGAAATGTAGAACAATTTTTAGTTAATTATGCAAACAATATAAAACGGTTTATATTGCTGAGTCATATTAAGCAAATAGACATCGGTTGAAAGTTGTACAAATGTTTATTTTTACACTTTGTTACTTAATTTTGTTAGCAAACCGCTTTTGAGGGTCTATGGACAAAAACAACATTTTTTAAGGACTTTTTGAACCTTAAATCGGTATAAACCCTATGCTAAGGGGCCTTCATTAACGAATTTGGATCTACATTGTCGTCGTACTAATACATTGAGAATTGAATGCACTATGATAGTGAAGATCAATGATGCATTTTGAGTTTTTTGTTTTGGCCAAATTGACGATTTAAAAGACCCAAACTCTTTTTTTTAATATAGGGATTATTATGTTTGTATTTAAATAAATCCAATAGTAAAACATAGTAACAAAGAACAAGTGTTTTGTTTATTAATGTGCTGTTTTCACAACACAAGTGATTGAACGTGTAGTTAAATTTATATGGAAAACACTCAAAAAACTGAGTGCTTTTCATAAAAATTTTCTATGCGTTTAGTCACTTGTTTTGTAAAAACAGCAGATAAGAGTAAAAACAAAAATTTTTTTTCAATACAAAATTTAATTTATGTATGAAGCATTTTTATCACTTGACAGTCTACTTTGATTTTTTATATTTACCTACTTAAAATAATTTTAATTTAAAGACTAATTTCCAAATAGAAGTAACAGTTCTTATTTTAAAGGGCCAAGTATACAACACAATTTGTTTGACAAAAACAACGGGATGTTTTTGTAAATATTTTAAACTTTTTTATTTTCGTACAAACAAGCTTCATATGTTATTTTTCATCAAACCGCTTGTGTGGTTTATTTGGTACTGTACAAATAAAACAATTTCGTAAATAAAAGTAGTGTTCGAAAAAGTTAAGAAATACCATTAAAAAATTTATTCAACGATTAAAAGTATTTAGTTTAATTTTGACCTGAAGGACCAAAATAGATTTCCACAGGGCCAGCAAACATTAAAAAGTGCCGAAAATGGCCCAATTGTGCTACGTTTTGCATCGCTGGTGTAGGTCCATTATTTGATTTAA
The DNA here is from genome assembly GCA_963931875.1 of Pollenia griseotomentosa. Taxonomy (NCBI): domain Eukaryota; kingdom Metazoa; phylum Arthropoda; class Insecta; order Diptera; family Polleniidae; genus Pollenia; species Pollenia griseotomentosa. The sequence goes on along the minus strand of OZ007564.1, from coordinate 121,322,300 downwards.
AATTATTCATAGAAGTCAGGTTTATTGGCAGGTTTAGCCGCAACGTATCACCACAACAAAGAGCTAAGGTATTCGTTAGTTCCTTTTAACACTTACTCGTTATGTTATAAAAAAATATTTTCATACAAATACAAAATAATTTAAACAAAATTTCTCAATATGAGGTGACCGGATATGCAAAATAACCCCTTAGAAATTTGGTATTTTTTTATTTTGTCCCTGGTTAGTCATTGGTCAACTATTGTACTTTTAAGGATCGAATAGTACTAAATAAAAGAACATATATATGAACAAACTTTGCCAACCCTTATAGAAACACATTTATTATAAAAGGGAATAAGGTTTGAGAGAAAAAGAGTGAGAAAAATTTTTTAATTTGAGTGAAAATTTAGTAAAACTCTGAATTGCATGTTGTGTTTTTAATTGTTCTTACAAAAAGGTACAAAGTTTATTTTAATAAAAGTTTTTAGTTTAATTATTAGACATTTATTCTGCCCCTGCTTTAAAATGTTGTACATAGATTTTTCTATACAGAGAGAGATTTGTTTTGGTTTGCGCGCGCATTGTTTTAATAACAATACATTTTTACCCATAATTTTACCGGTGTGTTGTGTAGTTTTGTTGTTTTTTCTGATGTTTTTGTCATTTATGCACGTTTTACGAAACACATAATTTAACCCTTAAGACCTTAAAGTGTTTAAATATGCAGCCGATTAAAAAATTATAACATAATGAAACGATTCAAACAAAATTCTAATTTAAGCTCTATCGTAATTTTAATCGATAACAAACAGCCATAAAAAAATTTGTGGCATAATGCCGTTTCAATTTCTTAATTTAATTAATTAAAGACTTACGGCCATATTCATAAAAAGGTTCTATTTTAAGTTCAAAGTATGTAATAACTATAAAACGCTTTATGTTTTATAAAACTCTAATAAAAATGTGTATTCATAAACGTACATTAACAGCTTTTTAAGTATTAACTGCTTGTAGCGATTTTATGTTTAAGTACGGCTGCTTTTTTACGTTTTGCTGCCATTTTATTGCTAGTGATGCATGAAACTTCTATTCGGTTCACATGATATTCTATAATTAATATGGTTTTTTTATAATTTAAGATCTTAAAATATTCTTATAAAATAAAAATACATATTATTTTAGTTTCTGAACAAAATTTTGGCGAAATGTATTACTTTTAAAAAAAATTTTTTTAATAAACGAAAAGAAAGTATTCGAATAAAAAGTTTGCTAACTTTTTATAAACATCACTATTATTATGATTGCTTATTTTCCTTTTTTTAATATTGTTGAACAACAATTCGTTCTTTAAAACATAAAAAAACTAACGCATTCATTTAAATCATATAAAAAAATTTTTAAATATTATACAATATACATAACATTAAATTGGTTGCTTAAAATAAACAAAAATTCATAAAATGTATTAAACATGTCCATATTAATTAATAAAACTTTTTTTACATTATTTTTAAAAAACATATTTCACAAAAATAGTATCATAAAATACAAACATTTATCAAAATGTCATTTTTTTTTTTTTTTTGGTTTAAAGAAGGGTAAATCCAACAATAAATTTTCTTACTTTATGAATGGTTTATTAAAGGTTTAAAAGACAATTTTTCGTTTATGAATACAACTTTAGCAATATTGTCCTTAAATATGGTTAATTAATCATAAATAAGTTTTTATGAATACGGCTTTTAAAAGTCATCTATCTTTAATCTAAAATTTTTCTGTTTAATAATACCTATATAAGTTAATAAACATAACAATATCCTTAAGGTCTCTTTGTGGGTTAAAATAATTAATATGTTAAAAATTAATAATTTTGAATGACAATAAAATGAGAACATTTGTATCTTGTTCTTTTAGTTTTCAGGGATGGAAAATTTAATCACATTACACATTTTTAATAATTCTGGTATAATCACCGTAGTAGATAAATGACAATCGTACTAAAGTTTTTATCGCAAATATTTGTAATAAAATCGGTTTTTAATGATTAAAATAAAAGTATGACAGATAAGGCGTATTTTCTTAATATATGTAAGTAACAACCCATTTAAGTATTTTCGCAAAAAAAAACAAAATATTTACGAATACAGTTTTCATATTTTTAAATTTTGTTACTAAAAGAATAATAATTAACACTAATAACTTTTGATACGAAAATTTTTTTAAAATGAGTTATCCGAAATACTTTTCGCCTAAAAGTTTATTTAAAATATTAAATTAAAATTAAATTTGTCCAGGTTGGTGATCATGCTTTAATTACAATTCTTGAAATAAACATATTGAAAATCAATCAACTGCTATTAACAACCTTATTTATTGGATGTGCTAGAATATAGTGTACCTGAAGACTCTTTGAAATTAAATTTATGAAAATTACAATATGACCGCATGACAATATTGACCGCATTGAAGATAACACGCAACGAAATTTTATTTAATTTTTTAATGTTGTTGAAAAGAGACCTTAAAAATTTTTATGTAAAAATAAATTTTAATATGATAAATTAACAATATTTACGTTAATTTATTTTATATATAAAAAGACGAAAATAGTAGTAGTTAAACTTTAAATTTCTTTTTAAAAATAACATAGTAATAGCACAGTTCTAAAATTTTTATTTTCCATACCTGCTACTAAAAAATTTGTCAAAAAAACACCGTAATAAAATTTTTTTAAATTTGGTTTAAAATTAGTTGGATGTTTTTTATGTTTATTAAATTTTTAGTACCGTAGTTGATAAACAACACAACTTTTAAATTCCAGTTTTCCATCTCTGTTTTTATAAAAATTACAGCTGTTACACTCAAAAGAGGGTGGTGGGTGGTTGATTGAGTGGAAACATGAAGAAAAAATTGTAGAACCAAAAAAAAAATTGGGGTGGAAAAAGTAAACAATTTTACCTGCAACGTATGTTTTCGTTAAATTTTTACTTATATAATATTTTTTTTACTGGTGGGAATTTAAAAACATGTAGTTTTTATTAATTATTTAAAAAACGAAACAGAAAAATTCAATTAAATATTATCAATAATAAGAGAAAATTTAGGGTGCACAAATGCTTCAAATAAAAAGATATAATTGTTATATGTAACACGTGATCGAACGATTTTTAAGTTTTTCAGAAGTTATTTCAGAATTGTACAAGTTTTGTTTTTCTTTACATTAATTTGTTAATTCAAACGTTTTTTTATGATTTGAAAACGATTTTTAATAACTGTTGCTGTTACGACGCGAAAATAACTACTAATGCAAATTATTTTTTACAAAGTTTAATTTTACAAATGCATCTTTATTCACTTAAAGTTTATAATTTTTTTATTGGCATTTTTACTTTGAATTTAAAATGTTTATTTATTTACATTTAGTTACAACTCGTTATACTACGAAGCATTTTTAGTTAATATGCATACATAAATATTTTTTAAGTAAATAAGTTAATCATACATACATATTTAAACGATTTCCGTGCAAATACAATACAATTTTAAAATAAAAGCGAAAATAAAAAAAAAACATTTTTTTCTGAAAAATTATCACATCTTTAATTTCCTAAAAAACTGTTTTAAACCGCCTGACTGTATAATTTTTATATTTGCAAAAGTCAGCAAATAAAACACTTTACATCACAGTTTCAGATTTAAGCAAATAAGTGTGATATTTTTTTTCATATTTATTTGAAAGCTTCAATATTATATTAAATAGACAATTGATTTTTTTTTCTCAAAACGTGCTGTAAGTTATTGGTTTCTTTTGTAAAAAAAGGAAAATAAAACAAAAATTTTGAGACGTATTTGTTCAAAGCCGTAATGAACTTTGAAATGTTTGATTAAGAAAATAACAAAACTAAAGTAAAATATTTTAATTGTATTAAAATTAAATTATGTGCTAAACACTTAAGTTAGCAAAAATCTTAAATAGAAATAAATGTATTTTAATAATATTTACATTATTATTAAATAAGAAATTTTAAAAAAGTTGCTTCAAGTACGGACTCTTAATAAAAACAATAAAAAACATAAAGGTCATTTTATATTAGGAAAACTAAGTTTTCATTTAAAAATAATTATCAACTGAATAATAATAAAATTTGTATATGGTATAAATAAATAAAAAACGTTACTACATTTTAAATAACATATTTTTTATGTAGTTCTGCATGCAATTATTAAACAAATAAATAGAAGATTGACTAGAATCGAAACTCTCTTAAAACCAACAAATTCTCTCTTAAGCCCTTTCATGTGCTTGTTGTATGGGTACAACAACATTTTTTTAAAGCTAATTTCTCATAACTAACGGTAAGTTTTTTGTAAAACAAGATAGTAATGCAAAATGTGGCATAATTGGCCCATTTGTTGCTTTTTGAATGTTTGATGTCCCTGCGAAAATCTATTTGGCCCTTTTAGGTCAAAATTCAACTAACTACTTTAAGGGCCATTATTATAACTTGGCGTTAGCTTTTAAAACATAAATATCTGTTTTGTTCTTCGGAGTTTCTGATTTTGTTTTTTAATATTTTCACTCATTTTAAATTAAAAAAAATCTTGTTAATAAAATGTTTATTTACGAAATGGCCTTGTTTGTTCAGGACCCAATAAACCATTAAAGCGTATGATATAAAAAACATATAAAGCATGTTTGTAGTTTTTTGGACCTTTAAAGTATGAACTCCTTTACTTTTATTTTCAAGTCAGTCTTGTTTTAAATTAAAATTCTTTTGTAAAAATCAAAAAAACAAAGAAGGCTGCCAAATGTTAAAAATGCTTGATACATAAATTAAATTTTGCCATTGAAAAATAAACATCACTTAAAAAAAATATTACATTAACAAATTTGTGTTTTTTTCTAATTTAAAACGTAAATGAATGAAATAAAAATCCGTTACATTTTAATCAGAACATAGTTTCCATACAACTCTGCATGACTTTTACTAAAACAAACTAAACACACCTATGTTTTGTTCAAGTCGAATTCATTGTATGGGTACAACAACATTTTTTAAAACTAATTTCTCATATCTAACGGTAAGTTTTTTGTAAAACAAGACAGTGATGCAAAATGTGTTTTTTTGTTGCTTTTTTGAATGTTTGATGGCCTTGCGAAAGTCTATTTGGCCCTTTCAGGTAAAAATTAAACTAACTTCTTTAAGGGCCATTATTATAACTTGGCGTTAGCTTTTAAAACATAAATATCTGTTTTGTTCTTCGGAGTTTCGGATTTTGTTGTTTAATATTTTCAATCAATAACGAAATGTTTTGGTTTGTTCAGGGCCCAATAAGCCATACAAGCGTATGAATAAAAAAAATATAAAGCATGTTTGTAGTTTTCTGGCCCTTTAAAGCATGAACATATAAAGAATGTTTGTAGTTTTTTGGCCCTTTAAAGTATGAACTCCTTTACTTTTATTTTCAAGTCAGTCTTGTTTTAAATTAAAATTCTTTTGTATATATCAAAAAAACAAAGAAGGCTGCCAAATGTTAAAAATGCTTGATACATAAATTAAATTTTGCCATTGAAAAATAAACATCACTGAAAAAAAATATTACATTAACAAATTTGTGTTAATTTTTTCTAATTTAAACCGTAAATTAATGAAATAAAAATCCGTTACATTTTAATCAGAACATAGTTTCCATACAACTCTGCATGACTTTTACTAAAACAAACTGAACACACCAATAAAAAATTTTCTGGCTCTCTTTTATTAGCACATGGTTTTGTTTTGACATTTTAGCAGCAATAACAATAACAATAACAACAGGTAAACATTTATGTACCAGCAAGATTTTTGCTTAAATTTTAATTTTTATAAGAAAAGTATAAAATTAAAAAACAAAAATGATTAGCGAGGAAGAAGCTGCTAAAAAAGAATGGACAGATCAAGAACGTTTAGAACTGGCTTCGAAATTAGACGCTGATTTGGATGCTTTCATTGATAGTTTGGAAAAGAAACGTTATGAAGAGGGATGGCCAGAGGATCGTTGGCAGGAGGTAACAAAAACACGCAAACTAAAAGACAATAACATGTCCATAATTTTTAATAGGAAATGGATAAACATCCGTTTTTCATGAAAAAAGCTCCTCAGCCGGGTGATGAAGTTCATCCCATGTTTGAGGGCCTACAAAAGCTGAAATATGATCCGGAAGAAAATACAGCGGAAGATTTAGCTTTGAACTATAAGGAAGATGGCAATTTCTATATAAAACATAAAAAATTCCGCATGGCTATTTATAGTTTTACCGAGGGTCTGAAGGCAAAATGTGATAAGCCTGAGGTGCAATCGGTTTTGTACAATAATCGTTCGGCAGCACATTTCTTTTTAAAAAACTATAGGTAAAGTACTTTAACGCTGCATATAAAGAAAAATGTTCAAACAATAAATCTTACAGATCTTCCCTTGATGACGCCTTAAAAGCTTTAGAGTACAAACCCGACTATGCCAAAGCACGCTGGCGTGCTGCTCAATGTGCTTTTGAACTGTATCGTTTTGATCAGTGCAGCCAATTGTGTGATGAGATTTTAGAAAAGAATGCGGACGATAGAAATGCCCAGGAATTATTAAAGAAAAATAAGCTAAGAAAATTAGAAAAGGAACGTAATGAACGCAAAGAGGCAGCGGAAAAAAAGAAAAAAGCTCAAACTTATCAACGGCTTTGTAATACTTTGGAAGAACGTAAAGTTAAATATGACGACCAAAGATCGGGGAAGCAAGAAATAACAGAAGATCTCTTGAAACCAAAATTTTTGCCTTTGGAAGACTATCCTGTGCATGTAGATGAAGATAATAAGACATTAATATGGCCTGCAGCATTTTCTTACCCAGAATTTCTTTATAGCGATTTTCAACAACAACTATCTGAAGAGGCAACGTAAGTAGACATACATGTCGTTACCTAAAACGCAAAAAGCCCTAACTAATAAAAATTAAAAATCGTCTTTTTCTTTGATTCTGATCTGATGTATTGCATCAACACAAATATCTACAAATTTTGGAATCTTTCGAATAAAATTTGCGCCTTTATTAACAAATAACACACGGCCCTATCTACAAATGATTATATGATAAACGCTAAAAGGCCTAAAGCTTCGTACTGACGGTGGTCAGATCTTACAATGTTGTCATTAAAATTGACTAAAATTGTCTTGCAACTGTGTGAACATTGTACGCTATTTTCATTTGCCGGATGTGTTAAATTAATGCATCTGACCATGGCACCATTGTCAGAAAAATTACAACATTGTAAGATCTGACGATCGTCTGTAGGAAGCTTAACTAACAGTTTGCATAATATGCAACATTGTTAATTGTCAAAACAAGTAGCAGGTTTTACAAGAAAAATAGAAGAAAACAAAATGTAACAGTTTAATCAATTATAATTCTTAATAGTTTTTGCTTCTCATGTAAAATTTTCAAAATGTACGATAGGGCCTTTTGCGTTAACGATAACGATATGTGTGTACAAGGTTTTTTTGTAATAAATTAAAATTTAAGTTATTTATTCCTTTCATCCTTTTTATTATTTAAGAATGTCTGATGTTATTGAATCATTATTTGCTGAAAGTTTACCTCTAGATAAAACCAATAGTTACCGTCCTGATACAGTTAATGTTTATTATGAAAATCGTAAAGTTGGTTGTGTTCATAAAGTCGATCTGTCAAAATCTATTAAGGAAATAGTGCAAGAGAAAGGGTAACATTTTAACATGTTTTTTTTTAAATACTGGTATTAAAATAAATTTCTTTTAAAATTTAGCTTTTTTGTTACTGGTGGCTCTTTGTTGTTTTATATTGTGCCGAAAAATTCAGAAGTTGAACAGAAATTTATACATGCCGAAAGAAGATGTTTTCTTAAATAAAGAATAAGGTCTGAAAACGCTTAGGAAGTTTTTATTTGTCTGACATGTTTTATTTTTAATTTAGAAAAAATAAAAGTGGTTCAAGAAGAGTTTCTAATACGTCATAAAATACTAAAATTTGCTTAGAGGTGTGTTGAAGAGTTATTATAAGAAATAAATTTAAAATTGTTTTTTTTATAAATTTTTATTATTACATTTTAGAATATATCAAGTCAATCTTTTGGATGGCATTAGCAGGTTTCTATAGACCGTTTCAAATATTTTTATAACAGCAATCTCTTATTGTTCTTAATAAATATTGAAAGTAAACCAGTCATTTAAGTCGGCAACAATTTCATCTTAATCATTCGTAACTTCAAATTTTGATTTTACCTTTTTCTTTTAATTTTTAAATTTTGAAAGTCTTTTTTTATATTTTAAACCGAAAAAAAATAAAAAGGATATCTTTATTAAATATATATTTCAATACAAAGTATATAATATTTTTGTACACATATACACGTGTATGTAAGTAAAAACTATTAATAATTTCATTATAATTAATACAACAAACAAGCCATAAATGCATTTTAAAGATTAGGATATAAGTTAAAAGCCTTAAAAGTTTGTATTCTGGCAGTATTTTATAAAATTTTAAAAAGCATAAATATGTATGTATTTTAATTGGGCAGTTTTTTTTTAAGTATAATTTCAACAAGCAAAAATAATTATGTATAGTTTATTTAATTGGTGGTAATCATTATTGTATTCGAGCATTAATTTTAAGTCTTAAATTTGTTAAATATACTAGATTTTTATATAATACTGTTTACATTACTTTAATAAATGTTTTTTACTTTAAGCCGCCACTTCTTATAAGATTAAGTTAATGATATGTTTTGTATAGATTAGAATTATTAAGCTTTATATATGTCTATTTTTTTTTTATAAAATTTAGAATTTAGCAACAAAAAATTTAAATAGTTTAACAAGCATATTTAATAGTCAACAACGTTTTAATTAAAAATTTTTATTTAACTAAAATCTTTATTATAATTGAGCTTAAGTTTTGAAATATTTGTAATTTTGTAGATGTATGCATTTAAGTAGATATATTTTGAATTTAGTTGTAATTTAAACAACCATTTTATTCATCATGAACAATTATATTTTGGACACAACTGATTTTAGGCGTTAAACATTTAAATATTTAATTTTAAAAGCAATTTTAAGCTGTTTAGATATGTTTTATATAATTTATTTATTTTTAGGTGATATTTAAATAACTGACCTAAAACTTTTATTAAAAAAAAAAATAAAAACATTTTTTTTTAAATTTTATTTTAAATAAAAACGAAATTAAATTACAGAAAAATATTTTACAGCATTTTCAAAAGTTACAAAAATACAAATTAAAACCAGATTTAAATTTTTAGGAATTTTTAAATTCTATAGCTTAATTTATAAAAACGTACTAAACTAATATGAAATTTAATTTTTAAAGCGTTATACTTTGTTTAAAGCCAAAAATAAAAATCTTAAGAATTTATTTATTACAACTTTAACACAACTTTAGATATGTTTTTTGCTTGACATTTAAAACAAATAAAACATAAATAATAAAGAAAATTTGCATGAAATTTTCAGTACTAATTATCTAGTCCCTAAAATAAAAAATAAAGTAGCTAAATCAATTTCAAAGCATATAAGAATTAAGAGATCAGAAATCTAAGCTTCAATTAGGAACAGGTGGCCGACTGAAATGAAGCAAATTTTCGAATTCGATTTTTTTTCTTTTTCAAATTCGATTCTATATAAAGCAATTAAAATATATTTTTAAATTGTAGCTATTTAAACAAAAAACAAATTAGAGCTAGCAACATAAAATCCTAACATTTCACAATATTTAAGTTATATTCGACCCTCAAAATTCTGGTGTAGGATTTCTTTGCAAAACGTTATTAATCTTCAATTTTAAAGGGGAAAAATCTATTTTTTTAAATCTTGGTAGGGAAGCAAACTTTTTAGAGCCCATAGCAGCACTAGAGCCAGACATATCCGAAGTAGATACTGGCGATTCTAATTTGGTAGATTGTGCCATTAGATTTTTTTGATTTGAGCTTTGATTAAGCTGCAATTGTTGCTGCAATTGGTGCTTAATACGCATCGACTGTTTTGGTGCCAATGTAGCGTATTTGTGTAGCAACCTAGTGGCATCTTTTGTAGCTTGATAACAATTTTCATATTCTAGTTCGGCTTGTTCCAATTTAGCAATACCACTTTGTGTTGTCGTATTTGGATAGTTGTAAGTAGTTGAGGCAGCTTGATTAGAAGATGTATTTGTTGTGGACGTATCATCAAATTTAAAATCGATTTTTTGCAATAGAGCTAATTGTAAAAGTTCATTATGTATTTTTTCTTTAAGCTGGGCAGTTTCAGTTATTTCATTATATGATGACTTCTCAGTATTATTATTATTGTTAGTTTGAAGTTGTAGTGATTTTTTGTTGGTTAAATTGACAGTGTAAACATTTTCGGAGATTTTTTGGGCATTGGCTGACTTTTTCGATTTTGAGGTGTTAATGGTAGGAGGGCAAGAATTAGTGCCTGATTTCTTACGTTGTTCCAATATTTTTTGTGGGGACGATATGTATAAGTTTTCTTTCCGTTCACGTTTCATTTTGATGCTGACCAAATGCTTAAGTCCCACATTGGAAGAGACAGATTTCTATAATAAAAAAGATAATAAATAAGTAATAAAATTAGTTAATATTAGAACTAATTAAAAACTTTCAGAAAACAGAAACTTTCGTTTACCTCTTTTTCCATTGACTTATGTGACGTGGGAGTAGTCTGTTTGGAAGGAGTATTTGAATGTCTTTTCATTTTGAGCGTATCACAACTATTTGGATAATATGAAGGTATTTTGTCATCAACACTTACAATAGATTTGCGTGGTGTTTGATAAAAATTTTCCTGTTCTTCTAATCCACTGGGAGATTGTTTATCGGCAGGTGAATCGGTTGGAGTACTTGTGCATATATGAGCCGGTAAAGGTTGTTCCAATTCTTGAGCTGCCTTAATGGTTAAAAGATTTTCGTATAAATTTCCAGTAAAATTGTTGCTCAAAGGCGGCGTATTCTCATGATTTCTAAATATCACAGCACTGCTATTCAAAGGCGAGCCACTTTGCATATTTTCATAAATATTACTAAGATCAGATTCTGCCACAGGCAAGGGAGTCTTGCGCAAAGGCAATTCATCATAATCACTTTCATTAGGTGCCGCGGATTTAGAAATTTTTTTCATTAATTGAGGTTTTTGAAAGACTTCTTGTTGCAAGTCTTTAATCTCTGTAACTTGAGTATTCGAGGACGACGAAGAGGTTGAAGATGAGCAATAAGAACCGGTAGAATAACCCGATGTAGTAGAAGATGTCGTTGAAGAAGTGGTAGTGGCAGTGTTCTCCTGGCTATCATGCTTCTTGCTTATTATAGGAGCCATTACACAATAACCTGTTAGTTCATCTTCCATTATAATTTTATTTCGTTTTAATTTTTGTATAGAGGGAACTGCGCCATTGGCTCCTATTAGGTTTATAGAAGAAGTATTACAAGCAGAAAAATTAAAGTTTTGTGGCAATTGCCTAGAAACATTTAAACTCTCCATTGAACCAGACTTTGATTTCAAGGCCTGTTTCCTTGCCATTACCAGCAAAGAAGTGCAGGGAGCTATAGCCGAGTCATCCAAACTTAAGGAGCTATAATTGTGAGCAGCAACCACTTCACACTCAAAATCATCATCTATATGAGCGTCCAAGTCGCTAGAGCTGTTCAAATGCAATAACGCCGCAACTTTGTCTTCATCGAAAGTATCAATGAAATTAATTTTGGACAAATCTGGACTAGAGAAACTATTGCGTTTGTTGGGTTTTTTACAAGGCAGTGGTTGTTTCACAATTTCATTAGCATAAATCGGCTGGAAAATGTCAGCACTTTCTCCGCCATTTATTATATCCTCTATTGTGCATGTGGGCGTTTCACTAACACTTTCCGCTCTCTTCGAACGCCCTGCTCCAAAAATATTCTCCAGTACATTTTTATATTTCTTCTTTTTGGCCAATTCGGATTCCGGATTAGTATTTGAGCGTGGTATATCACCTAAAATGCCTAAAGGATCGGACTCAAAGGTATTGAGTCTTTTACGATGTGACGGTAAGGGTGGCAAGGGTGGAGGAGAATCTATGTGTTCTTCAACTATTGCGTGTATGTTGGGCGAACAAGGGGGTTTCATTTCTTCGTAGATGCCAGAGGCAATTGAGGTTCGCGATAAGCGACGTGACAAACGCGGTGGTATATGTCCTTCAAATATTTCCTCATAGATTTCCGAGGCCCGAGAAACACGTCGTGACCAATTGATACTGTTATTAGCATCTGGTATTTGTGGTAGGGGACCTAAAGCTGAGAGAGCATCCTTGACAGCGCTGAAATTAAAAGTTAAGTAGGTAATTTAAAAAAAACAAATAGGAGTAAGATCCGATTTCAAATTTTAGATATATAAAAATCAATTAATTCCTTTGGTTAGCAAAGAATAAGTAAAATGAAACATTAACAGAAAGATAGACTGAGCTCCAAAACACAATTCTACAATGCAACTGTGTAGAATTGTAAAATGCTATCTGCACCAACAAGGTAATCGATGCATACACAATAAGCAAACTGTGCACCGTTAAACTTGATGATAAATTTTTTACTTTGTGTGCAAAGTAATATGATGTTTTGAAACAGAGCCATACCATATATTGTCGTAGTGTCTAGAATAATTCAAAAATACACATAAGTATGTATTTGAAGATTTATTGCAAAAAGTTGGCTAAAGCAAAAAAAAAAACACTCATACTTTTGCTAAGCAGAGGTACTTAGTGCAAAAAATAAAAGTTTAAGCTGATTATATTTTTGATTTATTAGTAAAGAAAAATATTAAAAAAGGGCCCTTTATGTAAAGCAATTATCTGTTGAAATTAGGCAGAGGATAAAACTGTGAGAAATTGCAGAATTGGTTGGAAAAAAATAAGTCAACAGTCCATGACATTTTTTAAAGGGCAAGGAAAGATATTAAATGGGAGGAAAGTGCGTAGGGAATTAAAAGTAAACAATCATGATCCTTAGAAAACGGCAAAAGAACTTAAATAACGTTGAAAAATCAGACTGGAAAATATGTTTGCTTAAACATACTTCGCAAACATTTCATTATCATTATCATTTCATTTTATTTACTTAATCGAGCCCATAGGGCCATATATGATATATACAATAATATTTAATAATTTGTACAAAAAGATTCAAATTTTTTGAAACTAAGAAAATTAATTTTTTTTTTTTTCTATGAATTATTAAAGTATTCCAAAAATTTAGGTCGTATGGTTGATATTGCATAGCTAAAAGTTTTACGTTGTCGTGGAAGTCTATTCCATATTCTAGCTGACTTCACGAAGAATGATTTTTCGAAAATACTATTATTTATTCGAGGTATGATTATTTCAGGGTTACGAATGGAGCTAGAGAAACGAAAATATCCTCAAACAGATGTAGGTTTACGTGTTTTTACAAATCGATATAATGTAAGTAAATGTACTGTGGAAATGTACAACCTATGAAGTTAAGTGAATATGATGAAACCGGATCAAAAATTTTAACACGATAAATATATCGTAATATACGATTATATATTATCCGCAATTAATTAATATTAGTTCGATTAGTGCTGCCATACACTTCCAAACAGTAAAGGATACGTGTCATAAGTAAAGCATGGGATAATTTGATACTAATATTAGTAGGTATGTAGCAGTCCAAATTATATAGAATAAGTAGAGAATAGCCAACTTTAGCAGCTACTGCCGATATATGTTTCCTTAAATTTATATCCCTATCTAGTATTACCCCAAATAATTAACAGTATCAACAATTGCACACGAGTATTGTGAAAAACCACACTCATAAAGTCTTCCGGGTTTTCAATAGAGCCAAAGACTATGGCTTTTGTCTTATATGGATTAAATTTGTAAGCCTTTAAAATAAAACAGATTTATAAAAGGACTATTAAACAAATTCTTATAGAAAATCCGTTTCAAAAAACCTGTTTTATTTTTATACCCTTCACCGATGGTAAAGTTTGTCATTCCGTTTGTAATTTCTACAATATTAATCTTAGACCCAATAAAGTACATATACCTATTTTGTGTTGATTTTACGGTGTCCATCTGGGGTTTTCGAATACGGAAAAAATTAATTGTTTTTACATTGTTGATTTTCTTAAAGTTCATAGAGATAGAGCAGTATATTTTACAATTTTTCTTTTTGGCGCTTGTTTAATTTTTTTTTTATTTTCTTCGTTCTGACGTTATACGGGTTTAATATTTGAGAACATCGTTTCTTATGCATTAATATACCTTCTAGTTATTATACAATGGGCTTAAATGTACATAAGAGGGTATCACCTCAATTTATTTTATATCTACGAGATGTAAAATATCGTGCTGTTTTGTCCAATTTTTTTTAAAAGAAATGTAATTATAAATTGTTTTGTTTCTACTGAACATTGGACAGAAGTTTTATTGGCTTAAGGACTTTGATATTAAACCGGCAACAGGTCCTACATAATTCTGTAATTTCTGATTTGATTATCTACCTATGTATGTACATTTATCGTTTGAAAAAATGTATGTACTTGCATACCTTTCAAATGTGTTTACTGGCTAAGAAAAAAGCATAAAATATTGTTCTTGCTATTCAGGGGTGTTCTGGAAATTGAAAACGCCAAACGTAAGAATTTTAAACATGTTTTTTAACAAGATTTTATTTAATAAGATTTTTACAAAAATTAAATTTTTACCCGAAAGAAAAATTGGTTAGTAAATAAGTTTCAATATTAATACAAAAATTCAATATTAATACAATATTATTATAAGTTTCAATATTAATACAATATTATTCTAACTCACCACAACTCCTTTTGTTTATCCTTCTTTATATATAGTTCCCCAAACAAGCCAGGACCACGACTATTTCTTTTCTGTTCTAAAAACACTTGTCGATATAGTTCCAGATTCTTAATCGATTTTTTAATCCATTTCATATGTTTGCGACAACTCATTTCCGTATCTAAAGCAAAATATATAAAACAATCACGACGATTGTGTGTCCAAAATAATCCATAAGAATGTTGCTTAGTACGCGAGGTAGCCAAACTGATGGTCACACCCGGAACATTAATCGACACACTTAGTTGAGCCAGTTCTTCATTGTCGTCCTGGGCCACAGATTGAAAATTTATACGCAAAAAGCAGGGTAAACATTTAATTGCTTCAATTTTCACTTGGCATTTTGTCCATGTTTTTAATTTCAATGAATCAGGGCGTTTATCATAGATGTCCAGCTTAACATCCATGCACATAGAAATTTCATTAAACTCCATGTTTCGGACAAAAAAAACACAAAACAAATTTTAAATTTCAAGCAAATTTTTTTAATAATTTACTGTTTTATTTTATAAATTTAACATTTCTGGTATAAAAAACTACTTGCTAAAACTTATTTGTAATTTTTCTTTTATATTTTCTCTATTTGTTTCTTCTACTTGTGATACCAACACATACACAAACTATGTGTGTGTACAACAACAAAATGTCAAAGGATTTTAATTCCTTGATAGTAATGCTGCCAGATATTTGTTTTGGTCAAAAAGAAATTTGTAGAAAAATATATATGAATTTATTTATTAGAAAAAATCACGAAAAATATATACATTATTAAATAAAAATATCTACTTTTATTTCGAGCTTGAAATCATTACTGAAAATAAATTTTATATTATTCTTTTTATTTATGTCTATAAAAATAGTTTCTTCCAGACTATTTGACAAACTTAAGTTAGTTAATACAAAATATTAAATAAGAAGAATAATATGAAAAAAGTTTTTATTTTAACTTAAATTAATCAGTTATTAAATATAAATTTAAAAAAATGTTGAATACCGCCAGTACTTTTAAAGAATTAAGAGTTTTTTCCTGAATACAATTTTTTTTTTTAAATTTGGCTCTATGAAAAATGTTAATTTTTTTTAAACAACAATACACTATACAATTTCTTATAATTTTAAAACATTACTTTCAACATGATAGTGAACCAAAGTATAACGTTTGAACCTAGAGCGATAATTCTCCATTAAAGGTTTAAAATTTACTATTGATTGCACTCAGGCAAACAACACAGAAAAATCTTCTGTATCCTCTTAAGACCCGAACATTAACCCACTGAATTTTTACATTTCTTATATATTTTTTATTCTTTTTGGGGAGCAAATAAGACAACTGTATATTTTTTTTTTAAATTTTTTATTTGAATTCTTAGAAATTACTGGTGCACATATGTGTACCTCAGGTTTTAAAATATGAATAACTTCAACGTAAATCCTTAATTTCTTAAAATTTTAACTGAACCGATTGAGTAAAGGGCTTATTAACAATTTTTTTTTATCTTATAAGTGTAATTTAAATTTCGGTTTTTATTTTTTTTTAATTTTTTTTATTTAAAGTGGTAGAAAAAGAGGTGCACATATGTGTACTTCAGGTCTTAACGATTAGTTATTGAGGAAAAATGTACAAGCAGTGTGGTTTTTTCAAACTGTTAAATTCAAATGTAAAAATAATGGCTAAAACTTTCTTTCTTTTCTTCAATAAAAAACAAACATTCAAAGATTTTTCGAAATAATAAATCTGCCATGCCAACCTTTTCGTATCACTAGATTGAATGTAAAATAATGAAACACGTTATTGATTATTGGCAAACAATTACAGAAACGTGATGTTTTTATTGCTTTTTAGCCGATTTTAGCGGGTAAAGCTTAAAAAATTATACATTTTTTTAATAACTTTCATAATATTTTCAAGATTAGCCAGCTCAAAGTCGGTATGGTAGTATGCATTGGTATATCCATGGTGAAATTAATAATTATTTCATCAAGGGTACATCCAAGGTACATTTGTGTAATGTGTAAATGTACATTGGCTATATCATTGCCAGACTATTTAACATTTTTTTTTTTTAGTTTCGAACACTTCCTAAAACCAACTGTTTTTATACCCTTCATCATAGGTTGTCTGTTGTTATATATTTCGTCATTCCGTTTGTACTTCTACACGTATATTGATCTAAAGGCTAGTTTACACGTTAATACAATGTTTTACGACTATGTAGAATCAAAATATTCACCCCTATCGTGAATAACAAGTGGAATTTTTGTTCCCATGAAATGTTCATTCCCCTCGAATAGAAAAAAGCAATCGTGAATCTCATGTGAAAATTTTTCATGCTATCAGTTTCAGTGAATGTAAAAAAGAAAAAAGATTAAAAAAATTAAAAATCAATGAAATTTTTGTTCAAAATATACACGTATATATTTTAAAAAAAAGTTAAATACTAAAGCAAAATATTTAGTATTGGAGGGATAGTTTGATTACAACGTTAGTTTTTTGCACTTTTTAAATTTTATGTACATAGTAAAATATTTTCCCAAATTCTGCCACCACGTCTTTCGAAAGCTTCTGAAATCGGGGGGCAATCGACTTGTTGTTTTGCATTTTGTTAATCAATATATCGGTTTGCGCCTTATTAACGGATATAGCCCTCAATATTCGATTTATAGGAAGAACTACTTACATACATGTGCTGTTCCCTAGCAAAAATAAAGTGAGAAAATCTAAGGGAAATATGAATAAATTACAAGGGAAAAATCTTTTCACGATAAGGGGAATTATTACCCGTAAACATTTTTTCACGTTATTATTCTCATTTGAATTACATTTTTTTCTTGGGAGTTTTTCATGATCGCAAATATGGGAAAAGGGGAATAATTACGAGGGAAAAATTATTCACGATAGGGGTGATTATGAAATTCTCTCCGGGCTTAAAAAAAACTAAAACTCTGTTGCAAGTATTTTTCATGTTTACATGAACGGTATAAGTAAAATCAAAGTAAATATATTAAACAGCTGAGTTAATAACAAAAAAAAAGATGGTTACAGTTTTAAAATATTTGCAAAAACAACATGAAAATATCCTTAATTGATTTAGGTTGTTTTTGTAATTGTATAAAAAAGTTACCATCTTCAATATAAACTGTTAAAATACACCTCTGTTGTGTTGTTTTTTCTACAATGGTTTAGAAAATACAAATTTAGCGACCGCTTATCAAATGTTGTATCCGTATTCTCTCTTACTCAATACATTTTGTTTTACATGTTCAGATTTTTCTCATTCTGCATTATTTTTTGACATGTCAGAATACATTGTATTACCGTGTAAACTAGCCTCAACATAGCGTTTACATTTGACAGTACTGGCAAAAATACATATTAGTTGCCAAAACTACTAAGTGTCCTTGTAACGTAGGCGTCCAGGCAGTAGTTAAGACAGTTCACTTTTAACACAAACTGTCATGTTAAATTAGATTTTTTTGACAGTGACAACAAAACTCTTTAGATTTCTATCTCACGAAGTATTATGCAAGGCGAATTCAACAACAGGTGGTGTCGGAACTACAACAATCCAACAACAACAGCAACAACATAGGGTTTTCTATTGCATTGTTAGTGCCATTAGCTCGAAATGTCAACCATTATTAGCAAAACAAAAACAAATTAAGACAAATAAGCTCGAACTGTCAAAATCAGATGGCGTTTCGACACCACCTGTAGTTAATTCGCCTTGGTAGTATGGAATACGTAAGGCTTGCGAAATAGTGTAAACTAGCCTTTAATGATAGACAAATAACTACCAAATTCTTGCCTAAATAATGATTTTGGTACCATATGAGCTAAAAGGACCGAATTGGGCTTAGGCAAGGTATATTTGTGTAAATATACCTTGGGCTTAGGTATTTCAGATATACAGTTAGTCAAATACATCTTTTCAAAATATTATTTTCTTTTTTAAATTCGAGTCGTTTTTTTTTAATTTAACATTAAAATATATAAATTCATAAAAACGTTTTGAAATATTCTTATTTTGAAAATAATTGCTTGACTAACTGTATGTACATATAATGAGAGTTAAATTTTTAATACTATGGTGAAGGATACATTAGATTCGGCGCTGCCGAATATAAAATTATGCTGGATGCTAGTTTTTATTGTTTTGGCGGGTAAAGTTTGTTTAATTTTTTCAACGCTTTTCTTTATATTATAGAAAATAATTTTAATATGGAAGAATCTTGTATGGAAATTGATGAACAAGAAAATATGTGAGTCAATAAAACGAAATTATTTGAAAGAGTAATAAAATTAAAAATAAACATTTTAAGATATGTGAGAACTCTTGAAGATGTTAAGGGCATAATTAAACATGCCAAATTGGATGAAAGGAACCTTACTCAAGTCACTCAGGTAAGAAAAAAGGAAAATTTTAATTGTCTAATGCATTATAACCATCTCTTAGGCTTTATATTTTCCCTCAGCCGATATTGTCAGTGACAATCTTAAGCTTTTAGAACTGGATGACCATATATTGGATCAAATAAATGATGGCCAAGTTTTACATTTTAAGGGAGGCCTTAATGAAAAGGTTGTATTATGTACAGATGAAAAAACCTATGATGTCAAAACGGCTGAAATCTCCAATAGCTTGTTGTTGGTGCCCGATTTGAAATTTGCTGCTGCCACTAGTACTTCTCCTTTGAAAAGTCCTCGCACTGGCAACAATACTTCGCTGGAAAGAAGTTTAAACGATAGTGCGGATGATGATTTAAATATAGAACGCAGTTTGGATCAAAGAAAAATATTGAAAATATTTCATGAGTATTTTGAATGCCGTGAGGTAAAACCCAGGTTTCGGAAAATGGGTGATCTTTTGCAGTTGACTCGATACTCAGGTCCCGAAAATGAAGAATGTATTGATCGTAAACTTTTATTTTCCTTTGAACAATTGCTGGATACGGTACAATGTAGCCGCAAACAATTTATAGAAGGTTTGCAAATATACAGAGCCATAGAATATGAGAGTTGGATGCGTGTTTTAGAGTGTGAATATGAATACCGAATAGTTAATTTAATGGTGGGTCTTATAACAGAAAATACATGGCCCTTAGATGAGGTGGAAAGGGAGGAAACTATAACAGCCCTGGATGGTATAGCTCCAAAGCAAATAGTTGAGGGTTTATTTGATTTATATACCACACCTACGGAAGGAAAAGAAAATCGTTTCACTTATAAAGAGGAATTAGTGGCTCGTATAGTCGCTCAAAATATACTACAACCGGGTTTAAAGTTTCGTGTAGATGAATTTTTAAGTACTTGGCAAGATGCTCTTCCTGAAGGCATGAAATGTGAGGTAAGTTTTTTTTTAATTTAATGTAGGCTGCATTTGGGATCAAAATTTATGTATTTAAAGGAAAAATATTTAAGAGGTTTGGGTATTTTTGATAAAGATGGCCCTATACCGTGCATAAGATCATTATCAGAAGATAATTTACCTCTAAATATTCATGATCGCATGCGTTTATTGTTTAAAACTAAACCGAAGTGGACTTTGGATGAAATAGAACCTTTTATAGAGTAAGATTAATGGAAGTGTACTTTTTTGTTGCTTATAATGGTAAAACGCAAAACGTTTTAGGTGCTTTACTACTCCTGTGCTATCGGTGTCATCGTTAATGGCCAAACAAGCAAGGTCTTTAATGGAAAATAACGTTCGTTATTACGTAGCTAAACATTAAATTAACTAATATTTTTAATTTTTTATTTTAAATATACAAATTTATACAATTTTTTTAAAATCTATGTACTTTTCCTTTTCTTATTGCGCATCTTTTTGGCTTGTTTCAAATCTTCAATGGCATCTTTCATTACTTGTACGGCACTTGGTGCACCAACGTTGTTTTCATTTGACATTTCAGTCATTTGTAATTGTCCATTAACAGAAGGATATCTATAAAGTAAATTGTAATAACAACTTCTATAAAAATTAAACAAACTTTTTTCTTACTTAAAACTAAAGCCACGGGGGAATATAGGACGTGATAACAATGTTTTCAGTTCTGCTCTTACTCCGTCCAATTGTATGCGATTGCGACGTCTTTCGATTATGTAGGGATCTTCGTCCTGATCACTACCCCTGCAATAATGCAACTTACGAAATGATTAAAAAGAATTAAATAGAAAAAAGCTACATACGATTCATCATTAAAACCATCAATCACCATATCCATTTCTTCTGCATTTTTCTTCATCCAACCTAATTCTGTTTGGGTACGTTTCAATTTTAATTCTTGCTTATCTACTTCTCTCGCTAAATTAACACGTTCTTTTACAGCATGTAAATAACGATCTGAGACAGGGAATAAAGGTAAGTCTTCAGCTGCAATAAAGTTTCAGTATATTTTTTAAAAAGTTTTTTAAAAGGTATGTTGTAATTTGTTGCGTCTTACTTCTGCCTAAAGTTTTATATAATTTTATGTAACTCTTAACTTCTCCTGGTTCCATTAACATAACAGTTATGCCATTTTTATTGGCTCTGGCTGTACGACCAGATCTGTGCACATAATTTTCACTAGTACGAGGGACCTTAAAAATGCTTAAATAAAAAAGGAATAGGTTTTTATAATATTTTAAAAACATACCTGATAATGTATAACATGTTCCACATTGGGTATATCTAATCCTCTGGCAGCTACATCAGTTGCAATTAACAAACCACAAGAATCATCCCTAAATCTTTCTAAATTTTTAAGACGTTGTTTTTGTACCATATTGGCATGTAAGGGCAGGGGATTACATTGAAGTAAACCAAAAAGGGTGGACAATCTTTTAACACAGTCTATGGAGTTGCAAAATACAATAGTCCTGCCGAGATGCTTTTGAAGAAAATAGTATAAATAATAATCCTTCTGGTCCAAAGAACAAATTAAACGGCATTCCGTTAAATTTTGAGCGGTTTCTAAAAGAATATTGTTAGAATAAAAAATACATACATATGTATATTTGTTTAACTTCACTTACGCTGGGAACTGGTAATATCAACTATTTTAGGTTGTGATATCCCTAACTCTTCTATAAAGCTTTGAATTTTCATTTCTGTGGTTTGTTTAACAAATTTAGGCCTTTTGCCGTAGTTGCGTTTTTGCATATGCTCAGGCAGATCGTGAACCAAAGTCAAGGTTGCTGAGAATATAAAATTTTGTCGAGATTGCTTTTTCTCTTCATTTTCATTTATAACTTTTAACAAACTTCTTAACTCTTCGAAGTGCCCCTTTTCTACCATACGATCCGTTTCATCTATTACCAAGAAACTAATGTCTTCTATTTTGGTCAAATGTTTGTTACCTTGTTGATATAACTCCCACAAACGTCCTGGTGTAGCCACGACAATTTCAGGGTGCTTATTTAATATACGTTCCTGCTTAGCCACGGCTAAACCTCCAAATATAGCCGCTACTTTAATGCCTGTATACTTAGCAGCTGTCACTAAATGATCTTTTACTTGAACAGCCAATTCCCTGGTGGGAGTTAAGACCAACGCATAAAGAGCACCACCTTCTTCGACTGATTCTTCTTCGAAATCAAACTCGGTGCTGTTTTCAACACCCATTAAATCGTCTTCTAATTCTTCCTCTTTTTTAGTTTTATCTTTGTTTTTAACTAAAGGTTTTCTGATGCCTGTTCTGGCGTTATTGCTTTTTAATTCCATAATGCCAGCCAACATGGGTATACCAAAGGCCAAAGTTTTACCACTACCTGTCTCAGCAGCTCCTAAAATATCTTTTTTACCCAAAATAGCGGCAGCTAAAGTACGAGATTGTATTTCAGTTGGTGATTTAAATCCATTTTCGGCGAGTGCCTTAAGAATAGGCTGAGGAACACCGAAACCATTCCAGCACTTAAATGGGAAATATTAGAAAGAGTAAATTTGGTATGTATAAACTTTTTTAAATTTATACCTCCATATCATCTAGGCTTAAAGCTTTGCTATCTACTAGCTCGGGCACGGTTTCGTCTTCTTCGTCACTTCTGTGTGACTGTTGTGATGCTTCTTCGTCTTTGTCATCTTCTGGAGGAGGTCTTAACAATTTAAAACGATCTTGTTGCTTTTGCAAGTTTTTAGATTTATCGGTTTGCTTTTTTGTCTTTTTATTAATATTTTGTGTTTCTGTTTTAGTTGAAGATTGTTGCTTCTGTTTTGCTTCCTTGCGTTTTAATTTGCGTTCCTCTCGCTTTTGCCTTCTTTTTTCAAGTTTGTTGCGTAAATAATCCTCCTTTTTAGACTTTTTCTTGGCAACCTTTCCATTTCCCTCACCATCACTCTCATCTGAGCTGTCATCCTCATTTTCACTCTCCTCTGCAGATTCGTCACTCTTCCGTTTTTTATTTGTTTTTTTACGTTCCATACGTTTCTCTTTGCGTGTTTGTTTGGGCTTAAATATGTAGTTGGTTTATTTTACTGTTTTGAAAAATTTATTTTATTTTACCTTGGCTGTTCCTATTAAATTCGAATCATATTCATCCAAAACTTCCAAACCAATAAGTCCCTCCAGACCTACTCCATCCTCGTTTATGACACTGCCTTTTATTTTTACCTTTTCCCAATTTTCACTGGACTGTTTTGCTTTGTTATTAACCTTTAGACTTGGTGGCTTAGTTTTCTGCTTGTTTTGGACCATATTTAATTTTAAAATATTTTAATTACAATTTTAAAGCAACTCCGGCACGTGTTTTTCTTTTTCAATATAAAAAAAGTTTTTGTTTTGTTTTGATTCTTGGCGAATCGTGAAACAGGGTTGTTATCTTATAGAGTTGCATTTTATTATTAACACTGGGTTGTTATAAGTTTAAATGAAGTCGGTCACTTCTTTTTAAAAGTTCGTTATATTTTAATATAAGATTTTTTTTTAACAAATTCTACCAAAAAAAAATATTTCAGACGACCGATATTTCCTAATTTGGTGCATCAAACGTTTTCTTGAATGTTCTTTCCAGGATTGGGTTAAATGGCGAAATATAATTTTATTTCATAAAATAATTAAAACTCAAGCCACTTTCTTTATATAACTTGTTTGATTTTCCGCGTTCAACTATAAATCCACAACTTTTAATGCTGATAATGTTTTTATAGAAATCTTTTGTTGTTCGTATTGCTAGATGAAACAATATTCTACCCAATTACCTTCGTAGTAATATCTCCCTCAAAAAAGAAAATGGTATATTTCATTGTTCTTAGAATTTAAATCGAATATATTAAAATTTTTAACTTAAATTTTTGTTTATTTTTATTTGTGTCTTTGGTTTGATTCGTTAGTATTTGATTTTTCTTAAAATTCATATATTTCCAATTCATTTTACAATACAACTATAAAATAATTCTAGTTTTGAGGTGTTTATTTGAGGTATTACTTGGCTTCCCCGGTAATACCCAATTTCTTTTTCAAAGATTCAGGCATTTCTGGTGGTGGTGGTCTGGGCATATGCAAGTATACTTTGACAGCATCATAAATAAACCATTGGGCGGCGGTCAAGGTACCAATCATAACAATTCTAGGTCCTAAACCACCCCATAAACCTATTAAAAAATACATTTAAATACAAATGAAAAACTTGCTTATCCAAAAAATTAAAATAATATAAAAACTTACCAGCCCAGCCCAATTGTTTGGCTACATCAAAGGCCGAGGCACCCTTAGCTTGATTTAATTTTGATACCACGGTATCGGCTGGATGTGAAACAATAGCACAGAAAACGCCAGCAATATAACCGGCAGCGAAAGTTGTGAGCAATTGTTCACCTTTGGTACATTCTTGACGTGGTTTAGGTACAACATACCTAAATTGAAAAAAAAAAATAATATAGAATTAAGTCCATTTGTAGGCACATAAATAAATCTTACATATATAATAATTCCAAAGTTCTTTCAAAGCAAGCAAACTTCATCATGGTATAGGGAATTTGACGCATCCACAAGGGCACCAAACCCTTATAGAAAGCACCAATACCTTCTTGTGCCGACATCTTTGGTAAAGCTTCTCTTAAGGTATTAGCAAAACCAGGTGTAGTTTGAATCTTAACCTTGGCTGCCTCCATAGGAGCCAAAGCAATGTCAGCAAAGAATTCTGCAGAAGCTGAGGCAGCCAAGTACAAACTGGTTCTGTATAGATAGGAATTCTCTTCACCGATAGCATTAGAGTAAATAACTTTGAATACTTCATAAAGTCCAAATTTGCATAAACCTTGCATGGAATAACCAATGAAAGTGGGCGCCCAGCCCTTCGAAAGACCCGTAACACCATCTTCTTTTAAGGTAATGCGGAAACCATTGACAACAGTCTTGTATTTTCCAGGGTCGACTTGGAGACGACATTTAACTAAATCCAATGGTACGACCATGGTATGGGTACTACCGCAAGAAATGATACCACCCAAACCACATAAAGCGAAATACATATTTGAGCCAAATTCACAGGAATCTAAAACGAGTTTACATGAACATAAAAAGAGTTATTAAAGAAAAATTATTTTTTTTTAAAAAAGTCTACCTCCAGAGGCAGCTGCAGCAGCTTGGATATTATGGTTCTTCGTTAATTGACCATTTTCCACAGCTGGTTCACAACTGACTGTAGTAAAAGGCTTTTTGAACGGCGAATTCTGAGCAGCCTCTATTAATGAAGAGAACAACATCTTGTTGGGCTAGCTAATAAAGGATAAAAATAAAAAAAAATAATAATTAACAATTAATAATAATAACGATCCGGTTAGGAGTTAAGTCTAACTAACAATTTGAAATACCCAGTAAAAATAAAACAATTAATTTTTATATTCAATAAATTATTTGAATTGTTAATCAAACACAACTAATAGTTCAAGTTTAAGGTGCCATAAGATAATTACGTCAACGTCACTTATTTTTTTAGGCCTATTAGACACGAGCACGAAACAAATGGTTTTTAAGGTTATGTTATAGTCTGCCAAAAATTATGCAACTTCTATCGCAATGCAATTTTTCATTGAAGGTCAATAACACCTTACAAACACATTTTTGATGATTTAAAGCTGATCAATTACGACACAACGTTTTCTAATGTAATTTCATTTAAATATATGTATTTTTTCTTTTGCTTTGAATTACAAATTCATTGTTTCTACATACAATTCTTTTAAGATTATATTGATACTTAAGGGTATTTAAACAAAAAATCTCGAGATCAAATACCTTGTATTTTGAAAATGCAATTTGTTTAATATATTTATATTGTTTCGTTACTTCCAACCAGAAGTTTGTTTACTGAATTTTCATAATTTTATTTTAATTTAAGGCTTTTAATACTGCCATTTTTAAATCACAAATATACATATTTTGTGATAAAATTCATGGCGTTTTGAAAGTTTTTGTATATTGACACTAATGGCGTTGCAGTTGTTTTATTTGCAAATTATATATTACATAACAAAATTATAATTGTTAAAAGTTTTTTTTTTAACAATTTCTTTTCAATATCCCTTGAGTGCATATTAAAATAATTGATTGGTATATATATATTTATTTTTATTTAAAACTCACTTTTTTATTTGTATAATAAAAATATATTTATGAAAATGTAACGAAATTTATCTTAATAAAAAATAAATATCGTTATAATAATTTTTTAGCGTATGTTACGCTACCGTTAAACACCCAACAACTAAATTAATTTCAAAAAATTTTAACTAAAATTCTAATGAGAAATTTACAAAAACCATTTTTTCAATACCAAATTTTAAATTACCCAAAGAGACATTTGCATGCAATTTTCATTAGTTTTCATGTAATCTAAAGAGTGCATTGTAAAAATTTATGCGTGAGTTTTATGTAATTTTAAAAATAAATTTTTCATTAACACCGTCAAGACTGACAGCAAAGGCCAATAGATTTAAAGAAAATTTTAAAAGAAAGAGATTTTTTGTTTCAATTAAGAGATTTTTTTTACCAAAATAGTTTTTCGTTTATAAATATCGTTGGTTTCATGTAGAAAGGCCCTAACTTTTTTTATTTCAATGCGGTTTGAAAAGCAATTGTACATTTTTAAAGGTACATAGAGTTTCTATTATGTTCAGTCGTTCTTACTTTCTCCTCCAAGTTGCAATTATGCAAGTTATGGCATTTCTACATGCGACCAACGATATTATATATTTTTTTTAATTATACATTGTTTTTTAAAAGATATATCAAATTTTTGTTACAAATGCTTATCGCGCTTTACGCTTTTTATGTTATTTTCCGACAATTTATTTTTTTTTAACCGACTTAGCGGTTTTCTTCAAATATTGAAAATTTTCGCGAATTTTATCCATGTTCGCGATAGAAGCAATTTGTTCCTGTAAATTTTCTGATTCTTTTCTGCTATCATGCCGCTGTAAGCAAATTTTTGCGAATTTCCGCTAATTTAGCAATTTTTATCGAATTTTTAACATTCCTTATAGTTTTAGGGACTTTTAATAAATTTTATGGCTTGTTTGACATATGTATTAAAAATTTTCTCGAATTTTCGCTATTTTTGCAAATTTTTTTTTTTTTTGTTATTCTCGACATATTGTTTTTTTTTAACCCATTTAGCGATTTCAACTAAATTTAAGGGTTTGTTTCGTTCGCGATAAAAGCGATTTTCCTGTGATTCTTTACAGATTTTATGATATTTAATAAATATTATACTTTGCTATCATGCCACTGTTAGCAAATTAGCTAACCAAAAACAAGCCTGAAATCACAACAGAAGTTGTAGAAAAAACAGCTTATTGCATAAAAAATGCATTGAATTTTTTATTTAAGTAATTTATTATGAAATTAACAAAGTGACTTCAAAAAGTAGTTAACGTAGCTCAACGTTTTGAAATCACAAAATAATTTGCTTAGAACACCTTTCTTATGATTTAAAATCACTTTGATAAAATGTGATTTTAGGAATAGGCCTGTATATTAGAAATTTTTCCCGCAGAATATTTATCGATACGACTTTCTACTGTAAATTTATCGATAAAATAAACTTTCTACTGAAAATTTATTGATATGTATCAACATTTTTATTATGGAAAATTTATCGTTTGCATTCACTTAATTAAAAAAATTATTGATGGTATTTATTTTCTATAAAAAATTTACCGATTGCATTTTTTTGTATGGAAAACTTATCGCTTGCCTATATTTTCTTAAGATTTCTAAAAATCATTTTCCGAAGAAAATAATTCAGAAATGTGATTTTGAAAAAAAAAAAAAAAAAAATTTGAAATCGATAATGTTGTTTTCAGTGTTAAAAAAATATTAAAAATTGTTTTGTAAATCATTGAAAATGTTCGCGAATTTTAGCCATGTTCGCGATAGAAGCAATTTGTTCCTGTTAATAAGCGATCTTTAATTCAACTAAAAATAAGCCTGAAATCACAACAGAAGTCAAAAAGCAAGTATTATTTTCGTAGTGTCGTCGAATTTTCTTAGTTTTAAATGATTTGTTATAAATTAAACAGCTTATTGCATAAAAAATTAATAAACAATACATTGAATTTTTAATTTAAGTAATTTATTATGAAATTAACAAAGTGACTTCAAAAAGTTGTTTACGTAGCAGAACGTTTTGAAATCACGAAATAATATGCTCAGAACACCTTTCTTATGATTTAAAATCACTTTGATAAAATGTGATTTTAGGAATATGCCTGTATATCAGAAATTTTTTCCGCAGAATATTTATCGATACGACTTTCTACTGAAAATTTATCGATAACATAAACTTTCTACTGAAAATTTATTGATGTGTATCAACATTTTTTTTATGAAAAATTTATCGTTTGCATTCACTTATTTAAAAAAATTATTGCTATTTTTTTTCTATAAAAAATTTACCGATTGCATTTTTTTGTATGAAAAACTTATCGCTTGCATATATTTTCTTAAGATTTCTAAAAATCGAAGACTTATCGTTTGCATTCATTTTCTGAACAAATAATTCAGAAATGTGATTTTGAAAACAAAAAAAAAAAAAAAATTTCAAATCGATAATGTTGTTTTCAGTGTTAAAAAAATTAAAAATTGATTTTTAAATCATTTTTCGCCTTTTTTCTGTCTATTAGTTTCATTCAATTTTATTTGTACAAGCATTGAACCCGCTACTTCGTTATCATCTCCATTTTTTCGTGGAGAAATTTATATGCCTAAGTTTATGTTTGTAGATTTGAACAAAAAAGTAACAAAATTTTTCATCTTATAGGTTCTCATTCACTCAGGACCCTGCACCTATAATTATGTTTCCAAGTTCAATATTATAGATAACTCAAAAAGTACATGTAGTACATTCAATGGGAAGAAAAAAGTATCAAAAACTATTTTTCTCCACATTAAAGTACATAAAAAAATTTCAATATTGAATATTAACGGAGAACAATTTTTTGCAAAAAAAACTTACCAATATGTAATAGGTAATTGTTTTTCCATGTTTATTGGTTTAAAAGATAGATGGGGTGACAAAAAGTACAAATTTACAAGTTTTACCCGTTTACTCCCCAATAGAGCCGAATTTCAAAAAAGTACCAGACACTTGTCCGGTCAAATATTTAATTTTTCTTGTATCTATTTTTGTTAAGAAGATATGAGGTTAGCGAATTTACAAGTTTTTACCCTTTTTTTATCCTATAAACATTCGATTTCCCAAAATCCCGTCTTTGTGGATCAATTCGACGAAAGACCTTTTTAACTTTAGGTGTTTAGTATGTGCGATGATAAATCAGTCAGTGAGAAACGTTAAAATTTTATATATCGTTACCTAAAATGCAAAAGGCGGTAACAACAATTTATTTATTTTTTTTTAATTTTATAAGGACATGTACTTTAGTCTAGTGCATCATAATTAGGGTATTCATTCTGTTAACCGTTAATCGGTTAACCGATTAATTACAACCCGAATAACTGATCGGTTAATTTAAAGTTGGCCTTTTTCAATTAACGATTAAACCGGATAATTTCAGTCGATTAACCAATTAACCGATGTAACAAAATTTTGAATTTTTTGTAGTATTAAACCATAATTTTTTGTATTTTTAATTATGCGTGAGTTCCAAAACGTCAGTAGCAAAGCAACTCGGTTTTTTAAATGAATTCTACAATGCAAACATGCAGAATTTTACAATGTTATCTGTACCAAAGTAGGCTAGCTGGTAGCGGGCTACTCGATCAGCGTTGATGTTGCGGGTTTTTATTTCTGCCAGAGACTCTGGGGGGTTACTGCGTATTTCGATTCGAAAGAAATCATTTACGAATTCGAACGATTTGCACTGTGTATTATCGCAATATTTAAATGATGATTTTTATTAAATACATACAGTCGGGCCTCGATTATCCGTGATCCGGTTAACCGGTAACCCCGATAAATTGTGATGGCCAAAGATCAGTCTATTGTTTTTTGTTTGCAATGTTTTTAAATTGTTTGCTTCGATTAACCGTGATTACCTCTATTATCCGTGATGGCAGTTGAAAATTATTAGACAAACAACATTACACGACTTTTTTTTTAAGAAATTGTATTCTTTTTTTGCTTAATGTCCTCTTTTGCCTCATGTTTTCAGTAGAAAATTTAATGTAAACATACTTATTTAATTTAAAAATGTACATAAACTTCTTGAAATAATTTTTTTTGATGTAAATATGTATGTACACCAATATTCACTTGTTATATAATAAAAATATTAAAAAAACTTTATAATCAAAATTGTTATTCGATTAACCGTGAAAATCGATTTTCCGTAATGCTTCTGGTCCCGACCATCACGGATAATCGAGGTCCGACTGTAATATGTATTATTTAAAAAATATGTATTACATAGTTATTAATTATTATTTTGTTTGCTCGTTTAAGTTCAAGAATTGTTATGTTATTGTTTTTTTTATCAATAAACTCCAAATAATAAATAATTTATATTTATTGAAATTACTTAATTTAGAAAAAAACATTATTTACCGGTTAACCGATCAATAACAAAATTAACCGATTATTAACCGATTAAACCAAAACCTCGATCAATTAATCGTGAATACCCTAATCATAATCAATCAAAAACACGTTTTTGAATTTTTTTGTTGCTACGGCCTTTGCATTTTAGGTATCGATAAATATATATTGATATGTTAACTGAACTGTATTTGGACAATTAGGACTATAATTTAGAAATGGATTTTAAAATTACTCGAAATTCAGAACACCTGTCGAAACGATCGATTTTCATAAAATACCTGATTATTTGCATTAATTTTCTATACAATTTTATCGATTGTATATTTTGATAAAATAAAATTTAATTAACACAAAAGGATTTATATAAAATTTTGCGATTAAGAAAAAGTTTTATAGACAATTTTCTAATGCAAAACAATTTCTGTTCTCTCTGTTTAATGAAATGTTCAATGCAATGGCGCCGTTGTTTTTTGAGGATTACTTCCCCCAAACACACAAGAGATTCTTCATTATAAATAAAACTGCGTTTTTGTTTTATTATTTTATAAATATTAAACTTTTTGTTGTTAATTTTTATTTAGAAGACTTAATTATAATGGTAGTAGTATACAAAAGTGTATTTTCTTTATTTTGATTTTTTTTCCTTTGTAAAGCATTGATACTTAGGAAATAAGTACTTTAAGATTTTTATATCGTTTTATTGGAAGAAAAAAAAAATTAAATTATTTAGCTGAAAAATATTTGTATATAAAAAATATATATAATACTTAAAAAACCAATTCAAATTGAACTTAATACAAATAGGCATTTAAATGCAACGTTCTTTTTTCTATCAAACAGTATTTTTCCATAACATATTTTTGTTTCTTTCTTTTTATAGTTAAACTATTAAAAATAATTGATGGAAGAAAACCCTTTACTTAAACTTAACTAAACTTAAAAACTAATATTGGCAATCAAATGAATGTGGAATTAATTTTTGTTTGTTTTTTTTTTTTTCGGTTAAACTTAAATGTTTAGAGAACAATTCGTATAGTTTATGTATAAAAAAATTCTAAATCTCTTACTTTTTTTTACAAATTATGGCTATGATTCGGAAGTTTCCATGTGTCTGTGTACTGTAACAGGTGCTAATATTAGATGAGTGGCTCCTGTAACATTTGTAGCATCATCGTTGCGATGATGATGATGATGATGTAGAGGAATTGTTGTTTGCTCATAAACTCTACTGGGCGATTGATATTTTTTGGGTGATGTTAAATTATAACGGGAATCCTTTGTTGGAAAACTGTTGTAATGGGATTGTTGTTGTTGCTGCCTATTGGTAGGTGAAGATATTGAAGTTGATATGGACATGGTATCGGATTTACTATGTCTTTTATCGTTTAGTAATAATGGCTCTGCCAGTGTAAAACACTGATGATCTGAAGAGTCTTCATGAGGTGTCATTGTAGAGTAACCATGATCAGATTCTCCATTTGGTGGTCGCCTATAACTGCTACCCGTACTCACGTGGTACGGTGATATATCTGCCGCATTCATAAGATTTCTCTGAGCTGCAGCATGATCATAACCACCGGCATTAGGTCCTCCGGGGGGATCATCATGTGTCTGACAATCATCAAAATTAAAGCGTGACAAGGGAAGCCCATAATTTTCTTCTTGCATTGAGTCCATATAAAACTGCTCCTGCGAAGAGGTATCTACATTTTGACGATAACAATAGATGGCGAATCCTATGACTATTGCTAAAACTATAATTGCACCGCCTACAGGGCCGAAGGCCGAATATGTGCTGGGTTTTTGTGAGGGGTTATAACCATGAGCAGCCAAAAGATCGGCATCATCTAAATCTCCGTAAGGTGAACGGCCAGCTAGAACACCTAAAAAAAAGAAAAACAATCAGTCATAGTACAATTCCGTTCGGATTGATTCCGTTCGGAACCGAAGAAAACATATTTGTTTACTGATAGAAAGTGTATTTTGATAGTTTTTTTTTTTTTGGCCTTTCAGACACAAAAAACTCCCAATCCGATCTTGAAAACAAAAATGGTTTCATTCCAAAAAATATTTTTCGTCATTTTCTGATGCACCAAAATACGGAATGAATTCCGTTTCCGAACGGAATTGTAGTCTGTGACATCTTTCTTAATAAAAAATATTACTATTGCATTTAATTTCGCCAAAAATGTTTTTGACTATGTTAGTTTTCTATCATCGATTGATATTTTATAGAAAACTTATTTTTATGTCTTTTTTTAAGTAAACTTAACGATTTCGGTTATATTTTTTAGTAAATTTATCGATTGCATTAATTTTTTAAAAAAATATTGGATATATAAATTTTGTTTATTATGAAACTCACCATTAAAACACGCCGATTGTACACTACAAAAAGCAGCCGCAAATACATTGCCGTCCACATCCTGCTGACACCATTCACAACCCATGACGGCTAAACATTCTCTTTGTGTGCCATACACATCACAATTTATGTTCACACAAGAGTCCAGCAAAACATTTTCCTTTTGCAGCATTATGTGTGGCTCGGCCAAATAGGGCTCATAGGGAGGTTCACAATACTCATACTGATATGTTATATTTAAATATGAAAAGTGTTCTTTGTTAGAATTTTTATGTTCCTCTTCTAAAGTTGTTTGCATCAAAGGCATAGGACATTCACAGGGGCACTCACAATCAGCCTGATCCATGCGCTTACAGTTCAAACACTGACGATCTATAGTACTACAGGGACAAAATGCTCCACCATCACAGGTGGAATTGAGCACGGCAGCGAAAATATTGCTACCTTTCAGTAAAGCTATGGCGTATTTGGTTCTTTCGCCATGCACCACATTCGTTAAAATCTCATTTAAGGAGGTATTAAACACGTAATGACGTTGAAGAGTACGATTTTGATAATTGGCACAGGCCAATTTACGCACCAGATTCTTATGATTAAGTATATCGTTGGCCAAATACGATTCTTTGTGAGTTAAATGTTCATGGGGTCTTCTTTGATTTTTTATACTAGATTTTGGCTCCGACATAGAGGGATGGGCTATTAAATAACCTTCATTATCAAATAGCATACATTTGATATTATGCATCTGGCATAAAGGTGTGGAATCTAAAATCATTTTATAGAAATAGGCATAGGGCAAATCCAAGGCCACAATTGCCACTGGCTGATCACGTTCTATGGAATGTAAAGCGTTTGATTTGCCTTCAAAAATGGTATGAGCTATCGTTATTATATAGCCAGAACCACCAGCATCTAAATAAGGCTCTGTGGTTATTATTTTTCCAGGGTGTTGTATTGCTTTACGATACCAGGGTCTTTGGGAAGGATCGTAATTACTGTTGAGCAAACATCCTGGGAAAACCTGTAATACACCATTCACCGAGGCTATATAACGACGTATTATGTAGTTTTTTAAAGAACCCCGGGCATCTTGATGCCTCTTTTTCAAATGTTGCATGGCATTGTAAAGAGCATTCACTTCCTGGCGTATTTGGGGCCTTAGACCAGGATTTGCTAGTAAGCCGGTAGTATCTTTTAAATATGCCATAATACTTTCCACTGTATGCAACTGCGATTGGGCCGAACTCATACGATTGTTGTGTAGGAATGTAAATGGCGACTCAAAGGACAAAGAGCTTAAGAATAAAGTGGCAGCATCCATGGTGGCTATTTGTCTAAAATAGCGGCAAAGATTGGCGGAATCTCGAGCAGGTAATAAGTCCAGCCGATGATACATTAAATCTATAGATGTATAATACTCTTCATAGTCTTCACCCTGGTGATGGTATAAAGGTTTATTATTTTTGGAGGAAAAATGCTTCAGAGTCAAGGGCAAAGCTGCGGGTAATGAGGAAGCAGCTTGTTTTATTTCGCCATTAGTTTGTGAGGCGCTTTTGCTGTCCTCTTGTTTTTTAGTGTTGACCAAGCATAATATATAAATACCCAATATATTATGCCATTGATATGTTCTGACATATTTCTCCGGTTTTCGATTTTTAGTTAAAAGAATGGCTGTAGTAACATTGCCATTTTGTTCGGTTAACATTTTCTGCTTGATTGCTGAAAACTCTGTTGAGTTTTCCAAATATTGTATATCTACTGGAAAAGGAGTCTGATTTTGTGTAAAAGGCCTCGGAAAGGCAGGGTGGGCTAGAGTATTGCCATCGGCTTCTATCAAAAAAGCATAGGAATATTCATTTTTACTGTTCATAGTAAATTGCTGTTGTTGCTGTTGATAACTGATTACATCCTCTATCAAATCGGAGAGATATAAATCCACACCAACCACACCAAAAGGTAAAGCGGCATGAGTTATGGATACAATAGAGTCTAGAAAGGAAAGTAGTTATTAACTAAAGGTTTTTGAACTGTTTTAATACAAATTACCTCTACTATTAAACTCTACTATGGGAGTATGTACCTGCCAAGTCTTTTGTATATGAGGTTCTTGAAAATCTTTGCCAAATATTGCTGTCGCAGCCTGTATTATAATATCCTGTTGGGTTTTTGTTAGCATAAAAAGTTTTCCTGTTAAAATGTGGTCAGGCTTGTACCAATCCTTGGTTTCTATATCGTATTTGGTATAATTTTGTGAAGAAATTTCTGTTAGAAATTGTTTCTCATACATAATACGTTTTTCGTCTAAAAGATATGGAAATAATTTCTTTTTTATATTAAAATTTTTAATGCAAGATTAAAAACTTACCCAATACCACCCCGCAAACATTAATAACAATTGGTTTTTGCAATGACCTCTGGCCTTTCGCCATCACATTTAAAACATGCCGGGAATCTGAGAAATTTATCAATAAACCTCTAGTAATATAAACAAATTCTATGGGATATTGGGAACTGATTAAACTGGCATTTTGTAATCTTGATATCATGCGAAATGAGTACTCAAACCCCAAAGAATGATTAGTTAAAGCACGACTTAAGGTTAAACTATTAATGTAATTTAAAATTTCCTCCTTTCTTTCACGACTGGCGGTGTATAGCCCATTGGCTGCATCGTACGAAGAAGCATCTAATAAAAGCATATTTTCTATTTCGTCTGAAACACACACCAATGAAATCAAATCATTGGCTGATAGTAACTTTAAAATATTTGATATGTATGTTTTAGCCAATTCCAAAAGTTCACCACTCATGGCCGAACCCACATCTAAAAGCAAAAATACATATTTGTTTTGTATGGCCGAGGTGTAAAGATAACGAAAATGTAAATCACTATAAAATTTCATATAAGAATCACTGGCATCGTCACTACGCGATAAAAAGTATATGTGTTTTATATGATTTCCCAAATATTTAGGATTATTATTTTGAAATTTCTCCATATTCCAAGGAGTCTTTAACTCATTTTTGAGCAAAGATAGTTTCAGGGTTTTGATTTTCTCTTTTATATAAGCGTTCGCCTCTAAAGTCAATTCATTGTTTTCATTAAGCAGTGAGGTATCGATATAGTTACGCATGGTACGGGGATAATCAGTCTTATCATAATTAAGTATTTGTATTTGTTGTTTATTGTAACTTTCGGTTGCCGTACGAAAATTTGAAGAGTCTGTGTCGTAGCAGGATTGAATGAATGTGTTAAGATATAAAGGTTTTGTGTGGGGACTTAAAGGTTTTTCTATATCATTTAATTCCAAATCGAATTCAGGCTCCACCTCAGAGTCTTCATCCTCTTCGTCATCTAGGTCTTCTTCATATTCGGCGGTGAATTGCATAATTTGTGTGATATTGGTTTGAAAAAAATCTCTTAAGTCTTGGACAATATGCAAAGCTTTTTCTAGTTTCATAGCCAAACGTTTGCTTAAGTAAAGTAAATCTTGTTGCATTTTCAAATCCAAAGAAGAATCGGCAGTTTTGTCAACAACCATAGTAAGATTTCTACCAAATCTTATGGCAGCCGAAGAAGTGAAATGCATTGAGTCAAAAATTTCCTTTAAAACAAAACATAAAATATTAAGTTTAGTTAATAAAAAAATTTCATTCCTTCGACTAACCTGTATTTTGGCCACTCTCAATTCCACATTTCTCAGATTTTTTACACGCTCATCTATGTTTCTTAGCAATTGTCTGACATTCTGTTGGCTATTATAACTGCTAAAGTATGCACTAGCTGGTGTTTGTAAAAATTGTGTTGCAACCACTGCTCCCGGGCCAGCGCTATTAGCCTGTGTTATTAAGCTAGATGGCACCAATTCTATGGTTGTATTGTTATATTGTAAAGGCACTACTTTCTGTTTGACAATATTTACGGCCGGTATGTTAAGAGCTGCTACTTTGGGTTCTCCAGCTACCGCCTTAATTGTATCATATTTAACTTGTTGTGGTTGCTGTTGTGGGTAGAGTGTGTTACTAGTTTGTGTTAAAGGAACATTAGTTTGTTGCTGTATTATAGTATTTGAATTTGTATTTTGATAAGCCATACAAGTGTTAATGGCAAGGAATACCAACCATACAGATGGTTGGTAATTAAAGGACGATATCAGCATAATTTAGTTTTTACATTTAAAATATATTTTCAAGTAAAATCTAAAAAGAAAATAAAAAAAGATTATTTTAATTTGTTGTATCTATTGAAAGTTTAGCGGGTTGAGTTATTTTAAATGCAGTTGTTTATCATATTTTTGTTAAGCAAATGTTTTTAAACATTTCGCAATTGTCAACTTGTCTGTCACATTTTGTGGCATTATCATTTAGGGAGTGCCCGGCATTTAAAAAAAATGTGATGTATACACGCTTGTGAAAAAAAATAAATGGAAGATTACATGCTTAATTTATATTATTTCATATTTACAAAGTATTTTTTTTAAATGTGTTAAGGCTCAGTTAGCCGGGAGTAACAGTAACAGTACCCTTACCGTAAAAAAGTAAGACCAATCTATTTCTTACAGATTGAGACGTAACATCTTACTGCTAACTATAATCGTTCTAATTGCTTTACATACAACAAAATGAATCAGCTGATTTGCAACGTTACTGTTACTCCCGGCTTACTGAGCCGTTAATGTTAATTCTTCTTTATCAGCAGCAGTGTCAGAAACTTTTGACCCAAATCCAGAAATATAGTAAAGTTATATTTAAAAATTAATTTTTTTTGCGTTTTGCAAACCTTAGTAAAGTTGAAAATGTACAGGATTATGAATTTTTGCAAAATGTGCAATTTATAAAATTTTATTTTTTAACTTCCTTTTACCAAAAATGGCTTTAAAAGAATAAAAAATACTGTTATTTATTTTCAAGTTCTTATAAAATGTTTCCTTTATTCTCGGAACTTTTGTTGTTGTTTTTGTTTAAAGTAATGTTATTATGATTTGATTTCAAATGTACATACTTTTTAATAATGTGTAATAATATTTAGGGTACTTCACCTCGTATGAGCCTTGATCGAGGCGAATTCATACAGGTGACCGCATCAGAAAAATGGTTATGCTGGTTTTTGTACGTAGTTACATTTGTAAATGTATTCTTTATGTCAAACTCCATACAAAAAAGACAGCCGGCGTAACTCTTTCTGATGCGGTCACCTGTATGAATGTGCCTTAACCTGAATCATAAAGGGTGGTTAAAATTTAAGGGCCGATGTTGAATGTGAACCACACCTAAACGTCAAGTTTTTTTCTGCATTTCATTTGACATTTCCCAATTTTAGACTAACTCAATTTGAACCATGGAAAAATACACAATCGAGCATCGCGTTAAAGTTATTCAGGCTTATTATAAAAATTTTAGGAGAAAATCATCTAAAGTGATGAGGCACATTTTCACCTCAATGGAAATTTGGACCATCGGATGGAGGTGTGCCGCCGAGGTCGCTGAGGCCCATTGCTCGACATTTTGTTCCATACATGACTGAACCATACCAATATTATCATAATAAAAATAAATAAAAATAATTTCCTAAATTATTTGTATTTTATTAAAATTCAACATCGGCCCTTAAAAATTTAACCACCCTTTATTATACGTAAGTTTTGTTATTATTTCATTAAGTTTGACGTAATTAAGTTCCTTCATAACTAATGGCGCATAATTCCCTCACATTAACATTGTTATAACAGGTCTTTACTTTATTCGCCAATCTTTCACTCCTTGTTGGTGTAGAATACTCTTTCTTGACAAATGCTGTAACTTATTATTAAGAATCAAAACTTAAAATCTTAATAAAGGAAGAATAATTCCATCTTTAATAAAAGAACCGTTGTACCATTTAGTGACGCAATACATTCATTTTGAAACAAAGAGTTAGTAGAAAATTTCTCTCTTGTCATAGTATTATAAAGTATATACTATTAAATCCAAATAGTTTTTTTTTTAAAACAAAACTTTAGATTAATTTCAAACTTGCAAAAATCTAAACCTGGCTTTTTTAAATATATGGTTTCTTTCCTCTAAGTTAAATGAAGTTGCCAGGGATCGTTTCATAAGTTTAGAGATTGAACAAATTGAGAAAGAAAAATTATTTAAAAAAAATTGAGCGATTTTTTCAAAATAATTTTTCAATTTTAAGGAAATTTGAGTTAAATGGTAAACGTTTTTCAAAAACTTATTTTTCATATCAAAAAACTATTCACATTCTTCGCCTTCAGCGCTGTGCTCCACTATTTAATTTAAATTATAATTTCAATTCATTTTACATTTTTTTGGTTTTTATACCTACATGAGCTTGAAAAATACTAAATTAGAAATAAAATAATAAAAATAACACTAAAATACCATTATAGCTCGGAATATATGGGTGATTAAATATATTTTTCTATAATTAACCCATTATAATCATAGGCGACACACATTTTTACATACCTATGTCATTCAACACACATATATTTATTCTATCACAATATTTCTAACATGTGACCTTATTGCCTTTCGGAACCCATTTCAGTAGAACACATAATAAAATATTTGTGTTTTGTTAAGCTTGGATAAACTAGATTTGTTCCCCTCTTCAGTGTTTTTACACTGAATTGTACCATGGGCTTTTCTGTATCACGGATAAGCTAAAGTCAAACAAAACTAAAAATGAGTGTCATATTACTATTTTAATAAATGGACTTGTCTTTTTATTACATTTTATTGCAAAGACCACCATTTATCTTGAAATGCTGAATAAGCCAACTTGATATTTCATATTTAGAAGAGAATATTATTTATATTCAGTAAAAAACTTGACAAGTCATAAAAAAATTGTTGAATACTTTTTTAAATTTGGTTTTAGAGATATGTATGTACGTTTCTATAATGTGTACATATCGTACTTGTTCATTAAAAATTTTCAGTAGAAGCAAAATAATTTTTAACTTTATATTAAAGTATGTATATGAAAAAGAATTTTTAAACCAACAAAAAGTAGACAAAGTAGCACGATATTTTTACAGCGGGTAGAAGATGCCTATCATAAATACGTGTTGATTTTTTCCCAATAAGTGAAAAAATAAAAATTTTGAGTTAATACACTACACTACTGTTGAACAAGTGCGATATGTATCTTAAATTACATTTTTCAAAGCATTGTAGGTAAATTTTTTATAATATTTTTGAACCAACACTCTATGTATCCAACATTCTAAAAAAATCAAAGCTATACAATTTAGACAAATAACTTCCTTTTAAAACCCGTCTAAAATTCCTTCTGTAGGTGTTTATTTTGCAAAAAAAGAATTAAAAAAAGAACAACTCAAAAAACTGCACATCAAAGTAAAAAAAATAATCTGTTTATTTTCGTTTTTTTTTTTTTTATAAATTTCAGTTTTATTTTTTCCCTTTTTTTCAACATTGTAGTATGAGTTTATTATTTTTTTCTTCTGTTTGTTTATTTACAATCGTTATTTTCTTTGTTGTTTGCCGCTCTTCAGTACAATGAACAACAACAACAACATTGAACCAAAAATCAAGCAAAACAATCTACAAAAACGCCACACAGATACACTTATACCACCACACATATTTTACACACATGCCAGAACACTGTTTTTCTTTTTCTTCTACTTTTTTTAATACCAACATTTTTTGTGTATTTTTTCACAGTAAAATTTTCTTTAATTTTGTAAACTTTCTTAAGAAAGCTATATTAATTAATAATTTATGATATAGTTAACATTTTTGTATAGCTTTTATTTAATTTTATATAAATTTCATGGGTTTTTCTTAAAAAAAATATAATTTAACATTTTTCAACACGCACGAAGGTAGAAAACACAAATTACTATGAATAAAATAGAGATGAAAAAATATGAAGTTATCGTGTGTTTTAGAGATGGTACATTTAAAGAGAGAGAGAACAGAGAACGAATAGTAATTTAGTAGGCAGAGTTGTATAAAAACCGTTAATATTAGGCAGGGTTTTTTTAAATTTGAAATTTAATACATTTGGTGTTCACGGATGACTGGTTATTAGGTTATATGATTATTTAGTTATATTTACAACAACAAAATAATTTTTTTTTTTTTTTAATATATTTTATATAATATAACTACTTTACCATATAAGCCGATAATCCGCCTTTCGTGAACAACTCAATAGTAAAATTTTTGATTATTTTTAATGGTTTTGTTTTTATTTAATTTTATTTAAAGAAATTATAATTAAAACCAAAACAAAATTCTAAAATTTGTTTTTGTTTTAAATGTTATTTCCTATGCGAACGTTAACGTTCGATATTTAAAATATTAATGTTTAAAAATAAAAATTTTGAATATAGAAGTTTTTCTTAAATTGCAAAAATACCCAACTAGTGAAAAAAACATTTCTAAAAATCAGAAAATGCTTAATTAAAATAAAGTAAAACTCTAAGGTGTTGGGAAAAAATAAAATATTTACGGCCTAATTTATAAAAAATAAAACCGGTTAATAAAGGGTTAATAAAGGGTTAATAAAATGGATTTTCATACAAAATCCATTTAATAAACCCTTTATTAACATGTTTTATTTTTTATAAATAAGGCTGTTAGTAATTATTGGAAAAATATCTTAAAAAACAGAATAAAAAAAATTGCGCCAATATCACAGAAAAATTTAAATCAATATGTCATCGTCCAGACTTGCAATTTTTTTAAATTCTACTTTGAAATTCTAGTCTTACAATTGTTGTATTTATATGTTGTCTTTCTTCTTCTTCTTTTAAATATAAATACAAACACACCTACAACCAACTTTAAGTTAAAAAATGTTTCCCTTGAATTTTGTCCAAATATGTATTAAGCATTAAGTCATCTAATGTGAATAAACTGAATTTTTTATTTTCCCCTGAGCTGATGGCCTATGCTGCCAATGCTCACTCCCATATTTAGTCTCAGAATTTATTCTGTTGATTAACTAAATAAATAAATAAATAAATATTTTCCCGTACTTTTTTTTGTATCCCAGGAATTCCCGCTTAATATAAAACGGTACAAAATATAGTTAATGTTAATTTTTTTTCAACAAAGCAAATCATGATATTCTATTAAATAGATTTATCTATGCTAAACGTTAATAAAAAAATAACAAATTTCAGTTCCTAATATGCGAAGCCAACAGCATTGAAATAAAACCAAAATAGTTAAATTTTGTAAATGAAATATTTCTTTGAAAATATAATTCTAGTATAGAATAGGTTAACAACCTGTTTTTAATTTTGTTGCAATAATTAAATTAAAAGATCCCGGAAATTCTTCCCGAGAAATGTGCTGGATTACTTTTAGCTCATATGTATATCGTCGCAGGAATTAAAGAACGCTGTTACTGACAAGACATAAAATGTTCACCAGAGCCAAAAAACCTGTATGAAAGAAAGTAGAAAAAAAAATTAATATCACAAAAACTATAAAACTTAGGAACATGATTTTAAAAACGTATTTTTATTTTTACTCGCTTTTTATATTGTCTGTAAACATTTTCCCTCAAGTCTATTATTCCAGGTGATTCTGCGGCTTACAGCAAACGATTTTTTTTGCGTAAGTGAATGTTTTTTCATCATACAAATATTGGACCGGGACCAATCGACGCAGTATTTTTTTCTGATAAAAATGATGGAAAAAACGTATTTTCGATTTTTTGTCAGTTTCAGCGTTCTCTAATTCTTGCGACGATATAGAGTGTTAAACTGAAATAGAGTATACAAACAGCCAATTCACATGGAAGCTTTTACGACGTCGCTTTGTCGACGTCTCTTTTGGTTTGTTGGCGAGCGGTGTAGAGAAGAAAGAGGGGTAAACAAAACGACTCCTTTTGTGTTTTTCATGTCGTTTTTTATATTTCCCTTTAAACTTATTCTTTTTACGTTTTATTCTTTTTCTTATTTTGAAGTGTGTGGTTGAAAATACAGGGAGACCTCGATTATCGATCATAGACGGGACCGGCAGCATTCTTGATTATTTATTTATTTTTTGGTGTGTTTCTTATTTTATGTAAATATATTAGCTGCCGGTTAATCGAATGACGGATAATCAAGGCCATACTGTAAATAAAAAAAGACATCCAATCAAAAATCATCGTATGAACGCAAAGAGATTTTGGAAGTTTCTTTAAAAGGAAATCAATATAAAACGACGTCGAAAAGCCCTCATGTAAACTGAGTGAAAGTTTATTTTAATTAAGTTTTTTATCGTCAAGCTTGTTTCGGTTTTTTACTACTATCAGGCCTGTTCTGAAAATCAGGTGGATTCAAATCACGTTATTTCAAAAATCACATGTGATTTAAAATCATATGTGTGATATTGTGGTGTTCCTTTTTTGTGTTTTTCGGTGTGATTTTCAGAACATTACAAGATCACACGTGCGATTTTAAAAGAACGTCATTTCAAATCACATGATTTTTAGAACAGGCCTGATTACGTAAAATATGTAATTTTTGCAATCGCGCTGTAGTTTTTTTTTATTAACATATGTAATTTATTACTCACGTTCATAAATACAATCAGCCTTATTAAGGTTGTCGTAAACGTTTGACTCCTTTTTTGTTTTACTTTAATCTATTACAAAAAGCGCCACAGTCGTTTACGACAACGACAACCGTAATAAGGCTGAATGTTTAAAAATGTATAATTTTAAATCACAATGTGGTTGGACAATTTTGAATAATTTAGTTAATTGATTAAATACTTCGCGACCTTAGGTTCTATTTGTACCTAAACTACATGTAAAATAGAACCTTGTTGTCCTAAGGTCGCGACTTAACGAATTGGTAAATAAATATTCATGTCTCATTTAGGTTAAAATGTGCAAAGTTTATTAAAAAGTATAACATTTTATGGGGATTTTCTTTTTACAAAATGGTGGGCATATTTTATACAGGAGCTTAGCAACACTCATGGTAGTAGTTTTAATAATATTATATAGTAGTTAAATTTCTTTAATTTATTTACAAATATGTTTCAATACACTTTAATATATTTTTTGGCTTAAGAACGGAAAATACGAATCCTTTATTTTTTAACAACGCGTACTAATTGTCCTTCAGCGGTGTATTTATATAGAGGATCATTGATTTCACCCACCTTTGTGTACTTTAATTCAGCTGTGAAATCATTTTGTTTTGTTTCATCGTCACTTTTTTTGGTAGTGAATTTAACTTTTTGTATAGAATGATCGGGATTTACAACAAAATATTGCCCTTGAGCTATTTTGTCATTATTGTTCTCCTGCAAGCGATTGTAGTTTTGAACAGCTGC
Source organism: Pollenia griseotomentosa (assembly GCA_963931875.1). Lineage (NCBI taxonomy): Eukaryota > Metazoa > Arthropoda > Insecta > Diptera > Polleniidae > Pollenia > Pollenia griseotomentosa. Next base: position 121,277,724 of record OZ007564.1, on the reverse strand, counting down.
ATTTAAAGCATCCAAAGCGTATTGTTTTTCTAATTCTTCATCATAGTTGTTTTGCGAATTGGCAGGCGGACCATATTCCAAGGCAGGTTGTTGATTTTCCAAATTATTGTTGGGAGCACCATATTCCAAAGAGGGTTGGGATTGTTTTTGTCCAGAGTTTCTCGGATCTAAAATATAGCTAGGGGGGCCGTATTGTAAAGCTGGTTTTTGTTGACTTTCAAATCTTTCATCGGTATTGGGTCTGGGCAAAGGTATATTTACTGGTGGTAAACTGGGTTGAAATTGGGGAGGTCTGTTTTGTGGTGGATTATTTGAAGGTGTATTATCAAACGGTGGAATATTGGAAGGTGGATTATTTTCAGGCGCTTCTGTTGGCCTTTGGCCAGGTCTGTTGCCATTTTGTCTTCTATGATTGTGTCTATGACCAAAATGTTGTGTTCTACGGTTATTGGAGCCCACACGATTATTTATAAATACAATTTGATCTGGTGGTAAATATTGATTTTGAGGCTCTGAAATAGGAACACGTTGTACTTCTTGACCAGCAAAGTCTACACGTTGTTTGGTAATCTCAAATGAGAAGCCTTGATTTGGCAGCTGTTGTTCTGTCTCGACATCGAAGGACGGGTAATATTCTCCAGGTAAATCAAATGGAATATCAGGACGATAACCAGCAGCCGCATAAGGAGCTTGATTATTAAGCGGTGCCTCTGCTCGCGATCGTACTATTGACAATAAAGTTATCAAAAAGATCTAAAAATAGAAATTGAATTTCAAAATAATTTATTTTTTAATTTAAAGCTAAAATCTTACTTTTAACAACATTTTAATTTTCCAAATGACTCCTTATTTGTCTAGCTTATCGCAATCGTTTAGACTGTTATAAATATTCTATATTTTTTGCGTTTTATATAAAAATTTCAATATGTTTACGCACTTATAATTGTTGGTTTTTTTTATTTATAAGAATTTATTATGTAAGGCACGTATGTAAATGTGCATTTAAAGTGCAAGTTAATTTTTAGTTGTAATTTTTACAGGGGTGGCTGCCAAAAAATATATTCATTTGTATATTCTTAAAACTTTTTAATTAAATATTCTACATGCGTTTTAATATGTTTAATGAACTGTATTTTTGAACCACAACATTGACTATATCCATATTTCTTAAATTTTTGACTAAGTCACATCACTTTGTATTTAAATAAATATGACAACATTAATGAGTGTGACGTAAACCTTTTCTGATGGGTTTCTTTTAACCAAATAGGCTTTAAAAGTAGAACGAAATGTCAAGTTCAATGTTAAATGAAATTATGTTTAACTAAAATTCATAATACATATATTATCAGAAATAAAGACCCGACTACAATATGGATACGCTAGCTTAAGCTGTTGTCAGCAATTAAGAAAAATCCTCTTAAATGCATAAAAAAAGCAAAACAAAATAAAAAAAAGCATTTGATTTCTTACAGAATTTGGGATCAGTTTCACACTTGTATTAACAAATGACAGTTTCATAAAACTTAAAAAAAAGTTTCCTTAAGTTCAATATGGTGTTGCCAGCTGATTGTGCATAATGGTTAGACCTTTAGCCTGGGATAACAATGCGATTAGAACTAAGAAAATTACTAGAATTAATACTAGGAATAAGAGTAGAACACGGAATAGGCTGGTAATATAACTAGCAACAGGACAAGGAATAGAACTTAATATATGAATATAGATATAACTAGGAAATGACTATTAACATTATTGAAAATATGACTAATATGGTGTTCAGATACTTTTTTTTATTGAGTCAATATTCGAGATCTTTAAAGAATAAACAACTGGCTTTTGGGCAGACCTAATGGATGAACCTTTATTTTGTTGAAATTTCAGTTGCCAAATGTCAAAACACTTTGTTAAGTGAGTTGTGTTTTGCTCACTAAACATTTCTGACAGTGTTGCATTTTAATTTTACTCAATATTATAACAATTTTTTATTAATTGAACAATAACAACATTGACATTTTATATGGATAATTGAGCGTAATAATGCCATTTAATGCGCAAAACTCAATTAAGGTGCATATCTGAACACGGTTTAAGAGTAGTTTTAGAAATATGACCAAGAATATGAATAGGATAAGTAATAAGACAAAGAAAATTTCTAGGAGTAAGACTAGGAATAGCATGCAAAATAATACTGGGAATAGAACATGTAATATTATAAGGAACATGATTAGTTACCGAACTGGAATAAGAAACTGAACTAGTAAAAGGACTCAGATTAACACTAGGGAGGGGACCAGAAAAAGGACTTGAAAAAGGAATAGTAACAGGACTAGCAATAACAATATTAATAATAGAAAAAGGATTGCGACTGGGAATAGAACTAGAAAAAAAACTTGAATAAGGAAAATATTGGGATGGGAGTAAGAATCAGAAAAAAACAGGACTAGGAATAGGACTAGGAATGGGGGAAGAAATATGACTAGTTAAAGGGCAAATAGCAAATAGCAGGACCAAGTCCAAACACGCGTGTAAAGAGTGGCCCACAAGGGACTAGGACTATCCCAAAAGTAACCCAAACGTATGGAAAAAAACATGGTCTATTTAACATTACGATGTTCTAGGGCAGGACCATATAACCCAGCTTTGGACTACAAAGAAGTAGTTTTAAAACTACTCCATGGTATACTCCAGAGGATTAGTTTTGAAGTCGTTTAAAAACGAAAGCACGTCGTTAAAAAACGAAGACATGTCGTTTTACTACAAACACTTTTTAACAATGACATGGTCCATGCTTGCATTACATCGGACCAGTCCATGGAGTAGTCCATTTTATCAAAATGTATCAGGTGGTCCAAAATTATTTGCAGGGTAGGAATAGTCCTAGTCTAGTACTATGAATATGACTATAAAAATGACTAGGAATATGAGAAGGAATAAGTAAAGAAATATGACTAGGAATAGGACTGGAAACAGGACTAGGAATACGACAAGAAATAGGACTTGGAATAGGACTAGGACTAGGCCTAGGAAGAGGAATAGGAATAGGATTAGGAATAGCAATAGGAATATAACTAGGAATTCGACTAGGACTAACACTGGAAATATGACTAAGAATATGAATAAACATTGGACTAGCAAAAACACTAGGGGCCATTATTACAACTTACAAATAGTTATTTTTAGGATGCTATCTGACAGATAAATAGTTTTTGGTTATTACAAGTTAACATTAACCTTAAAAGTGACTGATAAGCTAACATCAGGTTTGTCCTCATGGTAACTTTACAAGTGAACTTTAAGAACTTGAAGATGCCATATTTTCTGCTGAAGATATGGTAACTTCAATGATAGTCTTAAATTACTCAACTTTTTCAAAAAACACAATTTAACACAAAAAAACAAAACAATTTACCATTAAAACCAAAAATAAAGCACAAAAATTTACTTTTGTTTTAAATTAATAAATAAAACAAAACTAAGTCGTTGCCACTACGTATTTTAAACAACCAAAAGTAGTCGGTATATACTGCAATGTTGCCACAGTATATAAATTACATTTTTTATTTTATCGGACAGTTGTAATAATGGAAAAAACTTATTGGTCACTTTATCGTTCAAGATAGCTATTGTTCACGTTAACTATCAGCAACTTTATCATTAGGTTGTAATAATGGCCCTAGGAGTATGAAAAGGACTTGGTATAGAACTTGGAATTGGAATATGACTAGGAATAGGACTAGGAATATTAAATATCATGACATTAAAATATTTAAAAATTTTGCATCTTCATAGTCGTGCTTTTTTATTTAATGTGAAAATCATAATAGCTTAACGAATTTTTGTTTGATTTACGTATCGCTCATTAACTTTAATAGTGACATAACTCAAAAAATGGAGTAAGTGATGCAGAATAGTTCGCTATATAAAATTCATCTTTATTATATCTCTTATACCGTCCCCGTTTGATGCGAATGTGTCGTTATTTTTTCTAAGTGGCCAGAGAAATGTAAAATCTTTAAACGCTTCTATCTCGCAACGAATTTTTTGTGTTATGTCACTATTGAAGTTAATAAGCGATAGGTACCTACAAACTACACTTGTTAATTGTTTTGATAAAATGCAAAAATCATTATGTTGTAATTAATAAAAAAAAAATGTCTTAAAGTGATTTAAATTAATCAATATTTTTTGCCCAAACATCATGAAATGACTCACACCACATGCTACTAAGATTATCACGCTTATTTAATTATGTTTTTGTATATATTAATATAAAATTAGTAAATGAAGTTAATAAATAGAAAAAATAATAATTAGTCAATGATTACTTGACAATGATATCTTAAGTATGTGCATTAAATTGTTTCGGTTTGTTTTTTTTAAATTATAATAATTTATATTCGTTACAAACAAAAAAAGAAATACTGACGACGTCTCGTTACTTAAAAAAACGAAAAGTAGTATCATTTACTTTAAATGATAAACTATGATTATCTAAATTATCTAAATATTTATATATTTATTAAATTAGTACTTTTTATATGAATAGTCACAAAAATCACAAAAAAGTTTCCTCAAAAGCATAAACATGAGCAAAATTAAAGATCATGTGCAGAAGCCCTTGAATTAAAATGTTCAACTAAACGTGAAGCACGTTTTTTTATTTTCTATAAATCTTTTTTTTATCGAATGTTTTTTATAATTTTTATGTACAAAAATATAATCCAAATTTTGCATTTTATGGTATAACAAAAAAAAAAAAAAAAAAAAAAACAATAGAAAATGAAACAATTTTAAGCAAAAAAAGATCATGAATTTGAAAGAATATATTTTTTAAAGGTATTCGAAAAAGGGTGCTTAGTGAAAAGGTGTAAATTTGAATTGTGAGTAGCTACTATACTATAGTTGAATTAATAATAGTGTAAGGTCTATAATTAGGGCATAAAACAGCCTCCATAAGTAGGTGGGAAACAGGAGTGGATATTGGGTTGGGAATATGTCTAGAAATAAATAGGATTAGGAAGAAGATAATATAGGACTAGGAAAAGAGCTAAGAAAAAGACTGGAAATAGGAATGGGAATAGGACAGGGAATGGAACTAGAAAAAAACCAGGACTATGGATAAAACCTTAAAATAGGACTAGGTAAAGCGCAAGATATACTCCTTGTTGTATTTGGACTAGATATATGGTTAAGAAAAGGAAGGAATAGGATAGGATTGGAATAGCGCTAGCAACAACTAGGAATATAAGTAGAAATAACTAACACAATCAGACTTGACAAAGTATTAAGAATAGGAGAGATAAGGCAAGAAAAGGGACTAGGAATAATATTAGAATAGGAAAGGAAGTATTTGAAATGAAACTCTTAACCCCAGTCTCAGAAAAGGGCTTGGAATAGACCAATGACTAAATAAACTATTAAAAATAGAACTAGTAATAGGACTTGAAATCTGGTTTAGAATAGGATTAAAAGCAGATGTTTGATCTAAGAACAGCATTTAAAAAAATATGAATTGACTGGAAATCGCATAAGTAATAGAACTAAAGTGGGGAACAGAATAGTCGCTATAGTACAACGTTACGAATAGCTTTGCAAGCTGTCATAAGTTAAAAACGGCAGGTTCAAAGTAATGTCACCAGAATACGTAGTTGTAGTAGTCGCTGCAGTTAAAGTTAGAGTGCGAAATTTTTAAATTTGTTGCGCTACACGGCATTCGTCAGCTTCAGCTACCACTACAACTACTTAATTCTGTTCCAGTCCTGAAAATGACTTGTTGAAATATGACTAGCATCTGATTCACTCTATGCAAAAGAGAATATTGGCGACGAAGAGTTCAGAGAAATGTAAAACAAGCAATTAATGTTTCTTTTTAATATGTTTTGTAAACATTTTTGAAATCGAGTAGTTAAACTTGAATTTAAGACCTAAGCGTCAAATTTAAGCTTGAAACAAAAAAACTCATCTTCTGAAGGCGAATTCATACTGGTGACCGGATCAGAAAGAGAGAGAGAGAGCGAGTTATCCTGGCTGTCCCTGTATTTGTGTGTAGGTATATGCATTCTAAATCAGGGTTGTCAGATTTTTTTGAGCTTCATCGCCAAACCGGATTTCAAAAATCGCCAAACGTCAATTTTGTTTAGTTTTCGTAACATTTTTTTTTTAAATTAAATTTTGCATACAAAAAAAAAACTGTTATAATGTTTGAGTCAAAAATTGCCAAAACCTAAGAAAAAAAGGCGCCGAAAGTAAATTTTGTTTAGTTTTAAATAACATCAAATGGTGATCATATATTCAGTTAAAAAAACTAAAATTATGTACACAAGTCTGTCTTTAAGATCGTAAACTTCAGCGTCATCGATTTCATTACTGGTGTTTTGACCTGCATACATACTATTAGAATTAAATAGTGACTGAACATAGAATTCACTGAAAATGATAACAAAACAAAAATCATGTGAACAAAATTGCCAGATTTTTTTTAAGTTAGTAATGATAACAAAAAATGACAAACTGTTAAAAAATTGAAAAAATAGAAGTTTGCTTACATAAATAGGGTTAATAAAAAACAAACTCACAGCAAGACTATTAATAATGAAATTGTGAAAATTTATGAATTCTTTAAGGAAAAAATAGAAACATTAAGCAGAAATCGTGGTCGGTTGAACACGTTCAGGTTGGCCGATTCTACATTATACTCCGTTTGAGGTATGTTCAGTGGATTCTATGTGTTTAATGAAATGATTTAGTTGTAATCATGTCAAATTGAAGCGATTAACAAATCACTTCAATGTATTGGTAATCATCTCGATTTTGATGTGATTAGAGCTTAATCACGTTCGAGTTGCTTAAACGCGTTTAAGAACCCAAGTGTAAACATAGTATGCTGCTATACGATTAATAGCAAATTCTTAAACAATTTGTGTAAGCATAAAAATATTTCTGTGTAAATACAATTTTTAAACAAAAACTTGAAAAGTTAAAAAAATTACAATGTTAATCTATATGTTAATATTTAATTTAAAAATGTCAACTAGCTTTTCATTTTTTTTTTAATAAAAAAAATGTTATTAAATAAATTTAGCACTATTCTATTCTATTTAAGCTGTAGAACATTTTAGCACTTTTTTAGGCGATTTAACACTTTTACTCTTTCATCTTATGGCAACACTGTATAAAAAAAATTACAGCCAGCATAATGCTAGGAACACAACTGGGACGAACGACGAATTTCGCCCTACACGACGAATTTTTTAGTAAAAAGTCGCTAAGTAAATTCGTCGTATGAAACACAATAACGACGAATAACTAACAGCTTTACTATCTGAGAAAGTTGTTTGCTGTTTGTGCAAAGAGAGAGAAATAGTATGACCATATAAAAACAATTTACTTAAAAAATACAAAAATTAACAAAAACACAATTAAAAACCAGGGACATAACAGTTATAACCAATATTTGAAAAAATCCTGAAATAATAATTAATCACGAATTTTTAAAACCTGCTCTCTGAATAATTGTTACAAATAACCAATATTTTTTTGGTCTTTGATAACCGTTATAGTTTGTTTTTGTTTTTTTTGGGCTTCCACAACCATTACAAAAGATTTTAATTTTTTTTGGTCTTCCGTAACCATTACAAAAGACTTTTATTTTTTTCGGTCTTCTATAACAACGCTACAGTTCGCAAATCTTAAGATATTTTTATAAACTTTCGCACACTGACTTATATTTGCACAAGGACGAACTTTTTTTTCTGCTCTGAAAATTATACTCAGTGACTTACGCTGCAATTTATCTGAGCGAACATGGCGTTCATTAATGTTTGTAAAATTAAATTTTTAAAGAAATACATATGTTTATATATCTCTAAATGTTCCACTTTTTCATTTTCAAAGCTATAGTTTCATACAGTTTGTTACGTTTCAATTGGTTAATTTGGTTACTTATAATGACTATGTAAGAAAAAAAAACTATAATAATAATAATAAGTAAGAAAGTTATATTCGGTCAAGACCGACCACATAATATTATACACCTATTTGGGTCCGAAATTTGTATGGTTCCGAAGTCGACTTGGGTTTAAAATAGTCGAACAAGCCTACTTAATGGTATTTTCGGTTAGGTAGAGGTGGCAGCCGACTTTATTCGCCAGCTCACATAGACGCTGAATGTCCGTACCGATACCACTGCGCTTCCACTCATGCGTAATTAGGTGTGTTGCATATTCTTAGAATACATAACGAGACCTACAGTTCAATGCTAAATCCAAACGGCAAGATTTGAAGTGCTTTAGAACAGAAATTACTTTCATTAGTTCGCTTAAGCCAACCGATAGTTGAGGATGTTAAGAAATAATTATTTCTTTTTGAAAAAGGTTATTTTTGGTCGCTCGAGCCAGGAATCGAATCCGGGTCCTATCGGTTTCAGAGTCCACATCTTAGCTACTACACCAACAGCACTGACTACTCAATGGTATATAAATACAATTTTAGTGCAAAATTTCTTGTATTAAAAAAAAAAAATATTCCTACAACTGGAGCGATTTTATTTAAACTCAGCACCATGATTGTGTGGCATAATTGGTTTCTATTTACCAAATATGAGAAAGATATCAAAAAATTTGCGGATCCTTACCAAAATCATTAAAAAAAAGTTCGTCCTTGTGCAAATATAACTCAGTGTGCGAAATTTTATAAAAATATCTGTAGCGTGGTTATAGAAGACAGAAAAAATAAAAATCTTTTATAATGGTTATAGAAGACCAATAAGAATAAAAATCTTTCATAATGGTTACCAAAGACCAAAAAAATTAATAATCTTTCATAACGGTTATCAAAGACCAAAAAAAATAATAATCTTTCATAACGGTTATCAAAGACCAAAAAAAATAATAATCTTTCATAATGTTTATGGCAGAACTATAATTTTCTGGGTAATTTATAATTATTATTACAGGACCAATTTTTTTTCAGTTATTTTTTCCATAACCTATTGGATATTAAAAAAATAATAACAGTTATTTCGGGTCCCTGTTAAAAACTATTCTTATAGTTATCTACTTTGTACATTTATTTTAAATGCGATAAAATAATGAAAAACAATTATTAAAGTAAAAAAGTAACTTTTTTTACTAAAATACTTGAAAACTAAAGTCAAACATGGTCACCTGGTACTGATTTGCTCGTCGTTCGCCGGCGTATAAAATAGAAATAAATCTATTGCAAAGTCGCCGCGTATGACGAATTTCGACCGACGCCATGACTGTGTGTAATTTCATATACACAAATATGTTTTATTTTTGGCGACGAATTTTCGCGGCCAAAAATTCGTCGTTCGTCCCAGTTGTGTTCCTAGCATAACTCTCTCTGCGGTTACATGCATGAATTCGCCTTGGTCTGAACGTATACAAACATTCAAAAGGACACCAAATGAAAATACGAATATTGTTGGGTTGCAGGGTTATGTCGTATGCTCTAAAGCATGTATAGTTATAAGACCAAAATTAAAAGTAGGAGCTAGACTGAAAGTATGACTAGAAATTAGAATGGGAATAGTAGATTTTTTAAAAAACACCTTTTAAAGTAACAAAAATCTTACTTACATAATAATTTCAAGGATTTTTATTAACGGTTTTTAATGTTATAAATACAACAAAATATTTGTAAACAGTTGCCAAAAATTTAAAATAAAAAAAACAACTTGCATTTGCAATTTCGAACAAAAAAAAAAAAAAAAAAAAAAAAAAATTGTTTAAAAATTTTGAAATATAAAACCATGTTAAGGTGTGCAAGCGATTTGATGGGTCAATGTTTTTTTTATGACTTGACTTTATTTAGTTACCAATTGAAATAACAAAAAAAAAAAAAAAAAAAAAAATTAATAAATAAATTTAAAAAAATATATAAACAATTTGTTCAACTTATTAAAATGAAACCTATTTGATATTGTACAATGATTTGCACGAATTTTATGTTATTATATTGTTTTATACTATTTCGTTTTATTTTCTATATATTTTATTTTTGGTAAATCTAGAAACTAATAATGTTACTGATATTGTTAAAAGGGTTTCTCACAGAGCATTAACAAAATTTAAATTATAGCGAATTAGAAACCAGAAATTATTATTTAAGTTATAAATATGTAATTAATAAAAAAATAAAAAATAATTATGTAATTGTTTTTAAATATGAATGAACTACTTACGAATTCTAATAGTCCCAGCAGTACTATCAACTCTAGCATCAACTACTTCAGTTCATTTCACTTGAATTTTTTATCATTATCATCATTGCCGTCTTGTCTCGTCTCTTTTAGTATTAAAAACATTAAACTTTAAGAAAATATTTATTTTTATCATTATTATTTTTTATTTCCAAAAAAAAAAAAAAAAAATAACGATGACACTTGACACCAATAACAAGTGTTAATAATTTTAATAGTTGTTAAAGATTTTTTGTTGAAATTTGTAACAATTTCCTTTGCGTGATTTTGTGTTGCGCTTACAAAATAAATTTTTTTATTTTCCACTTCAAATAGGTTTCTTTTTTGGGTTTTAGGTTTTAATGTCAGTATGTCTGGCATTTGATTGAATTCAATAAGTTTTGTGTAACAAATCCATGTCATATAAACGAGAAGGTGTTAAGAAATGTCAGGAGGTTTGTAATAAAAAAAAGGTTTCTCCTAAGTACAAATTATGTAGTTAAATGTTGAAATATTTGAAATAGTATTAAATAGTTTAAATAATAATTAAATGTAAAAGTTATTTTAGGGTTAAACAAATTATTTTTCTCTTAAGTAAATTATCATATTTTCTAGAATTTGGTTTTCATATTGGCATATTTTTTTAATTTTAAACATTTTTGTATAGCTTTTCAAATTTGCTGTTGATTATGCTTGAAATTTTAAAATATTATAGTTTTAGCGCTATTTTTACCCTTCACTAGTTGTAGACGATATACATTGATGTCTTAAAACCACGCCATGTAAAGTATCGAAACAGTCGTTGTTTCTGATTCGATGCATCGAGAGGACAAGTTAAATAGAAAAACTTTGTAGAATATGTTAAATGTCGTTTATATCTTGTGCTTCTCCATACAAAATTTTGACATCGAAGCAAAGAAGAAATTATCCTTCTCTGTTTGTTGCCCTAAGTTCATTTATATTAAGTGCTGGTTCGCACGCTTAAAGTTTTTTTAAAATATTTTGTATCAAAAGTGTCTGGCAAGATTCAACAAACGACGATTGATGTGAAAAAGTCAAAAAGTCAAATATTTTTCATAATTGCAAACGTAATAAAATTTTGTCTTATGAAATCCCTATTCATTTTTATAAACCACATTTACATCAATTAGGTTACAAGAAACCATCGATGTAAACCGGAATACTTCTTAATTTAACTACTGTAATAATATTGTTAGTTGAAGCAGACTTGTCGATTTTGGAGAGAGCACAATCCTCATGAGGCTTTTGGGACTGCATTACATTCCAAAAATATCACTGTTTGGTACGGTGTACATGGCGAAGGTGTTATCGGCCCATTTGTTTTTAAATTCGAAACCGCTGCAAATATTTCCTTGAATGATTAACGTTACAGGCAAATGATTCGTGATTTTTTTTTTTTATTCCTTATGTCATTGCAAATTATTGGAGGGAGAAATGGTTCCAACAAGACGGTGCAACATGCCATAGGACCCGGGCACCAATCACTTTTTTAAGCTAAACATTTAGGGACCGCATCATCTCAAGAAATGGGCTTGTGAATTGGCAACCTCGTTTGTGTGATTTGACATTTGGACTACTTTTTTATGTGCTTACGTCAAATTTCTGGTCTTTGCTGATAAACCAGCAACGATTCGATCGTTTAGAAGCCACCATTTGACGCACTATTGACGAAATTAGACCGGGTATGCTCGAAAAAGTGTTGCTAAATTGGACTGACAGGATGGCGTTCATAAGGCGCAGTTGCGGGGCCATATGCCAGAAACTATTTTTTAACATTAAATAGGCAATTCCATATGTGACTGACTCTACATTTGACACAATTTGCGTTTTGTTTAGTCTAATATTACGATTAGTAATCTTTTTTTAGTATCAATTTAAACATGGCTATTTAGCAGTTTCAACAATTATCCGATAGAGAAAAAAATGACAACCACTGGTATTTTGAAATATCATTTATTTAGTAAAATATAAACGTGACTGACACTACATGCAAAAGGAAGTCTTTTCGAAAGTGTTTTTAAACTTCAATAATCTTCCTCTGCATTTTCGTAATAACTTTCATTTGTGTTGTTTTTATCGAAAGTTCAAGAAACAAGCTTTTATAAAATGCTGAAATAAAAGCGGTTAGTGATTTAAAAAAATATTTTTTAGTTAAATACATTGTGACTGACACTTCAGCTCAAAACGTGACCGACACTACACTCACTTTGTGTAGTATAAAAGTCAGTATTTTTACATAAAACGTTAGAATTGAAATCACATCGCATAAAATAGGAACTCTAAAATTATTTGAAAGATACAAAATTGTAATTAATGAACTCGTTAAACTGCTATTTTTTTAATATAAACACCACCTTAACAAAATCACTAAAAATAAGTTAGAAACCAACATTGAAACTAAAACCCATACTTAAGTATTTTTACTACCAAAATCAGATATTAATTTTTTCCATTGATGGTAGCCTTATGCGTGGAATTGCCCAAATGATATGAGTTTTGTGAGATTATAAAGCTAAAATTTTCGTCATTCCGTTGGATTGGTTTGGTTTTATTTTAAACCAAGTAAGAACGCTATATTAGGCTTTACCGAATCTTATATATCCTTCACCTCAGCTGTTTATGGACCCATCAGGCTGAATTTCAATGCAAACTATTCCGGACTAAATGTGACATGCATGTCTTCGGAAAACCCATTTCACGGACATAAATAAACTTTGTACTGTATAGGGTATAAGATCAATATTGTAGAAATTACAAATGGTTTTTAAAAAAGCTTTCATATTAAAAAAGTTTTTATGACATGAACACATTAGTTTCGTCTCGGCTTTTGGTATTGTTTATTTTTTTTTTTATAAAAACTTGAACAGGATGAAAGCTTTTCTTTTTTAAGTTTTATGTGCAATTTTGTTTTGGTTTTAAATGTAAGTTAAACGGACGAGTTTTGCGCTCGTGTTCTATAAACCACACATTAAGATTTTTTTTTGAAAGCTAATGTTTGATTAAAAAAATACTACAGTTAAAATTTACTTTGTTTTATACAAAAATGCATTTTATTTTATTAAAAATATATAGATTATTTTTTACATGTTTTTTTTATAATGAGTTCTATGATTTTTTTCTGCATTAAAAATATTACATTTATGAGTATTTTAAAATATACAAATTGTCTATATTTATATAGAACTATATGATTAATAAAATTATATTTATGTTTTATGTAAATATATTATTATGTTTGTATGTGTGTGATTTTTATGCTGTGTATGTATGTATGTGAGCATAAAAGAGTTTGAAATATACAATAAGAGAACAATGAAAGCACTTAACGGTGATGATAGCACAATAAAAGTATTTATAAAAAAATTATTTAATAGTTAAACAAAAAAAAAAAAAAAAAATTATTATAAACAATCTAAAAACACAACAAAAAAACTTTTCTTGTTTACCAAAATCAGCATTTGGATTGGGAGAAACGAGAAAAGCTTTATGGCAAGTTGATGATGATGGAAACATGGTTGGTTGGTATGCTTAAGGCTAAGGCTTTTTCGTCGTGCAAAGAGAAAAAATGATGTTTTTAAAGACCAAGATAGAGGTAGAAGTATATAAAAATGAAAAAGGTAAAATTAATTTAAGAAAAGCTTTTTGGTTTGACATTTTTGGCCAAATGCCAGTTAAAGCTTTTCCCATTTTTTCTAACTTCGGATGAATGGTTTTTGTTTAAAACTAAATTATTACAAAATTCATAACGACTAAATATGAAAAAAGGATAAAATCTCTTGTTTTGTATTTAAGCCTAAATTAAAACGAAAATCTTTGCAGAGCCTTATTGATAACCACCGAATTTGCCTTGTTGTTGGGCATTGCTATCATAACCACCGCCATTGTTGTAGCCACCACGACCGCCAGCGCCAGCACCTTGACCACCACTGACTTGTTCATAACGGATGGTGGGACGATAACCGTTTTGATCAGCTTCATAGTCTACGATTTGCTTGCGACCATCAGGCAAGAGAACATAGTAACGGCCAACAGCCAAATCGCCATCACGAGATTCCATATGACCGAAGTCATTGCCGGATTCGTAGTCTTGAACATCATATTTGAATTCGTATTTGGCAGGACCGTAGTTTTCTTCAGCTCCATAGCCATTTTGGTTGCCACCATAACCGCCAGCAGAACCACCTCCATACCCACCACCACCACCACCTTGTTTAGGAAAAATGGCACCGGTTACAGCAGGTGCACCGTAATTGCTTTGAGGAGCTTGGGGGCCGCCAGCAGCACCACCACGATTAGGAGGCAAATAATTGTTAGCAGGAGCCTGATAAGTGTTTGAGGGTGGTAAGTAATTGCTATTGGGCTGTTGCTGGTTGGGAGGCAAGTAATTGTTTTGTGGTACTGGAGGTTCGGCGGAAACGAAAGAAAGGCAGACCAAGACAGCGATTGTTGTAAAGCACTGTAAAAAGGTTAGAAAAAAATAGTTATAATATATAATAATTAAAAAAAAATTAAATTTGAATAATAAAGCTTTAAATATTTTTTAAGTCATTGAGATCTTCCTTAAGCTTTAAGCTTTGTTTTTGTAAAGCTTTGTGTATAAAAAGCTTACCAATATTTTTAATTTTAATTAAAGCTTTTTTGTTTTTAAAATGTTTTATTACAAAACCTTTTAAGGTTTAACAAAATAAATGTAAAAGCTTTTGGTATTAAAATATTGGGAGTTTTAAACATTATATTAAAATAAAGCTTAAAAGATTTCATTTAAAGCTCTATTGATAAAGATACTTTGTAAAAGTCCTTTTTTGTAAAAGAAGTTCATATTGAATCTGATGGTCCTAATAAAGTAGAGCTTTTGGTAGCATTTATTTCAAAACAAAATTTTAAATTCTTAAAAAAATTCTTAGATAAATAAAATTTCATATTTTGTTAAAAAGCTGTAGTGAAGACACTTGGTTTATGTGTTTTAGTAGAGCTTTAAGCAAGCTCTAGGATTTGAAAAGCTTTTTAAAGTTTTTAAAAAGCTCTCTAAAGTTCAAAAGAAGTTGGAAAACTAGTAGAGCTTAATGTTAAATTTAAGGTAAACAGCTGTTAATAAAATTGTTTTTTTGTAAAGAATAAGTTTAAGATAAACAAATAAATTTTATTTCAAAGCTTAGATAATGTACATTAAAAATATTAAGATTTTTTGTAGTGTATTTATGTTAAAAAATTTAAGTTTAAATTCTGCAGTTTCTGTTGTAATGCATTCAAAGCTTTAGTTGAGCTTTTAATGCCGCTAAAGATTTCTCTTTAAAAGCTTCGATTAAGCATTCGATACAAATCATTCCTGTTTAAAAGATTTGTCCTTAATTTAAAACATTTACAGCCAAGTACACATACATCGATACTTGAGTTTGTGTTAGAGAGCTTTGAAAGCTCTTTTTTTCAGTACATGTTTTTTAGTGCACATGCTGCTCATTGGGCAAAGTAACATCGAATGGTCGTTGTTTTTCTACAAAAAAAAAAAACAGTAAGCATTGTTGTGTGATTGCTTGTTGTACTCGTGTCGGCGTGAAAGCACAAAAGCTCTTTTGTAAAGCTTGCCCATTGGGCATATGAGCTGGAGGTAACTGATTTTAAACGAAAAGTAATAAAGATTTTTTTATTTTTAGTCTAAACATACATTGTTTAAGTCTGGTATCTTGTTTAAGACATTAAATTCTCCACAAAAGCTCGTTTGTTTATTTTTGCTTTTTTGCTCCATTTTATTTGTTTTTTCAAGTCATGTTTCTGCCTATTTTGTAATTTTATTTAAAAAGCATCTCCTAAATCTAATTTAATTTTATCTCAACTCAATCTGATCTTTAATTTAATTGATACCTTTTTTTTTAATTTATGCACGTCTAAACAGCAAAAGACTTTGTTGTAATACATTTGTTTCATAATCTGTCTACTCATAAAATAAGAAAATAAAAATGACATTAGCATTTCAATGTTTAAATTTATCACACACAGTCAAACAGACGGACGGACGGACAGACAGGCAGAATGAAGAATACATCAAGTTACTCTAATAAAATTTATTTTACATTATAAAATATGCAAGATCTCTATCATCCGAAAAAGTCTTTTAGTTAGAAAAGCAAAATTTAAAAAAAAAAAACTAAACTACAAAATTGAAAAGATGCTTACAAAACTATGATGCTAAATGTGGCATGCTACATACTCGTATGTTGCAGTCACTCAAACAGACGGACAGACAAACAGACATTCGCTTACAAATAGTTAGAGGAAGGAAAAAAATGTTGTGAGTGGCACTTGTAAAACTTTTTTGTGCATATTTTTCTATTATGCTAGATAACTAAATTATTCATGTAGTAAAATGAAAATAGATTTTTCTACGTTTTTCTGCAATTTTTTTTTTTTATAAATTATGATAAAGTTGTCACAATCTGTTAGCACACCATAGATATTTAATGACACAATTTTTCATAACTTTTAAGAAAAATCTTCGATTTTTTTTTCAGCTTGCGGAACATGAATAATGAGTGAAGTGCAAAAATGCATGTTAAATGCTTTTGATTTGCTTTTAGTCAAGCTGTTTTCTTATAGTTTGATATATTAATTGAGTTTATTGAATTGTAATAATTTTGTTGACTTAATTAGCAAATGGGTTGGTCTAAGTAGGAAAACTTACTGGGTGGTATAAAATACTTTTTTTTAAAGCAATTTAACTAAATGCCATAGATTTTTATCTACATATTAAAATTAAAGTTTATTTTTTAATCTAACTAATTATGTGAAGTACTACAGCTAATTTGAAATTTAGGGATTTATGGGAAAAGTTTGTACTTTATATTTGAAAGAGGTTATTTAAAATTATTTGTATAATAGACTTATTCACAATCTTGTGCATTTGAGATTGTAAATTTATACAGTTGTTAATATTTCCATCAATGGTATATTTGGCCTATTTGACATGTTTGTTGCAAAACACGAATATAACAGCTGATGATAAATGGTTCACCAAGTGTCAGCTGTCGATTTGCAATTTAGTGTTGCATACGTCGAGTAAATATAAACTTCTGGTTTTAAGTGTTGTTAACAAAAGAGTAGCAAGAGCATTGATGTATATTTCATTGATGTAGAGTAAAAATATTCTATACCAGTAATAAGAAATAAGAAAAAATGCTACAATGCAATACCATTTGCCGAAGATTGTTAATAGGGCTTATATTTATATAACAGTAATAGCTTTTAAAATTAGCAATAAAAGCTTTTTTTAAAAGCATTTATTTAATGATATTTTCATAAAGCTTATAGATTTTTTAAATTAGCTTATTAACATGATATGTTTTGTTAAAAATTTATTTTTTTGCCTAAAGCTTTTAAAAGTTATTTTAAACAAAGTCACAATTTTATTTAAACTGGTAATCAAAACAGTTTTTCGTTTACTATAGAAAAGCTTTACAAAGTTTTTTGCCTTAAGATAATATTTTCACTGTAAAGCTTTTAATAATTCTTTTTTTCTTTATTAATTTTCTTTATTTTTTAGAGTTAGCTTAAAAAAGCTTTAAAGCTTAAAATACTTTTCGGTTAAAAGAAACAAAGAGAGCTTTTAGAGTTGTTTAATTTGCAGTAGGTATAGCACAGCTTGTAATTTACATTAGAAAAGCTTTATAAAATCTTTATTAAGCTTAAAGCTCTAAAATTAATTTTCATTGTAAGGTTTTGAAGAACTTTTTACTGATATGCGTTTAAATAGTTTATATTAATAAAATAAGATATTTTTAGTAAATCTTTCACATTTAAATTATGATCATGCTTCTTTAAAGTTTTTATTAAAAGCTTTTGAGTGATTAAAATAATTAAAAAAACTTAAAAAAGGTTCTTGTTTAAGTTTACTTTGTTCTGTTTACTAAGAAAAGCCTAAACTGAGCTTTAAACCCCCTTTTTTTATAAAAACTATATTGTTAGGTATTTGTTAAAGTTTTATTTTTTTTAAATATAAGAAACGGTTCTTTAATTTATACTTTGAAAAGTCGAAAAAGGAACATGTTCTAATTTTGTCAAAAAGCTTTAGCTTTGTTTTTTTTTATTTAGGAAAAATTTTAAATATGATTTATAAAATCTTGATTAAAAACTTTATAAGTATTCAATTTTTAAAGTTTCTTTTTAAAAACTTTTTTAAGTTTTAAAAAGCTAATCGATAAAACTAGAAGTTTAAAAAAACAAAATAAGACCATTTTCAAACTTCTTTTAAAAAATTTTTTTTTAAAGTAAACCTTCTTAAACTTGACGAACCTTTTGAGCTTTTGAAAGCTTTCGTTATCTTTTTGCAAATCTGTTAAAAACAGCGTTTTAAATCTTTTTAAGAACTGTTTGGTTCTGTTTTTTTTTTCAAATCTGACGTTTAAAGCTTGCTTTATTTTTTTAAGCTTTCCTGTTATTTTGATCGTTTAATTAACTATTTTTATTTTAAATAAAAAATTGCATTACTTTGAAAATAAATCAATCAAACTTAATTCCAATTAATTTTTTACTTAATTTTCACACACGAATCAATTTTTTTTTAAATTTCCTAAGGTCAATTGATAATGAATATTTATTTTTCATGTTGTTTATACAATATAACACAAAGTCTAATTTAATGGATTTTTGTCGTCACAAATCGTTCAATATTTTTACGCACCAATTACTTCGTTGAAAATTTTATTTCCATTTCAAAAATGTATTTTGCTAATAAACATACTAATTGAAATCATTCAAAATTAACTTTAAATATTAAATTAATTTGCATACCATTTTTTTTAAGAAGTTTAAAAATGTTTTCGTTTTTTTTTTTTTTAATGCAAATGTGTTTTATTTTATGATTTGAATTTATATAAAATTGGTTTTGATTTGTTTTTATTTTATTTTAACAGTACATAATATGTAAATTTTTAAAATATTTTATTAATTGTTTCTTTCAAAAAAAATACACACATTAGTAAATTGTGTACAAATTATAATTAATGAATTAAAATTTATTTTATTTTTAGGAAGTCTTAAAAAAATTGCTGGGAGTTTGTGTTAAAAATGCATTGAAGTTTTGTTTAAAGGTGAGTTTTTTAAAATTCCAAATAGTAATATAATTAAGAAGTGAGTGTTTTCAAGTGATTTAGGATAATTTTATATACAAAAGATTTAAGCAACAAGCATTTTCTTGCAAACCGAACAAGAGACTCAGAATGCAAACTTAAGTGCTATTAAACTTTAAGAAGCTTTTGGGAAGTATTCTTAAGTTTTCCAACTGCCAGTTTTTGGAAAAATAAAAATTTTCGTTAGGAAATTTTCATTAAAACAACAATAAAAAACACGCAAATTTGATTTTTGTTTTCAATGTAAATTCCCAAACGAACATTTTTATTTTGATTTTAAAAATTTTTTAATTTTTTATTTCTTTAATTTCAATATTATTTTGTTGCTGGCTTTTTATTAAAACACGCAGTTGTAAGCAAACAAAAGACTTGAGAAACAAATTGAAAAGATATACATAATTTGAAATTTTGGAAAATTATAAAGAAATGTTATTTGAATTATATAACAAAAGTCTTAAGACACAAACAAATTTAACAAAAGACTTAAGAATCAAACTTGACCTAAAAAAAAAATAATTAAATTTCAAAATTTTATTTAATTGAACTGTTTATGGTTTTTAATACAAATTTTTATATTTTAATCAGGCTAAAGTTTATCAAATTTATGGTGTTTTCTTTTCTACAAAAAAGTGTGACATTTTATTTAAAAAAATGCATTTTAGTGTCTGTTTCTTAAAAAATTTTCTCCCGAAAAGGATGAGTTTTTTAGAATAAAACATTTTTTTTGTATAAAAGAAAACACCATTAGTTTTCATTAAATTATTTTTATGTAAAAAGAAATTTTGCAACATGAAATTAATTAAAATTTATTGATAATTTTTCATTCTTGATTGACCGGGGGATCAAACCCACGTTCACGGACAGGTCGATTTGACATGTTTCGATAGTAACCACTCAATCTCTTCAGAGGGGTTTGCCGTTTAACACTCACAATAATTTAATGAAAATTAAATTTGATGAACTTTAGCCTGAATAAAATAGAAACATTTGGATTAAGAATTTAAATTTTCTTTAATTTTTAAACCATTTCTAAGATTTCAGACACAAACTTGGTAATTAAATTTAAAAAGAAGGCCAAATTTGTTCATGGATTATCTAAGTTCCGAAAAATAGTTTGAACATTTTAGAAGACTTAAATAATGAACTCTATTCGAAAGAAATGTTTTAATTTTTTTCCATGTTCAGTTTTTATATTATTAATTTTTTGAAAATTTCAATTAACATTAAATAAATGTATCTTTTTGACGTTACAAAGTCTTATGATTAATTTCTCAATGCATCGCCAAGCTGCCTGTTACTAAATTAAGACATAACTCTTAAAATTTGCGACTTAATTTGTAGGAATTTTCAACGAAATTTTAATTTTGTAAGGGTTTTTTTATAAAACTTTCAACAAAAAAATATCTTCAAGATGTTAATTTGAATTTATAAAAATTTTCTAAACAAATATTTTTTTTAAAAAAACGAACTTAATAAAACGAAAGGCTTAAGAAACATCCACAAGTTCAACAATTTTTAAAATGATTGATAATTAATAATAACAAAGGTCTACTAAAATACACAATTAACTAAATGATTGATAATTTTAATAAAATTCAATTTAAAATTTTATTTTTTTTAAATTAAATGGGGGAAAATTAAATTTTTAAATCGATTCAGTAGCAGTTTTCAATACATTTTTAAAATTTTAATTTAGAAAATTTTGTTATAATATAATTTCAGCGCATAGTTATGAACTTTGAAAATAACTCTCGCATTAAAAACTTCTGAAAGTTCTTTTTTAGTAAAAACTTTGAAGAAACTCAAACACAAATATACCAATGATACCATTTACACTGATTTTAAATTAATCTTAATTTTGTAAAATATCTTGATAGTTTTTAGTCATTAAAAAAATGTTATCTAAATTTTAAACACATTTTTGTATGTAATTTTTTTTTTATTAAAGTTCTCTTCAGAAAACAGTTTCTTTTACTTGACATTTTGCACTTTAAAACACTTAAAAAAATTTTTTTTGTTAATTATTAAATGTCCTTTATTTCATAAAAGAATATAATACCTTCATTGTTGTATATTCAATATTTAATTTAAGGATCACACACAAATTTAGTTGTTTGTTATCTCAATAGAAATACTAGTGTTGTTCTTCTTATGAAGATGGTTGAATGGGATTTGATACTGTAACAATTTTGTAGGCTAGTATTTATATTTGAACGTCAAACATTAAAGAAACACATCAATATACCCCCAAAACATTAAACTAAACATCACAAGAGCAAAATAAAATGCTCTAAGATGAAATAAAAAGAAAAAAAAAAAAAAAACATTAAAATGCTTTAGCATACAACAACAACAACAAACAACGAGCTGAAATTAAGCGCGCCAAATTCAAAATAATATCTAGAAAACTAAGAGAATCATTATTGTTATTGTTAAACACTAAAAAATCACTACAACTCTACTACAAAACCTTCTCTTCCCTTGAACAAAACAATTTCAAACCATTTAGAGTTTTTTGTTTCTTCTTCAGCTTCTTCTTGTTTTTTTCGCTGTTTTGCAAACTCAAAACAAAAACAAGAATATAAAAAATAAAAACTAAAGCAGCAGCTTTAGCTTAAGACAAACCAAACACAAGCATACACTTACACACAATAATGCAAACAAACATCCCTATTAAACAAATGCAATTTCAAACCATTTACTTTATTTCTTATTATGAGCAAAAATACTTAATTTCGGTACTCGTTCGAAACAAAACAAAAATCTCAATATTTTGGTTTTTTTTCTTGCTAAATGAGCTTTAGTTGTTTATTTTTCAAATATTTTTTTTTGCAGAAAAAAACAAACTTTCATTAAGAAACCCAATCTGTTAAAGTAAAACAACAACAACAAATTAGTGTACAATCTTTTTAGGAAAAAATATTGAAATCGAAATGAGCACTGAGGGAGTAATTTAAACAGCAGTGTAACATAAAACATGTATATAAACATTAAATTCCTCAACTACTGTCGTTGCACAGTGGAGAAATAAGTGAAAATAAAAAAAATATTTCATAAAATTCCTAAAGGCAAAAATACCGAAATTTTTTTAAAAACTCAAGTTTTTCAAAAAAAAAAAAGGTTATTATACTGTTTTACACTATCCCATCTAACACGGAGGTGTGATTTCATATTGAAAGTTATTTGAAATCAAAACTTTTCTCAAACGACAAACGTTTGATAATGATTTGAAAATCATAGCATCCTTATCAAAAAAGGGAAATTATATTCAAATTGAGAAATCCATTTATTTTAAACTTGCTTTCAAATGTTATTCTTAAATGTTTTTCAAATGTTTTTTTTTTTAATTTAAATTCATTATTTAAATAAACTGTGAGATAAACATTCGCCACCATAGCTAAAAGATGAAATAGTGTTCTTTCCGTCCTTTAATTCTTGGAAAGACAAACTACTTGGCTCCTTTTTGTTTTGAGGATTGTCATGACGTAGCACCGCGATCGTACAACAAACTTTTATTTTTCTTCACTTTCCCGTTTTATTTTTATACACATTCTTTCACGTTGTAATTAATTTTTTACTCACAAATAATTTATATTTTTAAAAAATAAATCAAAGTTTTTTAAAGGCGAATTTCTTTAATTGTGTAACACATTTACCTTTTAGCGCTTTAAGCGAGTTAAGATTTATTTTTCGCTTCATTGCTGCCAAGTTTTTTTTTTGATTTGAGAATAACATTTGATAAACTTTTATATTCAAATCATATTCAATTTGAATACAAAAGTTTAAATCAAACAATTGAAAAAAGTTTGAAAATTGTGATTGATGTCAAATGATAAATTCTTTTCATATCAAAGGTTTGACTTCGTGTTTGTTGGAATGCGACATGTTGCACAGAAATATTTCATAAAACAAGAGATTGGTTACAAAGGGTGCTGAGACGCTTGCGGGGTAAACAATGTGTTTAACATGAAATGTTAAATCAAGCAACAACTTGATGTTCGTTCCTTTTTATTATGATTCTTTAAATGTTTGAAATTAAATTGTTAAATTAAAGTTTTTGACATAAATGTCGAACTGCAGCTTTTAGTTTGCACAGTCGTGTCGTCTAAAACGGGTACATTTTAGTTTTTGTATTAGTGCCTTTACAGAAATCCCAGGTTTCACTGATTTAACCCAATTATAAATCAAAATGCCCTGAGTATTTTTTTCTCTTCTACCATTTTTTCAATTGAATTCAAATGGGGAGAAATAAAAGAAGGACAAAAAAACCTCCCGGGCAACTTTTTTTAGTTTTTTTTTTAGCAACATTTTTAAATGGCGTTAAGTGTCACACGGTAAAGATTTCTAAAAAGTGTGGTTACTATCGAAACATGTCAAATCAATCTGTCCGTGGGAGGAGCTTCTTGATACTTGTATTAGAGGATTAACTATTAAACCAAAAATTATAACAAAATATGTAGATGACCTATTTTGTATTATTTCAGAATGTGAAATGGAAAACATGTTAAACATATTTAACTCCTTTCACCAGGATATTAAATTTACAATTGAAAAGGAATGTGATCTAAAACTTCCATATTTAGACACATTAATAATAAGAAAAGGGAATAAGTTATTAGTAGATTGGTACCAGAAACCAATTTCTTCGGGAAGAATTATTAATTATTATTCCAAACATCCGAGAAGAATTATTATGAATACTGCCAAAAATCTTATAGATAAAGTTTAAAATATTAGCGATATAGTTTTTCATAGAAGAAACAAAATAAAAATTAAAAATATTTTAGAGGATAATAATTTCCCAGGAGAATTGATCTGTAAATTAATTGGACAGTACAAAGGACATAGGGAAGGTGGTAGGAGTACGGTTACTGAACCTAAGATTTATAAGTCTTTAACTTATGTGCCGGTAATTTCTGAACGACTGGAAAACTCTAATATTTATGACATCAATAATTATAGGATGGCTCATAAGACATATAATACATTAGATAGATTATTTAGTAAAATGAAAGATAGAACAGAGAAATTAGATAGATTTAATATTATTTACAAAATTCCTTGCAAGGGTTAGGATAATGAAATATGTAGAAAGGTATATATAGGTACTACGAAAAACAAATTAAAAACTAGACTAGCAGGACATAGATCTGATCAAAAATACAAAAATACATCTTCTCAAAAAACTGCATTGTCTACACATTGTGCCAATTTTAATCATACACCAGATTTCGAAAATACAACAGTTTTAAATACAGAAACAAACTACAAACGACGCTTTATGCTAGAAATGCTACAAATAATCAACACACCAATAGAACGAAGAATTAATTTTAAAACCGATACAGACAATGTAGCTCAAAATTACAGACATTTAATTTATAAGAATAAGATAGGAAATTGAATAAGTTTCAAAAATGTAATAGAATAATTTTGTTTCCTGTGTATTATTTTTTCATGTTGACAATTATTGTTATTTAATTTAAATTTTGTTTTTTAAAAATTTGTTTGAAATTTATAAACCAAAGATCCCTGAAGAAGCTGTCCATTGTGGCAGCGAAATATTGGATACACTTTAAATAAATATTTTTTTGCATAACCTGACCTTGAGCTTGATTTAAAAATAAGAAGAAATAAAATTAAAAGGTCGAAGAATATACACAGAAAAAATTAAAAATTTTCTCTAATCACCAAATTTATACTAAATTCATAGAATCAAGCAACCCATTTGTTGATTATGCACCTATTACCAAAATGATTATATTGATTACTAAAAATTGTAAAAATTTAATATTTTGAATATATTTTTTTCAATAAATGATTTTTTTAATTTTAATTAAAAAAATGATCAAAAAACTTTGCCGTTATAAACAATGTGTTGATTGATTTTGAAAATTTCCAACAACAATTTCACAAGTTTAATTTATTTTATTTTAAAAGAAATAATTTTTTGTTATTTAATTATTATTTTAATTCAAAATTTATTTCAAAACAACTAAAATGGTAATTAAATCAAAATTATATTTTTAATTTTCTTTCAACAAAAAAAAATAATTGTTTCAATTATCACATTAATTAAATTTAAATACTTTTTAAATAATTTTTTTAATTGATAAAAAACTACTAATAATTTTTTCTGTGTAGACTAAATAATTTTAATTCCTTTCTTCATAAAAATAATATAATGAAAATTAAATTTGATGAACTTAAACCTGATTAAAATATGAAAATTTGGATTAAAAATTAAAACGCAAAAACACCAAAACTAAAGAATGCAAAAAACCTAAAACAAAACAAAAAATATTGGGTGTTGTTGTGTTTCATGTAAAGTTTTGTGGATATTCTTTATTTAGTACTTTGGGGCCATATTTCCTAGGGTCATATTTTGCACCATCTCTATGAACCCCTAGATTTTTTTTTTAATAAACTCGATTTTTTTTACTAATTAAGATATTGCACAAAATCAAGGATTTCTCACTTTGATTTTTTTCTTTGTGTAAAACTTTAAATAAATTTGTACTCAACCAATGTTTAACAAAAAACGCTGATAATTCTAAAAAAAACCTGCAGCTTTAATTATACACCCCATAACAAATCTGAAAATCTTCAAAATTCCAAAATTCTTTCCCACTTCAATGTTTCAAACATTTCGCCCCATTGTTTTGTAACTCGTAACTATTTGTTGGTAAACATCACATGTACAACATTAACAATTCCAATATTCCTTCCCAGTGTGCATAAAATCATTTTAGTCAACTGTTTGTTGTCTGTGTGTACCAAAGCGGAGTTCTTCAGTTTCTTTACAATTTTTTTTGGTTAATCAAATTAATCATCCGCCACTTGTATTCTCTTCTCTAAAACATTTAAAAATTACTTTAGAGTTTCGCTAGCAGTTGCCTGGTGAGCGGAATTAGTTCACAACATTTTTTTTTTTGTCTTTTGTGTTTGTTGTTTGTCTTCAACTTCCATTCACACTTTTTGTTGGCGTGTATCTAAATATTTCATGGGTTTTGTTACAAAAAAAAAAAAAAAAAAACAAAAAACATCTTCTCTTCTGCAATTGCCGAAGATGTTTAAACGATGACGTAAAAAATCTAAAAAACAAAAATTTTCAACTTTAAATTGCTCTTGAATGTTTCGAATTTTGTGAGAAGGTGTTTTGGTTTGGTTGGGTTTTCAGTTTTTGGACTGCTGCCAGTTAAAGATGAATAACGCGTCTGTTGGTAGGGTTTTACGGTGTTTTCTGGGCTTCTAAGTCACTTTATAGACTTATAACTTATAAACAGCTTAAACAGAGCGGTTTATTTTTTTTCTGTAAAATTTTGTTTTTGTAAAAAAGGGAAAACCCTCTTTAAGGATTTTAAGGAGTTTGTTTATTTTGTTACTTTTTTATGTGTTTTTTTAAAGGCATTAAACAATTTTTTGTTTGCCAACAAATTTTCATTAATGTAAAGTTCGTGTCTTAAGTTTTTTGTTTTGCTTAATGTTATTTAATAAAATTTTAAAGTGTTTTTTTTAAACAGCTTTTATTTGTAATGTTTTTATATGAAATTTAAATAAATGTGCAAAAATGAAATGAATATAAAGTTTATGTCATTATTTTCATAAAAAAGTATTTTTGGAAACTGTTTTTGCTAAAAATTTTTTTTTTAAATGTTGTGAATACTTTATTTTTTTTCTATAAATAAAATATAATCATATAATTCTTGAAAAAATTAATTTTTTTTTAAATTATATAAAAAAGGAAACTATGTAATAATATTGATCAATTTTTATTTAATACCTTTTAATAAAAATTCCAAAATTCTCAAAATTTTATTTTAAAATGGGAATTATAACTTTTAAAGAGCCGAGTATTTTATCAATTTATTTTTAAAAAGCCAATTGCTTCGGAAAAACAAATACAGCAATATTTTCCGAAAAATGTATCATATTTTTTTTTTGCTTTCTTTCAAATTATAAAATTCTTTTAGAATTTTTACCTCTGCCACAATTTACAGCTGAGAATTTAATCTTGGGAATTTTGTTTTTTTTCATACAAAAAAAATTAAGATACACATTCATAACTTTCTATTAATACATAGATATTTTTTAAATTTTTTTGATCAAAAACATATTTCTGAATAATTTAAAAAAAAAAAACATTTTCTATGAAAATTATCAGTTTCACGAAACTGTTTCCAACAAAAATTTTGACTTACACATTTTTAAAACCTTTTCATTAAACATGTTTTTTTTAAATTAATTAAACCCTTTTTATCGAAACTTTTTAACAAAAAATTTTCCTTAGTAAAATTTTTCTAATTAAACAATTTTTAAAGGAAAGATAATCAGTCCCTTTTTTACTTTAACAGTTTTTTATCAAAAAATTTTTATTGTAAATTTCTAATCAAAAAGATTTTGGGAAAAAATATTTAAACAAACCCTTTTTAACCAACAATTTTTTACAATAATTTTGTTTAAGGAAAATTTTGTTTATCAAACATTTTCTTAAGTTGAATAACAGCTCAACCTAAATAAGTTAAATAACAGATCAACCTAAATAAGAGCGGCAAGTGTGTCTTTATGTCAAAAACTTCTTTTATTTTCAAACAGTTTGTATCAAGCCAGTGTTGCCAATTAAGCCAATTTATCTCGTTTAGCCAAAGACAAATTTTCTTAGGGCCATTATTACAACTTACAGTTAGTTAAATGACAGATTTTGTGGCACTTATAAAAAGCTTTTCACTATTACAACTTTGCTTTAGAGGAGCAAAAGGTTATTATACCGGGTAGGTTAAAGTAAAGTTGAAATAATTAATAACATGTAATACGTCCGACAAAATCCTACTATTAACTAGAGGCAAGTTCTAATAATGGCCCTTTAAGTTTTTAGACATATTAGAGCAAAAAATGTTATAAATGCTTACTTTTCTGTGTTGTAACGTTGAACTTCACGCAAGTCATTTGCATAAAATTAAAATAAATTTAATCGATAACTTTAGTTTTTCGTAATACAATCTTGTTTAGCTTCTTTTACTACAAATTTATCCATCTTTAGTGGTCAATAGTTGGCAACACTGTACCAAACAGACCGTAAAAAAGCCAAAAACTTTCATTGAGGAAATTTACGTCAAAATTGCAAACAAAAATAAAAAAGTAACTATAAACAGTGTGTTTATCCTTTCTTACATCTCCCCCCCCCCCCCTCCCCCCCGCTACAATTGGTTGGAATTCTACCAACAATAATTGTAGTTGTGAGTTGAGAAAAAACAAATTAAGAAAAGGAACTCTGAGTCGATAATTTTTACCAAATGGTTAGACCAATATTTCTATCTGTCACACAATTTAGCATAAACTGAACTGGCAAGTTTCTTTATTTTGATTTTCTTGTGAAAACAATAAAGCAACTTGCCAGTTCAGTTTGTGCTAAATTGTGTGACAGATAGAAATATTGGTCTAACCGTTTGGTAAAATGATCGACTCTTAATGCCTTTTCTTAATTATTTTTACAATGTCCTACCGTCTGGCTGGCTGGCTGTCCGCAATTTTAAAGATAATTTGATGAAATTAAATACAACTACATGTTCAAATTGCCATAAGTACGAAGCCTAACCAAACATATGTTTTGGCATTTGTGTGGTTCTTTTGTTTTTTTTTTAAGCTTTTTGTCACTTAAAAAGTTTTTGATTTGCTCATGTACAAAAAACGAATATGTAAAACAATTTGAAATGTATTGTAATTTTCAAACCTTTTCAAAATGTTTTGTTTCTTTTTATAACTTAACTTAACTTAATTAGATGCTGTCACTCGTTGATCGATATCAGATAAAATTAATTAATAAATACTTAAAATTGTATTTTAAAATTCTGTAAAATATTCTTCTATTTTAGAATTTTATTTATGCTGCTTAAATCAGTTTAATTCTGTGTTGATTTATACAATTAAGTGCAAATCGAATTAAATATTTATTTGGTTTTTATGCTGACTGCCACATGATTCTAATGAATAAATTTTTATTTTTCAATTATTTTATTTATTTTATTTTCATCTTAGTTTGATGATTAGTTTAATTATTTTAATCGGATCAAAATTGTTTAAATTCAAAAATATTGTTTTTAATTTTTTGTGCGATTATCCAATTAAAAGCAAAAAATTTCAAGCCATTAATAACTGTAATTTTTTAAAAACATTTTAATTCGAATATTAAAAAAATAAGCATTTCATAAAAAATAATATTTATTATTGGACAATTATTTAGACTTAAAACATATAAAATCAATTTGAATTTAATTAGTTAAAGTAAAACTGTATTGATTAAATTGATTAAAATATATCCGCGGGCTCCGGAAAGCTAGTTGGTAGTTTTTTTAGTGTGAGGGTTGTGGGCTCAATTCCCGCAAGATAATTTTGTCTGTTTCTCTAAAACGGTCTGATCTAACTCAATAAATTAAGTTCGAATATAATTTATAACTGTATTTCTAAAAAACAATTAAATAAAATAAAAAGAAGTAAAAATGCTTTATTTGGCTGTGCAGAATGTTTTATACCCTTAAAGCCAATTTTTCCCTAGCACATATGGCATTTCATTGCTATTGTTTCAAAATCCTTATTCCGAAAGTATATTTGTATGAGCGCTAGGTCAAATAATACATAAACAAGACAACACAGATAATTTCAAAATAAATAATGAGCTTCTAGAGGAGGTTGATTCGTTCTGCTACCTTGACGCTATTATTTATAAAATTTCTTTACAACAGAGTTCTTTAAAGAACATTCTTAAAATTAAAAAAAAAATATTATTTAAATATTTTTTAATTTCCTTTCTTTTCATAGAAAATTATTTACATCTTTTATGTAATATTTTTGTATCCACTCATATAATTCAAATTGTTAAATTTTTAGTAATCCGTCAACTTTTTTTTTCTTACTTCTACTCAAGTAATTTGAAAGTACTTTTATAGATAAATTACATAAATATCTCTTTTTATTTTTTAAATTGCTAAACAATCCAAAGACTCAATTCATAGACAACCTCACAAGTCGTGCGGAAACATTTAATAAATTATTGAAATGTTTAGTTTTTATTTTAGATAATTTAGAAAAGGATTTAGATTAGTTAAATTAGTATCACTTATTTCTAAAAGAAATGGTTTTTAGTAAAACAAAAAAATCATTATTAATAAAACAAAACAAAAATTATTTTTTTGAATGAAAAAGTTTTAAACAAAATTTTTTTTTTTGTACAGTTAAAAAAGTTTGTCATAGAAGATTTTCTAAATTTTCAACAAAAAATTTACAGTTATCCTAAAGTTTTTCTTTCACTTTGTGAAAATTTTTATTTAATATTTTTTTTTTTTGAATTGTTTTACATTTTGCAATATTTTTTTACATAAAATTAAATAAAAATTTTTTTTATCGAAGTTATTTACGGGAATACAAAATTTATCATTAATACGATTTCTGTATGACGTGCTAAATTCCCAATTTTTCATATTTGATAAATGCACTAAAATTTATTGTTGAGGGAAAGCTAGCTTCTATACGCATTTCACTGGTTGCTTAGGCCAGCTCATCAGGAAACCTTTTCCTAAGATTTTAGAAAAGCTAAAAATATTATACAAATAAAACCCTAAAGCGAATAGGAATTTTAAACACACAAAGTCTTACTTGTAAGTAACAATATCAAAGCTTAAACAAAACATCTTATCTCTTCTTACATCCCCCTTCAATTGGTTGGGTTCTTTCCGACTCGAATTGTAGTTGTAAGTGGGTAAAAAGAAAAAACAAAATTAAAAAACAAATTGTTTCATTCTATTGTCTTCGTAAGAAAACAAGAAAAAAAAACCAATTTGCCAATTCAGTTTTCTGTACGGGCACATGCAAGATCAAAGTTATTTACGGAAATACAAAATTTATCATTAATACGATTTAATTGTAAGATGTTTTAAAAATTCGATTTCATCCAAAGTATTTTTATGAAAAATGTTTATCACAAAAATTTCGATAAAAAAATTAATTAGAAAACGTCTTTTTAAATTAAAAAATTTTGATAAAATTTTTTCGGCAAATATTTGAACGAAAAATTTTCATCAAAAATATTTCGATAGCAAAAATATTTTTTAATAATATGTAAAAGAAAATATTCATTAAAATTATTGCAATAAAAATTTTTAATCATTCTTAAATAAAAATTAAATGATGTTCGTTTCTAAGCGCTTCAGAGGAGAACGGCTGGATCGATTTCAGTAATTTTTTATTTTTATTGTTTAAAATATTTCAAGGATGGTTTTTGCAGGGTAAAACAGGGTAAAAATTAGTCCTCTTAATGCTTTTTTTTTTTAAATAATTGTGTGATCCTAAATCAAAAATATTTATTTATGTATATTTCTATAGCAACGTCTATTAAGAAAAGTACAAATCGGCCCTTCAGGGGCTAAAAGTGGGTAAAAAGGGAAATTCGCGGTACTACTCAATCAAAAATTTTAAAAGTTCTTTTATTTTATACTGTTATCATCAGGGACAGACATAGATTAATAAAATTTTACTTAA
This sequence comes from Pollenia griseotomentosa, assembly GCA_963931875.1. Taxonomy (NCBI): domain Eukaryota; kingdom Metazoa; phylum Arthropoda; class Insecta; order Diptera; family Polleniidae; genus Pollenia; species Pollenia griseotomentosa. The sequence continues at coordinate 121,245,849 of OZ007564.1, read as the reverse complement.
AGATGCAAACAGGCTAAAAATTCTTACTTTTTTCGTACTTTTTAAATAAAATAAATTTGAGACACTAAGCAGGGTAAAAATTCGGTACTTTTTGTAAACAGGCTTTCTTTTTAAATAATTTTGCGCAAACTTATGTTTTTTAACATAAAGGCAGCATACAAATTAAGTATATTTTGGGGCAAAAAGGGCAAAAATTCGTTCTTTCTCTACTTTTTGTAAACACGTTTTTTTTTTAAATAGTTTGGTGCAAACCTGAAATTCGTGTTTATTTAACATAAAGGCAGCAAAAAAATAAGGTACATTTGAGGTGCAAAACAGGGGTTAATGAGGACTTTTTGTACTTCTAGTACTAGGCTTTTTAATAAAAATTAAAATTTAGGCTAAAAATATTTGCCCTTAGTACTTTTTGTAAACACAGTTTGTTTTAAAATTAAGTTCGCGCAAACTTTTTTTTTTTTTTTTTTTAAATATGTTTATTATTTACATTTAAATATGAACTAACAATAATTAATCAAATCTTAACCTAATACTTTATTTTATGTCCTGCCAGTGCCAGACAAAAATTTTCTTTATCACGGGTTCTGTTCACTTATCTATTCGAGCCTTTTTAAGTATTTTACTGCATATTTCGTAATCATAGTTTTGACTAATGGAACATTGAGATTCCTGTGAATATTTGAGTTTTTTACATGCCAAGGGGCAGCTGTGATTATTCGAAGAATTTTATTTTGGCGCCTTTGAATTTTTTCTATATTAGAGGCCGAGGCAGTGCCCCATAACTGAATACCATAGCACCAGATTGGCTTTAAGATGCAGTTGTAAAGAAGAAGTTTGCAGTCGAGACTAAGGACAAAGTTTCTACCAATAAGCCAATGAATTTGAATGGCTTTTAGTTTCATTTGAGTTAGTTTTGCCTCTATGTGGTATTTCCACGTTAATCGCCGATCCAGATGTATACCGAGATATTTTACATGCGAATGTTGAGGAATTATTTGATTGTTGATTGTTATATGGGGGCAAGATTCCCGGCGCAAGGTGAATGTTATATGCACGCATTTTTGCTCATTGACCATTATCCTCCATTGTCTTAACCATATTTCTAGTTGAAATATATGGTGCTGTAAGTAACGAGATGCTTCATAACGGTTTTCGTGGACGCTTAGAAATGCTGTATCGTCTGCAAATGTTGAGGTTTGGGTGTAGTTGCTTGTTGGCATGGCCGAAGTATAAATTAAATATAATAGAGGGCCCAGGATGCTGCCTTGTGGGACTCCAGCGCCAATGGGCTGAGGTGAACTTAAGAAATTTCCTTCTTTAATAATAAATTGACGACCGACTAAGTAGCTTTCTAGCAGCTTGTGTGTGTTTGCTGGTAAATTTTGCTTCAATTTATGTAATAAGCCTTCATGCCAGACTTTATCAAAAGCTTGCGAAACATCGATGAAGAGTGCTGAGCAATATTTCTTTTCTTCAAATGCTTTTCTTATGACATTTACTATTCGATGAGTCTGTTCGATTGTGCTGTGTTTTCTTCTAAATCCGAACTGATGGTTTGGAATACATCTATTTTCACTTAAAATCGGTGTTAATTTTGAAACTAATAATTTCTCAAACAGCTTTGACATATTTGATAATAAGCTAATAGGCCTATATGACTCAACTTTTGTATGATCTTTACCTGGCTTTGGTATCATGGTAACTAAGGAAACCTTCCATTTTTGAGGATAGTATTCAAGGCGTAAAATAGCATTAAAAATAAAAAGAATAATGTTCTTTGCTGTGCGAGGTAGCTCTAAAAGCATTTTGTTACTGATTTTATCAATACCAGGTGCCTTCTTAGTGTTTAAGTCACAAATAGCCTGTTCGATTTCTCTTATCTCAAATCTGAGGGGAATAGCTGCTCTAGCAGGAACAGGTGGTAACTCGACCGCAGTATCGTGAGATATATTTGGGGTAAATACGTTTTTTAAGTGATTAACAAACAGATTTCCCAATCGCAAACTTGAAACTTGAAAAAGTGCTAAAAATGTTATTGGTGTATAAAAAGGCATACAAATAGTACGAAAACAGGAAGAAAATAGTTTTCTTAAAAATAAATAGTTTAGAGGGTGCACATTTTAAAGGTTGCTTTATTTCTACTAGAATGTTTGATTATGAGTAAAAATTTGAACAAGTTAGCCTGGAAGGGACAAAACGGGTAAAGTTTTGTACTCTTGGTACTTTTTGTAAAAATAACAATTTTTTCATAATCAAGACGTGGTACTTTTTTGTAAACACGTTTTTTTACAAATATTCAAATATTGTAATACAATTCAAGTTGGAAGGAAATTTAGGGCAAAAAATCCATAATGGTGGAAAAAGGGGGAAAAAGGTTAAAAGGGGAATTTTTTTTACAAAATAAATAAAAAAAAATTGCTAAATACGTTATAAATTAAACCATTGACAGCGTTAAAAATGCATTTATATATTAATGTCTTAATTTATTATAAACAAAAATATTTGGACTTTCTTTCTTGCTATAATATTTTGTTAAAAAAAGCGATTTTATTATTATTAAACTCCATGATACTTAGTTAATCATCATTACAAACAGTTTTATTTCTGTTGCATTCAGAAGCTGACAAATGCTCCCATTCTTCGAAGGCATGTTTTATTTTACAACCTCTTGTATAATTTATGTTGCATACCAAATTCGCTGTTAATTAATTTGGCTGCGCTCTTCGTTTGCATTTGCCTTCATTAAAATTGTGCTGTACTTTGACGTTCATTGATAATAAAACTAATTCCTACCAGTACCACAATATGAGACTAAAAGAAGATGTTTTACATAGAATTCAGATTTGTCTTTAATTTAATTTAGTTTTCAAGAAAGAAAAAAAAAGAAAAAAAAATTTGTGTTCTGCCGCCTCATCACATCAGCAAATATGAAACATGAATATTTTAAATTTAAAATGAATTCAAGGCATGACATGTAATTGAGTAACATCACATACGAGTATCGCATCTAGTAGATACGACTGCATTACTATCTCAAGTTAAACATGCATTTTTAAAAGCAACTTTGCAATTCACCACAAAAATCTTTAGCCGCTTAGAATCCCAGCAAAATATTTTGATGGGAAGGAAGGAAATTAAGTAGACGTCAAAATCTTAATAATTTTAAGGGAAATATTAACTGGGATGTGTAATTGTTATAGAAATAATATAATGCCGCATACATTTTAAATATTGTTTAACATAAAAACCAACTTATTTGAGTTCGTATACTCATTTTAATAATATTTTTTTTTTACTATTTTTAAAATTTTAGAAAAAAGAAATAGTTTTTTTTTAGCAAAATGTTACACAACATTTTACATTTATTTATATGAACACAGCAGAAACATAACAACTTGAATAAAAAAAAAAATAATGCTCTTCTTATTTTTAAGTTTGAAGATGGATGCTAGAAGTCAGTTAGACAAACACATTTTTATAAAGCCATTCATTCATACAAAAGTCCATACATTGACATCCCAAATGGAAATTTAGCGTTTTGTTTTTTCTCAACTGAAAATGTTCATTAAAAAATTTCTCAAAAAAGTTTTTATCAAAGTTTTTTCCTAACTACAAATTTTCATCATCTTAATTAAGAATTTTTATGAATAGATTCATAAAAAAAAATTTTACATCAATAATTGTTTCAATAAAAACTGCATTAAAAGGGTTTTTAACAACAAATTTTATGAATAGACTTTTCATTAAATGATCTTTCAAAGAAATTTTTTGTCAAAGATTTTTCAAAATTTTATTTCGCAAACAAAAAAAAAATAATCAAAATTTTGTTTAAACAAAATTTTAATATTTTTAATCAGGCTAAAGTTCATCAAATTTAATTTTCATTAAATTATTTTTTTGAAGAAAGGAATTTTACAACATGAAATTAATTTAAATTTATTGACAATTCACAACAAATTTCGATTAACCAAGTGGAAAAACATTTGGTTTAAAGATTGATGTTTTACTATTTACTGCCAGCCGTCGTCAATGGCAGTAAGTGTTAAACGGCAAACACCGCTAAAGAGTAAGTGTGGTTACTATCGAAACATGTCAGGGCAACCCGTCCGTGAAAACCTGGGTTCGATTCCCAGGTCAGTCAGTAAATTTTAATTAATTTAATGTTGTAAAATTACTTTCTTCATTAAAATAATTTTTTGAAAATTAAATTTGATAAATTTTAGCATGATTAAAAATATTCAAATTTGGATGAACAGTTCAATAAAATAACCACATACATACTAATAGGTTTTTTAATTAAATTCCATTTTATGAATAATTTTTACTGAAAGCCTTTCATTAAGAGCTTTTTATATTTTAATTAAAATAAAACAAAGTTTGTGTAAGACACAAGGTGGGGTCAATATGTCCGTGACCTTTTTGAATTTCTCGCTTTTTTAACTGAAATGGCAACACTGCTTCTACCAACAGGCATCTGTCAGTTGACTTCTGCCAACGTTCTTAGAAGCTGCGTCATTTAGTTTGTGTTTAACAGCCAGAAAATGGAACTAAATTAGTTCCGTGTGCTTTTTAAGCATTCTATGGCAAAAATCCATAAAATGGGCAACAAATTGCTCCCTCATCCGCCTATTTTCCGGATTTAGCTCCGAGTAAATATTTTTTGTTTCCAAACCTGAAGAAATGGCTCGGCGAAAAGTGATTTGACTTCAACGCTGAAGTCATCTCACAAACAAAAATTTATTTTGATAACCAGACCTGGAAGAAATTGGAAAAACGTTGGACAAAGTGTGAAGAGCTCATAGGAAATGTTTTTTCTAATATTGAATTCCAATACTTCGTTAAAGTTAAAGTTTTCGAAGTTTTTAGTTGCACTTTTGTTATGACCTTTTTTGGAACAACAGGCATGATTTAAAATTTTTGTAGGCGTAGGGTGTTGAAGGAGGAAAGGTGAAGTTGACAAGTCGCCCATCGCCAACACAATTAAATGTCAAAATTGCTCCCCCATTAAGAAAGTCATAGCCCAATTTCTGTCTAATTGAAATTTCAAGGTTAAAATTTGGAAATTCTAAATATTTCTATAATTTTCCTATTGGGTCTCTATATAAGTTTTCTGTTTTTTGAAAAGTTACTTCCAACAGTAGCCATAAATGCATTAGAATTAAAAAAATCACAACAAAATATTACAATTACTTTTCAAAATTTTTCGTATGCGAATGTATCCGACAAGACAACAAGTATTTACGGCCTTAAGGCGTTTAAAAATTTTTATAAGCTCCATAAGCCGGAGGTTAATAAAAGCAAAATAAAAATTATAAATTTTAACCATCATTTCTAATAGACATTCTGACTACACAAACACAAACAAACAGACAATTTGTAAAGACTCTTCTCTGTCGTCTTCGTTGTAAGCAAATAACTCAAAACCGAAACTTGGACTACGAAAAATAAAACGACGTAAAGAATGTCATTTGGAAAATATTTGAGTTGCTCTCCAAAAACATACAAACAACAACATGAAAACAAACAAAAATTTAATTGAATTTTGTATGTGTTTTTTGCTTAGAAAATTGTGCAACATAATTTTTATAAACCAATGAAAAAAAAAAAATGTTGCCATTGTTGACGGCAGGCCGCTCCGCTGGTAGAATTAAAAGAAAAAACATTTTTTTGCGTTTAATTAGAAACAAATCTCTGCAACTCTTTGTTATATTGCAACTTGTTGCACGCATAGTGTTTTTTCTTTTCCAGCAGGTGGCCTCGGTTTAACTTTTGTGTTTTTTTTTTTGCAAATCAAAAAAATATGTAGAGAATATTATGAGAATTTGTGTGCATTTTAAAGAAATCATTTTTTTCTGTTTAAAACAATAGAAAATTCAAAATTAATATATTTAAAATTTTTTTGGAATTATAAAAAAAGTTTGCTGCTTAAGTCTTCGTATTTTTTTTACCTCTGCCACCAAAAATGGAGTGTGTGGGGGTATTTAAAGCTTGTCATATCGTGTGTAACACCAAGACTCAAAAAAATATTTTACGCCCTGGAGTAATTCTTAGTAGATTTAGCCATTTCTGTCTATCTGTTCATTTGTTGAAATGACTTTGACATCCAAAAGACTTAAAAAAAAACCATTTTGCTGTTAATTTTTTTTTTATAGATCGCTTTAGTTGCTTGGGATTGAAAACCAGAAAATCGGTTCGTTAGGAAAATAGTTATTAACTGAAAAATTTATATATTATTTAGTATATTGATATTCTGATTAATGCAAAGGTTCATCCAAGAGGGACTTCCAAACTTTAGCAGTTGTTAGCAGCCAAATTGTTGAAAGCTTTCACTTATTCAGTCACTCATTTGCCAAATTTCCATACGCAAAAAAAAGTTCTCCATAAATATTCACCAATTGAAGCATTAATCAAATATAAAATCAGTTTTGATTAAAAATTTAATCAAGTGAATTAAACGTTTTATCAAGTGAATTAAACGTTAAATCAAGTGAATTAAACGTTTAATTGATACTAATAATTTGTTTACTGGTGCAAATTTAATTAATTTTTTAATTATTATCACAAAGTTTTTAATTGAAATCAATTTTTTTTATTTTTTTCTGTGTATGGATGAAAATAGCCTTAAAAACCACGAGCAGTGTGGTGAATAATAATATTAAATCTACGCGTTCAGTTAACAATCATCCAACACTCGTACGTCGAAGAAACTCAAGATCTGCCAAAAACATTCCGGCTGAGCGTCTGTAAGAGAATCCGAGGCAGTCGATTTTTCATCGTTCATAAGTGGGCCTTTCCTAGAACACTACTTGTCGAGTTTTGTATCGCTTTAGTTTGCGTTGGCCTAGATTAGATGATAAGGACACCAACGACTTTTGGTTTTAATAGGACTGTGCTACATGCCACACAGCCCATGCCTCATTAAACATTCTGCACGAGCGCTTTAAGGGCACGGTCATCTTACATAATGGTGATGTAAACTGGTCACCAAGATCGGGCGATTTTACCATGTTCGACTTTTTCTTGTAAGGTTTTTTTAAACTTAAATAAATAAGCCGCAAACTACTGTGCCCATCAAAGTCATTATAACCCATGTCATCGGTCAAATTCAGCCTGATTAGGCAATCATGGAAAAGTGGACATTTTAAACAAAAAAATTAAACCATTAATCAAAAATTAAATCAGGTTTAATTAAAAATTTAATCAAGACAATTAAACGTTTACTCAGTCATGGAAAAGTGAAAATATAACACAGAAAAAATTCTCGCCAATTTTTTTTTTTTTCAAATAAAACATTAATCAGAAATAAAACCAGTTTTAATTAAACATTTAATCAAGTGAATTAAAATATTTAATGGATAATATTTATTTATTTACTACTGCAAATTTAATTAACTTTTTAATAAATATTATACAGTTTTTAATTGAGATAAGCGCCACCCAACAAAGCCGCGGCGAATATTTGCACGTTCTAATATTTCTTTTATAATGCCATCGATAGGCCTTTTTTTACAAATAAGGAATTTTGATGAAATCTCCCACATGCTTTGTGTTATTAAAATTTTAGGATAGAAGGCGCTTAAAAAAATTTTGAACCGCCCACTTTTGTAGGCGTAAGAACAAAAAAAACTTGAATGAAGCATAAAAGTGGTCGTATCGGTATGAAATTTAACACAAATTTGACTTGTATATGACTAGAAAAAACACTTTTATCCCCGTATTCAAAAACTATTAATAAATTTAACAAGCGTTTAAAAGGGAAATTTTCATAGAAATATTGTTTTGTAAACCTTTATTAAATAAAACAAATTTTTATGAATATAGGCAATAACATTTTGCAATGATCGGGCTATATTTTACCATTACCATTTTTTTAACATTCTTACTTATTTTAAATGACGATCTCATTGGCGACTAACTAATGAAATGCTGAAATTTAATCAAAACTTTGTACAACTTTTTCGTAATGTTAAAGAAAAAAAAACATGCATAACAAATTGTTTAATGTTTTAAAATATTATGATGGTTTTCTATTGTTTATTTTTGCAATAATACCTTTTTTATTTGTCTTTAATTTCATGCTTTTAATGATTTTTTTTTTTTTTTGGAGTCTGTAAATTTTGTTTTACTACTATTGAAACGATATTATATGGATCGTAAATTAAATATTGGACAAAGTAATTGTTGTTAAAATAAGTAAGATAATATAATTATATGAAAAGTTTTTGTTTAGAATTATTTAAATAAAATTGTATTCAAGAATATAATTTAATCGACCCAATAGGTAAGATAAAGTAGCAGTGGCAGTAGGTGCTTTAATGGGTCCACTTATTAGTTTCCGTTTTGTTACCGTGGTGTCATTGTCTCACAGAGGTCCGATATCTCATGATCGCCATCAATATTCCTCAGCCAACCGGTTGTTTCCATGAATAAATCAGTATTGAGAGACTGGGTTTGTCTCTAAGGATTCTTTGACCAAACAATTTGAGTCTTAAATCTTCGAATGCCTGCTTCTGACCAAGAAGATGTTCTGTTCGAAACATAGAAATGAAAATTTTTGTCAAAAAATTGTTTGATGTTAAAGACTTTACTGGCCAAATCAAACTTTATTTCTTTAATTTACTCCTTTCGTTTAAATCTCAGTAGCAAAATTGTTCAACCTTGAATGTCTTAACAAAGATTTTCTTTAAATCATTTTTAACGGCTCGTTTGTTATTCATTAATTTGGTTACATTAAAATTCGTTTCAATTATAAAATTCTGTTTTGCACAAATTACTATGAAATATTTTACCTAAATAACTTTTTTTTCTTCATTATGAAGCCGCAATAACCGCAAAATTCATTTATCTGTATTTGAATGAATTAGTGACCGATATCGTGTTATATGGCAACTAATAAAAATAATTAATGAATGGAATAGTTTTGAAAAAAAAAATTATTACCGTCATATTGAATATTTAATAGAAGGTAAATCGAAATAAAAGTTTTTAAATAATAAATAATGAAAAATTGTGACCTTAAAGAAAAGAAAAAGACTGTATCAATGAAATTAAGGAGGTACAGAAAAATGGATTGACCTAGATATTATTAAAAGGAAAGAAACAAATGCTTGTTATATAAAATAGCAATAAAATATTTTCTTAACATTTTTATTAGCGAGAAATTTTCATAAAATTTTTATAAACAAAAAATTTTCATCAAAAAACAAATGATAAAAGTAATTTTTATCAACATTTTTGTTAACAATAATTTTGCATCAGAAAAGCAAACTTTTTTTAATGCCGATAAAAGAAATTATTAATATAATCTGTTTTATTGTGTATTATTAAACATTTGGAATCACTAATGCAGCGCAGTGATGCATTTACGAACATGCCCTGTTTCTTTGTTGTGATGGTCTCAGATGTTTTACCTCTGACGTTTTAGACTTGTCCAGGTAACTTGATCCTTTGATCAGTGGAACTATCTTCAGGTCGCTATCCGTCGGAACTGTAACAGAACCAGACAAATTCTTTTGTCCTTGTCTTCCTTTTCCTTGGAATTTCTTGTCCTGTTGCCGCCTTGTCTATTCTTGTTTTATGTTGTTGATTTTGGAAGGTCATTTATTTAGAGTCCCACTAGTATATGATTAGTGGAGGTAACAAAAAAGCTTCGTGATCAGCAAAGCTCCGTAATACCCCTGACTGCAAACCAGACAGATAGTCACGGGCCGCCTCACACCTCGGTTTAGGGGTGGATACATTTTTAGTTGCAAAGGCCTTTGAGTTCAATGTCTTCGAGTCCGGTATTCTAAAGTCCTAAAATCACAGCCTCAACTTAAGCCGCCATACCGCTACAAGATCGTTATCCAAGGTGCCAACAAAAGTTTTCGCACAAATTTCAACATTTCTGTTAACAAAGATGTTTAACAATAACTGAAATTTTTGTTTTTTTTTTAATTTGTTTTAAGTTTATCAAATTTAATTTTCATTAAATTATTTAAGTGAAGAAAAGAATTTTACAAGGTGAAATTAAATAATATTTTTTAGAAAATTTTTATTCCTAACTGAACGAGGGATTGAACTCAGGTCGAATTTATATTTTTCGAGAACAAGCACGTTCCCATCATCAGAATTCTATGCAGTTCTACCGTTTGCGCCACAGTTTTACAAAATCCTTAGTTAAAAAAAAGTTTTCATTAACATTTTTTAACAAATTCTTAAAAGTTTTTAATTGAAAATTTTCGTTAAAAATAAAAAAATTTTTCATTCAATTTTCCATCACAAATTTTTGTCCAAATTTCGTATAGAGAAAGGTTTTTTTCATTAAAAAATAAGTTTTGTTCAACTTTTTAATTAACAAATTTTTTTAAAATTAAAAAAAAAACTCCAATTAATCACTTGCCTTATTAGTAATTTTTATTAAAAAATTTCATTAAAATATTCATACGCGAAAGATTTTTGCAAACGTTTTTTAAACAAATTGGATTCTGAAGATTTCTTCTCAAAATTTTCCTTAAATATTATTTGTGCAAAATATTTTTTTTAACGAATTTTTTCTAAAACTTAACAAAAATTTTGATGAACCAAAATTTTTCAGTATATTTTGTTTAATAAAAAACTAACATTTAAATTAAATAAAGTAAATTTGGTTTTTTAAATAGTAAAAAAAAAATAAAGGAAGCTTTTTTCTTTAAAGAAAACCTTTTATAAAGTATTTTTCTTAAATCTTTTGTAGCATGTGCCTTAAGTCTTTCGTTTTAAGTCAGACTCTTTAATAACATTAAAACCTTAAACTGTCAATTATTAAATTAAACTATTTTAATTAAGAATTCACTATGTTCATAACTTGTAGTCTTTACAACTCAAAATAAAATTTTAAGATGACTTTTTTATAACTCTGTTTTTCGCTAATAATTTTTGTAACCTTGCATTCAATTTTAATGATTCCATCAAGAACAATCCATAATTCAGACTACGAATGAATAAATTTTTCATTATTTACATAATAAAAAATCAACTAATTTAGATGAAGAGCAAGGTGATCGTTCTTTTTGTTCATACTTCAACAGACAATCTCTAAATTGCAATCGCAAAAATTTGTTTGTACATTTGACTTTGGTTTTTTTTCATAGTTGTTGTTGATGTTCTTGCTTTTTAATATAATCCATTTTTTGACTAATTATAAAAAAAAAATCAGATTTCTATGAACAAAAAGCTGTAAAAATGTCGTAAAATATAAAAAGCAACAGTAATTTAAACAGATTGAGGCTTATAGACTACATAAACGTTTAAAATGTATCTTGAAGAAAAAATTGCACATCAATTGTAATCCATCCATATTACCACGTATTCACTTAACAATACTATTAGCAACAATATTCCATAAAATACCACATCCATTCAAGCCAAAACCAACCAACCAACAAATCCATCAAAATAAACAAAAATTATAGAACAATTTTTATGGTACCAGTTCGAGTACAACTCATACGTGGTTAATAATTTTACAACACACAGACTTTTATTGATTTCAGTAAGTGTGGAATCCAATATGAGCTACTTTTTGCTAAATAATAAAAAGAAAATTTAACATGGTAGGTGTTGTTTAAACTATTTCTTAATGAAAAATTTTTATTTGAGCTTTTTTTAAATAAAAATGTGTCGCAACATTTTACTAATGGCAAATTTCCATCAAACTTGTTTAATAAAAACTTTAATGTGAATAATTAATATTTTCATAAAAACGACTTTATCGAAAAAATTTCATCAAAATGTTTTTAATGGAAAATTTTCATTGAAATATTTTTAATGAAAATCTTTCACCAAAATATTTTTAATGAAAAACTTTCATCAAAATATTTTTAATGAAACGCTTTCATCAAAATATTTTTAATAAAAAGATGTCATTAAAATTTTTCAAATTAAAAATTTTTTTAATAATATTTTTAGCAAAAAAGCTTTGATATCGTTGCAAATAAAACTTGAGTGTTTGTAATTCTCATTCGCTTTAAAGTTTTATTTGTATAATTTTTTAAGCTTTTCCGAAGTCCTTGGGAAAAGGTTTCCTAATGATCGCAGTTCCTATGCGCATTTCACGGGTTGCTTAGGCCAGATCATCAGGAAGAGATAAACTCACTGTTTATTGTTGATGTTTTTGTTTAAACTTTGATATTGTTACAAGTAGAACTGTTGCTTATGATTCTTATACGCTTAACAGTTTTATTTGGTTTAATATCTTAAGTTTTTTTAAAATCTTTATGGATGAAGTTTCCTGATGATCTGGCCTAAGCAAGCAGTAAAATGCGAATAGGAATAGCTTATCCCATCAACAATAAATTTCAAGTGTTTTTATCAAGAATAAAAACTGGGAATTAAGCACGAATAACCGAATCTTTTAAATTAAAATTAATTTATTTAGTGAAAAAATTTTTGTTGAAAATTTGGTTTAACAAAATAAATATTGTTTTAACGAAATTGTTTTCCTATCGGAATTGCTTTCAACATTTTTTTCAGGCATTTTATTGAAGTGATTAAACTGAAATATTAAGAACACTGACAAACTACCTTTAATTACATCACCCTCTACTCTATTAATAAATAAAATTTTAGCGTTATTTTTAACCTTCGCTGTTTTTTAAGTGTATTTTAAGGCATGTAAAAGTTTTTTTTTGTTTGTTTTTTTTTTTTTTTTTTTTGAAAATAAGAAAAAATATCATCTTAAAAGGCTGGTACGTTAAATTGTAATTGAAGATGAGTTTAGTTACATTATTTATTTCTTGAGCTGCCAAAATGTTAGATGCGTTCTGCAATTGACATGTTTGTTTGATGTCTGAAGAGATAACGTATAAACTTAACAAACATTTTTATCTTAAAGATTACATTTTTAGTTGGTGTAACAAAAATATTTCATTTGTTGGTGTAGTTTTTTTTCTTTTTGTTGCATGATTTATATGTTTGGAATTCCTAAAAATGGTTTGTTTTTTTCGATTTTTAGGCATTTTGTTGTTAAAAGATGAAATTAAGTAATTAATGTTCGGTATTAGTTGAAGTTTTAAAGAAAAAAAAAATTGGAAAATGTTAAAGATTTTAACATTTAAAATGTATGTGTGTTGATAAGTCGTATTGGAAAAATATTTTGCAAAATATATCAAATTTTATAAACTTAAAAACCTACAACAATTGTAATAATTTCGTTAAAAAAGGCAACTTTAATTTTCTAAAAAAGTCTTTTAAGGATTTATGAATAAATTTATGTAAGCGCCATGAAAAAGACTAATTTAGATTTTTTTCAACTGTCGAGAAAAGTTTGAACTAAAATTTTTAGTGAGACAAATATTACAATCACAATTTATAACAATTTGGAAATATTTTTAAATAAAAGTTCTCGTAAAAAATAATTAAGATAACAATGTTTGGTTCAATTAAGTTTTTTTAAACAAACTTTTTATTAAAATTTTTGTTAGTAAATTTAAAGAAATTACCATTAACCGGTTCGTTAAACTTAATTGTGATAAAAAAATTTCTTGAAAATAAAAATTTTCCTTGTTATATTTTATAAACATCTTTGTTAAAAGTACAACTTTTATAAAAACTGCTTACATCCCTCATTTACTTCAATAGTGACATAACTCAAAAAATTAAATTTTGGAGTTAATGATGCAGAATTGTTCGCTTTGTTTTTCTTTATATTGTGTCTAAAATGTATCTTTACAGAAAAAATTAAATATTGTCTCATAACAGATTCATAGAATCAAGCAAGCAATTTGTTGATTTTACATATGGGCATTTCCACAGAAATGTCAACCGCAGCCAAATTATTCAAAGTCTATAAAAGTATGTTGTTTTAACATATTTTTATAGGGAATCTATCAACTCTCAATGATTTAAACAAATTTTACATTTATTCATAACACACTTAAAAATATTCAAATGCAAAGTCGAACAACTGAAAAAGTTCTGTTTTGAACATTTCTATTGCACGTTTTGTTTTGCTACATGATCTTAATGAGAAACATTATGCATTGACCATTGCTTTTTAAATCTCAGTTTATATTCAAACAATAAAGAATAAATGTAAACGGAAGGATGCGATTGCCAGTTACGGCAAATTTTTTCTTTGCTTTACCGTATATTTCGATGTAGCGTGCGACATTGAAAAAGAACATTTGTTATCAGTGCGTCGAGGGTATTTGCACAATGCGTTTCAAATATTAGTAACAAACAGATATTTTTATTGCAAATTTAATTTAAAAAATTTTGCTGGAAAATAATTAGTGCTTTTTTCTTGGTACTTATTTTAAGTTTGTAGCGTGCGACATCGTAAGTGTAAAATGCATAAATTCAAAAAATTTTTTTTTCCTAAAATATCTTTATTTGCGATGGCCAACAACTACAAGCATCAAGGACAGCTTATTCCATTAAAAAAACTTTATTTGAGACAAGCAATACTATTTTCAGTTTAGATAGTTTTTGTTCTACATTTGTATTTTTCAATAATTAGTATTATGGTTATTTTGTTGAACTATTTATGGTTTTCAATCCCAATTTTTAATATTTTTAATTAGGCTTAAGTTCATCAAATTTAATTTTCATTAAATTATTTTTATGAAGAAAGGAATTTTACAACATGAAAACTAATTAAAATGTCATGGTAACCTGCCGGCCGCGTTTCGAGCCCCGGCCACGGTCAAAAATGAAAGATTATCAATAACAATTTTAATTAATTTTCATGTTGTAACTTAATCCTAAATAAAAATATTAAAAATTTGGATTTGTATTTGTATTTTTCTTTATAATTTTATAACTTTTGTTGAGAAAATGAATATATTGAATGAATTTAAAATAATGTAGAATAATCTTACGCATGTCTAATTACATAAAAAGTAAAAACATAAACATAAAAGTATGATGGAACAATATGTCGCATGCAACATGTAGCGCGCGACAGTGATTAAAATTAAATAAAAAATAAACTCCACAATATTTTTGAATTAAATAAAAACCATTATTAAGATACATCAATGCATAACATTTTAAAATTAGTCGCATTTAAATATTTCATCAGGTTTCGCTGAAATCAGTGTTTGAACTGTTTGTCGTTAAAACAACTTCTGTTTTTGTCGCATGCAAATGCCTTGGGTTTTTTTAATTTTCTTGAAAACGAACAATGGCTCAACATCAACCTAAGCACAAATTATAGTGCTAATCAAGAGCTATAAGTTTCGCCTTTTGTCAAAATAAAATTAATGTTTTGGTATATGTTTTTTTTTTCACTTTTAAGGCGTACGAATATAGCATTCGACATTGGAGAAATGCCCATATATAACCATAATTTTAAATTGTGAATGTTATTTTTCAATAAATGATTTTTTTAATTTTAATTAAAAATATGATCAAAAAACTTTGCCATTTCAAACATTGTGTTTATTGATTTAATTAAATATAGCTTAGGTTTTGCCAATTCCCAACAACGATTCTACAAGTTCAAATTATTTTATTTTAAATGAAAAAATCAATTAAGATTTTTTGTTATTTAGTTAATATTTTAATTAAAAATAATTGATTCAATTATCACATTAATCAAATTAAAATACTTTTAAAACAATTTTTTTAATTGATAAAAAACTACTGATAATTTTTTCTATTCTTATATCGTTTATAATTTTTCCGTTTGAAGAGAAAGTGTCGTTATTTTTTTCTGAGTGTTAAAATGGATTTTTTCTTGTGTTATGTCACTATTGAAGTAAACGAGTGATTAGCCATTTGTATGGGATACATATATATATTTTCCTATTACTCCAACTGGATTCTAGGGCGTTTTTCTCAACATTTCGCGTTCTACCTGTAAATATCTAGAGTTCCTTCAAATGCTTATGTCATCAGTTTCCCTCACAATAGAGCATATTGGTCTTTGTGTGAGGGTGAAAAGTTAACTTTGCACCAGCCTTTCTAACCTAAAAGGATTTTAATACTTTTTTTCGTAAAACAGGATTTAAATGTTTACTAACAAAAACTAGACTATTGCAGGATTCGTAGAAGTTTAAAAAGATTGCCATAAATTTGTTTCGTTTTATAATAAAAAGAAGAATATAGCATGGATTATTTTAAGTGTATTAATAATGAGTAATAACACTGAAAAATTAATTGAATTAACAAAAAAAATGTTGGTATTGCTTGATAGCCAAGTTATTTAATGGTTGGTTTGAGGTATTTATTTCAAAGATGTACTAAATAATGGTTTTGAAAAAGTATCAGTAACGCTTATTAAGTTTTAAGGTAATAACTTTTGAACTTTTTTCTTTGTACAGATATTTAAATTTTATTAATTTTTGCCTGTTGTTTTAATATAATCTTTATTTTTAAATATTTAAAACGTTTTACATTCTTGTTAAATTGTTTTAAGAAGATTTTTATTGTTCATTTAAACAAAAAGAAGTTTTGAATATTTATTTCCGCTTATTGTTTTTGCTTATTGTTGTTATTTTAAATTAATTCTTTTTAAAACGAAATTATGTTTAATGAACTTCTCTGCGGGTTTTAAATAGATTTGGCAATAAAGTTGCATAGACGTAAATATTTTGAATAACAGCTACAATTATAATTGAGTTCTTGAGGTACTTAAGCTACGAAAATCTATAAGTTTTCAAGTGTTAAAATAATGAAAAAGTGTAGTAGGCTTTTTAGAGTGATCGAGAGTCGTTTAGTGGATACACTGAGAAAAACCCAATGTTATAAAAGGCGTTTGACGAATAAATGCCTCCGAATGAGTTTTGGTTAATCATAACAATAATTTATTTTTCACTAATAATTTTATTGTTTCAAATTAACAATAACATTTCCCTTTATTCCATGAACAACATGTTATGGCGGAAAGCCAACTTTACTATCGCAAAAGCAATAAATTCCATTATGACTAGCCGCTTCTTCGGCAACACGGATGTGTTCTAGATTAGCTGGAGTGCCTGTGAAGTTAACAAGCCACGATGATGATAAGCCACTCTTATTCGTGGCGTTTTTTAATCTTAAAAATTTCTTACAATGTAAACATTTTCATTGGACTGCCATTTATTTCTCCAATTTATGTGAACTTTATAAAGGACCCACGCTTTTTGTCTATTCTCTTAGTATTTCGTTTTCAAATTCTTGCAACCAGCATACACATATTTCGTCTATTTTGTTAGTTTAATCGCAAAATTCAAGGTTGATTTAAAATTTAACATCTTTAACGTTTTATTTTTAATTAATTTAATTTTTGTAAAAAATTGAAAAGCTTTTACGGATGATTTGCTAAAATAAATTAAACGTTTGTTTTAATTTTAATTAATCACTTTAATGTCAAAAACTTATTTAAGCTTTTCAATAATATTAATAATATAATAATTTTCACCTCTACTTTGTGTTAACACTCTTTAATAAATATTGAATAGCAAAATTTTGATATAATATCATTGTTTTCTCATAAATTTGTTAGTTTTGTTTGTTATTTTTCTTATGGATGTCGATAATTTAAATTAATTATGAAAAAAATAATCTGTTTTTCTAACTTCAATTTAAATAAAAGCCATGAAAGTATTAAATAAAATTTTATGGTTTTAAAAAACAAATTGAGGTTTTTTAAAATAACTTATTATTTATTAGGTATTTCATACAAAAAATTAAACATTTAATTAAACACAAATTTTATAGTTTCAAGAAAAAGTGCAAACTTATTTCAAAACTAATGGCGCTCCTTTTCTAAGTAATATTCTGCATTTAGTCTGCCTTTTTCATTTCTTTCTGTGCTCTTCTTTAAAGTGTGAGTCATTTTAAAAGTGTAACGCTTTTTTCCCATAATGTTCACCATTAAAAAGAAGAAAAAAAATGCTACATGTTCAATAAAACTTATAGTATTTTCTTTTCTACAAAAAAATGCGACATTTTATTTAAAAAAATGTAATTTGGTGCCTGTTTCTTAAAAATTTTGCTCCCGAAAAGATGAGTTTTTTAGAATAAAACAAGCCACCCTTTTCGGGAGTAAAGTTTTTAAGAAACAGACAGCAAATTGTATTTTTTTAAAATAAAATGTCACATTTTTTTGTAGAAAAGAAAACACCATTAATTAACAACTAGTTATGTTATTATTCCTGAAAAATAAATTTTTTTTTTAGATCGTGTCTGGTGGTAATTATATATGTATTTTAGCGGTATAAAAAAGCAAACTTCGATCTACCAAAGGTTAAAATACAATTTGGTTTAAGCATTGATGTTTGACTATTGACGTCTGCAGTCGTCGATGGCTGCGAGTGTAAAACGGCAAATCCATCTGAGGAGATCGAGTGGTTGCGATCGAAACATGTCATGGTAACCTGCCGGCCTGGGTTCGAGCCCCGGCCACGGTCAATAATGAAAGATTATCAATAACAATTTTAATTAATTTTCATGTTGTAAAATTCCTTTCTTCATAAAAATAATTTAATGAAAATTAAATTTAATGAACTTAAGCCTAATTAAAATTATTAAAAAAATTTGGATTAAAAACCATAAATAGTTCAACAAAATAACCACAATACTAATTATAGGTATAAAAAAGCTTTAAATTTTAAACGCTAATTGTACTTAATTGATTAATGCCGAAACTTGTGTTCTTTTCTAATGGAAAAATATGCAGCACTTTTTCAAAATCAGGCTAGCATTGAAAACTGTTGACACATTACATGTTAAACTAATGATACACTTTTTTTAGAAAAGAAAACGCCATAAAAACTTAAATTTTTGCACTGAAATATTTATATGCAGAGTACCGACATAAAGTACCTAAAACCGTATCATAATCAGTAATTTTGTTTGGAAATATGGATGACTCGCAACAACTTACGCCTTGAATGTCAAAATTATTTGTGGTTTTCGTTATATACGGCTAGCAATGCTTAAAACGTGGCCCAAAATGTAACGTTAAGAATGAGCATTGTTGAAAAAAGCCGAAGTACCCCTATTCCCGAAGCCATTTCTAAAAGTTAATGCTATAAAAAAGTTGTATTTTGATTAAAATTTTTTTATTTGTTTTATTTTTTCAAGTTCTAACGGACCTTAAAAACACCCTTTACCTTCCATTTAAAGAACTAAAGCAAATTTGTACGATCTTTCCTACGCTACTATTTTAAAGAAGAAAATACCTGTACAGTGACACAGAAAGTACACATATTCCCCACTTATCTTAATATGTACTGGGTATCATAAGCAGCCTACATACTTTTTTTTTCCTGTGTCACTGCATGTAGGGATTTTTCCTTCCTTTTTATCTGGGAACGCTTCTCCCTATAAAGACGGGATTAGTGATCATCACAGACGATGTGAAGGTATTTTGCACTTTACACTATCGCACAAGTCTTTCGCATTTTGGCGAAATCTGACCTAATTATTGTTTGCAAGTTTGCAAAATACAATAGCAACTTATAATACCAAGTTTGTATTTTCCTATAAATACGTAAGACTTGTGTGATAGTGTAAAGTACCATAAGATTTTGTTTGTCGCGCTTAATTCCCAATTTTTATTCTTAACAAAAACACTAAAATTTATTGTTGGGGAATAAGCAAGTTTCTATGCGCATTTCACTGGTTGCTTAGGCCAGATCATCAGGAAACATTCTCCCAAAAAATTTTAGAAAAGCCAAAGATATTAGCAAACAAAACTTCAGAGTGAATGAGAATTGCAAACACTCAAAAAGTCTTATCAGCAACGATATCAAATCTGAAACAAAATATGAACAATAAACAATTTCTAACATTTCCCACTACAATTTGTGGGAATTCTCCCAACATTAATTGTTGCTGTAAGTAGGGATGCAACATCGCTCTGAAAAACATCGATGTTTGAAGACATTGATGTTTCCACGATAAGCATCGATGTTAAAAAACATCGGTAAAAAACACGATACATCGATGTTTAACATCGATGTTTAAAACTACTTTGCAATTATACTTACGGACTGCTTTAATTCTTCTTTGTTACTGAAAATCTTAAGGCCCAACTATAATATACATATGCTTGCATAAGCTTTTGTCAAAAATTAACAAAAAGCCTGTCAAATGCATTCAAAAATACAAAAACAAATTGCAATCAGTTTCGCATTTTGCTTAAGCAAATGACAGATTCATAAAATTAAACAAAAAGTTTCCATAAGTGCAATATGGTTTGACAAATAGGATTTTTATGTATTCGCACACTTGCTTGAGCCAACTTAAGCAACTTAATACATACATATAGTTATGCAATGCACAGTATGCATGCATGTCCATTAGTGTTTTTCATACGGGATTTCCCGGGACAAAAATCCCGGAATACCGCACATTTTTCGGGAAAAAAATCCCGGGAAATATATGCGGGAATTCCCGGGATTTTTTCAATTTAATTATGGCAACTTTACCGCTAATATAATTGTAAAAAAATTGTTTCAATTATATTATGAATTATAGCTTAATATTTTTTAATTTAACATAACGAAATACTACATTTTTGCCAAACACCAAAAAGATGTCAATACAACCGATAAAAAGGGCAATGTTTAATGCTCTGAAATTTCGAAAGAAGAAAAGTAAAAATGTACAGAATTTTTAATTTGCTTAAAGACACAGATTTATTTTATAAAAACGAAAAATGTTGTTTGCACTTGCTTCAAAAAATTAAATGGTTTATATACAGAGCAGCTGCATACAAGATTTTTTTGAATTAGATTCTGCAAGAGATGATGACAAAAGTTATTAATTAAGAAAACGCTTATTCGATTCGAAAAAGGAATTACAAGTTTTGAAGGAAGTTCTAAGAAAACTGAAAGTATTTGCAGATTATATAATGTTCCTCTGACTATAAAGGCAAACATCCGCAGAAAGGAAACGGGTTTTCTCATTGAAATCTTCTTGATAAAAATAAGAAAAGGCTTTTAAACGAATCTGTAAATGCTTATTACATGAAGATCTTAAGGTGCCTTTAAGAACAAATTAAATCGATTTGTATTGAGCGGGAATTCCCGGGATCCCGGGAAATTAAAAATAAGTCCCGTTTTCCCGGGAAATGAAAAAGTCCGGGAAAAGCAAAACTGCATTCATATGAACGTACTTTGTATGGCTATCAGGGGTGTGCAAGAATTTGGAAGTCGTTTTTAATACACTTTTAATAAAATATTTTTAATTTTTGTTTAAAAATTCTGTTTAATAGAGAAATATTTGTCTTAAAATTCTTATATTATAGAAATCTTATTGAAAACGACATTTAAAATGCTTTGAAAAACACTTTTTTACACTTTTAAATAAAAGGTTTAAATGAAAAATAAAAATTAAAATTGGTAAAAATATTGTAAAAAATATTATATTAATGAAAATATTAAATGGACGATGTCGATGTTTTTTAGTTTTGACGACGATGTATCGCCGATGTATCGTAAATCAAAACATCGATGTTAACATCGATGTTTATGAACGATACATTGATGTTTTCTAAACATCGATATATCGTTTGCATCCCTAGCTGTAAGTGGGTTAAGAAAAAAAAAATAAAAACAAAAACAAATTGCCTTATTGTTTACGAAAGAAAATCAAAATAAAGCAACTTGCCAGTTAAGTTTTTTAAG
The DNA here is from genome assembly GCA_963931875.1 of Pollenia griseotomentosa. Lineage (NCBI taxonomy): Eukaryota > Metazoa > Arthropoda > Insecta > Diptera > Polleniidae > Pollenia > Pollenia griseotomentosa. The sequence continues at coordinate 121,224,271 of OZ007564.1, read as the reverse complement.
CCGTGCATTTGCATATTTATTATCAAAGTAATTTTTTGGAATACACAATTTTATAATTAATAAGATTTTGTTTGTCGTGCTTAAGTAGTCTTATGCTATGTTCACACTTGGGTTTTTAAACGAGTTTAAGCAAAATGTTGTTTAAGTTAAGCAAAGCCGTTCACATTACATTTGAGATGATTAAGAAAGAAACACAACAAACAAATTTATATTTATTTAAAGTATTAAAAATGGATAAAGATGCGTTTATAAAGTTATCAGAAGATTATTTTAATCATTTTAATGATAAAATTGTGTAAAGTTATGAATTATTTAAGAACAAAAATAAAAACATTAAGCAGAAATCGTGGCCGGTTATATACGTTCATGTTGGCCGATTCTACATTATACTCAGTTTGAGGTATGTTCAGTGGATTCTATGTGATTAAAGAAGACTTATGCTAAGTTCACACTTAGGTTTTTAAACGCGTTTAAGCAAAATGTTGATTTAGCTAATCAAAGCCGTTCACATTACATTTGAGATGATTAAGATGACAGATGATTAAGAAAAAAACACACAACAAACACACAAAAAAACAACAAACAAATTTATATGTCTTTAAAGTATTAAAAATGGATAAAAATACTTTTATAAAGTTATTAGAAGATTATTTTAATCATTTTAATGATGAAATTGTGAATATTTATGAATTATTTAAGGAAAAAAATAAAAACATTAAGCAGAAATCTTGGCCGGTTGTACACGATCATGTTGGTGATTCTACATTTGAGGTATGTTCAGTGGATTCTATTTGATTTATGAAGTGATTTAGTTGTAATCATGTCAATTTGAAGTGATTAACAAATCACTTCAATGTATGGGAAATCATCTCGATTTTCAAGTGATTAGAGCTTAATCACGTTCGAACTGCTTAAACGCATTTAAGAAGCCAAATGTGAACATACTATAAATCACTTCATGTCACTTTGAAGTGATTAACAAATCACTTCAATGTATGGGTAATCATCTCGATTTTGATGTGATTGGAGCTTTATCACGTTCGAGTTGCAGAATATAACATTTTTATTGGTTTAGAAAAAAATAATTTATTTTGCCAGAGTCGGCTGGCTCTTCGCATGTGTATACAAAAAGTGACAAATTTTTTTACATAAACAAGTACCCTTGATATATTTTTTACATGTTTTTATTAATTAAATCCATTCTAATTTTTTTAATCGAACTGAATTATTTATGCTCATAATCACATGATCTAGACTAAATTTTTGAGTTAATAAAAACTTAAAATTATTATTAAATAATAGACTGCATGACTTAACAAAATTAATTACATATTAATTAAACATGCATTAAAACGGAGACACCTTTTATTTTTTTCTTAAGTTTAAGCACGAGCATTGACAACTCATATTTCATTAGCACTGATAGTTCGTTTTTGTAAATTCACAAAAGATACGTCGTCCGTAGTTTATCTTAAATTCAACAACTCATCTTCACATCATAAGTTTCGTTTCGTTTTGCCTTTTTTTCAAATTTTTTAAGCTTTTGAAATGTTTTTAATTTATAATAATAGTTATTACTATTTTTATTTGATTTGATTTAATAAATTACTTTTTTTCCTCGGTTTTAACTGAAAGCAGATCATAAAACAACAACAAAAAGTATCTTAAAATCATCATTAACCTGCAATTTAAAAAAAAAAACACCATTCATTTGTTTTAAATTAAGATCAGTTTCAGTTACAGTTTGCACATTTTAAGATTCTCTATCTTTAAACTGACTTCTTTTTATTTGTGTAACTTTTTTTTTCTTCTGGAGGTTTTAAATGTTATAGGTAGATATCATTTGTGAGTTTTTGTATTTCTTCAAAACTTTTTTTAATCGTGACAGATTTTGTAAAGTTTTTTTTTTTCTATAATTTTTGCTTTACATTGGACACGTTTAAAACATTCAAAGTCATTTGCTTAAAAAATAATAATAAAAACAAAATACTTGTATTTGTTAAGCAAAAAAAAAAAAAAAAAATCTTTAAAAAAATGTGAAAAACTAAATTGCAATTCTTAAAAAAATCAAGTGTTTATAAAATTTTAAATTATGCTAATATTGAAAAGATATTTTGAAACAAAAAAAAAAAAAAAATTTTTTTTTGAAATGAAATACTTTATTGAAGAGTTTGAAGGTGAAACAAGTAAGAAAGTATAGTCGGTCAAGCGCGTTCTTAAGAAACCTTACACCACAATATTTAAAAACGAATTTTCGAGAGTGTAACTTATTTGGGCCCCGGCAAAACATTGTTATGTCATGAGGTTAAGATTCATGTAAAAATTCTAAGGGCTAAATATTTTTTAGACATCTTTATCTAAATGAGATTTGTTTTCGATTAATTGATTTTAGGAAAGAGAATTATGGTACATTTTTGACTTACCAGCCCAGGATTTTGCCATCATAGTAGCTATCGTAAACGTTATTGTCGCCAATTTGTATATCAATACCAACATTTTTAAGGAAGTTATGGCAATAAACAATATTTTCGGGAGTTATATTTGTGTGGGAGCTAGCCCCGGTAGGCTAGCTGGTAGTGAGCTAGTCTATCAGCGGGGTTGCAGGTTCGGTTTCCGCCAGAGACTCTGGTTTCTTTCCTGCAGACAAGCGCAGAGCTTCGAGAGATTAGCTTAGGGAATTAAAAACAAAGAAAAAACAAAAAAAAAATTAAATTAGGTGAGCTCATTTAGATTGCAATTAAAAAAGTTTGGACCAAATCAAGTTTAATATAAATATCAAAATAACACGATGGGTAATAGACACAAAGACTATATTTGTAACTTGTATTTGAGCTATGTGAAATTATTGAGCGATTCTCACCATTTAATAGGCTGGATCCTTGTGACAGTCAGAACCTATCGAGTTTTATGGAATTATCTCCAAAATAACGACCTTTACTTTGCGCACAAAGTTTACATGGACAGCCAGCCAGCCGGACGGACGGACATCGTGAGATCGATTCAAAAAGTGATTCTAAGTTGATCAGCCCTAGGGGAAAAGAAACTTAAAAAGGGAACTTACACCAAACTTGTCATGTGACAGTTCTAAAGTGGTTGGGACCGGTTGTAGCTCTAACACTTTATATGAAGGGGACTTGCCATTTTAACATTGCGTTGTCCTAGGAGAGGGTTAATTGGCATCTTTTTGGCACTTTATAACAGGTCACTGAAATATAAAGTAATAAAACCAAAGAAAATCAGCCACTTACCGCATAAAATTCCGTCACATGACTAGTTTTATGTCAATAACCTTTCCTCTGAGTAACTGCACTTTAAACACATTATCACCAGTTACATGATATCGTTCATTCCTTTTTGTTATAATATTCTGTTCACTAGTCACGGGGTATTTGCTTTCATCAATCGCATAATACCCTTTTCACTATTGTGGTGTTGGATAATGATGATGCATGCCACTTTCAGGTAAAAAAAACGAACAAAAAAAATTTTGTTTTATAAAATTTTTATTGTAGAAAAAACTCTTTTAATATTTTTAGAGAAAATTTTCATAAAATTTTTTAACGAAAATTCTGACTTAAATTTTTAACGAAAATTTTTTAAACAAAAATCTGATAACAATTTTGGTTGTTATCATGAAACTTTACTTCAACAGTAAACAGTTAGGTAGATTTGAAAGGATTCTGTTTTATAATACCACACCACTTGCCACCAGTATTGTCGTTTTCATCATAATGTACACTAATGTAGTGTCAGATTCAGCCTGTCATTTAGTCCGGACGATATCTTACCAAGATTGGATAGTGCTTGGGAAAAAAAGTCAAGACTGTTTTCTCTTTCTCCCTGTCCAACTAGACTTGCACTTGCATCCAATGTCCCGTTTATACTGCCAGCACTCTTAATATAATTCTTTCTATTTTGGGTTGTAAGTTGCTTATTTGATCAAAGGAGGGTTACATTAACATGGCCACCTTAAATGCTTCGAATTTACATTTTTTCAACCTTTCGAAGAAAGATACACTTTTGGTTTAAATTATTGTTTACAAATTTCCGAACAAATATATTTTCAACGAAAAGGTTTTATAAAATTTAAAAAAAAAATAATTTTTACAAATGCTTATTTTTTTATTAATATTTTTTAACGAAAATTTATGCAATAAAGTAATAAAATAATAATAATAATAAAATAAGCCGAAAAATTTTTTCAAAAATTTTATAAATAATTTTATTAAAATCTTTTTTGTTATAAATTTTTTACTAAAATTCTCTATAAATTTGTTGTAATTAATTATTTTTATAAATTTCTCCACCAAAATATTTTACAAAAAACAGTTCTATAAAATTTTAGTCACAGGAAACTTTAATCAAAATTTCTGCATTTAATTTTTTTAATAAAAAATCTTTGTTTCAAATTATTAACTAAATTAAATTAAAAATAAATATTTACAAAAAAAAAAAAAAATTTAAACAAACAATTTTATCAACAGTTCTTTGAACGAAAAATTTTACCGAAATTTGTTTAGCCAACATTTTTTTTGGAAAGAAAATGTTTATTGCAATAAATTGCAAGAAAAAATACATAATTCAATATTTAATTGGTTTGAAATTTTAATAAAATGCTGTTTTAATTTTTCAAATATTTCTTTTAACAAAATAGTTTTTTTAACATGAAGAAGAGAAATTTTCAGCAAAATTTTTGGACAAAAATATTAATCAAAATTTGTTAAACCAAAACTTTAACAATGTTAATTGAATCACATTACTTTGAATCAAAAATTTGCATCAAATTTTTTCAACAAAAAATATTAATATAATAATATTAATTATATTTTTTTTTCAACGAAAATTTTCATCAAAATTTTTTAATCAAAAATTTCATAAAACATTTTTTCAGTCAAAAGTTTTAGAAATATTTTTTTAATCAAAATTTTTATTTTCAACGATAAGTTTGTATTAGAGTTTATTCCAGGGCCCTGTTTCTCAAAACTACAAGTTGCAAATCTACAAGTAAAATAAAAAAAAGCAACAATTTTCAAATTTTTGATTTTGTTTTAAATATATTTTATTTGTAGTTTTGAAAAACATGGCCCAGGAAAGATTTTAATAAAACAAATATTTTTTTTTTAATTATTTAACAAAAATAATTATTTTTTAAGCTTAAAATAAGTTTCTTTAATAATTTTCCAACGAAAATTTTTTCAATTTAAATTTTTAATAAAAAAAACACACTTTTATTTGTTTTTTTTTCTTTTACAATTCCTTTTTCGTAACCGAATATCGTCATCAAATAGTCGAACAATGTAATTAATTACCAATAAGATTCAATTACGAAATATTACAACACAAAGCGCATGAGAATTCAGTATACATAATATGCTAAAAAATTCATTCTATTACGCATATTATGTAGGGATTATAATATATGCGATGTTAAACTTAAAAGTCTCTAAAATCTTAAAGAAAAGGTCCAATAAAAAAAAAACAACTTTTATTGTCATTAAAATAAATATTTTATTATGCGAGAATTGTTACATTAAAATTAATTTTTTTAAAGAGCTTAACAATTTTGATCAAATTTGCTAATGTGGGGAAAATTCTATGAATTAGTTCATTTGAAATTAAATACTCCTAAGAACATTTTAACCTAGAAAAAAGTTTTCTAATAGTTTATCTAAGAATTTGTTTATCTAGGAAAAGCTTTTACTTAAAACAATTCTCGTTAAAACAAGCTATTCCAGGAAATGCTTTGCTGAAGAACTTGTTCATCTAGGAAAAAAGAATATGTACAATGAATTAATTCACATAACAACAATTCGTCCTAGTTAACATTTTTCTTAGACCTAATTCATCTAAAAACACATTTTCTCTAAAAACTTATTCACCATTAAATAATTTTTTCAATAACATTTTACATCGAATTTAATCTCATTATTGAACTGCTGTCGCGTGTAACTTATTAAGTTTCCCATACGAATGAATTAAAAAGTCGGCTTTTTAACCATATAAATTTTAAGAAGAAAAAATCAATTGCTGTTTTTTTTTTAATTCAATTTTGCTTATAAACCCTCAAAAAATACATGCCTTTAATAAAAAAAGTTGCATCATTCTTTGAAAAAAATATTTACAGAAAATTGGTTACAATTGTTAATACATACTTATTTTAGTGCATGTTAGTACTACATAAAGTACTAGTACTAGTACTATATAACAATCAATACAATCGGGGACGAAAAAGTAGCAGTTTTTTATTCAGTTTTCTTGGGCATTAGTTTACCTATGAACATACAAAGCCTTTTTCATAAACTAGTTCATTTAAAAACAAATTTTCCTAAGAACTAGTTCTCTTAAGAACTTGTTACATGTTGATTAGTTAGACTATGTGTTTCCTTTAAACAAATAGTGCTAGGAACTTTACTTAAAAGGCAAGACTTGCATGCCTGCCTAACATATAATGTCCCGTTAATACTGCCAGCAATCTTGATGAATCCTTTAAATTGCGGGTTGTATGTTGCATATTGCGTATTTTATCACTTTATTTAACGAGAATTTTCATCAGTCAAAATATTTAACATTATTTTTTAATCAAAATTTTAATTAAGACAATTTTTTTAATATTTTTAATTAGGCTTAAGTTCATCAAATTTAATTTTCATTAAATTATTTTTATGAAGAAAGGAATTTTACAACATGGATATTAATTAAAATTGTTATTTATAATCTTTCATTCTTGACCGTGGCCGGGGCTCGAACCCTGACCGGCAGGTTACCATGACCACTCGATCTCCTCAGATGGATTTGCCGTCTTACACTCGCAGCCATCGACGATTGCTGACGTCAATAAGCAAACATCAATCCTTAAACCAAATTGTATTTTAACCTTTGGTAGATCGAAGTTTGTTTTTTTGAATTATTATCCATTTTAGTTGATTTGACATGTTTTTACTTACTTCTGTTTTTTCACGTACTTTTGTCAAGCATTCTTCTTGAAGTCCAAAGTACATTTTTTGTCTTCCTTTTTCTTGTTGACCTTTTTCAGCACAACTAGAAGGACAAATGTACACATAGAGCTCGTGCCTTAGCTTTAATAATAATTAGTATTGTGGTTATTTTATTGAACTATTTACAATTTTTAACAAAATTTTTATTTTCAACGCAAAGTTTCATACTTTTTCAATAATTTAATAACTCCACTTCATTAACTGAGACACATGGGTCTGCAATATATATATGTATATATATATATATATATATAAATATATATATAAAAATATTAAGTTTTATTGATATAACTTTTCTGATTCTGATACTATACTTGGAAATTCGAAGTTTAATAAATAAATACAAATACAAAAGTTTGTATTAAACTTTATTCTAGGAAAGATTTTAATAAAACAAATATTTGAAATTTAAATTCTCCTAAGAAGAAGTTCTCTTAAGAACAACTTCTTCTACGAACGTATTTATTTATTTATTTTATTTTATTTGGAACTTCTACAACAATACATTGGTTTTAGTGAGTTGTGGTTTAGTGAACGTACGTATGTATGAAAAAATTTTATTCGGGAACTAGTTCACATATTGATTAGTTAGACTTTGTTTTTCCTCTAAACAAATACTGCTGGGAACTATTTAACTTAGAAGCCTTAAGTTTAAGTAAATGTAAGCGTTATTTGCCAAATATGACTTTTATTTATCGAACGAGTCATCTTATAAAATAAAAGGGTATTATGCGTTTGTGTTGGTAGACGTTATTTCCATTGAAATATGTCATGTCTCTGTAACGGCTGAAGGTTGCATTTTAATGTAAATGGGAGTGGAGAGGATTTTACATTAAAATGCAACCGTGCAAACTGCTTGAATAGTCTTCTTAACATTTTGCACAGCTGTTCAGGGGGGTGTAAGAGTTTCGCGGGGGAAGGAAAAAAAAGATGGCGGAAACGTGAGGAAAAAGGCGGGAAAAAATGGGAGAGAAAAGAAGAGGAAGAGTTTTTTTTTTGAGTCGGATGCCCGGAGCGAAAAGGATCGTTTTTTTGGTTTTTTGTGAAAAGTTTTATAATAGTTTATTTGTTAAATACCTATGTCGATATTTAAAATAAAAATTTCAAGATAAAAGAAGAAAAAAATAAAAATAAGAAATTCATATAAATAAGTGTTCTAATGAGGAATTAAAGTTGGAAATTGTTTTTTTTTTGGCATGCATAAACATTCATACGTGTAAACACGAATTCATATTTTTACGGACCACACACATACAACCTTAAACATCCATAATACCACGTAACCATTCAGCCGCTTTAACAACATCCTAACATTTATTACACCGTATACACATCATCCAGCACCCACTTTTCATCCATTCCCATATCATTCAGCACACACTTTTCATCCATACACCATCATCGTATTCTCTTCACCCCTCAGCACTTAACCATCACCATACATCGGTACACACGCACTCACCCTACACGCATACTTACTTGTGTAGGGAGCAGCCTCGACCAGCACGGACGAGACTGTTTCCGAACCGACCGGGGAGATCAATTATTGCAGGGAATTGGACAATGTTAAGAGTTTGGGTTTTTTTTTATTTCAATTTTGTGCAATAGACAAGTTCTTCTCTTTTTCTTTTTTATTTACATTTTTCTTTTCTCTTAAATTTAAAAATTTTGTTGCTTCAATTTTTTCTTTAAATACATTATTTATTTTCTATAATTTTTTTGGACAATGGCTTATGGATGAGTAGGATGGCGAATTCACGCCTCTACCGGCCTAGCCTGGCGAAATTTCAAAACCTAAGCGTTGCCATCCTAACCATCCACCGGCTCAGAGCAAAAGTCATTGACAAATATTGGCTCTTGACCGACTTTCACTATACCGAACGACTCAGAATCTGTTTCTAAATTGATCAAACGATATCCGTAAATTTTGTTGGACGGCTGACAAGTTGTCTGATTAAACCTTGTCAACAAATCGCCGTTGCAAACTATTTGTCATGAGGTTTTTTTTGTGGCTTATAATAGAACTGCTTATTTTATGCCCTCAATTGCTATAAATTTAAATAAAATTAAAGTTTTTTGTTTAAATTAAAGCATGCATTGAAAGCTTAGAAAAAAATATTCAAACCTTAAGATAAACTCGTCTCTTTTTAATTTTACATTAAACGGAAGCCTAAAAAATAATCATTAAATTGTAAAATACACAAAAAAAATTGTTGCAGTTCATTAAGAAAAACTAAAAATTCCCTAAGAAAATCAATAGGAATTTCAGACAATTGTCATTAGTTACCGCTCGTTCAGTGAGTAGAAGGAAGGAAGGAAGGGGAGGGCTGGGAGGGACAAAGAAACCAAAAGTAAAATTTAAGTGTGACTATTTCTTATTATCTTTTCTTAAAATATTTTAACAAAGTTTTGTTTTTAATTCATTTAAAACAAAACAAAAAAGATCATCATCTTTAAAAGTATTGATTGCATTATTGTTTTCTGTTATTGTTGTTGTTGTTTTGCGATGTTTTGAATTGGCATGGCGGTAACCAGCAAAAGATTTAAATTATTGTAATTTTTTGGATTTCGTTGGTTGGCTGCTTGGTAACTATTGGAGTGAGTGAGTGAGTAGTGGCTGCTGAAGATGACGATGATGGTGGTGGCATGTTATTCGTAATAATATTTTTTTTTTTTGTTATTTTATGTATTATAAATACTACATGATTATATTGATGTACTTTTCCAAAACACACTCTTAATACAAGTGAATGGTTATTTCCAATATCGCTTCAATCATAAAAAATACAAATCGAATTTTAGAAAAAAAAAAATCTAAAACAAAATTCCAATAAGATTTTAAAGATGTTTTTTTTTTTGAAAATTTGGTAAATTGTTTACAAATTTACAGAGATGACAGGGTAAACATTTTTTTTGATTTATTTTTATTCTTAATGAAATGTTTAATAAGTTTGAAGGTCATTAAATGGAATTTGAAATAAATCAGTAACACATGTAAATTATCGTTTAATTAAATTTTAAATAAACCATCGCAATAGAAGACTCTTGATAAATGTCGATTACAATAGTTCTTTTTAGAGTATAATAAGTGCCATATTTCCGGTATTTTAATTTAAAGTTTTGATTAAAGAAAATAAGGAATTCATGTACAGTAAAACTTCAGTACAACTAACTTTGTTGTAACTAAAAACTCAGTTTACCGAATTTTTTGCTGAGTCCCCTAAAACTCGTTTTATTGCGAAGTTTTTCTTGCAAGCCTATATTAAGCGAAGTTTTCATTCAAATGCCTTAATATTTATAAGGAAGACAAAAACGGCAAAATATACACAGAAAAAAATGAAATTAATTTCAATTAAAAAATAATTTTTTAATTTATATCACCATAATTAAAAAATTAAGTTAATTTGCACCAGTAAACAAATTAATCGTTTAATGCACTTGATTAAACGTTTAATTCACTTGATTAAATTATTAATTAAAACTAATTTTATTTTTGATTAATGCTTTAATTGGTGAACAATCTTAGAGCATTTTTTCTGTGTACTTTTATTAGAAATTCTTTTTAGGTTGTCTTAAATTTACTTCTACCGATTATAACACTAAAACTTATTTGTTTTTTTTTTAAAGTTTTTTTGTAAAATATTGATCGTGTATCATAAACTTTTTATGATTGAATGCAGTTTTTATATTTCATTTCATAAATTTTATTATTTATTCAGTAGCAGTTTGAACTTGTCATATACGAATGTCGTACTTAAAATATACGACCACAATCGTAATTGCACTGCTATATAATAAATATATACATAAACATACTAATATGACGAAAACAACTTTTAATGTGAGTGAATTTGTATGATTCATGGATTCTAATTTCCCCCTGTTCGTACTAGAGTCATATCCGCTTGTTTTTGAGTTGCACTCTGTCACATGAATATTTGCACGTTTGTTTTTTTTTTCAAACAGTTGTTGGTTTTAATTCTTATTTTTGCACAGAGAAGATTGTTAAACGTACAAATTATATTTAAACTTGTAAATAAAATGATAAAAATGTATCTGCGATTGTTTGATGGTTGTTGGATAGAAGAAGAAGTCAAAACAGCCAAAAACGCGTCAAGTGTTGAATTGTCTATTTGTTTGCGGTTCTTTAGACCATTTTTATTTGAGGTATCCGCTTTAGCTTCTTCTTCTTTTTGTTTTTTTGCCTTCATTCATTGATTTATTATAGTCAAGTGTTTTTTTATTTACAAATGCGTGGTCATCAACTTTGGTCTAGTACGAGTGAGTTCTTTTACTACTCGGATCAGTGGTTCATCTTGTTTGATATGTTCAAAACTATTTCAGTTTAAAAGTTGTCTTTTTTAATTTTTTTTTTGTTTGTTTTCATTTTGAGGTAGATGCCACAAAATGTTAAAAGGTTAATTGGCATGATTTGTTCATGAAGCATTTTGTTTTTTTTTTAGTTTGCGATTTTTGTCGTTCGTGCCTTCTTTTTTTACTATTTTTTTTTTTAAGTTAAGGAGTTTTTAAGCGAGCGGTAATTGTTATTTGTTTTTGGCCATTTGGTAAATGGCCGAATGGTTGGTTTGGCCATTGGATCGTGTAAACGTTTTGTGGCTGTTCATCTTCTTTAATATCTCATGTCCATATATGACGTCTATTAAGTGCGTGTTATTTTTAGGAGTCAGTCTGTTCGTTTTTTATTTAATTTAGTTAAAGTGTTGTTACGTTTATTAATTAAAAATATATTTATTTCGTTTTTTATTTTTGCTTCCAACATAAAAATTTGTTGCTTGAACTTTTTGTTTATTTTTTAAAGTATGTTAATTAAATTTATGAGTAATTTAGAATTGTCTAAGGAAATCTTAGTATTTAGTGTAAAAATGAAAAAAAAAAATAATAATAATTCGTGTGAAAAGTTGATTTTATTGTGTTTTAAAAGTGTGCAGAAGTCATGCTGTTTTAATGACAATGTTTTCCGATGATTTGCTGTGGGAAATGTGCCATTATGCATCATTATAAAAATGAACAATGTTATTTCCAAGAGGATGCGTTATTGACTTACTAAGAAAAGCTTATATTGATATTTAATTACAAGTTCAAGAATAAAAAATTATTATTTTTTTTTTCTCAAGAGCTAAACTTTTAAAGCACATCATATATTATGATCTAAGTATAAATACACTTTACAATAAGGTGTTATTAAAAAAAAAACCCCTTATAACACGGTGCTACAAATGAGCACTTTTTTATACTTTTATGACACGACTCCAAATTAAGCCCCTTTTTCTTTTTCACATACATATTACATTTAATCAGGTAGAAGCCAATACAAACAAAAAAAAATGTTCATCTATCACGCCCTAGAACAGGAATATTGTTTTTTTGCAACGCTCTTTTTGTTATATAAATACAGCATCGTCATCTAAACATAATTATCCAGGCGTTTCACGAACTGCTTCCTGTATCCCAATTTGAGGTGTAGTGGTGGCAAAATTATTTTTTCGGTACTCACTAGTGGAATTTTTAAGAGCATATTAAAAGTGAGCTTATTAAAAGATATGCATACTAAGTTTTAAAAGGACTTTTTTGACACGTGAAAAAAATTTTGGGATGAGGATCCGAGATGACATAAGTGGCGCCCAGAATTTGAAGTATGATTAAAAATGAAGCCACTGTCAAGCCATGGACAACGATATGCGATTTGATGAGATCGGACTTTAAATGGCCCCGCTACATATAAAAAACTAAAAGGGCTGTATTTGGAGGAGTGGCAGAAAAAAATATTTCCTGCTTTAAAAACTTCATTGACATATCTTTCATTCTACGGCGTGACTGGCATAATTTTTATTTTTTTTGTATGGAGGCCGACCCGGTCTATTGATCAATATTTGTAAAAGCTAAACTTTTCACTTTTGAAAAACCTTAATAACTTTTTTATTTTTTACTCAATTTTATTAAATGAAAACTGGTTTAACTCAAAACTAAATAAGCTTTAATGAAATATATACATAAGGATATGTTTTTAAGCAAACTAATTTAAAAAAATGGCACCAAAGTTAATAAACCCAGAAAAAATAAAATTAAAATCAGATATAATTAAGAATGTCACTACAAAACTTGTATACACTTACCAAAGGGTGTATACATTTAGAAAGGCACATATCTCTTCTTTCAGAAACCGTTTAAAAAATAAATATCGGCTAAAATTCAACTGAGTTACGTGTTCATAAGTACTCGAACCTACCAGAAAATGGTTTTTTCGGAATAATTTAGAAACTTGAGGGAGTTTCCGAACTTTTTAAAATTGATTAACGATCTACTCAATAAGGTCTATCACCTACACTAGGTCGGTTTTTAAGTATATTTTCACTGTAGCACCGTGTAATTAAGCCCAAAATAATAAAATTCTTAAAGAAATTTAAAAAAACTACAGAAGAAAAAAAAAATCGCAAAATCTCGAAAAAATTTTGGCAGGCCACTCACTTACTTCCGCAGCAGTCAAATCCAAAAATTTGCAAAAGATTATAAAAAATTTTAATTTACATATTTAGAATACAGACTGATATTGTTCTAAAATTGCCCCACGGAGGTTTCATCTTAAGGATATTTTACCTTCTGGTGTTAAATCCTCCGGGAAATCATCTGCAGTCAATTCCTGTGATTTGGCAAAAATCCAAAATTGACCGATCTCAAGTGATCTTTAAGATCTATTGCGATCGCGGCTGACCACAGATCCTTTTTGGTACCACAAGAGTCAGGAGCCCCCGGTGGCACGGCACCGTACTGCCTATTGGTTGAGTACTCAGTTAGTATACTTCTTGCTGTAAATATTTTCGTAATTTCAAGAGATTGCCTTTGCGAAAGATTTGCTTTTCCGCTGAAAATATACTTTCGGGGATCACGTGGTGGTTGTGGTTTATTACCCAAGGTCGTGGGAGGGGATGTTCTGAAAATTCCACTAAACTGCTGAATTTTTACCACTTGTGGAAGTTCGGCATGTGGGAGGATTATCCGTAGGTGCCGTTTTGTACTCTACAGATGTTGCTGGCATTTTTTCAAAAGCGGCCTAGGTTAGATAGCTACAACTCCTAAACAAGGGGCAAGTGAATAATCTTTCCGAATTGTGATCTCAAATTGCGCTCACACTTGGGTGCTGATGGTTAACGCATTGTTTTTCACCCAGTGGTTAAATTTCAGTTAAATTTCGTGAAAATAGGTGCATAATTAACCATAGGCCCCATATGAAGCATACTTATGAAATAGACTTTATGCGCCTTAAACCGTTACAAATTATAATAATTTGGCTTATAATTTTTAGATATTAATCACTATCCTGTAGAACATTCTCGGTGCAAAGTATCAAAGATACGCAACGCCAAATAATCACTTTTGCTTGTTCTTATTTCAGTTTTTAAAGCGGAGCTGATATGTTTATTGTTTTTCATTTTAGAATTTTTTAGTAATTGAAAAAATAAGATTTATTAAATAAAAAAACAAATAAAAAGTTGCTATTGACCCCGACGTGATTTGAACACGCAACCTTCTGATCTGGAGTCAGACGCGCTACCGTTGCGCCACGGAGTCACTTGTTAATTGTGTGTTTATTTTGTTATTTAAGTCAGCCCATTAGAGGGTATTGCAATAACGAATAATCTAAGTAATGCATATTCACCTCACAACAAATGGTGACATTGTAAACAATTCACCATTAAGGGGAAAACGCATAGTAAATCATAACAACAACAACACAAGTTATTATAACAGACCCACGCACACAGTTTTATTCAATAACAAAAATTTCATAAAACTAAACAAAAAGCAAATTGATTAAGCAATTTTTGTAAAGTAATTAAAGTTGGACAACAAAAAATAACATGATCAATTACATGTTTTTTGTTGAAATTAAAATCTTTTTTTTTATATATTTGTTCAAAAAAATAGGTATCTTTATAAAGAAATAAATTTATTAATGGTAACATAAAAGTTTAAAAGGGGGTGTGAACTATTTGAAGCTTCTTTTAAGACAATTTTGAAGAGTTAATTGAATATTTTTTTAAACCTTAACAATACAATTTGAACTTTTTTGTAATTTTTTAATTTGTTTTTAATAATTTTAAAGAAAAGTCTTTGTTTAATGTGTTATTTTTTGTTTTAAAAATTTAAAGAAGACAACAATTTTATTTATTATTGAAACCTTTCACCTGTCAAATTTTTTTTTTTTATTTTAAAATGTTCGATTATAACGTTTATTTATTTTTCTTTTGTTACCTTAATTCGTTATTGATTTAATTTTAAAAAAAATATTATTTGTTATGCAAATGATTTGCTACAAATTGGTTTTTTGTTTAAAACTCCCAGAAAATATAAAATTCAATTATTTTGACCTACATTTTTATTAATTCGTTTTATGATGTGTTTGCATGTTTTTGAAAATTAAGCAAGCAAGATCATGATTGTTCTTCTATTTTATTTTGATTACTTTCGGCTTAAGTTTTACTTAAACTATATCATGACTTTTAAGATTGATTTATTTTGTTTATCCCTTACTGAAGATAGCAAATTGGCAAGCTTGACAAAAAGTGTAAAAAAACACAAATGATAGATTTTTACAAAATTATTAGATGTAAAAATCCAAACATAGAATTCCGTCAGAGGTCAATACCGGTCCGTAAAAGAAAATTAAATGGTACTTCTAAACGATTTTTTCAGCTGATTTAGCCTTCAGATTTTCCAGCTTATGTAAAGCTTCGTACAGACGATGGTCAGATCTTACAATATTGGTAAGCAGCGTTGCTTAAATTGCATTTAAATTGGCTAAAATGTCTTACAACTGTGTGAACATTGTAAGCTCATTTGTATTTGCAGAAGTGCAAAATTAATGCTTTCTGACAATCGCACCATTGTCAGAAAAATATTGCTGTTGGCAACGCCTGCTTACAATATTGTAAGATCTGACCATCGTCTGTACGAAGCTTAATAGACACCAAGAATGATACAAGAGTACGCCATACAAATACACTTGACAAATGCTTGCCCAGCAGTTAAATTCAACGTCTATGTGTGCTGGACGTAATATTCGCCGTCATATCTAAACTTTTTTACCTTCCATCCATGGTGGAATAAGCAGGTGGCATCGTTTCGGCAACAAATACAACATTACAACAAAAATGGAAATTACATCACCGTTTACGTCAAAAAATACTTTAAACAAAATTCAAAGCGTGCCGCTGAACGTGATGAAATAAATAAATTTTTAGCCAAATTTTATTTAATTATGGTCAATATCTTACTTATTTTAATTTAATATTATCAAAAACTTTAATTAAATACAATAATCACAGCACAAAACGTGGACTTTTTGTAAACATAAACAAAACTTTGACATAAACCTAAACAAACAATGCAAGAGCAAAAAATCGTCATCTGGCGTAGTGCTGCCACCTGTTTATTTCACCATGCTTCCATCCAGCATCGTCGGTGTGACACATACAAACACATTTGCACTAATACTACCACAATGCTTGATGAGTATTTTGATCAGTGTATTTGGGCCTTAAGAATGATGTCGGCGCGACAATGCTTACGTTCTCTTTTGTAGTCCCTTTACACGCATTTACATAAAGATTTTTTTGTTGCAACAGTCAGGGTACTGTTTGGCATTTACTTGATCAATGCTTCTTATTCGTTCTTTCGAAGCAGTGTTACCATACAGTAACTAACTGTTAGTTTGAGAAATGTAAAATTAATATTCTAAATATACAATACTGATAACAATTTATAAAGCAAAAGCAAAATTTTTTTTAAAACTGAGCTGGCTGTCGAAATTATAAAATAAGATGATGCTGAAAATATTCTTACTGGCATAACTTTAACAAAAATACGAGAGAAAGAAATATGCAAAAGAGAAGTATCAAAATTGTCGCTCCATTTTTTCCAAAACCAAACCAACAAAAGACAAAACGTTTTTATATTTAATGAATCGTTTTCATAAAAAAAATTTCACTGGTTAAATGAAAATTTTCATTGTCCAAATGGAATTTCGTTGTTATAATGAAGTATTTTCGTTAAAATCGATTCATTGGATTTCGTAATTACGTTAAAAATATTCATTGGATATATGAAAACTTAAGTTTGTCAAAGTTAAACAAAAAATTTTAATTGGGAACATAAAAAACAATATACAAACATAACTATATTCATAAATTAATACAAAATTATAGTTTCCTTAAAAATATGTTTAATTGTTAATTAAAAAATGTATGATTTAATATGTATATGTTAATAATGTAATATGCCATTAAATTTATGATATCAAAAATTTTTTTTATAAAAGCAACATATTTCAATAATTGAAAAAAAAAATTATTTTTAACATTCAAATAACTCTATAGTCTCTATAATTAAAAGTATAAAAATATTTTGAAAAAGCATGCCTTCATAAATTTAAATTTTCATTATGACAATGAAAAATCTCATTATAGTAATGAAACAAAAACTTTCAATCCATAAATACGTATGTTTTTAGTTTTCTTTAATATGTACATACCTACTTACATGTAGTATGTAATAAGTAATGAACAAACCAATGTTCTCATAAAAAAAACACACCCTTATTTTAAACTGTTGTCAACCAAATTCTGTATACAAAAAGCTTGTTCTCTCTTTATGTGGTCTTTTTTTATTATGCGTTAGCAAATAAAATCAACGTCGTTATTGTTGTGATGTTATGACAATTTAATCTCATATTTACGCTCTTAATTGAGAACATAATGGCAAAAAACATAGTTTTTTTATTCAAAAACTACACTGCCCCAGTAGGCTAGGTTGCGGGATTGATTCCCGCCAGCGACTCTGGTTAAAAAAAAAGTGTAATAAGAACAACTTTGATTAAAAAAAAAAAAATTAAAAAAAAAGAAATAAAATAAAAAAAGTCTATCAGCGCCGAGGTTGCGGGATCGATTCCCGCATCGACTCTGGTTAAAAAAAAAATTGTTGAATAAGAACAACTTTGATTAAAAAAAATTAATCAAATCCCTGAAGAAGCTATCCATTGAGATAGCCAAATATTGGATAAATTTTAA
This sequence comes from Pollenia griseotomentosa, assembly GCA_963931875.1. Taxonomy (NCBI): domain Eukaryota; kingdom Metazoa; phylum Arthropoda; class Insecta; order Diptera; family Polleniidae; genus Pollenia; species Pollenia griseotomentosa. The sequence continues at coordinate 121,206,192 of OZ007564.1, read as the reverse complement.
ATAAATATTCTTTATATAAAACGGACCTTGAGCTTGAGAAATTATTGAAAGGAAATAATATTAAGAAGGTCGAAGAAATTAAGCTAAATAAAAAAAAAATTTTTTTTACTTTTTTGAAAGTATTCATCCAATGAATAACATTCATAGATATAATGTTATGTTTCATTAAATACATTTTAATGAAACAGGTTTCATTGTTCCAACGAAGCGCTGCATAGGTTCCTTTTTAATGCAATTTTTCATGGGATTAATGTCAAAATTCATTGCTATTCTGAAGAAAATTCTTTCAGTGTGGTGTGGGTTCAGCCTTATACTACCCTGCAAGCGAAGTGGCGCAGCGACATAACCCTTAATGTAAACAGCCTCTTAGATGACTTAGTTTGTTAAGTCTAAAAGTCACTAAGATTCCGAATTTTTTTATAACAAGTGCATGTTCTTTATAAGAGCTGGCAACCCCGCAATTAAACAACAGCTGTCTTAACTTTATATTTAGTCCTTTAAAATTCCTAGTTATAACATAGGACCATCTTAACTTTGCCAGCTTGTAATCAAATATCAACCAAATAGAAATGCAGCAGAGATTTAAGAAAACCAAATATTCGAAACTACAACTTTAAAAACTTTTTATCAGTAATCAAATACTTACTAAAGTAATTAATTAATTCCTTTGTTTAAGCAAATTAATTAATCTTTTGACTTCTTCGATTGCAATTTACTCATAAATTTTTATTGTGAATACTTAAATAGGATTTAATCGCTTGCTAAGTTAAAATTTGTACGTTTCTGAATTTTAATTTGAACTTAAGACTTTTTATTGAATAATAAATTTTATTAATTTATTTAGTCGTGTGCGCTTATGTACGATAATTTGTTTTAAAAATCCGAAATATGTATACCTACCGCTGTGAAATTGAATTAGTTATCAACATTTTTTTGAAATAAAATAACAAGAAAGAAAATAAAATGGATCCAGGCCGGCTACATAAAACACTACTTCACCAAATGTTTTTTTTTTAAGGCACAACTCTACATAAATATATACTGAGGAGTTGTTATGTTTCTTAATTCGAAAAATTCCCTCGAATTTGTTTTTTAAAACATATTTTTTTTGAATATTTTTCTCATTCGAAACGAAAGACACTAAAACCATTTCATCTTGTTACCTCCATTGACCAGGGTTGCCGTTTAAAATTTCGAAAAAGGGTATTTAAAAAAGGGTCAAAAATGGATATTTTAAAGTAAAATAGGGTCAAGTTTATTAGTATGTATTAATTAAATACAGCTGAACTTCTATAAGTCAAACTTCTGTAAGTCAAAAATTCTTTAAGTCGAAGGGAATCTCTTGGCAATAGCGGTGGACTGGCAAATACACATGATTTTGTTTCTATAACTTGAACACTTAAACTTTTTTATCTTGAATTTTTCTATAACTCGAAGTAACATATTTGCAACACGCGTGGCCACACTTCCACAAGTCGAATTTTTTCCAAACATTTTTTGTCTTCTTAAATTTTTGTTTTATTTAAAACTAATTAGCATTTAAAATATGACTTTCATCTTTAGTTAAATAAAATTTGATAATTCTCTAACTTAAAGTTTATGTAAGTCGAACTTTTTTGTCGGAATAATGGAGTTTCGAGTTATTGAAGTTCAACTGTACATTAGACTTAAATAAAAGCTTTTATACATACTTGAATTATAAATCAATGTTAAAACTAAGAAACAATTTACAGGTACATTCCAACATTAGTCATATTATCAAAAAAAGAAGTTACTCTTACAAAAACCGTTAATAATAATTATCACTTTTTAGAAATACTTTTTCTGTATTTTGTAATCAATTCTTCACTTGCAGTCTATTCTTCCACCTCCGATTCGAGCAAATTGAGAGAGGAAAGCATGGACTCATAAGTTTATATTTTTAGTTTGTTTGTAAATAGTGTCCGTGGACACTTTGCTACTGGACGTTATGACATGCTACCAATTTGTATATGTATGTTCACAAAGCTCATTAGAACTTTCGAAAGGAATATGGCAACTTGTAGTTATTTTCAAAAGATTCAAAAAGTGTCATAAATTTTGTTAAAATGATACAGATTCGTCAAGTTTTCCGTGATCATCATCCGAAGATCCTTCCTCACGGTGTTCGTAACACTGGGTCAAAATAATGCGTTGACCAGCGCCCCCTTCCTTCATCGCCACAAAGCCGTATGGCGGTAAAGGGCGGAGCCTATCTAACACTCCTACCATTTTATGGTCAAATGGCAACCGGTTGCAATGCAACTCCACACCGAGCAATAACTTACTCTACCCGCGATATGGGTATTACACCACAACGTTACTCCCCCGAAGGGGCCTCACCATAACCAGGTTGGGACCGAGGTCCCAAGGGCACCCTGGTTCCCGTGGTATAAAGACTTCGGTCAGCTTCGTAGCCTAAACTACTACCAGTTGGACCCCAAACGGTACCGGGACTGGTGACCCACAAGTTAAAATAATACAAAGGAATAAATTAAAAAAGGATCACAAAAAGTGTCATTGGCACGAAAAGGGTCAAACGTGATACTTTAGTGCCACAACGGCAACGCTGCCATTAACAAGTTATAAAAGAGACCTAGTTTGAAAAACGTTTTCTAAGTTTTTTAAATAAATCTTTAATGTCAATAAGCGTTAAAAGCGTTAATTACCAATAATAACAGTCACCTGTTGAAAAAAATTTCGCTTTATTTGTTAAAAAAATAACAAATATTTACAACTGGAATATATTTACCATCGATTTGTGCAACATATTTAAAAATGAAAACTACAACTTTTCACATTTTTGCATATATTTTTAAAATGGAACATAAGCCCCCGCGAATTTTAGCATACATGAAACATTTTTGACAAAAAAAAAATATCATTAGAGATAATGGGCGCTTCAACACCAACACAAACCTGTAATGCCATTCACATTTTCAGTAGTGTAGGGCATTGAAAAAACTTCGTTGCGCATTTCACACTTTATCTTGCCCTTTTATTTTTTTTAAGGCATAACTTCAACACCTTGTTTGAACTGGAATCTTAAGCCCTCTAATCGCACTTTTGTTTTAATTTAATTTTTTCTCGCTTCCATTTTAGTAAAAACTATAATAAATCATTCGTTTATTGGGTTAACAAAAACCGTAAATATTTTAACCAATAATACAGAAAAAATTTGGCGGCTTTAAATCAAATATAAATAAAATTTTTAAGATAAAAAAATGCAAATTATGTTACAAATTTTTTTTGTAAAACTATTTGGCTAGAGGCAATAATTTTTATTGGCTGTTTTATAATTTTATAACCAATAATACAATTGGGATAAAAGACTTTAAAGTTATCAATAAACAAAAAAAAAAAAAATAAATAAAAATACTTTTTATAAAAATCAATTTTTTTTAGTAAATTTTTAAAATTTTTTTACCAAGCCAAGCCACACATCCTTTCTCTTGCAAGATTAATTTTTTTTTTTGAATTTTATCATGATTTTAAAGGCAGATATTATTTTTTTTGCTCATAATTAGAGCACATAAATTTATGTCGTAATAAATTTTGGCAAACTTACCTACATAATTTTTTTTAAAAATATAATTGTGTAAACCTGTTAAAAAAAATGTTCGTAGTAAAAAGATGTTTCCTTCTTCTGATTTTCATAGTTCACTATAACAAATTATGGCAGTATGATAGTTAATAAGTGGTTTGTTACAATGCCTAATGGGAAAGTATTAAACTTTTTGGAAAATACAGTAGCCTTATTCACTTTCTTGTGCATTGGAGATTGAAAATTTATGCAATTGTCAATATTTTCTATCAATTGTGAATGACCTCTTTGGTTAACAATTCTTGTTGCAAAACACGATTTGCAATTAATTAAGTAAATATAAACTATTGGTTTTAAGTGTTGCATATTAAAAAAGAGTAGCAAGTGCATAACTGTATATTTAGTTGGTGTAGAGTAAATTGTTATACCATTTTGCAAATGCTACAGTTCAAGACCATTTGCACAAGATTGTGAATAGGGTTAGAATATATTGCTAACTTGCGACTTCAATCCTGGCATGTCTTTTGGTACTTTAAAATAAGAAATGGATCTTAAAAAAATTACTTATATGCATATGGATTGCTATAAAAGGTTTACAGTCGGAATTAAATTAAAATTAAGCAAATTTAGTTTTGAAAAATATTTTTATACCCTTCATCACAGGAACGAAAGAGATAAATACTTGGAGGATTTACAAGGTTGTCTTAAGTCATATGCCTTAGAATAATAACACGAAAAAATATGACTGCTGTGAGCAACCCCTCATAAATTAGATTTCTACTGCGTAGTTATGACAAAACAATAAATACATCATAAAAAGTCTTATTATTTTAAAAAGTCTTATTAATATTTTTTTAACTATTGTAAAATATTCGGATATTATTGCAATATGACCTGAATACCCCAACTGAATATGTGACGCGCAAAATAGAAAGGGACCTAAGGGTAAAAACCAGTTTTGTTCAGGAGAGCCATTTTAGAGATTTAAATACGTGAATCTTTGGTGTACCATCACATCATAAAACGCGCATATCTCTGGGAGGGAACATTTTTGGGGCATGGGATCGGTCTCATTCGATGCTCAGGTGTTGTCCACATTAAAAAAAAAAGTGAAAATTGATTTTTTTTTACCCTTAGGTCCCTTTCTCCATGCGCTGTCAAATATATTAATCTGAGAGATCAAATTTTTTTTGGAATTGATAAAATTTATGTAAAATACGGAACTGCTACTTGAGTTTGGCAGGGACCAGATCACTAGTTGATAGGGACCAATGCGATTAGAATGGGTCTAGGATATAATAATAATTACTGCATGAGTTGTCATGATGAGGAGGAAGAGGAAACGGTATTTAACTTTCTCTGTCAATGCCCCGGTCACAGGGTTATTAAGATGAGCCATTTTAGGAGTCCGTATTGCCGTATATCTAATGTAGCACAAAGCTCGATCTCTCTTTTCTGTAGGGAAATGGTTGGAAGCTGCAGTAATGTCTGGAGAATAATCTGGGGAACACTCGCTTGACTCTGGGTACTAGCTCATGGTAACACAAAGGGACGCTATATGGGCCTAAGTGAGGCTTTCTCGTATCGGCTCCCCATTAAACCAAACTTCATGTCGATATGTAAAGTTTTAAAATCCATAATTTTAAAGTTTCTGTCTTGCATGATTTTGGACCAAAACTCTTGAAAAGTTATTGCGTTAATTAGAAGTTTAATATTCGATTACATAAAGAAAATTTAAACTAGAACCTCCTTTTAGAAATTTATTCCTTAGTGTAAACTTTTTTAAAATGTTAAAGATGTTTTTTTTTTTATAAAAAGTTCTTTCTAAACGAAGTATGGTACTTTTTGAAAAAAAGCTTTCCTTAAAATTATTTTTTGAAAAATACTTTCTTAACAACTATTTTTTTAAAGTATTTCTCTAAAAAAGTAGCATTTCATCAAAGGGTTTTATTTAAGGGTACCTTGTTTTTTAATTACATTTAAAAAGTTAACTTTTTTCAACGTTTTTTTTTCACATTAAAATCAGCCCAATCATAAAAAGTTCTTTCTAAACGAAGTATGGTACTTTTTTAAAAAAAGCTTTCCTTAAATTTATTTTTTGAAAAATACTTTCTTAACAACTATTTTTTTTAAGTATTTCTCTAAAAAAGTAGCATTTCATCAAAGGGTTTTATTTAAGGGTACTTTATTTTTTAATTACATTTAAAAAGGTAACTTTTTTCACATTAAAATCATACCAATCATGAATGCAAATTTCCCGGGAGTTTTTTCGATTTTCCCATTTTTGCAATTGAATTTAAATAGGAAAAATGGGAGAAGGGGATGAACTCCCGGGGAATTTTTATTCATAATTGGGCTGAATAAGTTTTTTAAGGTACTTTTTATATCCACACGACATTAGTGGATTTGTGTTATGGCCTGTTCAAACGAAGTCTTCATTAGTTATCAGCGAACAGGCCATTAATGTGGTAACACTTTTAAATATTAGTCCAAGACTCAACTTTTAGTATACCGATTGAATCAGAATCACTTTCTAAGTCGATCTTACGATGTCCATCCGTCCGGTTAGCTGGTTGTCTGACTAGAGAATGGGCTGAAAATCAACTGGAATTTAAACAAGATGTTTATCGTAACTTTATCTTCAGCGTTGGGGCATATTCCTACCTTTAGAAGCTTAAACTTCAACAGACTATCAAGCGTAGATGGCCATTATCTGCTAATCTTCATGCTTCATATGGCTAACTGACACACTTTTCTTGATAAACGATAAGGTCAAAGGCCCTTCCGATCCAATCCCGTTTAATATGAGAATATTCCACCGGGCAAAAAGCATCTATATATAAAAGATCTACCGCAAAATTTAGCTCAATTTTGCACTTTGATAATATAACACACAGTAAGAGCTCTTCATATAAAACGATTGAAAGCTATAGTTCATAAAGTTTTTGAAATTGACGAAAACAAGTGTAAACTTTGTATAGGACTTGCCACTTCCACTAAAAATTTTGAAAAATTGTATAGCCCATTGTTCTTTCTTTACAAAAAAAAAATTCTTCTTTAGACATATTTTTAAACTGAAGCGCGAATAAAAAAGTACTTCTGATACAAAATAATTTTGGCTACTTTTTTTCGCTTTTGGTTACTTTATTTTTACATTTTGGTAACAAAATTTTTTTGGTCGTGACAACGCTGGTCATGATACTTATGAAACTTTATTACATCCCGAAAAAATCTCTGTTTAGTGCGGTTTACATGCCGAAAGCGACTTCGGCCCATTTGTCTTTAAAGCCGAAACAGGTGCCAACATTACTGTAAATAGGGCACGCTACAGGCAAATCATTCGTGATTTTTGTATTTCTTATGTCATTAAAAATCATTAAGAGGTGAAAATGTTCCATTAAGAAACCATCACTTTCTTAAGCCAGACGTTTGGTGACCGAATTCTCTCAAGAAATGAAAATCGTGGCCATATGTTTAATTTAAAAAAAAAGTTCTATGCCTCTAACAAAGCACCACTAAATATTAAAATTGGGTTTTTAAATCGGTCCATATTTATACCACTCCCGAAAATAGCAATAACTTCCTAATAAATGTTGGTGTTGATATACAATTTGGCAACAATATCTTTTATAATAGGCACCATGTCATGGCACTGGTACCGGTAAGTCCAAAATTGACCATTTGTGCTTTATAAACCCACTCTCCAAAATCGCTTAAAGACGTACAAATCGCATGGTGTTAATATTTAGGTAAAACTCGGGATTTTGTTTCACCGAGTACATTGGCCATGCGACCTAGTTATCTGGTACACTCTCGAAAACTTGTCTTTATGGACTGTGGCATAGGGTATCAAAGGGTTGAGCATAAGCGACTATACTTTCTTACTGGTTAAAAAGATACTTTTTTAAAAGTGTTTATTTTTTATACTATTTTAAAGGTTAGATTTTAAAAGTACACTTTTAAAGCGTACATTTTAAAAGTATTTTTTTTAAAAAGGGTGCTTTTTTAGTTCGTTTTTGTTTTTTATTTTTCCCTTTTTTGTATTAGGACTTACACCGTCATTTAGTTTCTTCAATTGTATTCTAAATGATTGTTTTGGATCTCTTTATATTTGAAGACTCATAAAAATTACTACATATTGCAGAATGTTCATACTCCAAAAAAAAAACGTACATATTCATTTATTCATTCATGCAACATGTTGTTTAGTGTTTTGTGTAACAACAATTTGTCGCTGTCATTGGACGCATTTAACTTAATTTTTTTGTTGTTGGTCTTAGTAGTTTTTTATGTCTGTTCAAGCACCAAAAAAAAAAGGATGATCACGATTTTCGACACATATTATTTGGTATTTTGCGCGGTTGTTATTTTTGTTATTTTCCTAAATTTGAAAATTTTCAAAATTTTTTTTTGTGTTCAGTAGAAGATGCAAAAACATGTTAACGCAAAGGAATATTTGTAATTTGTTGTGTGGATTACAAATTTTTTTTTTTTTTGAAAATCTGTCTGTCTTTCTTAAAAATTAAATGTATGTTACAATTTCCACATAATTTTGTGTGTAAGTGTAATATGGGGTTAAGCATTAAGGTGGCCAGATTTGTTGTGCTTAAAGAGATTTTATTTTTTTTATTTAAAGTTGGTTACTTACTTTTTTGTTTTAAATTCCAAAATCAATTATTGTACCCTTATTTTGCCAAATCTTTTTAAATTTGCTGCAAAATCATATTTAAATTGCATTAAACCACAAATTACTGGCAAAAAAAGTTGTGTAAATATTCCCACATTAATGACGTTTTCAAAAAGCGCTTGAAGTCGTCATCATCCTCAGATGAAATCATTTTTACTTATTTATACATCAAATAAAAACCGTATTACAGCTTAAATAAAAAACTTGAAAAAAAACACCTGAAGTGTTTACAAATATCTACTCTTGTAAAGTTTAATTTTGTAAACACAAACTTCAAATATTATAGACAAAAAGCAAATTTACTACACAGTTTTCACAAAAAAAAAAAAAAAAAATGTCTTTAGTACGTGCAACATCTTGCAACAACCTCTTCATCTTCTTTAATTTTTTTTATTTTTTGCCAAAAAATACTTAAAAAAAGTGATCCTCCACCATTTATGTGGAAACCCAAAAAAACCAACTTCAAACAATACAAATAATATAAAATGGAAAAAAATATAAACCAAACCAATTATTTAAAAACTATTAACACCATTTTTTTTACTTATCTATGACTTCTCCAAGTTAAGATGATTGTGTTTTTTATATTTTTTTTTTTGTTTTAAGGAGTCTGTTAAATATTTTGTGGGTCTTCTCTTTCCATATATGATGGCTGTTAAATTTATGAATCTTTTCGAATGACCCCCCGGATGGCTTTAAAAAAATTGTAATAAAATAATAGCAATAATGATTGTTAATGTCGTAATGTATAACATCAGGTAACAACAGAAAATTGATTATAATTTACTATAACCCAGCCGTTGTTACCCTACAATAGGAATAGTTTTGTTAGAAATCATAAAATAATCAAAAGAATGATCACAATGTCAGTGTTTATACGAGAAAAAGTGATTTGCAGAAGCGTTCCCACTCAAAAATTGGGCCGATGTTAAATTATACACAGAAAAAATAAAAATTTATTTTCATTTAAAATTTTGTGATATTAATTAAAAAATGAATTAAACTGGCACTAATAAACAAATAATTAGAATCAATTAAATTTTTTTTTATATAAGTAAACTTTTAATACACTTGATTAAATTTTAATTAAAACTGATTTTATTTTTGATTAATGTTTTAACTGAAAAAAATTGTTTTGTGTATGTAACAGAGTTTAATTGATTAGTTGGATATTAATTTGACTTTATGTGATTTATGATGGTTTTTTTTTCAGAACAATCTGTGATCACTTATATTTTAGCACAAAAGTTCTGTTTTAAATTGAAAAATCTTAAACCGTTTTACTCTACTTAAGTGAAGTAATTAATTATATTTGTTATGCAAATCTTAGAAAAACTTAAACTGCTAATATTTTTTTAAGTAAGCATTTAATCGGGAAACGGTTCTCAAGGTGCGATCAATCATATTTTAGTAAAAAAATTACAAAAAAAAATTTTTGTTGTTGGTTATAATTCCGTAAATACGCTTTTAATCATAAAAGGGATTTTTATTTATTTAGAGCTTTAAATAAAATTACAAATCATTTTCTTTCTTAATTACCTTGCAAAAGTGACTTAGACTTTTGGTCCGGTATAGTGAAACAGGCCAGAATATCTGGCGGGAATCGAATTTGCAACTCTCACACTGATAGACAATCGCTTACTACCAACTAGCCTACCGAGGCTTCCCCATAAAAGAAATTTTTCCAAACATCAATAAATCGTTAAAATTAATATCTTGTCGAGAAAAAGGACAGAAAATTGTGATAACTTATAACACTATCACGAGTGAGTCGTTTTTTGTAATAGATTAAAGAACACAGGTTTTATGTTACTTTAATCTTTTACAAAAACGAAATTCTTTAACGACAAAGCCTTACACGTAAATTAATTTGTTGTTTATTTGAAACTTAACTTAAATTCCCTTTTTACACTGTTCTACTTCTAAGTTAATGCTTTGAAGTAATTTATATATTGCACTTGCTCATAAAGAGGGTATTTTTTCACTTTTTGCAAAAAATCAACACGTCATATTTAAATCTACATACTGTAAAAATATCGCGCTATTTTGTATCCTTTTTAAAGGCTCCACGAAATCCCTCCAATGAAATAACACCCAAACGAGAAGTGAAATATTCCCCAAATTTTTTTCATACATTTTTGGGTGTTATTTCATATGAAATAACTCTAAATTTTTTTGGGCCGTTTTTAATTCTTTTTTTTTTTTTTGGGAAATATTTCATTCCTCATTTGGGGTTTTTAAATTATGAAATAATCTCCAATGAAATAACACTCAACAAATTTTTAAAATTCGGGGCTTGTTTCATAGCGTGCATAATTTGGGTGTTATTCCATTTTTTATTCGGGGGTTATTCAATTTTTTGCGACTTTGCTGTTGGTCCATATTGACTTCATGAAATCGTTGGTGAAACTGACTCTTTTATGAATTTTGGGCATAATTTCCTTTTTGTTGCTGATGGGGTTTATTTCATTGGGGGTTATTTCATTTTCATCATTGTGTGTTATTTCATATGAAATAACTCCCAAATATTAGGGGATGTTTCGTTTTCGCTTTGGGGTTTTTTTTCATTTATATTTCGATGTTATTTCTTTCACTGTTTTTGGGTGTTATTTCCTATTTTTTGGGGCTTATTTCCCAAATTGTACAAAAAGAACTATGTTCTAAAAACTAAATTTTAAAAAGTAATTTTAAGAATAATTTGTAAAAGTTTTTTTAAAAAGTACTTTTTCAAAAATATAATTAAAAAGTACCTTTAGTAAGTACTTTTAGAAAAGTATTTTAAAAAGTACCTATGTTCCAAAAACTTAATTTTAAAAAGTACTTTTAAGAATAATTTGTAAAAGTTTGTTTAAAAGTACTTTTTCAAAAAAATAACTTAAAAAGTACCTTTAGAAGCACTTTTAGAAAAGTACCTTTAGAAAAGTATTTTAGAAAAGTACCTTTAGAAAAGTACCTTTAGAAAAGTATTTTAGAAAAGTACCTTTAGAAAAGTACCTTTAAAAAAGTACCCTTAGAAAAGTACCTTTAGAAAAATAACTTTAGAAGCTTACCTTTAAAACTGTTTATTTTTGTTAAAAATTTAAACATAAAGAGCATACTAACTCAAAATTTTTATGTATTCACTTTTTGGGAAAAATCGACAAGTAATATTAAAATGTACTCGCTGTAAAAATATAGTGCTATTTTGTCTTATTTTTGATAACAAATTTTTTTAAAAAAGCTTACACTACAGAATAAATTTTATAAAAAGTACTTTAAAATCTATGTTCTAAAAAGTTTATTTTTTAAAAGTACTTTAAAGAATAATTTGTAGAAGTTTCTTTTATAGAAATAACTTTAAAAGTACCTTTAGTAAAGTACTTTTAGAAAAGTACCTTTAATAAAGTACTTTTAAAAAAGTACCTTTAGAAAAATAACTTTAGAAAAGTACCTTTAAAACTGTTTATTTAATTTATACAATTTTATTTCTAACCACTGCGTTGCTGTCAGCTAGAATACGAAAAAACCGAAGAAAGGAAGCAACATGTAATATAAAATTAAAAATGATAATTACAGCTAATTTTGAACCACCGGTACCACTGGTTAAATTGATATTTGACTGCTGGCTGACAGGCACTGCAGTGGTGCAGAGGTTAGAACTCAAAGAATTCTGATGAAAGAATGTGGGGATTCTTGAAACATGTAAATTCAACCCAGGTTCGAGCCCCAGCTCAGCCAAGAAAATTATCACTGAATTTTAATAAAATTTCATATTGTAAAATTCCTTCCTTCAGTAAAAATAATTTAATGAAAATCAAATTTGATGAACTCAAGCCTAACTAAAAAATATCAAAACTGTTTATTTTTGTAATAAAAGTTGTTTTTTTTTTTATTCGACCTTTTTCTTTATAGAATCTCAAAGAATAAATACTCAAGCTCGAAGTCATGACCTTCTTTGAGATTCTGCTTATTTTTGTTAAAAAAATATCTTGAAAAATAAAAGCTTTAAAAAAGTTACTTCTTAAAGAGAAACTTTTTAAAAAAGTACTTAAAAAATAAGGGGTCCAAAAATTTAGGTATCATTTTAATTTTAATAAAAAAACAGTTTTTTTTTGAGATATTAAAAATATTTTTATTTCAGTTTATTAAAAATAGGTTCCAGTTAAAAATAAAACATTATATCGGTCAAGTGATCTCCCCTTACTGGCTCGGCAGACTCTCAATCTTTTACTAAAATTCTCAATTACGTTTTTACAAAATACTGTTGTCAATGGTTGCTATCTGCTCGCTAATGTTGTTTTTAAGCTCGTAAACAGTTGTGGGATAACTGCCCAGCAAAAACTTACATTGCAAAGTAATGCGTTAAAAAGCTAATATAACTACTCTTCACTACTTCTACATTGGCATTTTAACTTATTATTTTAACACGGTGATGTCATTGGAGGCAAGTACTTACCATCCTCGCTTACAAATAGGGAGTTTCATAAGTCATTACCACATTTGCTTACAAATAGGGAGTTAAGTAAGTCATTAAGTTTATGACACAATATCGATATCATATGTTATAATTTATATCACCTAGACGATATCGTTTGGTTTAGACCACAATACCAAGTTTTTAATCAAGTTTTTAAAATTAAAATTATATCAAAATCAATTAGGTATTTAAATTTTTCATATTCAAATTTATTACAAATTGTTTCAATTTAGTACAAATAAAATCAGTTTGTATTAGATTTGAATAAATAAAACCTTAGATGCGTTTTATTATGAATTAAATATAATTTTCGTTAATCAACTCATAATCCAGTACTTATGTATCAGATTATACGCCAGCCATTACTAAACTACTTCTATGTAATGCAGATGGTATGAAGAAGGCATTGAAAAGTTCAGTAATTGCAAGTCATTACCAAGTTTTTGCTGGGTGCTGTGCACTTTTGATTTCAAAAAAAAAAAAAACCCCACAAATTTAGTCCAACAGTGTAAAATCGCACGATCTTGGTGTATTTTCGAACTTTTCTTTCCAAAGATCCATTGATTCTCTTGCTGTGTAGCAAGTGGCACAATCCTGTTGCCACCACGTCTAAATCATCAATTTTCCGCTACAAAAAGCTTCGAATCATCTTGTAGCGATTTTCATTGACCGATGATACCTAAAATTTGGACACCAATATTAAATAATTATATTCATATTTCAACATGCATAATTTTTTGTGTTTAACTTAATATTTTGCAATAATTTAATTAGTGCTGGCATTCAATGTTTAATGGATTTGTTATGTGCTCTTAAAAACTAATATGAAGAAATAAATTTTAATATATGTACTGCATTTTTTACAACTATCTCATGTAATTTGTTTTTTTTTTTTTGCTACTAAAACCAAACGTAGTCAGTGTGAACTTTTAACAAAGATATTGTTAACCCAATATAGGGTGCTTTTAAAAAAGGAAAGGAAGTCTTTCACATCGATGAGTAGTGAACAATCTAAGCAAAAAATTCAAATAACTTTAATTTTTTAGTAAATCCTTTAACTAAATGTGGTGATTTATCTAAAAAATTTATAAAATTAATGAGCTTTAAATATGTTTTGACACTTTAGTTTTGGAAAAAAATTCATAATAACTTTAAGGTTGTTTAAATGTTTTCAAAAATTGAAGTTGATTTAAATTAAAATTGTATTATAAAAGTGTCTTAAACAAAACGAAAAAAAAAAACAAAACAATTTTTTTTTATAAAGTTGTTACATTAAAGGTGGGAGGGAGTTCTTGGAAATTTATTTACTCATATTTCTATGCAGATAACCTGCAATTTTCTGCTCCAATTCTAATTTATAAACTGGCATTGTCTATTTATTTTTCTAATTTTAGTTAATAAAGTTTTCCAGTTGTATAAAATGAAAATAAACAAAAAAAAAAAAAGAATCAGTTAACTACTCCTTCAATTTGCATAAGAATGAGTTAAGCTTTTATTTACGTTTCGTTGAGTTTTATAGATCAGTTAAGTTTTCAAACAATTAGATTTAGATGTAGTAGGGCAAAGGCGACCTGTTAAAACAGTACACTTTAACAACGTCAATGCTATTGAAATGCAGATCATAGTTTTTAAGAACAATACAAAATGTTTATAATAAATGGTTCTGAAAATAAAATTTTTCTTGGAACCAAAATTGTGTAAAAAACAATCTATTTAATTTAGTTGATATAATGAAATTTTTTTAAAAAAGAGTAAAAGCATAAGAAAAATTGAAAGTTGATATCGGACCAAAGAAAAACAAACCTACGATACACAATTGTCCTACATATACCCAGGCCCCAGCCGCCTATTAGTAGTAGTAGTAGTAATTCTTTATTTGGTATTTTCTTTGTATTTTTTTTTTTTAAACGTTATAAAAATATCTTAAAGAATATACGGCTGTGACTATGTCGTTAGCCGGAAAAAAAGAGTTTCACATAAAAAATATAATTTAATTTTACAATGTATTGATTTTTAATCATTATATTCAAATATTAGTGTTTTACGATAAGCTAAAGCACTGATAATGTATTGCACTAAATTCTGCCAATTGTTTTCCCCATTTAAATTTCTAATTATTTCCTCATCAGATAGAGTTATCTTATTAAACCATTTTAATCTAAAGTAATTTAAAATTGGGCATCATCCAATGAAATGTTGGATGTTTTCAACTTCTTTTGAATTGCACAAAGAGCAAATTTTGTTAGTTCTTCTCGAATGCCGAGACCCATTCAGTTCTATCAAATCGCAGCGAGCTTTGAAGATCCACATTATGTTAGTTTGGGTATGATTACCATTGAAATAAAAGTGTCCTACCGTTGGATTTGTTTTATTATAAAAAGATTCCGTTAGCTCCCACCCAAGTAGATGATTTAAATGGTTTTTTAATCTTAACGAATTTAAAATAAGTGTTTGGTTTTGGTTCCACTCCTGTTGTGTTATATTTGGTGATAATCGGACATTGTACTCTAGGCCCAATGTATTTAAACTGTTCGCCCACGATATGTTATGTGTTAGAGCTACTAAACTTAAAAAATTTGGGAGCCGTTCGGTAGTATACTGAAAGAGGGTTCGAGCAATGTAACGCATATGCAACTCAAGGGTAAATAAGTGGCCATCTTCCATACCTGATTCTAAAAAAAGTGTATAATTCGGTGTGAATTTCGGTAAATTAATAACACGTTTGACAAAGTATCTTTGTAAGCAATCAACCTCGTCAAAATGTGAATGACCCCATATTTGAGCTCCATACGATTGTATGGAACGGCAAACCGCATTATACAGGTGGATTTTAGCTTGAAACGATATATCCTTTTTGCCCAAAAAATTACTCCATGTTAAGTTTAATCAGTTTTTTGCAGAACTAAATCTCTTTGATACGTGTTTCGTAAATACAAATTTCGGAGTTAGGATCATGCCAAGATAACAGTATTCGTTGACTATTTCAATTTCCTCCCCATTGAATACCCATTTTTCATGATATGCCAACCGTCCGCCATTTCGAAATACCATTATTTTAGAATTTGCCAAATTTACTTCCAAGTTCCAGTTGTTGCAATAAGTTTCAAGTTTTTTTTATCATTTTTTGTAGCACATTTACATCATCCGATATCAACACAATATCATCGGCGTATAACAACAGTCTGATATTTAAATTACCAACTTGTAAACCACCTTCAAGAAAATCATGGAGATCATTTATATATAATGAAAAAAGCAAAGGGGATAATATGCATCCTTGTTTAACTCCTGAAGCAGTTTCAAATTTTTCTGAAAGTTCTTGCCCATTCCACACTGTTGAATATGTTTCATTGTATACGCTTTCAATAAAACGTACCATTTTCGTTGATACTCCCATAGCATGCAACTTATATATTAGGGATTTTCTAACGACTTTGTCAAAAGCCGCTTTGAAGTCAACAAAGAACGCGTAAACTTTTTTCCCCTCCTTAAACTTCAGGTGCACAATGGTCGTTAAATTATAAATATTGTCAACAGTGGAAAATTCTCTTCTTAAACCGGCCTGGTACTCGGAGAGAATGTTGTGCTGATAGACCCAATTATACAATCTTTCCGTGATAACAGCCATTAACACTTTAGCTATGGTGTTCATAAAAGAGATTCCTCTATAGTAACTTGTTTGATTAAAGTCACCTTTTTTAAAAATAGGGAATAAGGTTTTATCTGCTTGAAGATTATTATATAGAGCATTATAAGCGTTTGCCATTTCGATTATTAACTCATGCGGTGTATTTTTGAAAAATTCGTAGGGAATTCTATCCTCACCTGGTGCTTTTCCTGATTTTGCCTTCGCTAAAACTTGATATATTTCCGCTGTTGTAATATTGTTATCCAAAAAACTATCTTCATGGTACAAATACGCATACTGAATATCTTTTGAATTCTGCAATTCTGTCGCCTATTATACATTCAGGTTATTCCAATTACGAATCCCATTTATTATAGTTCCATCCGAGACCTTGCTCCTGCCAAGTAGTGAATTATAATCGTTCTTCCTAAGCACAGGCCATAACATCCGCGATACTTTAAAATCCGTTATATTCCTCCAGGCGCGATAAGTCCCTTTTAGAACAGATTCCCTAATATTCCCAACATAAAAGCCTATTGGAGATTTGACTGTCTATCTGTGGAGCCGGGCGGACCCAGGCAATAACCACCAATAGCAATTTCATCCAAGATCAGCGAGTGAGCTTACTAGAAACATTCCAAGCTCCCTCACTAAATGTTTAGTACTGTGTAATCTTCCTTAAAAGCCGTTTTACACTATTACACAAGTCTTAAGTATTTTGACGGATATGCTCATTGATCTATTTATTGTTTGACAATTTTCGAAAAACTATAAATACTTGCCTTGACAGGGTTGTATTTTCCTCAAAATACGTAAGACTTGGGTGATAGTGTAAAGTACCCTTAATCGACACATTTCTTAAGAGGTCACCTCCTTAAAAAAAACTTCCATAAGCAACGCATTAAGTTATTTTAAGAAGACATCCCCTTTGTACTAAAACATTTCAATGATCCCTTTGTTGTCCGGTTATTAAAGACTCTTCTGTACATAATAAGAGACAAGTTTCTCCCATGATTCTGCTCCTAAATTTCCTACTTACGCGACACAATTTTACTTATTATGTGTTTTTGCTCTGTATTCAGATTTTTCTTCAACTAAATTTTTAAAAAAAGATCCACCTAAACCTCCAGCGATTCGTAAGTTGCTCTATAAAAATAGTTAAATACACAATTATTTTTTTTTTTGCAAGATTTTAAAATTAAAACAAACAATAAAACAACATTTGCGTTAAGTTGTTAAATTGTACTTTTTCAAGTTTTAACATAATTTACATTTCCATTTGTCTGCTTCTCTACAAAATACATGTTTTTTATTCATTTTTTTAATGTATTTTCTAGTAAGTCAGTTGTTCTTGTTAGTTTGTTCATCTGTATTAAAAAGTTGCTAAGTTAATTAATTTTGTTGTTGTTTTACAATCTGTTTTCCACTTGAAAACATCTTAATTTTTAGGTGAGTGAGTGAGTGAGTGGTAGGTACTACTGAAGTAAGTAGGTGTTGAAATTAAACGCAATAAATGGGTTTTATTTGCTTTCGTACTTTGGATGGTGTTTTAAAATTTGAAATGAAAAAAAAAAAACAAAAGATCCAGCAATGAGGTAATACAAAAGTTATGAAATAATTGGAAATGTCAAATTAAAAAAGTACTTTTTATACTTTAATTTTCCTTAAAAACAATAATAATTGTACTATTTTTAAAGCGGTACTTTAAACTAATTTGATGTTCTTTTTATTATTAAGTTTTTAAGGCGAATTTAAAGGTGCTAGTAAATTAACTCTTTTAGAAAGCATCTTTAAATATGTTTTAATTAAATTTTTCCTTAAAATTCACTTTTGTAAAGTAATTTTTTTTTAATAATATCCCAGTAAAAACTTCGCCTACAAAATAATAAGTTGAGTAATCAGAAAAACATAAAAGTACTACTTGCAATTTTACTGAAAGAACTAATGAATTTTACAAGGGATGCCCCAAAATGAACGCATTCAAAAGTAAGTCATTATTTTTTTACTTAAATAGATCCAGAAAAAAGTAGTTGTAAAAGTTGTTATAGAAGTGGTTGTAGAAGAAAGCTTCTAAATAATGAGAGAAAGAAGCTATTCATTTTTAAAAAGTAGGCGAAGTTTTTACTGGGATGTTTTGAAGTAATTTTTTTTTTTCATTAAATTATTTTTAATGAAGAATGGAATTTTACATATGAAATGAATTGAAATGTTTGATAATTTTTATTCTTGACTGAACGGGGGAGTGAACTCGGTTCGAAATTAAATGTTCCGAAAATAACCACATTCTTATCGTCAGAATTTTTTGCGGTATTACCATTTTTCAATGGTATTAGTGAATCGAAATTGGCTGTTATTATTTATCTATGAAAGTTCCCTTTTTTAACTTTATATCTAAAAGGTACTTCAATTAAGGAGATCCATAACAAAATGCAATAATTTCACTATAATAATTCTAAGTCGATCGGTATGCTAAAAGAAACCCATATTTTTATGTTACACACATCAGCTCAAGCCCATAATATAATAAAATCACCACGCAGGGTTGTCAGATGTGGCGATTTCTCGCCAAACATGGCGATTTAAATACTTGTTTGGTGTCATGATTTTCGATTTTGCGCAAAAGGCCGTTTTTTTTTTGCAAATTATAAAATATATGGCGATTTTGTTGGCTATTTTTGATGAGCCATGAATTTGTTTTGAGACAAATTAACAAATTTCTATAAGCTACTTTTTTTTAAAATATATTTAAAAAAAGTAGATTTATAATTTTTTTTTTCAATTAATTTAAGAACCAGGCAAGTTAAGGCATTCGAAATCGATCAAAATTTCCATTGTATTGTAATTTTGATCGATATCGAATGACGTAATTTGCCTCCTGATTACGGCGTTCGATGTCGATCAAACATCTAGTTAAATTTTATTTAATTCGATGGAATGCAGTAATTTGGCTTCATTTCGGAATATTTTCTTTGTAGCATTTAAGTAGGACCATTTAACATTATCGTATACCCAGTTTTTAATGTATGTGTCTTTAGTTAACATGTCAATTGATCCCACTACTTTTAAATTGTTTAAAAATTAAAAAGCATACTTTTAGGATAGCATAATTATTTAGTAGTAACAAGTAATGTTAACTTTTGATATTACGTTATTAAAACTAATCTTTTTGAAAAAACATTTTTATAAAATCAAATATTAAAGAAGAGGTACTAGTGTGTAAACACAACGTTGCATTTGAAACTCATTACAAATTGTTAGAGCTGTGAAGATTACTTAGATTAAAATAAGTTTGGACAAAATTTAATCTTAATACCTACAAAATAAGATAATCTAAGGGCACATAGGATCTACTCCGGAAAGAAGCTTGTATGGGGGCTATTTAAAATTATGGACCGATTCTCATCATTTTCAGTAGGCTTGGTCCTTGTGACAATTAGAACCTTTGTAAGACTTGTACTTTACACATAAGATTAACATGGACAGCCAGCTACCCTGCTAGCCGGACGGACGGACATAGTTAGATCGATTGATTCTGAATCGATCGGGATACTAAAAAAGTGAACTATGATTAATATTTATAAAGTATTATAAACATCAGCACAAACGCATAATACGATATTGTGGTGTGGCTATAACAATAATACTACAGTAGATAATGGATATACGAAAATAACTCAAACTGTTTTTTAAGTGTTTTTTTTTTTTCTTTTATGCAATTATATTTTATAAGAAATTTATTTCTTATAAAAGTATTCCCTCTTATAAGAAATTAATTTCCTATAAAAGTTTATACCATACAAAACGAAAACAAAAACTGTGGCTTAAAAATTGCATTTAAATGCACACAACTAGTTGGATATTTTGCGTAAGCAAATACAGTTTTGCCGTGTAAAAAAAATTCTTATGATAAATTTTTGTTGTGCGTATGTTTATTATTTGTGTATGGCACATATCTTATAAAAAGTTTTTTTTATATAAAATACTTTTTATATTCTGGCTTATTACGGTTGTAGTCAAAGGCTGTGTCGTTGTTTGTAATAGATTAAAGCAACTCATAACCTGTGGTCTTTACAATGACAACGACTACCGTAATAAGGCTGATTGACATATGGAAAAAGACACGGTGCTTTTGAAAAACTTTTTTAAAAGCCGTTTTGTTCTTATATGAGATGTTCTTATATCCGTTATCTACTGTATATTCACATGGGTCTGCTTATCAAAAAAACAAATTCAAATTTATTATTATTTATTTTTTATTTCGGTAAATATTTATATCTCATATTTATAAATACATTTCTATTAAAAACTACTTGTGGACGTTTGTAATATAATACAATATTGATGTTGAAAATAAATATAAGAAAATATGTTAAAGAAGGAAAATAAGAAAAGTAGATATTTTTTTTTAGAAAAATTAAAGATAAAAAGAAATGCTAGTCTGCACCACAAAAAAATTCCACTGCAAATTTCCATAAAAAATTCCTATAAATAAATATCATTATAGAAACCCTTTATCATTCTTCAATGCCGAATTTTTTTATCTTCAGTAACTCGCAGGAGTAATCAAAAAATGTTTCACATTTCTCACGATTTAAGGCAAGTGGATGTATGCGACCTTTACGGCAGTTACTTAAATAAATACCACCTTGACCCTCAATTAAAGGAGAAATAGCAGCAAAAACAGGAGTACGTGAACCCTGTTCGGGAGTTTTAAACATTAACTTTTTAAAGAAGGGCACAGAAGTGGTGGCAGAATGTTCAAATAGATCAGTATCCACAATGCCAGGATGAAGGGCTATTACTTGGACATGGACATTTTCGCTATTCAAAAGAGTTTGCAAATGGCGGGTAGATAATACTTGAGCTAATTTAGATTGACTGTAAGCAGTTCCGGGGTAATAGTGTTTCCTTAAAAAATAAGAAAAATATTAATATTAATTTTTTTCTTAGTTTCATTAAAAACTTACTCTCCGTTAATGTCTTTAAAGTTAAAGCGTCCCAATAAATGAGCACAAGAGGAAACATTAACAATTCTGGCGTTTTTATCTTCTTTACCGGCTGCCTTTAACAAAGGCAATAGTAAATGTTGCAATAAAAAATGACCCAAATAGTTGATTGCAAAATGGGACTCAAAACCTTCAGCAGACAACTTATAAGGAGCAAACATAATGCCAGCTAAAGAGGCAAACTTCTTAGAAATTAGTTCATTAAATGAAAGTTTACAATATTTACCATTATTGATTAAAATATCCACTTTATCGAATTTGCTTTTGACTGTTTGGGCAAATTCTCTAACAGACTTTAAACTACCCACATCCAATTCTTCACAGATTAATTTACCACCACTGGTTTCTAAATCGACTATGGATTTAACAGCAGCTTCAGCACTTCTTGGATCGCGAACGCCTTAAAAAACAAAGTGGAATATGTTTTTAATAATTATTAAAGCATACTTTAAGGCTTACAAAGTAAAAAAAAAATTAAAAATGATTGTTGCTAGCTAGATCGTTTTTGTTTAAGATTTTAATATTCCAAACACATAAATTTCTTCTGAACGTGAATTATATATTTAGCACAAAGGCAAAGATTTGGTTAAGATACACTGCAGTTGTCTGCTGCTTTTTAGGCAATAAAAATATATATACAATTTTTTTTTAACCATTTTAAAGTGAAATAAATTATCATTAATAAAAGATTTGTTTTTTTTTAACTTACCCATGACTACAGTCATATCGCAGGCTAATAATTTTTGAATAATTCTCAAGCCAATGCCACGATTACCGCCAGTGATGACAGCAATGCGTCCAGGTTGTTTATAAAGTTCTAAAACAAACAAAAAATCGATTAATATATATTAAAATTTGGTTTATTAAGAATTATCATTTAAAACTTACCAACTCTATCTTTTCTTCGGTGGTTGAAATCCTCAATTAAACCAATAATACCCAAATATTGATAACGAAATTCGATTTTCCATTCATACCATGATTTGGGAACTTCTTTCGATGTTTTGGCAAACCAAAAAGCACTAAATAATAGTGCTAGAATTGCAATAACGAATATTGCGAAAAGCATTATTTGGTGTGTTTCGAGAAGCAGGCACTTGGAATGGTGGGAAATTTAAACTGAAAGTAAACAAAAGATATTGAAAAGAGCTTAATTACTTTGAATGATTTTGAGCACTTTTAAATTAAATCAAAATTTATTTAAGTAAAAAGTACCATACAAATTTACAATATTTTAATGCCTTAATAAAGCAAACTTTCAAATAGTAGCGATTAGAGGCTGGATCTCATTTTGAGTTGGATCTCAACGATTCCTATTCAAAATTTCCCTTGCTAGAAAATGATTAAAAAATCTGTTGAGAATTCAAATTTTATATATTCGAAAGTTCGAGACTATTTTTAATGGTAAAAATTTGGATGATTCAAAACTTATTGGTAACCCCGAATTCAATTTCGAATGTTAACATATTTTTATAAATTTAGAATCTGTTTCGAATATCACATTTTACTAGGTTGCGTAGAAATGGCAGCCAGTATTCATTCATCCGACGCAGTTAGACCAACCTAATGATCAATTGTGATACCATTGAGTTCCACTAAACAGAACCCACAACGTATAACCAACCCGAACTTCTGATGAATTTAAAATACGTTCCAGCTCAACATCAGAGATATCATACACTCCGTCAAAGTGGGCGGCGGATGCTATATCCGTCAGTCGCCATCTTGCCTGTGCAGAACAGTGACAAAGAAGGTATTCCACGTCCACCTCCTCATTTTTGTCATCGCAGCTGTGACAGTTATCATAGTGTTCGGCTTTCAGACGCTGTGCGTGCCTACCAATAAGACAGTGTCCCGTCACAACAGATACCAAAAGTGATACATCTCTTTTAGTGGTCGATATTAGAGGCATTTTTCGCCTCCCGTCCATGCGGGGCCTCAATTGCCATATTTTATATGGCAATATTATTCAGGATTTATTGTTTTATTACTTTATTGAAAAATAAATAGATAAATCCAACTTCCAGTGTTCGCGGCCCATCTGCCATCAGCAATATCGATAGTCGATCGCCAAAGTTAGAGTTTGCAGAAGAGCAGAGGCACCCGAACACCTTTTAAAACCAGTTGAACCAGAAAGGTAGTGTCAAGTCTAGCCAGTAACCTGGAACCCATTTGATCCTAATATCAAACTGCTCAGCCATTTCGTTTAGAGATGAGAGGCAGACAAGTGCTGTTAGCGTTCGCAGGGAGAGGGAATCCAAGGCCATAAGTCATCAGATAGTCTGAGCCAGTCTACAGCTTCAGTGATGCTACATTGATCTGGAACTAAGCGATAAATTTAGGTTGAGCTCTCTTGAGTATACTCCGAAGCCTACTCCTTCACGTGACTAAGAACCATCCGTGTAGAAGTTCACGCTTCTAATCACTTTTTTTAGGGTTATACATTTACCTTATAAGATTTTTGTATTTGCGATTTTTACCTTAAGGGTGAGAGGGGGTAGAGGAATTAAAAGGGGTACCACTCGCTTGTATACCCCTTTAAATTCCTCTCCCCTTCTCGTCTTTAAGGTAAAAATCGCAACGACAAAAATCGATTCTTCGATTCGTTTTGTTTATTCATTCGTAGTTTTAAACATGAAGTTAGGAATTGTCAAAATATATGTATAGACAAAAAGTTGTAACGACAAAAATCTCACAATGTAAACATAAGAGCGACTTCGAAGAAGAAACGACAAAAATCTTGAATGTAAATGGGCACTAAACTTTTGATAGTTTAAATTTCTATTAAACAGGCCTGTTCTGCAAATCACGTGAGTTCAAATCACATGTGCTTACTAAAATCACACGTGTGATATTTTAGTGTCCCGTTTTTGTGAGATCTTCAATTGACGAAAGCACACCCAGAAACACAAAACGGTATGTTTAAATAGTTTTTTTTTGGGTTATGAAATTTAAGTTTTACTATTTTGTTAAACAATTTAAATGATATTGCTTAAAAAATTTCAATACCTGAATAAAAGAAGACAATAACATTTAAAACTAAAGATCTTTTAAGCAAAAATGTGTTTTTAAGAAAATTTACATGTTTAAATTTTATTAAATTCTATCTTTAAATTTAATTTAAAAATTTTTTTAAGTAAATTTCAAAACTTCAAAATTATTTAAACTATGTTAATAAATTGAAAAAGTGCATTTAGTATGAAAATATGAAAATTCCAAAAATAATTTCGAAAATGTTTAAAGATTTTTAAAAATTTCATAAATTAGAATTTTGTTAAATTTCCGAAAATTACATTTAACTTTTTTAAAAAATGTGCTTTTTAAAAAAAAAAATCTTTGCTTAAATGACCTTAAAATCAGCAATTTTAAAAACTAAATTGCTCCTCTTTTGTGTTCGAATTCGAAAATTACAAGTCAGCATTAACTGCACAAAAGTAACCCACAAAAATAACTGAAGGTCGTTAAACAATTGAAAGCCAACAACAACAACAAAAAAAAAAAACAAAAAAAAGAAGAAAAATAATTTTTTATTTACTGCTAATCTTCAAGTATTTAACAAACAGTTAGTTGTCAATTAGCCAAGCTGAGTTTTAGCCAAAAAAAAAAAAAAAAAAAAATAAAAAAAAAGATGGGGAAAATACTAACACAAAGAAGAAACTTAAAATTTTTATGAATTTTTAAACAAAAGAATTGTTTTATTACAAATAAAGAAAAAAAGACACATAAACTGGTTTTCTCCCAAAATGTGTTTTTGGCCCTGACTTTGTAGTTTTTTCTTCATTAAAAAATTTCTATTTCATTGAAAAAAAAAAAAAAAAAAAATCAACGCAGATTTTTTTTTTTTTGCTAACAACAAAAAAGCACCTAATTTGAATTTTAACTTAACAAAGTAGCAACAAAAAAAAAATTGTTAAATTGAGTTTTGTTAAACTTATTTTCTTTTATGTATTTTATTTATTTTATTTTTTGTTATTTTTAAGGCGAATACTTGAGTTGAAAGAGATTTAAAAAAAAAATAAATATTGATTTACTATTTGTTGAGTCAATAAACATTAACTTACAAAAAATTTTTTTTGCTTAGTTAATGTTTAAATGAATATTATTTGAACACGTGAGAGAAGTGTTAGTTTTATATCACAAAGGCAACACGAAGTGAATAGTTTAAAATTAAAATTGCCTAGATTTAGTAGTTAAATTGACTCTCTTTTTACTTCTCTGAGAAAAATATTTTACATTGTATAGATGTAACACTTTTCAATGTTACCTATGACACTGTGCACCAAAAAAAAAAACAAGCTTCAATACTTGCAACGCGAAATGAAACTAGACTATTGGTAGAGCAAATCTCCCAAAGGGGTTTGAAAAGTTAGCTCGGAAATATCGGCCTCTACAGTTTTTGAATTTTTTGAAAAGGCTTTTGGTATAAGTCAAAAAAAAAAAAAAAACACTAATATGTGGTTTACAGAACACGAGCGCAAAAAACAAAATTTCGAAATTTGTTTTTGTTTTAAATGAAAGTTGAACGGACGAGTTTTTCGCTCGTGTTCTATAAACCACACATTAATGTACTTCTGAGCTAAAATACTATTTCAAATGTCTTCAGTAGAATTGTATGGCGACTCTTTGCTTGGAATATATTAACCCACTAACACTTATTTTATGGGGTAATTTTTGTCCTTTTTTTAACTTCCACAAAAAAGTATAATAACACGGCTCTTAAGAGGTTTAAAATGTTCTACGAATATTTAATGCATCAAATTTCGCTAGGGGTCTTCTTAAGCTATGTTTACACCTATTAAATATTTGACGTCCTACACGTTACCACTAGTTTTCTTAAAGAATTGTATGCTTTTGCAAAACGTTTGGCTAGAGCAAACATTATTTAACAGTTTCTTAATAAAATTATACAATTATGATCTTAGAAATAAAGCTTAGTAAATAAATAGAAATTATAAAAAATAAAGCTTAAGTTTGATCAATTTACTAGCTACGCTTTTTTGGATTCTATCGTCAAATATTTGTTAGGTCTGAACATACCTTGAGACCAAAAAAATGTGCAATGTGTGTAAAACGGGTTTTCGAAAAATTCAAAAATTTCAAAGCCCGGAATTTCGATATCCCATAACAGTTATAATATCGTTTTTATCGTTTGTTTAATATGTATACAATTTTTCTCTGCATGTTCTAAACAACTTTCCTTGAAAAAAATTTATTATGATTATCGTGTACCTTGAATTGTTTATTTAAATTCAATGCATGAGAAAATTGTACAAACTTTTTACATAATTTTCTATAAAAATAGAAAAAAAAAAGAATAAATGTTTTGTTTATAAAAATAATTGCATTATCCAAATTAAAATTGGAAAATAAAATTGTATGCCCATTTTTTTTTTAATTTTTAAATTTTTCTTATCTAGAGTTTTTCGTTCGAAAAAATATAATCACCCAATAAGAAAACGGCCATTAGTCTATGGTCAGACAGGGCAATTTTAGTTTCGCAAATTTTCTTTTAAACCTGCTTCAGCAATTTTCGTGTTTTCTTTAATTTGTAATTTTCTTACATATGTACATATTTATGTATATATGTACTACATCGTCACCTTAAATGCAAACGGACGTAACTACATTTATTATTTTTTTTTACAGCAGAAACAAAAAAATTTGTTTATGGCGTTTGAATTTCTTTAATAAAGTCGCCATTTTTGATCGCAGGGATTTAAAAATTTGCGTGAACAGGTTGTTAAATAAAACGAACAAAAATCTATCAAAAACTCAATTTCGAATTTTTGTGTAGTTACGTCCGTTTGCGTTTAAATTTATATAAATTATCAACGAATCTTTATATAACTATTATAATTTGATGTGTTTTAGACCTATGGTAAATTATAGGCTGACCATAAAAAAGTTGTATGCTTTTGTTTCTAGTCATATAAAACTAAGAATTATTTATACCAGTTTAAGCCGCACAAAAGTGATTTTCAGGAGGAGATTTTACACATGGTGAAGGCCGAATTATATGTGACCTACATATCGTCAGTTAAAAATTGGTTTGGCTCATATTATGGTAATTGACCCAGATATGCGCCAAACCAATTCTGAGCTGACGATATGTTAAATTTTGTACCGATCATCTCAAACTGGCATGTTGTTATTTCTAGCCATTTAGAGCTAAATTGGACTACATTTTACCACAATATCTATATTTGTTTGATTTGATTTTCCATAGTGGGCTTTATATAGGGCCTATGGTAAATTATGGACCAATCTTACAGAAACTTGGCGTGTAATTTCTAGTCATATAAATCAAGTTTGTGCAACATTTAAAAACAACCCGTTCATTCTATCATCAGTTGATTTTAGTTTCTTTTCTTCACTTTTTTTAATAACACACTTACACTTTTGATATTGACCACGAGATTGCTTTCAATTTTACCTTTCCATTTGTTTGGCATTATTACGTTCAATTTAACACCTAATTACACGTTTGTCTTAATAAAATGTTTTCTTGAAGACATCTTGAAATTAAATTGCTTAAAAATTGCGTACAGCCTACTTCACGGCTTTCAATTTTTGAAAATTTTGACAAACAGTATATGGGCATTTCCATAGAAATGTCAACCGCAGCCAAAAAATTCAAAGTCTATAAAAGTATCTTGTTTTAACATATTTTTAAAGGGAATCTATCAACTTTCAATAATGTAAACAAATTTTACATTTATTCATTACACACTTTAAAATATTCAAATGCAAAGTCGAATAAGTGCAAAAGTTCTGTTTTGAACATTTCTATTGCACGTTTTGTTTTGCTAAATGATCTTAATGAGAAACATTATGCATTGACAATTGCTTTTTAATCTCGGTTTATATGCAAACAATATAAGAAAAATGTAAACGGAACGATGCGATTGCCAGTTACGGCAATTTTTTTCTTTGCTTTACCGTATATTTCGATGTAGCGTGCGACATTGAAAAAGAACATTTGTTATCAGTGCGTCGAGGGTATTTCTAAAATGCGCATCAAATATTAGTAACAAACACATATTTTTGTTGCAAATTTAATAAAAAAATGTTGCTGGAAAATAATCAGTGGTTTTCTCTTGGTACTTATTTTAAATTTGTAGCGTGCGACATCGTAAGTGTAAAATGCATAAATTCAAAAATTTTTTTTCTAAAATATCTTTATTTGCGGTGGTTAACAACTACAAGCAGCAAGGACAGCTTATTACATTAAAAAAAACTTTATTTGAGACTAGCAATACTATTTTCAGTTAAGTTAGTTTTTGTTCTATATTTGTATTTTTCTTTATTGAAGATATTTTTTTAAGTTTATAATTTTTGTTCGGAAAATAAATATATTGAATGTATTTAAAATAATGTAGAATTATCTTACGCATGTCTTATTACATAAGAAGTAAAAACATAAACATAAAAGTATGATGGAACAAAATGTCGCATGCAACATGTAGCGTGCAACAGTGATTAAAATTAAATTAAAAATAAACTACACAATATTTTTGAATCAAATAAAAAGCATTATAAGATTATTAAGAATGCATAACATTTTAAAATTAGTCGCATTTAAATATTTAATCAGGTTTCGCTGAAATCAGTGTTTGAACTGTTTGCTTAAAAGGCGACTTCTACTTTTGTCGCATGCAAATGCCTTGGTTTTTTTTTAATTATCTTGAAAACGAACAATTGCTCAAAGTTAACCTTAGCACAAATTATAGTGCGAATCAAGAGCTATAAGTTTCGCCTTTTCTCAAAAAAAAAAAAAAATGTTTTGTTGTATGTTTTTTTTTCACTTTTAAGGCGTACGAATGTCGAATTCGACATTGGAGAAATGCCCATATGTAAAAGTAAGACTTGATCGCTGCAGGGTTAGAGAATATAAAATTTAAACATTTTAGCGATGACATTTAAAGCTAATTTCGGCGAATTAAATTTGTATGGCATTGCTAAATTTAGAGATGCACGTTTCATAATTGCATTCGTAGCCAAAAAGTATTAAGTGCTATCTTTTTTTGCACTCAGTTTTTTACAGGAGAGACACAAAATATTTATATTTATCGGCAGATGTTATTCATTTGAGAATTTAATTTATTTTAACTTACAGATATCTAGAAAATAAACATTAAAAAAAGAAAATCTGAAAACCGATTAAAAAAATGGGAAGAATCTGTGTCCGCCACTGTAAAAATTTTACAATGTTATTTAATTTTCCAAACAAAGAAGCTGACCAATTAAGGTATAAAATGAAACTTGTAAAGGTTGTTTACGTTGTTATGCATTTTTTCCAAAATACATAGATTTTGGCCAGTTATTCACAGGACATTTGGCTGCGCCTCACTCGTTCGTTAACCTTACATTTCAAACAAATACAAAATTTCAGAACTTGTTTTTGTTTTAAATGTAAGTTAAACCAACGAGTCAGGCGCTCGTGTTCTAAAAACAGCCAGTTAATTTGTCTTTATCGAAATGTTCACTTATCTACTTTATCATTGAATAAGCTAATAATCCAATTATATTATTACTTTTTTTAATATGATAACTCCTACTTGTAGAATTCATTTTTCTATATTATAAAAATAACACTTTGTTATAAAACATATTAAACATAAAGCTTTTTTTACCTAATTCTTCGTAGAAGAGCAACTTGGTTGGAATTATTCAACATTAGAGATGGTAAAAACCTATTCGCTTGTTCAAATCACTTTTCGGATAATATGTTTTCAAATCGATATTTAAAAAAAAAATGCAGTTCCTGACCAAAATCTTAAATGTAATCTGTGTGTCCCTCCATCAAAAAAAAAATATGTATGCCATCTAATAACAACTTAACTCATATATATAATGCTAACTGTAAATGCAATAAATATTATCATATATTAAAGAATTAGAAATTAGAATTAAGCCTTTAGAATTAGAAAAAAAGGATTTACTTCAACAGAATTCCGATCTAAAATAACTTTGTTTTTGAAATTATGTGTGGAACAATGTAATTTAACTATTTAAGAGGTTTATGTAAACTTTGTAACTTTTTATTTTTTATCCCTTTTTTCAACACATTAATACTAAAATTACCAACTCTGATAAACTAATTTAAAATCTACCATAAAAAAATTTTACGTCAAAAATTATAATTATTTTTTTTTATTTGTGCAATAAGAACTGATTTTATCTGTTAAAATGTGAAAAATATTTATGAAAAATTAAAATAATTAGATGTGTTATAATAAAAATCTGGAACAAACAATATGTAAGTAGTTCCTCCTACAAATCGAATATTAAGGGCTAGATCCGTTAATAAGGCACAAACCGATATATTGGTTAACAAAATGCATAACAACAAGTCGATTGCCTGCGGATTTGTCAAGCTTTCGAAAGACGTGGTGGCAGAATTTTGGAAAATATTTTACTATGTACATTAAATTTAAAAAGTGCAAAAAAACTAACGTTGTAATCAAACTATTCCTCAAATACTAAATATTTTTCTTTGTGATTTTAACTTTTCTTTAAAATATATATGTACGTGTATATTTTGAATAAAAATTTCATTAATTTTTGATTTTTTTAATCTATCTTCTTTTTTACATTCACTGGATCTGATAGCGTGAAAAATTTTTCACATGAGATTCACGATTGCTTTTCTCCCTTCGAGGAGAATGAAAATTTCATGGGAACAAAAATTCCACTTGTTATTCACGATAGGGGTGAATAAATAAATAATAACATTAACAAACAAAACAGAGTATACAATTAAATAGACACAAAGATAATTCAGAGCATCACAGAATCATTAAAAAAGCAAAATGTATAAATACATATGTATGAATGTACATGTTAAAATTGTGTTTATATTTAAAATTATATGCAAAATTTCCGTATTTTAGCAATATTTATACCCACACCACAATTTTAGAAAGAATATCACGCGTTTATGCGGTGTTTGTACCACCTTGAAATAATTAAATGTGCCGAGCGACTCAGAATATCTTTTTGAGTCGATTGACCAATATCCTTCCGTCTGGCTGGCTGAATGTCCATGTACAGTACAGGTCGCAATTTTGGACATAATTTGATGAAATTTGGTACATATTGAAAATGGTGAGAATCGGACCATAATTTCACATAGCCCCCGTACAAGCGTCTTTCCGAAATAGAATCTTTGCGCTCATAAACTATCTTCATATGTCGGTATATATATTAAATATGATCCAAAATTATGTTATTGCAATTTTAATCAACAACAAATTATATTGAAATCGGTTCCAAAATATTTGATGCAAAAATTCGTGACATTTGTTTTGTTTTTTATGTTTCTCTCAAGTGTGTTGAATTCCACAGGACATGTACATGTGAGAGAATAAAAATTAAAAAAAAAGAGTCGTGTTTCTTATTATGCCATGTTTCCACGACGATTTGAATCACCTGCTTCGCTCTCTGAATCATGTTAATGAATCATGGTGTTTACACGACGTATCTACTTGCTTCGAATTGACAGTTGTCTTTAATTAACAAATCAGTGTTGTTAACTTTGCATTTTCAAAACGCACCAAAATGGAGAAAAAAACGCAGCAAGTTTAGAATTTCTTTTTTATTTAAAATATTTATTTTTATATTAAAAATACAGCAGAATGTGTTTATTATTGCATTTTTTACAATTAAATACCGCTTAGAAAATTTAATAGTTCGAAAAAGTTAACCCCTTGGAATATTTCTGTTTCCTTTTTAACGATTCTACTGTAAAACAATTTAACAGTCTTTACAGTTCAGAGTTTTTAGGAAAAAAAAATAAAATTTAACAAACATAAAAAAAATACACAAATTTGTTTGTATTCATTCAAGGCGAATTCAACAAGGTACTCTTAAGAGCAACTGCTCGTAAGGTGTTAAGTCCAATTTGTCAAAAAATTTTCTTCTTTATTTTATTTGTTTTAACGAGTACACAGATGCATGTACTGTCTTTACGTTTTGCTTTTTCGTTGTTTAATTTTGTTATTGTTTTCAATATCAAAAAAGGGCACGTGCAAACGCACGACTATACAAAATAAAAAACATGTCGTCAACATGACATGAATCATTTGAACGCCAATTCATGTTCAAAGAAGAAAAAGGAAGAATCTTGTCAATAAGACATGAGCCGTATGAACTCAGACTTAAAATTTTTTGAGAAAAAACTCATTTTGTGTGAAACTTTTATTAAAATTGATTACAAAGTATGTATACTTCTGTTGTTTTTGTAAGAGTTGTAATTGTTGTAGCGACGAGTTTACCCTGTTGAATTCGACTCGGTATTCATATGTACTAGATACATATTTTTTTAATTACATAAAATATATACAAATTTTTTTTATAAAGAGATCAACTATAAATATCTAGTAAAGCTTCGTACAGACGGTGGTCAGATCTTACAATGTTGTCATTTTACAATGGCACCATTGTCAGATGCACTAATTTTACACATCTGCCAAATGAAAATGAGTTTACAATGTTCAAACAGTTGCAAGACATTTTTAGGCAAATTTAATGACAACATTGCAAGATCTGACCATCGTCTGTACGAAGCTTAAGGATTCAAAATTAACAATAGTTCAAAATTTATCGTATTTAACATAGTTAAAAAAGAAAAACCAAAAACTTTATAAAAAAATTAAACAAATTTCTACATAAATACAAACCCCCATATTCACAAAAAATATTTTGGGTTTATGACAGGTTTATTAAACAAATTTTCATAGAAATTTCGTTTTATAAACCTTTTATTAATCAAAAATATTTTTTATGAATATGGGGGATAGTATTTATGTTTGCATTCATTTGTACGAGATGATATATTTTTGTAAATTAATTTAATAAATTCTGCGTAAAACATTTTAAAAAGAGATCAACAATTTATTATAATAACTCCAAATTAATAGTTAATATTATCATCATTATTGACATCGCAGAAAAAATTTAAAAAAGCACCAAAAATGGTGCGAAACGCACCGAGTTGACAACTCTGAAACAATCGATTTTTACAGCTAGTTCAGATAAACTTGCGATAAAAATTGGAGAAGAGAGTAATTTTTCGTGCTTCGCAAGTAGATTCAATATGAATCTACTTGCTTCGCTCTCAAAATTTTGTATGGCGAAGCAGTTGCTTTGTTCATGATTGGCATGCGAAGCATGAATAGAGAGCGAATCACGTACCGTGGAAACATGGCATTATACTTTGTACTTTGGTTTCTGGCTTAATTATATACAGTGCAACCTCGGTTAACGAAACCCTCGATAAACGCAACTCCTCGATAATCGCAACACCCAGATTCTTTATATTGATTAATGCAAAAACTTTCCAAAATACAAAACCTCAATTAACGCAACTTTACAAACAAAGTATTATTTTTTTCTCTTTTGGCTTGTTTTTACTTAAGTTTTTGTTTGTGAATGAAATCAAAGCTACAAACGTACGTTCACATGGTCTATTTACTTGCCCAGGTGATTTCGAAATTACCGCAATACAAAAACGGGCATTTTGTGTGTTTTGATTTATTTTTACATTCAGTAAAATGTTGTCTTAGGCTAAATAACTTAAAAAATTATGTAAGATAACAGTTAGTATTCTCTGATAACAGCTCTTTCCACCAAAGCTTTGAGGAATTAGCTGCAGATACAAAAAATATTTCATGTAAAAAACGGGATTGAAAATTTCACACTTTATCGGTTTAATCCTTTATTTAACTTTAACTGGATCTTTATTTAACTTTATCTTTAACTTGACTAAGACTGTTTACAAACAACGTGAAATGCAAAAACGGCAGCACTTAATAAATAAAATGGGAATAAAACTAAATATTTTCTCTCTGGTGACAACCGAGCACAAAACAAAGTTCTTCTAATAAAAAGGTGGCATAAATTAAAAAAATAACATAAATACAGAAGTTGATAGCGGAAATAAACGCTAAACAACAGTTAATAATAATTGAACAATTTACCAACTAAAAATTTTTTTAAGTTACAGACAGCGTTGTAAATGAAGAGTCAATCAGACAATATGCACATATAGTCATCTAAAATCCAAAAGGCTATAAGCTACAAAAAATCGACTTTTTGATTGATTAGGAAGCATTTTGGTTAGTTAATAATCAAAAAGGTGGATTTAAAATTTCTTTGCGGCTTACTACCTTTTGAGTTTTAGGTGATGATATGTGTGTATAGTTTTTACTTTTTCTTAACCCACATTACTTTTACAGGGAAACAAGTCACTTGTTATCGATAAGCTAAGTTTGCGTAATTTTTATGCCAGCAATTATGAGAATAAACTCAGTCCACACTATTACATTCTTATCAATAATTTTATGGGAGATGATATGAGAGAATGTAATGTGTGCGTGCTTTTTTTTACCTCCACCACCACTAGTGGTTAATGAGGGTATACTAAGTTTGTCATTCGGTATGAAACTTTTTGAATATTGATCTAACAACCCATAAATTATATATATTTTGGGTCCTTACGTAATTCTAAGTCGATTTTGCCAGGTTCATCAGTCTTTCTGTCTGTCTGCTTAAAACGCGCTCACTTTCGAAAGACTTAACAGAAAAGAACAAAATGGTTGACATTGCCTTTTAAAATTTCATAGCTTGAAGCATTGAAAATTTTAAAACGGTTCATGAATTTCTGTAGAAAGCAACAACAAAATTATAAAATATTTATGACTTTTTTTTTTGCTTTCAATGTAATTCTTTGGCGTTGCGTTTTATATAATTAATACCTTAATTTTGTGAAGATCGGTTTATTATTTACCATAGGCCCCATTTAAACCCCACTTTCGACAAACAATTTAGTACGCCTAAAACCGTAAAGGATTTTGCTATTGCAGTAAAATTTGGTATTGCATAGTTTTATACGAATAGAATCACAAAATTGCGGTAAAATGTGGTCTGTCATAGTTTCATGTGATCGAAAATCTCTCCGCCTAAGATCGGTTAATAATTTACCATAGGCCCCTTATAAAGGCCAATAACTTTAAAATATCTAATAATATATCTGTAACAAATCATGTTATTTGGTTTAAAGATTCGGACGAAGATTGCAGTCTTACTTGTTTTTTGATCAAATCGCCAAATCGGCTGATAGTTGCTTTGTGGTATATACATTTTTCATTACATACACTGTTTTCGGATTTTTTTTTTTTTATTCTTCATTTTTTTTAAACTTTATCAATCTTGATACGAATTTGTTTACTAAAGTTATCCACCACACCCCGAAGGTGCTTTACAAAATATTTTTTCCCATAAGAAATCAATAAATTTAAATCATTGGAGTTGTGTCTTATCTCTTCTGCAACACGGTGCATCGCAAAATAGAGAAAATGCAAACTAGTTTTTTTCAAAATATGCAATATCAGCAAAATAGGCAAAAATATGCATTTAAAGCAAAACATGCACAAATATGCACTAACAAATCGATGCCATATCACTACAAATGTCTTGATATTTAGTTAATTTTGATATCAGACTGACGACAACAGATATGCATTTGCATAAAAATCCGGGCCTTGCTAATAACATATGGGTGGTTCTAGGAAGGCTGTTTATCAGGGTATATGGTTATTTAGTTATATTCACAACAACAAAATACATTTATAAATTTTTTTTTTAAATATATTTTATTGCTGTTAATATAACTTCATAACCAGATAATCCGCCTTCCGTAAGCATCCAAATAGTTTATTGCAATACAACCTGGTTTTATGTTTGACAAATAATTTTCAAAAAATAACGCACATTTATAGGACTCGTACTTACTTAAAAATGTTAGAACTATGTATTATATTAAAACCAACAATAAAATTCACGCACAATCTACATGGATCAGAGTATCAAACAAAATCATTCACATTTAACTTGTATTTGAGTTTCTGTGCTCAAAACCAAAAATTTATTTAAATGTTTATACGAGAAAATAAAATGCAGAACATTAAAAATAAAACTTAATTACAGAAACAACAAGACAACAACAACAACAACATCATCATCATTATCATCATTGACAATTTTTCAACCCCGCCGATAACACTCAAAAAAACTTAAAACACACACAAATCGAAAACTTTCTTTTTTACTTTATTCGATTTCTTTTATTTGTTTTTTTACGTGCTACCTTTATTGATGAAGGTTTAGATTGTTTTTGGATTGGGAAAAATGTTTGAATCACTTAGAAAATTCTTTAGATATTTGTTTTCAATTTAGATTTTAAAAAACTCACCTCTAGTTGGGTTTGGCGTTTTTTTAAGGAGATTTATTTTGTTCTTGGTGACATTAATTTTTACACTTGTTTTGTTAATTCTTTCTGTTCAAATTAATGTGTTTTTAAACACAATTAGTTTTTTTTCTATAATTTTGATAATTGTTTAAATGCAACACACAAATTAACGCCAATTCTGCGTTAAAATTTTAACAACTTCTCACTAAACGATTCGTATTACAACTAAATAAATAGCAGCTGTTGTCTTGCTACTAAATTATTAAAGATGTTACCATGTGTAGGGTTGCCATCGTACGAAAATTAAAAAAAAAATCCCGAAAATCAAAAAGACAAATATTTGTATGCTTATTGGCCAATTTTGACGTAGCCTACTTAATAAGGTGGGTCGAAAAAGAAGTTGTGCCAGTCACCCCCTAGAATGAAAGATATGTCAATGAAGTTTCTAAAACAGGAACAATTTTTTTCGTAACGACTCCCTTTTTGTTTTTTATATATAGTCCAACCATTCACGTCTCATCATATCACATATTGTTGTACATGGCATGACAGTGGCTTCATTTTGTCTTTGCTTTTTAATCTGACATAAAATTCTGCGCGCAACTTATGCCATATCGAACCCTTCCCCTAAATGTCCAAGTTTTTGCGCGTGCCAAGAATGTCCTTCTAAAGCTCAGTATGCATAGCTTTTAATATACATACTAACTTTTATGACACGCCTCAAAATTAAGCTTTTTTTTTTGCACATACATATTACAATTAATTAAGTAGAACCCAATACAAAAAAAAAAAAAATCCACCAGTGACGCCCTAGACAAAAGGTAAGCATATTTATTAAGTTTCAAGAACTTAAAAATTTTTTTGCCACGCCCTAAAGCGCTTTTTGTTTTTTATATTTATATAGCATCGCCATTTAAAGTCCAATTTCTTCGTATCGTATATCAGTGTAAATGGTTAGAATATGCCTTCATTTTTGTCTTTGATGCTTTTTTAATCTGGATGGCATTTATGAAATCTCGAATCCTTCCCCTCTAATGTGTAATTTTTTCACGTGCCAAGAAAGTTCGTCCAAAACTTCCATTAAACTATCCATCAGATTTTTTGGCGGTGACTACACACAGAAAACAAGGTTGATTTAAAATTTTTCGCTGGTGATTTTGCTTCATACGTTTTTTATGTTAATTCAACCTGATTTTACAATAACTTGCGAACAACATTTTTTACTTTTAAAATAACTATAATTCATGTTAATTTAACATTGCAGGAAAGTTAGAGCAAAGTGTAATTTATATTGAAATAACAATCCGAATCACGTTGAATGAAAGTTATTTCAAGTTGAAACAAGTTGAATTTCATGTAGAATTAAATTGGTTTGAGTGTGTTATAAACAGTGTGAAGAAGCTTTAGAGACAACATATGCATTTATTTAAGAATAATTCAAATTACTTACCCCTGTAACACATGTTTCACTTATTTTGTATTCTCCTTTGTTAACTGAAGCATCAGCAGAATCGTCCGATATGGTTTTCGTCATCATTCTACTTTGAAAACTTTATGTACTATTTAACTTAATCACCCCTATCGTGAATAACAAGTGGAATTTTTGTTCCCATGAAATTTTCATTCCCCTCGAAGGGAAAAAAGCAATCGTGAATCTCATGTGAAAAATTTTTCATGCTATCAGTTCCAGTGAATGTAAAAAAGAAGAAAATTAGAAAAAATTAAAAATCATTGAAATTTTTGTTTAAAAATATACACGTATATATTTTAAAGGAAAGTTAAAATAATAAATCTAAATAATTAGTATTGGAGGGATATGTTGATAACAACGTTAGTTTTTTGCACTTTTTAAATTTTATGTAGTAAAATATTTTCCAAAATTCTGCCACCACGTCTTTCACAAATCCGGCGGCAATCAACCTGTTGTTTTGCATTTTGTTGACCAATATATCGGTTTGTGCCTTATTAACGGATCTAGCCCTTAATATTCGATTTATAGGAGGAACAACTAACATACACGTTCTTTCCCGTGAACATTTTTTCACGTTATTATTCTCCTTTGAATTACATTTTTTTCATGGGAGCTGTTCATGATCGCAAATATGTGAAAAGGGGAAAAATTACGAGGGAAAAATTATTCACGATAGGGGTGATTAATTTAAATTAAAAGAATTGTCTTCTTTTTATAACATATTTTAAAAATGAAAATAAAAAAATGTACATACTTAAGTATGTATGCATGTTAATTTAACAAGATAAACTTTTGATTTTAATACAAAACAGGTTTTATGGATTTAATATTGAACAATGTTATTTTAACAGTGAATAATATTAAATAAACGTGATTGAAGGTTATTTTAATATTTTACATATAAAATTAATATGAAATAATGATAAATTTAAATAAAGGGCATACGTTTGCAGAAATTTATCCCGGGTCTTCACGTAGCAATATTTATTGCGGCAAACGTCAAATTTCTTTGCTCCATAAAATTTGCGACGTATAGACCGCATATTGCGATGAGTGGCAATCCATTGCGCAATGATTGCTCTTCTTATTGCTTGAGCAATTATTGCTTAGCAATATTCTGTCAAATCAGTTGTAATTTATCTGACATTTCATTTCTCTGTACGGTTGTTTTTTGTTTGTGTGTTTATTTATTAAAAAAGCAATCAATAAATATATTATTATATATTATCAAGGTATATTTACACAAGGTAAACTCGTTGGCCCATATGTTTGTCAGCTGTTTACCCCTAGTTGGAACCCAAACATCAAATTTCGTGTATATGAGACAAAATTTGTACATGTGTGCGTTTAATTGTTTTTGTTTTATATGAAGACAATTTTGACAACTCGGTTCTTTTTATAGAGCAACATGTATACACTCCCAAATGAGTCTACCTTGTGTAAATATACCTTGTATATTATATTTTTTAATAAACGTCAAGATCAACAAAAGCAAACGACGAATTTATTTTTTTGTATATTTTATTTTTTCAATAGAACAATTCAACTTTTTTTTTAACGCAAATAAACAAAAAAGTAATACAAAACACAGCTACGACAATTACAATTAATTATTTTATTAATTTAAAAAAGAAAATTTCACAACCACTTCAAAACACAACATAAAGGCCCAAATACATTGGTCAAATTCCCATCCAGCATTGTGGTAGTATTAGTGAAAATGAGTTTGTATGTGTGACACCGACGATGCTTGATGGAAAATCAAAAAATTTAGATATTTAGCATGCTTGACGAGTGATTTTGATGAATGTATTGGCGTTACTCATCAAGCACCCACACACTTTTAACGTGATTTCAAACCGAACAGTCGCTAAAAATGTCGGATGAAAAAAAAATGCTTTGGAGGAAAAAAAAAACAATGATGGAATTATGGGAAACTTTTTAATTAATAATTTTCTTCTTCTTTTCTTCAATTTTTGTTTTTATTAATTAAAAAGCAACAATTAAACACTTTTTATCTATATTTTAATATTTTTTGCTCCTGTTGTTGTCACTTCAAAATAAAATGGAAAATGAATGCTTGACAGCTCATCCAGCAAATGTATGTTCAAATGTCAAGCACACGTACACGAGCTTGATGTCAAGCCTTTGACCAGTGTATTTGGGCCTTAAAACATTTGTTATAAATATGTACAGCCACAAAACTTTATACGACTACTCGCGGTGAAAATTGCAAATTTATGGCAAAGCAATTTCAAGTGTTCTCCAGCAATAAATTCAGCAATTATTGCTCCATTGTTCTGTCATTGTTCTGCCGACGTTTTTGCTGTACTTAGCAATAAATATTGCAACGTGGAGACCAAGCGTTACTATGATTCTCAATCAACATTTCGCCATGTTAATTTTACATTGGTATTTTTTCTGTGTGTAGATAGTAAATTTTTACAATTAAAAAAAAAAATTAAATATATTATCAACCTACAGATAATCATAATTTTTAATTTATAAAAGTAAGAAAAGTATGAAAAAAATATGCCCAATTAAGTTAGATAAAATAATGATGGCCACTCTAAATTTCCTGTTTATCAATGCTGTACCGTTGGCAAGTCTGTCACATGTTTTTTTTATATACACCGGTCAGCTGTTTCCTATAATTGATTACACAAAATACAAAGTCGGAAGATTACACGTTATGAACGGCGTTTACTAATGCACTGATGTGTGATATAAAATACGGCGTTAAATGAAACAGTGTTGTGTTTAAAAGACCGTTAGATATTGGAAATATTCTTTGAAATGAGAATTAAATAAGGTTTATTTTTGTTTTATTAATTTTGTATTAAATTAGTAAAAATAATATTAAATATGACCAGTTTTACAAATTAATAAAAAACTACATGACTAAGGCGCAGTAGAGATTTTCAAAAAAACGTGAATATATATATTTTTTTTATTTAAAATTTTTATACCCTCAACACAATTTTTTAATCGATCTAAAGATGTCCGTCCGTCCGACAGGCTGGTTGTCGACCTAGTGCGCAAAGTACAGGTAGCAATTTTCGAGATTATTAAATGAACTTTGCTACTTAGATTCATATTTTCGAAAGGACTTAGCCAAGGTTAGAAACGGTCCATAATTTAACAAGCTTCTTTCCGGAATAGAGTATTTGTGGCAAAAAAACCCATCCAACAATGTTGGTTTTTACATTAAATTTGGTCCAAACTTATTTTATTGCAAAATATAAAAAGTAAATGCTGTCACGCATACAGCGTCGCCTGCTTATCAACAAACTTTATCTGATTATCAGGAATGAGAAATCGAGATTTTCAAAAAATACCAGACTCTAATGAAAAATTAGCTGTTATATAAATTTGGCAGTAATTAGTTTTATTTTATATTTGATTGTTTTATTTAACAAAAAGAATTTTTTATTTAATGTATTATTTATTGCAAAATGAGCCTTAGAAATTTATTAGGGTATTTTTTAACGATTTAATTACAAAAGAGATTCAATTAAAATTGGACTTTTAAAAAAGTGATAAAATAACATGGATATTATTTGAAACATATTTAATGCCAAGTTTTTTAATGGGTTAATCTCAGCATTTAATTATGTATTGCTCATACATATTTATGTGATAAAATTTTCTTATACTCTTATTGTGATAAAAACTCATTGTATTTCATTCATAAGTCAAAACAATCTTTAAACTACGGCAAAATTTAGTTCTCTCTCAAGCTTTGAAAAGATCGGTTGTTTTTTGAAAATATTAAGCAAATTAAAATTCTAGAAAAAAATGTGTCACTGGTTTTATCATCTCATAGTTGGCATACTTTTCTTACAATTAAAGAATGTTCAAGCCGATTTTAAATATAACGTTAGTCTGGCTCAAATGCATACCTGTCGCCATTATACGATACCCAGTAATCGGGGTTACAATTATGCCGAATTTTTTCATATCCACAATTTAAATAACAATAATTTGGGCAATACGGAATTGTTGCATTTAAAATTTTATGTTATGACAGCTAGAGATGCTCACATTTTACTATCAGTGACAGATCGTCCCAAATTAATGGATCGTGTTTATGAAATTGGTGAAAAAAATTCAAAATTTTATAAAAACAAGACTAATTTGATGTTTTTTTTTTTAATATTATTGTAATTAGTCATTGGTGCGGGTCGCAATTCATTTTCTACTATACGTACCAGCATGGGACGTCGGCGTGTGGCTACTAATCAGGAACCAAATATTTTATCAATGCTTGATCCCACACCCATTGAAGTTATACAAACGAAGGGTATAACCTTTAAATAGTTTATGTTTTTTATTTATTAAAATATACATACGTTTTTTTTTTGTTTGTGAAATATTACTGATAAGGCATTTTTCATATAATTTAATATTTTCAGACGCCAATTTATTGGTTTATATACCGGGCTATAAGGAAGAACCTTTAATGAATTTCACTGATGCTTCCCCTTTGAATATCAACTATATTAGTTTTACTACGTATGATAATATACCGGCAAGTTGGTTCTATGACTGTCAATTTGATGGTTTCGCTAATGAACTTGAAGAAGATGTCCGACCTTTAACACCACATGAACGTTTGTTGGACAATATTACCGCTAAAGCCGAAAATGCTTCGTTTCCACCCGATTTAAGAAGCATAAATTTTTCTTTTAATATAGCGGCTATTCGCTATCAGCATGATCATGGTTTTTTGCAAACTCGTTTAGATATGATATTGGTAAGTGAATTTAACATTCTTTTTTATTATTTCGTTCATAATAATGTTGTAAATCCATTAAGTGGATTTACACTAGTTATATTTCAGTTTTGAATACTTTTTATATAAATATAGATGTCGCGCTTATTTTGTCAAGTATAAGTTTAGTCTCAGCATGATTTAAATTCAAATAGAAATTTTTTCAAAATAGTTTACAACACTATTAGGGTTTGCTATCAAGTCATAGTGTCGTAATATCCTAAAATTTACAATAGTAATAAAAGGTATGTGGTTATTTTATTGAACTGTTCATGGACTTTATTCCAAATTTTAATATTTTAAATCAGGCTAAAGTTCATCAAATTTAATTTTCATTGTATTACACAGTGCAACACGAAAAAAATAAGCATATACGGACAACTCTACGTGATAAAAGACAAAAAAAAAGACCCGTGTCTCCCAGTTTTGCCCAAAGTCATGCACTTTTTTTTATAGGCCCCCAAAGATTTGGGTCCTCGCTGTCATTTTTGCAAAGAACATAAAGAACCATAAAGAACAAAAATAAAAAAAACTTCATCTTCAAGATCAAAATCGCAAAAAACTTTAAAATATTCGATTTTTTTTTCCTTTTTTCCCCTGTTCAGGTCGATAGTTTGCAAGATATGAGCCTGAGAAAATGTTCACTTTTTTGCAAAAATTACACTGAGGCCCACAATCTTTGGGGGCCCATAAAAAAAGTGCATGACTTTGGGCAAAATTGGGCGACACGGGTCTTTTTTTACGTAGAGTTGTCCGTATATGGTGATTTTTCCATGACTTAAAAAATTACACACAGTGTTATTCTTATTAAGAAAGGAATTTTACAACATAAAATTAATTAACATTTATTGATAATTTTTCATTCTTGACTGACTTGGGAATCGAACCCAGGTTTTCACGTACAGGTTGGCCTGACATGTTTCAATAGTAACCACACTATCTTTTTATAGGGGTTTGCCGTTTTTACAATAGTTTTAAAAATTCATTGTTGTGCTTCAAACAAAAAAGTTCTAAAATAATAAAGCTGTTTATGCTGTGATTACTATTTTGTCATAACTACACAGTAGGAATCTAAATTTATGGGGTTGCTCACAGCATTCATATTTTTTTTTTTTTTTTGTAATTATTTTAAGACATGACTTTATAAATTCTCCATATATAAAACATTTTTTTCTCTACCTTTATCGCTACAAGTGGCTAAGTAGCTTATTAAGTGTGTCCTTCTGTGTATAATACCTAGAAATATTCATCTAAGACCCTATAAACTATGTAAATGTATGTATATCCTAGGTCAAAGAAGATTTAGCTATATACAACTTTTTATCTGTCTAGGGAAAACACGCTTAATTACAAGCAAACCGAACGGAAAATAATTATTTTGCAGTTAAGTTTTTTGTTTTTAGACGACATTTCCTACTGCAAAATGCATACATGTCGTGTA
This sequence comes from Pollenia griseotomentosa, assembly GCA_963931875.1. Classification (NCBI taxonomy): domain Eukaryota; kingdom Metazoa; phylum Arthropoda; class Insecta; order Diptera; family Polleniidae; genus Pollenia; species Pollenia griseotomentosa. The sequence continues at coordinate 121,161,917 of OZ007564.1, read as the reverse complement.
AAAGCAAAAAATAAGCTTCGAATTGGCATTGTAATTGTTCCAATTAGAGCGTGTTCTATTTTAAACTGACACACCATCTGACATCAGCTGTTTGGCAAGTTATTTGCTCGTGGCGGCAAATATATTTACATTAAAATCTGTTTATTTACCTTGCGGCCACACGATCAAGTTGCTCTTGATAGTCTTTTACATATACTGCTTGTCAAAATTTACATAAATTGAAAGCTGTGACGTAGGCTGCACTCAATTTGTAAGCATTTTACTTTCAAGATTTCATCAAGAAAACAATTTATAAAGACAAACATGTAATCAGCTGTTAAATTGAAAGTAAAATTGCCAAACAAATGGAAAGGTGAAATTGAAAGCCATCTCGTGGTCAATTTAAAAACTGTGAGTGTGTTAGTTAAAATGTAAGAGTGTATTACAAATTGAATGGAATTGAAAGGCAAAACTTGATCGTGTGGCCACCAAGTTACATAAATTCTTTAAAGAATCAACATTTAAACAGTATAAAATTTGCTGTTGTGAACGATTTTAGGTTTTGTCAGATGAAGCCAAAAACGAACGTGTGAAAGCAAAAACCCTCTGTATTTGTCAATTTTGACAGACAAGGGCAATGAAATGTGGATTTTATATCTGAGAAAGCCACTACAAAATACATGTCGCCTAAAACCAGCTTAATGTGTTTGCAATTCTCAGCCAAAATTTGAATTAACTTCTTAAAAATGTATATCTTTTTTGTACAATTCATTTAATTTTTTTAAATACATATACATATTGTACGGGTTCCTCTTATCTGGCCTTTACACATGCAAGTGCAAGTTCGAAGAACTCAATACGCTTTTTCACTAATACTAACGCATGTTTCATAGTTGCAGCTCAACTGAAAAGTCATTTCTGAAGACAGTTTTTTTGACCCTTGCAGCTTTAATTGAAATTTTATTCCAATCGGACTAACCTTTTACAAAATACAGAAATTTTTAAATTTTTTTAAATCTCATTCTAAAATATATAATTAGGTAAATCACAAAGTCTTCTTTTGTGTCATATTGGTTATATATGCTATAATTTTATGAATGTCATACTCATAAAATTATAGCAAATACAGCCAATAGACAATATAGACACCAGAAGCATGCAAGATATGGTTTCCGTAATCAGTCTACTTTGAAAACTTGATGTATTTAACTAAATAGGTCAAGCAAAGAGAATATGGGAATTGTTGCTTCTTATTTTACTTTTTAAACATGAAAATAATGTTTATAATACACAAATGTGGCTTCGAAACTATGTCACTGTAGTCATAGCAAAGATGACGCATAAAATATAACAAAATTGTATGATGACTTTCGTCATTGGATTTATGTCACTTTTGCCTCATTGATGCCATTTGTAATAAGATTGATGTAACAATTCTGATGTTAGGGATTTTCAATATGAAGATGAATTTTTCTATGAGTGTAGAATGAAAATATTTATTTCCTTATTAAACAATTTAAAAAAGTTTTAGAATTTTTTATTGTGATTTTGCAGTTTACAAAAGTTTTCTCGGTTTTAAATCGATCAAGTGTTCAGAAATAAATATGTAGTTAAAAAAGTTGACTTAGTTTTATCGGCTAAAAACGCCATAATTTTGATCTCATAAAGTGACCATATTCAAAAACTTTATAATAGAAAATCATAAAGTAAGATCATTGGCATGAATATATAAAACACATCTCCTCATTGTGTATATCCATCCCCCTTACAAAAACGAAAAATTGCATTATAATTTGGATTTTTAGAATTGGCATGATTCCCGAATAGAATGGAAACCGGAAGATTTCAATTTTATCGATACAATACAATACCACGAATACGATATTTGGATGCCACATCTTCTTATCGTCAAGTAAGTTATTTAGGTATACACTTATGTATATTAGGGTGATAACTTTGTTTTGGCGACATCTTCCAGTACCAAAATCGTGTAGACATGAAAACAAACTAAGAACTTCAAAACTTCAGTGCATTTTGTGGGTGGAATTTTTTCATGATCGCGAAAAAGTGAACTCGCAGTTCTTAATTATTTTTTATGCTCTACACCATTTTGGAGCTGGAGCTTTTATATTTACAATAAAAAACCAAAAAGTCATCAACCTAATGTTTATACTAGAAAACCCCTAATAATACTCATTAAAATCCAATATTTTTATTCCCTAGTGCCGCCGGTAAAACCCATCGTATTTTCGATTTTTATCATGAAGTACGAATCGAAAATAATGGCTCAATTACCTTAAACTTTCCCGATGCCATACTGACAACCTGGTGTGTAAATCCCAAACAGGATTGGCCTAATGAACATTTAAACTGTGAAATAGATTTTGGTTTAGAATCGGGGCCTTTGGAAAATTTACCATTAATTTATATGGATAAATTGCCCCATGAAAAAGTTGATTCTTTGTCGGAGTGGAATTTGCATAAAATATCTGTTAATCCTATAAATAAGGGTATAATTGCACGATTCACCGATAAAGATATAATGCAGTCCATGGATGGTGATGTATCCATAATATTTGAAATATCTCGTAACGGAGGATTTTATAAAAATGTATTTTCCGTGCCAATATTGGGTAGGTGAAAAAGTGTTTTTTGTGGATGATGTGGTGTGGCATTTTAATTAATTGTTTTGTTTTTCGGTTTTAACAGCTTCTCAAATTTTAATTATTTTATCGTTTTTACTAAGAGGCTACCGCCGTGGTGCTTTAATTTTGGTGGTAATTTTAATTTTAATGTTGGGCTTAATGTTTTTAACCAAACATGCTCCAACTCCCTACGTTCCAGATATAAGTGAGTTTTTTTTTTTTTTTTTTGTTATTTATTTAGCTGTTTTGAAAATTTAAAAAATTTATTTTTCTTTTCCAGTGCTGGCCTATCAACACATTTTAAGAGTGTCAACTTTTTGCTATATGCTTCACATAGGTCTTATGTGGCTGGAATTGTATCCCCCCAAGTCGCAGCCTTTTCCCTGGCTAACTTCTTTATTAAATTTCTCTCCTTTGCGTTTGTTATTATGCATGAGATTAGCAGATGTAAGACTGGAAGTTTTTATTTATTTATTTTTTTGCTATATAAATTATGTTTTATTTTCCACTTTTAGCCTAGTGATTTTATTGGAGTACAGCAGTATCCTTGGAAGGAATTTGCCAAAATTTTAAATTCTCTTTGCTTTTTAATAGTTAATTTAATTTTTATTATAACAGTTGTAGTTTTACTACCTCATGCTTAGAATTTGTTTTGCAGAAAATTATTTTTTTTAATTTAGATTTTAAATAAATATGTTGTGATTAAATTTGATATGAAAGTATCCAAGTGAAAGTATTTTGTAACCAGGGGCCAAATTCTGGCAGTCGTGATCGAATAATTTTTCGATTCGAAGGAAATTTTATTTCTTATTCTTTCAATCCACACTGAACGAATTGAAATTATTTTTTCAGTGTTGGAAAACTCAAATAAATGCTTAACAACACTAAAAAAAATAAATTTGATTCGTTCAGCCTTGCCTGAATGAATTAGAAATCTAAAAGGAAAGTTCGAACGAACATTTGGTTTCAGTGTTATGTTGGATTGATGTTCAGCGAACATCAAACTTTGTAAAAATATTTGTTTACATGGAGAAAAATGTTTTGTAAAGAAAGTACCAAAATAAGGTACGGTTCTTAAACGTTCGAAATTCAAAAAAGTACCAAGCTCATATTTGTATTTTTTAGATCAGTTATGAATTTTGTTAATAAGTTTCAAACGCAGGTTATACCCGTTTACTACGTAAAAGGGCCGAATTTAAAAAAAAAAAACAAAAAAAAATACTAGACACCTGTCCGCTTTTTTTCTAATGAACAAAAATTCGATTAAATCCAAAAAACTTAATCAAAAACCTTTGGAATATTTTTTTTTTTTTTTTTAAATCAAGGCGAATTCATATTTTTTTAATTTATGTATTTAAAAAAAATATATATAATACTGAACAAGGCGAATTAATTTTTCAGGTGGCTGTGCTACTTTTTTTTCTAAATTAGAGAGAGGAATGTCAAAAGTTACTTGTTTTTGACATATCGACCAACGAAAGCAACAAATAAAATACAATGTTGTGTTTTTGGTGTTGTTACTTGTTGTAGTATTGCCTGCCACCAGCCAATACATGAATTCGCCTTGGTAAAAAGCATCTAAAAACAAGTATTTAATAAATTTTCATATTAATTCGAATGTGTATTCTAAGTCAAATTACAGTTTTAAAAGCTTTTATGCTTTAATAGTCTTACTCCTTCAATATTTTCTAGGAATATTTTCTATGCACTATCAGAATTTTCGTTTGTATATTTAAAAAAAATTTTTTTTAAAAAGTTTTGAACAAAAAAAAGGGATTATTTTTTGAAAGTTTCTGATCATTAAATTAAGTTATCGAAAAAAAATTCAAAATTTACCAGGAAAGCTTTAGAGAGGCACTAAAAAATATAAAAAAAATTTGGGGAAATTAGGAAAAAAATTTTAAAACGTCCGATTTGACGTGGAAAGCCCCATATATTTAAAAAAAAATTAACCAAAAAGGTTTATTTTAAGTAATTAAGATGGTAGTTCACGTTTCGGTTCATTACTCTTTTTTTAGTTTGATAGATTTTGTCTGGTTTCAGTGTCAAACTGCTAAGGTGCTCTTAGACTAATAGTTTTTGTTAAATTTTACTATCTATTAAAATACAGCATATCAAGATTGGGTAGCCTTCATTTATAAATATTTAAGATTTTGTTTTTTTGAAAAAAGTTAAAACTTTTTATTACATTCTTTATTTTTAATAAAATTTTCTAAATTTTTTGGTCTAAAATTAAAATATATTTTCTAAATATCTAAAAAAATCACAATATAATTTTCCATTTTTTTTTTCTTTTTTTGCAAAGTATTTTTAACTTTTTTCCTTGCCATATCTAGTTATACAAAATGAAGCATTAAAAAATAATCTACAGATTTACATACGTTCAGAGAGTAAGGAAGACTAGTATTAAGTTTGGTTATTTTTTAAATGGAAACATAAAATTAGTGCCTAAAAATTAATAAATACATTTGATTGGATTCTTTCTGCTAAATTTGTGGGAGTTGATGTTTTTAACTCCCTCGATTAGTTTTTAATAAAATACAATTAAGTTAAGCATAGTTAAAAATGCCAGCAAAGCAATTTCACTAAAATTCATAAATCCTTGGCTGGCAAATAGTTCATAAGAAGTGCTCAGGGTCTCCGTTTAGGTAGCAAATTAATGATGGCCATAGCCACCATAGCCATAGCCACCGCCAATACCAAAACCATGGCCATAACCTACTGATATGGATGGAGCAGCATATGAAATAGCAGGTGCGGCAGCTACTTTAACGGCAGGAGCTGCATATGAAATTGCTGGTGCAGCAGCTGCATATGAAATAGCTGGTGCAGCAGCTGCATATGAAATAGCTGGTGCAGCAGCTGCATATGAAATAGCGGGAGCCGCAGCTACGGCTACGGGAGCAGCAGCTACTTTGACTGCAGGAGCTGCATATGAAATAGCAGGTGCGGCTGCAACGGCCACAGGCGCAGCTACTTTAACAGAGGGAGCAGCTACAGCCACTCTTATGGTGGGAGGATGATTGATGACCTAAAGAAAATCTAGATCAAATAATTTTTAGCTAAAAAAACAAAAACACCTACAGTACTAATGGTGGAATAACTGGTAGCTGCTGGAGATACAGCCTTCACCAAAGTTGGAGCAGGAGCTGCAACAACGGCAGGAGCAGCAGCAATAGCAGGCGCAGCATAAGAAATAGCAGGAGCAGCCGCTATAGCAGGCGCAGCATAAGAAATAGCGGGAGCAGCAGCTACGGCAGGAGCAGCATACGAGATAGCAGGGGCAGCTGCATAGCTAATAGCTGGGGCAGCAGCAATACCAAATCCGCCATGACCGTAACCACCACCAATTAAACCACCATGACCATAACCACCACCAAAAATACCAGGATAAGCAGCCACCGAAGCTACCAAAGCGAAAAGGATCTACAACACAATTTATGCAAATATGAGCATGTTAACAAATCACAACCGATAATATCCAGCTCACCAAGAATTTCATTTTTTTTTTTTTTGTTTTAATATATTTTTTGATATTCAATCTATAACAACACAAAAAGGACGTTTTTTTATTTAATAAAACACACTCTTATTACTTAAACTTCAATACTGGCCAGATGATGTCTTGACGTTAAAATGCGTTTATTTGAACTGTAATAGATCTTAGATTTTTCGACACTTTTATACACATCAAGATCAATATTCTCCAAACAGATTCTCTAATTATTGAAGTTTTTTTTTTTTTTTTTTTGAAAAACTGTGGCAAACAAAAAAAAAAACGACAAACAAAACGTACAATCACCCCAAAATATAAGAAACATACATAAAAATCTAATCAACGCATGAATGTTAATAACTCAACACACACCCAAACGGGCTAAAAATCTCGACTCAATTTCAAATCTAGCTTTCTTGCCTTAACAAGTATTTGTTGCTGTTGAAACTAAAGTTTTTGTATTTTTTTTTTCTTCAAATACCAGAGTACGAGCACAAAATTGTCCTAAAGTAACTCGTAGTTAGTTCTTGTTGTTTGTTCATCTGTTTCCAAGCAGCGAATTAGTGTTGTAAACAAATTTTCAAAGCTAAATAAAGCTTAACCAAGTTTTTTGTTTAAGGAAATGTCCGGTGGAAATGAAATTGATTTTTCTCGCCATACTTAAGGACAACTAATTTTTAAAGTCATGTAGACTTTGTTGTAAAATTTGTTTAAGTAATTGTTTATTTAAGAAAATCTAATCTAATTGATCTACTTACAATGTCGTTAGAACATTTGTTAACGTTACCAAAAATGTTTTAATTTTTTACCAAAAATTAATGTTTATATTTGATTTTATGAATAAAATAGACAAAAACTAGTATCGACGGTAATTGCGGAATTAAACTGTATTTTGAGAAAAGAAACTTAATCTTAATGACTTTAATTTTACAGTGGAAATTTATTTCTTTATATGAATGTACTGCGTTTTGTAGAAATTCGCATATTCTTTGATCACTTTTACTTTTTTACCAAATACTTATAGATTTGTATATGAATATTTCGTTGAAACTTAAATCAGCTTTAGAGTTAAGAACCTTTAACCCAAAAGCTTTTTTCGAAATTTGGTAGGGTTTTTACCATTCTGATGGCAAATTCATGTATATCGCAGTAATATAAGATGTTGCGATACATGCGAAGTCGGTGAGCCTACCTATCAGTGTTACCGTTGGATATTTTCAAAAAGTACCAAAAAAAGGGGATATCTACAAAAAAAATGGCACCAAAAAGTGGAATTTTTTTAAAAAAGGGGCACATCCTTTAAAATTAAAATAAGTATACCACATTATGTATTTTTGACATTTTTTTTTCTATTTATTATAATTTTAAATGGTATAAAAACTAAAATAAATATTTTGTAAATATTTCTCTCGAGAAGTAATTAATGTTTTGGTAATTCAAAAACGTTAAACTTGTTTTCTGCCAAACATGTTTTTTGGATTATGACATTGTTGCAGCAAATAGAAGATATTTATGTAATGTGTTTTATATATACATTAAGTAATATATTTCTTGTTTCTTTCTTATTTCTAAAAAGTTTTTAAATGTCTACCTGTGCAATATAATGTCTTAAATAAATCAAAAAACTATAAAACTGGATTTTGTTATTAATTTTGGTACAAAACATCTTCCGAAATTACAATAATTGGTGTATCTGATAAATGTGACGTGATGGGAGAAAACTGTGTTCATATTCGTCTTTAGCATTCCAAAAACATAAGAATCAGTTGGAATGGCTAAACAAACTTTTCAATGTCGTCCTGTGCTACATATTTATTAATGGTCAGTTTCATACAAATTTTACAGTTAATTGTTCTTAAAACGACTTCCATACTTTCGTAAAATGTCTTTAGCTTATTTGTTACTTTATTTTTGATTAAAGCTAACACGCTCAGCAGAAGCACTACTATTTGACAGTGTAAAAATATGAGAGATCAATTTGTACAAGTTTGAATATATGTTTTCAATGTTCCTATTTCACGCCAAAAATTTTCAGCATTCAAAATTTTAAATATGTGTTCATAATTCGTGTCATTTACTTTACTCTCTAGAAGTTTAAATTCATGTATGAATGCATCTGGGTCAATTATAATATCTTTAAACTGCGAAACTTATTCGAAATAGTTTATATCTTCATATTGGGTCTAAAGACTTCAATATATGAAGCTTTTTGTTTTTTATACCAATTCTTATTATCAATTCATTACACAATTTTTGATAAAAATTTAGATTTTACTTTTAATGTCAATTACACAAATTTTAGACAAGTTTTCGGTAAGGAGAGACAAAATACTTTTTTTACCAAATATTTGAAACTTTTTGCTATATATTCTTTTAAATATTTAAAGGAATTTTTCCTAATTCTTGATTTTTAATAGAATATATAGCAAAAAGTTTTAAATATTTGGTAAAAAAAAAGTATTTTGTCTCTCCGGAAAAGTAGTTGTTTTTGAGTTACGAGGTTGCGGAAGAAAACCATCGATATGTGAGATAGAGATATCTTTATCCCCTTATATATAATAAATAAAACAGGTTAATGGAAAGTTTATTAAACCGATTTTCAGCTAACCACTTGCTTAAATATAAATATATTTAAACAGTTTTACATATATTGAAGCTGGGGGCTATAATAAAACAGAAAGAAAAAAAAGTATATTTTCCTAGCGTAAAAAGTATCAAAAAAGTGGCAAGAATCGCAAAAAGTACCACATTTGGGTGCATTTTGTAAAAGTGGCCAAATAGTATCCAAGCAGTCGAAAAAGTGGCAAATTGCCACTTTAGTGGCACCAACGGTAACGCTGCTACCTATATCCTGGAAGATATATACCCTTTATGTTTTTACGGTCGGATATTTTGTCCCACACAAAATCAACAAAACTTGTATTTTTAACTTATATTGAGATAATGAATCCCATTCGATAATAAACCCCAATATTTTTGGGATTTAAAAAAAAGCCTTTTAAAGCCTACAGTACACGGAATGTAAAAAGCCTCATTCATGCGCATGTGGTTCTGACGTAATTTTGACGTCACTACAAAGCCACAATAACAAGTTCGTGATGTGTGATGACGACAAAATTACGTCAGAACCACATACGAATGTTGCTTTTTACATTCCGTGTACTATAGGCTTAACATTTCACAGTTTGAAAGTTTTCTTGTTGCAAATTTTTGAAAATAATATTTTATTGCTTACTTTTTGCTGTTGTATAGAACTACATATAAAAACACAAAACCCGCAGCGAAAAAACTCGCGGTCTCATATAAAAGAAATGCACACAAATGGCCTACCGGTGTATTTCCACATGGATTTGTTTGATTTTACCACAGATAATACTTCAAACTATATTGGGATATATAAGATATCACAATATAAAGGATAAAACAATAGTTTGGACGTAAGGAATATTGCTTGGACATACCGAGGCAACAAAAAAAGCTTAAGCGACATCATTTCCAATGTTCGTTTTTTTTTTAATAAATGACTTAATTGTGGCATCACTTGCATCATCTCCTTAACATATCGTTTACATTTGACAGTACTGGCAAGACAGTGAGAAAATACATATTAGTTGCCAAAAACACTACTAACTGTCTTCGTGACGTAGCACATAGGGGTTTTTTGCCAATCTAGCCGGACATTACTTTTGTTTTAGCTTATATTGCTTGTTAAAAGTTATTGAGTGCGATTAAACTTGGCAGAAATATGTGTTATTGTCATAGGCAGGTAAACTTCAAAAATAAATAAAATCAGACCAAGGAGGAAAAAGTTCCCCCTAGAAGAACGAATTCAACCTCTGAAAAATGAAATTTTTTTTAAGTTTTCCCATACTCTTGCTTGTGCAAATGCAACTTTTAACTCCGCCGAAAGTTAAAAAACCTAAAATTGGACCCAGGAGATTGTAAAATTACACTTTCCGCCCCGCCCCCTTTTGTGGGCGGTTACATAAAATAATATTTAAAAAAAAATTAAATATTAAAAGAAATAGATTACTAACGCCTTTATACTATAAAAATCAAATTTTTTAACTTTTATGGGCAGGGGGAGGTATCCTTCCAAGCCCACCCCCCGGAACCAACATGTCAAAAAAAATTTTTTTTTTTTGCTAATTTCCAAAAAATATTCATTTTTAATATTTGATGTGACTTTTATGTATTTCATAGTATTTAGTTTATCAGAAAATAATTAAATTATTCGTAATTATAACTTATCTATAACAGTTACAACAAAATTTATTTAAAATAATAACAACTAATTTATTTAAAATAACTTCTCTTTTGCACTAAGATGATGATGAGTGCCATGGTTCTTCTTCGTCTGTTTCTTCAAAATCCTCTTCCGAATCTGAATTCTCTTCAGAGCCAAGTACAGGTGGGAGCATAAAAGAAATTGCTTCTTTCGTAAAGGGCAATGACTTTTTTTGAGTTGATCTTATGCTAGTAATCAGTGGGTCAGAACTGAGCAACAGTCTATTTATAATATCTTTGTTACACTGAACCCTCGAAAACTTTCTAGCAAAATTCTGCCTGTTAAGCCGAGAATGTTTATTCCGTGCCTCAGACGCTTCTTCTGATAATTGCCCGATAGGCAACAATCCCTCGCTCATTACAGTTGCGCCATGTATTAAAATCTTGTGCATTGTAGGTGTCATAGGATGCCAAGGATATAGAGTAACGTAAAGTTTTGCAGTGTCTAAGCAATAATTGGCAAACTCGTGCAAATGGATTTTGTGACCACTTGTAATTACTTCAATAATAACTTTGATTCAGTAGATTAAATCAAATGCAATTCCAATTATTTCTGCAGATAATTCAGGATTGGAAAAAAATCTTCTGCTGGTGTTACTATCGTTTGCTGTTTCCAAATCCAGTCTTCGGTACATCCACTATTAGCCCTAATTCACTTCTAAATTTTTCTTGGATAGTTTTTTTTTCCTCTCTTTAACAATAGTTTTGTCCTCATCCGATCTTAATTGCCACTTTTTCACTGTGATTTAATACGACAGGTGTAATATGCTCTCAAATAGACGAAGTCTGGCGTGCTCCATAAAATAACGTCATTTAGCTGCTGCACAGGTGGTTAAAAACCGTTACTTACTGTTTCGCACATTCCTTTTCTTACACAGGTAATATTAGGCTTAGATGTAATAATTTAAATAAAAAAAATCTACGCACAACCCAAACATTTTATGACTGACGATAGGGTTTTTATCATATGTACCTATGCAAGATGAGCAAAAAAAGAAAAAAAGGGGAAATTTTCAAAAAATCATAAAAAAATGGCGCAACAACGCGCAACGTTTTTTTTTTTTTAATTTAAAAGTAAAGATTTCAAATTTTATCGTGATGTATAACATTTTTAAGAACTCAACTGGCTTCACCTTAAAAATCTTTTAATTTTTTTTTTTTACAAAAAAGGGAACAAAAAAATCGTTTTTTTTTTTTAATTTCGAACGAATTTTTTTATCATAAAAATTTCTAATCATTGTAAAATCTTTATTCGTTTACCCACAAAAAAATATATTGTAAACCTCCCAAAACCGTAAAAAGGAAATGAACACGCATGCAATTTAATCAACTTTCCAGAATTTAACAGTGTCCCAAAACCACAGATCTCAAGCAAAAGACTTGAAAATTCACTATACGATGCAGAACTTTGTTGTCTGTCGAGCTGCGTACTTAAATTTTTCCATTCTAGATTGGCAAAAAACCCCTATGTGCGTAGGCGTCCAGACAGTAGCTAAGACAGTTTACTTTTTAAAATATGTCAAACGTGAATGTTGAAGTGAAAGTGCAGCTAAACTTGTTTTGTGTGAACTAAACAAATTTAAAAATAGCTTAAAATAACTATATTGTGTGAACAAATACAAAACTTAACTAAAAAATAAAAAAAAACCGAGTACATATATATATTTTTTTTTTTACTTTTTGATTTTTTCTTTATTTTGCGAACAAAACTTCAAATTACTGTTAGCAAATGTCAAATCACTGTCCAATTTTACTGTCTGCTAAATTTGCTAGACAGTAGACAAGACAGTTAGAAAAGTGTGCATGTATTAGTGAAAAGATTTGCATGTATTGCTACTGTCTTGCCGGTACTGGCAAATGTAAATGCCAGGTAAATGTTATGGTCCCATAAGGTACCGTTACGATTTTATAGCAAAAACAATTTTATCTTAAGCGGCAACCTTCGTACAAAATTTTTATGAAAAAAACCTTCTCCTTAAAATTTTGTTTTTGTCGATTTAGCTTTTTTTGCGATAATGCCTCGATATAATCCCAGTAGATTAAGTGTAAAGAGTGTTAAGTAGTGCGTTTTTTTTTTTTTTTTTTTTTTTTTTTTGAGAAAATAAGCTTGTGCGCTTTTTTCACATTACAAAAGATTGAATGTGTAGCACAATTATAACAATTCAAAAAACTCAGTGCTTTTCATATAATTTCTACAGTTTTTAAAAACATGTTCTGTGAAAATCGAACATTAATCTGTGATCACTGAAATTTTTCACCAAAAATCGATTTTTATATAAAAATTTCAATAAAAACTTAATTTGGCTGCAGTTTGTTAATCTTGCGCTATTTGAAAAAATAACCTTATTCTGTGATTACTTTAATTTTACACCAAAAATAGATTATTATATGCAAATTTCCATAAAATCTCTAAATGCATTTCCCAATTTCAAAATAATTTCCCTTTTTTGTTGAGAATGCTATGATTTTCTAATTATGTACTAACAAACGATAGCAAATGATTTTCAAATTACTATCAAACGATTGTCGTTTGAGAAAAGGCTTGGTTTTAAATAATTTTCAATTTGAAATCAAATCTCTTTGTTTGTTGGGGTATACTAATACGCAAACACTTAAAAAAACAGATATCGTTTCTGTGTGTGTGAATCGTTCGCTAAATAATGTTCGGTTTATTTTCGAACATTGTCTTTTCAAGAACTTAAAGCTTTCAAAAACTCTTTTTTTTTGAGAAAACAACTTTTCGTTGTTCGTGAAAAGATCTGAAAAGAAGCCTTCGATTGTTTAATAAATTACTTCCAGAAATTAAAGATTTTAAATTATTTTTTATGAAAAAAGTTCAATTTTTTTTTATTTTTTCTAAATGTTTTTTTTTTTTTTGTTTTTTAGTTTTTGATTTGTAAAATCTTTCCTAAATTACACAGTACATACATATATTCACATTACATGGTATTGCATTTCCTCTAAAGTTTCAAACAATGTCCACAATGTTTGGTTTTTTTTTTTTTGTTAAATTCATAGAACATGAACTTTTTTCCTTGCCATTAATATAAATTAAACAAAAGGAGCAAAGAAAAGGCGGTTAAATTGAAACATAATAAAGTTAGCGCTTAATAATTATAAATTATGATTTATGTGTTGCTTCATTTAAATAAAAATACATTTTTTTTGATTCTTTCTGCAAAAACAAAACGTGCTGGTTTTTTTGGTTGGAGGAGCTGATGTCATGTCCTCCTTCTGTTTGGTATCCTTAAAATTAATATGAATATTTAACAAAGTAAATAAAAAAAAATATTTATGACTAAAATCGTTAATCGGTATTGGCAAAAAAAATTAAACGGCGGCTTTCAATGTTTCACAAATAGTTGGTTGATAGTGTTTAGGATGATCTTTTGGTTAAAAAGAACTTAATGGTAACCATGGCCACCATAGCCAAAACCATGACCATAACCGAAACCGTGCCCATAACCTACTGAGACGGCTGGTGCAGCAGCATAGGAAATGGCGGGAGCGGCAGCATAGGAAATAGCAGGAGCAGCAGCCACTTTAACAGCGGGAGCAGCATAAGAAATGGCGGGAGCTGCATATGAGTAAGCTGGAGCAGCATAGGAGATGGCGGGAGCAGCAGCTACTTTAACAGCAGGAGCAGCATAAGAAATGGCGGGAGCTGCTACGGCTACAGCTTTAATGGCTGGTGGGTGGCTCACGACCTGAAGAACAAATTTTTTTAAAAATAAAAAAGAAGAATAAAATTTTGTTTAAAGAAAAACTGACAGTGCTGAAGGAGGCATAGCTGGTAGCGGAAGGAGCTGCTACAGCTTTAACCACAGCTGGGGCTGGGGCAGCATAGGAAATAGCTGGGGCGGCATATGAAATAGCGGGAGCAGCCACTGCCTTAACCACAGGAGCAGCATAGCTCACAGCTGGGGCTGCATAGCTTACAGCAGGAGCAGCGTAGCTTACAGGGGCAGCATAACTGACAGCAGGAGCGGCATAACTAATACCACCACCGTAGCCATAACCATGACCAAGTCCATAGCCACCATATAAACCACCAGGACGGGCGGCAACAGCGGCAATTAAAGCAAAAAGAATCTAGAACACATTTTATAATTAATATTTTTTTATTTTAACAAATATGTCTTTCCCGATTCTCACCAAAAATTTCATATTTTTATTATTTTTTTTTTAAATAATATCTCTATATAAAGATCACTTTAAAACACTCAGCTATTTCTAGATGACTGCACTTCTAAATGCGTTAAGTTGAACTGTAATTCATCATAGATTTTGCGATACTTTTATACACATCAAAATCTAATGCAAACTTTAATAATAGTAACTGCATTTAAAACAAAAACAAAGCGAACAAACAAAAAGCGCTCACAAAAAAACAAAAAAAAAAACACACACAAACAAAAGCTCTGCGCAGAATCTCAAAATATTGATTTGATTTTAAATGAAACATTTAAACATAAAAAAAACGCACAATCACCCCAAAAACTGTTTTGTGCCTTTGCCAAAACAGACTTCGTTCACAAAACATCGCATACACGCACGATCTATCCGATCGTGCGTTTTGATGTCTGTGGACGAAAGAAAATCTCTATGAAATTCGCATCATTTTTCGAATTGCATCTCTTTTACAAAGTATTTTTTGTTTTGGGCTTTTCGTACTTTTTGTGCGATTTTCCTTAACAATACTAGAGTAAATGCCTCGAATCGAATTGAAGTGATTCTTGTTTTTTGGTGCTCTTGTGTTAAAGTTTTTGTTTGTTTGATTTTAGTTTCTTGACTGTAGATTTTGGCCAAACAAAGTGAATCTAGTTTATATTAATGGAGAAGGTATGCGTTAAAAAAGAGGCTGGACTATAAGCCGACTTGTGCAAAATATCTCCTCTGGGGTTATGCTTAAGAAAATAACTTAAGTTTTTCTGAGACCTTAAATTGCATATCGTTGACAAGACTCCTGTGCCCATGTTTTGTAACACTCGCGTCGAGCAACTTTTCGATAGAAATGTGTAAAATGAGACAAAAATGCCATATATTGAAACAACTTCGTTAGGGACCATCCTCGCTTCAGCTTTGGACTTGGCCTGGGTTTCTTGTTGACTGGACATGGTTCCTTCAATGGATTTTTACATTGTAGGGGCTTGTCCGAGTCGTCTGGGTGTTCGTGTGGAGCTGATGTTGAGGATTGGTCACATGTGTTGACGGCGTGTCCGCTTTATGATGATATTAGGGATTTAGGTAGTATGGGAATCGTACGTTTAGATGATTCGTACCACGGGAACCAGGATGCCCTTGGAATTACGATTCCAACCTGGTTTTCGATACGAGAAGTTCTCACTATAGTTACAGAACATGGGTACTGGATAAGCTACTGCTGGGGTCGCTTGGGGGATAATGAGATCAAAATTAAATCCGTGAGAAAATAAATCTCAAAAATGTCTGGTAAGGTGCTGATTTTTTGCAACCCAATGGAGAAAAATAATTTATAGTGATGGCTGCTTTCCTAAACGCATGTTGCAGTGCAACAATATCAAGGAATGGTAATCCCGGTGGTTTCGCAGCTGATATTCAAACAAACGCAACTAAAGCATTTTTGAAATTGATGAATCTTTCGTTTTGTGGATTATTCAAGTGCCCCGGATAAACTTAAGTAAAAGGTAGACAAAAATTAATCTGAAACTATGCTGGTTTGGATTTAAGCATTTCTAAGTGGTTTTAATCCCGAATTCATATTTGAAATAATCCGAAAGTATATTGAATCTAACCTAAAATACTTACACCAGAGATCCAGAGAGAAAATGTTATTTTTTATTTACTTTACTTTTCTTACACACCCGTTCGTAACACATGTTTGTTTTACCTATGATGTATTCCCCCTTTGTTGACAGAATAGACCAAAATTATAAGACACCAGTCACATGCCCGTTATGGTTTTTGTAATCATTATACTTTGAAAATTGGATGCTTTAAGAAAATAGTTTAAACAAATGGAATTCGGGAATTGTGCTTCTTATGTTAGTTTTTAAACACAAAAAAACGTATGTTTTTCTTATGGTAGTGCTGCTGTTGTTGTTTCTTCTCAAAACAAGCAAACAGTTTTTAACCTTCTTTGGTAGTGTTGTTGTTGTTGTTGTTGTTGTGTTTACGACAAACTTTTACAAACACCTGCGTATGCACACATATAGAATATGGAGTGGCACGACCAACAAAAAGTTCAAGCTTTTATTTACTTGATTTTAGAAACTTCTTTTCATATTTTTTTTCACCTGTGTCCCGTATTTAATTAGTTTTTAAAATCAAGAAATATTTGTAATTTATTTAAAATTTAAAAAAAAGCTCCTGAATTTTTACATTTATTTTTCTCATTTTGCATTTTTTTTTAAAGAAAAAATAATAGTGAAAATTTGTGAACAAAACTACAATTTTTCATCCTTGATTTGCTATTTGCGACTTTGCAAAAATACAGTTCTGATGAAATGAAAAATTTTATTGTTTAGAAAAATTTCAAAAAATGTTGAGAACCGTACGACTTTCAAATTTCTTTACGTATTATTTGACATTTCATAACAAATAATTTTTACACTATTATACATTTTTAGTTTGTTGCCTTTTTAGACATGTCGTAATACTTAGGACTGTAATGTAAAAGAGTCTTATGACACATATAGAATCAACGCAACATCGTAAAAAATTTTGTAATTTTTATTGAAAAAGTTATCGTTAAATTTTGTATCAAGATGTCTTGGTAGGCTAGTTGCTAGTGGTCGATTCCCACCAGAGGTTACATAGATAAAACTCTCCAAAAATGTTCAGCAATTCAAGCATTAATCAAAAATAAAATCAGTTTTAATTAAAAATTAAGTCAAGTGAATTAAATATTTAATCAAGTGAATTTAACGTTTAATTGATACTATTAATTTGTTTACTGGTGTAAATTGGTTTTATAATTAATTTCACAAATTTTTTATTTAAATCGATTTTTATTTTTTTTATTTTTACCAATTAACGCATTCATCAAAAATAAAATTAGTTTTAATTAAAAATTTAATCAAGTGAATTAAACGTTTAATCAAGTGAGTTAAACATTTAATTGATATTATTAATTTGTTTACTGGTGCCAGTTTAATTATTTTTTTAAATTAATATCACAAATCTTTTATTTAAATCAATTTTTATTTTTTTTCTGTGTGTGCTCTGTTTTACTACCACAGATTAACTGCCGTATTCATAAAAAATTAAGGTGGATTTGAAATATATTTTAAGAAAAAATTATATGAAAATTTTGCCTTAAAACACATTTCAAACTCATTTTATTTTTTATGAATACGGCAGTAAATATCTACGTAAATTAAGTGAAAAATTCAATTTGTATTTTTGAAACATTTTATTAAACAAAACCATTTTCAAATATGTTCTTATTACATCTAACTGCAGCTTGGGCATCCTTCCCCTCTTTGTACTACAGTTTTATGCCATTTTACTTTTTAAAGTGTAAGTGATGCAATAAGGCGTAGTTTTTACAGTGTTTCTACAAATGTCGTTCAATCCAACTGCCTTGTATAGAATAATCATATTGAAAAACAAAAAAAAAAAAAAAAAAAAAATCTGAAAAAAGGCCAAAAAACATGATCGAAGATTTGTAACACCGGAATCACCATAACTGTCCAATATGACGTTAGTCCACAAAATTGGGTGGTAGACAATTGTTACACATACAAAATGCAAGAAATCTAATCTAAAACTAACAAAACTAAACGAACGCCGTCAAAATTTAAAATATTTTGGGCTGCTTACAAGTACTCGTACGTGAAAAGTTTTCATTCAGTTAGTCAGTCTGTTGATCGATCAGGCAGACTTATGAAAAAAAAAAATACAAAAATCAAATTTGAAATGTCTAAAGCGTTTCAAAAGTTTATATGGTCAATAAATAAAATTAATTTGATTTTCATTTTAACTTATTTAGAGTTTGGGAAAAATTCTTTTATTTTTTTTTTTTAAGTGTGATTTTTTTTAACTTTTTAAATAAAACTTAAAACAAACACACAACATTTTTATTTTTTTTTAATTTAGATGAAATTTTACAATCGTATTGACAGCAAAATGTTTAAGTTTTCATATTGATTTGTTATCTTGAAAATCTTAAAATTTTACCTTAAAATAGCTGCACGTTATTAAATTGAGATTGTAGTCTGTTGTTTTGTTTCAAGTTTGGTAAAATTTTTCATTTCAAAATTTTTTGCAAAAATTCTTTAAGTTTGTTTGGGGGTAATTAATTTTTACGTGTTTTTTTTTGTAGTTGTTGTTTTGCTGCTGACTGCTGGTTAAGAAATAAATACTTTTCTAAGTAGACTAATTTGTGTTTTTCTTACATTTATGATTTAGATTTTTATTTAATTTTTTTTTGCGCAATTAACTTTTAAAGTTTTCAAACATTTTTGAAGTTTTCAAAGTTTGTTAGCAAGTCCCAGGGGAATTAATGAATGGCATGTGAATACAAATCATACATACACACATGTTTCCACACTTTGTCTCCATTTATGATTATGAAAATAATTTGTGGCACCTGTATTTTATTGGAAAAATTAAATTTAAGCTGAATTTGGTCTCTGAGGATAATTTATTTTATAAATATTAAAAAATATTTATAATAAGTATTGTTGGGTGTAACAATTTAAATATTTTCAATTAATACGAATTATAATGAAAAAAATAGCAATAAATTTTAGGGTGTCCCATAATAACTGATTTAAATTTGAAGCCATTTTTAAAGAAAAGTAACCCTAAATTTGACAACTGATGCTTTGGAGTAAAATTTCTACCGACCATGCTCTATTCCCTTTTTTTAATGGATTATAGATCATTTGGTGTGTTCATTTATTAAAATTTTTACGAATTTGTTACAATTTTACTGGAGAGTCTATATTATCTCAAAAAATTTCCAAATAGAGAGCGTCAAAGGAGAGACAAAAAATTCTTGCAATTTTTTTTATTGAGGTGAAAAGTTCCGTTATAGTACAAAGAGCGCCACATGAATGAATAAAAGAATAAAAAAACTAACTTTACTGTCCGGATAATAGATTAAACATGCGTCCAAAAATCGCGTGTCCGGACTATCGAGGTAGTACTGTATTTAATAAAAGTTTTAAGGAAAATCGAATAGTTTTGATGCAAATAAAAATTAATTTATTAAGAATAATATTTAAATAAAAAGAAACATATTTACTTAAATTTATTCAACACCTTATTGTTAAAGTTATTTTTGGGAATACGAAATTTATTATAATTTCCAGGGAAACCAAAAATATGCAATTGCATGTTTTCCTTGTGCGACCAATGAAGGCACAAACGATATATATATATCCGTTTTGGAGCCTTTTATGAATTTTGGCATTGATTTGTTAGTACATATTTTTGCATATTTTACTGTTTGCAGCTTTTTAGTGCATAACTAGCTGACCCGGCAAACGTTGTTTTGTCATATAACTTTTTTCTTTCAGATGTTACAGTGTCTGCGTGCCAAATTTTAAGAAAAGCGGTTGATTAATTAAGAAGATAATAAAAATTATAGTCTATAGTTCTTTCCAGATGTTACACAATTTGCCTGTCAAATTTCAAGAAAATCAGTTGATTAGTTAAGAAGATATAGCAAGGGGGAGCTTTTACTCCTCTTGCCCTATTTTATGCCCTGTTCTCTTTTAGATGTTACAGTGTCTGCATGCCGAATTTTAAGAAAACCGGTTGATTAGTTAAGCAGATATAGGAAGGGGAGCTTTTAACCCTATTGCTCTATTTCACGTCCTAAATAATAAAAACTATAGGCTATAGTACTTTTCAGCTGTAACACTATTTGCCTGCGAAATTCCGAAAAATCGGTCGATTAGTAAAGAAGATATTGTTAGGGGGAGCTTTTACCCTTTTTGCACTATTTCACATCCCACTCCCTATTTCCTTTCAGATGTTACAGTGTATGCATGCCAAATTTTAAGAAACCCTGTTCATTAGTTTAAAAGATATAGGGAAGGGGAGCTTTTACCGCTATTGCCATATCTCACGCCCTATTCTCTTTTTTTCAAATGTTACAGTGTCTGCATACCAAATTTTAAGAAACCCGGTTGATTAGTTTAAAAGAATGGGGAGGGGAGCTTTTACCCCTATTGCCCTATTTCACGCCCTAAATAATAGTTTTTTACAGATGTTGCACTATTTTCCTGCAAAATTTCAAGAAAATCGGTCGATTTGTTAAGCAGATTTAGGGAGGGGGAGCTTTTACCCCTCTTGCCCTATTTCACGCCCTATTCCCTATGTTCTTTCAAATGTAACAGTGTCTGCATGCCAACTTTTAAGAACACCTGTTGATTAGCTAAGAAGATATAGGGAGGGGGAGCTTATGCCCTATTTTGCGCCCTCTAGCGATATAAAATATACTCTACGACCTATACCTATACCTAACATATACACATACAAAATTTCATAAAAATCAGTGAAGCCGTTTCGGAGGAGTCTTTAATGGAGGGCATTTTGTTGATATTTGTATGGGAATAATAAATAGGAAAATCTAAATGCCATATCTCCGGAACCACTGGGCCGAGTTCGTGCAAACTTCACATAAACCATCTACAGACTTTCCCTAACGTACCCTTAAATGTTGGTTGAAATCAGTCCACCCGTTTTCGCAGTTAGTGGTGACATCAAAATGTACACTTCTTTTTATATTAGTGCACATATTTTAGTGAAACGAGTATTTTTGCAGCATTTTTGAAGTTTATAGCGCATATTTTGCCTTTTGAAAGCATATTTTGCTATATGTTCATTGATTAGATGCCTGCAAGCGCTTTCGCAGCGATGGCTTTTCTGTTTTAAATACGTGTCTGTATACGTGTCTGCTTCAATTTCGCCATCTACATTTAATTTTTACTCTAAAATTGTAAGACACCGCCGGTAGTCTTTTAAGATAAATGTTATGCGATGTGTATAATATATAGAAATCTAGATCAATCTTTTTCGTATACCGATCGACTCCGAATCAATTTTTAAAGTGAACTAACGATGTCCATCCGTCCGTCTGGCACAAGTACAAGTTGCAATTTTGTAGATAATTTGATCAAATATGGACGAAGTCTCTTTTAATGGTGAGAATCGGTCGTGTCCGTTACCATTATGTTGGTATTTAAATTACATTTTACTGCAAATTATTATTTCGAATCGAGTGACATTTGCCTAAAGCTCGCATCCTTAAATAGCTTTAACTTTCTTTTAAATGTTAACATTAATTAACAATTAATCGATCGTACCTAAAATCCCTTTAAGACAAAAATCCGTATGGATGTTAATATCTAGACAATATTCGGCGCAAACATCTCTTATATGAATTTTAACATATCATGGGCTTAAGCTATAATATTTTCATGTTTTTTTTTTTGAATTTTGTTACTAAATTGTTGAATATTTTGTCTTCAAATGAGCAATTTTTGATTTTTTTAGGGCATATTTTTAATATTTTTCAGGGAATATTTTCCATTTTTTACTGGATATTTAATGCGCATAAAACGCGTTTTTAGAACATATTTCTGGTTTCCCTGTTAATAACCTTATTGTTTCTTTCATGATAAGTAAAGTCTAAATTCATCAGTTCTCTTCATTGTATTCTTGCGACTTGAACTCGCCAAGAGTCTTGCGATTTCGTTTTACAAAACATCCTTTCTGCGAGTTCAGAACATGCCCGTTAATAAAAAATTTTTAATTCAATATTTTAATGTAAATTGTTTTAGACCAAACAAGTTTTGATAAGCGTTTAAAAAACTGCAGTCAAAGTAGAAACACTGCGATTTCTTCCACTTTTCATTTGTCATTGTCAAAAAAAAAAAAAAAAAAAAAAAAAAAAAACTGTTGCTTTTACTTCTGAATAATTAAATATAAACAATCGCTCTCAAACCAACTCAAAAATCGAAAAGTTGTACACAAATTTTCGTTTTTTGTTCGACAGTTTTTGGTTTTGACTGCAGTTTTTTAAATCCTGGTTTTGATACATTTTTATTGAAAACCCGCCCAGTCAATTTTTACGGATTTCTTTTAAGTAAAAAATCTTAACTCTTCTTAATTTATTTCTAACCATAAAAAATGTTGAAAAATTTATTTAATCAAACATTTTAATGAATGAAAAATTAAAAACTTATTAATTTTTTAACACCACAACAAAAAAAAAAAAAACAAAAGAGCATATAAAAATGTTGTGGATAGAATGGTGGAGGCTTTTGAATAAAAAAAAAACTGCAATTAAATTCAGTTAATAGTTTTTTAAAATTAATCAACAAATTGCCAATAAACACTTAATTGTGGATAATCGTCATCATTATCATCATCCTAATAAACCAAACAAACTAACTCAACTTGACAGGTCGTAATTTTAGACATTCAAACAAACATACAAATCAACAAACAAACCTGTTGTTGTACTTTCAATTATGGAAAGGACGTCCGTTTAATACAACTCGTCTCGATTGCCAACAACGTGACGTTGAACAACAACAAAACAACCAGAATTAAACTAAAATCGGAAAAATTGGACAACAAATATTTTTGCCCAAAATTATTGCTAATTAAGTTGTTTAATCTACAAAATTAGACATAATTAATGTTGCAATCGATGTTGATCCGAAACCGTTTTGTGCTTAAATCAAGGTGATCCAAATAAAGTTACATTTCACTTTAAGCTTGTCATTGTTTAAATAAAACGAAACGAACATTTAAACGAAGTTTTTAAATTCTGTTAATCATCGATTTTAATCAACACCAAGGAAGGTGAACCTAACAACACATTTAGATTAGAGATTTTAGATAAAATCAGGTAAATTAATGATTATGTGTGTTTGTATTTTTTTCATTGTTGCAAATTTATCATTTGTTTACATTAGTTTAAAATACGAATACGTATTTATCGGATGTAGATTTAAAAGCTGGTTGCGGAAAACTGGTTTTCCTTTCAAGAGTAGCATTTTGCCTTAAATTTTTCATTGTAAATAATTAATTTTGATAAAATTCTTCCATGTAATTAAAACAAAGATTTTCTAAACATAGCAACCAAATATTAAAATTGTTATTAAACATTTATGCAGAAGGTTCAAATTTCATTTACAAACTTCTGAGAATAAAATGGAGTTGGCATAATGTGTCGTTTCTTTAGAAAATGATAGCTTCATAGAACTTCATAAAAATTTTCATTAGTCTGGGTTCACACTATGAACGTTTTCTTTCAGAAAGTCTGAGGTTTTGGGTGTGAGAGGAGAAAAGAAAAGCAGGTTCTCTTCCCACCAATATAGTTTGACACAAATGATTAACATGTACTCGCACAGTTGCTGAGACAGCTTATGCATATTATTAGTGACCTCAAGGCGAATTCATACAAGGTGGATACAACACTGTAAAGCTATGTTAACATTATGCGTATTCGTCATGTGGAATGTCACTTTTCTACACACATGTGATTTCATGTGTATATCAAAATTTTAATTTGTCATAAGGTTTATAACTTACATGTTAACATGTTGGTATGTTACGTAAACTTTTCCTTCCATTTTCAATAATATATTGTGTATTTTTTTTATTATTTATTTGCTATTATAATTTATTTTTATTAAAATTTCAATTAATTTTGACCGCCACAAACAATTTTGTTAATAAAAAACAGCTGATGTCAGATGCTTTGTCACTTGAAAATAGAAATCGTTCTAATTCAAAAATGGCATATGTAATGTACACAGAGAAATAACACATGATATTATTTGGAAGGGTTCAGACGATATGTACAAATTTAACATGTGAAAAAGTGATAATTCACATGTCAAATACACATAATGTGAACATAGCTTAAAATACTTTAACGTTGTGTTAAAATAATACAACACTGTAGTAAACAATTCAAACCAACATTACAGCTGTTGCTGTATCAAGTTAAGGACATCTGGTGTGAATTCGCCTTGATTGGCCTTAAGACACACATTGAGTGATATATCCATCGCCAGATCCACAGAATATTTAACAAAGAGTGAGATAGAAAGTAAATATTCAGGCGAATTCACCACAGGTGGTGGCAAAAAACCTGCTATTTTTGAAAGTTCGAACCAATTTGAATTCGCCTTATTTTTTTTGCTAGAAATAGTTGACATTTCGAACCGTAAACACTCACAATGCAAAAAATCGGCGTTCTTGAAATGTTCTAGTATTGGCACCACCTGTAGTGAATTCGCCTTAGTTGTCAACCTAAGAAGCAGGAATTGATCTTACGCCCTATAAAGTATAAATATTCTGGGTCCTTATGAGTAACGAAGTTTGTTTAATGATGTCCGTCTATCTGTGTGTATATTGAAAGTAGTGCTGGGAAACTATCGATAGTACTATCGATATTATCGATAGTTTTAAAATATCGAAAATAACGATAGGAAAAATATCAATATCGATATTATTATTATTTAAAATACAGAAAATTTGTACTTGCTATTATTAATTCGTGCTGAATTACAGCAATGAATACAAACAACAAAAATCGCAAGTGGTATGGATTGCTTAGCTGTGCTTTTTACTGCTAATTAAAAGCCTTTAAGTCGAAATTTGTACATGTTTATATAGGGACTGAAATGTCAAATATTTTTGTAATGTTGTAAAAAAAAATGCAAATCCAAATGCAATTGCGAGCATAGGACAAAACAATGAACGACCATTGGAGGATAAGTCCGCTAGATTGATTACCTTTTTGGGTTGAGAATCAAAACCAATTTAGAAAACTATTTAAAGTTGCAATAGAATATCTTATAGTCCCTGCTACTTCGGTTCATTTAGAAAAGTACTTATCAATTTTTAAAAAACTGTCATCTAAAATAACGTGCGTATATACATAAACTAGTTAAAGTTTTCCTGCACAAGTACAAACATTCAGTCGATTGTAATATCGATAACTATCGATAAATATCGATAGTAGAAAATATCGATAGTATTTCAGCACTAATTGAAAGGAGTTTTTTGAAGGCCCAAGAAATTATGGGGACTAGGTATTGTCGAAGACTCTGCATTACGTTAGGTGAAGGGTATTAAAGATTCTTACTTGTTTTTTTAATTGTTTCCAAGCTTTAAAGCTTTTGATATTTCAATTAGGGTTAACGGCCAATTTTACCAACTTCAGTTAAAACTCACTATTACTTTAACTTCCAGTTGGCAGTACGTTTGGACAGTTTTAATTGGTAGTTAATTATAACTGAACTTGGTGAAATTGGCCATAAGTTAATCAAATTTAATTTTCATTAAATTATTTTTAGTGAAGAAAAGAATTAATAACCTGAGAAGAGTTAAAATTGTTTTAATAATTTTATCCTCGACTGAACTGGGGAATGAACTCGGGTCGAATTTACATATTTCCACATTCCCATCATCAGAATTCTTCGCCGTTATTCTGTTTGCGCAACTGCGGCGCCTGATAGTCTAGTCAAACATCAACCTTTAACCATAGTTCTTGGTGGATCGAAATTTGATGTAATTGATTTCAAATTTTTTTAACGTGTTTCTTTCTTACTTCTGTTCTTCGTACTTTTTGTTAAGACTTTGTCTTTTTGTTTCCAAAATGCTTATTATTTACTTAAGTTTTAAAAATTCTATTAACAAATTAAAAATTTAAAAATTAATTTGTTTAAAATAATTCTCAGACTTATGAAACTTAGTAGACATTCCTTTTGTATAATTGCCAAGATGCCATGTTATTTCTAACACTTGAATTGCGTAGATACACACACGCAGAAAAAACATGACATTTATTAAAACTAAAAGCAGTTTTAATTCAAAAACTTCTAAAATTCTCAAGCACCTGGTCAAGTTGTTGGCAAAAGACAAAAAAATTGTTGGAATCGTATAATTATTTACTAAGTTTTGTATTTCTTATAAAAAAAGAAATATGAAAATTTGTTTTAAAATTGTTATATAGATGACATTTAGTGAGAGCAAAAAAAAAAAAAAAAAAAAAAAAAAATATCAGCAAAAAAACAAAATAAATTTATACGAATGTGTCTCTGTATTTAATTTTAAATCTCACGATTGCTTTTCATGTAATTAAGCCTTTAACCCTGAATCGACAGTTATTTGTAAGGAATTCAAAGAATTTTCTACTGAAAACTTACAGTCATAGAAAACCAAATGAATACGCGTTTGTTTGAATGAACGAACGAACGAACAATTTCGTAAATAAAGTTTTTAATTAGAGCCACCTTAAAGATACATTTTTGACTAACATACAATAAAATATCGACAAAACAAAAAAAGAAAAAACTGAACAGCACAGAGAAACAGACATTAATAAATTTTATACATGAAAAAAAAGGCAGCAGCAAATAAATCTAAAAAAAAAAAAATTAATTTTAAAACAAACATTAAAATAAAAATTACTTTGTATAATTTTTATGTACAAAACAACTTATCAATGGCCGACTGAGTGAATGTTTCCAATGGAAACTTGACTCGCTTTAGTTAGTCACCACAATTGGTGACTTGTATGCAGTTGTGGAGGGTTTTACTTACATCTACACTGACACTTGTTTTCGACAAACACAGTTTGGCTAAAATTTATATCTGTTTTTATTTAGATGTTGCCAAGCTATTAGCCAGCCACCATGAAAGAAGTCCATTTTAATATTACATTTTATTAAGATTTATTTAGATACACTTGGAACTTTAAGAACAAAGTGACTTCTTAGCAAGATTGAGATAAATATTGTGAAACGACTTTACTCTCACAAAATTTCGTGAAGATGTTCATATCAAAAAAGTGAAAAATCATCACAAATGGCTTAAACTGATACCTTATTAAAAAGAGGACGGGACACTGGAAAATTACTTACACGAGGGTCCTACATGAAATCGCATAACGAGAAAAAACTTGAAAGAAACAATTAAACCATACCGGGAATTCCTTTACGCCCCGTCCACAACAGGCATGAAATGCTTAACATTAAGACTATTATGATTTTAGTGTTAAGTAATTACTTTTTTAACAGCGCTTTTATAAAATGAAATGACCAGGGCCTATCCAATAGGTCTGCTTGCCCCTAAAACAATACAGAAAAGAACAGGCATTTTGTTTGTGTAAAATTCCTTGAAGTTGTCAAAAACTTGCTTCCACATAGGGAAAACAAAAGGAAAAAAGTGTATGTGTGGCAAATAACCAAAAACGTAACCAAAAATATACATGTATAAGTAAGTTCTCATCCATATTACAATTATTGCTTAAAGCCCTTTCACACTTGGCAAGTTACTTGCGCAACTCTTGGTTTGTAGCAGTTAGCGGTAAGGTAGGGGTAAAGAAAAAAAATTTTGTACGGACTTTGTTGTTGTCGGCAATTAACTTGCGCAACTAACTTGCCGAGTCTGAAAGGGGTCTAACATAAAACGTCAAATTAGGTTGTCAATTGAAAAAAAGAAGCAAAAGAAAAAAATAGAAGCAAATAAGGATGGGCAAATTGAAAAATTATATCGATATATATCGAATCGATGTTTTTTAAGAGTATCGATATTTATTATTAAAAAAATATCGATATATCGAACGTTTTTTTCTGAAACTATTACCAAATTAAAAAAATTAGTATACCTTTGTACATACATACATATTTATGAACAAACATAATATATGTAATTACATTGTTACTTTTTATTTCAAAATATTAATAAGAACAAAAAATTTAATCAAAACAAAAAATTCAATTATAACAAAAACAAAAGGGAAAAACACAAAAAAACTATATGAAATCTAAAAAAAAGTATAATACGAAAATTTACTTACCTTAAAATTTGAATTGCACCCCACAAGTACCAACTTTAGCTAGAAATGTTTTTGATTGTATAAGGAGACTCTCTGTTTTATGTGCTCTTCTGTCAATCTGCTTCTTGTATCCGGCACTGCTTCTTATAAATGCCAATCATTTTAGATATTCATATTAGTTTAAAAAACATATGATGCATGCAGTGATGCCAATTATTAAAAAAACATATTGTTTGAAAAACGGCTCAAATTTAGAGTTTTTAATGAAGACTGACTTTAAAAAATATCGAATTCGATAGTCGTATTTCAATATCGATATATCGATACATCGGTATTTTAAATATCGGCGATATATATCGCTTATTTTTTATTTAAATATCGATACTTTGATATATCGATATAGTTTAGTTTATTTATTTATTCCAATTCTATACACAAGACTTAAAGCCTCTTATTGCAGTATAGAACATTGTTTTAGCAGAAACATTAAAAATAAAAATAAAATAAAAATTGTTATTTGTAAATGATAAAATTTTAAAACAAAAGAAAAAATTTAAAAGAGAACAAAAATTATTAAATAATAAAATAAATTGAAAATTAACAAAATGATAATATTAAAAATCATGACACAAAAAATTTAACACGCAAAAAAATTTAGAATGCTTTTTTTAAAGCTCAGTGCGTTACTAGTTATTTGTATATTATGCGGGAGTAGATTCCAAAGACGGATTGCATTAAGGAAAAATTGCCAATCAGATGTTAAACTTTGGTGTCTAAACAATAAAATTCTTTTACCTCTATTAGAGCTAGATATGGTAAGGCGGCTATATAGATGTTGTGGTTGTTGAGTAAACACGATTTTGTGCATTAATATCAGTACTCTTGTTTTGAGAAGGTCATCAAACTGAATACCATAAAGTTTTACCGTAAAAGGAGAAACAGAATTAAACCTTTTTACGCCATATACGTATCGTACAATACATTTAAAGACTGAGTTTAATTTTCTTTCACTTGCGGCATCACATTTGGCAAATAATTCGCATCCATACATCAGAATTGGCAATAAATAGGTTTTTGCAAGAAGTATTCTTATTTTGATAGGTGTACAATACTGCGTTTGCCAGAGAGTTCTAAGCATGGAATACGTACGGCCACATGCATAATTAATATGGTTGCACCATGTCAGGTTCTTATTAAAAATAATACCAAGATTTTTTGCTGTATTTACCCTTTCAATACGTTCATTACTAAGAAAAATATCAGGTATATGATCGGTTATAGTAGTTCATTTTTGGATAACAAGATATTTAGATTTTTTTGGGTTTATACTAAGACCATTAGCAGTAGCCCATTCATAAATTTGTTTTAACTCAGTATTCAGAGTTAAGACACATTGTTCAATTTCAGATGTATCACAGCTGATGTAAATCTGAACATCGTCAGCATACATTCTGACTTTGCAGTGTGTAAGTTGACTCGGAAGGTCATCAGCATAAAGCGAAAATAGAAGGGGCCCAATAATTGACCCCTGCGGTACACCCCTCGCTACAGGTAGAAGTTTTGATTTGTTGTTACCACTTTGAACATACTGATGCCTGTTGGTAAGATATGTTGATATCAGACGTGTAGCAGCTGTAGAAAACATAAACATGTGTTGTAGTTTGTAACATAGGACGTTATAATCGACTGTATCGAAGGCTTTTGAATGGTCCAAAAGTACTAAGATATTTGTTTTTCGTTCATCTATACCACTTCTTATATCTTCCGCAACATCTACAAGTGCAGTTATACAACTGTGGTTTTTCCGAAACCCAGATTGTTTATCATTAAGCAGATTATGATCATTAACGTAAAGCGATATCTGATTGTGAATTATCCTCTCAAATATTTTCGACATAAAGGGTAAAATGGCAATTGGCCTATATTCTGTTTTAGTTTTGGGTATTGGTATTATTTTAGATTTTTTCCAATTTGAGGGAAAATGACTGGTGGTAATTATGGTGTTAAATACATGTGTAACAAAGGGCAATATTCTTGGGAGAATTAATTTAAAAAATCTTGGGTGGATTTCGTCCACGCCAACTGCATTTGATTTAATTGACATACAGCTTCTTATAACGTCAAACTGGTCTACGCAATCAAAAGAGAAGTTATAATGGGGTTGACGATTGTCATGGTTGTGATTGTAAAAATCAATATCTGCTTCTACCATAGGAATATTCACAAATTTTTCATTAATAACGTCTGGATCAATAATAACAGGGTCATTATTTCCAGATTTACCGATACCGATTTCCCTTACAGCCTTCCATGTTTTTTTTGATTCCAGAGCCAAGGAGAACTTTTTAGTGTAAAATTTTGATTTTTCCTGTTAAATGATTCTGTGTACTGTTTTTCTCGCCAAACAATATTCAACATGTAGATCGTTGGTTCTAAACCGCTTCCAACGTGAAAATGCAAGGTCTCTTTAATTAATAGCTTGTTTAATATTTGATGAAAACCATTTTTTGCCCATTCCTAGAAGCAAATTATGTTGCAAATAAATTAAGTTTGTGAAATGGTAGCAAATTATAATTAAAGTTAAAGAATTAAATATATAAAAACAAACACTTAAATAATTTTTTTAAAAATAAACACTTAAATAAAATTGCAGAAATTATTTTTGTTAAAATAATTTTTTTCTAATTCGTTCTTTATTATTTAAATTTATATAAATTTCCCTAAGCTTGAGTTCTATTTTATATAAAAATATTAATTTGATTTTAACAAAAAAAAAAAAAAAATAAATAAATTTAATAAAAATTAATATCTATATATATAAAAATAAGTCCGTATATGTACGTCGCCGAACTACTCATAAACGCGTCGTGCGATTTCAACCAAACTTATACACTACGTAGGCAGTGGCCCATATATGGTTTATATACTTGGTTGAAATCCGATAACGCATGTGTGTGCGGTGCGTATGTGTGTTTTTGCCGCAGGAAAACCAACTTTATTAAAAACAAGTGTGTTTCTTTTCTTATTTTGTTTTGCCGTGCGAAGCAGGCAACAGGCCCGCTAGTTTCTAAATAAAAAAGATTTTAAGCTTAAACAAATAAATATACATTTTAGTAATAAAGTCGAATAAGAAAGAATTTATATTGATAGAAATAATTTTTGCAAGATGGCGTCAGTTTTACACTACACGTTCCTTGGTTTTTTTTTCAAATTATGAGTTAAGTTAAATACGTTTTTCCATGCCTTTAACTTAAGCTGAGCAATAAGAAATATTGCTCTGTTGTTGTGCCGAAGTTATTGACAAACTGCTGAGATATTTATCTTTGGCTTAGACCTGGGGTTACATATACCAGCTTAAATGTTATTGTATGTGTGTTGCTCATCACTGATCTAAAGATGAAAATAAATATTAAGTTAATTAAGAATTTTGTTAAGTTGGCGTTTTTTTTTTAATTTAGTGTTTATACTCATTCACAATAAAATAGAGGAGAGGCTATTATGCGTTTGAGCTAATGTGTGCAACACCTTAACCCTTAAATGCCTGAAGTTTCAAATTTGAAACCGAACTTTAAATCGAATTGGGCACTTGCAATCATTAAATTTTTAATATTATCAAAATAAAAAATTTTTATAGTATCATAATTGATACTTGTTTTATTTTTGCAATTTAATACACGCAAAGAAAAAACATGGTTGATACAATCACAATCGTAAACTATCATTAAAGTTTGTGGTTATGATTGTGTCAAACACGTCTTAAGTAACAATATATGTTCAGACATAATGTTTATAGCAAATTATTGTCTCAAACATATGCAACACCATGCAAAATATTTATTTAAACATGTTAAATGATTCTCACAAATAAAACCAATACAAATTTAATTTCAAACATTTATTTTTTATTAAAATTACACGTTCAAACACTTTGAATTATATATACATACCAGAGAACAGCAATGAGTAGTGAAAAAGTGAGTAGAGCTAAATCATGACTCATAAATTCTTGTACTTATACGCACTCATACTTATTCCAATGTTATTCAAACTCATATTCACTCAGAAGTTTTATTTTACTCATCGTACTCATACTTAGCTACATTTGTAGTGGTTGATTTAGAATCTACTCAACTCAATGTGTATAGGCGAAGCAAAATGCGAGGCTGCCAGATTTGTCCCCGAAATAGCAAAGTGACGATTTGGCAATTACAGTTTACTAAAGTTACATGTATGAAGTGGACGATTTTTCGGCAAATTTATCTGGCAGCGTTGCTTATAAAGTTGTGTGTTTGATCTGCTGTGTTAAAACGGTAAATGGATGAGCTAAATGAGTTGGATCATTGTGAGTATTGTAAGTATATTCTTGAAATTATAAATCAAACTGACGTCATTTATGAGTATGCGTATAATTTCGACGTCGCACTCATATTAATTTCTCTTGTGAGTATGAGTGAATCAGAGTAGTTTAGTTTAAATGATGTCTACGCACTTATACTTACAATTGCATGAGTCAGTATGAGTAGCGAAAAAACGATTCAGTGCTGATCTCTGATACATACACAGAATGGCATATATTAAAATATTTAATTAAATACATACATTGTATAAATGTAAGTACTTACCTGTGTTGAAAATAGTTTTTCCGTTTGATATAAATCGTCTGCATACAAAACGTCTCGTGCAACAATCTTATATGTCTGCAGTTCGGTGATATGTTGTTAAAAGTCACTTCGTAGGGAAATTCTTTGTCATCTACTGGTGGAATTTCTGGCAAATTTCCACTAATTACCACGACGCATCAACCACTTTTTTTAATTATTCGGGGCTAATGACAAAATGTTGCATCAAAATTTTTATGCCGGTTTCAATATTGTAGGTTTTTTTTTGGCTGCAAGAAAGACAACGTTATTATATATTTATTTTTATAACTATACATACTTATATAAATAACTTACCTGTTTTAATAAACGTATAATAATTTATTTCGTAAATTTGCAAGGCACCATGTCCTTTTTCTCCCCAAATAAAGGTTTAATTCTTTTATTATTATTATTCATTTAACTGACGCTCGCGGACAGAAATAACGTGGGAGAAAATTTTCTTTTCTTTATGAACACACACTGTTTGTTTTGACAAAAAATGTTTGCTCATTTAGAAAATGTGTTTTAAAGCGAATAAAAATTATGGTTTTAAAAAAAACCTATTGTGTGCAACTAATATTATGAATTAATTATGAATTAAATTTTAAGGTGTAAAACACCATTTAATATTATTGGAGTGAATTTAAAAATGTTTAGGACAAAAATTATGTTTTCAAGTTATAAAGGGTGTTTTTTTAAGCCCGATAGAACTTGAAATTGTAAAAAATAACACAAACAATTAAATTGTAATCAAAATTTTTTTTTTTATTCGAAAGATCAATACGTGACATAAACATTTGAAAATGATTTCGGGCATATGGGCACCGCGGCTGTTCTTGACGAAGCGCATTCTGGACGTCCAATTTTGGGCCACTTTTTCGAGCACTGCTGGCCGTATGTCACGAATAACACGAACAATGCTGGCCTCCAAGGCGTCAATTGTTGCTGGTTTATCAGCATAAACCAGTGACTTCACGTAGCCCCACAGGACATAATCGAGAGGTGTCAAATCGCACGACCTTGGAGGCCAATTGACAGGTCCATTTCTCGAAATCAACTTATCGCCAAATTTTGATTTCAAAAAGTCGATGGTTGCGTTCGCCGTATGGCACGTAGCGCCATCCTGTTGAAACCACATCTCCTCCGGATCAATGTCATCCATATTTTCAAACAAAAAATCATTGATCATGATGCGGTAACGATCTCCATTGACCGTAACGCGAGCTCCGGCTCATTTTTAAAGAAATAAGGTCCGATGATGCCACCAGCGTGAAAACCGCACCAAACGGTGCATTTTTCTGGATGTAATGGAGTCTGTAGGGTCTCTTGTGGATTGGTCTCGCTCCATATGCGGCAATTTTGCTTATTAACAAACCCGTTAAGCCAAAAATGCCCCTCATCGCTGAACACAATTTTGCGATATAAGTTGCGCGAATCGACGACTGATTTTCAAAGTAAATTTGGATAATTTCGTAGCGTTGTTCAAGCGTGAGTCTATTCATGATGATTTGTCAGAGTATACTGAAACGATAAAAAAAAATATTTCATCAAAATTTAATTTTTTGTGT
Source organism: Pollenia griseotomentosa (assembly GCA_963931875.1). Lineage (NCBI taxonomy): Eukaryota > Metazoa > Arthropoda > Insecta > Diptera > Polleniidae > Pollenia > Pollenia griseotomentosa. The sequence goes on along the minus strand of OZ007564.1, from coordinate 121,127,502 downwards.
TACTTTTTACAATTTAAAGTTCTATCTAGCTTAAAAAAACACCCTTTATAAGGACTATTATAAATGTATCATGGTAAACATATTTGGAAAGTATGAATAAAAATGTCCGTAGCGACCATTCATAATTCATGTTTTTCTCTGCGTGTATGTATATAAAAAATGAATTTTATTATTTTCTCTGCTCTAACGATGTCCGTCCGTCCGGCTGGCTGTTTGCGTTAACCTTGTGCGCAAAATACAGGTCGCAATTTCGGAGAAATATTTATGCAATATTGAAAGTGAAGAGAACCGGTCCACAATTTTACCTATCCTCCATATAAGCTTCTTGGCGAAATATAGTCTTTGTGCCCATAAACCATCTTATTAGTTTGGTCTGTATTAAGATTAAATTTGGTCGAAACTCATTTATTTCAATCTTAATAATCTTACCAAATATTATTGGAATTGTCCTATTTTTGACCATAGCTCTCATACAAATACTACTCCCGGAATTAGCTTTTAATGCCATTACTTCCTTATAAGTTTATTTTTATATTGACATAAAATTTGAAGACAGTAACTTTGTCGATAATCGAGCCTATGCCGTGCCAAAATTTCTTGTTGGCAGAACCAGAATTGAACATAGGTCCTATATAAATCCGCTCCCTAATAGTAATTAAAGACAAACCAAATCTCACAAAGATGATCTAAACTCTGATCTAAATAATATTCGGCACAAAAAAACTTATACATGAGCCTTATCCTCATAACATAATTTTGTTTATGCGGATCCATGATCACCCATGGGTACACTCTGGAAATTTTTTCTAAAAATACTGTGTTGTAGGTTATCATATGGTCGGGCTTCACCGCCTATACTTCCTTACTTGTTATATATAATTTTCGATCTGTTTTTATAGGATTTGGTGTATTTCATTTTAAGTTAAGAACATGTATGTTTGAATGTATATGTATGTGTGCATGTGTTCTGTATGTTTTATGCAATACATCCATCATTAAAAACATTTTTACCTTTGCAACGCCCCAAATTATACATAGATGGCTCCTTCAATGTTTATTTATGGTAAACTAGACCAGTTGTTAAAATTGTAATTGCTGTTTGTTAACAGAAAATTCACAAACTGACGAACGGATGGACGGACGGACGGACAGACAGAAAATTTTGTTAATATTTCGTTAAATAATTGAACAGTACAACAGTTCAATAGATACAGATAGATGGTATATCAGATACGTGGATGGTTGATAGATGGATAGATTGATTGATAGATACTCAAATAGATAGGCGATTGAATGTGTGTGTGTGTGTGTGTGTGTGGTAATAGCATTTAATGAGTTTTTAAGAATTAATTATTAAATTTAAAATACCCACAAAAGTATTTTTTTTCTTTTTGAATATTTCTAGAGATATTTTGGTAGTTGCATGAGTTAAGAGGAAATATTAATTGAACAAATAACCATAAATATTTCATTGAATGAAAAAATGTTGTATAACAAATTGTAATTGCAATTGAAATTATAAATTAATAATATTGTCTTTGCTATTAAACTCAAACAAATGCAATAACTAAAAGTACTATTTGCAACTGTTTGTGGCAAGATGAGTTTTTGCCCTGTAGCAAAAAATAAAAAAATATATAAAAAGAATAAAAACAATATCAAACATAAAACAACTGTAAACGAACATTAAAATAAATTTAGTTTGTTGAATTGTGTTTGTTTCCATAACTTGTCCAACTCGCCGCTGACCAACAATAAAAAGTATCTTGTGAAATATGAAGCAATCAATACGTCTATTTGTTGTTCGTGTTCAATGTTGATTTTTCTATGACATTTTCATCGGTAATTAATTACAGAATTTGGGTTTGTGTGTTTTTAAAGCATCATGTACAACAATACCGTTTAATCGGCCATACATATGGCCTGCTGTTGAAACATCCTTTCAAGGCAAACCACTTTGTATTTGTCGAAATCAATACAATGCGTTGTTGCTGGGTTGCATTACTGTTGTTGCCTCTGGCCCCAAAAGATGTGCCGCAAATTTATTTTAAATGTAAAACACTATCATAAATCTATTACGTATATTAACAAAAAAAAAAATAAATAAATAAAACGAAAATGTGAAAATTGAACCACAATGTGAATAAAAACACCAACTCTAATACAAACTAAAACTAGTTTTTTTTACGAGTATTTAATAATAGTTGTTCATACGTGACTTACATTTAAATGGTGGCATTAAGTGACGATTTATTATTTGGATTTAAAAAAAAAATATATATATAGCCTATTTTAGGGGTGGTTGATCATAAAAATGTTTTATGGTAAGTGTTGTATCATATTGTTGCATGACTTAAGGCGGTTTTAGGAAAATGTTTTAAAACAAATTAATATTTGGCGTTTTTTGTTGGTTTTTGGAATTTTTTTTTAATGGCGATTTTTTTTAAACGAGCGTTTTTTTATAACTTACCATACCAAAGGCTAAGCAATTATTTTTTATTCGCTGTTTTTAGGATTTTTTGTTTGTTTTTGAAAATGTTTTTTTTTTATTTTATTTCGCAAAAATTTTTAATTTGTACAATTAAATATTTGTTTTTTTTTTAATAAAACAGTTTTGTGATAAGAATGTTTTAAACAATGGCACTTATTTAGAAATCATAACTAAAGTTGTAACCAACAAAACAGAAACTAAAAAATAGTTCATAGATAGTTATAGATCTTATTCACAAATTATAACTAACGTAGTAACAGCTCTCAGGTGATAGAAGAAATGCAACTATGCATATTAGCATGTAGAGAAAATTAAATGTCGATAATATTTTGAACTATATACTCTGTAATTAATTTAAAAGCTTATAAAACTATTAAAAACCCATTTTTCGTTCTTTAAAAAATTAACACAAATTCTAAAAATTTTTTTTTTGGTTATAGTAGTATATAAATCAATTATCAATGGTTGTAAAAATAAAAATATTCAAAAGAATTTTATCGACTAAGAACACATCTCTAGTTAATTTTTTTTAAGGATGTTTTTTGGATGTAGTAGAAATGCATTTCAAATGGATTGCAGCGGGTTTAATACGTCTTAACTGTTTTTTGCCATGTTTTTATCTGATATTATTTGAATATCTCTTAAGCTTAGTGTAGACGATATGTTGAATCAGCAAATGTATGCTTACACTCATATGCTTAAAAATAATAACAAATGCCTCTATCAGCATATTTCATATGTAAGGTGTCTAGACGATATGCTGAAAATACCAATAGTTTTAGTGCATATTAATACTTAATAAGTAAGAGTGCTTTATTGGGCTGGGTCAAGTCCGCAAAAAATTAAAATATTTAAGGACTGGATTGATCTAAAAATTATTAATAAAGCCGGCTGGCTTCCTGTCCAGCTTGTAGTGCGCAAATTACAGGTCGCAATTATTTGATGAAATTTGGTACATTGGTTCTAATTATTTATTGTAATTAAAAATTGTGAGGGACGGTCCATAATTTCTCAAAGCTTGCTTGTATATTCTGTGGTATAGGGTATTAAATGACCAGACTAAACCGACTTGTTTATCGTATATAACTTAATTTGACCAAATTTGAATAAACTATCATGATTTGTATCATTTTAGCCGTATTAAAGAGATATTTGGGATTTTTGGTCGGTTGATTAACTTTTAGTATTAAAAACATAAATTAGATCAAATTTCAATACAAGTTTTTTAACCGTTTTAAAGTCCCGCTATCTGCGGGACCTTTAGTGAGATGTATGCCGATTATCACAAAATTGCATCGTGTTATTTTTAGCTATTTAAAGCTAAATTGGACTATATTTTATCACAATATCGATATTTTTACGGTTTTAGGGCTTTTTAAATGATTTCCAGATTAGGCTTTATATGGAGCATATGGTAAATTGTGGGCGGATCTTCTCCAAATTTAGTTCTGTGATTTCTAGTTTTATGAAACTATGACAGACCAAATTTTACTATAATTAGGTTGTTCGGTACGTCTTAGGCATATTTAAGTATTTCCGAGAATGGGGTTTACATGGGGCCTATTGTAAATTATGAAGCGATCATCTTAATGTAATATCTAGCCGTAGAAAACGAGTTTTTGCAAAATTAAATAACAATCAGTTCATTTTGTCACCAATTTTTGTTAGTTTCTTTAACAGAAATATCAATTTGTAAGGGCGTTGGGGTTCTGGTTTAAAAGAAAATTAACTCAGCTAAGCGAAGACGGTGCTTGATAGACCATTAAATTAAGAACCCTTATGCCCAGTCAAAGACCGGCAATAAAGAAAAAGTTATTAAGCGAAGCTGGTGTTTGTCATACCACATAGTTAAATAATACCCATATTGCAACAATTGCATAAAGTATATAAATTATTACCACATGTAAACTCAAACCTACATATTAAACAATAACATTTATTAGATTTACATTTTTAACTTTAATAACTCTATTCTATTCTATTATATGAAAGCTTGAAGCGTTTTCTAAAAAATATCTGTAAAACAATACCACAATATCGACAAAATTATAAGATTGGAGCCATTTTGATAAACTACATTTGTTAATAAAAATATTTTTTGAAATTGGTTATTAATGGGTTAATATTTTTTGAAATTGGTTATTAATGGGTTAATATTTTGGCATGTTTTATATACCACGTGAAAGGTATTTGGAAACACCGTTCAGCGATACCCATATTGCTGAGATCATATTTATACTTCAAGAGATATTGGTTAAGAATTTATCAACTTTTATGGTCTATAACTCAAAAACAAAGTTCGTTGGCCAACATTTTTATTTTCAAAGCACTTCTAAATGCATTTTTTTGTTTCTTGCTTGCCGATGAGCTAGAAATCTTGATAAGTTCCGGGGTTATATACAAAATTAATCAAGTAACTAAAAGAATACAAATTTTTATATATTTTATATGCTACCAAATTTGCCGTATGCTGAAAAGCTTGCATACGACTTTCAGCAAATAACATATTTGTCAACATACGTAGAAAATTTGTTGAAAAGTAAAAATTTTGTGTCTAGACGATATGCTATAATTGTGAACAAACGTTTGCTGACTTCGTTAACAAATGCCTGTCATATGTTGGTAAGCTTACGTTTGTTGAAAAAATTTGGTGTCTACACGATATGTTGGTGCTGAAAGCAAATTTTTCAACATAAATTTGCTGATTCAACATATCGTCTAGACTAAGCTTTATTATAATTCTTTTTTTTTTTTTATTTTATTTATTTATTTATTGAAATCCTGCTCAACAAGATTATATCTTATAATTATAGAGCAAGAGTATTAATGTTAATAAAAAAAAAGCCACAACAATTTGATAAAGAAAAAAATTAAAATAAAAAAGTACAAAATTAAAAAGTACATGATAAAAATTAAAAGTACAAAATTAAACAAAATTAAAACGTACAAGATAAAAATTAAAAAGTACAAAATTAAAGCAATAAAAAACAAAAAGTTCAAATTGAAACAAATTTGAATTAAAAATTAAAAAATTAAATTAAAAGCGGAAAGTTATATGATTGAAGAAATTAAAAAGATGTTGTTTGAATTGTATTGCGTTGCTCACATGCTTCATGTTAGGAGGAAGAGAATTCCAAAGACGTAAAGCATTGATGAAAAATTGCCATTCCTATATAAGGCATCGATGCACAGGTATAATCAACCTTTTGCCTCTCAAGGATCTTGTGAAGTGAATCATATTAAATAAGCTAGCTGGTACTATACTGTAAATGATTTTATGCAAAAACATTAGCATTTTAATATTTATTAAGTTTTCAAAAGATACACCATAAAGACATTTTGAGAACGATGATACTCTTTCATGCCTTTGCAGTCTATATACGGATCTTATAATGTTATTGTAAAGTACATTAAGTTTCCTCTTACTATTAGAGTCACACTTGCCGAATAGTTCACAGCCATACAAAAGCCCTGGAACTCAATACGATTTAGCCAGGAGCTTCCTTACGTTGAGCGGTGTAAAATATTGTGTAGCCCAAAGCGATCTTAACTTCTGGTAAGTCTGTGCCACTAGTGCATCAATTTGACTTGACCAAGTCAAGTTGTTATTAATTACTATCCCTAAATTTTTCACTTTTTGAACAATCTCAATAGGCTGGTTGTTAATAAATACATTAATGCCGGTGATATGTTGGGATCTCCTATGTATTATCATAAATTTTGATTTTTGAGGATTAAGACACAAACCGTTTCTGTCTGCCCAGCGGAAAATTCTATTCAGATCATGGTTGAGTTTTTCAACATTCTCCGCTACGGAGATTACTGGGCTACTGAGGTACACCTGAACATCATCAGCATACATGTGTATATTGCAGTGTTGCAGTTGTTGTGGCAAATCATTAGCGTAGATGGAGAACAGCAATGGCCCCAATATTGAACCTTGAGGAACTCCCCTTGAGACTGCTATGGGCGTGGAAATATTATTATTGACACATACAGACTGAAAACGGTTAGTGAGGTAAGAATATAACATTGATGTAGCCGTTGTTGAAAAGTTGAAGAGATTCTTCAGTTTCAAAGACAGTATTTGATGATTAACCGTGTCAAACGCCTTAGAATGATCAAGAAGTACTAAAAAGTTCACTTTTCTATTATCGAGATCACGTCTTATGTTCTCAGTCGCTTCAGTTAAAGCTGTTACGCAACTATGTTGATTTCGGAAGCCAGACTGCTTGCATGTCATTAAGTGATTTTCATTAATATATGTGGTCATTTGGGGACATAATAATTTTTCAAATGCTTTGGAAAGAAAACTCAATATTGAGATTGGCCTATATTCAGTGTTTGACTTAGGTATTGGAATTATCTTTGCATATTTCCATTTTTCAGGAAACGTACTTGTTGTTATAATGGTGTTGAAGAGATGTGTAATAAAGGGCAGAATCAACGGAAGTATAATTCTGATGAATTTCGGATGCATGTTATCGAAGCCAACTGCATTTGATTTGACAGAAACGAAGCTAGAAATCACATCTGTTTGATTGACACATGAGAACTCGAATGGAATTTGGGTTTGATTAAAACAAGAATCTACATTATTGTAGTCGTTCTGTATTCCTGAGACGTCTGCAGAATTTATGGGGAAATTGGTAAAAGCCTTGTTGAGTTCATCCGGGTCAAGTGTACAGCCACTGTTGTTACACTTCCTGCCAATTCCTATATCCTGAATAGTTTTCCAGGTATTTTTGGAACTTACTGCAGCACTGAACTTGTCGGAGTAGAATTTTGACTTTGCCATACGTATTTTTTTATTTGCGTCTCTTCTGGCAATACAAAAAGCAGTTTTCAGACTCAACGTTCTAAAACGTTTCCAACGGGAATAAGCCAAATCTCTGTTTTTAATCACTTGCAAATCTTCTACAGTAAACCATGGTTTTTTATTTGTTGTAATTTTCTTCTGTTTAATAGGTACACTGCTATCGAAAAGAGTAGATATGTTTGATTCCAAAAAAGCCAGTTGATCATTAGGGGACGACAAGAAATAGGAATAGTCCTAGTTCAGAGCATAAAATGTTTCATAGAGAATATTAAAGTCGACGTTTTCAAAATCACGATATAGAAACACTTGATTTTCATGAGTGCTACATGTTGAGGAAAAATGCGTAGGCACTGTTGTATTAATAGGGATAAGTCCTATGGCCCCCATGCTGTCCTTAAGCGAGGACTCTCTAAACACATTTGAGTTGAAGTCACCAAGTATACATACATTATTTCCATTTGTTTTTATTATAATCGCTTCAAAAATGTCGTACTTTTGAAATAAATTTTAAAATTATATCAATCAGCTGTTCTTTGAATGTATTAGTTAGTTGGCATTAAGTTACAGCTTTACCTATAATTAAGTGTAAACTTTTTATGCTGAAAGTAATCTTCTGTGAATAGCTTAATAGGTACTTAAAAAAGATAACACTTGGTAAGAATTTATGAATATGCGCCATTAAAATTCTATTGCCAAAAAATTTTCAATAAATCAAACCGACCGGGCGGTCTGTAAAATAAGATTTTCCAACAGGTTGTCGTTGCCTCCGGCAGGCTAGCTGGTAGTGAGCTAGTCTATCAGCGCCGGCGTTGTGGGTTCGATTCCCGCTAGAGACTCTGGTTTCGTTCCTGCAGACAAGCTTCGCGGTATTAGCATGAGGAATTAAAAAAATAAAAAAAGGAATTCGCGTTCTAAAGTTCTGAAAATGTCAAGTTTTGACATGAAAAAATTGCTTGACGATCTTATTTAGGTAGCTTAGTTAATTTTCGTTAAAAATTTTTTTAAACAAATACTTTGAAAAATCGCCAAAACGAAAACTTTAATAAATCGGAAATAAACTTAAAAAATCTCCCAGTTAAAAAAATAGATTCTACGAGATTTATTTTTAGGCATAAAATTTGTCTGATTTTCTTAAATCTGATTTCTTTATTTTTTTTTTAATTTTCGTGATTTTTGATTTTGTTGAATTTATTATTTTTAAAGATTTTTGTATTTTCAGATTTTTGTGGATTTAGCTACATTTTTAAAATATTTGCTAGAATTGTGTGTTTCTTTATTTTTGTTTTGAGACTTTGCTTTTGATTTTTTTTAATGAGTATTACATATTTATTTATTTTATTTTTGCGGTGTTTCTAATTATGGCGATTTTTTTGTTAGCTTATTTTTAAGTTTGCAGTTTTACTAAGTCACTGTTCACACTGTGAAAGTTTTTTTTCAGAAAGTATGGGAGGCAAAAATAGCATTGTGTACAGAGTTAAATATGAATCAGAAGTTGGTTGCGTTTTTCTTTTATGTTTTTTATATTATTTTCATTTAACCTTTGTCTACTCCACTTAATTTATTAGGTTTGAACGTTTCTTTAGTCTCGTTTCCTGTACCTAAAATTTGTGCAAATTAGAGCGGTCTTGAGAGAATTAAATAATTCTTCTTCTTTTTGCAAAAAACAGCTAACGTTTTTCCTCGTGCAAATTATGTTTATTATCAAACAGAGTTAAAGCATGCATAAACTAAAAGCCATATATCAAAACACTTTGACGTTCTACTTTGTGTTTACACCCAGCATTTTTTGAAATATTTAATCATATCCGAGTCTTTTTTTTGGCTCTTCAGCGCGATTAAAATACCAGAATATGCGCTTATTTTCTGATCATAAATGATACTTTTGTCGGGAGAAAATGGTACCCTACCCACGACTATTCTTGAAGAGTCATATATGATTCGTTTTTTTTTATTAGTTTAGAGACATTTTCGACTCTTTTTTTAATAGTTTTTGTTATTGAATTTTGAATCATGAGCGCGAATCATTTTTGTGTCGATTTTTAAGCGTGCAAGTGATTTACAGTTTTTAATCACCAAAAGTACTCAAAAAATACTCAATTGCAAGCAGGTAAATTTTTTTACCCAAAAATTAAAGAAACAGAGCTTTTGCTTAAAAATGCCGAGAACAAAAAAGTTACGTTAATCATAATATGTGAAAAATATAAATTTGTTAAAAAATGTTTGAGTTTTAAGAAGAACTAAAAAATTTTCCAAAAGAAAACTTTCATAATGTGAACCCAGACTAATTGTGAAATGTGTAAGGTTTTTTATTTAAACGATTTAACAAAATGTTAATTTTGTCAATTTGTATTTTTTTTTTATTTATGTGAACTCTTATAATTTTAGCTATTTTTGCTTAACAATTGATTTTTTTGTTTTTGTAAAATTTACCGCTCTTGCAGATTTTAATATTATCAATTTTTGTAGTTAAGGCAATATTTTCCTTAAATACTAGCATTTTTATTTTAGTGATTAACGATTTTATTTAACTTCTTTGATTTTTTTCGCTTTCATGGCTTAAAAGGGATTTTATTTTTTTTTTTACCAAACGAATACTTTTTTTAATCACTGTAAATCCAGCTACTTCCCTCTTGATTATTGCTTACGTCAATATAAAAATAATAAACAATATTATCAAAGTTTCATTCCTGGCACCACTGAAATTTACAACAAAAAAAAAGAAATATTTCCATTAAAAATAACTCACGAGTTAATAATTATGAATAATATAATAAATAAAATAAATCAAAATATTTCAAATTAAACAAACAAAAAGTAAATTATGTAATATTAACCCTTTCGCGCCCGCTCTTGAACGCACCGTCAGAAAAATTATTTTTTTATATTTTTGAAGATTTCAGACTTTTTGAGTTTTCGGGTGACTAGATATAGGAAGTTGCTTATAAACAACTTTGGGCCGTTAAGGAAGTTTTGCACGTCATGAAAAATTAAAACAAACTTTTCTATTTTTTATTCATTCTTTAACCAACTCTATATGTGCTTTGATAATTTTATTACGATTGTTTTAAATAAAACGATGATTAAAATCCAAGTTGCTTATAAGCAACTTTGGGGTCGAAGAAATTAACAACAATAAAAACAAATTTCTTTTTTAAAAAGGGGAATTTATTTAAACAAAAACAAGAAAGAGTGCTTTATTCGGCTATGTCAAATGTTTTATACGCGTACCATGGTGCGATAAGAACAGAAAGTTAATTAAAAACCGGTCTTTAAGTATAAATAAATCTATTTTGTACCACACCCATTTCTCTAATCCCGCCCACATTTTGTCGGATGTTGTGTGTTGATAACCAAGATACTTGTTAATAATTTGGAAACTGTGGGTCTTGCCATCCTTCAGATATACAGAAATCTATAATGTCTTTGTTTAAGAAGTGACACGCCCACTTCTCCAATCCCGCCCATATTTTTAGATAGGTGTATTAATAACCCAGCTATGTATACCAAATTTAGACAACATTTCTCTTAACGTTCTTAAGATATAAAAATAAAATTTTTTTCCACGCCCACTTGTCTAATCCCGCCCATATTTTGTGGGATGTTGTGAGCTAATAACCGAGATGTTCGAACCTAATTTGGACACTTTGGCTCTTTCCGTTCTCTTGATACAAAATTTATAATGTCTTTGTATGAGAACTGTCACGCCCACTTCTCCAGTCCCGCCCATTTATTTAGAGAGGTTGTGTATTGATAACCAAGATGCTTGTACCTAATTAAGAAGTTTTAGCTTCTGCCGTTCTTTAGATATACATATTGAAAAAAGAAATAAAAAACAACAACAACGACAACAAGGTATTTATGGATTAAATTAGAGCCAGTCGTATTTTTTGCTTATATATCTAAGTCATTTAAGAACGAATCTGGCTGAATTTCGATACTAAACTTTAACAGAGTAAATGCGACAAAAATGTATTACAACCTAGTCCCCACTATTTCTGTGGTCTTCTGAAACTCCATTTTAATGGACACACGGACAGACGGACAGTTAAATCAACTTCGCTTCTCATAAGGACCCAGAATATATAAACTTTATAAGGCCAATGATCAACATAGTAGAAATTAAAAAGGGAATGACAAACTTATATATTCCCTCTTAACTCCGGTAAAAAGTAAGAAAGTTTAGTCGGTCAAGTCCGATCATATAATACAGTATTTACAGACAAATTTTCGAGGGTGTATCCTACTTAAGACCCATGGGTCATTATGGCCCCCAAAAATAAAAAATTATGTGTTGAGTTTGGAATATTTATTAGATTTTTCTGTCGTTAAGTAATGGGGTTTACATGGAGTTTACATGGTACCTTTGGTCAATTCTGGACCTACCTAGCATGACAAAGTAGCTGTTATGGAAGGTATTGTCGCCAAATTTAATATCAATTCCAACATCTATAAGGAAGTAATGATATTAAAATCTATTTTCGGGAGTGGTGTTTGTATGGGAGGGGGAGCTATGGTCAAATGTGAACCTATTCACGTTAAATTTGATTAGAAGATTTAGATTGCAATAAAATACGTTTAGACTAAATTTAATTTAAATACCAACATAATAAGATGGTTAATGGGCACAAAGACTTTACTCCGGAAAGAAGTTTTTATGGGGGCTATTTGAAATTATTGACCTATTCTTACTTATTTCAAGAATTGGGACCTGAACTTTGCGGACAATGTTTACATGGACTGCTATGCAGCCAGCCGGACGGACATCGTAAGATCGATTCGGAAAGTGTTTCTAAGTTAGTTTTAGGACGAATATTTGTATGTGTTGCATACATCAGCACAAACTTAGAATACCTCTCCACCTTTAAGGGTGCGGGTATAACTGTATTGTATGTAAAATTAATTGTAAAATTGTTTTCTAATTTTTTTTTTTAATAAATATCATAACGTTTTTTCTTTTTATCTGTTTTTTTGTGTTTTGTTCTTTTTTTTTCTAAAAAACCATTTGTTTAACGAAATTTAAATATTTACTTGCAAGAAAATCTTAAAAAAGATTGTTTGTTTTATTTTCGTTAAAGAAGAAAAAGAGGTTTATCTTATTTGTTGTTGCAAGTATTTATTTTAAAGATTTTTTTTATATTTGTTTCCCCTTCAGCAGCCTTTCACAATGAAAAGCGATACTCGCTCTCATTTATTTAGTTGTGTCATTATTTAAAGAAAGTCTATGGTTTTGTGCAGCGGCAAGAAGAATGGAAAGAAAAACGTCGTCCACTGATGTGTTCGTGAGTGTGGTTTTTTTTTCTTTAAATGAAAGCAAATTTGTATTTAAATACGCTCCATTAGGAGGGGTAATATTGTTTTTTTTTTTTTGTTGGTCACACTTGGAATCCTTATAAAAAAAAACTTTTGTGCAATACCGGCACAAAAGTAAACTTTTTTTTAAAAACAAATTTTTAAGTTGTTCTATTTTAAGACCTATTGCTGGCTTAGAGGAGTATATATGATCCATTGTATAAACTTAAGCTCGATTACACCATTTTCATGTAAATTTTTACTAATTTTGATCGAGTATTTAAAGAAGTTGGAATCAAAGTAATCTAAGTGAAACTTTTAGCAATAATGATGCTATAAAATCTTAATCCGAGCTAAGCCAGAAAAGACCAAATGGGGTTTGGCTAATATACAAATACATATAAAATATTTTTCCAAAAATTATGCGCAAAAAAAATTATGTTGCTGTTGTCCAACGATGGGTATGTTATAGTAATCGTTTTAAAGGAGTTCTTAAAAGGATGTACAGCACTGAAAGAAAAATGCTTCATATATTTAATGAATCGTTTTCATAAAAAAAATTTCACTGGTTAAATGAAAATGTTCATTGTCCAAATGGAATTTCGTAGTTATAATGAAGTATTTTCGTTAAAATCGATTCATTGGATTTCGTAATTACGTTAAAAATTTTCATTGGATATATGAAAACTAAGGTTTGACCAAGTTAAACAAAAAATTTTAATTGGGAACATAAAAAACAATATACAAACTTAACCATATTCATAAATTAATACAAAATTATAGTTTCCTTAAAAATATGTTTAATTGTAAATTAAAAAATGTAAGATTAAATTATTCCATACATCTAATGTAATATGCCATTAAATTTATGAAATCAAAAATGTTTTTAAAAAATTTTGTTCTCTCTTTATGTGGACTTTTTTTTATTATGCGTTAGCAAAAAAAATTAACGTTGTTATTGTTGTTATGTTATGACGATTTAATCTCATATTTACACTCTTAATTGAGTAATGGCAAAAAACATAGTTTTTTTATTCAAAAACTACACTGCCCCGGTAGGCTAGTGAGCTAGTCTATCAGCGCCGAGGTTGCGGGATCGATTTCCGCCAGCGACTCTGGTTAAAAAAAAAAAAAGTTGAATAAGATAAGAACAACTTTGATTAAAAAAAAAAATTAAACAAAAAAAATTAAATAAAAAAAGTCTATCAGCGCCGGGTTGCGGTATCGATTACGCCAGCGACTCTGGTAAAAAAAAAAAAGTTGAATAAGAACAACTTTGATTAAAAAAAAACAAAATTAAAAAAAAATTAAGGTAAATTTTTTTACTTTTTGAAAGTATTCATCCAATGAATAACATTCATAGATCTAATGTAATGTTTCATTAAATACATTTTAATGAAACAGGTTTCATTGGTCCAACGAAGCGCTGCGTAGGTTCCTTTTTAATGCAATTTTTCATGGGATTAATGCCAAAATTCATTGGTATTCTGAAGAAAATTCTTTCAGTGAGTTCATATTATTCCATGAAGGACCTTTTTTCCAGTTTTAACTAAAAAGTCGATTATCTCAAAATATTTTGCTTGTGGCATATTATGTTATTACAATAGGCTCTTCATATATAAGAATGTTTTACATACAACTACAGGGTGGCGCAGAATGAGCTATATGGTTAAAATGGCTTATAACTTTTTTATTTATTCGATTATTATTTTTTTTTTCTTAAAAATACAGTACATAATTGGGGAATTTTTTGCAATTGGCTTTAAAAAATGATATCCTGTAAGTGATGTCCATTTTCTGCTTCGCACATACGTGCTCTTTTTAGCATATTTTTTATAACTTTTCGCCAAATTTCGGGTATATTTATTTTTGTACGATTCTATAGTTATTTATATTTAATTATTTCCCAAGTATTCTTCATAAAATGCTGGAAAAAAACAATGATAAATAATAAATAAAAAAGTTATAAAGAATTCAAACCATTTAGCTCATTTTGCGTCACCCTGTATTTCACACGTCCAAAATAAGTCATTTTAATAATATAAATCGGGTTCAGTTATTTTTGTACGTTGTTCGACCGCGTTATTTTTCATAATTAATTCCCCAAGTCACAAGTCACAAAGAAAGAATAATAATTAAAAAAGTTATAATGAATTCAAACCATATAGCTCATTCTGCGCCATCCTGTATTAACTTCATATTAATATTATACCAATTCATAATTTAACAGTTTTTTACCTTAAACAAGACTTTAAATAGTAAAAAAGATTGTCAAAATATAGACCGCTAATTAGTAAGACTACAAATATTCAATGGTCGTTTTTTTTTAATCCAGCTTGAAATTCATTTAAAATATTCGTCCAATTCACAAGATTGCATTATCGTCGTATTTGCTGTATAATCGTATTATTATATAATGTTGCATATTTGTTGTTAGTAATTTTCATTAAAAGTGTGGTATAATTATACGATTGATTCTTATATGTTTTGAAAAATGTATTTGCACAAGGCCCGGAAACGTTTGATTTGTTTGGTGAATTTGTAAAAATTTTTTAGTTGTGATAACAAACACCACAAATTTAATTCGTTTTTATGATTCATATATGTTTTACTTATTTGAATTTATTTTTTAAACATTTTTTATTTTATTTTTTTAACAATTAATATTTATTACCGTTTCAAATCAAATTAAAAGTCCCATATCTGGTTTAATTTCATGGTATCAAATAATGTGAATGGCAAATATTAAAGAAGAAGAAATAAATAAAAAACCAAGAGTGTGGTAAAATGTTATAACTTAAATTTATTAATATCCTTTTTTAATTAAAATTTTCATATTTTATTTCATTATTTGGTAAAAAGAAATTTTTTGATCTTCTTAAATAGTTTACTCTAAGAAAATTGACAATGTACATTGAATTGACATCCCTGTAAAAAAATTTTGAAAAAGGTAATAGAGTTTGGAATTAAGCATTTTAGGAGGAATGACTTCTCAACTGTATTACCATATTAATTATTTTTACTAGGCATGAGACTAAATTGATTATTTTCCTTACTTTTTTAACTTTAAAAGAAGTTAGTAGTGAATTTTTTTACAAAATAATAGCGTAAAGGTAATACAAATATTCGCGTAATTTTTTTTTTTTTTTGTTAATTATGTACTTTTACAGTTTAAATTTTTCAGTCATTCTTATATTCTTTAAAAAATTAGTTCTCTTATTCTGTTCTTTTGGTAATGTCTAATTATTTTTTAAGCGATAAGCCAGCCATATGACGGAACTTGTGAATTGGACAATTGTATTTATTTATAAAGTCTGAAATTATATATATCGCTCCTTCATTGCAACATAGTCATATCTCGAAAACAAAATCAAACTTGGCAAAATGCGATTAAAGTTTTCAAAATGTACCTTTATATACAGATTTAATAAAATATATTTTGCTATAACTTCGGTTGAGTTTGAGATATAATACTGATTTTTCTTTTACATATAAAGAAGGTATTAAGGAACAATTTTGCTTAAGTAACTTAAAATTTTTGATTTTTTGAGATATTATTATGTTGCAATAAAGTACATAATAATTGCACAATGAAATAATTATTTTATAGTTTCAAGAAATTCACTGAATTTTTATGCCTGTATTCATAAAAATTGTTTAAATTTAATAAAGGTTTAAAGAACAAATTTACTATGAAAATTATCCTTAATAAACATTTGTTAAATTTAATAATCGTTTATGAATACGAGGGTTAATATTTACCGCCATATTTTTCAAAAAATTTAACAGACTTATAAAGGATTTATTACACAAATTTTTATAGAAAACACTGTTTTATTTTTTATAAATGAGGCCGTTAGTCTCTAAAATATTTTTAAATAAAATTTTGACAAGAAATATTTGAAAATCATCAAAAACCTTTTTATTTTATTTTGTCACTGACAACAAAATGATGTAATCTTCCTCCACATCACGCTGACAATTTGTGAATATGGCCAAGAAAAAATTCTTTTTTAAAGTCTTAAATGGCTAATTTAAGTACGTTTTAGATTTAACAAAAAAAAAAAAAAAAAATTGTCATGTCTTCTTTAGAAAACTTAAAACTATTTTTAGTTTTTTTTTCTTTTTGTATGCAAATTATTACATTAACAATACAAATCAATAACATGCTTAAACATGTCTTTAATTTTAACACTTCTATTTAAGTCATAAAGACAAAACCCTAGACAAAAGAAAAAGGCGGGTCTTTTATGTGCCACATTTTAAGCATTGGCAAGAAAAAACTCATTCATTTATTCATTCTTTCATTCATTCCATTAGTTTGTTTAAAATAATACTTCTTCATCAAAGTCATTGCATGTTATTGACTTTATTGATGAAATCAACGACAAAACAAAAAAAAAAAAAAGTTTACAAATTCTTAAATGGATTTTGGTTTTAAAAACTTGGCAAAAAGAAAAAAAAAAAAAAAACAGTCAACTGCAGTTTTAGACCAAACGATGTTTTAGAATAAATTTAAGTTTTAATGCTGCTTACAGTTTTATTTGGGCAGCTTAAGCCAATAATGTTGTTTTCATTGTTGTTGTTATTTGCACAGTGTAACTTAAATGTTTATGAATTATTAGCTTTTGCTGCTATTTCTTCGTCTAAGAGAAAGAGAGCCGCTATTTAAACTTGTGCCTCATATTTAAAAAAAAAAAAAAAACGTTTTCTTTATAACCAACACTCGGCAAACATTAAGCAGTTTGTACAAGTAAATACCCTGCACTGTGGGTATTTTTTACATTAAATATACACAGGTGTGCTTGCAACATGGCTGCCTGGCTGTATTTTTACTCGTACAATGCAACACAGTTATTTGTATTTAAAACTCTTTTATTTTTACATTTGTTAATTATTTTTTTTATTCTTTTCGATTCTATACGTTTATATTTATCAATATTAACAACGACTACTTGAAAAATAATAAAGAGTTAAAAATATTTGTTAAAGAACAATAATGTTAGAAGTGTGTTGGATAGAAGTAATAATAGAATTTTAAAATTAAAATAGAATTGTAAAAAAAACAAATTTAAGGGGATTTTAGTGAGAGGTGTTAATTCGGCAGCTGCACTGTGTAAAAGATAAGAACACCTTAACGTATAACAGTGGTCAATCAACACTTTGCAAGGGCTTTAAAAATTCGTTTTATTTATTTTTCAGATTTCGATTTTAAATATTTTTGCTACTTTTTTGAGCTTAAATGATTTCAAAGCGGATTGAAATAAAAAGAATAAGGAATATAAGTATAAATAAAACCAAATTCCTGAACACATTTTTCGCCTCAGCAAGTTCCAAATTGCAGTGACTCGGAACTTAGAACAGCCTTACCACATACGACTCTAAAATTTTTTTTGTCAGTTATAAACAGGAATTAAAAAGAATAGACCATAATTGCGTACATCTCCTAGAAAACATTTTTTTTTTTTTTTTTTTTTTTTGTTTTAGTTTTCAATTTTAGTTAATCCCTTAGAAATGTTAGAATGTAAGAAACTATAACGTAATTTTAAATCAATTAACCAAATTTTGTAAGATTGGATTAAATATACTGGTCGGCATCTAAATATGAGCAAAACAATATAATTGTGGAATTAATACATATCGACATGCTAAGTCCAAACTTATAATCAAAATTAATGAAGCATGTCCAACTTTGATGCCAGAAGCAACTGCTGTTTTTATTAAAATTGTTAACAGTTCGATACTGAAAGCGGTACTTGTGAATTAGAAACCAAGGCTTTAAAAAGGCACTCACGTGTCAACAACAATAACAACAGCAATCTATGTTTACTCAATAAAAGACTGGGTTGGAGATTCTTCATTGACAAATCTAAACTGAGTCTGAAACAGGAATGATAAAGTTAGTACAATTGTACTTTTTTCAGTACTATTGCAAAAGTACTGAAGTACTCCAATCACATGTTTAGTACAATTAAAAAATTTCGAGATATAAGAAGAATTGCCACATTCGTTTTCGAAAGTGAAAAGAATTTTTCATAGAAACATTTTACAAAAACAAAGCGAAGAAATCGCCGTTATGTAAATATCTATCGAATTTAATTCAAATAAAAGATTAACTACAGTCTAATGAATCTTGGAGCTGTAGTTTTAAATTAACAAAAAACTTATGTAGAAATTTGTTAAAAAATTTCCTAATAATAATAATAATTTTAAATTCCTTATTATTCCTGATTTTGGGAAGTTTTTATATACAAAAACAAAAAATCTATGTACTACATAAATACTTCTATACGGTTGGTCATCGGTTGAATTAAAAATCAAAAATTTGATTTTAACTTATAACGTATTTTTACACTGGTCCACTATCAACTCCAAAAAATCCTCTAAATTTTGTTATTTTGCTATTAATAAAACTATCAAAAATATTTTTTTCGATTTTAGTACAATTAGGGTCAAAAAGTACAATTTCTTACTAAATTAAGTACAATTTTAAATATATATATATGTGGAGGATTTCATGTCAAGCGACCCAATTTTTAAATCGATGTCTTCCGATTTGGATGAAATTTGCACCATGGTTAGTCCTATTGGATAGTAGCTTAGCCAAAAATTTTCAACAAGATCGGACAAAAAGTTTCTAAACATTACGGATAAAAAAAAATAAAAAAAAGTTTTTAATTTAAAAAAAAAAATTTTAAATTTAAAAAAAAAAACAAAAAAATTGTTTTTCAAAAGATTGATCAAATAGCTATCGAAGCTACTTGGGACAAATTTTGCTAACACCAGTTGGTATTAAGTTACATGGATGAGAAAGAACACCTGTATGGCTAAAACGTCAAACTTTGACCTCCTCTAACTCAGAAACTTTTTGACCGATCTTGTTGAAAATTTCTGTCTAAACTACTATCCAATCGGACTAAACAAATCGGAAGACATCGATTGAAAATTGGGTCACTTGACATGAAATCCCCCATAAAGCAGTGTTGCTCCATAATGGAAGTCAATATACGTCCGTACCTTTAGGGGTTTTAGAAAATTTTCAAATTTTATCCCAAAATTGCCATTTTATATTCCCGAAAATCTCCAAAAATATATTTTTGTAGCAACCCCGAATATCTCCACTAAAAACTTTTAAACTTTGTCATAAAATATTTTATTTGTATGTATTGCATTTAATTTGTACATTTTGTTTTGAACATTCAACACAGAAAAGTTTTAAAAATTTATTCGATTTTAATTTTACTCGAATACTATTTTTAGAAAAATCAAAAAATCAGATGATATAAGTCCGGCGTTATTAATATGTCAAGACAATGCGAATTTTTAAATAAACTATTGTGAATAAAATTCCTACTTATGAATCTATTTCCACACGGTTGCTTCCTTAATGGTTGAAATATTTCGTTTATCAATGAGAGAATTAGAAATAGTACAAACATAAGTGACAATGTAAAGAACTTTCCACCGAGCTAAAAATCTTCAATTTTAAACCAAAAATCTTCAAATTTGCATTTTGGCAATTTGGCAATTTGGGGTATAAAATCTGCAAAATGCAGATAAATCTGCACTCTGGCATCACGGGTTGTATGCGAAGTTTGCATACAAAGAATTGTTCTTGGATCTCTTTCAAGCCAAAAATTACTTATTATACATATATGTATGTATGTGTGGCTTGGTTTAAGCAAAATGTTTCTTTATTAAGGTAAATTTTATTAAATTCGAACAAAATAAGTCGAAATCGAGAAATTATTATGGATTTTCTTGTTTTAAGAAACGAAATTGATTACTTTAGAAAAAAACTTTCCGTGCACACTTTCACCATCTACAGATAGAAAAGCATTGGTTTTTCCTTCTACACCTTCACACGCTTACATTAATTCGTCGTTTACACTTATCTTCAGTTTGTATTTGCTTGTGACAGCGACTCTACAGTACTGAGTTTGAAACATTTTCTATGATTTAAATATGTGTTGAATAATGCAGGACTTCGAAGTCATTGATATAATAAGCCTTAGCGTGCTGCGTTCCTTTTTATAATTTTATGTCTTTCGGAATAACTAATTCATCTTTTCGTTTAACCCTTTAGTCATACAAACTAAGTTTTAACATAGTAAACTTAGTTTATATGCTTTAAACGTTGTTAAAAATGGTACAAAGAAAAAAAAAAGAAACTTTTACAATTTGCCACATTTTGTCTAGAATTAGTTTTTTAAAGGTTGCAAGAATAAAAATAAAAAAAAACAATTTATTTACTTTATTTCTTTGTATTTTATTAACCGTTAATTGGAAAAATGGTCTAACAAACGTGTGCAAAATATAGTTAATGCGATGTGTATGCAAAATGACTTATTAACATTTTTATTAAAAAAAAAAAAAAATATTGAAGTCAAGTATTTTAAATTATAAGCTTATTGGAAAATACATTGTCTTTTAAATATAGAAATTTTGAACAAGATGTTGATATCCGAACTTCTATAAACTGTTTAAATTAGCACCGAAAAGACATTTTTTTGTTTATAGTGCTAACACCACTGTACATATTGTTCCAGTAAGAATGTTGTATGATCGTTATATTAAAAGTAGTCGTTAAATTAAAATGTTAAACAGTTCGTATGCCATTATGTTAATTGATTATAATTTCACATAAAGAAGTATAGTGGAACTAAGGCGCAAGTTCAGGAAATTACAAGACGTTTAAGATTAGCGCAATACAGAGCTGGAAGTAAAGTTTTAGTTGAGATATTGTCAAGTAAAGATCGTGTGCCAGGGTTCACACTATGATCGTTTTCTTTCAGAAAGTCTGAGTTTATTGGTAAGAGGGAAAAATAACATGCTATTACACTCTCCCTTCTCATCGATAAACCGGGACTTTCTGACAGAAAACTTTCAAAGTGTGAACCCAGACTAACCGTGTGATAAAACTGTTTCGTAAACTGTTTTGACAAAGTGGTATAATAAATGTTGTTAAAGTAAATAAGCTTGTGTTTTTTTAATCTATATAAAAAAATATATAGGCCTATGTCCATTACAGACTCTGAAACCATCGTACCGATGTGGTCCAGATTGGTTTTATTAGAAAATCTATTTTGTGAAAATGGTTTTAGGATATATATTTTTTCAAAACTAATGTCACGAGGGGAGGTAGGGGGAAATTTCTCCCTCTCCGAATCTATCTAGCAGATTCTTATGAAATTTAAAACTTAGATAGATCCCTATTATGGCAGACACATAAGCTATGGATTTTTTAAATAATAGGACTATGAGGGGAGGCGAGCGTAGTAGTCCATGCAGGATATTCACTAGTTTGTAAGAACTCAAGATTTATTTAAAGGAAAAAAACCAACGCGTTTTTTAAATTTAAAAACGTAGCAATATGACTATATATATATATTAATATTAAAGGTTAAAGTACCATTTGGCTTAAAGATTGATGTTGAATTGACTGCCAGCCGTCGTCAATTGGCGGTGAGTGTTAAACGGCTAAGATATCCGAAGAAATAGTGTGGCTTCTATTGAAACATGTCAAATCAATTTGTCCGTGAACGTGGGTTCAATTCCCCGGTCAGTCAAGAATAAAAAATTATCAATAAATTTTTATTAATTTTATGTTTGAAAATTCCTTTCTTCATAATAATAATTTAATGAAAATTAAATTCAATGAACTTTAGCCTGATTAAAATATCAAAATTTGGATTAAAAACCATAAACATTTCAATAAAATAACTACAACACTAATTTTTATTAATCATGGCAGTGTGAATTAAGTGGGTGGTTTAAGAATTTCATTATATTTAATCTTAAGGACAGCTTAATGTCCAAGATGATGTTAATTAGGCGATTTAATTGCTTAATTGGCAACGCTGGTAATAATTCGCTCAACAAGCAATAATTTTAAGCGAGTTTATTTTTCCATTATTACAATTGAATTTTAACAAGAAAAATGGGAGAGGGAAAAACATTTTTCGGGGAATTTTTATTTATAACTGGGTTGTTTCTGTGTCTATTTGGGATTATTTTTTCTACTTCTAAATTTAAGCTGTTGCTTAACTAAGTTCTTTAATTTAGCGTAGGTTTTCACATGTTGCTTTTTTAATTTCCTCCTTTTACCATAAATTACCATATCAAACAGTTAATGGATCAAATAATTTTCAAAAATTTTGGCAAAGTCTTAACAAAAATTAACTCAAGGCTAATTATTTGGCGTAATGGATTACTAAACATTGACACGAGATTACCTTAAAGGGCAATAATAAATATTAATTTTATTCACTTTGAAAAAAAATATAGAAGTTGAACCATTCATTTCAGCAATAAAACCATAAATGTGCATGTATATTTTTTTTCAATAGCCAAACTATCGTTAAGCTAAAACTAAATTGCTATTATTGGTCTTAACAATTCGAAACCATAAATTATCTAAAAAATTTAGCGCATAAATTAAATTAATTTAACAAACTATAACAATATGTCTCACGAAAAAGGTAAAATAGTCAATCTAATTTAGCGATGATAGAGGCTTTTAGCAGGTATTTCTTAGCTTTTTTTTTATAATATTGTATTTTTTTGAATATAAGTAATTTATAATTTGTTTATGGTTGTTGAAAGTTTATAAACATAGTTTCAAATATTGTCTCACAGTAGAATATTTGCTTTTTTCATTATGTTTTTAATTAATTTGCATTTTTATAAAAAAGTCTTGGAATCTTAGACTAAAAAAGGAATTTTTGTTATTTTATTTTTAATATTTTTTTTTTAAACCAGTTTTACTTTCAATATATTTTGCTATATTTGGTGAAATAAGCTAAAGTTTTGTATGAACATAATTGTAAAATTCACTCAAGCATTAAGTGGAACTAATGACAACTATGTAACAACTACTGCATCTACTAAATACTAAGAAACTTTTTTTTTTGTTGTTGTTATATGTCCATGTAATGTCTCCAGTTTTTTTCTTTCAAAATTTTCTGTTAAGCTGAAAATTTATGAAGCAATATTGAACAAGATTTTTTCATTTGGATAACCGATAATTAAAATTTTGATATGGTTGTTAAGATAATTAAAAATATACATAAGAGAGATTTTCTTTAAAGTTTCCATTAGGCCAAACAAAATGAATAATGAAGAATTGCATAAACGCTCTAATCGTTTTAGAATACGAAAAACTTTTTTTATGACAATATAAAGTAAGAAACAGATAATCTTTATAAAAACAGTAATAAGTTGAGGGAAACTGTTTTAAAGTCAATTAATAATTCCATCAAATTAAACAAATCTTTTTGTAATATAAAAAAAGATAAAAATTTATGCTTTATTTCGATTTATTTAAAAGGGTTTCTTGCGAATTTTCGAGTGTTTTAAAAAGAAAATTATTCCTGACGATCTGGCCTAAGCAACCAGTGAAATGCGCATAGGAATAGCTTATCCCTTCAACAATAAATTTCAGTTTATCAATAGTATGAAATGGGAATGTAGCACATTTAAACGAAACCTTGTTAATTAAATTTTTGAATCCCAAGAAAAACTTTGATAACTAATATGCATGTGGCAGTGTAAATAAAACTGAACTGGCAAAATAAAATAAAGTAATTTGTTTTTATTTTTGTTTTTTCTTTTCCCACTTACAACTACATTTAGAGTTGACAAAAAATCAACCAATTGTAGCCGGGACTGTAAGAAAAGATAAACTCACTGTTTATTGTTGTTGTTTTTGTTTAAGCTTTGATATTGTTACAGGTAAGACTGTGGCTTATAGTTCTTATTCGCTTAACAGTTTTATATGTGTAATATCTTTAGTTTTTCTAAAATCTTTGGATGAAGTTTCCTGACGATCTGGCCTAAGCAACCAGTGAAATGCGCATAGGAATAGCTTATCCCTTCAACAATAAATTTCAGTTTATCAATAGTATGAAATGGGAATGTAGCACATTTAAACGAAACCTTGTTAATTAAATTTTTGAATCCCAAGAAAAACTTTGATAACTAATATGCATGTGGCAGTGTAAATAAAACTGAACTGGCAAAATAAAATAAAGTAATTTGTTTTTATTTTTGTTTTTTCTTTTCCCACTTACAACTACATTTAGAGTTGACAAAAAATCAACCAATTGTAGCCGGGACTGTAAGAAAAGATAAACTCACTGTTTATTGTTGTTGTTTTTGTTTAAGCTTTGATATTGTTACAGGTAAGACTGTGGCTTATAGTTCTTATTCGCTTAACAGTTTTATATGTGTAATATCTTTAGTTTTTCTAAAATCTTTGGATGAAGTTTCCTGACGATCTGGCCTAAGCAACCAGTGAAATGCGCATAGGAATAGCTTATCCCTTCAACAATAAATTTCAGTTTATCAATAGTATGAAATGGGAATGTAGCACATTTAAACGAAACCTTGTTAATTAAATTTTTGAATCCCAAGAAAAACTTTGATAACTAATATGCATGTGGCAGTGTAAATAAAACTGAACTGGCAAAATAAAATAAAGTAATTTGTTTTTATTTTTGTTTTTTCTTTTCCCACTTACAACTACATTTAGAGTTGACAAAAAATCAACCAATTGTAGCCGGGACTGAAAGAAAAGATAAACTCACTGTTTATTGTTGTTGTTTTTGTTTAAGCTTTGATATTGTTACAGGTAAGACTGTGGCTTATAGTTCTTATTCGCTTAACAGTTTTATATGTGTAATATCTTTAGTTTTTCTAAAATCTTTGGATGAAGTTTCCTGACGATCTGGCCTAAGCAACCAGTGAAATGCGCATAGGAATAGCTTATCCCTTCAACAATAAATTTCAGTTTATCAATAGTATGAAATGGGAATGTAGCACATTTAAACGAAACCTTGTTAATTAAATTTTTGAATCCCAAGAAAAACTTTGATAACTAATATGCATGTGGCAGTGTAAATAAAACTGAACTGGCAAAATAAAATAAAGTAATTTGTTTTTATTTTTGTTTTTTCTTTTCCCACTTACAACTACATTTAGAGTTGACAAAAAATCAACCAATTGTAGCCGGGACTGTAAGAAAAGATAAACTCACTGTTTATTGTTGTTGTTTTTGTTTAAGCTTTGATATTGTTACAGGTAAGACTGTGGCTTATAGTTCTTATTCGCTTAACAGTTTTATATGTGTAATATCTTTAGTTTTTCTAAAATCTTTGGATGAAGTTTCCTGACGATCTGGCCTAAGCAACCAGTGAAATGCGCATAGGAATAGCTTATCCCTTCAACAATAAATTTCAGTTTATCAATAGTATGAAATGGGAATGTAGCACATTTAAACGAAACCTTGTTAATTAAATTTTTGAATCCCAAGAAAAACTTTGATATTGTTTGTCATTTAAGCTTAAGTAAATAAAAGCATGCCTTAAAAAGGCTAAATGTATTGCTTTAAGGTTAAAACATTTTAAAGAAAATATTGTTACCGTTTAGGTTGGGTTAGGTTAGGTAAAGAAGGGTTATGTGCCCAAGGGCACACTTCCACCCGGAGACCAATGCGGTCCATTGTGAATCCCTTCAATGAAAAAAGGTGTAGAAAGAGAAAAGTAAAGAAAAGAAGTATGAGGTGGATAGAAATAAGAAAGCTAGAAAGTTAGTAGGTACCACGTAGAACTATTACCCTCTCTACAGTCCCCTCAACAGAAACAACCGCACTATTTGCCTAACAAACCCCAGTAGATCAGCCGGATTACATCCAGCGATGCACCCCGGTTCGTCTATTTCCTTGACACTTCTGTCTGAGACCCTGCATCCTAGGACAATGGCACAATACATGCTCGATTGTCTCCAGCTCCTCAGAATCATCGCACAATCTGCAGAAGTCCGGTATGGTGTTGTCCCATTTGCCCGTAAAAGCCCTAACAGGACAATGAGCTATCAAGAACACTATAAGTGTTCTAAGACCACCCCTGTCCAATCCCAGTAGACCCATGGTTGCCCGCACGTCCAATCTGGGCCATAGTGCCCTAGACACCCTGCAATACGTTCTGTTCCTCCAGGATCGGTTAACATCATCACGGAATTTTTCCCGTATCGCCCCATAGTAGTAGCATAGGGAGGCTTTACCCCCTGTCCCTTATCACTAAGTCCAGATTAGAACCACCTCTTGAGAGCTCGTCCGCCACCTCATTCCCATCAACCATGCAGTGTCCAGGTACCCAACACAGCCTTACATTGAATGCCTCCATGAGTTCCCTAAGAGCAATCCTACACCGAGCGACCAGGCACGATCGCACTGTATAATTTGTCAATGCTCTAAGCGCCGCCTGACTATCGACGTAAATTCTCACCACAGAACCACCCACGATGTGATCACTTCCGTCGCCCTCCAGATCGCTGAGATCTCAACCTGGAAGACACTGCACTCACCGGGGAGTCTGAATGACCTTTTCACTTCGATGTCCTCGATATATACACCGGCACCAGTGCCGGTTTCCATCTTGGATCCATCCGTAAATACTGCCCACCCCTCAAACAGTCCATTGGATCCACGCCAAATTTCCCTATCCGGGTACTCCACCGGTGGTGTTAACTTTTAACAACGCGTAGTTGTATATCCTTTGAATAAAGTTCTTTTTATTTAAAATTCAAAATAAACACATACGCATATTCGCTTTAACACTTTTTTGTACCACTTTGTAAAAACAGCTCTCAAAACAACATTTTTTCTCCATTACCCCAATTGTTTTAACGTCTTCCCATGTGAGAT
Organism: Pollenia griseotomentosa; assembly: GCA_963931875.1. Taxonomy (NCBI): domain Eukaryota; kingdom Metazoa; phylum Arthropoda; class Insecta; order Diptera; family Polleniidae; genus Pollenia; species Pollenia griseotomentosa. The sequence continues at coordinate 121,100,199 of OZ007564.1, read as the reverse complement.
TTTACTGTCCTTGTTCTTTGAGAATCGATCCATTCACTATTGTTATTTTTCCTTCTATCAGTTGCGTTAATCAGTTGTTGTTCCTGATAAGTAAAGGATTGGTCTGTGGTAGCAAGTCCTAACATAATGGAGCCTACTATCTGTCGTTGCCGAGAAACAACGCCCTCCGTGTATTTGGTGTAGTGGCGGGGAACTGTGCAAGTCTTTGGTTGTAACCAGATGGATTGTTCAGAGGGTGTTGAAGCTACTCAATTTTTAAAACACGAAAACCATGATGAAATTTTTCGTCTTCTGCCAGGGATAGTATTTTATCGACTTAAGATCTTCACTTCAGGATGCGTCAACTTTTAACAAAACATTCTTACTAGAAAAATCCGTACAGTGATGTTAACACTATAATTGTGTTTAAAATTCTTTTACCAATGCAAATTTCCTCGGCGACAAAGGGGGGTGCATCCTAAGGATGATATATCATCCGGGAAAGAGCTAATTCCTGACAGGGCTGGGTGAAATTGGCAGGTTTTTCTTCTTTCTAAGAGGTTGATCGCGGCTGATCAGACAACATATTTGCTACAATCGGAGTATGTAAACCCCTGGGACTACGGTCCTGAATAAGTTATTGGTTGAGGCTGTGGCTTATAGCCAAATTCGCGGAACGGGAGATCTTAAAATGAAAGCTTCATTGGCAGGTCTTCCATAACTGTGGGGAAGTTTGGCCTGCTGGAGGGTGTCCTTATGCTGCTTCCCCACGCAAGCAGTGGAGGCTAGAAAGCTCCAGCTCTCAAGCAATTTGTAAGCGTACTGGGTTCTGTCGAATTCTATACCTTACGCCTTCTATCACCGCTGCTGTTCACCACTGTACTGGACAGCGTATGACATATTTTCGAAAACGCTACCAAAAAAAAAAAACAAGGCCTCACCTGGCCTACGAATGTATGTCTTAAAGATATTGAGTACGCCGACGATATAGTTTCGCTCTCGCACCAGCAATTGCAATCAAAACTGGACGAGTTACAGCAGAAGTCGATAAAGGTTGGCCTTAAAATTAATATCAGCAAAACAGAATCGTTGCGAATTAAATTATTCAACGATATGACATTCATCATAAACTAGCTAAAACATAGCAGACGTCAGCAACTTCTCATATTTGGGTAGTCTCCTTTCAACAAATGGAGGAGTTAAGCAGTATATCTTAAGTCCCATACAGAAGCCGCGTACGGCGTTAAACAAGGTGCGTAATGTAAGGCGTGCAAATAACCAAAGCACTGCAACTTAAAGCTGGAACTTAAATGCCTGCATGAAGTATGTGCTTCATCTACGGCTCAGAGACATGGCTAGTAGCCGAAGAAATGAGAACAAAACTTCAGATTCTTATAAACCATTGCCTCGGAAATATACTTCAAATATGGCGACCCAGAACCATATCGAATGCAGCAGAATATTGACGCCGACATAAGACAGAGAAATATGGATGGATTGGGCACACTCTTCGAAAACCCTACGATGCCGCCCTGGCCAGGAAAACGCAAGATGTGAGACGTCGTGGAAATCCACAACTGTGGGTGTGGAACTGCAAATCGATAAGCAAATTGAGACTTTTAGCCCGAGACAGATATAACTGCAATTCCTTTGTATTTAGAAACCTAAAGCTCATAAATGAAGTATAGATTTTATTAAAATAATGTTAAGATTGAAATATTTTTTACGACTAATAGCACTAGTATACAAGAAAAAGTATCCGAAATAATTTTAACTAATTTTTGCTTCTCTGTCCATGCAAAATACCAATTGATAAGTAAAATTCATTTATTAGTTTTAGTTTTTGCGATCCCTGATAAGTTTCGAATTTAACGAAAGTACCCACATTTAACATCATAGTGTTGATATTTACGTAGTTAGTTGGTATCAAATATCCAAAATATTGCTTTTTTGTGCTCTTTTCTTTATAATTTAACGATAAAAGTGTTAAAAGCAAAAAGTATAATACTATTTTATTGCAAAATGTCTCGAAAATATGTTAATAATCCCGACAATTTTTGTTATATTTGCGGTGAGGTGATATTTAGTAAACAAAGGTGTTGTATATCGCCTATAATAAAAAAAAGCCTATTATTACTACTTTAACGAAAACATCAAACACCAAGATAAAAGCTGGGTTCCACATTTCTGCTGCAATCCATGTGCTACAGGGGAGCGCTTCCACCAGGACATCGTGAACATGGAAAAACGATATCAGGGCAGGTGGAACGTTTCAATGTTAGCGGATTACTGCTGGACTATTTATCGAGATGCTCCAGAAGCACACTACAATAGGGCAGCGAAGAAACCACGTCGCAATTCTACCAACGAATAGAAGAACGGTGTAATTTCTATTATTTTTTCAAAAAACTTTTTTTAAGAAATTGTAACTAATTTTAAAATATAATTGTTAATTTTGTATGCAGTATGTAAACATAAATAAAAAAATTTACTTACCCTAAAAAATACTTTTTCAAAATCAAAATTTGTATACTAGTGTAGTTAATGGAGTTAGAAAAAATACTATTTTTTAAATAATTTAAAGGTTAGGGCATAACATTTTGGGGAGATTATGGTTTAAAATATGGGATATAAATAAAAAAAAATAAAATTCTTGGATTTAGTTTGTCTTTGACAGCCATTGATTGCAGACTAACTCTTGATTTGAGGAGAATTAGGCATTTCATGGAAAAACTCTATGAATTAGCAAACGAATTGCTCCAAACCTGAACAAATGGCTCGAATTCATCTTACAAAAAAAAAACTGTTTCAGACTAAGCGTCATAATCCTGCAACTATATTCGTATTTTCTTTTGGTGTAACTTTAAAAACTCGTAAACGGTTAAACGTTTTACGTATTTTTTTGCAAGCATCAAACTAAAATCTGACGTTTAGCTACTTAATTCAAATATGTTAATTTTTATATAAAATTTATAGGTTTTAAAATGAATATTGATATTTCTAAAACTTTCTATTTAAGAAACTTTAACTTTTCCTTTTGGCTTGTTTTCTTCTTTATATTTCACACTTTTTCAACAGTTTTAATAACTCCATTTCATTAACTGAGACACATGGGTCTGCAATCACACCTTTTTCAATTTCACAATTAAAGGGTTGTGAACAACCTTTCCAGCTGAGAGATCAAGACCGCCGTATTTCTTTATATTACTTCCCTTTTTGGCATCACAGTGTCGGAAAATTTCTATTTTATCAAAACTTCTTTTGCAATTTAAAACTTTTAACCGGGAATTTTGAAAATATTTTAATGAGTTTGCATATTAAATAAAGGATAAAAGGATTAAAGAATAAATTATACAATTTGCAAAATATCTCAGGCTTCTAAAATTTCCCAGAAAATTTCTAAAAGACATGCAACAAGTTTAGCAAAAAAATGTGTTATTTCTAAACAATGAAAGACAATCGGGCCTGTTCTAGAAATCAAATTAAAGTAAAGTTAAAAACGAATGAAATATTAATTTCAATTATTTACAAAATGACTGTAGATTTTCCTGTTTTTAAGATTTGTTTGTGTTAATTGGTACTTAAAGTAGACATGAAGTATATAAAAAGGAATATTTTTAAGAACTTTTTTACAAGCTCGTTTCAAACTTCGTTTGATTAAAATCCACTTCATTTCGATTTATGGAATATGGTCGAATGTAAAAATAAAGATATTTAAAAAAATATGCAACTCTTAACAACACTTTTTGCACAATGACCCTTTCAAAGACATATTTAGTATTTTGCTAACGAAACTCATCAAACCAACTTGTCATATTTGACATGACATTTTTTTGAAATTTAATATTTTCTCTTTTCGTCAACAGTTTCAACGGTTAAAAATGTTTTTCATCTGCTACTAAAATTGTATTGTAGAAGCTGTAGGATGAGATAATGAAGTTGTAGTAGCCATCATCAACTTAATTTAATCGATGAGTTTTTAGTTTGTATCATTAAATTTCAATTAACCTCATATTTGTTTTCTATTGAAAAAAAAAAAAAATATATGAAATAGGAAAACATTTTTTTTAAAGTTTCGATTCGATTAATTTTACATACAAATAAATTTTTTTTTATTTAATTTCGCTGAAATATTGAATCAAAAAGTTTATTTTCGATTTGCTTCCTCTATAGAACGTAAATGTAATTAATTAACACGGCCCTTTTTGTTCTTATGTTTATCAACTTTAATTTTTCTTAAATTATTTTTATAAAGAAAGGAATTAAATAAAATGAAATAAATTCAAATTTATTGATAATTTTTCATTCTTGACTGACCTGGGGAACGAACCCACGTTCACGGGCAGGTCGATTTGACATGTTTCGATAGTAACCACACTATATCCTCAGAAATCTTTGCCTTTTAACTAACACTCACCGCCATTGACGACGGCTGGCTATCAATAGTCAAACATCAATATTTAAACCAAATAGTATTTTTACTGGGTGAATCGAACTGACTGCCAGCCGTCTAAGCAGTTAAAGTAAATAACCACAAAATAGTTTAATTGAATAAATTTATTTTGAAATAGTACTTTACATACAAATCTTAAATTTTAAACAATTAATTTCGAATGAAAGCAAAATATTCGAAAAACCTTGAATTTATCTACAATTCAATTAAAAATAAAATTTATAAAAAGTTCCAATTACGAAGTGCTTAATTCAAAATAAATATCTTTTTTATACAGAATCACACACATACAAGTGAACACTCCCACGCACACCTTTTTTTTACAAATAAAGCATATCCTTCAATGTCCTTTTTAATTTTGTTAACGCTTTCCATTTAATCATATTTTCATGTTATTCGCCTTTTTGGGTCAACCTGTTGCTATTAATACAACCTTCAACTTTGGCCTTTATGGAAATAATTTTTTTTTTATCTTTTTTCGCCATATTAAACAATTTTATTAAAAAATGTGTAAAAGCAAAAAAGAGCATGATTTTATTAACTGAGTGAGTGGTCGGTCGAATTGGTTGGTGGCTGGCTGAACAACCGGCTACCCAAGCGGCCTGTTGCTTGGTTGTATGGAAATGATGATAAAGATGATGTTGCTGTACGAGGGCGGGTCAATAAGTCTGTTAGGTACATACTGCTCCTGTCAGCAAGCATCTGCCAGTTGGCTGTCAAATATTTCATAAGCTGCCTCATTCGGTTTGTGTTTGACAGCCATGGATAGAAGACTAACTCGTGATTTGAGGAGAAAATGGAATAAAGTGAATTTCGTGTGTCTTTAGGCATTTCATGGAAAAACTATAAATTAGGCTACGAATAGCTCCAAACCTGAAAAAATGGCTCGGCGTAAGAAGATTTGACTGCAGCGATGAAATCATCTTACAAAAAAAAAACCTGCTTTAGACTATCCGTCATAATCCTGCAACTATATTCGTATTTTCTTTTGGTGTACCTGCAAAAACTCGCAAACGGTTAGACGTTACGTTTTTTGTTGCAAGCACCAAACTAAAATTTAACCTTTAGCTATTAAATTCAAATACAAAAAATTCGAATTTTAGATGAAGATATGAGTAATCACCAAAAAGCTTTTTTCCATATATATATATTTACGAAGATATCAGTGATTAATTTTTTTTTTAATTTTTTATATGAAAATCGAATATTGGATGAAAATATGAGTGATCACCAAATAAGCTTATGGTTCATTAAAATCCATATTTACAAAGATTAAAGTTTTTCTAAATTTTTATATAAAAATCAAATTTTGGATAAAACTATGAGTGATCACAAAAAAAGCAAATTTTTCCATTTAAACCAATAGTTATGAAGAGTGATTAAAGTTTTTTTTTGAAATTTTCATATAAAAACCGATCTTTGTAAGAAAGTATCAATGATCACTAAAAAAGCTTATTTTTACATTTAATTCCATTTCCATTTAAACCTATTATTACGAAGATATAAGCAACTAAAGTTTTTTTTAAAATTTTTTATGTATGTATAAATATTTAGGCAATTTACAAAGTGTTCTATTGTGTCGCATTGGTTGTATTTGCTAGGTTAGGTTAGGTTATATATTATATATATATTTATCAATTAGTTTTTTATTTTCCAGCTGTTTTTGTTCCCAATTTTCATTTATTAATTTTATATTTTTCTCTCATTTAATTTTAACGCTTGCACTTAATTTATCGTACTATAATGCAACAGGCTAAAATTGTACTTAAGTACTTAGCACTTTAGGACACTTTGCGAATTGGCGAATGATATTTCAAAATATATACGAAACATATTAAAGAGGAACATCAAATTGTTGCTTGATTTTATATTTTGCGCTACATTGATTACGCAAGCGTATTTTATCCTTCTCAATTAATTAAGTCATGAAATATTTCTGTGCGTTAGGTCTCATAGTGTGAAATAAGTTCTATTTTGATGACCTGAAAAATCTTAATTTTTGAAAGGGATTAGCAATTGGAGCAACGTTGGACAACGAGTAGAGAGCTCAATGGACACCACGTTGATTTTTTATTCAAAAATTTGGGTTTAATTTAAAAAGCAACGGTCTTCTTGATCCACCCTCGTATTAAATGTTCTTATCACGTTATTATCACTTTAGTTTAAATGCACTCATTGCTATCACAATCACAAACACACACATTAACCCTCTCACTGCCTTCATACACATTCTAATAATAATAATAAAATTAAAAATATTAAAAAAAAGTAAATTTTCCAACTTTTTTTTGTGAAGGCGTTAAGTTAGTCGTTTAGTCAATTAATTCACCATAGTGAACAGTTCATAAGCACACTCACTCACTCACTTATACAGATGACAACAAGTGGGAGATGGATGTCTTTTAAGCATAAAACAAAATTATGAAAAATACCACCTCATACTTGTATTAAAAATTCAAGATACAAAAGAGAAAAAAACTATTAATGTGGGGGGAATTTATGTTCATCAGTCTCTGCTTGATACTTTTTCAAATTTTTTGTTGTCTTACCAATAACAGCTCACCTGTTGTTGTCAAACATGTTGGTTGAAAGACGTTGGATACCAACCTTTTTTATTCGTTCAAGCGTTCTCAGTTTTTGAAATCCCGGTCCGGTTTGGTCAAGATGTGGGTACAAATTAAAGATTTTTTTGATCCAAAGTTTTTTTCATACCTTCAGCGTAGGTTCGAAATCTTTTCAAGAGCTTGCTGTACCAACAAGTACAACCAAATCCAAAATTCGCCACAGAATGCAGTATGCGTTGTTAAAGGTCTAAGAATAAATAAACACTGTAAAAACCATTCAGTTTTCTGTGACAAATTTATTCCATCTTCTCAAATGTTAACTCTTATTAATACAAACAACATGTAAAACAAAATTGCATTGGCTAAAGGATCAGTAGATTTTGATTCTGAAGTTTTTGAAATGATAATCATTAATGCATAATTATTTTTCTTGTGCGTTTTTACGTTACTCTTTTTAGCATGTGTATCTTTAATATTGCACAAAAGGACTTAATTAAATAAATAATAAATGCATATTTTTTCTTTGACAAAATATTTTTTTTATTTTTAAGGATCTGTGGGGATTTTTGGAGATAAGAAAATATCTATTTTGGGGAACAAAAAATAGCAAATTGGGGATAAAGTATAAAATAAAACTTCGAACCCTGCTTCGTTCGGGGAAAATATGTTGCAAAGAGTTTTATTTTGAGCAAGTCCAGTTGAAATAAGAAGCTAGATAAAACTGTAATCTAATGTAAAGGCGTGAAATATTAAAAGAAATGCTATAAATTGTACAAGATATTTTTTAAAGACTTTTTTTTAATATTTCAGGAGACTTTATGTGAAATCTATGATAAACAAAATTTTGCGGCAGTATTAGTAATGTAAGGTTAAATTCTAACAGCCAGGCTACAACTGACATCAAATGGTTAACATTAACACTAACATCATGTTAGTGTTAGGTATAGCCTCCTCATGTTAGTGTTTTGTTTGTTTTTTAACAGCGTTGTTAAGCAATCTGTCTTGAAAGCTATTTTATAACATAACTTGACGTTTAAGTTTGACAGACAGCTTTTTTTGTTGCTTTTTATTATCTTTTTTATACAACTTGTCAATAATACGCGCGTGGCTGATAGATAATTAAAATTAAAGCGCAAAATAAAGTGCAAAATAAGTTTTCCGAAAATAAATTCATTTTAAAAGCATATTGGTAAAAAAAACTTGTTTGTATATTATGTTTAAGCGCTAAACTTTTTCTTCGCAATGAATATAACACACAACCTGTCTTTAGCTTGTTTTTAAACTTATGTTGTTAGATATTTACGTGTTCTCCACCTAAAACTCATTGGTAATTTGACGAAGTTATTCTGCCGGCGTTATTGCTTGTGTTAAGACATCACAAATTGCACGTGTGGCCGTAGGGTAAGAGTACGATTTATGTCGGACAAAGTTTTATGTTTTTATTTTTAGTCATATAAAACTTAATTGGACTTGCAATTAAGTATCATGATTTGATTCGGTTTTAAGCGCATTAAAATAATTTTTAGGTTAAAGTTTTTTATTCGACATCTGGTTAATTTTGTGGTTTTCATGGGCAACCGCGTATGTCTTAAAATAAAATTTTTTACGAGAGCCGAAAAAACCATTCTAGTACAAACTATGGGCTAGGTATTGTACCTTTTGAGCTTTGTAATTAAGTAAAAAAATCGGAATGGGTCTATGTGTTTTTAGAACCATGTAAAGAGCGTTTTAAATTAAGTAATATAGCATCAACATTTCAAAATTGAAATAATAGACATACGCGGTTGCCCATGAAAACCACAGAATTATGGACCGAACATCTTCACAAAATTTCGTAATGTGATTTGTATGAGGTAATATGATTATGAGGCAATATAAAACGGATTCGTTATGGTTTTAGGTGAACCAAAGTGTTTTTAAAGAGTGGGCTTTATATGGGGCATATGGTTAATTATGGACCGATCTCCACAGGGTGGTTGTTCCGCATATGGAACTATATATAACTCTTTATCTACTGCTTAGGAGAACTAGAAAAAATTCGGCATCAGACTTTTTCTTTTTTGTGTTGAATCGTTCGGAAGATAGCGTGATTTCAACAAACTGGCAGACAAACATACATGGTTAAATCGACTTCGAATTTTCAGTGACCCATGAATATTAAAAATGTTCGGGCAGGAATGACAAACTAAGTATGTATTCACCACTTATGGAGGAGGGTATATAAAAAGTGCGTTTTAACTGTAGAATTTTAGAAATAATCCTAATTTATCTGCTGTGGGCAAAATGATTCGAAAGGTATCGAATTCTAGGGGCTCACTTTTTCTTCAATAAAAATTCGAGTTTTTCCACAAAATTGTGTTAAATAGAAACGTTGCATAAAAACAATAATTTACTACCTGGCCCACAATGTCGACAAGAACATTTCTTTCGTATATTTATATTGAAAACAAAAACAAATTTTAGTTTTTTATTATTGTTTTCAATATAAAAATAGGTAAGAAATGTTCTTGTCGAAATTGTGGGCCAGGCAGTTTATTTCTATTACTAATAAAAAAAAGTTTTCAAACAATATACATTTAACATTTTTGAAAACCATGATTTTATATAGAAACGAAAACTATCTAGTTTTTAGATGCACTGGTAGAAAAGGCACCATAACGCTGATGTATTTTGACATCAGTACTATGACAAGTGTTTTTTGTTTTGACCCCATGACACTTTTGATCATTGTGATGTCAGCCTTAAAATCACTTGGCTAAATTTTCATCAGGTGAGGTTATGTCATCAATGGAATGACACATCGACATGACAGCAATGACGAATCAGAGTCTTTTAACAAAATATATCATCAATGCGATGAATCAGTTTCAACGGAGAAAGGACTCATTATGCTCAGTTTAATGACAGTTTTTCATTGGATTTGACTTAGACAAAGTGAGAGAATATTATTATTTACTTACTCGTTACACATATTTGTTTCACTTTTGTTGTTTTCCGCACTTTGTATATAGAAGAATATGGGAAATTCTACTTCTTATTTTAGTTTTTAAACACGAAAATAATGTTAATAATACACGAAATGTGGTATCGAATTGATTTTACGGTGGTAGTCATAGCATAGATGACGCCTAAAATATGACAAAATTTTATGATGACGTTCGTCACTTGATTGATGTCACTTTCAATGAGTGTGGCATTTTTTAATGAGTGTGGCAAATGCAGTTTTTAGAACGTTAAGAAATATATTGACTTCCTTTTTTGATAATAGTTCGAACATTTTTTAGAAAATTATACTGAAACTGGAAATTTTGACTAGTTTCTTTTCTCATACTTCTCTTCGCTTAAAACCCAATAAATATTTTTCCATTTCCATCCCACTGTCTTTTAGGATAAAATCGTTTTTATTTTTATTTTTTTCAAGTATGATATCAAACAAAATACAACATGTTGGCAACTAACAAAATGATAAAACCCAAACGAAGGTCTTTTAACAAACTCACCACAATGACTAAATGTCAGACGTATACGCGCGGTGGAGCTTTCAAGACGTTACAACAAACGGAACGCAACATTTTATCGTTCAATTAAAACCGATTTTTCTGTGTGTTTTTTGCTTTGTATCAATTTTTATTATTTTCTTACTTTTTTAATTTAATTGAAAAAACAAATTACAATAAAAACAGAAGTTGAAAAAGAAAAAATGTGTTAATTTTATAAAAAAAAAAATAAAAAAATACTTCCCAACTAAAATCTATTTAAAATTTTAATCCCCAAATAACAACAACAACAATTTCATACAATTTGTTATACAGTTCATTAGTTGTTGTTTATATTGTTGATGAATTATTTAATACAAGAAAGAAGTGAAGGAATTTGAAAAAAAACAATAAAAAGCATAAAATTAAAAAAGAGAAATTGTAGAAAAACAAACGAAATTCGGTAGAAAATTTAAATAAATTAATTAAAGTGCAGCAAAAGTTTTAAAAAATTGTATAACATGGTATCAACACAAAGAAAAAATATTTTTAAGTTTTAAGAAAATTTCCATTAAATTTTAGATAAAAGAAAATAATGATTTGCAACATTTTGTTTAAGTGAAATGATAAATGAAATTAATGTTTAATTAATTAAAAACCCATTCAAACTTATTAAGAAAACTAAGACAAACCGTGTGTGTGTGTTAAAGTTTGTCGATAAAATTTAAATTTTGTTAATGGTCGTTGTATCTTTTCGAATTAAGCAAATTAAGCTTCCGAAATTTATGAATATTAAAAAACAAATAAATTATTGATGAGAAAATAATATATTTTTTAAAGAATATTTGAAAAAAAAACTACACAAAATAATACTAAAAAATAATATTTTAAAAATATTTTTTTATTGTGGAATTAAATTAATAACAAATTTGGAATTTGTTGCTATTCCCTTATGCGTTAGAAAAAGGTGAGTGTTTTGAATAACCGCTGGTTTAAGTCATGGAATTTGAAAAAAAAAAATCCAAACTTTTATTGATAACATATGTATATTGGAATTTCGTTTGAATGCCCCGATTCGATATCTAAAAAAGCATAACTGCTTTAATTGATAGTGTCCGACCGCACCGTTTTTAGAACCAAACTGAACCCTAACCCGCATTTTCCGAAACTAAACCGAACCCGAAACGGAACTTTATTGTATTTAATACAAAACAATGTACCCATTAGTTATTTATTCATTAAACAAATTTAACAAATTTATGGTATTAAAAAAAGTATTTGTACCTTTAAGTTAAAAAAGTAAAAGTGCATATGGGCACTTCCACAGAAGTGTCAAGTTACGACACCAAGTAGTAAATCTTGTACTTTAGACCCATGCTGTTCAATTTATTCCTCTATTTCATAAAATTTCGCTTTACACCAAAATACAATAAAATTAAATAATAAACAAATTATTCTTTGAGAAACAATTTAAAACTCTTGGTGGCGTAACGTGACAAATGGAAATACCCATATTCAGCTGTGACAAATCTTTGGTAGCTTTTATCGACAGTAAGATTATTTAAGAAAAGGAATTAATATGGACTTTATAAGTTCCCTAATGGAATGACAAATAGCACAAAACTTGTCACGTGACAGTTCTTCGGTGGAAGAAACCGGCTCTAGTTCTAATACTTTATATAAAGGGGACTTGCCACTTTAACATGGCGATATCCTAGGAGGCCCCTTTTTTGGCCCCTTTTTAACACTTTGTTACAGGCATTGAAATAACCCAAATGGACACATTCAATTTCAATTTAAACAATGCCTGTCACAGATATTGTCCCGAGCGAACCATGTTAATATGATAGATCCCCTTCATATAAAGTAATAGAACCAGAGAGCACAAAATAGAGTCAGATCTACTTTTGTGACAATTACCTTTCCTTTAAGCACCAGTTAAATGATATGTCTTCTTTTTACCTTTCAAAATTCCTTCCTTTTTATTATAACAATGTTTTGCTGTTTAATCTTTCGAAAGCGATCGTGTTTTTAACAAAAGGACCCAGTAAATACATATCGCTGGCTCAATGAAGATCTCTTGATTTTTTCAAAATTGGGATTTTTTTCAAAATTGGGATTTTTTCCCCAAATTATGTTATGTATTTTCCCCTATATTTTGCAATAAGTTACACAAGGGTTTCAATTAAAATACTGCGCAACTTTCATTAAAAAAAAAAACATAACCTATAAGCAAAACAACATTGTACAATGTTGCCAACACATTTCACAGTATATTGCAGTTCTTTTCGTTGTGCAATAAAAAATCAAATATCTTTTGACTTAACTTTTAACATTGTTATGGCTGTTTTCTCATTACACGATTATCTTTTTTTCCCAACGAAAAATTGCACATTAAAGCAATTTTGTTTTCTCAATGTCTCATTTGCTTCTATTCTGTCGCAAAGCTAACCAGCACTCATCTGCCAATTATTTATTTTCCTTTTATTTGCCGTTCAGATAACTTCAATCAGCTGACTCCCAACTTTTACATGTAATGGGTGATTTTTGAAGCGTAGTTTTTTTAAAAATCTAATAAAACACTCAAATTTTCATCATATATTCAAAATTTTTATTGGAATCGATAAATTGGTCTTTGACATTTACTTTTTAAAAATAAAATCATGTAATGTTGCCTGCGGCTCCGGTTCAAATGTTCCATTCGTAAGGTCCAATTTTGCACCACTTTTTCGAGCATTTCGGCCTGTATTCCATTAATAACACGTGTTATGTTATACTCTAAGACTTCAATCGTGTTTGGCTTGTCCACATAGACCAACGACTTCATAACATAACCCCACAAGAAATAGTCAAGAGGCGTCAAATCACATGATCTTGGCGGCCAACTCACAGGGCCATTTCGAGAGATAAACTGCTCACCAAATTCATCCTTCAATATGTCCATTGTTTCACGAGCTGTGTCGCATGTGGCACCGTCTTGTTGAAACCACATATCAACCAAGTCCAACTCAGCCAATTGGGGCAAAAAAAGTCGCGTATCATGGCACGTGGTTGAATTACACATGTCCAATACCTGAGAACGGCGACGAACTGACATTTCACTATCCTCATTAACACTGGTCGCTACAGCTGCAATATTCTCTTCGGTACGCACTCTACGAACGCGAGTCGGTGGTTTAATGTCCACCAAAGTAAATTTGGTGCGAAATTTGGTGACAATAGCACGAATTGTTTATTCACTAGGTCGATTATGACGACCATAAAAAGTTCGTAACAAACGATGGACATTTCTCACAGAGCACGAATTTTGTTAATAAATTTTAACGCTTTGCAGTCCTTGCTCGTTTGTGAGTTTCTCCATGATGAAATGGCAGAATATACTGAACACTTATCACTTTTACAGATGTAGCTTGGACACAATTACCAACCAGTGCTGCCAGCCCAAAAAACTGAATTCATAAAAAATCACCCTTTATTTTGAGAGGTGCTGTCACCACAATATCATTTCACCCCGATATTCACATGACTCTAAGGAAATATTTATTAATACTTTATTTTAACACGGTTTCGACTTTTCTCTTGACCGGTCACTTATTATCACTTTTATTATAATTATAATTATCATTCTCATTTAGTTTTTATTCAAAAATAAAATACTTTATATAAATACTGATGTCATTAAAATTCGTTCAAGGTTTTCTTTATTATTTAAAGCAAAAAAAAAACTAAACTCCAATGAAATATACAAATTATAACACCTTTTTGCGACTATTTGTTTTTATACCAAAAATTTTGTATTGTCTGCAAAAAAATGGTCTTACTATCTGTCCGTCTGCGTGTCTGTCCCTCAATTGGTCTCATATAACCATGTAGAAAGACACAAACAAATTAATCTCTTACAATTCACTTCGAAATCATAAATAACATTTGTAAAATATGAACGCAAGAAAGACAAAGTGGACGGACAAAACCAAAACAATATTAAATAAACACCTGTTAATGTTTTTTTTTTTTATAATTTTAAAAATATTTGTTTAAGAAAAATTAAAAAAAAACAATTAAGCACTCAACACCAACTTTAAAACAATTAGATTTTAATTTATTTAAATACTGGTTAGGAATTTTAATAGTCATTAAAAAAAATAATTAAAATAACAAAATGTCATTATGAGTTGTTTAATTGATAATTCGGAAATCTTTATTAATATTTAATTTACACAATATATTAAAATTAAATTTCTAAAAGAGTTCATTCAAACTAATTTGAATAATTAAAAGTAATTCAAAATTTAATAGGAATTTATTCGGATGAAAAATATTTCTTCTAGCAGTCAAGCTTTAAGATTTAATCAAAAATTAAATTCCACAGGAGTAGAATTACGGACTTAGTATTCATTCTTTTAAACCTCTACATTTAAAATTAATACTTTTAATTATCTGTTGTAGAACCCTATTTAATTTTATGATTATGATCTACATATTTGCTTTCAAACAAATTTAAATATTTACTTTTTGAATGTAATTTAAACGTAACAAAAAATTTACGCCCAATTAGTTTAAGCTTTTTTTATTTCATGTAATTTTTTTTTATAACAATTATTATATCTTATCATTTGTCAAATATAAAACAATAAAAACCAAACTCAACCTCATTTCTCTAACAAAATGAAAAAAAAAAGTTGAAAAAAATAATGGTTAAATGAAAAAAGAATTAAAAGGGAAAGAAGGCAAAAACTACACCTACCAATGATTTTGTTTATACTCGTATTTCTATGAATTCGTACTTATGAGATACACATGTATCTGAATAGTAGTGGATACAAGTACAAACATACAATTTTGTGTGACAACAGCATCATAAAAATTCTAAGAATAAATGAATTTTTAAACAAGAGCACCGAGTCAGTAGAGTTAGAAGAAGCTGCAGCAGGAACGTCAACAAACACGACTAAATTAACATTAAAATGCATCCATCATATAAAAGAATTAAATAAAGGAATCATAAACAACACCATACTTACGAGAACACAGCTACAGATACCAAGATACTTTTCAATTTGTACTTATATGTGCCTGTGGCAGTAGTTCTATTTGTTTATTTAGGGGTCTGTAGTGGGGCTAAAAAAGTTGATACACTTGTACTTTTTTTTGGTACTATTTGATTTTAAACAATCAGTCAAAAATGTTTTCCCTATGCGGGACAAAAGCCGTTCTAAATAAACCTGACAGGTGAAAATATTTCAGAACGTTTTGGCTATGCTTCAGGCAAAATACCGTTAAGAGCCGAAAGGTGTTGGAATCATGTACTGAATCTTCATATTTACTGTGAATTTTCTTATTCTGCAGAAAAAAATTCAGAGGTCACAACTACTTTGGAAATTTAAGTAGAGAAGAAAATGCATTTCTTCAGTTTTTTATTAAGTTTTTTTCAGAATGAATTTTAAAAAATTTGGGAAAGTTGTGATGGAAAGGCTCAGCACAGAACAAAGAACCAAAGTTGTTCAATTTTATTTTGAAAGTCAGCATTCGAATATTAAGATATAAAGATCATGTCGAGTAATAAGCAATGAGGCCCATTTTCACCTCAATTAAAATATGGGGCTCCCTAAATCCACGAATTAATATTAAATGCAATACTTCAAAAAAAATCATTTTACCATGTTTTTTCGAAAAAGACGAAAAAATTGCGGTTAATGTGAATGACATTCAATACCGGCAATGTCTAAAAATATTTTAAGGACCGAAGTAGAGAATAATCAAGACTCGTGATTCCAACAAGATGAAGTCACTGCTCACACTGCTCACACAGCTCGTCCAACTTTGGTTATTGTTTTATTGGCGATCATAACGTTACTTATGCTGGGTACACACTATGCAATGCATTTACGCAATCTAGCAAATTAAATTCATTTTAATTCATTTTTTATTCATTCGAGATTTCATCAACATCAAAACGTTTTGAGATTTTGAGATTGCATCGATGTAGATTGCACTGTCTGTACCCAGCATTATACGCCACCCAAACAAGATAAAATGAAAAGTCATTTTATGCAAAAAACAATAAATTTGTTAAAAATTAACTAATTTGTTTATAAACAAACCGTAATAGAAACAAGGGGAATTTATATTAAGAATTTTTCCAGCAGGTGCCTTAATTTAAAGGGTTTGACTTTCTTCTTTCATATGGGGGATTCACAAGGTAGTCATAAAGTTGTTAAGTCATATGTCTTATAATAATATAATAATTCTACTGCACAGTTATGACGAATCAATGAACACAGCATTAAAATTTTTATTTTGTTTGAAACACAACAGTAATTTTCTTAACCAATTGTAAAATATTATTAAGGACTTTATGACGATATGACTTAAAAGCACACCTTTTGAATCTCCCAATAGTGTTTTGCAAAGGTGCTTAGGTGTCTGTCATAAAATCTTAAATTTAAGTCTGAAACTTAAGAAAAATTGCCTACATATATTTTCCAACTAAAACTTTCCGAAAATTTGCCAAATATTTTTTCCGGAAATTTATTCCCTAATAATAATTTTTGATCGGCGTATACTTAAGGCGAAAAACCCGTAAATTAATCTACCGATAAAGAAGTTTCGGAATAGTTGATATTTAGTTATGCTAATACAAATATTTTTGGTACAATTAATAACCTAAAAGTACAATACCTATAAGAAAATACTCCCTTTGCCATCCCTGTTCTTTAGACTCCACATGTATGTTGCTTTAAAGTTAAGAAAAGAGTAAAAAGAAATGTTTGTTTTGTTGGCTGTTTGGTCAACAGTCTGTAAAACAAAAAATAAAAAAAGAGTCTGAAAAGAAACCAAAACAAATATAAGACCCCATTTAAGAAAGAATGACAAGTAAAGCTTAAGTAGCTTTAAGATATTTCAAATGTCAACATTAAAATACAAAAAACACAACCATCATCTTTGACAACACCAGCATTAACAATAACGATCATATGTATATAGATAGTTAGTTTGTTGTTGTTGTTGTTTTATCTTATTGTCGTTAGGAAGTGTCATAACTTTGAAGCCCACAGACCCAACACAAGCCAACCAATATAAAATTTTTATCTTAAATAAAACAATTTCTAACTAATAAACAACACAAATAAAGATTAATAACTTAACATTTTTAACAAATAACCATAACAGTTTTTTTTTAACAAAAACACACACCACAAAGATCTCTTAACAATTTCATATTTTCATTTAATTTTTTTGTTTGTCAAAACAATCCGAAAATGTAATTTACAATTTACAAAAACAGATACTCGAACCGTTAACCAAAATGCGGCCAACAAACTTGTTAAATTGCAACACGCGCTTTTTTTAAAATTATTCTTATGATTTTTTTATTTTTTATTTTTTGGTTTTGGTGTTGTTAGGAAAAAAGCTTTTTTAGGTATTTAAACAGATGCACTTCTATAGAACTTACATTAAAATGACTCTTGTAAAGTAAATGCATATTGGGAATAAAAAAAGGTTGCCACAGGTTTATTTTTTTCATCAATCCCAGTTTCAAATATGGAAATGTCTTATGCGACTTTTTTACTTCATTTATTTTTTATTAACTTTGAGGTAATATTTGTATATCTACTAACTAGAGATGCTTATCAGGCCTAGTTTTCGGAAATCCCGGGATTTGGGATTTAATAAAATCGAATCCTGGAATTTTGCGGAAATCGCATTTAAACCTGTTTTTAAGGTTTTATTTATTTTTATTAACTGCCTGTTTAACGATTTCGAACGCCAACGTTCGCGTAGAAAATTATATTTAAAACAAAATTTTAAAATTAATTTTTGTTTTGAATAGAAATAGAATAGAAAATTATATTTAAAACAAAAACAAAATTCTAAAACTTGTTTTTGTTTTAAATGTTATTTTCTATGCGAACGTTAAGGTTCGAAATCGAAGAACAGACTGTAAAATATTTCCTTTTATATACCTCATACCTTTACCAAAACTACTTTTGAAATCAGGAAATGATACGTTCATTTGTAAAAAAAAATTAATTGAAAATATTGACCGATTTAAATTTTACGTGATTTCGATTCCCAGAACATGGCCAAATGTGTTAGTTGATTTGGTTTAAAAAAATAACTAACATCGATTTATTAAGTCTATTCAAAATAAAAAACAAAAATAATTAATTTAGTTATTGAATTGAGCAAATTATTAATCGATTTATTTATAAGAAGATTCAATTAAAATTTTTATTAAATGAATAAAGATGAAAAATTTTAATTTTAATTAAATATTATTTAATAAAACCAATTTATTTTGTTAACCATAAAAATTCTATTTGAACAAAAACATATTTTTGTAACCACCACCACTAGTGGTAAAAAATATGTAGTGTATAATTTGCTCTAGCTAATATCGTAAAAATCGGTCCATAATTTACCGTAATGTCTCATGCCCACTCTTGGAAATAATTTAATACGCCTAATCCCATAACAAATAATGATATTGATCAAATTGAAATCAGTCTGCCATAGTTTGGTTAGATTAGAAATCACTCTGTCAAATTTCATGAAGATCGGTTCATAATCATAATAATTACCACTTTGGGAAATCAAAATGTAAATATTGTGTAATATAAATGTAAAATACACCAAACTTGTCACGTGACAGTTCTAAAGTGTTAGGAATCGTTTCTAGTTTAAACACTTTTTATGAAGGGGACTTGTCACTTTAACATGCTGATGTCCTAGGAGGGGGTTAATTGATACCTATTTGACAATTTACAACAGGTAACCGCGATGGACACATTAACTTTCGGTTAAAATAATGCATGTTGCATATATTGTCCCGAGTGAAACATATTAATATATCAGATCTCCTTCATATGAAGTAATATAAACAAATAAAATCAGCCCGCACAAAATCCAGTCTCATGACTGTTTTTGTGTCAATTACTTTTCTTTTGGAGTAACTACACTTTTTTACCAGTACAGTGATATGTCTTGTTTTTAACTTTCACAATTCGTTCCATTTTATTATAATATTCTCTACACAGATCACGGGTCTAATATTGGTTTTTTTAATACTAGAAATCACTCTTACAGAATTTTGTAATAAACGATCCATAATTTAGGATAGATCCAATATAAAATCCCCTCCTGAAAATCACTTTAATACGCCTTATTACATTTCTGAAACAAATCGTGATATATTTTTTAAATTAGGCAACGAATTATAATACTGTAAGGTCACTTTTTATAAAGATTGGTTTAAAATTTTTGAAGCCCACTCCTGAATTTTTAGAACTCTCGATCGAGGTTCTTACTTTTTTCTTTACAAAAAACCCCTATACATTTATTTTATAGAAAATTATATCTTTAAATAAGTTCGGTCTTTAAAAAAGTTAGAATTTAAAAAAAAAAAATCATCTTATCAAGTGCAATCACAGTGCTCGTTGAATGCAGACGTGTTTTTTTTAACTCGGCATACGGTTTTTGTTTTCTTTTAACATACTTAAATAAGTTGTTATAAAATCATAATATTATTTATTAAATAAATAATATAATATCAGCGAATTGGACGCTTAAAAATACTTTTTAATTTGTGAACATAAACGTCAATAATTAAAATAATAAAAGTTATAATTTAATAAAAAAATGTATGTATGAACATACATACATAAACATACAAACATACATTTTAAGCAAAAACATTTCTTGTTTTTGTTTATTCGTCTTTTTTATTATCGGGGTTTTTAACAACAAATAACAAGAAGAGCACAATTAAACAAACTGTAAAATAAAAAAAAAAAACTTATGAATGCGTACAATGCAAAAACAATTAAACATAATGAAAGAAATGCATATGTTACAGTGAGTGTTGACGAAACAAAAGTAGAAACAAAAAAAAGAATCGATGATAGCAATTACCTAACGGCTAAACCTATTACTCGAACGCGTTCCCTCTCACCTTCTTTGTTTACAAATACGGTCGATCGTATTACAATAACAAGTTTGTTAACTGCAGGCGCTGCCGCAGAGCCAAAAAAAACTTTAATAAGTGATGATACGGTTAACCCCAAAACAGCCGCTATGGACAACTCAGTAACTCAAGGAAAAATTTCTCAAAAGCCTACAGTACAAGTTGGTATGGACAGGTACATAACAGTGCTCAAACGGGGACGCAGCCCTACCTCTGCAGCAGTTGCTTCGGCCTCAAAAGTACCAACTTTTGATAAAATAAATACTCAAAATCGTTTTGCAATTCTGGAGGATGAATCCTCTGAAGCACCAAACGTCATAAAATCGTCAAAGCCTCCCCCGATATATCTTAGGGAACAAAATTCAAATGAGCTCATAAAGAGTTTGATATCAGTGATAGGTGAAAATTCGTTTTACGTAGCGGCTATCAAGCGTGGTAGTATAAACGAGACTAAAATACAAGTCAATCATGAGAATGACTTTCGCAAAGTAATAAACAACTTTGAAGCACTAAAAAAAAACTTTTATACATACCAACTGAAAAGCAGTAAAGGTCTTCAGGTAGTGATTAAGGGTATTGACTCATGTGTGGACCCAGAAGAGGTCAAAACATTCCTAGAAGAAAAAGGCTTCAAGGTAAAACACGTAGTAAACATTAAAAATAGAGAAAAAATTCCCCAACCACTTTTTCGAGTAGAGTTTGAACCCGGCGACGTTAAGCTTAAAAAAAATGAAACGCATCCCATCTATGATTTAAAATACATTCTGTACAGAAAGGTAACTATAGAGGAGCCGCACAAAAGAGGTGGTCCCGTTCAATGTTTGAACTGCCAAGAATTTGGCCATACTAAGGCATACTGCTATTTACCCCCTGTTTGCGTAGTATGTGGTGAGCTACACGGTACAGTTCTTTGCGATAAGTCTAAAACCGACCCCAACGTAAAAAAATGCAGCAACTGTGGTGGTAATCACACTGCCAATTATAGAGGATGCCCTGTATATACTATCGTCAAGCAGTCGGTTGGACCGAAAACTAATCCCCCTCAAATGCAGGTAACGAATCAAGTAAACAGTAATGATCTTCAGGCTCCGCAGCCTAGTAGTAACAGAACCTCTTATGCTAACGTTTTAAAATCAAACAATGTACCAATGCAAGGCGCTTCGTCAAGTAATGACGAAACTCCAGTTTCTAATCTAAGTCGTCTAGAAAAAACCATGGAAACATTAGTGCAAACAGTAAATAATTTTACAAACACAATGGGTAATATGATGCAGGAAATTCTTAGAATGCAATCGATGTTATTGCAAGCTATTCTTAACAAGCCATGAACTGTTTAAAAATTTGTTTTTGGAACGCAAACGGCATCCGCCAACATAAAAATGAATTAGAATACTTTCTTAAAAATAAACAAATTGATGTCATGATGGTTTCTGAAACTCATTTGACCTCAAGAAATACGTTTAAAATTAATGGTTATACTCTATATGATACCAAGGACCCTCGAGATAGAGCTTGTGGAGGTTCTGCTATATTAATAAAAAACCGAATTAAACACTACCCAATGTGTGATCATCGTGAAGATTATCTCCAAGCTACGAACATTTGTGTCGAAAGCTAAATCGAAGCATAGTTATTTCATCTCTATATTCACCACCTAGATTTGCAATATCAGAAAGCCAATATTACAAATATTATAAGTCACTGGGGCCCTGTTTCCTGGCTGCTGGCGATTACAACGCAAAACATACCTTCTGGGGGTCACGACTTATAACACCAAAGGGTCGTGTTTTGTTTAATACAATCTCTAAAATGAATTTAAATGTTGTCGCGAGCGGCCAACCAACATATTGGCCTGCTGATCCGCAAAAAATTCCAGATGTCATCGATTTTGGCGTGGTTAAAAACATCCCCACAGAAACGATTTACGTTGAAGCTTCCATAGAATTATCCTCTGATCACACACCTACAATTGTTACTATAAAAAACACCAATAGAATTGAATCTCCCTCTGGTCACATAGCGACGTCAGCTACACATATAAATTGGATAAAATATAAAAAATATCTCAGTACCTATTGCACAGAAAATATTCCGCTTAGCACACCGGAGTATATAGATCGCTCTATTGTCAATTTTGACAGTTTTCTAAAACTAGCTGTTCAACATTCCAGCATTGCCCCCAAAAAAAACCAAAAATAATAAAATATATTCCTCAGATGTCGAGCGTCTCTTGTCTGAAAAAAGGAGAGCTCGTAGAGAGTGGCAATTGCACAGATCCCCTCAACTTAAGAACTTACTAAAAGACTGTACAAAAAGGCTGAGAAAGTTACTGCAGACTCAGAAAACGGCTTCTCTGGAAAAATATCTTAAGGAACTTGATGCAACTCCACAATCAGACTACTCATTATGGCGTGCAGCTAGAAATCTCAAAAGGCCAGTTGTCGCTAATCCGCCATTAAGAAACTTGAATGGAAGTTGGGCAAGAAATGATGTTGAAAAAGGAAATCTGTTTGTTAATCATTTAAAACACGTATTTACCCCTAACATATCTCACGATATGGCGGTCGAGTTACCACCTGTTGCTGCTACAGCAGCTGTTCCCCTAAGATTTGAGATAAGAGAAATCGAAAAGGCTATTTGTGATTTGAACCCCAAGAAGGCTCCTGGTTTTGATAAGATCAGCAACAAAATGCTTTTGGAGCTACCCAGCATAGCAAGGAGAATTATTCTTTTAATTTTTAATGCTATTTTACGCCTGGAATACTATCCTCAAAAGTGGAAGGTTTCCTTAGTCATCATGATACCTAAACCAGGAAAGGATCACACAAAAGTTGAGTCATATAGGCCTATAAGTTTACTTTCAAATATATCAAAGCTGTTTGAGAAGCTGTTAGCGTCAAAATTAACCCCAATTCTAAATGAAAACAGATGTATTCCTAACCACCAATTCGGCTTTAGAAGAGAACACAGCACAATTGAGCAAACCCATCGTATAGTAAACGCAATAAGAAAAGCCTTTGAAGAAAGAAAATATTGTTCCGCTCTCTTCATCGATGTTTCTCAAGCTTTTGACAAAGTCTGGCATGAAGGCTTATTACATAAATTGAAGCTAAACTTACCAGTAAACACACACAAGCTGTTAGAAAGCTACTTAGTCGGTCGAAAGTTTATTATTAAAGAAGGTGATTATTTAAGCTCTCCTCAACCAATTGAAGCTGGAGTCCCTCAGGGAAGCATCCTAGGCCCACTTTTATACTTAATATATACTTCGGATATGCCAATAAACAACTACACCCAAACTTCAACATTTGCTGATGACACAGCTTTTCTAAGCGTGCACGAAAACAGTCAAGAAGCATCTCGATACCTACAGGATCATATATTTCAACTCGAACTGTGGCTGAAGCAATGGAGGATAAAGGTCAATGAGCAAAAATGCGTACATGTAACATTTACCTTGCGTCGGGAAACATGCCCCCCTATTAAAATCAATAATCATTTAGTGCCTCAAAATTCGCATGTAAAATACCTCGGTATTCATCTAGATCGCCGTTTAACGTGGAGAAGCCATATAGAGGCAAAATTATCTCAAATGAAACTAAAAGCCATCCAATTCCATTGGCTTATTGGAAGAAACTCTGTCCTAAGTCTCGACTGCAAACTTTTACTTTACAACTCCATCTTAAAGCCAATCTGGTGCTACGGTATTCAACTATGGGGCACTGCCTCGGCCTCTAATATCGAAAAAATTCAAAGGCGCCAAAATAAACTTCTTCGAATAATCACAGCTGCCCCTTGGTATGTTAAAAACTCAAATATTCACAAGGATCTCAATGTTCCTTTAGTAAAAACTATGATTACAAAATATGCAGTAAAATATTTAAAAAGGCTTGAACAACACCCAAATCCACTAGCTCGAAATATTTTAAACCATGGCGGCCACACTCGCTTAAGAAGAAGAGACACTGCAGCACTTACCCAATTAGATGAGCGATAAACACCTATATAAGTGAACAGAACACGTGATGAAGAAAATTTTTGTCTGGCACTGGCAGGACATAAAATAATGTATTAGGTTAAGATTTGATTAATTATTGTTAGTTCATATTTAAAATATGAAGATTCAATAAAAAATAATGAGAAAAAAAAAAAAAAATCTTATAAAAAAATTTCAAAAGCCAGCCTCTTTTAAAACAACTTTTGCAAGAAAAGTACATTCCAAAACCTTCCCTACAAGAAATGGATGACCGAAACTAAAAAAAAAATTTTTACTTACAAACTTGCAACAATTTTACATTAGTTGTAACACTAACATAAATGTTAATAAATTTTTGTCATACGCTTTACTGGCTAATATTTGCAAAAATTTGTTAACTGTTTAAATTTAATACTGCAAAATAGTATTTGCTATTGGTGGAAAGAAAAATAATCCAGAGGACAGGGTGGTGGATTCGCTCGAAAGGGGTGGTCTTGCAACAGGTTGTGGTCATTCGGGTGGTGGCATTGGCCAGGATACTCGTTTAAGATTTGGTGATGGCAATAAAGGAGCAAATAATACCTGATAATGAAACACCTGATGACTTTTCAAGTAGGTACATATGTATGTATTTGGTTTTTTGGCCATAAAATGTTAACAAAATAAATTGGCTTTTTAAGATCTATGAGAAATTAATTGGTGACAAATACGTTTAGCTCCATTTCAAATGAACTTTTATAAAGAAGATTGGCTCAGCAGATAAAAAAAAGACGCGGATGATCATGGTTCTCATGTGTATGGACACAATAATTAAGAAAGTGGAGTAGAAATGGTTTTTGGAACAACCGGCCGTTTGCTAGATTTCGCAGCTAATATGAGTACTCGATAAGAATTTATTTAATAAAAACTCTAATTAAAAATTAAAATTAAAAAAAAAATAATTTTTTTTAAAGGCATATACATCAGTACTGACTAGTCAGCTGTGTCCGAGTTATACATCAGTACTGATCTGTAAAGAGTATAAGAGTAAACAGCTCAGATATATGTTATATTAACCACAAAAGTCATAAGTTAAACAGTTCCATCAGTTTTTTCACGTATGCCTTAAGAAAATGACAAAAACTTTGTTCTACGCGATGATGGGTATTCGCATCAGCAATGCCAGTCATATGACAGGTCAAATGACTGTCACTATTCTTGTAGGTTTATTTTTGTTCTATAATCCCACGATCGCTTATTTAAGTTCCTCACTTGCTAGCTAAAAAATAAAATAAAGTAACATACTGCGTCTATAATAAAAATAAAATACTTGTTAGTGACTTTTAGTGCATTTTGCCGAAATCCAATAGTAACAATAAAAAGAGAAAAACATTAAATCAATGTTTATAGATCTTCACAGAGATCTCGCTCGTTGACTCTTTCATTTTTGATTTTTTTTCCTTTTACTTAATTTTTATGATGGCCATGTCATAAAGTTACAAAAATTTACATTTAATACCTTTTAAACTCAATAGATAAATTTTTATGTCTTTCAGCACGTGGGTGAGATTGTTATTAGAAAGATGATTAGAATGCTATTGGATGGTTTGTGGTGCAGCAGCATCATCATGCCTCAATGATTCAGTTGAGTATGTTTAAGAAATTTAGGTTTTTTTTTTCTTTGTAATTCCACTTTGGTTTTTGTTGTTTTTAATTCTTCGCCTTCTGCTTCATTTATACGTTTTGTAAATCAACTCATAAAATTATCACAATATTCTGTTTAATATTATAATAAAATAAAAGATTTGTTAGAGAAAAACAGTGTTAAAAAAACCAGCTAATTTTACGTTATTTGTTATTTCTTAGTTTTGCTTTGGTTTGAGAAAACAATTTACATATTTAAAATTGGAGCAAAACGTGACATCGTTATGGTTAGTTATTTTTACTTAGTTCATTTTTTTTTCCTTTAATAAAATCAAGCCAGTTAACGTTTGTGTAGAAAAGAAAGTAAATACAAAACGTCTTAATTTTACAACGATTTTAGATAAATTATGGTTTAAATAACTTTAGCCCTCGTTTCTACAACTTACCGATAGCTTTAGGTCGGATTTTATCGGCCGTATAAAAAGTGTTCCACTATTACAACTTTACGAACGTTGAAAGTTATATGTTGCCCAATTTTAGTACGACTTAAGGCCAACTCTTATATGCATAAGCTTGCTTAAGTTTCTGTAAAAAATTAAAAAAAAGTCTCTTAAATGCACTTTAAAGAACAAAAACAACATCAAAAAATAGTTGATTCCGTACGGAAAGTCTGATCAGTTTCGTACTTTGCTTAAGCAAATGACCGATTCCTAAAACTTAACAAAGAGCTTTTTTAAGTTCAATATCGTTTGATACTTTTGATTTGGATATTCGCACAGTTGCTTATGCCAACTAACAGGCCTGTTCTGAAAATCACGTGATTTTAAATCCTTTTAAAATTGAAATATTGAAAATGGGCCGAATCGTAGGACCACGAGGGAAGATAGGGGGAAATTTCTTCCTCTCAGAAACTATCAAACCGATTTTAATGAAATTTAAAACATGGATAGATCCATATCTATATGGACACATAAGCTATACAGTTTTAAAAAAATAGGACCACAAGGGGTGATAAGGGCAATTTTTGTCTCTTAAACCGATTTTAATGAAATTTAAAACATAGATAGATCCATATCTATATGGACACATAAGCTATACAGTTTTAAAAAATATAGGACCACAAGGGGAGAAAGGGGCAATTTTTGCCTCTCAAACTGATTTTAATGAAATTTAAAACATAGGTAGATCAATATCTATATGGACACATAAGCTATACAGTTTAAAAAAAAATAGGACCCCAAGGGAAGAAAGGGGCAGTTTTTGCCTCTCAAACTGATTTTAATGAAATTTAAAACATAGGTAGATCCATATCTTTATGGACACATAAGCTATACAGTTTTTCAAAAATAGGACCACAAGGGGATGTAGGGGGCAATTTCTGCCTCTCACAAACTTTCAAACCGATTTTAATGAAGTTTTTAAACATAGAGAAATCCATATTTATATGGACACATAAGCATGATGTGTTTTTAAGTACTGTGGTGCTGGGTATCATATGGTCGGGCTTGACCGACTATACTTTCTTACTTGTTTTATTTGTTTTAATTTAATTTTTTGTGTTGTGTGTCAGCAAAAATGATATCAAAATAAAAAATATTAAATAAATTAAATGGAGAAAAACTTATTGTCTCGGTCTTGATATAGCGGTCTGGACCAGACGGTCTGTACCTCATATACATATAAAGCTTAATTATTTAAATAAAAAAAACTCAAAAATATCCTCGAATTTTATTGGAAATGTTTTGTTTTCATTTATGCTGGAATAATGGTTTACAAATTTTGTTATCAATTTCAAAACCCATATAACGTCAGACAAAAGAAAATATGGAAAAAAATTAAAACAAACGTCAAAAATCAAATAAATGATTTTGGCATTACATGGGTAAATAATGAAAACTCTCCCTAATGAACATACCTGGCACTTATAATCCTATGGTTTTAATTAAATTTTGTTTCAAAAACGGCTGATCAAATATCCTTTAAGTATTTATTGTGTGCCCCTCCGTAGTTGTTACGTTAGTGTTTGCTAAAAAAAAAAGACGAAGTACAAAGTACGACGGATTGGATTCTATGTGCCTCACTCTGCATTTAGTTATATATATTTTTTTAAAACTGCTTAATTTTACTTAATTAATTGTTAAATATGAACAGCCGTATTCATAACAAAAACTTAGCCACAGTTTATACAGTACGTACAACGGGCTGCTAACTAGAATGCCGATTTAGCTAAGCAGCTTGTTAGCACAGAGTTAATTCATAACAAACTTTTCTCCATCTGCTAACTATAAATAAATCAACTCTGAATTTTAATGATGCCACATTATTTTGCTCAAAAATGCAACACGTTTTGCATTAATCATCGCTGTTTTTATCATCTTTTTTCTGTTTTTTTTTTTTTGTTTTTACCTCCACATATTAAAATATTAAAAAGTCTTTAAAAAAAAAACCGTAAATTTAAAAAACACAAACAATTTTTTTTAACAGTGAACGGCTGTTTTTCAAAAGTTGGCAAACGTTTGGCAGCTCGTTAACAAGAGTTTAGCAAACCGTTTGCCAGAGTTTGGTAAGTGTATTATGAATAAACTCTGTGCTAACTTAATGCCAAATGTTCATTATGAATACGGCTGGAAGTGTTTACAATGTATGAACACCTGATGAACTGTACGCTTAAAAAGTAAAAAGCTTTACACTGTAGTTTAAAAGCTTTGGATAGATAGATGTAAAAAATCACGTTGATTTGTCGTTTTTTGATCTATAAAAAAGAAAAACTCATTTAAAAAACTGAACACACTGGTTTTTTTTTATTATTTTTAAGGAATTTTAAAAATGCTTTCTCTTCTTCGAAGCTAAAAGTATTTATGTTATAGACAAAATATAAAATTTTTTTATACCCTACAGCACCATAGGAGGGCAGTCGTTACTGCTGAAGCTTGTAACGCATAAAAAGAAAAATAAAAAAATTAAGTTTCTATGATTTGGTAGATAAATTTTTAAACTCCCATAAACTGCGAGTTGTAAAGGTAGAAGTACATAACACGCGTTATTGCGCGAGCGCGCTGTCGGATTCTGTCAAAAAAAGTTCAACTAGTGTTTTTCATAGAACAATTACTTTAGACGCGTTTGCGCTGAAAACTTGGTTAACTTTTAAACTTTTTAACGCGTTGGGTACTTGCAGACAAGTAATCAGCTGACAATAAAAAGTAATAATTAGTATTGTGGTTAATTTGTTGAACTATTTATGGTTTTTAATCCAAATTTTAATATTTAAATAAGGCTAAAGCTCATCAAATTTAATTTTCATTAATTTATTTTTATGAAGAAGGAATTTTACAACCTGTAAATTAATTCAAATTTGTAGATAATTTTTCATTCTTAACTGCTGCTGGGCTCGAGCCCAGGCATTTACGGACAGGTTACCCTTACATGTTTCGATTGCAACCACTCAATCTCTTCAGAAGGGTTGCCGTTTAACACTCGCAGCCATCGAAGACTGCTGGCAGTCAATAGTCAAACATCAATCTCTAAACCAAATTGTATTTAATCTTTGGTAGATCGAAATTTGCTTTGAATGAATGATTTTACGCGTTCTTCCTCACTTCTGTTTTT
Source organism: Pollenia griseotomentosa (assembly GCA_963931875.1). Classification (NCBI taxonomy): domain Eukaryota; kingdom Metazoa; phylum Arthropoda; class Insecta; order Diptera; family Polleniidae; genus Pollenia; species Pollenia griseotomentosa. The sequence goes on along the minus strand of OZ007564.1, from coordinate 121,070,558 downwards.
TCGTACTTTTTGTCAAGAATTCTTCTTGGAGTCCAAAAGACATTTTATGTTGTTGCTTTATTTTACCAAATCAGTGAATCATGGAGGAGAAACTTATTAAAGAGTACTTATTATTATTAATTTTTTTAAATTAAATTATTATTATTTAACATACAGTTTTTATAAAAAAGTTAGGCAGGACTACAAAAACAAACAAAAAAGAGCCAATGCTTAGAATTCTATAAGCAAAGTGAAAATTTTTCCATTTAAAAATAAAACAGCTGTCAGAAAATCTTTTATAAAGCGCGTTGTGTAACTTGCAATTTTTCACTGAAATTGCGCTAAAGTTTTTAAACGCACGATACTCGTCGACAAACTAACGCGTGTTTTGTACTTCTTTATACCTTTAAATATTCTCAAAATGGTGTTTTATTTAAAACTTGAAATAATCGTTTCTTTTATATTAAAAGATAACGGCTTCAGTTGTAAAATCAGGTTTTAATAATGAAATGTTTTCGTTTTTTTAGTTTTCTAAACATTCATCAATCATTAAATTTTTTTTTATTATTTTTGTTCAAAATTTGTTGACATAATATTGTTTATATTATTTAACAAATTTCAACTTTTTATATTAAAAATAATAGAAAGAAAGTATAGTCGGCCAAGCCCGACCATTTAATACCCACACCACAGTTTTTAAAGACAAAATTTCGAAGCTTTACCATATCTGAGACCCATGTTCAATCGTAGACCGGGAAAAACCAAATAATGTTTTGATGTTACGATTTATATAAAAGATCTTTATGCCGAATATTATCTAAATACATATGAACATCTATATGAATTTTTGTTGTCTTAAAGCGATTTTGTAGGTGTTCAAAACTTTGCCAAGACATAGTAGCTACCCTGCGGGAAATTTGTGTCAATTGGTCCAACAGACTAGTCCTGGGACTTGTGAAAATAGAACAAGTACAAAAAGAAAAGACTCATGACCAGTGAAAGAAGAACCAATCCCTTAACTAGTTTATGAAGAACAAAAAAGTAGAAAAAGTAATGAATTTCAGTACAGTCTTCACCGGTGCTGTGACCCATTTTTTGGTACTTTCTAAAATTTGGTTCTTGAATTTAGTTTTAGGACTTGTTTTATTGAAATAATATTATATTTTAGTACTATATTTTAGTAACTGACACTAAATATGTTCATGGAGAATAGACCTGTGACTGGTCAAATGGTGTCAATTGACCCCCTCCAATGACAACCCCATGTAAAAGTGATAGGTCTTATTCATATAAAGTGTTAGAACTAGAACTAGAACTCTACCACCAAAGACCTATCACGGGACTACTTCGGTGTCAGTTCGCTTCCCTCTAGGGTAACTACTATTAAATTAAGCGACGATTTCAATACCAACATTTATAAGAAAGTTATGGGGTTTAAAGCTATTGTCGGAAGTGGTTTTTTTTTAATGGGGGCTGTAGTCAAATATAAACAAACATGGATTAATCAAAACTTTTTTAAGAAGATTTATGTCGCAATCAAATATTTTTGGAGCAAATTTAAACTAAACACCAACATAATAAAGGGTGTTTTTTTGGAGTGATATAACTTTGAGTTGGCATCACTGCTTTATTTGACCACCCATTTAACAGCTGATAGTTGCTTTTTGTTCAGTTCGCTTTGTAATTTCATTATGGATTGACTTACACCAGAGCAACGCGTGCATATTGTGGAAATTTTTAATCAAAATAATTCGGCGAATGGGCTGAAGCACAAATTGATATTGATTTTGAATTTCCATTCAAAATTTTATTTTCCGATGAAGCCCATTTCTGGTTGAACGGGTACGTAAATAGGCAAAATTTTCGTTTTTGTCGAAACACCATTACATCCACAGAAAATTACTGTTTGGTGCGCTTTATGGGCTGGCGAAGTAATTGGCACATACGTCTTAAAAAACGATGATGGCCAGAATGCGAAAAGTTGTTAAAAATTGGTGTTCCAGATTACGCCTTCTACGCGCCAAACGTGGCCGAAATCATATTTAAACATTAATGTCATAAAATTTTCTATCCAATAAAGACGTTTACATTGATATCAAAAATATATTACTATGTTTTATTATGATTTCAACTTGTATCACTCTATAAAAAACATCCATTAAGATAGTGTATGTGTGCAAAGACACTATTTCGGAAAGTTGTAAACTTATGGACAGATCCCACCATTTTAGATCGACTAAAAAAGTGATTCTAAGTCGATCGGTATGCTAAAAGGTAGTGTTATCCACATCAGCACAAACCCCTTTCCACTATAATGTTTGTTTACCATTGATTTATTTATTGATTAAATATTACAAATACAATTACAAATTATATTCTAATTAAGTTTACCCAGCAAAAAAAGTAGACCTTGACTCCGTTGAACTGAAACAGCCAGTTTTTAGTGTGGGAATCGAACCCGCAACCCTCTCACTGATAGACCAACTCTTTACCAACTTGCCTATCAGGAGCACGATGTTTACTATTTAAATTGTTGTCACTGTCCGAAAAACTTACAGGGGTTTTTGATTGAAAATTATTTACGCCCAAAAATTAGTTCAATAAGAAAAACAACTTATAACTTCCTTGTCGAAAACAATTAATTAAAAAAAAAGAAAACAATATAAACTGTTATAATTTTTTTAATCTCCAAAAAAATTGGTGTTTAAAAATTGAAACATTCTTAAACAGGTGCTAATGTTAAGGTTTATTAAAAAAACCATAAATATTGCAATTGTTTTCTTAACAAATTTCAATTTGTTATGGCTATCAGAAATATTTGTTTTGTTAAGTTTAAAAATAATGGCCTTAAAATGCTACAATCATACACACTTAAGTTAAAATTATGTTTTTACATTTATCAGCTTTTGTCTCATTTGAAAACCATTTGAACCTCATTAATATAAATATTATTTAAATTTTTTTTCTACAGAACTTTCTTCTTTCTTTTAAAAACCTACAATAAAAAATTCTTTTGTTTTGACAAAAAAAAAATTCAAAAAAATGTCTTGTTTAGAATTTTTGTTAACAATAATTTGTTTTCAAAACATCTAACTACAGTTAGTTCGATTAACTGTATTTTAAAGCAATGTTCTAACTTATCTTTACGTTTCAGGGGTTTTCCCCCAAGGATTCCCAACTCGGGACTTCCTAATTCAATTGTTTTTCTTTTAACGTTTTTTTTTTAACATAGCGTTTACATTTGACAGTACTGACAAGACAGTAAGAAAATACATATTAGTTGCCAAAAACACTGCTAACTGTCTTCGTGACGTAGGCGTCCAGACAGTAGTTAAGACAGTTCACTTTGAAATATATGTAAAACGTGAATGTTGCAGTTAAAGTTCAGCTAAACGTGTTTTATATGAACCAAACAAACTAAAAAACAGCCTAAAATAACTATATTTTGTAAAAAAAAAACATAACACTTAACTAAAACATAAAAAATCAAAGCAAAATATATTTATTTTTTTACGATTTTTTTCCTTTTGCTAATAAAACTTCAGATTACTATTATAAAATGACAAATCACTGTCCAATTTTACTGTCTGCAAAATTTGCTAGACAGTAGACAAGACAGTTGGAAAAGTGTGCATGTATTAGTAAAAAAGTTTGCATGTATTGCTACTGTCTTGCCAGTACTGGCAAATGTAAACGCTATGTAAATTTTAAAAATAAAGATAATGAATACCGTAATATACATTAAGACAAAACTTATTTCGTCTACATTTTACTAAAAGAGAAAATCCAAAGAAAATTCGGATGAAATTTGGTAGAAGAATAGCATATGGCCCAGTATCAAATATAGGGTACTTTTTAAGAAAGAAATCGGGGAAAAATTGGTACTTTGGTAGTTTTTTCCATTTGATAAAATTGGTAAGCAGATAGCATATAGTCAGAATTAGAATACAGGGTACTTTTTAAGGGATAAAATTGGTACTTTTTAAGGGGTAAAAACGGGATAAAATTAGTACTTTTTCTCTCTTCGATATATTTAATATACATATAGATTATAGCCTCCATTAGACTATGTACAGTGTATTTTATAGGGACCTTAAATGAGGAATGCTGGTACTTTTGGTACTCCTTTATCTTTTGTACTTTTCCTCTTTTCAAAAAATATCGTGTAGTGGTAATATAAAGCCCAGGTTAAAATATAAGGTACTTTTTACCATACAAATATTGCGGTTTAATAAAATTCTTTAATTTGGCCCTGCAGCGCATAGGATGCTCCTAGCTGGGTCAAATGTATGACCAACCCCACTCTATTATTTATTATGGAATTTCGGGTGTTTTTAGTAATTTCAATAAGCTAAACCGTTTTGGCAGCCTCCTCCATTTTCGAAATAACGGTATATCTTGAAAACAAGAGCTAACCTAAAAAAAACGTTAGCACTGGATACAGCGTGCCCGAATTAGGTTAAAACGCTAAGTGCCCGGCTTGTCTGTTTTTTTGCAACTAGCACAGAGTACTTATTGCTCAAAATTACAATATTTTAATTCTTTTCTAAGACTATTTTTTAAAGGCTGCGAAAGAAAAAAAAATCATATATAAAAAAAAACACCTTCTTCAAAGATTCAGGATATTTAAAGAACAGTTTGAGGTACAATATAAAAAAATCAGCCAAATAAAAAACTAGGTTTTTGACTTAGTCCGTTTTTAAAATTTTATATTTTGCAGATTTTATATTTTTCAAAAAAAGTGCCCAAAGTGTTCTCTTTAAAATGACATTAAAATTATCTTCGTATGTAAAGTAGTTTTCGAGATATTGAAGAAATAAGCTCAACACATTTGGCTAATTCGGCGAAATTATGACATTTTGAATATGACATAACATTTAATAAAAAATTTTTTTTAATTTTTTTATTTTAATATATCTGCCTGATAGGATAAAAGGAACCTTCTCACCAAATTTCATTATAATCGATAGCGGTCGTGTCCCACTCTTGGTCGATTTGACATGGGATTACCCAAATAGAATTTTGTTTTCCTAAGATCGCGAATAGTTGCAGATCTTAAAAAGCTTATTTGCAAAATAAGCGCTTAAATCTTTATTCTATTGTTATTATTAATTGCAATAGTATTTTGGAATACTTCTGCTTGACAATCTATTACAAGGTTGCGAATCACTTTTATATTGATCAACATACAACGACATTCACCCATATAGGGAATAAAATTTATATCGAAATTCGTCCCCTTCAAATTCGGAACTTTTTTCCGAAATTGTTTAAATTGTTTTCCGCCTTCTTGAAGAAAAAGTCCGGGGAGTAAACCCTGATAAATATGTACGTAAAAAATATTCTAATTTTAAATTAACTATGTCAACATTAACAATAAATTTATCAAAAACAAGTTTATTTAACTAGAATTCCTAAGTAGGAGTTCAAGTTTCTTACAGTTTAGTTTTTTTGTTTAGTTTTGAAAATTTATTAAAAAAAAAAAACTGGCCATATTTCTGACTTGTAACAGTTTACTACAACTTCAGATTTATTTATTTTTTGTTTTAATTCAAAACACTTGTTGTTAACACTTTTTAAGTACAAGTACTCGCACATTTAATATTTAAATACCATTGCGAGAGTTCAGCAAATGATTAGCAAATTAGTCAGGCTTTAATAAAAGCAACTAAAATTAAAAACACTTGTTTGTGTTCATAACACTTTAACTTGAGCTACAACTGAGAATTACAAATGCTGACATGACTCTGAACTTGTCTTTAATGAGATTCTTTACAACCTTAAAAAACAAATACAAAAATCTTTTTAGCTTTAAAAATAATGAAACAAAGAAAGACAGACAGACAGACAGCAACAAAAAAAATAAAAATTAACAATAATATATTGTATTCGGTTAAGCCGAATCTTTGATACCCTTTATCAAGAACTAGAAAAAAATGTTTATTTGAAATTTAGGAACTTGGCTTTTGATTTCATCTATCTTTAACCATTTAAACTTAAAAATATAAGTTTTTATTATATGAAACTCTTTTGTGACTATCTATTTATTTGAAACGATTTTATATTGAACCTAAGAAAAGTTATCGAGCGGTCTTTACAAAAGTTTAAAGTTATATAAAACTGAACTTGTTAAAGTTTCATGGCAATATAATTTTTCGTTTTTTTTAGATGTAGAGTGGAATAACTTATGGCCGGACACCAAAGGGACCCCAAAAATGAATTCGTAAAAGCGGATTGTCCTCTGAACAGAACTCAATGTTTTGGTTTAGAGCAGCGTTCAAAAGAAACAGGTTCAAGAAACAGTTTTAGTTGAAAGAAGTTGTCCTCTTAGGACAGTTGTTTGTAAAGGGGGATTATACTGTACTTGTTTTAGGTGTATTAAAGTATTTTCGGGGGCAGTCCTTATATAGCCCCCATGGAAAACTGTAAACCAATCTTCCTAGAGTTTGATATTATAACTTCTAGTCGTTAAAAACTTATTTGAGTCCAATTTATTGCCAAACGCATTTCTCGTTACACAGAAAAAAATCTCTCCAATTTTTTTTTTAAATTAAAACTTAATCAAAAATAAAAATAAATTAACCAAAATTAAAAATGAATTGAACGTTTACCTTTATCAACAAAATTTTTGCGGAAATTATTTTTAATATCACAATATATTAGAATGATACTCTGTACTGGTGCAAATTTAATTAATTTTATAAATTATATCACAAATTTTGTAATTGAAATCCACTTTTATTTTTTTCCTGTGTACGATTTCAGACGTAATTAAGTGTTTATAGATAGTGGGTCTCATATAGAACCCATGGTTTAATTTGGACCGATCATCTAAAAATAGAAAAAGTGCGAATTTTGATCACACAGAATTAAATAGGTAACATTATTGATATTCATCACTTTCAGGCGAAATTTAGTTTCGAGTGGGCCTTCTGCCCTCTCTTTTGGCCTGCACAATTATTGCCGAAATGGGGTAATTTTTCTGCACTTTTCTGCACAAGTTTTTCGAAAAAGAGAGTGTTGTTAATAGACGAACATAAAAATGAGACTGGCTTTATCCACTCCGTGTTCCTCTAGGCGTTACATTCGAAGTGGCATACTCAACATGCCTTCATTTCCCATTTATGGTGGTGTAGGTTATAAAAAAAACAGTGTCATTTGTAAAAGTGTAAATGCTCAACTAAATGGCTTTAGTTAATAACACATGAGCTTATTAAATACAACTTGTTTTTGGCTTAACCATAAAACTACAGGAAAAATTAATGGCCGAAGACAATAATAGAAGATTCATTAAAGTTCTTATTCCCCATTTGTTTTATAGTTTGTTTAGATTTCTGAAGAAAGTTGAACTGTCTGCGTGCATAAAAGTTCTTTTTAGAAATTTAACAAGTTTCACAAAGAAAAAAGAACAAATTGTTTAACACAGGTACTATAAAAAAATGTAATATTATTGTTTCGAATTCAGGGTACGCTCAGCCCAGCTGGTCGTTTTATACCCACACCACAATAGTGAAGAGGGTAATTATGTGTTTGGGCTGATGTTTGTAGCACCTTAAAATATTGGGCCTTTAGGTATACCGACATATTTTAACCTTGTGCTTATTAAATTTGCTACATAGGTTTTAATTGGCACAAGGACCAAGCCTGGTTCGAATGTTGAGAATTGGTCCATAATTTCACATAGCACTTATACAAGCTTCTTTCCGGAAGAGAATCTTTGCACCCATAAGCTATCTTATAATGTTGGTATTTAGATTAAATTAGGTCCAAACTTATTTTATTTCAATCTTAATTCATCCTATTAAATTTTATTGAAATCGGTCTATATTTGGTCATAGCTCCCATACAAATATTACCCCGGAAAATAACCATAACTTCCTTATAAATGTTGTTATTGCCACACAAATTGGCGATAATAACTTTTATGATAGCTTGTAACTTTGTCATTTCAAAATGTTGTGCTGGAAGGTCCAAAAATTTACCATGGGTCAAATATTAACCTCTTTCCTAAAATCACTTAAAGGAAAACAAATCTCATGTTAATGAATATATCTAAATAATATTCGGCACAAAGATCTTTTGCCTGAATCCTAACCTCAAACCAAACTTTTGTTTTGGCAATCATGGAAGACAATTGGTCCCAAATGAGTTACACTCTCGCAAATTTGTTTTAAATACTGTGGTGAAGGGTATCATATGGTTGTTCTTGACCGGCTATACATTATTGCTTCTTTATATATTGACCTAGTTATTACAAATGTGTATCAAGGCGAATTCATGTAAACGGCGGTGGCGATACTACAACAATTGCAACACAACATTGTATTTTATTTGTTGCTTTCGTTGGTCGATATGTCAAAATCATAAGCAACTTGTGACATTCCTCAGCTGTGCTTTCAATGCCAACTGAAAAATAAATTCGCCTTGAATGTGCCTAGATCAAATTTATTCCTTAAATCAAAGTTTGTAAATTATTTGTAATTATTTTGCTTTATTGAAGAAAATTCTCTTTTTTTTTGTAGACCTAAATCAACTTTTCCCCCCATTAAAAATTAGGAATTGCCATTTAGGGATTTTCGAATTTATCTTCATTTTTACAAGGTCTTAAAAAAACTGTTTGCTGGTATATTATTTAAATGTCTTGATTTCTTTGTCTCTTCAAATAATTGTCAATTATAACAAAAATATGTCAAATATTTGTTTTGTTTACATTAAACCAAAAATATTTGAAAATTTTATTTAAAAATTTAATTTTTAAAATGTTTAGCTTAAATTTACTAAAACGACAAGCCCGCAGACAATTCAAAACCTCCAGTAAGTCTCAATATTACAATTCATTTTTACTTAAACAAGAAGGTATTTCATAAAAATTCTTTGCCAACAGACTTCATGCAAACACGCTTCAAAGCAAAATTTAAGGATGGTGGGGAACATGCCACTTTCAACGACATGCCCATACCTCAGGGATCTTGGAAAGAAAACCATGCACGTACACAAAATCGTTATTTGATGACACTTTTAAGTGGTATCGCTTCACTTATTGGTAGTATAATATTGGTAAGTAGATGTAGACACGGAATTGGGGAAAAGTGGAATGTATTTGTGTCTTTCTTTCAAGGTGGCCAAATCGGGTAAAATGGAATTAAATTATAATGTACCCGATTATCCATATGAAGAAGAGGAGTAAGATATCAGCGTTTAAATTTTTAAAATGTGTACATTTGTTTTTATATGTTCATGAATTATTTGAAATATTTTTGGAACCCGTTCCCCTATTAAAATCATTTTCTTTTAAATAATAAAATTAGAACTTTTAAAGTAAATTTAGCAATTTATTCTCTCGGTGTTGCTATTTATTGTTAAGTTAAGAATACTCTTAAATTTGCTCTTCCATTTTGGTTAGGAAAAAAACCCCCTAATTTGCATTTCAAATTTATGAATTTAAGAACAGTTTTCTATATAATAACTCCCAACATACCAAAATGTTCGCATAAATTTCTAAATAAATCCCAACTCAAATAATGTGTCAACTAAATGCCTAAACGCCTGAGTAACTTCTTCAAAAACAAAACCCTTTTTTGCACAATAAATAATAGATGCCATTCTATTTTAAAATATTTCTAGTAAAAACTTAAAATTTTTCTATAGAATGAATGAATGGAAATGCTAAAGTTAATCAAAGTTGTTGTTGTTCATGTTTAATGTGTATTAAAATCATAGTAATTTGTTGCCTGAAACATTGCTGTACATTCAAGCGTTACAAACAACAACGACAACAACAACAAAAATGTAACATTTTACGCTTGATTACATGTTTTTGTAAACCCACATTTTAACCGGAGAGCAACAAATACTTGAAGCTACACCAGCAACAACAGCAGCAACAAATATAAAAATAAACAACTGACATAGTCATCATACCCCACTACCATCAACTTTCATACTCATCATCTACATCCTGTGGCGGTACACACAAAAAAAAAGAAAAGAAAAAACTCAGCACAGCTTAACAAAAACAAACCATGAGGCATCATTTTAATGTGGCAAAACTGTAACAAAAAACACAGGAGTTGTAAGTAGTAACATGTACCCCAAGAGGGTGTTAAGACTTCTTAAGCTACTGGTTTACAGCACATGAACCAAACAAAAGCTTTTTTTAACTTGCTAAAGCATATGATTCCAAGCCAAAATGACAGTGTCAGAGCAACAGGTGTTTTCCTCTCTCTTACATACCAAAAGATACATCAGACACTTTTTTCATAAAAAAACATCTACTTTCTTATCGAGGGAGTTAAAAGAATGGGTTCTTTTATACTAGGAACTTAGAAGAAAAGCTTTAAAAATCTTTTGTTGAAGTTTAGCAAGTTTTCTTTCCAAGCACCGAGTAGAACCGAAGAGTCACGAGACAAAAGATATTTTTCTCTACACGATCTGTTTCATTTGTTAAAAGTTGCCTTATTTCATTACTTTTTGCTTTAGATTTTAAGGCGCAATAAAATTAACACAACTGTTTTCAAATGAGATTTATTTATAAATAAACCACAAAATAAGTAAATAATATTGAAGTAAGTAAATAATATCAGCTAGCAAAACAAGAATTTTAAACGTCGTTTTTGAATAAGATTTCTTTAAAAAAAGAACTTTATGACAAATATTATACAAATAGTTCTCTATTAAACGGAATTTTACAACAAAAATTATAAAAACTAGATTAAAAGCGTATTAAAAACAACTTCCAAATTCTTGCGTTTTGCGTTTTCGATTTCCAGAACACCCCTGATTATTAAATAAATATGTTTCGAAAAAGCATTTTTTTGGTTGAATAAATATTTTTTTTGTTAAATATCGTTCATTATTGTTAGTTTTGTTTTGATCACAAAATTTGTGTGGAATGCTTGCTTTTACGCAGTTTACCAGTTCTCTACCATATAATGTTTTCTATCTCTTTCTTAGAGAGCTGCCACAACAACTGCTTTTCTATTTTTTCCAAATTGATATTCTTAGTCTCTGTTATACTTTGTGGACCTATTTCAGAGTTTTTCAGGAAAAATTTGGATTTTAAGTAAAAATACGAATAAAATTACAGATTGTAAATAAACACACATTGTATTAAAAAAAATAAGGTTAATTAGAATTAACACGAGATTTTAGTGAAAATACATAATTTTAGTAAAAATTTTAAAATTTCAGCGAAAAAATTTAATTTTCAGTGAAAATATAAATTTTCCTTAAGATTTAAGTGGAAATATGTGTTTTCATATAAATATTGATATTTAGCGAAAACGTCGATTTTTAATGGAAAATATCGATTTTAAGTGGAAATATAAGTTTTTAGTGAAAATATTGATTTTTAATAAAAAAAAAATACTAATTTTAATGAAAATTTTGAAATATGTACATGTATAAATATTATAAATTATAAAATTTCAGTGAAAATATAATCTTTTAGTGGAAATAGAAATCTTTTGTGATAATTTTAACTTTTAGTGAAAATATAAATTTTTAGTGAAAACAAAAATTTTCTGTGAAAACATGAATATTCAGTAAAAATATAAATTTTCAGTGAAAATATAAATGGAAATTGATTATTAGTGAAAAAAAAAAAAATTTTTTTTGGAAAATATTAATAATACATATATATTAATATTAAAATATTAATTAAAAAGAATATCGAATTTAGTAAAAATATCGATTTTCGATAATTGTATAAACTTTCAGTCAAAATATCGATTTGCAGTGAAAAAGTCGATTTTAAATGAAAAATGTCGATTTAGTGAAAATATAAATTTTCCAAAAAAATCGATTTTCAGTAAGAATATCGAATTTAGTTGAAATTTTTAATATAAAGTGAAATCATAAATTTTTAGTGAAAACATACATTTTCTGTGAAAACATGAATTTTCAGTAAAAATATAAATTTTTAGTGAAAATATAAATGGAAATTGATTTTCAGTGAAAAAAATCGATTTTTAGTGCAATTTTTTGGAAAATATTAATTTTCAAACACATCGGTTTTTTCAGTAAAAATATATCGAGAATATCGAGTTTAGTAAAAATATCGATTTTCGATAAAAGCTTATATTTTCAGTCCAAATATCGGTTTCCAGCAAAAAAAGTCGATTTTAATTTGAAAATGTCGATTTTTAGTGAAAATATAAATTTTCAAGAAAAATATCGATTTTTAGTGAAAATATAAATTTTCAAAAAAATATCGATTTTTAGCAAAAAATTGATTTCCATTAAGAATATTGTGTTAAGTTGAAAAAGGGTTTCCAGTAAAAATATCGATTTTCGGAAAAAATAAAGATATTTAGTAAAAGAATCGATTTTTAGTCAACATATCGAACTTCAGTAAAGACATCTTTATTCAGTGAAAACTTAGGTTTTTCGTGAATTCATCGATTAAAAACACCGATTTTTTTCGAAAACATCGACTGTGCGTCAACGTTGTAACACGAACAGTAGCGTGTGTTAACTCTCTTGTTTAATAAAACCCACATAAAAAATTAAGAAAAAGAGATACAACCGCTAGATTTGCAAAAAAAAAAAATAGCTAAATTACCATTATTTATTAGCAATGGCTGCCAACTTTACTATTAAACGCAATGTAAAAATCGGATTTTCCAATTTCAAAGCGTTGACGCCGCGCTTTTTAGGGATGCCTCATAGAAATTGTAAGCCCATGACAATCTCTGACAATTAGAAAACGCGTGCCGCTTTTGCTCAGGGTACGGCTGTAATATTCAACTTTTAGACCGGTAGTCAATCAACCTTTTCTAGAACCTAATTTCATCCCAAACTAAGTCATATTTTTTTAAACGTTTTAAAAATGTTTAAAGAGATTTGACTCTTTTCTGCATCTGATCTGATCATTAAACCCAGAAGTGTTATCATAACATGATAGTGGCAAGACAAATACAAAAAACCGCTACTAATGCCAAATCAAACATAAAAAAATAATCTTCTTTTCATACTTAAAGATATTTTACCACTTCGTATTTGAAAACAAAATCACTCAAAGACAATCTGTAACAGACAACTTGTTTTATTATGATTTTTTTCTAACCGATTTTGTTGCTGTTGTTGTTGTTGTTGTCGTTGTTCAAAACAGAAATTAACAGTTAAAATGTTGGAAAAATTATTTTGTAAAAAAGTTGATTTGATATTCTTTATTAAATAAAATAAAACTAAACTAAACACAGAGATAATGAACGTTACAGAGCCCCAACGAATAACTAAAAGAACGTAGATATCTATTGTGTAAAAAGGAAGAAGACATGTTCATTTTCTTTTTGAGATACATATTTACATTCTTGAGATTAACTCTTGTCTAGCCAAACTATGTGCTGTGATGATGCATATAGACGGCCGACCGACCAACTGAATAATGATTATGATGATGGTGGGGACCCGGCTGATGTTTGTAAGGATGTTGCTGGTGACGAGCAGCCAAATGATGAGACTACGTTCGACCGACATAAATGCTTTTGGCGGCACATTTTTTTTTATTAACTTTCACATTGTTGCAAAAGCATAACAGAATTTTATGTATAACACTGATTTTAAGTTTTAAGGCAAAACTGTGATTTTACGTTCGAATGCAGGTACGAACTGAACTGGCTTTATTAAACATACATTTACCTTTTTTTGTGCAATTAATAATTAAATTTAATTAATTGCTTTAAGATTGCAACAGTGTAGGAATCAAACAAAATGTAACCTAAAAGATCAGTTCTGATATTTAAATGTTGTAAACGAAGTCTGACAAGAAATGATGGATTGTTGGGCTGAAGTGTTAAGTTCTTTTTTTATATGGGTAATTTAAAAACCGTTGGATTTTGATATGAAATGAAGTCATTTTTCTTTGGTTAACATCTTAGCTGTGTACGGTTTAACTTGAGGGTTACACGATCAAGTTTTGCCTATCAAGTTTTAATACTCTCACACTTTTCTACCAATACACTCATACTTTTAGAAATTAAATCGAACTTGCCTTAAAAATTCTCTTTCCAGAGAGTTCTTCAATTTACGTTCAAGAAAACAGCTGATTTCAATGTAAGTGAGCAAATTTTTCGTTTGCCTTTACCTACGTCACAACTTTCAATTTTTGTTAATTTTGACAAATAGTATATGTAAAAGACTATCAATAAAATCTTGATCGTGTGGCTGCACTGTAAGGCATTTTAAAGTGACTTAGTATGAATTTTCATTCGAAAAAGTACTTCTTGTTCACCCATTACTCGCTAATGTTCTTTTGTGTGACGCAAAATTGACGGGAAATGGTTAAAGGTGTCAATTAATTGAGACAAAATAGAAAAATAAATATTTTTAGGCTTAAGAATAATTTGTTAAATTTAAAAGTTTGACAAAGTTGTGAGTGAGTTCGTATAACTGTGATATAGATTGACATGAGAACCTACACTATGGCCTGATCTCATGATGGATCTCAACCACATGGTGTGTTTATATTAAGCACTTACCAAATTCCCCTGTGTGATTGAAGGATCATTTGCAAACACAGGTAGCAACTCCGAGTGTACAATCCACCAAAAATTTTACACCCACCGGTTGTTTAGGAGTCGGAGGTTTCTAACCTGCACTGCTATTCATTAATCCAAGCAGCTTCTGTTGGAATAGCAACAACCATCCACAGATCGAATATTCCCTTGGGCTTAAGCCAACCCCACTACTTGCTCTTCGTCTGCATCTCTTCGTAAATAAAGCTGATCTTTGTTGAACCCATTTGTGAGATCATGCCGTAAAAACGCACTCCCCCATCGGACGGTGAACAACTTACTGACAACCAACACACTATCAGAAGAGCAAAGTTTCCGCAAAGGAAGCATTTTTCGCAAGATGCACACTAACGGAGAGCTCACCAATAGTCAGACCGGTGCTAGCTCACCGGGGGCTACTGACTTCCGTAGCGCTTCAGTTAAGCACTGAGGTACAACCTCGAACTCAATGGAGTCCATAGGGCTCTGTCTTTTGGAAGTTTGGCGCAACATAGGTAGCATTCACCTGATTTTAAATTGCATGAGATTCCGAAGAATGCCTATACATTCAAGCGCCGAGGTTAAGTTAATAACCAAGAGAGAATGGCCAATTGTTTCCTTTCGGAATCAGGCATAACCTCAACCTGATTTACCTTGGAGGAGACAGGAGAGATGACAGGGTGAGCATACCTGCTCGATGGCCAGGACGCTATGGCCTGGCTATAACGCTGTGACAACCCGCGTACTACTAGGTTTTGGTAGGAATCCATGCGATGACGATGTGCCTCAGTTATAATGACTAATTAGGAAGTTGTCATGTTGAGGAGGAGGATGAAACGGTGTTTCACTTTCTCTGCAAGTGCCCTGGTTTCGGTCTTGGGCTATTAGAATAAGGCATTTTAGGAGACCAGAATTGCTGTGCATGGATGCTCATCTGATATGGGACTAAGGTCGATCTCTCCGTTTTGCAGGGAGTCAAAATGGTTCGAGGCTCCAATGATATCCGGGGAATCGTCTGGTAGACACTGGCTAAATATGGTTACTAGCTCTGGGTATCACATGGTGATCTCTATTAGCACCCAAGTGAAACATCCTGGCTGTCCATTGAACCTAACCTGACTCAATTTTGACACATTGTAGGCTTAAAAGTCATAAAAACCCCTTTGAAAATTTTGAATTTCACGATGAAACATTTGCTCTAATTTTAAAGACATCTAGTGCAATTTTTTATTTCCTTTTCGGCTGTAGCGAAGATGATATCAGAAATATTCATTTGTATCTTACGATTTTTTCACTTGAAATCCAATTAAATAAATTGCAAATAACAATAACAATATTTTCAACTGTTCAAATTCCTTCATTCAAGTATAAAAGATAATCTATAAAATGCATTTAGAACACGCACTTTTAAATAATTTAAGAAGAAGATTGAAAATTTTTCTAGTAACAACAATAAACGGAGATTCAAATTTTTTTCTATAACACAAAGAAATTTATACATTTAAAAAAAAACATACGATCTCTTGAGATAAAAAAATTTAAATGAGAAAAAAAAAAGAAATGTAATAAATAAATCGCAACTCATAGCAAATGAAATAAATAAAACACTTGTTAATCGAGCTAAACTGATGATGATGATAAAGAAAAAATAAAGAAGATGATATTTGTACGTTAGTATGAACGAACATATCAACATATGAGTTCATTATATTGATAATACCCAACCCGGAGTTGCAACTGAAGAAGTGATGATCATCATCATGCTCATTTCAAAAAGATGACGCTGATGCATTGCGATTTATAGGAAGTTTATATTGTTGTTTTGATTTACCAACTTGCAACTCAAAATGCAGCTGTAAATTATTAAAATTATATAAATGATTTTCTAGTTTTTTTTTTATTTTCTTTTTTTTGTTTTTATATATTTCTTGATACTTGAATATAATTGAAAAAGATATTCTTCTTTTTTTTCAATTAAAATGCAAGCAAAATGTAGGAAATTGTAAAAAAAACATTAACTGTTAAAGAAATAATTTCCTATAGATATAGCGTCACAATTTACGCGTGTGCCATTTGGTCATGCCATAAAAAAATTAATTTTTCTATAAAGAAAAAACTACTTGAGACAGATTTTGAAAACTTTTTAAAATAATTTCAAAAGATGTTATTCAACAACAACAGTAGTCAAACTTTATTTTCATTATAGGTAGTTTTTAATCGTCATTTAGCTTTAACCCTAACTCACAATGAAAGCAACATTTTCACGGGGTTTTCACAAAAAGCACCAGCTTTTTTCACGAATAGAAACATTTTTAGTAGGAAATGCATTTGAAAAATTTTGTACCAACCAATAAAAAATAAATATTATAAATATAAAAAACTTTAATTGCTTAAAGGGTTTTCATGAAATCGCTCAAAATTGTCATTTATGCAAATGAGCAAATTCAGAGACTTGTTTTTTTTTACGTTTGTGTGATTGTAAACAATTAATGTAATTTTTTAAGAAACGTCAATACAAAACAATATTAAAATAAAAAAAAAAAAAAAATAGAACGAAAATTTTAAATTTGTTTCTGTAAAGTGAAATTTGTTTTCAAAAATGCCAAAAAAGAATCCGTTGTGTGTGATATGTTAACGCTAGAATTTTTCGTTAAAGTTATCATTATCATCATAATGACGCCGCCAATCATATTGAATCTTGGTCTCCCGTTAAAGTTTGTTCAATTTATCTCTATCTTTGGCAATTGTTCCGCAATTTCTGCAGTTCAGTTTTAACGCACTTTCCTCTACATTTCTTACCCACCGTCTGTTTTTATAAATGCATAATTGAACAGCGAAAGTTTACGAGGCAAAATTGTTAGGCAAATTTACGAAGTTTGGGTAAATGGATTTTCGTACAATTGTTGAAAGGTCACTTGTGGGTGCGTCAAAATGCACAGTTTGAACAGATTGCTATACGTTTAAGAGATATCATAAAGACCCTTATAATTGTTCCAAAAAATAAATGAAAATATATCACATATATTTCGGTTGTGAATGAAGCTTATGTGTGCAAACAGAACTGCGTCGATACCATATTTTGCATGTAATTTGACATAGAAAATTGCCATTGACAGCCGTCGTGAATTTTAATATATTTTAATTTGAGAGCGTTTTTTCTAATGTTCTCACATATAGATAAGTGATGGAAAATTGAAATATTTAGATGGTACCAAGGTATATTTACACAAGGTAAACTCGTTGGCCCATATGTTTGTCAGCTGTTTACCCATAGTTGGAACCACAACGTCAAATTGCGTGTATATGAGCCAAAATTTGTACATGTGTGCGTTAAATTGTTTTTGTTTTATATGAAGACAATTTTGACAACATGGTTCCTTTTATAGAGCAAAATGTCTACACTCCCAAATGAGTCTACCTTGTGTAAATATACCTTGGATGGTACTGACCACCAAGCAAAAGAGTACTTTTTCAACATTTTGGTACTTTTTAAAAACATTTGTTTTTTCTCAAATCTCAGCCATTTATTGACCGAGCTGGCTTAATTTCAACAGCAAAGTTCTGATGAGGACATCTAAAATTAAAATACACCAAAAAGCAGTGTTGCCATAACCTTTTGGAGCTTCGACTCCAAATAAGGTTCAGTCTCAAATACATTTACCATTAAAGTTGGAATTTCAGCGGTTGGAGGCAGAGTTAGAACCTTTTGTTGACGACCCAATGTTTAAAATGAAGAAGCATAACAAAAAGAGTACTAAAACGGACGTGGGATACCGTGGTATTTTTGAAAGGAAAAAGTACAGAAAATAGTACCATAATACTGAATTTTCCATCACGTATGTAGATACTCATTTTCTCTACACAGCTGCCATACTTTTGTTAAATTTCATACAATTTGTAAACAGAAAATGAAGAACAAAGGAAAATAAAAAGGGAAAATAATAAAATATGCTATAATTTGAAGTTACTAACGACGATTTAATGATGAGCTTGTGAATTTTTGCCTGTTGTTAAAGACTCAGTTCTGTTTGAACACTTATGGCCAGTTTCTCAATGTATCGACAAAAACTTAAGTTCGACATAAATTTATTAAAGCGATAGACTTTCCGTTAACGACTTTGCTTTTCTCAATATACCGACAAAAACATTGTTTTAAGTTGGCAACATTTCTCAATATACATTTAAAAGGTTGGAGTCAGCTGTTTGAATTTATCTTTACGGCAAATTATTAATTGGCAGATGAGTGCCGGTTAGTTTTGCAACAGAATAGAAGCAAATAAGGCATTGAGCGTTAAGCGTAACGTTTTCTAGCGCCTAACTTTTACGCTGAAACGACATCTTTAAAAAATAGCGTCAACGTTGTTTCAAGAACAGTCATCTTCAGCAAAAAAAACTAAATTTCCATTTCGTTTTGACATCAGCAGCCAACTCGACTACTGTCGAAATTGAGCTGAAGCCGAGTTTTTTGGGTTACTTCTTATATTTTGTTTAAGCATAAGAATTTCTGACGCATGACGCGATTATTTTGGTTGGACTGTTATTAATTTTTTTCTATGCCAGCTAAACAGAAAAATAACGTTTTTCCATATGACTAGTTATTATCGCATCATAATTTTTTCAGAGTTCTCTGTTGAATGAAAATAGCCTTAAAGTGCCAGGACCCCGGTAAAGGATTCTATTGGGATGCTTGTATTTGTACAAATTCTGTTTTAATTTAAATAAAACAAAGAATGTGTAAGGTATCCTCGAAATATTTTATTCGCTATAAAACATAATTCGAAAATAATAATTTTTTACTGTACTTTAGTGTTCTTTACGCTAGAAATATGGAAAACCCAACCTCTAATAGTGTTTGTGTAGTAAATACCTTAAAAACGTTTTTCTGTTTGTGATAAGACTACTGTACTAAAATACCTCATCATAAAAATGAGATCATTTCATTGCGTTCTGTTTTTCGTAAAAAAAAACAGAAACATCGTTGTGTTTGTTAAAGCACATTAATGTTCAAACCCGACATAATGATTGTTACTTTCGTGAAATTCGTTATGAACGGTATTAACACTAAAAAAAAAATATTGTTTCTAGGTGTCTGTACACAAACATTTTCAAACGTGTTTTTTTAAGATTGTCGTTCGCTTTATCGAACTACATTTAAGGAATAAGTTGAATTTTAAAAGAAATGCGCAGAAAAATTTATTGTACTGTTTTCCTTTTCCTCTTAAGTATATAAAAGTTGTGTCCTTATGCATATGCATGATATAATATGATAATATATTTTGTTAGAAATACTACTAGAGTAGCTAAAACTTTAAAGGCCTCATTTATAAAAAATATTTCATGTTTATAACAGGTTTATAAGACGGATTTTATATAAAAATTTGTTTAATTAATTAACCTTTTATAAAACTAAAATATTTTTTATGAATAAGGGGGTTAAACTTTAAAACCTTAAATATACACAATCCAAAAAAAAACTACTTTCTTAACAAGTTTTCCTATTTTAAGCATTTTAAAACTATTGAAAGTAAAAAAAAAAGAATTTTAAACAAATCTCTTTTTTCTTTCCAGGTAATTGAAGGCAATTTGGGAACTGAGCTTCTTAAAAAGTAAACATGTAAACCTTAACTTTAAAAGGTAAATTTTTAGAAACTTTTTCTGTATCTTTTTTTTAAACTTTTTAAAAATTGATTTTTTTTTTCAATTCACCCAACCTAAAAAAGAAGAGAATATTAATAAATGGCTAATAACTTAACTTAAGGCTAAACAAATAATTAAGCAACAATTTGAGAAAGAAAAACAAAAAAAAAAAAAAAACAGTAAAAGAAAAAGTTTAACACACTGAAAGTAAAGGCAAAAGAAAAACGCACAAAAAGAAGTTTTTTGAAAGACAGAAACAACAGCCAGATTTAAGAAAAAGAAAGAAAAAAACAGTCCGGTAAATAAAAAGCTTCGTTCTATAGAAAATAAAATAAAAGCGTTTTGAAAGATTTTTACTTTAAACACAAAGAACTCAAATACACAGACGGACAGACTCATACTGCATACAAAATATTTCTATTTTATGTTGATTTTATACATTAAACAGCTTTTTAAATATTGGCTAAAACTCTTCTGACTAGCACTCAATTGTTGCTGCTGCCAAGTATTTGGCTGAAGAGTAATAGCGGAACAACTGCTATAGACACAGCCAGCTACTTCATAAAGCAAGAGCAATAATTTATAACAAATAATGGTAGCTAAATGAGAACGCTCATATTGGTCAAAATGAATAAAAAAATACAGAAGAAATTTATTTCATTTCTTTGTTTATTTATGGTTTAACTCAGTTATTTTTTTTTTTTTTTTTTTTTTTATTTGAACATTTTTTAAACAATTTGTAAAATTTTACAAAAGTTTGAAGCCAACAAAATTATAAATAAATGTTTTTACAACAATAAATATTTACATTATTATATGTACATATATTTACATGTATAACGTTGTTAAAACGGCAGTGGGTCACTGTTAAACAATAATAAAAAAACAGATTAGAATTTTAAATATTAACTGCCTGGTCATCTATTTCCGAAAGAAGGCTTCGTTCACTTAACTTACATTTAAAACAAAAACAAATAATAAAATATTGTTTTTGTTTGCATGTAATTTAAGCGAACAAAGTCTTCGTTAGAAATTGAAATGAAAATTTTGCAAATTAATTTAATTAATTTATATTGTTTTCTGCCACAACTCTATTTGACTATATAAAGAAGCAGTAGTTTTTTTTTTTAAAGAAACTGCATTACAACAAAATAATTTAAATTAATTTAAAACTAGTCATGCGAATAATTATGTATAAAATAGAAGCAGAAAAACTGTTTAATCATATCGAAAAGAATACCTCGTAATAGCTACCTCTTACTTTTTGCATTACCTATTACAACAAAATGTTTTAATCTATCAAAGCTTTAACTGAACATTATTTCATTAGACAAAAATGGTTTGTGTCTCTAATAACTTTTATGGCATCTTGGTAGATAAACATCTGTCATTTATTCGCACTTATTCAACCCAATTATTAATAAAAATTCCCGGGCAGTTTTTTCGCTTCTTCAATTTTTTTTTCTATTTAAATTGTAAAAATGGGAAAAGGAAAAATACTCACGGGAAATTTTTATTTATAATTGGGCTGTGTTTTCTTTTCTAAAAAAAAAGTGGTACATTTTTTCTTTTTACAGTAAAACAAAATAATATCTTGATTTTACACTGAACAGCAATGTAGATTGAACGCAAAGTTTGTATTTATAAAGCATAGTTTACACGTTTGTACTCTGTATTATTACCTGTCAAAATCCAAGTGATATGTAAAAGTGGGTTAGTGTAAATGCAATGTGTTATAAAAATGACAAGTATTAAGAAACAAAATTTGACATCCCAAAAGACTTTAATGTTTTTTCAAAATTTTCTAAACAATAATACTTTTTATTTGAACAGGGTTGCAATCATGTTCATGTGTAATAGTGTGAATACAAACTGTAATGTTAAATTAGGTTTTTTGACAGTTGCTACAGAACTCATTAGATTTTTGTCTCACAAAATATTGTGGAATACGTAAGACTTGTTTAATACACAGAAAAAATTATTTTTCCAATTCAAACAAAAAATTTGTAGAATCAAAACATTTTTTGTCTGAAATCGGTCCTACAAACAAATTTGCATATTCAAACAATTTATTTGCATTTCGTTTATTGAAAAAAAACACTGATTTTTTCAAACAAATAATTTAACTGAATCAAACAAATAGTTTACTGAAAATCATAGGTATAACCAAAACAAAAAAGTTTTTTTTTGCACAAGCAATGACGCACGCGCACACAAGCAAGCACTGTAGAAGGTAAAGGCAAAGCAGAGCAGAGCGGCCGGCGCCTGGCTTTGAGACACATTTTTTTGTTGGAATAATTTATACACACAATGCTTTTTTTTCTTCTTCACTCACTGTTGATGTATGCTTTCCTTGGCAGCAGACCGACTCGACATGTTTATCGTCATCATTTTATTGTCGTATTTGATGTATTTAACCAAACAGTTTTAAAAAATTGAATACGGGATTTTGTTTCTTATAATGTTGTTTCTGCTATTGTTTTTCTTATAGTTGCACTTTTTTAAAGCGTCCAAAAATAGACTGTGTGTGTTTTTTGTTGTTGTTTTTATATTTCACATAAAGAAGTGTTGCTTACGATCAAATAAAAAAATACAAAAAGACGACAACATTAAAGAGCGTTAAATATTTCATACAAAATTATGAAAACTTGACACCAATAACGCGTTTATTATATTTTTGAAGAGTTGTCCACATTTTTGTTGGTTAAATAAAAATCAAACAAAAATATTGATTGAATCAGTAAAAAAATTTATAGAAATTAAAAAAATTTTCAAACAAGCGTTTGTTTGAAAATAATTCGGCAATAATTTTTTCTGTGTAGTGTAAACAATCCTCAAGCGATATTAACCACGCTTCAACCGTTGTTGTTGTAATAGCGATTGTTGCGACTTTTACCATTCAATTTTGTGTGAATTCTAATAAGCGTAAAGAACAGTGGAGGCTACTCTCTATTGCGATACGAACGCTTATTGCCAATTTGGGCCTCTCTATCACTTTCGCAACATTTTTTGAAAATGAAGCAATACTGGCAATAATTTAAATAAAAATTTAAATAAAATGATGATTTGCGAAAAGAAAATAAAAAGATGCGAAAGGCAAATGCATGCGCAGTCGCATTAAAGAGTTCCAATAACAAGATTTGGTACCATTTTCTTTCGCATCGCAATAGAGAGTAGTAATAGTCACCTGTTTAAAAATAAAAGAAGAATAAAAGTGAAATAACAACTTTCAAATCCATTCATAATTAGACGAAAACACAAGAACAAGGTAAATATGCAAAATTAATGCTTGCATATTTCTATGCACTTAATGCAGCTGCAACAAAAAAGGTTATTATCTTACCCTCAAATAAATATGGAACATATTCACCATTTATTTGTGCAACATATTTTAAAAGGAAAACGACAACTTTTCACATTTTTGGATATATTTGAAGAAAGGAACAAAAACTCGCCCGTATTATAGCATTACATGGAATATGTCTGAAAAGAAACTCCCGTTAGTGTTCGAAAGAAACAGTGATGAAAAGAAAGGCTTTTTTTGCTTCGAAAATGTAAAATTTTTCGACAAAAATACATTATTTTCGGGAAATTGTTCTGTGCATCTTTAATTTCAAATAGGGTTCAGCCGCCCTATTTGAGTTCTTACGGAAGCCAAGAGAAATCTTATGAAAAGCCTGTACAACCAGCGTAGTAAGCGCAAAAACTGAATGCTTACAGTACTCCCCGCTTAAGTGCGGATGTTGAATTAAGAAGCTGAATTTACGTGAAAGCGGAAGATTTACAGAAATCCCCGCTTAATGTTTAATTGAGCATCATTTTATCCAAACCTCGGATAACTGAACAATTGTCGCATTTACAAAATCCCGGATTAAGAAAATTTCTAAACAAACTTTCAGTTAAATGTTAAAATTATAATGAAGATCCTTTTTATTTACAATAAATTATATTTGTGGTATTATGGGAGAGTAGCTTAAGTCGGCATAAGACAAAATTGAGTTCCTGTAATTAGAAAAGATGTAAAATCTTTTTTATTTACAAATAAAATATTTATTAAATTTTTTTTTGATTATTTATAAAAATTGCTTTCAATTTATTTTGTAAATGTCTAAGTGATTCTTCCAAGAACTTAAAGCACTTCTAAATAACTATTACAATATGCATTACTTTGCCACACCATAATAATTGTCTCTTACAAAACAATATTTTTTTTTTTAATTTTTTAAAAATTAAAAATGTTTTCTGAAACTTTTAGGCCCAATTTTCAGGATAGTATTTAAATCTAAATTAAGTTAATTTTCATAAAAACTTAAATCGTATTTAAATACAGATTGATTTTTTGAGTTTTATTTTAAAAGTCGTATTTAAATAAGACAAAAGTATGGTAGCACTACTAAATACAAAAAAAAAAAAATATCATTCAAAATTATAATTATTTACAAGGTGGTCTCAAAAAACAGCTGATTGTTATTGCTTTGCCTTTTGTTGTTGTATTGTCGTGATATTGAGGCCACCTTGCTAAAATATTGCAATAGAAACTTAAATTGAAATTAAGTGTAGCTCATCGGTGAATTAAGTTTGATGTAAGTATTTAGTGAAGAAGAGAATTTTGTATTTAAAACGATTCAAAACATAAATGTGTTTTAATATCAATCCTGAAAATTGGCCATTAATACCTTAACTATTTTTTTATTAATGCTTTTTTCTTTTTAATTATAGATTTTTAATGTTTGTTTTTCAAGAGCTATCAAATTAATTTCTTTATTTCATAAATAATTTTTGAGTGTAATAAATCAAATAAATTGTTTAAGCTATTACGAGTAAATAAGTCAAAGAGAAAGTACACCTTGACCAGTATTTTGAATATTTTTTTTTTTGTATTTCATAAATACTTGTTTGTTATTTAATTAATTGCTTAGAAACATTTAATTAGTAGGCCGTATTAAGAGGCAGACAAAAACAAAATTCAAAAGCTCGTTAGCTGCCTAATTAAAACTAAACTTTTGCAAAATAAAATAAACACAACATTAATTCAAAAAGCTTTTGATAAACAAAAACTTCAAAACAAAACGTTATACTAGAAATTATAACATTTCAACGGAAAAAGTTTTTTTTTTCCACTACAAGTTTTTCTCTTTTACAAGTATTTTTTTCTTTCTTTACTTTTCTATGCAATCGATTTATTGCAATTTTGCTTGTTTTATTTTAAACTATTTCTGTAAATTATATAAAACATTTTTGTTAGAGGATTGTGTTTTTAATTTAAAAAGCGATTGCTAGAAAAAGTGAGGTTAGGGAACGACAACCAGCAGAAAACAGTTTACAATGCGAACCACATTCTTAAGTCAATAATGTGGTACTTGCAGTTAAATGAACATTCCATCATCTCATCACAACACATGCATTACAACTTTTACAGTGTTCGGATACTAGATTTACAATTATAGTGCCCGGCAGAATGGTAAAAAGCTAATCGAAATCGTGATGTAGGAGATAACAAATAAATCTCAAAATGACTCTTTAATATTCCAAATAAGATCTTTTTGGATAGTTTAATAGTTTTAAACCTTTTTTAAACAAATAAAGTTAACTGTTTCTTACACACATTACCTTGTAAGAAGTACAGGAAAATAAATCAAAGTAAGTTAAATAAAAAATTACATCAGTTCGATGACTCAGTAACATCGAAAAAAGGTTTCATTATGCAGTTTGTCATTAAATTTTGACATTGGGATTGACTTAAGTCAAAGTGAGAGAATATTATTATTTACTTATCCGAAAAACATGATTGTTTCACTTTTGATGTATTCCGCCCACAGTTCACAGAAGTTCTCTCAATTATAAGAAACCAGCAGCATGCCAGATAAGGTTTTCGCAATCATTCTACTTTAAAATTTGATGCATTTAACTTATTAATTTTAGCAAATAGAATATGGGAATTTTTTCTTCTTATTTTACTTTTTAAACATGAAAATAATGGTAATAATACACAAAATGATGCTTCGAATTGGTGTCACTAATATCATAGCATAGATGACGCATAAAATATGACAACATTGTATAATGACGTTCATCATTGGATTGATTTCACTTTTTCCCTCATTAATGCCATTTGCAATAACATTGATGTCACAATTCTGATGTTAGTGCTGCATCAATATGAAGATGCATTTTTCTATGACATTTTTAATTTCGTAAATTTCTCAAAAATCCTAATTTCTTAATCTTTGATATAACTAGTAACAATATTTTATGTTAATATATTATTCCCTAAATATTAAAAAAAAAGCTAGTTTTCAGGTCATCTTCAGAACTTTAGGGTTCTTGTAAAACACATACTCAGCGCACGTATCTACAGTATAAACGCAGGTTCGTTATAATATTTGTCTTTAACTTAACTATTCACATCAACATAATTATCATTTTCATTACTTTTTTTCTATTATAATCATCATTATCTCTGGAATTGTGTGTGAATGTGTGAATATTTATAAAAAAAAAAAAACAATTTAACTCGCTCTGTAGTAAGCAACATGTATAAAATATTAAATGCTTTCATGTCACATTTTTTTAGTTGTTAAATGAAAAAAATAAAAGCTACTACATACCTTTAAGTTTCCGCTGAAATAGACAGTTTCGGAATGAAACTTGATGTTTTTTTTCTAAATTTGATTTACAGTTGTGCGAGTAGCAGTAATATTTTTATAAAATTTTATGATTTGTAACAGAAAATAAGTTAAAAAAAAAATAAAATACTTATTTGGTCAATTTAGGTTATTTTGAAAACAAATAAATTTCATATATCGAGCCCTTACTGCAAAAATAGCTTAAGCGACATTATTTTTAATTTTCGTTTTTTATAAATAAATTTATTGGCAACACTTGCATCATCTTCTAAAATGTCATGGTCACAAAAGGTACTGTAACGATTTTAAGCGCCAACCTTCATACACATTTTGATGAATCACATATAAAAAAAAAACCTTCTCCTGCAATATTGTGATTTTGTCGCTTAAGCTTTTTTTGCGGTATTCTACACCTCCAACAAAACAATTTTTAAAGAAAACTTTAAACAAATAGAATCTGGGAATTTATTTCTCATGGTGAGGGACATTCATTATATAAATTTTCATATTTTTCGAATGTGTATTCTTAGTCAAATTACAATCCTCAAAAGCTTTTATACTTTAATGGTCTTATTCCTTCAATATTTTCCTGGAATATTTTCTATGCACTATCAGAATTTTCGTTTGTATATTTCTGTTACGAGGCCTACTTTAGCTATCCTTTGGCTAGCAATGAAGTAAATTGTAAAGAAAATTTATACTACTATTAGATACCAGCAAATTTTAAACATTATGTGATTAATTCAAACATATTATTGTCACCAACAACTATATTATGGTTGAATTAGTCATCCAACAAGAAGCCACAACCATATTATGGTTGCCTCCAAACATGCTATGTAATTACACAGAACAAATTTTCAGTAGCTTTTTATCAATTAAACAATATGTTTGACACGTATTTCAATTTAAATAATGTGATAATTAAATCAATTATTTTTTTAGTTGAAAAAAAAAAATTAAAAAATTAATTTTGATTTAATTAAATTATAAAATAAATTTTTAATTAAAATATTAATTAATTAACAAAAAAACTCAATTGATTTTTTCGCTTAAAATAATTTAAACTTGTAGAATTGTTGTTTGGGGTTTTCAAAACTTGAGCTATATTTTATTAAATCAATTAACACATTGTGTGTTATGGCATAGGTTTTTGATCATTTTATTAATTAAAATTATCATTTTTTAAGTATGTATTATTTTTTTTGTTAATACATACTAATTTTTATTTTTAAATATGTACAATATTTAAAATTCCAGCAATAAGCTTAACATACATATATCACTGAAAAAATTTTCCGATTCAATTTAAAACGAATTTTCCAACAACATTTTATTCCCTTGAATTTTTGTTTTTCCATTTATAATAAATTCAATAACCTCAACTTAGTGAAAACATAAATTTTTCTACTTAAAACAGGTGTTCTTTTATTGTAAAGCATTGAAAATGTCTTGTAACTATAAAGTACCCCCAACAAACACATTTTTTACAAGTAAATGCTTTATCTCACTGTACCAACTAAAAAAAAAGACAATAGTTAGCAGCTACAACAAAACAGACAAATAATGTGTAATATTTTGTATTACAACAACATCTTACTGTTATATTTGTGTGTATGTAACACCGAATCAAATGACAAAGTCAAATATGTGACTTGTGTCGTTGATCTCTAAAAAAAATTTATGAATGTACGAGTACTTAAAATTTTAAAAACAGAATATAGAAGTGCCGATTTGAGCTCCGAACTTTAACTGGAGTAAATTGTAATAAAAAAAAATAACTTTGGTGGAAAATGCAAGGATGGATATTTTTACGTTAAAAAAAAACTAAATTCCGAAGGTCGGGTTTTGTTGGCTTTAAGGTCTACTGTGGTTTGTGGCTTATTCGTTTAGAACTACGACTTAAGAAAACCCCACAATAAAAACAGTAACGGGGTCAAATCGCACGATCCCGCTGGCCAGCTCATGACCATACCATTCAAACGCTTGTGCACAATGTCCGTCCTGAGGTTTTTTTAAATGTGTGATTTAATAATTGTAATTATCCAACCCTGCTTCAAATGTAAATACATATGTTGATACAAAGACGTGTGGCATGTTGCACTTACTTATGTTTGCTGTTGTTCTTATTCCTAAATAATCTGTTGGATTTATTTTGTCAGGAATTATGACAAGAAGTGTTAGAAAATACATACATAAAATGTTAAGACCATCATAAACGTGAGCATAATTAAAGTGTTTGTGTTAAGGAATAGAAAGATGAAAGAGAAATCTTAAAAGAGGAAAAAAAAACTTTTTTTTTAAGTCAAAAGGCCATTCAAGCTGGGTTTTTAAAATTTCTTCAGGTTGCTCAAAAAATTAAAAAAAAAAATTTGTTACACAAAATTGTATCTATTTTTTTTTTTTAGCCATTTTTTTTAATATGTTTTCTTTTTATTAGATACTTATCATTTGTTAGTTATTATGTTTAGAATTTTATGAACTTTGAGCAGAAATAAAACATTATTTTGGGTTGATTCATTTTTGATTATAAACAACAATGACATCATGTGTCGCTGATACAACTATAAATATTAATTTATATCAAAGATTATCCCCCTGAACTAACTGTATAAATGTCAGGAAAAAAACATTTAAACCTTCATCAAAATGAAAAAAAAAAAACTTAACAAAATTTTAGTTTTACCACAAATATCCGTTGTTTGGTTGGTATTTCAACAATCTGCAAAAGTTATGTGAAAAAGTATCTTAAACAACAATTATTTTAATACCTTTTAACCCAAATACTTAAACTTCAATAGCAACTTATCATCTCTGCATACTCGTGTGTACAAATATATGATGACTACTGCTGCTTAAATGTTGCTGACATATGGGGGGCTTTTTGTTTTTAAGGCATAAAACTGACAAAATAAAGAACGCAAACTTGTACACACACAGTCCGGAAAAAGTAAAAAAAAACAAAAATAAATTGAGTAAAACATTAAACAATTTGTAAACGTTTAATGTTTTAAGAAAGTAAAATATTTTTTATGCTGTAGCCCCAGATTAAATGCACATTTATAAAAGTACATATTTGCTGGTTAACAGTGGGTTGTGAAAGTAAGTGTACGGAATGGAGAATACTATTTAAAGAGGATTTTAACTGTGAAGATTTGTAAGTAGAAAAAGTATAATAGTATAATAGTATAATAGTATAAAGTATAATATTATAATATTACAATAGTTAAATAGTATAATAGTATAAAGTATAACAGTACAATAGATTAACAGTATAATAGTATAATAGTTTAATAGTATAAAGGTATAATAGTATAATAGTATAAAGTATAATATTATAATATTATAATAGTTAAATAGTATAATAGTATAAAGTATAACAGTATAATAGAATAATAGTATAACAGTATAATAGTTTAATAGTATAAAGGTATAATAGTATAGTAGTATAATAGTATAATATCATATAAGTATAATCGTAAAATAGTATCATAGTATAATAGTATAATAGATTAAAAGTATAATAGTATAACAGTATCATAGTATAATAGTATAATAGTATAACAGTATAGTAGTATAATAGTATAATAGTATAATAGTATAATAGTATAATAGTATAATAGTATAATAGTATAATAGTATAATAGTATAATAGTATAATAGTATAATAGTATAATAGTATAATAGTATAATAGTATAATAGTATAATAGTATAATAGTATAATAGTATAATAGTATAATAGTATAATAGTATAATAGTATAATAGTATAATAGTATAATAGTATAATAGTATAAAAGTATAATAGTATAATAGCATAATAGTATAATAGTATATTAGTATAATAGCATAATAGTTTAATAGTATAACAGCATAAAATTATAATAGTATAATAAAATTATAATATAAATCTCTTAGTATTCTTGCAATTAAATTAATAAAATGTATTTTTAAAGATAAAGTTGTTGGCAATAGTAATATTTAATAATTTTACTTGTAAATGCAAGTGTACCAATATTTATGCCTAAATTTTTGAATTGTAAAGTAAAAGCTATCGGTAGCAACTAGGTATTAATTTATTTTATTTTGCAAAGAAAAGCTACAATTAACTATGTATTTATTAACAAGAAGTAAAAAATAAAAAATAAACATTTGCAGCAAGTTTAAAACAATTAAAAGTCATTATAATTTTCCTTTTCTTTAAATTACCTGAACAACATTGAAAACCATAAACAAAAAAAAAAAAAAAAAAAACACTTAAACAATTGCCGTTGCAATTGGAAATATAAACATTTTTTCTTGCTGTTGTAGCTGTCTACCTTTCCCCCGGAAGCTAAAGACTTAAATTGTGTACAAAAGAAATATATAAATTTCCTTAAAATGTCCTGGGCAAACAAAAAAAAAAAAAAAAAAAAACAAACAATTGCAATTTGAAATTCACTTCTTAAAAGTCTCCAGGGGAGCCCATTTATTAGGCAATACAACTTTCATTTACAACAGAAACTTTAAGGAAAATAACAAAAAAGAAAGAAACTCTTTTGTAAATAAAATTTGTTACAACGAAAAAAAAAACAAAAAATAAAACTAAAAAACTCCTAAACTCATTTGTAATTCAATTCACTTTATTTCTAAAACTAAATAGATATTAAAGCTTATCGTCATTTCATTTTCATTTAAAATTTAATTTTATTTTCTTTTTTTGCCTTAATTTTTTGTGTGAAGTGTTTTAATGAGTTTTAATTTGATTAATGATAAATAGAACAGAAAACACAGACACAAAACTGTTTGAGTTGGCTGTTAATTTCTTTCTTTTTTTTTGCTGCTCTGCTATTTGTGGTTGTTAATGCTACTGCGGCTATTTTAGCTGCTGCTTCTGCTGCAACTGTTAATAGAGTGATAGAGTGTATTTAATTTAATGATCTTGATCCACAGCTTCGATAATGTTAATAACTTTCATTTAAACGCGGACACAACACACGATTTGAGAAATGGTTTTATTAAACTGATTCTTTCTTTCATTTTTATCCACCTCTATGTCTTTTTAATTACTAGCTTTAATTGTCATCTAAATAAAGTCTTTACATTGAAAATGGTTTTTAAATGACCATAAAAAAGGCATTCTTTTTTGCTTTTCATCATTAAATAAATAGAACTTGATTTAAACATAAATCTTAATCGGAGACAGTTTAAAAATTTCTAAACAAATTCTCGGAATTGTGAAATAATTCTTATTATTTATCATATATTTTTTTAATTTTTAAAATACGAAATTGATTTGGAAATACTGAATCCGTCAGCAATAAGTAATATTTTACGACACCTAGATGTGGGTATTAAAGACATTTGTAAAGATTATGTAATATTTATTGAGTTGGATGGAATAATAAAGTCCCCTAATAATGATAACTTTTTAAGATATCGCTCGATATCTGAAACTAAAGAGTTTGCCATCGAATCTGATTAAAGTTTAGCAGATGATTATATTTTGGAAGAAGATAATGTGGATCTTAATAAAAGCAAAACAATACCAAGTACATATTACAAATTTTAAAATCTCTTATACAAACTGTATAAACTTAAAAGATGATTTCAGGTATTTAGATAAGACAAAGTAAATATGGGAAAAAACTGCGAAATCGTTTAAATCCCATCGCTATCATTCACATCTACTTTAAGTGAAAGGGTGTTGTCAACGTCAAGTTTTATTGATGTGATTAAAATCTCTTCAATTTACATTTTTCAATTAGCATATTTTTTACATACTATTTTTTTTTTTTTAAGTTTTATAACTGCATTTTTGTTGTATAGCTTTTTTCAGTTTATTAATATAAAGGTATCAAATTATTTGAATTATTCGAGATATTCGATCAATTTAGCACCCATACTCGATTAATCGAGGAATATGAAACATCCAAAATGGATTAATTCCTTACTCGAACAAATCCAAAAGTCAAATAATTGAATACTTTTGAAGTTACTCCGTGTCAAACTCCATAAAAAACATTTGATAACCAGCATAACTTTCTGTGTGGTAAACTGTATGAATGCGCCTTGATTTAAAGTCCTCAAGAAAAATAGAAATAATTTTAAAATTTAAACTTTAAATATAAATCAACTTGGTCTGTTGGTTTTCGTTATAATAAAATTTACTTTTTATACCTTTTTGCTGTCATTGTCAACAATTTTCAAGCGTTTTTTCACAGTTTATTTCTCTAGTTTATTTCAAACTATTTGCTTGAGTTTAAAAGTGTTAATAAGTACTATTTATACTTAAAAAAATGTTTGTAGAATAATAATATATCAGATGATTATGTATTCATTTACTTTAGTTTTTATTAAAAGCTTTAGAAAAATCACTAGTGGAACAAAAAATCTCAAAAGGGGAAAAAATCTGAAACTTAACCGCCATTAACTTTTATTTTAAGTGGTTTAAGTCTGCTTAAAACTCAAGTTCTCAATAATATCATTTTTAATTTTTTTGTTAAATATTTTTTGAAAAATAACAGACTGGCACTGATTTAATTAAAGATTGATTGATAATAAGAAAACCCTGCGGGTTTTATAAGAAAAAAAAAAACACCAAATAATAATTGAAACTCAATAAATAAAACAAAATAAACTCATTTTATTTCAATTTACTTTTAAATAATAATTCACATTTTTATTATTTGTGATTTCTTTAGACTTCAGTTAAAACAAAAATGAATCTAATTTGAAAGTGAAAAAAAAAATATTTTTTAACTCACGATTGTAAGTGGTTGGTTGGAACTTCCGTTTGCAGTTTGTAGTTGCCTGTATTACAACTATAAAATAAAAAAATTAATAAAAAAAAATTTAACCTGATATAAAAATAAAATTAACCATACAATCACGTTTATTTTTATTAAATAAAAATAAACAGGGTGTGCACGAAGTTGAGCATTTAGGATAAATCAACGAAGAGTAAAATCCTTAGAGATTTTATTTTAAGACTTTTAAAATAAGATGAGATGAGCTTTACCTTGCTCCACTATTTCCCTTCATTCTTCTCTGTTTTTGGCTATTTGTTGCCAGTAGTGGATTCACATATGTAAGTCGTAGGTCTTTTCCATCTGGTTCTTGGCCGTCCACATCATCTAGAGCATTTTATGTCATAGTAGATCGTCGTAAACTTTTACCGTTCAGCCTTTGTGTGTTTCATAATGTCCTCTTATTCACATTAGTTCGTTAGTTACTACATAGAAAAACTTCTCGCAAATTTTTTTTTTAATTAAACTACTAATTTAAAATAAAAGCAGTTTTTATTAAAAATTAAATCAAGTTAATTAAATTTACTTATAACTGCAGAAAATGTTGTTAATATCAAAAAATATTTAATTGATAGTATTAATTTGTTTACTGGTTCAAATTTGATTAATTTTTTAATTGAAATCTATTTTTTTATTCTGTGTATAAGAGTCTCATTTTGGGCTAAAAATTATAAAATTTGTAATTTTTTAACTAATAAATAGATCAAAATAATTCTTGAAAGACCCTTAAATATTTCTTATTTATCCAACTGTTTTTTCTGCCCTTGTCTCTTTTTTTTTTTTGATACGCAGGAGTTCTGAAATCCTCGAAAGATACATTCAGGCGGTACTACGTACATTGTATTACAATGTCCTCTCCTTCACACAGTTCGAGGAGTTCGTTATTGCCCTTTCGGATATAGACACTATAAGAGTCTCGCGTTGGTCTAAAATTGTAACATTTGTGGTGAAATTAATTTTTAAACCAACCAAAAGATAAAAAAAAACAATTCCTGAAAGACCCTAAAGTATTTAAAGTCCTCATCTGTCCAACTGCTATTCAAGCCGAAATTGCCATTTGGTATTACTTCGCGGAGGTGTTTATCCTGGGCTGTACTCCAAGTCATTTTACCATATTTATGGCTCTTTCTGCTTTGTAGAGGGTTTTAGTAAAATGCAATAACTGGTTGACGAACTCTATAAAATTTTCTACTGTACGTCAATTTTACAACGATCCAAGCATGAATGCGAGCTGTCAGGTTCTGCCTACTAATGGCTTTGCTGTATTTTTCTTGTTAATCTGTCTGTTTATTTATCTATTTATATGTCTGTACCTTAAAATTTATGTCTGTTTTTCTCCCCCTGGGGTTTGTAGGGATCATATTTCACCTTTTGTTGTTACATCCCTCGGGGCATAATCAGGTGCAGCCAATACCTGAGATTCGGCAAAAATCCCAAATTGATAGATCTCAAGAGGTCTTTACAATCTCTTATGATCGCGGCTGTTCAGTGATCTTATCTGGTTCTACGGGAGTCCGTACAATGTACTAAGACACACCTTCCTGCTCAAACCCGTTTTATCCGCGGGAAATGCTTTCTGTCTTTAAAAAATATTGTCTTTGCGGAGATTTCGCCTTTCCGTTGAGAGGATACTATCGGGGATCACGTTGTGGCTTTGGGTTACTTCCCAAAGTCTAGGAAAGGAATACCTTGAAAATCCCACTAAAAGGCGGGCTTTTCATCACTTGTGGGATAGTTTAGCCTGAGTAAGGAGTATCCCTAGGTGCTGTTGCTACTCAACAGATGCTATTAGAATTTTTCGGTGGTAAGATGGTTCCAGCTCCAAGGGCCAGTGTATAATCTTGTCGGATTTTGCACTCAAATAGTAATCGGAGTGGAGGAGGCGGTTGGTAAACGTGTTGTCTGTCACCCAGTGCTTAAGATCAACCATGGAGTAGGCTCTAGGACAGGTGTCCATGTAAATCTTTCACAGCTGTGTGTGTGCCTACCTATTTATCTTATCTTATTATAAATATATATATTTCTTAATGTCTGTCGGTCTGTTTAAATTTATTTCCAAAAAGTTTATTTCACTTGTTTTAGTAACAAAATTTTCTCATGATGACTGTCTTACTTGATTATATCTACTAAATGGAAATGTTTAAGTAACAATGACAGAATAAACAAATCAATAAATGTACTTGTGAATGACTAAATATATGAATGAATCTATAAACTTAAGTGAAACGTACATTCTCACAAAGGATGAAACAACAGCTTTTAATTTATTAAGGAATGAGTGAGCGTTTAAAATAATTTATAATATAAAATGCAACAAAGAAACTTAAACATTAACATCATCATCATCATGCAACTTACAAAATTTTTATTTTCGACAACAATACCATTATAAATTGTTGTGAGTAAAAAAAACCTGAAAGAAAGAAAATAAATTTAAGAAGTAAAACGTATTGCTTATTAAACATAAATAAAAAATTGTGTATTAAAAAAAATTTTTTAAATAAATTTTTTTGTTTAGTAGTGCCTCTGTTTTTAAGGTTTTTTGACCTTTTTTTTGCTTTCAGTTTTTAGCTTAATCATGAGCATTTAACTGTATTTTTTGTGGTTGTTTAAAATTTTAATAATAAATATTGAATGTGACTTTTCATAAGTATGTTGTTAAATTATCATAATTTTTGTTGACATTTTTTTTTTTTAATTTAAACACATTTACCTAAAGCACTTATCTATAATGGTTGAGAAAATAATTTGGTGGGCCTAATGAAAGGTGATTTACCTAACTTTTGTAAATATTTTAGATGTTTACAAATTTATTACAAATTGTAAACTAACTTATAAGATTAACACTCAAGAAACCAATAAAAGCGAAATAAGTTTTTGTTTGCGATATTATATATGGAAATAACTTGTTCACACAAGTTCGTGTTAGTGAAAGGAAATGAGTGGGAACTAAATCTAATCTCTTTTGTTACTATTGAGTCGATACATAATATGCGGCAAGCCCTTTTCGATTGCAGTTTCCGTTTTCTTTCTCGTACTTAGAAAAAAGAGAACTAGTTCTAGTGTGAACTAATTCTAAAATAATCCTTTTTGATAATAAAAGTCTTAACAATATATTTGAACTGATTAGTACTTTTGTTCACACGTATATCTTTTGAAAATTTTGTAGCTGTTTGATTAATTGTTGCATTTTTAAGGCACGAGTTTAAAACACAAAATTGAAGCAAATTATGAATGAACAATTATTATTAATGACTTTTAATTTTTTATGCCAAACAACCACACACGACTAAAGTCTGGCTTCCAGGCTCTTTTCAGTAAGAATAATTTGATTTTTTTTCACCGAAAAAAATAACTCGATTAATTACTTTATTATAAGAAAATAAAATTTTAAAATGTCTCTACATAAAAATGTCAGACCAAAGACAAAAGTTTACTCCCCAAATACCTGAAAAGAAATACGGTCAGCATTTTAAGAGAAATATTGAGAATTTTTCAGAAAAGGGTCGATCACATAATTTAATTAAAAACACAGACATTTCATGAAAAGATGTTAAAGCGACTGTTGCAGTTATTTATTTTTTGTTACTACGTTGTATTGAATTTAAAAAGAAATTAACCGACAACACTAAAATAAAATTTTTTTTTAACAGTTGATATGAGAGATATTCCTTTATAACATTTTGTTGTATAAGAGAAAAATCAATATAAAATGTTTCACTTTATTACAGAAATTTTCTTTAAAACATTTTTTGCTATATTAAATAAATTTCCTATAGAAAAATTTTTCTTATATAAGAGAAATTTTTTGTATATTTAAGAAATTTTCTATAGAAAACTTGTTCCTATCTATATAAAAAAATTTTTTATAGACCATTTTTACTGTATAAGTGAATTTGTGTATAGAAATTCTTTTCTATATAAGAGAAAATTTTAACTTTTTTGAAATGTTTTGCTATAAAATCAGAGCTGCCGTTTTTGGTTATTTCTAACCAAAATTGGTTATATTTTTTTTCAATGTGGAGATGTGAATATTTTTTTCATTTTGGTTACTTTTTCTAAAATAATAATACGTACGAATATGTTTTTTTGATACACGAACTCGAATAATTTGTACTGTACTATGATTTTTTCATTATTTGTTACCAATGAGCGGAAGTTTTTTTATACTTTATCGAAAACAAAAAATCCTTTCAAAACTGCCAACAAATAATATTTTTAAGATTTTTGTTAAGAAAAATATTGCCATTTGTTTTTTTTATATTAAAAACGGCCATGTTCGAAAACATATGAAGTTTTAATCGATGGAGATTTAAATTTTTTTTTTTTAAATGAGCGTAACTGTTCTTGATTTTAAGAGTACTGAAGATAAGTAGTACTTAAAGTAGAAAGTACATAAAAACATTGGGAATAGATTTCAGAAAATGACTGAAAAATTACAGAAAACTCGTTTAAGTGTTTCTAAAAACATGAATATAAGTTAAATTTTCTAAATTGCCTTTTTCCCCATTTAATGTACGCTCCGAAAGGCAAATTTGTTTATTTTCGCCATAATATTTTACAATGATTCACAAAATGTATAAAATAGAACAATTTTAAAACAGTTATTAATAATAAGAATTATAAATTTGAAATAAATATTAACAACACGACAAAAAAGATTTTTTAATATTTTAGATATATATATGTATGTAAATTAGAAATATTTACATAAATACATTTCGCATATCGCCAATCGTTTTCAATTTCGCCAAAACAATCGCCAAACGTAAATTTCCATTGACAAAAGAATTAAAAAATCGCAACATTTGACAGTCCTGTCAATGACAGCTAAAAAGCGGAACACAATTTTCCTTTTTTGTTATTTTGAACTGTGAAGTACAATTTTCGTTTATTTAAAACGACATATTAAAAAATATTCAATTTATTAACTTTCAATATACATACTGAATTTTGTATGGAAATTTGACGGATTTAATTCTTATAAATAAAGTCTCAAATAAATAAAACTTTTACCCTTAATTTCACCAAGTTCAGTTATAATTAATTATCACTTATAGCTATCAAAACACATTGTTAACTGGAAGTTAAAAATTTTAACTGATCTTGGTGAAATTGGGGGTTAATTAAGTTTCTCGTTATTTGTTTTTAATATGTAAAAGAATTTTGTTTCTTGTTTTGTTTTCTTGACTTATACAGCCAGTTTAACGATTTCGGACGTTAACGATCGAAAAGAAAATTACATTTAAAACAAAAACAAAATTCTAAAATTTGTTGTTTTATTATTTTACTATAAAGTGCAAATATCTTACCATTGTATTACAATGCAACTTAAAATAAATTTTAATGATTTTCTTAATTAATAAAAGGTATTATAAATTTGGTTATATTTTTTCAAATTTGGTAACTTTTTCAAAAATTTTGGTTGTAAAAATTGTACTGCTTGTGGCAGCACTGTATATAATAGAATTTTTTTAGAAAATTTGTTGCCATATAAGAGAAATTTTTCGTTGTATAACAAAATTTTTTGTATATTTAAGGAATTTTCTATAAAAAACTTATTCGTATATAAGAAAAATGTTCTATAGAGAATTTTAACTGTATAAGCGAATTTTTGTATAGAAATTGTTTTCTATATAAAAGAAAATTTTTACTTATATGGGCATTTCCAGCGAAAAGTCTACTTTTCGTAACGTAACGCCAGCAAGCAAATAACCTTGTATTTTGGGCCCAAGTTGTTCCAATGTTATCCTTTTTGTTACAAAATGTAGAGCTAGTTGCGTTTTGCATCAAAGTATAAAAAAGTAAATTTTACATATAAAATTTTTTGAGAGAAAATGTTATTTGCTTGCTGGCGTTACGTTACGAAAAGTAGACTTTTCGCTGGAAATGCCCATATGTATAAGAGAATTTTTTTTAGAAATATTTTGCTATATAATAGAATTTTCCTAGAAAATTTTTTGCCATATAAGAGAAATTTTTCGTTGTATAAGAGAAATTTTTCGTTGTATAAGAAAATTGTTTGTATATTTAAGGAATTTTCTATAGAAAACTTGTTACTATATAAGAAAAATTTTCTAAAGAGAATTTTTAATGTATAAGTGAGTTTTTGTATATAAATTGTTTTCTATAAAAGAGAAAATTTTTACTTATATGTATAAGAGAATTTTTTTGGATATGTTTTGCTATATAATAAAATTTTTTTAGAAAATTTTTTGCAATATAATAGAAATTATTCGTTGTATGAGAGATACTTTCTATAAATTTTTATTTCTGTAGTTGAGATATCTATCGTAAATTTTTTTTCCATAAGAGAGAAATTGTCAACAAAACTTGTCTTATGTAGAAGGCAAATTTTTGTTTTAGAAAATTTGTTGCCATATAAGAGAAATTATTCGTTGTATAAGAGAAATTTTCTATAAAAATTTTCGTTGTATTAGTGAAATTTTCTATACAATTTCTTGCTGTATTTGAGAAATTTTCTATAGAAAATTTTTTTGCTGTATAAGAAAATTTTCAACATAACTTGTGTCATGTAGAGAACAAATTTACTCTAGAAAATTGTCTGAAATATTAGAAAATGTTTTGTATAAGACGAAATTGTCTCTTATCTAGGAGCAATTTATATGGGGGATTCTGTAATTTCTTTTCTCAAAGATTATATAACAAGTTTTTTCATTTTAAACCGCAATTTTTTGGAGTGTAGCTTATAAAAAACATAAAACGGACTTAAAGGCCTAAATATCAGAAACTGAAATTACGAGTAATAAAGAATTTCAAATTGGTTTCTCACAAAACAACACGAAATAATAAACAATCAAAATATATGCCGTTAGAACCTTTTAATATGTTTATTAGTTTATTATAAATATAAGTTGTTTGTTTCCACGTTACCGATAAAAATTGATTTTTGATTTAAAAAAAGAAGAGAAAAACAAAAATCAATAATGAAGACTTAAAATTTAATGTGTTTAATATTAAAA
This sequence comes from Pollenia griseotomentosa, assembly GCA_963931875.1. NCBI lineage: Eukaryota > Metazoa > Arthropoda > Insecta > Diptera > Polleniidae > Pollenia > Pollenia griseotomentosa. The sequence goes on along the minus strand of OZ007564.1, from coordinate 121,030,051 downwards.
ATTAATTATAAAACCTTAAAGAAGTCAAATAAGATTCCCAACAACATTAAATTAACATTAAAAAACGTGTAATGAATATGAACAAATTTTGCGGTTAATCTTTGTCATAATAATTATTTAATAAATTTAGTTAAAGTAAATAGTTAAGAAAAAAAAGAATTGATTAGTGTTGACATGTCTTACGGCAAAAGAAAGTTGGAAAGTTAAATCCCCCTCTAATAAAGCAAGTCATGCCAATAAACAAAAAAAAAAAAAAAAAAAAAAAAAAGAAAAACTATAAGACGGTTAAACGATATAACAGTCACATTTAATCGAAAAAAAAAAATAAAAGTTAAAAATGTTTTATGAGATATAAAATTACAGGTGGCCCGGCCCGGACCTTGAATAGCAAGAAAAAAAAACGACTCATCTTATTTTGTTCAAAAAATAAACGAAATTGTTAATGCGTAAATAATGGCCTATTTATTGGCTAACATTAGTCTTAAATTGTATAATACTAATTTAAGTTTAACTGTATTTATATTTTTCTTTGTTTATTGTTTAACATGTTCAATTTATTGCTAAAAACGTGATTTGTACAATAAAATTTGCGTAAATTTTTATAACATAAACCGCAATTTCATTTATGATTTAAAATAAAACTCAATTAAAGTAGTAAAATCTGGTAACGGAAACCTATCGCAATGGTATAAGACAGTTATTAAAAGTGAAATTATTATTAAAAAAATTTCAAAAGGTTTTAAAATAATACTCTACTTTTTAAAGAATTTTTTAAGTTAATAATTAATTTTAAACTTTTCGTTTACAAAAATATAAATATTTAAATAATTTATTTTTAATCAAAAAAATTCTCTTATACCACAAAACTTCTGTAAAAAAAAAAATATTTTGTAAACAAAACACTTCCATAGACAATATTTTTACATAACAAATATTCCAAAGACAATATGCAAACAAATTTTACAAAAAACTCTCTTATACAACAAATTTTTTATAAAAACTTCTGTTACACACAGATTTTTGTTTAAAAAATAGTATCAAACCAGAAAAAATTTCTATAAAAATTCTTTCATAAATAAAATGTTAAAAAGCTCTACATTAAAAAAATATCTAAACATGACAAAACAAATCTCTTATACAAAATAAAAATTAAAAATAATAAATAAATATTCTTAATTGAAATATTTATTGAAAAGTTTTCTTTTAAATTAAATATATATTTTCGTTAAGCTTTCTCTTATACAAAAATGTATAAATAAAACTTGTTTTTATACTATTAAACTTTCTGTTATATTGTACAAACATTTTTCTGATAACCTTTCTTTTAAATAATAATTTTTTATGAAAAATTAGTATCTCCATAAAAAACTCTTTTATAGAAAAAATCATTTTGTAGAATTTTCTCTTAAAGATTAGTTTCCATAGAATTTTCTAAATAGGTGTTTTACATAATTTTTTAACACAGGCATTTTCTAGACAATTTTTTTTAACTCAAACAACTATGTACAGACAATTTTAAACAGAACACCAAAAATTTGTCTTCAAGATTTTCCTTTATAGCAAAAAATGTTTAATAAATAATTTCTTTTAAATACTAAAAAAAATTTATATACAAAATGTCTTTTATATTGTATAAGTTATCTTGTATTGTAAAAATTTTTCTCTTATATTGTAAAATATTTAAGCAAAAAATTTATATAAAACTTGTTTTTCGTATATTTTCCGTAGAAAAATTTCTTTGTGTTTATACTTACTAAAACACATTATATGTGATAACTTTTATTTTATAGCAAACATATTTAACATTTTTATAGCAGCAAATTTTCTGAAAATTTTCTTTTATAGCAAAAAATTGTCTATAGACTTTTTTTTATAGAAATTTTGTTTTTTTTATTGTTTTTCTATAGAAACTTTCTATTTAATGGGGAAAAATTTTTTTATCGAAAATTTTTCCTTTATAGGAAACAATTTTTTATTGAAAATTTTTCTTTTATAGGAAAAAATTTTATATCGAAAATTTTTCTTTTATAGGAAAAAAATTTCTATAGAAAATGTTTCTTTTATAAACAAATTTTCTATAGAAAATGTATCTTTTGTAGGAAAAAATTTTCTATAGAAAATGTTTCTTTTATAGGAAAAAATTTTCACTAGAAAAGGTATCTTATAAAGTAAAATATTTTCTATGGAAAATTTTCTAAAGAAAATGTTTTCCTATAAAAGAAACAAAATGTATCTTTCTATAGAAAATTTATATTTTATAAAAAAAAATTTCTATAAAAAATGTATCTTTATAGGAAAAAATTTTTTAAAGAAAATGTTTCTTTTATAGGAAAAAATTTTTTAATGAAAATGTTTCTTTTATAGGAAACAATTTTCTATAGAAAATTTAACTTTAATAGGAAACAATTTTCTATAAAAATTTATCTTTTATAGGAAACACTTTTCTATAGAAAATGTATCTTATAGGAAAAAATTTTCTTTAGAAAATTTATCTTTTTAGAATTGTTCTCTTCTATAACAAAAAAAATTTCTATAGAAAATTTCTCTTTATAGAAAACATTATCCTATAAAAAATATTTTTTGTATGTATATTAAATACTTTTGTAAAGAAAATTTTCCCATATCAAAAATATCCTTATGCCATTTAATAGTTCGCGTGCCTTAACTTTCACACCTCTTTCTTTTCCTTTTGTTTTGCTTAGTTGTTTCTTTGTGTATTCTGTTTTTTTTTTTTTGTTTCTCTAAATTCCACTTTAAAACCAAACAAAACCACTTGAGGTCATTATGCTAATACTTTAAGACAGCCACAAACTACTCATAAGAAAAAAAACACAATCTTTTTTATAATTTCCGCATATTTAACAGCATAAAATAAAAGAAACCTTAAATAACAAGATAAAAATATTGCATTTCAATAGGTTTTTAAAATATTTATATGGAGACCTGTTTCTTCATATAATTTGCATTTATTAATGAAATACAACCAATTGAAAAAGCTAAATTTAACAAACAAGAAAAAGTTAAATAATATTGTTTTTTTCTTATAATTCAAAGAATTATCTAATTTTTAAAAAAGACAAAAACAAATTTCAATAAATTATTAATTTATTAAAAAAAAAAGTTTAAGCTGATACAGTTATATAAAAAAAATTAACATACTTTTCATGAAAATATTTTTCTTTTAATTAAAAAGCTTTTAAAATTTTTTAAAATATTTTTAGACATATTTTTTTCATTTTAATTGTGTGAGCAGTTGCAAAGGTGTCAATATTTCATTTTATTTCTATGTTTTTTTTTTCATCGTTTCTGGCTTTAACCGAAAAAGCGAAACTGGAAAATCCTCTAAATTCAAAACTGTTATAAAAGAAAAAAAATATAAAATATTTACCAGAAAAAACAAGCTACAAACGACAACAACTTTCCATTTTCATAAATTTGCACAAAATTTCCACATGTAGAGCTTTAACTGAAAACAGCTTGAATTGTATAGGCCAGTTTCAGTGCAAAACGCTGGTAAGCACACACATTTTTTTTTTTTGTTGTAAACGATACTCTTTTTTCTATAAGATACTTAGCTGCACAGATAGTTGCAGTGGATAGTCAGTGTCAGTGAGTCTCAGGCTGTTTAACTTTGTAACGGTATCTTTAACTATTGAGAGGTGTTGTTTGGGAATTGCGTGAAAAACCTCTTAAAAAGAAAAACTACTTTTCATTTCTTTCACGAGTGTCTATTGCATTTAGCAACATTCAACATTAACTTGTATATGTAGATGTTGCAGCCACCACTCACTCGCTGCGAAAACAAATGAAAGCGTTTAATAAACTCCTTATTTCTTTTTATTTTTTTAAGATGTTGTTGTTTAACTTTCGGTAAATAAAACTGCTTTGTTAACACACGTTAACATTAAGAAAAACACAAACAAAAGCCGAGATAATGAAATAGCATTTCTACAAATGTAAAGGAACTAGCAAACAAATAATATTGTAAAATACTGATTTTTTGTGGATTTAAAGAAATCTTGTTTACTATTTTTGTTGTTGCTGTTTGCTTTTATTTACACAACACTAAAAAAAGGTAAACAATTTTATGTCTGCCTAGTGTCTACACGCATGCAACAAACAACAATTTCTACATGCAGCCATTTACCATAAATAACTGCAGGTTGAGTAAACACCAACCAACATCATCATCATCATCATCATGAAAATTGTGCAAAACTTTTAATTTTCAAACAAAATTTTGAAAAATTTCAGAATTATTTATTTACAATACTCATAAATTATCTTTAATATATTGTTAAATATTAACAACATAAACCATAAAAAATAAGTGAATACTCGTAAGTTTCATTTGAAAAGTTTCAAACAAAAGACTTCAGAAAAATATTTACTTCATGTCATGTGCTGGTTTAATACAAAAGACTAAAGCAACACACTTTGTAAATTTGCTTATGGTTGTTTAAAAAAAATTAAATTGCTAGTTTTTATTTAAATTCAATTATTGTTTAAGTTAATTCAATACTCAAAAAAGATTTAAAGTTCAAACACCAAACACTTCATTTATGAGAAATAAAAAAAAAAAAAACAACAGAGTAAGACCCAAAAAATGCAAATGTATTTTGTGACAAATTGATCTATTTCTGTTAATAAATAAAGTTTGGCATTACTTACATCAATTTTGTACCGAAAATTTTAAATTTTTCGGAAAAAACTTTTCTAAAAAAAACTTGTTACTTTTCGCAAAAGCTTTTCTATAAAAAACTTTTTCTATAGAAACTTGTCTATAGAAAACTCTCAATGATCGCTACAATTTTTCTATAGAAAACTCTCAATTTTCGCAACAATTTTTCTATAGAAAACTTCCCAATTTTCGAAACAATTTTCTGTAGAAAACTTCCCAATCTTCGAAACAATTTTCTGTAGAAAACTTGATACTTTTCGCAATAAATTTTCTATAGAAAACTTGATACATTTCGCAATAAATTTTCTATAGAAAACTTGCTACTTTTCGCAACAAATTTTCTATAGAAAACTTGCTACTTTTCGCAACAAATTTTCTATAGAAAACTTGTTACTTTTCGCAATAAATTTTCAATAGAAAACTTGTTACTTTTCGCAACAAATTTTCTATAGAAAATACTTGTTACTTTTCTATAGAAAATACTTGTTACTTTTCGCAACAAATTTTCTATAGAAAACTTGTTACTTTTCGCAATTAATTTTCTATAGAAAACTTGTTACTTTTCGCAACAAATTTTCTATAGAAAATACTTGTTACTTTTCGCAACAAATTTTCTATAGAAAACTTGTTACTTTTCGCAAAAAAATTTTTATAGAAAATACTTGTTACTTTTCTATAGAAAATACTTGTTACTTTTTGCAACAAATTTTCTAAAGAAAACTTGTTACTTTTCGCAACAAATTTTCTAAAGAAAACTTGTTACTTTTCGCAACAAATTTTCTATAGAAAACTTGTTACTTTTCGCAAATAATTTTTTATAGAAAATACTTGTTACTTTTCTATAGAAAATACTTGTTACTTTTCGCAACAAATTTTCAATAGAAAACTTGTTACTTTTCGCAATTAATTTTCTATAGAAAATACTTGTTACTTTTCGCAATAAATTTTCTATAGAAAATACTTGTTACTTTTCGCAATAAATTTTCTATAAAAAATTTGTTACTTTTCGCAACAAATTTTCTACAAACATTTTTAGGACCGAAAAATTGACTTTAATTGCTAAAATTTTCTTCGTTGTAGAATCCCAGATTATTTGAATAAATAAGTGATGACAATTTTGCACTTAAAATCTGTATGGAAATATTTGTATACCTTAAAAATTTTTTAAATTAGCTCTCTTTTTTTATAAAATTTTATAAATCACAAAATATTTTCAAATACAATCATTAATAAATTAGAACTATCGGTCCAATCGATAAGATTTGTTAATTGCTTCTCTTATTACCATAGATTAATATTATATGGCTGCTTATATTTCAAACAAAGCAATAAATAATAAGTTGCAATATAAAATTTATGTCATTGACAATACGAAAAAGAGAAAAATAACTATAAAAAAACATCATTAATTAATTGAAGCCTACAATAATTACAACCCACTTGAGGTTTAATATCCAAATATGGTTTTACAATTTTTTGTTTTCTTGAGCTGATTTTTTTCTTCGTTTAATTTAAAACGAGGTTACAATATTTTTGGTATAATTTGAGTTTAATGTTTATTTTTCTTCTTTTTTCTTTATGTTTGCTATAATTGCAGTGCAGTTGATATAAATATTATGAAATTTTGTGTTTTTATATCTTGTTAACACTCACGCTTAAAGTTGTGCGAGTAAGATTTAAAAATTTTTGTTCATTAAAAAATCTTTAAAATACCAACTTAAGTGGATGTTGCTGATATGTGAGTTTCACTTTCACTTAATAACTTTACATATGTTTTTATATTTGTAAACTAAATGGTCTTGAAATATGGTATTAATTAAAAACACTGCAAAAAAATTATGTTAATGGTTAAGTAGCGTAAATTTTAATGCCCATCAAAATTAGTTATGATATAATGGGTTAGTATAACATATGCTTAAAGCATTTAGTAAAGAGCGGTCCAACCATTATGCACGATGTCAATTGTGAGTCACGCCTTAACGTCAAGTTTTTTGCCCAACTTAATTTGACATTTCTTTGTTGCAGTGTTTGACAAATTCAATTATGGAGAGGTCACAATTGAGCAGCGCGTTAAGATTGTCGAAGCGTTTTACGAAAATGGGTGTTCAAATCAAAATGCATTTCGTGCACTTCATCTTCAGCGACGAGGCACACTTTCACCTCAGTAGATTCGTTAGCAGCAGATTGCCTTATTTGGGCAAATGAGAACCCACGAGTGTTTGTTGCAAAGCCGATGCATCCACAAAGAGTGACTGTGTGGTGCGGTTTATGGACTGGCGGCGTCATCGGGCCATACTACTTCGAAAGTGAGGTCGGCCAAGCAGTTACTTATTATGGTGATCGCTATCGCGAGATGATTACGGACTTCTTGTCGCCAGAAATTGAGGATATGGACCTGTACGACATGTGGTTCCAACAGGATAAATAAATAATAAAATAGTTTATTTTCGCCTTATTCTTTTAATTTCTTAAAATTGGCTCTATTCGCCGCAATTATTCTATTGCAAAATTAGCTCTATTCTGATTTTGTAACATGCGCTTTTTTAAAAATATTTTTTCTATTTTGGGTATGTTTCTAAAGTCGTTTGTTTTTATACATAATTTTCCTTAATTTCTTTTTATTGTAATTTCTTTGATATATCTTGCACATTATGCAATAAAAAAATGTCTTGCAAATTTTTTCTGGTGTTTAAGTCTTAACAACTTCATTCATTTTAAATTATTTATTAGCAACAACAACAGACGGGCATATAAATAAATAAGTTTGTGTCAAATGCCTTAAGCTGATAAAAATTAACAGTTATCTTCGGTAGTTTTGTATAAAAAAAATTAATAAACAAAAAGTTGTGTGAACATTTTTGTCAGCAATAAAACAAACTTTTAAAAATTTGAGTTTTTTTTTTTTAATTTATTAAAATATGTGTCAACGGCAGTTAAATATTGTTTTTTTTTTTTTATTTCATTATTATGTGGTAATTTTATTTAAGCAGTTAGGCAGACAGATGGACAGACAATTCGTTAAAAAAAACACAAAAAAAATATTTTTATTGAAAAAAAAAAAATTAATTTAATAAAACAGGTTTTCAAATACTTCACAACCCCACCTTTCGCTAATAAAATAAAAATTTTTTAAATATATTTTGGATTAGTTTTGTAATAGTTCTGAAAAATACCTGAAAAATACCTGAATTTTAACTGAAATTACTTCTTTAGAATTCAGCTATTTTACCCACTAGACTAGTAGAGCATAAAGAGAATTCTATATTAAATTAAAAGCATTCAAAAAAGAATCCATGTTTGTTTTTTGGGTTAATTAACTGCTGTTTGTTTAATACAAAGCAAATTCAATTCAATCTAGTTTCTAAAATGTTTCTATAAACATTAAAAGTAAAATATTTTAGTAAATAAAATTTAACTTTCCTTTGAAAACTTTTCTAAACCATAAAGCATAACAAATTCTATAATAATTATAATTTGTTTTGTGTTCTATGCAAACTATATTTAACAATAGGAAAACATTCAGTTAAAACGGCAGACATATCGCTGGCTCAAAATTACAAAGTCGGATGTAAAATAGCAAAAATCAAATTTATATTCTTTTATTTTTATTCTTCTACACAGAAAAAATTATTGCTGAATTATTTTCAAACAAACGCTTGTTTGAAATTTTTTTTAATTTCTACAAATTTTTTTACTGATTCAATTAATATTTTTGTTTGATTTTTATTTTAGCCAACAGAAATGTTGACAACTATTCAAAAATATAATAAACGCGTTATTGGCTTCTAGTTTTCATAATTTTGTATGAAATATTTAACGCTCTTTATTGTTGTCGTGTTTTTGCATTTTTTTATTTGACCGTAAGCAACACTTCTTTTTGTGAAATATAAGAACAACAAAAAAAAAACACATACAGTCTATTTTTGGACGCTTTGAAAAGGTACAACTATAAGAAAGATGATAAAATATTGTGGCGAGGTTTGTAGTAAAAAACAACAAAAACAATAATAGGTAATAAACGTTTCACTCTTTTTAAACAACAACAACATTAGAAGAAACAAAATAAATTTTTTGTTGGTTTCAAAGTTGGTAAAAAAGAATGAAAAACAAAATCCCGTATTCAATTTTTCAAAAATGTTTAGTTAAATACCTACATCGAATAAAAGAAATAAAATGATGACGAAAAACATGCGAGTCGGTCTGCTGCCAAGGAAAGGATACAGAACAGTGAGTGAAGAAGAAAAACATTGTGTGAACAAACAAGACTTGGTGCAAAAATTATTCCAACAAAAAAATGTGTCTCAAAGCCAGCCGGCGCCGTTCTGCTCTGCCTTCATCTACTTCTACAGTGCTTGCTTGTGTGCGCGTCATTGCTTGTGCAAAAACTTTTTTGTTTGATTCAGCAAAATTATTTGTTTGAAATTTATATGATTTTCAGTAAACTATTTGTTTGATTCAGTTAAATTATTTGTTTGAAAAAATCAGTGTTTTTTTTCAATAAACGAAATGCAAATAAATTGTTTGAATATGCGAATTTGTTTGTAGGACCGATTTCAGACAAAAAATGTGTTGATTCTACAAATTTTTTGTTTGAATTGGAAAAATAATTTTTTCTGTGTATATACAAATAAAATTACATAACAAAATTTAGTTAAACAAGGTGGCCAAGAACTTGATGCTGTCTAGAAACTTAAAATTGTACCAAACCACCAACCATAAAACATTACTAACTGAAAATAAAACAAGTTAGAGTGCTATATTCGGCTGTGCCGAATCTTTGATACCCTCCACCGACAGTTCGAATGTTTAAGGAGTAATATCTGTATGATGTCTTTTTATTATTATTATCTTAAACTGTGACGATTTGTTATTAATTATGGTTTTAGGAGACTAAACTGTTTTCCCGGAGTAGGGCATATATGGGCCCTAGGGTAAACTATGTACCGATCTTCACGAAATTTTACAGTATCATTTATAGTCCTATAAAATTGTGACGAGCCAAAATTTGTTATGATTGCATTATTTTTTACGGTTTTAGGCGTACTAAACTGTTTTCCGGGAGTAGTGTTTATATGGGGCTTAGGGTAAATTATGGACCGACCTTCGCGAAATTTTACAGTGTAATTTCTAGTCGAATTAAACGGACTTGTGCAAAATCTTATGTCATTCCGTGCATTTTTGCATCATTTATGTTAGTTTTTGTAACAAAACTATCAAGTTTTTGAAGGTGGTGGTTCCACATTTTGATTCATAGCTCTGTCCTACTGAACCGATTTTGCTGAAATTCAATCCCAAACTGCTTAGGATAACTACAAGCAATTCGACACCTAGTTTGTTTATTTCTTTTGAGTTTTTCGAAAGTGAGCGTGTTTTCAACAGACGGACAGACGGACAGACAGACGGACATGGCTAAATCGACTTAGAATTACTCAGCCAGCCAGAATATATATACTTTATGGGGTCTGAGATGAATAATAAAAAAGTTTCACACGGAATGACAAACTTAGTATACCCTCTTCACAACTAATTGTGGTGGAGGGTATAAAAATGGTCCATACAACCTTCTAATATTGAGCCAGCTATATTTATTCCTCTTTTAAAATATGAATATGTTAGTACTTAAATATTGATTTATTTCCGCTTTGTTTTACTTGACTCTTCCTTTTTCCTTCCCCTTATTTTAATGATTATCTTATAAAACGCAAATGCATTATTTAAGGCAGGTTAGTTATAACTTACAATTTCTTTTAATAATATTTTATATTGTTGTTTTGACTTCTCTTATTGTCTTATTTATTATTAAAAAAAAAATCTATGTTTGCTTTTACTGTTTTTATGTAAATTTTTGTTGAATCATTTTTACGGATTTCCTGCAAATTCTACTTAAAGAAATTTTCTAAATTAAAAAGCATTTTCTTGTTGTAAAACAAATGTTTAGCTAAAATTTAATATGGTTAAAAATATATATATATATATTTTTTTTTTTTGTTAAATTGATTGATGTCTTTTATGCTTGTCTATTTTATATTGATTTCCGTTGTGATTTTGATTTTTTTAATGAAGAAAACTAATAATAAAACTAATTTCCGCTTATTTTCAATTTTCAAACTCTTAATTTAATAAATATTTGTTCTTCCTTTTCTTTACAGTAATTGGACTTTTTTTGAAAAAAAGTTTGTTTATAAAAATTTGGAAGAAAAAAAGTTGGAAAAAGGTAAGTGCTAAAAGACAAACAACAAAACAGTTTTTTTTTTGACTAATACGCCAACAGAAACATATTTCCTACAATAAAAATTAAAAATTGTCTCTAATCAACAAATTTATTCCAAATTCATAGAATCAAGCAACCCATTTGTTGATTTTGCACCTATTACCTTAAATAATTAATTGATTACTAAAAATTGTAAAAATTTTATATTTAGAATATTTTTTTCCCAATAAATTATATTTTTAATTTTAATTAAACAAATGATCAAAAAACGTTGCCGTTTTAAACAATGTTTTGATTGATTTTGACAATTTCCAACAACAATTTCACAAATTTAAACTATTTTATTTTAAACCAAATAATTTTCTGTTGTTTAATTATTAATTTAATTCAAAATTTATTTCAAAACAACTAAAATGTTAATTAAATCAAAATTATATTTTTAATTTTCTTTCAACAAAAAAAAAAATAATTGATCCAATTATCACATTAATTAAATTTTAAAACTTTTTAAATAATATTTTTTATTGATAAAAAACTACTAACAATTTTTTCTGTGTATAAGACAGCCCACACCAAACCAAAAAAAACCGCAAAACTGCCTTTTTCACTTAGTGCCCGATTACATTGTGCGATTTTTGTTGCTGCGCTTCTTACTTTTTAGGCGGGTGGGAAGAGGGAAATTAAAAGGGGTACATAAGCGAATATACTGTTCTATTCGTTTTGATCGCTCATTCGATCTCTAATTTGACGAAAAATGTATTTAAGTTCGTTCGCACAGAAAAAGTTGCTGCGATAAAAATTGCACAATATAAACACACAAAAAATTTTAAAAAAGAACTAACAAAAGTTGCACGAGCCTTGCTGCACATAATTGCGTGCTTTCTTTTGATGTAATCCACACGAATAAGGTTAAGAAGGGTTATGCGCCCAGGGGCACACCTCCACTCGGAAACCAATGCGGTCCATTGTGAAAACCCACATCAATTAAGACAAGCGAAAAAAAATGAAAAAGACAAAAAACCTCGCATTGCTGTCTCATTATCGATTGTCTTTTAAGACAAAAACTCGATCAGACGTTTTTTTGGTGTGCGTTAGCAAGTGTAAAAAAGTGTCTTTGACTTAAAATACAAAAACGTTTTGTCTTTTGTTGGTGTGGGTTCAGCTTTTAGAAAAAAGTATGAATTAGTATAAACAAAAGACTTAAGATACAAGCAGTTCCAAGAAATTATATTTTTGAATAAAATGAACCAGCTAATATTAAAGTTAGTAAATTATATAAATATGTATAACCGAGTGGATTTTAAAGCAAAATTAGCCACTATTTAAAAAATTAAAAATTTACTGTCTGTTCAACGATTATGAACGAATAGACGCATAGAAAATTTCTATGAAAACTACGTTTAAAACTTTTAAAACGTTTAAAAACTTTAAAAATATTTTTTATATAAAATGTTATACAAACGCTGAAGTTCGAAATTATTGAGCAGCCATTTTAATATTTCTAACAAATTTCTAAGAGAAGAGTATTTTCACAAGACAATTAGCTCTTTTCGCTAAAGAAAAATCGCTTTCATATGTGTTAAATGTGTTAAATTCTTGTAGAAAAAGTGGTTGTATTCGTAGTACATAGTTTTCTTCCAGATAAAATGGCTCTCTTTAGTACAACTTTTTGTAGTAATTTTATATAGAATAGAAGACAGCACTGAACCTTTCCATTGTTATCATGTCTCTATTTACAGCAACTTTTAGAGAGAAAACTCGGCACTATTTACAGCAACCTTTTCAATTTCCCAGTAACTTTTCTAAAAAAAATACTGAGCTCTATTACCAGAAAATATTCTATTTAAGACTATCTATTTCGAGAAAAGTTTCTATTGAAAATTTGGCTCTTCACTTCCACTTCCTTAAAAAAAACTTGGCCAGCAACTTTTCTGTAGAAAACTTTGGGCTACTCTCTGTTGCGATGCGAAAGAAAAATGGTAGCAAATCGAGTGATTGCTACTTTTTAATAAGTTTCGATAACTGGGCTCTATTTCAATGCAGAAACATTTCCTTAGATGACTTGGCTCTATTTCAGCAATTTTTCTGGTAAAAAGTGGGCTCTATTCTCAGCTAATTTTTCCAAAGAAAGATAGGTTATATTCCGAGCAACTTTTTCAAGAAAACCAGGACTGTGGAGTCGGAGTTGTACCGGAGTCGAAGTCGAAATACCTACAAAAACTCGTGACACCGACTCCAAAAATTGTTTGGCATAAAAAATTTTCAAATATATATTTTTAAAAAAATAAGGACCAGCCTACTTTACATATCGCACTGGTTCCTCAAAATTTATAAATTTTCAGTAGAGACAAAAAAGTGTTTTCTTAAATATATAAATGGGGGTTTTCATGTCAAGTGACCCAATTTTTAAATCGATGAAGCTTCGAAAGCTATTTGATCAATCTTTTAAAATTTTTTTTTTTTTTTTTTTTACTCAAAATTAAGCTTATGGGTTTTCCTTTAAGATAGTTTTGGTCGCTTTTTGGGATGTGAGTGGCTTATGTATAAAAAATAATAATTTCTAACTCTAGACGAGGGTTTGGCAGTTTTTAGCATATGCAGCACTATTTTGAAGTTTTTCCTAAAATACCAAAACTACTAGAAAAAAAAAAACATTCCATTTAAGCTACTTGGCGATTTAAAATTGGGCCACTATGAAATCCCCCATATATATATACTATATTTTAGAGCTCAGTGCGGCACGTGTTAGAATAAAAATATCGATTTAAACTTTTTAAAGAATAATTTTCTTGTTTAAAAAAAAAGAGTTTAAAGTCAAATAAAGACCAGTCTCATATGCAATTAGCGTCAAAGTTAGAGTCGAAGTTGGAGTCGGAGTCGTACATAAAAAAATTTCAGCGGATGGAGTCGGAGTTAGAAATATTTCTTAATGACTCCACAGCTCTGCAGAAAACTAAACTCTTCCTTCAGCAACTTTTCTAAAATTTAAGCCATATTCCCAGCAACTTTTCTATTGAAAAGTAGGCTCCAGTTCTACCCATTTTTCTATAGAAAACTAAGCTTTAATAATAATATATTTCTTTATAAAAAAAAACTGTGCAATTTTTCAATAAAAAAAACTTGGCGCCATTAAAAGTAACTGTTCTATTGAAAACTGAACTGTGTTTTTAAAGTACATAAATAAGTTTCTATATAAAACTGAGCTCTACTCCTAGCAAATTTTCTATGAAAAAACTAGGCTCTATGTCTAAAATGCAGTCTATAAAAGACTAGATTTTTCTTTTAAGAACTGGGTTTAATTCCAGCATCTATTCTATAGAAAACACCCTTCAAATGCTTCATTAAAAACTATTGGGTCGATTACAGAAGGAAAATCAACTTCAGTTTATTTGCCAGCAGCGAAACCAGGAAACTCAACTTCAGTTCATTTATTATTTAAAAATCTGTTAAAACAAACAAACATTTTTTTTATAAAAAACGGCTTTATTTTAGAAAAATTTTTGTAACTAAAACTATTCACCAAATTTTTCGAATATTTTTTATTTTACAATATATAATTTAAAATTTATATTCGACTTTTTGTAGTTTTTTTTTTTTTTTTAATTATATAACAAAAGTGGTTTTCTCTGGTGATTTGGTTTGAACAAAACATACTTTCAAATAACAAAAAAATGTTTTTTTATAGAAAATAAATTTAAAATATGCTCGTTAATTTGTTTGTTAACTGCATTTTAATATGAAACAAATATTTTCTCACATTTTTTGTTAAGATAAACATTTGGGGGATTCACAAGGTGTACTATTAAGTCATATTGTCATAAATAAACATATAAGTAAGTGTTCTTCCTATAAAGAGCATAGGACGGACCTTATTGTCATAATATCCTAATATTTTACAATTGTTTAAAAGAATTATTCTTGTGTTTCAAACAAAAAAGTCCTAAAATAATAAGAATTTTTATGATGTGTTGTAAGTGTTCTTCCTATAAAGAGCATAGGACGGACCTTATTGTCATAATATCCTAATATTTTACAATTGTTTAAAAGAATTATTCTTGTGTTTCAAACAAAAAAGTCCTAAAATAATAAGAATTTTTATGATGTGTTTATTATTTTATTTATAGTAAAAATCTAAATTATGAGAGATTCTCACAGCAGTAATTTGTGAATCCCCTAATTGCGTGCCTTTGGAAAAAATCTTACAAATCTTACAAATCATACAAATATGTTTATTTTATTATACAAGACAAATTGTCAATAGTTTATAAACAATAATTCATTGATTTGGTATAAAAAGTGTATGCAATAAGCACAAACAAAAGACTTAAGCTAAAGACTTTGCTTTTAGGAGCTGCAAACAAAAGACTTAAGCTACAAACCTCTTGAACTTCTACAACATTCGTTGCTTCTTTCCATTTTATTGTTTATATTTAATAATTTGTTAATGTATTTCTTTCTTTATTTTTTAAATTTTTATACCTCCTTAACAAATATTTTGTAATTCGGGTTTAAGTTTTTTTACGCAATTGTTATTTAAATGTATTTTTTCTATTATAAAATTGAATTTTTTTTTCTTTTTCTATTTTATTATTATTATTATTATTATTATAAATTTTTCAAAAAGACCTGCATAAAAGCCAACATTTGTCTATGTTGCTAGTTAATAAATAGAGTTGTTGGTATGTTTCTGTCTAGATAGAAATATAATGGCTGTATGGCTAAAACAGCTAGTCAAGCCGGGTGGATGATTGTATGTTTTTATATGCATATGGACTTATGTGCTTGTAAGTATGTGTACATGTTTAGAAATATGCATGTGTGTATGTATGTTTGTTTGTTTAATAGAACGAACACCTGATCATTTTTTGTAATTTCTACGTGATTTGATTGGTATTTTAGTTACCAGCTAGAATATATAAAATTACCTAGATAAATTACATACGAAATAATAATATTTATATAGAAAAACAAAAATAGTGGTAGCAGAATAAAAAAAATAAATGGCTTCAATAAAATTTAGATTAATTTTATTACTAACATCAACATAAACCGCAAAAGCTTATAATTTAAAAGGAATTTGTTAAGAAACTTAATACAATTTTTTTATGCAATTTTTTATAAAAAATTTTATTAGGAATCTAAAATAGACCTAAAATTATTTCTTGTTTTAGCAAAGATAATTAACGAAATTTAAAAGATTTTATTAAATATAGTTAAAGTATTTTTTAATTCCTTTGTTTATAAATTTTAACTTTCTTTACATAATTTTTAATTATTATTTACAAATTTTTTTTTTTTGCTTCTTAGTCTTTTATACCATGATTAGTATGCAACTCTCACCATTGTACACTTACTCAGACCATATTTGTAGAATTTACTTTTATATAAACTTAAGAAAGCAACAAAAAAAATCACTGTGCAAAAAAAAATATTGACAACAACAACTTAACTTAAAAGATTTTTAATGCAAACAACTTTAAGTCTTTAACAAAACAAACAAACACAAAAAACGCTTAAACATTTAACAATAAAACATTCACAAATAAAATAAAAAGAAAGAAGAAAAAAAACGCACACAACAAATTTACCAAATTTGGTTTAAAATTGTTGTATTTACAGTTCCCAGTAAATAAGCAATAAACAGACGTCAATAAAACAAATCAATATCGAAAAAAAAGAAACATTTCAACTGCAACAATGTTGACATATGGTCAACATTGCAACACGTGCGTTGCTCTTTTTTTTGTGTATTTTTCTGTTTTTTTTTTGTCTGAAGATAGTTTTGCTTTCGCAAAAAACTGAATCGTCTCTCTATTTATTTGTAACATTTTCAGTTTTGTTGCTATTTCTTGTTGCTATTGCTAACAAGTAAGTGTGGCTTATTTAAAACTAATAAAAAAACGCTTTCTATTTAAAGTACATTCCACGGCGAATTAAACAAAAAACGATTTTTGCCAACGTTTTTGATAACAAAATTATCAATAATTTTATTTCAGATATTATTTCTAATGTCGGTAAATTTCCTTCAGGCCATTCAAATACTTGGTAATACCAATTTTATTTTATAAAAATTAACAAAATCGATCAATTTTTGAAGAAAGGAAGTTAAAAATAACGATAAATTTCATAAAAAAAAGTTTTAATAAATATTTAAAAATTAAACATTACATTAAGTTTTTTAAAACCTTAAAAACATAAATCGATAAATTTCCTAAAGAAAATTAAAAAATCAATAAGTTTTTGAAATGTTGTCGATACAATTTCTAAAAAAAATTCATCTCATCGAAAATTTTTCTATAAAAAATTCATGCTATAGAAAAATAGTGTATAGAAAATTCATGTTATCGATTAATTTTCTATAGGAAATTCATATTATCGATTAATTTTCTATAGGAAATTCATGTTATCAATAAATTACCCATTAAAAACTCATGTCATCGATAACTTATCTATAGAAAATTCATATTATCGATGATTTTTTTGTAGAAATTTTATTCTATCGACGAATTTTCTATGTTACCGATAAATTTTATATGTTCACGATCAATTTTAGTATAGAAAATTTATTTTATTGATAAATATTCTATAAAAAAAATTTATTGAAAATACATGTTTTCGATAAGTTTTCTATAAATAATTCATTTTATCGATAAATTTTCTCGATGGCATAAATTTTTTATAGGAAATTCATATGCAAAAATGTTTTTCAGAAAATTAATCTAATCCATAAATTTTTTTTAAAAATATTTAAAAATATTCATGTTTTCGATAAATTTGCTTTGGATAATTTAAGGTGTCGATTATTTTCTATTTACCGATAAATGTTTAATAGAAAACACATGTAATCGATAAATTATTCTTTAAAAATGTATGTTATCAATAAATTTTTCGTAGCGAATTTAAACTATAGATAAATTTCTTATTTTCACTATAAATTTTAGTATAAAAATGTATGTTATTGATACATCCGCTATAAAAAAAATTATGGTATCGATACAATTTCTATGGAAAATTTATTTTATCCAAAATTGAAAATTCATGTTAACGATAAATTTTTTTATAGAAATTTAATCTTACGATAAGTTTTCTATAAAAAGTTCATTTTATCGATAGATTTTGTATAGAAAATGTGTGCCATCGATAAATTTTTTATAGAAAAATTATGTTTTCGATAATTTTTTATAGAAAATACTTATTATGCAAAAATTAGCTATCGGAAATTAATATAATTTTATTAAATATTCATGTTTTCGATAAATTTTCTTAAGAAAATTTATGCATGCGATAAGTTTTGTATATAAAATGCTGGTTATTGATAAATTTTCTATAGAAAATTCATGTTGTCAATAAATAATCTATAAAAAATTTATGTTACCGATAAATTTTTGTAAACAAATTATTGCTATCGATAAATTTTCTATGCTATCGATAATTTTTTATAAAAAAATATTTTATAAAGAATTATGTTATCGATACTATTTCTATAGAAAATTAATTTTATCCATACATTTTTTATAGAAAATTCATGTTATCGATACTTTTTTTGTAGATAAATCATGTTATCGATAAGTTTTCTAAAAATAATTTCTTTTGTCGATAAGTTTTCTGTAGAAAATTGTTGCCATCTATAATTTTAATTAATTAATTTTTTCGATAAATTTTCTAATCGATACATTTTTTATAAAATATTTATGTTTTCGATAAATTTTCTTAAGAAAATTTATGCATCCGATATGTTTTCTATATAAAATGCTGGCTATCGATAAATTTTCTATAAAAAATTCATGTTGTCGATAAATAATCTATAAAAAATGTATGTTACCGATAAATTTTTGTAAGCAAATTTATGCTATCGCTAAATTTTCTATGCTATCGATACATTTTTTATAAAAAAATATTTAGTAAAAATCGATACCGTTTCTATAGAAAATTCATGTTATCGATAAGTTTTCTATAAATAATCTTATTTGCCGATAAATTTTCTGTAGAAAATTTTTGCCATCTGTAAAATATTTTTTTCGATAAATTTTGTATAGAAAACTGTACTCCATTGAAAAATTTTTTATAGGAAATTCATGTTATCGATAATTTTGTATAGAAAATTTTTATTATGCAAAAATTTGAAGATTAGCTAATCGATACATTTTTTATAAAATATTCATGTTTTCGATAAATTTTCCTAAGGAAATTAATGCATCCGATATATTTTTAAATATAAAATGCTGGTTGTCGATCAATTTTCTATAAAAAATTCATGTTGTCGATAAGTTTTTGATACGAAATTCATGTTATCGATAAATTTTGTTAAGAAAACAATAAACCCGCCAAATTTTGTTTCAACGGGGTTAGCGAATCGCACTACAAATTAAGTTATTGTTGTTATAAATTTTTAGAAAAATAATTATGTTAAAAACATTTCTTGAAAAAATGTGTGCTATTGATAAATTTTCTAAAACGAACTCATAGTAATAATAAATAAATTAGTTTTCCGTAGAAAATTTTGTATAGTACATATTTCTGAAACTTTGTCAGGTCACACTAAATAAAATTTTATTGTAATTGATTTTTCTTTTTTTTAATTGACAACACTTTCATTAACCAGTATTTGGCTGTTTTGTTGACGTTTTCTCTTGTTGTTTAAACCTTGTCTTTTTTGTTTTGTTGTTTTAGTTTTTCCTTTTTTTTCATTTTTTTTTTTTTTTTTTGTTAAACATTATTAAAGTGTTTATATATGTAAGATTGAATTTCGCGGGAATTCATCATTCAAGCGTGCTTAGGTGAATTTGACCACAAATGGAGTTATCAAACCAAATACGTCTCTTTCGCATTGAATTTTTTGTTTGGATTTTTTCGTGTGTCTTCTTTTTTGTTCTTGTTTGTACAAGTGAGTGTTTTTAACTCACTAAAGGATTTAGTTAGATTCTTAAGAACTCTTAAAAGAACTGAAGAAGTTTTCAGTTTTTATTTTCTTATTCTTGTTGCAAATACACATGTATGTAGTTGCTTTTGTTATTACAACTCTCAAAGGGTATGTTTTTTATTTATTTATTTTTTTTTTTTTTTTTTGTCTAAGTGTTTTAGGTTTTTTTTTTCCTTAACAAAAAAAAAACACACAATGATTTTTTCCTTTGACCAGAGGAGTGGCTTGTGTTATCTTGGCTACTGTATTTTTATAAGTAATTTTTTAACATGACCACTTATTAGACATGTTTGGTAACATGACGCAAATCAATCTTATTCTTTTAACAAAAAAAAAAAAAAAAAAAAAATCCGAATAACAACAACAACAAAACCACTTGAAAACATCTAAACGTGCTTTAGTTTGTACAAGATTTTCCTCTTCTAATGGCTCTTAAGTGTGCGTGTTTTGCTGTAGAGAATTGCAGAGACCCAACAAAAATATTGATTATTATTACTATGGCATGGCATGGAATAGCATGGCATTATAGAGATGTTATTTTTTATGCTGAAATTTATATAGTTTCGTTTTTTGCTAAATATATGCATATATTTAGCATAATTTCTAATAATTTTCTTAAGAACTGTGACTATTTTTAGTTAAAAAATTTAAATAAAAAAGGAATAGAAAAAACAAAAGACTTACAACACAAACTTGTTTGAAAATCGGAATTTATTAAAAGTTTGAAAACATGTGTTACATTTTTTTTTTTTTAATTTTTTTGATCTTTATTTTCGATAAAATCTTAGTGTTGTCGATGACATTTTATAAGAAAATTTAAGTAATCGAAAAGTTCTTAAGCAACATTTTGGATGTTTTAACGATTTTAAGTAAAATTTAAGTTGTAGATGAACCGTTCAATAAAATAATCACATACTATTTATTGTTGTAGATAATTTTTTGGGAACACTAAAGTTAACGATAACTTTTTCGGAGAAATTTTTTGTTTTTGACAATTTTTCAAATTAAATTTCAAGTTATCAAAAATTTTTTAGGCATAATTTAAGCCATAGATAAATTTTCGGAAAAGAAATCTTAACAAGGCAGATATTTTCCTTAAAATTTTAAGTTGTTGAAAAGTTTCCATCAACAGTTTCCAGTTTTTTAAAAAATTCACGCTTTAGATTTTATTTATGTTATCGATAACAATTTTTTTAGAATTTCATATTAATCGTCATAAATCAAAAAATTTAATTTTAGAGTTATTGATGCGGAAATATTCGCTATATTGTTCCTCATATTGTGTAAAAAACTGCATCCCTATATCTTAAATACTTTCCCGTTTGAAGAAAAAAAAGGCCAAATTATCCCTAAAATCGCTAGTGTTTTACGCACAAGGTTTACATGGACAGTCAGCCAGACAGACGGACATCATAAGATCGATTTAAAAAGTGCTTCTGAGTAGAGCGGTTTACTAAGAGATGGATCTAAGACCAATACTTTGAGGTGTCAGAAACAGCAGCACAAAACCATAATACCCTTTTAACTCTTTTGGTGTAGGTATAAAAACTAAATTAGATTCGAAATCTATTTTAAAAAGAATTTGTATGAAAATTAAGTTTCAAATACGTTTGAAAACGAAATTATTTTTTATGAATGCGGCAGTAAGTATTTGACGTTGTAAAACAGGCAGTTAATTTCGAAATAAAAGTTGTTTATGGTAAATAAAAAAATTATTTTGTAACATTTTTAAACTTTTTTTTAACTGGTTGTCTATACAATTAACTAATACCTGATGTATGCTCTAGTGAGCTATTAAAAAATTCTTTCTTTTCCAAGTAACTCCTTCTAAAAAATGCCAGAAAACAGGATTGGTGTTTTCATTTCTTTAAAGTTTTTCTCTTTTGTTTTTTTTTTTTTTTTTTTTTTGCTTGCCAACCCATACAAACGATTGCTTTCGAAGATCTAATCAATAACAACAAACAGACAAGTAACAGAACAAGGAAGATCTATGATGCAGCTACTGTCCACCTATTTTGGTTAAGAAATAAACTGTTTTTTTTTTTTTTTTTTTGCCTTAAACATTAAGAGATGTTGTTATAACATTTAATTATAACTAAACTTTTATTTTATATAGATATAAATAAGAGTAAAGGGAATTAAACGGAAAATATAAGAATATTTGTCAACTTCAATTAATTGTTAGATAAATGAGTTTTTAGCAATATATCAACGTTTTTTTTTTTTTTAAATATTCTAGTGGGTTGGGGGAATAGTCATTAATTAAGCGAAGCATATTAGTTATAGAAAGGATGGTTTAAGGAATTTAAAAAAAAAACATTTTAATAAATATTTTGACAAGAAAGAATTACTAGGGGTATGAATAAGAAGAAAAAAAAAAAAATAAATATTGCTCTTAATAGCATTTTCCGATTAATGCTAGGCAGTTTTTAGTTTACGGACCATTTAAACATTTCATGCTGCCACCTCATTAGATTTCAACATCTTTCTAACGTATTTGTATGTTGTAAATGTAGTTTTTGTTATTGCTGCTGCAGTTGTTATTTTGTTTTTTTATTATAGCCACAACCATTTGAATCATGTCATAATGATCGATGCTTTTATAGCAAACAATTTGTGTAATGCAGATGTTGTAGTTGTGTAACATTTAATGTTCAAATTTTATGGCTTGTTTTGTAAATGATCAAATTATTACAAAATTGCTTTTTTATGGACGGACACGACAGCATCATGTAGATAAATAGTTTTTTTTTTAATTGTAATTTTTTTATGTTTGCTTTGGTCATAAAATTAATCACATATAATTGAAAAATTATGAAATCTTCTTTAAAATCTTTGTCTTAAAAAACAAAAGACTTAAGAAAGAAACATTGTTTTGTTTAAAAGGCCAAGAACTAGAGAACATATTTTTGATAAGAAATTTTTCTTCAAAATGGAAAGCTTAACAGAAGGTTGTAATTAAGCTATAAATTTATTTTTTTTAAATAAATAGTATAAAGATTTTCTTTAAAAATTTGTTTTTAAACCAGGCTTTTTCTTATGACTTTTTTGCTTTAGGGAAAAGGCAAAACCTTTATATTTTTAGGTCAGGGATGTAGAAAAGAATGTGGGATATTGCTTTCTATACCTTTCGCGTAAAAAATTCATAGTCATGAGCAAGGCAGAAAATTATTATGGAAATCGGTATTAAATAATTTGTTATTTTTTCGGTAGTAGACATTCGGCCATGATATAGAAGAATAGAAAATGGCCGCACACTGATAGAAAAGGCGTAATAACGTTGATGTATTTTGACATCAGTACTATGACAATTTTTGACCCCATGACACTTTTCATCATTGTGATGTCAGCCTTAACATGTGTTGGCTAAATGTCATCAGGTGAAATTATCTCATCAATGGGATGACACATCGGCATCACAGAAATAACGAATCGGAGTCAGTTTAATAAATAATGTCAGCAGTGCGATGACTTCGTAATATCGGAAAAAGGACACACATTAGGCTCAATTTAATGGCAGTTTGTCATTGAGATTGACTTAAGTCAAAGTGAGAGAAAGTTATTATTTTAAATGGGATGGCACGTCGGCATCATAGAAATGACAAATGGGAGTCAGTTTAAGAAAAAATGGCATCAGTGCGATGACTCCGTAACATCGGAGAAAGGACACATTAGGCTCAATTTAATGGCAGTTTGTCATTGGGATTGACTTAAGTCAAAGTGAGAGAATGTTATTATTTGCAATGGGATGACACATCGGCATAACAGAAATGACGAATCGGAGTCGGTTTTATAAAAAATGTCATCAGTGCGATGACTCCGTAACATCGGAGAAAGGACACACATTAGGCTCAATTTAATGGCAGTTTGTCATTGAGATTGACTTAAGTCAAAGTGAGAGAAAGTTATTATTTTAAATGGGATGACACGTCGGCATCATAGAAATGACAAATGGGAGTCAGTTTAAGAAAATATGGCATCAGTGCGATGACTCCGTAACATCGGAGAAAGGACACATTAGGCTCAATTTAATGACAGTTTGTCATTGGGATTGACTTAAGTCAAAGTGAGAGAATGTTATTATTTGCAATGGGATGACACATCGGCATTACAGAAATGACGAATCGGAGTCGGTTTTATAAAAAATGTCATCAGTGCGATGACTCCGTAACATCGGAGAAAGGGCACACATTAGGCTCAACTTATGACAGTTTGTCATTGGGATTGACTTAAGTCAAAGTGAGAGAATGTTATTATTTGCAATGGGATGACACATCGGCCTAACAGAAATGACGATTCGGAGTCGGTTTTATAAAAAATGTCATCAGTGCGATGACTCCGTAACATCGGAGAAAGGGCACACATTAGGCTCAGTTTAATGACAGTTTGTCATTAGGATTGACTTAAGTCAAAGTGAGAGAATGTTATTATTTGCAATGGGATGACACATCGGCATAACGGAAATGACGAATCGGAGTCGGTTTTATAAAAAATGTCATCAGTGCGATGACTCCGTAACATCGGAGAAAGGGCACACATTAGGCTCAGTTTAATGACAGTTTGTCATTGGGATTGACTTAAGTCAAAGTGAGAGAATGTTATTATTTGCAATGGGATGACACATCGGCATAACGGAAATGACGAATCGGAGTCGGTTTTATAAAAAATGTCATCAGTGCGATGACTCCGTAACATCGGAGAAAGGGCACACATTAGGCTCAGTTTAATGACAGTTTGTCATTTTGATTGACTTAAGTCATAATTAGAGAATACTATTATTTACTAACCCGCTACACATATTTGTTTTACTTTTGTTGTATTCCGCACTTTGTTTACAGAAGAACTCTCAATTATAAGACACCAGCAGTTATGGTTTTCGTTATCATTTTACTTTGAAAGTTTAATGTATTTAGCTAAATAATCAACACAAATAGAATATGATAATTTTTGCTTCTTATTTTACCTTTTAAATATAAAAATAATGTTAAAAATACACAAAATGTGTCATCGAATTGATGTCACTGTAGTCATAGCATAGATGACGCTTAAAATATGACATAATTTTAGGATGACATTCGTCATTGGCTTGATGTAACCTTTTTGACATTTGTAATAACATTGATGTCACAATTCTGATGTTAGGGCATCATCAATATGAAGATGCTTTTTTCTATGTGTAGTTTTTCATGATATTTAGAGTATGTAATTCTTATAAATATAAGTGGTACTCAAAGTAGGACGTATGTATGTATATAAAATGGAATATTTTTATAAACTTTTAAACCAGCGTCGTTTAGAAAATTTGTTCGATTTCAACTTCACTCGAATTCGATTTTCAGAATATACCCAGTAAAAACTTTGCTTACTTTTTCAAAATGAATAGCTTCTTTAACTCATTATTTAGTAGCTTTCTTCTATAACTACATCTATAACAACTTCTATAACTACTTTTTTCTGGATGTATTAAAGGAAAAAAATAATGACTTGCTTTTGAATGCGTTCATTTTGGGACATCCCTTGTAAAATTCATTGGTTCTTTCCGTAGAATTGTAAGTAGTGCTCTTATGTTTTTCTGATTACTCAACACATTATTTTGTAGGCGAAGTTTTTACTGGGTAGGTATATCGATTTTGCAATTAAACTTCCGACACCAAACATCAAGGAGACTTGTCAAAGGGTAGAAGTAGAAACAAATTTAAATTTACAGCACTTGTGCTAATGGAAAATATTTTTACCTTGCATCCTGGTCATTTACATGTTCATATTTCTACTTTCTAATTATTTAAAAACTTGTCCAATTTTAAAACTTCTTTTCTTTCAAAAAATACAAAAGTCTTTAGCTGTAAACTTAAAATGCACTTAATCATTTGCCTTATTTGTATAAATAAAATCTACAAAAATGTATTCAATGTTCAATAATTGACATTAACTATTTGTTTATAAAATTTATTATAAACTTTCAAATTGTTCAAATTTTTAAATCATCAATAAAATATTATTTCTAATAAAAACTCAAACAACTTTCTTTCAACTTTAATTAAAAAAGAAGAAATACCTCATCAACACATTTTCAGAAAACGTTAATAAAAAAAACAAACACACAAAAAAGAAAGTTGTTTTCATTCTTCTAAAGAATCTATGGAAATATTTTAAGAAAAAGAACTTTTTGTTATTTTCAATTTCATTGAATAAAATTAAAAATATACAGTAAGTTATTAAAGCCAACAATTCCTTAAAGAAAAAAGTAAAAAAAAAAACGGTTTTTTATAATAAATTTTTATTACCATTTTTGTTGGTTAATAATTATTTTAATGGGAAAAAAATCCCAAATAAAAAAACAACATATCGCTCATTTACTTCAATAGTCTCATAATTCAAAACGTACTATTTTTCCGTAGAGCTGCACAAAGTTTTTTTATGAAAAATAAAAAAAATATCGTTCTAACACTAAATGTATCGTTTATACTGAAAAACCTACGATCTTAACATTGCAAAGCTGAAATGTGCGATTGGTATAATAACAAAAATGCGCATAACAAGTACAATAACCATACATTTTTATCCCAGGTGGCAGATCTCCAAAGAATTTCTTAATTTTCTGCATACTTAGCCTAAAAATCGTTCTATTTGAGTTATGGCACTATTCAAGTAAATGAACGATATCTATAAAGTAGTAATGCTTTTAGCTAAATATGTTTAGCAACTCAAATGCAGTAGTAGTTCAAGATTTTATTTATTAAGAAAAAATAAGCGAACAGAACAAAACAAAACATGTTAAATCATAATAATTAAGCATGACAGCGCAAGATTTCTTTAATAATTTGTTTTTAAAGTGTTGAAGAAATGCATGAAAATTCTTATAAATTTATTATTATAAAAATTATAAAAATTTTCAGAAAAATACTGCAAACCATAAATTTTTACTGAATAATGGTATAAACACAATTCGGACGAACGGCAACAATTCGTTGCATGAAATCGACGCATAAGACACAATTAGTGCAAGAAGACCGCTTTTAATGCCATTTTAAATTATTTGGATTTACATAAGAAAATGCAAATTATTAAAATTTAATTCAAATTTTAAACGGCATAAAAATTGGGCTATCACGTCTTGGTTATTTTTTATCGCATGATGGCAATACTGTTAAACAGTCAATACTGACACTATAAATTCACAATTATTAATTTGACAGAAGCCCACATTCATTCTAAATCTTCATAATAGAAGCGTTTAGACATGTCAGGAAGTTCGTGTGTTACTGATTCAAGCTATTTTTGCTTTGTGTTTTGTGAA
Organism: Pollenia griseotomentosa; assembly: GCA_963931875.1. Taxonomy (NCBI): domain Eukaryota; kingdom Metazoa; phylum Arthropoda; class Insecta; order Diptera; family Polleniidae; genus Pollenia; species Pollenia griseotomentosa. The sequence goes on along the minus strand of OZ007564.1, from coordinate 121,002,942 downwards.
TATTTGATTGGAAAAAGGATATGCAACATCGAATCATTAAAATATTCATGTTTACATTATTTTGGTTTTGCATTCAGAAATTTGGACTGACCGTGGACACCGACAATGTTTGCATATTCTTCATTCGCATTTAGATTTTTTTCCAAAAAACAAAAACTAGGTGCAGTGAGCGCGAACAAGGGGAGCGTGCTCACCAAGATTTAATGAAAATTTCAAGAATTTATCAAGGATTTGGAGACAAAAGCATGCTAGGAGACTATTGCTAGACTCTCATACAAGAAAACGGAACCAACAAAATACGAACGACGTTCAAATAACGCCATTTACGTTTTAAAATTCATTTATTTCTAAATAAACTAGTGATTTTTTTTATGTAAGAAACGAATGTGATAAAGAAAACCCAATTACAGACTCGAATTCAGACCACCAAGTTACCCTAGGAAAGATATTTGGTTGCTTCACTCCAAAACCTTGTTGGCTAGAGTAATTAAAATTTTAAAGATAATGACCCCTATTATAAGTAACATTCGTCTTACGTTTTTCGCTACACAGAAAAAATTCTCCAAAATTTTTTACCAATTAAAGCATTAATCAAAAATAAAATCAGTTTTAATTAAAAATTTAATCAAGTGAATTAAACGTTTAATCAAGTGAATTAAACGTTTAATTAATACTATTAACTGGTTTAATTGATACTATTAATTTGTTTACTGGTGCAAATTTAATTAATTTTTAAATTAATATCACATATTTTTTAATTGAAATCAATTTTTATTTTTTTCTGTGTAGATATTGAACATCGAATATCGCATGTTAAATTTGTTTAATGGGTTGACAGTTCTAGCGAACATTTTGTGCGTCAAATTATTTGTAAATATTTTTATTTTGGTGGATTAAATACTACTTTCTTAATTATTTTTATAAATATTAATGTAGCTGCAAGGTCGTAAGAAGTAAGCAACTATTGGAAAAGACAGTTTTGCTTATGGAACAGAATACTTCATTGGTAAAAGGAATTTACATAAAAGTTCAGGCTGTTAAACAGTGGGATGAAATCTCACAGGCGTTAAATTGCTTGAGATCACCCGCTACAATTTAAGTTTTGGCCAATGTATATTTGTATATTCAGTGTGCTCGCGATAATATGAACTAATTAAAACTGGCTTTCACTTTTGCAAGATTGTTCATATTTGCGAATGGCATCTTATTTCCCTTAAACAAGTTTTATCCATAAAAATTTAAGTTTCTAATGTAAATTTTTTTTTTATTTATTATTCATTGGATTTAAAAAACTATTGATTTTTAAAATAGAAGAACAAACTTAAAGTTATGTGCAAAGGTCTGTGATTTTCTTTCGTTCAAACAGTTTATAAACGCACTGCTCTCTTAAAAATCTCCAGATATTTTCCGTGTCTGCTAACAGTGATCTTTTTGTTTCTCATTTTCAAAAACCATCCGCACATTTTTCTTTTCCCAAGTCAAAAAAAACGTATTGTTAGAACATTAAAAAAAAAAATAATTCACTAAATTAGTAATACCTTTTCCTAAATGTTCTAAATTTTATAAAAATTTCTGATTTTTCTTTTTAAAGTTCAAAACTTATGCTTTATTTAATTCATTTTTAAGAACTTTTCACGTTAAAATTATATTTAAAAATGTGTATAATATTCCATGCTAATGTGAGAACTAAGTAAAAAGTGTATGCAAAACATTTTGATTAACAACTGAAGATAATTTTAAAGCAAATATCTAGCCAAATCCCCAAGTTATTATGCAGTTGAATAAAAATTGATTTTGATTTTAACACTGTGTAGGTAGATAAAAACCGTTAAAAATACAACTATAAGTTGTTCATATTTTAAAGCTTTTGCACAAGTTCAATGGAAGAAAATAAGTGTTCATATTTTGGGGTGTTCATTTATTAGGGTGTTCATATTATCGCGATTGCACTGTAATCTATTTTTGGCAAATATAAATTTCCAAAACTTCCAGAATGTCCAGAACTTCAGACAGCTAATGTGGGCTATCGAAGATCAACCATGTTTTCATTTTCTAGACAAAATTGCTTATTTTGTATACTGCTAGAGTCGGAAGAAGATTTTCCCCATCACGGTTTCTGTTCACATACCGCTGATTTGCAGGAACATCGTTATAACTCAAAAATATTAGTTTTACCTAAAACAACTTCAAGTTTTAAATTTATACACAACATAATGGAAAAAGAAAATTTAATTGTTCTCTCAAGAGTTGAGCTAACAATATTCGATTTTGACTTATGACGTTGTTGCAGCAAGTTACAATATGGGCATTTTCAGGGTAAAGTCTACCTTTTGTAACGTAACGCCAGCAAGCAAATAAGCTTTTATTTTTGGCCCATGTTGTTCAAATGTTATCCCTTTTGTTACTAAATGTAGAGCTAGTTGTACTTTACACCAAAATATAAAAAAATAAATTATACATATAAAATTTTTTGAGAAACAATTTGAATTTCTTGCTGGCGTAAGGTTACATAAAGCCGACTTTTCCCTGGAAATGCCCATATGCAGGTGTTTAGCACTCTTCTATTCGGAGAAGTCCTGGGGTATCTCTACTCCTTAGGCGGGTGTGGCCACTATCACTTAAAATATTTTGAGCAAAAGGATTTGATTTGAATTCAATCAAGCCTTTTAACATATTGTACTGAATATTCCGTGATCATAATTTTGACTGATTGCACATTGAGATCCTTGTGAATATTCGAGTTTTTAACGTACCAGGAGGCGGATGTGATTATTCAAACAAGCATAAAACTGCTGCTTATTTTAATATGCTTGGAATTTGTTTACTCATTGGTGTCCTTTTTCAATATGTTGCAGGCAGCACTCAATCTTTTTCATTTGCTTTCGGCCAGTTAGCGTTCATCTTCAACAGACGAATCATCGTTTGTTTTTATTAAAGTTTCTGCTACTGTGAATAAACCAAACCAGTAAAAATCACAGCAGTGCTTTCTTTTATTGAATGTGCGCCATAATACCAAATTAAAATTTGTTTGATCAGCTGATTCGACTGCTGTTGAAAATCGAATTTTGTTTACAATAGGCATTTTTTAGATGCTTCACCACATGTGGATTGGTCCATAAATGATTGAGATATAAGCAGAAAACCAATTTTTCATAAAATACCCTATTGTTTTTTTTTCTTTTATTTTAATGTGTAGACTTTTTTTGTTTTGCATAATCTATATATATAAAAGAGACGTGTTTGTTTGTAATCGCTAAACTCGAAAACTACTGCACCGATTTTGACCAAAATTTGTGCGTTTGATGTATGAGGCATGAGGAGTGTTTCTGTGGAGTTTCGTATTTATCCGATAGATGGCACCACGTTTTTATATTTTTGTCATTTTCGTCGTAATCGCTAAACATAATGTTTTAAAATTAAGATGCATGGTATGTCACTAAATCTTTATCAATATACATTTATCAATTCAGCGGAAATTCACTAAAATACGCTAAAGTCACCAAAATGAAAAAAAAAACTTTTATATGGTTTAATAGCCAGTTTAACCCAACATTTATGTTAATTTTAGTTTACAAAAGTCTATTTCCACTTCCATAAATATTTTTCAAATACGCGGTTAGGGTATCCAATAATTTTAAACAAACATGAAGAATCTAATAGCATTTGCTGGTAAGTAAAACATTTATTTTATTTTTTTTTTTTATTGTTTTGAAAATCAATTAAAATTTTAAATCTTTACTAAGGGCCAGCAAAGCGGACGGGGTCCAGCTAGTAAATATATAAATGATTTGCCGCTTAAATAGAGAAAGAAACGCATCATCGTCTGTTTTTATTAAAGTTCCAGCTACTGTGAATAAACAAACCAGTAAAAATCACAGCAGTGCTTTCTTTTATTGAATGTGCGCCATAATACCAAATTAAAATTTGTTTAATCAGCTGATTCGACTGCTGTTGAAAATCGAATTTTGTTCACAATAGGCATTTTTTAGATGCTTCGCCACATGTGGATTGGTCTATAAATGATTGAGATATAAGCAGAAAACCAATTTTTCATAAAATACCCTATTGATTTGATTTGATTTGCCACTTAAATAGAGAAATGTGTTTTAAACGAAAAAATATAAATAAATAAATAACATATTTTATTTTACATATTTATTTTTAATTCTCCTGGATAATGTATGTTAGGGGGTGAGTGGTTAAAGGGTAATAAATGTTACAAACTATATGCTAATTTAAAATGTCGAGCAATAGTAACGAAGATTTTCTGCCCATTGTATTAAAACAGAATCGAACCCCAAGCCTCGCACTTAGAGGCTAACTCTCTACCAACCAGTGTTGCCAGTTTGGCCACTTTTAATCTTCTTTAGTCATGAAAACCCCAATTTAGCAATTAGCCATTTTTATTTGGCCAAATTTTCTTCAAGTTTTTTAAAATTTTATATCAAAAAAATATAAATGTTGCATTAGTTGTGTTGTTACGTTGAACTTTTCCTTAACAGTTAAAGCAAACGACTTTTACAATAAAAATCAAATTTAACAATATTTTCAGCCTTTCGTTGTTGAAAGATATTTCTTATATTTATTTGTTTGTAATTAAAAATGTATTAATTAAAACAAAATAATCTTTTATGTGCAATTTCAGTTTTATAAATAATTTACTATGTTTTGTTTTTGTTAATATTGATGCGCTTTTTATAATAAAATCTTGTTAGCCACTATAAAGTAAATAAAGTTGACAAACCAATCAACAGATTGTAGTCGGGACTGTAAGAAAACACAGAAAAAATGTTTGCCAAAAATTTTTCAACTAAATAATTAATTGGTGTACATTAATTTTTTCAATTAAATGTTTGTTTGTTTCAATTAATTTTTTTAATCAAACCATATAAATTTAAATGTTTGTGCATATGTTGTGTATTTTTTAGTTAATGCAATTAATTTTTTAATTGACTAAATTTGTGTATCACGACTCGAATATACAAATCCGTTAATTGATATGATCAATTCTTTTGCTGGCGCAAAATTAGTAAATAAATAATTTAATTGTCTGAACGAATTGTTTAATTAAAGTCAATTTTCTTCATTCAATCTTCAATCTTCATTGTTGTTGTTTTTGTTTCAGCGTTGATATTGTTACAAGTAAAACTGGTGTTTATAATTCTTTTCTAAAATCTTTGGATGAAGTTTCCTGATAATCTGGACTAAGCAACTAGTCAAATGCGCATAAGAATAGCTTATCCCATCAACAATAAATGTCAGTTTATTAATAGTATAAAATTGATAAACGAAACCTTGTAAAATTTTTAGCTAGTTTTTACTAAAAATTTAGCCATTTTTAGTGATGAAGAGTTGGCAACACTGCTACCAACTAGTCTGCCGGTGCACCCTATTTAATATAAACTAATAACTGTTATTCTTAAACAAAAAATTTGGCAGTATAATTGTGTAATTCAAAAACAAATTTCTTTATTATGAAAGTAAAATTCATCAACTCTTTGCAAGAATTAGTTTAAAATTCAAAGCATTTTAATGAATTTTGATATTAAAATAAAAACTAAGCAAAAGTTCATTAAACTTTGTGGCAAACAAAAAAACTAAACGAATAATATTAGTAAAAAAAATACATCAAACAAACAGTAATTAAGTTTTATTTATCAAGACAACAACAACAAAAAACGCATAGAAATTCTTATGTAATGACACAAACAAATACATACTTACAACTAAATGTTTATGGGAACAGTTTATGTTGTAGTTGTTGTTGGTTAGGTTGTTTTGTTGCTGCAGTTGTATTTAAAGTAAATATGTTTGTATGTGCCTTTAATATGGGTGTACGATATTAGTAAACATTAAATCGTAGGCATGCATCTTTAATATGATGATTTAACATCAGTGTAAGTAAGATTTGTTTTTTTAAGTTTTTTTTTTTTTTTGTTGTTTGGTGTTGAGGCAACATTTATAAAAGTATTGTTGCCAATAGCAGTTAAACTGCTTTGTTTGGTGGCAGCACAGTTTTCTAAATAAATATGATGTTATGTTGCTATTACTTACTATAGCAAATATTGCTATTGTTGTTGTTGTTGTTGTTGTTGTTGCCAGTTTTATATGTATGAATGTGAAACCAAAGAGTGCAACAAAATATTGTAATTGTCATTACAGATCAGTGTCGACACCTGGTTAAATGAAGCAACACTAACAAATGTTGTTGTTCTTTCTAAATGTAAGTCTGTCTATTTGTCTGTCTGTCCGTATCTCCTCCGACTGTTTGTCTGTCTGTTTTCATTGCTGTGTCTTACTTACATATGTATGTATGTTGCTATGTATTATCGTTGCATGATGTTGTTTTAGTTAAAGTTTGTTATTTTTTTTATTGGAATTGTTGCATCACTTTTGTAGCCTTCTGCAGATGGTTACACATTTTTTTATATAAATTTTCTTTCTTTTTCTGATTGTTGTAGTGTTATTTGTGGTAGTTGTTGTCATCATCGTCATCAAAGTGGTAGTGGTAGCCTTAATAAAAAATGTTTTTTGCACTAAAAACACCAACAACAACAAAAGAACACAAGTATAGAATTACAACTTATTGCTAAAGCATGAACTGTCGTTTGAATCCTTGAGCCGACAGCATGTTAAAGCGCAAGGCGCACCTTTTAAGACAATGTCAATGTTAATGGTCAACATATGTTCATTTGCAACAAAATACATACATAGAAGCATGAAATAAACAAACGAAACAACCAACTACCACAAAATAATTTTATAATGAATAAAAAAAAAAAGTAAGCCCAGCAACAACACCAACAGCAATCTTAAGTAATAGCATTAAAATGAACACTCAAAATACTTATAAAAATAAATCTGTTAAGTTTAACCCTTTTCGAGTGCCAGCTGTTTCATTTTTCAAGAATCGATTCTTAAATTAAGATAAACTTAGAAATTCACAAGAAAAATATTATAAAACTCCAAAAAAATCCATAGATATGTTTTCGAAAACAGTTCCCCCCTCTCAGGTGTTGTTATTTTACTTGAATACCAATATTATAACTCTTTTTTAATATAAATGTTTGAAGGGCAAAATAAACCACACAAATGGAATGGAAAACATTTCAATATTTTACGTTTGTGCAAAGGATTTGTGTTGTTTGTTGGGGTGTTTGCTTTTTGGACAAACATTTGAAGCATGTTTGTAGAAATATTAAAAATGTTTAATGTTTGGCAGACATGCTGGATATTTGTCAAACTTTTGGTAATGTCTAGTACCAAATTTAATTATTTCAGTAAAAAAAGAAGAGTTAAGACGTAGAAGAAGAAGCATAAATTAATTATCAGCCGTAAATTCTAAACAGTTCAATGTTTAAACCACTATTTACTCCAAATTATGTTTCTCTCTTTTATATTTTTGCTCTGTTTAAAACTGAAAGCGAGAAAAATTGCCGCAGCGCTATTGGTGTCTGCATTCATTGAAAACAAAACAAATATGAAAAATTACTGTTTGTACGAAATATATTTGTGTTGCTTATTTGTAGACAGAAACAAGGAAAGAAGTGTGTGTTTGCTAAGCAAATAGTGTTGTTTATTTTTCCCTTAACCCGAAATAAAATTAAATTGTGCAAACTGTTCTCACTTCTTAAAATGTTAGAAAAAACAACAACAATAAAAACTCTATACAAATTTTTATTTTAACAAAAATATGATTTGGTATACATGTATAAAACTGTTCCTACATTCTTTGTTAAACTTTCCCATCTCTAAAATCCTAAAATTTAAAAGTGAAAAATTAAATCAAATATTTATTTATTTGCTTTAATAGATGAAAAAAAAAATATTTTCATATTTTTTTTTGTGCAACAGGTCAATAAGTTTTAGTTTAGCAATTAGTTTTAAAAAAAACTCTTCCGAGACTTAAAAATCCAGATATCTACAGCCGTATTTATGATGGAAATTTGGCATGAAGTTAGCACAAAGTTTATTTATAATACACTTACCAAACTCTGGCTAACGATTTGCTAAACTCTTTTAAACCAGCTGCCAAACGTTTGCCAACTTGTAAGAAACAGCTGTTTAATGTTAAACAATTTGGTTGGTTTTATTTTAATGCGCATAGGAATAGCTTATCCCTTCAACAATAAATTTCAGTTTATCAATAGTATGAAATGGGAATGTAGCACATTTAAACGAAACCTTGTTAACTGTTTTATTTTATGTTTCTTTCTTTTTTTATTTTATATTAATTTTAAAAACTTTTTAAATTTGTTATATGTGGAGGAAAAAACAAAAAAAAATTACAAAAAATGACAAAACCAGCGATGATTAATTCAAACGTGTTGCATTTTTCAGTAATATAATGTGGCATCTTTAAAATTCAGAGTTGATTTTTTTTTAGTTAGCAGATGGACAAAAGTTTGTTATAAATAAACTCTGTGCTTACAAGCTGCTATGCTTAATCGGCATTCTAGTTAGCAGCTCGTTGTACGTAGTGTACAAACTGTGGCTAACTTTTTGTTATAAATACAGCTGCAAATTTTTACATTTTGAGTTTTGCCACATCTAACATTTATTATTAATAGAGTATTGACCACTTCAGTTGTTCCTAATATCTGGAAAATTGGTAGGATAGTACCGATTCCAAAAGTTAAGACGCCTAGAAACTGTTCCGATTTTCGTCCAATCAGTATCTTATCAGTCTGTTGTAAAGTTTTGGAAATTATTATTAGGGATCAGATGTTAACACACCTTAACAGTGGTAATATGATTCATCCCCAGCAATCAGGATTTAGAAAGGGATTTAGCACTACTGGCATTCTTTTAGATATAACTGAGTCTATTAGAGAAAATCTTGATAAAGAACGTGTTAGTATTCTGATATTTCTTGATTATTGTAAAGCATTTGACTCAATTAGTCATCCAAAATTAATTGCTAAACTCTCCAGAATATTCGGCTTCAGCTCTAGTGCGTGCAATCTCATTTACTCGTTTCTATCTGGACGTAGTCAATATGTCCAAGTAGAACATGAGGTTTCTCGGATGGTTTCAACTTATCGTGGGGTTCTATTTTAGGTCCATTATTATTTCTTTTATACGTAAATGATTTCTTCCATGAATTATCTTTCTTAAAAGGCTATACTTATGCTGATGATATGCAATTGCTGGCTACATTTGACACATCATCTTTAAGAATTTCTAAAGAGCAGATTAACATTGAACTCAACCGATTAGTTGAATGGTCAAAATGCAATTTTTTACAATTAAACCCTGCAAAATGCAAAGTTATGATATTTTCCAAACACCCTATAGATATTAACATTTTACTTGATAATGAGTCGTTAGAAGTTGTTACACATTATAAGACACTTGGCATTATTTTGGATGATAATTTAACATTCAATCATCACATTAATTCTGTTATTTCTCGAATCTCTTGGACGTTACGTAGGTTGTATAATGTTGCATTTTATTTACCTTTATCGATAAAGCGACGAATTGCTTTATCTTTATGTTTACCCTTATTAATTTATGGCATTGAAGTTTATTACTGCACCTCCGTAATGAATAGGTCTAGATTGAGAGTCTGTTTTAATAAGGTAATTCGGTATATTTATGGTATTCGTATCGATAATCATGTCTCTGAATATTATCTGGATTTATTTGGTTGTTCTTTTGAAAAATATATTGAATTAAGGCAAATATTATTTTTTTACAAAACAATGAAATATTGTAAACCCGATTATCTTATGAGTAAATTTCATTTTGCCATTTCTAATAGAACACATTCTTTAATATATCCTGATACTCTTATTCAGTGATGGAAATGTCGTTTCGTGTAATTGTTTCACGGATATGGAATAGGATGATACCGTATCGTGAACGAGGATTTTCTCACTCTTTACCAGAATTTGAACATATTTTCTTATCGAATTTATAAAGAGGCTTAACTTTTCTTTAAAAATTATATATATGTATTTTTTTTTTCATATCTGTTATTTTTTATAACTTATTCACTCACTAATGATGTTACTCATCTACTTTCATTGTGAATGAAAGTTGTAATGACAATTTTATTAAAGTTCTTGAGTATACCCGGTATGTATCGCTGAATAATAAACACAATTTAATTTTAACTTATTTGAACATTAATAAGTGTAGAATAAATATCATTAAATTTTTTTTTTAAATTTTTTATATTTTTTATATTGTTGCCATCTCATGGGCTACCTCAGTTTTGCCACAGCTTTCTTCCCGAAATTTTTTATTGCAATAGGTGTGTGTAAATCCCAATATTTTTTAGATTTAGTATTATTGTTAAGTAAAATTATTATATGAATTACATTTAGTAATTATAATTTAAGTTCTTAATTTTACTCTCGATCTCATTGTAGACTAGCCAACTAGGCCCTACGGGCTTGCGGCATCCATTTTTAACAAATAAATAAATAAATAAATATAGATTCAAACAAAAACTTTTAAAGAAGCCGATTAGACAATATGGTCTTTTTTAAACTGTTTTCACCTTTAATAAAACAAAAAAAAAAAAAAAATTTGAAAACTAATTAAATTATAGAAAATGTTTAAGGAGTTCTTTGAAATTTAAACAAAATGTATTACAGGATTAAAATACAAAACCATTTTAGGTAATTTTAGTTTTTACTTTTCTCACTCTTTGAATGTAAAACTTGATCAATTTAAAACTGAGGAAAACCCAATTTTTGTAATATTTTATTTTAGCTAAAAGAAAAAACCAGAGCACCTGGTTTAAACTGTTCTCACTTAACTTAAACATTAAAAGCTTAATTTTAAAGAAATTCTAAAGACTGTTTTAGGTGCATTTTTTTAACTGTTCCCACTTTTTGGAAAACTCTTCCCAACCTGAAATGCTTTAGAATCAACAACTACATTAATACTTAAAATTATTTAAGCTTTTATTTTTATTTTAAATAGACTTGTAAGTGTTATGTTTAATATTTTATGATAACTAAGTAAATTTTAGAAAATTTTTTTTTAAATTGTTCCCATTTATTAAGATTAAAAAGTCAAAAAAACTGTAAAATTTTAAAGGATTTTTCTTCATTTTAAATAATGTTGTAGTTAAAAAAAACAAAATTTCTGAAAACCTGTTGCTGATCAAGAAGTTTAAAAAGTTAAAAAATAATAAAATTTAAAAGGATTTTTAAAAATTTGCATATGTATTATTTAATTCCCCACATAATTTTTTATATTTTTTTTTTTACAAAACGGTTTTTTAAAACTATCCCCAATCATAAAAAATACTATTTTATATTCTATTATTTTTTTTTTCTTTAAGAGTTTAACTTAATTTTCTCCAGTATTTCAAGGATTAATTCATATCAACAAACTTTAAAAATACAAGAAATGGGCGCCAGTGATTAAGTTTGTTTCAAAAAAAAAAAAAAAAAAAAAAAATTATAATAAAAAAGGGAAAAATTATGTGGTCACTGGTCAATGTTTGGTTTAATGCTAATGAACATGAGAAGACATTAAATATAATGGTCTTTCAGGAAAATCTTATAAAAAAACTTCGCACAGAATCACTACAAAACATACAACAATTAAAAGTGTTTTTTTTTTCTATTATTTTATCATAACTAAACAAATATTTAAAGGAAATAGGAATAAATGGTTTTAGATTAACACCAATCTTAATTTTTCAAAATTGTTGTAGTTGTAGTTTTTTTTTTTAATTCCAAATGCCAAGTTTCTGTTAAAGTTACAACAAAATGTTTGTGTGTGTTAAATTTTCAAAGTTAAATGACAAACTCTTTGTGACATGCTGTTGTCACATTGCATGTCAAAAATGCTTTTGACAACTAAACAAAAAGCGAAAACTTTTCAGCCAATAGCTGTGCTTAGTAGTGTCACTGGATGGTGTCATTGTGTGTATTGTTTAAATAAAAAAAGGCATGTGATATTTATCACTTTTTATGCACATACTGGGTCACAAAAAAATTAAAAATAAACATACATAAATAATTTTTCCCTTTAGTTGTTTTTTTTTTGTTAAATTATTTAATAAACACTCTCATAGCAGAAATTAAATAAAGTTCGTGTTATGTGGCTGTAGGTTTAGACATTGACATCATAGATACATGGATACTAACATAGATACATACTTAGGCTACACTCATATTTCATATGTCGTTTATCTATCTGAAGCATTTCTAAGAGTTTTTGAAAACAATGATATTTGACTAAAAACATTTTTTAAACAATCATACATAGAAATAGTGTAGAAAAAAAAATGTCATATTTATTATCTGTAGTCGTCTTTATTGTCTCTTTTATGTTTTTATTTACTCTATGTAATGACAATAAACTAGACATTAATGTCATTTGTTTTCACACAACAACACTGCGAGTATTGACACAAGACACAAGACAGTGTCAAGAGCATCCATCTATCATTTAAACTAAAGAATTTCACACTTTTGTTTCCCACTTGGGTTTCTTGAAAAAAAAAAAATCTCGATATAATAAAGTGAAAATAAAATAAATTAAGTTTTAACGATTTTAAGAACAATCCCTATAAAAGTTCTATTGAAAATGGATTGTAAGGTAAAAGTGAGATTTAAAAAACTGAAAACTATTGGCTATTAGAGATTTCTGAGAAAGTTAAACAATGTGTAAGATACTTTAAAATGGTTGCTGACATAACACTGGGCAACAAAATTGAATACATAAACAAGTATTTGTTGCTACTTTTGATAGCAAAAAAATGTACATATTTAGCAATCTACCTTTTAAACGAAAAACAATTTTTTATAAAAAGTGCAAACAGTATTATTTTCTTAAGAAAATAACTGTACACAAAGCACTATTTATATATGTATCAGTATTAGTTCCTTCCGTTCCTTTAAGGAGCATAAGACCTCCGGTGTTTAAAGCTAAATGTTGATTGGGTTTTATTCTCATGCTTGAAGTTTCGGTAATCATTTGGTTTAAGATGAGAAGCTGAATGGGCTCCTGCATTTGATCCTGGAACGTGTGCTGCCAGCTTGACTTTAAGGAGGACTGGCTTAATGTCACGTTTATATAGCGAGCTGCTTGTTGCAAGATCAAATATCCGCTTTCAACCACCCCTATCAAGCTGTAAATTTGTGGCTATTGGTTATTTGAAGGCGCCAATCGCTCGCCTTGATGTTCCACCTTTCGTAGGCGCTCAGAAGTTGTTAGCAGTCTTGTACCACCCTGAGACTCCTCGTAAGCTCACTGATTATCGGCAACAGAATTGCCAGCTTCCCTGTATATGTACTGAACTTTCCACTATCCGCAACCTGTAGACGAGCCTAATAGCAACAATATGGGTTTCCATAAGTTGTGGAGAGAGCAACATACTAGAACAAGACCATAAATCTCGTTTTCTTGAATTGATGAATGCACTTCCCATTGCGGGCATATCGCTCATTTGCTGCAACTTCGTCATAACACAAAAAACTTAATTTTGTAGTTAGTGATGCAGAATTGTTTGCTGTGTTTTTCTTTATCAACATTATGTACAAAATTCATCTTTTTATCTTTTATACTTTCCCCGTTTGAAGACTTTAAAAAAGTTTTTTTCAAAATGTATTTTTATTTTAGTTATGACGACTTTGCAGCAAATTAGCGATATATCAGTATTTTTTATTGTATACGCGTTATTTTCTGTAATAAAAATTGCATAGAGCTCTATTTTGTTAAGCAAAATTTCTTATTGCACTATTTCTATACAAACAAGTATGAAAATATAGTCGGTCAAGCCCGACGATAAGATACTCTAAACCACAATATTTTAATAAGAATTTTCGAGACTGTCCCTATTTGGGACACTTGGCAATCATGGACCCGCCAGAACAAAACTATTTTATCAGCTAAGATTCAATTAAAAGTTCTTTGAATGATTTAAAGGAGAGAGTTTATATAGGAGCGATGTTCAATTATGGACATACCCGCAGAACTTTTTAACACGACATTGTAGCTATCGTAAAAGTTACGCCGCCAAATTTTATGTCAATACCAACATTTTAAAGAAAGTTATGGCATTTAAAGTTATTTTTGGCAGTATTTGTACAGCAGTTATGATCAAATATGTATCGATTACAATAAAATTTTGTAAGATGATTAAGATTGCAATAAAATAAGTTTGGAACAAATCTATATATATATATATATATATATATAAAAGTTGTCCTATTTCTTCATTTTATAACTCGAGAACCACTCAACCGATTTGCAAACGCGTACTGATGGTTTATAAAAAAAAAACATCGAAAAATGTCTACGAATATGCGTTATACGCGCACTTTTATGATGGTGTGTTTTCCCTATATAAAATGTATTTTTTTCCTTATGAGAATTACATAATACAAAGACGTAAACGTATGTTACTGTATTGTCCAGCAACGCAGGCAGGGTTACTCTAGTTTAATATAAATAAAGTCATTTTCCTTGTGGCATTTAGAACTAACGTACCAAATTTCATTAAGTTATCTTCTAACTTGCGATCAGTACTTTGCGCTCAAGGTTCACTTGAACACTCAGCCTGCCAACCAGACGGACGGACATTGTTTGATTGATTAAAACAATGAATCTAGGTCGATCGGCGTACTAAAAGTGGAGTTTGGGACCAATATTTTAAGGTATTACAAACATCAGGCCAAACGCATATTACTTTTTCCATTATTGTGGTGTGGGTTTAAAAAGTGAATATTTATCATAGATGGGGTAGTGCACTCATTTTGCAGTTTCAACTCACACTTAGTGATAGTGCAAAAATATTGCAATCATTTTGTTGATGTTGAGTGATGAATTGAAAATTTGCAGCCTCACTAAACATGAGTGATAGTGATGTTAAAAATAAAAAATTTTGCACCCAAAAAAAAAAAAAAATAGTTTAATTAAAAAAAAGCAATCATCAGTTTATTGCAACTTTTTTCTTCTTCACTCATTTGAGTGCAATGTAAATTGTTGCACTTAATTTTAAATTAAAAACTTGTTCTTTCATGATTAAAGCCAATAATGCATGGATTGCATGTCAAAATTTTGCACTATTTGATTTGAGTGCAGATTTTTGCATTCAAATCTGCGTTTAGTGATAGTGAAAATATTTGCAATATCACTCAAAATTTTTTAGTGATAGTTAAAAAATAACAATCATCACTAAAGCTGGTAAAAAAGAGTGCAAACTAGTTTCTTTGCAGTTTTATTTAGTGATAGTGCAATGCTGATTTAAACCAATATTTAGTGCACTACCCCCAACTATGATATTTATAAATGAACACTATTTTCTAAAGAAAACAATGAATGCATTTAGTACTATTTTGTGGATCATATCCCCAGACTAACGTATGTTTTATTTTCATATTTCCAAGTATAACAGTTCCATTTTTGCAAATGAACGGTCTTTGAACTAATAAATCGATGCTCTTGAAAATAATTCTTCATAGCTCACACTAAAAATAATATTTTTTCCAAACCGTTACCAACAGCTGTTAGGTGTTAAAAATATCTTGTTAAAATTACTATCGGGTGTTTTTTTCAGTGGTATAGAACTTCGAATTGAAATAAAACACAAGAAAATCGTTTTAATGACCATCAATTTGGCTTTATTGGAAGGATAATTTTATTCCATTAATGTTTAAATATGATTTCAGGCATGTGGCCGCCGCGGCTGGCTCGAATAAAGCCAATTCTACAGGTCCAATTTTCAACCACTTTTTCGAGCATATGGGGCCGTGTGTCGGCAATAACGCCACGAATGTTGGCTTCCAATTCCCCTAACGTTTCTGGTTTGTTGGCGTAGACGAGCGACTTCACATATCCCCAAAGAAAATAATCCAATGGTGTCAAATCACACGATCTTGGTGGCCAATTGACAGGTCCATTCCGCGAAATTATGCGCTCATCGAATGTTTCCTTCAATAAATCGATTGTGGCGTGCGCTGTGTGGCATGTAGCACCGTCTTGTTGGAACCACAGCTCATCCACATTCATGCCATCCAATTCGGGAACAAAATAGTCGATTATCATGGCTCTATACCGGAAGAAGTATGGCCCAATCACTCCACCAGCCCATAGAGCACACCAAACAGTCAGTTTTTGTGGATGTAATGGCGTCTCATGTGGATTCTCTTCACTCCAAATGTGGCAATTTTGCTTGTTGACGTAGCCATTCAACCAAAAATGAGCCTCATCACTGAACAAAATTTTGCGATGAAAATCAGCATCGAGATCAATCTCATTTTCGGCCCATACACCAAAATCACGACGCATTGCATGGTCTCGCGGCTTTAATTCTTGCACAAGCTGGATCTTGTAAGGTCGCAAGCCAAGATCTTTGCGCAAAATCTTCCATAAAGTTGGTGGACAAAGCTCCAATTGCTGTGCACGGTGGCGAATCGATTCATTCGGGTCCTCTTCAACACTTTGCTCTACAGCGGCAATTGTTTCTTCGGTGCGCACTGTTCGACGTCTCTGCGGATGCGTATTATCACATAGAGTAAACGTAGTGCGAAAACGATCCATGGTTAACCAAATTAATTGCTCTGATGGACGATTATGTCGACCATAAAATGGACGGAGCTTGCGGTAAACTTCGCGAACTGAACCGTTATTTTCGAAATAAATTTGCACGATTTGCAAGCGTTGTTCTTTTGTCAACCTGTTCATGATGAAATGGCAAACCAAACTGAACACAAATGACATTAGAGTTGCCAGATTTGACCACAAAATGCCAGTTTTATCTCTATTCGAAAAACAAACCTGTAAAAAAAACACCTGATATTAAATAACCTCGGCAGCTATTTTTATGACAGCCTGTGCTGTTTTAAATTCTCTCTTTTTTTAATATGTAATATAATTATGTACATACATATGTACAATATTAATTTCGTTATAGTTATGATTTTATAATGCTTAGCAAGTAGAAGTAATTAAAAAAAAATACAAGTGCTTATAACTATAGTTTTAATTTAATATATCGGTATTGAAGTTTATATGCAGTAGGTATAAGCCATATGTTATCTTTTACTTTTGCCCCATTACTACTTTTTATGCAGCCATGTGTTCAAACCATACAGGAAAAAACGAACAGACGGGGCCATAAGCTTAGTTAACTTTGTTTTACGGCCGAAGATTTTTTAAAATATTTTTAATCTTGCATTTTTTGTGAAAAGTTGCTGACCTTCACAGTGTGGCCCAGTGAGTACAACAACAATAATATGTTTTATAAAACAAAAACAAATCACTAAAAGAACTTTTATTTTTATTTTTTTTGTTAAATATTGATGATGGAAGCTTCTTTCTGCTGGTTCATAAGCCGTCTATAAAGTCTATACAATTTACGTCCTTTTGTTTTGTTGTCGCTGTTGCTGCTGTAGTTTGTGCGCACTCCTCTGCTGCTAGTGCTACTATTTTGCTGTTGTTGTTCTGATTGTTATTAGTTGTTGCTGCACCTGTTTGACAACATTATGATTTTTTTTCTTCTCATTCTCAATATTATTACTGCTGTTGTTGTTCTTGTTGTTTGTTGCTTACAACAATATGCAGTTGATGAGCCATAAACAGCAGCAAAAAATAATTGTTGTAGAAACAAAAAAAAAAGAGATTATTAAAGTTTTACTAGTATTGGTAATGAATGCAGTTTGTGCATGGGTAAGTTTGTATGTGAATGGATTAGTATTCGTCATAGTGGCCATTGAAATCGTATTGTTTTGATTTCTTTCGTGAGATTAATATGGTTGTTGTTGTTGAATACTTACAGTTTTTGTTTGGCTATTTAATTTTTCGGCATTTTGTTTGTCTCCGTACATCAGGGATGGTAAACGACGATTATATAATTATTGCTACATTAGAACCAAATACATAATTGCTTTTAAAGCACTTGAATGTATTAAGCATTTTTTTTTTTTTTTGAGCAATTAAATGTTTAAAATTGCTTTCTACAAGAATTCACTACGAATATTAACTTAATTTTCTCCTGTAAAATTAATCGAACGATTTTTGTGCCGTCATTTAGGTACATGCTTAAAAAAAACTTTTTATTAAGTTTTTTTCAGATTTAAAACATATTTTTGATTTTTGTAGATTTTTTTGCGAAATCATATTCAACTTTTCTTAATAAGAAAAAAATTATTTTGGCATCACTTTTAAAAAGTAATTAATAAAAATGTTTTGTGAATTCAGATTTTTTACGATTGCATCTTTTTGTAAAAATTCGATTAAGCCCTTATTAAACTGCATTTTTTATTCATGGAATTGATTAAGAATTGATAGAAAGAAACAGTAAATGTTGGAAAGAGAGCTAACTATAAAAAATGTAAACAACAATTTTTTTCAGTTTTTCTTTTGTTATGATTTTGTTTATTTTATTAAATGTTGTCTCCTTTTTGTTTATGAGAATCATAAAGACAAAAAGGGGTAAATCGCTGAATTCGCCCCTAAACCGCTGATTCACCAACACTTTAAATATTTCAAGCTAGAAATGTCAATTTTAGGTTGAACAAAAATTTTTTTTTTTGACATAACTTCATTTTTTATCAATAACTTTATCAGTCATTTTTGACAGTTTGCTATTTATCTTGATACAGCTGAACTCTTTGCACTTGGTAAATGTTTCTATTACCTTGTATTTGCACTGTTCACCAAAATTTTAACAATGCATTAAAAATCTAGTGTCATAAGTCATTTAAGAAAGCTTTGTCTTTGGTAATCGATTTTTCATAAATAAATTTATATTTGACCGAAGGTAAAAGGTATTTTTGTCATTCGTCTGTAATATCTACAATATTGACCTTAGGCCCTATAAAAGAATATATTCTGGTTCCTTATGAGTAGCGAAGTTGATTTAACGATGACTGTTTGTCTTTGTGTATGTCACATATACTCTGTTAACCACGACTACCTATAATTTTACCCAAAAATCCCTTATTGTTGTTTTTTTCTATATCTAAAGAACGGCAAGAGTCAAATTTGGCACGAATCATTGATGATTCGTGCACGACATGGCCAACTGGGAATTTTCCAAATGAGGTACAAGTACCTTGATTATCATTACACAGGATCTGATGAAATGTGGGCGCGATTGTTTAAGTGAGTGTGGCAATTTCCATAAAAAGGCATTTTATATTTCTCTATATCTGGAGAACGATAAGAGCCAAAGTTTCCATTTTAGGTATAAGCTTCTTGCTTATCATTACGCAACATCCGATAAAATGTGGACGGGTGTGGAAAAGTAGGCGTGGCACGAAATAGATTTGTTAACATCTAAAGATCGGTAGAAGAAATATTTTCAAATTTAGTGCACATAGCTGGGTTATCAATACACAACCTCTTTAATATAATGGATAGATATAGAATAGAATTTAATTATATCTAAAGAAAGGTATTTATATTACTATCTGTTCTTATTGCATCATGTTGATAGGTATATAAGATTCGGCATAGTCGAATATACCACTCTTCAAATCCTTCTTCAATTGATAGCTTGAAAATAAAAAAAAAATACAATAATTAAATTTTTTGAACTTGTTTAATTGTTGTTGGCAAAAAGATTGATCTGAACTAAATTTTTTTAAATATTTTTTAAACCAATTTTTTCAAGAAACTGTTTTAATATTCCATGCTTATAACAGGTTTATAAGACGAATTTTGTATGAAAATTTGTTTAATTAACCTTTAATAAAACTTAAATATTTTTTATGAATAAAGGGTTATATATATGTATTTCAAAATTTTACAAAAATTTGGATTTTTCAACTTTTTTGGTGTTTTTTTGAAATTAAGTTTTTTTTAATTGTTTTTCTAAGTTTTTAATTTTTTGCTAAAAAAAAATGTTTACATTTTAAACATCACTTTTGAAATAAATTCTAATTTTTTAATTTAATTATTAAATATTTAGCACCTTATTCATAAAAAATATTTTAAATTTATAAAAGGTGTAATAACAAATTCGCATAAAAAATTCGTTTTTTATACCCGATAGATTTTTTATAAATCCTTTCGTTTATTGAAAATTTTAAGACTTTTTTAAACATTAAAATTTTATGTTTTCCTAAAAATTATTAATTAAACGGGTTCAATACAATTTTGGAAGTTTGTTGATCTTGTAAAACAACGTTTTCTAAAGTAGTAATAATTTTAAATGATCTCTCCCCTAATAACCATTAACATCAAAAAGAAACCTCATATGTATACAACTCCTTACAATTCCCATCTCTGCTGCACAAACAAAACAAAGGAAATGATGTTTTCATTTTAGATTTCTTTTGATTATTTCATTTTAAAGATTAATTATTGTCTAATTTAAAGCTTTTTTTATTTCTTTTTAGATGTAAAATTTGTAATTTAACACTGAAATTTATAAAACACTTACAAGTAAGTAAAAAAAGTGCCGATAAATGTTCTTTAGTTTAGATTATTTTCTTTCTATCAGAAATAATAAATTCTATTTTAAAAAATGATTAAACAGAAAACCGATAAAAAAAATTTTTTAATCAAATTTAAGAGACGATAAAGAATAACTGTTGATTCTATACAAACTTTAAAGAAATCCCATTTATTTTCTTTTCTATACCTTTGATAACATCTCTTAGAACAATGTGTAATAATTTTTCTATTTTAATTACATAAATTTATGGCTTTTATAAAGTTACTTTTTATTATCGAGCATAAAAACGAAATATAAAATAAATTCTCTATTTAAAACGGATTTTTTCCAAGTCTCCACAGTATGGACGTTGCTTAAAACCGCTTTAAGATAAGAAACAGTAGTTTCACTGGCTTTTAAAATAAACTATGACTCATTGGCACAACAAAAAGCCGCAGCGAAAAATTTCAAGCCTTTATGGTATATTTTGCTTCTGCATAATAATTTTAGTTTTTTTTTTATTTTTTCGAGAAATAAAATTCTTTTTATTTATTTCCACTTAATTAGTTTAAAACCTGTCAAATTTAATAAAAAATAAGTTCACTAAAATTTTTATTTTATTGTTAAAAGTTTTTTTTAATGTTTTGATTTAAAAAAAAACGACCTTGCTAATAAATATTTGAGAGCTAAAAGTATTTGCATGTACTTCATACATAATTATTAATTCAAAGTATTGAAATTCAAAACATTAAATAGCAATTTTTTTTTTTTTTTTGTTATTTTGTTTAAATTATAAACAATGATAATGTACTTTAAAAAATGTGCAGAAATTGTTTTTATATTTTGTTTATTTATCAGGTTTAATGAACTTAATTGTTAAAATAAGAGATTGTTTTGC
Organism: Pollenia griseotomentosa; assembly: GCA_963931875.1. NCBI lineage: Eukaryota > Metazoa > Arthropoda > Insecta > Diptera > Polleniidae > Pollenia > Pollenia griseotomentosa. The sequence continues at coordinate 120,981,688 of OZ007564.1, read as the reverse complement.
TTTTTTTATTCAATTTAAAAATTAAAATTAAATAAATTTATTTACTTTTTTTTTGTTATTACAGCTACAATGTATTATTTTTGCTCAGAGATTGCAAAAATGCGTTTTTAATAAAAATTATCTTTGAAAAGTCTTCAAATAGTAGGAAATTATTAACACGATCATAAATAATTCACTTACAAGTAGGGTTTGCCAATTTCTTATACTTATATACAGAATTATAAAAAACCTGTTCAACTTAATCTAAATAATAGTCTGAACTAGCACAAAGTCTTAAATTTATAGGAGTGAAGGAAAAAAGAGTGGGGGTGAGTTCAAACTTTTACTCGCAAAGTTTTTGTTTTCTCCGTTCGTCGTTTATTTAAAGTTGTATTTGGTTGTATGTTTAATTTAAAAGACAACAACACGAGACGAAAAAAGACCACAAACCTTGTTTTAATTTCAAAACGTTGCAGATAAATTACTGAAATTTCCCGTTTTAAGTCCCATAAATTTTAAAAATGCTTTTCTTTGCGCGGAATTCGCAGTTAAATTTTTCCGTATAGGAACCCTAATTCTAGGGCGTATTTAAGCTTTGCAGAGTTAGGAAATTACAAATTATCAATGCTTCCAATATTTGGACGCTATACAAAATCATGTGTCGAATTTCATCAATTTCAATAGGTTATGTCTGGCACTTATGCAGAAAAAGCTTATGACCCAAATATCATCAAATTATTTTTAAAATTGTGAATTTAAACCATTATCCCGATGAACATATCGCACGCCTAGTTCAAAACTGACTCAACTCAAAAAACTTAATTTTTCAGAAATAAAAAATAAATGTTTTTTACCTAAAAAAACAGTTAAAAACAAATTTTTTGATTATTTAGTAGAAAATCCATACGGATTATGATCTAAAAAGTTTCTTTTTTAGATATTTATACCCTATATAGTGAACAATTTTTAGTTTTATAATTTTTGATTATGTATTATTTGCACAAGTTACAGAAGTTATTTTAAGATATGTCACTTTAGCTGAATTCTTTAAAAGTTTTGACGTTTTTGCCAAATTTTAAACTGACACAAATCTAATTAATATAAACTCCAACAAAGCTTTATTTTATCAAAAGTGTCGCAATTCGAATTAAGACTGTTTAGACACTTTTATAAATTGCAACTTTATACCAATTGAAACATAAAGAACGACATAACCGTTTTTTAGCAACAGTTAACAGCAACAAAACACACTGATATTTTTTTATAGATAAAACAAGTGTATTGTTCGACTTTTTTTATTTCGGTTTTTGAAATCGATTAATCGAACCTCAAAATCGATTTTAAAATCGATTTCAAACTCATTTAAGATTAATTTGCAAACTTATTCTTAATACCACAAAGGGGGATCACCAGCATTTTTTTTTGGCAATATACTGGAGAAATTGAACTAAGATTTTTACAGTGGGTAAACATGACTCTGATTTTAATTTTCTTGCAGAAAGTGAAAATGTGTAAGTTTTGAGATGACCTTAAGAGGGACAAGTGCGATATGTATGTATGTACATTTTACATATTAAAATTGTGTTCTTGTGTAGTAAATCAGGCCAGTCCCATAAATCAATTTCGATCGAAAGTGATTTCGTTTCTTGCTTCACATAAAACGAAATCACTTTTGATCGGAATTGATTTCTGTGACATGCCAGAATGTATGGATAGTATTTCAAAGGATTATATCAATAGTTCCTGATCAGTGGTGTCTGTTTCTTTGCTAAATTACTATTAAGTTAGTTTTAGAAAACAATCGTTTGCATGTCATTGATGTCGGATAGATGGAGAGATATTTTCTTGTAATTTTGATTTGTGTTTTCACTCTGCTTATTACTAGATTTAAATATCACACACTTTTCTGTTTGAATATTAGCATATTTCCACAGGAATGCCATGGTTAAATTTATTTGTTGTGTTTCTATAATATGTTGATTTTTACAAATCAGACTTTCGGTGTTCAGTGACTTTAATTTTTGAAGAACAAGAGCCCCTATGTTAGAGTTGGAAGTATACCAAGGGTACTAATAGGTAAATAAGTAAAACTACAACTTATTACTTGGAATAAACATACCACCTACACACCTATCCATGCACAAACAAATATCCAGCTATATTGTGCATGCCATGCCCATAATTTATGGATTTTATTAAGATTAAAATTATAAACTACCAAAATTTTGATAACAATAAAAAAATCGTTTTTTAAAGCCCAATAATCGATTTCAGTATAAAATCGCATAAGCAAATTCGATTTCAAAAAATCGATTATTTTTACCAGAAAATCGATTTTCGATTGCAATCGAAATCGATTTACCATTCCCTAGTTCATAGTTTAAGCATATAAACCCGAAAAATTGAAATTTTGAGTTGAGCACTTTTGAACTAGGTGTGCGGTATTATAATCTTATGGCATCCATGTGAATTTATGAACTGGAGGCTAATTATGATATACGATATCGATAGAAAATACAATATAATTTAAATGGGGATTTTGATCGATATCGTATGCCGTAATTTGGCCCAGGATTTTTATAAGTTTTAATAGACTTTTTTTTTCTTTAAATAATATTTATCAAATTTCATTAAAATATCTTTTAAAATTGTGACCTGTAACTTGAATAAAAACTTTAAATGGACACGCATGCTAAAATCGACTAAAAACTCGATATGTATGTAGGTTTAATAAATAGAATAATTTTGTTTCCTGTGTATTATTTTTTCATGTTGACAATTATTGTTATTTAATTTAAATTTTGTTTGTTTTTTAAAAATTTGTTTGAAATTTATAAACCAATGATCCCTGAAGAAGCTGTCCATTGTGGCAGCGAAATATTGGATAAACTTTAAATAAATATTTTTTTGCATAACCTGACCTTGAGCTTGAATTAAAAATAAGAAGAAATTTAATAAATATGTTTAACCTTACGAGTTTAAAATTAATAAAAAAATTTTTTTACTTAAATCGACTTAATATGTTATTTATAATCATAGCAGAAAGTTTTCTAAAATTTTTTTTTTTTATAAAAACCTTACCTTAAAATTCTTTAAATTTTGAAAATTTTTTTTTTAATTTTGCCCCAACAACTTTAGTTGGGAAATTTAAAATCAATTAAGTTACCCAACCTGGTTTTGTTTAAGAATTGACCAAAAGTCTTATCTCTTAAATTTAAAATTTATTAAAAACATTATTAATATTAATTTTTCAAACCACTAAATAAACAAAAAATTTTATCAAGCAAATTTTATAGTTCAAAAAAAAAAAAAAAAAAATAATAATAAATAAATAAAAATTTTATTTAAATTACTTTTTTTTTTGTAAAGCTTCAACTCCCCCTCTGCGTTATACTTTTGTGGTATGTAACAGGCTGGATGGCAGGCAATTTTTTTTTTTTTTTTTTTTTGTTAAATAAACCACATTTTTTTGTTAACCAAAGTGTGATTTTAACCTAAACCACAACAATTTCTGGCAAATAAATAAAAAAAAAAACTAAAACATAAGTAATAATAGCAAGCAAAATGCTACATTCGGCGTGGTCGAATCTATTATACCCTCCACCAAGAATTGGAATTTTGCGGAAGTTGACTTTATATGGTACGAGTTTTTGTACGAAATAATGTGACGATTATGTATGGCAACCGATCTACAATTGCGATTTCAAATGGCAACGCAACTAAAATAAAAATTAATTTTTTTGGTATGACAAGTTTTGTCAGTTGCCATTTTGACAGGTCGGCATCCAAAAATATGTAAACAATTAAAGCAAACAAATGAAAATAAGTGAATTCAATAAAATAAAAAACATGTAGAATTTCGTGGATTTTTTTATTTTTTTTTTTTTTTTTTTGACCAAATATGGCTTGCTGTTCCACACGGAACGACAAAATTAGTATTCATCACTCGTAGTGGAGAGTACAATAAAACTGCAACAACAAAAAAATTTAGCAGAAAAAACTTAATAAAACCTTTAAGGCACACATGCCTGCCTGCCTGCCTGTTTGGCTAGCTTTGCCTCATGCACACGCTGTAAACGCAGACTTAAACATAAACATAATTTAAGCCACAAAACTAACAGAAACTTGAAACATAAAAGGCGCTTAAAGCAAAAGCTTTTTTTTTGTTATTATTATTTTTGTTTCTCCTCTACTCTGCATTTGTAGTTGTTTTTGTATATTAAAATTGCTACAATTCTTGCATATTTTTTAAGGCCTTTAATGTTGCTTATAGGAGTGAATATATGTGTGTGAGTGTTTCAGTATACCACTGAAAGAGTGAGTGCATTGCATCATGTGTTTGTGGAGTTGTGTTATTATTAGTTTTTTTACGATTAGTTTTATTGCAAACGACTTTAAATATTGCAAAGCCACAAGCTAGGCTAAGAAGTTTGCTGGTAAGAGGCAGGACATGGGGTGAAGAGTTTAAAAATGTTTGCTGTTGTTGTTGTTGTTTGTTAATAACTGACAGACTGGCAAGTCCGCATTCTTTTAAAGGTTGCCAACTTTAGAAATCAAAAAAAGGCCTGCTTGCCTTGCAACTCTTAACTTGTTACAATTCTTTTTTGTTATTATTTTTTTATTGTCGATTTCGCTGCTGTTGTTGCTTTATTTTTGGCTTATAAGTAAATTAAGTTTTGTGTGTGCATAAATGTTTTGCTTGTCGTTTTCTTTCTGGGCAAAATTTTGCTGCAGCAAGATCAACAAAAAATTGCATATTCAACATTCTCTCACAAAAACAAAAATGTAGGCGTGCAGTTTGCAAAAAAATTTGCAATTAGCCGGCTTTTGCATTTAACGCTCTCCCAATTTTTCCCTGACTCTCTCTGTCTCTCTTGGTAGTTTAGTTCTAAATTTGTCTGTAAATATGGATTTATTGGTGTTTTTACTAGTTGCCATCAGTATTGAGAGATTGTTACATTTTGGTACTTTTTTTTTAACTTGTATTCTTGACAAATCGTATTTAAGCTAATTGGCTCTAATCATTATTTATGGGGAATATAAATAACTACCTGCTGCCGTATTCTGTAATTCGCTTAGCTAAAGCTAACTGCCTGTTTAACGATATCGAACGTCATCGTTCGCATAGAAAATTACATTTAAAACAAAAACAAAGTTCGTACAATGTTCGAACTTTGTTTTTGTTTTAAATGTAATTTTCTATGCGAACGATGACGTTCGATATCGTTAAACAGGCAGTAAATCTCGATCGCTAAAATTCCTTAGAGAATACAAAATTTAAATATTTAAGCGATGACATTAAAAGCTAAAATTGCGGCGAATTAAATTTGTATTGCATTGCCAAATTTAGCAATGCACGTTACAGAATTACATTTGTAGCCAAAAATTGCTAAATCAACTTTATAGATTTTTAGCGATAGAGATTTAGCTTTAGCGAATTACGGAATACGGCTGCTGCTAGAAAAGAAATGGCGTAAAAAAATTATCGTAAAGTATGGCATGTGGCAACGTAATGAATTCTGGAAATCGAATTCAAGTGCTTTTTAAATCAACTAAATTCTGAAAACGATCCTGTCCTTCAAGTTTATTTCAAAATATCTCAAACTCCGAGGACAACTATTTTCACCAGAAATCATCTTAATACTGGTTCACATACATCAAGTATAACTCATCAAGTCTTGAGATTTTAGGAAATACTGAAAATGAAGATTAAAAGGGCTCCTTTTGTTTTTGTATTGGTTGCGTGCTAGATGAATTTAAAGTAAAGAACAAGAAAATTGACGTAACAGACTGGCTTCATTGGAATGTACACGCAGGTTCAAAAGAGAATTTAAGAAACACCCTATTTAGCTTAACCTGACGTGTCTGAACCAGCACTTAAAATCAGGAAGAAATACGTTAACAAAGACAAATAAATTAAAAATCTCCATCGATTTCAATGTCACTCGATTCCGATTTCTAGAACATGGCCGATACTGCGTAAGTTTTTTTATGTAATTTCCGTAACAAACAAAGAGACCAGAGGGAATTATTGGAATTATTCGTGGGAAAGCACTCGTTTTGAAAAATTAAAGCCGGTATTTTTAAGGGTGATGTCGCTGTGACAATGCGTATGTGCTCTTTTTTGGATTCCCTTCATAAATCCACACGCATTAGCATAAATACTTTTTTTGTCGTCACAGTCTGGGGACTTTTTGACTTTTAATTGATTAATGCTTCTCATTCATTCATTCGCAACAGTGTTACCATAAAGTAACAAATTGTAGGTTTAAGAAATGTAGAATTAATATGCCCCTAGGCGTATGGGAACTAACACCAAACTTGTCACGTGACAGTTTTAAAGTAGTAGGGACCTGTTCTAGTTCTAACACTTTATATGAAGGGGGTTTGTCACTTTAACATGACGATGTCCTAGGAGGAAGTTACTTAACACCTTTTTGACACATTTAATTTCGATTTAAATAATGTCTGTCGCAGATATTGTCCCGAGTGAACCTGTTAATATGATAGATACCTTTCATATAAAGTAATAGAACCGGAGAGAATCAACCATTACCCGCACAAAATCCATTCACATCTACTTTTGTTTCAACTACCTTTCCTCTGGAGTAACTACACGGCGGGCATTACAGCTGTCCAGACATCATCTTAGAACCTGACTGCTCCATTGAGAGGCACGCCCAGAGGCTGGGGCTCCCTTACAATGACTTATGTAGAAGTTAGGGCGAGGAGGAGGAGGAAGAGTCAACGGAACATCTTCTCTGTAATTGCCCGGCATTCTTTACTGAATCGACCGGATGGCTGCGTGGTAATACTAGCAGCCAGATAACTTAGGACCAATGGGAGACGGTGTGTCATGGTAACACAACGGGAACTAATTAATGGACCCACGTGAGCTGTGCTTGATCACGGCTGCCAATGGAACCTAACCTAACCTAACTACACTTTAAACACTTAATCATCTGTTAATTGATTAATATGTCTTGTTTTCACCTATCACAATTTCTTCCTTCCAAGAAAAATTGACACAATTCGCAGGGGCTTAATAGGCAATACTGATGACAATTTTTAAAGCAAAAGACAAAAATTTTTAAAAGTATATTGTCTGTTTTCATCAAGGAAGAAATAATTGAAGACATTGTGGGCCTAACATCAGTTGTTGTCGAAACTTTAGATTTAGATAATGCTTAAAATATTTTAGCTGGCAACACTGAACATACATAACAAAACAAAAAATATGTAAGACAGAAGTGTCAAAGTTGTCGCTTCAATTCTCATTTCGTGCGACCCTGCAAACTTTTCAGCACTTGCCGCAAAAAACATGAGTCGCAGCGGCAGCACCCTTTGTGTAAACGGCCCCTAAGCAATAAGTACTTTTCCTAAGGTACCATTTTACATTTTTTCTAGTTCCCAATTTTGCATTCCTGTTTTCAAATTTTTTGCTAGGAATTTGTTATTGTTGGTCTATGCTTTTTTTATTTTAAATTCTTATATTTTTTGCACGGCTGGCTGTCTCATGCAGAAGGAATTTAATTTTTCTCATATATAATTGATAAATGCTTCAAGACATTTAAAGCAGCTCCTGGATATTACATATTCGTTAGCTTTAAAATGGGCTTGTTAAAGTTTTGTGTAGTTTTTTTTCCTTCTTTAATTCGTTTTCAATAGTATTTGCTGCGAGCTGCTTTACATACATACATTTGAGAATGTGGCATGTTAGTAGAAATGTTTTGAAAGGATTGTTTTTTATGAGTTTTTAATTAATTTAAAATGATTTTTATCGATTCTTGGAAGATCTAAAAGATCATAAAATAAATGAAATGATATCGACAACTGTTTAGTAAAAAAAAAACATTTGAAATCTTAAAATCATTTTAATATGTCTACAGCAATTAAATGGCAATAAAAAATTAAAATTAAAAGAGTTTTATAAGTTTTTATGTGACTGTTGAATAAAAAACATCATATGGAAATTTTGTTAAAATCATAAACTTCTAATAAGTTTTAGGTTTTTGATGAACCCCTTTTTCATAAAAATATTCCAGATTTAAAAATTGTTTATTAGTTATAAACTTTTTTGAACACACAACCTGTGTTTTTTAATCTACTATAGAAAACGACTTGGTCGTTAATGACAACGACAACCGTTATAAGGCTGATTACTTCATCTGGCCCCCAATAGAAGTGTTCTCTTGAACTTAGGGTTTGGTACGATTGGGTCCATTGATAAAAAAAAAAAACTGAGCTGAAATATTCTCTATATATGAGATTTGTTTGGGTTTGACAAATATGCTCCCGGAATCATGATTTTGGCACAATAGCGCCCATAGCATATGAGCTAGGAAATAATTGCCTTTTCAATACTATATGGTGAAGATCAAAACAGCCGACTTCATTAATTTTACTTGTTTTCCCTTTATTTGTCTGAAAAGTTAAATGTTCAAACTATAACTAAAATCTATTGTTGAACATTACTTTTTAATTTGGTTTTGACAAAAATTTTGACGATTGGTAAAAATCCCTAATATATTAAAAACAATTTTTAGAAAATGTTTCCTAATTTTGTGTATATAATTTATAATAACATATGAATAAAATAAACAAAAAACATGTAATAGGCATCAATTTTTTATAAAATTATACCGAAACCTTACACATGTTTTGATTATCAACTACATATAATTAATTAAACTGACTAATAAAAAATTTCATATATGATTTTTTGTTTTGTGCACGCAAATATCTTGCTTAATAAAATCAAATTTCCTATAATTAAAAATTGCTTGAGCAGTTTATTTATCCAATCATTCATTATGAAAATCAAATTCATAACTTCAACCAAAAAAAAAAAAAAAAAAAAAAAATAATAATAGGTGTTTTTATTTGCTTTACTAGCAGGAACTTGCAACGAGAGAGTAAATTAAACATTTTAAATTTACTCGAAAAAAGTAAATAAACGCTTTACCAGCAAAAAGTATCGAGTTAGGCATAATGCCAGTATCCAGCTGTAAGATACGAGATTTCTTCTTCTTTAATTCAATTGTTTTTAACTATTTGCGCATGGCTATTGTTCCTAATTTAAGGAAAAATATAAGTATATTTTTAATTAAAAAATTATGAAAATTATTTTTTTACACTTTTTCAACAGTGTGTTTTGTAAGCAAAACATTAAACAGATGTTTGAATAAATCTTACTAAGCAAGGCGAATTCATACAGTTGACCGCATCATGAGAGAAAGTTATGCTAGCTGTCCCCTTTTTATTTATGTAGATATAGGTATTCTAAATGTCAAACTCCATAAACAAGAAATTGACTGCTACCATTAACCCTCTCTCTCTCTTATGCGGTCACCTGCATACAATTTTGTCAGATTTTTTTGAGCTCCATTACCAAACCGGATGTCAAAAATCGCCAAAAAGTCAATTTTGTTAGAAAATGTTTTTTTTTTTTATGTTAAAAAATTACATTTTGTTTACACAAAAGAAGCTAGTATGTATAATATTTAAGTCATAAATCGCCAGAATCTGAGAAAACAAATCGCAAAAGTCATAACAATTTTTAAAATATCTTGCCATGAATTTTGTTTGTCATAACAAATTTTGTAGTGGAAAAGTTTCGTTAGCTTTAAATACTTATACTCATTTTTGTATTGCTGTATCAAATTATAATATTGAGTTCTTATTTTGTATAGCCTCTTTTAATCCGTTGAAATAAAAAACCTTATTGTATTTTTTAACTAGATCAATATATATATTTTGAACATACAGGATCTAAACAATTTGAAAATACAATAATAAAAACAAAATAAAAACTCTATACCTATACTCATGTTTAAGGGAATCCTCAAATTTCGTACATTAAAATACCAGAAAAAAATAATTTATTTTTTTGTATTGACTTCAACGATTCTCAAAACAGATGATGGCTCATCAAAAATAGCCAAAATATCGCCAAATGAAAAATCCCGACGACAAACACGTTTCAAAATGGTTACGTTTGGCAAAAAATCGCCATATCTGACAGCCCTGCCTGTATGAATATGCCTCGTTGCTTAACCTGCAGCCACACATTCACTTTGAAGTTGTTTACACAAACTGCTTGTCGAAACAGTGTTGTTTGTATTGACAGCTGTAGCACAGGCTGCACTCAATTTGATAATCAATTTCATTTCAAAAATGCCCCCGACGAAGTAACAACTAAAAATATTAGCTTGACTAAAAATTTTTTGTAAAAAAGCACCAGAATATTTAAAAACACAATTTATTTTTAATAAAGCACATTTATTTTTGTAGAAATAAAGTTTTTTTTTAAGGAAGCGACAAAATTAATGATCAGCTGTTAAATTTAACGTAAATTTGCCAAACAAATGGAAAAATAAAATTGAAAGCAATCTCGTGGTCAATTTTCAAAGTGTGATTGTGTTAGTAGAAAAAGTGAGAGTGTATTGCAAATTAAAAGAAATTGAAAGGCAATACCACCAAGTTATAAAAATTTTTCTAGGAGAAATTTTCAAAAAAAATGTTTGTGCTCTTTTTTGACTATCTCTCTGCTAATTTTTCAAATACAAAAAAACTTACTAGCAACAATTATAAAAAATAAGCAATACTGTTTTGCTATTGAACAGACCTAATGTTAACAACTAATTGTTAAACAAATAAATAAATAGTTTACTACATAAAATATAGTTTATTGCCTCGATATACAACAGCCAGCCACTAGAGCAAATAATTGCGCCAAAACATAATAATCATTAAAAAAAAAAATATTGAAATTGAAAAAATTATTTATAACCACAAATCGAAATGGAAAATGATGTTTAAGAGAAGGAAGAAGTAGAAAAAGATTAAAGTTTTCACTTTATAAAATTAAACATTTAGAAAATATTTTCTCGGTTATTGTTGTGGTCAACATTTTTTTTTCTCTTTTTTTTTAATTTCAATAAAGTGTAACGGTCGTTTTTAATTTGTTTTAGTTAAACTTTTTTTTTTTTTTTTTTGTTTTCTTTTATGGAATTTATTACACTGGGTGACTTACATTTTTTTTTAATAAATTTTTTTTTATTCAAAACAATAACAAATTGCAATTATTATTTTTTACTTTCTTATTAACTTTACTAACTAATAAAGTTTTAAAAAAATTACAGTTAGTTGTGGCCTTTTAAAATTTTTTTTAACACATGTTATGTGGGAAATTTTTAATTTGCATGCCAATTTTTTAAGTCTGGTTTTGAACTTGTGTAATGAAATAGTTTTAAGTTTAGTTTAAATGAAAAATTGTGCAACACTGTTCGCCTTAAGTTAACATGAAAGTAACGAAAATTAATTTTTAAGAATAATTTTAGGCAAATTTTTTTAAAATGTAGGATGGTCGGAAATGAACAGATTATAAGGTAATGGTTTTTTATGTATTTAATATCAATTTTCTCATAATAGCTACTTTACAATTTGAAGGAATTTCCTGTTACTTTTACTAACAGGCAATTTTTAGTAGTAAATTGATTTCAATGTTGCTGTTAAGAACGTTTAGAAAGTATAATAGTATATAGAATTATAAACATTATTTGATCAAGATCTTGCAAAACTATTGGGTATAATACATCGGAGTATTTTATTTCTTTGAAAAGCATTGGAAATTAAAAAAACTATATAAAAAAGTCACATTTTAATCATCAAAAAACTGTTAACTGTAGTGTCGGTGTCACAAACGAATACTGAAATAAAGTGTAGACGAGCAATTTACGTCATTGTGTAAACGAAGAACAATTTCTTTACTATCGTGAAAGTGCCTGTAAAAAAATACTGTCAAAAATTAACAAGGGAATTAAAAATACAAGCAACGATGAGAGTTGGAACAAAAAAGACACATTTCCTTGGGTTTGTTTTAATGTCAGTTTGGGATATGTATGTACGCTATATTTTGTACATATGTTTATTTCGTTGATAACATTGCAACAACAATTTCTTGCAAAAACAACAAGTAAACAACACAAATTCTCGCAGACTGCTCGAGGTAATTTTCAAATATGTAGTTAATTTATGTTCAGACCTAGCAAATATATATCCAAAAAAAAGCGTGACCAGTAAATTATTCGAACTTTTGCTTTATTTTTAAAAATTTCTATTGATTTACAGAACTTTATTTGTAAGAAGGTAATTGTATAATGTAATTTAGAAACTGTTAATGGATGTTTGATCTAGCCAAACGTTTTGCGAAAGCAAATAATTTTTTAATAAAACTATTGGTACCGTGTATGACGTCAAATAGTAAATAGTAAATAGGTGTGAACATAGCTTAAGAGTATAGGCAAACATGTTTACTGTACTTAAAGGCTTCGCAAGGAACAAGTACTGACAAGAGTTTATTTCTTAAATGTTTGCTTCGAACATTATCTTCTAATAGTTTGTTTTAAACTCGTTTCTGTTAAATAAAAGTTCTAATTTAAAGTCTGTGGCAATTAATTATTCTAAAATTATTTTTGGCTAAATATTTTGAATACGAGGAAATATTACCACAATATAAATACATAAATAATTTACAATTGATTGCTTTTGAACAAACAATCCATTTTGGCAATAGGTTATGAAAAACTCATTAGATTGTTTAATAAACCTTCAAATTTATTTTTATAATTTTGCATTTATATTTGTAATTAACACCTGCAGTATAAGAAAAATAGAAATATTACGAAAAAAATCTTTGGTTTTACAAATATTAGCATAATACTCAAATATGTAGAGGTACCCTGAAGTTCGTAAGAATATTTATTTTTCTTCACTAAGAACTATCATTACTGCTGACTCACTTAATTACTTGTAATGCTAGGCCAGAAAAAAACTATCGCTTCCGCTTTCACTACTGTCTATTTCTTAGTGATTTTCTTTTTTGTTTGGTGGCTTAAAAAAAGAAATAAAAGAATTTGTTTTTCAAATGCATTACTGTGGTATAACCAAGTAGCCGGTGACAACTAACATAAATATCATTAGGCACAAATAATAGTAGTAAGTAAATATTATTTCTCCTTAATAAAACTGCTGGGTAAAAATAAAAAATGTATCTTCTAGTTATAATTTTAGCATTAAAAACTAGTATCTGAAAAATTGTAGCAAATCTTTAAAAAGCTATTATAAAGTGTTTGTTTTTTTTTTATTTAATAGCTCTATTGGAAATGTCATGTTAAATTACACAAAACACCATAATTATTTAACTTAACTGCCAATCAAATGAAAAATTATTTTTGCAAATTTTTCAAACAACTTGCCATAATTTTACAGCAAAACACTTACACATAATTATTGCAGTTTTTTTTTAAGCATAATTTTTCTTTATCTCTTCCCTTTTAGACTATGTTTTCCATGCAACAATTTCGCAACAACTTAAAGCTCTATTAAGTGCGGTGTGAACTTTTGCGTTAACGTTAGAAGCATGCGCCTGTTTAAGACGCGCAAATCTATAGATACTTCACAAAATCCTTTGACGTCGGAAACCCATTCCAATAACCACTCGCCAGTAGCAACATGTGCCTCGAAATTTACCAAATCAATAAGTGGTTCATCTACCATTTCTTCGTCGTTGCCCGATTTACACGATAATTCGCCCGTTATGATTTTAAGTTGTACGAATTTAAGTACTAGCGGTTTACCGCCTACTACTCTTACGAATAATAGTAATAATACCGTTTCCTCTGCCCACATCACACCGCCTAAGAGCAATGATTCCCTTTCGCCGCAGCAATGTTCTACACCTGGCATACACTACCAGCCCATACACAATGTTAGTTATCCGAATAGTGGTCGACAGACACCATCGGCTTTATCGGTGGCCTCTTTAAATGATGCTGTCTTGCAGAGGCCTGCCAGTGTGCATATTTTGAATCACAAGGCCAACTCTTTATTTATAAATTATGGAGGCAGTAGTAATGATATAACCGGGCCAAATGGCCAATACCAAAAGTATTCACAAAGTACAAATAATGGCACAATATCAAGAGGTTTATTGGGGCAACATCATCGTAATACCTCTTCTTCGAGTAGTTGTATTTACGAGAAATCCAATAGAAATGGTGGAAGTTTGAATATCACTCCGAATGGCTGCAATAGTACGCAGAATGATTCAATGTCTCTTATGGGGTCGAATGGTAAGTAAAAATTGTTTTTTAACTTTAAGTATTAAGCTTCGTGCAGATGGTGGTCAGATCTTACAATGTTGTAATTTTTCTGACAATAGTGCCTTTGTCAGATGCATTAATTTTACAGTTCTGCCAAATGAAATTAAGCTAACAATGTTTATAAAGTTGCAAGACATTTTTAGGCAATTTTAATAACCACATTGTCTGTACGAAGCTTTAGAAGCTTATGAAAGTTAATTTAAAATTTACTGTAATCTTCAAATTTTACAAGCTTTCAACAAAAAGTATAAGCTTTCTTTAGCTTTAAAACCAAATGTAAACATAAAGCTTTTAAATTGATAAATAAGTTTAGCAAACTTTTTTTAAAGATTTAAAATTTTTTACAATAACATTCAATATTTTGTTTCAAAATATGTTTAAGTAATTTGTAATTTTAAAACTATTGTAAGAATTTAGAAAGAAGTGTGTGCTTTAAGCTGTTAAAATAAGTGTTTATTGCCATAGATTTCAGATGGCTAAAGGTATAACTAGTTTAAGCTTTAACGCGTGCTTTAAATTATTTAATATGTATAACCAACCTTAAATTATACAAATATACGAAAAAACTTCGATTTTTTTCTGTCAATCTCCAATTTGTTTTAAGTTTAAAACAAGTTTTATTAAAGCTTTAAATGAGATAGCTTTTAAAAATAAGGTTTAAATATGAAAGCTTTTTTGTTGCCTTTAGTAACTTTTCAAAGTTTTTTTTATAAAGTTATAATAATAAGCTCATTTCTTGTTTGTTCTCAATTAAAAAAAGAGACTTTTAACAAGAACATTCTGTATCTGAAATCATTAAGGCCATTCTAAAAAACTTATTCGTTTAAAGAAAATATTTTAACACAAACAAAAAACCTTGCATGTCTAAAAACAATTTCAATTTTAAATTCTAAACACTTGCAACTTCTTTATCTACTTGTATCACAATAAATGATAGACAATTAAATTACCAACAATTACCAAACAGTAGCAGACTAATAACATGGCTGTTTTTAACAAATCAAATATAGAAAAAACATGTTTTAAAATTGTTTATTTAAAAAAGGAAATTTCAATACAATTCAATTAAATTTCAATTATATTCGTTTACCAAGAAACGCTTTAAACTCGTACAATTATTTATAATCCACAGACAATTAGTTTTGTCTAAATCCAAATTATTTTGCCAAAAAGTTGCGGCATTTTTTTGGCATAATATTTGGTTAGTTACACAATTGACTAGAATATATTCGGTGGCTGTTAGAGGCTTTAAATGATATTCATTGAAATTATCATTAATATTATGGTTGTAGTTAATAAATATTTTCAAATTGTTAGATTTTGATTCTAAAATTAGTTGGTTGTCAATAATAAAAGATAACCAAACCGAGTTGTCGTTTAAAGCCAAAGTAAGATTAAAAATTCCGTCTTGAATGCCGGCTAAGTAATAAGATTTCAGACTTTCTGGTGACAAGCAAATATTTTTGTTAAAAACAATCAACAAAATATCAGGCGGCAAAGATTGTTTAAGATTTATTAATTGCAGTTTAATTTGCTGGTCATAAACACAAATATTTTCTAGTAAATAACGCAAGCTTAAAGCTAGTTTGTAATACAAGTTTAAATTTAAAGCTTTTTGAGCTTTAAGCTCTTTATAAAATTCAATGAAATATAAAATTTTCGTTATATTCAAATTTGTTTGCAAATTCAAACGTTTTATTAGTTTAGAGTGTAAAATTAAACCATAGGTTTTAGTTAAACTAAGTTTAACGGTTTTATGTAAAATATCTTTAGTTAAACTGCTTAAATCTAAAGTAAACATGTCAAAATCTTTAAAATTCTTTTGAATTATTAAAAATTTCAAGTGCAAAGCACATTTTTGCACAAGAGTAAATTCCAAATCTTTTAAGAAATTTTTTATGATTTTAAAATCTAGTAAATTTGAATCTAATCTTAAAGCTTGCCAAAGCTTAATAAGTTGTTCGGTATTTAAAGCTTCGAGCCATTTGTAGTTGTTGTTATTTAATAAAGAAAAAACCATTAATTTTATTAAGGGGTCATGTTGAAATTCAAATAAATTTATGCTGATTTCGTGTAAAACTTCTATTTCCGTTACATTTGTTACGATTTGCTGCGCTTGTTGAAATTGTTTGCTTTGCAATTTATCCAAAAAATTATCCACAAAGCTGGTATTTTGCGAGTTAGCCGACGTATTAACAATTTGTAGAATAATTAAAATTATAAAGAAATTTAACATATTTTGTTATTTTTTTTTTTTGTCTTCATAAGCAAAAGAAATATTTAAAGTTAATTTTAAGCATAATGGAAAAATATTCTTTAATGTTTAAATTTTAAATTGGAACTGATATTGATTTACTTAGGTTTTTTTTTAACAAGTCTGTGTTCTTTTATTGAAACAAAAAATTCTTAATAAACAAAATAATTAATCTTTTTAAAATTGTGCCATGTATATATATATAAAGCTTGAATTTTTCTTTAACATTTATTAACAGTTCAATTACCCGATTACAAGCTGGTTACTGCTGTACCTGTGGTGGTCTTAGATGATGAGCAGAAATCAACAATTTCTACGACTTCAAATACCTCTACAAGTACCACAAACTCTATAGCAAGTACTGCTACAAATAGTGCGAGAAATGGTAAGTTTTTGCTATTAAGCCTTGAAAGGCCAAAATATCAGAAAATCTAAGATCAATATTATTATAAGCGTAATGACATTTTCGCAAATTTTTACAAGAAACTTGAAGTGTGAACCATTTTTTTTTTAAATGTTGCTTTAGGTATTAAAATTTTTTACTCAGCCTCTTTATTTAAGAAGTATTACTTGTAGTATGAACAATTTTCTACCAGAAAAATTGCTCAGAGTCCAACCAATTTTTCATTGTCAGCAATTCTTTAATATTAAAGGTTCACAGAAAAAATTCTCCCCAATTTTTTTTTTTTTTTTTTCAATTAAACCATTAATTAAAAATAACATCAGTTTAAATTAAAAATTTTATCAACTGAATTAAACGTTTACTTATATCAACAGCATTACTGAAAAAATGTTAATAATATTAAATTGATACTTTTAACTTGTTTACTGGTGCAAATTTAATTAATATTTTAATTAACATCAAAAATCTTTTAATTAAAATCAATCGAACGCATAAAGTTGATTTAGTTTCTCCTTCTTTCTCACCCCATCTTTTTTTAAATCAATAAACATAGAAATAAAGATTATTCCCAAATTCGTAACTTATCTTAAAAATACAAATATTAATTTGGTACTTCTTCGAAATTCTAACGTTTAAGAAAATCGTACCTATATTTGGCACTTTCTTGCAAAACATTTTCTCCATTCATTGACATATTCATCCTTCAATCATACATACTTCAATGGGAAGAAAAAAAAAGTATCAAAAAGTGAAAATGCGGGAAGTTAACTAATTTTCTTTTTCCTTTAGTAATGTTGGCACTTTTTTGTTCTTCAACTGGTACTTTTTGAAGTTTCGTTAATATTGCATCTAGAAACATAAAATTAAACATGCAAGCTCCTGAGTGAGTGAGAATCTATAAGAGGGAACATTTTGGTACATTTTTGTTCTTCAACTGGTACTTTTTTAATTTCCGTTAGTATTGGACCTAGAAACATAAAGTTAAACATGCAAGGTCTGAGTGAATGAGAATCTGTAAGAGGATTTTTTTTGGTACGTATCGTTCTTTAACTGGTATTGTTGAATTTTTATTAATACTGAACCTGGAAACCTAATTCAACATGCAGAGTCCAGAGTGATTAAGAAACTTTAAGAGTAGACTTTTTGGTACTTTTTCAATTGGTACTTTTTGATTTTTTTAATTATGGAGCTTATAAAATTAAATTAAACATTCACGGACTTGAGTGAAACATAACATATGGACCGAAGGTCGGTCCCTCGCTTAATCGGTCCAATAAGACGGAAAAAAACAAATGCTTGAAACATGTTAAATATGTATACTTATGTATATTTTCTTCGACTATTTGCATAAATAACTATGCTCGAATTTCGACAACTAGGCAAACACTAGTGATTGTAATTGTATTGACAAGCTACACAGCACAGGCGTAGAATGCAAAGACACATCGAACGAATAAAGTTGATTTACTTTCTAATTCTTTTTCATACTATCTTTCTTTTAAACCAATTAACAAATTAATAAAGATTATTACAAATTCGTAACTTATCTAAAAAATACAAATATTTATTTAGTAGAAATTCGAACCGTTAAGGGGAGATAATCGTAATTATTTTTGAAACTTTTTTGTACTTTAATTGGTACTTTTTGAATTTCCGTTAGTATTGGACCTAGAAACATAAAATTAAACATACAAGGTCCTGAGTAAATGGTTACTTTTGTGTTCCTTAACTGGTACTTTTTAAATTTTTATTAATACTGAACCTAAAAACATATAATTCAATAGAAAAATTCTCGGAATCTTAGCAGCTTTTCTTCTAGAGAATTTGTTATATTTCAGTATGTATTATTAAAAGCCTATTACAGTTTATTTAGAAATTTTCTTAATGTGTCATTAGATTTTCAGTTTCTGCAAAAAAAAAAAAGTTCAATTATTTACTGCAAAAAATTCAATGTTGGTTGTAATATTATTACAAAACCCCACAAATAACACCGGAAAATATTTAACCTATTAAACCGCATCTCTTGCCTCTTCACTATATCTATGACACTTTTAGGAAAAACTAACAACCGATTTATGAAATAAACAACAAGAAAGTTTGCAAAGTCATTTTGAAATCCATACAGCATTTAAATGAAGTGAATTTATATCAAATTACCGAACATGATTTACACTTTATTTCGATTTAATACTTCAAATGACACATTTTTCTGGCAGCAGTAAAACTCAACGAACAATGAATAGAAATAAAGTCAACAGACAAAACATGACATGAAAAACAGGCTAATAACAGATTTATATGAAAGAAAAAAAAAAGGAAAAGAAGATAGTTCAACAAGTTATTTATATAGCAACTAAGAGTACTATATTAGGCTGTGACGAATCTTTAATACCCTCCAGCGTCCGTTCGAATATTTCAAGAATGGACTTTTTATGGTATCTAGAAAATTCGGTGCCCTTTGCTCCACTGGGAGTTAGAGGAACATATTAATATAAAATATAAGCCAATCTTTAAAAAAGCTGACCGCACAGTTGCCTTAATTAAATAAAATATCATCAGGCATTATTAGGCGTATTAAAATGATACAATATTCCACGGATAATTACCTCGCCAAAAATGTCAATATAATTGTGTAATTAAACGAATACGCTTAACTTCCTCATTGAGGTAATTAAGCGAATACGTTTAAATACCTCTCACAGAAAAAAATGATAAATTGATTTCAATTAAAAAATTTGTTTTATTAATTAAAAAATTAATTAAATTTGCACCAGTAAACAAATTAATAGTATCAATTAAACCAGTTAATAGTATTAATAAAACGTTTAATTCACTTGATTAAACGTTTAATTCACTTGATTAAATTTTTAATTAAAACTGATTATATTTTTGGTTAATGCTTTAATTGGTGAAGAATTTTGGAGAATTTTTTCTGTGCTGTGAGGTAAATAAACGTATTAATTTACAAGATACCTTAAATTTGATGTATGAGAAAAAGTTAAGGCAGGAATTTTTACATGTGTCAGCTAAATCTAAATAGATAGCAATAAAAAACAATGGGATTTGTTGTCTTAAATTTTATCTGTAATGCGTTTTGAGATGTCCTGTCATATCCTACTAACACAAGTGTGCTCATACATACAAACTTATGATCAGGGAAATTGTAAGTATGCAGTTTCAAATTTTTTATTGTGCGACCAATGAAGGCAGAAACAATATATTTGTCCGTTTTATTGCTTTTTAAGAATTTTGGTATCGATTTGTTTGTGAGTAATTTGCATATTTTAGCTATTGCTGCATTTTTATTGCGCACATATTTCACTCTACAATTGTAAGCCAAAGCAAGTTTTCGTTGAAGATAAATATTAATCCAAACTGAGGAGTTTTATATATGTGCAAAAAATTAAGAAAAAAGCAATTATATAAATTTGTGCTGATACATAGAAATCCAGACACATCGTTTAGTAACCCAATCGAGTCAGAAACACTTTTTAAAGTGATCTTTTCGTGTCCGTCCGTCCATCTGGCTGGTTGTCTGTCCATTTAAACCTTGTGCGGAAAGTAAAAGTAGCAGTTTTCAGATAATTTGATAAAATTTGGTAAATACGTTTTAATTGTTATAAGAACGAAACTTATGTTAATCGTGAGAATCGGTCTATAATATCACATATTCCACATCCAAACTTCTTTCTATATGTTCATAAACCATTTAATCATGTTAGAATTAAGATAAAGTTTGGGCCAAAATATCTTACTGCAATTAAATATGGTTGAATCGGTTCACATTTAATCGTACAGCTTCTATTCAAATATCAATCCCTTAAATATTCAATCTATTTTATCCTTTTAAATGTAAACATAAATTAAATTTAATCCCTTTAAGACAAAATAACTCATTTATTTGGTGTATCAAGATAATATTCAGCACAAATAACTCTCATATGAATCGTAACCTCATAACATTACTTTATTCTGATGGGCCCAGAATAAATTTCATTTTAATGTAAATATTAAATTGTGGAATATTTTGTTTTAAGCCATACTTTGTTTTTTGGGGCATATAATTTTTTAAAAATTTGTAGTGCATATTTTATTTTTTGTATTAACTTGGTTGCATTACTTGCTGTGTTGTTGTCAAATAGTACTGAGGCAATTAAACGAATAAAATAAAGGTGTAATTTTGTTTTGGGAGCATAATTTTTAAGGCAATTACCCGAATTGGGTAATTAAGCGTATGGCAATTAAACGTGGATTTTTGTTTGAAAAATGTAAGAAAAAAACGGGGATTTAAAACTTAAGGTAAATAGCCGTGAAAGGCATATAAGCGTGGGGTAATTAACCGGGTTATACTGTATTCAGGTAGTAATTTTATATTGGAGCTACTATAAACTATAGATCGTTTATCACAAAATTCGTTAGTGATTTATAGTATTACAAAAACCTAAATTGGAACAAATGTCAATACAGTAATACTTTTTAGTTAGAATATATTAAATTACCTTTCAGAACACCGCTTTTTATGGGACCTACGTTTAATAATGGACCGATTATCACAAAATTATATGGTTTCATTTCTAGCCATACAAAGCTAAATTGGACCATAATATCGATATTTGCTTATATAAATTATTTTCCAGAGTGGGCTTAATAGGCCCCTACTATGGTTAATTAATGAACGTTCTTCACGAAATTTGGCGAACTAAAGTGTTTTTCGAGAGTGGGCTTTATATGGGGCCTATGGTAAATTATGAACCGATCTTTGGTTGAGTTGTTTCTCATTGTATTGAATTATAGCAGACCAAATGTTACTGCAACATCGTGATTCTTTACGGTTTTTAAACTCACAACAGTTCAAGAGCTTAAAAATATCAACAATTGGCAACAGTTTATTGAAAAACGTGATTGAGAACTTTGGTAAAAGTTTGGCCAGTTGGGGGTCATTTGACCGTCATAATTTTTCATTTTTCACCGGAACCTATTTGTAGTAAACTGTAATAAAAATATTTATAAAATCTCAAAGAAACTTTTTTTTTTTTTTTTTTTGTTAAAATTAAAATGAAACCTCCATTTTGGACACCCTTTACTATATGGGGTATTATGTGAATATTTAGAAAGTTTCACATGGAATGACAAACTTAGTATACCCTCATTCACCACTTGTGGTTGAGGACGGTATAAAAAGAAATAAATTAAGTTAAAGTTCATTGTTCTTTTTAATAAATATCTTAATCAACTGTCAAATTAATATAAAGCAATAAATTAGTTACCCATAAGTTTTTAAATTATTATTATTTTGTTTATAGAGAAACAATTAAATGTTAATCTTGGCCTTATTTGGGAATAAATAAAAGCTTTTTTTTAGCCGCTTTAAGAAACGCCTTTAAGCTGGCCATAATAATTTTATAATCAAGCAAAAAAATATTTTACACTTGTCAGTAAATGTCAAAAATCTACAGCAAATATTTTTGTTCATTATGACAGTTAAAGACATTTTGATTAAAATAGGAATGAATCAAGATTGGAATTTAAAATGTCTATATTTAAGAAGGAGACAGATTGAAAAAAAAATCTTTAAGAAATAAAATAAAATTGTGCCCTACACAAGTTAAATTAGTATAAAGTACTAAAAGTATGTTTTAACAAAATTTTGGCTTAAATAAAAACCAACAACTGATAAAAAAAAAATCATGCAATAAAATTTAAAACAATTGGTTTATTTCAAAGTAAAATTTAATTCAGTGTACCGCTCGCTGTTGCATGCATATTTCCCTCCCCATCGAACTTTTAATCTGAAAATCGAATAACAAAATGTAAAAAAAATAATCGAAAAAAAATATGAATTATGTGAACCATATTTTATGATTGTTATAACAAAAAAACAGATAAGTCTTCAAATCTTGATTGTTTTATTAATATCTGTCTGTCTGTCTGTCTGTCTGTCCATCTGTATGTAACATGAACTGCACGGCATAATATCGACCAGTAAAAATTATGCGTACGTGAGGATTTTTCTTGAATAATTGTAATTGTTTTTCGAAACGAATACGAAAAAAAAAATATGATTTAAAAACTACATGAACATGGTATATAGAAAATTGATTTTTTGGAGTGGAAAAAAACAAAAGAATTCTTAGTAATTCTATAATTGCCTGATTTATTTGAAGAAGGTTTTGAAAAATATGGTAGTTATGCAATAAAAATGAAATCAGGAAATATGAACAAAACGTTATTATGGAAATCAAATAAGCAACTTTGTGTGTGAATTTCTTAGCTTAATGTCTGAGAAATCTGGACTTTTTTAAAAGCATTTTACTTAAACTCTTGCAACTCTTTATAGGAAAACTAACACGGAGCTCGTATTCTTTTTATTTACCAGAAAATGTGTTTAAAGTCTAAGCAATTTTAAAAAGAAAAAAAAAGTTAATGGGAGTCTGAGCAATTTTTCTCAAAAAAAAAGTTGTTTTAAGGCTGAGCAACATTTTACTTTAAAAGTGGTTTTGGAGTCGAAATAGCGTTTCGGAGCCTTAGCAACTTGTAACTCGAAATTTGTTCGAAGTCTAAAGGCCCAACTATAATATGCGATTACATTTGGTTCATATGCGTCGGACCATATTGAACTTAAGAAAACTTTTTTTTCTAAATTTTATGAAACTGTCATTTGCGATCTGTTTCGCACTTTCCTAACTGAATCAAATATTTTTTGATTTTATTTTTTTAAATGCTAAATGTTAATTTTTGACAGAAGCTTAAGCAAGCTTATGCATATTATAATTGGGCCTTAAAGGCCTAACCATAATGTGCTTAAGTTGGATAAAGCAAATGTGCGAATACATGTAAATCATATGAAGCAAACCATATTGAACTAACGGAAACTTTTTGTTAAGTTTTATGAAACTGTCATTTGCTTAAGCAAAGTGCGAAACTGATCGCACATTCCGTACGGAATCAAATGTTTTTTGATTTTGTTATTGTTTTTTTAAATACATTTGGGAGACTTTTTGGTAATTTTTGACAGTAGGTTAAGCACGGCTATGCATATTATGGTTGGGCCTTAAGTGTTTTTCAGTAAAAATTTTTTTCGAAGTCTAGGCCACTTTTTACTAGAAACCTTTTTCGGATTGTAAACAGCCTTTCAGTAATAAAGGTGTCTGGATGAGAATAACCTCTTCATAGTTGGAAGTCTAAGCAAATTTTCAATTTTTTTTTTTTTTTTGTGGAACAGCTCAGAGGATGACCGCTACTAATTCATTGCATTGTGTTGTAACTAGTAAAATAGGTTATGGGAAGGAGGATTGCGGGAGTGGTGCTTGTGGACATTGACTTGAAATTATTTATTTTGAAAGTGAGATGAAAGGCTTCAGCAGAAAGGTTATTTCACATACAAACAGTCCGGACAAAATACGAAGTTTCTCTGCAGAACGACTACGAAAGGATGAGCTCTTGAGGAAAAACGTGGAAAAAACACAAACAAACGTACGAGTCTTGGGAACCGGATCACTTATTTTATAAGAACACATCCTAATGTGGTAACGATAAAACAGACAAATACAACCCACATTGCGACGGTGTCCAAAAGAGTCAATAGAATTGGATACCCTACTGTCACCAATGAGAACATTCGTCCTCACCTGCACGCGGTCGAGAAGCTTCAAAATAAACTTAGAAGCACCGGCGCACACATGAGAGTTGTATTCCATTCGCGGTCGGATATAGGTGGTATAAATAGTAAGGAGATCACATGGAGTGAAGTATATCTTACATCGTTTTAAAAAACCGAGGCACCTGAATGCTTCTTTCGACACCTTGAATAAATGTTTTGTTAATCGGACATCACATTGTATTTTAATGCCTAGAACATCTAGAGATTCTGATTCCTCCATAATTATACCACCCATATGTACAGCGCGTTTATTCGTCAGCATGCAATATTGGGTCTTTGGGACAATAAATCGACCCTGTACGCACGACCCCATTCCGTGACTATATCAATGTCTCGACCACACGTATCATTCATGTTTTGCCTCATAGCAGCAACATCGGATACGATTGTTTCTCCAATTACATGGATACGAATGGCAAAGGTTGCTGTCATCTGCAAAAGAGTAGATAGGGTTGGAAGTTTGCCATAGGAGGTCAAGTCTACGCAATATTTTCGAAGCTTAAGCAATTTTTTATAAGAAAAGTTTTTAGGAGTCTAAACAACTTTTCACTAATGAAGCTGTTTGGACTATAAACACTTTTTCACTTTTTAAGCTTTACTTAAAAATTTGTTCAGAGTCTGATCAAAGTTTTACTAAAAAGTTATTTGCAGTTTAAGCAACTCTATTCTGACGAAATAGTTTGATTCCTTATTAACTTTTTATCAGTAAAGTTGCTTAAAATCTAAAAACTTTTAACTTAAAAGTTGCTTGCTGTCTTAGCAACTTTATACCAGAAAAGTTTGCTCGCAATAAAAGCAATAATAGAAAAGTTTCGATTTGGATAAAGTATAAATTATAACTTAAAGCCTGAGCAGCTTTTGACTGGAAAATTTAGACAATAAATTGAGAAATTGTTGTTCGAATTTTAAGCAATTTTCGACTGGTTTTTTTTTACTTAATATTTCTTTAACCAATTAATAAAATGTGTCATATTACATTAACTCTTCCATTTGATTTCATATTGGATTTCTTTTGAAGAAATATGACAGTTTTCTTGGTATTTCCTTTAAACTAAAACTAAATTACAGGCCAAAACAACAAAAACAACAACAAGAGAGAACAACACCATCACCTATCAACACATTTACAAGAAAATATTTCAAGCATTTCAACTATTATGGACGTTTTTAAATTTTATTTGACACTTGAGGCATTTAACATAACATTAACAATATATTAGCAAATATTATTACCATCATAATGATATAGGAAATGTAATGTAATATGATAGAATGGAATGAAAAAAAATTCTTTAAAATTTTTTCTTTGTTATAAAAACCTTAACAAATAAGTACCACCAAACAAACACACTTGCAAACGGACGCAGATAGACCGTCAGACAGAGAGACGGACAGATTTATTAAAAAAAAGTGGAAAAAACACCTCCACATATTTGAAAATATTTTATGGTCATACTTCTAAGTACGTGAAGCAGAAAAAACGCCAAGCAAATCTTAAGAATGAACAACAACAGCAACAGCACAAACGAAGTGGTAAAACTCAAAAAACCATCAAATATAGTTTAACATAATAAATATGTGTAGTTAACGAGTTATAGACCTACTAACTTGGTATTTTTGGTTCTTTTTCTCCCCTGTTTTCCGCCCAGTTGACTTGTTATGCAGCGTCAACGACAACAATTATTTTTTAAGGTGATATTTTATGAGTTTAGAATGTCTGTCCGTCCGTTCGCTCTTTGGTGTATGTATGAATGTATATTTGTGTACTTTAAATTTTTATGGAGAAATTTAATTTTTTTTTATTATTTAATGGTTTTTTAAAAGCGTAAAATTATAGCGTATAGTACTAAATTTGTGACAACAATATAAACATTTAATATGAATTAAAATTTATTTATATTAAAATATTAAGACTGCAGATAGCAGACAATTAAAATGTAATAAATTAATATATGTGTATTTATGATTATAACTGAAACTTGTAGATAAAAAATTTTCATAAAAATTATCTAACGAAAATCAAAATTTACGGTTAATATAAAGAGAAATAGCGGTTTTGTTATAAATTTTAATTTACTTCGAAATTTATGGAAGTTGTAAATAACTAACTTGTTAAAATTACCATTAATAAAAGTTTTACTCTTGAAACTTTTTAATTAGTCATATCGCTCATTTGCTGCAACGTAGTCATAACTCAAAAAAATAGATTTCGAAATTAATGGTTTAAAGTTTTTAATTTGCTCGCACCACTTTGAAAAAATAACGACCCATTCTCTTCAAACGGGAAAAGATTAAAAGATGAATTTCATACACAATATAAAGAAAAACATAGCGAACAGTGCTGCATAACTAACTCCAAAATTTATTTTTTTTTTTTTGAGTTATGACGACGTTGCAGCAAATGAGCGATATAAACATATATATAGAGTAGGGTTTCTAGTCTGGAGGAGTTTTTTCTATTCCCGGGAAATTTTTTTGGGAAGAATGATATTACGAAGTATATTAAATGCTATAAATTATTGACAATCAATAGCAGTTTTATGCTTTTAATCGTTGGTATTATTTAAAATAGAGTTTAGAGCAGTGAAGTCCAAACAGGGATGCCAACTTAGCTATTTTGGGGCTAAATTTGGCTCTTTTCAATTACTTCTGACACGTAATTTTTCTCGATAGCTCTTTTTTTAAAAAAGAGCTAACACCGGCTCTTTTCAAACGTGATTTGGTACGTTTGACACTTTTTGCATACATCTGTTAATACTCTCGTTTTTACCCTCTTGTTTCGGCTTTAGTTCATTTATATATGTGTACCATACTCTAATGCTGAGGTGGAAAGAGCATTCAGTGCTATGAATTTTTTTAAGAATAAAATTAGAAACCGTATGGCTTTGAATACTGTAAACAGTTTAATTCATATAAAATATGGCTTACGAAGCAGTAGCGCATGCTGTTCAAGCTACGATATGCCAGCAAGCGTGTTTGTAAAAATAAATTCAATTGAAACGTATAAAAAGTCAACATATTACATTAAAACAAACATATGGCCACAAGAAGAAGAAAATTTAACACTTTTTGAAAATGACTGTTCATATTTTTCATTTTATTAATTGAAATGCTACATATGGTAATGTTAATATTTGTGTACAATTTTTAAGTAGTAATTTTATTAAACATTAATATGTACATTTTTTTTTTTTTATATATGTAAACGAGTTTGAAGTACAAAAATGAATAATTAATGGATTTAAAACAGAACAATCTTTGATTTTAAAATTTAGCACTTTTTAGCTCTTTTTGACTGCTCGGTCGGCACGTATTGCCATTGAATAGTTGGCATCTCTGAGTCCAAAAAATAAATTGTGGTTGTATTGTTTCGTATTAGTATTAGTAAATAGAGAGAGTTAACCCAGCAAACAAAAATTCAAGTCAAATTAAAAATAGCAATTATTAAAATAGTTTAATACAGTACCGTATAAATTACGAGCAGTGCCAT
The DNA here is from genome assembly GCA_963931875.1 of Pollenia griseotomentosa. NCBI lineage: Eukaryota > Metazoa > Arthropoda > Insecta > Diptera > Polleniidae > Pollenia > Pollenia griseotomentosa. Next base: position 120,953,737 of record OZ007564.1, on the reverse strand, counting down.
AAAAATTAAAGTTTGCTATTTTCCATCTTTTTTTTTTTTTTGCTTGCAAAATAAGAATTATTATTTTTTAATAGTAAAATAATTCTTATATGTATTTGGAAATGGAGAAATCATTTTTAAATTTAATTTAATTTCAATTTAATCATTAAATTATTAATCATTTAAAAATAAGAGAGAAGATGTTTTAAAAAGGTATTTTGATAACATTCATAGTAAATTAAATTGAAATGAATAACAGAAATCATCATCCCTAATGTCTTTGAGTTTAGGTCTTTGTGTTCAGAACAAGTAAATTATGTGTTGAAACAATAAAAAAAATTATAATGATGCCCAAAAACATGCATTTATTAGTGAAATTCAGTACAAGGTCCATACGGACCTATTCACCGTCCGCGTACTATTCTCACTAAAACCTCAATAACTCCTAAGCCGATCCGATCGGCTTGATTTTTTTTCCAAAAGATGCGCAACAAAATACTCTTGGAATACAGAGTAACTTTGGGGGGGGGGGGGGGGTTGTAGTGGCCGAAGTACGAGTAATTTCAGTTTGAAAAGGCAAAAAGGTCCCTAGGGACCTTCTCACTCATCGGAGGGTTAAAATGCGTGGTAAAGTCTTTAAATCTTCTTATCGCTTCACAGGAAATTTCAGACAGAAAAAAAATCGTAATAATAATTACTACAAATTATTTTAAAAACATTCGAGCAGAAACCTTCCAGCATTCGTTCAGGTTAATTCTGCAGTGGTCCGTTTGTTATACCCATCCTAAAGAGCAGCTACTCCATGTAAAAACTTCCGTTCATTTGAAACAAAAGGTACGAACACTGTAAATTATTACGAATGAAAATACGCGATTACCCCAGAGGATTAAGAATGAGCAATTTATGGCCCCAATGAAAAGAAGAAACAACATAAGTTCCATCCTGGAAAGATCATCTAAACAGATCAGCATTGTTTTTCTCAGGTGTCTCTCTCTCTCTCTCTAATGCAAGAATTCTCGGGCAATGACACAGAAAATCAAATACAGTTTTCTTTCCTCCTCGCCTCCATTAATTTGCAGTATTTGCTTTTAATCAAAAGATATTTTCAGTTCGTCAAACATAATGTCCTCCCTTTAAATTTTTTTCTTAAATTACGCCATTTACTTTCTTCATCCTTATATTCACCAAAAAAAATAAAATTGATTTCAAATTTACAAGACTTTATTTGTAGTGCCTAATTCCCAATTTTTATTCTTCATAAAAACACTGAAATTTATTGTTGAAGGGATAAGCCACTCCTATGCGCATTTCACTGGTTGCTTAGGCCATATCGTCAGGAAACCTCATGCAAAGATTTTATAAAAACTAAAAATATTAAACCAAATAAAACTGTTAAGCGAATAAGACCTATTAATAAGCAACAGTTTTACTTGTAACAATATCAAAGTTAAAACAAAAACAACAACAATAAACAGTGAGTTTATCTTTTCAATTAAAAATTTGTGATATTAATTAAAAAATTAATTAAGTTTAAGTCAAAAACTTTGGAAGAAAATTTCCCTATGAAAATTGTAGGTGATTCAAAAAGTTTTTTCCGAGATTTTTTCTTAAATGAAGATACAAAATAAAGCTTATACAGCAAATTTTGTTTTAAAACAATTCATACACATTTACTCATATGTATGTATGTATATTTTTAAAACAAAGTTTTTTCATATAAATTTTTCATATTATTCGAATGTGTATTCTATGTCAAATACATTCCTCAAAAGCTTTTATACTTTAATAGTCTCATTCCTTCATTATTTCACAGGAATATTTTCTATGCACTATCAGAATTTTTGTTTGTATATTTCTGTTACGAAGCTTACCTTAGCTATCCTTTGGTTAGCAATGAAGTAAATTGTAAAGAAAATTTATACAACTATTAGATACCAGCAGAATGTAATGCATTTTCTGGCCCGCTACGGCCTTCGTCAGCATTCTTTGTATCTTATAACTGGATAGTGCCTATTGTAAATTTTATGTATTTAACTTAATTATTTTATCAAATAGAATCTGGGAATTTATTTCTCATGGTGAGTTACATTTATTATATAAATTTTTCATATTATTCGAATGTGTATTCTATGTCAAATACATTCCTCAAAAGCTTTTATACTTTAATAGTCTCATTCCTTCATTATTTCACAGGAATATTTTCTATGCACTATCAGAATTTTTGTTTGTATATTTCTGTTACGAAGCTTACCTTAGCTATCCTTTGGTTAGCAATGAAGTAAATTGTAAAGAAAATTTATACAACTATTAGATACCAGCAGAATGTAATGCATTTTCTGGCCCGCTACGGCCTTCGTCAGCATTCTTTGTATCTTATAACTGGATAGTGCCTATTGTAAATTTTATGTATTTAACTTAATTATTTTATCAAATAGAATCTGGGAATTTATTTCTCATGGTGAGTTACATTTATTATATAAATTTTTCATATTATTCGAATGTGTATTCTATGTCAAATACATTCCTCAAAAGCTTTTATACTTTAATAGTCTCATTCCTTCATTATTTCACAGGAATATTTTCTATGCACTATCAGAATTTTTGTTTGTATATTTCTGTTACGAAGCTTACCTTAGCTATCCTTTGGTTAGCAATGAAGTAAATTGTAAAGAAAATTTATACAACTATTAGATACCAGCAGAATGTAATGCATTTTCTGGCCCGCTACGGCCTTCGTCAGCATTCTTTGTATCTTATAACTGGATAGTGCCTATTGTAAATTTTATGTATTTAACTTAATTATTTTATCAAATAGAATCTGGGAATTTATTTCTCATGGTGAGTTACATAGAATACACATTCGAATAATATGAAAAATTTATATAATAAATGTAACTCACCATGAGAAATAAATTCCCAGATTCTATTTGATAAAATAATTAAGTTAAATACATAAAATTTACAATAGGCACTATCCAGTTATAAGATACAAAGAATGCTGACGAAGGCCGTAGCGGGCCAGAAAATGCATTACATTCTGCTGGTATCTAATAGTTGTATAAATTTTCTTTACAATTTACTTCATTGCTAACCAAAGGATAGCTAAGGTAAGCTTCGTAACAGAAATATACAAACAAAAATTCTGATAGTGCATAGAAAATATTCCTGTGAAATAATGAAGGAATGAGACTATTAAAGTATAAAAGCTTTTGAGGAATGTATTTGACATAGAATACACATTCGAATAATATGAAAAATTTATATAATAAATGTAACTCACCATGAGAAATAAATTCCCAGATTCTATTTGATAAAATAATTAAGTTAAATACATAAAATTTACAATAGGCACTATCCAGTTATAAGATACAAAGAATGCTGACGAAGGCCGTAGCGGGCCAGAAAATGCATTACATTCTGCTGGTATCTAATAGTTGTATAAATTTTCTTTACAATTTACTTCATTGCTAACCAAAGGATAGCTAAGGTAAGCTTCGTAACAGAAATATACAAACAAAAATTCTGATAGTGCATAGAAAATATTCCTGTGAAATAATGAAGGAATGAGACTATTAAAGTATAAAAGCTTTTGAGGAATGTATTTGACATAGAATACACATTCGAATAATATGAAAAATTTATATAATAAATGTAACTCACCATGAGAAATAAATTCCCAGATTCTATTTGATAAAATAATTAAGTTAAATACATAAAATTTACAATAGGCACTATCCAGTTATAAGATACAAAGAATGCTGACGAAGGCCGTAGCGGGCCAGAAAATGCATTACATTCTGCTGGTATCTAATAGTTGTATAAATTTTCTTTACAATTTACTTCATTGCTAACCAAAGGATAGCTAAGGTAAGCTTCGTAACAGAAATATACAAACAAAAATTCTGATAGTGCATAGAAAATATTCCTGTGAAATAATGAAGGAATGAGACTATTAAAGTATAAAAGCTTTTGAGGAATGTATTTGACATAGAATACACATTCGAATAATATGAAAAATTTATATAATAAATGTAACTCACCATGAGAAATAAATTCCCAGATTCTATTTGATAAAATAATTAAGTTAAATACATAAAATTTACAATAGGCACTATCCAGTTATAAGATACAAAGAATGCTGACGAAGGCCGTAGCGGGCCAGAAAATGCATTACATTCTGCTGGTATCTAATAGTTGTATAAATTTTCTTTACAATTTACTTCATTGCTAACCAAAGGATAGCTAAGGTAAGCTTCGTAACAGAAATATACAAACAAAAATTCTGATAGTGCATAGAAAATATTCCTGTGAAATAATGAAGGAATGAGACTATTAAAGTATAAAAGCTTTTGAGGAATGTATTTGACATAGAATACACATTCGAATAATATGAAAAATTTATATAATAAATGTAACTCACCATGAGAAATAAATTCCCAGATTCTATTTGATAAAATAATTAAGTTAAATACATAAAATTTACAATAGGCACTATCCAGTTATAAGATACAAAGAATGCTGACGAAGGCCGTAGCGGGCCAGAAAATGCATTACATTCTGCTGGTATCTAATAGTTGTATAAATTTTCTTTACAATTTACTTCATTGCTAACCAAAGGATAGCTAAGGTAAGCTTCGTAACAGAAATATACAAACAAAAATTCTGATAGTGCATAGAAAATATTCCTGTGAAATAATGAAGGAATGAGACTATTAAAGTATAAAAGCTTTTGAGGAATGTATTTGACATAGAATACACATTCGAATAATATGAAAAATTTATATAATAAATGTAACTCACCATGAGAAATAAATTCCCAGATTCTATTTGATAAAATAATTAAGTTAAATACATAAAATTTACAATAGGCACTATCCAGTTATAAGATACAAAGAATGCTGACGAAGGCCGTAGCGGGCCAGAAAATGCATTACATTCTGCTGGTATCTAATAGTTGTATAAATTTTCTTTACAATTTACTTCATTGCTAACCAAAGGATAGCTAAGGTAAGCTTCGTAACAGAAATATACAAACAAAAATTCTGATAGTGCATAGAAAATATTCCTGTGAAATAATGAAGGAATGAGACTATTAAAGTATAAAAGCTTTTGAGGAATGTATTTGACATAGAATACACATTCGAATAATATGAAAAATTTATATAATAAATGTAACTCACCATGAGAAATAAATTCCCAGATTCTATTTGATAAAATAATTAAGTTAAATACATAAAATTTACAATAGGCACTATCCAGTTATAAGATACAAAGAATGCTGACGAAGGCCGTAGCGGGCCAGAAAATGCATTACATTCTGCTGGTATCTAATAGTTGTATAAATTTTCTTTACAATTTACTTCATTGCTAACCAAAGGATAGCTAAGGTAAGCTTCGTAACAGAAATATACAAACAAAAATTCTGATAGTGCATAGAAAATATTCCTGTGAAATAATGAAGGAATGAGACTATTAAAGTATAAAAGCTTTTGAGGAATGTATTTGACATAGAATACACATTCGAATAATATGAAAAATTTATATAATAAATGTAACTCACCATGAGAAATAAATTCCCAGATTCTATTTGACAAAGTTTTTTCTTTAAAAATAACTTAGAAAATTCTTTAAAAAAATTCATTAAAATTTTTCAAATATGAACAAAGTTTTTTTTGTGTTGCAATACATTTTTCCTCAAGCTCGCTTGAAAAACAACAGCAAAAATAAGTCGACAATAAAAACAACACCTTTAAGTGACGCTTATTGTAATTGCAATTTTATGAGTGCCATTCTTTAAAACAACAACAACAGGCCAACATTCATTCAGCAATCCAGCCAACCATACTCGACAACGGCACAGGCAACAGCAACAGCAACAAAAGAAAACCACAAGTACAATTTGATTTGAATTCTATCCACATGAATAGTTAACACACTCTTAACTACACCATTTCCAAATTCATTAAATTCCAGAAAACTTTTACAAAAGTTTACAAAATAATCGGGTGCCTAATTCTGGCAGGCGTGATCGAGTACTTTCTCAATTCGAAAGCAATTTTAATTCTAATTCTTTCAGTCGATACTAAACGAATCGAAATTATTTTTTCAGTGTTTTGAAACTCAAATTAATGCTTTACAACACGGAAAAAATAATTCCGAAACGTTTAGTGTTGACTGAAATAATTAGATATTAAATTGCTTTCGAATCGAGAAAGTACTCGATCACGACTACCATATCAGGCCCCAGATTATATTTTTAATTTTTAAAATATTTTCATCGGTTTTTATGTAAACCGCATCTTAATTCATTCCATTTCAAAAATTTTAATTTCGGACGTAGAAATTTAATTAAAAATATTTTTTTTTTTTAAATTTCTTAAATAATTTCATTGTTTTCCAATTAACCAAATTATTCTAGCTGAATTTCAGAATTTTATAATTCCTTTCAAATTTTAGAGTTTTTTATAAAAATTTCAAATTCACTTCCAAAGGCTTTGTACTTAAAAATTTTGAATGCGAATTTTACGGAACTTTTTTATTCAATTTTGAAAGTTTTGTTTTGATAGTTTTCATATTTAATTTAATTTTTGTTTTTATTATATTAAAAGCTAAATTTTAGAAGTTTTTTTTTTTTAATATTTTTCGTTTTTTGTTATAGATTAAAGTTACACAACCTTTGTTCTTTAATCTACGACAAAAAATGCTTCTGGCGTATACGCCAACGCCAACCGTATTCAGGCTGATTTCATCAAATTTAATTTAATTAAATTATTTTACTAAAGGAACGAATTTTACAATATGCAATTAATTAAAATTTTTATTGATAATTTGTTTGTTGGCTGAACTGGGGATCGAACTCGGGTTGAATTTCAAAATTTGAAATCAACAGTTCAACTAAAAAATCACAATTGTTTTTTATTCATTTCAGAGTTTTTCATTGATATTCCAAATTTTTTTAATTTAAATTTTTGAATTGTTTAGTGTTTTTTAGCTTTTTAATATATTACTATTGGTTGAAATACAATTTACTAAAAGCTTTACTTTTTAAAAAGAGGATTTCGAAAATAAAAATGTCAGATTCTTGAATAAATTTAGAAATTTCTAAAATGTTAAAAAAAATATAGAAATAGTATTTTAAATAAGTAGATTAAAAATTTCTGAAAATAATAAGAAGTTAATTTAATAAAAAATAATTTCTGAAATATAAAATTTGAAGTCAGGTTATGGAAACATAATTAAGCTAGGTTTTATCCTTGATTTCGTTTTAATGAAAATAAGAGCAAGATTTAAAGAAAAATGTTTATCCTTGAAAAAAATTTACAGAAATGCAATGCTGCATCTAAACTTATTTTATGTTAAAATATTTCAATATACAATATTAAATTATATGCAATCTACATACTAAATTAAACAAAAAGAGAAAAAGTATCAATTGTATCCCCGATTTCCCTCTGAAAAAGTATTCTATATTTGCAACTGGGCCATATGGTATCAGTCTACCAAATTTCATCCAAACCTACTTAGCGGGTTTCGCGTGATTGAACTAACAAACATCCAAATATCAAAACATAGAAACTTTCACATTTATAATACAGTAGGAATAAAATTAAGGCTAATTTAAATAAAATGAAAAAAATATTCTAATTAAAATGTTGGTTTGACAGACTGGCCATTTTGAATTCAAGCAATATTTGCTAAAAGAAAAAATTGATTGTTTTTTTTTCAATTTTTCTAGCATTATTTTCTTTGAAATGGAGTAAATTTAAAATTTTATTAAAAATTTTGAACAAATAATTGAAATTGTTTTTGGAAATAGTGTACATTTTATTTTCAACTTTTATTATTTTACATGTTGTCTTTCATGTAAGAACATCTTTAACTATCAAATGCGAATTTAGGAGAACAGGGTGGACCATATTTTGTTGTTTTTTACTTTTTTTTAGATCCAAAGAAAGCTTTTGATCAATAGCAATTTAAAATGCATTCGATATTATAACTCCTTGGCTTTAAATTTTAAAATAATTAGCTTATTACACTGAACCAAAAATCCAATGAAAATGTACGTGAAGCAAACGAATTACGTTTATTAAAATATTTTCGTTGGCTCAGCGAATTTTTTGTTAATTTAATAAAAATTTTGGTATTATTTTCGTTATATTAACGAATTATTCGTTGAGCCAACGAAAAAATTTTAATAAACGTAATTTCGTTTGCTTAACGTACATTTTCATTGGATTGTTGGTTCAGTGAACCGATAAAATATGTTGACTAAGTATAACTGCCTGTTCAACAATTTCGAACGTTGGTATGGAATTTAATATGGAAAATATTTTTAAAACTATATATTTTTAAATTTCTATGCGAACGTTTACGTTCGAAATTGTTGAACAGGCAGTTAGATTGCGGATCATATTTTAAATACAATAGAATAAAATTTTAAGTCAGACGATATTTGATTTATGAAAAAAAATACTGGATCGATTATAGAGTAGCCTTCCCAATCGAATTTGCAAATTCTCCTTTGACGAAATTATTTTTATGAATAAATCTAAAAATAATTGTTATTCTTAGGCCGCTGTTGACAATTGTTAAACTCTACTACGGCCCTATTGAGGGTCACCCTTTATAAAAACACATTCAAGTACCTCATACTAAGTATTCAATTCATATTCACCTTGTCTCGTTCTATAACTTTAAGTGTCAAATCCCTGAACTATTCGCATTTTTCTTGCAATTTTGCAAAAGTTTTGAATAAGACAAAAACAAAAAGAATGTCTTTTTGAGTTTTTCCTATTCATAACCTCCTTTTTAGCTTAAAAGCCTTAACTCAACTAAGTTCTCTTATGTTGTTCCTTAAGTATAAAAAAATACTAGAAAAGAAAGTCATATAGTCATTGCCAAAGCATATTTTAGTTGTATTGATAATTCCTTATGGCGGCACGTGTTCATGTTGATTGTATTGCCATTGGCATTGATCATCGACGGTTGTTTTTAGTCGTCATCTTATTGTGGTTATTGGGGGATAAGGTATGGAGCAGCAAACTTAAAGAAAGGGAGAAGAGAAACAAAAACCCACCAACTTCAAGAAATAACTACAATGAACAGCATCAGCATAAAAAAATTATTTTTTCCTTTTACTTGTTCTATTAGACATTGCTAATTCAATATTGATTGGTGTTGATAGTTAAGCTTATTGGCAACGCCTTGGTGTTGCCTATTCACGGGAAAACCTATAAATGAATTTGCTTCCGACTTGTGGTCTGTGTTTTGTGTTGTTCTTTTTTTTTTTTTTTTTTTTTTGTTATTGTAACAGCTATTTCTGAAGTTGTTGTTGGTTGAACTGTTTTTCTTTTTTCAATTTTGTGTGTAAAGGCGTCAAAATTTATTAGAGCGTTATGATTATATTGTATGTTATGGAGATAATTTATAGGACTTACCTTTCAGCTAAATATATTGATTAGGAAAAAATATTGTATCTATATTTAATTTCATTATTGTTTATTGAGGACAAACACAAATTACTTGATTAGCAAAAAATTAAATGTAAGCATTCACTGTAAAGTGATAGCCTAAGCAATATTTAAATTAAACAGGATGGTAATTAAGAATTTTTTTAAATTACTTAATATAAGATTAAATAACTAGGTTTTTAGCAGCTTTATATTAAATAAATTGTTAGCGAAATTATGAAAAGTCAATTAAGTAATTTCGTTAGTTTGTTAACTGAAATTTTTGGCTTCCAAAATCAATATCTGAAAAATTAAAAAAAAACTTTATAACTCGATAGACAATTTTTAAGAAAATGTTAGATTGTTGTTAGCTTTAAGGTACTATTTTTAGAACTTAAGTTCGAAATCAAGTTTATATTTTTAATTAAATGTTTTCTCATAACTTAAAAAATAATTTTTCCGTATCTTTTCAGTATTTACTTGGGGCAAACGTATGAGTCGTAAATTGGATATTTTGAAACGCAATGATACGCACAATACCCACAAATCACACACAGATTTAAGAAGTCTTTTCCACTCGCCAAATCATCAAAATAGTTACAATCATAGCAATAACAAGTCAAACCAAAATTCAAATAATCGGGAAACGCATTATCAAACAAACACCCTAAAGAAATGCAAATCTGGTCCTATCGAAACGATTAGAAATCGCGAACAGCAAAAAAATCAAAGTATAAAATTACAAAATAAGTTGGCCGAAACTCATTCAGTTTCAGCTTCTAATACACCCACACATACGGCCCAACAAAGACCCCAAACAAAAGCGATAAAGAATTTCTTTCATCGCATTGGATCGACGGGCATGCTGAATCATAAGTCTCATAATCTGGTCAAAGCTGCCGAGCAACCAAATAACCAAGCCACTTCAACTTCTCTATATCGTAGTAGTTCAACTAGTCAGTTGACTACTTGTTCCTATGTCAAGTGTGATGATCCTAGTGATGGCTTGAATTTGGACAATGGCCAGAAAAGGCAATCAATGAGTGCATTGTTAAAAAGTGGCGCAAACCTGCTTAATGGCAGCAATAGTAGTATAGCTAGTGCTGGCATGAAATCCAGTAGTTGTGATGACATAGCTAAGGTGGGTCAAGTAACTATACAGTCACCGCAAAACTCCTCTTCCGAACCCTCTTCAGCCACTTCGCCACAAAATTCGGCAGATGCTAATAGCAGGCGGGGGGCTTTTCCTTACGCTTTTTTGCGCTCGAGACTATCAGTATTACCTGAAGAAAATAATGGCTCAGTTTTAAAGCAACCTTCCCTTTCCAGTCTCCACAATCTGGCCGGGCAGCAGCAACAGCTTCTGCATGTGCCCAATTCTCCTTTACCAAAACATCGCAACTCAACTATTTTACCTGCCGTCGAAACTGACTATAATCAATTGACCGATTATGTGTCAATTGCCAGCTCTACACCAAATCATTCTGGAAAAATGATTTATCGGAATGATTCTTTAACGAAGCGTTATTCCTCGGACGATAGTGCTATTGGCAATTGTTCACCCATGCAGGCATCCCAACAATCAAACAGCAGCGGAAGTGGTGATGTGTCACGCAATAACAGCATTACTTCCAAGGACTGGGAACCACTTTACCAAAGATTAAGTAGTTGTCTAAGTTCAAATGAGTCGGGTTACGATAGTGATGGCGGCAACAATATCACACGTCTAAGCAATAGTCTTGGTATCTCCAGTGGAGATACAGAATCGATTGCTTCGGGCACACTAAAAAGAAACTCGCTGATATCGCTCACCTCTTCGGAGGGTTTGGGAGGCGGAATGACTGGTAGTAATGCTTTGAGATCGAGTAGCATATGCAGCACCATGAGCGGTCCTGTTTCGTTGGGTGGCTATAATTATGACTATGAAACTGAAACCATAAGGCGTCGTTTCAGACAGGTGAAACTGGAGAGGAAATGCCAAGAGGACTATATAGGTTTGGTGTTGTCGCCAAAGACCGTGCAAACCAGCAATAATGAAATGCAATACAGATATTTGATTGTCGAAATCGATCCGTATGGTATGGCTCAAAAGTGAGTATTGTTTTGAGAAGAATAAAAGAAAAACGTTTAATAATTCATATTATTTATTTACAGAGATGGCCGCCTACGTTTAGGAGATGAAATCGTCAATGTTAACGGCAATCATTTGCGTGGCATTCAATCTTTTCAGGAAGTCCAACGTTTGCTTAGTTCTTTTGTGGACAATTGCATTGATTTGGTTATTGCCCACGATGAGATCCATACTATAACTGATTTTTATACAAAAATCAAAATTGATGGCTCCTCGGCTAGCACAAATCATCCACAGAAACAGGAAATAGAAGCAAATCAACCACAAACTGACATGTATAGTTCTATGCAGTCTTTAACAGCGGATACACCTCCGCCTCAACTGCCCCAATCACGTAATGATTATCTGGCTAGGGCTAGAAAGCATTTGAGTTATACCCAGCGCACCCAAAGTACGGATAGTATTAATAGCTATGATTTACATAGTTTACAGCTGGCTTTGGAACATGAAAGAGATAATGACGCTGAGTCTTTAGTAAGTAGTTCCACAATTAATTCAGCCGTGGATGTTACTTCGGCCTCTAATGGCGTATTAGGCCCTATGCCTCCATCAATGCCACTTATGCAGCATAGACGTTGTTCTACTCCTCGGCACTCTATGGATGCCTCTGCCTTGGAACATTTAAGACGTAGAGCACGCTCTTCTTCAGGTCAGCGCAATTTGGAATTAACCCCTATGCTTCACACAAACGAATACACGCCAGTCTATAACAATCGTTCGGCGAGTGTTTCTTTAGCAACTCATACGATAAGCGATGATGAGAAATGGCAATTGTTGAATCGTAAGCGCTGTTCTGAGGGAGCTCCCTTACTATCCCCTTTTCATTTGCCCGAACAGCAACAGCAGCAAAGAGAGGGTCATATTGCCGGTAATCGAAGTTCTTCTCTTTGTACAGAATCTCGCAAAGCTAGTCTTATCAGTCAAGATAGCTTAGATGGTGGGCAAGCGACACCACCTTTCCCCCCACGCACTCACTATACCCGCAATTCAATAAATCTCTCAAATTCGCATTATCGTTCGTTGCGTTTTGCACACTCTCGCCTTAGTTCATCACGTTTAAGTTTATTTCTGCAGCCAAATAATACTAATAACAAACAAGCAACAGCAGCAAATGCTAGCAATCAATACACCAACAATACTATTCATAATTCTAATGCTAATGCTAATACAAATACTAATACCAATACAATTACCACCAACAACAATCATTCCAATAACGATAATAACACAACTACAACGCCTACAATCACTTTATCTAATAATGTCAGTCATTTAGATGCTGACAACGAGGGTAGTTGTGGTGGTGGTAGTAATAGATTTCCTTCTGTAAATGCTCAACAACAGCATCAAACAGGGGAGAGAATTAATTTAAAAAGTGCAACAGCAACAACTTCTATACAACATAAACAACAACAGCACAATAATCAGCAACAGCAACCAAAATATATTAGTAATACTTTATCCTTAACTTTTAATCATTTAACCAAACATAATAATCATCATCATCACCAACACCAACACCCCTCTTCTAATTCTACAACATCTACAACATCAGTGGGTAATCGGACATATCTAACACCATCGGCTGCCATGTTACAACACCATCGCCCCTCATTACCCGTTGTCAAACTAACAATAAGAGACGAGGAAATGGCTGAGGTTATCAGGGCCTCAATGAGTGATGGTAAGTGTTAAGGCAAATTTCAGGTTTATAAGGATTTTAAAGAGGTTTTGAATTATGGACAAGAGTATAACGGGATTTGTTAAAAATTTTAATTAAGATTTTTTAAAAGAAATTTGTCTTTGTCAAGTTGGCATTATCCATAAGACTCAAAAATGTATTAGAAACTACATTTTTTTACTCTGAACTGCCCAAATTCTGTTGGAAAAGGATCTTAATGCCCAAAAATAAGGTATCAAAATAAATTAAAATAATGCTGGATTTACCGATAATAACGGCACTGTCCGTATCATCGATAACGTTTTAAAATCTTACTGCCTTTTTAACAATTTGGAACGTAAACGTTTGTATAAAACTTTATATGAAAAACATTTTTGATAGAATTTTTCTATGTGCTCGAAATCGTTAAACAAATTCTTCTGTAGCAAGAATTTGATATTCACTATTGTTGAGATTTAATTTTAAACTTTCATAATACGAATTTATAACTTTACTTTCATCGAGTCAAACTTGTTCCTTAAATTGTCTGTAAACTTAATTGATTTGCTTAATAATAGAATTGCTTCTTAACCAATCCATACAAATAATTTAAAAATCAATCACACTTTAACAACAAGTAATTTTAGTAATTTAATTAAATGCTTTAACTAAATTTGGATTTTCATTTTTTCTTAATTTTATTCTAATTAAGTTTTTTTATATGACTTAGGCTCTCGCAGGGGCACGCCCAGAGTTGTGACTTTCTTCAAGGGACCTGGTATGAAATCTTTAGGTTTTAGCATTGTTGGTGGTCGAGATTCTCCTAAAGGAAATATGGGCATATTTGTTAAGACTGTATTTCCCACAGGACAAGCAGCAGACGATGGTAATTTACAAGCAGGTAAGAAATTAAGTCAAAAAATCCAAATAAAAATTTCATTCCAAATCCAAATATTGGGGGAATAGAATATTTTTACAGAAGACGGTTATAAATCGAAATGGTCAGATGTCAAATTGATGACACATTTGAAGTTTTTTATTAATTTAAAATTTTAAAGTTTAAGAACTGACTTTGAAGACTAAAGCCCTAACATTATATGCAATGGGCTACTTAAGCTACAAAAACTAACGAAAAGCTCGTCAAATGCACCTAAAAATAAAACAAAAAATTGAATTCTGTGCGGAATGTGCGGACAGTTTCGAACTTCGCTTAAGCAAATGAGAGTTTCCTAAAACTTACCGAAATTAAATTCAAATCATGTGATTTCATATCACATGTGCCTTTTAAAATCACACGTGTGATATTTGGTGTTTCGATTTTGTATGTTTCGGTGTGATTTTCAATTGCCGAAAGCACACCGAGAAACACAAAAACGGTGTTATTTTCAGAACACCACAAAAACACGCATGTGTTTTAAAAACAAGTGATTTGAAATCACATTGTTTTCAGAAAAGTCCCAACTGTTTGGGTTTTCGATAAACAAAAAAAAAAAAAATAGACTTTGCTAAAAACCATTAGCCAGTTTAACTGCCGGTTTTTAGAAAAAGAAAACAAGTGAGTGAGTGAGAAATTATATTGAAAACAACAATTAAAAAACGAAAAATTGTTTTTGTTTTCAATATAATGAAAGAATTTTTCAATCAACTTTCGAAAAAATAGTTTAAGAAAAATATAAAACATTTTAATTTAATTTTAATAACGGAAATTGAGAAAACAAAATAAGTTTTTTTGGAATTTCGAAAACAAAACAGGACTTTGAAAAAATTTCCTGTAAATTCTAAAAATCGTTATAAGTTTCATTAAAATTTTAAGAACTTAATGTTGAGCCATTTAAAAAATTGCAGACAATATTTCATTTGCATTTGTTCATAGAAATTTTTAAAAATTGTTTTAAAATAGTGTTCATCGAAGTCTTCGTTTGGAAATAGATGAACAGGCAGTAAAAAAATAATGGTGTCTATTGTGAACTAAATTCGATTATCGGCAGCAGTCGAATTAGCTCATAAAACGAATTTTCATTTGGTATTGTGCCGCACATTCGATAAAAATTTACTATTGTGTTTTAGTTTATTCACAGTAGTACATTTTCTATCTATCTAAATAAAATAAAAAATTTAAAAAAAAAATATTTAACGTGACCACGACGGAATCATTATCAATTATCAATTTAGCTTCTGTGGGGTTTTATCCGACTTTTTTACATGCTGAACTTTGCTGCAAATCATTTTGTCAAAAAATAATTTTGTTTCATAAGGAAAACGAGCCTTTCCAATAGCTGTTTACGACGTTGGACTTAGATAAAATGAACAAAACTGATTAAGAATGTGGTATTTGGTAAACGAACACAAAAAAAATTAACAAATTAAGTTTTTTAAATTTATTTGCACCGTCGAAAGCAAATTTGTTTTCGTTGAAAAATGCACAACTAAATTTTCAACAGTGCTGTCATGTCAACTCATAATACAAAATGTACATTCGACAGTCGATGTTCGATAGCCAGCGAAAACCGTTTGGCGAATGTAACTCATAATAGGGGTCAGTAATTAATTTTTATTTTTTTCCTTTATTTCAGGTGATGAAATTTTAGAAATCAATGGAAATTCAGTTCAAGGGATGAGTCATGCTGAAACTATAGCATTATTTAAGAATGTACGAGAGGGTGCTATCGTTTTGAAACTTTTAAGAAGAAAGTAAGTTTAAACAAATAACAATAAAAATAAAATAGTTGAGCTCGAGGCCTGGGTTGTTCTTTAAAATTCTTCTTTATTTTTTCCAATATTTCGCTACTCTTCGAGTAGCATCCTCAGGGAGTATAATGGATTTAAAATAAACAAACAAAATTCTAAAAAATTGTTTCTCCTTTCCTTATCGTTGTTTTTAACTCGTCATCATAACTACTGTAGTTATGATGACGTTATGATTTTTTAGAATTTTGTTTGTTTATTTTAAATCCATTATACTCCCTGAGGATGCTACTCGAAGAGTAGCGAAATATTGGAAAAAATAAAGAAGAATTTTAAAGAACAACCCAGGCCTCGAGCTCAACTATTTTATTTTTATTATTAAATTGGAAAGGTCAAATAAAAAACAACTTTAATATATTTTAAACAAATAACTCTAAATAAAAGGAAATACTTTAATCAAAAATAATTTCTTATATTCTTTAAAACAGGCTTCAAAAGGCAAAATCAATGGGGGCTTAAAGTGTTGAAATTGGGCATAATTTTAAAAACAAATGCAGAAAAAAACTTGTATTATAAAATTATGAGAAAAACATACATAAATTAAATTTAAACATTTTTGTTTATAGTTAATTAAAATGAATAGTAAAAAAACTAATTGTATAATTGTAATTTTGTTAAATAACGTTAAAATATTTCAACTTATTCATTATACTCTTACGGCCAATTTCACCAAGTTCAGTTATAATTAACTATCAGTTTTAACTGTCAAAAACATATGGATAACTGGAAGTTATAGTTATACAGGGTGTGCTAAAAGTAGGAAACCTAAAACGCAAGAATTTTAAAAATAGTTTTTTAATAAGATTTCTGTAATAAAAGATTTTTATGACAGATATTTCTCTATTAAACAGAATTTTATAACAAAAATTATAAAAATTAGATTAAAAGTGTATTAAAAACTACTTCCAAATTCTGGCGTATTACGTTTACGATTTCCAGCACACCCCTGATAGTTAGTTTTAACTGAACTTGACGAAATTTGCTATTGTTGTACATAATAACTTTTCTTGTAGTCTTTAACTTCCAGTTTATATTTTAAGCAAAGGCATACTATAATTATTTTTTTATTTATAAACTTTTTTTCTCTTTTAGTTAATTATAATAAATTAAACTTACTTTCTAATAAATTGAGAAAAAAAAGTTCTAATAGTTGTAATTTATAAAAGTCTCATTGTTACAATTGTATTTGATAGTTTAAGGCAATAACAAAAAAAAAAAAAAATAACTTTAAGATAAAAACAAAAATTACGTACAAAATGTTAAAAAAAGAAAGAAAACGAGAAAACTTTGCAATCATATTAAGGAATTTAAATTCTGTTTAATTTTAGTTACTTAGTTAATTTTTAAACAAAATAATGTAAAATTAAAAAATTAACACAAATTTAAAAAAAAAAAAAAATGTTAAAGAAAATAATTCTGTGTGTGAATAATTAAAATAAATATTTACCTGACTTTAATTGTTGTTTTGTAAATTTTATTAATTCGATGATTTATTAACGTTGGTAGGAGAACCCTGTTGCACAATTAAACGTTGTTTTTTTACAAAATGTTCTATGCGATTTTCTAAACTTTCTAAGGATTAAAGAAAGAATTTTTATATTTCAAGAAAAGTCAAAAAAAGTTACATTAATTTACCGCATCTTTTGCGTTGTAGTAGCTTTTGATATTGACGAGGTTTAACGCAGTCTTGTAAAAGTAAAACTTGACTTTTAGTTTCTTGAGACTGGAATTGTTGTTGTAAAATATTTTCCAGTTCATATAAAACATTGCGTATCATTGTGGATCTGAAGATGTTAAAAAAAAACTAAACTATTTGTTTTTTTGTTTAAAAAATTAAGCAAAAACTTACTTTATACTAAACTGAGACCATTCACTTTGTATATTTTCTATTAGTTTTTGCAAATTTTCCTCATTGTAGAACCAATTTGTCGTATCAGTTTGTTCAGGAGTTTCCACAATATCCGTACTATTTTTTATTATAACATCTTCGTTTTGTAACATTTCTTCATTTGTTTTGCGGCAAGTTTTATTTCGAAACTCACAATTGAAAAGATTCAAAGGCAAACCAATAGCTGGGGTATATTGAGGTTTACTTAAATAAAATTATTTTTCTTATTATGCAGAAATTTAAAAAGTTATTAATTAAATTTACCAAGGATTCTTGTCCACATCTAATAAATCGTTAATAACTTCCGGTTGTTCTTTTTCTTGGCCAATTAGTAATAATACCGCCATTATGCAACGTATTTGATGCCATAGAAAGGCATTTGCTTTAATTTGTAAATAATACATTTTATAACCCTGCTCCTTAGTTTCAGAATCATTTGGGCATAAATGTATACTGGCAGATTGTAAATTACGCATATAGTTGGTTACACCATTGTGAACATCCATTTTGCAAAAATTACGGAAGTCGGCATGACGTTGTAATAAAGAACAAGACTTTTGCATGGCCTAAATGAATTTGAAAATAACTGTTAAAAAACGTGACCCATAATTAGCGAAGGGGTTTGAATTGCTTATCTTTTTATACCCACACCACAATAGTGGAGAGGGTATTATGCATTTGTGCTGATGTGTGTAACGCCTTAAAATATTGGTCCTAGACCCACCTTAAAGTATACCGATCGACTCAGAATCACTTTCTGAGTCGAACTAACGATGTCCGTCCGGCTGGCTGTCCATGTAATCTTGTGCGCAAAGTACAGGTCGCAATTAAAGAGATAATTTGATAAAATTTGGGACATAGGTTCTAATTGGCACAAGGACCAAGCCTATTGAAAATGGGCCGAATCGTAGGACCACGAGGGAAGATAGGGGGAAATTTCTTCCTCTCAGAAACTATCAAACCGATTTTAATGAAATTTAAAACATGGATAGATCCATATCTATATGGACACATAAGCTATACAGTTTTAACAAAATATTACCACAAGGGGTGATAAGGGCAATTTTTGTCTCTCAAACCGATTTTAATGAAATTTAAAACATAGATAGATCCATATCTATATGGACACATAAGCTATACAGTTTTTCAAAAATAGGACCACAAGGGGATGTAGGGGACAATTTCTGCCTCTCACAAACTTTCAAACCGATTTTAATAAAGTTTTTAAACATAGAGAAATCCATATTTATATGGACACACAAGCATGATGTATTTTTAAGTACTGTGGTGCTGGGTATCATATGGTCGGGCTTGACCGACTATACTTTCTTACTTGTTTATTATAATTTTATTTATTTTTTTTTCTTTTCAGTATTTTTTATAGAAGACTTGGGGAATTTAAAATGGAGCAGTACTCAATTGAATATTGATTATGCAGTTTTTCTGGCAAAAAGCAGATGAAAATCATAATTTTACTCATAATTTAATTATGAGCGACGAAGCCCATTTCCAATTAAGTGGGTTCGTTAATAAGCAAAACTGCAGGATATGTGCTACGGAAAATCCGAAAGTAGTTCAACAGCGAGAATTACACCCACCTAAGTGTGCGGTTTGGTGCGGTGTATCATCGGAAAGGAAAATGTGTTGGAAAGAGCACGAATTTGAGAAGCAGAAAATGGCCACCACTTGCGAGATATTATTTTTCATAACTAAACTAAAAATATTCCCCATTTATATACTGTATTAAAAAAAAAATATCTTAAATAAAAAGTTATAACGAACGAACTCACAACCCTTCGTTAATTAAAAGCAACACTGTTAGTAAGGTTTTTAACCTTATTGAGAAATCAGTATAACAGTTAATCGAAATGTCTACTAGGGAATGATAACAATGTAAGAACACTTGTCAAGTACAAAAAAATGCAAAGGAATAAAAAAAGCCAGTACCACGCAAAATGTATTAACAAAGTGACCTCAGTACTACAACAATGCAACAATAGAAAAAACAACAGGCATTTTGTTGTTAGAATTGAGACGGCAAATGCCAAAATGCCTTATGAAAAAAAGTAAATAAACAAAAAAAATGACGACAAACGTCACACACGAAGAAAATCACTACAAACAGCTGCGCTTGTGAGGTCACTTTATTAGTACATTCTGGTACCACGAATGCCAGTTGTTTAATGTTAAACCCAGGGCTGCCAGAAGTTAGATTTTACCTTATTTTTTAAGATTTTTTAACCGAAAAAAGATTTAAAGATTTTTTCCCCAAAAACAAGATTTTTGGTTTTGTCTAGCCGCAGGTTAGGTTCAATTAAAAAAACCTTCTTTGTTCCCATTTGAAAATTTTTAAATTTAATAATGCAACCTTGCGGTTTACTAGACAAAAAAAAATACTTAAGGCCCAACCATAATGTGCTTAAGTTGGCTTAAGCAAATATACGAATACATGTTAATCATATTAGGCTAGCCATATTGAACTTAAGGAAACTTTTTGATAAATTTTATGAAACTGTCATTTGCTTAAGCAAGGTGCGAAACTGATCGCACATTCCGTACGTACGTTTGTTGATTTTATTTTTGTTTTTTTTTTAATAAAATTGAGAGACTTTTTGTTAATAGGTTAAGCAACGCTTTGCATATTATGGTTGGGCCTTTAAAAAGCAACTTCTGTTTGGCGTTCAAGGGTGATTAATCAGGTGTAAGTTTTGCGCGCTTTTTATTTTGCAAAAACAGAAAATATTGCAAGTCAGACTAAGGTTCGCAAAAATTAAATAATAGCAAAGACATTTAATGGAAAAATGTTTTATCCGAAAACGTATTTTAAGTGCATCGAAATACCTTTGAAAAAGGAGCTTATCAGGGGTGTCATGGAAATCGAAAACGGAAGAATTTGGCAGTTCTTTTTATTAAACTTTTAATTAAATTTTTACAATTTTTGTTAAAAAATTCTAGAGCATAATTTGTATAATAATAATTTTTTTATTACAGAAATCTTATTGAAGTACGACTCTTAAAATTCTTTCGTTTCCCGCTAAATTGAATATTTAGCGGTTTCTAGCGGGTTTGAAGTCCGATTTGGCGGGAAATATTCAAAAAAAAGTTGGCAGCTGTGGAAATATGTACATATTAATATGTTTTAAAGTTAATTTTAATAAAAAAAAACTACTTTTTTCGAAAAAAAAGGTTTTTTTCCAAAATAAGATTTTTTTTTGGTGAAATTAAGATTTTTTGCTGAAAATTTCAGGCAGCCCTGGTTAAACTCAATATTTATAGATATTTTGTATGAGAAAAACTTTGTTTAATTTTTTTATGCAAAGTAAGATTTTTAGTTTGAAAATTTGTAGGTACATTATTAAAAAACAAATTTCACTTACCTCAATATTTAAATCACCTTTGGGAAAGAAATATCTATACGTCCTTGCCACGCAATCAAAACGTGCACTGTAGACTGGTGATCTTAATGGCATCCAGGCTACACATTGTATATTTTTAGGTAATATTCGGTTCAATAGACCACAATAATCTATTTCTTGCTTTAAACATTGCTCATCGAATTGTTCAGCTTCAGGAAATTTGCTGCGTAAGTCAATAGAAATCACTTGGCAAAAAGCACTAACCTCTTTATCGGTACGGCCACAACGATGATAATTTGAAGTCGTCCTAGACTCAATAAGGCAGCAGCGTGTTAAAGCTTTAAAAAGATGATATTCTAGAAGAAAAGAAATAGGTACATTACGTGGGTATTAAGTTTTTCAATAGAAGTACATAATTATATGTTACCAATGGTAGCGTTTGAGTCTTCCTGGCAAGCAAAACCTTGATAGTCCCAGCCGAAATATAAACATTTCAGTAAAACATGACGTTTTGGACATCTAAATTATAATTTAATTTTTTTAGTAAAATAGAAAAATCGAAAAAAGCTTTAAATGGTTTGGTAAAAATTTTAAAAACTTACTTGCTGAAATCGAAATGTCGCTTTTTAGATTTTTGCTCACTAGGGATTTCTTCATCCTCGTCATTTTTGTTATTAGTGGATTCCCTGATGCACTCATTTGATCGAAGAACTGTTTTTTCTTGCAGTTCATTTAACTCTTTCAGAAGCATCTCATTTTGTTTACTATTCGTCACATCATTAAGCTTTTTATGCAAAATATTTTTTAACTGGAAATTGTAAGCCTCTAATTGTACAATTTTATCAACTAATTCATTTTTTGACAACTTTTCTAAATCCTCGCGCTGTATACCTTTAAGACGTTTGTTTATAACAACTTTAGAAGACATTTTTAAAATTTTTAAGTAATTTTATTATTGTTTACCCCACAACTTTAGCACATTTTCTTCAGCTTCTTCTTTTTCCTCAAACATTCACCGTTAATAATTAACAATTGCGACATTGATAATACAACCCTGATTTGCTGAATTGTATAAGTAGATTTAATGCAACACTGTTTTTTTTTTGCCTTCCACCATATTGGATTTTTTCCTACAATATTTGTGACGCGACGAAATTTCACTGCATGTGAAAAATTTATTTTAACGCGTTTAAAGTGTAAAATTTCTTTAAATTTTATCAAATAAGTGTATAACCAGGAACATTCTGTAGAAAAAGTAAAAAATTTAATAAAAATCTATGCAAAAGTAAGTGAAATTTTCGATTGAAAAAGTGTTGGTCTAGCGGAGTCTTAGAAAATTTTTTTAAGCGAAAAAATATATATCAAATTTAGGAAGAAAGAAGAAGAAAAGAAGCACCTATAAAAGCAAATATAAAAAAGTCTCTGACGACAACGAGAAAATTTTTCCAATTTCTTTCGTTGTATAAAACGTAAAACAAAATAAAATACAAAAAATCTAAAACAAAATCGAGAAAAAACGAAACACCCTGTAAAATAATACTGCGTCTGAAAACAAAAACAACTGTTTGTCTTTGTTAAGATACATATAAAAGATAACATAAAATTTTAAGGCATTTTTAAGGATTTTTTGAATAAAAAAGGCAAAATTATTAGATTGCCAATATATTATTGTAATGAGTGTCGCTGCAATGACTATGGACGATCAGAGACCTTTGATGAACAGTTACGATAAAATGTCTAAGCAATATGAACAAAATTTACATAATACAGCTGTGGGTGGTGGTACAGTTGTGGGAGGTGGTAGTGGCTTGGTGGTAAATAATGCTGGCCTTTTATCAGGACCAGCTTCACCAACCCCATCGGCTTCCGAGGAGCCCACTACATCCCATCACACCCATCATGCGAACTATCATCATTCGTCGCATCATCATCATCACCATCATCATTCGCATCATACGCATCAACAACAGCAGCAGCAACATATTCAACCGCAACAACCGGCCTCAAGGCCTTTATCGCCACCTTTACCGCAAACGCATCTTCAGGATACAGTTGCTGCTGCTGCCGCAATCGCTGCCGCTGAACAGCGCCATCGTTTACTCGAAGGTATATTTTTTAAACAAGTTATTTTATCTAAAACTAAAATCAGAATTAATAAAAATACAAAATTTTAAAAACGAAAACGAAGATTAAATATCAAGTCAAAAATATCAAAGTTATATAAAAAATATATGAAATTCTCAAAGAATTCTTTTTGAAAAAACTGTGTTTTCTAGTGTGTGTTTTGTGCGCCAAATTTCTAAAATCTAAAAATTACAAAAATATTTTCAAACGAAAAGTTAACCTTTTAAAAATTTACTTTAATTTAATTTTTTCCTTTTTTTTCTTAATTTTTGGGTGTTGTGGTTATTTTTATTGCAATAACATTTAATTAATATTTGCCTAGACTGTTACTAAGATGATATCGTTTGTAGACTTTCAAATTCTGAACAGTTAGACAGCGAACACTCTTATTGACTCTTAAGAACTTTTCCAAAAATATAAAAAAAAATTTTTGATACACAATTTTTCTAAATAACACTTAGCTTTAAGTTAATGTGAAAAAGTGTTCTCTAAAATAATAATAATTTCATCGATGTTATAACAAAAAAGAAATAAAAATGTTTATTTAAATTAATAGTATTTACAAAGTTTGTAAAACAAACAAAAAAGGAAAATTATTTAAAAATCAAAATAAAAATCCAAAGAACATTCATAAATAAATGATGAAAATAAAAGTACCTATAAAAAGTGTTAAAAAAAAGAACTTTCAAAACGAGAGAAAATTATAAAAACTTTTAAAAGAAAATTTTAAATATATAAAAATTAAAATAAAAAGTATTCCGAAACAAAAATTAAAAAAACCCACCTATTAAAAAATAAAGTTGTGTATAGTTTACGTCGCCGCCTTAACGTGGATATCTTCATTGTTTGTTTTCGTTTTGTTGTTTTTTTTTTTACTTCAATCGCCCTAAAAAACTGCTCCCTTTTGTCGTACCCTTCGACTTGTATTTTCTATCTGAAAAAAGAAAAAAAAATATTCATATTATAACCCGGTTATAATCGGTATACGTGCGCCGCGAGTGTGTGTATACTTACAAAATATTTTCTCGTTTTTTTATTTCATTCGAATTCAAATAAGAAGAAGTCTTAAAAAAGAATCAAAAAATAAATTATAAGCCGTAGGAATGATATGAAATGAAAAATAAAAATAAAATGAAAGAAGAAAAAAATGTATAATAAAAAATAAAATATCTATTGTATTTGTTACCCTAAAAATGTGTTACGTGATGTCTTTTAAATATTCAAATAAGTTAAATACTAGTTTTTTTTTATAAATTATGTATTTCAGAAAAATTGTGCACTCTTTTAGTTTCAAAACCACTTTAAAGTTGTACCTATTTATTCGATATTAATTCTTAATTTAGCAATTTTATTAGTATGATAAAAAATAGTTAAAAAGAATAAAATAAATTTTAAAAGTAAATTATTTGTAATTATCTCTTAAAATATGGCAGGTTAATGACCAAAAACTTTTTATGTAGATAGGTATATTGCCACAAATTATTTATACCTTCTATTAAAGGTCTGTCTGTTTTTTTAAATAAAACAAAAAAATTCGTTTCGAAATTTTATAAAGAAAAATGTAACAAACTCACATTTTATTGTTTGTTGATTTGTTATAAAAGCATTAGTCAAATAAAAAAGAAAAATGTAATTTTACTTTACTAAAGTAGTTTTAATAGTCGAGAGCAGTGTTGGCAGTAGATTTTTAAACTAATTTATATAAAAATCGATGAAGACATACTTATATTAGCTAATTGTGTCATAACAGGAAACAGCATTTACTCTTATAGACATAAAGGGGGTTTTAAGCCCGATAAAATTGTAAAAAATAACAAAAGAAAGATTAACCAAAAAAGTGTTATTATTCGAAAGATCAATATATGGTGTTAACATTTGAAAAATTATTTCGGGCATATGGCCACCGCGGCTGTTCTTGACGAAGAGGATTCTGAATGTACAATTTAACTCACTTCTGAAGAAAAAAAGGTCCGATAATGACGTTAGCTTCTTAACCCTATTAATCGGTGCTCTTTTCTGTATAGAAATAAAGGGGGTTTTAAGCCCGATAAAATTGTAAAAAATAACAAAAGAGGATTCTGAATGTACAATTAACTCACTTCTGAAGAAAAAAAGGTCCGATAATGACGTTAGCCTCTTAACCCTATTAATCGGTGCTCTTTTCTGTATGAAGTGGGTCTATAGTGTCTGTTTTGGATCGGTTTTACTCCATATATGTCAATTTTGTTTATGAAAAAAACCCGTCAATTCGAAAATAGTTAGGCGCCAAAAAAAATATGACAGATTTTTAAAATAAATTTCCAGAGTGTCTGCGCAGTATTACAGTTCATTTGTGAGCTAACTCTTTTCTCAGTTCTATCGGACTTAAAAGACTACAAAAGTTTAAGGTACGTTCAGACTAATGAAATATTTGACAAAAATATTTGTTCTGATATTTGCTTCAAACTATGTGAAACAAAAAAATATTTCGTTTAATGTTCAAACTAAGCTCAAAATTTTGACAATTTTTGTTTGTTAAAACAGTTGGCAAATAGTGTCAAATAAAATAAATAAATTCATGTTTGCCATGCGTTCAGACTAAAACAAATATTTGCATCAAATAATTATTTAATAAAAGTGTGTAAAAATAAAAATATATTTCCCAAATAGTAAAAATCTCTTATAGTGTTAGAACAGGAGAATGTCAAAGGAAAAAAAACTGCGAAAAATTGCAAACTTGGAAACAAGGCCTAAAATATATTTAAATTCGCTAAATCGGTTAAAAACAAAATGTCGGGAAAAAAGAAAAAAAAAATTGCAAAAAAAAAGCGAAAATTCGCGAAAAATTTAGATATTTCAAACAAGCCATAAAATTATTAAAAGCGCTTAAAATTGTAAGGAATGGCAAAAATTCGATAAAAATTTCTAAATTAGCGGAAATTTGCTAATACAAGCGGTATGATAGCAAATCCTAATAATTATTAAAAATCGTTAAAGATGTAAAGATTCACAGGGAAAAATCACTTTTTCGCGAGCATGGCTAAAATTCGCGAAAAATTGCAAAATAGGAAACAAACCCTAAAATTGATTTGAAATCGGTTAAAAAAACAAATTGTCGGAAAATAACAAAAAAAATTTTTTACAAAAATAGCGAAAATTCACGAAAATTTTTAATATTTCAAAAAAGCTATAAAATTGACTAAACGTCCCTAAAAGTATAAGGAATGACAAAAATTCGGTGAAATTGCTAAAATAGCGGAAATTTGCAAAAATTTGCTAATAGCGGCATCATAGCAAAGTTTAATAATTATTAAAAATCGTTCGAGCTGCAAAGAATCACATGAAGAAATCACTTCTATCGCGAAAATGGCTAAAATTTTTAAAAAATTGCAAACTTGGAAACAAACCTAAACCTATAATTTATTTGAAATCGCTAAATCGATTAAAAAACAAAAAAAAAAAAAGTTGCAAAAAATATCGAAAATTCGCAAACCATTTTAATATTTCAAACAAGCCATAAAATTGATTCAAAGTCCCTAAAACTATAAGGAATGGCACAAATTCGACAAAAATTGCTAAATTAACGGAAATTCGCAAAAACTTGCTAATAGCGGCATGATAGCAAAGTCTAATAATTATTTAAAATCTTTAAAACTGTAAAGAATCCAAAAACTTACAGGAAAAATTGCTTCTATCGAGAACATGGCTTAAATTATTTGTCGTTGTTTGCTCTTACAATTTTTTTGTAATATCAAATAAATGTTTGCTCAAAAATAACTAAAATATTTGATATTTTGTGTTCACACTATGTTCACATTGGACAAATATTTGTTTGCCGGCAAATACTTTTATTTGATCAAAATCAGATTTTATTTTATTTGACACTCAAAAATATTTTGTGTTCAGACTACGTTAATGAAATATTAATATTTGATCAGTCTGAACATACCTTAAAGGTAGACATAAAAAAAAATATATAGGTAGGTACATAAATGCGAAAAAAATTTACAAAAAAGTATAAATTATTTAAAAATTTATTATACCTAAAGGTACGTTCAGACTAATGAAATATTTGACGAAAATATTTGTTGTGATATTTGCTTCAAACTGTGTGAAATAAAAAAATATTTTGTTTAATGTTCAAACTAAGCTCAAATATTTGACAATTTATGTAGGTTAAAACAGTTGGAAAATAGTGTCAAATAAAATAAATAAAATCATATTTGCATTCGTTCAGACTAAAACAAATATTTGCATCAAATAATTATTTAATAAAAGTGTCTAAAAATAAAAATATAGGTATTTCCCAAATAGTAAAAATGACCGCAGAAGCTATTTTATTTGTTTTATTCTGTGGAGCAGTATCTCTTATAGTGTTAGAACAGGAGAATATAAAAGAAACAAAAATTGAAAGACAATGGGTAACGGGAACATGGCTTAAATTTGCGAAAAATTGTAAACTTGGAAACAAACCCTAAAATATATTTAAAATCGCTTAATCGTTTAAAAAACAAAATGTCGGGGGAAAAAAATGTTGCAAAAATAGCGAAATTTCGCGAAAAATTTAGATACTTCAAAAAAGCCATAAAATTTATTAAAAGTGCCTAAAACTATAAGGAATGGCAAAAATTCGATAAAAATTGCTAAATTAGCGGAAATTCGCAAAAATTTGCTAATAGCGGCATGATAGCAAAGTCTAATAATTATTAAAAATCTTTAACACTGTAAAGAATCCGGAAACTTACAGGAAAAATTGCTTCTATCGGGAACATGGCTAAAATTATTTGTCGTTGTTTGCTCTTACAATTTTTTTGTAATATCAAATAAATGTTTGCTAAAAAATTACTAAAATATCTGATTTTTTGTGTTCACATTGGACAAATATTTGTTTGCCGGCAAATACTTTTATTTGATCAAAATAAGCTTTTATTTTATTTGACACTCAAAAATATTTTGTGTTCAGACTACGTTAATGAAATATTTGATGTTTGCTTTCAAATATTTGATCAGTCTGAACGTACCTTAAAGGTAGACATAAAAAAAAAAATATATAGGTAGGTACATAAATGCGAAAAAAAATTTACAAAAAAGTATAAATTATTTAAAAATTTATTATACCTAAAGGTACGTTCAGACTAATGAAATATTTGACGAAAATATTTGTTGTGATATTTGCTTCAAACTGTGTGAAATAAAAAAATATTTTGTTTAATGTTCAAACTAAGCTCAAATATTTGACAATTTATGTAGGTTAAAACAGTTGGAAAATAGTGTCAAATAAAATAAATAAAATCATATTTGCATTCGTTCAGACTAAAACAAATATTTGCATCAAATAATTATTTAATGAAAGTGTTCAAAAATAAAAACATATTTAACAAATAGTAAAAATTAGCCCAGAAGCTAATTTATTTGTTTTATTCTGTGGAGCAGCATCTCTTATAGTGTTAGAACAGGAGAATATAAAAGAAAAAAAATTGAAAGACAATGGGTAACGGGAACATGGCTTAAATTTGCGAAAAATTGTAAACTTGGAAACAAACCCTAAAATATATTTAAAATCGCTTAATCGTTTAAAAAACAAAATGTCGGGGGAAAAAAATGTTTCAAAAATAGCGAAATTTTGCGAAAAATTTAGATACTTCAAAAAAGCCATAAAATTTATTAAAAGTGCCTAAAACTATAAGGAATGGCAGAAATTCGATAAAAATTGCTAAATTAGTGGAAATTCGCAAAAATTTGCTAATAGCGGTATGAAAGCAAAGTCTACTATTTATTAAAAATCGTTAAATCTGTAAAGATTCACAGGGAAAAATCGCTTTTTCGCAAGCATGGCTAAAATCCGCGAAAAAATTGCAAACTTTTAAACAAACACTAAAAATTTATTTAAAATCGGTTAAAAAAACAAATTGTTGGAAAATAACAAAAAAAAAAAATTCCAAAAATAGTGAAAATCCTCGAACATTTTATATATTTCAAACAAGCTATAAAATTGATTTAAGGTTCATTAAAGTAAATATTTGAAGTTTGCACCATCAGTCTGAACGTACCTTAACTTATTTAAAAATTTATATTAATTAACCTTTTTGGATTTTGAAGAATTTTTATGTATTTAGAAGCTATGAAAATATGTATTCATAAGAGTTAAAAAATATCTTATTGTTAAAATTTGGTTAAAAGAAATTCGTATGTTAATTAATTTTTCAACCAATTTTGAAGTAATTATTATTTTTGAAAGTAAAATCTATGTCTTTCAAACTCGAGGCCAATTCTAAAACTCTGTTGTTAAATAACTACTTTTGTTTTTTGAATTTGTAACTTTATTACCGTTATTTCAAAAAAAAAAAAAAAAGATAGGACTTAACAAAGTGATCGAAATATTTTTGTAATGTGTGAACTCCAATAAAAAAGTATTGGTACATAACAACCTCTTGATTTTTTTTCTCGTGTAGCGCATAATTCGATTAAAAAATTAATTCTTTACATTTCAATGCGTTTCAATTTGGAAAACAACAATTTTAATGCATTTCAGTTCCTTTATTTTAAAAATTACAACTATAATCTTTCTGTTTAATATAATCTGCTAACAAATTGTATAATTTAAGTCCATAAAAAAATAGAGATCGTTGCATTGCTATTGTTGTTAACTTCGGCAAGCGGAAATTTTCAGCGTTAAGGTTAAACTTCTCTCACATAGCCAAAATGTTGAGTTAGGTATTCCGGTGCGTTTCCAATGTTCATTTTCTGAATGAATTGCAGTGTATTTAGTTCCATTATTTATTGGATATTTAAACATTTCAGTGTGGGAAGGTAGCATTAGTTGAATTGGGGCATATATGTACATGGTATTTTAATATTGACCGCATAGGTTTATTTTGTAATCTTTCTATTTGTGCTACTGAGCTGCATATGTGTAAGTTAGTGGAGCCTAGATATTTGATGAGATTTTAAACCCGTTTAAAAGATAAAATATTTTTTCCAATTTTCTTACATATATAATCAATGTGCAACTAAAAAATGAAATTGTAAAAAATAACACAAAAAATTAAATTGTAATCAAAATTTTTTTTTTTATTCGAAAGATCAATACGTGACATTAACATTTGAAAATGATTTCGGGCATATGGGCACCGCGGCTGTTCTTGACGAAGCGCATTCTGGACGTCCAATTTTGGGCCACTTTTTCGAGCACTGCTGGCCGTATGTCACGAATAACACGAACAATGCTGGCCTCCAAGGCGTCAATTGAAGCACAGCCGCGAATAACGTTGTAAAAGCCACTTTTTGCAAAAACTGTTTTTTTGCAGATAACCGTTAACATTACCCTTTTAGACTGTTTAAACCTTAAATCACCCAAAATTATGCACCCTAACGCCTTCAAAGTGACATACAAAGAATCAACTAGTGAAGAACGTTGTAAGTTACTTACAAAATGATACAAAGTAAATGGTTTTGAAACGTGGAATAACGTTTTAAATGACATCGCGATTGTGGATATGAAACGTTTTTCCACGTTTTTCCACTAAAAAAAGGTTATAAACTGTAAATTCGCATGTAATTTAAATTTTAAATTTTTTGATATTTTAAATAAAAGTTCTTATTGCCATTATTTTTAATAATCTAAAGAAAAAAAAAAAAAAATTAATAACCTTGCCTGTTAAAAACGTTTTTTTGCTCTCCTGAAAAATAATTATTTTGTAACTTAAAACGTTATTCGCGGCTGTGCTTCAATTGTTGCTGGTTTATCAGCATAAACCAGTGACTTCACGTAGCCCCACAGGAAATAATAGAGAGGTGTCAAATCGCACGGCCTTGGAGGCCAATTGACAGGTCCATTTCTCGAAATCAACTTATCGCCAAATTTTGATTTCAATAAGTCGATGGTTGCGTTCGCCGTATGGCACGTAGCGCCATCCTGTTGAAACCACATCTCCTCCGGATCAATGTCATCCATATTTTCAAACAAAAAATCATTGATCATGGTGCGGAAACGATCTCCATTGACCGTAACGCGAGCTCCGGCCTCATTTTTGAAGAAATAAGGTCCGATGATGCCACCAGCGTGAAAACCGCACCAAACGGTGCATTTTTCTGGATGTAATGGAGTCTGTAGGGTCTCTTGTGGATTGGTCTCGCTAAAACAAAAACAATATTTCCAAATTTATTGCCACAGATTAAGTTTAAAAATTTACTGTAGTAAAGTATAATTATCATTCTTTATTTATTTTCAAAGTAATTTAGACTGATATGATTTCTATTTAAATAAATTAAAATTTGTTAATGGAAAAAACTAAAGAGTTTTCTATATTTTAAGTATTTTACTTTAAAAAATCGGAGGTATTTTGCATATTGATATCAAATAAAAATGTGCGTATTTGCAAACTCCACTATTTTTTATTATAAAAAAAATATCGGCTACAAAAACATGAATTATTAACTAATTTCTGGATTGATCGATTAATTCTAATTTTGATTGATCACAATAATTTTCGATTTCTCAAGAATTTAAATTTTAAAAAAATTATTAATTTTTTTCTAATTTAATTCAAGAATTCTTGAATTCAATTATTTAAACTTTTTTAATCAAAATGGGATTTATTTAATTAATCAGAAATGTTGATTAATTTATATTCTAATTAATTAAAATTTGAATTAACCGGTTAATCGAACTTCGCTAATTACAAATTTTAAGAGTGATTTTTTAAACTAAAAACTTGCACAGTATACATAAAAAGAAAAAATAATCAAATACATAATACATAAATGTATCTATAACACCAAATATAAACTTTAAAAATGAATAAATATTAAAGCAGATGTTCCAAAAGCGTCAATAAGAATTGTGTTCGGTTTTTAATTATTCAGTGTTTTTGTTCATTATCACTTAAAGCATCTAATCAAGTCAAATATAAAAGTCTAAAACACGAGATTTAAGAAAAATCTATTAAATAAAAAAAATCTTTAATTAAGAAAAGTCACAAAAATTAAAGTGAGAATCTGAGAGAGAATTTTTATAAAATAAAGTGTTTATTTTCGATAAGAAAAATTTATTTTATCCATAATAGTAAAATTTGTTTTCGTAAAGCTATAAAAAAAAATCGAAACACTCTCTCAAGCGCGTTACTAGAAGATTAAAAAAAAAACAAGTTAAATAATTTCTTGCTTGTTACACGTTCTTGATTGAAATGTCGATTTTTTACGCTCGTACAGGTGTTTATCATCAAGCAACAGTCTCAATTAACAAAATTTTCTAAAAAAAAAATAAAATAAATAAATGAAAAATAACTCGCACAAAATGACACGATTTAACAACATCATCAACAACAACACGAATGCGAATGAATGCATAATAGTATTGGTATGATTTCGTATTTTGCTTTTAACCCACCAAATAATATTTTTATTAAAAAAAAAATTACATCTTATATTTGTTTTTATATTTATGTTTATAACCACAAAAATATACATTTTATAATTATTATTATGTTTCTTATTGTAATTGTATAGAAAAGGGAGATGAAAGAAGAAAGATAATAAAAAAACAGTACAAAAACAACTTTTTGATAAATAATTGTTTGTAATGCTTTTTTTAATGTTGATCTGTCTGTGTGTGTGTTTATGTTGTAGATTATAAACTTAAACAACGTTTAAAAATAATTAACATTTCCTATTTTTTTTTTTTTTCAAAAATTTTTTACGCGCCTTTCTAGATGAAATTGCGAGTCTCAAAGTTGAGCAAACACGTCTTACACAACAATGTGTCGATTCCCAAAGACGCGAAAAGATACTCATGCGTAGATTGGCCAATAAGGAACAAGAATTTCAAGATTATGTGGTAAGTTTTTTATTAAAAATAACTAGGTATTAATTTAATTTTCTTTAATTATCAATTTTTTGTTACAGAGCCAAATAGCTGAATATAAAGCTGCTCAGGCCCCCTCTGCCGTTGCTTTGAGATCGGCTTTATTAGATCCAGCTGTAAATTTATTATTTGATAAACTCAAAAAGGAACTTAAAGTTACTAAGGCAAAATTGGAAGAAACCCAAAATGAATTGGCAGCATGGAAATTCACTCCGGACTCTAACACTGGCAAACGTTTAATGGCCAAATGTCGTTTGCTGTATCAGGAAAATGAGGAGCTAGGCAAAATGACTTCTAATGGTCGTCTAGCGAAATTAGAAACAGAATTAGCCATGCAAAAAAGTTTTAGCGAGGAAGTTAAAAAATCACAATCAGGTAGATATCAAATTCAAAATTAAAAAAAAAACAATCGAAACATTTTTGGTTTTTACAAAAACCTTCCTATCAATCATGAGTGACTCCAAAGGATTGTAGCAACTGATTCTGCATAGAGGGTTTCGGTATTTTTTTCTTTTTGTCTTTGTTATCAGACTATTAAAAAAAGCTACTATTAGTAAACTGGTAAAACTTTATGGTTTGATAATATAGTAATTGTGATTTTCTCATATATGACAATTACTTTCCTATGATAAAAAGAAAAGTGTTATTTGTGTCCTTAAAAATATGTTGTTATTTCTTTTTTAATTCGATAAACTAATTCTCTTTTTTTATTTTGTTTTAGAACTTGACGATTTTCTGCAGGAACTTGATGAAGATGTGGAGGGTATGCAAAGCACCATATTATTTTTGCAACAGGAACTTAAAACCACCAGAGACCGCATACAAATTCTCGAAAAAGAAAATTATCAATTAAAAACCGGCATCAATACAAATGCCAATGATGAAGGTGATGCCACAATAAAAGAGGAACAAACAAAACCAAATGA
The DNA here is from genome assembly GCA_963931875.1 of Pollenia griseotomentosa. Taxonomy (NCBI): domain Eukaryota; kingdom Metazoa; phylum Arthropoda; class Insecta; order Diptera; family Polleniidae; genus Pollenia; species Pollenia griseotomentosa. The sequence continues at coordinate 120,919,638 of OZ007564.1, read as the reverse complement.
GTGTCCAGAAAATGACAATTTAGAATCTGTGAATGGCAACATTAGTATCAGCAATAACAACACACAACCTGCCAATATTAACGAACAAAATTTACCAAACACTTTGGAGACAATAGAAGAAAATACATGCCTGCGTAATAATATTATTAGCACAACGACCTCTACGACAACGGTATTTTTTAATGGTACAGAAGAAACACCAACGGAAATCACACTTGAGGGCAATGGTGGAGCTATTGGAGCAAAACTGCGTACCGTGGCTTCCAGAAAACGTAACTTTGAATGCGATGCCGTCTTGGATAGTAGCAATATGACTCACATACCTGCTGTTACTGTGGTGGCTTCGCCACGGACGTTGCCACCCAAAAAATCAAAATTGCGAGTAGCACCTATACGTAGGCCGTCTGTGCAAACAATCGATGAAAATGAAATGCTGATTAGCGGCATTAATCATGTTGTCGTTAATACCCCCATTTTGGACAATGCCGTCGATGGTATGGCTAATGAAGAATCCTCGTCATTAAACGATAATCTGGCCAATAATGAGAACTTAACTGCCATTGTTAATGATCCAGGTGCAATATCTGCTCAACGTATTATGACCCGACGAAGATCTGTGCGCTTGAATGGGGGCGATAGCAACCATTGAACTCACATAAAACCCTCTACTACTCACAATTTTATTCTAATGGCAACAATAAACAAAAAACAAACAGAATATTTAATAATATTATTAAATTGTATATCATTAATATTATACAAACAAACAAAATTTATGCAAATATTGTAACATTTTTTTTATTATTTTTATTTCTAATTATAGATAATTTCATTTTTGCTGAAATTTTTGAAAACAAAAAAAAAAAAAAACAAGAACCCAAAAACAGCTACTCCTCATTCGTAAAATTATTGAGAAAATCAATATAAAGTTAAATTTAATAAAAGAACTCCCTGTAGGCAATATTTTTGTATTAAATTTTATTATTTGAAAAATTCACTAGTAACACTAAAATAATAAATAGTTCTATTTCTATTATGTTTAGCTAAACTTTTTTTAGTTTTTTTCTTTTGTGAATGCATTGTATTGAGAAATTAATGCAGTTATTTTTTTTTTATTATTATTATTTTTTACATGATATTTTATTAATAAATATTACTTTTTTTATTATTATAATGTGTAATAAAAATTTTAGACTTGATTGCGTACATAAATTAATAAATACAATAACAGAAATTAAAATAAAAATAACAAGAAAGAAACTTATAATACTAAATCAAACATAAACACATATAATCATATAAAAAAATATTTTTCAATAAATTTAAGAATTATTGATCAATTTCAAATTGAGATAACCAATTTTTTAGTTTAGTTATAATTATTTTTTATAGAAATTATATTTATAGAGTTTGAGATAAACAAGAACAACAACAAAACATAAAAAATAATGATAAAAGAAAAACAAAACAATCAATAAAAAAATAAGAAAAAATTTTAAAAACATATGTTTGTTTATTTTTATTTAATAATAGAAGTGGAAAATAAATGTAAGTAAATTTAAATATTTTTATGACTCAGTCCCATTGGGCACATAATTAACTAGAATCAGCCATGGTGGAATAAGCAGGTGGCATCGTTACGGCAACAAATACAACATTACAACAAAAATTGAAATTACATAACCGTTTACGTCAAAAAATACATTAAACAAAAATCAAAGCGTGCCGCTGAACGTGATGAAATAAATAAATTTTTAGCCAATTTTTATTTAATTATGGTCAATATCTTATCAAAATTATCAAAAACTTTAATAAAAAACAAAAATCACAGCACAAAACGTGGACTTTTTGTAAACATAAACAAAACTTTGACATAAACCTAGACAAACAATGCAAGAGCAAAAAATCGTCATCTGGCGTAGAGCTGCCACCTGTTTATTTCACCATGGAATCAGCCCTGTTCTGAAAATCACGTGCTTTTCAAATCACACGTGTGATTTTAAAAGGCACATGTGATTTGAAATCAAGTGATTTTTAGAATAGGCCTGATGTAATTAAACTAAAATAATATATCTGTTTAATTCGTTTTTATCGGAAGTAATAGTTTTTTTTGCATAAGTGGCTAAGATAACATAATTTGGTGGATTTTATAGCAAAGCAAAATTAAGGCTCCTATTACGGTTTAAAACTCAACTTAGTTGAGTTGTAATTAAGACAACTGGTTGTGATTAATTGTAATTTTTTTTAATGTTTTTGTTCACCGCAATATAGCAAAGTTGTAAACCATAATACAAAAATTAAGAATTTACAACTCAACTGAGTTGAGTTGTAAACCGTAATAGTAGCCTAATTTATTTTATATCCTTAGATGACCCAAAATCAGATTATGTCATCCGATATACACATATATGTACATTAGAGCGACTCAAAAAAAAAGTGATTTTGTTACCCCTCTGAATATGAAGCTTGATATGTTTTATGATGATTTCCAAAATATTTTGGTTCTAGCGTTGACCATCCGTGAGCTGGACCATTTTTAAAAAAGTTTTTTTCAGTTTTTCCAATTTTTTTGTACTTTACTCCAAGACGACATAATATAAATATAAAAATTTTGTATCATCGAAAAGAGTTTTTGAAGCAGCATCCAATGGTATATAAAACTTGACCACTTGCGACCTACTAATTGAGATATTTAACTAAATATATAAATATTTTTGTTTCGGGTTGTCATACAAATTCTACGTGTGTGGAAATAATGCTCTGCTTTTCAAATTGAATCTGTTTTAAAATAATGTTAATTTATTTATTTTATTTTTGTTATTATTCACATAAAACGCGAAAAACGCGATACATATATTTTATCTATTTTCATATGTAGGCAATTTTAAAAAATTTTGATACCCATATTGCCTATATGTGAAAAGATATAAATGTTATGTCGTCTTGAAGCAAAGTACAAAAAAATTCGAAAAACTGAAAAAAGACCTTTTTTAAAAATGGTCCAGCTCACGGATGGTCAACGCTAGAATCAAAATATTTTCGGAATCATCATAAGACATAACAATCGTCATTTTCAGAGGGGTAACAAAATCACTTTTTTCAATTCCATACAAGTTGAGTCGGTCTAATGTACATAGATCAAAAATTCTATTGGTGTTCTGAAAGTCATACTTTTTTTTGCTTCTCGATGTCAGAATGTACTAATAAAGTGACCTCACAAGCACAGCTGTTTGCAGTGATTTTCTTCGTGTGGGACGTTTGTCGTAATTTTTTTTGTTTATTTACTTTTTTAATAAGGCATTTTGACATTTGCCGTATCAATTCTAGCAACAAAATGCCTGTTGTTTTTTCTATTGTTTCATTGTTGTAGTACTGAGGTCACTTTCTTAATACATTTTGCTCGATGTGCTTTCGGCAATTGAAAATCACACCGGAAAACACAATAATGGAACAAAACTTGTGATTTGAGTTAAAGTGATTTTCAGAACAGGCCTGTATGTATACATATTGTTATTTAAATCGACATTGAATACCGTATTTGGAACTCCTTGTCTTTAAAAGTCGTTAGAATTTGTAACCAGAAATATTTCAAAACAACTCAAATAAAAGACATATTGAACTTGGAAAAATATAGATTTGTTTTGAAATTGAATGAGGGTGTTGCCAAAGGCAAAGAGGCTAATGCCCTTATACCGTTTTAGAACTAAGCTCAGTTGAGTAAAAACTTAAACAACTCATCACTAGGAGTTGTAAAGGTTTACGCATTAACACAGGGTTGTAGACAGAAACACAAAACTGCAAAAGTGTTGGTTGGGTTGTAAGCCCTAATAGGGAAAAAAGTTCCTTAGATAAAATACTATTAAAGTCTTTTGGCCCAATGTTAGATTTCAAGCTAACTTTAATTATGGAACCTATACGGCTCACAACTCAACTCAGTTAAATTGTAATTTTTTAATTTTTTTTATGGTTTACAACTTCGCTTTATTGCTGCAAACAAAAGCATCAAAAAGTTCGAAAATAGAATTGTCGGCTATACCAAATAATGTAAAGAGCGACTTTAATGTTTGTTGTTTGCAAAAATGGTAAAAGCAAAATAATTAAACAATCGAAAAATGTGACAAGAACAAAATTATATTATGACCATGCATTTTTAATGTGTTCTTTATACCCTTTTCACACTTGTCAACATTAAACATCAATAAGCGAAGATGTTGGAATTTTCCCATAAGAAATACATAGGGCTAAAAATCAAAATTTTTCAACATCTTTACAGAATGTTACTATCTCATTTTGTTCCCTTATACATTTTTGGATTCTTTTATACCCTTTGTACACTTGCATACATTTCGGAGGAACGCATGGAAGATGTTGAAAATGTGAAATACGCGTTCACACTTGAAACATCTAACATCTACCATTAATAAAAAATGTCACCATATCTGAAAAAAAACTTATTTTTTTAAATACTTTTTTTCTACAAAAGTGGCAACATTCTAAAAGATAATACCAAAATGTATTTCTCAATCATTTTGTTTAATAATTTAAGCAAAATAAGGCTTGCAAAAAAAGAAAAACTTGAGAAATGGTAACGCTGGTTTCAAAGCAACTTCCATTTTGTCAGTGATGCCACAATAATAATAGAATTTATTGCCACTTTTCTAGTGATGACACTAAAAGAATCGAAAAATGTAAAAGGGAACAATATGAGATAGTAACATTCTGTAAAGATGTTGAAAAATTTAGATTTTTAGCCCTATGTATTTCTTATGGGAAAATTCCAACATCTTCGCAAGTTGATGTTAAATGTTGACAAGTGTGAAAAGGCTATTACATTTTTGGACGAACTTAGTTGGGCCTTGGCAAAATATTCATTTTATTATGAAGAGCTGTTACAGTGTAAAACTTGAAAAGTCTTGTTATGCGTTATGGTATCAAAGTGCAAAATTGAGCTTAATTATGCGTTAGATGTTTATGTATAAATGCTTTTTGCCCGTTAGAAATATAATCATATTAAACGGGATGGGATCGGAAGGGCCTTTGAAGCATTAAAAGTGGCAGAAAGTGGCCATCTTCACTTTAGACTATATACCTTATATTGTTAACTGTTAAAGTTTAAGCTTCTAAACAAAGTATTTTTAAGTAGGTGAAAAAGTATTGGTTTTAAATGCACAAATACCACACACAATTTTTAAGAGTTGAAAAAATCGGAGCGGGTAGTTCTTGTTCCAAAACCAAAAATTGATAATTTTTGTGTTGAAAAAAGTAACCAAAATGAAAAAAGTACACAAGTACACATTGGAAAAACGTAATCAATTTGGGTTAAAAGTAACCAAACTAGCAACGCTGTTCGTGAGTTTATTTGACAGTTCACAGCGAGAACTTTCCCACAAAAAATTTACGGACACATGTTTCCTGTGAATTGGCGAGTAAGGAAATTCCTTACGTGACTTCTGATATTATTTAAATTTAATATTTCTTTTACTTATTTAATTGCATAATCATTGGTATCAACAAGCTCTTCTAATATTCTTAAATTGCTAAAAGTTTTTGGAATATAATTCTGAAGCATCTATCCAGGTCCCATCTTGTTACTTCTGGCTGCGGTAAAATGGCACCAAGGGGTACATACATTTCATTAAAATTGCAATATTATCGAATAAGCTTCTAATTTCCTTTGCAACGTGGTATAACACATGTGCCAAACAAGTAATTTGTAACAGCTTTGGGTAAAATATTTTAAGCCCATTGGAAGCCTTAACCATGTAAGGTGCAGCATCGGCTTAAAATTGAAGGATCTTTTGTCGAAATCTTAAAAATCTTGTGTTTAAAGCAAAGCTCCAAAATAATTTATTTATTGGTTTTAAATTTTTTTTGGATGAGTTTTTTATGTGTTTAAAAATTTTTTTTTTAACCCTCCATTACTAACCTCTGGGTCGAATCGACCCAGACACGCAAAATTTTTAAATTAAAAAAAAAACAAGACGATATTTTAACTCGAGATATATGTGTAATCTAAATTTGTTTATATTTAAACGTTTTTAAACAATAAACATAAAAAATATTTATGATATTATGCATATAAAATTATTTAAAAAAACAGCCTGGGTCGACTAGACCCATAGTTAGCAATAATGTAACAAGGATTTATTATACCGTTATACAAAGGATAAATTTTAGCCATACCAATTTTTCTTTCTAACATTTTACTATTATATTTCAGGTTTCAAATTCAATTTATTTGACGTCAATATCTTAAAAACTCATAATTTTATGCGCAATTCGGCTGGATAACTTTTTTTTTTAGCTATGTTGTAATGAATACAAACTTAATTTCAATTTAAATAAATAAGTTGTTTAACACACCATTGTATATTTAAATTTAACAATAAAAGACTAAAATCTACCAAAAGAAATATACGTTTTATCAATTTATAAGTTGAGACGATTTCAATAGATACTACAATTAATGGGTCGATAAGACCTATGGTTAGTAACTATGCGACATGATTTAAGGTTAGTAATGAAGGGTTAAATATGCATTTTCACCAAAATATGCAAAAACAAATCGATGCCATTTTAACGCAAATTTAATGATTCGGAAAAATAACTGGTCGATATCGTTCCTAGACTATCGACAAAAAACATGCATTTGCATGGAAATCGCATCCCTAGTCATGACATAGTGGCTATTGCAAAAGTTATTATCGCCAATTTGTATGTTAATACCAACATTTATAACAAGTTATGGTAAAAAAGCTATTTTCAGGAGTAGTATTTGTATGGTAAGATGATTTTCATTCAGCCAGCCGGACGGTCATCGTTAATTCGACTTTGAAAGTGATTCTGATCCGATTGGTATATAGTGTGTCTCCACTATTGTGGTGTGGATATAAAAAAATTAAATAAGTTTATTAAAGCCTTAAGACCAACATTTTTATTATTAAAAAGCCTAAAGTAAAAATGTTTCAAAAAGAAAAAATTGGCAACATTGATTTATGTATTATTTTTTCCCTCCAGTTTTCTTCTTCTTTTTCTTCAGTTTCTAATTAGAACTTAAACGGTACGCGTCGTGACAGGTAAAATGTTTTTAGTAAAAGTGTTAATAAGTTTAATTTAAATGTTTTATTTTAATTAAAAGTGTTAATAAGTTTAATTTAAATGTTGTTAAAATCTATTAATATATGTTTAAAAATTCAAATTCATATTTTTTATGGTAATTAATTAAGTTGCTAGGTCTTAAAATTAAAGAAACAATTTCTTTAAGAAATGTTAATTACCTTTCCCATGGTAATTGCTGAAAAAATTATTACATATTATTATTAGTAAAAACTTTTTTATTGTGCAGTTTTAATATTTTAAAAGTGTAAATTGCTTTTTATGTAATTAAAGATAAAGATTTGCATGGAATTTTGCAAATTCACGGTGTTGCTTTTGTTGCGGCCGTTCGTTAGTCCTTTTTTTTTAATCAGTGTTTGTGTAAAAACATTATTAAAGATCAAAGTATCCGTACTGTTGTATCCGGCGTGCACATCCGTCAGTGCTGCCAAATGATTTTTTTTATGTACTCAACTAGGATTTTGCGTTAATTAAAGGGTGAGCATATAATTTGTTTTGAATTTCTAAATATGTATGTATATAGTACCTATAAGGAAAATGTAAATTAGCGTAATGTAAGGTTATATTATCGTAAAAAAACATTCCTCAAAAATATATCGTGTTTTAATGCAACTAAATAAATTATGAACAATTATTTTTGACCTGCTTTAAGTTTTTAGTTTTTAATTATATACATAATACATACTGCGTTTTTTGAAAAAAAATGCGAAATCTGTGATCACTTTAATATATCACCAAAATTAATTTTTATATTGAAATTTCGACAAAACCATAAACTGGCTGTTATTCAGTAAATACTGCTTTTGTAAGAAAATAAGCTTAATAATCTGTGATCACTCAAAGTTTCCCCAAAAAATCGATTTTTATATGAAAAAATCAATAAGAAAATTTTTTCTCACTGCATAAGGCAACGAATAAAATTTTATCCACCACAAAATCGTATGTAAAACGGCCTTGCCGATACAATGTTTAGATTAAGGTACTGTATTATTGACATGATGTTTCATTGACGCGCCACCTATGTTTGAGTTTTACTAATATTGATTTTGCATGAATGCATAAACGTATTGAAATGTTTGTTCAGTGAAGTTTTTGTTTGAATAAAATTGAGATTACTGCACAAACTGTTGTGTTATTCCTGCTACTAGTAAACACAAATTGTTTCATATCGTTAACACAAAGAGTTTGTTCAATAAAAAGGCTTTTGTTGCACAGTCAGGTGTACCAGATGATTTTGATAAAAAATCGGCATATTTTCAAAAAAAAAATCGGCGTTATTGGCACTTTAATTTAAAAAATCGACAAATTAAAACTACTTATTTTAAATAAAATTAAACCTATTCTAACTTACAAATAAGAACAATTCAGCATTAACTAATGTTTTTAAATTATGAAATTACAAAAGAATCAATCAAAATAAATGTTTTACAAATTAATTGAAGTTAAATAAAAAGTTTTTTTTTACTTTCTTATTTAACTACTGCCTGCACGCCTACGTCGCGAAGACTGTTAGTAGTGTTTTTGGCAACTAATATGTATTTTCTAACTGTCAAATGTAAACGCTGTGTTACTACGAAGCAGGTTTGTAAGGGAGAACACTTAAAAATACCTGTATCAAAACATTCTGTGTGTAAAGCTGATCGTTACATCCAACAATTTTTATATGCGATGAATAATGAGCATTAGGTGTCAAAAATGTATTGCTTCAAAGTGGCAACTCGCCATATAAAATTCATGTCTTCCGCAAGCGCAATGGTAAGCGAAACTTTTATGTTTCTCCCTAACAAACCTGCTTTGTTGGAAGCTCCATTTTTTATTAAGTACTAGCTGAACCCGGTCCGCTTTGATGGCCCTTAGTAAAGATTTAAAATTTTTTATGTTTTATTGATTTTCAAAACAACAAAAAAAAAATAAAATAATAAATGATGAATAAATGATAACGAAACACTCCTCATGCCTCATACATCAAACACACAAATTTTTGTCAAAGTCGGTATGATTTTCAAAACAACAAAAAAAAAAAAAAATAAAATAATAAATGTTTTACTTACCAGCAAATGCTATTAGATTCTTCATGTTTGTTTAAAATTATTGGATACCCTAACCGCGTATTTGAAAAATATTTATGGAAATGGAAATAGACTTTTGTAAACTAAAATTAACATAAATGTTTGGAATAAAACTGGCTATTAAACCATATAATTTTTTTTTCCATTTTGGTGATTTTAGCGTATTTTAGTGAATTACCGCTGAATTGATAAATGTATATTGATAAAGATTTAGTGACATACCATGCATCTAAATTTTAAAACATTATGTTTAGCAATTACGACGAAAATGACAAAAATATAAAAACTTGGTTCCATCTATCGGATAAATACGAAACTCCACAGAAACACTCCTCGTGCCTCATACATCAAACACGCAAATTTTGGTCAAAGTCGGTGCAGTAGTTTTTCAGTTTAGCGATTACAAACAAACACGTCTCTTTTATATCTCTTTTATATATATAGATAGATGTACTAACATAGTCCTCATTTGCGTTATAATCTTAAAAAAATGTTTTATTTAATTATCAAAGTAATTTTTGCTTAAATTATATTCATTAATAGTGAATATAAATTTAGCTTACCTTTATACTTTTAATTTATCAATCCATTTTCAAACACAAATATAAACTGCTGTATTCATAAAAAATTAAAATAGATTTGATTGTATTTTAAGAAAAATTTTTATGAAAATTTTGCCTTAAAACACATTTCAAATTTGTTTTATTTTTTATGAATGCGGAAGAAAGTGTTTAATATTTTCTTATAGAAAAAGAAATTTTAACTGAATTATTTTTGCAAATTGAATCTGGGAATTTTTTTCTCATGGTGATAGTGCATAGAAAATATTCCTAGAAAATATTGAAGGAATAAGACTATTAAAGTATAAAAGCTTTTGAGGATTGTAATTTGACTTAGAATACATATTCGAATAATATGAAAATTTGAATTATTTTAGGCTTAAAAATTATTTCTTTTTAACTTTGGTCTTTAATTCTTCATAGTGGAATATTTTTCAAATAAAAATGTATTAACCCAACACATTACAAACACTGCATATAATATTGAATAAAACTAACCCCTTTTTCTTTAGTAGAAGCGCTGACTCAATAACAGTTGTCTCTTTTCAATGTTACAACTATTTCAGTATAGCTTAAAGTTAGTATTTTTTCACGTGGTTTAGTTAGTATATTATTATCAAAGAATTAAAAAGTAATCGTCTTTTAAGTGTTAAGCAAATAATCGGCATTTTTGGAGCAAAAATCGGCAAATCGGCACTTTGATAATTTAGGGGCAAAAATCGGCAAAATGCCGATAAATCGGCAAATATGGCAGGCCTCTGCACAGTTCATTCTCACCATGGTAGAATAAGTACAAGGTATAGTCATTGAAATTTCGTTCTCAATTTCAAAACCCATATAACGTCAAACAAAAGAAAATGTAGAAAAAATTAAAACAAGCCTCAAAAATCAAATAAATTAAGTGGACATTACATGGGTAAATAATGAAAACTATCCCTAATGAACATACCTGGTAATTATTATACTATGATTCTCAATATTTTTTTTATAAATACTCAATAACAATGTTGCCACTTCAGTAAATTGATTTGATATGTTCTTGTTTGTTGCCTTTACAATAATGTATGTAATTTGTTAAGCATTTTGATTTTTTTTGTGTACTCAATGCAAAACACATTGCTTAAAAATGTTTTTAAAGTTCGTGAATGTTTTTGAAAATAAAATTAAGTTTTTTGAAATTTTAAAATTTATTTTGAAAACAAAGTCATATATGTTTTTGTGTTTTTCCACGAACTTATTTGAGATTTATTCAATGGTTTCTTTGTTTCAAAGTTGTTTATTTTCATTCTCTCTTGTATAAGTGAAATAACTAACTTTATATTACTGGTCTCTTAAATATCGAGTGTTCCGTGCTTTCATGTCATAGTTATTCATCGTACTTAATACAAACGAAGCTAAGCATTATTAAATTTTATGCAGATGTTTATTATATAGCAATTTTTCAAATGTAAGTACCAAAAATTCATCATAATTAATTATTATACAAATTATTATTATTATACAAATTTTTTTACGATGTCGAAATTTTTAGAATTTGTTTTTGTTTAAAATATAGTTGTGCGAAAAAAGTAGTTCTCTCGTATTTAGTGAAATAAATAGTCTAGTTTTAGGAATAACAAAAACATTTATGCATAACAATTTTTTATTATTAGGGCAGTCGCAGTAATTCAACAATCCTATTTTCACCACACCAGAGTTTTTGGTTGCAAATATTCATTAAAAAAATAATTTGTATATTTGGTTATCAGTGTTGAATTATTTAAGAGGGCTTAAATTGGTATACAGTAGTTTTGACTTAACCGTCTTTTGTTTAAGTGAACTATTGACTTCAAAATCCTTGTTAACGTGCATTTTGTATGCCTGTATACTTATCATATTTTTGGGCAGCTTAAACATTTTCATATAAAACCAGTATTGCCAGAAATTTTAGAGGTAAAATCAGCAAATTTGAATGATTTTTTAATGAAAAAGCTTAAAAATCTGCATTCGATTTTAAAAAATCTTCAAAAAATCGTCAAAATACTTTTAACTTTTGTTCTTATATTTCATTAAAAAAAATTTAATTGATAAGAATAAGTTCCAACAGAAATTCACAGTTATATATTTCTCATAAGAACAAAACGAAGACATATTCAAGACAAATAAAACAAAATGTTAGCAACTTTAATAGATCGGGGTCAAAAAATGTTGATGTACAAATATAAATATGTATGTATATATTTTTAAATAAATATATTAATTAATAAATTAAAGGTCCACGGTGACCGAAAATTTAAAAGTTATTAAAAGCGGATTATTTTACGATATTGTTATAGAGAAATATTTTACTAATTTTATAAATTTACCCAAAAATTTGTTCACTTAGATAAACAATCAGACTGCAGTAATTTCTTATTTGTGAGAATGTTTTATTGTATGTTTTCTTTAATATTATCTTCCTTTAAAGAGGTGATATTTGATGAAAATTATTCCAAAAAAATTTCATACATGGTCTGTAATCTAAAGAAGAGTTCGAAGAGAAAAATGTTATTCGGATAAACGGTAATTTTTTTTTTTAATCATTATTCAGTTAAATTATTATGGAAAAAATTTCACGTTCGAAATGTCACATATCGAACCAGATTTTGGCTTAGACAAAAAAAAAAAAAAAAAAAAATACAGAAGATTTTGGAATCAAACCAAAGACATTTTATTGTTACATTGCTACGTAAAATTCTGACTAAAAAATTGTGCCAGGTTTCGCTGAATTACGCCTTTTTTTATATGGCCACAAAAACTACTTCTATTTTTTCACGTTCGAACCGCTACTTCTTTTGCTATTATTTTTGACCTTGAATCGCGCCCCCTATAAACTTTAGCTTAGATTATAGTGCTTCTTAGTGTTATAATTTAAGGGTTAAAAGAACGTAAAAATATTTGTTGTTTAAAATGTTATTGCATTTTTGATGCGTACGACTGTCACGTTCAACACTTTGGAATTACTGATATGTGTATTAGTTAAAATCGATTTGAGTAAATTTGGAGATATTGAGGTGTCAAAACAGTGTAACTTTTTAAGTTTAAATAATCTTTTGTGAGCAATATTCCGACTAGAGATTTATTTTATAAATGATTTCAGACTTTTGTTTTATTTAGATTCACCTTGCCATGAATTTTCAAGATATTTGCTGTAAATATGGCGAAATCAGTAAATTCCGCAAAAATTTAGTTAGAGTAGGAAAAGCAAGATATGAACCAGAAAGTTTGATTTTAGATTTTTTCCAAAAGATGTTACCGTTATTTCTTCCTTGTTTAAGATATTGTTTATGTTGAACACTTTAAGCTCTCTTAATTATTCAAATCTTGTTGCTCATTTTCTTTAAACCAATTTGGAAAATATTTCGAAATATTGAAAATTGAATTAGAATGAACATTTATTATTAAATTTGGACTAATAATATTAGGAGATTTCTTTTCAAAAGTTGATTCAACAACACAATCATTTTGTATCAAGTTTCTCATTAATATTTTCATTAATTTCTCCATTTGGATATATTGATTTTGGATCTCAGTCTTAAAAAAAAATACATTTTATTTGTTTCTTTTAGCTTATTCTTTAAATATTTTTAAAAATCTGCATTTAAAATAAAAAAATCTTTAAATCTGCATTTGGATTACTTAGGGGCATAATATCTGCAAAATGCAGATAAATCTGCACTTCTGGCAACATGCTTAAAAATACAAATTAAACTGTTTATAAAAACAAAAATCGAAAGCAAGCAAAGTTGGCATCATTATAATTCATTTCTTTTGTCTGCATTTAGCTACATACATACATAAATATTGTTTGTAGTTACAGCAACCTCACAATAATAATCTTTGAAAGAAATAGCAAATCTAATTGTAACCGATATGGCTATCTCTTTAAAGTTAGTTTTTATTTAAAAATATTTTATGTTAATATGCATAACAAATAATAACAAATTAAATAATATGTATATCAATATGTTAATAAAACTTTTTCTGTTATGCTTTTGAAAACATTCCTTTAGCTGCACTTTTAGGCAGGAAACCAAAATTGTGTACCTGCACATTAAGGCATTTAAGATAATATCATATTTGATTTATCTGCACAAAAAATCGTGCAAAGTTGATTATGCAGCTAAGCCAAAATTACTGTATATCACTTTTTAATCAATCTTACGATATTCGTCCATCCGGCGGGCTGACAGGCAGTCCGCGTAAACCGTGTCTACGTTAACCTTGAACAGGATTCTGGAGACAATTTGATGAAAATTGGTACAAATGTTAAGATATAATTAAAGTTAAGAACTCTTCTTTATTTTGTAGTGAATATACAATACGCATTTAAATTTACTTTAAGTTTGTATTTCTTAGTGATTTCAATTAAAACTTAAAAAAATTAAAAAAGTTCAATAAAGCCTAAAGACCAATATTTTTAATATTAAAGAGCTTAAAGTAAAAATTGTTCAAAAGATCAAATTGGCAACATTGAATTATTAATTTTTCCCTCCAGTTGTTTTCTTCTTTTTCTTCAGTTTCTAATTAGAACTTAAACGGTACGCGTCGTGACAGGTAAAATGTTTTAAGTAAAAGTGTTAATAAGTGTAATATAAATGTTTTAAGTAAAAGTGTTAAGTTATTAAGTTTAATTTAAATGTTGTCGCAGTTTAATTATTTAAATAGAGAAATTGCTTTTTAGGAAATTAAAAGATAAAGATTTGCATGGAATTTTGCAAATTCACGGTGTTTCTTTTGTTGCGGCCGTTCGTTGTTCATTTGTTTATCAGTGTTAGTGTAAAATTATTTGTGATCAAAGCTTTCGTTTTGTTGTATCCGGCGTGCACATCCGTCAGTGCTGTCAAATTAAAAAGGTAAGAAAAATATTGTTTTGAATTTATAAATACAAAAAGAAAAAATATATTAGCGTAATGTAAGTCAATGAATAAAATTTTAACAAAACAAAACGACTTATCCGTATACAAAACTGCATTAACGACGCAATGTTGAGATTGAGGTACTGTACTATCGACAAACTATTTTAATGACGCGCCACCTATCTGTGAATTTTACTAATATGGTATATTTAACCATTGTTATCAAAAGCAAGAACCATACAAATTACAATATACATATGTATAACTTTTATTCAATCATTCTAAAGGGTGGTTAAATTGTAAGGGCCGATGTTGAATGTGAACCACACCTAAACGCCAAGTTTTTTTTTCCGAATTTTATTTGCCATTTCTCTATTTCAGACTTACTCAATTTGAACCATGGAGAGATACACAATCCAACAACGTGTTAAAGTTATCCAGACTTATTATGAAAATGGATGATAAATTTCGAAGAAAATCATCTTCAGTGATGAGGCACATTTTCACCCCAGTGGATTTGTCGATAAGCAGAATTTCCGCATTTGGGCGAATAATAATCCAAGAGTGATTGTCGAAAAACCAATGCACCCACAAAGAGTGACTGTTTGGTGCGGTTTATGGGCTGGCGGCATCATCGGGCAGTATTTTTTCCAAAATGAGGCCGGTCAGGCAGTTACTGTGAATGGTGTTCGCTATCGTGAGATGATAACGAACTTTTTATGGCCCGAATTGGAAGATATGGATGTGGACGATATGTGGTTTCAGCAGTACGGTGCCACTTGCCACACAGCTAACGAAACAATGGCTCTTTTGCGCAACAAATTCAATGGCCGTGTTATCTCACGTAATGGCGATGTCAATTGGCCGCCAAGATCATGTGATTTGACACCGTTGGACTTTTTTCTTTGAAGTTATTTGAAAGAAAAGGTTTACGTCGATAAGCCAGCAACAATTCAAGAGCTACAGGATGAGATAATTCGGCACATTAACGGCATAGAACCTCCATTATGCCTCAGGGTCATCGAAAATTTGGACCATCGGATGGAGGTGTGCCGCCGTGGTCGCGGCGCCCATTTGGCCGATATTTTGTTCCATACATAATTGAGTAATACCAATATATCATAATAAAATAAAATTACAATAATTTCCTAAATGTTTGTGTTTTATTCAAAATCAACATCGGCCCTTGAAATTTTCCTAGTCCCCCCGTTTTTCCTAGTCCCCAAAAGCTAAAAAAATTCCCAAAATAAAAAACAAAGCCTTAAAAAGTTAACTTTTATTTTGTTTCTTTTTCTGACAAAATTTAAATTTTTTTTAAAACATAGTAAGAACAATTTTAATAAGAAATCCACAAATTAAAATTTTTAGTAAGAAAAATTAATTTATTTTGTTTGTAGCGACTGATATCGGAAGGGTTTTTTAAATCCTTTTTATGCTATTCCAGTGAGGAATTACAAGCAGAACAAAATGCTGTTTTTGAAGATGAATGAGCCAATTTTGAAGAATTTGGAGCTTGTTCAATCGGTTTTAGCCATCCTTAAAATCAACAATTAATATACATATATCCGCCATTTATTTAATACTTTGTTGTATGTATCATAAGTACTTGCCAATAGCCCAGCATTCTTTCATATTTACTTATTTTTGGGGAAGACATATTTGCTTGAAAATGGTCATTAAACAAATTAAAAATTGTATGTGTTGTCAACGGTTTTAGATTATTTTTTAAATTCTTCTTTTTAAAACACTCACTCAAGAAAAATAACATAAGTTTATTAAGTACCTTTTACACACCTAACAAAAATGGTAATCTTAATTAGGATCCTTTACACCGTATAAGTTGTTGATAAAAGTAACAGCCTTACCTAAACAAGATCGGAAAGCGTTTTCTAATTTGTATGAAGCGTACTTAAATAGCGCGGCTTCAACGCTTTGCAATTAAAAATCTGATTTTGGCAGCGCGTTTAATATAAAGTTGGCCGCTATTGTTGATGTTTTTTTGGTGAATATAGCGGATTTTCTCCATTTTTATTTTTATTGCGCGGGTCTTATTAAACAAGAAAGTTAACACTGTTGTTCGTGACACAACGTTGACGCTCTTGTTTAGGTATATCATATCGGCGTAAAAGCTAAGAGAAAGAAAACGTTTCGCCTTCCGCTCTTGTTTAGGTACGGCTGTAAGATAAAAATTTTGCTCCTTTTTTATATTTTATATATGAAGCAAACAAAAATATGTAATAAATGAAGGGAAAATATGTATATATTAAAAATGTGTAAAATCTCCAAAAAAAAATACCCGATTTTTTGCTTAAATCCGCAATCCCCAAATCATTTTCATTTTCCTTTTTGCTCGCATGAAATTCCAAACTTTGGGGATAAATCCCCAAGTCTGGCAGCCCTGCCCACCTCAGCATTGTCATTTTGTTGCCTTTCAGGGTTGTCGGATGTGGTGATGTCTCGCCAAACGTGGCGATTTTCAAACTTGTTTGCCGACCTAATTTTGGCGATTTAAAAAAATAGTTGGCGATTTTGTTGGCTATTTTTGGCGTACCTTTTAATGTTTATGAAACACACTCGAAAAAATTAGCGTTTGTTAATTGTAAAGAGGGGTTTAAGGATGATATTTCATCTTATTTATATAGGTTTAGCCAAAAATTTTATAGCTACCATTTAAAGGAACTTACTTTGGCTGTACTTTATATGTTGGTAATCACAACAAGTATTGCCTGTGTTGAAATTATGAACTCCACAAAAACTCGCCTTCGAAGTAGAATGCATTACGAACTTCTAGACGCGTTATTACCATGAATATTACATGTACCTTCATTGAATAAATGTAGTTCTCTCACAATGTATTCCAAAAAAGAAGACATAGGGAGTTTTGCCAGTGAAGCGTTTTAGATAACTGCAACTTATATTCAAATGTATGTCCAATATTTGTTTAATACTAACTACAAAAATTATTTTTTTGCTGCATTAAGTAGACTACTATAAACCATTTTATAGCAGAGTAGGTAAATGAATTTCTTTTTTCTTTCTTTCTCGCGAAGGTTTTTTTGTACAAAACTTTTCGATTATCATTATCGCGAGAAAGAAGAAAATATTGTTGTTGTTTCCTTCTTTTGTGTTTGCCGAAGCAAACACAAATGCTTCTCTTCGTTTAGCAGAACGAAGAGGAATGATATAGAAGGAAACAAACTGAAGGAGAATAAAATTAGAAAAGAAAAATGAAATCGAAATATCGAATGGAAGGAAGGAAAAAATAAAGAATTCTTTTTCTGTTTTTTATTGAAATTATATTGTTATGAAGTAAAATTAAAAGCAAAGACTTGGTTTAGTAAATACAGAAATAAGAAAAAATATTTAAATAATATTTATTTTATTGTTTAAAACAAATTCCAATGAACAAAGTTTTTTCCTTGTTTTATTTCCCTCTATTTTTTTCCTTCGATTTAGAAATTTTTTTGCTTCTTCTCTCCATTTCGTTTCCTTCTTTTTCAGCCAAACGAATGGTTTTTTATTTCAGCACAAATATCAACGAAAGAAAACACAGCAGTTTCTCGCCTTCGTTTATAGAAACGAAACAAAAACAACAAATCTCTTCTTTTCGCGAAACGAAGAGGGAAAGATAAAAAAAAAAGAATTCTTTGCGAGGAAATACCTACCCTGTTTTATAGTAAAGATTGTACCTCTTCTATGTTCACTACGTTTACTGTGTTCTAAATAAATATTAAACAAAACTTATATTATAGCGACTTTTTTTTATAAATTTTTGGCGTATTTTAGCGATACTGAACCAATTTATTTTTTAGAATTTATAAAAAATACTTTTAATAATTCTAAAAATATTTTTTTTGGTCTGAGTTCATACGGCTCTTTTCTTATTGAAAAGATTCTTCCTTTTTCTTCTTTGAACATGAATTGGCGTTCAAATTATTCATGTCATGTTTACGCCATGTTTTTTATTTTGTATAGTCGTGCGTTTGCATGTGTGCTTTTTTGATATTGAAAACAATAACAAAATTAAACAACGAATGAAAAAGCAAAACGTAAAGACAGTACAGGCATTTGTGTACTCGTTTCTTTTCCCCTCGCCCCTCTCGCCAATAAAGTAGCAATCTTTTCAATAAGAAAAGAGCCGTATGAACACAGACTTGTTGTCACAAACGGAAAATCAAAGGATTTGGCGATTTTGGCGATTTTTGACATTGAATTTGGCGAAAAAGGTCAAAATCAATCAGACAACCCTGTTGCCTTTCGGGAATGTTTTCTTTTCCTTTCTAAATACCCAAAGCTGTATCTATTAGCCGTTTTGAAAATAACCGTTATATACAGTGATTTTTACAGTTCTTGCATTGCTTTTCAGTGTATTTTTTTAGAATCATGCATGTGGAATTGCTTAATTTTGATCTGCACTATTCTATTTGTTATTGAATAAGATCATAACTGTTGACATTTGGTAAGTTTTATATAATAACTTAAAAAAATAGTAAAAAATCCAAAAACTGTGGAATTGTTACTATTTGTTATGAACAACATATTTAGACTTTAATTCAGAAAGGAATTTTAAAATCGCTTGAAACTTATCACCCCCGATAATTTGGAAATCGATCGATTTTCCCCACCTATTTAAAAAACAATTATTTCTATTTGTTTTTCTTTTTTCTGCCTAAAAATATCAAAAAAGCTTATGATTTTATGAAAACGATCCAAATACATTCTATTTTTGACTTGGCTCTCCGATATTTTCTTGTGGTTACTTTTTTTCTTTAAGAATTCAGAAATAATAATTATTTTTTTATGGTTCCTGAAAATAAGTATAGCTTTGCGATCTTGAAATTTTTCCTGCTTCTTAGGAAATTTGGAACTGGTTTTCAAAGACTTATTTATGTTTATACACAAATATTTAAAAAAACTTGTTTCTTAATATTCATTATTTCTCACCCCTCTCACCATTAAACTCAGACTTTCTGAAAGAAAACTTTCATAGAGTGAACCCAACTTATGCCAAATATGATCCGTTAAATTTTGCTATTGAAGTCCAGCCTGATCGGTTGTCAAATGGTTCAGATATAAGCAAAAAACTCTTAAAAAAATGGATTTCTGTATTTAAGAGAACGACAAGAGCCATACTTTCCAAATTAGGTGCAATCATCTTGCTTATCAAGAGACAACACCCAACAAATATGGGCGGGAGTTGAAAAGTGGGCGTGGCACAACATAAGTTAATTTATTTTTAAGCAATCTTGAATTTTTCCCGAAATATTTACTTAAAGAACATATATTTGCCCTTAAATTATAGATTACCGCATATTTTGTACCACATATTTAAGACTTCAGTATATTTTGCGCAATATTTTGATAGACATCTTTTTGATCTTTTTTTTTATTACATACATACAATATTTCATAATTTCATGCAATTATATATTTCAAAGTACATATAATATTTCACAAAAAAAAAAAAAAAAAAAACACAGAAATTCAAACAAACAATTTTCTGTCATATTTAAGCGGTTACCACAATTACCAGGTGTCAGTTCCGTTAGCTTTAGGTTACGCAGATTAGAATTTTTAACTCCATATTGTTTTACATAACAAATTTATCATTAAATAAAAAGTGTATTGGAAATAGCATTGCAATTGTTGTCATCTTTTTCTATTAATTTTACGCTATGACATCTGCTCATATTAGCCAAACACTCCGGCTCATCTTCAGCTAAGCAGGTAACCAGTCGTTCAACTTACAAGTACAATTAAAATCGTGTTAAACTATAGATGTATTTATTACACAGTTTAGTTTGCTGGCACCAACAACTGCAACAGTAGCAGCAGTGACAAGTTAAAATATTAAAAAAAAAACACTTAGTTTATGACGGGGAATGTCAATTGGTGGTCATTGTCTTGGCCAGATAGCATGAGAAATAAAAAACAAAACAACTGAAAGGGGATATAAAAAAAATTTTGCAGTGTGTTTGGTATATACTCGCAGAAAAAACATGGTTAAAGTATGGGTAAAAAATTATTATGGTTCCCGCAAAAGCCACAAACAAAATATTATCATTTATGATCGAAAAATGAGCTCATATAGGTTTATTTCGCACTTTACTATTTCAACTTTACTCAACAACTTTTTGATGTCCATCTTTTACAAATTTTCTTTTTCTTGCTCTGTAAAATCAAGTTAAAAATATCTCTAAAACTAAACTAAACTAAACTAAACTAAAACTATTTTCACAAAACTACGTCTAAAACAAAGCTAAAATGACGGCAAGCGGTGACTCAAAGAAATTTAACAATTGTGACGCTGCCGTATTAAAATTTTTTGAGTATGCTATCACAAATCGAAAAAATTTTCCAAATCGTCAGCTCAGAATTGGCTTGGCGCATATTTCCATAATAAGGCTTGCCATTAACGAATATGGATCCGAAGAACTCGTAAAATAGTCAAAACTTACCACTACTTTTGTAGGTGGTTCGAACGGGGCCATGTTTGAGCAGTACGGGGTGATTATGGTTTTCATAATTAAAAGACTAAAACGATTTTAATCTTTTCAAGTTTTAAAAATATAGTAATTTATTGTGCAAGGTTTTTATAAGACTAATCATTAAAACGAAAAATTGTAGTTAAAAGAAAAAAATTAAAATCAAAGTATGACAGAGAATTCACAGTAAAAAACTATACATTCCAAAGGTAACTAAATTTATAAAAAAAATATTAATATGAAACAAATAAATAAAGTAAAATAGGGTTTCCAACAGTCGGCTATCCTGCGTTTAAAGCGTCCCCGCTGCCTTCAGCAACAGTATCATAATCAAGTTCACTGTCGAACATAGGCGGCAGTTTCCAACAAGGTTTTAATTTATCTGAAGCATAGACTGATGAATAATGACGCGATGTTCTTTTGGTATTTGGAAGATCCTCGATAATATATCTATCATTATCAAGAACTTTTGCGATTATAAAAGGACCCTTATATCGAGGTTCCAATTTGCGAGAACTACCACTACTCGGAGGTTCATTTTCAGCAAGCACAATTTCACCAATTTCATATTTTTTAGGCTTCGAATGCTCTTTATCAAATTGTTCTTTTGCTTGACTTCGTTTTGTGTTAATTTGTTCGGAAGCTGCTTGTCTTAATTTGTTAACTTCATCGTCCGTTAAAATAAAATTTTGGTGTACAGCTAATAGTATTTTATTTTGCAGAATGTCTCGTGGAGAATAACAGAATAATAATTCATGGGGACTTTTACCAGAT
Source organism: Pollenia griseotomentosa (assembly GCA_963931875.1). Classification (NCBI taxonomy): domain Eukaryota; kingdom Metazoa; phylum Arthropoda; class Insecta; order Diptera; family Polleniidae; genus Pollenia; species Pollenia griseotomentosa. Next base: position 120,897,757 of record OZ007564.1, on the reverse strand, counting down.
GTCTTATTCTTCATCGTATTTAAAGTCCATTGGATATTCCTTAAATGATCATCCCAGCGTTTATCATTTTGCGTAGTAGGCAAAAGCATTGAAAGTAATGTTCGATTTGTCCTTTCGGCATGGCCATTAGCCCTCGGCGTTCTTACTGCATTAAGCACATGTTTAATATCGTTCTCAGAACAATATTTCTTGAATTCATTTGATGTGAATGACGTTCCTCTATCTAAAACTATGCGCGTTGGAACTCCAAAGTAACTTGAAAATTCATTTAGAATGTTTATAACATATCTGGTCGCTGTACTTTTTACAGCTTTAATTATTGTAAATTTTGTAAAGGAATCCACTAGAACTAAAATATGTTCATTACGTTTACTACTTTTTGGAAAAGGTCCCAAATGATCCAAATGAATTGTATTAAATGGTATTGGATCTATATCATTAAAATGGTATTCACCCTCTTTTTGCCCACCTTTATTTTTGTTAAAGGCACACTCGACACAGGCTTTAATGTAAGACTTAACAAAATTCCTCATTCTGGCAAACCATACATAACTTAAAAGTTTTTCCATCGTCTTTTCAACACCAAGATGTCCATTTTTGTCGTGGCAATCTTCAACTACTCTCCAACGTAATGATTTTGGAACAACCCACAAGTTTTTATTATTATACTTTCGGAACAATCTTCCATTTTGCAAGCGATACTCTTCTAACAACGTCTTATCTTTATTTTGAATTTTTGAAATAATTTCCTTAATTGAATCATCTTGAATTTGCATAACAGATAGCCAGTCCTCTTCATGAAGATTCATTTTATAAATTTTTAGAGTAGCAACATCTATATCACTAGGCGACTCATTCGGCGTTCGACTTAACGCATCAACGTGTTCCATACATGGACCCTTTCGGTGTTCTAAAACTACATCAAAATCTTGGATTCTCAACCACCAACGGGCTATACGAGGAATTAATTCACGTTTTGTCATAGCAGACTTTACAGCACTACAATCTGTTACTATTTTAACTTGTTTACCATAGATATAATATCGAAATCTTTCCAAAGTTTCCACAACTGCAAGAGTTTCCAATTCATAACTATGAAAATTTCTCTCAATTGGACTAGTTGAACGACTGTAATACGCTACAGGTTTTAACATTCCATTTTCATTTTGTAGTAATACTAATAATAATGTTCCGCATCAAGACGGAAGGCTGTCATAACGGGTTGAGACGATAATTTTAATTTTAATTCATTAAACGCTATTTCTTGTTGATCTGTCCATTCGAATTGTTGATCTTTACATAAAAGCTTCCTCAATGGTTCCGATATTATTGAATATTTTGGAATAAATTTACGAAAATATCCGCTTAAACCAAGAAATTTTCGAATTTCATGAATATTTTCTGGACGTTTAAAATTCTCTATTGCCGCAGACTTTACTTTTCCAGGGCAAATTCCTTCTGGCGTTAATTGATGTCCTAAGAATTCAATTGTAGTCTTAAAAAATTCACATTTTTCTATATTTAGTGTTAAATTTGCATCTTGTAAAACGTTTAAAACTTTGGTTATTTTATCCAACATTTCTTCTTTTGTGTTACTGCCAATAAGTATATCATCCATGTAATGCATCATGTTTTCCTTGCCAACCATATTTTGTATTTTCGCCATTAATCGTTGGAAAACCATGGGTGCATTTTTCAACCCAAAAGGCATACGTTTGAATTCAAATAATCCCTCTGTAGTTATAAAGGCTGTGTATTTGCGACTTTCAGGTTCAATTTCAATTTGATAATAACCACTGTTAAGATCTAAAGTTGTAAAATATTTATATTTTTTTGCATCCTGTAGACACTCTTCAATATTTGGTGATGGGAAGTTTTCTTTAGTTATAAGTTGATTTAACCGCCTGTAATCTATACAAAGTCGTTCATTGCCGTTTTTCTTTTTCTGAAGTACAACTGGACTTGCAAATTCCGAATTTGAAACTGTGATTATATCGTTGTCCAAAAGTTCTTGAACCATTTTTGCAACTAGTGTCTTCTTCGGTTCGGATACACGATATGGAGACTGTGTCACAATGTTTGAATTAATTAAACTAATTCTCATCTGAACTAGATCTGTTTTGCCAAGATTTCGTAAATTACTCGAGAATACACTTTTATTTTGCTTAATTAATTCATTTAACTTTTTTTTTGTGTTTTCATCTTTTAAATCACACTTTAAAAGTTTATCATCGATTTCGATATGATCATCATTTTCATTATAAATATTTCTTTCTGAACTTGTACTGGCATCTTGCACTTCCGTACTAATTTTTTTACTAATCTTTATTTCATCACCTTGAATCGTAAAAATTATATTGCCGTTAATAAATGTGTCTTGACCAAGTAAAATATCCGTCAATAAGAGTTCATCATCAATCACGTATAACGTAATAAATACATCAGATTTATTAATAACCAGATTTTCTTCGATTTTATGATTTGCAACACGTATACCGCCACAAATTCCGGAAATTCTCATACTACATTTTAGCAGTTTCAAATTTAACCGTTCACAAACCGATTTTTTTATCAAACTGCATTGACTTCCCGTGTCTACAAAGGCACTTAACGATTTATTGTTTAAGCTTACAGTTACTTTAAACATATCATCTTTATTACAGAACATATTCCGCGAAGTAGCACTTTGTTTACATTCAGCTTCATTTTTTGAATGAACTTTATTACATTTTTCACAACGAGGACGTTTCTGTGGTTTTGAACAGTTAGTAGATATATGACCTAATTCATTACAGTTAAAGCATTTTATATTTTTGGCTGATTTTGATAAATTCTCTTTCTTTAAATTATTATAAGTCATTTTAGCCATAGAATCCTCGAATTTATTTTTGGTATCGACATTTCTTACAACACGCTTTTCGGGCACATTCCGTTCATACTCATTTAAGATTTCACGTAATTCTTTAACCGAATCAATTTTCTGAGCCGCTATAGCGAATTGAATTTCACGATTTTGAAGTCCTTCTCTAGCATATTTAACAATAGCCTTTTCACTCAATTTATGCCGTTTGCCTAACGCACGAATTCGAAAACAATAATCCGTTAGTTTTTCATCACTTTTGCGTACCGCACTAATCATTTTAAAATGTATTTCTGCTTCATCTTGTGACGAAGCGAATTCTTTTTTTAATTCTATAGAAAAATCTTTCCAATTTGAGTGCAAATTTTGTAGAGAGTCTAACCATAATCGAGCTGCACCTTTTATTCTGCTGTATACTGCGAGAAGCAAACATTTTTCTTCCCATTGATATGCTTGAATTGCGCTTTCTACACGTTCTACAAATTGTTCCACAGATAACGATGATTCATTCGTTGGATCAAATTCTGGAATAGTTTCTGCAATTTCTCGGACAGAACAATTACTATTCGGGCGTGAACTTGAGCTTACGTTGGACGTTGTAGCATTATTTAAACTTTGTTCTACGTTCGTTGCTGGTTGGACGTTTCGAGGTACGTTGTGCTGGAAACTAGGCACTTGAGAAAATGACTGCATAACATTTAATGCACTTTCCAACATATTCCTTAACTCATCAACTTGCCGTTGCAAGTTTATGACGTTATCGTTGTTTTGTTGCATTAGGGATGAGTTGGGATGATTACCAGTTGAAGGAGTTATTGTTGAGGACATTTCCTCAAAAACATCGTTGTCATCATCACTAATTTCATCTGTGCCAAGTAAACTTGAGAGACGTTGAATGAGCTCCGCTTTTGTACCTGAGGTTGGCATTTCCCTTTCCCGTAATAGCTGCTTAAGTTCATCCACTTTCAGCGTTAACAGCTTTTTCATCTTTATACGTATTTTGCACAAAATCTTAAAACAATTTGATTCCGATCCCACTTCTGATCTAAAAGACTAAAACGATTTTAATCTTTTCAAGTTTTAAAAATATAGTAATTTATTGTGCAAGGTTTTTATAAGACTAATCATTAAAACGAAAAATTGTAGTTAAAAGAAAAAAATTAAAATCAAAGTATGACAGAGAATTCACAGTAAAAAACTATACATTCCAAAGGTAACTAAATTTATAAAAAAAATATTAATATGAAACAAATAAATAAAGTAAAATAGGGTTTCCAACATAATCGATTTACTGTGCATGGAATTGGCAAGATTATAAGGAAATTTAAAGAGACTGGAAGCGTTACAGATGTGGTCAGACCTATGCATCATTGCACGAAAATATCGCATCTTTTAGTGAAATTGTGAGTCTTGATTCGAATTTGTCGATTATTGCTATGATCGTATAATAACTTTTTTTTTTTGCCTGCCGTTGAAGGTTATGAACTGGACTATAGATGGTTTCAACCTGACGGAGCCCGAGCCACACAACACGACCGATTTTGGATTTATTAGATGGTAAGTTTCCTGAACGTATAATTTCACGTTTTGGCGACGTCAATTAGCCACCAAGATCATGCGATTTGACGCCGTTAGACCTTTTTTGTGGGAATAAGTCAAAAATCGTGTCTACGCGAATAATCCCCTTACGTTGGAGCTTTTGAAAACTAACATTCGTCAAGTTATCGCCGAGATACCGCCCAAAATGTGCGAAAAGTGGTCGAGAACTAAATCAGAAGGATCGACTGCTGCAACCAATCTAGAGGCGGACATTTAAAAGACATTGTATTTCATAAAATAAATAACCATAATAAAGTTAATATATTCTGACCATGCTATTATTAATTTTGACCATAGTAGGGTTAATTTTTACCAAACTTGTGGTTAATTTTGAATACATTATGTTTAATATAGACTAAATTATGGTTAATTTGAACCATATTATGATCATATTTAACTAAAGAATATTAAATACAAACCTAAGTATTATTAAAATCCAACCATAGCACATAAATATGTTGACCTTCTAAGATATTCTTTTTTTTGCTGCGTGTAGAAACATAAAGAAATCAAAAACTAAATTGTAAAACAAAAAGAAGTGACCACAATTTAAGGACTTTTTCCCGGTTAGACCAATATTTTCACACAATATTTAAAATGTTCAAAGAAAAACTCGGTTTTTGGACTAAAATATGATTGATCACAGATTGAGGCACTCTTCTCGATTAGATGCAAATTGAAAAAGATTTTAGCAATATTAGCTTTTTAACTAAAATATGTAAGCAAATTTGTAACCTTTTGCTAGAAATTTGTTGTTGTCGTCTTTTTAAAGGTGTTGAAAAGTTAACCAAATCATAAAAGTATGTAAATTTGCTAAGCAATACGAGTAAGTACTTACTGTTTAATAATTTGTTTATCAAACTAGGTCTGATTAAAACGTTATAAATTTTATTTATTTTGAAGTTTGGCTACTGTTACTTGTAGTAAGTTAAAAAAAACTGTCATGGACTCAGAGAAGCTCCTACTACAAGTGCAACAAGGGTTCATCCTGACCTAATTGCACTTTCTCTGAGTGCCCCTACGCAATATGAATGAAACGTGATTTGAAATTATTTTTTAAAATTTTTAACGAAAATAATCGATCTTTGAACTTTAATATACATAAGTGATCACAGATTGAGGCCCTTTTCGATAAGACTCGTGTTTACAATTATTACCGCTTTAAAATTTTTATTTGATATTCTATGAAAAAAAAAATTTATTTTTTAGTATATCGTTACCTGAAACGCAAAAGTCCCTAAATAACCAAAAATCTAAAATCGACTTTTTTAATTGATTCTGATGTATGCCATCAACACAAATGTCCACATTTTGAAATCTTTCTACCAAAATTAGCGATTTAATTAACAAAAACCAAACGGACGTAACTAACAGTTTGCATAATATGCAACTTTTTCAATCGTCAAAACAACTGATAGGTTTTACAAGAAAGAAGTTATAAACAGTTTAAGCCAATTTAATAATTTATCATTTTAAATAGGTTTTTGCTTCTCCTGTAAAATTTTCAAAATGTAAGATATGGCCATTTGTATTTTAGGTAACGATATGTATATATAAGTGATTCAATATAAAGGCCTTTTTTCTTAGGATTAGGCTCTTATTTATAAAGCTATTAGCAGTTTAAGTATTTTATCTTGAGATTCTTTAGGAAAAAAATTGATATGTTTGACTAGAATAAAACTATTTTCTCGACTTTACTCGTGTTTAAAATTTTTCGTATTAGCGATTTGAGACTTGGAAAACTCGATTATTTAGACTTAAGTACACGCAGAGAACCTCCAACAACACCATTTTTAATAAAATTTTGAACACATTATGTTAAATTTGACCATATTATTGTTACCGACAACCATATAATGGTTGACATAGTCGTCCATCAAGAAGTCACAGCCATATTATGGTTGCCTTTAATAATATTATGGTAAAATATGACAATAATTTGTTTCAAAATTAACAATAGTAGCAACATTCCAAGAGCAACATGCTATGGTTGAAAAACAACCATGGTATTATAAGTGTTAAACATATTTTTATTAATTACTAGCGGGCCCGTTGCCTGCTTCGCACGGCAAAACAAAATAAGAAAAGAAACACACTTGTTTTTAATAAAGTTGGTTTTGTTCCCTATTACACTTCACATACGCACCGCACACACATGCGTTATTGGATTTCAACCAAACTTCATATAAACCATATATGGGCCACTGCCTACGTAGTGTATAAGTTTGGTTGAAATCGCACGACGCGTTTATGATTAGTTCGGCGACGTACATATACGGACTTATTTTTACATATATATAGATTAACCGAACATGTTCAGAGACAACCATAGTATGATTGTGGCTTCTTGATGAATTACTATTTTAACCATAATATGGTTGTCGGTGACAATAATATAGTTAAATTAAACATAATATGTACAAAATTTTCTTTAAAAATAGTGTTGTTGGAGGTGAACATATTTAAACATGTTTTTTCTCTGGGTGTACAAGTGATTTGGTTCGATCAGACGTGTATTTACGGAATTGCTTGAAGCTGCACTTTGTTTGTTACAGAAATTTAATTTGAACTTAAATATTAATAAAATTATTAGTTCGACATACTTACTTTCTTAAAATATTTTTCTTTTTTTTTTCTTGGAGAAACAATATTTAAAAGTTTTCTTTTAAAATTATTATTTTTTTTATTCGTTTTCTTTTATAATTTTCTTTTATGCTTCACAAAATTATTTAAATTACTCAAAAAAAGTAGAAAAATAGTATAATTTTTTTAATTAAATAAAATAAAATTATAAAAAAAAATTAAGTTTTAACAAATCAACAAAGATGAAGTTCTCTTGTTTTTCCTTTACTCTATACATTTCGCCTCTCGGCTTAAATTACAAAACAAATTCTTAAGCAAAATTGTACGTGTAAATTTTATAATTATTTCTTTTTTTTCTTAAACATTATTCTCTCTATTCATTTATCTAACAAAAAGGAGAATAACTGAGATTGAGATTGATTGAGTAGTTTGTTAGGGGAGGGATTTGGTGGTGAACAGAAAGTGTGAGAGAGTGAGAACGTGTTTGAGAGGGAATAAGAGTTTGGTAGAGTGTTTAGTACTTATAGCCTGGTCTGCCACCAGGTCCCTGAGGGAATTGAGGTTCACCTTCGTAGCTGACATCTGCATGATAGCCCGTCTTCCAATCGGCTGTGTAGCGTACAACTTGCATGCGACCATCAGGTAATTGGACGCGATATTCACCAGTAACAACATCACCATCACTAGAAGCCTTATGGGCATAATCATTGGCAGTCTCAATATCATTGACGGCATATTCAAAGTCGAATGGATTGCCAGGCATGTGAACGTGATCCTGGAAAAAGAAACAAGTGTTTGAACAATAGTTTTCTTCTGTTTAAATTAAAATTAACATGTTGTTAGCAAAATGTTGCTATGCATTTAAATTTTTTCTATTTTGTTTCAGGAAATATACGAATTTAATTGAATAAAAAAGTAATTTGTAAATGAATTTTTGCTTTAAAAGGGCCTTATTCCGTTAAACACAACGCAACGTCTAAAATATCATTGAAAGCAAAAGCAAATTAAAAAATTTTTTAAAATTTTGTTGTTGTTTTCTATATAAATTCACACTTGTTTTAAAATTTTCAACGCCACAATATATGAAGTGTTCGAAATTTAAAAATTCAATATGAATTGCTGTAGGAATCAACAAAATTATTATAAAATATTTTTGAATTTGTTTTTGCTTTCAATGAAGTTTTAGGCGTTGCGTTGTGTTTTACGATATAAAGCCTGGTACTCTGTTACACATTTCACGTGAAATGCTGTCAAAACTCATATGAAAAAAACTTGTGAGGAATATCTATGAAATAATGTTGATAGAGTTGTACTCTGTTCATTTTGTGAAAAAGTTCTGAAATGTTTCTGTTCAGAATTGAACATGTTTATTATTAAAAGATAATATTTATTAGTTCTAAGAATAAAAGACAATAAAGGTCATTAGAGTAAGAGATAATTTAGTGGATATGGAATTTCCCATAAAAAGAAATTTCCATTAGTTGTAAGAATAAAAGATAAAAAAGGTCATTAGAGTAAGAGATAATTTAGTTTCCATATGTATGTAATTCTGTGTAATTGGTTATTTAAGCAAACACTAACACAGATAATGCAACCTTTTTATCACTAAAATACGCATGTGCCTTAACATGATCATAAAACACTTAACGAGTAATAAATTAAGGGTCGCTAGTGTGTGCATGTGTATAATCGTAGCTTATCAGTTCTAGTTAGGTTTAAGGTTTTCAATGTTAGTACTTAAGAATAATTTTGTAAATAAAATTTAGTATCTTACAAGTACTCAAGCGGGTAGTTATGCTCGTATGTTTTATTAATTAAACATTTGGTCCTTCGAGAGAAAAAAACCAGTGTGGAAAATAAAAATTAAAGAATAATAAATTTAACAAGCGTTAGATATTATTGAAAAATAAAAATTTTAAAATAGTATACAAAAAAGTTATAGAGCGTCAATCTCGGCTTAAACAGGGATTGTGAGTTAAAAAAAAAAAAAAAGCGTCAATCTCGGCTAAAACAGGGATTGTGTTGTGAATAATTATCCAAATACACAGATATTATTTCTATAAACATTAATAATATAAAGCATATTAGCTATGGCTAATAAAGCAAAATTATTTGAACGCCAAAAAGAATTGGGCGATGAGCTAGTTACAATTCGGACAAAACTAAGCTTGAAAACAATTCGCGCTACAAGAATTCCTGAGGTATCTAAACGTATTGACCAGATTCGAGCTGAATTTGAGGCAAATAATACAGCACTTTTGACAACAGGAAGAACGTCTGAAGATTACTTTGAACAAAAGTATTTTGAATCAATAGAAAATGTAATAGCAGAAAATATTGAATTAATTCAACAAGTAATGAATGAAGAAGAGCCAGATAAACATCAGGAAATTGTTCACCAGCAAAAGAAGCAGTTAATAAAAGCCAGTACGTCATCATCAGAAAGCCAATGGACGCAATCAATAGCCGGTAAAAAAGAAAACAAGGACATTATCAATGTCCAAGGAAAAGCCGAAGAACTGCTGGAAGAATTTATGGAAAAGGTAGAATGGATGCGCGAAAGGATATCAGAACTACATACAATAGTATCTGATGCATCCAACGAGCTACTGGACATAAAGACGCAGCAAATAAAAAAACGATTTTTAGCATTGGAAGACGTTTATAAAAAACTATGCGAGTTTAACAGCACTAAAGAAGTGCGTATCCTCAAGGAAGATATTGAGGACGAGTATTACATGGCTCTTGCATTATGTGCAAAAAATGTAAAAAATCCTTCAAGGGAACAGGTCAATGAGCCAAGAATTGATGCCAGTGGCATTTCAAACTTAGGTAAAATAGAAATACCTGAGTTTCATGGAGACATAAATGATTGGGCTCCATTTCATGATATGTTTAAGAGCCTTGTGCATGACTGCAATTATCTCTCTAATGTGGAGAAAATGTATCGATTGGTGACAGCACTAAAAGGTGAAGCTAAGAAACTAGTTCAACACCTGAAAGTGACGGATATAAACTATGTGGCGGCTTTTGAAATTCTCAAACAAAGATACGAGAATCGAAGGCTGTTGTTTACCAACCAAGTCGACAAACTACTAGATCAACCAATGGTCAACAGCGAGTCATCCGCAAGTGTAAAGCAGCTATTGGACACAACAAACAGTTGCATTTATGCGCTTAAAGGAATGGATGTGAAGATAACGGATGCTGAACCGTTTATTGCTCGCATTGTAATCAGAAAACTAGACAATGATGGTCTCCGGTATTATGAACAAAATGTTAAGAAAGCAAAAGAAATTCAAAGTCTTGATGACGTTTTGAAATTTTTGGAGCAACAAGTTCAAGCCTTGGAAGCAGTTACGAAGCGCCAAGGATATAAGTACCAGAAAAAAGTGGGTGACAATACAAAAGTTTCCAACACACTTTACACGGCACAACAAGTGTGCCTTTACTGCAACATGAATGGCCATTTAACGAGTGTATGCAGAAAGTTTCTAACATTACCAATGCCTGACCGCAGAAGAATCGCTTATAAAAATAAATTATGCTTTACATGCATTAACCACAAATTTGATACGAAATGTTCAAATAAAACTAAATGCGGTATTTGCGGAAAAGGACACCATAGGCTGCTACATAAAGATGAGGAAAAAAACGAGGAACCAAAATCTAGTACATCAAAATCAATGATGATAAAAAAACCAAACACAACTACAACAACACTGCTGGCGACCTCACAGGTAAAAGTTCGTGCAGCAAGTGGAGAATTAATTATGCTAAGAGCACTAATTGATCAGGGATCACAAATTACAGCGCTTTCAGAAGAAGCTTCACAAATATTAGGACTTCCAAGAATTAAATGCAAAACTAACATACAAGGACTGGGAAGTACAATAGTGGCCACATCAAAGGCAATGGTGAAACTATTAATTCAACCACGCTTCTATAGTGACCAAGTTATAAGTACAGATGCGGTAGTTTTACCTTCAATTTCAGGACCACAACCTGATAAATCATTTAAAATTGATCTCAGTCAGTGGGACAACTACGTTCTAGCTGATCCAATGTACAATAAGTCAGATAGAGTTGATATCCTGATTGGAGCTGACGTATTTGGCGATATTCTTGAAGAAGGGGTTTGCAAAAAGAATGGCTTAGTGGCTCAATCTACAAAATTGGGTTGGATTTTAACAGGAGTCTATAGTAATAACAGCAATAATAGCAAATTATTGTCAGCCGTAACCAATCTGGAGAGGTTTTGGGAGCTTGAAGAGCTTCCAAATGCTGAAGAAAATTCTGAAGATAAACACTGCCTAGAAATATTCGAAAAAACTACAATGGTTAACCAAAATGGCAAAATTGTAGTAAAATTGCCAATTAGAGATGACATCAATTTGGGCCAATCCAGAAAACAAGCGTTAGCCAGGTTTCTATCATTAGAAAGAAGACTAGATCGAAACATAAAGCTAAAAAAGGACTACGTCGAATTTATGCAAGAATACTTAGAGCTGGGTCACATGACAGAGGTAAATAAGAGCCATAGTGGAAAGTACTACCTACCGCATCAACCGGTAATACGAGAAAACAGTCTAACAACAAAATTACGTGTAGTATTCGATGCGTCCGCTAAAACATCAAACGGCAATAGCTTAAACGATACAATGTTTACGGGACCGAAACTTCAAAAGGATATCTTTGACATCATCATAAAGTGGAGGTTGTGGAGATATGCAGTGACAGCGGATGTGAAAAAAATGTACCGTCAAGTTAAGATTGTAGAAGAAGATCAATTTTATCAACATGTGTTATGGAGAGAAAACAAAAATGATCCCATAAAGGAATACAAATTAAATACTGTTACGTATGGCACAGCGTCTGCACCATTTCTTGCTGTAAGATCACTGTTCTACATAGCTGATAGCTGTAAGGAAGAGGATATACTTGTTCACAACATAATGAAAGAAGACTTTTACATGGACGATTTGATGACTGGAGCAGATACAATTCAACAATGCAAAAGTATTCAGCGTAAAATTGAATATCAGCTAAAGAAATTCGGGTTTAATTTAAGGAAGTGGTTATCAAACGATAAACAAGTGATCGAAGATGGTAAAAGCATTCAGAAAAATGCAGTCATTGAAATTGAGGATGACAAATCAGTGAAGACACTGGGCCTTCAATGGGATCCAGTAAAGGATGAATTTATGTTTAATTTTATTCAAAAAGATAAAATAACAAAAAGGAAAGCACTTTCAGATGTTGCCAGAATCTTTGATCCATTAGGCTGGTTGTCATCAGTTACATTGGTAGCAAAGCTTTTTATACAGAAATTGTGGTTACAACAATCAACATGGGATGAAGTGTTTGTCTGCATGGTAACTAAAGCAATTCATTTAGAAGCTGTCAGCGATCTAACAACTGAAGCATTTTTAGCAGCCCTGAAAAGATTTTTTGCACGACGAGGCTTTTGTAGTCATATATATTCGGATAATGGCACTAATTTCGTTGGCGCAAATACAAAATTAGATGCAGAGTTCAAAAAAGCAATAAAAAGCAATGAATCCATTATACCAATTTTGGCAACACAAAAAATACAATGGCATTTCATTCCGCCCGCAGCCCCTCACTTTGGAGGGATTTGGGAAGCGGGTGTGAAATCTACAAAATATCAACCAAAAGAAAATAAGATGTTAAGAATGTTAGGGTTCCTGCTATTGCTGATTGTGATAATGAAGCAAGTAAAGACTGCGCCGTTAGAAGCCAATAAGCCATTTTCAATCAAGGAGATTTCTTCAAATACAGCATTATATCTGGACAACATAGGCCAAATAAATATGATCAATTCGAAATGGAGCTTTGTAATATATTTCACTCTTTCAACATACCAAAAAGAGATGGAACGTATACAGACGTTGATGAAAAAGGTTAAAAAGGAGTGTCCAAATCTTGGATATTACAATGAAGCATGTGAAATGGTAATTTCAACAATGGATAGAAGAATCAATATACTTAATGAACATAACGATCTTTTATTAACCAAATCCCGAGAGAAAAGAGCTCCCTTTGAATTTGTGGGGTCTTTGTATCACATGCTTTTTGGGATGATGGATGCTGATGACCGAGATAAAATGGAGGAGAATATGAGAAATGTGTTTGAAAATCAACAGGAATTGAACAACTTAATCCAAAAACAAACGTCCATTGTAGACTCAACTATAAATATACTGAAAAAGACTACAGACGATGTTAACGCGAACTTCAATAAAATGTATAACCAGCTGAAGCTGTTCAACGAAGAAGTTCTAAGTACTAGAAATACCGAGCGTTTGATAATATTATTCCAAGTTATGTCCACACAACTAAACCTAATGATTGATGACTGTAGCAGGATTCAATCCTCAATTATAAACTTATTGATAGATATTAATCACGGGCATGTGAATCTTGATTTATTGAAGCCGTCACAGCTCCATAAACAACTGTCAGAAATCAAGAAGATGTTGCCAAATAATTTAGTTCTTCCTGGAGAAGCTACGGGAACAGAGCTAAAAGAGGTCTACCATTCAATGACTTCTAAAGGGATCATAATGGAGTCACGGTTAGTAATTCAGTTGGAGATACCTTTATTATATGAGCACAGTTCTGAAGTTTACGAAATAATAAAGCTGCCAGTTGGTAATAAGAATCATACGATGATGCCAAGAATTGGAAATGAATTGATTGCATACAACTTTGCTTCCAACATGTACTTTTTGATGTCGCTAGCGCAATTGAACGCATGTGAGAAGAATTTACAAGGTCAGTTTAATTGTATTGGTAATATGCCATGGAAGCCAGCAACTGAACGCTCTTGTGAAGTGTCAGCCTTAAAACAATCCAGGCACGCTGATTGCGAATTCGAGGAAATTTCAACTACAAGCTTTTGGAAGCAAACATCCACTGAAAATCATTGGATATTCGCCGTGTTTACCAACTTTATGATTACAGTGGACTGTGGTCAGGGAAAGCGCAGCTGGACAACTTTACCTTTTAAAGGAATTCTGACGTTATCACCAGGATGTATTGCAACATATGAAGGAGTGACATTAACAGCTTCACAACGATTTACGTCACGTATGCAGTCACCTATCCAGACATCGTCATGGGGTCTAGAACTTCCGCAAGTAGAATCAAGGCTGGTGAAACCTTTAGACGTGACAATTATCAACAACACAAAGGAGATGAACTATTTAAAAAATGCTGTCGAAAAAATGAAGGCATCCCACGTTGAATTAAAAAGAATTCAACTCCATACTGTATCAGGACATGCATCTTTGATATTAATTATAATTGGTATTCTAATATTGTTTTGTATGTATATTAAATATCAGTGTTGCCGCAGTAATAATACTGTAGTTAAATTAGATTTCTCGGCTCCAGCTCCTCTGGAGGCCCGGCAGAATGTTCAGAATTGAACATGTTTATTATTAAAAGATAATATTTATTAGTTCTAAGAATAAAAGACAATAAAGGTCATTAGAGTAAGAGATAATTTAGTGGATATGGAATTTCCCATAAAAAGAAATTTCCATTAGTTGTAAGAATAAAAGATAAAAAAGGTCATTAGAGTAAGAGATAATTTAGTTTCCATATGTATGTAATTCTGTGTAATTGGTTATTTAAGCAAACACTAACACAGATAATGCAACCTTTTTATCACTAAAATACGCATGTGCCTTAACATGATCATAAAACACTTAACGAGTAATAAATTAAGGGTCGCTAGTGTGTGCATGTGTATAATCGTAGCTTATCAGTTCTAGTTAGGTTTAAGGTTTTCAATGTTAGTACTTAAGAATAATTTTGTAAATAAAATTTAGTATCTTACAAGTACTCAAGCGGGTAGTTATGCTCGTATGTTTTATTAATTAAACAGTTTCTTGCAACATTTTTTCACAACTGCGAAACAATAAAAGCTGCACTTATTTCACGTTCAATTTTAAGCAAAAGCAAAAAAGAATGAAATGAAATAAAAATTAAAATAACACAACCGGTAACAGTTTTGTATCCATATTTACTTTCTTTTTTATTAAATTTAAAAAAAAAAATTATTTTCAGTAAAATATATGTGGGCTTTGTTTGCATACGCAAAACAATGTTGCATACTTTGCAGGAATAAAAACGTCAAATTGTACAAACTCGCACATTGATACATGTCAAAATTTTAATTTGAAATAATTAATGTTGCTGAACAATTTTCATAAATTTGAACAAAGTACTAGGCTTACGCAAAACAATGTTGCATACTTTGCAGGAATAAAAACGTCAAATTGTACAAACTCGCACATTAATACATGTCCAAATTTTCATTTGAAATAATTAATGTTGCTGAACAATTTTCATAAATTTGAACAAAGTACTAGGCTTACGCAAAACAATGTTGCATACTTTGCAGGAATAAAAACGTCAAATTGTACAAACTCGCACATTAATACATGTCCAAATTTTCATTTGAAATAATTAATGTTGCTGAACAATTTTCATAAATTTGAACAAAGTACTAGCCCTTTCTAACATTTTAATGATATCAGCATTTAAATGTTGCTAGCATCATGTTTCTAAGCTTTATGTTTACAGTAATATTTTTATTAGATATGAATTTTTTGTAAACTGCCACATCTGTATTTCTAATGAGAAACTTTATAACACTTACTGGTCCAGGTTCTCCAGGTGGTGGGCGAATACCGGGACCTGGTGATGGACGTCCAGGTGGGGGTTTCTGCAAATAAAAAAAAAAATAAAAATATTTGTGATATATTTTTTTTAAATATTTTTTTACACATTTAGCTCTAGTTATAAAGGTGACCCATAATAGTTTCTAGCATGTATTGTGTGCTTCTTTAAGGTGACGATATTTATGTTAATGCCAATTTAATGCTGTCAAGTTGAGGTGCGGCCAAGAATGTATACGATGGCTTCTAGCGCAAGTGGGTAGAGAAACATGTTTAAAATCAAAATGTTTTTCTTTAAAGTTCAAGATGTATTTTCTGTTTTACTAGAAATTTCGTGCCATATAACAAAAAAAAAACCGTTTGGAAAATAAAAAAAAAACAAAAAAAAAATCCGAAGAACAAATGCAGACATTTGCAATAAAAACTTTACTACAGACACACTTAAAAAAGACTTGTTACCACTATTTGTAAAAATATTTTGCAAGTTTTGTATTAATTTCATTTTAACAAAAAACCATATCAAGGTAAATTGAGGCTTTTTTTTTAATAAAATGTGGTTACTTGATTTGTTTTTGGTAGATATTATTTTTTGCGTTTACTTTTTTATGCAACATTTACAACTTATGGTAATATTATTTAATTGTGGTTAATTTAAGATGAAATTGCAATGTTTTCTTCAGTTTAATTTATGCGATAAGCTCCCATAATAATTTTTCTTTGTAAATAAATTTGTATTTATAAATAAAACAAAACACACAATTATTTCATTATTAATTAAAACAAATACAAAACCCTTTTTTTGTACATACGTACATATAAACTTCTAAATTACATTTTGCTGACATAATTTCCCTTGAGAAAAATATTTAAAAAAAAATTAAATCAACAAAAATAAAATCACATGAAATGCACATTCATTTATTTGAAATCATACACATACACAAATTTAAAATCCCAGTAGGAAACTTGTTTAAATACAGGGTATTATATTGATTCCTTTTTTTTCTATATTTTTAATATTGCGGAGTGGCAATATCTGTTGCAAAAGGTTATAAGGGAAATAGGTTGAACTTTTTTTTATTTTGTAGTTGTTTTCGTACTTTTTAACACTTCTAAGTTTTACATTAATTACACATTGCATTATTGCAAACAAAGTGCTGAATTGACGTTTAGAAGTCATAAGCAACTGCTGAAATTAAGTATCATTTGTATTAGAGGTTCGTTATTGTGCTCCATTTTCTATTGGGTAGATTTGAAACATATCAACAAAATAAGTACATTTCATTAACAGATATCTGTACACACTCACACAAATAAAATAAAACTCATACATACATGCACACACACACTAACTCACTATTACCATAATACAAATGCATGTGCCGAAATTGTATAAAATTTTTTGTTAGAATACGCAGTAAAACTATTTTTTTGTCATACATATTCTGAATTTGTTAATGTTGAATGTTAATTTTGATGCTGCTGTTGCTTCATCTTTATTAAAACTGTTGCTGACTGTTACAGTTGCATGCTTTGGATGTAGTGTAGCAAACAGCAACTACTACTAGCACTTGAACATTGTCATTTGCCACATGCAACCGCATGTCAACTTAATAAATTTTTCATGTCATGCCACAATAATTTTAACTTCATATCATCACCACTGCTGCTGCAACAACTACCACTCACTTTATTGATTCTACACACAAACTCCTGCATAAACATTGAAAAATGTTTGTGTGTATGTGTTTAATATTATTTTTTGGCTTTTTGAAAAGTTCTTTTTGTTTTATTTGAAATTTATAATTTTTTCTTTGTACATATACATATTTTTATTTTGCTATTTTTTTTGTTTTTGTTTGGACTTGTTTTACAATTTAATTTTCTTTAACTGCAAAAAATGTTTAATGAAGTTGCATGCAACATAAAGTACAAATGACTTGCAACACCTAACAAACATTAAAGTATGCAAACACCTTCTTTTTTACGAGTGTAAATTTTTTTTCGTTGATATTTCATTGCTTTTTGTTTGTAATTTTAACGAATAAAAAGGCTGCGCCGAATCTTTGATACCCTCCACCGAGAGTAAGAATATGTCAGAAGGCTTTATATGGTATCTATGATAAATTATGCACCCCAGTATTAAAATTTGTTGCCGATTTAGTCGAATTAAGTTAAATTTCAAAAGTAGGGATTTCATATATGTATGACCTATGGTAAAATAGTGACCGATAATCATGTAATTTAGTGGCGTTATTTCTAGTCTTATAAAACTATGACACACCAAATCTAACTAGAATAGCGCTATTCGTTTCGGTTTTAGGGGTTCTAAAGCGTTTTTTTTCGAGAGTGTGCTTTATATGGGGCTTATCTATGGTAAATTGTGGGCCGATCTTCACAATCACGATTACTCGATTCCTAGTCAGATAAAATGAGTTTGTACAAAATCGGTTAAACAATCGGTTAAACCCGCGCCAATGTTTGTTTTTGTACAGCAATATAAATTTTTTATTGTGGTTGTTTCAGTTTTGGATTCATAACCCTTTTCCTTTATAAACGATTATGCTGAATTTCAATCTCAAACTGCTTAGGAGAACTAGGAAAAATGTTCCACTAAGATTTCCTTTTTCTGTTGGGTTGTTCGTAAGTGAGCTTGATTTCAACAGAAGAATTGACAAAAGGACTTGGCTACATTGACTTAGCATTATTCAAGGACGCAGAATGTATTTACTTAATGGGGTCTTAGTAATGGAGGGTACAAAACGCCCTGCTAAAGATTTTGAAATATTGCTAATGTCTAAATTCAATTCTCCCTGGCTAAACAAGATGAAAAAAAGCCTAAATTGGCAATATTGCACCCGTAATAAGACCTTTAAGCTGATTGCACCCATTGGTTCCGAAAAAAAAAAATAATTTTTGTAGTTTAAAAATCTTTCCTCGGAAAAAAATTTTGTTCGGAACTAATGGGTGAATTCAGTCTTAGAAAAAGTTAAAACAATAATTTAATGGAATAATTTAATGGTTAGGTAAAATGGGCACACAAGGAACGCTTACATGGGTCCCTATAGCGTCCCCTTTGTAGTACCCTGAGCCAGTGACCAGAGTAAGCCAGTGCTCACCCGATTATTCTTCAGACATCACCGCAGCCACAAACCATTTCGATTCCCATGGGTTCCAATCAACTAGTGACCCATAATGACGGATGTCACCATTCTAATCTGGACCCTACCAAGCCCAATGAGCAAGTGGGTTTTCCCCGCGGCATATCCAGGCCACATTGTCCTGGCCATCAAGCAGATTTTCTTACCCTGCCATCTCCCTGAGCCAACATGTACATGACTCACGTTTGATGAGAATTATACGGCGAGCCTTCAAAATGCCGATAAGACCGTCAATGAACATGCCGTCGTCCGAGGGACTGTCTTGTTTGGCAAGGCCGTCTGTAGTTTGGTTTCCCTGGCACTCACTGTGCACTGGTACCCATGCCAGCGTCATCGGCCATTCCATAGTTAACTTTGTTCTTTGCTATCCATTAAAATGCATAAATCTCGCGATATACGATAATACTTTTTCCAATTCGCCGCTCGCTTTATGACGAAGATTTCCGCCTGAAAGAGATTGATGTCATCCGGCAGTCTAAAAGGGACCTTTAAGCCCAGTTCCTTACTGTCCCTCTAGGAACCATCTGTCAACTGTTTAGTAATTAGGTCAACTGGAAACCAGTTCTGTATAATGAACAGCGCCTTCGCCAGTGTTGACCGAAGTGATCCTGTGGTTATCAACGCTTTCACCCCATAGACTTTAACAGGCAGCCTGCAGTACCGTCCCCTAACCATGGCTTAGTTTAGAGAATTTTAAAATTTTGCTACATTGCAGAATTTTCTACAGAAGTAAAACTTTTGACACATGATTTTATATATAAGATAAGATTAAACGAACGGAATTAAAAAACCATTATGCACTTTTTAAAATCGATTTATTTGTGTTATAATTTTACCTAACTCTTGTAAAAAATGCCGTTCACAGAAAAAATTATAAGTGGTTTTTTATCCATTAAAAAAATTATTTAAAAAGTATTTAAACTTAATTAATGTGATAATTAAAACAATTATTTTTTTTGTTGAACGAAAATTAATGATATAATTTTGATTTAATTAGCATTTCAGTTGTTTTGAAATAAATTTTGAATTAAAATAATAATCAAATAACAAAAAATAATTTCGTTTAAAATAAAATACTTTAAACTTGTGAAATCGTTATTGGAAATTGTCAAATCAATCAACACATTGTTTGAAACGGCAAAGTTTTTTTTAATAATTTTTTTAATTAAAATTAAAAATATCATTTATTGAAAAAAAATATTCAATATATTAAATTTTTACAATTTTTAGTAATCAATATAATCATTTTGGTAATAGATGCAAAATTAACAAATGGGTTGCTTGATTCCATGAATTAAGTATAAAATTGGTGATTAGAGACAATTTTTAATTTTTTCTTTGTTGAAGTGAAGAAATTTAGCACTAAAAAAGGATTTAAGAGAACATTAATTCTCACATTTTAATTTTTCATATAAAATTTAGTATATTTTTTTCTCATGATATTACGGCGATAGACGTTATCTTTTGTTAGCCTTCTTATTTCTGTTAAACCAAACTGTGGAGTTATTTAACTCACAACTTCTAATTACAAATAGCCTTTAGAAAACTTCGTGTAGAAGTCATATTATTTGTAAAAGTGGGTGACCACTCTTTAAAAAATTTATTACAGTTTAATGCTGATCTCTAACGAAACTTTAAAACTTCCTACATTTTTTTATTATTACCCCTAATTTGTTTTTTAAATGTTGCTTGTTTTTCATTGTTGGAAATTTAATGTTTCTTCTGCTTTAAAAAATTTTTCAAAGTGAATTCAAAATCAGTTGCCAACCCACCTTTCTGACGCCCTCCATTTTTTTTCTTTTGGCTTGTATTTACAGAGTGAGTTTTTGCTTATGTAAAGCAATGTGCAAATACCGTTACAAATTCACTTTTGTTCCACTAACCTATAGTACGAGTCACTAGTGTGTAGTAGTAGGTATTCGCGTACATTTTTTTTAATAAGTATATAAACTAAATAATTTTTTATGTTTTAGCTGTTTTATATTGTACATTTGCTTATAAACTTCAAACTAAACATACACCCAACAAACAGCATTCACGGCAACTTCATTACGATGTTTAACATCAACATTTTTTTACTTCATTATCATCATTCTGTCATTAATGTTGAGCAGCTGAATTGCACAAAAAAAAGAGGTAAAACGAAAAAGTGAAACAGCAGAAGTCACTGTACAATTCACGTGTTTTATAGGTTACTTGAGTTGAATGCATGTGTTTGAGCTGTTTTCTTTATTATTATTTTGTATTCTGTTTTTGCAGTTTGTAGGTACTTTGTTTTGCTTTTTGTTGCTGTTTTACGTTGTTGTTGTTGTTTTATTTAATATTATTGTTGTTGTTGCTGTTATATGTTTGTTTTTAATATTAAGAAAAAAGTATAGGTTAACAGTTGTGTTGCAGTAGGACAAAGTAGTTGCCATTTTTCTCTTTGTTGGCGGAAACATTCTTGCCAAAATTGTGTTTTATGGTTAAATAAAAATCGTAAAATAATTGTTGTTGAATTGTTTTCAAACAATATGATTGTATGCTTTTTCGCTGTACTGCTACGAATTGATTTATAAGCTTCATTTTGAAAACAGTATTGAACAGTTGATTTGTTGCTAGAAATGTTTGGTTTATTTTTTTAGAAATGTAGAAATTTTTAATAATCATAAAAATCATGTCTAGTTAATTTTTCTGAAAAAATTGAGTTTGTTGTTTAGATTAATAATGACTGAGTATTAACATTTTAATTTGGTTTCTTGCCTCTAAAGTTTTCAAATAATTTTCACTTTCAAAATGATCGTCAGCTTCATTTATTTATTTTAAAAAATATGCAGTAATTTATAATTTTTATACTTACAAATGGCTTATTTGGTTCTGAATAATCATAACCATTTTTTGTGGGAGGTAAATATTGATTTGATCCAGGGGCAATTTGGGCACATACACAGGCTAAGCCCAACAATGATATACTCTGTAAATAAATTTAAATAAATCATTATTTTTCAGTTATTATAATAATAATTTAATATGTTGTGCTGGTGTAAAATTACGTTTAAATTCGCATTAATGTTTATTAGCGCACTTTTCTTATGAAATAAACGCCATTAAAAGCGACGTTTTTTTTTTAAATAACATCATAAGTTATTTAAAAAAAGCAATTAATGGTTAATTAACCTTCAACCATTTCCGTTAATATATAAATAAAATAAATAAATATTTAATAAGAAAGTTGCAAATATGTTAAACAATTTTATATGTATTTTAATTTATACAAACTGATTCAAGTTTAATGTTTAAATATCTATATTTAAATACTATTGAAATCTTCTTTACTTTTATGATATGAGCGAGAAATATTAAATAAATAAAATGTAATTAAACTTCAATACATTAGGGTGGTTCGGGAAAAAGTGTGCGAAAAACTGGCGTCTGTAACTCTAGACATTTGTCCTTGCCATCGGTGAATTACTTCATTGAATACAATTGTATCTTAGATTGTACAGAAAATTTTGAATACATATATCTTGGAATTATTATAATAATCACCATAATAATCGTTCGCAATGGAACGTCAGCTTTACGTAAGAGTTTCTATTTTTATATAAGCTTAGTATGGAAAACTTATAGTTTGTTCTTAGCAATTAAGATGCTACAAACACTAAAAGCCTCGTTACTCTTATGTTAACGTATAAGTTGTTTCGTTTTCCTTACTAAGCTTATAAGTAAAATAGAAACTCTTGTAAAAGTTGACGTTTAGTTGCGGATGAACCTGTTAAGTTTTATATTTTACCCTGTTTTTATGAATAAGCTGTTTAAACATTTCAAGTTTGTTTATGTTTATTCAAGGAGCGAACATTCTATCAACGTACGAACACAAATTTTTTTTGTACAACACGCGAAGCTAAAATTTATGAAAAGTTTTTTTTTTAAGTCAACGTTATAAATTTTGATAAGTTTCGGTTTAATTTTAAGCATATTTCAATAACTGTTAACCATAAAAGTCGATTGCAACGTTTACGCATCCGCAACATTTACATATGAGAGGCTTAAAACACAAGGGGTTAAAGTGACTTTTATTAAATAATGAAAAAAGCGGTTTAAGTTAAATTGCAATAAGAAGTTTAACCCATTTACGCCCGCTGTGCCAATTTGGGAACACTTCATTATTTCCGGCTTATGACAAAGTTTTTGACATTATTCAATATATATTTACCTTATTGATAAACTAAAATTTCAGAAATTTCTATAACATCAAAAAAATTTTTTTTTTAAAGTGACCGTAGTGCCAATTTGAGTACACCTCGTTAATAAAAAAAAAAATTTTTTTTGTTTTTTGTTTATATTTAATGAATTAAATAATAAAATAAACAATATTTTATTTTTTGTCCGGTAGTTTTTGTTTGGGCTTAAATGGGTAAGATGCTATCTGGAATATTATTTTTTAATAAATAGAGATCCGGAGATATTTTTTAATCCCACATTCAGCTTTTGTGCTCTGGACTTCTCTGAACTTCACCTATTAATTTCATATGTAAACTAAATTTGAAAAAAGGGCATGTAAACCCTTTGTGCTTAAAGCCACTCATATAAGTAACGATGCCTTAAGAGTTTAGTTTCACTTGATATTTGGTATCATCCTATTGCAAGCAACTTATATGTAAAGCTACATATGTTCACACCTATAAAATATTTGACGTCCTACACGTAACCACTAGTTTTATTAAAAAAATGTTTACTTAATTACTTTATACAATTTATGTTCTTACAAATAAAATTAAGTAAATCAATAAAAATTGTAATAAATAAGATACAGTTTGACCAACTTACTGGTCACGCTTGCTTTTTTTTATTCCTCGTCAAATATTTGTTAGGCCTGAACATACGTTAATTCATTGGTACAAATATGAGTTCATGATTACATGTACTGTATGGATAGTATGTAAAAATGTAAATATATTACATATTATTACAATAAACAGCTGTCTGTTTTTGTTGCTGATTTCAATACGATAAAATACACAGACATATAACATTATCTGTTACATTAACATACTCGTGTGTAGGGTTTGCAAGTCCATTGTAATTGTAATCATGCGATTACGATAAAAAGTTTCAAATAATATTGGTACCTTTTTTTAACGTATACACTCTAGCTATATATAGATTTTCAATTAAAAGCCAATCGAACTATATGTTTATAAATAATAATAAATAAATTTTGTAAGTTTTTAATTAAAACTAACATTTAAATTAAACACTTTATTATAATTTTAAATTTAAATGTAGAACATTAAAAATGCTTTGACTCGACAATTGCAATGAACAGAATATATTTTTTATATATGGGGGAGTTTATTTGATCAATCTTTTGAAAAAAGGTGTTTTTGTTTTTTTAAAAAATTTTTTATATTTTTAGTTTGACTTTTTTTTATCCGGAATGTTTTTTTTTTTTTTGCTCTACCTTTAACTACCTTTAAGGTAGTTTTGGTCGCTTTTTGGGATGCGAGTGGCTTATGTATAAAAAAAATTAATTTCTATCTCAAGACAAGGGTTTTTAAATTTGTAGCATATGCAGCACTATTTTGAAATTTTTTCCTAAAAGACCAGAACTAACTTAAAGGAAAAGACAAGCTTTCTTTTGAGCAAAAAAAAAAAAAAAAAAACGTTTTAAATTTAAAAATTTTTTTTAAAAAAATAAATAAAAATTTTCAAAAGATTGATCAAATAGCTATCTAAGCTGCTTGGATAAATTTTGCTAACACCAATATGTAATAAGTTACATGAATGAGAAAGAACACGGCAGGCGACCAAAACTACCTTAAAGGAGAAGACATAAGGCCTAACCATAATATGCATAGCATTGCTTAACCTACTGTCAAAAATTAACAAAAAGTCTCTCAAATGTATTTAAAAAAAAACAAAAACAAAATAAAAAAAACATTTGATTCCCTACGGAATGTGCGATTAGATTCGCAACTTGCTTAAGCAAATGACAGTTTCATTAAACTTAGCAGAAAGTTTCCTTAAGTTCAATATGGTTTGCCTCATATAATTAACATGTATTCGAACATTTGCTTAAGCCAACCTGAGCACATTATAGTTGGGCCTATAAGCTTTCTTTTGAGCAAAAAAAAAAAAAAAAATTATTCCGGATAAAAAAAAAATATAAAAAAAAATTTTAAAATTTTTTTAACATTTTTTTAAAGATTGATCAAATAGCTATCGAAGCTACTTCGGACAAATTTTGCTTACACCAATAGGTAATAAGTTACATGGATGAGAAAGAACACCTGTAAGGCCAAAATGTCAAACTTTGACATCCTCTAACTCAGAAACTTTTGACCGATCTTGTTGAAAATGTGTGTCTAAACTACTATTAAATAAGACTAACCTTGGTGCAAATTTCATCCAAATCGGAAGACATCGACTTTAAAATTGGGCCATGAAATTGGACATGCAATCCCCCATACATATATTTTTTATTTACGAAAATTTGCGATTAAGGGCAAACCCTACTTGTTGTATACATATGTAATTTATTTTTAATTTTTTCTTGACTCTTCTGTATTTCATCACTTTCTCATACACACTCTTAGAAATATAATTAAAATTATATATTTAATTTGTGGTTATTTATTATTTTCCATCATTAAGCAACTACATATTTGCATATACACATATTTTGGATTGTATCTAATTTATGTTTCTTTAAAAAGCTAGGCAAGATCATCGAAAAGAATGTAAATTTATTCGGATATGTTTAATAATATACATCTCTTTTTTATATGATAATTTGGGCAAAGGCAATAATTTTAATTGAAGTTTAGTTTTTACGACGACTTTAAGCAATAAAATTGGTAGTTGTAGAATTTGTTTGCCATAGTTTCTTAAACGCGGGGTTTCTTTTATGAGATGTTGATATATCCGTTATCTACTGTATAAATATTGGCTTATAATTTTTAAATCCCATATAAAATCCACTGCTGAACTATTATCATGGTTTGCTTATCCTCAAAAAATATTTGTTAAAATTTTTCTTAGAAAACGTTATCGTTAAAAAATTTATTGAAAGCCAGCCATTGAACTATCTCTAGGTAACAGATGCAGAGTTTAAATTAATATATTCTGTTTAGCGTAGGGTGTAAAAAAAATTATTTACGTACCACTCACTGTACATCATTAAATTATTGATTGATGAGCTCAGCAATGTGTGTATTTTACATGATGTTGTCAATTATAACACACAGGCATATACATCTCTATGCAGACATGTTTATAAAAAATGTAAGTGTGTAAATATTTTTATACACTTGTCAACGTTTAATGTAAATGTTTAAGTAACAGAGTCAAACAGCCACTCACTTATTTAATGCAAAAATCATTTTAAGTTGTTTTTTTTTTTGAGTTTTGATTATGTTTTAAATGTAGAACACCTTTTGTATAGACTAAATTGCCTTTAAATCTATTATAATTTATAACATTTATTTTTTCGCGTTTATTTTTTGCTTGTAAATTAAACGCTTTTTTACTCTAAAGTACGTTTCATTTAATTTAATTGCCATTTTAAATGCCCTTTTAAAAATTTGCTAACAAGAAATAAAAAAAGAGTTAAACAAACCAAAAAAAAGTATATACTATAGTTCTAACTAAAAACGCTTGCACCTGCAAAAAGTTGTTTTATTTTTTAAACTTTTTGTTGCTGTGTCTTAGTCTTTAATATTTGTTGCTATAGTTGTTGGTATTGTAAACGTTGTTAGTTTTAGTTTTATTTCATTTTTATTGTATTTTATTTTTAATGTCAATTGTGATTTTTATCACATTTAAATGGTTTGTTTGTTTTTTGTTTTTTGCATTTTTCTGGCAATATTTTTCATTCATTTCACCTAAATGTTGTAATTTTTCTGCAGGACATTTAGTGATTTTATTATATAAATTATTTCAAGAATTTGAAAAAAAATTCAAATTTTAATTGAAAACAATTAAAATGTTTTGTGAAAAGAGAGAAATGTTTTCTAAGCGTTACGGGACGTTTGAGCAAATTGGGTTTAGTTATAATCTAAATATTAAATAAAGTTAAATATCTTTATTTAAATATTGTAACAAAAGGGCTTAAAGAGACTCTAAAGTTTCTTAAAAATACCGACAATTATCTCCGAATTCTGTACTGTGACTTAAAAGTTTTAAGGGGGGTCTAGAAATATTTGAGTGCAATAAGTTTTTGCGATCTAAGTCAGTATATTGAAAAAAGTTTTGTAAGCTTAACTTTATTTCTGAAATAAAAATGGTTCATTATTTTAAAATAAAGTACAAAGGGTTGATAGAAATGAAGTACTAAGTTGCTTCTTGAAAAAATCGGTGGCAAAGCAATTAACCCATTTACGCCCGCTGTGCCAATTTGGGAACACTTCATTATTTCCGGCTTATGACAAAGTTTTTGACATTATTCAATATATGTTTACCTTATTGATAAACTAAAATTTCAGAAATTTCTATAACATCAAAAAAATTTTTTTTTATTTAATTTTTTTTTTTAAAGTGACCGTAGTGCCAATTTGGGTACACCTCTTTTATTAAAAAAAAATTTTTGTTTTTTGTTTATATGTAATGAATTAAATAATAAAATAAACAATATTTTATTTTTTGTTTGGGCTTAAATGGGTTAAAGGGGAAAAACGAGTGGGGCAAATTGACAACATCTACTAAGCTGGAAATATGGAAGCAGCTCTCTTCTGCTAATTCCACCAAACGGGCTATCTGCTCTTGTGGATCCCATACAGTAAGACAAGATATTTTTATTGAATGCCCATATATCGCAGTAGTTGTCAGCGCAGTAAATTCAGCGCATATAAAAATTAGTAAATGCCTTTACAAACTGAATTTTTTGTTGTAACCGTAATTTGGATTTGCAGTCAATAGATAGTTTTGTGACATCATCTTGTGGTCTGCGTTAAGCATTACCAATCCATCGCCATTTACGCCTTTTAATTTCGATAGCGATTGGCGGTTGTTTGGTTAAAGCCTAAAGTTGCTTATAACTTTTAATAAACAGCGGTTGGTGAATACTTGCAGAGTCGAAGGTATTAAGAGATACCAGTTCTTTTGACGCGGAACTTTTTTAAATTAAAATTTTTTTTAAAAAAAAGTTTGGTTCTTAAATCTTTCGATTTTGCCAAAAAAAAAATTAGATAAATAATATTGAAGATGTTCAAATTATAGAGTAATATTCAGAGCAATTAAAATTCAAGATTTCTTTCTATAAAAAGTTTGTTGCCTAAATCTTTTGTTTCCATGAATACAATGATCGCAATAGAACAATTTGTGGCTTAAGTCTTATTAGTTTATTTAATATAAAGGAGGCGATTAAAGGCAAACAATAATGCTGCAATTTAAAAACAAATTGTTTTTAGACATCTTAAGCTCAAAGTGGTTCATGCTTGCTTAACTATTCACCGTAAAGATGATGAATAATTTGAACTGTCCATGTAAAATGTGAGAAAATCTTGCAGGATTTTTAAGTTAACTTCAGCAGATTTTTTTCTTTTATTTAAATTCTTTTAAAATGAAATTCCTTGAAACACAAAAAATTGGGTGCATCAGAAATTGATCTAGGAGTGTCGAAAACTTATTTTGCAAATACTACTACAACGAAACGCCCAAACATTTTTTTTCTTAGCAAAATGCTAGGGATAAAGATAATAATCATAATAGATCTAGTACAAATTACAATATAAAACGTATCTAAAACAAGCAAAATCAGTACGTTAGAAAACTATCCATTGCCCTTAAGTGTTCAACAACCTTAAAAGCAGTTGCTACTTTTTGTGTAGGGGGTCAAATATAAGCAGCAATAATCAATATATCGAGCCCTTACTGCAAAATAAGCTTAAGCGACATAATTTTCAAGTTTCGTTTTTTCATAAATGATTTTATTGGCAACACTTCCATCATCTACTAAATGGTCACATTAGGAACCGTTAGCATCTTATAGCAAAAACAATTTTAGCTTAAGCGCCAAACTTCATGCAAAATTTTAATAAAATATTATAAAAAAATCGCACTCCTTGTTCAATAGTGACTCAACTCAAAAAACTTAATTTTTCACAAATCAAAAAAGTACGGTTTTTGACCTAAAAAAAAATATTTAACAACAAATTTTTGGACAATTTAGTAGAAAATCCATACAGGTTATAATCTAATAAGTTTTTTTTTAAATATTTATATCGGGTGACCATGTTTGATTTTAGTTTTCAAGTATTTTAGTATATAAAGTTACTTTTTTACTTTAGTAATTGCTCTTTATTATTTTATCGCATCTTAAACATATATACGAAGAAGATAACTATAAGAATAATTTTTAATTAAGTTTTTGTTAATGTTTGTGTTTTTTAAGTAAATTTTTTTTTATATGGTCACACTATTTCTCTCTCTTTGCACAAACAGCAAAGAACTTTTTCAATTAATAAAGCTGTTAGTTATTCGTCATTATTGTGTTTCATACGACGAACTTACTGAGCGAATTTTTACTAAAAAATTCATCGTGTAGGGCGAAATTCGTCGTTCGTCCCAGTTGTGTTCCTAGCATTACTTGTAACAATATCAAAGCTTAAAAAAAAAAAAAAAAAAAAAAAAAAAAAAACAACAACAATAAACAGTGAGTTTATCTTTTCTTACAGTCCCGACTACAATTGGTTGATTTTTTGTCCACTCTAAATGTAGTTGTAAGTGGGTAAAAAAAAACAAATTACTTTATTTTATTTTGCCAGTTCAGTTTTATTTACACTGCCACATGCATCCCATCAACAATAAATATCAGTTTATCAAAAGTGCGAAATGGGAATTTAGCACATTTAAACGAAACCTTGTTAATTAATTTTTTCAATCCCAAGAAAAACTTTGATGATACAAGTCTAATTAATAGTTATAAGCTCCAATAAAGATTTATTTTATCAAAAGTGTCACAATTCGAACTAAGATTATTTAGCACTTAGCAGTAAGGATCTACTATCATTATATTTTCTGACACAACAAAAAATAAGTCGATTTTATGAATTGCAACTTTATACCATTTGAAAAATAAAGAAAGACATAACTGTTTTTAGCAATAGTTAACAACAACAAAATACACTGATATTTTTTATAGATAAACAAGTGTATTGTGCATAGTTTAGGTATATAAACATAAAAGATTTAAATTTAGAGTTGAGTCTCTTTTGAACTAGAAGGTTGATAGAAATTTAAGAATATAAAATAAAAACTAACGAAAATTATTTGTAACTTTTTGTCCAAGGTTTTTTAATCCAACCTGCGATTATTGGTGAAAAGGAACTTTAAGCAAATGATTTTTATATCATTGTAAAGGCTTAATGTTAGCCTTTCATTTGTTATATAAATTTTTAAAATAAACTAAATTTTATAATTTGTTTTCACACGAAATATTCCTCATAAATATTTTACTAACAAACAGAAAATTTTAACAAACTCTCCATTAAATATTCATAAAATTCTAAAGTTGAACAATAACTCATCATTTTAATTTTTTTTTAAACAGCTTTCAACACTTCATAAAAACATTCATACACGCATGCACTTGCTGCCAAAAGCAACAAATTTGTCGCCGCAGGAGGCAAATGCATAAAAATTTCAAATTTTAAAGTCGAATAAAAATATCTAATAAAACATTAATGTTTGTTAATCTGACAAAAAAAAAAAAAAAAAAAATATATGGATATCAACAAATTTAAATAACAGAGATAAGAATTTGGTATTTGCCATGTTTTAGTGAGCAAATCATTAATTATAAATTCGTCTACCGGTTGGAAGAAAAAAATATATTTATGAACGATTATGTTTGAATGGATAAAGCAATAAATTTCATTCGTTCAATTGAAATACAAAACATGTTTATTAACTATTGTTTTCTATATCTCTAATGTTAATCCATAAGATAATATTTAAAAAAAATGCCTTGTGTAATGTTTTGTTTTTATCTAAAAAAAAACAGACGTTTTGTTAATTGATAATCAATTGTATGTTGTTGTCATTTTTTGTTTTTTTAAGCAAAAAAAGAAAAAAAAATTATAATATATGCTTTGTTTAATTGACATTTGCCATGAGGAATACTTTGTTGTACTTTTAGTGTAAAAAAAAAATAATTATTTCCGTTTTTTAGGTGTTCATTGATTTGAAGTTTTGTTTTTATTAAGGATGATATGCTAATTAAATGTTTCGTTGAGTTAGACAATTGTTTAAAAAAAAAAAAAAAAAAAAAAAAAATAAATTAAACAATTAATTTTAATTATACTGATTGAAAATATGACAATGATTGCTGTCTGGTGGCTAAAAATAGAGGAGGGTCTAAACACAAACCCATAAATACACATCTTTTCTTCAAATTAATTAAGATTTTTTTTTTTTTTATTAAAACGATTCTCATACAGATATAAAATCACTAGACAATTTGCTTATACGTTTTATGGCTTATTAAAATAATCATAAATCACACTAATTCAATCACTCATGTTGAAGTTTTATCGTTAAAGCTATAAACTTATTAAGTTCAAGCAAAAACAATTAAAACTCTTCATAAATAGAGGAAAATAAAACATTTTTAAATTTCATTCACAATAGTGTGGGTAACAATCATTTTTTGTTTCTCTCTAAAAAAAAACGATTGTTAACAGCAGCTTTGAAAACTTTAGGAAAAAATCTACAAAAACGACTACAAAAAAAAACTAAAAAAAAATCGAAAAAAAAGATCGATAAAATATCGTTGAAATTACAGTAGTTTATGCTAAAAA
Organism: Pollenia griseotomentosa; assembly: GCA_963931875.1. Classification (NCBI taxonomy): domain Eukaryota; kingdom Metazoa; phylum Arthropoda; class Insecta; order Diptera; family Polleniidae; genus Pollenia; species Pollenia griseotomentosa. Next base: position 120,866,064 of record OZ007564.1, on the reverse strand, counting down.
GCAAAGCAAAAAAAAAAAAAAACAACTTAAATGAAAAAACAAAAACAATACAACCAACATAATAAAGATCTTTATCATTTGCAAAATGTTAAAATAATAAAAATATATTTTTTCTCGGTTTTCGCTTAACAATTCATCTATAAATGTATTATTTAAATGTGCCTATTTACTATTTGTTATAAAGCTTTATTTCAGTTTTGAATGTTACTTTTAAATTTTTTCTTTTTCGATCAACTCCATAAAAAATTCTAATAAATCTTAAAATCATCTGAATGAATTCAAATGTTTGTTGTTAAATGTTTCTGGCATTTGGAAATTTTTTTTTTGAAGATTTTATTTTGAATTTTAATTAAATATCATGGGGTCTATTTAAAAAGTAATACTTTTATGGTTTACAGTAGCCAATTACTATAGATGGATTGATTAAAATGACAGTGATATGGTATGTATCATATCAAAATCATCGCTTGATATTTGAATGAAAGACAGGTTGACTTGAGTATGTCCTTGTATGAAAAATCTTTATTATTATATAATTGATATTTTAAACACAATGTTTTTTGAATATAATTTAAAAAAATATTTTCTTATAAAGTTTGTTGCTTAAGTTTTTTGTTTTTAAAAACTCGGAGAAGCCATAGGGAAATGACTAGAGAAGAAGCACTCTGAAAACAAAAAAAAAAAAAAAATATATTTCCCTTAAAATTTCGAACTTGTGAAGTTACAATAAAAAACTAAATATATTTTTTACAAACACAATCATAAAGTTAGGTTTTTTTGTTGACTGCTGAAACAGGCCTTTTTTCTATCGCTTTCTGTTCTAGTTCTTTTCTATGGAAGAATCCTTTTATGCTAGGATAATTGCATCACTAAGTGCATTAGGGCTCTACTGTATCTTGTTTGAGTATTAAGAATTATTAAGAAACCAGTGGCATTTTATACAATTTCAAATTAAAGTAAGTTCTACCCTCTACGAGCTAAAAACATAAAACCTGCATTTAGAAAATTTATATAATAAATGTTACTCACCATGAGAAATAAATTCCCATATTCAATTTGTTTTAATAATTAAGCTAAATACATAAAATTTACAATAAGCACTATCCAGTTATAAGATATAAAGAATGCTGACGAAGGCCGTAGCGGGCAAGAAAATGCAATACATTTTGCTGGTATCTAATGGTTGTATAGATTTTCTGTACAATTTACTTCATTACTAGCCAAAGGATAGCTAAAGTAAGCCTTGTAACAGAAATATACAAACAACAATTCTGATGGTGCATAGAAAATATTCCTGGAAAATATTGACGGAATAAGACTATTATAGTATGAAAGCTTTTTAAATTTGACTCGGAGCACATATTCGATAATAATATGAAAATTTGGGACTCAAAATGAAAAATAAATTCCCAGATTCTATTTTTATTATTTTATTAAAGACCAATATTTTAATCAAAACTAGGCTGTTCCGTCAAACCCAACCTTAAGGCTGGGTATTCGCAACCACATTGAACTTAAAGAAACGTTTTGTTAATTTTTGTGAATCTGTTATTTGCTTAAGCAAAGTCCATAACTAATCGCACTTTCCGTACGGAATAAAATATTTTTTGATATTGTTTTTAATATTCATTTGACAGGATATTTGTTAAATTTTGACAGAAGCTTAAGCAAGCTTTTGCATTATTGTTGGGCCTTTATTCTTTTAACAATGCAACCATACTTTCATTAAATTTTATATATTTTTGTAAACAGAACATTAAGACGAAAGAAATAAAAAATAAATAAAAACTTGAAGTTACTGCCGTCAATTTATTTATGGGGCTTGTTAGTTTGAGAGCGGTTTTGCCTGAAATTGAAGAAATATTCTGTCTCAAGACGAAAGAGTGTATTGAAAATAAAAATTGTATTCTCTTAAATTTGCTAGTGGTGTACCATGTATGCAGATTTCTCTGTTTTAAAAGGCACACCACCATTGGTATACCCATCGATTTATAATCAGTTTATGAATCGATTTTATATGTCCGTCCATCCACCTGGTTGCCTGTCTATGTAAGCCTTGTGCGCAAAGTACACGTCAGTAAGAATAGGTCCATAATTTCATTTAGAACCCGTGCAAACTTTTTTTCTAAGAAGAGTGTTTGTGTCTTTTTAATGGCTACTATTTCATCCCATATAAACGCCCTCCCCAAAATCACTTTAAGACCAAAAAATCTTATATAGATTTAGATATCCCAATAATATACGGCACAAAGAATTTTGCTTTTTATACTGCGTTGTAGGATGTCATATCGTCACATTTGCTCGACTGACCTCCTTACTTGTTTAAGATTTTTAGTGTTGAAAAGCTTTTTCGTCAATAATAAGTTGTTTAATACCCAGTCAAAACTTTGCTTCCTTTTTCAAGTGAATATCTTTTTTCACTCGTCATTTAGTAGCTTTCTTTGCTACTATTTGCGTTACGTAGCAGCTACTAGATAATTACTTCTTGTAATGTATTAAATGTATAAATAATTGTTGTAAAAAATTTCCATTTTCGGGACTTTAAGTCTTTAATGAGCTAAACTTTCTATTACTTTACTAATCATATTGATGGAAGAATAATTATGCACAATCACTTTAAGTGGTATCTAATATAAACCACCGAAATTGATGTTGCGCACACACTTTAACGACGAATCACATAGAGTCCTTTGTACTTTCGTCGGTTGGGCAACTTATAACTAAAGCGTATGTTAAGTTATTGAAAGTTGTCAGTTTGTTTTTTCAAAAAAAAAAAAAACTTTTTTGATTTGTTTAAATTTAATTTTTTTTTGTTTGGTATCAGCAAAAATAAAAAAAAAATAAATAAACTAAAATTAAATTAAATAAATAAAATTGTTTTGGTCTTGATTAAATATCAGCCATTAAAGTATTTATTGCGTGCCCTTCTCTATTGATACGTTAGTGTCTGTTGAAAAAGCGACTGATACATCGTAGAAAGGATTCTATGTGACTTGACCTTTACAAAAATATTTCGGAACAATAAATATTTTTATAACCATTTTCGCCAAAAAATTTTTCTATGAATTTTTTTTATAAAAATAATTTTAAATAAAATTTATTTGGGAAACAGATTTTGAAGGAAGTTTTTCGTGCAACAAATTGTCAACAATTAGTTTGTTGTTGTGTATTTTAGTGACTCGTTATTTCTGAAGATGACCTCCAAAGGATGTCGAAATATTGAAAAATAAAGAATTTAAAAAATAAAAACAGACCTTAAGCTTGAACACATTATTTATTTTATGAATTATAATAAAAAAGTTAGAATAACTAAAAAATTTTAAAAACATTTTAACGTAAGTATTGTAAACAATTTTTGTAAACCCAATTTTCGGCACTACGAGCTAAGTCCCAAATATAATTTCTCAATTTGTTATACATAGAATGACAACAACGGCTTTTAGCGACTTTTTAATTTTTTTATAAAGTAATTCAAATTTTTTGATGTTTCATAATGAAATAATTCCATTCGAGATCCCCAGCTCAGCCAAGAATAAAAATTATCAACAAATTTTAATAAATTTCATTTTGTAAAATTCCTTCCTTCAGAAAAAATAATTAAATGAAAATTAAATTTTATGAACTTAAGCCTAATTAAAATATCAAAAACTTCAATTAAAACCAACAGCTCGAAAATTTGTTTTTAAATATTGTGGTGTAGGGTATCATATGGTCGGTCTTAACCAAATATACTTAAAAAAAAAAATGAAATAAGTTCAATAATGTATAATGAAAATAAAAAAACCAAAAGTTATTTTAATTTAAAAGAATAAAATTTTAATTTAAAAGATTTTGTTATTCGTGATTAATTCCCAGTTTTTATTCTTGATAAAAACACTTGAAATTTATTGTTGATGGGATAAGCTTTAAGCTATACAATAAATTTCAAGTGTTTTTATCAAGAATAAAAACTGGGAATTAATCACGAATAACAAAATCTTTTAAATTAAAATTTTGTAATCCTAAAAATTACTTTTGATAATAAACTGGCAAGTGCACGGCATAAAAAACTACCTGGCAACATGCTATTGCAAGTTGTTTTTTGCATTTTCTTTTTTCTTAACCTACTTTCAACAACAATTAATGTTGGAAGAATTCCAAACAATTGTAGTGGGGAATGTAAGAAGAGATAAACTCACTGTTTATTGTTGATGTTTTTGTTTAAACTTTGATATTGTTACAAGTAGAGCTGTTGCTTATGATTCTTATACGCTTAACAGTTTTATTTGGTTTAATATCTTTAGTTTTTCTAAAATCTTTATGGATGAAGTTTCCTGATGATCTGGCCTAAGCAACCAGTGAAATGCGCATAGGAATAGATTATCCCATCAACAATAAATTTCAAGTGTTTTTATCAAGAATAAAAACTGGGAATTAAGCACGAATATCAAAATCTTTTAAAATGAAAATAAAAACTTAAATAACAATAATTTAAAAGAGAATTTTTATAAAAATGTTTTATTAAAAAACGGTTTGCCATTTCGAAAATTTATGCCCAAAATTTTTATTGTTAAAGTTATAATGAAAATTATTTATCAAACTAATTTTAAATAAAATTAATTTTTAAAATTAATCAAATGAATCGCTTATAATCTTGAAACTAAGAAAATCATTTTTAAAGTATTTTAAATGAAAATCTAGCAAAAAGGGAAATAATAAACTTTTCGTGGAAAATAGTCATTGTATCAAATAATTTAATGAAAATTAAATTTGGTGAACTTTAGCCTGATTAAAATATAAAAATTTGGATTAAAAACCATAAACAGTTCAATAAAAAAAACCACAATGCTAATTAAAAATTTCATCAACTTTAAATCTTCCTAAGTATAATTAACAATTAATAGAAACTTTTAACATTAACGCCAACCAATTACCAAAAAAAAACTTTAATATCACAAACAAAGTTTTTGTAAGGTTTCTGTCAACACACTCATTAGAATCTATAACAAACATTTTCGTGATCTCATTAACATTCATTTTCAAAAATGATGGCAATTAAATTACAAAACTAAAAATAAAAAAAAAACATTTTTGAATATCAAATCAAAGTAAAAGACAATCCCTATTTTCTTAGAAACCATCAGAGCAAAGAACTCTTTACAATTCGCCTACACATTCACAACATTTAACAAATTTTTAGTTCTTGTATGTCATTTTTGTTCATAAACGGTTAAATAAACTTAAACTCAACTAATTTATTTACATATTTATTCACTCATTCATTTTGCACTAAACTTTACTTCACTTCCATTCAATTCGTAACGTTTCCATAACGATGCCTTCCTTTTGCTGTCGATTATGATGATGACGATGATGCATTAACTCATTTATGTTAAGCAATTATTTTATAAAATCAAGTAAAAAATATATAAAATATAAAACAACCAACTATAAATATTATTCAGCTCAGCAAAAACGAACAACAACAACACAAGAAACATAAAAAACAACAACTAATTCCATAAATATATTAAACAAGATAATAAGCAGTTATTACAGCCAACTCGTTTAATAAATAAAAATTTATGCGCACAAAGTGTCTTTTATTATTCGAAAATTGACAGCTCATGTTAAACAAAATATTAAACTGAGAATGAGAGAGAGAGAGAAAACAAAAACGAAGAATAATTAAAGGTATTTAAATATTTATTTTATATATTTGTTATTCTTAAGATTTTGATTTTTGAAGCATAAAAACATAAAAATATTAAAATTGTTTATTTAAATGAAATAAATATGGAAATTTTTAAATGGATGTAATTGTTAATAAATATTGAAGTTTAATTGTATTTTATTATATTTATTTACGTTCTTGGTATAATTTATGTGATTTTTGTTTAATAATTTAAGATTTTGAAAATGTAAATAAACTTTGTTTATATAGAAAATATAAAATTTAGAACCACTAAATAAAAATATAAAAAAATGCATTAAATAATATAATATATCATTAGATCGTTATTTGTTTGGTGTATATGCCAAAAAGTCGTAGTGGAAAAGAACGACAATGAAGGTTTACATGAAGTTTTCTGAAAATATACCCGATAGGATTTTTTGGTGTTTTAACCACTGCTTCTGGCATATTTTTTTTTCAAAGAAAAGTGTAAATTTTTGTTAACGTTCATGAACGATATTAAAAGTTAATATTATTTGTTTTGTGCCGCATACGCCACTTTTCTAAATTTATTTCTAAAAACAGCTGTTTGTGCTGCATACGTATACTTACTGCTTTGTATTGAGCTGCTGAAATTTCATTTTGTACGTTTTTGTATAAGAAAATTGCAGCTTTCACCAAACAGTGGAGTGTAGAGCAAAATAATACTTAAAAAGCTATAAGTTAGTTGATATGGAGCAAAATGGATGCTTAATGTCTCAGAAACCATAAAAAATTTCGCGGAACTGGTTTTTGCTACAGAAAGGGGATATTCAAATACTTAACTCACTTAACTCAATTTTTTAAAAATGGTCGGTAGGTCAAACCAATAATGAGCTGACTATATGTATTTATTAAAACAAATATCCGAACAGCCCCTTGCCGGAAATATTCTGTTACTATTGTTGCTTTTTTGTCAAAAAGCAAAGTTAATGTCAACAAAGAAAATATGAACAAAGCGTGTCGCCGAGTACCGAACACAAGAGCCATACTCTCTTCCCCATCCGTAAAATGCTCCCAAACAAAATGTTTTCCTTATAAAAGATTTCCTCTCTAAATTGTGACTTATTCGCCCATTTTTCATGTTAAAACAACTAAGAAAATATAATCGGTCAAGCCCGACCAGATGATACCCTACACCACAATATTTAAAAACAAATTTTCGAGAGTGTACCCTATTTAGGACCCGAGATATCTTCTTCTACATGAGGTTTTTTGCCTTTAAATGATATTAGGAAATGGTTTTATGTAGAAATTATTGTTAATTTTGGATCTACTGCCACAACATTTTGTCGTGAAATAGAAGCTGTCGAAAAAGATTTTGTCAACAAATTTTATGTCAGTTCTAACATATATAAGAAAATGATGGCTTAAAAGCTACTTTCGAGAGTTTTGTATTGGAGCTATGCTCACATATGAACGTATTCCAATAAATTTGGTAAAGTGATTAAGATTGCAATAAAATTAGTTTCAACCAAATTAAATCGAAATACCAACATAATAAGATTGTTTTTGGGCACAAAGACTCCTTTTCGAACGAAAGTTTAGGGGCTATGTGAAATTAAGGACGGATTATAACCATTTTAATTCAATAGACTTGGTTCTTGTGGTAATCTGAATTTATGTACTAAATTTCATCAAATTCTCTTTAAAATTGCAACCTCTACTTTGCGTACAAGGTTTAGATTGATAGCCAGCTAGTCAGCCTGACGGACGGACATCGTTAGATCGATTATAAAAGTGATTCTGAGTCGATCGGTATACGGGGTGAGTCTAAGAGCAATATTTTAAGATGTTACAAACATCAGCACAAGCACACTATTACTGTGTGGGTATAACTATGGGATACACGGGTACTCCTGTTGTGTGTTTGCTAAGGAATCATCTTTAAAAGCTTATAATTTCCACTCCACTAAGCCGAATTTCATACGAAAAGACTAAAACTTTATGATACGAAATTCCAATAATCTATAAGCTTTAAATGTGCACCAAAAAACGTTTAAACTCGCTATTTTCCCCGTTACGCATTCTAGGGTGAAAAAGTATCTTAAAAACACACCAACAACTTTGTTAAAGGCTATATTTTTTTTTAAAAAAATTAAACAATTTTTTTTTTAACAAATTTCAATTACTGTTTTAATTACCATTGAAATTAAAAAAAAAACTTTTTAACTAAACTTTTTTAACGCAAAATGTTTAAAAAAAGAGTTTAAAATTGAAAATTTTTAAATCGTAAAGTTTTGAAAGAAAATTTTTCATTACGATAAATGTCAATAAAACATTTTTATTAGCGAATTGGGTAACCCGGTAGATTGGTTGGGTAGAGAACTAGTCTATCAGTGCGAGGGTTGCTGGTTTGATTCCCGCTAAACGCTCTACTCGGTACAAAATTAAGTTAAACTATAATTTTCAATATTTACTAAATAAAATAATTAAAAATTTTATATTACTATAAAATGTTTTACGTATAAGAAAAACTTAGATTTCTTATACAGACATCTCAGCTGATAATATTTCGCATAGTGAAAGGTGGCTTTTAATTTTCAATTATATTAAAATAATTAAGACACATGATAAATGTTTTAAATATTAAACATATGTAAGAATTTTTAATCCAAATTTTTAATATTTTTAATTAGGCTTAAGTTCATTAAATTTAATTTTCATTAAATTATTTTTATGAAGAAAGGTAGTTTACAACATGAAAGTCAATTAAAATTGTTTTTGATAATCTTTCATTTTTGACCGTGGCTGGGGCTGTAAGAATTTTGTGTTTAAATTGTATATTTTTCTCTGTTGAAAAAATATTTTTTTGAGGGCATGTTGTTTTAGCTGATATGCAAAACGCCCACTTGTAGCTACTGTGTGTTAAATACATTTTTTTTAACTTCGAGTTTTCAGCAAGATTTTTCATAGTATTTCATAAAGTATTAAACAATAGACAGCTTGTTGTTAAATTTGAAAAAAATATGCTAGGAAAAAAAGATGGATGTATGGAAAGATAAGCAAGCATGTGTACAAGCAAAAGTATGATTCACTAGAAATCTTGCAACATCTTAAAATGGTAACACCTTCATGTGCTTTAAAAGTTTTTTTTTTTTTTGAAATATTAATTACCTTGCGTTAGGAAATCAATAAAAAATTTAAAATTTTTAATGATTTTCAAAATCAAAACAAGTAAGAAAGTAAGGTCGGCCATGTAATACCCTACATCACAGTATTTAATGACAAATTTTCGAGAGTGTACCCTATTTAGAACCATGGGTAATTTAGACCTAACAAACAAAATTGTAATTTGAAGTTCATATTAGAAATAAAATCTATATCTATATAAGATTTGTTTATCTTAAAGTGATTTTAGGGACTAGGTTTTTTATGAGACTTATAAATCTATCAGCATATAAATAGTGGCCAAATCTTGTTTTAATATTTTTAAGGAAGTTATAGCATTGAGTGATATTTATATGGGATCTGTGGTCTATAACCGAATTCAATAAAATTTGGTAAAAAGATTAAGTTTGCTGTAAAACGTCTTTGGACCAAATTTAATGTAAATAAAAACATAATAAGATGGCTTTTGGGCTCAATCGAATATCACTTTGAATTTTTTTCAATTTTTCACGCACATTCCACCCTCTCTGCTATGCCACAGCAAAAAATTTCTTCTAGAGAATTGATCAAAGTATCTTGTTTAAAATATTTATTCATTCCACCACTTGTAGCCCCCTTTGATTTTGTTGGTGAAGCATCTTCTTCAAGTACTATGTTATAGTCACTGTGTAAGTGTTAAATTAATTAAGTTGTGGAAGAACATTTACTTTAATACATTTTTAGACACCTGTTACATTTAGCATTATTAGATTAGTCCTTCGTACAATATTTTTAAACCCAACTCATTCATTCTTTAGAGAAAAACGCATGAGTTTTTTTTTATTAAAACCTCGAAAAAGTACAGTCATTTTGTAAATAATTGAATTTAAATTATCGTTCGATTTCAATTTTACTTTATACTTTCAATTTCAATTTCACAACATACTTTTGTCGTTTTTATACCCACACGACAATATTGGTCCTAGACCCACCTTAAAGTATACCGATCGACTCAGAATCACTTTCTGGCTGGCAGTCCATGTAACCTTGTGCGCAAAAAATTTGTGTCATAGGTTCTTATTGGCACAAGCCCCGAATCGTAGGACCACGAGGGAAGATAAGGGGAAATTTCTGCATCTCAGAAACTATCAAACCGATTTTAAAAAATTTTAAATCATAGATAGAAACGTATTTATATGGACACATAAGCTATGCAGTTTTTTAAAAATTGGACCACAAGGGGAGGTAGGCGACAATTTCTGCCTCTCACAAACTTTCAAACCGATTTAATGAAGTTTATAAGCATAGATAAATCCATATTTATATGGACACATAAGCATGATGTGTTTTCTAACACTGTAGTGTAGGGTATCATATGGTCGGGCTTGACCGACTATACTTGCTTACATGTTTCTTTTGTGAAATGAATTATTAAATTGTGTTGAAAAAATGTAACAAAACTAAAAGCTAAATTACTCCCTGAACATGACTGTTTTTTTTTTAATTCCAACGGACACATACATTTGGGTTGTTTATTCGACTAAAAACTTAAAAAAAAATTATACACTTAACAGAAATAGTATATATTATTATTCGGATAATCGGTATAAATTCTTCGATTAATCGATTAATCGAAATAAGCAATTTTAAATTATTTGAACAATTATTCGTCTAAAGTTGTTCGATTATTTATCAAAATAATTTTTGGGAATACAAAATTTTAATTCAAAAGATTTTGTTATTCGTGCTTAATTCCCAATTTTTATTCTTGATAAAAGCACTGGAACAGCTTATCCCATCAACAATAAATTTCAGTGCTTTTATCAAGAATAAAAATTGGGAATTAATCTTTTGAATTATTGTTCGAATAATCGAACAAAAATTAGTCGACTGAACACCCTAATCGGTATACAAAATGGTAGGTCTAGAACCCTTATGTCTATTTTTTATTACTATGATGGAGTTTGTTGTATTAATATAAAGTCTTAGAAACGAAAAACAAAATGCTTAAAATAAAAAAACGGATAAGCCCTAAATAAAATTATAAAATTTTTAGTTTCGAGAAAGTGTTCTGTTTGCTTTAGATTTATTTTTCTTCAATTATGAAAAACCTTTTAAAAATAAAGTTATTTAAGTTCACCACTGTCCATGTTTATTGCTAACTTTTAGGCTTTTTCAAGAATTGGTTAACACTGCCTACATTTAAGTGCTTAGAAAATTATTTTATCTCTAAAATATTATTTAAGGCCAGTTTACACGGTAATATTTTGTATTACGACTTGTCGAATAATTATGTAGAATGAGAAAAATCTTATCATGTAAAAGCAAAATATATTGAGTAAGAGAGAATACGGATACAAAATCTGACAAGCGGTCGGTAAATGCTTTTTTTCTAAACCATTTTAGAAACTTATGTATTCTCATCACACCAGAGGTGTATTTTAACGGAGTATATTGAAGGTGGTAGCATTTTTATACAATTACAAAAACAACTAAAATCAACTCAGGAAATTTTCATGTTGTTTTTGTAAAAATTTAAAACTACAACCATCTGTTTTTTTGTTATTATTTTTGATTTTACTTATACCATCCGTGTAAACATGAATTATACTTACAAAAGATTTTTATTTTTTTCTTTTAAACACGGAGAGAATTTCATAATATTTTGATTCTACAAAGTCGTAATACATTGTATTACCGTGTAAACTGGCCTTTAACAATACTTAATATGAATAAAATACCAACATAATCATTTCTTTGTTTCAGTCATAATTAGTATGTGGGGGTGTTTGTGTGTGCGTATAGTAATGTATAGTAGTTTTATAAGTGTGCGAGGTAGTTCGTTCAATTGCAATGAATATATAATTACAACTAATATCCCATGGTTATGTTTAATTTTGCATGCATAATATTGTATGTAGAAAATACTTTTTGTTTTATCTTTTAACAGTAATTTACTTTTGCATATAATTGCCTAATTTTGATAATGCGTATATGAAAATATTTAGTTAATAATAACGTAAATAGCTTACGGTAGTTTTCGGTAAATTATGACACAAAAACGATGTTCGAAAATTTTCAAATAAAGGACAGCAATAAAATGTAAAACGAAAAGAGACATTTTAATTAAAAGGTTATAAAAGGCTTCATTTAACAAAAGTGTTTTAGAATTCGGTAAAATGTTAAGATAAAATAATGATTATCAGGTCGAAATATTATGAATATATAACAAGTTTATGAAATATTAATTTTGTATAACATTTTTGGAAAACTTCTTAAAATGGATATAAAACGAGTTTTAAAATAAAACCAAAATTTGGCAAATGTATAAAAAGTACAAAGCATGAAAATTTATAAAAAAGTACCAAACAAGCTCGATTTTAGATAAAAGCCTTAAAAGTTTGGCTCCATAATTTTTGAATAGGAAGATTATTTGGTATTTTTTCGGTTTATTTATTTACATATAAATTTTCGTCTTTCCGTGCAGAGATCGGCAAAACTACTACTTTTTTAATCTCATACCCACCTGTGCTATCGCTTGTTGCTTGCGCTTTGAAAAAACGTGTCACGATTCCGAAAGGGTCTGCAGATAATTGATTTAATAGATTTTATTACCTTTTTAAGCGATTTTTAAAGAATTTTCTATCAATTTATTAATACAAAGTAAGCGTGACAACACTGCTTACATTGATCTCTATTCTCACTTCTACTACTAAAATATTCAAGTGTATGTATTTTCCAGTCCCCCGTCTAAAAGCAAACCTAAGCTGGATGGTCCAAAAAAAGTACCAAATTACAAAACTAAACAGTATTACTTAAAATATACGAAACGTTAATTAGATTGTCTTTATATGGGAGCAGGAGAGACTAAAAAGTTTATTTCTACATTTAATTATTTGAATTAATAGGGATATCCGGATATACTTTTTTATCCCATCGCGTTAGATTTTTCTCAGAATCCTTTAACATTTTCTGTTCATAACGTTGCTGTTTTATATATCGTCGTTTGCAAATGATGGAATTATATATCAAAAATTTTAGCTATTTTTAAAGAACACAATACTTTTCGAACGATAATATGCACATTTTTTGCTCCTTTTATTAGAAGTACATTTTCAAAAAAGTACTCGATTAGGAAATTTCTTGACAAATCGGCTTTTTAAAAATTCTTTTTAATATTCTACATTAAGAGGTTAAGATTGCAATTAGAAACGACAGCCTGCTTTTAGGCATCTAAATTATCTTTAGCAAAGAAAATTTCACATTTTTCGATATATTCTCTTATCTTTTCAAAGTTCTTGTTAAAATTTCAACATAATGTGATAATTTCCTTTCCAATTACATATTTTTAGAGGTAATTTTCCTACCCCTAAAGCCTTGTCATTTAACTTGTAATGGACAAACAGACATTTAAACGAACATTTTAGCTATTTTAGTTCCTAGAGAACTAAAACAAAAAATACCAGGAATAGGAAAGTTAAAGAACAAAAAACTAGATATGCAACTCACATTTTCTGACATTTAACAACCTTTGCATTAAAAACTTACAGGGCTACACTTAAATACATAAACAAACACAAGGACATTTACACAAGTAAGGATTCATATGTAGACATTTATACATTCTCCATATACTTTTAAAATCGCAATGAATTGCCAACTTCCTCGTAAAAAAATAAAAGGAATTGTAAACGTTTTTGAATTAAAAAAAAAAAAAAATTCCAACAAAAACAAGTTTTATAACAATTTTTTCTTGCCAGGAAAAATGTAAAAAAATTACCACAATTTCTATGCCGCACTTTCCAAAAAATTCTATGCTTTCTATGTTTTGCTTTAAGCTTAATGCTGTTCAAAATACCAAGACGAAAAACGGGATGGACCTGTTACTAAAATAAGGCAATACATATTTTTTTCGCTTGTATTTTCATCCTTGTCTACACATACGCAGGGAAAAAAGTGTCTGGTTAGTTGTTATTTTTTTCCACCAAAAAGCCAGTAACACTCTGGTATAGATTTTGATCTTTGCGGTATTGTACAGCTTTTCAGCCATATTTTTATGGGTTTTTTTTTAAAGCGAGTACATGATGTTTTTCTTTTCAAAATGCAACAAAACGTGTTATTTGCAATGATAGTGAACTTTTCATTCAATGCCTTGGTAATATGATTATTTTCTTCTTTTTTTAATTGCACGTTTTAATGTGAAAGTATACACCCTTATCTTGTAATGTGAGCTAAGGAATTGGGAAGGCCAGACTATGAATTTTAATAAAATTAGTAAAGGTTTAAGAAACTTTTCATTAAAAAGAGGCTCTTTAATATAATAAAGTTTAATAGAAGGGTTCATATTTAAGACCCGAGCCCATCTAAATAAACAAACCAGCAGCTGTATTCTGTAATTCGCTAAAGTCAAATCTCTATTGCTAAAAATCTATAAAGTTGATTTAGCGATTCTTGGCTACGAATTCAATTTTGTAACGTGCATTGCTAAATTTGGCAGTGCCATTAAAATTTAATTCGCCGCAATTTTAGCTTTTAATGCTTAACTTTTGTATACTCTAAGGCATTTTAGCGATCGAGATTTAGATTAAGCTAAGCGAATTACAGAATACGGCTGTATTATTTAATTTGAAATACGATTTGATTTACGCAAGTCTTGAATTTATAGAGAAAAAGTGCTGTGTAAAGTTCTTTGCTTGGCTAAGACACAACAGCAGTTACTGAGCATTTACTAATTTAATTTGAAAGATTTACTTAAATTTTTGTTTATAGAGGAATAAAATAAATACATGAATAAAAAACCATTTGATTTTTCTTATTTTCTCCCGTTCAAAAATCATTAAGGGCGAAGATAACTTGCTGTGTAAGGTTAATGTCTTAGCTAAGGGCCAATTTATGTAGCAAAGGCTGAACCCACACCAACAAAAGAGAGCACGTTTTTGCCTTTAAAGTCAAAGACACTTGTTTTATGCTAACCCAAACCAAAAATAAGTCATATCAAATTTTTGCCTTTAAAGAAAACCGGGAATAAGAAAGCAATGCGGCAATGTTTTTTTTTGTATTTTGTCGTTTTTTTCTTAGGAAAGCACGCAATTATGTGCAACGAGGTTCGTTTTAGTATGTTTTTTCTTACTCCGTGTGGGTGTGTTGTATGTTATGACATGTAATTTCTGCATGTTTTGTCACAGTAAGTCAAAAAGACAGTTTTGCTTTTTTTTGTTTGGTGTGGGTTCTCTCATTTTTTTTATAATCTATTTTATTTGCAACCTATTTACCAAGAAAATAATAAGCAAATCTACTAACTACATTAACAACAACATAAAAGCAGCGTTAAATTCCATTGAATTTAGCAAGTTAAAATTTCCTTTAGTCGTTAGTTTAAAGAAGTTAAGGTAAACGAGATAAAAACTCCTTTTTTTTATCTTCTCTCTCCGCTTTTACAAGCTTAGTTAATCGTGTCTGACATAATTCTAACAAAAAATAAGCTTCATCCTTTTTTTTTAAAGCACTATGGGTAAAGAAAATGAATATAAAAGCCCATCTTATTCCGAAATATGTTGAGTTACTTCTTTCCTTTACCTCTCTTTCTTTGCACTAAATTCAATAAAAATTAAAGGGGTCAATACTTTTACGCAAAACTCTACGTTGCAGATCAGCTGTTCTGTTTGTTCTTATCAAGGTTATGTCTTAAAATATATTCTTACGTAAACGTGATGGTGCAGATTAGCCTGATACAATTAAAATTTTTTTTTAACGTATCAACTTTTAAAGAACCCTAATTTAGTTTGCTTATTGCAGGGCTTTAGATGTGGAGTTAAGGTTTTTGTACCGGAGTCGGGGTTGAACTACCCACAAAAACTCGCGACTCCGACTCCAAAATTTTGTCGGCATAACAAATTTACAAAAATTTTCTAATATTTTCCAAAATATCAAAAGATTTTGTTATTCGTGCTTAATTCCCAGTTTTTATTATTGATAAAAACACTTCAAATTTATTGTTGATGGGATAAGCTATTCCTATGTGCATTTCACTGGTTGCTTAGGCCAGATCATCAGGAAACTTCATCCATAAAGATTTTAGAAAAACTAAAGATATTAAACCAAATAAAACTGTTAAGCGTATAAGACTTATAGCAACAGTTCTACTTGTAATAATATCAAAGCTTAAACAAAACACATCAACAATAAACAGTGGGTTTATCTCATCTTACATTCCCCACTACAATTAGTTGAAATTCTCTCAACATTAATTGTAGTTGTAAGCAGGTTTTCCAAAATAAAATTATTTAAAAAGGTCTGCTTTAAAACTTTTGAAATCAGATAATAAGTCAGTCTACTTTACATATGCAAATATGTAACTATATTTAAGCTTAATGTGGCACGTGTAGAATTAAAAAATCAATTCAAAATTTTACAGAATAAATTTCTTGCTATGCTTAACCATTTAAAAGATACTGCATAAAAAATTTACGTCAAATAAGGACCAGTCTCATACACATTTAGCATCAAGTTTAGAGTAGGAGTCGGAGTTGGAGTCGGAGTCGGACTTACAAATTTCAGCGTTTGGAGTCGAAGTCTGAGATAATACTATTTTTTGACGACTCTACAGCCCTGGTTTTTTGGTAGAGCGAGCATTCTATTGTTGTACACGTCGTTTTTTTATATTTTTTTTTACAAAACGCCAAAATAACGAGAGCTTAAATTTATGGAAAGTCTTATTTTAAATTTTATTTTAATAAACGTTAACATTTCAACACTGCCAACCATTGCAACGTTCACGTGTTCGCAACATTTACGTTTGTCTGGGTTAATATTATGAAAGTTTTCTTTCAGAAAGTCTGAGTTTATGGGTGAGAGAGGAAAAATACAAAGCAAGTTATCTCACCAATAAACTCAGACTTTCTGAGAGAAAACTTTCATAGTGTGAACCCAGACTATGAGTAACGAGGCTTTGCTCTGTGTGGTTCATGTCTTAGCTAAGACACGTTCCCAGACAATGTAAATATTAAAATTAAAAAAATAAAAATTAATTGCATTAGTAATTAGTTTATTGAAGAGAAAATATAAACATATTTTTAATTAACTATGGCCACCTTATTGCTCCTTTTCCAAGGCAAACAAAAAAAAAAAAATAAAATGGTTGCTAAGAAGTCAAAAACTTTTAATATGATATTTCTTTCATGTTTTTTTTTTTAGTTTTGCTATTGCATCACATCCCAGGATCCTTGTTATTTTTTCTAACTACAAACAAAAATTACGCGTTTTTTACTATAATTTTTGAAGTTTGCAATGTTTGTGTCTGTTTGGAGAGAAAAAGAAAACAGCAAAAGCCAGACAGGTCAAGTCTTGTTTACTTTGAATTTTGCTATTTATCTTGAAATTTCATCAAAAGAATTTAAATTTTTTTAGTTTGCTGATTCCTTGTTTTTGGTACTTTCATGAAGATTTTTCAAAGGAAATATTTATTTGCAAGTTTACGAACAAAATTATCTTGGTATTATACGCAGACTAATATTTATTTCTTAATTTTTAATAGAAAAAGAACAATTTCTTTATTTATTTAGAGAAAATGTATAGTTTTACGGTTAATAAATTTTAGCTATTTAAATAAAAGCTAATTCAAAACAATTGCTGGAATTAAAAATGGGAAGTGGGAGTTAAACAAAAATGCTATAAATAATGGAAATGACACAAGAAATGGTATCAGTTTTTTTTTTAAAATACCGTTTTTTTCTTTATAAATATATAAAAGCTATGGAAATGACTGCACAATAACTCGTAGATAAATGTTGTTTATGCATCCTTTAAATTTTATGAACATTGCTGCAATTGCTTAAAAACTGGCTATATATCCTTTTTTAAACATGTTGTACAATTTTTTTAATTTATGATTTAAGAAATCTTGTTTCCATGAACACAAACAAAAGGAGAATGAAAAATTATACTTCAAATAAAAACTTAAATTGTTTTAGTTAAAAAGTGCAGTGGTGTTGTAGAACTTTATTTACCACAGGACGTTAGTAAATGTGTTTTATGCATTAACGAAATTTTATAAAATTTTCTGCAAAAATTTGAAAGTTTGTTTTTTTAACAAATTATATTATTTTTTGAAAAAACTGTTAAATTTAGGCCCAGGCGATTAAAATAGGCACCATTTTTTCAAAAAAATTTTGAAATATCATTAAAATATATGTATCCGGTTTTTAAAGAAATGAATGTAAATTTGTTTTTAAAAGACGAATCGTTTGAATACTGTTTAAATAAAATTAATTTGTTTAATTTTTTTTTTTAATTTTTAGTATTTAATGAAAGTATCTGAAGTCACTTATAAGCTGAACGTTTATCCTATTTAAAGCATTTCAATAGATTTTAAAATCAACCTACTTTAGACAATCAGGGAAGACGTATTTTTAACTTAAGTAATGAACTTTTACCACTTGCAAAAAAAGCAACAACATATTAGCTTTTTACAACGGACGCTTTTTTAGCTTAAATTTTACACAAAAAGAACTCGAAGGTATGTTAAATTAAAATTTACAGCAGGACGTAGTTATATATTCTTTACATATCTACCAAGTTTAATGAAAGTATCTGAAGCCACTTAAAAGCTGAACGTATATCCTTTTTTTATCATTTTTATAGATTTTGAAATAAACCTTCTTTAGACAATCAGGGAAGACTTTTTTCTAACGAAGGTAATGAGCTTTTAGCCTTTGTAATAAAGGCAACAGTAAATTACAACGGACCATTTTTCAGTTTCCCCCTCCCCAATTATTTTTAAAATAAAATAAAAGTCAACATTTGCTTTAAATATTTCCAAGTAATCTGCGTATATTTATATAAAATTAAATTCACATTTATGTTTTTACAACACATATTTTTACCCATAAACTCCTGAAAGTATGCTTTAGTTTATAAAAACCTAATAATGCCTTCAAAGTATGCTTTAAATCTTTTTTTTTTTAACAATTTTTGATGTCGTATAAAACTTTGTTTTCTTTTTATTTTTTATGATTCTAAACTATCAACAGCAACGGCAACAAAATAAGATCGTAAAACATTAGCAATAAACATTTCATTGACAACATATGTTGTACATTGTTGCAACAACAACTGTTATACATTTCGTTATATTTTTTTTATATTTTAGATTTTCTTACATTTATTTTTGTTGTTGTTTGAATTTTTTATTTTTTTTTTTTTGCTATCAAACCAAAAATACATTGAAAAAAAAAACAACAAACTTTTTTACAATTGTCTAGAAACAATAATAACGAATCATATACCAACATCCACAAAGTGTTTATGGATTGGTAGTTTAATAAACAATACAAACTTGTGTTAGTGTATGTGTGCGTTATAACTCGTGCTATTTCCTAAACAAATGTTATAACACTTCGATGATGTGAACAAATTTTTTAACAATTTTTCTAAATCGAGTAAAAGAAAAATAAAAGAAATGAAAAATGTGTCACATAAAAACGTGAGTTTTTTTAAGATGGTGAAACAAAAAAGTTTATATTTGTAGACACGAGTACAATAGCAAATTAGTTTACAATAAGGGAAAACAAGGAGTGTAGAGTAACAGTCCAAGTCTTCACATGTGTTACCTAATGAACAAGCAGATCCTAATGATCTGCCATAAGTATATTTTGGAAACAATTTGTTTCTTGTTTTTTTTTTTCAATTTTGTTGTTATTACTTATCTGAAGATAATGTTGGAAATCATTATAGGATATACATTAGGTACACTGTGGAAAAAAAACAGATTACCTGAATTTAAATTTCAGCATTTTTTTTTATTGTATTAAGCTTATTAAAAATTAAGTATAATTAAAATGTAAGCTGCTTGTTTAGTAAACGGTGTTTTTTAAAGCTCAATTTATTAAAAATAGCATAAAAAAAATTAAATTTGAACAAACAATGTGTTTTCTTCAATAATATTTAAAAATTATTTCAGCACTACGGCTGTTCTTTACAATGCGTTTTCTAGACCGCCAATTTCGGGCTTCTTTTTCGAGCATTGCTATCCGTATACCACAAACAACATGAACAATGTTGGCCCAAGCTAGTGACTTTAAGTATCCCCACAGGAAATAATCGAGATGTGCACATTTCTCGAAGTCAACTTATCGCCAAATTTTGATTTTAATATGTCGATGATTGCGGTCGCCATATGGCACGTAGCGACATTCTGTTTAAATCACATCTCGTCCGGATCAATTTAATTGGCTTAATTTTAGAAGAAATGAGGTCCGATGCTCCCACATGCATGTAAAATGCACTGGTGCATTTTTTTGTTTGTAATGGAGTCTGTAGGGTCGGTTGTGCATTAGTTTTATTCCATACCTGACACGCTGACTGATTTTCAATGTAAATTTAGATAATATGGTAGCATTGTTCAAACGTGAAGCTATTAATAATGATTTGCCAGAGAACACCGAATATAGATGTCAAAAAGTGAGCTCAGTATGACAGTTCGTGTTATAGGTTACCCGTTTGTAAATTCTATCTGGCTTGTTTGATTATCCACTAAATATAAAATGATTGCCTACAAAAAGTTTCATATAATTTTTTTCCAAGTGTATATTCAAGTGCCTTTTTTGACTCAAAATCCCATCAAACGTATTGTGTAAATGTCATTAAGCACGGGGTAAATTTTGTCCTACCAAAAAGGGGCAAAATTATTAGATTTATATTTTTTCTTGAAAAAGGAAAATCGTTTTGTAGATTTTGGCAAATATTATTTTTGGTGTTAATAAAAATTTATTTTTTTCTATTCAGCTGTTCTGTAAATACTTTGTCAAGAGTTTTATGATGGTTTGTTACACATAGCAAATGGTTTTGTCATACTCTTTAACTGAAAAAATTATAAGGATATAAAGCCTATTTTTATAATGAAAAAAAAAAAGAAACAACGATAAAGGATAAAGTTTATACTAAAAAAAAATTCATTTTAACTTTGTTGAGAGAAAAAAATATATATAATGAAAGTGTTAAACATTAATTCAAAAATTCAATAAAGGCAACACAAAAAGTTCTAAATAATTTAATCAAACTTTTTTTCATTAATATTACAAAAAAACATGCATTTTCGTTTTCATTTAGCAAAAAGAAATTATTTAACCCTAAATGTATGCTTAACAAACCCAAAATGTATGCTTTTCAATTACTTTTGTATATTTAATACTCTTTCTCTCCTTTTTCTATTTGTTTTACGCAAATCTTTGTTTAAACTATTTTTCACAAAAAACATCAACTTCTATATAGAATTGTTTTGTTTTATTTCATTAAAAAAAAAAATATTCGTAAAAATTGTTTATGTACATATGTATAGAAATTATTATTTTTTTTTTGGTGAACTATGTGTTTTTCATGCAAATAATTGTGGCATAGTTTTAGGGTTGTTTGTTTTATGTCTGTGTAACATTTCAATTCCTTTTTGTTTAACAAAAAAAAAAAAAATGTGTTTCATTTAAAATATATATATTTTGGAAGTTGTTTTAGCTGCTATTTTTTGAATTTATATGAAAATGAATTTTCGTTTGTTAAATTCATATGTTCAAAGTTGTTGATAGAAACTAAAAGTTTTATTTGCAAGCCACATCAAAGAATTCTTTTGTAAACCGGCTGGGGGCTATTTAGTTTATTTAAAATATATTAATTTTTTTTAAATAATACTTTTTAGAAAATTGGCTTTTAAATTGAAAAACGTTTCGTTAGTAATATTTATTGGGGGTTTCTGTCTTAGATGTGACTTATCTATACAATAGAAAGTATTGCCGACTTTAGAAGCGCAATTCTACTATTATCTAATTAAAAAAAAATCATTAAAACAAAATAACTTTAATACGGATATTCAAATAAATATATTATAAAAAAAGAAAAAAATATTACAGAAAGTGGTTTTTGAAAAAAGTACCTTTTACAAAAAAGTATCTTAAATAAAAATGAATCATTTACAAAAAATTACCTTTTACAAAAAACGTACTTTTTTCTAAAGGAATACATATGTATAATTTAAAATATATATAAATTATCAAAAGTAATTTTTGGGAATACAAAATTTTAATTTAAAAGATTTTGTTATTCGTGCTTAATTCCCAGTTTTTATTCTTGATAAATATCTTTATATATATAAATTTTTGTCCAAAATTAATTAAAAATTGTTTTCATGTTGTACAATTCCTTTCTTCATAAAAATAATTTAATGAAAAATAAAATTTAATGATCTTAAGCCTGATCAAGAATATTAAAATTTGGATGAAAACCAAAAAGTACCTTTTACAAAAAGTACCTTTTACAAAATGTACCTTTTACAAAAAGTACCTTGTACAAAAAGTACCTTTTACAAAAAGTACCTTTTACAAAAAGTACCTTTTACAAAAAGTACCTTCTACAAAAAGTACCTTTTACAAAAAGTACCTATTACAAAAAGTACCTTTTACAAAAAGTACCTTTTACAAAAAGTACCTTTTACAAAAAGTACCTTTTACAAAAAGTACCTTTTACCAAAAGTACCTTTTACAAAAAGTACCTTTTACAAAAAGTACCTTTTACAAAAAGTACCTTTTACAAAAAGTACCATTTACAAAAAGTACCTTTTACAAAAAGTACCTTTTACAAAAAGTACCTTTTACAAAAAGTACCTTTTACAAAAAGTACCTTTTACAAAAAGTACCTTTTACATAAAGTACCTTTTACAAAAAGTACCTTTTACATAAAGTACCTTTTACAAAAAGTAACTTATACAAACACTACCTTTTACAAACAGTACCTTTACAAAAAGTACCTTTTACAAAAAGGACTATAAAAACAGCATATAATTTTCTATTATTTTTATGGAAAAAAATAATTAAAAGTTACTTTATTCTTATACATATTACTAAATTTTCGAGCTTAAGGTCTTTTTGTTATAAAAAACTTTTAACGTTTATTTTAAAACCAATATTTCGGCACTTCCTTGAGTGCCTTCTTCAGGGTTTTTTTCTTAATTTATAAATTTTTTAACAAATTATGAAAAATTTAACAATAACTGACAAATTAAAAAATTTTAATTCAAAAACAAAAAAATATTTTTCAAATCAAACTTGATCTATTACAATATAAATAAATTTTTAACTTCCGTTTCTATTTTTATAAATTAAGTGTCTATAATTTTGTGCTACATTTTCAGTGTCTGACTTAAAATTAATTCTTGAAATTGAACCTTTATAATTTGTAACATTTCTAACATAAATCTACGCTTATAATTATTTTCTGTGTTTAAAACAGTTGTATTTTCAAAATCTGGATAATGATTTAGATTAGCACAATGAGTTGATAAAGCTGTTTTTTTTTGATATATTTCTATATTTTTGATCTGATTTATGTCCTGCTATCCTAGCTTTCAGTTTATTTTTTGTTGTACCTATATATACCTTATTACACTGTCCACTAACATTACCCTTACATGGTATTTTATAAACAATATTTGACATATCCATCTTCTTTATTTTGTCTTTCATTTTAGTAAATAGTTTACCTACTGTGTTAAAAGATTTATGAGCTATTTTGTATATTTTGCTATCATATATATTTGATTTTTCTAATCTTTCTGAAAATTTAGGTATATATGTTACCGACTTATAAATCCTTTGTTCTGTAATACTATTTTGGTTATTTATTCTACAATTATTATGTTGTATTAATAAATCTGTTATTAATTGTTTTGGAAAACTGTTATCAGTTAAAATACCTGAAATCTTCCTTTTATTATCTCTATGAAATTCTGAATCACTTATTTTTAGAACTCTTTCTATAAAATTTTTAGCTGTATTAATAATTATTCTCTTTGGATGTTTCGAGAAATAATTAATAATTCTACCAGAAGATGTTGGTTTTTGATACCAATCTATTAATACCCTATTTCCTCTTCTAATTATCAAAGTGTCCAAATATGATATTCTTGAATTAGATTCCCTTTCAATTGTAAATTTAATATCTGAATGAAAAGAGTTAAAAATATCTAACATTTGTTCTATTCCTGATTCAGAAATTATACAAAATAAATCGTCAACATATTTTGTCAAGATCTTTGGTTGTACAATTAATTTTTCAACACATATATCTAATAACCTTTCCATAACTATATCTGCTACAATCGGAGAAGCTGGCGAACCCATTGGAAGTCCTTTCATTTGGTTATATATATGATTATTTAATTGAAAATATCTACTATCTATTATACAAAATTTAAGAATACGTAAGAATAAGTCCTTCTCCATATTCGTATGTTCCCTTATTATATTCCATTTTTCATCTACTATATTTATAGCTAAGTCTATTGGAATGCTAGGAAACAATGAAACTACATCAAGAGAAATTAACCTCTCATTATTATCTAATGTAATATTCCTAATTCTGTCTTTGAATTGAAGAGAATCCTTAACATTATATTTTGAATTTTCAGTAATTTTATTAAGAATTCTTGTTATATATTTACATAGTTCATATGATGGAAAATCCATTTTATGAATTTTTGGAAGACCGTATAGCCTAGGTGCCATTGCCGTATTAGTTTTAAGTTTATTCCTTTCCGTTATTGTAATTATTTCATTGTTAAAAAGTTCCTGAACTAAATTATTATTTATCTTTTCAAGTTTATTGGTAGGGTCCTTATCCAATCTCCTATAATTTGAATCATCCCTTATAATGATATTATAATATTATTATAATGATATTATAATATTATTATAATGATATTATAATATTATTATAATGATATTATAATATTATTATATTTATTATTATTATTATTGTTATTATTTAAGTCAGACCCTGAAAATGTAGCACAAAATTATAGACACTTAATTTATAAAAATAGAAACGGAAGTTAAAAATTTATTTATATTGTAATAGATCAAGTTTGATTTGAAAAATATTTTTTTGTTTTTGAATTAAAATTTTTAAATTTGTCAGTTATTGTTAAATTTTTCATAATTTGTTAAAAAATTTATAAATTAAGAAAAAAACCCTGAAGAAGGCACTCAAGGAAGTGCCGAAATATTGGTTTTAAAATAAACGTTAAAAGTTTTTTATAAAAAAAAGACCTTAAGCTCGAAAATTTAGTAATATTAGAAATATTAAAGGTCGAACAAAATACATATTATATAGTTACTTTATTCTTTAAGTTTCTAAAAATATGCACATTAACATTGAATAAATATTTTTTTTATTCTTAAAAGGAATTTATTATTTATATGAGACTTTATTATAAAAAAGACTTGTAAGAAAGGCCTATAAAAACGAATATTATAAAAAAGGTTTTTAAAGTAGCTTTAAAATCCGGCTCAATGTGAGTTGTTTTAAAAATTTTCTAATATAAAGCATATTGTAGGATTGCTTTTACATTATTATTTACATCCTTTTTTTATATCAATGGAAATTAAACTACAAAACAATTGATTTCATCAAAAAAATAAAATTAATCATTTAAAAGAATTACTTTTATGATATTACGTAATCAAATAATAATTTAATTCTTTGAATGTGTTTGGAAATACTATTTCTTGTTAAAATATTTATTTTAAATTTCCTGTAACATTCCAGCAAAAATCTCTAGTTAGTTTTTCAAATTCCTTACATAATTTAGGCATTTTTTTTCTATATTTAGTCAGAAAACAAAAAGAAAATCTTAAAAAACATTTCAAAGTTATGTACAATAATAGACAATTCTTGTATAAATATTTTTCTTCAGAATTTGTATATATTTATTTAAAAAGATGAACATAAGTATGTCCTTTATGTGATATAAAAACAAATGAAGAAAAAAAATCCAAGTTAAAGGACTTTTAGCATTTAAGCTGGACATTTTATCTTTGGTTATGATTTGTTTACGAAATTTATTTATTTAATATATTGTATATGTAGAAATTAATATACATGCATACATAGTCATTTTTAAAACATGTACTATGTCTTGATAAATGTGTATTTAATATGCACGAGTGTTTGTGTATCTAAGCTGGTACGTATACATACATATGTATGGGAAATTTGTATGACCAAAACAAAAATAAATAAAATTAAATACATTTATACAGATATGTATATTTTTCTTTATACACTGTATATTATTATCACATAATGTGTCTGTATTTATTTACATTTGTATACACGTTAAAATAGGAAATTACTGGAAACCCTGCAGTTCTGATGTAATCACTTCCTTGCTTCTCTACTCTGCTGTTAATCCTTAGTTTATATTCTGATAACTGATATTTTATTTGGCTATCGAATATTTCCTTTATTAAGGCACTTTTCGGATTTTATGTAACCCTATTGTCTACACAGAAAAAATATAAAAATGTATTTTAATTAAAAAAATTTGTGATATTAATTAACAAATTAATAAAAATTGCACCAGTAAACAAATTAATAATATCAATTAAAAGTTTGGTTTACATACTTGATTAAACATTTACTTCACTTTATTAAACGTTGAATTAACGTGATTAAATTTTTAATTAAAACTGATTTTATTTTTCATTAATGCTTTAATTGGTGAACAATTTTAGAGAATTTTTTTTGTGTACTTTACTGTCGCTTAGTAGTTAAAAGTGTAGTCAGCTTACATCTGTATACCCACACCACAATAGTGAAAAGTTATTATGCATTTGTGCCATTGCTTGTAACTTTAAAATATTGGTCTGCTCTTTCAGTATACCGATCGACTCAGGATCTCTTTCTGACTCGACCTAACGATGTCCGTCCGACTGTCGGGCTGGCTGTCCATATAAACCTTGTGCTCAAAGTACAGCATCTTTTCAGAATAGAGCCGTTGTGGCCATAAACCATCTTATTATATTGATATTTAGATTAAATTTGGAAATTTTGCTTAAGTGAACTTAAGAAAAATTTAAGTTTATGGCACCTTTGTAATCTCTATGTTTAAAAGTACCCCTTACATGGCTTTTTTTGTACAATTTTTAAGGAAGTTATAGTCAAATTACGTTTTGCTTATTTTTTTCCAATGTGCAATAACAGGTTGAATAAAACCTCAAGCTTACTTCCGATCTGTGACGTTGGGACTATTAAGGTTTAAAAACTTAAAAAACCATAACCAAAGAGAAGTGATGATTTCACCAGAATAAAAATATATTTCAAAGCTTAAATTTGCTTTTCAACAAACTTAAAAAACATGAAGCACTTTTTCCTTATTGCCACAGCACCTTTACGATAGTTACTATGTCATGACAAAATGTTATGTTGGTTGGTCCAAAATTAATCTTACGTCCCATATAAAACCCTTTCCTAAAACCACTTAAAGGCAACCAATTCTCATCTAAAAAAACTTCTAATATCTATAAAATATTCGGCACAAAGTACTTTTACATAAAACTTGACCTCATAAGATCATTTGGTTCAGGTAGGTCTATGATTGCCCATGGGTCCCAAATATATCTATACTCTCGAAATTTTGTTTTACAGTACTAAGTTGTAGGGTATTATATAGTCAGACTAGTTCGACCATAGTTTCTTATGTCCTTGTTTTATTTTTTTTAAGGTAAAAAAAAAAATAATCTAATTCTAATTTTAATTTTATAGAAACTTAATATATTCATTATTCATTTTTTACAAATTGATACTTTATTACACTTGTGCAAATCTCCGGTGTTATTGAAATCACCAGTTAGGAAAATTTTTTTAGATCTCTAGGCGAATATGCCTTTCTAACTATAAAATGCCAAAAAGTTCTTTAATTATTTTTTTAATATTAAGTAACAAATGCAATTGGAAATTATAATCTAACTTAACTAATCGAGCAATAGTAGCTTAGACCTTCAGCACGTTTTAGAGAAACAGAGCAGAGTCTCTGGCGGGAATCGAACCTGCACCCTGCACCCCTTACACTGATAGACTAGCTTACTCCCAACTATTCTACCAGGGCAGCTCTTAATTGAAATCAATCACATGTTTAAAAATATTTAACTAAATATTTCAGTAGCTATACACCTATGCCACCCCTAGTAAATAGTAAATTCACCATTCACCTAACTTCCCCTTTGAACTTTAGGGGAGTATTAATCTTTAAATCTGCGCGTATGCATGCGTGTTCATTTAGCTATTATATAATAAGATTTTAGTCCTGCTTTGGATGATAACATAAATAAATTACTAGTTTTTCAAGTATCTTGTTAACAAATTATTTGGTTTAATCTTAAATATTTAATACATTTTACAGAGAGGTGTATTAATATAAGATTCTAGCACAAGTGCAAGATAAATTTTGTGAGATTATTAAATAAATTGAACAAGTCTTTGTATAATTGCTAAGGATTTGTTCTTAAAAGATATTAAGTATTAGTTGAAAACCATCTTGGAGTATTTTATTTTGATAGAGAAATTATGTTTAAATTTCATATTTAATTTAAAATAAAGTTTAAGATGTTATTTTAACTAATGGCCGATTTCACAAATTCTATTTAAATATCAATTCATATTTAAATATAGTTTTTCATATAATTTTATTTTTAGTTGACATGAAAAACGTATCTTAAACATAAATTGTTATTCAAATAAATTGGTGAAATTGGCCATAAGTAAGGGAAGGTTAGGTGCCAAGTTAAAGGAAAGGAGGATCCAAATTTTCTTAAATAAATATTATAAAAACATTGGGGATTCAATAAACTTTTTATTAAAACAAGCAAGTGTGATATTTTCGCCTGGGCCGAATCTTTAATATCCTCCACCGAGATTTTAAACATTTCAGGAGTTTCGGCAAAGAAATTTCTAGTCTTATTAAATTTTATTGGAATATCAATATTTGTTATAGTTTTAGCGTACTAAAATGTTTTCCTAGTATTGGGTTTAAATGGAGTATGTAGTAAATTATGGACCGATCTTCAGTTGTCTGATTTCTAGTCATATACAACAAATTTGTGAAGAACTTAATGAGAATCGGTACATTCCGTCACCAATTTAATCGGATTTTGTAAAAAAAATATATAAATTTTTTAGTGAGGTTGTTCCAAATTTAGGTTTATAACTCTTTTTCAACTAAACCGATTGTGCTGACTTCCAAACCCAAACTACTGAGGAGAACTAGAAACAATTTGACACCAAAATTGTTAATGTTTCGAAAGTGGACGTGTTTTCAACAGACGGTCTGACAGACGGACATGGCCAAAGCGTCTTCGAATTTCTCAAGGACCCAGAATATATATTGTGTTATGAGGTTTTCGATGAAAATTAAAAAAGTTTCACACGAAATGAGCTTCAATAAACTGTTTATAAAAACAATGATTTAATATGCATTTATATGCATAAAACTTGCATTAATATGCCCTGACTCGTGTTATTATAGTCCTTTTTTAATAGTTGCTTTTCTAAATAGATTTTTATATTAAAATAAAGAAATGACTTTTAAGGGTTAATATTTTAAGTTTTTTGTTTATATGGGTCTCTTTTAATATTAAAAAATCTTTTTATTTAACTCAATCTTCTTGAGATTTAAAAGTTATAAACCATAAAACTGTTAAACATTATAAAACTTCAAAATCGATGACATTTTTACACTTTTAAATTAAATTTGAATTTTTCGAGTTATGTCATTGTTTGAGTAAATAAGCGAGCGACATTTGTTTATTACCAACTTATTTCTTGTTTATTCAATAATCTTAAAATAGTTTTTTTTTTGTTTTTCATTTCAATACTCACAATCAAAATAAATGTTTTCATGGACAACATTTTTCTAAACACCAAAAGGTTGTAATCCTAAATAAGAGTTAATGAGTTTCCAATTAATTGAAGAACAACAAAAAAAATCAATTTAAATTATTCAACACTTTTACACTTTAACAAAACACGTTAAATAATCCATTAATTAAAAGATAAATCCTTTTTATGATTAACAATCCTTGTTTTTATTATATAATGGAAAAAGAGGTTTTCAATTATTTATTTTATTCTTTGTAACAAACAGTTTTGTTTTTTTGATTAAGTTTTACATAAAACATTAGCGATAGTTTTTTTTTTTTTGTAGTTTGTGTATTCAATTTTTAGATTTGTTGTATTATAAACCGTTCGAAACAACACGAAAGATTTGAATTAGGGTTTGAAACAGCGATGCATTGCTTTTTATAACAATTACAGATGATGCGGCTGATTCTGCTGCTGAGGCAAACAACAATGAGAAGCAACAGCAGCAAAAAAAAAAAAAAAACAAAGCAGCAGCAACATCAGCATACAATAACAATATTTAAACTGGAGTTGCCAACAATAACCTAAGTGAGCATATTGTACTATTGCTAACTCTTCTATCTGCGAGCAAAATCATCTTAAAAAAAAACACAAAAAATTGCACAAATGATTACAATAACATGAGCAACATCAACTAAATATTTATTTACTTCTATTAAATTCAAAACATTTCTACTCTGTCTGCTCTTTTGCTTACAATCATCATCGTGTTTTTCGTCATCATTTTTGTTTAAAAAAATTGTTGTTGTTGCTTTTGAATTACATTAAAATTCAACTTATGCCTGATGAACATGATCTGCTAGATCTTCTTTATAATCACTGCAGTACTGCTCATCCCATAGATTAACATCATTATGATGTTTGCTATTGACTATTAGAAGTTTTATTTACGTCTTCCCACTTTTGTTTGAATTCAAAGCGAAAATCCAAATGAGTATTTCACTCTCAATTACTCTTTGAAGAGTAATTTTTAAATTTCTATTGTTTGGAATTTATGATCAAGATCATTATGCTGTTTAGCTATTTGTTGTTGCACATTCAAATGATGCGCCTTTTAATGGTGGTATTAATAATGATGTTTTTCTATAATTCTAAAATAAAAGTTTACTTTAGTCTAGCATTATTTGGACAATATTTTCGCTTTTAAACAGACAGAAGAGTGCTTGATCATGTGTTTCAGTTTTTTTTTTGTTTTTGATGGAATTAAATTTTTTTTTATTGTTGAAAGCAAATATTTTTATGTATATGTTCTGATGATAAAAATATAGTTGATTGTTTTAATTTGTTCACCTTTAACAAATTAAAAATTAAAGTTTTAGGAATTGAAATTTAGAATGTTCACGATGAACATTCACTTTACAAAGAAACTTTTAGGTTAGTGTTGACCATTGCTACGTTTTTGTTATTAGGGAAGAATCGCCGGAAATTAAATTTTTAGAATTTCCGGGTACTATATTACTGGATATTTCGTGTGCTACATCTGATTTCTAAAAAAAAAGCTTACATTTTTAGCGAAAACTTTTATTTGCAATTGAATTCAAGTTACTTTTATCATTTCCAAAACTTCTAGTAATATATTTAGTCTGTTCTCAAGAAACTGCTTTTCCTAAGTTAAATTTTTATACCTGTAATTAAAGCGTGTTTTATTTTATAAAAGGTTCTTGTTATAGCGAACGAAAGCGCCTTGTTAATAAAGTTTGCAATTAAAGTTGAAAAAATAACAGTATAGAATAGAAAAAATAACGTATAACCTCCTTGTTAAGAAGTTGCAGTTATCCTTTTTCCTTAACATAGAAATGCCTGTAACACCGTGCAACAAAAAAAAAAAAAAAACTAGCCAGAAGCTAGACTACTGCTAGAGCAAATCTGCCAAAGGGTTTTGAAAACTTAGCTCGGCTTTTCAAAATTTCGTCCCTTGCAGTTTTTGAGTTTTTGAAAAGGCGTTTGGAATAATTAAAAAAAATATACTAAATGTACTTCAGAGCTAAAAAATTATTTGAGATGTCTTTAATATAACTGTATGGCGATTCTTTTTGTACTTTTATTTTAAGGGGTCATTTTTGTCCCTTTTTTCAACTCTTACACAAAAGTATAGTAAAACGGCACTTTAGAGGGTTAAAATATTTTCTGCACCAAATTTCACTAGGGGTCTTTGAAGACTAAGGCCCGTTTTCACAACTTACCGATAGCTAAAGGTAGGATTTTTTTGGCCGTATAAAAAATGTTCCATTATTACAACTTTACTTTAACCTGCCAGGTATGATAAATCATAATTTACTTTATCGCTCGCTTTAGGTAAAAGTTAAATTTTAAGAACGCTTTTTATGAGGCCGGTTAAAGTCTACTTTTAGCTATCGCTAAGTTGTGAAAACGGTCCTAAAAGTTCTTGCAATATATGTAAAATGCTCAATAAAGGAAAATTAAAAAGAAGCATATAATTTTATTTTTTACAAAAGCAGTCCTAATTAAGTCAAAACAGTGTAAAGTATTTTCTTGAAAAATGGTTTACAATTATTTAAAATAAAAAATTTTATGGCATTTTTTTAGAAAAATTAACCCTATATTTTAATTTTCTGGGGTCTTTTTTGCTTAAAAAAAAAAAAAATTCTTAAAATTTTATTGTTTGTCTTATTTTTTCCAAAAGCCTTTTCAAGGGCCGAAATTTTGAAAACCCGACCTAACTTTTCAAAACCCTTTAGCAGATTTGCTCTACCAGAAGTCTAGCTTCATTTCGCGTTGCAAAATTTTGTTGCACTGTGTAATTAGTAGGCTATGTTTACGATAAAAACCGTTTGCCAAACTTACAAATTTAGACCAGATCTTAGCCATAAAGTACTCAGAAGAAAACAGAATCCTTAAACTTAGAATACACAGGACGTAGTACCATAGAAATTTTTGCCATAAATTACTCACAATAAAAAACCGGTAAGGAAGTATAGTCGGTCATGCCCGACCATATGATACCCTACACCACAGTATTTAAAAACACATCATGCTGTCCATATTAATATGGATTTATCTATGTTTATTTTTTTTTTTTAATTCCCTAAGCTAATCCCACGAAGCTAATCCTACGCTTGTCTGCAGGAAAGAAACCAGAGTCCTTGGCGGAAATCGAAACCGCAACCTCGGCGCTGATAGACAAGCTCACTACCAGCTAGCCTACCGAGGCACTAAACTACTTATAAACTTCATTAAGATCAGCTTGAAAGTTTGTGAGAGGCACAAATTGCCCCCTACCTTTCTCTTGTAGTCCTAGTTTTGTAAAACTGCATAGCTTATGTGCCCATATAAATATGTTTCTACTTATGATTTAAATTTAATTAAAAAATTGGCCAGCCAGCTAGCCAGCCGGACGGACATCGTTAGTTCGACTTAGAAAGTGATTCTAAGTCGATCAGTATACTTTAATGTGGGTCTAGGACCCATATTTTAAGGTGTTACACACAAGTACAAATGCATAATACCCACTCCATTATTGTGGTGTGGGTATAAAAATTCCTCACCTTAAATTTCCCAGGACGTGGTACCAAACTGGATTCTAGTCACTTTAGGTTAAATCTTCAAGCGATCTTTTAGGACAAATATTTTTGGGCATTACAGTATTCAGCAGAAACGGAATTGAGTTACTTTCACAGGACACATCGAAGAAGGGTTGGCTGGATAATGAAATATGTGGGGGTTGTAATGAGGACCCTGACCGCATGCTGGACTTAAGCTAGGGACGGCATGGTCTTTGCGGGACTAGAAGGCATTAAGCCGGCAGATTTTTTTTATAATATATTGATCCATTTGCTTAATTTAAATACTTAAGAATCTTTAGATAAACAATTATTTTCTTAGCTCATTCCTATTGCGAAAAAATCATATTCCGAAAAGCCATTTGTTTGGTGGTTAAGTGGGGCTGGAAGAAATAAAGGATCTATTTGCTCATTTAACTAAAGCGATTTGTTAAAATTAATGTAGGAGAGCTTTAAGGAATATCCTAGAGAAGTATGTAGTGTGGCTTTGCTGGATACCGGGTCACTGCAACATCGCCGCTTATGATAAGTTTGCGAGACTGTGCTTGGAATTGAAGGGCAGTCATACCCCCAATAGGCTTTTATTTTGGAAAGATTAGAAAATCAGTTCGAAACGGGACTTATCGAGTCTGGAGGCATAAAACAGATTTTAGAGTTCGCGAAGGTTATGGCAGGTGCTTAAGAACACCGATTCTAATTCACTGCTAGGCAGAAGCAGGGTCTACGTTAACACCATGATATGTATAATCACGGGCCACTGTAGGATGTTTTATCTTTCTAACACGTTCATTAGGATTTTCAGCTATGAACTTTTTATACCTTCACAAGGATCCAGATATGTTTATCTTACAGAGTCCTTAACAGTTCTTTCGCAGTGGCAAAATCCTTAATATTTTACGTGGTAGCCATAAAACTAGCTGAACAAATACATTAAAGAATGATCTTAGAAACTTAAAATTAATTAACAATCTAAAGTTTTATCGTTTGCAGTACGTGAGTTCAGAATCCTGTAATATTTAAATTTTTCAACCTTGACTTTTAATTTTTGTTTCAGTAAAACTTAAGAGTAATTTCTACATTTTCAAACATGTAACATCGAGATAAAATAACTCCATAACACGCAAAATATTTGTACTTTCTTTAGTTTTTTTTTTTAATTAAACCAAAAACCACTTTGAAATTCTTTTCGTGTTAGTAACAAAATGTTTATGACTTAATACTTATAAAATTTATAGATTTAAATTAATTATTATTTTAAAGTACATATGTACACTTAAGTAGAAAAATGTATTTTATTTTTATAATTTATATTATAAACAATTTTATAATTATTAATTTATTCATTTGCAAGTGTTACTTTTTTCTTATATTTTTTTTGTGATATCATGTAGTTTTGCTCAGAGTTGTCTTTGCATAATTATTTATAACCGCAGAGAAGATTTAAAACACTTCAAAGTTGAACATCTCAAAAACACATCTTTGAGATACAGGTGCACGTTTCTTTCTTTCTTTTTTGTTTTTGCTTAAAACATTATAAAGTTGTTAATGATTTTGTTTTAATAGTTGTTATTTTAAATTTATTAATTGTTACCTCTTTAAAAATTTTCATAATTTTTGAAATAATTGAAAATTTTCGTTAAATATTATGAAATTATTTGTTAAGTGTTTGTTAAAAACTTGAAATTTTTATTTGTTTAATTTTGAATGACCTTTGGTGATAGATGATAATGTTTGTGATGCTTTCTAACAAAAAAAAAAAAAAAAAAAAAATTAAAAAAAAAAATAATTGTTTCCTTTTATTTTGTATTTTAAAGTTTAGACTAGTTTAAATGTAGCAACACTCCCTGATACTGTAACATCATGTTGAAAGCAAAAACATTTTGAAAAGCAGCTTTAAAACAGATTTTTTATTATTTACCGCCCTGCATGACATTAAGTTTCTTTATATCAATTGATCTGAATGTGCAAAAGTTCATAATTTATTTATTTTTTTCTTTCTTGAATTGAAGACAATAATGTCAACTACATTTTTAAATGTTTTTATTTCTTTGAAAAATAAAATTTATGATCTGTTTACATTTAATAAACGGTGACATTTGTTTTAATTGTTGCTTGCAATCGGATAACACATTTAGCTTAGACACAAACCTTTAAAAGAAAGATCGATTAAAATTAACTATTTACCTGTTAATATACATATTTCCGAAAGAAGCCTTCGTTCGGTAAACTTACAGTTAAAACTAAAACCAATTACTAAATGTTGTTTTTGTTTTACAAGTCAGTTAAGCGAAGGAAGCCTTCGTTCAAAATCAATAATCAGGCAATAAGTCCGAAAAAATTTTTTAAACGACAAAGTTCACTTTTATTAAATAGAGTTTTACAAGAAACGTGTTCAAATGCTTTTCTGAAAAAAATGTTTACTAAATGCTTTTAACAAAATTTTTCGTCTAATTTGTAATGAATAATTTGAGAAAACTTAATGCATCGACAGCGTTTTTTTCGTAATTCGCTCTCTCATTTGTAATTCACAGCCCAATTATGATCCAAATTACTTAATTCTTCCCACAAAATTTTGAGAGCGAATTATCTCATTTGTATGTAATTCATTTTGAATTACTATGCCAATTACAAACAGATCACTATCATCATTTTATTTTATCGAAATTTAAAACAACAAATAAATAAACAAAATTGGAATTCTTGAAATAATGAGATATTTTAAATTATGGCTGTCTTTTGTATTCATTTTCAAAGAAAAAAATGTTCATAAATATAGAAAGAAGAGTTGTTGAATTATGAGATTTTTAATAAACTTTAATTTTAAGAAGTTTAAGTCAAAATTGTTTGTTGCTGGTAAAATTTGCTTTTACTTTTTCTTTAAATAAAACCGGTTTCAGGATTATTCTTGAAAAAATCGTTTAAACTTTTAGAAAACGCTAAAATTAATTCATATTTAATAGTGTATTTAAAAACAATTAAATCTTGATTAAGATTAATTGCAAAAAAACTAATTCCCATAAAAAACCCATTACTACACATTCACCTCATAAGATCCGCCTAAAAGAGTCTTTAATTAAACATTAATCTATCCAGACGAGTCACCTTTTAAAACAATCTTCCAAAACAATTAATTTACAATCACATTTAATTGTTAAAGAATTTTATTACAAAAATAAGTGAATAAAAATCTTTAGCCAATAAAAAACTCAATCCATAAAATGTTCATAAAAAAATCAGTAGATAAAAAAATAGAGTTGTGTTTTACAAACGTGCTATTTGTTATAATTAATGTTTACTTTTGAAATATTAATGTTTAAGAAAAAAAAAAAAATGGCCAATAAAAAGTGGCCAAGAAAAAAAGTAACTAGCAATTGTTGCACTTTTCACAATAAATGTTTATGAAAATAAAAAAAGGAAAAATGTTGGAAAAAATCTACTCTTAACGCCTTTTGTAAAGTTTGGCTAAAAAATTTTAACGAAATTCCAGCGAATAGTTTGTAGTTTTTTTTAAATGGTATTTGCGAATATATTTTTTTTTAGTTTTTGTTTTATTTGCCTTGTTAACATTAAAGTAAGTGCTTTATAAATAATGTTACAGCCTGTTAAGGGAAGAGGATTTTGGAAAAAAATGACGGTAGTTTGGGTCATTTGGAATGCGGTATTCGGGAAATATATAAAACAAAGAATTAACTAGTCTAAATAAAAATATGTCTGTACGTGAAAAACTTTTGAACTTTTGATTGGTGGGCAACATATGTTATGTACATACGTTTACAATTTTATTTGGAAAACAGCAAACGATTTGCTTTAAAAAAAAAAATATATGAAAGCAAGAGGAGAGCAAAAATTGATTGGTGATATTGTAAAATTTGTAGTAAACAGAGAGAACCGAGAAAGAATTTCATAGTGGACGTATGTGGACATGGCATAAGCAGAATTTTCGTACCCATCAAGGCATATCGAGAGCACTGATCTTGGATTATGCTCCGGACATCTGATCCATTTAGATGCCGATGATTTTTTTTAAACCCTTCACCCCCAGTGGAAGGGGTATAAATAAGTTTGTCATTTCCCCAGATATAATGTGGGCTAGATTGTTAAACATTTATGTCACATATAGTTCGGAATTATTTGGTATTGAAATTCAGCCAGTTCGGTCCATAAACAGTTGAGATATGAGCTAAAAACCACGACTGCCTCTAATTTTTCCTATCCCTTGTTGTTGTTATTGTTTTTTTTATATTCATCACCGAAAATAACAGTTTTTTGTTAAGACTTTTTTTGCGTTTTGTTACACATAACAACACTGTACATCACAGTTGGCTTAACGATGTCCGTCTGTTTTGTTCTTATTGTAAAGCGAAGTTGCTTTAACGATGTCCGTCTGTCCGTTTATTTTTCTGTATATCAGGAAAACGGATAGACCAAAAGTTTTTAAATTAGGTCAACAACATCCGACAAAATGTGGGCGGGATTGGAGAAGTGTGCATGGCCCAAAACAGATTTATTTATATCTTATTTAAAACGGTATTTACATAACTTTTTGTTCTTATTGCATCATGGTGAAGGGTAAAGATTTACATGGATACCTGCCCTAGGACTTACTCCATGGTGAATCCTAACCACTGGGTAGCATGCCCCCGAGTGTGAGCGTAATCGAAACACCCCGGCAGCAATTTTAGTTCATAATCTGGCAAGATTATACACTCGCCCACCGTTTAGGAGCTAGCGCTTTCTATCCTTGGGTGCTTTTGGAAAAATGCTAGGAGCATTTGTTGAGTAGCAACAGCGCCTAGGGATGATCCTCCATCAGACCGAACTCTCCACAAGTGGTGAAAAATCAGCCCTTTAGGGCAATTTATAGGATATACCTTTCCGCGATTTAGGATACTTAAACATAACCACGTAATCGCCGAAAGTATCTTTCCAAAGGAAAAGCGAAACTTCCGAAAAACAATCTTCCTAAAAGACAGAAAGCATTTTCCGCAAGAAGCATACTAATGGAGAGCTCAACCAAAAGTCAGACCGGTGCCGTGCCACCTGATGTTACTGACTTCTGTAGCACCAGCTTGGATCTCTGGTCAGCCGCCATCTCTGGTCAGATCATGAAGACCTCTTGAGTCTGTCAATTTTGAATTTTTTTCGAATCCCAGGAGGATGTAACACCTAAAGGTGAAATATTCTTAAGATGATCTTAACAACCTCCTGGGAGACATCACGATGGCTAGTAATTTGAATTTTATTGTAAACTTTATTTGGGCTTCTTAACAAATAACTTCACTTATCATAAATATCTCCCATTTATTCTGTAGCTGCTTTAGCATAAAAAATGTATATTTGACTGGAATTCCACTGCTAAAGGCCACTTTTCTAATTTGATTTTTGTAGCCTTTTGTTAAAATGCAAAAATTCGTAGAATAAATGAAAAAATGGAATAAAACTAAGCATTTAATAAAGATGCAACCATTATTTTTGTAATGATATTAAAAGAAGCATTTACTTCAGCAAACATTTATGGTGGCTTAAAGATTTATGACTTTTAACTTGCCACCCTGGATAGCAAGCAAAACTTACTAAATCAAAAATTAAAAATGTTATTTTTTCAACGTTACTTTTGCTAACTCTTAAAAAGAGATTAAGTAATTTCTCATATTCATATAGAGTTTTTTTTTATGAAATAAGTTAGATTACAGAAAAAAACCTCAATAGCAAAATAAACATTTTTTTTATAGTATTTTAGTGTGGTATTGTTAAATAAAACCAAGAACCATGATTGCAAAAAAAAAAAAAAAAAAAAAAATTAAATAAATATATAATGAAGATAATAATGATGTAGTAATCTTTGGTATTGTATATGGTTAGCAAAAAAATAAAACAACAACAACTACTTAAAAACAATACAAGAAGTTGTAGTAAAAAAATTTCCACTGTATTAAAATTACAGCAAGTGAACTTATAAAATATAAACTGAAATAATAATATAAAAAAATACCTTAAAGGCATAGTAACACTACGTTTTAAAAATTTTGTTATTTGAATTGTTTCTCTTGAAAAGTTAATTTTCTTCATACTTTGTAGACGAAATATTGCACTCTAGTATCGTTTCCGAATTGAGTCTCAGAGTGAAGTCTGAAGTTATTGGGTTACATTTCGTATAATTAAAAGAAGAACAAACCTCAAGATATGATGAGATACATTTCAGATTGTTTAACGTATTTTTCGTTTCTTCTTTTGTTTTATATTACTTTTTTAAATTTTTTTCTTATGTTTCAGATTTTTCATAAGAACACAATTGCAACGTATAAACGTAGTAGCTTACGACGTAGAAACATTGACAAGTTAAACTTGTAATATTTTATACACTGTGGCTGCCGCAAACCTTAAGGCCCAACTGTAATATGCTTAAGTTGGTTTAAGCACTGTGCGAATACATGTAAATCATATGTATCAAACCATTTTGAACTTAAGCAAACGTCGTACGTTTACTTAGATCTAATTCTATTTCATACGCCGGTTACAACCGTTTTGTCATAGAAAAAGAGATGCAAACGATATAAAATGAAATTATTTTTGTGTTTTCAAATTGAGTATTTAAAAACAAAATAAAATGTTCCAAAAATAAATACAATTTGAATAAATTTTATTCCCAAAGAAAACCAAAATACATAAACGGCGGAATTATGGGTAAATAGGGCGTTCCGCCCACTGCAACGCCTCCTCTTCAAACAATGGAGTTTGGGGTCCTACTTACTTGGTCCGACTAGTTTCAGGAGATGATAGGCCTCATTATAAAGAGGAAAATATTACTACAGGGGGTCTGTCTAAAAGTAACTATTTAGCCCGAATGGGTTAAAAAGCAGTGTTCGAAAATAAACATTTTATACTGTTCTTTAGTCTTCAGTTAGGCAGATATGTAGCAAGATCAAACGCTTATAGTGTTTTTCTAGTAAATCATTAAAAAAAAAAACGTTTCTCTGTTTGTGATCTTCAAACACATAAATAATACTGTACTTATCCAACTATGCAAAAAGATGAGAACATTTCATTGCGTTCTGTTTTTTTTTAAACCACAAACTTCGTTATGTTCGATTCAGCAAATCAATGTTCGTTCGTTTCAGTTGTGCTTAGCGCCCTTTTGGCTGGCAAAGAAAACCAAGAGTTTTTTACAAAATACATAAAAAAATAAACAAAAAGCCAGCGAAAACATTTTAAACAAACAAAGAATGTTCACAATACTTACACAAGCTATTCGTGCTGTGGTCGTTGCTAAAAAAGACGCACTTAGAACATTAAAAAAATAATGTATGTCTGCAGAACATTATATAATGTTCGTTACTGTATTGAAAATTGTATTAAACGGTATAAAGGCCCAAAAACACCTGTCAAATACTTGTCCAGCCGGCGAATTCAACGTGTACGTGTGCTGGACGTAATATTCACCGTCATATCTAAATTTTTTTGATTTTTCATCAAGCGTTGTCGGTGTCACACATCTAAACACATTTTCACTAATACTACCACAATGCTTGATGAGTATTTTGATCAATGTATTTTGGCCTTAAAGGGGTTTGTATAAATACACAAACATTAAAAAATAGATATAGTTTCTAGGTGTGTGCTCCGTACGCTAAACAATGTTCTGTTTATTTTCGAACACTGTTAAAAATTCCATTTTCTTCATTTATCCTAATAATATTATAAATGTGAAAGTTTGTATGTTCGTGGCGCAATCATGCGAAATCCGCTTAATGCATTTGAATGAAATTTGATAGACGGATAGCATGTGGCTCAGGTTAAAGTATAGGGTACTCTTTTGGATAAATTTTGCATATAGATTGCATATGGTCCAGCTTAATAAAGAGCTTACTTTTTTAAGGGTTAAACGGGATAAATGAAGCCAGATACTTTTTAAAAGGTAAAAACGGAAAAAATTGGTACCTTTTCTCTTTTTGATAAATTTTATGTATAGATTTTGGTCCGGCACTGACCGGAATAAACATATTTAGACACCCCTTGCTTTTCATACGGACAGTTGAATGTCGGCTGCTCAAGAGCATCGAGTGCTCAAAACGTCTATTTGTTATACTTTGTACCATGAGACAGTCACTTTAATCAAACACAGACTGTCGCCAGGCCAAATCTTTTTCTTTGAATCTATTTTTTTCCGAAAGCTATGTTCCCGTTTAGATTAAAATTTTTACGCCGTAAACTATGCTTCCAATTTTATCACTTTTAAAGCTGCATCACGTTTTATCTCCAAAAAAAAGCAATCATATCAGTATGTTCAATCCAAAAATTAAAAACTTCATCTAACGTTACTGGCACTAAAAAGGATTAAATGTTTATAAGAAATTTTTGGCTTATGAGCTTAAAGTCATAATTCCAATCTGAAACTTAATCCTTCTGCAGTTAGGACACTATAATTTTCTATGCGATTAGACAAAGTGTTTAATAACTAAAGTCACGATTTAAAAAAAAGCGCAGGTAGGAGCATATTTTTTTTATTATATATATTTAGTCCTTAAAAATTCCTAGTTGGAACCATACATGTTAAATTCCAATTAGAATTAGCAATTGATGCAATTAGTTTATATTTTCTAATTGATTAAACAATTAGAATAAGTTCAACTAATTCCCATTAGCTAATTAAAATTTTTATTCTAATGGTAAAACTAATTGCAATTAGTTGCCATTAGCAAAAAAAATTGGTTAACCTTTACAATTAGAAATCTAATTGACTTCTGATAATGCAATTAGATATTCAATTATTCAATTCAATTGATTCTAATTCGAGCTAATTGAATATCTAATTGCATTATCAGAAGTCAATTAGATTTCTAATTGTAAAGGTTAACCAATTTTTTTTGCTAATGGCAACTAATTGCAATTAGTTTTACCATTAGAATAAAAATTTTAATTAGCTAATGGGAATTAGTTGAACTAATTCTAATTGTTTGATCAATTAGAGAATTTCACAAAAGAATGTTAATTAGCAATCATTATCATTAGCTAATCATTACTTAACATGTATGGTTGGAACATAGGGCCATTACAAATGATTTCCATTGAATTCTGTCTGTTGCCAATCTTTTAGCTTCGCTCCAACTCTTTCCAGCTGTGCGTAGTTCAGCTTCTACTTGCCGTCGCCATGTATTTGCTAGTCTGCCTCTTCGCCTGCTGCCTTGAGGGTTGCATTCAATTGCTTTTCTGGTGACGTCATCATGTGGCTTTCTGAATGTATGACCCAGCCAATTCATCTTTCGCATTCGTATGTCAACTGTGACAGGGTTTTGTTGCGTTTTTTGCCATAGATCGTTGTTTGATATAGTGTCTGGCCAGAAGGCA
Source organism: Pollenia griseotomentosa (assembly GCA_963931875.1). NCBI lineage: Eukaryota > Metazoa > Arthropoda > Insecta > Diptera > Polleniidae > Pollenia > Pollenia griseotomentosa. The sequence goes on along the minus strand of OZ007564.1, from coordinate 120,823,677 downwards.
TGTAATATTCTACGTAAACATCGGTTGGCAAAGACTTGAAGAGAATTCGAATCTCTTTCCGTGATATTCCATGTCTCGCTTCCATATAATAATACCGACTTTACATTTGAGTTGAATAATTTCATCTTCGTGCGAAGCGTAATACGGGATGAACTCCAAACTTTATTTAAAGCACCAAATGCTTGGTTTGATTTTGATATTCTGTATGCAATATCTTCTTTACTACCACCAGATGATGTAATTTTGCTACCAAGGTAACAGAAATGATCGACATTATCAAGGGAATGGTTCCGAATTTTTAAAGATTCGTTGTTGTTTGCATTAATACGCAATGACTTCGTTTTGGAAATGTTGATATTGAGACCAGCTTTTGCTGCACACTCCACAAGAAGATTGAGTTTGGACTGAAGGTCGTTGTAGCTATGCGACAAAAGACATATGTCGTCAGCATAGTCTGGGTCATCCAATCTACCTTGTAACCCAAAGGTTATGCCACGATCACCTCTCATTGATTGCATCATTACAACATCCAAAACGATATTATGATTACATTAACATAAACTATGAATTAACTTTTGCAAACATACAGGTCTGCCTTCTCCGACCTTTATTATACCCTTCACCACAGGTGGAAGGGGTATATATGAGTTCGTTTTTTATATAAGACTTAAATTTCTTTTGAAATTTTTGCAATATGGATCTTAGATAAAGTTTATATATTCTGGATCGCTATTATGGAGTAGATTTAACGATGCCAGTCTTTCCATCCGTCAGTTTGTATGCCCATGTGTATGTTAAACTCTGTTTTTCGAAGGCCCTTAATATGATTGGGACTCGGTTATAATATTTTTATATAACTTATAGTCCGGAAGAGTTTGCTATTGAAATTCAGCCAGAGCTGCATAGAAATGGCTGAAATATGAACAAAAAACCACGATTCCTCTAATTTTTACCCATAAAGCCTACCTTTTTCAAGTTTTCCTATAAACTGTATTTTTAAACTTTTATCTGAAATAAACAAAGTAGAATACTAGTAGTAACAAGTTAGAGTGTTATATTCGGCTGTGCCAAATCTTTGATACCCTCCACCGACAATTTGAATATTTCAGGAGTGATATCTATATGATGTCTATTTATTATTAATTTATCTTTATAAAAACGACATCAGCATTAAAATTGCTTGCGGCTTAGACCTTTATTAAATTATTGACCGATAAATGCTGTTATGATCGAATTATTTATTACGGTTTTAGGAGTACTAAACAGTTTTCTAGGAGTAGCGTTTATATGGGACCTAGGGTAAATTATGGAACGATCTTCATGAAATTTCACAGTGTGATTTCCAGTCAAATAAAATGAACACTTGCAAAATCATTTCGTGCATTGTTCAATCATTTATGTTAGTTTTTGTAACAAAATTATCAATTTTTTAAAGTTGTGGTTCCACATTTTGATTCATAGCTCTGGTCCTACTGAACCGATTTGGCTGAATTTCAATCCCAAACTGCTTAGGATAACTACAAGCAATTTGACAGCCAGTTTTTTTTTATTTCTTTTGAGTTTTTCGAAAGTGATCGTGTTCTCAACAGACGGACAGACAGATGGACATGGCTAAATCGACTTAGAATTACTAAGGGATTCAGAATATATATACTTTATGGGGTCTGAGGTGAATAATAAAAAAGTTTCACACGGAATGACAAGCTTACACAGAAAAAATTGTCCCACATTTTTCACCAATTAAAGCATTAATCAAAAATATAATCAGTTTTAATTAAAATTAATTAAACGTTTAATTAATACTATTAATTGGTTTAATTGATACTATTAATTTGTTTACTGGTGCAAATTTAATTAAAATTTTAATTGATATCACAAATTTTTTAATTGAAATCAATTTTTATTTTTTTCTGTGTAGTATGCCCTCTTCACAACTTATTGTGGTGGAGGGTATAAAAATACAAGTGTACTTCAATTTTTAATACTTTGGTGAAGGGTATATGAGGTTCCACACCGCAGAATATAGCACTCTTACTTGTTTTAATAATTTTTGAAATTTTTAAAACCATGCATAAACCTTTTGAGAAAATCAGTTGTGTTAAGTTTACGGGATATCGAAAATAGAAATCAAAACAAACTAAAGTTAAGTTTTGTTTTCTAATAATATCCCATTCTTTTAAAATACACAAAGTTACAAAATTATTAAAATAAAAGCTTGTCAAATTTCCTAAAAATACGAACTTTTTCCGATTTGTGTCAAAGTTAGAAGGAATTAAAACTAATATATTTTGTATTTTTCTTATTAATATTATATTTATTATATTTAATACAAAAATATAAGGAAATTATTTAAATCACTTTACATATAGTTTTTTGATTTTCTTCCATTTGGTTACATTGTGCGGCGTGCGTCCCAATTGTGTTCCTACCATTAAGCTATAGAAATAATTTTTTTTTTATTATTATTCTTTTTTCAGTCTAGTTTTTATATATTGAATACAATACAAGTAGTTTTTCGGTTTCATTAAACATTTTAAGAAGAGTAGAATATTTAAAAGAAACCGTCGGCAGTAATAAAATTGAAAACAAAGATTACAAGTTGGCTAAGAAAAATTGTAAACAGTGTGAGAAATTTATGGTAGATTTTATTAAAAAAAAATTATTTTCAAATTGAGTTTGAAAGTTCAACACAATCTAATAAAAACACATATGTATGTATATGGAGTCCTTACCGCAAAATAAGCTTAAGCGACAAAAACACAATTTTAGAGGAGAAGGATTTTTTACTATCCCTAGAGGGAAGCGAGCTGACACCAAAGTAGTCCAGTGATAGGACTTACGTGGTAGAGAACGTTTCTAGTTCTTACACTTTATATGAATGGGACCTTTTTTTACATGGGGTTGTCATTGGAATGGGTCAATTGACATATAACAGCCAGTAGTATTATTTCAATTCAATGTAGTTTTATTTCAATATAACAAGTCTAATTTTAGAACAAAATTTTAAAAAGTCCCTAAAAAATGTGTAACTAATTTAAGAAAAAAAAGTCCTAAAAAAATGTGTCACAGCACCGGTGAAGACTATATTGTAATTCATTACTTTTTCCACCTTTTTGTTCTTCATATACCAGTTAAATGATTGGTTCTCCTTTCACTGGTCAAGAGTTCTCTCTTTTTGAACTTATTTTTCTTTCACAAATCTCAGGACCAGTCTGTTGGTACAATTGACACAAATTTCCCGCAGGGATATTTTATAAAATTTTTTATGAAAGTTGGCGCTTAAGCTAAAATTTTTTTGCTATAAAATAGTAACGGTACGGTATGTGATCATGAAATTTTAGGAGATGAAGCAAATGTTGCCAATAAATTGATTTATTAAAAAAATCCATATAAAAAAACCTTAAAAATTTTAATTAAATAACTTAACAGTGGCATATTTTCTTGAAGGTATGTTAATCATAATAAGGATATTGAAATGGCTTAATACCAAAGTTAAAATTTAAGTATTTTCATTAGAAATATTAGAGTAGTTTTTGATTGGGGTAATGTGGGATAAATGGCTTAAATTAATTATTTTTAAAAAATTTTCATATGGGAATTATTTAAGTCAGACTTAACTTTTTACTCTAAGGTTAGTTCAAGTATTTTAAAGCGTTTAATTAAACTTTCAAATATCTACACCAGACTTTAGAAAAAAAGGGTGCAATTTTTTGCAGGATGTAATTAAAAATTCTAAAATATGTATACCAAAAAAAAAAAAAACAAAACAATTAAATTTTATTAAACATTTTTTTTAAAGTTTAATAAATCAGAGATTTCACTGCTTTTTTTTCATAAATAAAAATATGAAGAAAAAAAAAATTTTTCCTAATGATTGTTCATGTATAAGAGAATTAAGTTTCTTCGGTTTTTATTATTTTTCATACATAAGCGAAAAAAAGTGAAAACGCCTACTTATTTATCTACAAATCTTTTAACAATTTACTGTCCCCAAGTAGTCTTGAGTGAAGCCAATTCGTTATTCTTTAAACTGTCGTACAGTGTATTTGTGATTGCAAAAATAATAAAATTTAAAAGTGTTTTTGTTTTTAGCTCGATTTTTTTTTTGGCTTAAATTTAAAGGCCAACTTCACAGCATCAGTATTAAACTATAAACAAAAAACATTTGATATGCACTAGAAACAAATACAAGAAAACACCTTCAAAATACCAAAAACTGAAAAAATTTGAAAAAAAAATTTATTTATATAAGAAAAAAAAAAAAAGAAATACGTTTGGGCAAAAAAATATACAAAAATATCTTAAAAAATCAGAAAAAATAAATCAATAAAATCATAAAAAATCGTATTTTTTTTTCTTCTAAAACTTCGCATTAAGAGTCATTCAGAAATACCTGCACGGCAATGAATATCTATTTACAATTAAATTAGAAGAAACAAAAAAATGTTCAAGAAAAATATAAGAAATATATTTTTAATTATAAAATCCAAATGCGATTTAAATCCTGCATGGTTTTCAAATGTTAAAGTATCTTTAACATCATCATTATCTTAAAGAATATCATTATTATCATTATTATTTTTTAAATTGTTATATTTTCCGTGATCACTTGATTAGTTTCTCAGTTGAACTAAATGCTTTGATTGTTTTTATTCTTTTATTTCATTTATTTTTTTTATCCGTTTTGTCTTGTTTTATGTTTTAAACTCAACACTTAAACTTGTTAGAGGAAAAATAACTTTATTTATGATTGTAAATCAGCTAAGGAAACAGAATCACAAAGCAGCTAAATTTGAACAGATTTATTGGTTTTTTTTAATATTTTTTTTTTACTAAATAGTCACTTGAAATGTCACTATGAATGTCAGTTTTAGTTTAATTCTTAGATTTTCCCCTTATTTTTTGTTGCAAGTTTTTTTTAAAGACAAGCCCTTTTTCTTGAATTTATTTCCAATATTTGTTTGTTCGTTTTCTGTTTTCTTCGTTTTCATCATCATAAAAAGTAGAAATAAAGCAAAAAATTAAAAAAAAAAAATGCTAAATGAAACGTGCTGGTATTAAATGTTTGAAAGCCATCAATAACAAGTACATTTCATTAAATAATTTTTTCGATATTATAATTTATGTTGTAGCTTTTATTTTTAAGTTGTTGTTGTGGCTGTTGATCACGCAAATAACATGCCACCAAAGTGGTGCATCAAAATATTTTTTTGTTAATATTAAATCAAGTTAATTTTTGTTAAAAACTTTTTTTAGTGGTACTCCAGGGAGTAATTTAAGTTAGACAAAGGGAATGTAACATTAAAAGGAAAAGAACAGAAAAGTCCACAGAAAATATTTTAAAGTTTTTTTTTTTTAAAAAAAAGATAAGAAACACGACTGTACCGAATCTTTGATACCTTCCACCGAAAGTAAGAATATATAAATATATATGGGCCGATCTTCACGAAATTTACTAGTCTTATTAAATTATGACAGTCCAAATTGTATTACAATAGCATTATTCGCTACGGTTTTAAGCGTACAAAAGTGTTTTCCGTTCCGAGAGCGGGCCTGATATGGGGCCTATTGTTAATTATGAACCGACCTTTATGAAAGCGTACAGTGTGATTTCTAGTCATATAGAACTGTGACAGACCAAAATTTATTACAATAGCATTGCGATTTGACACCAACATTGTTCTTTTCTTTTGAGTTTTTTGAAAGTGAACGTGTTTTTAACAGACGGACAGACAGACGGACATGGCTTAATCGACTTACAATTACTCAAGGAGCCAGAATATACATACTTTATGGGGTCTGAGATAAATAATAAAAAAGTTTCAAACGAAATGACAAACTTTGTATACCCTTATTTACCCTCACTCACAACTTGCGGTGTAACGAATTTTGTAAATATAATTTTAGCTTGTATGCATTTTGCTTGAAAGAAAATATAATTTAAGGATCCCTAAACAGCGATTTTGATCCACATGAGCATCTTCCATGTGCCCTAATATCATGGTGGATTTTAAACCCTTATTGAGTTATACAGTAATTTTGACTTAGCTGCACAATCTCCTTTGCACAATATTTGGTGCAGGTAAATCAAAAATGCAGCTATCTTAAATGTATTTAGCTGCCTTAATGTGCAGGTACGCAATTGTGGTTACCTGCATAAAAGTGCAGCTAAAGTAAAGTGTTTGAAAGAGAAGTAACAACGTTTTTATTAATAAATTGATAATAACAATGACGTTCAAACAACTTGTAGACATTTGTTACGCATTTTTATAATGAACGAGCTAGCCAAATTGGTAACAATAAAGTGTGGAACAGCATAGTTGCGGTAGTACAACGTTAAGAATAGCGCTGCAAGCTCTCAAAAGTTAAAAACGGCAGTTGCAAAGTAGTGTCAACAGAAAGCGTAGTTGTAGTAGTCGTTGCAGTTGAAGCGCAAAATTCGAAATTTTGAACTTTGTTGCGCTACAGAGCATTCGTCAGCTTCAAATACTACTACAACTACTTTATTCGGTTCCAGGCCTAGGATTTGCTATTCCTTTCATATAGTCGTGGTAAAGTTGCTGTAACCCCTTTCATATAGTCGTGGTAAAGTTGCTGTAACCACAACCCATATGCATAAATGTAAATATATGCAAACAAAATAAATGAATTATAATGATACCAACTTGACTTGTTTGCGATTTTTGTTTTTATAAACACCTAAAATTGGATATTAATGTGAAAATGTGGCCACCATATTTTTTCATGTGTGCAGCTAACTTTGATGTTTTATATGAAAATATTTTAAAGCTGCCCAAAATTATGAAAAATGTGCAGGTATACAAAATGCACGTAAACAAGGATTTTGAAGAATAATTACAGAAAATATGTATTTTGGGCAGTTAAGTCAAAGTGCAGCTAACTTGAATTTTTTGTATGAAAATAATTTTAAAATGCCAAAAACTTTGGGCACTTATCTTAAATGTGCAGATAAAGAAAGTGCACTTAAAAAAGGAATTTGTATGGGATTATAAAGAAAAATGCCAAAAATTATCAATTTTGTGCAGCTAAGTCAAAAGTGCACGTAAATAAAAGGCAGTTAAGTCAAAACTACTGTATATATGCACTTACCAAATGCTTCTGTGAGCGTCACGATCTTTTTTCACCCCACGGTTGCAATTTGAGCGTTTAAACCGACAAAAATTATACACTCACCCTTTGTTTAGGAGCCGCAGGTATCTTTTCTCCACTGCTATAGGTAATCCAGCATTTCTCTGTTGAAAGGCAACAGCACCGACGGATCCCTACAGTCCACACTTTCCCACAGGGTTGATAAATCAGCCTTCCGTGTGAAGGAATTCCTTCCCATTGTTTTGAGTATTAACCCCAGCAGCTAAGTGATCCCCGAAAGTATCCCGTCAAAGAAGAGCAAGTCTTCCGCAAGACAATGCAGGAAGCAAAGTGACGGAGGCCTCAGCCAATAGTTAGAGCAATACCGAAGTACCGAGGGCCTACTGACTTCCGTAGCACCAGATGACAATAGGGGGCTCTGGTGAGTAACCTGATCTCAAGAATTCTGAAAACTTTAAGAGCCATTTTGTCGTCATTTTGGATACTTGGCGCATCCCAAATGCCCAAAATAAAAACAAAATAAATTCTATTAATAACACTGCGCAACAGTCATTTTGCGTTCTAGGATTTCATTGCAAATTTTTACTAATTTGAGGTCGCTGATTTAAATTTAATCCCCAATTTTCTCTATCAGCTCTGCTCCAAAATTAAGGCACTTTCCCTACATATATGGGAATAACTTTAAATGGTTCACAACAGTATTATCTTTAACCCGTGCTTTCATTGTTTTTAAATTTGCCCTGTAGTTACAGAGATATCGTTGAATTTTTTTTTAAAAAAGTAAAATTTTGAAAAAAACCAATTTTTTGTTCTTTCGAAATTCATAAAAAATAAAAATCACAGTTTTGGTCTAAAAACATTTTGCTTAACATAATTTTGAATGAAATGAGGTTTGTCTTATTAAATTCGGTGCACAACTTTTATTTTTATTAACAATTTACTGAGAAACCTGAATATCGATTTCCATACAAAAAGGAAAAAAAGCTCATGACACACACATATTTAAAATTATATTTTTGTCAGCGTTAACGAGTTTTTAAAGTACTCTTGTTGAGATTTGCCGAAATATTAAAAAAATTCTGAAAATCAATATTTTGTAGTTTTTTTTAAAAAGTCATAAAGAGTAAATGCACATTAACAGAAATAAGTGGTTCCGTTTATTTTAAGGATAATTTTAATTAGGTTTGGAAACCACAAAAAATGATCACGTCTGAAAAAGTCCTTGCGCAAACTTCGCTGGAAACCCCTGCTTTGTATTTTCTTAATAGACTTTTTTTTTTTGCAAAATTTACATTGTCTTAAGAAAATTTTGTGCATTTTAAAATTCTGTATGAAACAATTACTGCGAATTTAGATTTCATATTGAAAAATTTGTTAAGAGTTTTTTAGTAGATTTTTTTCGGAATCAACATTTTTAAATTCTAATATTTTACCTTAATTTAAAGATCATAATAACAATTTTATGGGGGCTAATTCTGGCAGTCGTGATCGAATACTTTTCTATACGAAAGGAAATTTATTTCTAATTCTTAAAGTCGTTTCTGAAAGAATTTTTTTCAAGAAAGAATTAGGAATAAAGTTGCTTTCGAAACGTATTCTATTACGACTGCCAAAATAAGCACCCTGATTTCATTTCTTTCTATTTAGTCTTTCTGTTTTTAGAAAAGTGTTGAAAGATTAAAGGACTTTATAGGGAAATGAATCAGTTACCTTTAACCAATTTATCTTATTAATTTTATTTGAAAAGTTATAAATTAAAATAAAGTATCTACAACCTACCTACACTTATACATATAATTTATTTTTCTTTTCATCTTCTCTAAATTCCAATGTTTTTGTTTTAAAGTTCCATTAAATTGTTTATAAAGTGCTCGCTGGCTGTTATTACGTTGATATATGGGTTTTAGTCTGGGCTATAAATAATTCATATTTTATTTTAAATCATTAAAAATGATGATTAGGTTCGCTTTTAAGTTTCATTGTTTTAAGTTGTGGATTGATTTTTTTTATTATTTTTGTTTCTTGGAAGAATGTTTTAGTTTTTTTTTCTGTATTTATTATAATTTATTTGACATTTTCTTAATATTTAATAGTAGATTGTGTTCTGTAAAATGTCACAAGAGTGTGATGATGTTAATTTATTGTTAAGATTGTAAGATTTTTTTTTGCTTTAGAAAAACATCAAAAAGAGTTCATTTAATTGATTTGTTTAAAATTTTAGAGGAACAATTTTTTAAGTCAGGAAATGACATAATGATGATGGGTTTGTTTTCTGATTTTTTTAAACAGTTTATAAAAATAAAGTTAAAAAAGGAGGTAGTTAGATAAATAAACAAATCAGTAATTAAACTACATTTTGAATTACTTGAGGATAGTAAAGTAGTAGTTTAGTAAAAAGTTTAGTAAATTAACTTAAATAAAAAAATAGAAGGACACTTTCTTTTACTTCCAAGGTCTTATTAATAATTTAATTTCCAAATGAAGACCCAGAAGATAAACTTACAAAGGCTAGTTGAAGTTACTAAAGTTGCCCTAAAAAAGTTGAGTGCATTTTTTTAATAAAAAAAAAAAAAAATAGCTAAAATAATATTTAAGGGCCAGTTTTTAACTTCGTATTGAAATATTATTTATATTTAAGTTCAATTAAAATTGAGTTTCCCAATGCCATTTTAAATGATACTTAAACAGTGAACGTTGATTATTCATAGTCTTTTAAAGCTTCCATAATGAATTTTCTTGACAAGATGGTCTCAATATCACAACAATACAAAAACAACAGTCAAAGCGAAAACAATCAGCTGGTACTTTGAGACCATTTCGTAAAAAAATACACTTTATAAGTTTCTTTCTATTTGTTAAACAGCTGTTTTATTATATTTTTTGGATGTTCAGTAGTGCTACCATAGTTTCGTTTATTCAGACACGAGGATGATATCAAATAATGAGCCCATTTTGAATTAAATGGTCACGTAAAGGAACAAAATTGAAGAATATGGGGCATGCAAAATCCAAGAATTATTGTTGAACATCAAATGCACCCACTTTAGATGCACATTGGCATTGTGGAATGGTAATTAATATCGAGCAATGAATGATAATTTTTTAAGGCTCGAAGTTCCAATCTAACAATATGGAGCTACAGTTTGTCCAACTATGGCTCTTTTTTTGGCTATCCAATAACATCGGTTTTTTATGATCTTAACGGGCTACCACGTTTCACCTATTTTATTCTTTGGGGTTACCTTAAGCGTGAAATTTATGCCAATAAGCCAAGAACCATCCAACAGTTTAAGGCAAATATCGGAGAGGAAGTGAATGCGCTGAAATTTGAAATTATGAGAAAAGTTATTGAAATGGCTCTGGAAAGAGCACTCTAGATCAAAGCAAACAATGAGCATCATATGAAAAATATTGTCTTCAAAACATAATGTGATCATATTTTCAAACTTTAATCTTAATGTTAATAAATGCCAACGTTAAATTAAATCAGAAAGAAAAAAGTTAATCGTTAAATAAATCATAACTTATATTTATGCGCCACGCTGTAGAGAATTGAGAGGATTTGTTTTACGGTTTTACAAAACTTTGATATGCTGATTATTAAGTGCCTTTTTTTAGCAAACATAATTAGAATATATGTATGTCAAGATCCCAATACCCCTTTAATTTAATCACAATAAAACAAGAACTGAATCTTTCACTTTATTTACTACATTTTTTTTTGCCAATATTTGCTTTCAATACCTAAAATATTAAAGCAGATGTTTTGAGCAAAAAATTGATTTTCAAAATTGACTTTAAAATCTTAAAACTGCTGCCGCCAAAAATATTTTTAAATGTGAACTCGTCCATACATGGCACTTTAAATACCTTAATAATAAATCGTTAATTTTAAAAGTGCCAACCATAAATTATGCGTTTTATTTAATTAATATTCAATTAAACTTAATTGGGAGGCCATTTGTTTGGTTTAAACACACATGTCATCAACAGCAGCAGCAGTTAAAAAAAAGATTTAAATCCAACTAAAGTGAACGTGTGATAATTAAGTTATTTTTTTTTCTTCTTTAATTACAAAAGATCACACAAACTCCCATTCAAACACATTAAGCCCGGCAAATTGCAATTGCCAACAGTGCTGAAAAAAAGATTAAGAAAAAATATTGCAGATCACATAAATCAAACAAAATTTCGTTCATGTTTAGAGATTCTAAATCATACACGGATTCCAATGAAAAATATCTTGAAAAAACGAAACAACATTTGACTAAACTGATTCAAATTTTTTTTGCTTCTTCATAAAAACATACAAGATAATAATGTTTATTGATAATGATGTTGGTGATGTCGCTGTCTATGGAAATGATAATAATAATAATGATGTTGCTGAATAGTTTTAAATTTGGCTGCAAGTGATGTTTTATAGTAGAAGTATGACAAAAAAAAAAAAAAAAAAAAAAATGTTTGCAAAAAACATGAACAACTAACAAACTATTTGAACGCGATTTGCGTTCACAGCATGAAATGTCAAATACTAATGCAAATGCTAAAAGCGATATACTACTCGTTCATACGCGATGAGTACTTAGAAAGAAGAATTGTTAAATGGACAGAGCGACAGACAGACGGACATACCAACTAGCAAAACGAATAAAAACACCAGCAACAACAATAAGAGTCAGCAAAGTTAATATAAATAAGCGTCACAACAAACAAGAATCAAACCAACAACAACAACAAATACGGCTACAACAATTATAATAATAGAAGTTTATACCACTCTTTTCTCAAACAAAAAAAAAAAAAAACACAACAACAATTGAACTTATTACCGGAGGCAACAACGAACAAACCATACCATACCATAGTGAAAAGAAAACATTTGTACAAATTTATTTTTTTCTAGAGAGTAAATTTTGCACAAGTTTCTTTACACATAATCTTGTAAAAAACACATTTGCACAAATTTCGTTTTTTTATAGAGAGAAAAATTTGCTCAAACTTTTTTACACATAATCTAAGTTTGAACTGGAAGCAACAGCGATCAAATCTTCAAACAAAATAAGTTTTAATCAAATTTCATACAGTATTAAAATTCGCGTTTTTTCTATAGGAAATAGAAATTTGCAAAAATTTTTTATATCTACGCGATTGAAACTGTAACAACAAACGAGTAAATAAACCATTGCCCTTAAAAATTAAATTTTTTAAACGCAATCACTGTTTGTACAAGAAATTAAATTTGTAAAAGTTTCTTAGCATAAATCGAATTTTACATAAAACTTGTTTGAAAATTTTGTTTTAAAAAAATATTTCAAAACGCAAGCAAATCTATAATTCAAAAATTTGTTTGCACAGTAACAGTTTGCACAACAATTTAAATTTACACAAATTTCTTAGCATTAATCGAATTTTACATAAAACTTGTTTGAAAATTTGTTTTAAAAAAATATTTCAAAACGCAAGCAAATCTATATTTCAAAAATTTGTTTGCACAGTCACAGTTTGCACAACAATTTAAATTTACACAAATTTCTTAGCATAAATCGAATTTTATATAAAACTTGTGCAAAGTTTGCACAAAAATTATAAATTAGCACAAGCTTTTCAAAAGTAATCAAAATTTTTATTAAAGACATAATTAAGTAAAAAATTTCTATAAAATAATTTGCACAAATTTTTAGTTTGGAAAAACTAAATTTAGAAATTTTTTAAAAAATGATTTAAACAAATAAAGTGAAAAAAAATCTAAATTTGCACAAGTGGGTAAAGAAAGGATGACTTAGATTAATATTACCCATAAATTTGCATGGTGAATCGAAATTTACACAAATTTTCCTATAGAAAATTTAAATTTATACAAAAATTGAAAACAATCAAAATTTGCACAAAATTTAATATAGAGAATTAAGATTTGCAACAAAATTTTCTTAAGGTTTGCACAAATTGTACCTTATAAATTTCTGTACATTCTAAAAAGTACAGTACAAGTTCAATAGAATACTAATACTGTACAGATACTATACTGTTCTTAATACTTAAATGGTACTGTACCGTTCTGTCCTGCTATGCTCCAGATACTGTACAGATACTGTACCGGTACAGTACTATACTGGTACTGTACTTGTACTGTACTGGCTCTGTACTTGTACTGTACTGGAACTGTACTGGTAATGCACTGGTAAAGTACTGTATTTTTAATGTAAATTTATTAATTTGTCTAAAAGATAGATTTGTTCTGTGAAAAATTTACAATTTGTTGCAAACCGAACGATTTAAGTTAATAATATACGGCTGGTAGGCAAACGACAATTCAAACATAGACTAATAGTTATGACGACAAAACGGCAACAGCTACTACAACAATAACTTTAACAACAACTTTAACAGCAACAACAATGGTAACAGCTCATAGAACACCATGTACCCATAATAAGACAAACTGCAAAAAAAACAAAAACAAAAGGCGACATTTACTAGCAGCATCGTCATCAAATATTAGACAACTACAACAACAATAGCAGAATCAACAACAGCAACAAACAAAAATTTACAAGCATTAGCAGCAAGTGTTTACATGAAATAATCTCTCATGTAGAATTCAGCCAGACTTTTTTTTAATGCCTGGCGGTTTAGCTGACTGTCTGACTGGCAAACAAACTCACTTGCTGTTTAGTCTTCTCACTACGAGGTGGCTTAAATACATATTTTGAATTTTAAACTTTTGTTTGATTATTCACAAGTGCACTGGAAAATCCAAAATAGTTAAACTCTTTACTTCTGCTCGAAATCCATACACACTCACTGTCGCACTTAACCGCTAGGACTTAGAAGAATTTTCATATGGATTTTTTTTCTTGGAGGAAGCGGAACATGTGCTGCACATTAATTCGTCTAACAAATACCAGTATATGCAATTTGCTAGCTGCGAGTATAAACTAAAAAAAAAAAAAAAAAACTAATAAAACATATTTTCAGTGGCATTTGAAATTTTGTCAAAAATAGTCAGTTGTTGCAGTCGGTAAGCAATCCCTGCCTTGATTCGCGAATTGCTCAGAAAAAAGCGTGATGTACAAATTTAAATTTCGATTTTCTTATTATTAGACTTTGTTGTTTTTATTTTTGGTGGAAAATCGGAATGTGCAAGTGCCAGTTGTGTGTGCGATTCACATGTGTGCATACATAAAAAAAGTGTCTGATTAGAAAGGTGACCAGGTTTTAAGAATTTGTTAGTTGAATATATTTTTTTATGAGTTCTTCTATGTTTATAGCAAGTTTTCATTCACAAAAATTTATCAATATATAATTGGGATAGTTTAAAGGGAAAATTTAACTTTTCTTAAGGTAAAAAAGAATTATTTTTCTTTCTAAAAATAAAATTGGTGACCTTTTTTTTGAAAAAAGTTGTCAAGATTTCTTTTTAAAGAAACATTTTTTTTATATTTTTTTCTATGAAACAAAAACTGCATAACTTGTTTCTCTAAAAAAACACTTTAGAAAAAATTGGTCATCTCGATAAAAAATAATGAGAAACTTAATTGTATTACAATATGAAATATTTTTTTTTCAAAAGAAAGTTTGCTCACAAATACTCTATTAGAAAAGTTTTGTTGAAATTTAAATGTACATATATGTATATGCACATAGTTTAAAAAATTTCTTTCAGGAGAAAATGTACCCCTTATTATTTAAATAACTTCACCACACTTAAAAAATATTTTCATATTTTTTATTAATATTAAAAGAATTTGATATACAGTGAAAACTCTCTATAGTGGACAGCTGCGGTCGCCTGAAATTTGTCCATTATTGAGAGGTGTCCACCTAAGGGGAGGTCTAATAAAAAGTGCATAATATTTGTTTTATTTTATTTAATAACAAAAACAAAACCAAAAACAGATCATTTCAATTTCATTAATACATACATGTTCACTAGTTTATAATGTCTTGTAATTTATAATTTTAAATCGCTTTAAAAAAATTGTTTATATGAAAGCCGATGTGAAAGCTGAAAGAGGATCAATATTAATTTGATCTACACCTAAATAGCACATACAATTTTATAATAACAAACCTTTGTGCTAATTTCCGAACCAAACATTTATCTTTTTTTGAGGATTCAATAATTTCCACTTTTTCTTTTAATGTTAAACACTTTCGCTGTGAAGCCATTTTTGACACAAAACCAATAAGTTAATTTAACAACAAAAACTAAATTTCGTGAATTCCCCATACACAAAACGAAAATATGCAAAAGCGATGAAAGATAAAAAAAATTATACAAAAATATTAAAAAAAATTTCAGCGATTTTATGAAGATGTCCACATAATGGAGGGTTTTCAACCAAAATATATACAAAATGCTTGTCCATGTCCATATAAGGGAGTGTCCACCTATCGGAGGTTCATTTACATGAAAATTATTTTTTGGTGCTACGTTTCAGAGTTTTTTTCCATTAAAAGGGGGTGTCCGCTAAAGAGAGTGTTCACTATACGGAGTTTTCACTGTTAAAATCTTGTCAAAAATATTTTTCTGCAAAATTAATTTTGCTGACTTTATCTTTAAAATGTATCACAGAAAAGTTTGTGCAGCATTGCGATTTAAAAAATTATCTGGTAACTAAAAGTTCATTTCAAATACAGTAGAGGTATAGTACAGGTACAGTACAAGTAATGTAAAGTACAGAAAAAGAATCTACAGTTCTAGTACAGTGAAACTTCAGTTAAAGTACAGTACATGTACGGTTAAAGTACGGTACGCGTACAGTACACGCAGAGAATAAGTACAGTAAAAGTTCAGTATAAGTACAGTACAAGTACAGTACAAGTAAAGATCAAGTACAGTACAGTTCATTTTTACAAAACACATTTCCTAATTCATGTCGCAAAACTATTGTCACAAATATTAAGAATTTGATAAGAATTTGTTTTACAAAATGTTCATACAAATATTTTTTTTAATGTTTGTCAAAAAGTTTTCAGTGCTAAAATTTTAGACAAAAGTTTTTTTTTTGAACATTTTGTATTATTGTTGGAATTGAGTTAAAGTGTTGCTTTAAATTTGTCTAGTCGATTTGTTGTCACAATTCGTAGAAAAATACTGTCGCATTTATTTGCACTCAAAAGACAACATGGCCTCCTTTTCCCAACAATTGTCAAAATATTGTTTAATAAAAAATTTCTATGCAAACAATCTGTAAAGTAATAATATTTTGTTGAAAAAAACGTACAATAAGACGAGTTGCTCTTTTTTTTGTTGCATATTGTGTGTTTGTTGCAAATATTTTGTTGTTGTTGGTATTCAGTAACAGTCATGATGCACTTGGCGCCTTGTTAAAATAAACATGTTTGTTTGTATGTTGATTCATTTTTCTACCACCAGACGACTTGTTTTTTTTTTTATCGAATAGAAGATAGAAAAAATATTAAATTGTTATTGTAACCCTTCTTCAACTTTTTCATGTTCATCTGCTGCCTGTTTTCTATCTTTTAGCGAGATTATTGACACTTTTAGTTTTTGAACACAATTTAAATGAAAAAAAAACAGATGCAAAAAATACATTTTTCAAAGAATCTCTAAGAACATCTCGCCAGAAGCTGCAAAGCAATTTACATACTACAAATGTTTTGTTTGTTTTTTGTTGATGATATTTCAATTGTTGTTGCTTTTATTTGAGTGACATTGGCACAACTTTGAGCCAAAAGCAAAAAAAAAAAAAATAAATATTGCGACGCATAAGATCGCATAATTGTGTTGTTGTTGTTGGATTATTACATGGGTTAGTAGATTGGTTATTCAGTGTATGTGTTACCAATTGCACTCGGGGAAAAAATTGGTAATTTTAGAACAAATTTTTATTAAGACCGTTTTTGACAAAACTGTAAACCGTTTTAAAGGCAACTAAATAAGTTAATATGAATTTTCTCCTTAGGTTTTATTGGTTACCTAAACTTTTTATTCAAAATGATTGTAGCTAAACTGTAAACAGTTTTAATGACAAGCAAAAACACTTTTCCATTCAAAAGTTTTTATGAGTTTTTGCCCTAAGTCTGGATTCACACTATGAAAGTTTTCTTTCAGAAAGTCTAAATTTGTTGGTGTTCTCTAACCCACATTAACTTACAACTTCATTGCAAAAAACTAAGATTTTCTTATAATTTTATTTCTTTGAGTGTTTATTCAAATCAATTCTTGTATTCGTAGTTGAATAAAAGAATGACGCAAAGCCAGAAAATAGTAGTCTATTGACATTTGTGTCTGTAATCGGTATAACTGGAAGATGGTTACGTTTATGGTAATATAATCTTTGATTGTGGTCTATTGATTTTTTTCCTGTTCTTAAAGTTTTTTGCTGTTTTACCTTCCGTACACTCCCGCCATTATACACAGACAAATATACTTATTCCATCACTTGCTTTTACATGAACTAAATCTATTATTAAATACATGATCATGTTTGCAACACGCTACACTAAAATCGCCAGCCTACACTAAAATCGCCAGAACAAGAAAATGTTTTTGTCATAAAGAAAAGAAAATGATTTTTAATTGTTTTTAGAAAAGAAACAACCCAGTAAAAACTTTGCTTACTTTTTCAAAATGAATAGCTTCTTTAACTCATTATTTAGTAGCTTTCTGCTATAACTACATCTATAACAACTTCTATAAATCCTTGTTTCTGGATGCATGTAGGTAAAAAATTATGACTTACTTTGGAATGCGTTCATTTTGGGACATCCCATGTAAAATTCATTGGTTCTTTCAGTAGAATTGTAGGTAAGCATTATTTTTTCTCTCTGCTGAAAACAATTTGATGAATGATTGCGTAATAAAAATATATAATTTCAAGTTCGGGACAATTTCGCGAATAATCGTAAACACATTTTTAAATCATTGCACTTTAACTTTTGTTCGAGAATTTTGACTTACCATCTACTTATTTATAAATTAGAGTTTGACTTCAATGGTTTTAGCTCCTCAGCTGTTTCTAAAGAGTAGTTTACACGCTCACACAAGTCGTACGTAATTTAACATAAATGTATCTCTGATTTAATTATAGTTTGAAAATGTTCAAAAAAATGATAATTACTTATTATGACGGGGTTGTATTTTCCTCAAAATACGTGCCACTTGTGTCATCGTGTAAGCTTCCCTTAAGTTTGAACATATCTATAGTTTCAATGTTGACCAAAGGTTCTCTTAGGCAATAAAAAGTATGTAAAATATGAAAGGAATAGGACTGTTACATAATGAGTGCAGCGGTAGGCTAGCTGGTAGTGAGCTAGTCTATCAGCGCCGAGGTTGCGGGTTCGATTCCCGCCAAAGACTCTGGTTTCTTTCCTGCAGACAAGCGATTAATTTAAAATTGGCAATTTTCGATTAACGATTAAACCGGTTAATTTCAGTCGATTAACCGATGTAGCAAATATTTTTAGTTTTTTGTAGTATTATAACATATTTTTTTCCGTTTTTAATTATTTGTTTCGTCTCATATAAAAAAGGTATATGTTTGGAAAATATTTTTTCCTACAATTTATTTCCTTCGAGAAATACATTCTTAAAATACAGTACAAAAACAGAAACTAGGGGTTCGTATTTAATTTTTTGCAGAATGTTCGGTGCTTAGCTTTGCCAGGATGAGTCAGATGATGACCTGACAATAGAAGAAGCTCTCGATTGTAACACAAACAATCTTTAACAAAATTAGCCGAAATAATGGCATAATGGAAGATTTTATATGTTGAGAGAAATCCTGGAAAAGGACAAAGAAACCAAGATATCGCATTCAGCTTTTAAAAATGAAATGTTTTTGCGCATCTACGTCACATCATAAGTACAGCTAAAATATAGAAACACAAGCAAACAAACATGTGTATAAAATGCTAAAGTGATGTCATATGAAACAGTTGAATTTTGTTAACATGTGCAATGCGTAATCTTGATAAGTGAAAGAATTGTTTCTAAATCAAGTTTTATCAAAACTAAAGAAAAGAATCGCTTAAATTCTAAACATTTAAACCAAATTATTTTTCCAAAAGATTATTTTATAAAATTTCAAACTATTGAAATAATTAATAAAAAAATCTCAAAATTTTTTTTTTTTTAATTGTACATACAAATATTATGTATAAATTATAAAATGTGTTTTTCATATTATTACTTTTTTGTTTGCTCGTTTTAGTTCAAGAATTGTTTTGTTCGTTGTGTTATTGTTTTTTTTTTTACTAAAAGATTCTAATAACACTACGTAACAATTTTTTGACCAAATGCATTTGAAACGTAATCCTTATGTAAAATTGTTCGCTGAATCCGAATATGAAGTCAGAATTGTCAAAAGTAGAACAGTTTTTGAGATATTCCAAAATAATTGTTATTTGTGTTTTTAAAAAAGATGATGTGACTGATATGCAAATATCCAAAAAATAAAATTTTAGCCTATTTCAATACGAATATTTTGTGCCCAATAGGATCCAGATCGGTGCAAAAATGACAAAGTTACAGAAGATTAATTGAATTAACCCACAACAAATAAATATACAAAGCTAAATTTTTAGTAACAATAAATATTAAAAGTTGCTTGAAAGTTTTGAATTTCTATGTGGGTTAATTTACTAAATCTTCTGTAGCATTGTCATTTTTGTACCAATCTATGTCTTGTTGGGCGCAAAATGTTCATATTAAAATAATCTAACGTCGCGTGTAATAAAACATTAGGATTTTTAAATGATTGGATTAAAAAAAATAACTTGAAAAGAGCAAAATTAAACAAAATCATAAAATTTTCAATGAAGCTTAAACTTTTGTCCCCTGTAACTCTGTCATTTCTTGACCAATCTTCACAAGCAATCCATGGTTATTTAAGAAATTTTATAACCTTTTACTAAAAAGAAAGAAATACATAATTCGTTTAAATTTTTTTAAGATATTTTCATTTCAGTCACATCATCTTTTTTAAAAACACAAATAACGGTTTATTTGGAATATCTGAAAAACTGTTCTACTTTTGACAATTCTTCTTCATATTCGGATTCAGCGGAAAATTTTACATAAAGATTAGCTGTCAGATTCATTTGGTAACGACTTTGTTGAAATTTTGTCACGTAGTGTAATAAATAATTTTTGCATTTTTATTTATTGAAATTACTTAATTTATAACAAAAATTTATTAATCGGTTAACCGATCAATAACAAAATTAACCGATTATTAACCGATTAAACCAAAACCTCGGTTAATTAATCGAGCGATTAACCGTTTAAAGCAAAAGCCCGATTATATGAATACCCTAGTATATATAACATTGTCATTTCGCTTGTCATTTTTACAATATGGATCCTAGACCCTATGAAGTATTTATATTCTTGGGTCATATGAAAAGCAAAGTCGATTTAACGATGGCGACTGCCCGTTGAAATGGGTTTTACGAGGACCCCGGATATGATGGGCACTTGGTAGTTATATATTTATGTCACACGTTGTCAGTCTGATCGGTCCACAAATGTCTGAGATATGAGCGAAAATCACGACCGCCTCTACCGAATTTGACATTTTATAAAATTATTTTTTTTGGTAGGGAAATTATGGTTCGCTCTAATCACACTTTACAAATCATTGTTTTTGCTATTACTTCTGGTTAAAGGTTTATTGAACGTTGTTTGTTCAATCGGAAAATACATATGTACATTTATACAGTACTTATTTAGTGAGTATATGTTAACTGTTATTTTGGAAATCATGTGCAAATATGACAGTTATTTTTTTAAGTTTTTTGTGGGTTTGAAAATGATTTAAAATTTTTAATTTGTGTTCAATTCTCAAATGTAGAAATAAAAAAAAAGAACACAAGCTATAGTTTCACAATATGTATATTGAAAGAGTGCAAGTGTATTAGACAAACACACACATACTCATATAGTACGTAAAGATTAATTGATAAACATAAATGGTAATGTTAAAGACAATGTTTTGGTTTTGTTTTATTTCTTGGCAGTTCCAAAAAAAAAAAACAGAATTTTTGCTGAAAATGTCATTTGTCATTTTTTTTTCTCTGGTCGTTTGTTTTAGGATTTTCAGTTTTTGTTGCTGTTTTAGTGATAAACTGTTAAAATATCACTGCATTTTAAATTGGAATATATACATAAATAATTAAAAATTAAAATTCTTGTATAGTTTTTATTGTTAACAAATTGTTCTGGGAAAAACAAAAAATAAAAAAAAAAAATAATATCGAGGTAGTTTGGATATACAATTTAATTGCAATGAATTCTTGGAAAATGAATGCAAATATATGTTGAATATAAATGTCATATTCAAAAGGGCTTTATTTTGTAAAACAAAAACAAATTGTTTAAGAAAAAAAAATGCAGTTTAAAATAACAAACATTTAAACTTTTAATAAGATTTTTAATTGGATATATTATTTGGATGTTAAACAAAGAATTAAAAAAAAATTTTATCAAGATTTTGTTAAATACTTTAATCACCCTTTAATACCAAAAATATTTTAAAATAAAAATCATTACCTATACAAAACTTTCATAAAGAAACTGCATTATTTAGTTTAAACTGCATGTGTCCTGCATGGAGGGTTCAAAGATGAACCCTCTTTAAGAGTTTCTGTTTCCTCAATAATTATACCACTCATATATGTATACAGATGAGGCACATTAATCCGTTGTTGCTTTAGTATGCAACACTAGATCTTTCGAGCACAAAAATCTACCTTGTTCGCACGACCCCACTCCGAGATTATGTCAAGGTATTGGTTTAGTGTATCATTTATGTTCTGCCTCATAGCACCAACAGATTGCACTGTTCTTAGCCTCAAACTAGCATGAGGTAATAATAAATCCCACGATGGTGCAATATGTAAAAATGCATTTTTAATAACCCGAGGAAGACTCCGGGTAAGCTGTTGTTTCTTGAACAATTACAAACTTTAACACTCAATATCTTTGCTTAAAAGCCGTAACTTCTCCCGTGATAACTTTTGCGTTAATTTCTGACTTCTGAGAATCTTCAAACGTCATGGTTGAGAAAAATGCAGCCGACGATATCATTCACAGAAAAATTCTCGCCATTTTTTTTTCAATTAATCCATTAATCAAAAATAAAATCAGTTTTAATTAAAAATTTAATCAAGTAAATTAAACGTTTACTTATATCAACATCACTGCTGCAGAAAGTGTTGTGAATATCAATAAATATTCAATTGATACTATTTATTTGCTTACTGGTGCAAATTTAATTAATCTTTTAATTAATATCACAAATTTAAATTTTTTTCTATGATGCATGTTTGATGGACGATGACTACTTAAGCCAAACTTTAAAGTTTCTTTGTATATTGTACGACCGGAAAAAATTTAATTAAAATTTTTGATGAAATTTTTAGTGATACAATTTTGCTGAAATTTTTGGGTGAAAAATTTTCAATAAAATTTTTTAGAGAAAAATATTTCTATTAAATTTTTTTTGTTTTCATATTGTTTTAAAAAATTTTTCATATAAAATTTATTTGAAATTTTCAAAAATTGTAAAAAATATTTTGTTTGTGAATTTTTTTCTTAATGAGAAGAGTTTCACAGAAAAAAAATGATTTCAATTTAAAAATACCAGTAAACAAATAAGTAGTATCAATTAAACGTTTAGTTAACTTAATTATACGTTTTATTCGCTTAATTAATCGTTTAATTCAATTGATTACATTTTTAATTAAAACCAATTTAATTTTAGATTAATGCTTTATTATAAAAAAAGATTTGTGAGAATTTTTTCTGTGTTTCGAAAACTCTTTCGATATTTTAAAGATTTATAATTTAAAAAAGCGGATTTATGCATTTTGATTCAGTTTTGTTCCAGCGTATTTAATTAAATATCTTGTGCAATCGTGATAAATTTGAAACTTAAATTATAAAAGCCCTTAAAAACATTTATTGAAACAAGAGTATTTAAAACTTGAACTTGAAGTTTATTTGATATAAAAAACTTAAATAAATGTTTAAAGTAGAGTACTTTAAAATGATTATATAATATACAAATGTAACAATAAACTAGTGTTTTTTTATTAATAATTTTAAATTTAATAATTTCCAGAGTAAAAAAACTCTTTAATAATTTTTTGCTACAAATCATATAAAAGAAACACAATTTATAATTATCTGCTAAACAAAATTTAAACAATTTCTATAAAATTATAACAAAAACGTTGTTTGACAATAGTCAATGGACTTTTTGTCGACTATTTCATTTAATTTTATTTAAAATATTTTTTTTTTGTTTATTTCATGTTTGCCGTTGTTAATAATAATAAAAACCGTTTATACTAATTTGAAATTAAATTTTATATTTAAAATTGCATGTGATGTTAATTAACCACACATACCACAAAAACCCACATTAGAATTGTATTCTGCATTTTGTGCAATCCATATTTGCAGCCATTCTTTTAACTGTCTGCTTGCCAGTTTGTCTGTCTGTCTTTCCTTCAATTACCCAGTCATTGGTTTAGCAACTGGTTCTGTTTATACTTTTTCCTTCAATTTCAATATGCAACTATTTGATGGGTTATGGATTTTGCAATAAAATTTTATATATATAAAAAAAAAAAAATAAAAACAGATATAAAAGTAGAAATAGAACGTATTGAGCTTAACTAATAACCTGCAAATTAACAAATAAAATCACCTGTTGTCACCCTGTTATTTGAATTTCAACAAAATGCTTAAATTAAAATTGAGTTCTACACAAATGCTGAGGAAACAAAAAGATGGAAAAAAATATAATTTTCAAATAAATACTGTTAATGTTCAATTGCATGTCATTTGCAATTTAAATGGTTTCGTTGTTGGTGTTTTTTTTTTTATTTTAGTTTTGTGGTATTCAGTTTTATGTCTCTTGACTTGGGACTTTTTCGGCTTGTTTTATTTTTAGTGTAGACATAAATAATGAAATTATAAAAAAAAGTTTTTATTAGTTAATCTGTAATAAAAATAAATTTTTATTAAAGTTGAATTTTAAATGCTGCCATAGTATTAAAAACAATGCAAGAAATATACAAATTTATTTAGTTTAAGGTTTAAGGTGGATAAGGTTGGTTATAAACTTCGTTTATAACAGCTATAGAAATTTTTCTGAATTGTTCGGCAGGAGTGCTGTGCAGTTGCTGTTTGCCTACCACTGGTTTTCAAAGATATGTAGTTTATGTAGTGAAATAATTTGCTTTGATTTTCAAAAGCAATAAAAACTTGAGTGGTTTTTTATTTTTAAAAGACTTCAGTCCCGTGCGACTGGAAGTCCCTTTTTTTGTGTGGACAAACTTAAGCGGCCCTCTAGAAGAAATTAAGCCAATTGTTTTTTTTTATTTTTGAAAATGGTTTGTTTTCGGTAGGCGAAAATGTTTAAAAATACTAAACAGAGCTTCAAAATACGGGTGGGCAATTATACTAACTTGTAAGTTGAAATTTCTTATGGCTCTGCCAAATAAAACCTCTTCCATTAAAGTGACGACTAGGGTAAAATTATTTAATGCTACTATTCAAGAATATCTACTAATTGCGACTTTAAACCAGAAAAGCTTCACCGGTATCAAATCGCATGGAATTTGTAACTTAGTTAAAAGGATTATTTATGGAGTACACTATTCCTCCCGAAGGCTATGTGAAGGAGTCATAGGAGCACTTACTTTTTTAAAAGTAATCTTTAATATAGGGAAAGATCATACCTTAAGCAATTTTGGGGTTTTAAATGGCCAGATCTCCGATTAAATCGAATTGAATTATTGGAGAAGTCCCTTCATGGATGACGTAGCGTTTGAGGTGCATCTTAGAATTCATTCAATTAAAGAATTGTTTAAAATATCACCACTCATTTGCTGCAACTTCGTCATAGGGTTCGCTATGTTTTTCTTTCTATTGTGTATTGTGTACAAAATTCATCTATGTATCTTTTAAACTTTCCCCGTTTGAAGAGAATGTGTCTTTATTTTTTCTAAGTGGTGCGAGTCAATTAAAAACTATAAAGACGTTTATTTAGAAATGTATTTTTATTGAGTTTTGAAGACGGTGCAGCAAATGATCGATATAAGAAAATGCTTGAAATATTTACATTACTTGAAAAAAAGTTGTGGATAATGCTTGAGTATTTCTAATTTTACCAAGAAACGTAGAGAAGCTCAGGGAATAGATTCTGTCAAATTGAACTTTTGCTTACACAGAAAAAATTCTCCAAACTTTTCACTAATTAAAGCATTAATCAAAAATAAAATCAGTTTTATTTAAAAATTAATTCAAGTGAATTAAATGTTTAATCAACTGAACTAAACGTTTAATCAATTAAATTAAACGTTTAATTCATACTATTAATTTGTTTGCTGGTGCAAATTTAATAAATTTTTAAACAATATCACAAATTTTTTAATTGAAATCAATTTTTATTTTTTCTGTACATAGAATAATTAATTACAAAATTAATCAAATTTGTACCAGTTAAACTAATTAATAGTATCAATTAAGCAATTTATTTACTTGATTAAACATTTAATTCACTTGATTAAACGTTTAATTAACTTGATTAAATTTTTAATTAAAGCGTATTTTATTTTTGATTATTTGGTGAACAATTTAGGAGATTTTTTTCTGTGCATAACCAAGGGTTATGTCAATTTCGGACTCATCCGTAGGGACACAATAGTGTTTCACTATAAAGTCTTTATATTCAAAGTTTTAAAGTCCATGCTAAATAATTTAAAGCTAATTGCTAAGCCGATATAGAGAGATCTTTTTAAATTTAGTTTTAAACAAAGGGAAACTCTACAGATCCTCTTGATGGATAAAATAAAGAAAATTAGAAACAATTAAAAATTCTTGTAAAACAAATCATACAAATGTTTGGTCTTTAATAAAATGTTCATTGTGAGTTTTGTGTATAGGGAATGAAGTGTATTAAGATAAAACTTGTAGAAACACATGCGGGTTAGAAAAGCGTTCTTTTAAAGTCACAAGGAAAATTACATCTAAGGAATGGTTTACTTGTCTTAACTTATAAAAAAATGCCTTTAGAGAATCACAAGAGCCGCGCACGCTGACCCAAGAAGGAAATCCTTTGAAAAGTATATCCTAAGTTTTGCAAACAAACTCTTCCATTTTCAAACAGATGATCTGGTTATTGTAGCGACCTATGCGAGCTTAATTTACAGGCCTACCGAAAGAAGCGCATTCGATTCCCTTCTGTACTTAGTTTAACTGTGCAATTTTTTAAATGCCTGCAAAATAAGTCCTCTATATGCAACCAGTTGATTTGTCTTAAATTAAATGGTGCACAGAAAAAATTCTTCAAAGTTTTTCAACAATCAAAGCATTAATCAAAAAGACAATCAGTTTTAATTAAAAATTTATTCAAGTGAATTAAACGTTTAATCAAGTGAATTAAACGTTTAACTAATACTATTAACTGGTTTAATTGATACTATTAATTTGTTTACTGGTGCAAATTTAATTAATTTTTTATTTAATATCACAAATTTTTTAATTGAAATCAATTTTTATATTTTTCTGTGTGTAGGTAGATTTATTAGGTCCTTACAACGCTAAGATTGGTTATCATTTGCACGGGCTTAAAAACAAACTTTTCGTACGACATCGAAAAACTTTAAAGTCACTAAAAAAGTCCACTCCCCTTAAACAATTTTAAACATTATTAAATACTTAATAATGTCCTCTTTTTTTGTGGGCTTATCTTACATTTCTCATATTCACACTCACACAAGTCCTTAATTTATTTCCCTTAAATTTATTTTTTCTTGTTTTTTGAAAGGCGTATCAGTTTGTTTAAATAAATTAACATTTTAAATTAAAATGTCATAATTTTTGTGCAGATTTCAATGTAAATTGTGTGTTTGAGTATTAATTCTGAACAAAGTACATTTCATTTCTTTTAACTCCATTTATTAACATCAGGTCATTAAGTTTTTACTTGTTCACTTTGCTTTTTTCTACAGCCATTTCTGGGTCATATTTAAGCAAACACATAAGGACACATAAATATACCAGAGTCCTGATAGCCATCGACAATGCCAACATTTGAGTTGGCCACCAGTCCGTATTGGCTGTAGTTGCAGTTCATGTAGAACTTTAATAATAATGAACACATATAAAAATGTGGTTAAAAGGACATTTTAAGCCAAATAACTTTTAATTTATGTTCGTTTGTTTTCAGTAACGAGTACAATTGTCGATTTGCTTATGTTTTTATTATTTTTTTTCTTCGTCTGTATGTTTAGGTGAGTGAGGGTAAATGAGTAAATGTGAAAGCCATGTTCACTTAACTATTAAGTTTTTTTTTAAATGTACGTATGTTTTTTGTGTGTGATGTAAAAAAGATGAGTATTTAATTGTAAAGAAAAGAAAAATATTAAAAGATTTTAATTATGTTTGTGAAAAAAGAGGTTTTTTTAAAGGCGCTCAATTTTTGTTCATCTTTTGCTCAACCTTATTTGTGGTAAAAAAATATTAAGTGTCGAAATCATTTCAAACATTTTGTGGCGGGAGTTTTTTTTCATTTAATTTTTGATCAGTGCCTATTTTTTTCAATTACGTTTTGTATTTGTAATATTTTGATGAGATTTATTGTTATAAATACGAATTATTGTTGTCATATAAAAAAGTCATAAAAAGGCAGACTTAAAAAGTAAAACAGTTGCTTAAAAATTTTAAGTACAAATTGTATTTGATATGGATCTTCTCTTTTTTTACTTTGTTTTTATTGGGTGTCCTAAAAAGTTGTTACCATTTTAGTAGCTTGTCGTAATAAAGTACCTTAAATTGGTTTGACATTTATTGTAAAGAATAAAACATTTTTTTTTATCAAATAACTAGTAATAGTGATTGCTATCATTTCTTTTAAATCATCATTCAATGTTCCAACATCGTCAGGTCCAGCTTCCTTTAATTCAGTCACACAGATCCGTTCTAAACGATGATCAGAAAACCTACTGGACAACGGGTGGCTTGGATCCCCTATGAAAGAGATTTTTAACCCTTTAAAATTGTTTTTTGTCAAATGTGAATTGGGGAGTTTACATTCCTCCCCTGGTGTTTGGAAGTTTGGGTCTTGAGAGAACTCCTGCGTTTTGAGACAACTCCTGATGTTGCTTTCTTAAGACAAATACGTGCAGCCAATACCTTTAACTTTGCTTGCCATAAAATTGGCAAAAATCGAATTAAATCGTGGCTGCTAAGAGTTACAAGAAGTGTCACTGAATAAATTTGCTTCCAGGGGTTAAAATAGTCCATTAACTGGGTAGTAACAGGCCCAGGGGTTAAAATAGACCACATATAAATCATGGTTTAAAGCAGTAGAGAGGGAGAATTTTAAAGAGCCAGGCACCCGTCTGACTATTGGTTAAGGCCCCCGTTAGTATGCTTCTTGCGAGAAATGTTTCTTGTCATTCAGGACGATTGTCTTTGGTTTTCATCAAGTAGTTCTCCGGCCGATGGGGTAGTGCCTTTTTCAAAGCACGAACTCACAAGAAAAGAAGATACTTTCGGGGATTACATGGTGGCTGTGGTTTAAGACCTAATTGGCGGTTAGTGATTGTACTGAAAATTCTACAAAAGCGCGGAGTTTTCACCACTTGTTGCTAAGTTTGGCCTGAGTGCCGTTGCTTTTCAATAGAAGCCGCTTAAAGCTGTGGAGGTTAGATAGCTGCGACAACTAAACAATGGGTGAGTGTATGATTTTAATCGGATTATACACTTAAATTGCCCGGTTGGTTAACGCATTGTTAGTCACCCAGTGGTTAAGATCCACAATGCGATAAGGCCAAATGGCAGGAGCTCATGTAAATCTGTTTCCACAACTAAAGAGATATGCTGCCGAATTGAGTCCTATCTGCTACTATAGGAAGTAGCAGCATGAAGGCTTTTTAAGGTCAAGGGATTATTGTAGTCGTTCATGACACTTGATGCATCACGTGGTGACTGATCTTGAGAATCTGTTAAAGATCTCGGGTTAGGTCTATTTCTAATGGCGAAGTCTGAACTACTGCGTAAACAGTATTCATTTGACAAGCCCGCTTTCTTAGCAAGAGGTCACCATATGATCAAGATGTTTGCATGTAAGAGTTGCCATCGCGATTTAAATTTAAGTCAGATTGGGAGAATAACACAAAATTGAAAAGGTAACGTTTTCAGGGGCACTTTTTCGGGACTTAGTGGATCCGTTTTTACAATATTCAAAACTAGCTCGACTATTTTGCTTTGATTGCCTTTAAGTTAGCTAATCCTCAACGAAACCAAAATTAAACGCTTTTAAATGTGTTGCTTGTATATTAATATTTCATAAATCTCTTAATTTCCTCCTTTTCCAACATTCCTCTACATATCGTTCATTACAAGAATTTGCTTTATTACACTTTATAATTAAATTTCATAAATTCTTTTGAGTCTTAATCGTATTGAAACTCTCTCTTAAGTTTTTCAAACTTTTTGCTAATGTACTTTTGAAATAAAGGTATCTCTTCTCATATTAATTTTGTTTTCAGTTAATAAGTTTTTATTTCTGTTTTAATTTTGTTACTCAAAACAAGTTTATTAAACTAATAAAGCAAACTTATGCTTTGAAGAAAAAACAAATGAAACAATTTTTAAGCCAAAAATATTTTCGTCAAGACCAGATGTAGCAGAAAATTTCAATCATTATTATAAAATATGAGTAAAAGTAGAAGAAGAATTGGAAGTAGAAGAAGAAAATCCACAAAATAACTTTAACTCTGTTATAAATCTATCATTGAGGTCACGTCATATATTGAATTTTCTGCAACAAAACCAAAAAAAAAAAAAAAATATTGAAAAAATAAAAATCCAAATATTTTACACGTCAAATCGTGAGTTTGTTTTGGTGTTCTCTCTATATTTAACAGCATGCGAATAACAGCATACCCACAACTACACCCACACATTCTAATAATCATATACACACACACTCACACACTTTGCAAATAATAACAAATATTATACAAGGATACGAGTATAACAAATAAATACGTGCTTATCAACTTCAACAACTTCAACAACCAATCGAGGCAAGAGCAGGAGCAGCTTCACATACTAATAATCATATACAAAAAATTTTGATTCCCTTTCGTTCTCCCAACACTTGCTCTTGTAAATCAGACTCCCTCTCTCTCACCCCATAGAAAGGAAGCTTAAAAACTTTGTTTTTAGAGTGTGTTGGTATTCTCTATTAAATTTAAATTAAATTAGTTTTTCTTTCGTATGTGTATGAGTGTGCAACTGCTTGTTTGTTTGTACTTTTTTAATTTAAATCGAATTTAAACAATTTATAATTGTGTGAAAATTTTATATTAAAATTTTATTTATTTTTCAACAAACATTTTATATTTAATTTATAAAATTCTATAAAGTAAAATTGTATGGGTGTGTGTGTAATACACATAATTACTTAATTTAATTACTTCTTATTAGTTTGTTTGTTTATATTTATAATATTAAAAATCAGAATAAATATAAAAAATATTCAACACATCAAAATTATAATAATAAAATTATCCTCCAACAATAAATTTCAGTGTGTTTATCAAGAATGAAAAACAAAATCGTATTAATTAAAAAAACTATAAAATAATTAAATTTTTTCAAGTCAAATAAAACAGAAGTAAGAAAGAAGTGTGTAAAAATTTAAAATAGTGTAATAATTAAAGCTAAGGTTGGTATTTGACTACAGGCCGACAGCTGTCGCAGTGCCCGAAAGGGTAAAACTGCAAAGAACTCTGACGATGAGAATGTGGTTTTTCTCGAAAATCTTCTACTCACCCGAGTTAAATCTCCCGTTCAGTCAAGAATAAAAATTATCAAAAACTTTTAATTACCTTCATGTTGTAAAATTCCTTCTTTTATTGAAATATTTAAATAAATATTTTATTTTATGAAATTGAGCCTGATTTAAAAATAAAAATTTTTTAAATTTTCCCATTGTCAAGAAATCGATGGACAGTGGACAGATCTACCAGCTGTAAAAATCTTATATCATTTTCTCTACTCTTCTGGCAAAAAAATATAAAAGTAGCTTCTCCAGAGTCAACTAAAGAGAAATATTTAGAGTTGTGCTAGTGTTAATGTCACAACGGTTTACATTGATGGTGTCCTATTTTGTGTTGTCTCTTTTTAGTTGTTATAGGTAACTTAATTGTGCTGTTATATTTCGTTTTGCTGTATAAATGAACAAGTTTCACAAAAAGGGCAACAACTCAAAAAACTTGTTATTTTTCAAAATAGCTTCGATAAAATTACAAAAGCAACTGCAGTTGTATACTTCTTAATTGTAATTCTTTACAATGCCATTATTGTTTTCAACTTTCATTGTAAATATTTATAAAAAAAACTGTTTTTTCCTCTGCTGAAAATTTGTAAATTTTGAGTTGACTCTCTTTAGAGGAACGAGTGCGATATTAAAAGCTGTTTTAAAATTTTAAATATAATATATTACCCAAGACCCAAACACAGGTATATTAAAAATGATTAAATTTTTTTTTTATTTTTAAATTCAGAAGAAAACAGATTATTCTATTTTAAAAGTGATTTAGGCCTTATTATCTATATATAAATCGGCAAAGGCAAAAGAACTGTATGTCAACCGATTTGAACAAAATGTACATCATTTGAAAGATATTTACTAACAGAAGTGCACAATTTTTTATTTAAATCTGTTCAATATTTTCGGAGTAATAAGCGTTCAAATTTGCTACTACCACATATGCAGAACACATAAATAAAAAATTATTTTTTTTTATCAAAAGTAATTTTTGGGAATACAAAATTTTAATTTAAAAGATTTTGTTATTCGTGCTTAATTTAGTTTTTCCAAAATCTTTATGGATGAAGTTTCCTGATGATCTGGCCTAAGCAACCAGTGAAATGCGCATAGAAATAGCTTATTCCATCAACAATAAATTGCAAGTGTTTTTATCAAGAATAAAAACTGGGAATTAAGCACGAATAACAAATTATTATAAAAGATGGGTTTTTTATTCGACCTTTTCTTAATGGAATCTCAAAAGAAATAAATACTCAATACTCGAGCTTGAGTATTTATTTCTTTTGAGATAACAAATAATTTTTTTTTTAATTATCAAATAATACAAAATAGGGTGGTTGATTATTCAACATTTTTCAGAAACCGGGTTTCGAATATTTTGACTTATCTTATCTTATGTATAAATCGGAACAATAAAGAACGCCTTCTTCCTTTGTTTGTCAACCGAACCTCTATGGGGAGTAAAAAGTATCAAATTAAATTTTCTATAAAATTGAATTTATAAGCATAATATTATAGGTGCAGGGTCCTGAGTGAATGAAAACCTATAAGATGAAAAATGTTGGTACTTCCTGCTTTTCATCTGGAACTTTTTGAATTTTCGTTAATATTCGACCTATAAATATAAAAGTATACATTAAACTGGATGAATAAGATCATGTAAGGGGAGGTTTTTGGTACTTTTTCGTTCAAAATCTGGTACTTTGATTCATTTTCGTTAATATTAGACATAGAAACATAAAATTAAACATGCAATGTCCTGAGTGGATGACAATCTATAAAGGATACTTTTTAATACATTTTCGTTTTTCAATTGATATTTGCTGATATATTTTATATATTAAACTTACAAAATTAAATTAACTCACGTAGAAGATAAAATTTGAACTGGAGGTTGCTCTCTCGCCAAATCGATCCACTAAGACGGAAAAAATAAATGCTCGAAATATGAAAAATTCATATATGCTTAGATGTGCTATGTTTTCTTCATATGTACATACAAATTCATGGTCGAATTTTGACCATAAAGCGAAATTGTGCTTAACAAGGAGATTTATCTTTAAGACTTTAACAGCCGTATTCATAAAAACTTATTGATGATTAATTAACCGTTTTTAAGCAAAAATTGCTTAAGTTGTATTCATAAACGAAAAATAGTCTATTGAACCTTTAATAAACCATTCATAAAGTAAGAAAATTTATTGTTGGATTCGTCCTTCTGTAAACCAGAAATAAAATGACATTTTGATAAGTGTTTGCATTTTATGATATTATTTTTGTGAAATATGTTAAAAAATAATGACAAAAATATTTTATTTATTAATATGGACATGTTAAATACATTTTACTAATTTTTTTTTACTTAAGACAACCAATTTAAAGTTATATTGATAATTATTTAAAAAAAATTTATATGATTTGAATGAATATGTTCAGGGGCAAATGCAGATATTTTCTTTAATTATTTATTAAATTATTGCAACTAGTTGTTTTTTTGTTTAAAACAACAAATTATTGTTCAAAAATATGAAAAAATATAAAATAAACAAACCATAATAATAGTGATGTTAATAAAAAGTAGACAAACTTTTTATTCGAATACTTTCTTATCGTATATTTAAAAAAGGGTTGAAACATAAGTTTTTATGATACCTTTTGGCAACATTTTGTTCAGAAACTAAAATAATATGTAGTTTTATTTGACAAGAACAGTTACAAAAAAATTTAAATATAGAATATCATGTGAACCGAATAGAAGTTTCATGCACCACTAACAATAAAATTGCAGCAAAATATAAAGAAAGTTGCCATACTTAAACACAAAATCGCTACAAACAGTTAATTGTAAAAAAGCTGTTAATGTACGTTTATGAATACAAATTTTTATAAGGGGTTATAAGACAAAAAGCGTTTAATAGTTATTACATACTATAAGCTTAAAATAAGAACTTTTTATGAATATGGCTGTAAGACTTTAAGGGACAATGATTTAGGCGTTATGATTATTATAATCGGAAAAAAATTGTGCTTAACAAGGAGATTTTTCTTAAAGTCTTTAAGGGAGAAGAAAAATATTTTTTATTTCATATTTAATTGTGTGCAATTCAACTGAAACTAGGAAAATAGGTTATTGGAAGAAGGATCGGGGAAGAAGTGCTTGTAGACTATCGACTTGCACTTAATCATGTTGAAAGTGAGAGGGAAGTCTTCTGCAGGAAGGTTATTTTAAATACAAACAGTCCGGGCAAAGAACGAGTTTTCCTTGAAAGCGTTATACGATTCACTCGCCAATCGACCACAAAACGATGGGCGCTTAAGGAAAAATGCGAAAAAAGTACGAGTTTCGGAAACCAGGTCCCTAAATTCATCAGAACACATTTAATTGTAATAACAATAGAACAGAAAAATGCAACTCGCATTGCGACGAAGCTCAAGGGATTCAATAGAATTGGATACTCTACTGTGATCTTCGGCCTTTCCTGCATCACGCAATCAAGAAGTTTCAAAATAGAATTTGAAGAAGCGGCTCACACATGAGTTGAATTCCCTTCTCGGGCAATTTTTATTGAATGGTAATACAAGAGAGCTTATAATTCTGAAATACTTAATATTAATTTTCAATTTGTTAATTATTAACTCTTTAACATAAGTACTAATTTATTAAACTTTTGTTTACATTTTTATCCTGCTACAAATTTATTTTTGTTGTGATTATAATGAATTTGGTGTCCATATCAAAATGTAAAAAATAAGCAGTAATTTCAAATAATAAATTCTTTTAATTAGAAAAGAAATTGTACAGTGATAGTTAAGATCTAATTTAGTTGTTTTTAGCCCCCAGTCTGGCAGTCTTGATCGAATACTTTTTCGATTCGGAAGCAATTTTATTTCTAATTCTTTCTGTCGGTACTAAAGGAATCGAAATTATTTTTTCAGTGTTGTAAAGCATTTATTTGAGTTTTCACAACTCAGAAAAAAAAAATTTTAATACGACTGAAAGAATTCGAAATAAAATTGCGTTCGAATTGAAAAAATATTCGATCACGACTGCCAGAATTAGCCACCTGGCTTAGTCACAGTTCAATTATAGCTCAGTTTAAGTTCAGCCGTAAGTTATTTTTAGTTCGGTTTTGGTTCAGTTGTATTTCAGTTTTATTGCTAATTCAGTTGTAGATTAGTTCTAGTTCGTTTCTAGTTAATTTCCAGTTCAGTTCTAGACTCAATTTTTTTCCAATTAAATTCATTTTTTAAAGCAATTTGTTTAATTTTAAAATCTGCAGGAATAATGATATAAAATTTAAATAATTAAAAATAAATAAAAGTGTAATATCGCTAACTAAAACGCAAGAGGCCCTATTTAACATTTTGAAAATTTTACAGCAGAAGAAAAACTATTTAAAATTATGAATTGAAAAATTAGCTTTAAACTGTTTATAATTTATTTTTCTTCTATTTTTTTGGTAAAATCTACCAGTTGTTTTGACAATTGGCAATGTTGTATATTATGCAAAGCGTTTATCATATTTACTTTTGTAGATAAGACCGTTTGTTTGTTGTTAATAAAATAGCTAATTTTATTCGCAAGAGAAAGAGCATTTGTGCTGGGACAATACATAAGAACCAATGAAATATTTGGTTAGTTAGGGCTTTTTGCGTTTTAGGTAGCGATATATAGTAAAGGGTGGTCCAACCAAAACGCACGATGTTAATTGTAAATAAAACAAAAAGTTTTTACAGAATTATCTTAATATTTTAAATTATTATAGAAAAATCTATGACAATTATGTGTGAAAGAAAAAAATCGGCTAAATGCTCGCCACGGCTTCGGTGGCATACCTCCATCCGATGGTCTATATTTTCAATGACCCTAAGGTATAATTCAGGTTCAATGTCGTTAATGTGCCGAATGATATCATCCTTTAACTCTTGAATTGTTCTTGGCTAATTGGCGTACACTTTTTCTTTTAAATATCCTCAAGAAAAAGTCCAACGGTGCCAAATCACATGATCGTGGCGGCCAATTAACATCGCTACGACGAAAACACGGCCAATAAAGTTCGCATACAACAGAGCCATTGTTTCGTTGGCTGTGTGGCAAGTGGCACCATTCTATTGGAACTATATATCTTCCATGTCCATATCCTCCATTTTTTAGCCACAGGAAGTCCGTTATCATCTTTATTATCAGCGATAGCGAACACCATTCACCGTAGCTGCTTGGCCGACCTCATTTCGAAGAACTACAGCCCGATGACGCCGCAGCCCATAAACCGCACCAAACAGGTGTTTTCACATTTCCTACAGACCCGGTTTGCTGAAATTTGCGCACTGTTCTCCCGATTGTGGACCCATTTGGCCGATTATGCAGACCAAAAAAAAAAAAAAATCACGAAGTGCATTTTGATTTAAACGCCCATTTTCGTAAAAGCCTTTAACAGTTTTAACGCACGGCTCAATTATGTACCTCTCCATAGTTAAATTTGTCAAACACTGAAACAAAAAAAAGGTCAAATTAAGTTGGACAAAAATTTTGATGTTAAGGTGTGACTCACAATTAACATAGTGGATGGATGGTAGGACCACCCTTTATATTTTGTGTGCAATTTAAGTACATATTAAATTTTTCATTGAATGCTTATACAGTAGAATCTCACAAATTAGAACCACTTTGTGCACCGGGTAGTTCGAATTTTTAAAAAGTTCGAATTTCTGGACATTTTTTTTTACAGAAAATGATAAAATTATAATGAAATAGTGATAGATAATGAATAGTTGTGTAATCGTTATTTTAACTCAAAACAGTTTTTATTTAATAAAATTTAATTAATTGAAAATATTAAATTCATAGAAAAACTTTTAAAAAGTTTTTTAATTATTAGGTACTTATTGGTCTTTAACATAAAATAAGTATTACTTGTTTTATTTTTTTTTTTTTGATTTATTAAAACTGGATAAAACGATATCGTTACGGACGTTCAAAAGGTTAGACATGTGTTTACTGGAATATATATCACTGGCTTTGCACCATTTTATAACATTATTGATGCCTTCAAGGACTTTTAAAGAGGAATAGCTGGCATTATAGAGCGTTTAATTTTTTTTTCGCCTATTAAGTTCAAAATCATAAAAAAAAATTTTTTCTAGTAGAAATAAAAACAAACAAAAAAAAACACTTCCAGAAATTAGAACCTGTGGTTCTAATTTCAGAGCGTCCAATACATTGAAATGGCCGGTTCTAATTTCTGGACGGTTCGAATTTGTGACGGTTCTAATTTGTGAGATTCTACTGTAAAATGTTCCTTTAAATAAGTTTATCTTCTGTATGGATTGGTAACATTTAATGGTTGCATTAGTAATATTTCGTGGTTGATGATATATTGAAGCGTTTATTTCTAGTTTAGTTCTAGTCCTAATTCAGTTCTAGTTTAGTTCTACTTAGATTTTTTTTTTAACTTCTAGTAGAGCATATGTTTTGATAGTATGAAAAAAGTGTTAGAGATCTACATGAATGATTCATTCATAGCAAAGCAATAAAAAAACATCCTCTAAAACAAAAAAAAAAAAAAATTTTGTGCATCTGCCTCTTTAGCATACACACAAAAGCAATACATTAACAAACACAAGAGACTTAAACAGCACAATTCATTCATTCAATCAAATTCATAATGGAATGAATGCACATTTTTCTCTTTTAATGGCATTCATGCATTGTCTGTATTGTACTCGTAACCTGAGTGTAGAGTACATGCAATTTACGTTTACTAAACGTGTACTGGCCGTATACTTTCTAGTAAACTTGAGCTGGACGTGTTACACGACTATTGTATTGTATATTGAATTCCTTCCGTACGTGTTCAATACGTACACTGTACTCGTACTGTACGTATTCTGTGCTCGAGCTTTTCGTGTACTGTACTAAAACTTTCTTTAACCAATTAAAATTTTTTATACTTTTGAATATCTGTTTAGATTTGATAATGTAAATATGTATTTATGAGTCTTGTTTTCATGTTATTGTCGTTGCGTTGATTTTTTGAAATTGTTTTTGTTGTTGTATTACTATTAATCATGTTTATTGTTTAAAAATGCATAAAGTTTGTTTGGTTTAGCGGTTTACTACATTTTTAAATATTTGTAAATATTTTTTTGCAGAGCTTATTTTTTTCGCGAAGTTTAAAGGGATTAACCGCGTATCAAATGTGCGTTTTTATAATACCACAGAATAATTGTGAATCTAGATAGATGTATTATTAATTTTTTAAATACTGCTAAATGAAAAAGTTTAAATTAAAAATATATTCCAACATTTTTCAGGGATTTTTATTAAAACACATTTATTCTTGTTTGTTTGACTTTCAAAGAAACGTATTTTTTTATTCTTTAATTATGATTTGCTGAATTTCCTAATTCTTGATAAATACACTTTTTTTTTTTTTTTTTTTCTCAATATTATTTATTGAATCTTCATACATTTAAATATGAACTAACAATAATTAATCAAATACACTAAAATTTATTGTTGGGGTAGAAGCAAGTTCCCATGCGCATTTCACTGGTTGCTTAGGCCAGATCATAAGGAAAAGCTTAAGATATTAACCAAATAAAACTGTAAAGTGATTGAGAATTATAAGCACTCAAGTCTTATTTGTCACGATATCAAAGCTACGACAATACACCAATAACAAACATTGAGTTTATTTTTTCTTACATTCCCAAATACTACTTTTTTATTTTTTTTGTATCTCTCTAGTTAACAGTATACAAAACTTCACCTTAATGCTTTAAAATCCAATTCGTAATTCATCATCATCCCCATTTGATGTCCAAACAATCATTATCATTATTTTTAACTTTATTTAATATTAAATAAATATTTAAGCATTTTATATAGTTTTTGTTATTTAATTGAAATTTTTTTTGCTTAAAAAAGATTAACTTTAAATGATGTTCATTAACGTCGAAACAAGATCACGTTCTTGACAAACAGCTCTTCGAAGTAAAACAAAATTTAGGAGTGTTTGAAAAAGCTCGATACAGACATACCATTCAACTAGTTTCTCTGTGTGTTTTTTTTTTTATTTTTTTTTTTATTTTTTTATTTTAGGGGGGCTCATCAACAGCACCGTCATCACAAACAGCGCATCGTCATCATCAACTGTGTTAACATTTAGTTAAACATAATTTATATTTTGAAAAAAAGAAATAAAGCAATTGCCGACAAAAAAAAAAAACATTCACGAAACTTAACATACTTGTTAAACCTGAGTTTTTTTCATTTTTTTTTTGCGAAAAATACAAGAAAATATCACAAAATAACCATAAAACAAAATTTCATAGATGCCGAATGTTTTTAGAAAATACACCTGCAATTCAATACAAAATATTTTCCATTCATTTAGTCGTACAAATTCCTGCTGTTTTCTCTATTAAATTAAATATTTAAAGTTCAATGTTGCTGCTTCTCCATTCGACTTAACATTAAAACAAATTTTTAAGGTTTTTCCTTATTAAGTTTAACAAAATTGTAAAAAATTTTATATCCACACCTTTAAATGAAATCGATACAACAAATTAAAGGAGTTGAAGTGTCATTGGAGTCATTAATTAGTCAGTAAATAATTTCTTGATAACAATTTGAAAAAAAACAAAAATTAAAAATAAATGTTATTTAAGTAGAGAATAACGAAAAAAGAAACACCTTTGATGATGAATTTACTGAAATTTTTAATTATTAATTTTACACAAGTGGGAATTATGTATTTATTTTTTCATAAATTATTTCTACTATATAAAAAAATCTTTTCGTATGTACTTCTATTAGTCAAATTTAAATTTATTAAGCTTTTTTACAATAGTTCTATTCCCTCAATAATTTACATACTTTTCGCTGAAGCCAACCCTTGGTTAACATTAAAGCTATAGATACCATAGCTGCGTATTACGAATATTTTTATTACAAATATTTGTTAAAACTAAATAAATTTGAATTTTATCAGAAAATGGAAAATACAAATTAACAAAAATCATTTGATATCGTTTATAACATAACTGAAATCCGATTTTGTTTATTTGAAATTAAATATTTAAAATTTTGTTCTATTTGCTTGTTGGCCAAGTTTAATCATATTTCAATTCCATGAATTTAAATAAATATACTGTGTAAATTTAATTTATTTTTATATTATTCGACTAAGATTAAGATATAAGAAATTTTGTTATTTAATATACAAATTAACAAAATTATTTGTAAAAAAATCTACTTAAAAAAATTTTAAATATTTTTCTTTGATTTTATTCAAAGAAAAATATTCGATTTTTTCAATTTACAAATAATTTTATTCAACAAAAAAACTTTCAAATAGATTTATTTATAAAGAAAAATTGTAAATACCTTTATTCAACAAAAAACCTTCCAAATAATTTTATTTAAGAAACAAAATTATAAATACTTCGGTTCAATATTTTCAATACAGTAGTTTTGACTTAACTGCCTTTTATTTACGTGCACTTTTGACTTAACTGCACAAAATTGATCATTTTTGGCATTATTCTTTATAATCCCACACAAATTACTTTTTAAGTGCACTTTCTTTACCTGCACATTTAAGATAAGTGCACAAAATGTTTGGCATTTTAAAATTATTTTCATACAAAAAATTTAAGTAAGCTGCACTTTGACTTAACTGCACAAAATACATATTTTCTGTAATTATTCCTCAAAATCCTTGTTTACGTGCATTTTGTATACCTGCACATTTTTCATATTTTTGGGCAGCTTTAAAATATTTTTAAAACATCAAAGTTAGCTGCACACATGAAAAAATATGGTGGACACTTTTTCACATAAATATCCAATTTTAGCTGTTTATAAACACAAAAATCGCAAACAAATCAAGTTGGTATCATTATAACTAATTTATTTTGTTTGCATGTACCTACATTTATGCATATGGCTTGTGGTTACAGCAACTTTACCAGAATAAAGTATTTGAAGTTGACGAATGCTCTGTAGCGCAAAAAAGTTCAAAATTTCGAATTTTGCGCTTCAACGGCAACGACTACTAAAACTACGCATTCGGTTAACACAACTTTGAAACTACCATTTTTAACTTTTGGCATGTTTGCAGCGCTATTTTTAACGTTGTACTACCGCGACTTTTCTGTTCCACACTTTAAGGCAGCTAAATACATTTAAGATAGCTGCATTTTTAATTTACCTGAACAAAAATTCATGCAAAGGAGATTGTGCAGCTAAGTCAAAATTACTGTATTTTAAATAATATTGTATTATAGATAATAAAACTTTTTGTGATAAAGAAAAATGAGTTCAAGTGAAGAAGATTTCTCAAGTAAACTTTGAATAATGGAATACTTTTTATAAGGCCGGTTAAAGTCTACTTTTATCTATCGGTAAGTTGTGAAAACGGGCCTTAAACTTTCAACGTGCTTTAAAAAAACTTTTATGTTCACACTTGTATCGTTAAATTTGAAACAATCTTTGT
Source organism: Pollenia griseotomentosa (assembly GCA_963931875.1). Classification (NCBI taxonomy): domain Eukaryota; kingdom Metazoa; phylum Arthropoda; class Insecta; order Diptera; family Polleniidae; genus Pollenia; species Pollenia griseotomentosa. Next base: position 120,782,234 of record OZ007564.1, on the reverse strand, counting down.
CCCCTTATAAAATAGTCAGCCTGATTACGGTTGGCGTATAAGCCAGAGTCGTTTTTTGCAGTAGATTAAAGTCTAAAAGAAAAATTTCTCGGAAGTTTTCTTTATTCTTTTCCAAATGATGTTTTCTTTGTTTCTAGATGCAAATGAAAATTACGCCATCTGAAATTGAACTATTATCATATCTCTGTGATATTGATGTATATTTTAAAAACTTAAAGAAATATCCGAGATTCTATGAAATTTTTTTTAAAATATAACACACTTTTTTCACTAGCAGGATTATTGAATAGCCCAAGGAGAAATTCTTTAACTGACTAGCATTTCGAACAACTATTAATCTTTAAAACAGTTCTGAAAACAAACTCTTGTATTGTTCTTTAAGATAAGAATGTTTTGCAAGTTTAATAAATTTGGTTTAAAAATAGTAAAATTAAATAATTTGTTAAACAAATTTTTACAATAAAAAATTTAAGATTTTTTTTGGAATATCATGTATTTAATAATTTATAATTTAAATATTTTTAATTGTTTATAGTTTGTTTGAATAAAATCATTTAGTTTGTATCAGATTTCTTTACATTTTAATAAAATTAAAATGAATATTATTCAAGTTTTTTATATTCAAATATATTAAATTTTATTTTGTTTCAACGAAATTTAATAAATTGTATATTTAACGTAACAAGATAATTTACAATAATTGTTTTTCATTTTAAATACATTACTTTCGAATTTAAATTGATTCAAGAAAAATAAATTATCAAAAATTTATATCAATAAAATTTGAACATAGATTGATTTTATTTACAGATAAAAATATTAACTATAAATCCAATTTAAAAAATTTAGTTTTCTATTTAATTCACATCTTACAGCTATGATAGATACATATGTATATTAGGGTGGTCTTTAAAAAGTGTTTAAACTCTCGGTCTCACCTCTAAGAAATATGCGAATAACCAAAAAAACTTAGAAATTCAAAATTTTGGGCGAAGAATTTAGAAATGTCTCAAAGCGACTGAAATCCTGGACAGTGATTACAAGGCGAAAAAAATCATTTTTTTTAGTTTTTGTCAAATATTTCAACTGTCATAAAAGTTGTATTCTAAATGATAAATAAATCGAAATTTAGAAATAATTATGTTTTCTAAAAGGTATAAAATTCCAAAATAGGTTAAGAACTAGCCCAGTAATAAAGAGTTCCCCAGGCCACTAATGTGCCAACTATTACTTGACCGAGAAGTTCGATTTAAAGATTAAACATTTTTTTTTAATTGATTTCTGTATTATAATTTGTTTATTTAAAAGACTCCAGATTTTGGGATATAGAAAAAAGTGTTTTTTATTGGATGGCGCCAACCTGTGGGTGATGTCAAAGACGGACAACATTTTTGGGGTGTTTTTTAAATCTCCAATTTGAAATTTTAAGAAAATTTTCTTCAGGAAAATCGACAAAATTGAGATTTGCACACCAGGAACATGTTAAAAATACATTAGAGAAAAAAATTAGTAGTGTGGTAATTTTATTGAACTGTTTATAGTTTTTAATCCAAATTTTTGATATTTTTAATCAGGCTAAAGTTCAAAAGTACGAAAAACGGAAGTAAGAAAGAACATATAAATCAATTATAAGTAGATAACCATTAAAAAAAAGAAACCACATTTCGATCTACCAAGGTTAAAATACCATTTGGTTTAAAAATTGACGTTTGACTATTGACGGCCAGCCGTCGTCAATGGAGGCGAGTGTTAAACGGCAAACCCCTCTGAAGAGATTGTGTGGTTGCAATCGAAACATGTCAGGGAAACCTGTTCGTGAGAACCTGGGTTCGGTTCCCAGTTCAGTTAAGAATGAGAAATTATCAAATAATTTTTATAAATTTCATGTTGAAAAATTCCTTTCTTCATAATAAATAATTTAATACTAATTAAATTTGATGAACTTAAGCCTGATTAAAAATATTAAAAACTAAAAATTAAGAAATATCCCCCGGTACACTTGGTTACACTTAGGCCATTTTATTTTTGCGGTTTTCGAGGCATATGCATTTTTTTTGCACAAAATTTAATTAATGGGATAAAGCATCTATTTTGTTGAAATTTAAATTAATGCTATTAAGTGTTCTGTGACACAAGCTATAAGCACTATATTCTGAAAATATGTTAAACATCAAACCACGCCAAAGGTCAAATTACAAGGTCAAAGTTAAATTTTTGCAAACTTGGAATATTTCATAAATTTGATTACGATATTATTTGGGGTATATTCATATTTTGATTTAAATTGACGTACACTATTTTCTGTTATCGGTAATTAATATTACAAAAGAAAAAATCGAAATTAACCCTTTTGTGCACTTGATGACAAACATGACTCAATACTTTTTTAAAATAAAAAAGCAGTTTTTTTTTCAAGTATCTGCATAGTAAAAGAAATAATTTTTAATTCTAAATAGAATGAAATGCAGATTAACTTCTTTATGTATATTATCGTTAATTTAGGGCTCCATAAAGAAACCAGATCCATATTATGGTTGATTTGAAACATGTAATGGTTAATAATAACAAAAAATGTTAAACACTTTTAATAACATGGTGGTTGCTCTTTGAAAATAGAAAAATACTATTGTCAATTTAACCCTAAGATATCCTACAAGGTCTGGTCAGACCATTTTTCATATGCCATATCTTTTTTTGTAGTAAAAGATTAAGAAACGAAGGCTATGAATTCCACAAGTAAATTGTACTGAATCGACTAAATCAAATTTTAAATAATTTTGACTACATTTAGGGCAGAAAATCTTGCTAAGTGTTCATCATGGTCTGGCTGGACCACAGGTTACTTTTTTAAATCATTGCTTTTGCTTTGACAAACTTTACTTTGCTAATTCTGCTAAAGTGTCTTTTGCACGAGAGAGGTGTTTTTTCTGTTGGATTGATGCTGTTTTGATAGACTTTTTTACTTTATTGCCGTATTTGCTGTGGTATTCAAATCAAAATGCATTTCGTAAATTTTATCTTTAGCTACGAGGCACAATTTTACCTCAGTGGATTCGTTAACAAGCAGAATTGCCGCATTGGGGCAAATGAGAATCCACGAGTGATTGTTGAAAAGCCGATGCATACACAAAAAGTGACAGTTTGGTGCGGTTTATGGGCTGGTTCAATGGCTGTAATATTTTACTTCGTAGCGATGTCAATTGGCCTCAATTATGTCTCAAAGTCATTGAAAATATTGACCATCGGATAGAGGTATGCCACCGAAGTCGTGGCGAGCCCTTGGCCGATATTTTGTTACACACATAATTGTCATAGATCGTTCTATTATAATAAAAAATATTAAGATAAATCTCTAAAAACTTTTTGTCTTATTTACAATTTACATCTTGCGTTTGGTTTGAACCACACTTTATATTCTGTTTCCTTATCGGTAGCGAACTTGACTTAACGATTTCCGTCTGTGCGTCTTTCCGTGTGTATGTTGCAATAAGTTTTCCGAAGACCCCTAAACTCTTGGGGACTAGGTTGTAATATATTTATGTCACATATACTTCATTAAAGTTTGCAACTGACATTCAGCCAGATCGACCATAAATGCTCGAGATATGAGAAAAAATACGACTACCTCCTTTTTTACCCATAAATCCCTTGTTGTTGTTGTTGTTTTTTATGTCTAGAGAACGGCAAGAGCCAAAGTTTCCAAATTACGTTCAAGCATCTTGGTTATCAATACAGAACATCCTACAAAATGTGGGCGGTATTCGAGAAGTGGGTGTGGTACTTATAATATAAACATATCATAGATTTCGGTATATCTGCAGAACGGAAAGAGCCAAAGTTTCCAAATTAGATACAAACATCTAGGTAAGCAATAGACAAAATTTGACAAAATGTGGGCGGGATAAGAGAAGTAGGCATGGCAAAACATAGATTTTTATATAAAGAACGGTAAGAGAAAAATTGTCCAACTTTGGTACCCATAGTCATCAATGCAAAGCCCCTCTAAAAAAGCATTGTAAATTTCTGTAGATCTGAAGAACAGTAAGAGTCAAAGTTTCCAAATAAGGTAGAAGCATCTTGGTTATCAGTACAAAACATCCGACAAAATGTGGCCGGAATTGGAGAAGTGGGTGTGGCACAATATAGTTTTTTTATATCAAACGAACGGTAAGAGAAGAATTTTCCAAATTTGGTCCACATAGGTAAGTTATTAATACACAACCTCTTAAAAGTATAGTCGGGATTGTAGAAGCGGGAGTGGCACCTATTGTACAAAGACATTATAGATTTCTGTACATCAAGAGTACGGCAACAGCCAAAGTTTCTGAATAAGTTACAAGGATCTTGGTCATCAATACAAAACATCCGACAGAATACTGGATTGGACTTGTGGACGGGGCACAAAGTTGAATTATTTATATCTAACGAACGGTATCTATATAACTTTCTGTTCACAGAAAAAAATATCTCAAGAAAATTTTTAACAACACAGTTTGCTAAAAATAAAATTTTAGGTCAACAAACTTTTTGTTTGATTCAAAGAAAAAATTTATCAAATATACACTTTGTAAAATAGCACTCAATAAAACATATTTAATAATGGAATAATTAAATATTTCTTCATATTCAATAAAAAAAATATTTGAATCGCAGTAAAGACAGTATTTTAACAAATCTTGTCCATTTTTTAATAGCTAATAATTCTCATTTGTTTTACAGTTTTATTTGATTATAATATTTAGTTTTGCCAAAGTCTTTGGAAAAGGTTTCCTGATGATCTGGCCTAAGCAACCAGTGAAATTCGCATAGGTACTTACTTATCCAGAGGCAGAGTTTGAGTTTGCGCTTCACTGTTCTCCTGTACCACTCGTACAGATGCGCTGGATATTATCATTCATCTACCACGTTTGGATTTGGTAGGGTGACGAACTCGGCAATTCGCCTCAAATGTACCCAACAGTGGAGTGGTTATATCTGCGGACACTGCAGTGTTTTAAACACGGTAATCCCAAACCGGAAGATAAATCACACCTCCCTAATCTTGATTCACGATAGTCGCTACAGAACGTTGATACCAAGTCGCAATGCGTGAAAAAACGGTGTTCCAGGCAGGAGAAAAGTGTGAACTTCTACACTGAGGAGTGGGATTCGTAGTACACTTAAGGTAATTCAACCTTAATTTATCGCGAAGTCTTCCAGATTACTGTAGCTTTTACCGGGCGGGATACTTGCGATCAAGGAAGCTGTTGACTGACTCAGAAAATCGGCTGTGTCGGTGACTGTCTTAGATATTTACAATGATAGCTGTTATGGCCTTGAATTCCCTCTCTCTGAGAACAAGAACAGCCTTTGACTGTCGTTCTTCTCCTAACGAGATGGCTGATATTAGAATTATATGGGTAGCAGGACACGGGGATATCCTGGGGAATATAAGACCAGTCAAGTGTCTTTTGTGCGTGCCGGTCGTATTTTGGATAAGATCTGTTTTAATACTGATTTAATAAGGTCAATCGTGTCTCAATAAATTCAATAGTTACACTAAAATGTTCAGAATTAAATTCTTTACATAAAGTCTATATTTGTAAATAAATTAAAATTTATATAAATAATTACATTAAAGATAAACAATTTTGCTGAAGATTACAAATACAATATACATACATACTTACGAACCTTTATTGAAACATTCTAAAATTTGTTTTTAAAAAAAAAGAAAAAGAATAATAATAATAAAAAAACAACTAAGCAACACAATAACCAGTTCTCACATTTTACTTATTTTTAACAAACTACAAAAATAATACAATAAACGGTTTAACAGAACACTTTCTTAAATCATAACAAAAATAAAACAACAAATCTCATATTTGCATCAAGTGTAATTCTACCCAGCAAACAACTCCGTTACTAATTGAAATATAATCTATTAATTGATCTTTTTCTAAATGGCTTGTACAAAACCGAAGTGCAGGAATAAATCTGAGGATCCATTGATTTCCTGTTGGGTATGTGATTCAATCTTTCATGGTAAATGCGTCGAGTTGGCTCCACGGACGGTCGATAATCTTCGCGAAGGTAAAGGACTCCGTTGGTGTTGTAAAAAGTGTATGGACTATGATGTAGAATTTTTTGTATTTTTTAGAAACTCACGTAATAAATTAGATGAGATAAATAACGATTTAAAGTGTCTTACAAAAAAATTCGTAGATTATAAAGAAATATTGGAAACATCGCTTCGTTCTCCCAAAAGGAAAAAGAAGACTATTGCGGTGAATTCGCCATCACCTAATGGTAATAATACTGACAATATTGATCGTAATGATGTCGACAAAGGTCTGAATATTGCACCGTCGACTTCATCAAATTCTATATTAGTAAATACTAATACTTATTCATCTGTCCTTCAGCACCAAAATTTGACAATACCTCAAGCACTTACACCTAACATGCCGCCAAACATTCATGTACCTACACCTAGCATGCCGCCAAACAAGCAAGCGCCTACACGGGCACTTAATGTTGATGATCCAAACAATCAAGCGCCTACACGGGCACTAAGTGCTGATGTTCCATATTTTATGCCTGGGAGTAATCCTCCTATGCTTAAGGTGATTTCTCCCAAAAAAACCATTTTTGCTGCACGTTTTGCATCCGAAACTACAACTGATGCCGTTGTTCATTATATTAAACATAAACTAGGTTACGCTATTGATGTCACAGTTTTCAAATTTAAATATACTGAACGGAGAAGTAAATCCTCTTTTAAAATAATTGTTCCGGAGGAAAATTTTCAAACTATAGTCAACACTGACTTTTGGCCCCCTAATGCTATTATTCATGAATATGTTTATAATAATACTAATAATAACCGCTCGGATATTGTCTACCTACCGTCTCAAAATACTTCATCAAAAAACTAATTCTATTTCCTACTGATAATGCAATAAATATTGTATACCAAAATGTCCGAGGTCTTAACACAAAATTAACATCTCTTTACGCAAGCAGTTTCGATTTTACACACCACTTTATTGTTTTAACAGAAACTTGGTTGAATGACAAGAAAATTATTCATAATGCTGAAATTTTTTGTCCGAAATACCAAATATTCAGATATGATCGTCCTCACAAACTTGGTGGAGGAGTCCTTATTGCCGTACTAAATGCTTTTTCATGTGAACGCATTGAATTTTCGCAAAATGACAATATTGAATTTGTTGCCGTCAAAATTAATCTTTCAAATGGTGTTTTGTTTATAACTTGTTCTTACATTCCTCCTAACTCTTCCTCCGATATTTATGATGCACATATCTCGGCAATTAACACAGTTTGGCAGCTATCTAAGCCATATGATATATTTGTCGTTCTTGGAGACTTTAACCTTCCAAATTTATCATGGAATTCAACTTATGAACTAAATTACTTAATTCCTACTGTATCAAATGAATTTATTAAATCACTACTCGACTTTGGGCTCTTTCAAGTTAATCATATTCATAATAAATGTGGGAGACTTCTGGGCCTTGCTTTTGTTAATCAGCCGATGGATATACATGTACGAAATATACCTCCTCTCACATATCCTGAAGATCTCTACCATCCTACGATTGATGTTGAAATATATTTTCAAGCAAAAAAATTAGCACCTATTTCAAAGAGTTGCAGCCATAGTCTTAACAAAGTGTTTTGCTTTCCACGTACTAATTATACAAAACTTAATTATTTATTATCTAATGTCAACTGGAACAATATACTTTCTGGAAATAATTTCAATCATACTGTTTCTAACTTTTACTCCATTCTTTATGAATTCATCTCTAAAACTGTCCCAAAAGTAAATAGCTGTGATAAAAAAGGGCCGCCTTGGAATAATAAATTTTTAACCAATGCCAAAAATAAGAAAAATAAATGTTACAAGAAATATAAGAGCTCTGGAACCTTAGTTGATTTTAGAAATTACTCTATCGCGCGCTCCGAATATAATACAACAAACAAATTGGCATATGATTACTACCTAGCTCGTATGAGATTAAAGTTGAAAACTAACCCTAAAGAATTTTATAAATTTATTAATTCGAAACGTCGAGCTTCTGCCTATCCAAAATTTTTTAAACATGGTTCCTGTATTACTGATGACGACACACTGATTAGCAACATGTTCGCGAATTTCTTTGCTACTACATATTCTAAAAAAACGTACGATAGTAATTCTCCCTATCCATTTAATTTATCGCATTCAGCTGGTATACATTTTTGAGTAATGAAACAGTTCTATTAAACTTAAGATCATTAAAAGCGAGCAATAATTCTGGCCCTGATGGAATACCTAGTTGTATTCTTAAAAATTGTGCTGAAACTTTGTACAGCCCACTTACTACAATCTTCAACAAATCTATTGAATTGTGCTATTTACCCTCCGAATGGAAAAAATCGTTTATTATCCCTTTGTTTAAAAGTGGTAATAAATTCGATGTTGCAAACTATAGAGGAATTGCTAAGCTGAATGCTATTCCTAAACTCTTAGAAAAAATGCTTTTTGTTGGACCATAGGCTAAATTTCCGTAATCATATCGCTTTAACTGTTAATAAGGCTAACGGTGTTCTTGGTTTTATGAAACGGTAGTCTAGAGAATTTTCTGACCCCTATGTCACGAAACAACTTTATACATCTTTGGTTCGGCCAATTCTTGAATATGGATCAATTGTATGGGATCCTTACTATTCCATTCATATAAATAGTATTGAATCCGTACATAAGCAATTTTTGATTTTTTGTTTACGTGGTCTTCGTTGGAATTCGTATGTTTTGCCATCGTATGTAAATATACTTGCTCTTATTAAGCTGCCAACCTTAAAAAGCGGCCGTGTTATGCTGAGTATATCTTTTCTACTTGGATTTATTCATGGTGAAGTTGATTCTACGTTCCTGCTTGGTAAAATTAACTTTTGGGTTCCAAATAGGCCTACTCGTAACTTTCAACTCATCAGTCTTAACTACTACAGATCTGATTATGCTAATAATGACTCCTTTCGTCGCATTTGTGAAAATTTTAATAAATTGTATCATATTATAGATCTTTCTGAAAGCAATGATATTTTAAAAAGAAAACTAATTTTGTATTTAAATAGTTAATGTATTCACACCTGTATTATATTCTTTAGTCTGTAAAGCTACGGTCAGACTTATCAAATATTTGACGAAAAAAACGGGACCAACAACCAAACTAAAAAATCATTTCGCTTAATATCAATATTTATTTTGATTAAAATACCACATCTTACAAAAAATAGTTTTTTGCTATGTCTAGTAGTATAATTAGTTTATTTTGTAATATTAAGACCATTTTAAATCTCACTAACTATTAACAAAAGTAGGGGTTACGCTTATTTGATCAAATATTTAATAAGTGTGACCGTAGCTTAAGGATTTATAATCTATAGACCAAATAAAATAAATAAAATAAAAATAAAAGAAATGCGCATAGGTACTTACTTATCCCCACATAATAAATTTTTCTGTTTTTATAAAAATATAAAAATTGAAAATTTATGACATCATCATTAATAAATAAAAAAATAAAGATTCGATTAACATTTTGTTTGATTTATTCAACATTTTCAACAATTTATTTTAACAAATCAAGTAAACATTTTGTTGAAAAAAATTGTTTTGGGAAACAACTTTTTTTATTGACTCAATAAACTTGGTTGTTGACTAAAAATTTAACAATTATACATACAAACTTTTTTATCAATACCGCAAAAATCGTCATCGCAGAAAATTCAAAAATTTTTGTAATCAAATATGCGATTTTCGTATTCAAATATGAAAATAATTTTTTTCTGTGTTCTTATTGCACCATGGCGAAGGGTTAATAAGATTCGGCATATCCAAATAAAGCACTTCTACTTGTTCTAAAAAAAATTTGATTACCTGTAAGAGGAGTCTGTTTTATTTTTCTTGGTTTTAAATTAAATACCAAAATATTGGTTAACAAATTTTTTTGAACATGAAAACTACTTATCTGGTTTAAATTTAAAATTTCAAGTCAATGCCATTGTTTAAAAATAAGGTTAAAAAATATAATTTTTTTTTGTTATTGTTTTGTTGTTGTTTGTTTTTTTGTTAACTTTAGAGGTGTTGATTGTACAATATTTTCTTATGAATACGTTACAAATATTTGCTTTAATTAAAAAATAAAAAAATTTTATTATTATATTTTATAAAATCTTTTTTTCTTCTCTCTTTAAGTTATTGTTGTTGTTGAACTACATACATTTGAATTAATTTAACAATTACTTAATTTTCGGTTATTTAAGTTATGTACATAAAAATAGTTAAACTTAATTAACAATAAAAAAAAAAAAATAAAAAAAATGTATAATTAATTTTATGCGAAAACTGTAATTCTCAACGATAAAAATATGAATAAATTAAATTATTTTTATTATGTTTATTTTTATACATGAAAATATTTGTTTATTTCGTGTTTTTCCAAAAAAAGCAGTTGCTGTTTTTTAAAAAAGATAAGTCAGTATCTTTTTTCGTTGTCATTGTTGTTTTTGTTATCTGTTTTTTTTTTAAGAATATTTTTCTTGTTTGTCTTTCTTGTGTCGGTGTTTTCATTTTTCTTGTAGTTTTCCTTCGAATTTTTTAATTTATATTCCATAAGCATTTGATTGCTTTTGCCAAAAGGAGAAAAAGAACGAAAATTAAAAAACCAAAAAAAAAAAAAAAAAAAAAAAAAAAATTGTTTAAAACTCCTCTTCTATTAAAAACTTAAAAAATAAAAATGAAAAAGAAATAAATACTATTTAAGTTTGCCAATATAATTTCATATACTTAATTTTATTTTGTTAAGGAATTCTTTTCCGTTGTCTGTTTGAAATATTTTATCAAGGAGGCGTTAGCAAATGCCATTGGAAGGCAAAAAACTTTTTTTTCGCATTAAATGACCAAAAAGAGTGGAAACAAAAATTCGAGGAAAAGTTTTTTTAAGTACTTAAAGTACTTATGATTCCGCATGTTTCTGATAGTCATGTGAAATATTAATTTATCTTAATTTGTATTACGCTGAAGTGCAATTTAACAGATACAGATTGTCAAGGCAGGAAATGAGCCAACTGAATTGCTAAAGACAAAAACAATTTATATTAAAAAAAAAAAAAATAATTAAGTATGTTGTGAGAGTACGTATGTGCTCGTGTTTCGTAAATTTAAGTTGGATTTTTTTTATAAAAAAGTGAACTTAACTAAATTAGTTTGGTTGAGACACATTCAGGCCAGGTGGAGGGCAACGAGGGTTGTATTTATCCCCAATGCGGGGAAAAAGCTCTCACACGACACCTAAGGACTTTTGACCGATTAGTCTGTCATACTTTCTTTTAAAGACACTGGAAAGGATAGTGGGCCAATATCTTTGGAGGACAATCGATCCGAAGATTTTGTCGGTGCAATAGAGGGAAATCGACCTAAACTGCGCTACATGAGCTGGTGAGCTTGGTGGAAAAGTCTCTCTCTGTCGGTAAAGTTGTCGCTTTCCTGAATATCGAGCGAGCTTTTAATAACATAACTCCGGATGCGATAATTGCGGCGTTGTCATGTCTTGGCGTGGATAGTGAAATAATCGGATGGATAGAATATCTAGTTACACGGAGGCCAATCACCTCCTCTCTGGGTTCCTTTACCATCACACGGCTTGTTAATAGAGGAACCCCGTAAGGAGGAGTTCACTCTTTTTTACTTTGGAGTCTGACTCTGAATCCAGTACTGATCTCTCTTAAATTCCACGGTTGCAGGGTCATTGCTTATGCTGACGATGTTGCGATTGCTGTTAGGTGAAAATATCTTTTAGTGCTACGCGATATCTTGCAGGGCGGGCCTGTGCACCTTTCTGGGGGTTAGGGGAATTGCTGTGAATTCGGGGAAGACCTTACTGGTCCTAGTCACTCGGAAGTATGGGACGACCGATTTCTAATCCATTAACCTAAATGACACCGAGATAGAGTTGGCGAAAAGCGCAAATATCTGGGGGTCATTATGGAAGACAAGTTGAGTTTTAGGCAGAGTTTGAGTTTGCGCTTCACTGTTCTCCTGTACCACTAGTACAGATGCGCTGGATATTATCATTCATCTACCACTTTTGGATTTGGAAGGGTGACGAACTCGGCAATTCGCCTCAAATGTACCCAACAGTAGAGTGGCTATATCTGCGGACACTGCAGTGTTTTGAACACGCTAATCCCAAACCGGAGGATAAATCACATCTCCCCAATTTTGGTTCACGAAAGTCGCTACAGAACGTTGATACCAAGCCGCAATGCGTGAAAAAACGATGTTCCAGGCAGGAGAAAAGTGTGAACTTCTACACTGAGGAGTGGGATTCGTAGTACACTCAAGGGAACTCAACCTTAATTTATCGCGAAGCCTTCCAGATTACTGTAGCTTTTTCCGGGCGGAATACTTGCGATCAAGGAAGCTGTTGACTGACTCAGAATATCTGCTGTGTCGGTGACTGTCTTAGATATTTACAATGATAGCTGTTATGGCCTTGAATTCCCTCTCTCTGAGAACAAGAACAGCCCTTGACTGTCATTCTTCTCCTAACGAGATGGCTGATATTAGAATTATATTGGTAGCAGGACACGGGGATATCCTGGGGAATATAAAGGCAGATGAGCTTGCTAGATTTGGCAATACCTAACGGGCTCCACAGTAAAGTAGCTGAGCCATATGATTTTGCATCTTTTTTGTGTGACAGTGTGGCACTGACAACAGGTTTGGCAAACATTAACAATGTTGGGAATCAATTTAGTACAAATAAGTTTCATATGACTTTGTGAAATTAGATTTTTTAAGGGTCAGTCCATTATTGGCTATAAGTCCCAAATAAGTGAGTCGTTAAAAAAACAAACAAAAAAGTTAAAGGCGACTCGATTAAGTAATTGTGATAAAATTTGCCTCAAATGAGTTTCAAATTGGAAAAGGAAAATGTCGGGCAAATACTTTCGTTTTTTAACTTTGTTCCTATATAATTCTTAAAAGGGCGATGCGCCTGTTTTAAGAAAATATGTACTGTATGTAAAGTAAACAAACTATAGTGAGGTGGAAACGTATAAATATATCACCAAATACTGTGTGTTGTCTAGTTGTGTGGTCCTGATCTAAATGATTAAATGATCTAAATTTTGTTAGAGGGTATCCAGGATTCGCTACAGCCCAATATAGCATTTCGACTTGTCATTGGCGATATTTTTCTTTAACTTTTTCAACAATTTATTATTCCTTTTCCAGCAGTTTATTAACAACATTATTGTTTCGTATGTCCGCAATTAACAAAAGGAAAGGCAAACAGGCAGGAAGATAGATGGACAAACAGACAGACAACTTGAATGTTTAAACTGAAAAATAGCAACAGTTGTTGCATACAAATATGAATAATAGAACAGCATAATTCTCAGTTTTTCATCCAGCATAAAAATCAAAATAATTTTTTTTATCAAACATTTTTTTGTGCATATTCTTTCTGCCACTGGGGCTACTTCATTTGCTACAGCATTCTTCTCATCCATTTGACAATTTTTCATTCCAATAACGTAAGAAAAGAGATACTTTAACGTTTTTATTTTTAAGTATTTTTTTCCATAGACAACCTTTTGCAACGATACAATAAGAGAAAAGAAAAATTTTAAGGAAAACTTAAATTGAAGTAGAAGTTTTCTTTTTGGTTTTTTTTTCGTAGATTTTTTTTTTTTTTGTTTGTGCGGCAGAAGTTTTGAACGGACATAATGTGGCTATTTTTATTTTATATATAGTTTTTGTATTTTATAGCAAAACTAAGAAATAGGAGAAAAAGTTATTAGAAACTTAATTTTGCCTGTGTGACAAAAGCTCTTTTTCAGTGTCTGTGACTCCTGTTAAAGTCGAAGGAAACAAAAATGAAATTTGAAAACAGCATTGAAATGCATGAATAGAATGCATTCAAATGTTAACAAATACTAGTGCTATTATTCTGCAGCATAGATATATTAAATTAAAATGTAGCAAGTATTTCTAAAAGAATCCAACACTGTGTTACCCAACCTCCAACATTGAAATTTTGTTTAAATTTATTAACTTTTGCTATGGATGTTTAGAGAGTCCTTATTCGTGTTTACGAGGACTTATTACATTTTCTTTGATGTATGTTTTTTTTTGTTGCATAATTTGAAATTATTTTAATACAAACTTTGTTCAAGAGTTCCATTAATCATTTTGCTAGTTTGATTGCACAGATTGTTTTGCATTGGAAATTAGGCTACGGTTTTTTTTTTTATTTTTGAAGGTATATAGAATATTCTGCCCTAACACCATAACAAATAAAAACCTCTGGATTTTGACCAGGGAGGAGCCCATTTACATAAAAATAAAATGTAGAAAGTGGAAGTGAATAAGACATATCTGGAGAAAGGCAACTTAAAGCGTTACCAAAATGGCCCTGGAATGGAGCCCGCAAGGAAGTAGACGACGAGGAAGACCTAAAAACACTTGGCGCAGAACCCTGAGGAAATAGTAAAAAATTTCATTAATTATCTAAAAAATTTTTCCGTGTGTTTTGCGTACGTGTATTTTACATGGACAGCCAGCCTGCAAGTTGGACGAACGGACATCGTTAGAACACTTGGAATTCTGAGTCAATCTGTATATGTACTAAATGGTAAGTGTACGACCAATCTTTTTAAGTGTTACACACATCAGCAACATAACCTCTCCATTATTGTGGTGTTGAACTTATTGAAAACTTTCGCAGAAAGTTTTTTTTTTGAGAGGCGTTTTGTAAAATTAAGATCTTAAAAATCGCATGAAAAATAGACAATACTTGGGTCTAACATTAGAGCAGATGATATTGCTAGACTTGTCACTACCTTACGGGCTCAACTGGATCTGGAGGGCATTGGGGTGTCTCTGCTCTCCAGAAAACTCTAATTTCGGCGATCGACTATCAATATTGGTCATGGCAGAACATTGGTTTTAGGACTGCCAGGCAATTGTGGGCCCGCCTGGATGACAGGCGAACTATGTCTCTACTATTGGTGACCAAGAGGGACGTATCACTTTTGGTTTCTTTTGTCACGATACACTATCTTATAGGCAAGCATGCACAGCGTCTGTGAGACGAACACTATCAGCACTGCCGCAGTTGTGATGATAAGGACGAGGAGGAGAATGTAGAACAACTTGTTAGTCACAGTCCTGCACAGGCGAGTAGATGACTGGCTGAATGGGATCCACTACCTTTGACGGATTCAGGACGTCTCTGGCGTTGAATTGAATTTCATTTATAAAACTGCAACTGCCCAGTCGTTTTTCTGGATGCATAATTGCCAGGAAATGGTGGTCCCTCATGGATACCGGGCGTACCATGTCTCTACTACCGATGACTTTAAGGAACGTTTTACTGTTGGTATCTATTATCACGGGACACTGTCTTATTTTTTTCCTAAGCTAATTTCGCGAAACTCTATGCTTTTCTGCACAAGACCAGATTCTCTGGCGGGAATGAAACCCGCAACCCCCGCACCTGTAGACTAGCATACAACCAGCTAGTCTACCGGGGCACCAAATAGGAAGGCATGCACATCGTTTTGAAGCCAGACGCTATGATTCGCAGCTGCGAGGACAACGATAAGGTTAGGGACATAGAACACCTTCTCTGTCACTGTTCTGTTCTGGCGAGAAAGTGGCTGGCCGAAATAGCATCCATCAACTTTGACGGATTGTATGATATCTCTGACGTCGAACTGGAGCGCATTTTCAACTTCCTTAGAAGTTCTGCCTAATTTTACGGTGGCTTTTCTATTTAATGGAACTCCATGGTATCACAATTTCTATCTAACATAACCTTATTTTGCCAGCTTAAGACAATACAGGATAATGTCCTTTTGTTGAACAAACTAACAAAATTGCACTCAATATATATTCTTTTTTGCCTGTCCCTAGTTTTATTAGTTTTTCTTTTCTTTTTTTATTATCAAAATACATGTCAGCCCTGTTCTGTTTCAATTAAATTCCAAATAAATCGTATGGTTTCTCATTGTCGCACTCCAATATCTTTTTAATATTCCACTATATCCTTGAACATGTATAATTTTATTTTGAAAGATGAAATTCTGAAATGAATTTGGCAACAAAACTATAAATAACCTTATTTTTTTTTTGCTTTGCCATTGTTAATAAAAATGATGATGGGAAGAAATTTTTGTAACTAATTTGCATACAAATATCTTTTATAATCAATTTAATAATGTAGTCTCGTCTCGCGTCCCAGCAACATTTTTATTTTCCTTTGTCAAGCATACATTTTATGTATAAATCTTTCTACCCTTTTCTCCTACAAGAGAGCTAAAAAATAAAGTAATATAAAAAGCAAAAGATTTCATTGTGCAGAAAATGAAGAAACAAATCTTGTCTTGCCTTAACTCACTTTAATGCACGAGGACTAAGAGAGAGAGAAAATAAAATCCTTAGCTGGAGTTTTTTTTCTTCTAGTCAATGTGAATTTTCATTGTAGCATGTTAGCAATTACGTAAACTGTCTAGATTCATATGAAGGATGCATCATTTATCCTTGTTAAATCAAGCAAAGTTAAATTAAAGTTTCAACACTAAAAACTTCTACTCCACTCATTTCCATTTATATTCCAGTCAAACATTTTGGTTTGGTTGTTGCTAATGTTGGAGTTGTTGTCTTCATATAATAAACTCACCATGTCTTTCATTTCCCAAGGACCTTTTCTGTGTGATTTTTTGTTGTAGCCTTTATCTCTCTTGCTACTGCTAGTTTTTGTTCGTCTTAAGATTTATAGTTTAGAAAAAAGACAGCATACAAACAGGCGGCTGTTGTAGCAGTAGCTGGGGCATCTAAAAAAACTTCTTTATGTATCAAATAATTTAGTTTTTTTTTTTAAATTTTTGGTAAATTTTTTTTTTCTTTTCTAAATGTTTGTGTTGCTCTATTTTATATAATGTCTATAAACAGTAATTTTTCACACTCTGCCTCTTGAAAAAAACTAAACGAAAAAAAAAAAAAACAGACGAAAAACTCTTCTTAAGTGAGTTGAAAATTTGTCTACTTATAACAAACTGTCCGCCTACTTCTATACCAAACTTTATTCCTTTTAAAAAGCAAGAGTGCGGGTAGAAACTCCTACTCCCTCATACACATGTAGTTTTATTCACATTTACTGCAAGTGTAAATTAGTCCATGTGTGTGTTTATGTGTTTATTTTTCGGGTGTTCTATATGCTTTCCAATAGAAATCCACACATACACACACTCCCGCATACACACATCCATATGAAAAATTACTAAAAATGAAAAGAACAATTTATAATAAAATATGGGACTATTAATATGAGTTTTGTGTCGAAAGTATAAAACTAGATTATATTTAAAAGGATTTTGGACAGTTGAATTATTTTTGTCAATAGAAGCCATTTAATCCAATATACTCTTTAAATAAATCTATGGAATATATTTTATTTTTGTAAACAGGACATAAAATTTGATTTTGGGCTAAAGTTTTACTTTGAAGAAATTTTTTTCTATAAAATTACGAGAAAAACAAATTTGGAAATAAAAATAGCAGAATTGGGATAGAACTAACAGTGTATAATTAAGGAATTTTCCCTAATTTTTCAAAGAAAATGAACTCATGACCAGTTAAAGGAGAACTTATCACTTAGGGTATTTAACTCTATTACGCAAGTTATTGTTATTGTTTGAAAAAAAAACCATAAATCTTATCATGAATGATACGTAAGACTTGTGTGATAGTGTAAATTACCCTCTAACTAGTATGTATATATTTTTTTAACTCCCTAAGCTAATCCCGCGAAGCTCTATGCTTGTTGCTATAATGCAGTTCAGTTCAATTTAAGTTCTATATCAGTTCTTGTGCAGTTCTAGTTTAATAAAAGTTCAGTTCTATTGTAGTTCTATTTTAGTGCTAGTTCATTTCTACTTCAGATCTAATTCTCCTCTAGTTCAGTTCTAGTTCAGTTCTAGTTCAGTTCTAGTTCAGTTCTAGTTCAGTTCTAGTTCAGTTCTAGTTCGGTTCTAGTTTAGTTCTAGTTTTAGTTCAGTACTAGTTCAGTTCTAGTTCTGGTTGGTTGGCTGGTTTACGTGGTAGCTCGCACAGATACAGGCGTGCTGCAAGTAGAGTCGACAGCGACTCCGTTTTGACACCATACAACTTCTCAAGAATTGGAACCCCCAATCAAACTTGACCCAGGGGCAATACCGAGGTGGCTAGAGCCAGCCCGTTGCGTAAAGATCAGTTCTAGTTCTACTTCTAGTTCAGTTCTAGTTCTAGTTCAGTTCTAGTTCAGTTCTAATTCAGTTCTAGTTCAGTTCTAGTTCAGTTCTAGTTCAGTTCTAGTTTACTTCTAGTTTAGTTCTAGTTAAGTTCTAGTTCAGTTCTCGTTCTAGTTCAGTTCTTGTACAGTTTTAGTCCAGTAATTCAGATCTTGTTAAGTTCTATTTCTGTTTTAGATCAGTTCTTGTGCAGTTCTAGTTCAATTAAAATTCAGTTTTATTGTACACAGAAAAAAAAACCTCAAGAAAATTTTTAACAACACAGTTTGTTAAAAATAAAATAAATTAAGCACGAATAACAAAATATTTTGAAATTAAAATTTTGTATTCCCAAAAATTGAAATTACTTTTTGATAATAAGCAGGCAAGTGCACGGCCTAAAAAAACACTTAATTGTCAACATCTTTTGTAAAGTTGTTGTTGTTGTTTTTATTTTGTTTTTCTTAACCTACTTACAACTACAATTAATGTTGAGAGAATTTCAAATAATTGTAGTGGGGAATGTAAGATGAGATAAACCCACTGTTTATTGTTGATGTGTTTTGTTTAAGCTTTAATATTATTACAAGTAGAGCTGTTGCTATAAGTCTTATACGCTTAACAGTTTTATTTGGTTTAATATCTTTAGTTTTTCTAAAACGTTATGGATGAAGTTTCCTGATGATCTGGCCTAAACAACCAGTGAAATGCGCATAGGAATAGCTTATCCCATCAACAATAAATTTCAAGTGTTTTTATCAATAATAAAAACTGGGAATTAAGCACGAATAACAAAATATTTTGAAATTAAAATTTTGTATTCCCAAAAATTGAAATTACTTTTTGATAATAAACAGGCAAGTGCATGGCCTAAAAAAACACTTAATTGTCAACATCTTTTGTAAAGTTGTTGTTGTTGTTTTTATTTTGTTTTTCTTAACCTACTTACAACTACAATTAATGTTGAGAGAATTTCAAATAATTGTAGTGGGGAATGTAAGATGAGATAAACCCACTGTTTATTGTTGATGTGTTTTGTTTAAGCTTTGATATTATTACAAGTAGAGCTGTTGCTATAAGTCTTATACGCTTAACAGTTTTATTTGGTTTAATATCTTTAGTTTTTCTAAAACGTTATGGATGAAGTTTCCTGATGATCTGGCCTAAACAACCAGTGAAATGCGCATAGGAATAGCTTATCCCATCAACAATAAATTTCAAGTGTTTTTATCAATAATAAAAACTGGGAATTAAGCACGAATAACAAAATATTTTGAAATTAAAATTTTGTATTCCCAAAAATTGAAATTACTTTTTGATAATAAACAGGCAAGTGCACGGCCTAAAAAAACACTTAATTGTCAACATCTTTTGTAAAGTTGTTGTTGTTGTTTTTATTTTGTTTTTCTTAACCTACTTACAACTACAATTAATGTTGAGAGAATTTCAAATAATTGTAGTGGGGAATGTAAGATGAGATAAACCCACTGTTTATTGTTGATGTGTTTTGTTTAAGCTTTGATATTATTACAAGTAGAGCTGTTGCTATAAGTCTTATACGCTTAACAGTTTTATTTGGTTTAATATCTTTAGTTTTTCTAAAACGTTATGGATGAAGTTTCCTGATGATCTGGCCTAAACAACCAGTGAAATGCGCATAGGAATAGCTTATCCCATCAACAATAAATTTCAAAAGTTTTTATCAATAATAAAAACTGGGAATTAAGCACGAATAACAAAATATTTTGAAATTAAAATTTTGTATTCCCAAAAATTGAAATTACTTTTTGATAATAAAATTTTAGGTCAACAAACTTTTTGTTTGATTCAAAGAAAAAATTTATCAAATTGACACTTTGCAAAATAGCACTCAATAAATCATATTTAATAATGAAATAATTAAATATTTCTTCATATTCAATAAAAAAAATATTTGAATCGAAGTAAAGACAGTATTTTAACAACTCTTGTCCATTTTTAAATAGCTCATAATTCTCATTTGTTTTACAGTTTTATTTGAATAAGATATTTAGTTTTGCCAAAGTCTTTAGAAAAGGTTTCCTGATGATCTGGCCTAAGCAACCAGTGAAATGCGCCTAGGTACTTTCTTATCCCTGCATAATAAATTTTAGTGTTTTTATAAAATTATAAAAATTGAAAATTTATGACATCATAAATAAAAAAATAAAGATTCGATTAACATTTTGTTTGATTTATTCAACATTTTCAACAATTTATTTAAACAAATCAAGTAAAAATTTTGTTGAAAAAAAATTATTTGGGCAACAACTTTTTTTATTGACTCAATAAACTTGGTTGTTGACTAAAAATTTAACAATTATACATATAAACTTTTTTATCAATACCGCAAAAATCGTCATCGCAGAAAATTCAAAAAGTTTTGTAATCAAATATACGATTTTCGTATTTAAATATGAAAATTATTTTTTTCTGTGTAGCTCTATTTCATTTCTAGTTCAATAATTCAGATCTTGTTTAATTCTTTATTAGTTCTAGTTTAATTCTTTTTTGGTTCGTTTTCAGTACTTGTACTGTAATGCCACTGTTCTAGTACTGTTAAAATTAAAGAATTTAATTTGCTTCTTTAACTTTTTTTTTTAAATCAATTTTGTGTTAATTTTATTTTGATTATAAAAACTTTCACACCAACATAAAATTTCATTTGTTTATAATTAATAATTACGTAATTTATCGTTTAATTATGAGAAATTTAGAAAAAAAAAGATCCAATAACATGACCATAATTTGAAATAACCCTTGGGAAACAACAAAAAATAGATGCGACTGCAACATTGTATGCCACCCAAATGTTACAAACAAATCTGGAATTACTTGGCAGTAGAATTTTAAATTGATGAGTTCAATTATGATGAATACGTGAATAAAATTTTTCGAATTGTTGATGAAATGTGTAAAATAACCTTTTTATTAGACAAGTTAAAATTTTTTTTTTATTTTTTTTGTAATTTTTATTTTGTGCGTTATGGAGCATGAACACCTTCGGTAACTGAATGCTAAAATCTACAGCCATAAATCATGACAGTTGTAAAAAAAACAGACACATTGAAATGGAAATAGAAAACCTTACGCAGGCGCATTAACGGCCTGTTTTTAGAAAACGTAAACAAGTGAGTGAGTGAGAAATTATATTGAAAACAAAAACAAATTTTCGTTTTTTATTGTTGTTTTCAATATATTTTCTCACTCACTCACTTGTTTACGTTTTCTAAAAACAGGCAGTAAGTAGACACGAGACTGCCCCAACTGGGCCGGGTTAGCAGCAAGTGCGTGTGTTAACTGGAAAAGTAAATGTTGTTACAACTGTTTTTTTTTTCGTTTAAGTTTTTAATGACGCATCTTCATTTAATGACTTCCAGCCTTAATTGGTTTTTTAAGCATTATTCAACTCATCGTTATTACAGTTGTCGGAATAAATGTTGAGTTTGATTTGTTTTTTATTAATTGCTTGATTTTGAGTAATTGTTAGTGTTAAATGACTTTAAACAATTTTTAATTTGATACAAGCGAGAAGTACTTCATGTTTAATATTTGATTTGTTTCTAAAGTTTTGTTTGATTTTTTTTTTATAATTTTTATATTGACCTTTATTTCCTTGTGATCTTTAATAAAAGTATAAACGTTTAAGTTTTTTATAAAAAAAAAAAAATAATTTTTAATTTGAAAAAATTTTGTTTATATGGAATTCACACCATTAAAAAAATTGTTGAATTGTGGCTCGGCAATTAGACAGAAAGCAACCTCTAATTTTTATGTTAAATAGGTTTTTTTTTTGATTTCGATAGCATAAATATTTTGTAATTAATTTTTGGTGTTTGATCGAAATTTAAGTATAAATTTGTTTAAATCCGGCAGCTTAAAGGTCGTTTATTGTTAAAATTTTAGTAAAAACTAATTTTCATTTTCAAGTTGGAAAAAAAATTAAATCAATATGAAATTAATAAATGTTACGAGTAAAAAACAGTAATTTAGTAATTTATAATTAAATTGAATAAGGCTTTACTTACCATGATAACACCATGATGGACCAGCAAATTGTTTAACAAGTTAAATATTTAAATCAACACGATAGAGTGGTATAGTCGGCAGCCACCGACCGTTAGAAAATTTCAGGAGTTGGCTCTATATGGGATCTATAAATTACTAAGCCCGAGAGTGGGATTTATATGGGGTCTATGGCGATCTTCATGAAATTTTGTGCAGTTTTTTGACACACCAAATTTTGCTATAACAGAATTATTCGTTAAAGTTTAAGAGGTACTAAAGATTTATTCGAGATTGGGCTTTATATGGGGCGTATAAAATAGATTTAGAGTAGAGCTAAAGTAAAGATAGAGTTGTGTTAAAGTAGAGTTATTTTAGAGAAAAGTTAAACCAGAGGCAAAATATAGAAGAACTAGGTACTCTTTGCACAATTTTTTGAAAATATATAAAAATTAAGAGCCTGTTCATCAAATTTTAGAATTTTGTTTTTGTTTTTAATATAAAATTTTATATGCGAACGTTGACGTTCGAAATCGTTAAACAGGCACTTATTTTTTCAAAAAAGTTTAATGATAATAGAAACTGGGAATTATTTCCTTTCGTAGGTTTCTTTATATTATATTCAACATTTTTTATTTTTCGAATTTATTCTATGAGCTAAATTTCAGTTATGTATTTTATAAAGCTTTTTTGTAATAGTTCTATTCCTTAATATAATAGACTGGTAGTGTATAAAAAGTCATTCCTAAAAATTTAAGGAATAGAACTATTACAAAAAAGCTTTATAAAATACATAACTGAAATTTAGCTCATAGAATAACAGCCTGTTTTTGTAAAACATAAGACTTCTCACTTGAAGTTTTAAAAAACATTTAAGAGGTTTCGTCTATTCATAGTGGACATAAATAGAGCTTTTTTTTCTTTCGTGAATCAACATTATTGCCAATGCATGAATATTCGTACATTTATATTATTTTTTCATATAAAGGTTTTGTGTTTGTGGATAACCCTGGCTTTTGTTTACAAAAATTAAAATTAAAATTAAATTTCAAAAACAAAATATTTTATAAAAAGTGTTACTAAATTAGTAAAAATAAAAGTGTTGAATGAAAATGTTAACAATAATAGCAATAAATAAAAGAAATACATAAAGAAGATCTTTTGCTGCACATCAACATATAGATATGTAGAAGATATTTGCGAAGATATAATTTTTTGAAACATTCGGAAGAACGGTGGTATTTTACACTACACTGTATGTACAGTCACACAGATAATAGTACGTACGCTTTCACAAATCTTTAACTTTCCAAAAATTAGTGATATTTAAAATAATAAATAAATCAAAAATTTTTAAATCAAAGCAAATATTTATTTCATTATTTAAATTTAAGACTATTGATTTGTCCGCATACTTACCCAGGAAAAACTTTTTGACTTTTAGTAATAGGTGGTACTTATTTCATAAGTTACCTGGTAAGTAGTTGTTTTTACAATTGTCATTATTCTGAAAACTTCAATAAGTGTTTACTAGTAATGACTTCAGCAACTACTTATTACTACTATTATTTTCACTACTGAATATTTGCTTACTAATAATCAGCTCAATAACTACTTATAAGTTGTGTTTTAAGCACTGAATATTTACTTACTGGTAACGTACTCAAATATCTACTTATATTTACTAGTGATTTTTTGGCTTCTTATTATATTGTAAGTACATACTAACAATTCAACTTACTCGTAGTTAAATAATAACTAGATATTTTTTGTCTTCTAGTAAGTGTATTGTAAGTACTGAATTCTGTGGACACCTCGAACAAAAATAAGTAGTTATTCAGCCAAAAAATAAGTAGTGTTTATTTTTCTCCAACATTACTTGCTAACTTACCAGGTAAGTAAAGTTTTTGCTGGGTAGGTGCGAAGTCGAGTCGTTTTTGTTTTTCTTGGTACGCGGCTATGTAATCCGCTTTTTCGCAGAACATTTTTTTTTTGTAATATATGCACGCATTTCATTACAAATGTCCTTTGTTTTCTTACCTATTTTAACAAAACAGTAATATTTTTTTTCTAAGATTACTGCAGTCTTTAAGAATTTGCTTGCAAATTGCAAATTTTCCGTATATTATTTTTCCTTTAAATCTTTTTATTTTAAAAAGGACAGTTTTCTATTTGGCATCGTACGTATAATTATCTGTGCTTTCAGATTAACTAAAAAGTGTAAAAGTATAATTAGCGGAAATTGACCCAAACTTTTTGTCGATTGATTTTGACAGTGTGTCGATGCCTTGCAAATTCCAAAAAATATCGATCAGAAATCCAGAGTTATTCTTAAGCTCCAATCTTAGAGGGAGTACGTACTATGCCATGAACAACGGTACGTGACATGATGTTATCGGACTTTAAATGGCAGCGCTATATTTAAAAAACTAAATGGGCTGCATATGGAGGTGTGGCTAAAAAAATTTAACCGTTCAAGAAACATCATTGACATACCTTTCATACCCGCTCTAATGTACATACATATGTTCATATTTTTGAGCGTGTGTAGTTCCATTATTTCTAGAATTTTTCGAACCTGTAAATACATATTAATGCAATTATAAGTGAACCTTTATAGAATATTTTACAATAGTATCAGTTTTTTAGGTTTCCTTTTTTAAAATATCGCAGTTATTTTCAACTTTGTGGTGATTTGTTTTTTAAACGAATGCCTTTTACTTATCGTCTGCTTTTCACGTTTTTATTCATTTATTACGAAGAGGTTAATTTTATAAGAACCAAAAATATGTAGAAAAAATTAAAGCTTTTTTTGTCACTCACATAAAATGTTATTTAATTTTATGAAAACCTAAATCGGATTACGTTCGTTTTTTTTACGAACGAACAAATATTTTCATTTTCTAACAACAGGCTGTTAATTCGAAAAATAAAAAATGTTGAGCTTAATGCAAATATTTAAAGAAGAAATAGACTTACACTTTGTGTTAGGGAAATTTAACCTTTCAAATTATTTCGGTGACTTTTGAGGATAAAAATATAAACTTGAAATTAAACTTAACAGATAAATTTATTTACCTTAATTAGCTCTAAATAAAAACTAGTATTATTAATTTTTTTTTAATTTTTATTCATATTTTTTTAGTTTATAAAAAAAAAACAATACATATTTAATTATATATAACATTATTAATTATTTAACAATTGTCTAAATTACTATATTGCACATGGATTTCCTACAATGAAAAATCAAAAAGAATGAACATGTTAATGTAAATGTATGTGTAACAAACAACTAGTGTGCGTGTGCGTTTGTGTGTGTGTGTGCGTAAAATTGTTAAAAACAAATTAAAATAGTGAATTAAAATGAAAAATAAAAAAACAGAATGCGTATATATTTAGCATAAAAATACATTTAAAGTTAATATTGCACATTTGCATTTAACGCTACAATGAAATGAATATAAAACTTAATTGAAAACCAATTAACTTATAAATTAAATTATTATCATCATCATTATCATGATAATGGTGTTCATCATAATGATCTACAATAACATTTCGTAGAAAGTCATAATGGAAAAGTTGAATATTGTCATTTTTTATTTAAATAATTATTGAAATTATTATTGTATTTTTGTTTTTGTTCTTGTTTTTATTGCAATTTATTGCGTAAGTAAAAAAGTTTCTTTTTTATAATTTTATATAACAAAATGGAATAAAAAACTACTTTTTAATAAAGTTTAAATAAAAAAAAATATATATCAAATTTAAATAAATTCGTTTGGTGTTAATTAATTCAAATACATTTAATAATTTATTGCATAAGAGCGTAAGAAAGAAACAAATATTTAATTGTTTGGTTTTTTTATTGAATATTTAACAACAGGTTTATTTTTGTAATTACGTAACTTTTTGTTTAAGGATTTGTTTAAAATAAATAAATATTAAATAAAAGTATTAAATAAATTGTGTTAATAAATATTAGAAGGAAGAGCCTTAATTTCTCTAAGGAATTTTTAAAATAAAAAGTATACTTTTAGGCGTTACAGAGTTTTAAATCACATAAATTTAAATTTTATTACAAAAGTAAGAAAAATATAAAAGTTTCTTAATAGAATATAGAAAATTAAAAGAAATTAAAGATCAAAAAATTAAATTTTGCTTCAAAAATCAAAATTTTTCAAACTAAAATTAAATTATAAAAATTTTTTTTAAAGTATGAATTTCCTTTTGTTATTTTATTTTATCACATATTCCATGTATCTGATTAAAAAATAAATTCTTAAAAAATACGTTGAAAAATTAAAACAAATCCTGATTCCAAAATTTCCAGGTATCTCAGGATTGTTAAAACTCGGAATACTTCTAAAATTTATGAAATCTGTTTAACAATTCTGTTCCCTACTCCAATTGCCGCAATCCAATACTACTACGATTAATAGAAATAAAAATTTATTTTAGCGAAATTGTACAAACGGTTTTGTCTGTCTGTCTGTCTGTATAAATTGATTTATGAAAACGCTTTTAAAAATGTAAAAATTGTCGGCTAGTAAGATTTGTCAGCAAAAAGTAGACCTACAATTCCAACAAACAGTTTAATATTATGGAGTTCTACTACTCCAAGCAAGTTATTTACAGCCTGGTTAACGATTTCAAACGTTAACGTTCGCATTGAATATTACGTTTAAAACAAAAACAAAATTCGACAAATTGTTTTTGTTTTAAATGTAATTCTTTATGCGAATGTTATCGTTCGAAATCGTTGAACAGGCTGTTAAAGTCAAGAATTCGAAAAATCTCCAAAATTTTTCACCAATTAAGGCATTAATCAAATATTAAATCAGTTTTAATTAAAAACTTTATCAAGTGAATTAAACTTTTAATAAAGGGAATTAAACGTTTAATCAAATGAATTAAACGTTAAATTACGTGAATAAAGCGTTTAATTAATTTGCTTACTGGTGCATTTTTAAATTAATATCACAAACTTTTTAATTAAAATCAGTTTTTATTTTTTTCTGTGCAGACTGTTTGTTGGTAAATGAAAAAAAATGTCTTTTGCTCGGCTAAATACAAAACTTTTGTAAAAAAATTGTTCTTATTTCAATTAATTTTTTTTAAATTAATTTTGGATATTTTTTCTTGTTGTTTGCTTCTGTCCGTCCGTCTTTTTCAGAATAAGTTTTTTATAATAGATTTTTTTACAGAAATTCGTTTGAATTTTGATTAGACTGTTCGCTTAAATTTCATTTTTTCTATTAAACTTTCAATAAATTTTTCAAGAAAAATATTTTTTTTTACCAAAATTTCTTTTCAGACGCCCAACTTAATTTTTTTTTGTAACATGTCCGATTTATTTAAATATATAGGCCCCTTTGCGCGAAATTATCGTATAAGCCAATTTTTTTGAAATTGAGTTTTTGATGCAATCTTGCTCTACATTCAAATAGACGGCACCTGCCAAAATATTGTAGGCGAATTCCACTTCGTTGCTCTAAAAATTGATTGTATATTTTCATTTTGATATTGCAAGCGAATGCAGAGAAAAGTAGAAAAATGGCTGTCCTGTAAAATTTGGTTTTTGTAACATACGATAATTTCGCGCAAAGGGGTCGATATAATTTTTTTTTAAAAAAATAAATATTTTCACAAAAAATCCGATTTACTTTTACCAAGAGTAATTTTTTTTTTGTTTTTAATTAAATTTTTTCACAAAAATGTAATTAAAAAAAAAATTAAATTTTTTGGAAAACATTTAAAAACTTCGATTTTTCTATTCAGAAAAAAGGGATTTTTTCGATTTGTTTACAGAAACTAATTTTTTTTTTATAAAAGAGATTCGATTTTTTCACAAAAAATTTTAACTTTTGTTTTCAAAAACTAGATTTTTTTTACAAAAACTGGATTTTTTTTACAAAAACTCGATTTTTGCATAAAAATTCGATATTTTCAATAAAATTCAATATTCATACAAAAGTTTAATTTATTCACGAAACTAATTTTCTGTTTACAAAAATTCAATTTACAAAATCTCAATAGTTTCTCAACAACTTGACTTGTCAAAACCTCGATTTTTTTACAAAAACTGGTTTTTTTTTAACAAAAACTTGATTTATTTTACAAAAACTCGATATTTTCATAAAAATTGGATATTTTCAATAAATTTAAATAAAATGCAAAAATTTAATTTACTTACAAAACTAATTTTTTTCACAAAATTTCAATTTATTTACAAAAATTCGAGATATCCACAAAAATACGAGCTTTTACAAAATCTCAATTGTTTCTCAATAACTTGACTTGACAAAAACTCGATTTTTTTTTACAAAAACTTGAATCTTTTACAAAAACTCGATTTTTTTTACAAAAACTTAATTTTTTACATAAACTTGATTTTTACAAAAACTCGATTTTTTACATAAACTTGATTTTTACAAAAACTCGATTTTTTACATAAACTTGATTTTTATAAAAAAAATTTTTTACAAACACTCGAATTTTCTTAAAAAACTCGATTTTTTTACAAACACTCGAATATTTTTACAAAAACTCGATTTTTTTACAAAAACTCGATTTTTTTACAAAACCTCGATTTTTTCACACAAATTCATAATATATTAACAAAAATTTAATTTTTTACAAATATTAAATTTTATTGAAAACAATTTAATTTTTTCACAAAAAAAAGTTAAAGTTTACACAAAATTTCATTTCTTCCAAAAATAATCGTATTTTTACAAAAATCTGAGCTTTTCACTAAAATTTTAATTCTTTACAAAAGTCAATTTATTACAAAAAAAAAAGTTTTACAAAAATTCAATGTCTTAACAAAAACTCTATGTTTTTTTTGCAAAAATCCAGTTTTTCTCAAATTGTTTTACTAAATACTGTTTTTTTCACAAAAATTTGACTTCTTATAAAAATTTTATTGTGTTTTTTTTTTACAAAAATGCGTTTTCTTTTCTCAAAACTTTAATTTTTTTAAACAAATTTGATTTCTACACAAGTAACTGAACTTTTTTTTACCAAATTTTCGACCCGATTTGTTTTCTAACAAACTTTTGATTTTCTCAATAAAAATCTCTTTTTTTTTTTCAAAAATTTGAGATTTTTACAATAAAAGGAACGATTTTTTTTTCGCTTAAACCTGATTTTTTTTACCAAAATCTTGTTGTATAACAATCCGTCTTTTCAACCAAAACAGGCTTTTATTAGTCTTTTTTACCGTTTTTAAATGTTTTCTTTAAAGAGCAATTTTTCAAAATTTTTTAACTGAGTACCGAAACGTTCACTCATTATTCAGGCATGAAAGCTTACAAATTTTAATGGCTATTCATCCCCATGAGGATGAGGAATAACACAAATTTGAATTTCCTCACTCATGAAAAGTAAAACAAACTAAAAATTCATAAGTGAATATTTCAAATATGAAAAATTTAATTCATCCATATTAAAATTCTTCACATTAAAAAATTAACAAGCAAAATCGGTATACAAAGCACACACAGGCAATACGTGCTGTAGTCGTGCAAGTTATCGGACAACAACAACAATACTAGTGAGGAGCGTTGCAAATTTTTTTTTTGCTGATTCCTCATGAGTGAGGAAATGCTAAATTTTTTTTAATTCCTCACGCTCATGGGTGAATTGCGCGAAAAATTACCAATTCATTCATGACTGTGAAAAAATGTTAAAAATTTTTGATTTGAAGAAATTCATGAATGCATATATGAATTTTTCTGAACTCCTTTTTTAAATTATCAGTCCATGTTTTATTACCGTATTCATAAAAAAATAAAACAAGCTTAAAATGTGTTTTAAGGCAAAATTTTCATACAAATTTTTCTTAAAATATATTTCAAATCTATTTTAATTTTTTATGAATACGGCAGTTAGTGTTTAAGTTTAAGATTTCTGTACCGAAGTTTTATCGTTTTCTCCAAAGTTTTGCATTTTTATATTGTGTGGTTTGTTCTTTTACTAGAAAAAATTGTTCGTCTTTATGTTAGTCTGTCTGTCTTAGGGTTAGCAAATTCGATACAATTGTACAGGTTTCGGTACTTTTGTATTATTGAAAAGTACAATAAGGGCAAAACTGCTTTTAATCATGCGGTTAAGTCTGACTAAATATGCTGTGGAGAAAACTTGCCTTAATTCCATTAAATTTTTCAGTTTAACCATCCGCTCAATATTCTGCCTCCACTGTAAACTAGAACGGTAAGATTGTAGAGAATATCGTAAAAGGCCGAATGTATTCGAAAACTTTATATCTTATTTACTTCGAGATTTTTGTACCTTTCAAACGATAATCGAAAGAATGCCCTGTTCACTACAGTATTTTTCACTAAAAGATTCTGGTGTTTAAAAAAGTTTTTGGTATTAATAAGTAGAAAGCCAAAATAAAGAACGAAGTTTCTACAATTTTTAACACTTTTTTTGCCCTACATGTTCTATCTGTTCTCTCAGCTTTATGAGTGAAGAACAATATTAAGGACCAGTGTTTCTTGATTTGAAATGTATAATTTATGGTAAAATTAGAATAGAATTTATATTTGAAAGTTGCTAAAAAACTGAGTATATTTTTTTTTTAATTTTTCATAATTTATATTTTACCAGAAGTATAGGCCATCATATTTTAACAAACAAATTATCTATAGAAAAAATAATTTTTTTAACATTGTTTTATTTGAAAATATAGAAAATTGCAAGAAAGGAAAGTGATGGGAAAATTTGTTTCCTGTTGAATTTCGATATCATTTTAAAATGTTAATTATTCAGAAATAAATCTGTGGCAAAAAGGAAAAAGTGCTAAATGTGACTTAAGATGAATTTGAGTTAATGCCATTTTTTACATCGATTATGAGAAAGCGTTTGAATCTGTCAGTAGAGAATGTATATGGACTTATTTAATAAACATGGGAGTACCAGAAAAGATGTTGAAATTAATACTCATTAGCTCTGATGGCGCTAAGAGTAGTGTCCTACATTGTGGCAAAGCTTTCTATGCCTTTTTAACGAACTCAGAGAAGGATGTTTACTGTCACCGCTACTGTTTTTAATAGTAATTGACGCAGTATCGAAGCGAGCATTAAATAAGCTTTGTGGAATTATTTGGGATCCGCTTAACCCAACAGTAACGCTTGAGTCATTGGAATACGCAGACGACAAGTGTGAACTATCACACAGACAAAGTAATAGGCAAGAAAAGCTTAAAGATTTCGAAAGGAAGTCATGTAAAGAAGGGCTAAAAATCAATACGCCAAAGATGAAAGAAATGCGGATCAACTCATCTACAAATGAACCCCTTAAAGTGATAGATATACAAATTGAAAGGGTGACGAAGTACCAATATCTTGGTTGCATAATAAGCGAAGATGGTGGCTCTGCTAAAGAAGTAGACAGTAGAATTAAAAAGGCACTTCGAGCATTCATAACTTTAAACAAAGTATGGAAGAACAATGTTTACAGCCTTAGAACGAAAATAAACCTATTTAAATCACGCGTCCTGTCAGTGCGAAGCATAATGCGTAACCAAGGAAATAAAAGAAAGTCGACGTTCATTTGTAAACAGCAGCTTGAGAAGAATTTTGGAAATATCATGGCCTGATAGAAGAACAAACGAACGTTTGTGGACGCGTACAAACATGAGGGATGTAAACGCTAAAATACGAAAGAAAAAGTTTTGATGGATAGCAGGGCTGTAGAGTCGGAGTTGAAGAGTTTTCGTACCGGAGTCTGAGTCAAAGTTCCCACAAAAACTCGCGAAACCTACTCCAAAACTTTTCGCCATAAAAAATTTAAAAAATTTTTCTAATATTTTCCAAAATAAAAATTCGATTTGAAATTTTTATAGAATAATTTTCTTGCTATATTAAGCCATTGAAAAGGTACTGCGTTGAAAAATTTTAAATCAAATAACGGTCAGTCTCATATACATTTAGCATCTATGTAAGAGTAGGAGTAAGAGTGGGTGTCGGACTTAAAAATTTCAGCGGTTGGAGTCGGAGTCGCAGTAAGAATTTTTTTTGACGACTCCCCAGCCCTGATGGATCGTACATACTCTACGTAAACCACCAGAAGAAAAACCAAGACAACCACTTACATGATGCCGGTCAAAAATCCCTTTGCGACGTTTCATATTAAATAAAATAAACTTACTACAAGAAAAACAACGAAGACAATATAACAACATTGGTGAACCAAGTGAAGCAGCTTTATTAAGAGAGAAAAGGAAAATACTAATAGAGAGCCTATGCCTAGTATAAAGGCGGCTTTGATTCAAGTTAAATCGAGCAAGGCTTATAATAATTCCTTAAGAAATCTACTAAGTTGAAATCAGTTTTCGAAAATAAACAGTACATTATTTAGCGTTCGGCTCACACAATCAAGGACGATATCTATTTTTTTAGTGATTGTGTAGAAGAACATAACCCTTAATACTGTTCGTAACCGAACATTATATATTGTTCTGTTCTTCGTTAAAAAAACAGAACAATTGTAGTGGTACTGTAGGCAAACATTCATTATATTTTAATGTTCTATAACGTTTTTTTTTCATTGATAAAGAAGTGACAAAACAAAAAACGTTAGCAACGACCGCAGCACGAACAGCTTGTGTGTGTATCGTGCATATGTTTTGTTTGTGTAAAATTATTTTGCTAGCGTTTTGTTTTTTTTTTTCGTATGTGTATTTTGTTTTTGTAAAAAATGTTAGTTTTTTTACCAGCTAAAAGCGACCCAGTAAAAACTTCGCCTACAAAATAATGTGTTGAGTAATCAGAAAAACATAAGAGCACTACTTCCAATTCTACTGAAAGAACCAATGAATTTTACAAGGAATGTTCCAAAATGAACGCATTCAAAAGCAAGTCATTATTTTTTTTAATTTAATACATCCAGAAAAAAGTAGTTATAGAAGTTGTTATAGATGTAGTTATAGAAGAAAGCTACTAAATAATGAGTTAAAGAAGCTATTCATTTTGAAAAAGTAAGCTAAGTTTTTACTGGGGACGAACATAAATGAGCCGAACCGAACACAATCAAGTTTGTGGTTAAAAAAAAACGAACAGAATTAAATGTTCTCATCTTTTTATGAGTTGGATAAAAACAGTATTATTTTTGTGTTGGAAAGATGACAAACAGGCAAACGTTATTTTTTTTTAATGATTTTCAACACAAATACTATTAGCGTTTGTGTTTTCCAAAAACCTAGCGAATCGAGCACTAAAGAGCGATATTTAGTGTTTATTTTCGAACGCTGGTTGAAATAATTGTTGTTATTGGTGTTTGCTCTTTTAATTTGTTTGTGACATAAGGAAAATTTAGCAATAACATCTTAAAAAAGGACTAAATTTTAAAAAATCACTTTAAAAAACTTAAATTGCTCTCCTAAAAAACTAAAGGAATATAGTGCCGCCTTTTTTCCTTATTGAAACAGAAATATCAAAAACAAGTTTAACATTATCTCACTCTCTTAATAATCCTTAGTTTTCCTTCTTTTTAAATTTGCTCTATTTTTGAAATCCACAAATTTGTTTTATGACTAATTTATCCCAAAAATTATGCAATACATAATGAATTATTGCCACAAATGAGGAAAATACAAATGAAAATAGTAGAAAAAAACATCATTAAAGTAGAATGAATATTTGTTAAAATATTCCATAAACAAAATTTGCATGTAGTCTCTATTAATTTCTATATAGAAAAATCATCAGCAAATCGAAAAAAGAAAAAATTACGGAAGGAGCAAAAAATAGCAAAAAGACCAAAGATTTGAATAAAAATAAAAATTTGCCATAAATTTATATGTAAATTTTTCATAATCAAAAAGTGTGTGTATAAAATAAATTAATGCTATTTTGGCCATATTTATGTTTTATGAGATGGGAAAAACTCAGGATATTCATATGAAATATTTATAAAATAAATTCAATATTTTAATATTAAAAACTGAATAAATTTTGTTCCAGCCAGCCAATGACTGGCTTGTGTGTTTTTTTGGTGGCAGTTGTAAATTTTATATAGTTGTAATAGTAAATCATAATTTTATGGAATTACAAATTGGTGTTTTTGTGTTGTTTTTATGTTTTAATTATTTAGAAAAGAAATAAAAAAGATTTAAAGTTTATATTTATATGTAAATATTGGAAAAATAATGTATACCTTCCTTTTATGCAAATAATATTTGAGAAATTTCGTTGACTCTTCCTTTTGTCTGACAGAAAAATTGTGAATAAATAAGAGCGAAAGAGTAAGAGAATATTTACTTGTTTTAGTTTTTTGTTTTTCTTTTTTAAGTTTAGTTTTATAAATGTAGTAGTTGTTGTAGTTTGTTAGCGTCCTGATTCAAAACTAACATCCGCATGAAATCCTGTATCATCAGCATGATAAATGACATTTTGTATGCGACCATCCGGTAATAAAATGTGATATTGACCCCTTGTCACACCATGCAAATCACGATTTTGTTTGTGACCAAAATCATTGCCGGTATTAAAATCACGTATACGATAACCAAATGCATACTTTGAGGCATACGACTGCA
Source organism: Pollenia griseotomentosa (assembly GCA_963931875.1). Taxonomy (NCBI): domain Eukaryota; kingdom Metazoa; phylum Arthropoda; class Insecta; order Diptera; family Polleniidae; genus Pollenia; species Pollenia griseotomentosa. Next base: position 120,747,328 of record OZ007564.1, on the reverse strand, counting down.
ACTGATGTGGAAAGATTGAAAATAAAAATATTTAATACACATAAAAATACACCCACACACAAACACACACGATCACCATGCAACGCAAGACCATGCATGTAGATTGGACATGAAAAGAAATAAAAAGAAAATCAAAAAAATATAAGAATACAATAAAAATTTTTTTTTTTTAGTAAAAGATATGGAAATTGGTAATAAAAACTGGAAAAAAAAAAAAAAAAAATCGAAATGAAAATATCTTTGTTTGTTTGATTAAGAAATGTAAATAAATTGTAGTATGAGAGAACAAAAAAAGGAGATATTAAAAGAGAAGCAAAAAAAAAAAAAAAACATTAAAGTTAAATATGCAGCAAAACTTAAAAATAAGTCTAAGATGAAATATTAAGATTAAAAAAAAACATTTTTTAACTTTTTCCCTTTAATAGACAAGAAGATTAAAACTATCTTTGGAAAGTTCTTGCACTTTTTATCTACAATTTGGCGTTACAGCTTGACTAAAACTTAAGTTAGAACCAAAGACCAAACTAAAGTTTAAGTTGTAGTCTAAACTGTACTCAAAACTTTTGGCTAAACTATAGTCTCACCTCCTATAAACATAAAAAAAATTTTGATTTAGAAAAGGTTTATTGAACAAATCTTCATTAAAAATTCGTTTCATAAGCCTTTTATAAACGGGGTTAAAATTGTTACTAAAAAATCCTTAACTATTCTCATTTGATATTTAAATTTTTTTTTAAAAAACTATTAGATTATTTTTTCTTTTTTTTAATAAGTAAAAATTTTAGTAATTCTTTTCTTTTTAACAAATTTTTCAAAAAAAAAAAAAAAAAAATTAAGGAAACAGATTTTTACAAGATTTTATGCGAATTTTTTTTTATTAAACTTCTTAAAAGTAAAGTCTTATGTGAATTTTTAAATACATATGTATATATATTCATATATGCTTTACACATTTTATAAAACTGTTCCCAGCTAATGGTTTACTTAAAAAGTTGTTCACACCCTCAAAAATGTTACCAAAATACAGAATTCGATAAAATATGTATAACAATATAATGGCCTTAAAAGAACGTATGTATTCCAATGAAATTATTCCCAGAACAGAAACGTGTTCTGCTTAGAGTTTTTTTAATTAAGTTAACTTAACTCCCTGTATTTTAAATATTTCCTAACTGTTCCCACTTAAATTTTTTTTAAATTTTCCTAGTTTTTGAGTTAATTCTATTTTATTTGACAAAAAATAGAAACTGTTTTTAAAATAAAAAACTGTTCTCACTAAAAAAAACTGATATACATAAATAGACCTTCCTAAGAATTTTTTTCAATTAAGTGAATAAAATTCCCTAAACTAAACAAGTATGTTAACTTCCTAAATAATTATTATTTCTCAACTGTTTCCACTTAATTTTTATTAACTTTTCCTCGTTTTTATTCTCATTAAAAAAACTGATATACATACCCCTTCCTAAGAATTATTTTCAATTAAGTAAATACAATTCCTTACACTAAGAACCCGTTTTAACTTCTTAAATTTTAAATATTTTTAACTGTTCCCACTTAGTTATTTTTAACTTTTCCTAGTTTTTGAATGTAGATTCTTAAAACTTAATGGCTTTAAAATTAATTTTTTGTCAAAAAATTTAAGCTTTTCTTAAAATAAAAAACTCTTCTCACTCACAAAAAATTAATATAAATAAATAGACCTTCCTAACAATAACATAATTATAATAATAATTGTTTTTTTTCTATTTAAACTTAATATTATTTAAACAAAAACTCTTCCCATTCTTACTAAAAAGTAAGACTGGGTAATAATATTTTTAACATCTTTAAATTTTATGTTTATTAGTTTACATATTTTATAAAAATATACCATTTCTGTTACTGTTCCCACTAGAAACACTATATTAAAACTGGCATTTTTTGGATTAAAAATTTAAAAAAATTACAATTTTCTATATACATAAATTTATAAAAAATATTTTGGCGTTTGCATTATAAATATATCTTTATATTGATTGGGAACAGTATAATTTCATCCGTTGCAGAAAAAAAACTGTTCCCAATTATTTCCGAAATTGTATTTAACCTTTTTAATAAAAAATTAATGATTGTAATTCTAACAAATTTTTAACTATTGTATCTTTAAACATGATACCGTATTGTTCCCATTAGTGGCGAAATAAAAAGAAATAAAAAAAATTGTTCACGGTGTATTTTCAAAAACGGTTTTTTAGGTTCAGAACTTAGCGATTGTACATAATTTGTTTTTATAAAGATCTGAAGTTTGTTTTAAAAAAAAGCTTAAGTTAAATTTATACTTTTCCCAGATGAAAAATTTTAAAATTATAAAATTTTATGCAAAGTATGCGCTAAAACTATAATGTTCAATACTTCCTAATTTAAAAAAAAATTTTTCATTTCATCTGCTTAGAAAAATTTTATATTTTTGGTATTGTTGGCACTAGAACTGTTCCCAGAAAGATTTTCTTTTAAATTTAAGACATTTTTCAACAGACATTTTTAGATAAAATTTAAATAAAATTATTTTACATTATTCGAAATATTAAGCCAAAAATTATACACAAAACTGTTCCCTGAATATAAAAAAGTTAGTTCTTTTAAACGCATTGCGCATTGCTTGACATTAAATTATCTGTGATAAACAAAAACTAAAAAAAGTCATTATATGGTCAGTTACCTTTAAAGTAAAACTTGCTAATGAATCTCTTCCTATTTTCCCCTCTTAAAAAATTTATTGCTCTCATCATTTATCAATATTATTTCAATGTAAATCTAAGTAAAATTTCTAAACACTGTTACAAAAATATCTGCATTAGAAAAATATAAAAAATCTTTAAAGTTCTCTGTTTGTAACTGTCACCTGCAGTGTACCTTCTGTCGTCGCACAAATTCGTTTTTACGTTACAACACAGTTAAATCTCATTTAAGTCTAAAAGTATGCAACACATTTCTTACTTTCTTTATATGACTTTTTTCTCTTATCTCATTTTATTTGCAATATTTATAGTATATGAAAATTTGTTGTTGTTACTGTTGATGTATGCAGCTGTATGTATGTATGTATGAGTGAGTGAGTGAGTATGTGTTGCTGTGTATATGGAATTTTTTTTTCTGTTATCATCCAGATACTATTACGTGTTTAGTACAAATGCAAAGCAATGCAATAAATGTTGCAAATATATTAAATTCCTGTCATGTACAAAATCATTGTTTATTTCTTTTCGTGTATTTTTTTGTTTCTTCCAATACTCTGGGTATTAGAAGGAAATGGTTGGTTGGTAAGACAAGCCGAATGGGTAGAAATCAGATTTTCAAATTTAAAATTTTTTAAAGCAACAACAATTCGTAGCAAAGAACTTTCAATATTGAAAAAAAACATGTAATACATCAGGTAACCAAGGCTAATTATTAGAGATGTATTTTGCTTTGAGACTATAGGGTATACAAATTCATATAAAAATTCTACTTTTCCAGTATATTTTTTTCACAAAGACAGCAAGTTATTTGTACAAGGACTTGTTTTTTTGTCATTTGCATTACTTTTCGAAGAATAAAAGAAGAGTAGGATTTGTATGCTTTTCTTTTTGTAACTGTCATTTACACACACACACTAACACACTTTAGATCCTCAGTTCAGCTTTTTTCCAGGATATTGTCTAAGCTCTGGGAGTTGACTAAGAACTGATAGTATTTATTTCCAAAAGAGTAAGCATTTCCTATTAAATGATGTAACTTTAGTATTAAAAATATATTTTAGGGAATAAAATATGTCTGGATTGTACATTCAACAAACAAACTAAAAAAATTGAAAACTTTAAAATTTATTTCTGGTCGTTTGGAAAATAATTGTCTACATTGTAGTCCGAAACTTTATTTAAAGAGTAGTCTGAAAGTTATTCTGGACCTAAGGCTGATCTACAGTCTGAAACAAAGGTGAACTTTAGACTTAAATGTAGTGTGAGCTATTCGTCGACCTTAGTATGCATTTTTGTCTAACCTATGGTCTTACCTATAGTATGAACTGAGAGGTCACATTATCGTCGGACAATGTGACGATTTTTTTCGGCGCATAATTAATTTGTTATTCATTTTTTTAATTTAATAAGAGTTACAAATACAATTACAAACTATATTCTAACTTAATTAACCGAGCAATAGTAACGTAGACTTTTAGCCAGTTGTAGTGAAACAGACCAGAGTCTCTGGCGGGAATCGAACCCATAATCCTCGGACTGATACCAACGCCTACCGAAAACACAAAACGAGACAATAATCGATACAATATGGTCACACTATATTATTTTTATTTATTTGTTTTAAGCAGACATAATTTTAATCTTTTTAAAATGAATTACGTTCAAAAAAGAGAATACAAATGATATATGTAACCAGTAAATCTTAACAAAATTTCGTACATAAGTATATTTATAAAAATGTTCCTATAAATGGTTAATTTAAGCAAAATTTCCTATAAATTGAAAATTTTAGCAAAATTTCCTATAAATTGTTAATTTGGACAAAATTTCTAAAAAAAAAATTTAACAACTTTTCTACAAGAAGTAAATTTTTCCAAAATTTTCTATAAAAAGTAAATTTTTCTAAAATTTTCTATAAAAAGTAAAGTTTTCCAAAATTTTAAATAACTTTTAAATTTTTCCAAAATTTCCTATAAAAAGTAAATTTTAGCAAAATTTCCAATAAAAAGCTTATTTTTGCAAAATTTCCTATAAAAAGTAAATTTTAGCAAAATTTTCTATAAAAAGTAGATTGTAGCAAAATTTCCCATAAAAAGTAAATTGTAGCAAAATTTCCTATAAAAAGTAAATTTGAATAAAATTTCCTATAAAAAGTAAATTTTAAAAAAATATCCTATAAAAAGTAAATTTTAACAAAATTTCCTATAAAAAGTAAATTTTAACAAAATTTCCTATAAAAAGTAAATTTTACCAAATTTCCTATAAAAAAGTAAATTTTAACAAAATTTCCTATAAAAGTAAATTGTAGCAAAATTTCCTATAAGAAGTAAGTTCTAGCAAAATTTCCCATAAAAAGTAAATTTGTTTTGCTTGACCATTCGAAAGCATTTGATACTGTGCACCATTCCATTCTTTGCCTTAAGCTTAAACAAATGTGTAATTTCTCGCCAACAGCATTAAAACTCTTATCGTCATACCTAATAGAAGTCAAAGCGTATACTACAAAAAAACTGCCTCCCAAAGTTGTATGATGCCAAGAGGAGTACCCCAGGGATCGATACTTGGGCCACTGTTATACTCTATATACGCTAATGATCTACCTTTGCAAATAAAACATTGTCAAACACAAATGTACGCTGATGATGTACAACTGTATATAAGTTGTAATGTATCAGACGCATCTAATTGTGTACAACTAATAAATCAAGATTTACATCAAATTTATCTATGGGCATCTGCAAATGGCTTGAGTTTAAACCCACGGAAATCTGTTGTTTTAGTGATTAAATCGTCAAGACACCTTACAACGTATCTTCCGCCAATACAGATTAATAACACAATTATAAATTATGTAGACACTGCAAAAAATCTTGGTGTAACTTTTAATAATGAACTTAATTGGTCAGACCATATTAAAATAAACTGTGGAAAAACTTTTTCTATGTTAAGAAACCTATGGATGTCGCAACATTTTACACCGACACACATCCGAATGCTACTTGCCAAAACGTATTTACTGCCAACTCTAATGTATGGTTGCAAGCTATTTGCTAGTTGTAATTCTGAATGTAGACGAAGGCTGAACGTAACATATAACAATATCGCTAGATATATTTTTGGTGTTAGAAGATACGAAAGCATTTCACGATTTGCATATAAAATTTATAATGTCACCTTTGATAATTTATTAAAGTGCCGAACACTTATCTTCTTGCATAAAATAATATACAACCGACAACCACCATATCTCTATGAAAAAATTACATTCTCCAGGTCGAATAGAGGTAACAGAATAAATAGCATTAAGTATACAAAAGCGATATCTGAGCAACACTTTTTCATTAATTCAATTCGTCTTTGGAGCCAATTACCCCCTCAAATACAAAATATTAGCAATGCAAGCCATTTCAAATCTGCCATATTTAGGCACTTTACGTAATTATTTTACCTTCTAAATAGGCACTTTTGCCTTAATTTTTGTCTGATTTTTTTTTTTTTTTTAATGTTAATTATAAATAAATTAAAATTGTTAGTTATTATTTTGCTTTTTTATTTTTTAATAATTATTATTATTGTTTAAATTTATGATAATGTTTACATATCTATAAATATGCCAAATAACTAAGCAATACTTTAATATAAGACTAGTTCTTGTTGTATTGTAATAACATAAATAATAAATAAATAAATAAATAAATAAATAAAATTTCCTATAAAAAGTAAATTTTACCAAATTTCCTATAAAAAAGTAAGTTTTTACATCATATCCTATAAAAAGGAAATTTTAGCAAAATGTCCTGTAGATTAAAGCCCTTTTATTCTAGGACCTCCTACAGTAGACCAATCATCTACTTAGCTCAAATAACAACAGATTAACGAAATACAAGGCAAAATAACAATAATCTTATCAATACTCCAAGAACTAGGACAGTGTAATCATACAATCTTACCTCCTACAGCGGACTAACCATCTACTTAGCTGGACAACCAGACAATCGATTAAAGAAACTAATAGAAGCCAAAATAACAATGCTGAATGGATCGATACCCTAAGAACAAGGATAGAGAAATCTTGCATGGGAAGGCGCAAAAACAACTACAACAAATCGTGCAACATGAAGGGACTTTGCGGAAGCCATGTGCTCCTAAAGAGGGTTATGGAAAAAAAGTCTGAACTTCAGTTTGAACTATCCGTGCGGGTAATTTGTGTTAATTGTTCTTAAAGTATTTACCCCGTGACCAGTGAACACAATATTGTAATATAATAAAACTGTTCACCAAATAGATTCATGAATTCATCAATATTGCGACAGTTTACTTGGGACAATACCAGATATTTTATTAACCGACATTGAACTAGTACACTTTGTTAGTTTAGTAACCTGTTCGTTCGGGACAATATCTGTGACAGGCAATATATTAACCGAAATTGAATGTGTCTATTTATGTTATTTCAGTGACCTGTTACAAAGTGTCAAAAATGTGTCAATTAACCACCTCCTAGGCCATCGCCATGCTAAAGTGATATGAACCCTTCATAAAAAGTTTTAGGACTAGAACCGGTCCCTACCAATTAACACATTTAGCTTTAGTTCTGATCAAAGTTGCACACTTTATTTTGTGAAATAATATTGCTGCTATGGTCTTATTTATAGTCTTCAATATGGTCTTGGCTAAAGTCTTAGCTAAGATCTTGACTATAGTTTCATCTTTATTTTGAATTATTGTCTAAATCGATGATCGGTTTAATTTTTTTTTGTTAAATTTTATATTTTTTAAAATCCTTATAATATTTTTTTTTTTAGTTTAGAAAAACCATCTTAGTTTTTACTTGTTTGTTTAGAATTCTTTGTGATTTTTTTTGGGGTAGCAAAAGTAGACAAGATTTTTTCTTGGAAATTTGCTTAATTTTTTTGGCAATGAATTTTTTCCATCGCAAAATAGTGTAAAATTTAAAGTTTTTTTTTCGTTTTTTTAAACTTGAACGTGATGTGATTTATATGTTATTTTTTTTTTGTTGACTTACTAAAACTTAAATACTGATTGAATCTATTTTTTTATTAAAAAAAGTACTTGAATTTTAAGTCAGTCTGTTAGATTTGCAAATGATAAATGGAAAAGATAAAAAGTGTTCTTAGGATCATAAAAATGCATATAAAAAATAAAAAATTACAAAAAAGCAAACAAAGAAATTAAGGTAATTTTAGTGTGTTAGACTTTTAAAAAACACTGAGATTTATCAGATGTATAAGCCAGTCGTTTTTTAAAATAATAATTGCAGCAATCAGTTCTAAAAGTTAACACTTTCTAGGACTAAACACGAAATAACCAAAATTTGCCCATCATTTTTCAAATGATTTCCTATCTAATGCATTATGAAAAAATGCTGCTTGACTAACAACATTCATCATGTTTTAACTGCATTGTAATTAAAAGTTTTTATTGTTCACATTTCTCTCGGAGATGTAACACATGTTTACCCTTTTCAAATGAAAAGCTGCAAACGTTTCCTTCCTCCCAGCCTGAAAATAAATAAATTGTTGAAAAGTCTGCAATTTTCTCAACTGTTGCCCAGCAGCAAAACGTGATGTTAAAGTCGAAAAATTAAAAGGATAATACCAAATTACTGCTTTCTATTAAACTTGTTAAAGTTTTAAATTAGGGAAATGTTCCATTGCATTTGTATTTGCCAACGTTTATGGTCATTATAATGGAAATTATATGTCTTTAGTTTTATAGCATCCCACAATTTTATAATTTTTGAAATAACTGTTGCACTTTTTTTTATATTACATTAATGTGGTAGGTTAAGGGAGAAGTGTTCGTTAATATATTTTTGAAGTTTATGTTCCCTTGACTGTAGTCTGAACTGTAGTCCTTACTTAATTCTAAAGTGTGGTCTTGACTGTTTTATGAATTGTGACTTGACTTTACAAAAATGGGAATTTAAGTGTTGACAGTGCAGAAACTGTTTCAGAGAAAAAACATGTTTCAATATAGTCACCTCCAACAAAACTAATTTAAAAGAGTATTTTTAATACTATTCCTTACTTGAATACAAATTATTGTCATATTTAAACTTAACATGTTTAGAGGCAATCATAATATGGTTGTATTTTCTTGATGGAGGACTAGTTTAACCATAATATGGCCTTTGGTATAGCCTAAACTACTGTCTCAGGTAAGGCCAAACATCCAATCCAAACATCAGTCTTAGCAATTTTTTTTAAGCCGTTGCCTTAACCTTAATCTATTTTTTGGCTTAAAATATAGTCCTGAGAAGAGACTTAACTGTGACTGAAATGTAATTTTTGCTTAGTTTTTGACTTGTACCTCCCTATCGCCTTGATTTACTCAACAGTATAGTGCGGATAACTTCTGACACAACCTCCGCAGAAAAGGCAAATAACAGCTAAATTGTAGTATAATTTCTAAAATAATTTTCGCACAACAACAGCTGTCAAGTTGTTGAAAAATGTTTGCAAATTATTTTATCCCCCATTTTTTTTTCTTTAACATAAAACGACCATTTTATCTTTATGTCCATTAAGTTTTTCTTGCTTCGTTTGTATATATTTTTACACAAATTGTTCAAAAACTTTAGCAAAAATATATGCAATAATAATAATAATAATAATATATTTTTTTTAACAAGAATAACAACAAATAAATGTACTTATTTTGGGGGATAAACGTATGAGTTTTTGGACATGTATGACAAAGTCAGCAAAAAATTATAATATGAATAATAATTTTTAATGAATTATGCACTCATTCTTAAACGAAAAAATGTCGTAAAAGGACTTTGGCAATAAAGTATGACTAGATTTGTGAACGGTTTCTTTAAAGCACATATTCGCCTTTAAACTCGGTTTTGGTTTTTTCCTTTTAGTTAGAAAATAAAAATGTTGACTATTTTGGTTTCATCCCTCTTTGCTTTCATTTCTTTTTCTTGTTTTGTTATTGTGAAATCTGATCACGTAATTTTGTAGGGGTTTGTTATGGCAACATGATTGAATTATCAGTTTGTTGACTTTTTTTCGAATGTTGCTGCTGTTACCGCTCCTTTTTTTTGTTGGTAAGACTAAATCTCAAATACACACAAACCTTGACAAAGAGTTAAAAACCATGTGCATGTGCTTGTATGTGTTGTACAAAGAGAGAAAAATAATCAGCAAGAAAACAAAACGCCGAAAAAAAAAACAGAACGAATGTTTAACAAGAAGAACAAGTGACAGTTGTGAAATGACAATTTACGTGATGATTGAACAAGTATCAAATTTATTACGACATTTGAATTACGCTGCAAATACACTAAATTACTGATATTAAACACTATTGTTTCTCGAATGTATTTCGAATTTGATTTTAAGACTAATTTTTGAGGTTATCTTTAGCGTATGAGTGATATTAAATTAGTTTTTAATGAGCGCTGCAAACACACAAGGCGTATGATGAATATTTTGTTTATTTAAGGGAAAGTTTCTATACTTGACACAAAAAAAATATTTAGTTAAAATCTTGTCATAATTCGGAAATATTTATTCTGAAATTTAATATTGCCTAAAGTCGGAATTATAGTTTATTAGGACTATACACAGAAAAAATTCTCCAAAATTTTTCACCAATAAAAGCATTAATCAAAAATAAAATCAGTTTTAATTAAAAATTTAATCAAGTGAATTAAACGTTTAATCAAGTGAATTAAACGTTTAATTAATACTATTAACTGATAAAATTGATACTATTAATTTGTTTACTGGTGCAAATTTAATTAATTTTTTAATTAATATCACAAATTTCAAGACAACACGTAACGAAAACACATTTGTCTATTTGGCCACCTCTAACAAAACTATTTTTAACTATTTTTTCAAACAAATTTGGTGACTTTAATGATATTATTGTTACCGGCAACCATAATTAATTAGTTCTTCATCACGTAGCCACAGCCATATTATGGTTGCCTCAGAATGATGTTGTGTTTCTAAAATTTTTGTAGAAAATTTTTCTATATAAATTTTCCATGAAAATAATTTCGAAAAAATTTTATATAGAAATTTTTGCAAAATAATCTTCTTCAGAATTTTTAAAGTTTTTTTATGGAAATTTTCGTTAAAAATGTTTATAAAAAAATGAATTTATATTAAAATAATAATTTTAATTTCTTTTAAAATTTTGTATTTCCAAAAATTACTTTTGATAATTATATTAAAATTTTTAGCAAAAAAATTAAAAAAAATTCTTCAACATTAATTTATTTGTAATAGTAATTTTAATATAGATATAAAATAGTTTGAAACTTGGGTTCGATTTCCGCGGCAGCCAAGAATGAAAAATATCAATAAATCTTAAATTCATTTCATGTTGTAAAAATTCATTTCTGCATGAAAAATAATTTTATGAAAATTAAATCCAATGAGCTTTAGCCTGTTGAAAATATCAAAATTTGGATAAAACAGAATCCATAAACAGTTCAATAAAATAACCACCACACTAATCATTAGCAAATATTTTTATAAAAATTGTATTTTAAAATTTTAAGTAAAAAATTACACAAACAAAAATTTTGGAAAAAGTTTTCTACAAATGTTTTTTGTATTAAAAATACAAAACAATCATTATTTAATATTACATTTTTAGTTGTATATGGGTGATTCTCATTTCAAATGCTTTTTTCGTGTCAGGTAAAAGTAATTTTCATACAATCCACACATAAATTTTAAAATGAAATCTTCTTCAGTGTGATTCGAAATTCTACTCCCAAAAATAATGCTTTAATTTCCTTTAAAATGCTGGTATTGAGACACAGCAAAATTGATATTAATTAAAAAATTAATAAAATAAATTAATATTATCAATTAAACGTTTAATTCGTTTGATTAAACATTTAATTCACTCAACTAAACGTTTAATTAATTTTTTGATTAATGCTTTATTAATTGGTAAAATATTTTGGAGAATTTAGTCTGTGCATGCAAATTGTGGGTTGATTTTGTTCAAATTAGTTTTATTTGACAGAAGATTTGGCTGCTTTTAAATCGTGTATAAAATTTTGGTAAGAATTATTTTTAAAAATTCTAGTTTTTAACTTTTTCGTGGTATCCCAAGTTAAAAATTTTAAATTTAGTCATAATTTTTAATTTCCACATTATTTTAAATTTTTTCAAAGAGTAGATTATTTTTTGTGAAAGCAAATATAACGCTCAATACACAAGAAAGTAAAAAATTTGAAAAATATATTTTTATTTCAGGATCCATTTAATGAAAGTTAAAATATGAATCTTACCAAGGCGAATTTATATAGGGTGATTGCAAAGGCGAATTCATAGAAAAAAGCGAATTTGAGACTGTCAAAAACAAGTAAAAAATGTAAACAAAACACTGACAGAAACAAAACGTATACACATTTAAAAAAATTGTAAAAATAGTGAATTCGCCTTTGCGGCCGCCTTATACAAATTCGCTTTAAGTCTTTCCTTCCCAGAATTTTAATATTTATTTGGTAAACTAAAAACACGGGCACAAAATGTACACCTAAAATGAGAATCAACCATTTAAAAAAATTTTGACACATTTCTTCTTCTGCTTACTAAAATATTTTATAATTTTGTTGTTGTTTTGTTGCTTTTATTGCTGTTAAACCTTTTATTTAAATGGTCTTAAGAGGCATTGTTTTTTCTCTCTCAGTCCACTTTTTAAATAACAACAATTTTGTATGGGCAAAGACAGGATCGAGTAAATGTGTGTTAAACTTTGTAAAATGCTGACAATATTCAGTCAATGCGTATGTATGTGTGTATGACCAAATACAATGTTATTGTCTGGCTTCGTACAAGAGTGATTAAGCATTGTATGTATGTGTGTATAAAAATGAATTTAAGGAACAGGAAGATAGTGAGTCGAGAGTAGTGGACTGACTACTAGAGTGTGAGTAAAGTGTGTTACCACTTGTCTCGCCAAAATTTAAAGCTGTTCATTTGTATATGTGCAGTTATCCGAAGCAGTATAGAATTGTCCATGTGATATAAAAGTTGCTTCTAGGCATACGACAAGCATTTGTTTAAATTTTTTTTTGGAAAACTCAATGATGTTGTGAGCTCCAGCTTTAGAACAACGTAGAAGACATCATGAGCATCACCATCGTCACCACCGAAAACAAAAAAAAAACAGAAAAAAGGATGAATGAAGGATTCTTTTGTCAGTTAAGGTTGGCACTCACAGCACATATAGCAAAACCTCATTCCACTTGACTACTTTAAATGTGCAGCAGTAGTAGCAGTGGCATTTCGGATTCCTGATGATGAGAATGGTGACGATGATGAGTGACAACCATGATGACCATGAAAAGAACAAGCTTAAAAACACTTGTACACTTGATTTTTTGTTCCCAGTTCCAGCTTTCTGTTTATAAGTTTGAGTCTGTTCAGAATATGTTTGTCCATTTAGTATTCCGGTTTATGCGTGTGTATGATGTTAAATGGTTCAACCATATGTGAATGTGTATTCCCAACTTATTTTGGAACGAGTACTTTATGAATGTTTTTGGTCTGAGCTGATCTGTTCTGGTCTGGTGTGATGTAATGTGCCATGGTTTGATTTCGCAAATGATTTGTACAGGTTTGTGTAGCATGTTAAACAATTCTGTTATTACACGTGCTTGCTCATATTTTGAGAAAGCTTATGTTTGGTTTTTCTATGAGGATTTTTCACAGATTTTTGATGAGCTAAAGGACAGAGTGTGAAATGTTTTACAATGTTCATGTAAGTTTGAATGAATTCATGTAATAGTCCAGTTATGTGGTGTGAAAAATTTATGAAATTTTAATGCGGTTTTATTTTAGTCCATTGTGCACAAATGGGAAAAAGTTTTTTAATTTTTTTTGTTCTGTAAGTTTTATTTTGGTAATTGTTAATAATGAATGGCAAGTGGTAATTTTGTATAGAAAAAAGAAAAGCACTGAAATGCACATGTGTTACTGTTACTGTTAATGTTAGAATTTTTATTTTGAATATTATTTATTATTAGAAGTTAGTTTAATTTGTGAAATTATCTTTCTTTTGGTTTTTAATAAAAATAAATTTCATAAATACTTTAATAGTATTTTTTTTATACACAAAGCTTTTAATGATTAAAACCATACAACAATAGTTTTACCACGCAATTTTTTTTAATCAAAACAGTATTTAGGAATTTCTTTTACAAAGAGAAAATACTTGAGAATCAACTTTTTGTTAAAAAACTTTGTTTTACAAAAAACACTTCTTTAAGAATTTCTCTTTTCGCAAAAGGGTTTTGACAAATCTTTTATAATATGAATTTTTATAAAAAAGCTTAATGAAAAGCTTTTGTTAATAAAAAACGATATAAAATATTATTTCTTTAGACTTGATTTTAAGAATAAGCTTAAAGTGGATTTTATAAAAAAGATTTTATTAGATTTTGTATCAAAAAGCAAAAAAAAAAAAAAATGCATTTAAGGAAGAGGCTTTCTCATCAATATTTGTAACTGTAAGTTAACAATTAAAAAAAAAAATTCTCTTCTGCTCTGCAAAACTAATTTAATAAAAGCTCAAAATGAAAATACAGTGCAATCTCCCTTAACGGACACTTCCCATAAGCGGACACCCCCATTAAACGGACATTGTTGCTAGGTCCCGGCAGCGCTCCATAAGAAAAGCATTGCAGTCGCTTTCCCTTGAACGGACGCTTCTCATGAGCGGACGCGGACATCTGCTAGATAAAAAAAATTCTCTTGGACGGACACTTAGCTTATTTTTTCCCCGAATTGTTCATGTCATAATTTACAAATAAGCCTGCCAAGACTCTTTTAATTTGTTCGCTTTAACAACAGGGCACGGTTTATCATATTTACTACATCACATAACATAGTTAAATGTAAGTGTGTTAAATACATATTTTCTCTCTTACATAATGTTTTCAATTTAACGTTTTTTCTACGATTTACGCTTCTGCTTCGGAGAGTTGACAATACTAATTCTTGCAATGTTTGTGGTGCATACGCATGGTGTACAAACCTATTTGACCAACAGCTTGTAATCTATGCCATTACTTATGCGATTTAGGGGATTCCCCAAATAATAATCGATGTGCGTTTGCTTATTGTACTTTGGAATGCATTGTTCATTCGTTTGTATACATTAGTGCGGTAAGACTTTTTAAAATGGATAAAAAGAGGTCTGTATTAACTATTAAGCAAAAAATAGAAGTGATTGAAGTGTACAACAAAAAAAAATTAAGCGTGAGAAATTTATCGAAGTACTCATAAAACATTTTAAACTTTTATTACATATAGAACTACATTTAATGATTTTTTGTTATTAAACCCAATTGAATTGTTTATTTTTTATATTTTTTTTAATAAAAGTATGTATCTTTAAATAAAAACAAACAATATAAGGCAAAGTTTTGTTGATTTAAATTTGTAGTTTTCTCTTGGCCGGACAGCCCCCTTGTGCGGACACATTTCAACGG
This sequence comes from Pollenia griseotomentosa, assembly GCA_963931875.1. NCBI lineage: Eukaryota > Metazoa > Arthropoda > Insecta > Diptera > Polleniidae > Pollenia > Pollenia griseotomentosa. The sequence goes on along the minus strand of OZ007564.1, from coordinate 120,732,112 downwards.
TCCCTTCGGTGTCCGCTCATGGGAGATTCCACTGTATTTCTAATGAAAGCTTTTTCTTAACATAATTTAAGAAAAAACACAGATGCTTTTTTTCGAAAGCTTTTCCCTTTGCTGGAAAATTTGCTAATAGTTTGTTTAAGTTTTTCCTTTAAAATTAGAAGCTTTATTTTTTTACAAAAAGTTTAATTTAAACATAGAAAAAGTTATAATTTGAATTTTAATAAAAAAAAAACTTAAAAAATACTTTTTTTTTAATAAAAAAACTGTTTAAAATATTCTTTATTTAGACAAAATATTCAAAAAAGTTTTTTTTTTAGATTTTTTATCAAAAAAAAAAAACTTATGAGGAAATATTTTTCTCTTCAATATTTGTAACTGTTAGTGTAAAATTTAACCAGAGATTGTATTCTGCTCTAAAAAACTAGTTTAATAAAAATTTTCTTAAAAAGGATAACCTCAAAATGAAAATATTCAAAATGAAAGCTTTTTCTTAACACAAATTAAAAGAGCCAAAAATGTTTCCTTCAAAAGTTTTTCCCTTTGCTGGTATATTTGCTGATAGTTTAAGCTTTTCCTTTGAAATTAAACGCTCGTTTTTCTTTAAAAAAAATGTTAATATAAATATAAAAAGGCCTGAAATTCGCATTAGGAAATGTTTCTACATATTCTTTAAACAGATTTGTTTTGGAAAAAGTTTTTTTACAATGCTTTAAATGGCGGTCTTTGAGTAACCTTAAAACTTCGTAGAATTTTTGTTCAAGGTTTTCTTCTTCTTAAAAAAATTTCTTGAGTGAATCCATGTCAAACCATCACGAAAAAATGGAATTTTCGGCATTATCACCTCCGATTTTAATAAAATTCAACACAGATGTTGTATGTTATTGGACTTTAACAAAACATAAATTTTCAGCACGCAGATTCTTTTTTGTACGGGAGGTACCACGCCCATTTCTCCAATTCCGCCCACATTTTGTGAGATGCTGTGTATTGATAACCTAAATTGGAAACTTTAGCTCTTGCCGTTCTCCTGATGTACTGAAAAAAGTAATAAAAATTCAAATTCCGACACCAATCGAGTCGCCACCTTTAAATATTCTGCAAATATACTTTTCCAGATATGGACCTTTGAACTCAAGACCACAAAAAATGACCTTCGACCTCTAGTAAAAAAATAAACGATACCAAAAAAACTAAATTATCTTGCGTAGTTCAAAAGTTCTATCCTTTTTTGTAAGGAGACTTTTGTGGTTTTTTAACATTTTTCACATCTTTTGTGACGTCATATTTCGAAAGCCGAAAGAATCTGTGGTCTGAAAATTTATGTTTTTTTTAAAGTTCAATAACATACAACATTTGTGTTGAATTTCATTGAAATCGGAGGTGATGATGCCGAACGACATGGTGGTTTGACATGGATTCACTGTCTTATTAAAAGGGTTTTTTAACATAAATCTAGAAGTATTTTTAAAGCCAAAAAGCTTTATTCAAAAAAAGTGTGTAGAAATATATTTTTTGGATTATTTCTATCTTTAGGGTAAATTTCACCTAAAAGCTTTTATATTCCTTAATAAAATCAAGATTTTTAAAAAAAAAAAATCTGTTCTGTTTTTTTCTTTGAAAAGCTTTTTTAATTAAAGAGGTTAAATGCAAGTTTTAGGCTTTCTTTAAAAAACTTTTTTAATGTTAAAGCTTTCAAAGTATAAATAAAGGGTATTTTTTAAGAGAAAGCTTTGCTTGCAATTAATGTCTTTGTAAAATTTACTCATTAGAGGAGTTCAGTATTAGGCTTGAAAAGTGAAAATGCAAAATATCGTAGCTCTTTTGTTAAATACAGCAACAAAATACACAGAGTTTTCGTTAGATATCATTAAAGTGCTACGATATTTTGCATTTGCTCTCTTGCAAGCCTAATAATAAACTTCGCTATTAAAAATATAATTCAAATATACGTTTTTTTCAAAAAAGCTTTCTGAATGGAGTAAATTTAAAGAAGCTTTACTTTTGAAAAAATTTTAATGTATTGTTTAGCTGAGATACTCTTTTTTAAAAGCTTTTTTACCTTGCAAAACTAGGAAATGTAGTAAGCAATTTTCTGTTTTTAAGCCTTTGTTTTCTTTGTTTTAAAAAAGTTCTTGAATTTTATACAAAAAAGCTTTACAACTTCTTTTTATAAACAAATATTATTTATATGGATTATTTTAATGGAGAAAAAAACATTTTAAAGAGATCATCTGTTTATAGTTTTAATCAATAAATTTTTTATTTATTTACAATTGACGTGGTAATCTTAATTAGCTTAATGCTAAAGTATAGCTATTAGTACAAAATTTTCTTTGAAGTTAAATTTTTAATGCTGATTGTAATTATTAAAAAAAATTTGAAATAAAAAAGAAAAGTTCATTTTATTTTCACTCCCACTTCAAATAACATAATGACAACACAGAAGTCAAAGAAAGCCAACCACAAAAAAGACTATGAATCCAACAACATAAAAAGCATTTGCAATAAAATTTATAATAGAAGCAGCAATACCAACAACAACAACGAATAAATAAATCGCCTTATACCCGTTAAGGGAGCAATTACAAAGTGTCTAAAAGGAAACAATGAAATCAAGCATTTGATTACAATGTTTTTTAAATTGGACAACAGAACACAAGGACACGACTGAAGGAAATAAAAACGTTAAAAAAAGAAATATAAACTTATATTTCTCTCACTCTCTCGCTCTTTCGTTATCTTTTCTCGATTTTTTTCTTGCTTCTATTATTTGAAAGCTCATAACAAAAATGAAATAAAGTACAAAGAAACAAATGAACCATTAACAGCCATGAAACAAGGATGATTAAATGCAAATTAAAGATGTTAAAAAAATCAATGATCAAAAGGATGTTTAACAAAGACAAACCAACGGATGAATACCGACTGAACGAATGTCTACAATGTTAATGTGTAGAGTTGGCTACAAGGACGTTTTGTAAATTTCTATTTGTATGAGAGCAAGAATATTATCTCCTTTAATTTGACTTTTGCTAGAGCGTGGGTTAATTTTTGCCAGCTTTGTTTTTTTATTTTTTAATAATAAATAAAAGAATCATAAAAGTGAAAATTAAAAATTGGTTTAATTATCTTTTTTTCCAGCACTAGAAATAGCAGAAGATTTTTTATAATGCAAAAAAAAAGTTTAAAATCTTTTTCTTTATTTTCTTAAACATTTTTTATTTTATGAATATTTCTCCATGAAATATGAAATTCGCCTTTCAACAAAGTTTAATTTCATAATGTTTCTTTAGTTTACTGCAGTTAAAGTGTTTTAAAGACCTTTTAATTTTTATCTTTAAAATCTTAAGAAAAAACAAAAAAAAATCTTAAATTTTAATATTTTTTCTTTCTTTGCTGCTTGCAAAGTTAAATTGCTTAAACTCATCTATACAGCTGCCAATGACTAGCAATAGTTAAACTTCATCGTTCATTCTTTTCATTTTTATGTTTCGCTTTGGTAAAATAGTTTTGCACATGTTTTTCTTATTTCCTTTTTTAGCTATTTTTTTATTATTATAAAGCAAAACTAAGAAGAAGGAGTGTGTGTGTGTGTATTGAAGAAAAGAGAAGTGTTGAAAAGTTTTGTATGCTGCTTTGGCATATTTTGAAAGCTATCAGCGACAAAATAACTCCCATTCCATTTTATTTTCTTAAAATTTTTTATAATAAAAAAAAGTTAAAAAATACGTGTAAAAAAATTGGGTGGAGCTGTTAATAAGTTTAAAAAGAGTTAAAACGAAGTTTTGGTGAGCTTTACAATTTAGGCAAGCCAACAACAGCCAATAGGCTTGGATCACTTTTCTGAAGAGGTCTTTGGTTAAAGTGGTAATTCAAAAACTAGTTTTGCATAGTTAAAGGGTTTTTTTAAAGCAATTAGTGCCTTAAAGTATGCTTTAGTGCTTTCATTACATCTTCGGAATTAAACAGCTTCGTTAATAGTATTAAGTAAAACAAGATATATGACTTTTTCTTAAAAACAAGGTAAAATCACTGGTAAAGAATATTTTCTATTTTCCTAAAAGTATACTTTATTTTTTTTTTTTTTATTAAATTATTAGAAAGCCAGCAAGTGTGATTAGTATTTAAATAATATGCTCAATTACCGAAAAAAGTTCCTTAAAATTAAAACATTTTTGTTTAAATAAACGTTAAAGGTAACTTATTTTTGTTTATCCTCCTTAAAATATATAAAAGTAATCAGTTTTTACTTGGCTGATTTTTGAAAATTAGTATAAACATTTAATTCTTTTGTGTTCTTTATAAAACCACGAAAAAGCAATAAACCAAATTGTTGATAGTCAGGCCATTTTTGCATGGCTCTTAGAAAGTCTATAGTGTACCAAAAAGTTCGATTAAAATTAAGGACAAAAACCTAGAAATATTTGTGTACTAGATGACTTAAAGTTTTTTTTTTACCGAAAAGCTTATATGCTTTAGTTTTGAGTTAAGCGTTGAGCTTTGTTTTATAGAAAGTATTGCATACTTTAAGTGACACAATATTAATTTAAAGTTTAGTTCTGTATAAAATGGAATTTTTGGATTGAGATTCTTTTATTTTAAACCTTTGAGACGACAGTTTTGAGAATATAAAGGGGGTTTATGTAAAACCATTACTTCCAGCTCATATGCAGAATGTGCGAGCTTTTACAAAAGAGCTTTTGTGCTTTCACACCGACGAGAGCACAACAGCCAATCAGATCGCGGTGACAAATATGCTTGCTGCTTACCTTGCAATGAAACAACAACAAATTGTAAGAGCTTTCAAAGCTGTTTATCGCAAATACAAATATATCAAAATATGTGTGCTTCGACGTAACTGATTTTAAACTATTCGTTTAAGGATAATTAAATGTTTGTAAGAAAAACTGTTGCATACTTTAAGTTATTACCTACTGATTATAAATTAAATAGTTAATTTTTTTTATCGGGTTTAATATGTTTTTTTTTTGTGGTATGACTTTTAGAAAGACCACTAAATCTCTTAATTAAGCAAATGGGATTAAAAAAATACTGCATCATTTTCTGGAGCGATATTTTAATGTTCAGCTTTTAAGAAGTTTTTATATTGAGAGCCCAAAACTTTTAGGAAAACTGGTTATCTACTAAGTTCTGTCGCTTAAAATTGTTTAAAGTGTTCCATACTTTATGTTACTTATATTAGAATAACACAAATTACACAGATTTTCTGTATTAAAAGCCAAAAATATAGAAAATAATCAGTTGTCTTTTTCCTACTTTGCGAAACTGGTAGATACAATTTCAAGGAAAAAGGATTGCATACTTTTGCTTATTAGGCTTAAAATTTAAAGCGAATTTCAATTTCAATGCCAAAAATAACATTGAAAGCAAAAATTTGTCAAAATTTTGTTGTTGCTATCCACAGAAATATATATTGCGTTTTAAAATTATCAACGCCACAAGATATGCAGCGTTTAAAATTTAAAAATTCAATATACATTTCTATAGAAAACAACAACAAAATTATATAACATTTTCGATTTTATTTTTGCTTTCAATATAATTTTTGGCGTTGCGTTTGCGTTTTAAAAATTTAGGGCCTTAGAAAATTATTGGTTATTAAAAATAAGTTAAACAGTAAGAAAAAATTTTTGAAAAAATTATTGCATACTTTTAGTGGCAATACATTTTTAAAAAATGTTGCATACCTTTAGTTGCAAAACTTCTTTAAAGAAATTTTCTAATTTTAAAAGGCTAGTATCCCTTCAAATATTAAACTGCTTAAAAAAAATACTGCAAAAAAAAAATGGCGCTTATTTAAAGGAACTTTTCAAGCACTTTAGCTACCGATTTTCTTTGCTCTTATTTAGAGCAGCTTAACAAAAAACGCCAGAAACAACTTTTCAATAGTTTGCTAACAATACCAAGAAAAATTATTAAAATAAAAAAAGCATTAGCTTTAATTTTAACTAGAATTTCCATAAAACTAAAAAGGGACTACAAAAATCATTTAAACAAGAAAATCTTTTAAAGATCTTCTTCTACAGATAAATTGACATTTATTTACCTTTTAGGTGCCTATTTTCTTCTACCAATTCATTACAAACAATTAAACTTTGTTGCAATCATACATTTAGTATTCCTGAATAGGAGAACTGATACCTTCTAGTTAAGATGGGAATAATCAAAATGTATACGAATGTACTTAAAACGTAAGCCAGGGTATTATTATGATAATATTTTGTTTGGACTACTTCTGCTTTAAATATGTTTTCTTTTGGTTTTTTTTTTGTCTTTTTTCAAAACTTCTACAAAATTTTAAAAATTTTTCCAATTTACTCAATAGCAGCCTGGGTGCAGCTGAGATTATTTCAACTTTGAAGATGAGTAAAAAATTAAAAAAAAAGTTGGGGGAAAAAACCTTTTAAAGAAGAACTTAAGCAATTTTCTGTGTGAGTGTATGCTGCTCAAGTACTAGTCTAAAGTAGTTTTCAACAAAACATGTTTGTTAACAATCTGGCAAAACAGGACAAGTTAACAAAAGTGTTTTTGTTATTATGCTGTTGTTGTTGTTATTTTTTTTTTGCTGTGCATAACTTTAGGGATTACAACAACTCAACAACCGATAATATGCAGACTCACAAGTTAAATCTGTCCAAGCTTTAAACAGACTTACCTACACATACATACATGCATACATATATTTTTAAGTCTATGGAATTGGTAGGATGGATGGTCTAGATGGATAGATGTATGAATGAATGAGTGAATGCTTGTTGTTCTCGTCTGGTTTACGTTAGCAGAAGCTTCAGTAGCATTTTCCATCAATTGAATTGATTTAAGCCAGCAAATGAATATAAAAGTTAAGAAAGAATCTTTGTATCTCTCGTAAGAGATTAAATTGAAAACGTATTAAACTTTTTGAAATAACAAGAAAATTGTGTAATATTTATTTTTTGTTTTGTTTTTGGTCTAAGTAAAGTAGGTGGCAAATTGTGCAGTTATGGATTTATTCATTGTATAGATTGGTTTAAGCCATGGTGGGTGAAAAGTTCAAAATGCGGCCTATGAAATTCTAATATTACGGACAATTTCGAAGTTTAGTGAACATGAATATTATATTATTTAATCCTGTAACAAAATACAGAAATCAGGGAACTAACTTAAAATTTGGGGGTATTTAGGAAAATTTTCAAGGGTATTGTAAAACTTTGATACAATATAAATCTAAACCATTTTCCACGGTTTTGAAAATAGATGGATTCTGCGCCAAAAGAACTGTTTATTTTTTTAAGGCCAAAGAGCGAATTTCTGATACCCTGTTCTGAAGTGAAACGTATTCCAGTGAGAGCATTTTGCACCGATAAAAATGAATTGTAGTTGGACGTCTAGGTCTAGACTATAAGGCGAGTGCATCAAAACTTTCTAATAATTTTATAAATAATTTTTAACTGGTCATCCAACATTAGGCCGAGCAATGTTATTAAACCTTATTACGGCTTTAGAAATGGTCAAAAACTCGGATGATGTTCGAATACCTGGTCTTGGTTCTATACAATTTTGTCATATTAAGGATTAATATGAGTGCCTGCCTTGCAGCTTTACCCCATGCTGAATCAACCCCGGGGCCAATCAACCACGGAACTCCACAAACAGATAGCAATTTTGAGGTATATTCCGACAAAAACGATACAGTCGGTCCTTGTTTAACATTCGAGCTATCTAAACTCCATTTTTTTTTAAACCCAGCAGCTGCTGTCGTATAGCAACAGCACCAAGGGCTAGTACTCCCTCCGACTGAACTTTCCTACAATTGGTAAAACATTAGCCCTTTAGTAGGATCTTCAGTACAGTAGACTTTTGGGTATAAATCACAGCTACTAATTCCCGAAAGTATTCCATTGTAAGAAAAGCAAGACGTCTGCAAACATAATCATCCCGAAAGACAGGAAGTATTTCTCGAAAAAGCATGCTAACGGAGGCCTTAACCAACAGTCTGTCTGGCGCCTTGCACTCACCGGGGACTACTGACTTCCGTAGCACGCGAGCTAAGTACGTTGCTCAAACTTCGTACTTAAGAAATCCGAAAACTTCATGATGACTGTTATTCAAATGTTTATTGCATCCCACGTAGCATGCATCTGTTTTACTCGGGAAAATGTAACACCAAAAGTTGAAAAATCCTTTAGATTTTTCCATAAAATACAGTGACGCCAGGCTTATTAGAACTTGGCGTTAATCTGACTGGTGGATTGGGCTTCACATATGATTCATATGGATTAACGTTGTATCGCTTTTCTTAAGACTTTCTTGGTTACTAGATTAATAAGCGATTCATAATGATTCATTTTCAAAGTTTCGCCAGTAACGCTTTTATGCAAAAATCATATTTTTTTACGGAGTTCAACTCGTGTTGCACCCATTTGTTTTTCTATAAAATAAATTCAAATGAATGTATCAAATTATACTCTGTTGGCAGAAAATTCAACATTTTATAATTGGGACAAAATTAAAACTTTTTGTGTTAGACCATTTTGATCAATGACATAGTGAGAACAAATGATAGATGTTGCCCCGCCAAAATTTTATATACGTTTTAAAAACAACCAACCATGTGTAAAAGGTTTGCCATCTCTTTTAAATTTGGTATTTTCAAAAAATACATTCAGAATTACACTTTATGTCGCAACGCTCTTAAAATTACATCACATTTAACATGCAAAATCCACACGGAAATATACAAAAATTTTCATCCGTTCAGTATAGTTCTGGAAGCTTCAATCGATTTATGGTTACCTGTTATTTTGAAATGTCATAAAATGACTGTCACGCTTTTATTTTCAAAAAATATTCTCATTAGCCGCAAAAGAATATCAAACCCTTTTCTAACAGTTATGATACCCTATTGGACGATCAGGCAATACTTTCGACTCTTGGCTCATTCGTCTGTTCCACAAGTTTCGTTATTTCGATTGACTTCTGGTTACTTTCAAATACAACAATAATTTTATTTGTAGAAACTTATTTGCGATTTTTCAAAGTCGAAATTTTGGCGTTTTTGACATAATTTTTAAAAATAATTTACTTAAAAATTCAAAATACGCAGATCTTTTGAAGCTAAAAATAAATCACTGTCAATTCTTCTTTCTCTTCTTTGAATGTAGAAATATGGTAGGCTTGTTATATGAATGAGGTCACAACGCCCTGTTGGATCTGCAATAAATATTTTCGGCTTATCTATTATTTTCAGATTCGATAGTCCTTCACCGAACTAAAAGTTTACAAAAACGCCTTTCAAAGAGCCTTCTAAATCCAATGGAAGATTAAGACCATAGCGCTAGTTCAGCTATCTTTGTAAATATTCAAAGCAGTCTTCGGAATAGCAGCTGATCTGAGTCAGCTTACACCATTTTTTCAAGTTGTAATGCCAAAGTCTTTGTGATATATTAAATATATTTAATATTTTCTTATCAATTTGTATAGAGATTTAAGCTTCCCTTACTGCCTGAAGAACTCTTCTCCACGCTTTCCGACTGATACCAGCATTTCATAGGGACAATCGTGCAAAGTTAATCATACCATTTTGTTTTTGAATAAATTTCTTACTTAAGAAAAAAAAAAAACAAATGAATTTGAGTGATGAAACCTTTGGATCTTGGTTATGGACCTTCACAAGTTTTTCTGTTAAGTAAAAAAGGTGATATCCGCCAAGTGGCTGCCGTTAGTGTCGATACACATTTCAGCCCTTGTCATGACTTTCCTTAAGACTTACGATGATAACTATACGCTATACTGACGAATATTCTCCTTAAGGGCTGCGATTGTCGGGGGCTTGTTAGCATAAGCCTGCGACTTCAAGTTGCTCCAAAGAATGAAGTCTGAAAAGGTAAAATCGGGTGATCTTGCTGGCCATGCCAAATCGCCCAATACTTCTTTCACGTGAACGCCGCACCATACATTGGCTTCGAGTGGATGTCATGGCTTTTCGTGCATCACATGCGGATTTTCAGTGTTCCGGAAACGAAGATTTCTACTCCAAATCGTTCTCTTCGCTGTTGATTAATGGTTAATTTTGCGGCACCTTGTATTACAACTGGAGAAGTGTTGTTAATTTTCCAGTTCAAGATTGTCATTTTTATAATATTGCAGTGTCTGCAGTTGCTTTCACTCTTTCTTATTTTTAATTTTAATATTCAATTGCCCTTTAACTTCTCTTGTACAATTACAAAAATATTTGCCATCTTCAGACATTTAAAGCCTTAGGGGACCTCATAGTGTTAAAAAACCAATTGTGCAATCAAAAAAAAAAAAAAAAACGCAAAAACAAAATTAAGTTTGTAAGAAAAACAAGCATTGGTAATTTTCTCTATGGTAAGATTTAAATTGATTGCATATCCATGTCTATTTTTTTCTAACTTCATCGTCTTCTTCACTCATCTTTTCTGCTTTCATTTGGTCCCTTAATTCTCTGTCATCCAACAAGACATTCTTTTCGTTTATTTATTTTTTGGATTATTTTTTATCGTCTTTGTGTACTCATTTTCAAATTGTTGTATAGAAAATAATGCATTTAATCGTAAAATTTTCAAGTTCGACAAACAATTTCAATGTCGTTGTTATTTTGCATTTTCTCGACACAAAATACATTTAAATTGTAGCGCTGGTAGGGGAAATGCTTTAGCACTACAATCTAACCTTACATATACATACATACATACATAGAACCCATACAGGAAATTCATTATTTGCCATTTTGGGTATAAAGTGAAGTAAAAATAAGTAGAAGGAATGCATAAAAAGCAAAAATATAAAAAAAAATGTGAAATAGTGTAGAAATCAGGAGACGATGAATAAAATGAAACGACAACGCTTTTGGTATCATCATCAAACTTGGTTTAACAGGAAAACGGAAGTACATTCACTTGCACACTTCAAAACACTTTAACATAGACACAAACACCACGAAGTGAAATACAACAACGGCAATAATAAGAAGCTGAAGCAGCATCAGCTTTAGGAAAATGAAGCCAAACGCATCAATTGACACACAATCACCCAAACTGTCTTTTAAGCCAACAATACCATGATATTTAAAAGTTTGTGCTAAAGAATGATTGGTAGAGAGAGAGAGAGGGAGAGTAAAACCATTTCTATATCCTTTTTGTCGTGCACAATGGGTCGGAAAGGAAATTTGTGGATGAAAAACATGCAAATCTCTTATATTCTTTGAATAAAAAGGAAAAACCAATATATTTGTAAATATTCCCCTAAGACTATGTGAAATAAGTTGTTAAAAAATAAACCAAAACACTTTTGTCCCCATTTCTAACGAAGTAATTCTTGCTAGGAGTTCCTTCTCTAGCACTCCCTGATCTGCGCCAGCTAAAAAAACACTCTTAGAAAGATGAACGATTTTTTACCGTCTACTTTTTTATACTGAGTCAATGTGCAATATGAAATAAGCAAAACAGAGTTACACACTGTATTGTATATTGTCTAGATTGTTTGCATTAATTTTGTGCTAGTGTGCATGTGTATTTGTAGAAGGTAGACAATAAAAAAACATGTCAAGTTCTAAGGTTTTTTATAACTATTTTAATAGTGGCTGTTGTTGTTGCTGTAATGAGCACGTAAATGGATTAATGCTGTTTGTGACGCGGCTTAATCCATGAGGGGATTAAAAAAAAGCCAGACAGAGAAAATTAAGTTTCCGAAAAGAAAAAGTGCAAACAGTTAGAAATTAAAAAAGGTTTTGGAAAGTTCATTGTTTGCTGCTTTAGTTTGTTAAAATAAATGAATATATTTTTACTTACCTTAGCGGCTGCCTCTTCATAGCCATTTGCATTAAAGACATCCTCTCCACCTGCTGCTTTGCCGCCCAGACCACCCGCAAGTCCTTTAATGCCTCCAATACCTTTGTAATTGGATGAAAGGCCATATCCTTTGTAAGCGCTAGCAGCCAATTTACCACCTAATCCTCCACCTTCAGCTGCACCCTTGTTTCCAAAACCTCCTCCACCGGCACCTTTAAGTTCATCAACTCCTTGTTCAATAACTGGTATGTATTGCTTTGATTTGGCCATACCTATATATTTACCAACAATGGGTTGATAGAAGCCTCCACCACCACCACCACCGCCGCCTTTCGCTGCTTCTCCACCGCCACCGCCGCCACCTCCTAGACCGGACGCTTCCTCGGGATGAAACAGAACAGGAGCTTTGTTGTCTTGTGGACGTGCTTCCAGACCCTCCCCTCCGCCGCCGTAACCGCCACCAGCATTTTTTCCGAAACCATAACCCCCGGCTCCTTTTCCACCTAATCCGCCACCTCCTAAGTTGTGTTGACGCTGCAAATGTAAACGATTTTGCATTTCTTTGGCTAATAAATATGTAAGACCATGTATTTGGTCTTCCGGAGATTTGCCTACCAACGAAGATAGCTGCTGGAACTCCGGTATATTTTTGTAGTTGCCTTTGAAAGAATCGGCTGGGGCATGGTATTCAATTTTAATAACAGGACCAGCGCCACCACCACCACCGCCGCCATGACCACCTGCAGCTTTACCACCGCCATAACCACCTTCTGCACCAATACCTTCCTCACCTCCCCCATAACCTCCGCCGCCACCTTTGCCACCACCATAAGCAGATTCGCCTCCTCCATAGCCACCACCTATTTTAAGGCCATAACCTCCTTCAGCTCCCGCATAATTACCTGCCCCCTTACCACCACCAGCACCGCCAAATCCACCCTTTCCTCCAGCATACCCTCCACCAAGAACACCTTTTCCACCTGCAAATCCTCCTCCCTTCAGTGCAGCCAAATTGTAAGCCGCTGCAACAGCTTTCTGTCCTTCCTCTGCTATAGCCTTAGCTTTGTCTTTGGCTTCAAGCTGTGCTTTAGCTATAAGAGACTCGGGTGAATAAAGCTTCAATTGGAAATCCTGTGTGGGTGTTTTGGCATATTGTTCAACGGTTGGTACAACACTGTATTTAGTTTCTCCTTTAAACTGGGGAGCTGGTATATTTTTTATGACCTCATTGCCCGCATTCTTAGCTACGACAGCTTCAGCACCATAAGCTCCTGCCTTTTGTTGGCCGCCTCCAGGCTCAGCCACCACTATGGGATGTACAATAGCTGCTGGAGTATGTGCCGCAATGTAACCACCACCTCCACCACCTCCACCGCCAGCATGGCCTTCGCCACCACCACTACCTCCGCCATGTCCGTTTTCATAACTAGCATAACCGGCATGGGCAACTAAACCCCCACCATGTGCACCACCATAGCTTCCACCATGGCCATCAGCAGCGGCATAACCAGCACCATTCCCCCCTTCGCCACTTTCACCTCCAGCATCATAACCTGCTTCAGCAGCGGCAGCATAAGCTACAGCACCTCCTCCATAGCCTCCGCCTTCACCACCAGCTCCACCTTCTTTACCACCACCATAAGCACCACCATCACCACCTGCTTCGCCGCCAGCCTCATAACCACCACCTCCGCCATAACCCACACCATGACCTCCTCCTTCTTCTCCGCCAACAGCGGCTACATATTTAACAGCTACGCCTGCACCCTCATAACTACCTCCACCTTCGGCAGCACCATATCCTCCACCATGACCTCCTTGACCATGACCACCTCCATACCCATCACCACCACCTCCATACTCTTCACCACCACCGCCATAGCCAACTGAGACATATTTTAAAGGCACCGCAACAGCAGCATTACCACCCTCATGACCGGCACCTCCACCACCATGACCACCACCATAACCACCACCACCATGACCACCACCATAACCACCACCACCATGTCCTCCAATAGCTCCTACTACCACTGGATGATAAACAAATTTAACCGGTACTGCATGGGAAAATTTCCCATAACCACCTCCTCCACCACCACCATGACCGTAAACACCACCTCCTCCTTTTGCTATCGGATAGGCAGCTTTTAAATTATTATAATCAACTTGTTGGGCCGGTAAGTATTTCAAATAGGCTTTTCCACCTCCACCTCCTCCTGCTCCTCCTCCACCTCCTTTGATTAGATGTGATATTATATTTTGTACATCGTGAGGTATTGCAGCAACGGATTTCTTTACTTTGGCTGGTGCTTCCTTATACACAAAATACCTTTTAGTAGACTGCACATTTTGGTCGCCAGCAGCAGCATTAGCAGATTCGGCTGACTCGGCTGCAGCCTTGCTATCCAGTTTCAAATCTTTGCTTTCTCTAGTCTGTTTGGTTGCCATAAAAGTCTTTAGTGAAGGATCCGGATCCTTGGCATCCGCTATTTCAAACTTAATCATTTCCGGAGCCTCACGTCGAGTTCTCTTGGGCTTCCATTGTTTGAGGTATTTGGAGCGTTTTGTAAAGGGCTTCTTAGTTGTTGTACTGGTGCTAGTTGAAGCATGTTCATTTTCTAGAGAGCTAGGCTTGGGTTGAGCTATTTCCTTAGACAATCTTTCAATTTCTAAAGCACGCATACGTTTGATTAGGAACTTGGTCTGAGGATCGGGTTCCCGGGCATCTGTAACCTCAAACGGTATAAATTTCACCTTAAAGTTGTCCGGTTGTTGGGGAGGCGTAAAACGTTTGGGTCTTGTCAAACGTTTGCCAAAAACCTTTTGCTTATTGATATTATTTGCAGGTGTTCTCTTGACAATGGGTTTGCTTATGTTCTCCGAAGTTTTGCTATTAGAAGGAGGCACTGTTTCCATATATTTTTCATTTTGTTGCAATTCTCTACTTTTATAATGGCGTATTAGTTCTTTAACTTCATCACTGGGCTCTACAGCATCAGACATTTCAAATTTTATTAAGGCAGGTTGCTGTTTTAGTTCCTGTTGCTTTGCGGCGGAACGTTTCGATCTATGTTCCTCCTGTTCATTGTGCTGATTGTAGGCCTCGATGTAGGAATCATCAAAAGGGTTTTCAATATGTCTTAAACGGCGTTGATTACGATGATCAAAATATCTTTGCATTTCCTAAAAAAAACGAAGGTTTTTAGTCACTGAAAATATTTCTAGAAAAAATAATTTACCTCATAACTAGAAAATGTTTCCATGGCCGGTGGCGTCTCCCATGTTGCTGGCAATTCCTCGACCGCGCAGCTTGTTCCCATCTGCGAATAGGAAAACAATCAATTATTTATTGCTTCAATAAACTTTCACTACAAGTTAAAAAAAAAAAAATTCTCAGCAGTTTGTAGAGAAATAAAACCAGCCTTTCATACGCATGCGTATTACGCTATTATTTACACGCTCTTGTTAAAAAAAACTAAACACGTTTAGCGTTTTAAAACAGTAAATCAATGTCATTAGCTTTTTAAAATTTATTAGTGTATGTCTTTATGTCTGTTATGTTTTTGTAATGCGGTTTTTGTTGACTTTAATTATGTAACTGATTTGTTATATAACTTTTGAAAATGTGATTTCGAATTGTGTTTTGCTTGGATATTGATCATTTAAATTTTTTTGATTATCTTTGGCGTTACTTTTCTCAATAGGTGGTGATGTGTAAGTATTTTCCTGAAATTCAGCTGCTTTAAATTTTCATTCAGCAAAAGATATTTTTAATTTTACTGTTTAAGCGAGTTTTAGGTTTTTTTTGATAAAATTTTCAATAATCTTGTAATAAGCCTCAATAGGCTGGTTACCTTTTAATATGTTCTTTAAATATTTTCATTCAGCTAATTTTTATTTATAATGAAACTTAAAAAATAAACTGATTTTTAAAATGTATTAATAAGAGCAAGTGAATTAAGAAAGCTGTAGCTGAATGAAAATAAATTAAATTTTTAAAAAATTTCTGTACGTATTTCAGCTGAATTGCTTTTAAAGTAGTATATTATCATAAATTTACAAAACGCAGCAAATTTTTTCATATACGAAATTTCATTTAACATTCCAAATTGATATTGAGCTAATAAAAAACAGTACTGTTAAAAAAGGAGTAAGCAAAATTGTTTATATATTATTGTTCCAACCGTCGTTTTACAATTGACCACAATTTATCAATTAAATAAACGGAAATTTATAAAAAAGAGCTAGTGAGTTAAGAAAGCTGTAGCCGAATGACAATAAATTATCTTTTAACAAAAATTTCTGCATGTAAGCAATCACTTGTATTCAGCTGAATTGCTTCAAAAGTAGTTAAACTCAGAAAATATTTTTAAAAACATTTTTTTTTTTTTCATTTAAAAATATTATTCAGCTATTGATAATAAAAATATGCTTATCATTTTCCATATACATATATTGTTTGAATAAATTAAAAGAGAGTAGTTCAATAACCATAAACATTAAGAATTTTGCGCAAATTTTTAGAACAATAAAACAGTTTTAATGGTACATATTCAACTGAATTGCTCTAAAATTATATGAAAATATTTTTAAAATGTTTGATGTAAAAATTTATATTTTAAATATGTAGCATGTCAATTTTTAATCAATCTTTAATGCTTTTATTCAGCTAATAAAGTTTATAAAAGTTGAATAATAATTTACTTAATTGCCTTAAATATCCATACTTGAAAAAATTAATTAACTAGTTCAATATTCAGCCAAGCTAAAAACATTTTTAATTAGCCTTTTTGTTAGTTATAGTTTTTATAAAAATATTGTCTAGCTCAATTATCAATAAATTAGCTGAATAACAAAACTTAATACATTTTCTAACAAATTACTTGTGTGCATTTATGAAATAAAGTTTGTCTAGCTTTATTATTAAAAAGTCAGCTGAATTGTGTTAAAGTTATCTAAATAACCAATCAATGTTAATGTTTTTGCCAAAGAAGGATTTTTATTCAACTTTACCCAGCTGAATTACTATAAATTGAGCTGAATTGTAGAAATAGCAATGTGAAAAAACGAACAGGCTTTTTAACTAGCCTTTATGTTAGTTATGAGTTTTATGTTGTCTAGCTTAGTTATCACTAAATTAACTGAATGACAAAACTTAATACATTTTCTAACAAATAACTTGTGTGCGTTTATTAATAAAATAAAGTTTGTCTAGCTGAATTATCAAAAAGTTAGCTGAATTGTGTAAAAGTTATTTATATAACCAAACAATGTATTTTTTTTTGCCAAACAAGGATTCTTATTAAGCTTTACCCAGCTGAATTTATTAATAAAATAAAGTTTGTCTAGCTGAATTATTAAAAAGTCAGCTGAATTGTGTAAAAGTTATTTATATAACCAAACAATGTATTTTTTTTGCCAAACAAGGATTCTTATTAAGCTTTACCCAGCTGAATAACTATAAATTGAGCTGAATTGTAAAAATAGCGGTGTGAAAAAACGAACTAACTTTTCAACTGGCCTTTTTGTTAGTTACAGGTTTTAAACAAATATTGTCCATCTCAATTATCAATATGTTAGCTGAATGATAAAACTTAATAAATTTTCTGACAAATTGTTTGTGTGCATTAATTAATAAAATAAAGTATGTCTAGCTAAATTATTAAAACGTCGGCAGAATTGTGTGAAAAGCTATCTAAATAACCCAACAATGAAAATCTTTTTGCCAAACACCGATTTTTATTCAACTTTACCCAGCTGAATTACCATTAATTTAGCTGAATTATAAAAATAGCAGTGTGAAAAAACGAACATACTTTTAACTAGCCTTTATGTTAGTTATGGCTATATACAAACGTATTATACAAACGTTGTTTAGCTTAATTATTAATAAAATAGCTGAAACACGAAACTTAATAAATTTTCTAGCAAATTGTTTGTGTGCATTAATTTATAAAATAAAGTTTGTCTAGCTGAATTATGAAAAAGTTGTTTGAATTGTGTAAAAAGTTATCTAAATAGCCAAACAATCTAAATGTTTAACTAATGTTTTGCCAAACGAGGATTTTTATTAAACTTAGCTGAATTGCTTTTCTTTAAGCTGAATTGTCAAAATAGTAGTGTGCAAAACAAACTAATTTTTAACTAATATTTTTGGCAATCTTCTAACATCTTTCCAGCTGAATTGGCTGTTAATCAGTTGAATTTAAACAATTTTCTTTAAATGCTTTATTAGTTGTAATTTAAGGCAAATGATTTTTTTTACACAACTTTTCATATTTAAGTATTGCGAAATTTTAAAATTTTTTTTTTTTAATTTAATTTTAAGAAAATCTTTTATATTTCCTTAGCAATTGGAATATTTATTAATGTTAAATAAATATATTTTTTTATGGCTTAATATAAAAAAAAAAACACTTTAATATTCATTAAGTTTTAGTTTTTCACTAACAAATTTTATAAACTTTTATATCCGGCTATAAACCATAATAGGAGATGAAAACTTGCTAGGAAAAGCTATAGCTGAAGTTGTACTCGTATAAACGTATATACATTGGTAGTTATGTGTGTTTATTTATGCCCGGTAGTTCTTGCAATAGTTGTCAGATTGAATGGCTTAAAAAGTACTTTGCCTTACAATTGGCCGGAGGGTTTTCTAGTGGGGGTTCGTTAAGGACTTGTTTTAAATTTTAAGTTTTCTTGCTAACTTAGTTACATTAACAGCTATAAAAATGTTCACATATACGTATGCATTATATCATACAGTAGGGAACAGAGGTGAGTATTTATGGGTTTGGGAATACTTTGTTTAATTTTTTTATCCGGAATTTTATGCCACTTCAGCTGCACAACTTTTCATAATTCCGATAAGTTCGATGGAGCGGTACGGTTGTGTTCTAACCGTCGTTTAAAAATTGACCACAATTTCTCAGTTGGATTAAGGTAAGGACTTTGCGGAGGCCAGTGCATCAATTGTAAATTTTGTGCAGTTAACTATTGCTTAAAGTTTTAAATGCAACTTCTTCCTGAAAGTATGTACCTCATCTACAAAATCGGAAAGATGGGTCTAAAATACATTCACATGATTGCAGTGGATTAATATGCTTCTATGCAAAGCAAGCCCACATCATGATGCTGCCTCCGCCGTGCTTAGCAGACCCCAGTAATACTGTTTAACGTCATACCAGAATCCATTAAATTTGAACTCGTCTGATCTTTAAATGCGCTTCCAATCTGGTGGCAAACAGTATTACTGGCATAAAGAACGGGGGAACAGAACCGAAAATAAAATATTTGGAGGCATATCACCATTATAAAATAATGTTCACCTTCAGAACTACTGGGTGTTTTGGGAATACACTTATTTCACTTACACTGTTCGTTTGTGTTAAGAATTTTTATCACCTTTTTTCAATATTTAATGACAGTTAAACGAATAAACAGCAAAATAAGAATGACAATAACACCAACGCAATAATAACAACTTTAAATAAATAGAAATAGCTGCAGAAAACATTGACGCCACAAAACTCCTCCTTTTGATAAATAGAATTTAGCGTAGAAAGGCAAAAGGAAGTTTTTGTTTTACCACTTTCTACCCCACCAGAATGATAGTTAAAGTCAAAAAAAAAAAAAAAAACAATTTTAAAATAACGATAAATTTCAGTTTATGTACTTTTATTAAACCAACGACAAAACGATTTTAAGTGAATCAAGTTAATGACACCAAATTCAATTTAACTAAAAGGTCTCCTCTCTTCGTTTCACTATATTTAAAACTTTTTTTCCTGGCTTTTGTTTCATTTTGTTGTTTTATTTTGAAATCCATTTAATACTCAACGAACATACAACACAAATTCATATGAAATAAACCGTAAAAAAATTGTAGAACAACAGAACAGAAACATAAAAAGGAAGAAAAATGAAAACCAAATGTGAAAAAAGAAGAAGAGTATCAACTAACGAACGTATAAACGCTTCTAGTGTCAATAGTATGGTTTTTAATTAAAATGTCAAAATGAGTTTTAAACAACAATAAAAATAAAAACAGCAAAAACTTAAACTACAAACAATTCGCGAAGGATTTTTATTCCCGCAAACACATTCGCTCTCACATACACACACTCTATTTAATTGATTATAAATTAAATGAACGGAAAAATATTAATTGTTTTAAACAAAAATTTTAAATGGGGATTAATGAAATGAATTAATAAGAAAAATTAAAAAAAAAAAAAATGTTTTGGGATTAAATTAAAATACGGCGGCAATTTAAGATCCAAACTTTTTATATCAAATATAAATTTTTTATTTTTTCAATTAGAATTATTAGATTAGCGTAACTGCCATTCACTGTGTTACAGACAAAACCTGTTCCTGATCTGACATTTTTAAGATCTTCCTCTTCGTGATTTGGATGTAAATTACAACAACGTGATAACCGAAGGAGCCATGCCCTTAACCATTCCAGGGTCTATTTCAGTTCTGGGGGGATAATATTTCCTCTCGTACCAGACCTAACAATCCAAAGACACATTCTGCTTGCGATCTGCCAATTTTAAGCCACAGAAAGTTTTGGCTACATTGCCTTAATTAGTTTTGTCAGGGTGCCCCAAAATGACTGTAGAGGTTTAAAATTCCTTATAACTTTTTTAAATATTATTTTTTTTTTTGTTTTTTCTCAACATTTTGTGAACAAGACTTGGGCAATTAAGTAGGCGTAACTTTTAATCGAACAAAAAAAATTACATTCGACATTTTGCGAAAAGTTTTGGAAAATATGTTAAAAAGGGCACGTATATGCGAAGCAAAAAATTGCCACAACTTGCGAGGTATAATTTTTCATAATCAAATTAAAAATATTCTCCATTAATACACTGTATTTTAAAAAAACATTTTATCATTTAAAATATTAAATAAAAATTTATAATGAACTCAAACCTCTTCGGTCACTTTGGGCAAATCTGAAGCTACAACTTTCTGGTAAGAACTTTTTGTCCCACACCAAAAAGAGCATTAAACATTGCAGGGCTGGAATAGGTTTTTTCTGAATGGAAAATCGATACAAAAAGTCTTTGAGGCCACATCGTCGACAAACTTTAATATAGTTGTTCTTGTTCAGTGCTGCCAAACCTTTGTTACCAAAAATGGCTAAAACATATTTTTTTAAATTAATTAGTTTATAAGAAGAAATTCTGTCCTAAGTCTAGATTGCAAAATTTTACCATGCAACTCTATCTTAAAGAAAATCTGGAGCTAAGATATTCCGTTATTGGGCACTGCCTCGTCCTCCAATAGTGAAAAAATCCCAGCTTCGAATAATCACAGCCACCTCCTGCTATGTTAAAAACTCGAAAATTCACAAGCATCTCAATGTGCCGTTGGTAAAAACTATGATCGCGAATGATTCAGTAAAATATTAACTGCTTACCAATTCAACCAGCTCGTAATATTTTTAATGATCGCAGCCGCACTTGCTTAAGGAAAACAAATACTGCAGGACTTTTCCGAATTGAAGTGAACACCTACATATGTGAACAGAGACCGTGATGGTGAAAATGTTTGTCCGGCGCTGACGGGATAAAAGATAAGAAATGGCTTAATCTAGCCAACAAATGGCTAAACTGGTAACATTGTTGCGGAATTTTAAGAAACAAAAATAAAAATAATGTTAAATATCTAGAAATAAACTGTCACAACCAGGGCTGCCAGATAAATTTGTAAGGAAATCGTCAATTTCATGAGAAAAAATAAAAAAAATCGTCTTTCACGTATCGAAAAATCGGCAAACGGACAACTTAAAATATAATTTTTTTTAAACAATTTTTGTTCGATTTTTGTAAAAAAAAAAACTCATTCAAAGCTAGCATTTTCAATCGTGTAAGAGATACTGGAAGTGTCATGAAGACTGCCTTTGATCGTCGTTTTTTAATCGTAGAAGATTCCTCACACGGAAAAAACTGTAACACGACTTAGATTATTCCATAGCACAGCGAAAGGCGCTGCTTAAATCGTTGTTGGAATCGTTTAAGACGTGGGTTAAAAATTTCTAATGAGTCTTTCATGTTAAGAATCGTATGAAACTCATGTAGATATTATATCTTACAACTCGTGCAATGTTCGCCGCATAATTGTTGAAAATATGATTTATACAGAGAGTCGTAAAAGGTTAATTCGACATTGTTGTTATTGTACTCTAAAAATAATCATTTAAAGATTTTCTTAAGACTTGCATATTACAGCCGTACCTAAACAAAAGCGGCACGCGTTTTCTAGTTTTTGAATAGAGCGACCTAAACACTTAGCTCGTTTAATAGTGAAGTTTGCCGCTATTAACTATGGCAATTTAGCTATTTTATGGTCACTCTAGCGTTTTTATATCTATTTTTAATTTGTGGAATTTATTAAGCAAGAAAGCTATCACTACTGTTCGTAAAAAAACGTTGACGCTCTTACTTAGGTATGACATATCAGCGCAAAAGCTAAGTGAAAGAAAATGTTCCAACTTCCGCTCTTGTTAAGGTACGGCTGTTCCAAGATTAAAAACGAACGTGCCAGAAAATTTTATGTTTTATTCAGACTTTGGTGACTAAAAAAAATCATTACTTTTTAGGAAAAAATCAGCAAATCGGCACTTTGCTAATTTCGGAACAATAAATAGTCAAAATGACGATAAATCGTCAAATCTGGCAGCCCTGGTCACAACTCAAATTTCACTAAATTTAACACTTTTTTCATTAAAAGAGTCACATCTCTAAATAATATTATTTAGGGGAAAGAAAGCTACTAAATTACTCATACGCCTATTGTCACAACTAAAAATAGTACTCTCTAGCGCCACAAGGAACTGTGCTACCTATACAAGAGCGGCAAGCGTTTTTTTTAACTGAAAATTCTATTTCCAATACATTTTCAATATAACAAACTGACTCAAATAAGATTTTTCAGCCGGTGGTGTTCAATTCGCGTTCTGAAAGTTTGTTTTGTATAAACTGTATAAAAATTAGATGTTTTGACATAAAAGACCGCTTTCCGCTCTTATTTAGGTAACCCAGTAACGTAAAAACAGGCATAACGGTATCTTAAAGAAGACAAGACAAGACAGTATTGCAAATGAAATTTTTGTGCTCGTTATTGATTTGCTTTGTAATAAATTTTGAGTTGTGACTGTTTATGATTAAGTTTACGATATGTAAACATCCTTTAAACAGAATTTAAGTTTTTTAAATTTTTGAAAAAAAAAAATAAACATATAAAATATATAATGAATTTATTTTTTATTCTTTACGGCGGGAATTTAACACCAATTAAAAAAGCGAAATTGAGTTTCTCTGTAAACAAAGTTTGAAAGCTTATTGTGTACATTATCTACATTTTTTTTATTATATTAAATTACTATTTACCTGTAAACAAAGAAACAACATTTAAAGTTTATTCTTTCAATGTTAATTCCTTTTTTACAATACTTTTTAATTATTTCGTTCTAACCAAATCTCTCACTTATTAATCAAACATGTGTTATTGCATTTTCCTTAGTTCTTATACCGTGCATGTCAGAAGTTTAAATAAGGGAATTCAATTTCCTTACAAATATTTAACTAAAAATTTCATTATAAATATTTTAATAATTTCGCAATAAAAAATTGTACTTTATCATATTTTTTTTTTTTATAAATAACTAGTACTGTGGCTTTCTTATTTAACTGTTTTAAGTTGTTGATCCAAATTTCATTTTTCATTTAATTATTTAAATGAAAAAGGGAATTTACAAGATTTTGTTAGTCGGGCTTAATTCCCAATTTGTATTCTTTAAAAAAAACACTGAAATTTATTGTTGAAGGGATAAGCTATATCTATGCGCATTTCACTTGTTGCTTAAAAAACTAAACTCTGGCAGCGTGTTTTATTTTTGCGAGAGCAATTAAGCAAGTTGTTTTTGTTTTCATTTTGTTTTTTCATAACCCACTTACAACTACAATTAATGCTGGAAGAATTCCAACCAATTGTAGTGGGGAATGTAAGAGAAGATAAACTCACTGTTTGTTGTTGTTGTTTTTGTTAAAGCTTAGATATGGTTACAAGTTAGACTTTTGCTTATAATTCTTATTCGCTAAACAGTTTTACTTGTTTAATATCTTTAGTTTTTCTAAAATCTTTGGATGAAGTTTCCTGACGATCTGGCCTAAGCAACCAGTGAAATGCGCATAGATAAATAAATTTCAGTGTTTTTATCAAGAACAAAAATTGGAAATTAAGCACGACTAACAAAATTTTGTAAATTAAAAATTTTGTATTCCCAAAAATTACTTTGATAATGAAAAAGAGAATTTTACAACATGAAATTAATTAAAATTTATTGATAATTCTTTTTTCATTCTTGACTGAAGCCGAGATTGAACCCACGGACAAGTTGATTTGACATTGTATCTCCTCAGAATTTTTCAGAATTTATCACTGTCACACTATCTCCTCAGAATTTTTTGCAGTTTAACGCAAGAAGAAAAAAAAATATGTAAATCAATTGAAAATAGATAAACATTCACAACAACAATTAGTATTGTGGTTATTTTGTTGATCTGTTTATGGTTTTTAATCCAAATTTTTAATATTTTTAATTAGGCTTAAGTTCATTAAATTTTATTTTCATTAAATTATTTCCAATTTCGATCCACCAAGCAAAAATACCATTTGGTTTAAAGATTGTTTTTTGACGTTTGACTGCCTGCTTCACCAACTTTGGTTAGTGTTAAACGGCAAAGATTTCTGAGGAGATAGTGTGGTTACTATCGAAAAATATCCAATTAAACCTGTCCGTGGGTTCAATCCCTACTTCAGTTAAGAATGAAAAAAAAACTATTAATACATTTTAATTAAAATTCCTTGTTTCATTAAAATAATTTAAAGAGAAATAAAATTTGATGAACTTAAGCCTGATTAAAAATAAAATTTTTTTATATGTATTTTATATTATAATAACTATTTTGTTTAATAATTTCTTTGCGGAGTTAAGAAAATCTCATTTAAAAATTTTTGTAGTAACTTGTTTGAGTTATTAAATTTTAACTAGAATACTTCAAAGTCCTTAAGTGTGGAAAATTTTCTTTAATTATAAAAAATTCAGACAACAATTTATATGCAAAATCCAGTACTAATCATTTTTATAAGTTTTTTTCTTGCAAAAATATAACTCCTTTTTAATCCTCTTATATAATCATAATTTTATTGCTTTAAAAAGTTTTTTTTTACGAAAATCTCTTTCACTTTTAAGGCGCAAATGAAACTAATTTTTAAATTTTACAAATTCCGAAAATCTCAACATTTACCAACTAAAAAGAATGTTGCAAAACGTAAATTGTTTTTGTTGTTTTTTTTTTATCGTTTTCCATTCACTTTTTTCACTTTAAAAAATTTAGAAATTATAAAAAAAATACAATTTACCATTGCGTGTAGCCAAACAATTAGAAAAGTTTTGTGGCCTAGTTTCCGTTTCCTTTTTAACTTTATAGAGGGGCAAAAAAAAAAAAAATTAAATGTTTTCTCTATATTACACACCACACACACACTAATACAAATGCAAAAAATGCTCATGAACAGAACATAAAAACAAACACGAAAACGCCTACAATGTGGTAGAAGTTCATGGGTGAGAGAAAGAGTTTACAGAGCGAGAGTGAGAATTATACAGTTGATGTTTTAGTTTTGCTTATAAAATAAAAACAATAATAGCAACACGAACAACAACAATAAAAACGGTAACAAGAAAAAACAATTACAGCAAATTAATAACAACAATGGTGGCCATTTGTGCAGCAAATAAAAGTTATAAAAAACAGAAAAGCAGAGAAATAAAAGTAGAGAAAATAGAAAATCTATTTTCTGTTCTCTGAGAAAATGCCTTGTTTTTGTTTTTATTTTAGTTGTCGATGATGATGATGGTATTTTTTTATTGATATTTTTTTTGCTGTGATCACACATCCAAACAATTGTTATTCATTGGCATTTGTGTGTGTTATCTGCAAAACGGCAGAGGTTTAAAGGAATGAAATTTTTAAAATCTCCTTTATCTCCTTAACAAAAAAATAAAGAATTTAATAAGAATTTCTGGTTTATTCTAAATTTTAATAATCTTTTCATTATTGATTTAATAAGAAAAATTTGTTATATATTTTTTTATTTTATTCCTTTAAGTTTCGTTATTTTTTTTTATAAAATATTGTTGATTTCCTATTCAAAGGCTGTTTTTATATTTTGTATTTGAATTTATTCGTTTTCTGTTGCAATTTCTTCTTTTGTAGTAATTGCTTATTTGTTAGCATTTTGCATTTGTATGTATGAATGTATATACGATTTGTAAGGACTATAGATTGCATTTTTCAAATAATTTTTTTTTTTGTTATTGTAAATTTCTTTTACTATAAACACAATTCCATTTTTCACCATATTTTTTTTTATATGTTTTTCCAATTTTCATGTTTAACAATACTGTAAAATATACTTTTTTTTAAAAATTTTTTCGGTTTCTTTCATATTTTATTGCTGTGTTGTGTAGTTGTACAACAATATATGAAGCTATGTTAGTTTTCTTGTGCATTTATTCTACATTTTCTAATTTTCAAATCAATATTGAAATTAATCAACAACAAGGTTTTCATTTACCCATTTACATACAAAACATTGTATAAGTTTGTTTTCACTACAATGCAATATTTATGAAGAAAAAAAAAAAAAAACTATTCGAAAGGTATAAACTTTTTTATAAATTAGTTTATACATATTTATGAAGATGTTGGCTATGCAAATGTTTTTTCAATGGATGCTGTTATTTTTTATTCCTTTTTGATTAAAATTAAAAATTATGGCTGAAGTGGTAAAAGAAAATTTATAATCAAAGAATTTATACAAATGTTAAAGAATTTTTTAATTATAGTTTGAGTTGTATTTGAAAATTAAAGGGAAATTAGTTTCCAGCAGCTTAGAAAAAAAATAAGAATGTATAGTCGATCAAGCGCGGCTAAACAATACCCTACAGAACAGTACTTAAAGAAATTTGACTCTTCAAAACAAAATTATGTTAAGATTCAAATTAGAGTTTTTTGTGCAGAATATTATCTTAATACCTGCATTTTTGTGCAGAATATTATCTTAATACCTGCATCTGTGTAACATTTTTCCATCATTATGGGATTTAAGGGATCAGGCCTACATTAGCCCTATATTGACCTACTTGTACAACATTTTTCTATAATATAGGTTATAAGAAAATTTCGTCAATGAAAGCTATTTCCGAAAGTGTTTTTTGTATGGGACTATGGTCAAATATGAAGCTATTCCAAGAAAATTTGATAAGAAAAAATAATTTTTTTTGTGCCAAATTTAATTTAAATGCCAAAATAATAAGATGGTTTAAGGGCACAAAGACTCTATTCTTTAAAGAAGTTTGTAAAGAGTATATGTGCAATTATTGACCGAGTCTTGGTCCCCATAATAATTCAAAGGTTATTGTCATCAAGTTATTTGCACAATTGCAACCTGTACTTTGCGCACAAGGTTTACATGGGCAACCGGCCAACCTGCCGGACGGATGGAAATCGTTAGATCGGCTTTAAACGTGATTCTGAGTCGATCGGTATACATTAAGGTAGGTCTAGAAACAATATTCATATGTGTTACACACATCAGCATAAGCGCATTATACAACTATGGTTGTGCCTGTTATCATTTTCAGCTAAAAATCTACTCAATCGTCTAAACATCTACTCACTGTATTTCAAAAGATTATTACAATTTTACATTTAATTAATATTTAGTTAAATTCAGCCAGAAAAAAATAATCCTACATAAAGAAATAAAACTAAATTATAAAACAAAAAATAGTATTCACCTTAATTCAGCTATGAAAAACTATATCTTTCTCTTAATTTAGCAAAGAAAACTAACATTAAGCCTTAGTTGAACTCGGGTAAATGATTTAAATTTTAATTTTGTTACGTAAAATAGTATTAAGCGTTAAGAAATAATAATTATTTGCGAAAAGTTAAATTCAGCTGCAAAAAATAGTATTCATCTTAATTCAGCTACGAAAAATTTTATCTTTCTCTAAATTTAGCAAGAAAACATAAGATTTAGCTTTTTTTTGAACACGAGTAAATAATTTGAAGTTAAATTAAGTGACTTTAAATAGTATTCAGCGTTTAGAAATAATAATTATTTGGGAAAATTCAATTTCAGCTGCACAAAATCTTAGTAGATTCACACTAAGTTCAATTCAACTACAAAACGTTAATTTTATTTAAGTAAGCTACTAAAAATAATAATTTATCTTAAGCTTCGAAAATATAGTACGTTGTTCTAAATATCAAACTAACCTTGAAAGATGTCGTAATTCAGCTTACTTTAAAGGTAATCGCTAGATCTACAAGATTTTTTTTTATAGCTTAAAGCTTTACTTTGTAGAGAGTTTAATATTTTCAGCTAAGTTTAAATAACATTAAGCTTGTTTTAAGAAAAAGTTCTGCATTTTTTTGAAAAAAAAAAATTTATATATACGATAACAGTTATTCAGCAGGAGAAATCATAACTTTAGTACCTCTGAATATTACTTTTTATAAAAATGTAATGGATTTTTATAATTTAGATAAGCTTCAAATTAATTCAGCAATTTTTTTTAAACAATTTTAAAAAGTTTTGATGTTAATTTTTTTTTTTTTTAAATATATGATGCAATTTTTTATTCAGCTAAATAATTGGATAATGGATAAAATTTATAAAGTATTTTTAAACTATTTTTAATAAAACTGGTCTTAATGTATTAAATTATTTTTCTAAAACTTTTTTCAGCTGAACTAAAATGTAGTTCAACTAACATTTTAAAGTTAATTTAATAGAATTCTATTGTGCTTCACAAAAATATAGTTCTGCAAACAGTTAAATGTAATTTTATATTATTTTGACTTCAACACATAAAAAAACATTTATGAAACACGCTTTAGATAAAGAAAAATGTTATTCAGCAAAGGTTTTAAAAAGTTTTTTATATTTTCAAAAGTAATTTTTGGGAATACACAATTTGAATTTAAAAGATTTTGTTATTCGTGCTTTGTATATTTATTTATGAAAATAGAAGTTAGATAGAAGTTATGTATATGTAAATTAGGAAACATTTTAAGGTTGTTGTCTATTGCTTTAAGTTAAATTTATAAAATTTGTTTATATAAATTTATATAGATGAAAAAAATGCAATTCAGCAAACCTTAAAAGGTAATTAGGCTATAATTTTAAGATTTAATTTAATAAAACTCTACTAGTTTTATTCAGCAAATTTTTTAAAGTTTTCTTTATAAAAATCAATTTAGATGAAAGAAAATTTAATTCAGCAAACAGTTAAAAGCTATTATACTGAGTTTCGGCTATAATTTGTCGATTTAATTTTATAAAACTTTACTTGGCTCTGCGAAAGTGTAATTCGGAAGAGATAATATTGTAGTTTAATAAAATTTTTTTATAAAAATCAATTTAGAGGGGGAAAAAATTTAGTTCAGCAAACAGCTTAAAGAAAATAATATATAGTTTTGGCTATAAATTTTAGATTTTATTTAATAAAACTCTTCTTGGCTCTAAGAAAGTGTAATTCAGCATAGATTAAAGCGCAGTTTTATAGAAATTTTTTATATAAATCCATTTAAGTGGGAAAAAGGTAATTCAGCAAACCGTAAAAAGTAATTAGGCTATACTTTTAAGATTTGATTTAATAAAACTCTACTAGTGTTATTCAGAAAATTTCATAAAATTTTCTTTATAAAAATCAATTTAGATGAAAGAAAATTTAATTCAGCAAACAGTTAAAGGCTATTATACAGAGTTTCGGCTATAATTTGTCGATTTAATTTTATAAAACTTTACTTGGCTCTGCGAAAGTGTAATTCAGAAAAGATAATAGCGTAGTTTAATAAAATTTTTTTATAAAAATCAATTTAGAGGGGGAAAAAATTTAGTTCAGCAAACAGCTTAAAGAAATAATATAGAAATTTAGCTATAAATTTTAGATTTTATTTAATAAAACTTTTCTTGGCTCTAAGAAAGTGTTTTTCAGCATAGATTAAAGCGCTGTTTTATAGAAATTTTTTATGTAAATCCATTTTGATGGAAAAAAGGTAGTTCAGCAAACCGTAAAAAGTAATTTTATATAGTCTTGGCTATTTTGTTAACAGCTTATATCATAAAACTCTACTTGGCCGTGCAAAAGTGTAATTCAGCAAAGATTTAAGTGTTACTTTATATAGATTTCAATTAGTTAGTAAAGCCAATGCTATCCAGCAAATGTTTAAATGTAATTTTATAAAATTATTTTTTAAATTTATGAATAATTGTTAATAAGACTGTATTTAAAAGGAATAAAATGTAATTCAGCTAATGTTTTAATAAAGATAATGCTTTTAATTAAGGTTGTGATTGCTTACTAGGTGCTTTATTTTGTATTTTATTTGCAACAAACTGTATTCAGCTATGAATTTTGTTTTATTTTACTTCATTTCCTATGCTTTCCTCGAAAGTTCCTCAAAACTCCTACATGCATAATTAACAAATTTTATATTTATTTTTTGCTTTCCTTGTACAAAATTTCTCTACATCAAACAAATTTATGAATGCCATCAATTTTAATTATTTTATCTTCTTGTTGATCTAAGGTATTGTATGCATAATGACTTTTTATTAACATAATTTACCACATTCAACATTAAAATACAATAAATGCATGACAAAATATTTGCAATTGTTTTTGTGTGAGTTTAAATTTTGTTGAAAGATTTTTGCTTGAATATGAAAAATTAACATGAGATAATATAAAACAATTAAAACTTCCTGTTTAACTTGGTACGAAAAGAAAGAAATGTGAAGTAGAAAATAAAACATCATTTAAAAAAAGTTCACTTTTTTTTAAGAAACTATTTTTTTTTTATAAGAGCTTAAAAATCTTTTTGTTGTGGCTGATAAAAGCAAGTTGAATTGAATCTAGTTTGTTTGCAGAGTGTGTTACAAAAGATAGTTTTTTTTAATGTTTGATTTAAAGTTGCAAAAAAAAAAAAACATTCGCTTTCAATAAGGAAAATTCAAAATAAAATTTCAAACTTGATTTGGCTGCCAGAAAAACCACCAAGAGCAACCAACAACTTACCAAAGCCAAGGTGAAGAGGCCCAATATTAGAGTCATAGAAACAGGCTTAACAACTACAACTTGTAGAGGTGAAGGTAACGTTGATGCCGTTGCGGCCATTACTGCAGCAGCCGCACCAGCTAATGACATGTTGTAAGTGCCTTGCGATGTGCGTTAACGAAAACGTGGCCAATGTCTTGATTGTTTTTTTTGTTGGCTTTAAAGTTACCACATCAATGAAAGCAAAAGTTGTTTTGTTAAAGTTGTTTTATAAAAAAAATTATTTATAAAAAAATTACTTAATTTTTATATTTCTTGATAAACTAAAAAGTTAAACTAAAGCTTAAACTCGGTTTAAGAAAATTTATTAAATTAGATTATTGTATCCTTTCTTTTTAATAAAACACTTTTTGTTAATTTCTTTTTTAATTAAATATTTATTTTATTTTTCAATTGCAAAGCACTTTTCTTTTATTAATCTTCTTCGGAGTATCTTTTATTTTAGTGTAAATCCTTTTTTTTAACGAAAACTTTTTTAATTTAAAATAATTTTTTTTTTGTATGAAATAATTTCAAATTTTTTTGTATGTATTTAATTTTAATGAATTGTTTGTTAAGTTAAGTATCTTAACTGTTGCGCGTTATTTAATCGACTGTTTGATGTTTAATGTTTTTACCTTAGTTTTGTTCAAATTTTCCGAACAAATTTTCACTTACAAACCAAAATCAACAATTTCTTGCAACAATAAAAACATTCAACACACAAACAACAACTTTATTAAAAAAAGATTGCTTTCGTTTTTTTTTTTTTTTTTTTTGGTTAAAATCTCAGCTGGTTTTTGCCATTTCTCTAAGAAAACTGTTGGCAAAAGTGAATAAAAACAAGCAAATTTTAAATTAGCACATATACACACACACACTCACACGTTTAATTTTAACAACAAATTGTTGTTCCAGTCAAATTAAAAAACCAACAAAAGATAAACAACTCCCTAAGAAAAGTGTTATACCTCGATTAACGGGAATACTTAAAAACTCCTTATAAACTAAATCCCAATTAAATAACATCATTAAAGATAATTAAGCCAGAAAAAAATCCATCAACCTAATTAACCACAAACTCTTTTTTTTAGCTATTTTAATTAAACATTTAGTTAACTTTAAGTTTTCCGGTAAATCGTTTTAAAGAAAATAATTGTGTTAACACAATAAATTTAATTTCTAGTTTTCTTTAAAGTATATTTTTTTTAAGTATTTTGTTTTAAATAAAAATCATGTAATAATATATTTAAACTTTTTTCTAATCCCAGTTTTCTTAAAAGGTGTTTAATTAATTGAAAATTTGTTTAATTAATTTCTATGTCGTTAAAATAAATAATGGCTTACTTATGTAAATTGTTGCTTTTTTAGGTTCATTTGAACTTGTGCAATGTGACGTTAAAGTATTTAATTTTTTTTTTTTGAGTTAATGAAGTATAATTATCCATATATTGCAGGTTAATTGGTATTAAAAAAACATTTAATTGTAATTCAAAGGATTTTAAAATCGATTTGTAATTAAAAAAATTTTTTATTTCTACATGTTTACAAAAATCATGAACCTGCGGCCGAAATATAGAAAATATAATTATAAATGATAAGAACGATGCGTTTATAAGATAATTAAGGAGGAGATTAAGATGCATATGGACATTTGCATCATGTCGAACGTGACCGTCGTACACATTTAAAGTGAAAAAAAAAATAGAATAAAACGGATATTTATTTTGACACTAGGTGTAACTGATAGCTCTTAATTAGCCCTATAATTATTGTTCATTTTGATATTTTTTTTTTTTTTTTTTTGTTTTCAAGACAATTGCAAAAAATCGAGGCACTCGCTCGTGAAAAAACAGAGGTGGTTTTCGCGGCCACCAATTCAAACGTTGATTTTAGCGAAACCTGAGGCAATATTTTAATGCGACAAACTTTTGAATGTTATGCACTAATGTCTTTTAAAAATGGTTTTAATTTTACCCATAAATGATTTAAACTTTGTTTAAAGTAAGTTTTAATCATGGTCGTATGTGACATGTCGCACGTGACATATTTTGCCATCATTATATATATGTTGTTTCTGTTCCTATTTTTACGAAATTATATATAAACGAGCTTAGTTTAATTGTTTTTTAATGAAGAGAAGTACTTAATGTACTATGTTCGCCCGGTAGCCGAATTTTGACTACTTGACAGTTACTGCAAAAACAAATCTGTATACCTACATACTATATACGTACACACATATATATGTTTATATGTTAATGTGATTCTTTCTTTAAATTAGGGCTACTAAAACTTATAAAAAAAAATAACAAATGGCTTTTCAAATACACATTTCATTTTATTCGTTACCTTAATTTCGCTATAAAATCATAAACAATTGTAATTCTTCAAAAATTATCAAAAATTTTATATTTTTAATTTTCCCTAGAGAAGACACACAAAGGCGTGACGAAATATCGGATATAATAAAAGAAATAATTTTATAAAAAAAAAAAACAGAGCTCAAGCTTAATAAATTAGTTTTAATTTAAAAATAAAATAAATTACTTCAACAAAGGACGACATTGCAGCAAAACAATGTCAAATTTCTAGAGAACCAGTGGGCTTATACAGGTGTGTTTGCAAGTAAATGTAGTTAAATACATAAATAAATTATTTATATAAAAAATAATTTAAACATTTTTAATTTTTACACTTAGGATATCGCACGTGACCAACTTTATATAAGTACCAAGGTCTTCTTTTTTTTCAGTAAGGTTTTTCGTTTTTTAATTTTATAAAAAACCTCTGTTCTTGATATGTGACGAACTTTCTGCTTTTACTTTCAACGCTCTAATAGCAAATGGTGTTTATTAATGTCGCACGTGACATTAAAATATGAGATAGTACAAAGAAAAACATTACAGTTATATTGAATCGCATAGCTTCTTATGCATTCTTTTTAGACTCTTGGTATTCTCCAAAAGATTTTGAATAGAAAAAGTCTCAAGAGCTTTTATTAAACCGAAACGTGTAATTGAAGTATCCAAATGAAAAAAGTTGCACTTTTTCGATTTGCATCCGTTAAACTCGAAATAGGTTATAAATAAATATATAGGGGTGTTCTCGAAATCGAAAACGCAGGAATTTAAAAGTTGTTTTTAATACACTTTTAATGTAAAATTTAAAATTTTTGTTATAAAATTCTGTTTAAAAGAGAAATATTTGTATAATATTTGTCATAAGATTCTTTTATTAAAGAAATCTTTTAAAAAAACAACATTTAAAATTCTTGCGTTTCGGGTTTTCGATTTCCACCCCTGATAACATTTTTTTTTACTATTAAAAAATGCTATAACAAAGTCTTTTCAAAAACTTGTTACTTTTTTTTTTGTTTCGGTGAACCTATCTGTGGAAATGCCCATATGCATTCGAATCTTACGTTTTGCTGACAAATTCAATTGATTTGTTTTATTTTAAGTATTTTATTAGTGATGTAACGATTCGCCTTTTTACCGAAACGATACCAATACTCAAAAAGAATTATAAATAGAATTTGTTCAATTTGAAAATATTTTTTTGGTCTAGTTACTCTAACGCATACGTATAAGTTGCGGGTTAGTTGTTCCGTTTTCCTTCCCAAGCTTATGCAATAGGTACTATTACGTAAACGTGATGTTTCGTTGTGGATAAACTTGATAATATAAAAATTTTATTTCATTTTTACGTTTTAGCTGTGGAAAAAATTTATGTTTGATTATGTTTATTGATAAAGCGAACATTCCTTCAACGCACATGACGTTTTTTCTATATTTTTATACAAAACGCACAAATAACAAAAGTTAACATTTTTGAACTACATAAATAAATTTTGACAAATTTTCTGTATTCCTTTTAACGTTTGCGTATTTTTAGTAACTACCAACCAATCAAGTTGACCTCAACTTGTGTAAAAAATAAATCCGTCGTGGAGTGCTTGTGTCTGCTAAATGCGGCCTTCTATAAGGCTTCTTTAGCCTATAGTTCGCTCTATAGTACAAAAAGTAACTTTTAGAAAAGAAAATACGGTTTATTTCGTTAGTTTTTTACGAAACTTTAAAATCTTTGCTCTGCATTCACATTTGTATCACAATACATGACTTCCTTGATGTTTGTTTTGCTATCATAAAATTTTTCATGACAAAATCTTAGGTAGAAGAGAGTCTCGAACAGTGTTCGAAAATAAACACTAAATATCGCTCCTTAGTGTTCGGTTCGGTAGATTTGTGGAAAACACAAACGCTAATAGTGTTTGTGTAGAAAATCATAAGCAAAAATAACGTTTCTCTCTTATTCATCTTTCGAACACAAAAATAATACTGTTCTTATCAAACTCAACAAAAGATTAGAACATTTAATTCCGTTCGGTTTTTTTAAATTCACAAACTTCATTGTGTTCAGTTCGGCTCATTAATGATCGTCGCTTTTGGCTGGTAAAAAACACCAAAAATTTTTTAAAAAAACAAAATACACATACGAAAACAAAACATGTACCCAATACACACACAAGCCGTTCGTGCTGCGGTCGTTGCTAAAATATTTTGTTTGTTCATTTCTTTTTCAATGTAAAAAAAAACATTATAGAACATTAAAATATAATGAATGTTTGTCTACAGTACCACTAAAATTGTTCTGAAGAACAGAACATTACATAATGTTCGGCTCTGTCTTGAAAATAGTTACGAACGATATTTAAGGTTCGTCTACACAGTCCCTGAAAAAATTGATATCTTTCTTGGGTGTGTGAGCCGAACGCTAAATAATGTACTGTTTATTTTCGAACACTGGGTCTTTATAATTCCATGGTAATTCCATAATTCCATGGTATAATTCCATGATAATCTTTTTAATATTTTTTGTTAAATATGTACATAAGTGATTGTGCAATATATCAGGATGTCTAATTTCTCATTAAAACTCTGTTTAGAAAGTACCAAAATGTCTTAATAACTTACTAAATGTGCTATGAAAATCCTTCAATTAAAACCCTTTAAAATTGCGACAAAAATGTTGTTATTGATTCCCCTAAGAAGTCTTAAATAAGCCATAATAATATTAAAAGGAAATTTGTCTTTGCAATTGTTTAATAAAATTGATTTATGATCGTTTAAATTGTCAAAAAAAACGTGATCAATCTTGCATAGATTTTCCTTTGTTTTTCGAATACATTTTTTCCAGGAACTCTTTGCTATAATTAGCTTAATTCTGAATTTAACTAAATTCTCGGCATACACATACAAACTGTCAGGCATATGTCACAAATAAAAGCTTTTTAGCATAAACGTGTCACTGCAATAAATAAATTATTTAATAAAAAAATGCATGGAACATAAATTTTCAACGAAAACAGAAATATGCAAAATTGTTTTATAGCTAAACAAAGAGACACGATAATGCGGTTTAATGCAAGCGTGAAAGTTCATAACACTGCAAAATGCCACAATCAAACAGTTGCGATCAAACGGCAAACGGTTGCAAAGGCTGGTTGGTTGAGTAGATGGCTTGCTTGCGGCCTGTATGTATGTCTGTCGGCATGAGTGCTGGTGTCATGACTTCTTAACACTCAGCTCTCTCATCTTTCATAATTAACAAGATTATTTATTTTTCTGCAATACAAAATAAATAAAAAAAAAAATCAATAAGAAATGTAAGAAAAAATGCAAAAGTTGCAATATTTAAATTCAATTCATAAATAAATCATGAAGATGGCGCTTAAATTTATTTCGAAAAAAAGAAGAAAAAAAAAATATTTTGCAAGTCTTGTGATCAAATTGAACAGTGTTGCCATTAATAAAACAACAACAACAGCTAAAGAAAATTTATGAAGTAATTTGAAAGTAGTAAATTGTTGTTGTAAATAAATTCGTAGAAGAAAATATCATACATGAATTAATTGCATTTGAAGATTTAAAGCTGTTTAATGCATTTTAATCATGAGGAAGATGTGCAACAAAAATATTTTGTAATATTTTAAATCAGTATAATAATGAGGTAAAATGATGATGATCATGATAAAGATGCACTACAATCAAAGTGTCTTAGGCAGCCGATAAAAATTAAGTTATAATAAGTTTCATACTTGCAACCTTGTGGGGCATAAGATAAGTGATAAGTGAATAAAGAGGAAATTAACTCTTATGGAAAATGCGGATATTTATCATAATTTTTTAGTTTTTTTTTTTGGTATTCCAGCGAAAAACTGGCTGCATAAGCGGAAGTTTTTGCTTCTTTTTCATTTGAAAATTTCTGCTTTTTTATCTAAAATTTTTTCTTTGTTATTTTAAATTTTACGGCTTTAAATCAGTTTTAAAAAAATGGGACATGGTTTTCTTTGTTTAGATGATTCAGGCTGCTCAATTATTTTTTAAAATTCATTTTAATTGCCGCACAAATATGTTGTTGAATGTTGAGACAAAAGAGACAAGTTGCCTCATGCTATCTATAACGTATGGATGCATAAAGATATATTGTACTATTTTTCTTTTAATTATTGGGTTTACATGTTTTTGGTTCAACACAATTTTTTTTTTTGTTTCTTTATTTTACGCATATTTTTATTTTATTGTTGAAAAGGGGGAAACAACTTTTTTTGTTTCTAAAACAATAAGTGGTTTATGGAAAAAATAGGAAAACTTTAAAAAAAATATGTCAATGATAAATATAATTGTAGAAAAATATGTTTCTATTTTTACTTAAGTGTTGTATTTTAGTAGGAACTTCTGGTATTTTGAATTTTATATAGTTTTAAAACGAAAAGTCTTAAGGCTAAATCAGTTAAATATTCACTGGCGTAGAAATCTAAAAAATTAGACGCAATCGTTGGATAAATGAAACCTGTTTTATTTAAATGTATTTAGTGAAACATTACATTAGATCTATGAATGTTATTTATTGGATCAATACTTTCAAAAAAGTAAAAAAAAAAATTTTTTCCGCAACCTCGGCGCTGATGGACTAGCTCACTACCAGCTAGCCTACCGAGGCAGTGTAGTTTTTGAAAAAAAAAACTATGTTTTTTGCCATTACTCAATTAAGAGCGTAAATATGAGATTATCTTGTCCATAACAACAATAACAACGTTGATTTTTTTTGCTAACGCTTAATAAAAAAGACCATATAAAGAGAGAATAAGCTTTTTCGTATGCATAATTTGGTTGACAACAGTTTAAAAAAAGGCTGTGTTTATTTTAAAGGAGAACATTTGTTTGTTCATTACTTATTACATGCTATATGTAGGTAGGTATGTACATATCAAAGAAAACTAAAAACATACATATTTATGGATTGAAAATTTTTGTTTCATTACTATAATGACATTTTTCATTGTCATAATGAAAATTTAAATTTATGAAGGCATGCTTTTTCAAATTATTTTTATACTTTTAATTATAGAGACTAAAGAGTTATTTGAATGTTAAAAAATATTATTATTTTTTTTAATTATTGAAACATGTTGCTTTTATAAAAAATTTTTGATTTCAAGGATAAATTTAATGGCATATTTCATTAGATGTATGAAATAATTAAATCTTACATTTTTTAATTAACAATTAAACATTTTTTTAAGGAAACTATAATTTTGCATTAACACTGCGGGAAATTTGTGTCAATTGGTCCAACGGACTGGTCCTGGGAGTTGTAAAAATAGAACAGGTACAAAAAGAAAGAACTCATGACCAGTGAAAGGAGAACCAATCATGTAACTGGTTTATGAAGAACAAAAAGGTAGAAAAAGAAATGACTTACAGTACAGTCTTCACCGGTGGTGTGACACATTTATTGGGACTTTCTAAAATTTGGTTCTTGAATTTAATTGAAGGACTTGTTTTATTGAAATAATACTACATTGTAGTAACTGTCACTAAACACGTTCATTGAGAATAGATGTGTGACTAGCCATATGGTGTCAATTAACCCCCTCCAATGACAACCCCATGTAAAAGTGATAGGTCTTATCCATAGAAAGTGTTAAAACTAGTACCGGTCTCTACCGCCAAAGACCTATCACGGGACTACTTTGGTGTCAGTTCGCTTCCCTCTAGGGAATTTATGAATATAATTATGTTTGTATATTTTTTTTTATGTTCCCAATTAAAATTTTTTGTTCAACATAGACAAACTTAAGTTTTCATATATCCAATGAAAATTTTTAACGTAATTACGAAATCCAATGAAGCGATTTTAACGAAAATACTTCGTTATAACTATGAAATTACATTTAGATAATGGAAATTTTCATTTAACCAATAAAAAATTTTTTTATGAAAACGATTCATTAAATATATGAAGAATTTTTCTTTCAGTGTAGAGAAGCCGTCGTACTTTCATGAAGCTCTTTAAGAACAAATAATTGGTAGCGGGCTAAAGGTGCATTTCTGTTCTGCTGATATTCTCTCCAAATAACAGAGCTTATTGGGGACCAAAGGACCTCAAGGGGATTCGAAGTTGTACCTTAGTACTTAAATGATTATGCCACAGGAGTCAGTAGCCTCCGGTGGGTGAAAGCAGCAGTCTGACTATTGTTGAGGTCTCCGTTATTATGCTTCTTGCGAGAAACTCTTCCTGTTTTTCATGATGATTGTCTTTGCGGCAGCCTTGTTTTTCTGATAGAAAAATGTTCTTTAGTAAGTTGTTCACCGTCAAATGAAGGAGTGCCTTTTTCCAGGCACTCTCCCACGTGGTGCACGTATTGGCTGTGTTTTAAACCCAAAGTCCCGGGTAGGGTAACATTCTCATGAAATACGGATTTTTCATCCTTGTGGGAAAGTTTCGCCTGCGAATGGCTGTTGCTATTCCTCAGAAGCTGCTGGGATTGATGAAAAGCAGTAGAGGCTAGATGGCTTTGGTGAATTAAACTTTATTATTGCTACCTGTGTGTAAAAATTATCCTGCACTTACATTCGGCATTAAATAAGTGCTTAATATTGACACAACCAGTGGTTGAGATCTACCGTGAAGTTAAGTAACATAGCAATTCCCCTCGGGTGTGTAGGGCTTATCTCAAGGATATTTCACTTTTAGGTGTTACATCCTCCAGGGAAAATCAGGTGCAGTCAGACTAGAATCTGGAAAATATTCAAAATAAAAGGCCTTCTGAAGTCTTAGTGATTTCTTGATACAAAATATGGTACCACAAGAGTAAAAAGCCCCGATTAGCAGGCCCGTGACTGACTATTGGTTAAGAATGCTTCATGAGAAAACTGCTTCCCGTCTTTCAGGATGATTGTTTTTGCGGAAGCTTAAATTTTCTGATATAGAGGTTTTGTTTTTCAAGTTGTTCCCTGGGCGATGGAGGAATGCCTTTTTCAAGGCATGAACTCGATGACGGGTTCTACAAAAGTCAGCTTTTTGGAAGAAGGGATACTTTTAGTAATAACGTGGTGGTTGTAGTTAAAATCCAAAGTCCCGGGAAGGCATAGTTCTTCAAAGACCAGTAAAGAGCTGATTTTTCATCCCTTGTGGGAAAGTTAGGCTTAAGGAGGGACTATCCCTAGGTGCTGTTGATAACAAATATATACTGTTGGTTATTCCTAAAGTAGCGGAGGTTTTATAGCTCCATCTCCTTAAAGACTGGCGAATGTATAATTTATGCCGGATTATACACTCAAAATTACTACGGGTGTATGTTGGTTGCGTCCACACACACAGGAGCGGATGGTTAACACCCCTGACAGACATATAGTTTCAATACCATGGTATGCATACTACAGTAGTATATAAACCATCAATATACCACTTTGTTTTATGATTTAATTGTAGTTTAGGTTGACACACATGCAGTATACCATGATAGTATAGTATACAAATCCTATGTCTGTCAGGGATATAACACATCGATTGTCACCCAAGGGCTAAGATCCACTACGAGATAAGGCGTTATTGCAGGTGTTCTTGTAAACCATTTCCTTATTTGCAACATAAACATTTGAATGTTGAAAGCAAGTTTTTTTTTTTTTCTTAAACAAAAAACTCTAACATATACAATTTTGAATATTAACCCTCGATATCTTTCACGTTATACATATTATCTCCCTAAAAATTTGTCAACAAATTGTTAATTGGTTTTAATTTTTCGTGGATTCTGCTAGCAACTATGTTACATAAAATATTCAACCCTACTGAGTATTTGGTATTGTTTCCCGGGTTTTTTTTTAACACTTATTAAAATTATTGTCACTTGTCAGTTAAAACGAAATGTGGTCAAAACCCTTGTCAGCCGCCAACATGTGTAGCAAAAAAATAGTAACAGAACAAAAATCTAATTATGTTTGTTAACATGTTACCCCACACGCATATACACTCAAACACAGATACTCTTTCTCTACTTCATATGCTTTTAATACATTACAAGGACGTAATACAACGAATATGAATACAACAAAATGCCATATTGTTTAACCACAAACACATTCGGCTACAAGTCAGTTGATTTTGTAAAGTGGCATATTTATCTTTGTTTTTATACTAATAAATGTGTGTGTGTGTGTACGTATATGTCTGGCTTTATGAAGCTGGCTTGACACATACATCTCTATTAGTTTTCTACCTTTCACCTTTTATTGACATGTCTATTTAGCATCCTTAATGCACTTATGGATGATTACACATACACAAGCTCAAAGCTTATTAATAGACTTGCATATACAAACACTTAGCAATTTTGATTGTTTTGGGGGCGTTGTAAATTTCCTAGAGCTATTGGATGTTGTAGAAAGTAGAGGAACATTTTCAAACTGAATTTTGTTTCGATTAGTTTTGTCTTGAGATTTAGTGATAAATAAAAGAGTTGTTAAATGTTTCTAGTAAAAGTCGTAAGACTGTTTTCCATTAGACGATTATCTTTTTTCCAAAAAAAAAAAAATGCAAGCTTAAGAAATTTGGTTTTCTCAAAGTCTGATTTGCTTCTATTTTGTCACAAAGCTAAGCCGCTTTTATCTGCCAGTTTTTTATTCTCCGTACAGATGAATTCAATCAGCTGGCTCGCAACTTTCACATCTATTTTGAGAGGAATGGCCAACTGAAAATAATGTTTTTATCGGTATATTGTGAAGACCAAAATCGTCAACGGAGAGTTTGTCTGTCTAATAACTGCCTGCTCAACAATTTTGAACGTTTGCATAGAAAATTTATATAAAGAAGAAGCAGTTTTAAAAATATTTTCCATATAAAATTCAATGCGAAAGTTTATTTATGGTCAAAATTATTGAACTGGCAGTAAATTTATGTCGAGATTTAGTGACAGCCAGTTTGTCAATTGATTGAGTAAAGGGCCATTAATATTTTACAAGATATGTTTAATTTAAAGGGTTTCCGACCTTTCTTGTTAAACGAAATAAATGGATCGATCGCCTTTTCGTACAAAGTTTCACTCTGAAACTGACTGAAACATCGTTAACCATTTTCGACTCTTTCAGTAAAATTTTGGGAATTTGAAATAAATTAACAGAAACATGTTCAGGGTTTTGACTTGCAAAATATAATTTTGCATATTTTAGAGGAATTTTGTAAAAAACCACTTTTTGGCATATTTATTGCAATTTTGTGATATAACTGCCAAAATGTTGGAAATTCAGTTAAAAGTTATCTTGTGAAAAACATTTCTTATACTATAGTTCATAATTCTTTAAAACATTACATTACTGAAAAATGCCTTTTCACAAACAAATTAATTCAAAATTCAATAAATATCTTTATTAAGAATTCCGGAGAATGAAAAAAAGTGTTAATAAATGTAAAAAGTGCGAAAAATTAGGAACACCGGCTTGAACGCATTATTTCACCGAAAAACTATCCAATTTTACCATGAAGATCTTAGGCCTGGAATAGAATACAGTAGTTGTAGTCAGTGTTCGAAAATAAACAGTACATTATTTAGCGTTCGGCTCGCACACCCAAGAACGATATCTATTTTTTAGTGATTGTGTAGACGAACGCAACTCTTAATACCGTTCGTTACTATTTTCAAGAAAGAGCTGAACATTATATAGTGTTCTGTTATTCGTTAAAAAACAGAACAATTGTAGTGGTACTGTGGACAAACATTCATTATATTTTAATGTTCTATAATGTTTCTTTTTTACATTAAAAAGAAATGAACAAACAAAAAATTTTAGCAACGACCGCAGCACGAACAACTTGTGTGTGTATTGTGTATGTGTTTGTGTAAAATTATTTTTCTGGCATTTTGTTTTTTAATTTTCGTATGTGTATGTTGGTTTTGTTAAAAATGTTTGGATTTTTTTAACAGCCAAATTAATGAACCGAACCGAACACAATGAATTTTGTGGCTTAAGAAAAAACCGAACGGAATTAAATGTTCTTATCTTGTTGTTGATTTGGATAAGAACAGTATTATTTTTGTGTTCGAAACACGACAAACAGGGAAACGTTATTTTTTTAATGATTTTCTAAACAAACACTATTAGCGTTTGTGTTTTCCACAAATCTACCGAACCGAACACTAAGGAGCGATATTTGGTGATTATTTTCGAACACTACCTGTGGTAGTAGCTGAAGCTGACGAATACTCTGTAGCGCAATAAAGTTCAAAATTTCGAATTTTACCCTTCAACTTTAACTGCAACTGCAACTTTAAAACGGCTGTTTTTAACTTTTGTCACCTTGCAGCGCTATTCTGTTCCTCACTTTACGCTTATGCGTATGCTACATTATTTTGCGCGTAAGTGAACTCTGATGGAAAAAAGCAAAATTATGTTATATATCTAAGATTCGATGACAATGATAAGGTAGATACAGAAAATACC
This sequence comes from Pollenia griseotomentosa, assembly GCA_963931875.1. Classification (NCBI taxonomy): domain Eukaryota; kingdom Metazoa; phylum Arthropoda; class Insecta; order Diptera; family Polleniidae; genus Pollenia; species Pollenia griseotomentosa. Next base: position 120,688,322 of record OZ007564.1, on the reverse strand, counting down.
ATTCTTAAATAAAATTGTGTTTTCGCTAACTTTTAAAATATAAATAAATACACCTCTTATGTTGCGAATCCCACATTTTTTTTAAGTTATGCCAATATTTGATGCATATTCTTTCTCTGGTTTGAAGCTAAAATTCCATTTTTCATGACTTTTATACTTTCATGTTCTTTACTTAAAATATTAATTATGTAATAAACTACCAATAACAAAAATCAACTCTTATTCTAAATAATATTTTTACTAATTTGCAAAATCCTTGCAAATTTATTATATGAACACAAAAAAATATTTTCAAATCTTTTAAAGGGTGGCTTTTATAAGCCCGACAAAACTAGCTGTCAAATGAACTGACATATTGCGCTCATTCTAAGACATTTGTGTTCAGTACACATTTTTCACCAATTAAAGCATTAATCAAAAATAAAATTAGCTTTAATTAAAAATTTACTTAAGTGAATTAAACGCTTAATCAAGTAAATTAAACGTTTATTCGAGTGTTTTAAACGTTTAATTGATACTATTAATTTTTTACTGGGGCAAATTTAATTAATATTTTAATGAATATCACAAATTTTTTAATTGAAATCAATTTTAATTTTTTTTCTGCGTTACTCTGGCTTATCATCATGAATAGATTAACGCTTAAACAGCGCTACCAAATTTTCCGAATTTACTTGCAAAATAAGTTATCGATTTGCGCAACTTAAAGACGACAAAAATGTATACAGCAATAAGGCTTATTTTTATGTAAACAGAATTGCTTATCAACAAAACTGTCGCATATGAAGTTAGAGCAATCCACAACAGACCTCTAATACTTCTATTTTATCTCGCATTCATCGTTTGGTGCGGGTTTACACGCTACTGGCATTGTCGATACTTGTTTCTAAAAAAAAAGTAAAGCCGGCGTTCGCGCTGCAGACAATGGTGGAGATTGTTACCGCTTTAAGATAAATAATTTGTTGTTTGAAAATATGGAAGAATTTGTTCTATACGCAGAGAAGAAACATTTTTCAATATGCTCACTAGGAGCAACACTATTTTTTTTTAACGGACATTTTTTAAAACATATTATGCTAATTTAACCATATTATTGTTGTGGCTTCTAAATGGAGCACTAATTTACCCATAATATGGTTGCCGGTGACAATAATATGGTTGAATTAATTATAATATGTTTTAAAATTTTCGTTGAAAATAGTTTTGTTGATGGGGACCATTTTTTAAAATATTTTCTCTGGGTGTAGGCGACAAGTGGTTTCAACAGGATGGCGCTATGTATCATACTACGACCGCTACCATCGACTTATTGAAATCAAAACTTGGCGATAAGTTGATTTAGAGAAATTAACCTGTCAATCGGCCTCTTAGGTCATGTGAGTGATTAAATACACTTCTTTTATTTCCTCTGGGGCTAAGACCCTTTTCACATTCGGCAAGTTACTTGGGCAAGTCTCTTTTGCAACTCTTGGTTTGTAGACGTCAGCGGTAAGGTCGGGGTAAGAAAAAAAAATTTAGTACAGACTTTGTTGTACTCGGCAAGTAACTTGCGCAACTAACTTGCCGAGTCCGAAAGGGGTCTAAGTGAGGTCACTGGTATATGCCATTTAAAGCCATTTATTGATCTCTCGAATAAAATAATTTTTTTTATTTAAATTTAAATTTTTGTGTTATTAAAAAAAAACACCCTTTACAACTCTTTGGGTAATTTTAGCATACAAAAATGTTTAAGTATTTCTTATTTTTTTGTTTGATAATTTAATTAAAAAACTAAAAGATTTTGTTAAAATACGGATTTTAACACAAATATTATGGTACAGTAATCCGCCGCCATTTATGAACATGAAGTAAAACCTTTTAAGTTTTTTTTTTAGTATTTCTTTTTGTAAAGATCCAATTAATTATGTTGCTCAATATATTCGTTATGGTCTTCTTTTGGTGTTAGTAAATGTACAAGTGTGTACGTGTGTGTATGAGTGTGCATACATATATGAGTATAAATTATGGTTGCAACCCTCAGTGGTAATAGAAGATTTTGGTTGAACAAAATATTCTAACTTAATATACAGCACACAACATTTTTAAGCTTTCATACACATCTACACAAACAAGAACTTTTTACTGTTACAGTTAGAAGGATTATTTGCAAATGATAGAGTTTGTGTGTGGCTGTGTGTCTGTTTGTGGGAGTGTGTGCAGAGAAACTTTAGCTATTACCAACGTCATTGCCAATGATTTCATTTAATTTACTTTAATAGAAAATCCATGTTTATATGTCCTTTTCAAGTTGAAAAAAGATTGGAGAAGAAATCTTTTAATTCCTTTGGAAATTTAAAATCCGCAAGCTCAACATAGACACACACACACACACACATGTATTTACAAGAACTCATACAAAGACACAAACTAAAATATCCCAATTACTTTTAACTCTCATTTCTTAGAGCTCTTCAACAGTGCTCCAGAAAAGAAGAGAACAGTGACGATTTTTTCGTATTAAAGCAGGTATTGTTTTTTTTTCGCTTTTTCGCGAGAAAGCTGCTGATTAATGTTTTTGGCTTTCAAAAAGTGTCCAAATTGTGTATTTCAATATCTATTTAGGGATGGTTTCTCACTGGGACGGGGGTCTTGGGGATTTTAAAAAATATGGAAATATAACATTTACATGAACTATAGGGTGGTGCATAAGAACCTTTATGATCGTCGAAAAAACAGTCATAGTTGGACGAGCTGTGTAAGCTGTATTATCATTTTGCTGGAACCACAATTCTGAATTTTTCCCTACCTCGGGCCTTAACAAATTTCAATCATTGCCCGCTATTGAATACCATTCACATTAACCGCAACTTGTTCGCAATTTTCGAAAAAATATAGTCCAATTATGTTTTCTTATTAGGCGCAATTGATATTTAACAATTATTCTTGGATTTTTTACTGAGGTGACCATTGGATTAAATTGGGCCTCATCGCTCATTATTCGATATGATCTTAGTGTCTAAGTGATCGAATGCTGACTTTCAAAATAAAATTGAACAACTTTGGTTCCTTGTTCAGGGCTGAGTTTTTTTTAAGTTAATTCTGAAAGAAAAACAAAAATATTTATTCACTTATCAATTCAGAACGTTCATTATGCGCCACCTTTTATTATTTCTATGACCGTTTTAGGCGAAGAATTTAAAATTTCGTTTTAAAGTGGTTTCTTGTTTTTAAAATGTTAAAAAAAAAACGCTTTTGTTCTAGAATATCTCGGCAGGCTATTTCTGTCTGTTAGTTAGTGCGAGGGTCGCAGCTTCGATTCTCGCCATAGACTCTGGTCTGTTTTTTATTAAAGATTTTATTGCATAAAAAAATTTATATAATTGACAAGAACTCAAAAACACATTTTTGCACTTTTTTCAAAATTTCTTCAGCGAATTTAACAATTATTAAAAATTATTTTAGATGTTGAAATCTAGACTCGATTCCATATACTTTAATGCATAATATTTTTTTTAATTCGGGCTAAAATTAAGAATTCTGGATCGTTTTTAATTATTGTAATAACCGGAGGTGCCCTACTTTGGGAACCTATGGCGACTCTCCTAATAAGTCTATAGGCTCCAAATTCAAAGCTTGAACTCGACTGCAAGTCAATAATTGCCAACTCATATTTTATTACAATCGGACGGACTAGCCTTTTTTAAATTCTCCCACTGTGCTACGTACAACACAATTATTTAAAAAAATAAATAAAAATGGCAGATTCAAATATTTCTAGGGACTTGAAACCTAAAATTAAGACTATAAGCCAAATAATTTTCTGGCAACACTGGCTATAAATGCCTGTTTATCGAGATTTTTGTCCTTCACATGCAAACTGCCATCGTGAGCTTAGTTATACGAAAAAAGACGAATGTTTGAAAATAATTATATAGAAATGTCAGTGGAGTTATAACTTGTAGTTGTGAGGGTGTTCTATGAAGTGTTGCCAGAAGAAGGAAAATCGGACAAAATTTTATGAAATAAATGCTGAAAAAAAGTTTTTTTTAATGATATGTTATTGTCCAAAAGGTTAAAAAAAATGTTTCAACTAAAATAGCTTCAAAATAGATATCCAGAGTTGTTTGTGGATTGAAACGTGGGCGACACTAATATGTATGTACAGTAGAATCTCACAAATTAGAACCACTTTGTGAACCGCGCAGTTCGAATTTCTGAAAAGTTCGAATTTCTGGAAATTTTTTTTGCAGAAAATAATAAAATTATAATGAAATAGTGATGGACAATGAATAGTTGTGTAAGCTTTATTTTAACTCAAAACAGTTTTGATTTAATACCATTTAATTAATTGAACATATTATATATTTGTTTTAATCTTTCACACGTATGAACGCTTCACTTTGACCTTCAGTTATCAACTGACCCAAATTTGTACAAGCATATCAAATTTCATACGCATGTGACCGAAGTATACACACCACCAATAACGCGGTGATTCCCCGTTTTATTTTTGCTCTAATGAGCGAACAAAATAATTTGTAGTAAAAATAAAAAAATAAAAAAACAGAAATTAGAACCCCCTGTTCTAATTTTCGAGCGTTTAATTTGGTTTTTCGCCTATTAAGTTCAAAATCATATAAAAAAAAATTTCCTAGTATGTAGAAATAAAAACAAAAAAAAACATTTCCAGAAATTAGAACCACAGGTTCTAATTTCAGAGCGTCCAATACATTGAAATGGCCGGTTCTAATTTCTGGACTGTTCGAATTTGTGACGGTTCGAATTTGTGAGATTCTACTGTATATGTTTTTCCTAAGTTATCATTCAATAGGTGTGATCCCGTACTTTTTGGGTAAAGTTCGGTAAAATGAGAGTAAACAAAAATTTCTCTAACTAATAGACAAAAATTTTTACTGATAGCCAAGCGGCCATTAAGGTACTCTCTTCCTGGAAAATGTCCTCAAAGTTGGTGGCGGAGTGCCGGGGCATACTACAGGAGCTGGGGTCAAGAAACAGTCCCGGGTAACAGTGTGGCTGATGAGCTTGCCAGGGCTGGCTCTAATGCTTGGATGATAGGTCCCGAACCCTTCTGTGGGTTGCCAGGATCCAGTCCCTCATGGGAGACTGGGCTCTGGCGGAACATAGGAGATACTGGGTATCGCTTCCGGGAATGCGTCAGGCAAGGGAATTCATCTCTCCCGGAAATGTAATGATGACGAATGGACTCAACAGACGGGATCTGCGACTGTTGGCGGCTTACCTGACTGGTCACCACACAATCAAGTACCACCTGTATCGGATGGGCCTGGCAGAGGACCAGGAATGCAGACTGTGTCTGGACGAAGACGAATCGACGAAGCACATACTGTGTGACTGCCCGACGCTGGCATGGGCCAGAAGGAGGCATTTGCGGCATGGCACAGTGGGTGCATCCAAAATTGGTGCAATAACGGCAAAAAATCTGGTTGGGTTCCTTTGGGAGGCAGAGGGTCTTTTGGCCAACTAAAGGGGAGTGGGTACAATAGACCTAAACTGGTCGCGGTACCTGTCGCTAATGGGGGAAACCTCCTCGCTTTATCGGGGGGGAAAAAATAGACAAAAATGTAAAAAAGTACGGGAACAATAAAAACCCAATCCAACATTTTCTGTTCTTTATTTTATAAATATTCTTTATATTAATTATAACTTGCTTACAGTTTTTGATTGTTTATTATTGAAACAGCTGATTGTTAAACAATTTTATCCATTTACTTAAGGAAAAAGTACGGACTACTTCGTGCAATAAGAAGAATATTTTTGTCTTAAAAGCTCTCCTACTTTACCAAACTTTAAGTACGGGAACAGTTTTCGGTAAGATTGGGATCCCGGTGGGGATTTCATGTCAAGTGACCCAATTTTTTAATCGATGTCTTCCGATTGTATGAAATTTGCACAAAGGTTAGTCCTACACTGAAAGTATTTTCGTCGCAATTCCAATGAATTTTGACATTAATCAAATGAAAAATTGCATTAAAAACGAACCTATGCAGCGCTTCGTTGGATCAATGAAACCTGTTTCATTAAAATGTATTTAATGAAACATTACATTAGATCTATGAATATTATTCATTGGATGAATACTTTCAATAAAGAAAAAAAAAATTTTTCTTATTTTATGTTTTTTATTTATTTTTGTTTTTTTATTTTATTTTATTTTATTTTATTTTTTTTCTGTCTCTGGCGGGAATCGATCGCGCAACCTTGGTGCTGATAGACTAGCTCACTACCAGCTAGTGTAGTTTTTGGATAAAAAAACTACGTTTTTTACTCAATTAAGAGCGTAAATATGGGATTAAATTGTCCATAACAACAATAACAAAGTTGATTGAAAGTTTTTGTTTCATAACTATAACAGTGTTGCCAGTGAAATTCCGATAAAGATACATTTTGGTTTCCAAAAAGATACACTTTTTTCCAAAAAGATACGTTTTAAAAAAATTTGAAAATCCATTTTCAACGTTTAACATTGATTAATATAACATTTTTATTTCATATTTAAATGAATATTGTAAAGAAAATGATTTCGTATAAATTAATTTTTATATTTATTTAAGTCATAAATATTAGCTACAGATGTAATTTTTTAAAAATACATTAAGCAAACTTTAAAATTAATTATATGTAATTATCTTTGGATGTTATCAAAACAAATTCATTTTTGTAAAAATTAATATACAAGTTAAGGCGTTTATACTAAGGCAATTATATTAAAAAGTTCATATAAATTTCCTGAAAATAAAAAACATGTTCATATATCCTCAGAAGAACTTCGCACCACTAGTAATCATCGATTTAGGTGGATCGTATGTTGTAACCCCTTAATGTTTTCTTTCACCATTATTTAAGCTGCTATCAAGGAGAATTCACTAGAAGGTGGGGTCAAGTCTACATATAGTGTTTTTTTCGGAGGTCGACTTGTCAAAGTGTGTATGCAAACAAATTTTTTATGTAAACTAACCTCTTTTACTAGCAATATTTTTGACAATCCGACCACAGAAGCAGTGTTGTTGTAGAGTAGACCTCACGTTCTAGTCAATGCGCCTTGGCTGCTATTGTATTAGTATTGAGACGATTACTATGATCAGTCTTAATAAGTTTTAGTTAGGCTAAAAATTCTCGAATGTTTTGTTTCTGTACATTTTGCGTACAGATTCAAAAGATACGAAAAATGTCAGGATTATACATGATACCTGAAGTAGTCAAAAGATACGAAAAATGTATCTTTCGTATCCTAACGGCAACACTGAACTATAATGACATTTTTATTGTCATAATGAAAATATAAATTTATGAAGACAATTATTGAAATATGTTGCTTTTATAAAAAAAATTTTTGATTTCATAAATTTAATGGCATATAACATTAGATGTATGAAATAATTAAATCTTACATTTTTTAATTAACAATTAAACATTTTTTTAAGGAAACTATAATTTTGTATTAATTTGTGAATATAAAATATGTTTGTATATTGTTTTTTTATGTTCCCAATTAAAATTTTTTGTTTAACTTGGACAAACTTAAGTTTTCATATATCCAATGAAAATTGTTAACGTAATTACGAAATCCAATGAAGCGATTTTAACGAAAAGCCTTCATTATAACTATGAAATTCCATTTAGACAATGATAATTTTCATTTTACCAATGAAAATTTTTTTATGAAAATGATTCATTAAATATATGAAGCATTTTTCTTTCAGTGTATTGGATAGTAGTTTAGACACAAATTTTCAACAAGATCGGTCAAAAAGTTTCTGAGTTAGAGGGGGTCAAAATTTGACATTTGACATTTGACATTATCTATTGGTGTTAGCCAAGTTTGTCCCAAGTAGCTTCGATAGCTATTTGATCAATCTTTAAAAAAAACTTTTTGATTTTTTTTTTAGCGGGAATGTTTTTTTGTCAAAGCTTTAATATACATATTCGAATAAAATTTATTTTTTATAACAAAACTTTTTCTTCTATTTTAATGACAATAATGCGTAGGGATTTTTGTAGGGGAAATTTTTTCAACGTGAGGGAGCAGTCGAATTTTTTTTTTAGCATGTGTAGGTATTTTTTTTGAAAAATCCACTGGCAACACTGGTTGTATGTCTCTGAGTATTTGCCAGTGCGTCGTTTCACAAACAGTTTCTTTTGGATTCTTGCTTCGTTTTATTTTTATTACAATGGCTTTGAATTGTATATTCAAATGTATTTGTTTTATATGTTTAGCTTGTATGTATATTTAACGTAAAAGATTTATAAAATGAACTAGAATATACATACCTAATGACATATCGATGGTCTCAAGTAGAAAGGCCTTAACTTGTATTATTTACGAATTTGAGTTTTTCAGTAATTCCAATACATCCCACACAAATACATCTCGTTACAAAAATTTATTGCAATAGTATAAAAAATAACGGTTTCTATTATGTTTTACCTTCTGTTGTAAAGTTACAATTATTTGAGTTAGGACCTTTTTACTTGAGACTAACGATATGTACATTTGTCTGTTATAAAAAATATTCTTCATTTTCTTTGAATATTTTCCTTTTTCACTTCTAGTTATTGTCATTGTCAAAGCCGTTGTTGTAGTTGTTCATATAGTTTTTGCCCTATTGTTGTTGTTGCCTTTCGTACTGACAGTTTCTAATCTTAATCTGCATGTCATCTAGAATACCGCATAAATCACAAAATAATCCCAAAATAAAATAAAACGCAAGTGATGGTGATGATGATGATAATGACGACGTAGATGTTACAAGACAATATATTGAAAAAAAAAAAAAAATTATAGAGAGAGAGAAAAAAGCAATTCTTACATGAAATTGTACCACATACAAATAAGTTTCGAAAATGCTTATTAAAAATCAATATTAAGAATTTTAATACCCTTTTTAGGAATTTTTAGATCCTTATAGAACAATCTAAAAAACTCTTTAAATTTCGTATACTTATAAGAAATAAATGCAAAATTTCATTACAAAATATTTATGAGGAGAAAATTAAAGTTTACTTTTGATACCCTCCACCACTAGTGGTGAATGATGGTATAAAAAATTTTGTCATTTTGTGTAAAACCTTTTTTAATATTCATCTAAGACTCCATAAAGTACAAGAGTTATGGCTCCTTGAGTAATTCTAATTCGATTTAATCATGTCTGTTTGTCTGTCCGTCTTTTGAAATCACATTCAAGCTTGAAATTCTTTTTAGCTCTCTTAAGTCATCGCCCAGACTTGTAATTTTTGTTGCAGTAACTTTTCAGTTTATTGGTGAGTGAAGTAAGAAGATTAAGGAGGGGTACTCAGTTTCATGTACTCTGCAATTCTGCTTTTTTCGCAAAACGGGAATTTCATAATCTTGACACAAATGCAATTGCAAAGCAACAAAAATTACAAATCTGGACAGTGACTAAGCAGTTTGAGAATGAAATACAGACCAATCGGTTCAGAAGAAAAACATTTATGGTATCTTACGATACCTACATATATTATGAAACCTACCGCCTAAAAAAGCCCATATAAAGCCCAAACTCGGAACTGAATTTAGTTCGCCTGAAACAATTATATTTTGTGAATATTGGTCTATAATTAAAAATGCTTACAAATCCACTCCATAGCTATTCTTACACTCGGTGGAGGGTATCTAAGAAGTGCGATGTATTTAGTGCCACTATCAATCTGCTTATTACATTCAAATAATTATCCGCCTTAATTATCAGAGAAATCTAGGAAACGAAACACGATCTTATCGAAATAAACGTCCGTTAGGGATGGAGTTACCAACATAGTGTTTTTGATGTTAAAAACTGCACGAATGGTCTTGTCCGTCCTTTCAAAACAAAGAACTCCACGATGAAGGCTGGCAAAATTCAGCAAAAAATACTTTTTATATTTAAATTTTAAGTTGTGTTCAAGTTGAGGTTTTTTTAAGGTTTTTTATTTGTTTAATAAATTTTTCATATTTATTCGAATGTGTATTCCAAGTCAAATTACAATTTTAAGAGCTTAAGAACTTAAGAACTTCACGGCCGTGCGAAAAGGTCCCTACGGACCTTTTTTTGTAAATCATGCTTTTTCATATAAAAAGGAAAAATTTCAGTTTAAAAAGGCAAAAAGGTCCCTAGGGACCTTCTAACTCATCGGAGGTTTAAAAATTAAAATTTCTATACAAAATGTAATTCTAATAAGGAAAAAAATACATTTTATATAGAGAAACACACCATCATAAAAGTGAGCGTATAACGCAAATTCGTAGATATTTTTCGATGTTTTTTTTTATAAGCCATCGGTGAAAGTAGCCCTTTCCAACGCATGTACTTGTTTGAAAATCGGTTGAGTGGTTCTCGAGTTATAAAATGACGAACATAGGACAACTTAATTGTATATATATATATGAAGTAAATTGTACAGAAAATTTATACAACTGTTAGATACCAGCAAAATGTAATGCATTTTCTGGCCCGCTACGCCCTTCGTCAGCATTCTTTGTATCATATAACTGGATAGTGCCTATTGTAAATTTTATGTATTTAACTTCATTATTTTAACAAATAAAGTCTGGGAATTTATTTCTCATGGTGAGTAACATTTATTTTATGAAAAATTTTTATGAAATCTATTTTTTTATTTGTCCTCCAAGTAAATGTCCCGGTTAAAAAAAGGTTTTTGTGCAACATTGGCCACAAGGGTAACTCCCCCAAAAAACAAAATTTGGCAGAAATGCTTAAAAATAAGCCAAGTCAGTCAGTATATTATTTCACCTAGTCTTAAAAAAAATTGTTTCCCAATTTAAGGCTGTGAAAGCGATTGTGATCAAAAAAAAAAAGAGTAAAAAAGTGAAATCTATCTTAAAAAAAAAAAAGATTTTATTTAAAACAGGAACAAAATTGGCCATTATTTTACTAACTGTCTGTTTTAGAACACGACAGCAAAACTTGTTCGTTTAACATTTTAAATAAAAACAATATATCAAAATTTGCTTTGATTTTAAACGTAAGTTAAACGAACGAGTTTTGCGTTCGTGTTCTAAAAACATCCAGTTTCTTTTCTGAAAAAAAGTGTAACATAAGTGTTGCATGTGATTCGGCAACATTTTTAAAATGCATATTTTACGTTAACAAAAGAACACAAGTTTCGGCATGAAACAATAAAGTATAATTAGCGTTTTAAATTTTAAGCGCTTTTTACCGCTAGTTTCTAAGTAGAAAAAATACGAGAGACGAACTAAAAAAATAATTTTTTTTTAGAATGTTACCCCATTATGCAAAAATAGTTGAAGTTCACATTAGGTAACCAACACATACAAACCCATTCACTTTTGCTGGGCTTAATGTGTTGGTTAACTTGATCTTTTTTTGGCATAAGGGGTTTAATATTGTGCTGCACTCATACCCTTAATAAAAATGAGTGTGGAAAATGTAGCATTTTTTTTCTTTCAAGGGGAACATCATGAGAAATGAACACATTACACTTTTCAAATAACACATATTTTTCAGAAAAGAACATAAAAATGCTAAACTCAGATTAAATGCAGAATATAATTTGGAAAGGAAAACGCCATTAGTCTCCAAAATACAAAATGTTGTCGTTTTTTTTATTAAAAACTAATTTGCCAAAAAAAAAAAAAAAAAATTGGTGTTTTTGCTTAAAAGTTTTTTTTTTATTAGAAAAGAATATTTTAATGGGGAAAAAACTATATTTAAATAACTATTGCAAAATAAGTTAATATTAATTGATAAATAATGCTATACAGTAATTTTGACTTAGCTGCACAATCTCCTTTGCACGATTTTTTGTGCAGGTAAATCCAAAATGCAGCTATCTTAAATGTATTTAGCTGCCTTAATGTGCAGGTACGCAATTGTGGTTACCTGCATAAAAGTGCAGCTAAAGTAAAGTGTTTGAAAGAGGAGTAACAACGTTTTTATTAATAATTTGATAATAACAATGACGTTCAAACAACCTGTAGTCATTTCTTATACATTTTTAGACGGAATGAGATAGCCAAATTGATAACAATAAAGTGAGGGACAGAAAAGTCGCTGAAGTACAACGTTGAGAATAGCGCTGCAAGATGTCAAAAGTTAAAAACGGCAGTTTCAAAGTAGTGTCAACAGAATACGTAGTTGTAGTAGTCGTTGCCGTTGAAGCGCAAAAATCGAAAATTTGAACTTTGTTGCATTTGTCAGCTTTACATACTACTACAACTACTTTATTCTGTTCAAAACTTAAAATTTGCTATTCCTTTCATATAATCATGGTAAAGTTGCTGTAACTACAACCCATATGCATAAATGTAGGTACATGCAAATAACTTGACTTGTTTGCGATTTTTGTTTTTATAAACAGCTAAAATTGGATATTTATGTGAAAAAGTGGCAACCATATTTTTTTATGGGTGCAGCTAACTTTGATGTTTTATATGAAATATTTTAAAGCTGCCCAAAAATATGAAAAATGTCCAGGTATACAAAATGCACGTAAAGAAGGATTTTGAAGAATAATTACAGAAAATATGTAATTTGGGCAGTTAAGTCAAAGTGCAGCTAACTTGGATTTTTTGTATGAAAATTATTTTAAAATCCCAAAAGTTTTGGGCACTTATCTTAAATGTGCAGGTAAAGAAAGTGCACTTAAAAAAGGAATTTGTATGGAATTATGCCAAAAATTAACAACTTCGTGCAGTTAAGACAAAAGTGCACGTAAATAAAAGGCAGTTAAGTCAAAACTACTGTAATATAACCATGATAATTTAAAAATCTCAAATTCTTATTTTTTAAATCTTTTGCCATCATTTTACTAACAGTACAAAAGATTTTATAACGACAGTGAAAAACTTAATGTTAAGTACAGGTAATCCCCGTTCAATACGGTACTTGTGCAAGACGGATTCGTTTTAACATGATTAAAGAATTGAGGATAATTTTTTAATTACACGGTACTTCTACAATATAGTATACTATAGTCTGTCAAATCCGACTATTTGAGCAGGTGTACCCTATTTAGAACCCATGGGCACTCAAGGACCTGGCAAAACAATATTATAATATGAGGTTAAGGTCACATATAAAATTCTTTTCGCCGAATATAATCTAGATATGAACATCTATATGAAATTTTTTGGTTATAAAGTAATTTCATTAAGGGGCTTATATGGGACCTGTTGTCAATTCTGGACCTCAATTCTGGCACAAAATAAAGCTGTGACATAATAGCTTTTATAAAAGTAATCGTCGCTATTTTGAATATAAATACCAACTTTTATAAGGACATTAAAATATATTATCCAAATGAAGTGTTGATAAAAAATTTAATCAAGTTTATTAAGCGTTTACTTGTATCAACAAAATTGCAGCAGAAAATGTTGTTAATATCAAAAATCTTTATATTTGCAGTTATAGCCTAACATCTAGATGTTTTATATACATTTTTGTAAAAAAAACTATTTCATCGCAGACCTGTGTAATTAACTTTTTTTCGCTAAAAATATTTTAACTCCACAAACAAAAAAGCTTTAAAATTAAACAGCATCCACTTTTCAGTTTTTAGTATTTATTTTCCTAAGCAAAATACCATTGCCTACCTTAAGGCATTAAATATTTAAATCGAAGCTTTTATAGGTATTGTTAAGTTTAAATTGTAAAACATTTATTTAAACACCTTGTTATTCTCTAATCACCACCTTGTAATTTATACTAAATAACAAACAGACAAACCAACAACATTCAAACATAATGACACTGTTTAACTACGAGTAACACTCTTGTTGTAAAATTTTTTTTAGAAGTAGCAAAGTTTATGCCGCTTCTTTGAATTGCTGAAGCTGAATCTTTAGATTTTGCTTTATCGTGTTGCTTTTAGTTGTTGTTGTTTGTACTTTAAGTTGCAACAGTGGCATATTATGCTTAGTTTTTTTTAATAGTGCTAATGTTGTGTGTATGCTGTAATGTTGTGTTGAAACATTTCAATTTAATGCACAATACGATGTGAGCTTTTTTTTTTAAAGCTAACTAAAAAGGTTCCCAAACGGGGATTCTGAAATTCTGTTCTATATTATTTAGGCTTTTCGTTTTGTTTTTAAACCCACTACGTTTATGCAAACAAACCGCCGACAAAAAAATCCCAAAGATTTTAGAAAACAGAAACATTGGGAACCCCTGATATGCTACTATATGAACATGTTACAGTTTTTGTGGTTATTATATGTTTTTTCCTGGCCATATATGTTGTTATTTTGTGGTAAATACTTTAAAAACAACTACAATATTAAAAGCAAACAAAAGTTTTCTTTATGTTAAAACGTTGAAATAGGGTTCCCACTAGCAAAGAAATTTTAAAGATTAATAATTTTTTTTTAAATTATTTTTAAGTCTAAAAATTAAATGAAATTTAAAGCATAAATATCGATGAGAATTTTGTAAAAAAAACTGCAAGCAATAAAAGGTTTTCCCAGGACTTCACTCCCTACCCTCCTATTAAACCGTAAACCTAGACTTTACTTTAACATAAACTTTATAATACAACTGCGTAACTTACAATATGATAAAGTTAACGCATTTTGCCATAAACTTTAACGCCAACATAAAAATACTACTGCAATATTATGCCACAATGATAAAAAAAAAAACAACGAGCAACCAGAATAAGGAGGAGGGAAAGGATAAAAAGGATAGACACTAAACAAAAACGTTTAAAGTACAAGGTAGTAGTTTTCACTACAAAGTTAGAAAATGTCTATGGAGTATTAAACAGAGTTTTGAAATGTTTTTTTTTTTTTTTTTTTTTTTGCAACAAGACAACAAGTACAAAAGTAGTGGCAGCAACACGAGCAAAGCAATGCAATTAAATTAACAACGACAACAATTTTCTAACGCAATACACTTAAGTGCTGGTGATATGTGTGCAAGTCTATACAATTTAAACATTTTACAAACTTACAAGTCTGCTAAAAGTGTATCGACGATATTGTTGTCATTGAATGCATTTAAATTTAACTTTAATACAAATTTATTTACGTTTCCAAAGCTTTGGAAATAACAACAACTTATTTACAAGAAAACTATTTACCACACACACCCATAAAGTTGATGGCAATTGTGCGCATTGCATTGGCTTAGTTGCAACCCCACACAGTGGGGCTTTTAACATAAAATATTGGCAGTGATAGCTTCAGTTATGTTTGGATTTAATAAAAATTTGTTAGACTAAAATCTAGGAATGATTCTTAGCACCGTTAAGGTAGCGCTTAGGTAGCAAATGAAATTAAAAAAATTTCGGGAAATTGTTCAGTTTTGCGGCTACGTAAACGGTGCTAACAGTGATGCCAACTAAGCTATTATGGGGCCAGATTTAGCTCTTTTTTACTCCTGGCTCGTTATTTTTCCCGTTAGCGCGTTTTTTTAAACGTGATATTGGAACTTTTGACACTTTTTACATCTATCAGTAAATCCTCCCGTTTTTTAACTCTTTTTGGAATTTTCGGAAAACTTTTCACTTTTGCGGCACCTAAACGGTGTTAAGAAGCATTCCTAGGAAGTTCATATGCTCTAAAAAGTTGTTTACTGAGATCTTAGGTACATTTTTGTTGTGGATTGTTTCCTTGAATTTCGAACGGTTTGCAAAGTTTTTTGCGATTTTGATCTTGAAGATGAAGTTATTTTGATTTTATATGTTCACAATTTTTGTTCTTTATGGCAAGAGCTATCTATATCTTTGTCTCAGAGGGTAAATCAAAATTCCGAACGGTTTGCAAGATATGAGCCTGAGAAAATGATCACTTTTTTGCAAAAATGACACCGATGCCCCAAATCTTTGGGGGCCCATAAAAAAAGTGCATGACTTTGGGCAAAACTGGGAGACACGGATCTTTTTTTGTTTGTCCGTATATGGTTATTTTTCCATGACTTAAAAAGTTACATACAGAGTTGTTATTATGATTTCATATGATGAAACCTTTTTTTGAAGGTTACAAATTCTCCCAACATTCCAAGTGCCCGTGCATAAAAAACTGAAATGGAAAATTGCTTTGTTTGGAGTTTCAATTTGTTTTTGTTTTTAATTTTGTTTTTTCTTAACCCACTTACAACATGTCATGTTGGGAGAATTTTTACCAATTGTAGTAAGGAATGTAAGAAAAGATAAACTCATTGTTTACTGTTGGTAGTTTGCTTAAGCGCTGATATCGTTGCAAATAAAATTTTGATTGCTTGTAATTCTCATTCACTATAAAGTTTTATTTGCATATCTAATATCTTTTGACTTTTTCTCTTTATGTTCAAATTATTGTTCCCCTACACCCACTGTGCATTCATCAGTATGAGTGCTATTAAAAATACTAGCTATGCATGCAATTTTATTTAAGTTTTCCAAATACAACATAATATTTATAAAAAATTTTATTAAAGTCTAATTTTAGGCTTAATGTAATTAGAACACAAAGCAAATTCAGAACATTAACTTGCAAAAGATAATATTTTATGACAGAATTTGTTGCAATTAAAGGGGATTGGAAACACTTTGATATTGTAAGGTTGAAAAATAAATAAAACCAGTATATAAGAGATGTAAGAACTTGCAACAGAAATTGAACTTTTCATTAGCGGAGTTTAATATTAGGCTTCCAAAAGTGCAAATGCAAAATATCGTATCACTTTAATGATATCTAACGGAAACTCTTTTTATTTTGTTGTTGGATTTAACGAAAGAGCTACAATATTTTATTTTATTGAACGCCGCTATTATGTTTAGAAGAAGAGACACTGCAGCCAGTACTTACACAATCAGAAGAGCGCTAAACAGGTATGTGAAAGGGAAGCGTGATCAAGAGAACTTTTACAGGCATTGGCATTGATTTCAATTAAAAAATTTGTGATATTAGTTAAAAAAATTTCCTAAATTCGCACTAGTAAACAATTTAATAGTACCAATTAAATATTTCTTGATATTAACAACATTACTGCAGAAAATATAAGTAAACGTTTTATTCACTTGATTAAATTTTTAATTTTTATCTGATTTAATTTTTATTATGGGTTACTTAAAAGAAAAAAAATTGGCGAGAATTTTTTCCGACTTTATTTTGCTAGAGAAAGTCTCAAATTCTGCACAAAAAATATTTTAAACTAAAACACAAGAAAACCATTCTATTGTGGTCCATAGTTGACTAAAGATCCCGAAAAGGCCTCACTTTTAAAAATAATTTTTTATATATTCTCAAGTTCTTAAATGCGTTATTTTAAAGTTTTTTTTTCCAAAAATTCTTTTTCATTAGATTATTTTTGACCTAAAATCAATTAAAGTGTTTACTTTTGAGTCTCTTAGCTATTTCAAGTCCTTCGCAATCAATTTTGAATTGAATTCAATACAAACAAAGCGTTTTTGACACTATTCCGTCAGAATACTCCTGAGCCTACTTTTAGGCTGCTGCAAAAAATCTACACTATTGCATAACATTGACAATCTTTGTACGTTTACAAACGATTAAACCACAATTAAGAAAGAAAAGAAGAAAATTTTCACAAACTTTAAAGCACAACAACAAAAGCGAAGATAAAAACAAAAGTAGCAATACGAAAACAATTTTATTTTCAACGTTTTCAAGTTTTTTTAAATTTTTTTTTTTTTTTTTTTTTTTTTTTGGTATTCATTTTGAGTTTTGAGTGAAAACCCCATAATACCATTGGTCGTATTTCCAAAGACCAATAATTGTTGTTTCGCAAGAATGAAGCCGAAACTGAACACAGAGTAGAGAAAAAAATTGGAGCAATTAAAGTGGCAAATTGTCTGCCAAGTTATACGCCTTATCTACTGATTGTGTTTATTTTTCGGTTCCTTTTGTTGCAACTCTTTTGTGTGATGGTTGACTGTTGTTTTTTCTACGTTCTTTACGATTGCTCATCATTAAGAGGGAAGCAAGTTCTATGTGTCCTATTGCTTTTTTTTTGTATTGGTAAAAGTTGTGTGCAAGTGTTGCAGGTTTTATTTACATGATGATGATGATGTCATTGCATTGCTGCCTGTGTATGTGTGTGAATTGATGCCAGTTAAACTAAATGTTGCATGTGTAATGGACCCTCAAATGAGTTCTTGTCAAAAAATGTCACAAAAAGAAAAGAAACTATAGAGATCCTTGTTTATACGTTTAAGGAACACTTGTAAGCTAAACAATGACAATGAAATATTTAAAAGCGTAGGAGTTTATTTGTTTTGTGCTCGAATGTGAGAGAAAAAATAATAGAGTTTCATTAGAACGAAGTTTTTTAAAAATGGCAAAAGAAAAACGAAATCATTTCGAGTTGAAGAAGTAGAAAAACTTGAATGTTCCTTATTCTCTATGGCAGTTTTTAGTTAAATGTTGGCTTTAAACACTACATTTTATTGTACAGCTGGTTTCAAATAAGTTTTTTGGCTTCAAAATCACAAAACAGTGTTTAAGGTCTCTCAGAAATATGCTATGATTTTTAAATTTTAAGTACAATGTAAATTTTATTTTAAAATGATTTTTTTGGCTTCAAAATCTTAAAACTGTCTAAAATTCCCCAACTTAAATATGCTTTAAGTTTTGATTTCATACCACCATTAAATTTCATAGCAATTGCTTTCAACTCCTTTATTAATTATGTATGTCCCAAAAATTATCATATTTAAACATTCCATTTAATTCGTTTGCAGTTGTAGTTCGATATACATTTCATAAAGCAAAATACACACATTTATACAAGCGTATCGATATTTTTCAAACCAAATCCTCCAATGTCTGCAATTATTTGCATCATAATTTTCCTTTTAGTTGCTCCCGTTGCTTCCCGTTTAAACAAAACCTTAGAAAGATGCTAAATATACTAAAATACCATGAAATTATCCATATTTGTTTTTGTGCAAGGGGGGGGGGGGGGGGGGGGTGAGTTGCAGGAGACTGGTGAGTTTTCAAAAGATACTGCTTCAATGACCAGTAGACAAATAAACGCACAAAACTACCAATAATCAAAACTATGCCTGCAAGTTTCCGATAAAATAACATTATTGGCACCCTCATGTATATTAGAATGCTATTTGGTTTTTCAGATAACTTATAGTCTATGTTTTGTGTTAAATGTTATGACCAAAAAAAATCTATATACAAATATCGGAAATCCCAGCAAAAAATTTTGTTAAAAAAAAAAAAAAAATAGAAAATATATTCAAATATTTATATATGTATATCGATAACAGATGAATGTACTGATTTGCATTCTGGTTTTGTAGCTATTCTTCTAAGATTTTGACTGTCCAAAAAATTAAATTGTAAAGCCAAGATATGCAATCAAAATCATAAAAGTATGCAGTTAATTTAAGAAAAGTATAAAGTATTCTATATATTACTAGACAAATATATAGCCTTAAAGTATGCTTTATATTCTAAAAATCGTTATAAAACATTCAATTAGTTTAAATCATAATAAAACAAGGCAATATATTTTTAATATCAATGGAAAGGGCTTTATTGGAAAGAAAATTTTATAAAATTAAAGCTTAAATATGATTTCTGCCATGTGGGCGCCACGGCTGGGCGCGTAGAAGGCGCAATCTGGAATACCAATTTTTAACAACTTTTTAACAACAACCGAAAACGATCTATTGTTCTTCGCATTAGGCGGTCTGAAGGACGATTATGTACGCCATAAAATATAAGAACACAGAAAAAAATGTTGCACCAGTAAACGCATTAATCAAAAATAAAATCAGTTTTAATTAAAAATTTAATCAAGTGAATTAAACGTTTAATCAAGTGAATTCAACGTTTAATCAAGTTTATTAAACGTTTAATTGACAATATTAATTAAATGTCGAGGTTGGAGTAAAACAAGGATGTATCCTTAGTCCAATTCTTTTTTCACTATATACTAATGACTTAGCCGAAGAATTACCTGGGGGTATTAACGTGGCCGGAGTGAATGTTAAAATCTTGGCATACGCAGATGATATAGTTATCTTATCTGACTCGTCAAGCGGTTTACAAGCTATGATCAATAAACTTCGTGAATACTGTCTGACATGGTGCCTAAAAGTTAACCTTGAGAAGTCAAAAATACTGGTATTCCGTTCTGGCACCAGGATCTCTTCAAATCTGTCTTGGAAATATGGTGAAGAATATATTGAGATAGTGAACTACTACAAATATTTAGGTGTAGAAATCACATATAACATGTCTTTTAAAAAACATCTCTATAACAAACTATCGTCCTCCAAACTCGCTATTAACTCAACATGGTCCAAATATATAAATAACCCAGCCATTTCTAATAGCAATAAATTAAAAATATTTCATGCTGCATCCAGGTCAATAATGTTGTATGCTGCACAGGTTTGGGGCTTTAAGAAATACGAAGATGTTGAAAAACTACTCCGATTTTTCGTAAAGAAAATGCTACACTTGCCAAACTCTACTCCAAATTATATGTTGCACTTAGAAACTGGTTTAAATTCTCTGTTTATCACCTCCTTAAAGTTACACTTCTGTTATGTTAACAAAGTTTTAAAAATGAATCAACAAAGATTACCACGCATACTGGCTGAATATGTAATAAATAATAAATTGTACTGGTTCAACGATTGGGAATCATTAAAAGAACGCATTAACTTTATGCCTGACGACACTACCTCGTTCATCAGCCAGGATTGGAAAGTTGTACTCCAGCAACTGATGGTAAAAGAGAGGGAAGAGTTTTTGTCTGATGCATCTAACTCACAGTTCCACGACCTCTATCCACAACTAAATTTTAATCGCATTCCAATTCTACTAGAAGGTTTTAACGCCCGGATGACTGGCATTATAATAAAAGCCAGAGGTGGTCTACTAGACCTAAATGCAAGAGCATTTAGAAACAATACGGTTGGTATATGTTCAATATGTAACTCGGATGAATCTGAAAACATACAACACTTTATCGGTGTATGCCCTATATACAACACATACAGGCTGGAATATTTTGGTAAAAGACAGCTTAATGCAAATGAGGTCATCAGCATACTAAACGGCTTGAACTATTGCAAACTATATAAATACCTTAAAGTTTGTTTGACGTATAGAAAATTGTTGTTAAATGAATTTAATTACTAGAAATATCTTTATATTCCAAATAAATAGAAATGTACAGTAATCATATATTACAGTCAATATAATTGTTTAATTCAATAAATGAATTGGGTTAAACTGATTTGTTTAACCTTTGAATTGGGTTTTATTTACAAGGCTATGAGCCAAGTAACGTTAATAAGATTGTCTAGGCAGTATCACCAAGACAATTGTACAGAGTAACACAAGCACTTGAAACTTGGTTACAGCGGAGTTATAGTAGAGAAACAACTTGTCAAATAAATTGATTTATTATTTCTGATTTTATTAAAATAAAATTGATTCTTATATACTAATTAATTACTAAATACAAATAACAACAAAGCTTATAAAATTGTAAATTAAAGAAATTCCAGAAAAAATGTGAAACCGCCGACGATGCAAAAATAAAATAAACTCAAACAGTAGTTCAAGGTTACTAAATGAAAATATTTAAATGAAATTGGAGTTCCTCAAACTTGGTAAAAAGTAAAAACACAGGCAAATTGCAATTAAACTAGAAGTTCAAGGCACGAGTTAAATTAAAATTGAAACTTTGCAAAAAAAAAATATGAGAATATTAATTTAAGATTGTTCACATAATTTCGGACAGGCACATGTACGTAAGTAAGTTTGTAGATTGGTACAAACGTACTTACAAACGTGTGAAAGAAATTCAAGTTAAATAAAAATAAAAACATTACAAAAAATAAAAGAAAAAACATGAAACTGACAATTTAAGGTTGTTCACATAATTTCGTGCAGGCACATGTACGCAAGTATGTTTGTAGACTTGTACAAACATAGTTACGAATATGTGAAAGAAATTCTTTGTGAAGGTTTGAACATACACCCCGCCGTTGAGCATTGATCAACAAAATTGCAAATGCGACAACCTTACATTGTTTTTATTAGAATTATACGCTTAAGTTATTGATACTTCAAATTCTTGAGTTGGAATATGTTGGCGTACTGCTGGACTTGGGGGTTGTTGAGCTGCTTTAATTCCTTTACAACGTGCCTTTTTCCAGGCAACCTTCACACTGATTATGATTGCGATGACGAGGGCGACATAGGCAATGGTCCCGTGGTGGTATTGTATGCTTTTGATTTGTGATGGAAACTCGGCAGATACCATTCGATGTAATTTGCTCTGTATGTCGGAGATGTTTTTAATTTGGTCAGCATAGGCTTTGGTGTGAATTCTTTCAAATTGTACCTCATCTGGGTAGCTGATGTCAGTGCTATTGCTCATTACAGTGTAAGATGTATGAAGAGATGTGAAAACAGTTTGATGACCTTTGATGATGATTGAGTTGAATTTGAGTGTGCAGTCTGGTGATATTTTTAGGACACCAGATCCTTTTAAGGTGGGCTGTGATTTTTCTTGCCCACATACGGCGCTTATTCGGGAAGGCTGCTGCATTGTGTATAGCCATTGATTGTTATATTCCAACTGTGTAAGTGACGTATTGTCAGTAACAGGAACAATGTAACAACCTCTTTGCGTGTTGTAGTTGAGAAGTGAAAGTTCGCATAGGCATTTGTCAGCGTTGCGTTGAATGTTGATTGCATGTGTTGGCACAAAAGTTCATCTTCTCTAATTATTGCACATGTGTCCCGCTGTTTTTCTGTCATGATGAAGTACTGATCCCTGTGGGAATTTATAGCTAGGAAGTTGCCGCATGGCCTTATAGCGAGCATTGTGCCATTTGTCAGAACCGGAATTGGGTGTGGTTTCAGAAGCTCGAATGGTTCAGGATCAGCTAACGGAATAGATATATGAAAGATGACGTGGTCTTTTGTTACGCCTCCTCTTACACTCATAATTTTATACAGTTGTAGAATATTATCTCCGCCTACTGGTAGTTCTAGAGACGTTGGAAGATGGTTCCTCACTTGCATAAGCTCGGCTTGAAGTTGGGACGGTGATAGAAGTGTTGGGCTGATTTTTCCATGGTGTGAATCTGTTAGTGCTGATAAGATTTCTGACTGGATTCGATGTAACCGTGCTGATGTTAGAGAAAGTTGAACAGATCGCGACATAAAAATCCGAAAAAGTCTTGCTTGATACTGTTCTTTTTCATTGTTGTGTAGTCTGGATGTAATTTCTGTTAATTGGTTTTCTACGCTGTTGAACCTTTGTTTTATATTCTCTTCATCTTGTTTAAGTACGTTTAGAGTTGCGTCGACAATTGATGTTTGATTGCTGAGGAGTTGTTTCAGATGGTTTTCATTTGCGTTTACTGCGCTGATGGTGTTTGACATTTGTTCAGCATAATCTGAATCTAAAATTCCGAACAGTGAATTAGCAATGTTACCAACAGCGTTTATAGCGCCACGTTTAACTCTTCTTTTTAGCAAAAGATTATTGTTAGTAAGACTTGCTATGCTGAAGTCTACTGCTTGGAGAACGCTCGAGCAAGTTGTCCTTTGAACTAGCAGGTCGCATAAGTGGTGCAATGCCGTTGATTCGTTCATGAAGCTGGATATTTCCTGCCAATATGGGCGTAAGTTATAGTAGGAAATAATGTTCCATTCTGATCGCGATACTCGGATGTTGCTGATACCTTCAAAGTACAAGCCGATGTTGGGTTCAAATTGGGTTATTTCAATTTTATCTGTGGACACGAGTGGGAGTAATAGCAAGATTGCGAGTAGTGTAGTCATGATTGAGTTTGCCAAGGTTCGCTGTTTTTTGGCGAGTGGCCTTCCGTCCGATGATGGTTTTGGTGATTGATTTTCTGCTGACAATTCGGATTCTGGGATTTGTGGAGGAGATAGTTGTCCTTCTTCTTCGGGTTCATCGGTGAGTTTAGGGAGTGGAGCTAAATATTGAATCGCTCTTTTAAGGATGCCTGAAGCGGTCTGAACATCTGCTACTCTTACCACACCGTCGTGTCCTTTATATGTTTGTATAACACGCCCCAAGGGCCATTTCATTACTGGAACATTATCTTCTTTAATGAGGACGGTTGCCCCTGGCTTCAGATTTTTTGACTGTTCTCGCCATTTGTTTCGATATTGCAGTTCATTTAGGTAGTCTCGTGACCATCTCTTCCAAAATTCATGCTTGAGATGAGAAACTAATTTCCATCGTGTTTCCAATTTAAGATTTGTGGGCTTCGCTTGAGCATCAATTTGGGCAGTTAGTGGTTCGCCAATCAGAAAATGGCCCGGGGTAATTGCGCCTATGTCGTTTGCGTCATTTGACATTGGTGAAATCGGTCTGGAATTAAGTATTGCTTCAATTTCCACAACTATGGTTTCAAGTTCTTCGTAAGTTAAGGATGCATTCCCCAATGTCCTTACCAGAAGATATTTTGCGGATTTAACAGCTGCTTCCCAAAGGCCGCCAAAGTGTGGTGCTCTTGGTGGAATAAAATTGAATTGAATACCCTTGTTGCTGCAAGCATTCATAATGGTAGCTTGTGCTTCTGAAGAATGTATTATTGTGGAAAGTTCAGGCAATTTGTTTTTCGCGCCGACGAAGTTTGTTGCATTGTCGCAATATAAATTTTGACAATGTCCACGACGAGATATGAACCGTTTGAGTGCACCTATAAATGCCTCAGTCGTGAGGTCGCTCACAAGTTCCAAGTGTACTGCCTTTGTAGCAAAGCAGCAAAAGACAGCAATGTAGGCCTTGTGTGGTCGTTTTCCCCGAAGTTTATAATGAACGGTGATTGGGCCACAGTAATCGACTCCAGTATTAATGAAGGCCCGGGCGGGTGTGACACGTGTTGATGGCAGGTTGCCCATTATTTGTTGGAATAGCTCAGGCTTGGCTCTGCTGCATGTCGTGCATCGATGCACTGTGGCTCTTGCCATAATTTTGCCTTTTATTGGCCAAAATTTTTGTCGAACTATGCCCAGGAGTGTTTGCGCACCACAATGTTTGTTGTCGTTGTGGGTCATTTCAAAGATCAGCTTTGCAATCGGGTCATTATATGGAATCAAGAGCTGGTGTTTGGAGTCGAATTGAAGCGGTGAGGCTTCTAGTCGACCTCCAACACGAATTAAACCATCTGTGTCTAAAAACGGTGACAGATTGCTTAGATTGCTGGTGCCTCTTAACTCCTTGTATTTGGTGAGTTGTTGAATTTCTTGTTGAAATCCTGATGCTTGCATTTGTGCCACGATTGCGACTAGTGCTCGGCTGAGTTCCATTGTTGTTATCACCTTTGATGTCTGTCGCATCTGCTTTTTGCATTTGGTGTGGGTGATGAAGCGCAGAACATATCCAACAATCCGCTGCAGACGGTGGAATGAATTTTTATGGTTAATTTTGTAAATGAAGTCAGGTTCAGTTGTAGTCATTGCTCGTGCCTCAAGCAGTCTTGCCTTTCTTTCGAGGTTTGGTGGACTGTTGGAACTTAAGTTGAACCTTGGTGGCCACACCTTCTCCACGCCATGAAGAAACGTTGGACCATAAAACCAAAGAGTGCATTCCTTAAGGGCTGTTGGAGATATTCCACGAGATAACAGATCTGCTGGGTTGCACTTGGAGTTTACATGACGCCATTGTTCTGCCTTGGTTTCCTCTTGGATTGCTGAAATCCGATTTGCTACGAATGTGTTAAAGGATGCCGACGATGAATTTATCCATGAGAGCACAATTTCAGAGTCAGTCCAGAGCCATACTGGGCTTGTAAATCGTAGATCAGACCTGATTCTGGTGGCTAGTTGGGCTCCAAGTGTAGCTGCACATAGTTCCAATCGTGGTATTGTTTGCCGCTTAAGTGGAGCTATGCGTGATTTAGCACAGAGTAAGTGTACCATAATGGTGCCATCTTTGAAAACTGATCGAATATAAGCTGCAGCTCCATAAGCCTTTTCGGATGCGTCCGTAAAAATATGTAATTGTTGGGATTCTGGAACTTTGCCCTTGAAAATGTGTCTGGATATTTGAAGCGTTTTTAATACGTTCAAATCTGTGCGAAATGTGATCCATTTAGTGTGCAGTGATTCTGGCAAAGATTGATCCCAATCTAATTTTAACTCCCACAATTCTTGAATAAATATTTTCGCCGTTACTATGATGGGAGATAGAATCCCCAAAGGGTCGAATAACTTTGCAAGGTCTGACGTTACTGTTCGCTTGGTGATCCTCTTGATGTTGCCAGGATTTACCTTAATCCCCAGTTTGTCGGATTTCGGTAGCCAAACAAGTCCCAACGTTTTGATAGTGTCGGCTTCTGTGCTTTCAAAATCTAAGTTTACCTCCAAGTCGCTTTGTTGAATATTATGGAGTAATTGTGGGTGGTTTGCACACCATTTGCGTAAAGTGAAGCCACCTTTCTTCATAATCTGAACGAGTTGCTCTTGCAATTGTATTGCGGTTGCTAAGCTATTTGAACCGCCCAAACCATCGTCCACGTAGAAATTTTCTTTAAGAAATTGGGAAGCAAGGGGATAATGTATGTTGTTTTCTTCAGCCAGTTGTTCTAGACATTTCGTTGCTAAATATGGAGCAGCTCTTGTGCCATATGTGACGGTATTGAGTTGGTAGTAGGAAATGGGCCTTGTTGGATCCTTTCTCCAAATGATGAGCTGAAATTGACGATCTTCAGGGGCAATCAATACCTGTCTATACATCTTTTCAACATCAGTGGTAAACACAAATCTTGGCATTCGAAACCTTAGGAGTATAGAGAAAAGCTCGCTTTGTAAAGTTGGTCCCGTGAACATCAGATCATTTAAGGAATATCCTGATGAGGTTTTGGCCGATGCATCAAATACTACTCTAAGCTTGGTGGTTGAACTTTCGGGCCGCAATACGCAATGATGTGGGATGTAGTAGTTTGGAGAGGTTATGGATATTGGTTCCCATTTTGTCATGTGTCCCATCGATTCATACTCGTCCATGAACTCAGTGTATTTAGTTTTTAATTCCGGACTCTTTTGAAGACGACGTTCCAGAGCAAAAAATCGGTTGAGAGCGATTGCATGTGAATCGCCTAGGGTATTGGGGTTTTCATGAAATGGGATCCTGACTACGAAGCGGTCTTGATGGTTTCTAGTTGTGTTTTGGGCAAAATGTTCTTCGCATTGTCTGTCGGCTATTGACAGTGGCCTTTTATTAGTTTTGACTTCATCTAGTTCCCAGAGTCGAGCGATGGAAGCTTCAAGCGCTTCATCTTCAGTGCATACTCCACAAGATGCATTTGGTGAATGTTCGCTTTTTATTTTTCCAGCTACAACCCAACCAAAAACTGTGTTCTGTAAAGTCGGGAGTTGTGGGGATAGTTTTATTTGCCCAATTGCGAGCAGTTGGTGGTAATGCTCTGCACCTAGCAATATGTCGATTTTATTTGATCGATTGAACGCTGGGTCAGCTAACATCAGGTTTTTTGGTAGCGGCCATTCATTAATGTCGATAAATTGTGATGGTTGTGGTGCGATGATTCGAGGCAAGACGAGTGCCTCCAGGCGCGTTGAAAACCCGTTAATTCGAGACTGCAGGGCAACATTGACTCGGTGTTGTGTTTTGGTGTTGGAATCACCAATTCCGTTGATGTTTACTGATGACGTATGTTTAGCGATGTTTAGTCGTTTTACCAGGCGTTCGGTGATCAAATTTACTTGTGACCCAGAGTCAAGTAAGGCGCGACATTCCATCTCCATTGTCTCAGTTTTGATTTTTACTAGAGCTGTGCTGAGAAGAACGTACGAATTGGATAGTTGACCGTTTGCTGCCGCCAGTGACGATGCTTCTGGAGAGCTGGTTGGTTCTTCACTGATGTTGGGTTTAATTATTTCAGGTGGAGTAGTCACGGCTGATGATGTCGTCTGCGATGTCCTTCCACTAGGTGATTCTTGTTTTGTTGATTGAGTGTTGTTCTCCAGATGAAGTAGCGAGTTGTGCTTTTTCTTGCACGTTAAGCACAGTCCTGATTTGCAAGTTTTTGCTGTGTGTCCTGATTTTAGGCAATTGACGCAAAGGTTCTGGTTCCGAACGAAACTCAGGCGGTTGGGTGTTGATAGTTGTTGAAACTTCTGACACCGATACAGTGGGTGAGAGCCGCTTTTGCAAAGTGGGCACGCGATCTCTGTTTGCTTTGCTGATGTAGCAGAAACGTATACCTTTGATGATTTTTCCTTCTGGGTTATAGCTTCCAAGGACTGGAAGCGGTTTTCCAGAAAGTTTAAAAGGTCTTTGATTTTTTGTAAATCTTTTGGATTACTGATGGTTCTCTCATACAGGACAAGAGTGCCACGATCCAATTTTTTGACCAGTATGTGAAACAACATGGGGTCCCACGATGTTGTGTCGATCCCGATGTTGTTAAGTGCATGTAGACATTCTTGTGTCGTATCATGCAAAGTCTTGATGGCAGCAGCTGACGGGCCAGCATTCGGTTGATCTAAAAGCTGTTGAATTAGCGTGGTTACAAGAACCCGTTGATTATTGTATCGGTCTTGCAATAGATTCCAGGCGGTTCTGTAGTTTTCGGCAGTAGCTGAAAGATGGCTTATTAACCTTTCAGCTTCGCCCCCCAAGTTTGATTTCAGGTACCACATCTTTTGTGCCGCAGGAATATGTTGGTTGTCTACTAGTTGTGTAAACAAGTCGTAAAAGGCCCTCCATTTTAAATAATCCCCATTAAATTTTGGGATTGTGACTTTTGGCAGTGGCAAAACATTGTGTTGCATAGGTCCCAAACCTTGCTCCGGAGTGCGTGAAGATAGCTTGAAATTTTCAATGACCATTTTCTCCAGATCTTCATAGGAATCCATGTCATATCCTTCCTTCAGTGGATCAGTGCTGGATTCCCAAATTAAAAAATGTAGTTCTTGTATTTCGTCCCACAGTTTTTCTTTTAGCTTCATGTTGGTTGCTGTGGGGTCCGTGGCGAGTAGCCGTTTGAGGGACGTCATCATGACATTTTGCCTTCTCATTGTAGAATTTGTTGAGGTGAGAGTAACAGGTTTTTTAATAGGAACTGTGGGCTCCCTATTGGTGTTTTGTTGAAAGGGATCAAGTGTTGGCGTTCTCAATGTTGCATCCATGGCTGATTCAAATACTTCCCGGTATTTGATGACGAGTTCCTCAATTTTTTGGTAGTAATTTTCGGTAAAATATTTATGGTCTAACTGGGGCTTCTCCAGACATCGTATTTTGTTATCAGTGAGCTCGAATTCGGTCCAAGCAGCGTCTAGCCTTTTAATCCTTTCTTCAAAATAGTGGACTGTCTTTCTGGACGCTGAATCCTTTTTAAAATTCCGAATAATGGATTCTATAAGCTCTCCTGCTGCTCGCTGGGAAGTTGTTAGTTGTTCCATTGGGGTGATCTCGCCTGTAGCCATTATGTTGCTTGCCCGTGATAATTGCGCCCTTTGAGGAATTTGCTTCTAGTGAAGCAGCTGATTATTAATCACGTCTTCTGGAGATGTCCTATGGCTTGTTTCCTTGACAGGAGCACGTCTTCTTGAGCTGTCCTGCGGATTTTTTTTTTTTGACAGGAGCACGTGGTGTTGTATCCTATTGACTTTCAGGACCCTTACCACTGGTGGGGGGAATCTTGAATTTCAAAGGGATCACGTCGGGGTCACCAGATGTTTAATTCAATAAATGAATTGGGTTAAACTGATTTGTTTAACCTTTGAATTGGGTTTTATTTACAAGGCTATGAGCCAAGTAACGTTAATAAGATTGTCTAGGCAGTATCACCAAGACAATTGTACAGAGTAACACAAGCACTTGAAACTTGGTTACAGCGGAGTTATAGTAGAGAAACAACTTGTCAAATAAATTGATTTATTATTTCTGATTTTATTAAAATAAAATTGATTCTTATATACTAATTAATTACTAAATACAAATAACAACAAAGCTTATAAAATTGTAAATTAAAGAAATTCCAGAAAAAATGTGAAACCGCCGACGATGCAAAAATAAAATAAACTCAAACAGTAGTTCAAGGTTACTAAATGAAAATATTTAAATGAAATTGGAGTTCCTCAAACTTGGTAAAAAGTAAAAACACAGGCAAATTGCAATTAAACTAGAAGTTCAAGGCACGAGTTAAATTAAAATTGAAACTTTGCAAAAAAAAAATATGAGAATATTAATTTAAGATTGTTCACATAATTTCGGACAGGCACATGTACGTAAGTAAGTTTGTAGATTGGTACAAACGTACTTACAAACGTGTGAAAGAAATTCAAGTTAAATAAAAATAAAAACATTACAAAAAATAAAAGAAAAAACATGAAACTGACAATTTAAGGTTGTTCACATAATTTCGTGCAGGC
Organism: Pollenia griseotomentosa; assembly: GCA_963931875.1. Classification (NCBI taxonomy): domain Eukaryota; kingdom Metazoa; phylum Arthropoda; class Insecta; order Diptera; family Polleniidae; genus Pollenia; species Pollenia griseotomentosa. The sequence continues at coordinate 120,657,964 of OZ007564.1, read as the reverse complement.
ACATGTACGCAAGTATGTTTGTAGACTTGTACAAACATAGTTACGAATATGTGAAAGAAATTCTTTGTGAAGGTTTGAACAATAATAGTAATTTGCTAATCTGGCTTACAACATTTTGTTACGCCATATATAGATAAAATAACTTTTATACTATTAAGAACTTTAAATGTCTAAATAATTTTATATCTATTAATAAATAATAATAATAATAATAAATAATAATTTGCACTAGTAAACAAATTAATAATATCAATTAAACGTTTAATTCACTTGATTAAACGTTTAATTAACTTGATTAAATTTTTAATTAAAACTGATTTTATTTTTGATTAATGCGTTTACTGGTGCAAAATTTTTTCTGTGAAGTGCACGATGAGTTTGACGAATATAACAATTGTTTTGATTAAAAATTTCAACAATTTGCAAATTTAAAGATAATTTGATACAGTTTAGTACGTACGTTTAACTTGTAATAAGGACAAAGTCTATTAAAAACTGGTGAGAATCCGTCCATAATTTTAAATAACCCCCATACAAATTTCAACGCGTTATAGAGTCGTTTTGGCACAAAAACTATTTTATTATGCTGGTATTTCAAAAAAATTGGCACCAATTAGCAACCTAAATTATTTTACAAAATTGTGTGTGCTTTCATATTCAAAGTTTTGCGAATAATTCCTCGTTCGTCCCAGTTGTGTTTCTAGCAATAAACGTTAAATTTCACATGAATTTCTAGATGTACCGATCTTATTTAAGTGATGCCTAACAATAGGCAATAGTTTTTGAAATTTTACAATACCATACTTATAAGCAGTGTTCGAAAATAAACAGAACATTATTTAGCGTTCGGCTCACACACCCAGGAACGATATCTTTTTTTTAGCGTTTATGTAGACGAACACAATCCTTAACAACGTTCGTAACTATTTTCAATAAAGAACCGAACATTATATAGTGTTTTGTTTTTCTGTAAAAAACAAAACAATTGTATTGATACTGTAGACAAACATCATATTTTAATGTTCTATAATATTCCTTTTTATACATTGATAAAGAAATGAACAAACAAAAAATTTTACCAACGACTGCATTACGAACAGCTTGTGTGTTTATTGTGTATGTGTTTTTTTGTGTTTAAAATTTTTTTGCGTACTTTTTGTTTTTTTCGTATGGTATTTTTTTTTTGTAAAAATTTTTTGGTTTTTTTATCAGCCAAAAAAGCGCTACGCACAACAGAAACAAACGAACATTAATGAGCTGACCTGACCACAATAAAGTTTGTGGTTAAAAAAAAAAACGAACGGAATTAAATGTTCTCATCTTTTTTTTTGAGTTGGATAAGAACAGTATTATTTTTGTATTGGAAAGATGACAAACAGGACAACGTTATTTTTTGAATAATTTTCTATACAAACACTATTATCGTTGTGTTTGAGCGATATTTAGTGTTTATTTTCAAACACTGCTTATAAGTAAGTAAAACAATTGGTGGTTTATTTAAAAAATTTTCAAATATGTACATAAATATTTTTATGTTTTGTTTAAACAACAATTATTACAAGTGCGTGTGTTTAGAAATAACTATATTCAAATACATGTTTAGTAGCAGACTAAAATGTTAACATAATAATAAACGCATATGTATACACATACACATGTATTTAAAATACATAACCACAGAGAATGACAAGAACAGAAAGAGAGAACAAAATATTAACTCAGCTGTAAAACAAATAAACCTTACCTTATGATTGTGTTTGTAAGAAATGTGCCTATTTTCTTGTTGTAACTTCCCAGCGGGAAAACTCAGAAGACCTTCTTACTTCAGGCCTTTTTAAAGACCTGCTTAAAAGATTTTTTGATTCAATTGCTATTCTTATCTAACTGCTAAAGAAGGCCTCATAGAAGGCCTCGGCTCTTTCGTATAAAAGATAAGATACACCTTCCACACTCACTTCTATGAGAAGGGAGTAACATTTTTTGTATTGTTTTTTTGCACAAGCAAAAGCAAAATCATTTTTTTTTTTTGGTCCCGTTACCCTTCTTATGTACCTGCTGAAGAAGCGAGAGCGGAAGGCCTTCTCCGCAATGACAACGTGTGTAAAAAAGATATGAGTATGGAATGGAGAAAGAAGGCCTTGTACATCCAAAAGAAGGGGTACAGAGGCATTCTAGAAGGCCTTCCTACTCCTTCTTTTTCCCGCTGGGTTAAGGCTAGTTTACACGGTAATACAATGTATTATGACTTTGTAGAATCAAAATAATATGATATTCTCTCCGTGTTTAAAAGAAAAAAAAATAAGAGTCTGTTGTAAGTATATTTCATATTTACACGGATGGTGTAAGTAAAATCAAAAATAATAACAAAAAAGCAGATGGTTGGTTGCAGTTTTACAATTTTTACAAAAAACAACAAAAAAATTTCCAGAGTTGATTTTAGTTGTTTTTGTAATTGTATAAAAATGCTACCACCTTCAATATACTCTGTTAAAATACACCTCTGGTGTGATGAGAATACACAAGTTTCTAAAATGGTTGAGAAAAAACCATTTACCGACCACTTGTCAGATTTTGTATTCGTATTCTCTCTTACTCAATACAATTTGCCTTTATATGATATGATTTTTCTCACTATACATCATGTCGTAATACACTGTATTACCGTGTAAACTAGCCTTTACTAGGTACGAAATTTTGAGAGACATTTGTTATCTTTGTTTTGAGAGAGTTTCTTCTCTAGTCGCTTTCCCATCAACAAAACACCCTACGCTTATGCCTACCATTTCTACTATTTATTTAGAGTGTTTAAAATTATCAAAATTTTTATGCTCGTAGAGTCGTTTCTGGTACTAAAACTACAACTAACTAAAACAATAATCCAATAAAATACTAAACAATACAAACATTTTTTCCTTTTAATTCATACCATAAAATGGCAATAAATTTGCGAAATAAATAGTCGATATGGTGCAAAATATATTTGGTTAGAGATTTCATCATGAATTACGCAGACAGTATGAATTGTGCGAAGGATGAAACATAAATAAATTTGATTTTTCTCAAAAAAAAAAAAAAAGATACAATTGTGTCTGTTAGAGCCCGTTAATTTAGCCATATAATATTTTTGTGTTTATTTTCTTGGTATAATTTTAGGCAATTCATTTATAGACAACAAAAGTTGGAATAAGCATTAATAAGCGAAGGCATAAAACTAAATGTAGGCATATTTTATGAACAAAAATTTTAAAATAAAAAACTTTAAGACTCGAAATTGCTTTTAACTTTTAGCGAATTTGTTAAATATGTTAACCCTAAAAATAGGCATTTTTTTTTGAAAAGTTTATACTAAAAAATAATAACTATTATGTTATAAGATGTCTATAAAGAGTCTTAATTACTAATAAGGGAATAATGCTTAAATTGTGTGTCTGATAAGATTAAAACTGTTTTTGTTGGAAAAATTTAAGAAAATTAAAAATTATTTAATACTCGCTAGAAATTATTGAAGTCTAGAATAGATAATGATGACTATTCTTGAAAATGCGTAGAAGGAGTAAAAATTTACATAAAAACAAAAACTAATTTACCAAAATTGTTTTTGTTTATCAAACAAAATTTACAATTTGTAAAATAGACAAATACCCGTTACAACTCTCACGTTAATTTGATTTAAGAAGTGTTAAGATTACAAAAACAGTTTTCGTAAATATTGTTTTAGTTTTCAAGTAAATGTTCAGCCTTTGACGAGTTTTCAAGAAAAGCCATCAATAACTACATAAAAAAATCCACAAAATTTGTACTTAATATTTTGAAAGTGAGATAAGTGTTGAGGAAAATACGGGGTAAAAACTTTGCCTATAAATAGGCACTGCTTTCTAAAAACATGCATGTGCTTGCACAAGCAAGTGTATGTTAAAAAACTCCATGTATTCGCACTTGTGTCTTTCACTCTTTTCGATTCGATTTTAAGTTGCCAAAACGAATACTCTACTTGTTAGAAAGTAATTGCATGTGTAAACGGGGGGTTAGAGAACCCCAATTATACCCTAAACCACAACTTGTTGTGAAGAGGGCATACTTAGTTTGTCATTCCGTGTAAAATATTTTAATATTCATCTAAGGTCCCATAAGGCATATATATTCTGGTTCCTTGAGGAATTCTAAGTCAACTTAGCCATGTCCTTCCGTCCGTCCGTTGAAATCGCGCTCACTTTCAAACGACTCACTACTAAAGGGTGTTTTTTTAAGTTAGATAGAACTTTAAATTGTAAAAAGTAACACAAAAAATTAAATTTTGATGAAATTTTTTTTTTTATCGTTTCAGTATGCACTGACAAATCATCATGAATAGACTCACGCTTGAACAACGCTACGAAATTATCCAAATTTACTTTGAAAATCAGTCGTCGATTCGCGCAACTTATTATCGCAAAATTGTGTTCAGCGATGAGGCGCATTTTTTTCTTAACGGGTTTGTTAATAAGCAAAATTGCCGCATATGGAGCGAGACCAATCCACAAGAGACCCTACAGACTCCATTACATCCAGAAAAATGCACCGTTTGGTGCGGTTTTCACGCTGGTGGCATCATCGGACCTTATTTCTTTAAAAATGAGGCCGGAGCTCGCGTTACGGTCAATGGAGATCGTTGCCGCACCATGATCAATGATTTTTTGTTTGAAAATATGGATGACATTGATCCGGAGGAGATGTGGTTTCAACAGGATGGCGCTACGTGCCATACTGCGAACGCAACCATCGACTTATTGAAATCAAAATTTGGCGATAAGTTGATTTCGAGAAATGGACCTGTCAATTGGCCTCCAAGGTCGTGCGATTTGACACCTCTCGATTATTTCCTGTGTGGCTACGTGAAGTCACTGGTTATGCTGATAAACCAGCAACAATTGACGCCTTGGAGGCCAGCATTGTTCGTGTTATTCGTGACATACGGCCAGCAGTGCTCGAAAAAGTGGCCCAAAATTGGACGTCCAGAATGCACTTCGTCAAGAACAGCCGCGGTGCCCATATGCCCGAAATCATTTTCAAATGTTAATGTCACGTATTGATCTTTCGAATAAAAACAAAATTTTGATAACAATTTAATTTTTTGTGTTATTTTTTACAATTTCAAGTTCTATCGGGCTTAAAAAAACACCCTTTATAAGTGTCAAATTATTTCAAGTTTTCCTAAGCAGTTTAGGATTGAAACCCAGCAAAATTGGTTAAGTAAGATAAGCGTACTGAATCAAAATATGGCACAACCCTCTAAGAAATTGATAATTTTGTTACAAAAGCTAGCATAAAAAGTGGCGGAATGCACAAACTGCAAAATTTCGTAAAGATAATAAACCATATGCCCCATATTAAGCCAACTCTCGAAAAATTCTTTAGTGCGCGTAAAACCAAGGTCGAAACCAAAAACTGTCGAACAAAAAAAAGAAGAAAATTTGTGTACAACTTTTCGCTTTTTGAGTTGGTTTGACAGCGACTGTTTACATTTAATAAATCGGAAGTAAAAGCAACAGTTTTTTTTGGCCAATGACAAATGAAGACGTGAAAGAAATGGCAGTTTTTCTACTTTGACTGCAGTTTTCTAAACGCTGCGCAAAACTGTAACGAGCAATGCTTTTGCAACAAATTTTGGTCTTTCGCTGTTTTATATGACTAAAGGCCACAATTAAGTGGTGTGTTGAACAGAACGGTATCTCAACGCGACATTTATTTGACCTAAAGGCAATAATGTACGGCTCTTACATTAATCTAGCATACATTTTAAAGAATGCTGACGAAGGCGTAGCGGGCCAGAAAATGCATTACATTCTGCTGGTATCTACTAGTTGTATAAATTTTATGTACAATTGACTTCCTTGCTAGCCAAAGGATAGCTAAAGTTAGCTTCGTAACAAAAATATACAAACGAAAATTCTGATAGTGCATAGAAAATATTGAAGGAATAAGACTATTATAGTATGAAAGCTTTATACATTTTAATTTAACTTGGAATACACATTCGAATTTATATGAAAATTAAAAAAATAAATGTTACTCACCATGAAAAATAAATTCCCAGATTCTATTTGTTTAAATTTTATGGTAGAACTTTTATAATTCCCTTATACTACGGTCCATCTGATAGAGACCAGCTTTTATACCAATTTTTCATAAAAAAATTTTATCTTAAGAGAATGACATTATTGTAATATTCGTTGCAGATGACTTTTATTAAACCAACTTAATAAAAATCCTGTAACGATACATCCGTAATTGCCAATAAATTTCACAAAAACTCCCATCCCTACAATCATTTTTAGTGCACTTTTAGGAGGTGTAGGGCAACACCTATCATCATTTTTTATATTTAACTAGCTGAATGTCCCGCCCCGGCTTCGCTAGGAATCTATTATTACAAATGAGAATTGAAAAGGAGGCAGTGTGTTAAAAATTTTGTTGTGCGAGTTTCTCCTTAAATTTTCTCATACTTAGGAAAATGAGAAGTGAAAAGAGGAAACTTTTTACGTTTCTCCTTAAATTGGCTTATAAAAAATGTATAAAAAAATCAGCCAAATCGCCTAAGCCGTTCTCACGTAGTGCGATTACAAACATTAAAGATTAATTAAAGCTTTCGGAAGTACATGTTTTCAGAAACACATACTAATGTATGTAATTGTGTATTGTCTTTAAATTAAAGATTTCTTCCTTATTTTTTCGTTTATTTTGCAGAGTAAAAAAACGTTCACGTACCGATCATTCATGAGTGAGTATGAACCTTTCAAAAATTTGCTGCTTATTTCCATTCATGGGTATAAAGAATAATAAATATTTTGCTTTTGCTCATCCATTTAGAAAAAATTTACTTTCATTGTTGCAATTCAATAGTGAAAAGTGGGAAATCCAACGTGAAAACTTACGAAATCATAATTTCGATTTTTATAATTTTTAATAAGTGAAATGAAATTTTTGTTCATGACTGTAAAAAAAACAAAGAACAAATTTTATATCAATGTTGATTCGGTTAATCGCTCTATTAATTAACCGAGGTTTTGGTTTAATCGGTTAATAATCGGTTAATTTGGTTTTTGATCGGTTAACCGATTAATAAAGTTTTTTTTAATAAATAAGGTTATTTCAATAATTAATAATGCATAAATTATTTATTTTTTGGAGTTTATTATTTTAAAAACAAAAATAATAAAAAAATAATTCATTAAGATATGTAGATGTATTTTTAAAGCAAAACATCACCAGGGGTGTTCTGGAAATCGAAAACGCAATACGCAAGAATTTTTAAACGTCGTTTTTTAATAAGATTTCTGTAGTTAAATAATTTTATTGACAAATATTTCCCTATTAAACAGAATTTTAAAACTAAATTAAAAAATTAAATTATTATTATTTATCAATTATTTCAATTAAAGCGATAATTTTCTTTAGTTTTGACAACACTTGACTTGGAATTTTTTTTTCTCTTATCGTGGGTGCTGGAGGAATCAGAAGCAGCCATAATAAAGAATACCTAATTTCTCAGTCCTTTTCCTGGATTTCCATTAACATATTAAATCTTCCATTATGCCATTAGAGTCCTGATTTAATTTTTAAACATCTTTAACACTTCTAATTGTTTCAACAGCCCAATTATGATTAAAAATTCCCCGGGAGTTTTTTTACCTTTTCATATTTTTACAATTGAATTAACATAGGAAAAATGGGAGAAGGGAGCAAACTCCCGGGGAACTTTTATTCATAATTGGGCTGATATTGTATAAAAAGATATTTTCTAAACATGTATATGAGACGAAAAAATTAATTAAAACACAAAAAGTTTGTTATAATATTACAAAAAATTAAAAATTATGTAACATCGGTTAATCGACTGAAATTAACCGGTTTAATCGTTAATCGAAAATACACAATTTTAAATTAACCGATCAGTAAATCGGGTAGTATGAATACCCTAGTTGATTCAAAATCAAAGTAAATTTCATATTAATTTTAAACGAAAAATGTTAAAATAACATTGTTCAATATTGAATTAATAAAATCCTGTTTTATTTCTTTTGTATAGAAACAAAAACAACTAAAAAAAGAAAAACATATATTTTTTTATTTTCATGTTTAAAATTATTTATAACAAGTTAGAGTGCTATATTCGGCTGTGCCGAATCTTTGATACCCTCCACCGACAGTTCGAATGTTTAAAGAGTAATATCTGTATGATGTCTTTTTATTAATATTATCTTAAACTGTGACGATTTGTTATTAATTATGGTTTTAGGAGACTAAACTGTTTTCCGGGAGTAGGGCATATATGGGGCCTATGGTAAATTATGTACCGATCTTCACGAAATTTCACAGTATCATTTATAGTCCTATAAAATTGTGACGAGCCAAAACTTGTTATGATTGCATTATTTTTTACGGTTTTAGGCGTACTAAACTGTTTTCCGGGAGTAGTGTTTATATGGGGCTTAGGGTAAATTATGGACCGACCTTCGCGAAATTTTACAGTGTCATTTCTAGTCGAATAAAACGGACTTGTGCAAAATCTTATGTCATTCCGTGCATTTTTGCATCATTTATGTTAGTTTTTGTAACAAAATTATCAAGTTTTTGAAGGTGGTGGTTCCACATTTTGATTCATAGCTCTGGTCCTACTGAACCGATTTTGCTTAAATTCAATCCCAAACTGCTTAGGATAACTACAAGCAATTTGACACCTAGTTTGTTTATTTCTTTTGAGTTTTTCGAAAGTGAGCGTGTTTTCAACAGACGGACAGACGGACAGACGGACAGACGGACAGAAGGACAGACGGACAGACGGACAGACAGACGGACATGGCTAAATCGACTTAGAATTTCTCAAGCAGCCAGAATATATATACTTTATGGGGTCTGAGATGAATAATAAAAAAGTTTCACACGGAATGACAAACTTAGTATACCCTCTTCACAACTAATTGTGGTGGAGGGTATAAAAAAAATTATTTATAAATTAAAATTATTTAGTTAAATTGTGCATCAAATTTTCAAAGTAGAATGATGACGAAAACCATATCGGGCCATTCTGTTAGTGTCTTTTAATTGTGAGTGCTTCTGTAAACAAAGAGGAAAACAAAAAAGTAAAACATGTAATATAGTAAAATAAATAATTATATTCTCTCTCTCTGTTTCCGCGGGTAAGTGTTTAGAATGTTAGAATATTAGCGATCGTGGAAGAATAATTCTGAACTCTGGCTTTTTTTAGGAACAATTGAACCTTTTTTTTTAGTAAAAACTTTTAGATTTTCTTGCAAAGTTTTATTTTGTGAATTTAAGGCATTTTTTTTTGTTAAATAATTATTATTTACTCTTTGTAAAATGAGTGATACCTTCATTCGAAATAAAATATTTGCAAATTTGTGATTTATTCTTAATTTTGTGCGGGTTTTCATTTTTTCATTAAGGTTTTTTTGGCGTTTTTTTTTTTAATTTATCGTCAGCTCTTTATTAGTTTGACCCACCGACAATTAAAAAAATTTAATTAGGTATAGGGTATCAATATTTTGAATATCCCCTTTCTAAATCCAAAATCTGTTTCACGAAATTTTTTATGGTTTCTAAGATATTAAGCATTAATTTTGCGCCATATCTTTTTTTAAAGATTATTAAGTACTGTTTTGCTCTTTACGCCAATGTTTTAAAAAAAATTAAATTATTCCTTAAATCATATGCCGGAAGCAGTGGTGAAAATACAAAAAAATTCAGAAGACTTCATGTAATCATGGTAGTTTTTTTTTTCACTACGACTTTTTGGCATATGCGCCAAAACAAAAATGAGCTGACGATATATTTGTGCAATATAATAAAGTATAAAAATATAATTCCTGGCAATATTTTTTGTAAACTATGAGGAAAATTGTGGCTTACGTTTCAAAAATTGTTTGGGACAAAGCGACTTATTAGGCCAACTTAGCCGGCCTCTTGACAGGTTTACCGTAAAACGCCAAAAGGACAGCTGAGTTTCAGTGATCGTTCCACGTTGTCTTGTCACCTGATTGCCTGAGACGCATTGGTTTCAGTCTGCCATTTAAGCTACTCAATTGTCCGCCTTCTCATTTCAGCTGCAGTCAGACTGATGTTTGAACCACATTATCAGGGGATACTTGGAGCGAGCTGCCTGGGCCCGTTGTCCCTCTTAGGAACCACAGGTCTATATAAATCTTTGAAGAAAATTAAAAGGGTCACTTTACTATTCCAAGGCATTTCCAAATGTTGTTATTTCACTTTTTTAAATTTCTGGATACTTTTTTACCTGTCTTTTATTAAACAAATGTTTTTATTAATATAACAAAATTAGAGTAATATATTTTATTTTTTTAAATATTATTTCAGGGAAATTTTATTAAGAAAAAAAAAATTGCAATACCGCACGTTGAAATGTTTATTTTTGTGGCAAATTATTTAGATTGCTGTTACCGGTGTGGCTGTTGTTCTTGCCACTTTCTACATAAAGGTAAAAAAGACCCTTGAAAAAAACTTGAGAAAAAATCTCAGTACTTTATGTAGTTGAGCAGTACGTGTCTTACATATGAAAGGGTTTATTACAAAAAAAAAAAAAAAAAATCAGAAACTTTTTTAAGTCTTATACTACCTAAAAGTATGCTATATTTATTTCTTTTTCTCGTTTTAAGCTTTCAAGATAACTTCTCCCTTTTCCTTTTCGAAGAAAATTTAGCCAAATCGTAATACTCTGCTTTACCTTAACTTATTTTGTAAATTTATTTATATAAATTTTAACATTTTTTTATATTTTATTTGTTCTTCTTCTTGTATTCCATTCATACTCGTTAAGGCAATAAATTTAATGCTGTGGTTACGTGTTCTTTTAAGTGTAAATGTTGAAAAATTTGAATTTCTATATTTTATATTGAGGTTTTTTCCCTTTTTTCTAATTTTATACATTCATTCACTTACACACTCTTCTTATTTTATTTGATATTTTTTTGAATTTTTTTTATCTCTTTTTTGCTTGGTGTAAAGACTCTAATTGGTTACTGTTTTTTTTCTTGGTTTCTTCTCAAATTGTGTAAGTGTTGGTTATAAATTTATTATCTTAATAATTTTAAAATTTTGAAAATGAAATTTTCTTAAGAATAAAATCAGGAACAAATAATTTATGGTTTAGTTTTTTTTTCTTCTGGAGAAGCAGAAGAATTTTTTTTTTTAGATATTTTGCAATTAGAAAGTAATTTATAGTTATTATTACTTTAGGAAATGATAAATTAACAAATAGAAGAAAGTTTAGTTTCAAGACTTAAATTGAATTTTCTAAAGAAAATTATTTTTAAATTTATTCAAACATAATTTTGAAACTCATAACATTTACTTTTTGGATATTTTAGTAACTAGAAATATTCAAAATTATTTGAAAAATCTAGAAAGTGATTTAAATTATGGCCTTAAAAGGCAATAAAACACCATTCCAAGTTACTATCTTACCAAGCTTTCAACACCAAGTGGAGTCAATACGTCTTCTAAAGCTTCCTAAATAGATGACCTATTTTAGGACACTAAGGTCTGGACCTTAGCCGCTTCTTAGGAGCTGGAAAAGCAGTTTCTGTTGAATAGTAAGAGAATAAAAAACCTCAGCTAGCAGACTGTACTTCATCGCAGAATACTGACAAAAGCAATCCCTGACCCGCCATTTATTTTGCCTTCCTACCCGCGATTTGGTTATAAGCCTCGGCCACTAGTACCTGTTTTAGGCCCTGTAATGTCCTACGTGCCAACAGCAGTTTGTTGGTTGTTTGTCAGTTTTAAGTCCCCAACAAGCTTGAGAAATTGGTTAAAAGTGTTTAATATATCCCTTCTTAAGTATAACCTCCAAGGGAAAAAACATTTAAACAAAAAAGTAAAAGTACAAATTTAAGTCTCTTCTTCGTTTTATCTGTAGCTCAGTGTAACAATTTTATAAATTTTTTTTTTTTTAATTAATTACTTCCCTAATTAATAAGTTTCAATGTAAATGATTTGTAGTTTTAGTTGTCTCTTCATTATTCAATGATATGCTGCAGCTGGCACATGGCGAATAAAGTTAAGTTTACCTGAAACTTTAGAAAACTTTTGTAGAAATATAAATTAAGAGAGAAAATATTACAGCAGTTTTTAATTAAAATAATTTGTAACTGAAAATATAATTTAAGGTAAAGGACTTTCTTTGTACTTTTGAATTTGTAGTTAAAAGAAAGATAATTGGAAAGATTCTAAAATAATTATAATTTAATAAAAAAAAATTTTTTTAATAAAAATATAGCAAATTGAACTAAAAAGTTTTATGATGAAAATGTAAAAGCAACATTTTAAATATTAAACAATTATCAAAGTAATTTTTGGGATTACAAATTTTTTTAATTTATTAAGAATACAAATTGGGAACTAATCACGACAAACCAAATCTTATTAATTAAAAAAGGTTAATTTATTAAAAAAAAATATACATTTTTATCCTTAATGCATAATTCCTTATAATATTCCAAATTAAAATTTCCTCCTAAAAGTAGGCAAGCCTTAATCCACACATACCAACAATCGAAGGCACTAACTACATCTTTAACTTAAAATCAATTTATCTTTCACTTTTGCTTGTCATAAATACTTTTCAATTGTTTCGACAAAATCTTTGTGCCTATCTTTCAGGTAATTTGGCCAATTGATTTAATTGGCCTATTTTGAGGCTCTTTATATAAAATATAAATAAAACTTAAAAATTATCTCTTAGTAAAGTCATTTTATTAAATGTCAGTAAGAACCAAGCAATATCATTGTCCTTTAGATTGAATGGCCTTTCACTGACAAACTTATTTAAAGTTACAAATTTTATGTTTGTTTATTTTTGTGAAAATTTGTTCATTGTGTTAAGAAAACTATAAAATTTCCAGTATCTTGATCTACGTGTCTTATCTGCAAAATAATTACCTATTAAGAAGTTATAATGAATAGAAAAACATGTAAATTAATAGAAATACATGAATAATTTAATGGAATTACAAAAAATCAAAATTAATTGCATAATTTTAGGCGTTTACAAATTTTTGTTTAAAGAACTCTGATCAATAAAAGTTCTTTAAATTTTATTTGTCCACAAAAATGTGATGAAAAATATTCTAAAAAAATGTTTTACCAATAATTTATTTTACTAAAAATTTTAACTTAAATTTTTTTTTGGAAAAAATTTTAACAGAAAAATTGTCTTTTAGTAAAAAACTAAAATTTTTTTTTTTCAGATTATTTTTATTTAAAAAGTTATCACCAATAATTCACTTTATGCCAGGAACACAATGGCTATGGTTTGATTTGACAATGAGTTGGATTTTTGCTTTTGCTTGGACCAATATTTCGTGTATGACTTTTAATTTTGTCTATGATTATGATTATTATGACTCTGATTCTGATATTGTTTATGAATTTAAAACAAAATTTGCCTATAATTTTAATTTTTGCCTGACCATGACTTAAACCTTAACTTTAACTATTATTTTGACGGTGACTTTCACTATGACTATGACTTTCTTAAAGACTAGCCCCCGTATTCGCAAACGATTCTTAAATTTAACAAACGTTTATTAAGTAAATTTGTTCTTAAAACCTTTATTAAATAAAAACAATTTTATGAATACAGACATATGACTTTTGCTATGACATTAACTATGACTTTGACTATTACCTCGACTATGACTTTGACTATCACTAGGATTATGGATGCAACTTTGAATTTAACTTTGATGACTTTAATCGAAATTTGACTATGACTTTGCTCCTGACTTTGACTATAACTTTCACTATAACTATGACTTTAACAATAGTCATGACTTTGGCTATCACATTAACAATGACTATGACTATTACTTTAACTATAACTTTGAGTGTCAGTATGTAAGGCCAGATTGTAATATCATAGTTTCGGCTATTTAAAGTACTTCTTCTTACTGTTTGGTAAAATTTGTTCTACCAATTTTCTTTTAACACCTTCCATATTAATTTCAGGTTTTGGTTGCAATTGGATAAAAATTGCAGGATTTTATTAAAACTCAATTGCTTTCCTGTACACAGAAAAATTAAAAATTTTCTCTAATCCTCAAATTCATAGAATCAAGCAACTCATTTGTTGATTTTGCACCTATTGGCAAAATGGTTACATTGATTACTAAAAATTTTATATTTTAAAGATTTTTGTTGCAATAAATGATATTGTTAATTTTTAATTTAAAAAATGATCAAAAAAAAAAAAACTTTGCCATTTCAAACAATGTGTTGATGGATTTTGACAATTTCCAACAACAATTACACAAGTTAAAATTATTTTATTTTAAATGAAATAATTTTTTGTTATTTGATTATTATTTAAATTCAAAATTACTTTAGAAACAACGAGAATGTTAATTAAATCAAAATTATATTTTTAATCTTCTTTAAAAAAAAAAAAAAAAAAAAATGGATTCAATTATTACATTAATTAAGTTTAAATACTTTTTAAATAATTTTGTTTTAATTGAAAAGAAAAAAATTACTAATAAATTTTTCTGTGTAGGAGTTATTTAAAAAGGGAAACAAATATACATGTGTAAAAATATATGTATCCCATCGATTATTATATCATGGGAGATTTTGTTTAGTATATTCAAGTTTGTTGCGAAATAATTGAATGTTGCCGGGGCTAACATACTGCTACTGGTGATGGCATAATAAGCATCGATACATTTGCCCGTCACTATTAACTAGGTAATTGGTGATCGACCAATGTCACAATCGTGTTGTAGATGATCTATGATGTTGCTAGGAAATTGTATAACTAAGGTAGGAAAACAATACAGAGAGACTAAAGCTTAATACTCTGTTCCAATTTGTGAAACATGTGGAGCAACATCCCTTATTTCAAACTGAATATTTGACATGTATCCATGTTGCCCCTCTCTTGAGTTTGCCTTATTTGCCATTCTTACCTTTAGAAAAGAAGGAAGAGAAAAATATTATTTTGTTCCCAGTAGTTTTATTGAAGTTCTATTTTTATTATTATGTTATTGAAAGTTCAAGTAAAATGGTTTTTTCTTTGTTTTTGGGACATATTGCATTCGTAAAAATGAATTGTTGTTGTCGAAAGCTTTAATTGGAAATGCGAATAAATCGGTAATGGTAAAAGAAATAAAAATTTAAATATTTACAATTCTAATATTTCATGAAATTGTTTATCACAATGTTGACATCAAGCTAGATTAAAAAAAAAAAAAAAAATCTGGTGATCGAAAGTTTTATTGTACAGTTTTAAGCTAACTGCTGAAATAACACTTTAATCAAAAGCTATGTTTAATAAACTCGAGTTCTTGTTGCCAACATTGAAAATGCTGAAAATGGTGGCAATATTCTACACCACGATGTATGTCTTGCAACCGAGGTGTTATGGGGAACCTTTTTTTAAAGAAAAATTCTTTTCCGGTTTACTGCGATTAATATCACAACGTGAAAATAAAAGTTCTCTATAACAAGTCATACATTTATAACTTTGAACAATTATCACAATTTGTATAATTGCAAGTAATTTATTAAACATCCCACAAAGTGGTTTTTGGAAAACCTCTTGTTTAATTGAGGTAAATAGTGCTATAATTTTTTTTGTTTCTTATGCATATGCTAATAAGGCGAATATGTATATTTTTTGGATATTGTTTAATTTAATCTCAGGAAAGAATCATAATTTAGAGATTTGGATATTCCGTGGTCCACCACATATTTACATATTAACCGATTCAATCAAATTCATAATCAGGTAAAAGTAATTTTTAATCGTTTTCTTTGTCAAAATTTACCCAATGCCTTTACAAATTTTATCAGGTGCAAACATAATTTTTATCATTGGTGGGCTCATGGAGTGAGCCACCCCTGTTGGTTTTTTTTTCATGAGTAATTAGTATGTTACAAAAAACAACTACGACGCAATTACTGTCTCTCTACGTATAAATATATATGCAGCTACACCTAGAGTGGATGAGCTTTAAACAAATAAACGAAAAAGAACAGAACATAATAACTAGTACAAGCCTGCAGTCACGTTTTGAGAAAATAATTAAAATTATTCCATCCCACCCGCAATTACTCTGATAAGCTATTGTTTCACAATCTCCAAGACGAAAAGTCCGAGTAATCGAAACCGTAAGGGAGCCACGATCTATCCTTGAATCCTTCCCCAGTCAGGGAGGGAAGTTTGCTACAATTAGCCTAATCAAAGTGCTGCTCCAGGGAAAAGGAAAGAAGGGGAACTCGGTTTTAATATCATTGTCCTCTAGAATTTATCCCAGAATTAGTAATCTTGCGCCGGACAAGATCATCTTATGTAACTAGAGTGTCAATTGGTCAATAATACCCACATCAAATTTTGAAAAAAAAAAAAAACCCAAAATAAATTTCTTAGTGCTTTATTGAAATTGAAAAAAAAAGAAAAAAAAATTTAAAAGACAAATGAGGAAAAAACCGTAAATAAAAAAATAAAAAAACAAACAAAAAAAAATCAGAAGGGTTAATTATCCAATTGCATTTTTTTTGTTTTTTTTTTTAATTATTTAATTGCATTTTTTTGTGGTTAATCCTCCTTCAATTAATTAACAATTCAATAGTGCATTCAGATTTTTCTTTTGTGTGTTTATCAGCCATAAAGTTTTATAAATAATATTATTCATTTTTGTACAGATTAAATTAAGTAACATACATTTGCATGGAAACACCCATATTGTATTTTACATACAGACATACATCCATCTCTCACCCAGTACCAGCAATTGCAGAGGCCTCTTCAAAAGCTCGACGTACTTATTAACAACGATTAATATACATATATATTGGTGAGTGAATGTTATTAAATTGTATAAACATTTAGTTATGTGTATATGAGTGTTTTCCAAGCAACAAATTGATAATTGCAAAGTTCAGTATACCAGGCATCAGTTACATATGTTTATAAGAATTTTCTGGTATCCAATAAAGACAAAGACTCTTTGTTGCTTGGTAAATATCAATATATACACCTTAGACCATTTCACATCTTCCATGCACAATTAACTTTCGAGACATACAGTTTGTTTTTTTAAATTTTTTTATGTTTACTTATAATTCTTTCTTGAATCAATCCTTATTTTTTCCTATTTTTGACGGTTGTTTGGTAGTCAATGAAATTTAGTTAATTACGTTAGATTGATACGCGTTGTAAGATAATAATTATAATTACCGTTAAGATTCAATTTTATGATAATGCTAATTTGTATTGGTTATGTTTTACATTTTTTTTTTTTATCGTTTATTGAATAATTACGGTTGAAAGAACCTTATGTTCAAAAATATAATTCTAATCGAATAAAGTGAATTCTAATATGAAGAACTAAGTTAAGTTAAAAGTTTTCTTACTGTATGGAGTGACAAGTTTACGTATGGGATCTTAGTCACTGCTAGCGCCACTAAGATCATTGGTAGGGGGGGTAATGAGGCGCGTCTCTACCTGATGACAGCTAGGAGAGACATTCGGTTTATGTTGATTTGTTTTTTTTTGTTAGTTTCCGCATGTACCCCGATTTGAACGGGGTTTATTTAACCTTCCATTCCAATATTTTTAATTTGTTAAAGGAGTCTACAACAATATTTATGTAGCAGTTATTTTTCTTGGCAACAAGATAACCAGAACAAGATTCCCACCCCAACCGACTGACCGCTAGTGGTTTCAATGGCTCCTTTATTTTTTGGTCTGAGTTATCTTGAATCAGAGCACCTTTTGCCAAGGATCGTTAATACCATCGTTTGCTGTCCGTAAGTTTTATCTCTTCGTAGAAGAAACTTACTGATTTACGGCGATAAGCGACTTTGTTCATTACATAAATTGGCGCCCAACGTGGGGCCTGTGAGTATGATATAATTACTGAGATAAAGTAAATCATGCCTCAGTGCTCTGGATAAATCTACACTTTGCTTAGTTTAAATTAGATTTCAGTAACTTATGGAACATATGAGGATATAACAGGACAGAAGTTTGGGTAGCAAATAGTTATTAGTCTCTTTTGGAATTTACAATTTTTTGACGGCTATAAGTTCGAAAATATTGTCCAAGGATTTAACTGGTAAGACTTTTGAATCGAGCTAAAGTTTTTTATATTTCTCATGGTTTCCGTAGAAATTTGAAAAATGTATATCATATTATTTTTGTTCATAGTTTGACTTTTCTAACTTGAGTTATTACAGGAAATGCAGTCTCGTTGCACGGCGACGTATTGCCCTTTTAAGTCAGTTAGGGATACAAGTAGCGAATTGGAATATGATGATAGTACATAGTTTAAATTCCATAGACCGGTTTCGTTTTTTCTCTATTATCAACATAAACTGTAAATAAAACAGAACCTTAATCTTGTTCACATCTTATGCAGTAAGAAAACTATTAGTTAAAAGGGAGAAAATAAGGAAAATATTCCTGTTTGTGCATCTTGGCGCATCAAAATCACATTGAAAAATATTATAATCGTTAAAATATTAGCCTGAGGGTTATAATACACCGTTATTGTTAAGTTGTTTTGAAGAAAATATAAAATAAAAAAAATAAATAAAAAAAATTTTAATAGAATCAAAATCATATTGCAAAATTTTATACTCGTTAAAATATTAGCCGGAGGGTTATAATATATACAACGCTATTGTTATGTTGCTTTGAAAAAGGAGAAACGAAAAGAAAATTTAATAGAACCGAATAGAATAGAATAAAATATAAGTTTTTTTTTCTTTAATTTTTTTTTGTTTGTTTTGGGGGCCATATTTGCTGGCAATATTTTTATTTTTTTCTATATGGACCATTACGACAAGTTTGTCGAAGTTATAGTTCTTCTCTTGGATCACGGCTCTGACATTGGTATCTTTATTTAAATCTACCATATTTTGTTTTTATGTTATAGTAGGTAATAGCGAAGGGAAATTGTAACGAAAAATTTACCTGGTTTTCCTACCAACCACAAAGTTATAGCTAGGTTTGATTTTTTTTTGTCATTAGACAACGTTATCTGTTAAATCATTATTGGCAATATAGCTATAATGGAACGATCTCCGCCTAACGGTTTAGCCTCCGCAATGGCTGATTCCAACAATGACGCATTGTGTATTGTCTGCAATGAAAGTATGTCCAATGGACAAGAGTGCCTTCTGTTATCCGAGTGCAATCACGCATTTCATAGCATTTGTATTGAGAAGTACCTCTCACATTCGGCGGAATGCCCTAGTTGTAAAAGACCTTGTGCTTTATCGGACCTGAAGACTATAAATATACTCGATAGCTCTCAGACGGGAGCGAGACCTAAAGTGGTTACGCAGGCCAAACCTCGTGGTGTTATGGCGAGGCAATATAATACCAGAAGTAATACGAAAATCTTATTAAGTGATCCACAAACGCCAAGAGTAGAGAGTAATTTTGATATTCAACCGGCGAAACAGCACAATACTCCCCAGAGGGGTCGTCCTCTTTCGTTTAACGAAAAGGTACCGCAAAATAGTGGGACTGGGACAAATTCGGATAATTATACACGAAATGTATCAGTAAATATGGATCCGACACAGTTAGAGGGCATAATCGAAAATACTGTGGCTCGGTTGTTGCATAATTTGAACTTAATGGCACCCTCCCAAAGTGTAGGAGATGCACGAAATTGCCCGACTAACAATTCTCGACCCCCACCAGACTTTTCGAATGTTCCAAATCGTGGACGAAATACTGGCTCGCGCCAGTCGGCATACTACAGCCCTTCATTCGATGAAAGTTTTGCCGTTCGTAATGATAAAATCACTTCAATTATTCAGAATTGGAACATCAAATTTGATGGTTCTAGCAATGGCATTAGTGTGGATGAGTTCTTGTATAGAGTTGGTTGCCTCACGAGGGAAAACTTTAACAATGATTTCTCCCTGATATGCAAAAATCTGCATATATTATTAGCAGGTAGGGCACGGGAATGGTTTTGGCGTTACCACAAACAGGTGGATTATGTTGAGTGGAAACAATTTTGCCAAGCGTTTAAGTACCAATACGGGGAATTCAAATCGTCGTTTGATATTCACGAGGAATTACGAAGTCGCAAAATGAAACAAAATGAGAACTTTGAAACCTACTTTGAATCGGTTTCCGCGATTTTGGATAGGCTACCGGCTCCCATTCCTGAGTCAGATTTAGTAGAAATCTTAGTTCGCAATTTGCGCCCGGAAATAAGACATGAACTCCTCTATGTTCAGATCTTCTCTATTGCCCATTTACGAAAATTAGTTCAGATGAGAGAAAATTTGATGGAAAATGAGTATTTTAGAAAAAATTCCCAGAACAGGCACGTCCCGAATTGTGCAACCAGAAGACAAGTGGCTGAAGTAGATTGTTCTTTAGAGTTCTCTGGCTCCGCACAGAATAGTAGTCCGGAAATGTCAGTGGAGGCCCTCCAGTCTTCGCCAAAACTATTCAAATGCTGGAATTGTGATCAACCTGGTCACCACTGGGAAGATTGTCTCGAAACTCGAAATATTTTTTGCTATGGGTGTGGATTAAAAAATACCTATAAGCCTCAATGTACTCGATGTGCAGAAAAAAAATTAGGTGCATCAAAAAACTTGATAGTTCAGTCCAATATACGCCACCAACCATAACACCTAACCCCTTTGATGACAGTAATTATTCTAAGTCCCTAAACCAGAATATTAAAGATAAAGTTTGTCGAAATAACCATTTAACTATAGATAATTGCAAAACCTTTGATGATAAGAAC
Organism: Pollenia griseotomentosa; assembly: GCA_963931875.1. Taxonomy (NCBI): domain Eukaryota; kingdom Metazoa; phylum Arthropoda; class Insecta; order Diptera; family Polleniidae; genus Pollenia; species Pollenia griseotomentosa. The sequence continues at coordinate 120,637,166 of OZ007564.1, read as the reverse complement.
AGACCCCAGGACGAAAACTCGCGTTCTGTTAATCCATTTTCCGGGGAACAGATACAAATTTTAAAGGCGGATGGGGAAACCAGGCCGAGGTATGTCGAAAATAATGAAAATATTCATAACACAATTTATCCAATAGTCCCGTATCACATCCGGTTGCAGAAATATATGGCAAAGCGGAAATCTATCTTTAATCTAGATACCATTACCCTTTGTTGTAGAAAAAAACCGAAACGGTCTACTCTTAGGATGCGGCAATATTATAAAAATCGAAAAACTAGTGCAAAATATATACTTTCAACCATAATCAATAATTCGATTGACCAACGTTACTATGCGCCCGTAAAATTTTTGTCTTTTTCTGAATTAGGTCTCTTAGATACCGGTGCTAACGTTACATGCATTGGATCCGATCTGGCACAGTGTAATTTTTTTCAATATAATGAATTTAGTCCCATGAAGTCCACGGTGAAAACTGCCGATGGAAAAATACAGAAAGTTTTAGGAGTTTTACATGTCGATGTTCACTTTAAGAATGTCGTTAGAAAATTAAAAATTTTAGTTGTACCCACTATCACTCAAAGGCTTATTTTGGGGCTGGATTTCTGGAAGAGTTTTAATTTAGCTCCTGAGATTTTTGGTGGGGTAATATATGCATCTGAGGGGGAAAGTCCACCCAAAGTGTTAGCGAAATTTGAACAAAGTCATTCTGTTTTATCCGAGGTTAAATCCGATGAAAATATCAATCGGCAATATCCCTTAACCTCTGCGCAGCGTACCCAACTCGATGCTATTATAAGCCTTTTTCCAAATTTCGAAAAAGAGGGCTTAGGGCGCACGGGATTAATACAACATTCTATAGATGTCGGGGAGGCCAGGCCTGTAAAACAACGCTTCTATCCTATTTCACCGGCGGTCGAAAAGGTAATGTTTACGGAGATCGACAGAATGCTAGAACTGGGAGTTATTGAGCCCTCGTCCTCTGCCTGGAGTTCGCCCATGAGACTTGTTATGAAACCTAATAAAGTAAGGTTATGTTTGGACGCGCGGAAATTGAACGAGGTTACAAAAAAGGATGCTTATCCTCTACCAAGTATAGAGGGAATCTTTTCTAGATTACCTAAGGCCAATATAATTACCAAGTTAGACCTGAAGGACGCATATTGGCAAATAGGCTTGTCGGAAGAGGCAAAGGCCTTGACTGCATTTACAGTCCCGGGAAGGCCGTTATATCAGTTCGTGGTAATGCCTTTCGGGCTCTGTAATGCCCCTTCTACAATGTGCCGCCTAATGGATAGTTTAATACCCCCTGACCTCCGCTATTCTGTTTTTGGCTACCTTGATGACTTAATTATCGTTTCGGAAGATTTTAGCACCCATCTTGCAGTCCTTGTTCGAATAGCGGAAGAGTTTAAAAGAGCAAATTTAACCCTCAATATTTCCAAGTCCAAGTTTTGTGTTACAGAGGTTAACTACCTGGGCTACATTATCGGAAGGGGGGGGATAAAAACGGACCCCGAAAAAGTAGAATCCATTCGAAACTGGCCACCTCCAAAGAACCTTAAGCAGGTACGGGGTTTTTTAGGCCTAGCGGGTTGGTATCGCAGGTTTGTGGCCAACTTTTCATCTATTGTTTTTCCGATAACCGAAGTACTGTCAACTAAAAGAAAATTTTGCTGGACTCCAGAAGCCCAGAAATCTTTTCAACTCATAAAAGATTTATTGACCTCGGCACCCATTCTGTCTAATCCAGATTTCTCAAAAAAATTCTACGTACAGTGCGACGCTAGCGATTTTGGCATTGGGGCGGTGTTGGTGCAGCAGGATGATGAGGGCAATGAAAGGCCTATTGCTTTCATGTCAAAAAAACTAAATACTGCCCAACGCAATTATTCTGTTACGGAACGCGAATGCTTGGCGGCACTGGAGGCCATAAAAAAGTTTAGATGTTATCTGGAACTACAGGAGTTTGAGATTATAACTGACCATTCGTCATTAATGTGGTTGATGAAGCAACAGGATGTGACAGGACGGCTGGCGAGATGGGTCTGGAAGCTTCAAGGATTCAAATTTTCAATAAGTCATCGTAAAGGCAGTGATAACGTTGTTCCTGATGCCCTATCTAGAATTCCTTTCGAGGAAGTTGCAGTATTAGAGTCTTCAGAACCGGAGGTGGACCTTTGTTCTCCGCATTTTAATGATTGTGAGTATACAGCGTTAAAAGACAAAATTCGTGAAAACCCTAACAAATACCCCGACATTAAAGTCATCGACAACTTTTTATATATCAGAACCTTGCACTACACCGGTGACATTAAGCAAGAAAACGACACGTGGAAACTATGGATACCACTAGGTTTAAGAAAAACAATGATATCTCGGTTTCATGACGACCCAATATCTGCCCATGGGGGGATGAAGAAAACCTTGGAACTAATTCGAAGGAAGTTCTTTTGGCCGGGTCTCGTGTCGGACGTAAGAAATTATATAGGGAGCTGTGACACCTGTAAGGAGTCAAAAGCCTCCAATATCATTTTAAGACCTCTTATGGGTAATCAGCCAGTAAGTGTTCGACCTTTCCAGCGGCTTTACGTAGATATTTTAGGACCATATCCTAGAAGCAGACAGGGACATATTGGAATATTAATAGTGCTTGACCATCTGACCAAATTCCATTGGTTATGTCTATTGAAAAAGTTCACGTCAGCAAAGATTCAGGAATTTCTTTTACATCAAATTTTTCATATTTATGGAGTCCCCGAAACCCTAGTTAGTGATAATGGGTCACAATTCAAGGCAAACGAGTTTAACGCCTTTTTGACTGCTTTAGGTATTAAACATCAATACACCGCAATTTACTCCCCGCAGTCAAATGCTTCGGAGCGGGTCAACCGGTCCATTATAGCGGGAATTCGCTCTTATCTTAAAAATGACCAAACGCTGTGGGACCAAAATCTAAGTGTTATTAGCTGTGCTCTGAGAAACTCTTTCCATCAAACAATTCAGTGTTCCCCCTTTTATGCACTTTTTGGTCAGGATATGATAACACATGGTAGCTCCTATGAACTACTTAAAACCCTTAATGTTCTTAATGAACCCCATATTAAATTGCATCGAGACGATGAACTGTATTTATTGCATAAAAAGCTGCAGCGACAAATTACAGAGGCTTACGAAACGAATCGAACGCAGTATAATTTGAGGGCAAGGCCAATCACCTATAAAGTAGGACAATACGTGTTTAGAAGGAATTTCGCACAGTCTAATGCCGACAAAAAGTTTAACTCGAAACTTGCACCCTATTTTATTAAAGCAAAAATTAGGGAAAAGATTGGCAACCATTATTATGTCCTGGAGGATACTGAGGGTAAAGTCTTGGGTACCTACCATGCGAAAGACATTCGTATATAAGCTTGTTGTTTTCCTTCCTCGTAATACTTTGACTTAAAAAGTTAGTATTATGCGGTTTGTAAGGCCAGATTGTAATATCATAGTTTCGGCTATTTAAAGTACTTCTTCTTACTGTTTGGTAAAATTTGTTCTACCAATTTTCTTTTAACACCTTCCATATTAATTTCAGGTTTTGGTTGCAATTGGATAAAAATTGCAGGATTTTATTAAAACTCAATTGCTTTCCTGTACACAGAAAAATTAAAAATTTTCTCTAATCCTCAAATTCATAGAATCAAGCAACTCATTTGTTGATTTTGCACCTATTGGCAAAATGGTTACATTGATTACTAAAAATTTTATATTTTAAAGATTTTTGTTGCAATAAATGATATTGTTAATTTTTAATTTAAAAAATGATCAAAAAAAAAAAAACTTTGCCATTTCAAACAATGTGTTGATGGATTTTGACAATTTCCAACAACAATTACACAAGTTAAAATTATTTTATTTTAAATGAAATAATTTTTTGTTATTTGATTATTATTTAAATTCAAAATTACTTTAGAAACAACGAGAATGTTAATTAAATCAAAATTATATTTTTAATCTTCTTTAAAAAAAAAAAAAAAAAAAAATGGATTCAATTATTACATTAATTAAGTTTAAATACTTTTTAAATAATTTTGTTTTAATTGAAAAGAAAAAAATTACTAATAAATTTTTCTGTGTAGGAGTTATTTAAAAAGGGAAACAAATATACATGTGTAAAAATATATGTATCCCATCGATTATTATATCATGGGAGATTTTGTTTAGTATATTCAAGTTTGTTGCGAAATAATTGAATGTTGCCGGGGCTAACATACTGCTACTGGTGATGGCATAATAAGCATCGATACATTTGCCCGTCACTATTAACTAGGTAATTGGTGATCGACCAATGTCACAATCGTGTTGTAGATGATCTATGATGTTGCTAGGAAATTGTATAACTAAGGTAGGAAAACAATACAGAGAGACTAAAGCTTAATACTCTGTTCCAATTTGTGAAACATGTGGAGCAACATCCCTTATTTCAAACTGAATATTTGACATGTATCCATGTTGCCCCTCTCTTGAGTTTGCCTTATTTGCCATTCTTACCTTTAGAAAAGAAGGAAGAGAAAAATATTATTTTGTTCCCAGTAGTTTTATTGAAGTTCTATTTTTATTATTATGTTATTGAAAGTTCAAGTAAAATGGTTTTTTCTTTGTTTTTGGGACATATTGCATTCGTAAAAATGAATTGTTGTTGTCGAAAGCTTTAATTGGAAATGCGAATAAATCGGTAATGGTAAAAGAAATAAAAATTTAAATATTTACAATTCTAATATTTCATGAAATTGTTTATCACAATGTTGACATCAAGCTAGATTAAAAAAAAAAAAAAAAAATCTGGTGATCGAAAGTTTTATTGTACAGTTTTAAGCTAACTGCTGAAATAACACTTTAATCAAAAGCTATGTTTAATAAACTCGAGTTCTTGTTGCCAACATTGAAAATGCTGAAAATGGTGGCAATATTCTACACCACGATGTATGTCTTGCAACCGAGGTGTTATGGGGAACCTTTTTTTAAAGAAAAATTCTTTTCCGGTTTACTGCGATTAATATCACAACGTGAAAATAAAAGTTCTCTATAACAAGTCATACATTTATAACTTTGAACAATTATCACAATTTGTATAATTGCAAGTAATTTATTAAACATCCCACAAAGTGGTTTTTGGAAAACCTCTTGTTTAATTGAGGTAAATAGTGCTATAATTTTTTTTGTTTCTTATGCATATGCTAATAAGGCGAATATGTATATTTTTTGGATATTGTTTAATTTAATCTCAGGAAAGAATCATAATTTAGAGATTTGGATATTCCGTGGTCCACCACATATTTACATATTAACCGATTCAATCAAATTCATAATCAGGTAAAAGTAATTTTTAATCGTTTTCTTTGTCAAAATTTACCCAATGCCTTTACAAATTTTATCAGGTGCAAACATAATTTTTATCATTGGTGGGCTCATGGAGTGAGCCACCCCTGTTGGTTTTTTTTTCATGAGTAATTAGTATGTTACAAAAAACAACTACGACGCAATTACTGTCTCTCTACGTATAAATATATATGCAGCTACACCTAGAGTGGATGAGCTTTAAACAAATAAACGAAAAAGAACAGAACATAATAACTAGTACAAGCCTGCAGTCACGTTTTGAGAAAATAATTAAAATTATTCCATCCCACCCGCAATTACTCTGATAAGCTATTGTTTCACAATCTCCAAGACGAAAAGTCCGAGTAATCGAAACCGTAAGGGAGCCACGATCTATCCTTGAATCCTTCCCCAGTCAGGGAGGGAAGTTTGCTACAATTAGCCTAATCAAAGTGCTGCTCCAGGGAAAAGGAAAGAAGGGGAACTCGGTTTTAATATCATTGTCCTCTAGAATTTATCCCAGAATTAGTAATCTTGCGCCGGACAAGATCATCTTATGTAACTAGAGTGTCAATTGGTCAATAATACCCACATCAAATTTTGAAAAAAAAAAAAAACCCAAAATAAATTTCTTAGTGCTTTATTGAAATTGAAAAAAAAAAGAAAAAAAAATTTAAAAGACAAATGAGGAAAAAACCGTAAATAAAAAAATAAAAAAACAAACAAAAAAAAATCAGAAGGGTTAATTATCCAATTGCATTTTTTTTGTTTTTTTTTTTAATTATTTAATTGCATTTTTTTGTGGTTAATCCTCCTTCAATTAATTAACAATTCAATAGTGCATTCAGATTTTTCTTTTGTGTGTTTATCAGCCATAAAGTTTTATAAATAATATTATTCATTTTTGTACAGATTAAATTAAGTAACATACATTTGCATGGAAACACCCATATTGTATTTTACATACAGACATACATCCATCTCTCACCCAGTACCAGCAATTGCAGAGGCCTCTTCAAAAGCTCGACGTACTTATTAACAACGATTAATATACATATATATTGGTGAGTGAATGTTATTAAATTGTATAAACATTTAGTTATGTGTATATGAGTGTTTTCCAAGCAACAAATTGATAATTGCAAAGTTCAGTATACCAGGCATCAGTTACATATGTTTATAAGAATTTTCTGGTATCCAATAAAGACAAAGACTCTTTGTTGCTTGGTAAATATCAATATATACACCTTAGACCATTTCACATCTTCCATGCACAATTAACTTTCGAGACATACAGTTTGTTTTTTTAAATTTTTTTATGTTTACTTATAATTCTTTCTTGAATCAATCCTTATTTTTTCCTATTTTTGACGGTTGTTTGGTAGTCAATGAAATTTAGTTAATTACGTTAGATTGATACGCGTTGTAAGATAATAATTATAATTACCGTTAAGATTCAATTTTATGATAATGCTAATTTGTATTGGTTATGTTTTACATTTTTTTTTTTTATCGTTTATTGAATAATTACGGTTGAAAGAACCTTATGTTCAAAAATATAATTCTAATCGAATAAAGTGAATTCTAATATGAAGAACTAAGTTAAGTTAAAAGTTTTCTTACTGTATGGAGTGACAAGTTTACGTATGGGATCTTAGTCACTGCTAGCGCCACTAAGATCATTGGTAGGGGGGGTAATGAGGCGCGTCTCTACCTGATGACAGCTAGGAGAGACATTCGGTTTATGTTGATTTGTTTTTTTTTGTTAGTTTCCGCATGTACCCCGATTTGAACGGGGTTTATTTAACCTTCCATTCCAATATTTTTAATTTGTTAAAGGAGTCTACAACAATATTTATGTAGCAGTTATTTTTCTTGGCAACAAGATAACCAGAACAAGATTCCCACCCCAACCGACTGACCGCTAGTGGTTTCAATGGCTCCTTTATTTTTTGGTCTGAGTTATCTTGAATCAGAGCACCTTTTGCCAAGGATCGTTAATACCATCGTTTGCTGTCCGTAAGTTTTATCTCTTCGTAGAAGAAACTTACTGATTTACGGCGATAAGCGACTTTGTTCATTACAAGTATGACAACGACTATTACTTTGAAAATGACTTCGACTATGACTTTGACTATGACTTTGACTATGACATTGACTATAACTTTGACTATGACTATTGACTGTGACTATGACTTAAAATATGACTTTAAGTATGACATTGAATTTGAATTTGGCCATTGATTTGACTATGACTTTGACTATGACTATTGACTGTGACTATGACTTAAAATATGACTTTAAGTATGACATTAGATTTGAATTTGGCCATTGATTTGACTATGACTTTGACTATCCCTTTGACTATGGCTTTGGCAATGACTTTGACTATTATTTGACTATGACTTTGACTTTGAATTGGAAAATTACTTCGGCTTTGACTTTGATCCTGACTTTGGCTTTGACTTTTACTATGATTTTGACTTTTACTACAAATATGACTTTGATAACAATCATGTCTTTCGATATCACGTAAACTATTTAAGACTTTGACTATTCCTTTTACTTTGACTATGACTATGACTTTAAGTATGACATTGAATTTGAATTTGGCCTTGACTTTGATTATGGGTTTTACTATGGCTTTGAATTTTTTGGAGTATCTCTTTAGTTGTGTACTCTGAAAAAAAAAAAAAAAAATAAAACAGTATTGACTATGACTTCAACATACTTTTGAGCAGGGTTTAAAAAACTGCAGTCGAAGCCAAAAACTGTCGAACAAAAACGAAAATTTGTGTACAACTTTTCGCGTTTTGAGTTGGAATGACATCGACTGTTTACATTTAATGAATCAGAAGTAAAAGCAACGGTGCTTTTTGGCCAATGACAAATGAAGATTTTCAAGAAATTGCAGTTTTTCTACCTTGACTACTGCAGTTTTCTAAACGCTGCTTTTTAATAGAAGTTTAAAGACTAGCACCAACTGGTATGCTATTTTTTAATTTCTTATACATGTTTGGATCAAAGTACGGACATTTAAAAGTGTAGTTTTTGGTTAAATTCCAAGCAACAGAATCAAAAGACAGGCTCACACAAAAATAAACTGTATGTTTGCTTGAATGGAATTTCTAAATATATTTTTTGTGCTAGGGATTAAACGTAAAATTTTTGCGTGTTGTATATGAAACACTAAAACTAGCAACAGAACTTAAAAAAACTCTAACACAAATACCGCTAAACCGAAATACAAACACCCACACACACACCCACAAACATTCACATATAAAACACATCGGGGCAAATGGAGTAGATCCGTTCATTTATTTAGTTTTTTTACATTTTACATTTTTATTTTGTAAATTTTTTTTCTAAACAACAAAGTACACCAATACCCCGGTTTGTGTCGCTAATTGGGACCGGATAAACGGGACGCAAATCGAAACGACGCAAACCGAAGCACGATTTTCCATACATTTCTATTGATTTTTATTTAATTGGTTCCGAGATTCATAATGTTAGCCGAAAAAATAAATTTTGACTTTTTTAGAACTTGAAATAAAGTTACAGCTTTCTTTTCAATTACCATTTGACTGAAGGGCATTCTTTGCTTATTTTTATCTTCAATCCAAATGATAGGAAGTGGCTTTATTTTTTCATTAAAGAATTTTTAATTTTGTAAACTGTTTATGTTGTAACGATGTAGCGGTTTCATTTTTAAAGTAGAAGGGGCTAATCCAAAAGGCCCAGTTTTTGTCCTAAATTTATTTGCTTTCTTTTTTGACTCATTCGGGCCTGTTCTGAAAATCACGTGATTTCAAATCACGAGCGTGATTTTTTGGTGTTCTGTAAGTCACACCGGATATGATCACACCAAAACACACAAAAACGGGACACTAAAATATTTGAAATCACCTGATTCGAGTAAAAGTGATTTGCAGAACAGGCCTGATTGTTGCAAAATATTTAGATTTAACTTCACTTCAGCAAATGTAATTTGAAACTACTACTACTTCACATACATATTTAAATTAGACTTAACCGGGAAATTCCCTTTTTCGGTTTTAGTTTTGAACAAACATTTTTATATTAACGACGCAAATCGAAGCACTAACGACGCAACTTTGAAGCCATTCGACGCAAACTGAAACAAAAACGACGCAACTTCGAAATCACAGAAATTTTAAAAAGACGCAACTTCGAAACGACGCAAACCGAAGCGACGCAAACCGGGGTATTGGTGTATTGCCAAAAAATGAGTGTGTATGCAGCTCTGCGTTCATTCGTTCCGTCATTCATCTAGTTAGCAAAACGTGTTAAGTTATCTGTGTGTGTGCAGATGTTTGTCTATATATTTCATAGTATTTGTTTTACTTCTTAACTCATGCAACATTTTAAAAATTTACAGGATATTGTTTCTCTTTATCTTTTTGCTTTTAGTTTATTGCTGATTGTGTGTGTGTTGTTCGTCGTATAACTGTGTGGATCACCTGTGAAGTCAAAAGTTAAATGACTGTTAGCTAAAATATTGTGTGCTGTTGTCGTTGTTGTAAAACATTGTTGAACAGGTATGTACGTATTTATGTCTATATGAATGTATTTGTTTTAGTTTAGTGCTTGTTATACATTTTGTTCTATCTTTTTCTTTTTTTGGCCTCAACATTTGTGTTTGTTAGCAGCCATAAATGTTGAAGTTTTCCTTTAGGTCACTTTGGCCTAATAACTTTGTTGTAATATTACACTATGCTACACAAAATGTAACACTTACAGACAGACACATTTACACAGATATTTTTTTTGGTGAATGTGTGTGTGTGTTTGTGTATTGTTTGCTTGTTTAACAAACTGTTTTAATATTGTTTTATTACGACTACAACCGCAACTTGACACCTTGATTGATGGATGCATGAATAGATGGTGTGTTAATAAATCTAAAAAGTTTAAAATTACTTTGAGTGTTTAAGTCTAACGTTTAAAAGGTTTTTTAATTTAAATGAAATGATCTTAAGTTAGAATGGATTTTAAATGGTTTTTAAAAGCTCGCAGCTATCAAAGAAGATTTTGAAGTCATTATAAGACCTTTTTGAACTAAAAGTCAATATGGGAAGGCAAGTCATAATGAAATATTCCAAGGTATAGTCTATTTTAATGATAAGCCAATAAGGACTGCAAAATATACTTTTGGTATAACGTAGAGCGACTTACTACCGTAATCTTAATCGTCATTGTCAGTCAAGTTCAGTATAATGTGCGTTAACTAGGCCTTTGAATGCGACGTCTTTGACCATTTCTTTGACCTAGAGTATGACTTTAAATATAACTTCTACTATGCCTTCGACTTTGACCATGATTTTGAATAAGATTTTGATTTTGACTTTAAATATTATATTGACAATGATTTTGACCGTGGCATAGACAACCTCCGGGGGTGTAGGAATCATCTCAAGGATGTTTCACCTTTTGGTGTCACATCCTTCAGGTCATAATCAGATACAATCAATACCTGGAACTCGGTAAAAATCCGAAGTTGACAGATCTCAAAAGATCTACACAATCTCTTACGATCGCGACTGACCGGAGATCCTGTCTGGCACCACGGAAGCCAGTAGCCCCTGGTTGCACAGCACCCGACTGACTTTTGGTTGGGGCCTTCGTTAGTATGCTTCGGGGATCACGTGGTGGCTGTGGTTAACTCCTAAAAACTTATATCCTCAAAATCCCATTACAGGGCTGATTTTTCACCAAATGTGAGAGAGTTCGGCTTAAGAGAGGACTATTCCTAGGTGCTGTTGCTACTCAACAGATGGGAGTGTAAAAAGTTTCCGGATTATGCACTCAAATTGCTTCCTTGATGTGGAGGTTGCTCTCAAAAATCGGGGGCGTTTGGTAAACGCATTGTTTGTATTCCAGTGGCTAAGATCCACTATGGAGTAGGCCTTAGGGTAGTTATCCATGTAAATATTTTCCATAGCTGCGATAAAGACAGTGACTATGACTTTGGTATAACTTTGGTCATGACCTTAAAAATGACTTTAAAAATTACTTTAACTATGAATTTAATAAATCATCGAGTTACTTTGAGTATGATTTAAATGATCGACTATGCCTCTGACTTTGAATATTATTCTAAATATGGCTTCTTCTCTGAAAAAGACTATGGATTTGACTAACTCAGTATGACTTTGCCTATGACTTCGACTATGACTTCGAATGGTTTTGACTATGATTTTTAATATAGTTTTGAGTATGACTTTGTCTGTAGTTATGAGTATGAATTTGACTATGACTTTGACTACGACTATGACGTTGAACATGACATCGACAAAGATTTTAAACATGGCCTTAACTCTGTCAAATACTTTGGATTTGACTATGACTTCGACTATGACTCAGACTCCGACGTTAACAATATCTTCGACAATGATTTTAAATATGGATTTAATTTTGACATGGCCTATGGATTTGACTTAAATAGGGATGGTCAAATTGAATAAATCTATCGATATACACTATTGGCAAAAACTAAAGCAACTCAGAAGTAAATATTTTTATCGTTGTTTTGAACTATTATACCTGAATTTTTTTTGTATAAAATGTATTTCATTTTAAAGCTTAATAGACTAAGTCAACATTTAAAAAAAATAATTAACGGGTTTCTTCCTTTTTTTCCGGAAAAAAAATAGTAAAAATTTACTACTTGTTAGCTGGCAAAAACTTAAGCAACTCTTCCTTAATATTGGTTTATAACCACTACTATTTTTATCTCCTAAGTTTTTTCCCCGTTATAATTTTACAGTTTGTTTTTGGTTTGTTTGGAATTTATACCAGCATTTAAAATTTTTAAAACTTTTGAAAGTAAAACAAGTTTTATGCCAAAAATAAAGGCTGGAAAACTGTTAAATTAAAATGGCAAGAAATAAATATAATACGTGGGTTAAAAGTGAAATAATAAAAAAATATAATAACGGAATGTCTCAAAAAAATATTTCTGAACAATTTGGCATAAATAAATCGGTTATTTGCAGATTTATACAAAAATATTTGTCAACTGGTACTGTAGAAACCATTCACAGGGGGGGTAGACCTCGTAAAACATCGACACGAGAGGATCAAATAATAGTGCGAGAATTTAAAAAAGATCCCTTTGCATCTTCACATAACGTCGTTGAAAGATTAGATCTAAATATAAGTGCCAGGACAGTTAGGAGCAGAGCAATAGAAGCAGGGCTTCGCTCCAGAAAAACGGCAAAGAAACCGTTTATTTCTCGGAAAAACAGAAAAGCAAGAATCGAGTTTGCAAACAAACACTTGCATTGGAGTATTGAAGAATGGCGAAAAATACTGTTTTCCGATGAATCCAAGTTCAATATTCAAGGTTCCGACTCAAAAAAAAACATGTTCGACGACCCCCAAATAAGCGCTTAGATCCTAAAAACTGTAAGGGAACAGTTAAGCATGGCGGCGGAAATGTGATGGTGTGGGGATGTTTTTCTCTGAATGGAATTGGACCGCTACATGAAATTAGTGAAACCATGGACAGGTATATCTACAAAAATATTTTAGAAAGTGTAATGCTGCCGTTTGCCGAAGAGAAAATGGCCACTGGTTGGATCTTTCAACAGGACAATGATCCGAAGCATACTTCGAAAGTTGTTAAAACCTGGTTTCAGGATAAAAAAGTAGATGTACTTAAATGGCCAGCACAATCACCTGACCTGAACCCGATTGAAAACCTTTGGGACATGGTAGATCGGAAAATCAAACGGGATCAAGCGCCGAATAAAAGAACTTTCTTTTTCCAAATAAAACAAGCATGGGAAAGCATTTCAAACAAAGAAATCAATAAATTAATAGACTCAATGCCTCGAAGATGCTCAGCCGTGTTAAAAAATAATGGATATGCCACTAAATATTAAATTATAATTAAAAATTAATGTAAAATACTTTAAGTTGCTTTAGTTTTAGCCAGGTACAACCGAAGGTTTGTTTGTTTTATTACTTTTTGCTTTCTATATAAATAAAATCTGAAATGTTTTTAAGTTTAAAACTTGTGTACTGATTTAAATGAATTAAAATAAAAATAATAACGTGAGTTTTAGAAGTGTTTTAATTTTTTTTTTGTAAAATTGTAAGAATGCTAATGTAGTTGCTTTAGTTTTTGCCAATAGTGTATATCGAATCGATATTTTTTAAGAGTATCGATATTAATTATTTCAAAAATATCGATATATCGAACGTATTTTGCTTAACCTATTACCAAATTAAAAAATTAATTTTTAATAATTTTAATTAGGCTTAAGTTCATTAAATTTAATTTTCATTAAATTATTTTTATGAAGAAAGGAATTTTACAACATGAAAATTAATTAAAATTGTTATTGATAATCTTTTCATTCTTGACCGTGGCCGGGGCTCGAACCCGGGCCGGCAGGTTACCATGACATGTTTCGATCGCAACCACTCGATCTCCACATGTTGTAAAATTCCTTTCTTCATAAAAATAATTTAATGAAAATTAAATTTAATGAACTTAAGCCTAATTAAAATTATTAAAAATTTGGATTAAAAACCATAAATAGTTCAACAAAATAACCACAATACTAATTATTGTTAAAGCTAGGGCACGGGCTCTATGTATTCATTTGTCCTTCAAGTTGTACTGAAAAAGGTCAACAAGAAAAAGAAAGACAAAAAATGAAAAAAACAAAAAAATGTACTTTGGACTTCAAGAAAAATTCTTGACAAAAGTACGAAAAAACAGAAGTAAGGAAGAACAAGTAAAATCAATTAAAATGGATAATCATTCAAAAAAGCAAACTTCGATCTACCAAAGGTTAAAATACAATTTGGTTTAAGGATTGATGTTTGACTATTGACGTCAGCAGTCGTCGATGGCTGCGAGTGTAAAACGGCAAATCCATCTGAGGAGATCGAGTGGTTGCGATCGAAACATGTCATGGTAACCTGCCGGCCCGGGTTCGAGCCCCGGCCACGGTCAAGGATGAAAGATTATCAATAACAATTTTAATTGATTTTCATGTTGTAACATTCCTTTCTTCATAAAAATAATTTAATGAAAATAAAATCTAATGAACTTAAGCCTAATTAAAATTATTAAAAATTTGGATTAAAAACCATAAATAGTTCAACAAAATAACCACAATACTAATTATTAAAAAATTAATAATAAAAAAAAAATTCAATCAAAACAAAAAATTCAATTACAACAAAAACAAAAGGAAAGAATACAAAAAAACCATATAAAATCTAAAAAAATTAAATTACAAAATGTTTAAATGGAAGTAAATAAGTCATGGAAGTACCAACTTACTTTTAAATTAAAATTCCACCCCAAAAGTACCAACTTTAACTAGAAATGTTTAAATTGTTTAAGTCAAACCAGTAATCAACAGATTTGGATATCAGGAGCACTCTCTGTTTTATGTGCTCTTCTGCCAATCTGCTTCTTGTATCCGGCTTTGCTTCTTATAAATGCCAATCATTTTAGATCTTCATATTAGTTTAAAAAACATATGGTGCATGCAGTGATGTCAATTATTAAAAAAACATATGGTTTGAAAAACGTCTAAAATTTCTAGTTTTTAATAAAGACTGACTTTAGAAAATATCGAATTCGATAGTCGTATTTCAATATCGATATATCGGTATTTTAAATATCGGCGATATATATCGATTATTTTTTTAATATCGATATTTTGATATATCGATATGTTTTGCCCATTCCTAGACTTAGACAGTATGACTTCGGCTATGACTTCGACTAATACTTTGACTATGACTTTGAATATGGCTTCAAATTTGACAATGATTTTGAATATGACTTTTAGTATGATTTTGACTTTGACTTTAAATAAAACTTTGACTATGACTTTAAATATGACTTTGACTATGACTTCGACAGTGACCTTAAATATGGCTTTAACTCTGACATAGACTTTTACTAAAACAGTATGACTTTGATTATGACTATGAAATTAACTATGGTCTTGAGTATGACTTTGGGTATGACTTCAAGTAAGACTTCGATTTTTGCTGCATTCTTTAAAAACTGCGAATAGAATCGGCTGCTCTCCATTCCGTATTCAAGTTTTTAATCGCTTTTAAGAAATTTTTAAAAATATCATTACCTTGAGTACAATTTTAACAAAACAAAATCCTTTATCGCAAAATTTGGCTCTCATAGAAATTTTTCCCATTATTAAATTTTTTTTCATTTAAAACACAAAATAAACGTGTTTCAAAATGTTTGGCGTTTTTAGTTTCGCATTTCCAACTCATCTAACGTGTAGTTGAGATTTCTGTTGCACGGAAAGTCATCAATTGTGGCATTTCGCCTTTCTGCTATTTTTCGAAAATTATGTTATCACTTCATATATCAATAACACATTTTGGTGGCGGCATTTTACGCACCTCTTTAAACACGCGTATTGATTTCAAATATCTTTTTTTTTATTTTCAAAAACGAGTTCCACTCACACTCACAAGTCACAGTATTGAAAATTGCTTGTTGGTTTATTGAACTATTGATTGTTTGGCTGGGAAGTTTTCTTTGGTGTAAAATGATGGTTCGATGGATGAAATGAATGGCTGATGGTTGTGGATGGTTCATTTTTGTACGACATAATTTTTGTATGTTCAAAGGAAATTAAAACAATTTAAAATTTAATTTAAAAGAAATTATTTTCAATTAGAGTGCTTTTTTCTGTAATATTTTAACAAATTTACGGCCTCAAGTTACAGATTTATTAAATCGAGAAAAATGAAATGTTTGGGAGTTTTTTTTATGTTTTTTTTTTTGCTTAGTAAGGGAAATTTGGTATAAATATTTTATTAGCTTAATTAAATTTCAGCTTTTTTGGTATTGATGTGGTTATACTTTAAAGTATTTTTCTTATCTCTTATCTTTTAAAGCAATAAATATTAATAAAAAGATTAATTTCATGGTCTCACTTAGTTTAGCATTATTAAAGAGACTGAACAAACTGAACTGAACAAATTTTTCGTTGAACAAAATAATGTTACTGATTAAAATGTTTGCTCTATTTGCGTACATGCACAATTTTTTTTAAGATCATGTTGTGTTTTTAAAAAAATTACGATTATCTGCGTTACCAGCGTGCTAAAAGTATCGGTGGCTGATATCAAAATCCTTAAAATGAGGGAGCGTATCGAACAAATCTTTTTAAGTTCCCTGTGGTCCTGCAACATATTTTATAAAAATGTCTATACGTTAAATTCGTTTTTGTTATTTTTGTTTTATTTCTTCTCCTTTTATGCTTAAAAATATCACGCGTCAACATGTGTTCTTGTTTTACTACTTTGACTTTTTTCTATACTCTAAACAAATGTGAAATGTGTGAATATCTTTTTAATTTTCTTCTTTTTTTAAGGAAAAATCCACAAATGCACTTTCGCACATACTCCTCCAAAAATATTTGAAGAAAATTTGAACACAAGACGTTCCTTGTTGTAGAGCTGTTGGAGCACGTAGAATACAAAAGAAATCAAATGTCATTTGCAAACGTTTGCAAGATTTTTTTTTATTATTATATTTTTTTTCTCTTTATGCCACTAAGCTCACAAAAATTCAAAGCAACCAACAAACAAACATACAAATAAATTTTCTTATTTATTTCGGCAAAAAAAGGAAATTTTATTTAACACATACTTGGAGAACACCACGCAGCAAACAACAGCAAATGAAAATATATCGTTAAAGAAAATTTACGAGAAATAAATAAAAAAAATGGTTGCAGGGAAGTCAAGAAGTGAATTGGTAAGACATTCAAATTATTCGAATTAGAAAAGCCATCAATTATCGCTCATTTGAAGAAGTATTAAAAAAAGCGAAAAAAATATTTCTACTGTCTTTTAACAATCACTGGGTTTCTCATCGAGTGAAACTTAAACGTGAAATATATTCTTCTCTACGGCTGCGAAACCATAGAACTCTTTACCCCAAGATATACAGAAAATGGATATCTTGCTTGCTGACGAGGGCTTCTGCAGCACATTGCGTATTTTCTGGCTTAATTTAATCACAAACAGCAGCTTATGGACCGAACTTTAACAATTGCCCGTTGCAACTGAAACAGAATAATTGCTAGTGAAACTGGAGAGGCCACATTCTGCGAAGACCACCAAACGGCACAACGGAAATGAAATTGACTGGAGTCCGCTGGGTCACCGTAGAAGAGGGAGACCTGTTCATTATAGCGTAGCTCCTTACAAGTAAAAAAGTGCGCCTTACATTACCTAATATAAAGTAGTTTTGGAAGGAAGTTAAACGTAGGGTTCACATTTTTTCTAGTGTTCTTACCAGAAAGATGAGAACATTTAATTCCGTTCGATTGTTTTTTTAAAACCACAAACTTCATTGTGTTCGGTTCGGTTCAGTTCAGTCCATTCATGATTGTCCCTTTTGGCTGGTAATAAAACCAAACATTTTTTACAAAAACAAAATACACATACGGAAAAAAAAAACAAAAAGCCAGCAAAATAATTTAACACAAACAAAACATAGACACAATATACACACAAGCTGTTCGTGCTGCCGTCGTTGCTAAAACTTGTTGTTTGTTTATTTCTTTATCAATGTAAAAAAAGAAACATTATTGAACATTAAAATATAATATTTGTGATACTGTACACTAAAATTGTTCTGTTTTTTTAACGTTTTGATTCAAGTATCTTGTTCTAGTATTTATCCACCAGATCTCTGTTCATACAACCCTAATGTTCCGCCCTAATGTCAGAGAATTAATGCTTAGAAGAAACTATTAAACTTTTCCTAAGGAAGTAGTTCGATAATTCCAGCAGAAACATTTTTAAATTTAGCTATACAAAAATATACACCAAGGCAATTCCACGCAAAAGTCTACCATCAATGGAAAAAATTAATTTCTGATTTTGGTAGTAAAAATACTTAAGTATGGTGGCAACATTATGTTACTTTTAAGTTTTTTATAGTGGCAACAATTTTTTGATATTTTTTTTAAAAAATATTTTTTATTTTATTTCATATAAATTTGTCTCTTACGATAAAATTTTCTTGCTGTAAAACGGTACCTTATGTGACCATGACATTTGAGGAGTGGATGCAAGTGTTGCCAATAAAGTTATTTATTAAAAAACAACGAAAATTGAAAATGATGTCGGTTACGTTATTTGAATCTGTTTGCAACTTTTGTTTTATACACAAAAGACAGAAAAGAAAGAAAAAATTTTAATTAGATTTAAGAATTTCATAAAACCATTTTTTGTATGGGAGTTCCCCTAAGGGGTGGAGATGAAGAGCAAGTATGTTTCGAGAAAATGTTAAGGACAAAATACTTATTGAGGCCGATCATAGATTTTGTCTCCCTAGGGGTGATTCCATGCCAGTTATGGGATTTATTTTAAAAAATATTTCTAGTCTGTATTGAAAATTTTGTATGGGACCCCTTAAAGGAATGGAGATAGCGGGTAGGTTTATTAGAAATAAATGACGGAAATGATATAAAGTGGGGCATTCTAGGCACTGCTGGGGCCAAATTTAAATTTTTTTTTAATATCATAAATTTCTTAAATTTCGCCCATGAGCAGAGTGTGGGCGAAATAAAATTCCTAGTCAAAGAAAAAGCGACGTGGAATGTGTTTGCTGAGGCCCTATGCTCCTTACACAGATACAGTAGAATCTCACAAATTTGAACCACTTTGTGCACCGGGCAGTTCGAATTTATGAAAAGTTCGAATTTCTGGACTTTTTTTTTCAGAAAATGATAAAATTATAATGAAATAGTGATGGATAATGAATAGTTGTGTAAGCTTTATTTTAACTCGAAACAGTTTTTATTTAATAACATTTCATCTTTCACACGTATGAACGCTTCACTTTGACCTTCAGCTATCAACTGATCCAAATTTGTACAAGCTTATCAAATGTCATACGCATATTAACGAAGTATACATACCACCAATAACTCGGTGATTCCCCGTTTTATTTTTACTCAAATGAGCGAAAAAAAATAATTTGTAGTGGAAATACAAAAAAATAAAATAAAAAAAAAATTCCAGAAATTAGAACACCCTGCCTGTTCTAATTTTAGAGCGTTTAATTTGTTTTTTCGCCTTATAAGTTCAAAATCATAAAACAAATTTACCTAGTATGTAGAAATAAAAACAAAAAAAAAACAAAAAAAAAAAAACACTTCCAGCGTCCAATACATTGAAATGGCCGGTTCTAATTTCTGGACTGTTCGAATTTGTGACGGTTTGAATTTGTGAGATTCTACTGTATATGGAGCCTTCAAAGTTAAACCGAACTAGTGGTAATTTCTCCGCAAAGTTAAACTCTATGCAAATCTAAGACCGAAGAAATCAAAAGTATTTCATTCCTACGGTACCGGCAATAAGCCCAAAGTCAATGTGTCTAGACATTATAGGGTGTTCGCTTACTCGAATTAGTTTTACTTGTTTCGTTTCAACTCTGAGTCCTCTATATTTCTTTAGCGAAGACTATGACTTTAACCATAAGTATGGCTTTAACTATGATTTTTATAACTTTGATTTCGAGTATGATTTTTCCCATGATTTTGACTATGACTATGTCTTCGACGTTAACTATAATTATGATTTATATGACTTGGATGTTGAGTATGATGCTGTCAATTGCTTTGACTAGGACTAAGACTTTGGCTATAATTGTAATTATAACTTTGACTATGGCTTCAACTGTAAATGAATATGGCTGCGATTATGATTATGTTTTGGACTATTACTATGACTTTGCGACAATTATTTTGAAAATAAGCATCACTTTGACTTTACAATTTGAATCAATGATAAAAAATGAAGCACTTTGAATTAATGAGCTTACCTGATCGTTTTAAAGATCACATATACCAACATGCTTGGTTTTTTTACTTTCACCATATATTTGACTATTAATTTACCATAACTAAGGCTTTGACGATGATTTTATGACCTTGATTTTTAGTATGTGATTATGATTATAATTATGATTATGATTAAGATTAGGTTTATGATTATGATTGTGATTATGATTATGATTATGATTATGATTATGATTGTGATTATGATTATGATTAATATTATGATTAATATTATGATTATGATTAATATTATGATTATGATTATTATTATGATTATTATTATGATTATGACGATGATGATTATGACTTTGACTTTTACCATGACTTTGGCTTTAAGTATGCCTCTGACTTTGCCTATGAGTTTGATAATAAGCATTTCTATGACTTTGACTTTACGATTTGCATCATAAAAATGTAGCATTTATAATTGAGAAGGCAAACAGATCATTTTAAAGATCACATCACCAAGATATATTTTCAACTTCGGAGCGTTATTACCCAATCCCCTTAAAATATCCCCAGCTCTGTTATAAAGGTATACAAAGTGACCTTACATTTATAGAATTTAGAATCCTTATTTAGCCAGTGACTACCAACTTTATTTCCTTTAAACTTCTGCAGATTGTGAAATGTTTGTGTGCAAAAGTCTGCTTTCGAAAAAGAAATATACAAGCCAAGGTTCGATAAGTATTTAAACTAAAATGTGAAACGTGCTAATGTGATGTGCGAAAGCCAATAATGTGTGAGTGCATGTATATCTATTATTTTTTTTTCATAGTGTGAGTGTGAGAGAAAATTTACAAATGTGTTTGTTTACATGATTTCTGTGGAAATGTGTGTGCTTGCTAGCAGAAGGATGTGTGAGTCTAAGTATGTGTTAAATTTATTAGCTGTCAAATAAATCTTAAAGTATTACTGCCTTTTTTTGTTGAGCCATATTAAAAGCCAAAATAAGACCAAGCAAAGAATTTTTAGATGTTAAACCCTTTTTTTAACTTTCAATTTTATTTCACTTTTTTTCTTCTCCTTAATATTTCCAAATGATTTTGTATCTTAATACATCAAGTAAAAGAAAATAGAAAAGGAGAGAGAGAGAGTGTGAGTGAAAATGCAAAAGGATTTCACTTAGCCCTTTCGTCTTATGTTAGAAAATTATTTCGAGTGTGTAACACTGTTTATTTAATGTTGGTTGGCTAAAATTATGCAAATGTGGTTTGTGTCGATTGTTGTTGTCATGTGCATGTGTTTAAAAATGATAATGAATTTTCATAACATGGCGTTTTCTAAAGAAAATTAACATTTTTGCGTTGTTTACTTTCAGGCGGTTTTACAAAAGTTTTTATTCATTTCTTACAATTCATACAAGGGTTTGTCTAAGTCAAGATAACATTTTATAGTTACATTATGTGTTTTTGTACAATCTACATTCATACACACCAATACTGTCCTAAATTTATTTGTTAATATTGTTAATTGGCAAATGTTTGTAAATAATGACGCTTCTCTTTATGCCTGTTCATATTATTAGAGATATATGCTGCCAAAAATTAATTAACTACGTCAATTATTACAATTGTTCTTTGTTTAAGCTGAATGTTATACTATAAAATTAAAAAGAAAATTCCGCCTTAATATAGGCAATTTATTTTTGTCTGTATATTTATCTAATTTAAATGTGAATAGTTGCCAGTTTACTTGGTTTTTATGGTTATGTATTTTGGATGGTTGTGTATTGAAATTAAAAGGAAACTTTGAATGATAAAAGGATAAAGATAAGATGTCAGTTTTATTATTAAAGAGTATTTTCTAATAAACTATTAACGATAAATAATTATATTTTTTGTAGCATAAACAAGGGGGTTAGAAGTTCATAAAGTTCAATTATAAAACTCTAGCATAATTTTAAGAGTTCTAATTAAAATAATGAATATTGTGAGCTTGTAGAAGGCGAAAAACTTGAATTACCTTCTTTCATCATTTGCAATTGTTAGTTGCTGCTTGCATATCATCAATGTAGTAATCAAATAATTGTTTAATCTTAGCATTGTTCGTCTATTTAAAGCACGCAAAAAAATAAATTTACCAAATTTATGTAATAATTAATACAGCTGTGGAAAAGATTTACATTGTTACCTGCCCTAGGGCCTACTTCATGGTGGATCTTAAGTGCGACAACAAACAGCACACACAGGTAGCAATTTGAAAGCATAATCTAGCAAAATAATACACTTTGCCCTTGCTTTGACAGTTGGAGCTGCCTTTGGAAAAATGCTTCCAGCATCTGTTAAGTAGCAACAGCAGCTAGTGATAAACCTCCCTCAGGCCGAACTCTACCACAATTGGTGAAAAACCAGCCGTTTAGTAGGATTCTCCGAATATCCCTTCCCCCGACTTTGGGTAGTAACTCTCAACCACCACTTGATCCCGGAAAGTATCCTTTCGACGGAAAGGTGAAACTTTCATAAAGACAATCTTCCTGAAAGACAGAAAACATTTCCCGCAAGAAGCATGATAACGGAAGCCACAACCAACTTTCAGTCTGGTGCCGTGCCACTGGGGTACTAGACAGGATATTTGGTCAGTCGATTTCGCAAGAGATCGTGAAGATCTCGTGATCTGTCAGTTTCGAAGTTTTGCGAATTCCAGGTATTGGTGGTACTTGATTATGCCCCAGAGGATGTTACACCAAAAGAGGAAATATCCTTAAGATGATCGCTGCACTCCAGGGGAAAAAAGTTTAAATTGAAAATCATTGTATTTGTCCGTTTAAAATTTAAACTATAACTGACAAAAGTCCTTATTAAAAATCGTCAAAAATAACAAATTTTGTTAATTTAAATCCTGAGTGTGTTTTATGAAGGAGTTTTATTTTGGTGTCTAATTTGAGAGTTCTATTTTAAAAAAATGCTGAAAATTTAAAGCTTTAAGTACATCAATGGATGGCTTCGAGCTGAGACGAACCAAGTCAAAAAAAAGTTCGAACATATTTTGAGTTTGATTTAGTGAACTGTCATTAGTCACATTGGTGATAGGGGTACTGAGTTTTACGTAACCTGCAATTCCGTTTTGTTTTGTTATTCTCATACTTTTTAACTTGAAGTTGGCTTGAGGTGTAATTGTATACAAAAAACTTGAAAAGGAGAAGAGGAAAGACAAGATTAAAATACAAAAATTGCAAAACTATAATTTCATATTCTGGACACTAAAGCAATTTCAAAGTAGAGTTTTAAACATTGAGCAACAAAAGTGGCAGGTCTGGATGTTTACTTAATTTCTAAAGCCATTGACCGAAACACCTTTTGACTAATTCCGTTAAAGAACTGGATGGAGTTAATTTTGGGCAGAATCATATTATTCATATTATATTCCACTTTATACAATTAAACATTTTTTATTTTACATTTTATTAAAACTTAATACAATCATAATTAAGCACCTTAAAATACTAAATTATTAAATAAATAAAAAATATTAGTTATTAATAATGTATAAGAATAAGAAAATTCGTTTAAAAATGTTTGGCACAAATTTGTTTCAATAATTTTAGATTAATAAAAGTAGGTAAATAATTTAATCATCTTGTTTTAGCTAAAATTAATTTTGCACCTGTAAATTAGTTTCTCATTAGCTTTCTAATCAGCCTGCCTCTCTTTGTCACTTTAGCTCCCATTAACTCTTCTTACTCCTACTTTGAATCCTCTTTGCCCTTAGTTAAATCGGCTATTGCCTTTAAAGGTACCCCCTTATCATCAATTTCCACTGAGGGCACTAGAGGCGGCTTAAAGCCATATTCCACATGCAAATTTCTACCAAAATCTGGACTTCTTTTTAAGCTATGGCCATTACGCCATCGTTGAAATTCATCGAAATTTGTTTTGTAACCCTGACCCGGTCGTTCTAAATTCTTTCCCACGTCTATTGAGGAAGATGCAGATAGATCCAGTGGCAAAGTATTGTAGTCATATTGATAACGAGCTCCCAGATCCCAACTGGAACCTCCTTGAGGGCGTGGTGGTGGTGGTTTTAAATCATACAACATATCGGATATCTTATAGCTTGGTTTGGCGTAAGGCTTGGGTGTTATTTTGGGCACAGCCTTGGTGGAGTGCGCCTTATAGGCCTGTTGCATTTGTGGCACAAGTTTTTTCAACATTTTGACATAATAAGATTTTAAAATATTTGAGGGTATGCGAGCAAAAGAACCTGCATTTACTTGTTGGGGCCAGGTAGAGGCATGATCTAAGCCTTTGCCAAAGGCAGACGGATAATGTGTTGCAGGGCGTCCAAAAGGTGGTTGGGAGCCATGTTGTGGGGCGGGCAAATGTAAAGCAACAGGTATTTTTATGGGTATAGCCACGGGACGGTCAATATACTTTTTCACTATAACCTCCACTGGTTTCTCCACGATCTTTTCGACTTCCACGGGAACATGTTTTTCCACTATCTTCTCAACTACTTTTTCCACAGGGTAAGGTACTGGTTTTTCTACTATAGTCTCAACTGGAAATGGACGGTCTATATAGTGTTGTATATGTACGGGTATACCTACTGGCTCTGGCACGCCATAAGGCACTGGTATATGCTTCTCCACAATTTCCTGTAAAACTACAGGATTTGGAGGAGGAGGCACTTGGTAATATTCTTCACTTGGCAAGGCATAGGGAATTTGTACAGGTGGTGCTTGAGGTATATTAACAGGCTGTGCTGCTACCTCTGCAGAAATATGTTCTTCGACAACACTGTGCTCCTGAACTTGACTATGATTTTCATCATGAACATCATAATTTTCTAGATGGTGCTCTCCAGGTTCGTCATAATGCTCCGCATGATGGTAATCCTGTTGCTGCGGAATCTCTACGATATGAGTCTCTTGTATAAGCTTAGATTGCTGTATAGAACCAAACTCCTCCAAATCTTGGGATGGGTTTAAGGCATGCTGTTCATCTCTTACCGAGGCAGCAGGTTCATACTGTTCTTCTACTTGTTCGACATGTATGGGGTTTTGAGAGAGTGATACATAATCGGGTGAAGGTTGGGGTTGGGGTTGGTGTTGTGCTTGCTCCTGCACAAGTTCTTCTTGAATCGAGTACTTCTGCTCGGGATATATAGTCTCATGTTGTTCAATTAAGCGTCCATCTTTTTCCGTTATTAATTTATTGTGTATGTTAATTGATTTCTGGACTTCCACGAAAGTATAGCCACCGTTACTGGGTTTGGGCTGGTTTTCCGTTTGTTGGGCCTGATGATCTACCAACTGTTGCGTTTGGGTGGAGTAGCCCATGGCATCGGCTACAAATTCGTGTGGCGATTTCATGGGTTGTGGTGGTATTATTTGAGCCCCTTGGGAGTATGTTTGCACTAACTTGGCTTGGTGTTGGGGGGCAATAGTTACAAAAACTATAGTAGGAGGTGTGGTATGGTCTGTGTCCTTTTCTCCTGAATCAATTTGATAAATGTCCTTATCACTCAAATGCTGGCTGGCCGATATTCCAGTATGCAACTCCTGGTATCGATGATTTTCAGCTGGCTGCTTTTGTAGGGTCTGCGCCTGGGCTTGATGCTGCTGCTGATATTGAACATACTGCAGTTGGGCTGCCGGCGGTACATTTTGTATGTGACTCTGCTGACCACCCTGCTCATAATGGAAATTGCCTTTATTTACAGCAGCTGAGTTCGAATTTTCTGTAAAAATGGGATTTTGGAAATTTTTTAAAAATTTCCTGGAGGGCGCTTCTTGCAAAGAGTTCTGTAAATATTTACTTTGTTCTACAAAGGCCTGATATGAGGGGGAACTCCTTCCTCCCAAATTTTCCAACTTGGCTGACTCTTCGTACTGGTTATTCCTTAAAGAATTATTATGCACAATTCTTAAGTTATATGGAGTGGTATTCTCCACCTGAGTAACAGGATTATTCTCACCATTTTTCAAACCATTGTCATGTATAATCCGAATATTGTATTGATGGTTGGGAGTGACATGAAAATTAGTACTTTCCGCTGGTGGCGGTTGTATAACATGGTGCACCACATCTTGGGTTTCGGCAATTTGATTGTCATCTTCCGGAGCATCTACAAAGTCATCGTTATTGTTGTTTTCATTGAGAATAACAATCGGTATATGAGCTTTAGTTTCGGTAGAACTGTTGGTGGAATTACTTTGAGGATTAATTAAAAGACTAGGTAATACCGAAGCTTCCCTGGCTGCTCTATTTATGCGCAACAACTCGTCCTTACTTATGGAATTACTGCCGTCTCTGAAATCTTCACTAGATTTAAAAGAACTTGGATCTGTTATAATTTTTTCAACTACTATTTCCGTATGACCAGGTCTTATTTCTCGGCGAATTTCTCTTGTAACTGAAGTTGAAACTGTTATCAAGGTGGTATTTCGTGGCAATTCAACTTTTTCTTTTTTAATAGTTTTTGTTTTGGGCATGGGCTTAAAGGGTGTAGGTGTAGATCTGATCAATGTAATGGGAGCAAAAGTGGTAGTTTCAGTCTCCCCTGCATAGCTAAAGCGAAATATATCCGAAAATCCTTTGGGGAAGAGATTAGTTAGAACCTCATTTATAGTGGTTTGACGGGAATTATCTACTTGAGCTGCCTTTTCCTCAGTAGGATCACTGTAATCTAAATCAAATGGTATGTAAGCGTGAGTAGAACTGGGTTCTGGATTTCGAACGTCAATGGCCGATGTCACTGTGACGAAAGAGGAGTCCAGATTCTAGAGAAGAATAGAAATTTTTAATTAAATAAAACTCTTTGTCATTTCACTAAAGTTGTGTTCAGTTTTAGATCAATTCCAGAGCAGTTATATTTCAGTTCTGGTGTAATTCTAACTCAGTATTGTTCTGTTCTATGAACATATGCTGAAGTACTTGTTCAGTTCTACTCCGGTTCTAGTTCAGCTAAAGTTCAGTTCTAGTTCAGTTCTAGTTCGGTTGTAGTTCTGTTCAGTTCTAGTTCAGTTCTAGTTCAGTTCTAGTTCAGTTCTAGTTCAGTTCTAGTTCAGTTCTAGTTCAGTTCTAGTTCAGTTCTAGTTTAGCTCTAGTTCAGTTCTAGTCCAGTTCTAGTTCAGTTCTAGTTTAGTTCTAGTTCAGTTCTAGTCCAGTTCTAGTTCAGTTCTATTTTAGTTCTAGTTCAGTTCTAGTTCAGTTCTAGTTCAGTTCTAGTTCAGTTCTAGTTCAGTTCTAGTTCAGTTCTAGTTCAATTCTAGTGCAATTCTAGTTCAGTTCCAGATCAACTCTGATTTACTTATAGTGCAGTTCTAGTTAAGTTCTAATTTAGTTCCAGTTCAACTTTGGCTTAGTTATAGCTCAGTTTTAGTTCAGTTCTAGTTCCAGTTAAGCCCTAGTTCAGTTCTAGGTTAGTTCTAGTTCGATTCCAGCTGAGCGAATGGCTTCGCGGGAGTAGATATAAGATTTGAATTGCCAACAGATTGTAAATAAATAAAAAAATTAGTTCTAGTTCTGTTAAGTTATTTGTCTAGTTCTAAAGCTTTTATATTTTGCTCTAGTTTTCTTGTCATATATGTATTTGTCTAGTGTAGGTATGTATGTTGTCTCTGCTCATCTTTAAAAACTTTTGTTTTACCTTTTTTATTATTTCTTTATTGTCATTTACATTGACATTTAATAAATGTTCATGAAGTTGTGGCTTCTGTTCTTTCTCCTGTTCCCGTTCCCGTTTTTGTTGTTGTTTTTTTGTTTCCTCAACATCTTGTAACTGTCGATATTGTCGTTGTCGCTGCAAATACAACAATTGTTGTTGTTTCCTCTGTCGCTGCTGCTGTTGATGTTTTTGGTTTATTATAAAACTTGCCAAAGTTGTTGATGTCACATTTAAAGGTGGCTGCAAGGGCAACAATGATGTTGTTGTTTCTTCGGCTGCATTATTTAAAAATTTGTTGTCGACAACTGATGTTTTTGTCAACTGGAAAACTGTTGCTGAAGTATTTGAAGTAGCAGTTGTTGTTGTATTTGTTGTTTGCGGTATTTGTGTTGTAGTAGTAGTTGTTGTTGTTGGTGTAAATGCCGATGTTGGAACAGATGCTGCCTCCGTTATAGTTGTTAAGGTGGTTGGTAATATTAAAATACTGACAATAACAGTTGCTATTAGAAATTTTCGTAACATTGCCAATCTATGAGAATGAAAATATTGAAGAAAAAAGAAAATTTTAAAAGGAGAAAAAGATTTAAAATTATTTAAATACTCAAGTAAGATTTAATTTTTTGTGGTAGTTTTGGAAAACAGAAAATGTAATTTTTTCAATTTCTTAAAGACTTTGTTTTTCTCTTTAAAAAAAATCATTTTTGTGTAAAAAATTATTTTTGTAAAAACAAGTTCCTATACAGGTTTTTTTGGATTTTGTGTAAGAAATTTATTTTGTGTAATAAAGTGTATCTCTATGTAGATGATTTTCATGTAAAAATCGAGATGCATTGAACCCGACCCCCTCAGATATCGATGAAATTTTGTTCATAGCTAAATTTGATCAATACAAACAAACTCTCATTTTTAGAAATTACTGTTTTGCGATTTTTTGGGCGTGACACAGTGGGAACGTTTTCGAAAAAACGCGAAAATGGTCGAAAAGAGCTCCATTTAAACTACAATAACTCAGAATCGGCTAAACCGATTTCCATGATCTTGGCATCATTAAAAAGATATTTTAACAGGCTTTATGACACGTTTAAAAAAAAAAAAAAGAAATACACTGTAAAAAAATTTATAACAAAAAAAATTTTAACTGACGAAAAAACCAAAAAGATCAAGGGTTTTTTTACAGTGCATTAATTTTTTAGAAAGGTTTATCCTTCATCTATACCATATCAAAAAATTAAAATGGGTTCTTTTTTAGTTTTTTTTATATAATTTTTTAAGTAGTGTCACTTCTAGTAATTGCCCTTATATTTTATAACAAAAAAAAATTTTAGGTAACGAAAAACCAAAAAAGATCAAGGATTTTTTACAGTGTATTACTTTTTTAGACAGGTATTTCCTTCACCTATAACATATCCAAAAAGTAAAATGGGTTCTTTTTTATTTTTTCTTAAATAATTTTTTAAGTAGTGTCACTTCTAGTAATTGCCCTTATATTTTATAAAAAAAAAAAAAATTTAGGTAACGAAAAACCAAAAAAGATCAAGGATTTTTTACAGTGTATTACTTTTTTAGAAAGGTATTTCCTTCACCTATAACATATCCAAAAAGTAAAATGGGTTCTTTTTTATTTTTTTTTAAATAATTTTTTAACCCTTCTGCATCCCTTTGATATGTGCCCTTCCTATGATCCTTTGGGTCAATATGACCCAACAATGATATGTAAACAACATTTCATATTTAAGTATAATACAAAATAAAAGCGATTCTATTGACTATTTGACTGAAAAAAATTATTGATCGATGATTCTGAATGAAGATGAACTCAATTCAATTATATTCAATAGAAAAAAAATTTTAAGGTGGAATTAAACTTGCAATATCGCTTGTTGGGTCATATTGACCCAAAGGATATTAAATGTGTGTAAATCGTGTTTTTAAATGTGGAGGGGGGAGGAAAAATTTAAATTTTATTATTCTCATTTTCATTTAAATTTATAATTTTCGTCCCTGTAATGGATAAATTAAAGTTTCACGTCCATATCTTATATTTAAAGAGACAAATTTGGCGTTTGAAAACCAAAATTGGGTCAAATTGACCCAAGGAGTGCAGAAGGGTTAAGTAGTGTCACTTCTAGTAATTCTTCATAATAATTTTCTATTTTGTCATAAACATTTATTACTTTACCCATAATAAAGAGAAATATATATAGAACAAAAAATTCATAATTCATAATTATAAACAGTTTCGAGAAGCCAAGATATCCCATTACAAGTTTTACGCGTATATTTTAAAAATTTGAGTGAATATGAATTCAAACAATAAGTACAGATGCATGAAAATATCTAATAAGTGTTGCGCTTCGCTTCGTAAAATAAGTGAAAACGAGGCTGCAAATATAATTGAATACTTTCCAGCTGTCGCCAACATTCATTGTAGCCGTATTTGCGAAACTTGCCGGAATACACTGAGAAAAGCGCGCAGTCGTAATGAATCCAACGTGGAGCAGAATGAAGTCTCAAATTATTTACCAACAATCACTGCAAATTTTCGAAAATATAGCAGATTCACTTGGAGCTGATCCATTATCTGATTTGTCAGCGCAACTTGAAAACGTCAAAGCCATTTACGAATAAATTTTGGAAAACATCAAATATCAAATAGAGAACAGCTCAAATCTTTTGGAAAAGCAAAAACTTTTATCTCTCTTACCAATCAATATGAGTCACGCAGAAATTAAAGATCGTTTTGGGGATGATATATCTCACGATTGTATCAAAAAAAGTAAAGATATCCAAAGGAATAAAATGAAGTTTGCAGATATCAATCTTTTTAAAATGAGAAGACGTAGTTTACCAACCGAAACTCTAAGCACAGTCAAGTTATTTTATGAAGATGATGAAATTAGCCGAATGATGCCTGGATCGCAAGATTCAATTACTGTTAAACAAGGAAACTTACGTGAAAAAGTTCAAAAAAGACTTTCGGTACGTATTACTAGAAGTGACACTACTTAAAAAATTATTTAAAAAAAAATAAAAAAGAACCCATTTTACTTTTTGGATATGTTATAGGTGAAGGAAATACCTTTCTAAAAAAGTAATACACTGTAAAAAATCCTTGATCTTTTTTGGTTTTTCGTTACCTAAAATTTTTTTTTGTTATAAAATATAAGGGCAATTACTAGAAGTGACACTACTTAAAAAATTATATAAAAACAACTAAAAAAGAACCCATTTTAATTTTTTGACATGGTATAGATGAAGGATAAACCTTTCTAAAAAATTAATACACTGTAAAAAAACCCTTGATCTTTTTGGTTTTTTCGTCAGTTAAAACTTTTTTTTGTTATAAATTTTTTTACAGTGTATTTCTTTCTTTTTTTTTTAACGTGTCATAAAGCCTGTTAAAATATCTTTTTAATGATACCAAGATCATGGAAATCGGGTTAGCCGATTCTGAGTTATTGTAGTTTAAATGGAGCTCTTTTCGACCATTTTCGCGTTTTTTCGAAAACGTAACCATTGTGTCACGCCCAAAAAATCGCAAAACAGTAATTTCTAAAAATGAGAGTTTGTTGGTATTGATCAAATTTAGCTATGAACAAAATTTCATCGATATCTGAGGGGGTCGGGTTCAAAATTTCAGTTTTATCTCGATTTTTAAATGAAATTCATCTGTTAAAGAATTATTTTTCTGTTAAACGTTTTTTTTAATGTACAAAATAGATTTTTCCTGTAAAAATTAACATTTGTGCAAACAAATAATTTTTATGTAAAAAATTTATTTTTGTGTCAACAATTTATTTTCGTGTAAAAGATTATTTTTGTGTAAAAAAGTTGCTTAAATGCAAAAAAAAAAATAAATGAATTATCGCAAAGAAAATTAATTTTTATGTAAAATATCCTTTTTAAAGTTTGGTTTGTTGTTCTCAATTCCCAGTTTTCATTCTTGATAAATACACTAAAATTAATTGTTGGAGGATAATCTTAGAAGTCTTAGCCAGATCATCAGGAAACCTTTTTCCAAAGACTTTAGAAAAGCTAAAGATGTTATACAAACAAAACTGCAAAGCTAATGAGAATTGCGAGCACTTAAGTCTTATTTGCAACGATTTTAAAGTTTAAACAAAATACCAACAATAAACAGGGAGTTTATCTTTAATTTCATTCCTCACTACAATTGGTTGGAATTCTCCCAACATTAATTGTAGTTGTAGTAAAATATTTTTTTTTGTGTAAAAAAATTATTTTTGGGTACACTATTTCTTTTATTGTTAAAAATTGATTTCGTTGTAAATAAAATGTATTGATTCTGTGTAAACAAAATAAAATCGTGTATAAATTTTTTTTTTTTTTGTGTATAAAATGAAGGGTATTCATTTAATCGGGTTTTTGCATTAATCGGTCAATCGCTCGATTAATTAACCGAGGTTTTGGTTTGATCGATTAATAATCGGTTTATTTTGTTTTTGATCGGTTAACCGATTAATAAAGTTTTTTCAATAAATAAAAATGCAAAAGTTAATGAAAAACAACAATAACATACCATAACATAATGAAAAACAACAATAACATACTAAAAGGAGCAAACAAAAAAATAATTCAAAAAACGGTAGCAAAGTTCTCATGGAAGTAAAATTTTGACACTATTGAGGTGAATAAAATTTCACTAGCCCTGGGGCGAAATGTATTAACAAAGTGACCTCAGTACTACAACAATGAAACAATAGAAAAAACAACAGGCATTTTGTTGCTAGAATTGAGACGGCAAATGTCAAAATGCCTTATTAAAAAAAGTAAATAAACAAACAAAATGACGACAAACGTCACACACGAAGAAAATTACTGCAAACAGCTGCGCTTGTGAGGTCACTTTATTAGTACATTGTGCCCTGGGGGCTAGTATAAATTTTGACATTAGTGTAGAAATTTTTGACAACCACAAAATTATTTTTTTTCATCAAATTTGTTTAATCAAAATAAAAAATAATATGGAAGCAGGACCAGCGGCAAAAATATTAAAAAGAATTATACAACATGTAAGTATTTACACATGTATAAGCTTTTTTGTCCCCACTTTTTGTAAAAATTGTTAATACATCAGAACGAATTCACCAAATAGTTGGGACGATCTCATTTCCAACAGAATTGAAGTGATTGTTGGTAAAAACTTGATAAATTTATTCATTTTCACAAAACTGCTGGTAATTGTTTTTTTCTTTATGTCAAAATTTTACGTTGTCAAAAATGTTACAATTTCACACAGCACAAATATGAAATTTTTCTACCACAAACAAATTTCATTTCCCCATAGAACTTTGCTACCGTTCAACACACACCCATAATAAATATTTATTAAAAAATAAACTCTCAGATTATTTATTATCAATAGTTTAAGGAGATCTTATAAAATAATCTTAAGAAAAATAATTTAGTTTAAATGTTAAGGGTTAAAGCGATTCTTTCGTTTAGTTTTGATAAAACTTGACTTGGAAAAAATTCTTTCAATTATCGTAGATGTTGGAGAAATCGAAAGTAACCCATAATACAGAATATCTAATTTCTCAGTCCTTTTCCCGGATTTCTCTTAACATATAAAATCTTCCATTATGCCATTAGGGCTTTGTTTTAATTTTTTAAAGTTTTTACCACTTCTAACTGTTTCGGTAAATTCTGTTAAAAAACTGTTTGTGTTACTATCCAAAGTTTCTTCTGCTGTTACGTCATCATCTGACTGATCTGACAAAGCTCAGCCCCGAACACTCTGCAAAAAATTTTATGTCTGAATTCCTTAGTTTCTGTTTTTTACTGTATTTTAAGAATGTATTGCTAGAAGGAAATCTATTGCAGACAAAAATATGCCTTTTGTATATGAGACGAAACAAATAATAAAAAACACAAAAAATATTTAATAATACTACTAAAAATTAAAAACTTTGTTAGATCGGTTAATCGACTGAAATTAACCGGTTTAATCGTTAATCGAAAAAATTTAATTTTAAATTAACCGATCAGTTAATCGGGTAGTAATTAATCGGTTAACCGATTGACGGTTAACCGAATGAATACCCTAATAAAATGTCTTTGTAAAATCTGGCTTATGTGTGAAAAAATTACTTTTTTCAAAAAAATAGATTTTTTGCCAGAATTTTTTTTTTTTTTTTTGAAAATTTAGTTTTTTTTGCAAGAAAGATATTTTTTTTTTAAAAAAACTTATTATTTATGTAAATTTAAAAAAAAGATATTAATGTAAAAAAGTGATATAGAGAATTTTATGTTTTGGTTTTTTTGTGTTAAAAATACATTTTTGTTGAAATGAATAATTCTTGCATAGAAATAATTTTATAAAAAAAAATTCGCTACTGGGAAAAAACGTTTGTTTTGAATTTTTTTTTTTGTGTAAATGTAAATTCTGTGTAAAGAAATGATTTTTATGTTAAGACATTTTTTTTTGTGTAAGAAATGAACTTTGATGTAAAATGTTGATTTTTGTATAACAAATAGATATTTGTGTAAAAATTAGATTTATTTTGTGAAAAGTGACCCATCTGTGCAAAGATCTATTTCTACAGATCTCTAAAATTGCAATGAAATTAACCCGTAGGTTTAGTTTGACAGGGATTTCAATTCCTAATCTTTAAAATTTTACACAAATAAATTTTTATCGAAAACTTTTAAGCGAAATTACCATTAAAAATAATAACATCTAGAGACACAGAGGCTGAGGGATAACCAAGAGAGTAACAGAAACATGTGCAGCTATCAAGTGGCGCTGTAGTTGTTTGCATTTGTTAATAATTTTAAGTCGCTTTAACTTGTTACACATGTTTAAGGTAAAATAGCGAAAAAAAAGTGGTCACTAAAAAACTAAAATTTTCTTTAAATTACTAAGTAAATGGGTGTGTGTGCATGTATGTGTGCAAATAATTTATTAAAAATAAGTCTACTTTAACAAATTGTAATTGTGGAGGTTTGTATGACTCTTATTTTTTTGGGTTCGTTAATCGCCAGTTATCTCAAATGTTTGGTGTCACTGACCGTAAAGTGTCATACAAGTTTGTTATTGTTGTTTATTTTTGGTTTATATCTTTGTGTCTTTTATTGTTATCTGACAGTCTCATGAATTATGAAAATATTTTATTTTTGTTGTTGTACTCATACGCTTAAATAATAAGCAGATGCCGTTGCATAAGTTTAAGTTTTACTTCTTTTTCGTTTATTTTCTTTTGTTTTTCAGTAGTTTTTTGAAATTTTTTTATAATCATTTATTTTTTGGCAATGTTAAGGCCATTAAAACAAATATTTGAAAGTCATGGGTTTTTGAGTATTTTTCTTCTCTTGCATTTTACACTTTTTAAACTTCACGTAACTTATATGACATTATTGTAAAGGAAACTTGGAAGTTAAAGACAGAGTTTTAAAATTATATCTAAACAAAAAAAAAAAAAAAAAAAAAAAAAATAATTAAATTTATCAGTTGGTGTTAAACAAGATCGTTACAGTTGTCTAATCACACGCTTAAAATAGTCGTGTGATTAAAAATTGAGGGAAAATAAAAGTGCTTTAATTAGTTTTAGGCAACTGAACACACCTTTCACTTAATCATGTAATTGTCAAATGTAAAACTACCATTTTTTAAGAAAAAAATAAATAAATTGAACGCAATTGCGCCAATTACAGCTAGCCTTATCCACACCAAGAGGTATAGCCTGGGGATTTAACAGAAGAATGGATGGGCAAAAGCGTCTAAAGCTGGTCTTAAAATAAACATCATCGGCTAAACCAAAACTATGCGAATCAACGCCACAAATACCGCGTGTCTATAAATCAGGAATCATAACCTAGAAGATGTAGCAACATTCTTTCGTAGAGTAAAATAAATTCATAGGCAATAAAGCCATATGGTCTTGTTTCACATCACATTGAGACATAAGGACTTATAACTAAATTTCCATATAAAAAGTGAATACAGCCTTTATGGTGTTATTGCATTTTTTGTTTTATGAAATTCTAATTTTTTTTTTTCAATTCATTTAAAAATTTTTTATTTGTAATTCTTTAATTTTTTTTCCAAAAAAGCTTAAAACCAAACAAAGAAATGACATCAAAACCCCGGATTTCAAAAACTCGAAATGTCAAAATCCCGAATGCTAAATCTCAAGATCCCGAACTTAACTATCCCAAACTTTAAAATCCTAAATTTAGAAATCCTGATATCAAATCCCGAATTCAGAAGCTTTAGTTAGCGAAGCCGGTGTTTGTTGTACCACAGCGTGTTTTTTTTTTAAAGTGTCACTACTTTGAGCATCACAGATCTATTTGAGCACCCATTTAACAGCTGATAGTTGCTTCTTGTTTAGTTTGCTTTGAAATTTCATTATGAATCGACTTTCACCAGAGCAACGCATGTAAATTGTTGAAATTTTTAATCAAAATAATTGTTCTATTCGTCAAACTTGCCAATAGCAACTCATTCTTTTGGCAATATGTAACTATAACTTAACTGTTATGGCTTTATTTCTACTTTGGTTGATAA
This sequence comes from Pollenia griseotomentosa, assembly GCA_963931875.1. Lineage (NCBI taxonomy): Eukaryota > Metazoa > Arthropoda > Insecta > Diptera > Polleniidae > Pollenia > Pollenia griseotomentosa. The sequence continues at coordinate 120,600,773 of OZ007564.1, read as the reverse complement.
ACGATTATGGCGTTACCGCACTAGGGTATTGGTAATAAAGCCATATGGTTTTATTTTTCATTCCATTGAGAAATGAATCCATATGGCATTATTATCTATCGCATAATTACACTGCACCACATTCTGTTACCTCGAAAGTATGCTGTCTATGTCAGACGGATCCAGTGCTGACATTCGGAACAAAATATATGCCAGCAACTAATTTTTTGGGCGTCACAACACAAAACTTCAAATATTTAACGTAATATCTAAAATTCTGTACGGATGCAAGTCATAGAAATCAGAAATAAGGGACATTAACGTAATGTAGACATTCATCATTCGCTGTCTACGATGCATCATGAAAATATTCTGGCCCAGCCACAATATCTAACCAATCTCTAAGACAGAATACAAAGCAAACCACAGGCAAAATGGAAATTCTCCAAAGGAAATGGAGATGGACTTGGCATACCCTACGGCAGCCAGAGGGCTAATTATTTGAACCCAAAGGGAATCCAAAGAAGTGAAAGACCAGCTCATACCTGACAAAGACAAATAGAAAAGAACGCTGCAGCACACAGGATAAATTGGAGTCAACTGAAGTCATTAGACTGATAAATTTCAGCGGAAAGAATTAATTATGGCCCCATGATGCTCGATGGACCGTTAAGGAGCTAATAATAATAATAATTGCGACAATTAAAGAAACGAATTTTAATTCCCGTCAACACAAAAAATATAGTAAACATGATTTCTTTTCATACACATGACTTCTAAGAGTAAAAAATTAGATTAAATCCTCGAATCTTTTGTTAAAGTATATAAACAATTCTCAGTATAACAAAAAAAAAAAAAAAATTTTAAGTATTTTTGTCTATTCTAAAGGCAAACGAAATCTCATTATTGCCGATTATTTTAAACTTATGAAGAAATGTGTATGTTTTTAAAAAGAAAAGCTAGTGTTGCTTTTTTCTACAAGAAGGATTTACCGGTCACTAAACAGGTCTAATACGATGAATGAAAAGCTCTTGGTCAAAGTAATTTTCGGGAATACATAATTTTTCATTATTTTTATTTTGTTTGTGCTAAATTCCCAATTTTTATTCTTGATAAATACACTGAAATTTATTAGCTGAGGATAAGTTAGTTCCTACACAGAAAAAATTATAAATGTCTCTAATCAGCAAATTCATAGAAACCAAAATTTTTATATAGATTTCTTAAAATTGTGAATATATATTTTTTTTTTCAATAAATGATATTTTTAATTTTAATTAAAAAAATTATCAAAAACTTTGCCGTTTCAAACAATGTATTGATGGATTTAGTTAAATATAGCTCAGGTTTTGACAATTTCCAACAACAATTCTTCAAGTTTAAATAATTTTATTTTAAACGAAAAAATGAATTAAGACTTTTTGTTATTTAATAAATATTTTAATTCAAAATTTATTTCAAAACAACTAAAATGTTAATTAAATCAAAATTATATTTTTTATTTTCTTTCAACAAAAAAAAAATAATCACATTTATTAAACTTAATTTATTTTTAAACAATTTTTTTAATTTGTAAAAAACTGCTGATAATTTTTTCTGTGTATGCGAATTTCAGTGGTTGCTTAGGCCAGATCATCAGGAAACCTTTAGATTAGGTTTCGAATGTTTCAATTAAATAAATAAAAAGCATTTGTGAACCTCTGCCAATTATGCTTTTTACGATAGTGTCCATTTTACTTAATGTCAACAAAATTCCCTAAAAACTATAATGCAAAAGGTAAAAATCCCAATTATGAATAGAATCCCCTGGCAGTTTTTTCACTTTTAAATTTTTACAATTGAATTAAAATAGAAAAAATGGGAAAAGAGCAAAACTCGCCCGGTGATGAACTCTCGTCCCAAAACGCAGCATATTATTCTATAAACAAAGTTTATGGACATTAAAAAGAGTTTAAAATAGGGATATAACCATACACTTTTTTGCCGATACTCAAAACGAAATAATGGCGATACCGAGACGCATATTGAATTTGAATTCAAGTTAAAGTAAACAAATTTCTAGTAGAGAATACAGACGAGAGAATGATTTAAATATTTCAAATTGATATTAATAGGATTTTTTTTAAATTTCTTAAATCCGTTTCAAACAGACCCGCAGTGGCAAAAAAACTGCTTCAGAATTCGAAAGCTTTAGTCTTTCTTAAAATGGCTGCGCTTCTCAAGAAATATTAGGAGATCTTAGGCAACTCTGGATCTTTTCTTTAGCAGAACCACAACTTAGGATGGACAGAAGCTCATCCTCCTCGGAGCTTGATCCCGTAGACTTATCAATTTTTTTAGAAAAGATATTTATTCGATATAATTGAAGTCAATTTTCTTTGAAATATGTGAGTTGTGTATCGATGGTGAAGAGTTATCCTATTATCCTAAATCTTGCTACCAATCATCTAGTCCAATCATCGTATTAGCTGGAACAAAAACCGATTAACGAAACTAATAGAAGGCAAAATAACAATACCAAGTGGATCGATACTCCAAGAACAAAGAAAGTGAAATCTTACAGTCAATAAAAAAAAAAAAAAAATTGTAAAGGCTCAACGGTTCAATTGAGCAGGGAATGTGGCTAGGATGGAAGACAGCAGATCTCAAAAGGAAATGTTAAGTTACGATATCAGATGCCTCGGTGAAGCTGATTTCAGAATACACAGAAAAAAATTAAAATTGATTTCATTTATGATGTTAATTAAACAAAAAAAAAAATAAATTAAATTTGCAGCAGTGAACAAATTAATAGTATCAATTAAACGTTTTATTCACTTGATTAAATGTTTTATTCACTTGATTAAAAGTTTAATTCACTTAATTAAACTTTTAATTCACTTGATGAAACGCTTAATTCACTTGATTAAATTTTTAATTAAAGCTGATTTAATTTTTAATTACTGCATTAACTGGTGAACAATTTTTTAGAAGTTTATCTGCCTAAAATAAACAAGAATGGAGAAGAATGCTCTCCCCGAGCTGTAACGCTATAAAATTTTGATGAAATCCAATTCTACAATCTATTATTTTGTAATTTTTCGTAAAATTCATTCTTAAACATTATTTAGATTTCCAAATGGTTGGGCTACTCTGTTTACAATTTGTTACTTCTTTAATTGGTATTTAAGACAAAAAGATATTTATTCTTTTATTATTTTGTGATTGGTCCCACTGTCCCTCATATAGGTCTATGTAGTAAGATTTGGCATGGAATTTTTCGTCTGAGGTTTTGAAAATTAAAAATTTGTTTCAATTTTAACTGCATGTATTTAATTTCATTGTTTTTTTTTATTTTGTTAATAAAAGCACTCTGTGTAATTTTTTTATTATTTTTTTTTTAAACCAACCTTCAAATTCCATTAAATTTTGTAGAAAAAAATTTTTGTATTTATTTTATTTCACACTTAAATTGGTTGGGAAAATCATAAAACACTTGCTCTTGAATTTCAATAATAATAATAATTGAAAGCGTCGTCGTTTTAAAAAAGACTTATTAATAACCCGATTAGTGTCCACTTTGGAAAACGGCTTTAAACGTTTTTCTTTTTTCTTAAATAAAGATTAATAAGGATTTTGTAATTATAAAACCGCACAACTATAATCCAATACCACAATTCTTTTTTATATAAATTTTTTTTTTAAGTTTTTAACGCGCTTTTGAAATGACTACACGACCGTTTCTTGGTGGCTGCTGTTAGCGAATGAAAGTGAAATTGAAACGACTTGAACATTTTCATACCAACATGATCATCACCAAAGCGCTTGAGCTGGCTGAGTGGTTGGCTGACTAGCGGTTGGCATAAAAATGTGCTTTGAAAACAGCAGAAAAGACATGCTGAAGATGTCTGGCTTAAAGCTTGAAAAGAAAAAAAGAAAAAAAAAAAACAAACGAAATGAAATGAAATGCGCTTAAAAATTCAACAAAACAAAACAAATCCTGAAAAAACTAAAGCAAGACAAGAGCTTCCGAAAGGCTTTTTGCTTTCGTTACTACTTCAGGTTGTCTTGACTGCAATCCAAATGCCACAAAGTTGTTATGACTTTGTTGAAACTCTTGCGCAATTGTTTTTTTCTTTTTGGCGCAACTTGCAACATTAGGCACAGCGTTTCAAAGAGGGTACAAAAAAACAAGTTTAAGAAAAATTCATTGAAAATTTGTAGATTAAAGCGACTGAAAGAAACTAAAAAAAAAATATTTAATTGGGAATGAGTATGAAGAGGCAGAAGTATGTAGCATTTTTAACTGGCTGCAAACATTGCACATGACCTTAACGCAAAGAAAATATATGCGGCATGCCTCATGCATAATGTTTGTTCATTATTATGTGGCAGTCAACAATGTGCGCATGCGCTACAGTGAGTTGATGATAAAACAGCTGGGAAAATATTAAACTGGTTTTTTGTTGTTTTTTTTTTTCGCAATTTAAGTGATTTCTGTTTATGTTTCTCTCTTCTTCTTTTGCATGGATAACAAAATCAATAAAAATCCATTAAGAAATCTTGGATTTTTGTGAAGACGTCATTGCGATGAGGAACACAAAAAATGTGCAACACACACTTAAATGGAGAAAGCCCTTTAAGCGCAAATAACAGCAATAAAAATAAATATTTGGTGATTTAAAAGAAATAATATAATCATTAAAAGATAAATTTATTTAATTGCTGGCCATTTTATAAAAAAATGTTTTTGTTTGATAACTAATGCGAAAAACAGTGTGATAAAACCAAGAACATTTAGCAAAATTAAATAAATTGTGTGTTTCTTTGCCTTTAAATTTTTTAAGGATGAAATTAAGTAAAACAAAGAATTTCAATTAAAAAAATATTCTTTTTCGATAAAAAAAAAAACAAAATGTTTTTGAGCGGAAAAAAATATTTTAATAAAAGTTTCGGGCTTAGCCGACGATACTTTCTTATTTATTTTTTAGCACGTAGATTTTACGAAATTCTTGCCAGTGTTTGGCGAAAAGTGAAAATTTTCCTAAAAATTGTATTTGTATTTTTCGCTGTTTAAACTAAATTCCGCGAATTTTTCTTTTGTACAATTTTTCTGTAGTACAAAAAGTTTTTTCTACTAAATAGTTTTAAGTGAAATTTAAGTTTTATTTTTTGAAGTGAAATATTTTTGTTGAAATTTTTCTTTACGAAAAATATTTTTAGAAAATTTTCTTTGGTGCAAAATTGCTGAAATTTTTTTAAGCGAAATTTCTTAAAATAAAAAAATTTTTTTAAAAAAAAAAATTGTTGGTGAATTTTTCTTTTATGAAAAATCATCCTTTAGTAAAAAATGTTGCAAAAATTTTACTGTACTGAAAATTCTTGACAAAAGTACGAAAAAACAGAAGTGAGAAAGAAACATCTGAAGAAAACTTTAAAATATACGTACAATATTAGTTACGGCAAATTTCGATCCACCAAAAACACATGCCGTCGCAGTGGCAGAAAGGGTAAAACTGCAAAGAATTCTCATGATGAGAACGTGGTTGAAACACGAAAGCTCGACCCGAATTCAAGCACCGGTTCAGTCAAGGAAAATTATTAATCAATTTTAATTCATTTCATGTTGTAATATTACTTTCTTCATAAAAATAATTAAATTAAAATTTAATTTTATGAACTTAAGCCGGATTTAAAATAAAAATTAAATTTGGATTAAAAACCGAAAACAGTTCGATTTGCAACAATAAACTATGGTATTTAATGAATTTTTTGTGGGGATAAAATTAAAAAAAAAACATTTTGGTGAAAATGTTCTCTAGTAAAAAATTTTTGATGAAACATTTTTAAGCGAAACTTTAACATTTTTTTTAAAAAATTATTATATTTTTTTTATGCAAAAATTATAAAATATATTTTCCAAGTGCAAATTTTATTTGATAATTTTTTTTTGAAGCTTTAAAAACTAAAGGGCATAAAAAAAGCTTAACATAAACGATTTCTTTTAGAGCACGCAGAAAGAAAAACACTCGAGATAAATCAAGTTTTTTATGATTACTTTAAGTAAAAGTCGTACTCAAAAATTCAAGTACGAATAACACTAACATGTACTCAAATCAATCCTAAGTGGGATTAAAATTCTTGAATCAAGTAAAAAAAGATTAAACTTTTCGTTGTGTTTAACCCTCCGGCTTACGCATGTTTTAATTTTCTATACATATTGAAAAAATGTCTGGCCAGACTTATGTGTACCATGAAGGGTTAAAAACCATATCGGGCATGATGTTGGTGTTTTATCATTCTGTAAGGTGAAAAACAGGTAAGTAAATCAATCATATCATGGGAATATCTTGGCCTAGAGTGGTGTCCAACAACAGGCTATGGGAACAATCCAACCAACAACACATGGCCAAAGAAATTAAAAGACGTAAATGGCGGTGGATTGGCCACACGTTAAGAAGATCACGAAACGGAATTACAAGAAATGCCACAGACTGGAACCCGCAAGGAAGTCAAAGAAGAGGACACCCAGCTCATACGTGGAGAAGGCAAATTGATGTAGAAATGGCCGGAATGGGTACAACCTGGGGCGAAGTGAGAGCGTTGGCAGAAGACAGGAGTATGTTCAACCAATTTATTGAGGCCCTATGCTTCTTATAGGATCGATGGGAACATCTATATATATAAATCAATCATAATAATTTTTTCTTTCTAATTCGGGATAAAATCAACTTTACAATACTTGAATCAGGCGCATTTTGAGATTGATTCAATCTTAGTTTTACTGTAATCAATCTCATTTTCGGATTATTTTAAGTGCGAATTCGGATTAAAACAATTGTATCATTCTTGAATCAAGCGCATTTTGAGATTGATTCATACTTAGTTTTACTTAAATCAATCTCATTTTCGGATTATTTCAAGTACGAAATCGGGATGGAATATGGATAATTTAAGTATTTTGCGATTAAAAATCCGTACTTGAATCAATCTTTCTGTACTTGATTGAAGAAAATCCGTACTCACCGTTTCGCAATAAAAACTTGTTTAACCAAATTTTTGCTAAAAGGCTTCTTTTTTGGAAAAAGCTTTAGTAGAGAAGTTTTTTAAAGATGTTTTCGATAAACCAAGTTTGAAGAGATTTGAGAAAATTTGTTTGTAAAACTTTTAAATACAATTTTTGTTGAACTTTTTCTTAATTATTTTAGTAAAAATAAACGTGTGTAAAGAAAAAAAAATTTTAAATAAAATCGGTTAAAAGCTTTTTCGTAAACAATTCCCTATTTAGTTCAGAAATATTTAATATACTTTAAGTGGAATAGCTTTTGGCGAAAGCTTTATTAAGCATTATTCGATTTTTGCTTATGATCAAAACATTTTTATTAAGAATTTGCTGTAAAAAATTTTTCGTAAATAATCTATTTTTGTCGCTGTTTCGTTAACACAAACGGTTTCCTTTTTTTTTTTTTTTTGAGAAAAACAGCTTTTGAGTAAAAAAATGTTTAATAAAATTTATTTTTAATAATTGTTTATTTTTTGAATTTTTTTTTAAGACACATATGACAAAACCGCCAGTAGAAAATACTTTTTAATGATTTTTGTAGTTTTTGAAAAAGAAAAAATGTCTATAAAGTTTTAGTTTAGCCATTTTTGCTGTGTCAGGAACTAATTCATGTAGGCATTTGACTAGCTTGTCTATTATTTCCATGATTATGATTTTTTGTAACAAACCTTTTGTAGTTTCACTTTAAGAAAACCATTTTATTTAACTTCCTAATTGTCATCGCATTTCAAATCAAATTTTAAACACATTTTTAGTTTAGTTATCTTTGCTTGCAAAAAAATAATCTGTTAAACTTAATCTTTCCTTGTTTTCATGTTGATTTTTTCTTACATTTCTTGATCAGGCGTAATTATAATTTTCATTTTCGAACACACACATTTCGACATATTTGTGCTACTGGCTTAAAATGCAAACAAACACACTCTGGATGCACTTCCTTCCTCATAAACCAAATTCATTTTATGACCACTTGATAATTTGCCACAGCAGCAAAAGTAGAAGAAGAAAAACTAAAAAAAGTCAAAGTAGACAATAAAATAAAAAGGAAGCAAAAAAGAAATGAAAATCAAATAAAGCAGAAAAAATTTTAAAAGAAAAAATAAAAAAAATACAATTCCGACAGACACCCAATTTCATTTAGCAAACAATTTCATTTATTTTTTGTAGTTTGTTTTTTGTTGTTGATGTTATTGTTTTATTGTAAAAATTAAAAAGGAAGTGTTTATATCTGGTCTACACCCATCCATCATTTAGTTTTTCGTTTTTGTCTTGCTGTTGTTGTAGTTTAGCTCCAGTTTTTCTTTGTTTCTTTCTGGCGATGCTGCACTGGCAATTGCAATTTTTAAACGAAACAGTGTTTTTTTTTTTGTTTTTAGTAAATTTTGATGCAAGATTATAATTATAGGTACATAATTTTGATTGTGATACAAATGTAAAACTATGTGTTGCTATTTTTTAGTTTACAATGGGACCATTTGCAAGTGGTCGATACGTAAAAAATAATAATACCCCAGGAAAAACTTTTTGATTTTTAGTAATAGGTGGTAGTTATTTCATACGTTACCTGTATTTTGAAAACTTTAATAAGTACTTACTAGTAATGACCACAGCAACTACTTATTACTTCTATTATTTTCACTACTGAATATTTGATTACTAATAATCAGCTCAATAACTACTTATTACTTCTGTTGTTTTCAGTACTGAATATTTAGTTACTGGTAACGTACTTAATAACTACTTATTAGGTCTATTTACTAGTGATTTTTTGGCTTCTGGTAAGTATATTGTAAGTACTTAAAATTCAACTTACTAGTAGTTAAATAATAACTAGATATTTTTTGACTTCTAGTAAGTGTTTTGTAAGTACTGAATTCTGTGGACACCTCCAACAAAAATAAGTAGTTTTTCAGCCGAAAAATAAGTAGTGTTTATTTTCTCCAACATTATTTGCTAACTTACCTTTTAAGTAAAGTTTTTGCTGGGACTTTGTAAAAAAAAAAAAAAATAAAAAATATTTCTTAGTTAAAATTTTATAAAAATCAAAGCAAAATTGCCAATTTCATTTAATTTTCTATTGGTTTTATTGTGCGGTGACATCGGTGACATAAGTCATTACGTGTCACTGGTTGATAGCGACAAATGTGATAAGGATAGATCTAGGTTATAAAGACTACTGAGGAAGTTGTCGTGCTGAGGAGAAGGAGGAAACGGTGCCATGCCAATACCCCGGTCACGTGAATATAAAGATAAGGCATTTTGGGAGACCAGAATTGACGTGCTTGAACGGTCTATCTAAAGCAGGAATGAGGTCGATCACTATTTTTTCTGCAGGGAATCAAAATGGTTCGAGTCTGCAGTAATGTGGTAAATTCTGCTTTTACTTTGGTCACTGGATCAGGGTATCACAAAGAGACCGTTGTAAGGAGCCAAGTGGTCCGCCCTTGTATCGGCAGCCTATTGAACCTAACCTGTTGTGCAACAAGTTAATTGTTAAATTTATATTTTTAAGAATAAACCTTTCCGAAGATAACAAGTTTGATAAAGTTTTTTTTTTTTTTTTGAAAAGTAACAAGAATTTTTAATATTTTTAATTAGGCTTAAGTTCATCCAATTTAGTTTTCATTAAATTATTTTTATAAAGAAAGGAATTTCACAACATGAAAATTAATTAAAATTGTTATTGATAATCTTTCATTATTGACCGTGGCCGGGGCTCTTACCCTGGCCGGCAGGTTACCATGACATGTTTCGATCGCAACCACTCGGATTTGCCGTCTTACACTCAATAACAATTTTAATTAATTTTTATGTTGTAAAATTCCTTTCTTCATAAAAATAATTTAATGAAAATTAAATTTGATGAACTTAAGCCTAATTAAAAATATTAAAAATTTGTATTTAAAACCATAAATAGTTCAACAAAATAACCACAATACTAATTATAGTAACAAGAATTTTTATAGATTTTTTCGATACCAAAAAAAAATTTGATAAATTTGAAATTTTTTTTAAAAAAAAAAAATTTGATAAATTTGAAATTTTTTTTTAAATGAAAATTTCTTTCTTAAAAAAATTACGAAGTTCCTTTTTCCTTTTTTTATCCTCCCCCACTAGTGGTGAATAAGGATTATTATTCCGTGTGAAACTTTTTTAATATTTATCTAAGAACCTATAAAGTATATATATTCTGGATCCTGAAGTGATTCTAAGTCGATTAAGCCATGCTTGTCTGTGTGTGCATCTGTTGAATTCTCGCTCATCTCCAAACGACTCAAATCAACAGAAAAAATTGGTGTCAAAGTCTTTCTAGTTCTTCAAAGCACTTTGATATTGAAATCCCAAAAGTTAGGAATCCAAATATCGACCAACCATCAAAAAAAAAAAAAAAATTATCTTTCTGTAAGATTAAACGAACATTAATTAGTGGTGGAGTGCACCGATTGTTAATAAATATTGCACAAACTCGTGCTATATGACTAGAAATCATACTACTAAATTTGGTCCATTATTCCATAAAAATTGCTAACCCGTTCAGACCGAGATGCATCGATTGTGCAGGTGGGTTTCGGTCTTAATATTTTCGCTACTATTTGACAAATGTCAAATACACCGGCATGCACCAATTGCGCTAGTTATTTTTTATGTTTGTTTCTCACATTATCCGCTGTTCGCTTAAATGTTACTTGAATTTTTGCAAAATTCTTGCGTCACATTTCAATTTTGCCCAAATGTGCCACAGAAGAAAGTTGTGTTTTGAATTACAAAAGTGCAAATCGTTAAAAAATATTGCAGTGGGCATGTTTTAACGAAAAAAAGTGATAAATTTAAATGTTTCAAGCCAATTGAAGTCATTTTATGCAACAAAAATGCGTTTTTGCTAAAAATTTTAACGAGATGCTTCAGTTGTGCGAGTCCTGAAAATCCTTAACACTAATTTAATTTCTGTAAGTTATAAAGATCATGTATTCCAAAAAAAATGAAAAAATTCCCAATAGTTTAGAGTCAGGTCTGAAAGGGCTAAGACCATTTTGGAATATTTGTTACGAGCAAAAAAAAAAAAAAAGTTGTATTGTTTTTTAATTCGGAATTATTTTAAAAATGTTTTTAGTGAAAAAAAAAATCTAAAAGATTAATGTTTAAGTGGTAAAACTGCAAAGTGTTTTGATAATGAGGTTGTGGTTGTTCTCGAAACATATAAATTCGACCCGAGTTCGAGCCCTGGTTCAGTCAAGAAAAAAAATTGTCAATGAATTCTAATTCATATGATGTTGTAAAATGTCTTCCTTTATTAAAAATAATTTAATGAAAATTAATTTTGATAAAATTGAACCTTATTTAAAATAAAAATCAAATTTGGATTAAATAAATAAATAAACCAAGGCGAATTCAATTTTCAGGTGGCGTTGATAACACAGCTGTGCTACTTTTTTTTCTTAATTAGAGAGAGAAATGTCAAAAGTTGGTTGTGTTTTCGACATATCGATCAACTAAAGCAACAAAAAAATACATTATTGTGTTTTTGGCGTTCTTACTTGTTGTAGTATCGACACCACCGTTTACATGAATTCGCCTTGAAATAAACCATAAGCAGTTCAATAAAACAAAAAAACAAAAGAAAAAATTTTTTTTTTTACTAAAATTTTTTCTTTTGTTTTTTTTTTTTATTGAACAATTTTTTTCCGAAATTTTTTAATAAAAAATTTTGGTTTAAAGTTTTAAATTGAAAAATTCTTAACATTTTGTTGTCCTTTACATTAAGTAAAACAAAAAAAGTGCGAATGATTTTTTCTTATACAGTCCTGTCACAGAATTCAATTCCGATCGAAAGCGGTTTCGTTTTATGTGAAGCAAGATACCAAATCACTTCCACTTTCGATCGGAGTTGAAAACCTGATAATTTTGTATTGTTCTTGAGAACAAACACGTACATTATTTTAAACGGACACAGCTAGAAAATAAAGCAAAGGGCGCGAAATTGAAAAGTTTTAAGCAAAATTTTTCAGCAAACGTTTGCTGATTGTTTTTCTCCTTATAGTGAATAATTTGAGTAGGAGACAGCTGCTTGTAAAGTTTTCTTTTGCATTTATTAATGCTTATATAATAAAAATCAATTCATAATATTTAAGAACAGATATAAAAAATTTTATTAAAAAAAATGAATCATTTGCAAAATTCATTTCGCCATTTGTTTTGTTGTTGAATGTACGAAATTAGAAAGGCATTGTAGATTTTACAAAATATTGAAGTATTTAAATTAAAAAAAGTTTTTCAGTCTTCGTTTCTGTTGCACAATGTAGAAAAGAGTTTTAATTTTACTCTAAAAAATCAAATCAGTTCCTCTCTCGCTCTGAGTTGCCACAAACTGCACCTTCAACTATCATCTTTAGTGTTATAATAAGTTTAACAAAAGAAGAAAAAAAACTTTAAATTATTTTTCAAATGTTTTAATATCCATCCATAATTATTATTTTTCCACAATATTTCATTTTGTTTTAAATTGAATTTCATTTAAAGTTGTTTTGTCTTCTTTTGTTAATCTTTTTATAGATCATTATGTAATATTTCTGACAAATTTAAAGTTTTTTGTTTCACATTTTTTTTCTTTTTTTTTTAATTAATAAACTATTTGTTAACAAATTTAATACAAAAAAAAAAAAAAAAAAAAAATTGTAGTCTTTTTCTCCCTGTCTGTCTCTGTGTATGAAATTGGAATTGTGGTTGTATCTGGTAATAATTACACAGACATCTGTTAAATTATTTAAAACAAATAGTTTTATGTTAATTATTTATTATTTTATTTTTGTAATTATACACAGATATTACGAGTAGTTAGTGAATTGTAGCGTGTGTGTTTGTTTGTGTCTGTATTTGTTTGCTTAAATAAATTTTAAAATATTTGCAGAAACCATAAATTAAAATACCAGAAAAATTATAAACCAACTATAACAAACTTATTATTTATAGTTTTAAAAATTGTCTGAGTATAAAAACCAGAATAAATCAAGTAAAATGTTGGTATTCTTAATTGACATTTATTAGAGTTTTATATAATTAAATTAATTTTTTTTTAGTTGTTAAATAATAACAAGAGCAATTTATTACGAAACTTTTGATCACAATGTTGCTGCTGCAAAAAAGACTTGCAATAAATATTTAAATGGTACATTTTAAATATGAACTTGGAGAAAGGTAGTCGTAAGCATTAGGAGCGTCCTAGCATTCCTACAATCACATGGTTAGTCCGAATTGGGCAGATGTATTTAACCTTGAAAGGTTACTCTTCGTTTTGGTACATTAAGGCTACACTTCGTCGGATCGACGAACTTTAAAAAAAAAATCTAGCGGAACGATTTTTAAAGTAAAAAATTAACAAAAACTTCTTAAGTTAAATTTTATACTTTACTAAATTATTTAAGCTTAAGGTCACTTTTTTAAAAAAATTAATTAAAATGTTTTTATTCGATATTTCGATTTCCGTTGGAAATCTTCTTCAGGAAATTTTTTAAAATAAAATAAAATTTGACAATAAATGGAAAAATAAATTTTAAAATTTCAAAAAACAAAATTATCATAATAAATTTAAAATTCCATTCTACAAACTTTAAACAAAAAGACAAACAAACAAAAAAGGAAAACAAAATTTTAAATTTATTTATATATTAATCTTCTTAAGTTAAGCATTTTATTAAAAATAAAATAAAATATTAGAAATATAAAAAAATAAGTTGCCCTATGTTCGTCATTTTATAACACGAGAACCACTCAACCGATTTTCAAACGAGTACATGCGTTGGAAAGGTCTACTTTCACTAATGGTTTATATAAAAAAAACTTCCGATAGGTGGCGCTGTTGTCGTGATATTTAACTTTTTTTTGTTGATGGTAGATAGCGCTAGGTTTAAGTTATTAACAACATTCTCCAGTATTTCATTTTTTATCTTTATTTAGAAAATCCCGAGCAGCCCAGGGACTAAACAACTAGTTAAAATTAAAAGTTTTCCATCTATCTCAAAATTTGATACGAATTTTTTAACTTTTTTGTGTTTTCAAATTAACTATTTTTTTAAAGCTTTCGTCATCAGCTAACGTTGTTGAAAATAAGAGCGTTATTTACAAGAGTTATATGATAAAATGTAAATGAGCTTCGTCGATTCGACGAAGAGTAATCGTGCAGGGTTAAGATTATCATAATCATTCTACGTTAGTCATCGTCCTCTTACTTTTACGCTGTGTTCACACAGCAGACATCAAGAGATCATTGCTATTTGGATCGGATTGAGGTGAAAAATAAAGTGGGGTTGGTCATACATTTGACCCATCTAGGGGCATCCAAAAAAAAATTATGTTTCTAAAACGACTGAGCATATTAGAAAAAAGTTTTACCTTTCTTAAAGGAAATTTTATTGCGGAATTTCGGTTTTTTAATAATTTTAATAAACTAAACCGTTTTTGAGTTACGCGAAAATATGTAGTGCAACCTCCTCCATTTTCGAAATAACGGTATATCTCGAAAACCAGAGCTAACCTACACAGAAAAAAATTTTGCCCCAGTATACGGATTAATCAAAAATAAAATCAGTTTTAATTAAAAGTTTAATCAAGTGAATTAAACGTTTAATCAAGTGTATTAAACGTTTAATCAGGTGAATTAAACGTTTAATTGATATTATTAATTTGTTTGCTGTTGCAAATTAATCTTGTCAATTAAACGTTTAATACACTTGATTAAACGTTTAATTCACTTGATTAAACGTTTAATTCACTTGATTAAACTTTTAATTAAAACTGATTTTATTTTTGATTAATCCGTTTACTGGGGCAAAATTTTTTTCTGTGTAAAAATACAGCTAGCATCACTGGATTCAGCGTACTTGAATTAGGTTAAAACGACAAGTGCACAGCTTGTAAAAAATAGTGTCAATTTCTAGCACAGTGTAATTATTCGAGGTAAAAATTTTACAATATAATAATCGAATAATTATAATTATGTCTAGTTTAGAAGTTTAAAAATAAGACCAAAAATTATATGTTTTTAAACATAAAAGTTTTATTAAAAAAATAACAACAATTTAACTAAAGGCACTTCATGTAATAAGAGAAAAAAACTTTTTTAATAAAAAAAAACCATCAAAAGCTTATCTTCTAAAATAATCTTTCAAAAACAGTTTAAATGTTTATGTTTCAAACGATATCTTTCTTTTGTTTCGATGAAACTTGATTTAGAAAAGATTCTTTTACTTATTGTTGACGTTAGAGATATTGAAAGTAAAGCGTTATAAAGCATATGCAATTTTTCTGTTATTTTTCTTGTCTTTTATAAAAATTGAATCTCTTTTCAATTTTGAATATCTTTTTAATTTTTTTTTAACAATTTTAATAGTCTTGTCAAGATCTGGTAGAAGGTTGCTTTCATTTGTCTCAAAAAAGCAGATTCTTGATCTGAACCATTGTGGTAAAAGTCTCTACTTAACTTTCTTAAAAATAATTTATTCCCAAACTCTTAGGTTTTAGTCTTTGTAATAAATTTAAAAAAAATATTACTCGAAGGAAATGTTGCTGAGCTAAGAAACAATCAGCCTTATTCCGGTTGTCGTTGTCGTAATCGATCAAGTTATTTTTTGTAAGAGATTAAAGTAACACATAACCAGTGTTCTTTAATCTCTTACAAAAAACGACTGATCGATTACGACAACGACAACCGGAATAAGGCTGAATAAAAGGCTATTTAAAACGTACCGGCTTGTGTTTTGAAATAAAAGAAAAAAATTAATACTGTGATAAAACAAATTTTAGATTAATCGGCATAAATTATTCGAATTATTCGTTAATCGAAAGTAAGCTATTTTAAATTATTCCAACAGTTGCTTGCCCAAAGTTATTCGATTAATCGAACAACGGTTATTCGTTTGAATACCCTTGTATTTAGTTTTGTGAATGGTCTTCATGGGGCTCTTAAATCATCGCTTATTTCACTTTCAGTCGAGATAAAATAATAATATCAAATTTCAAAATATTTTGTTATTCGTGCTTAATTCCCAGTTTTTATTATTGATAAAAAACACTTGAAATTTATTGTTGATGGGATAAGCTATTCCTATGCGCATTTCACTGGTTGCTTAGGCCAGATCATCAGGAAACTTCATCCATAAAGATTTTAGAAAAACTAAAGATATTAAACCAAATAAAACTGTTAAGCGTATAAGACTTATAGCAACAGTTCTACTTGTGACAATATAAAAGTTTAAACAAAACACATCAACAATAAACAGTGGGTTTATTTCATCTTACATTCCCCATATAAAAATAAAAATAATAATATTTGACAAAAAAAAAAAAAAAAAAAAAAAAAAAAAAAATCGAAATGGCTGCTCCGATTGAATAGAAATTTACTGTCTTTTCTTTGAATTTTTTGTATTTTAGTTTATTAATGTTTTGATGATATTCTTGGCACATAAAAAGAGAGGAACTGAGGGGCCTGAAAGTGTTAGCATCAAGAACTGCATTCGAGTATTAAGTTTTATAAAACGCCACTCCGAGGTCCCTAAATAAGGGCCTTATCAAACTATTAAACAAATAAATATATTAGTTCTGAAGGGTTGATTCGATTTAAATGAAATTGATTGTGGCCGTTGCGGATGTTTGTTTCGGTTTTAGTAGAGGGTTATACATAAGTTTAAATTTTCACAAGGGGCCTTTGAAATTTGGCTCTAAAAAGATTCGAATTGGAAGAAGCCACAAAAATTATCAGAAAGTAAATTTATGGCTTTTAAAGGTTTTTCCAAAATAAAAAGCAGTTAACGTTATCAGAGGGAAGGTGAATTTGAATCAGGGTGGTTACAATAAACTTTTTAATATAGCTCTATTGTCTTAAATTAGATCATCAAGATTGCGATTTTTAATTTAATTATTCAAATAAAAAATATAAAACTTCTAAATTTGGTCCAACTTGATGGTAGTTTTAGCTACCAAATTACATTTGGGAATAAGCGAAAAAGTATATTTTAAGGAGATGCAAAGCTATGAAAACGCATTCATCAAAAAGGCCCTCTTCTTGACAACTACACGGAAAGAATTATTAATTTAATATGGCTTGCATCAAGAATATTTTGCATGATTCTCGTCCAAGCCAAACATTACTTGTTCTAAATATTTGTGTGGCTTGCAAAATATTTCTTAATCTAAGAAAATTTTACTAAATACGAACGAAAGAAGTTAAAATAAAAAAAAATTTTTTTTTAGATTTTGGACTCTCTTTGTTTTAAGAAACAAAATTTATTACTTTAGAAAATAAACTTCTTTCTGTGTATTGTATGTATATTTCTCCTTTTAGCTTTAACCAAAGACAATCAAAATCATTGAGTCGAATATTTTACAATTAATTTAATTAACAGTTTTATTTATAGCAAAAAAAAAAAAAAATTAAAATAATAATAAAATGATTTAATAATTAAGTTGGAATGGTAAAAAAAAAATTATATACATATGTATATAAAAGTTTATACACAAATAATGATAAATGTTCTTATATTTTACATTAATATTATTTTTAATATTTAAGGTATTCGTGCATCACAGCGTTAACAAAATGCAAATTAAAATAATAATGAAAATAATAAACTTTTTTTTTGATGTAAATTAACTACTGTGATGGAAAATATGAAAATTATATGTAAAAAAATGCGCAAACTTGAAAATATAATTTATAATAATGTAAATTAGTTTCAGGAATTTTAAAGGATTTAAAAATTAAAAAAAGGGAAATATTGTGTTTTACTTTAAAGGTTTGTGGATATTATTGATAAAGTTAAAAACCTTGAAAAAGTCACCAAAAACGTGACTAAACGACTGGTGAAATGTAATAAATATGTTTTTATTTACATCAACATCATTAGATCTTATTAACTTATAAAGAAAAATAATCTTAAAATTAAAAACTCCCAATTGGAGATTAAGAGCCTGATGAGTTTGCTATTTTGACGTTTGACTAAAAATTATGTAAATTGAGGGAGTACCCTCTCCGAAGCAATCTCGAACAATATGATTCTTACTATGTATTTTCACTGGGATTTAAAGATCAGTCGCATGTTCTAGCTCAGTATTTTACTTTGATTTCATAATAACATAACACGGCATACAAATTTCTACCTGTAAGAGGATGTGGATGCCAAATGGCCTAATTTTAAACGCTCTTTACATGTTTCTAAAAATGTTTGAAAAAAAATGGATCAATACCGATTTTTTAACGTAATAACAGAGTTCAATAAGTGCAATACCTAGCCCGTAGTTTGCTCTAGAATGGTTTTTCGGCTCTACTAAAAAATTTGATTTAAAGACATACGCGGTTGCCCATGAAAACCACAGAACTTACCTTAAACCACATTTTCTAACCCCAACCGTTCCTTTTTAGCTAAGGAAATGGTCATAAACACTTGCCGGCTGCTTTTCCTCTCATTCCTAGTCAAATTGTTAACCTCCCAGTACCATGTTTTCCATAAAGTTTGAAAGTTATGGTTTCAACAGTTTTTGTAATAAATTTTGAGCTTTTATTCTACTCCTATGGCAAAAATTTTTAAACCTGGGTAACTTCCCTTCTGCCTAAAAAACCTACTTCGATTGCTTGAAAAGTTATCTTTAATAGTTTCCTTAGGGTGGGTTTTTGAGATCTCAGTTAAACTAGGTTTAGTTAATCTGAAAACAGATTTGTGCCGCCAATAGCAAGTTTGTATACAAAATTTTGACGGAACAGCTAGGTTTTGCTTAAAATATTGGTCTTTAATGAAATAATAACAAAAAAATCTCATTTCGCCGGAAAAATTCGAGTTTCAGAGTACGTTAAACTAAGTTTAAACTTAATCCGCAACTCAAAAACTCGGCCTTAATAACCCACAGAAACTATTAACTTTGGGCGGGGTTTAACATTTGGTGATGTAGATTGAGAGTCTATTGATTCATAGAAAGTTTAAAAGCTCCAGCTCATACAGTATACAGAAGTACAAATAAATTAGTACTTTTAGTACATAAAAATTTTTACTTTTTTACTTTTTTTAGGTTACAAATTTTTATAAGTCGTGGCAACGCTGGTTGTAGCGATAAGTTCAAGGCCAAATTTCGGCTTTCGATATCGATCGAAACTCCCATTCAAATTGTGAAGTAATTTTGGTCCAATCGAATACCGTAATTTTCCCCCAGTTCTTTCTCCTCTCTCTCCCTCTCTCTTTCTCATTGCAAAAGATATCACTCTCTAACATCAGCTTTGAAAAATTAAATGCTTCTGCGCATCTACGTCACATCTGCATATAAGTACAGCTATAATATAGAAACACAACCAAACAAACATGCTGATGTGACGTCATTTTAAAAAGTTGAATTTTGAAAACATGCGCGATGCGTAATCTTGTTTATATCATTCTTGATACAGATTAACCTAAATCATCGCGTAAAGCGTAAGATTTTCTAGGACCTAGCTTTAGCGGTGCAGTGACAAACTTAAATAAGAGCGTCAGCGCTGCGTCATGAATAGTAAAACCCACTAAAAAGAAATACAAATGGAGACAAAACCGCTAGATTGACCAAAAAATAGCTAAATTGCCATTAGTTTTTGATCGGATTTTCCGTTTACAAAGCGTTGACGCCGCGCTTTGGGTTAATCTTATAAATTTTGTATGAACATAAGAATTGTTAAATTTGAATTCTAGTCTGTTTAAATTTATTTGTTGCAGAATTCTTGCTTACGACAGGTTAAGTAAGAAATAAGTAAGAAAAATTATACACAAATCTTAAATTCAATAAATATAAAAAGTACAAGATTTTGTTTGTCGTGCTTAATTCCCAATTTTTATTCTTGATACAAACACTAAATTTTATTGTTTTGCATAGGATAAGCTCTTCCTATGCGCATTTCAGTGGTTGCTTAGGCCAGATTATCAGGAAACTTCATCCAAAGATTTTAGAAAAACTTAAGATATTAAACAAATGAAACTGTTAGGCGAATAAGAATTATAATCACCAGTTTTACTTGTAACAATACCAAAGCTTAATCAAAAATAAATATTGGGAGAATTCACCAAGGAGCAAATTTAATATATCGCACTAAATAAAAGTGCTTAATTAAAAAAAAGAACCAAAATACTTTGAAACAAATGTTTTTTAAAAAAAATGTAAATGTTCAACCATGTTTATTTAAATAATGAATGTCTTGCAATTAACTACAAATAGTGTTCGAAAATGAATTAAAAAAAAATTGTTCTGTACAAGTATTTGCATGCAAAATAAATATTGTGAACAACAAGTCAAAAAATAGCAACAGCAAAAAATAATGATGGCAATTGTTTGCGCAGTATAAATTGTAGAATCATTGTAGAATGTCCCAAAGCAAAAAAAAAAAAAAAAAAAAAAAAAATCCTTAGTAAACGATATACAAATAGGAACATATCTCTATGCGAATAGGGGATAGTCACAGATTGTGAAATCATTGGAGATACATTTTCATGGCCTGCTTTCAAGGAGCATTCGATGCCCATATTATCATATCATGTATTTTGACAAAAATGTAAAGTCAATTTGAGAAATATTAGATTAATTTTCTGGAAATAAAGAAATAGTGAAAAGTCTTAAGTTATTCAACTGAGAGTTCTAATTAAACTTCTGTGGAGCATATGTGGAATAAATAAAATGAGCCATTAGGATTTAATATGGAGTTTTAACCTTTACCTAGTTTTGTAGTATAAACGATTGTTTTGAAATTTAATAAACAAAATTAAAAAGTACTAGTGTTTGCCCAGTGGCCGAAATTTGACCAGAATTATTTATCCAAATATGAAGAAAACATAAATTAAATTATAAATTAATTTACATGTTTTGGGAATTTGTTTTTTCTTTTCGTCTTGGTGGATCGATTTGGCGAGGGACAAACCTCCGATCAATATGTTATCTTCAACTCAAATCCGTGAATGTTTAATTTAATTTTGTTAGTTTTATAATACAAATAAAATTAGAAAGCACCAATTGAAAAACAATAAAGTACCAAAAAGTCTCCTCTTAAAGTTTCTCTGTCCAGACTCTGCATGTTGAATAATATATTTCTAAGTTCAGTCCTAAAAAAATTCAAAAATACCAGTTAAAGAACGATGAAGTATCAAAACGATCTCTGTTACAGATTCTCATTCATTTAGGACCTTGCTTGATTAATTTTATGTTTCTAACGGAAACTCAAAAATAACAAAAAAGTACCAAAAATATCCCTCTTACAGATTCTTATTCACTCAGGACTTTGCATGTTCAATTTTATGTTTCTAGGTCCAATACTAACAGAAATTAAAAAAGTACCAGTTAAAGAACAAAAAGTACCAAAAACTTCCCTCTTATAGATTCTTATACACTTAGGGTATTGCATCTTGAATTTTATGTTTCTAAGTCCAATAATAATGGATATTCAAAATGTACCAGTAAAAGAACAAAAAAGTACCAAAAATATCCCTCTTACAGATTCTTATTCACTCAGGAATTTGCATGTTCAATTTTATGTTTCTAGGTCCAATACTAACAGAAATTAAAACAGTACCAGTTAAAGAACAAAAAGTACCAAAAACTTCCCTCTTATAGATTCTTATACACTCAGGGTATTGCATCTTGAATTATATGTTTATAAGTCCAATAATAATGGATATTCAAAAAGTACCAGTAAAAGAACAAAAAAAGTACCAAAAAGCGCTCTTACAGATTCTCATTCACTCAAGACCTTGCATGTTTTATTTTATGTTTCTAGTAGGTCCAATACTAACGGAAATTCCAAAAGTACCAGTTAAAGAACAAAAAAGTACCAAAAAATCCCCCTTTCAGATTCTTATTCACTCAGGGCCATAGATGTTTAATTTTATATTTTCAGGTTGAATATAACGAAAATCAAAAAGTACCAGTTGAAGAACAAAAAAGTACCATAATTTTTCATCTTATAGGTTATCATTCACTCAGGCCCCTGCACCTATTATTTTATGTTTCTAAGTTCAATATTATAGAAAATTCAAAAATTACCACATGCAGCACGAAAAAGTACAAGAAAGAAATTTAATTTCCCGTTTTCCCCATTTTGACTTCTTTTCTCTACTTTTTGAAGTATCAAAAATTTTAATATTGTAGTGGTAGCCCAAAATTTAATACGTTTATGCCAATTAATGAAGAAAAATGTTTTGTAAAAAAAGTACTAAAAATAGGTACGTTATTCACCCCTAAAGCGTTTGAATTTCGAAAAAGTACCAAATTTATATTTGTATTTCTTAGATAAGTTACAAGCTTGGTATAATCTTTGTTATAATATAATGTTTATTGGCTTAAAAGATAAATCGGCCGACAAAGAATTTCCAAAATGCAGGTTATGCATGTTTCCTTCTTAAAATGACCGAATTTCAAAAATTTTCCAAATACCTGCCCTCTTATTTTTTCTTATAAACAACTATAAGTATTACATTTTTTTGTATCCCTTTTAGTTTTGAAGATATGATGTTACTGAATTTTCTCGTTTTTGCTCATTTTTCCCCCTCAGACTTAAAAAATGTTTATTGTGTACTTCTTTAAGTAAATGCTTTGGTGTATTTTTTGTTCAAGTTTGTTGGCAAACAGAGGAGGAAAGTGTTCTTGACTGTTTTGCCGTTGCCGATTTATATATAAAAAGATGATTTCTAGTCATAAAAAAGAATTTGTGCAAATCGGTGCATTCTGCAATATAAGTTTTTGTAACAATAATAAAATTTTTTCAGAGAGATTGTTCCACATTTGGGATTGTAATTCTTTTCCTTCTTCCAACCTGATTAGAAGAAATAAAAAAAGGTTTTCGACATTAATATTGTTCTTTTGTGTTGGGTCTTTTAAAAGTGAGCGAGTTTTCGACAGCCTAACAGCCAGGCGGACAAAGCTAAATCGTCTTAGAAATACTCAAAGACATAGAATATACATACCTTATGGGGTCTTGGATGAATATTTACTTTGTATAGCCTCACTTATGGTAAAGGGTATAAAATAGAACAAGCAAATTTGTGTGAAAAAGCGATTTTAAGTGAAAAAATCGTTTTAAAAAAAGACATTTATGATGGAAAAAAAAA
The DNA here is from genome assembly GCA_963931875.1 of Pollenia griseotomentosa. Taxonomy (NCBI): domain Eukaryota; kingdom Metazoa; phylum Arthropoda; class Insecta; order Diptera; family Polleniidae; genus Pollenia; species Pollenia griseotomentosa. The sequence goes on along the minus strand of OZ007564.1, from coordinate 120,577,655 downwards.
TATTTTTGAAGAAAAAGTTATTTTTTTATAAAAATAATACGACTTTTGGCAAAAAAATTTTTAATTGTGAAACAAGTTACTTCCTTCAAAAAGCGATTCGTGCGGGGAAAAAACGCTTTTCTATATTGAAAAGAGAATTTAGTTAAAAACGGAAACTTTTTTGTGAAAGGATGTTTTTGAAGTAAAAAATAGTCTTTTTCTTTAGCAAAATAAATTAATAACTGAATTAAAAACGATTTTTAAAAAAGTTGGTTTTTAGTGAAAAAACGCTGGTAGTCAAAACATCTATCTTTGCTTATATAAAAACGGTTTTTGTTAAATTACTTTCTTTAGTTTAGTGTAATTTTTGTCGTAAAACAATAAATTTTTGTCTTTAATGTTAAAATCGCTTTTTTATTTAGCAGATATCGGATTTTAGTGAAAAACGCAAAAATTTATTTTAACCCTAGAGTACTAATGATCGACGTTTCGACGAGCATCGCTTCCTTTTAATTAATTTACTTTTAAATGGGTGTGCCTAACACTCTCAAATTTTGTATGCTGTTAGTAGATGATTTACTTTTGCTGTGTGTAATTGTGTTTTTTAAACTGCGTTGCTGGAACATTGCTTTTATTGGTTTTGTACTCGTCGAATCGTCGATGGTTAGTATTAACGTGACTTTTATTTTTCAACTTTGTGAGCAAATGTTGCAAATGTGTTACTTTAAACAACAGTGGCAACAATGACCAGCTAAGGAGAAAATAAAAAAAGAACACAAATGAAGTATGTGTAGATCATGCCCATAAGAAAAAATGACGAATGTCAAAATCAAAATGTGATATATGAGAAAAACCCATATGCGGAGAACACAAAGTTGAACTTTGTAACTCTGGCTCAAATTGTTATTTAAAAAAAAAAAAAAATTATTTGTTTTAAAGCCAAAAATGTATTTTTTAAGTTTTGACTCTTTTTTAGTTTTTCAGTTTTCCTAACAATATTTTATAGGTAATTCTTTATGATCCCAAAAATATGTGCAACATAAAATAAAAAAGTTCTAAAATTAAATATTTCGTTTATCTATATTAATTAAAACAAAAATTTTTTTTATATAAACTTATAAGGTGCCATGATGATTAAAAACATTGATTGAAAAAGTATATTTGCTTTTAAGCCAAAGTTATAGGCAGTTAAAAAATACATCGTCGAATCGACGATCATTAGTTACAACGTACGTAAAATATGGTTCGTACTCTAGGGTTAAAATTAGAGCGATTTTCAAAATATTTGTTATTTCATGATAATATCGATTTAGGTATTAAACCTTAATTGTTGGCGAAAACCGAGCGAATTTCGGAAAGGCAATTTAGGGAGGATTATCTGCTTATACAAATATTTTTTTTTAAAACTACAATTTGTTTTTGAAACATTCTACTCCTGGCATGATTCCATTTTAGTATCTCATACCAATATAAATCTCTTAATACCCCTGTATTTAAATTATAATTCACTGTATGTCGCATGAATGTATGCGGCATGTATCTGGTAAATATTATAACAAGGACAATACTAAATACACATCACAAAATGTTCGATTCAATATTATTATTTCAATGAATATTCCATGTTTTTATGCATACATACACACACACAGCAGGCAAGCAAAGACATTTGGACATACAATAATTTAAACATTTAGTCCTGTGTCTATGTGTGTGAGAGCTTGTGTATTATTATGGACAATATTTATGCATAACTGAACAATAAAAACATTACACTTATAAAATGTTTAATTTGTCTGTAATTAACTCAATTAAAAATCACAGAAAATACGTAAAAGCAATAACAGCAACAGAACAGAACAGCAGCTAGTAAATATTAAAAAAAAACAGACACACACACACCCACACACACACACAACATAAAATTTGATTTCATCATTAAAGTTTATTTAAACAAAATTACAGAACAAAAAATATTGAAAAAAAAAATAAACAGAATCACAGAATAGTCAATAACAAACAAAATTCAATTTTAATCAACGGAACTTCAATAATCAATAATTACGAAAAACTCCAAGAATGAGTGTTTGTGTGTGTGTAATTTTTAAAGAGTACTCGAACAAAAATTAAATGAAATTCTTTAACTGAATGTTTAATAAAACAAATATTTGTGTTTTTTTGGCAAAATATTTTCTTGTTTTTGGTTTTAAGCTTCAAGTCTTCAAGTCAAATTCAATTTTAATTTTGATTTTATTACCAACCAAAAAATTCGTTAAATTGACAAGACAGCCTTTCTCCTATTTTTGGTAGTGATGCCGCCTAGAGGTTGTTTATTGAATTTTTATTTTTGTTGTTCTGTTCAATATTTTAGTAAATATTTTGTGTGTGTTTGTATTGTATTATTCCTACTACATTTAAGACATGTGTCAATAATTGTCAGTTATTAAAGTTTTTCTTCTCGATTTATCGTTATTTTTCGGTATTTTTATTTTTCGTTTCGTATTTGCACAAAATCGAGGCATTTCGCGGCCTACAAGAGTGTGTAGAGTTAAGGAATGTGTTGCTAGTTTGTTTTGATGTAAACAATTTTATAGTTTTTCTTTATTGAATATTGTCAAATTCAAGTTTTCTTTATATATAGTTTTGTACGTATGTTTTGTATATTTATTGTTTTTCAGATGAATGTGAAGCCAAAGTTTTATACAATAATTTTACATACATACAACATTTATTACATGTACAGTGATGGTTAAAGCAATCACATAAACAGCCAGACAGACAGACATCCAGTTAGACATTTATGTTTGAGTCTTTTGATATTTCTATGAATTATATATACAAGTCACATATGGAGCAAAATTATATGCGAAATATTGATTATCAAATACCATTCATAAAAATTTTAGATTACAGTGAAAGAAAAAGTTAGTTTTCAATAGCATTGAAAACTTGCGTTGGATCAAAACAAAATCTGTAAAAATTTCTGATGAAATTGAGTGGTTGCAATTGAAATATGTAAGGGTTACATGTCCGTAAAAGCCTGGGATCGAGCACAGCAGCAGTCAAGAATGAAAAATTATCAATAAATTTTAATTCATTTTTATGTTGTAAAATTCCTTTTATTCATAAAAATAATTCAATGAAAATTAGATTTGATGAACTTTAGCCTAATTAAAATATTAAAATCTGGATTAGAAACCATAAATAGTTCGACAAAATAACCACAATACTAATTAAAAAATATATATATATTTTTTTCTTTTTTTTCAAAAGATTTTGTTATTCGTGCTTAATTCCCAGTTGAGATAAACCCACTGTTTATTGTTGATGTGTTTTGTTTAAACTTTGATATTATTACAAGTAGAACTGTTGCTATAAGTCTTATACGCTTAACAGTTTTATTTGGTTTAATATCTCTAGTTTTTCTAAAATCTTTATGTATGAAGTTTCCTGATGATCTGGCCTAAGCAACCAGTGAAATGCGCATAGGAATAGCTTATCCCATCAACAATAAATTTCAAGTGTTTTTATCAATAATAAAAACTGGGAATTAAGCACGAATAACAAAATCTTTTGAAATTAAAATTTTGTATTCCAAAAATTGAAATTACTTTTTGATAAAATATATTTTTAATATAAAAAGCGATTTTTCGTTAAGAAGAAGCAAAAACGATTTTTCTATTTTATAAAATTTTTGATAAAAAATAAGATTTTTCGTAAAAAATACTCGTGATAATTTTTTTTTGGTGAAAGTCACAAGTTTTTGTGAAAAAATTGTATATTTGGTCTATAGAAAAAGCGAGTAGAAGGGCTATATTCGAATGTGCCGGACCTTTGATAACCTTCATCGAGGGTAAGTATAGTTCAGTAGTGGGCTTTTTATAGGATTAGTGGCCTGCATAATAATATTTGTATTCCAGAAGTACTAAAAGTATCAGAACAACCAAAAGAACAAATTTTTGAGAACAACAAATTTGTCTAATGAAACTAGTTCTGTTATTCCTCTTCTTCGTGAAGATGTATACATCTTCATCTTTTTTTACTTAGCGCCAACTACCGTTTATTTAGGTATTCGCCCGCTTTCTTTTTAAGAACACGAGCAAAACCTTCATATTTACAACAATTAAACATTGTCTTCATCGTCAACTTTCAGTAATTCGTCGTCCTGACTAGCAATTTTTGTTATCTGCAATTTTTTAAAATTTTGCTTTGACACTTTTATTCAGATTATGAAATTCTTTTGTACTTTTTGTATCTTGTCTTTCATCTTTTCTGTTTTATATCTATACTAATATTATAATTTATCAAGCTGAAAAGTTTGTATGTTTCTATGTTTGTATGCTTTTTAGAGGTAATCTTCGCATCTGCCGGTTTTTTTTTAAAAATTTCTTAAAAAAAATGAAACCTCCTAACGGACATAGGCTATATATAGTTCCAGTGCCAGGGGGCTAAACCTCCTATTCTAACGTCACTCATATCTCCAAAACTAAAAGAGACAGAAAAGAACTATAATACTTATCGTTCTTCTTTAGAAAAATAAACGGACAGGTGTCTGGTACTTTTTTTGAAATTCGGCTTTTTTAGGGGGTAAAGGGGTAAAACCTGAATTTTGATACTTTTTTCTGACTTCGTCTTATTTAAACCAATAAACGTAAAAATAAGCATAATAAAACATTCGAAACTTATCAAAAAAGTTTAAATACGAACTTGGTAATTGTTAGAAATTAGAAAGTTTAAGGGGCGGAATTCGTGACTATTGTTGGTACTTTTTAGAACGTATTTTTCTCAATTCTTTGGCATACACGCAATAAGTGGGCTCCCACTTCAATATTGAAATTTTTTATACTTCAATGGTGAGAAAAAAGTACCAAAAAGGGTACTTTTCCTTAGGTTTTGGTTCTATAACTGTTACTTTTTTAATTACCGTTAATATTGGACATAGAATCATAAAATTTAACATGCAATATACTGAGTAATAAGGCTCTATGGGGGAACTTTTTTGATCTTTGAAACATTAATTTAAAGATGCAAGGTCCTGAGTGAATGAGAATCTTTAAAGTGATATATTTGGTACTTTTTCGTTCTTTAACTGGTACTTTTTTTATTTTAGTTAATATTGGACCTATGAACATAAAATAAAACATGCAAGCTCCTGTGTGGATGATAATCTGTAAAAGGGGCTTTTTGGTACTTTTTTGTTCTTTAAAAGGAACTTTTTGAATTTCCGTTAATATTGGACCTAGAAGCATTAAATTAAACATGCAAAGTCCTGAGTGAAATAGAATCTGTAAGAGGGATTTTTTGGTACTGTGTATTTCTCGAACTGGTACTAACTTAGGATATGGTTCAGGGCCGCTAGACCTCCTTTATTCAGAAAATATTCGCTTTAGAAGAGATCTATTGCAATAGCTTTCGTATTCAAAAGAAAAGAAAACGCCATTTTAACATGAGTACGTTGTTCAGCCTCTATTCCGCCTTCTGTCGATCTCTCCGCTCGACCGTCCCCTGATCGAATGCGAATGCGACGAAATGCATTCTGGGCGGGCAACGCCGTAGGAACGGCTTGTTTTATATATCAAAACAAATACATCTACAGTTTACTTCTAGTTGAAAAGTGTGAGCATTGCGAAACGAAAAGGAATTGCAAAATACGTGAAGCTGAGTACCCCTGCTCTTCATACCTCTTCCACCGCTAAACTCAAGAATTACTGCAACAAAAATTGCAAGTCTGGAAGATGACTTAATAAAAAGCTTCTTTTTAATATGAAAAGGACTTCAATTGGACAACTCGTAGTTTCAGGGGCTTTTTTTCTCTCAGTGTTCTAAATTTTTTTAATTTTTTTTTTGATATCATCAGGTTCCTTAATCTCTAAACCACTTTTGATGGTACTTATTACCAATTTGTTTTACTTAAAGTCATTAACGCCACATACTAAACCGTATTGAATAAAATACACTCAATACCACCACACTCTTGCCTGCAACACTTGTTACAATTTCAATAAATTTTTATAACTGGATATTAATTTTTTTTTCTGAATATTTTTTGATCAAAAACATTTGCCAATACGTACCAGAGGCTTTTAGACCAAAAACTAAAGCGCGTCGTCCTACAATGTCGTTAAACTTTAACAAGTGATATCAATAAACGGGTAAAAGCAAAAAATAGCAAAAATAGCAAAAAATACTGCAAAAACATTACAAAATATTACTTTAAAGCCATTGAACGCTAAACGTTTGCTTTACGGCCATAGACAATAAAATCAAAAACAGATCCATTCAAGAAAACCGGAATAAGTTTAAAGCAAAAATTCAAAGGCCGAATTGAACTGAAAGAAAGACACAAGCACACAAAAACAAATCAAAGGAATTTTAAATGTTGCCTTTTAATACCCCTGCATCTAAATGAATATGATCAAAAGTACTGACTTGTGTTGGCAAAACTAAAAATGGTTAGAAGACTGGATTTATAAAAAAAAAACCAGCCACTTGCCACACTCTTGTTCAACCAAAGATTAAGTGAAATAGTTGTAACTGAGTTTGTAACTTTTTAGCCGGTTAAGACAATTTAAAGCACTTGTTATTGTTTTTTTTTGGGTTTGAATGCCTTGACCAACAGATTACTTTGAAGTAGCAAATTTGTTTTTTTTTGGCCGTAATTTTCATTATTTCCCTAACGGTTGGTTAAAAGCTTAAGTAAAGAAAAAGGCCTTGAAATTTTTCGCTTGAACCAAAAATTTTGCCATTGGGGCGGGTATGTAAATGTTTGTAAATATTCAATATGTTTTCGTTGCTCAAATTTTACAGTAATTTATTTAATTATAGTAATTTTAGTTTCTATTTTTTCTTTCAACTTTGCATTTGAAACTGCACAATGGGATAAAATTCAACTTTGAAGCTTAAAAATTGGTTAACTTATTTACATTAGATTCAAGTTTGAGGTTCCGAAATATTTTTTTTTTGACCAAAGTTTGTCATTTTGTCAACTTATATACATGCGGAAAATACTGAACAGTGAAGTCTTTGTAAGACGTAAAATAAAGACGTTAGGCTCAATTTTACAACGGACGGTTCTAATTTTAAAGCCCACCGCTGTTATTTTTACAACACGTTGCTTTCATTCTGACAACGTATCGATGTCAGAACCCCTTGTATTCCTTAAATAAGAAGGGTGTTTAAAACATGTTTGTTTTAGTTTTGCAACAACGCGTTAACGATTTTACCACAGGTCTTTTTCAAAAGCATTTTAGACTTTATATTTGTGTTGTTAATTCGAAAACGTTTCGTTTTGAATTCGACAACTTTACGTTCTCGATTTGACAACTAGTGTTGTTGATAATTTGGTGTTAGATTTGATTTCCTTAATTAAATAAATAATTTATTAATTTATAAATTTCAAGTGTTTTTATCAAGAATAAAAACTGGGAATTACGCACGAATAACAAAATCTTTTTAATTAAATAATAAATATTACCACAGTGCAGTGTTATTTGTGGTAGAGAAATTAATTTATTAAAATTTACAAAAAAAAAAAAAAACAGAACGAAGTAAAAGTTTGTATTTTTTTTCCTTTTCATAGTTAACAAGTCCTTTTGATTATTTAAGGGTTTTCTTTAGCCTTTTTTATTTTTCTATTTGTTGTTGATTTGTTTGCAATACTTGTGCAAAAAGGAAATTGTTTCAATAAAATTTTTAAGAAGTTTGGTATTTTTCTAACCGTAAAAAACTGAGTTTTTTTTCTTAAAGAAACTCTTGCTTTGATAAGGAAAAACTTTTATTATTTAAAATCCTGTTAAAGGAACTACTATTTTTTCGGGGTGTATTTGTATTTATTTATTTTTTACTGGAAAATAACATTAAGAAATGATGGAAAAATAAAGCAGCAAATAAACATAAAATAAACCTTAAAACTAACTTTATAGAAAACTGATGTTAAAGATGTGGTGGAAAATAACTCCATTCAAGATAACTATTAACCCGTTGCGGCATTGGGAAATACTTGTTGATTACTGAAGAAAATGCTGGGCCATACTCTTCAAGTTTAAGGCGTCAAGTCCTGAGTTTTTAGGAGAGAGAGGAAAATAAATGGCATTCTCTTTTCTCGTCTCTCCTAAAAGCTCAAGACTTGACGGCTAAAACTTGAAGACTGTGAATCAGGACAAAATTTATCCACAAATTTCAGAACTTTTATTTTCACTTTATGAATTTGTAAACAATTTTTTTCTTAAATATTTTTACTAAAATTTGTTTGCCTAAAATGCCCAAAATTTGTTTTTATTGAAATTTTTGTAAATAAAATTTTGTCAAAAAAATTGCAACAAAATTTCTTTAACGAAAGTTTTTTTCTGTATTTTTGAAGTGAAAGAATTTCACAAGCAAATGTTTGTTGCTAAAAACAAAATTCACCAAAATTCCTTTTTGGAAACAGCTGGACCAATGAAAAATTTTCAAAAGAAAGTTCAACCGAAATAAAGATATACAGAAACAGGGAAAAAATTTATTTTTTAATATACAAACAAAAATTCTGATATAGTGCATAGAAAATATTCCTGTGAAATAATGAAGGAATGAGACTATTAAAAGTATAAAAGCTTTTGAGGAATGTATTTGACATAGAATACACATTCGAATAATATGAAAAATTTATATATATTTTTTTTTGTTAAATATTTTTTTAAAACCATTCGGCTATGCCGAATCTTTTATTCCCTTCCTTCCCTAATACCACCCATTTCCTTAGAAAGGTTTTGTCTAGATAACCCAGCAATGGGTACCAAATTTGGACAAGTTTTCTTTCGCCGATCTTTAGATATATAAAAATCTATTTTGTAACACGCCCACTTCTATACGTTTTTAATTCAGAAACATTGGCTTTTGTCGTATATAGAAATCTATAAGGTCTTTGTATGGGAAGTACCATGCCCACTTTTTCACTCACGCCTACATTTTTCCGGATGTTGTGTACTTAAAACCAATATGCCTGTACCTAATTTGCAAATGTTGGCTCTTGCAGTTCTTCAGATTAAAAAAAAAACAAGAGCAAGGAATTTTGGTTTAAAATTAGCGGCAGTCGTTGGTTTTTGCTCATATCTTGGCCATTTATGAACTGATACGGCTTAATTTCAATAGAAAACTTTAATTAAGTATATGCGACATAAATATATAACAGCCTAGTTCCCATCGTTTCTGGGCTATTCGAAAAATCCATTTCAAAATACACATGCACAGACGGATATTGCTTAATCAACTTGGCTACTCATGAGCACCCAGAATATAAATACTTTAAAGGGTCTGACATCAATATTTTAGAAATTCCTAACGGAACGACAAACTTTTACACTCCCTTCCCTATAAAAATTAATTTAAAAAAATTATGACGAGGCATAAAACTAAAACATCACATTCCTTCTGAAGAAGCTACCTTCTGTGAGATTAGCATGGCCACCTGTTGACAGGCACAATATGGTAGCACATCCTGCACATACTACAATGCCTTAAACGTGGCTAAAGAGAGTAGTGATTATGTAGCAGCCGGGGTATTTAGCGGCCATGAGTAAAGTTTCTAAACTAGGAACAAGCATCTTGTTAATCAATTCACAACATCCGACAAACTGTGAGCGGTTTGGAGAAGTGGGCGTGGCATTAATCAGTTTTATTTTTATCTGAAGAACGGTGTTTATATAACATTCTATTCATCGCACCATGGTGAAGGTTGTACAAGATTCTGTTTGATAATGTGTGTTAGCGGGTGAGTGGTCTAAGGTTAGGTGAAGGGTTTTATATATTCAGCACAGTCGAGTATTATTATTACATTTTTCAAAAACTTTTTATCAAAATCTTGCCACCAAAAAAAAAAAAAAAACACTGAAAAATTGTAACCAACATTTTTTTAAATTAAGAACATTATATTAAAAACATCGTCGCCAGTTTTTTTTTTTCGAAATTCTTTCTGTTTTACAAGATTTTTTGTGGTTATTCCATTTGCTGGTTGATAATGTGTGTTAGCGGCTAAGTGGTCTAAGGTTAGGTGAAGGGTTTTCTATATTCGGCACAGTCGAGTATAGCACTCATACCTGTTATTATTACATTTTTCAAAAACTTTTTATCAAAATCTTGCCACCAAAAAAAAAGAAAACACTGAAAAATTGTAACCAACATTTTTTTAAATTAAATTAAATTTTTTAATTAAAAACATCGTCGCCAGTTTTTTTTTCGAAATTCTTTCTGTTTTACAAGATTTTTTGTGGTTATTCCATTTGCTGGTTGATAATGTGTGTTAGCGGGTAAGTGGTCTAAGGTTAGGTGAAGGGTTTTCAAAATTCGTCACAGCCGAGTATAGCACTCCTACTTATTAGTATTAAATTTTTCAAAAACTTTTTATCAAAATTTTGCCACCAAAAAAAAAAAAAAAAAAAAAAAAAAAAAAAATTGTAACCAACATTTTTTTAAATTAAGAACATTATATTAAAAACATCGTCGCCAGTTTTTTTTTTCCAAATTCTTTCTGTTTTACAAGTTTTTTTTGGTTATTCCATTTGCTGGTTGATAATGTGTGTTAGCGGGTGAGTGGTCTAAGGTTAGGTGAAGGGTTTTATCTATTCAGCACAGTCGAGTATAGCACTCATACTTGTTATTATTACATTTTTCAAAAACTTTTTATCAAAATCTTGCCACCAAAAAAAAAAAAAAAAAAAAAAAATAACACTGAAAAATTGTAACCAACATTTTTTTAAATTAAGAACATTTTATTAAAAACATCTTCGCCAGTTTTTTCCAAATTGTTTCGTTTAACAAAATGTGACCAAAATGTTATTAACCAAAAATATACGACAAACATTTTGACTTAACATTTATTTCCAAAAAGGATTCAATGATCTTTAGAAAACTTTAAACACCCCTAAATCATTCTTTTCCGCCTTCGAAAGCCCTAAAGGATTAAGGAAATTGATAAAAGTGTATGAATTTCGCAGGAATCGTTTTTCTTCGTTTTCATTTATATAAAATTCAACTCAAAGCAATATTACTTCAATGAAAAGCAAATAGTTGACTGACTCTGTTGCTTTTTATTAAAAAAAAAAAAAAAACAGACACATACACACCCACACAATACTCCTTTTTGCACGCAACACAGACTCAAAATGCATTTTTGTTTGTATGGGAGTTATTGTGTGTGGGTGTGTGTGTTGGGGCCAAAGTGACTCCCAAAAAAAAAAAAAAAAAAAAAAAAAATACATACAAAATCTACAACTGTTTCTGTTATTGAATCTTCTTTTTTAAATGCTAAAAAAAAACAAAATAAAAATAGATTTTAAAGATGAAAAAAATGGAGTTTCTTTCATTTTATTTTGACTTTAGCAACGTTTGTCATCAAAATGAGTAACAAGATGTTTATAATGTCATCGTCATCGTCATCGTCATTTCAGTTTTTCGCTTATTTTTATTAAAATAAAAAATAAAGCGACAAAAAGAAGCGAATTTAAAGTGAGTGTCTGTTTGTCAGTCAGTTGACTAAATGAATGAAAATTGTCAATATTTGTTTGTAAGTTAGTACATTTGTGTGAGTGCAAGTGTAAAGAGTGTGTGGGAGTGTATTTGTGCATAAAATCTAAAAATTGAATTGCATTTTACGGAAATTGATATTTGTAAGACACAAGTATTTAATTTTTTTTCTTTGCTTTTATACTTTGGCAACTAATACTAGTAGTAAAGGCATTTTATGCATGAAGTGTATATAAGTACATATGTGTGTGTGTGTGTGTGTGTGTGGGTGTATGAAATATTTATTTGTTCATCTATATACTCCTCTTAACTACTCTTATTGTAAAAATTTCCTCTTTTGATAAATAAGTTTAAGTTTAAATGCAAACATTAAGAATGATTTAAACTAAAACTTTCTGTCTTTTTGTGTCGTTGTTGTTCTTGGAATCTTTTCAATCTGTCGTCATGTAAACTTTTAAAGAAAGTTCTTCTATTTGGTTTTTTGTCGTTGTTTTCGCTGTAACTACTTGTACTTGAAGGTAAGTTTTTGTATCTTTGGTAATAGAGTCTTCAAAGAATTTATTGCAAATTTAAAATAAAAATGTTGCACATAAGTGTTTGATTGTATCTTTAAGATGTTTACTTTGTATAAAATAGACACTTGAATATCTTTGTCGTGTGTGTGTGTTGTGAGTTGAGAGCGAAATAAGTAGGTTAGGTATATTACTTGCTTGCTCTCTTTGATTTCTTTTGTTGTTGTGTTGGATTCACAAGATTTGAGGAGATTTATTAAAAGTAAATTAAAAACAACAAAATATAGCTTACAGATATTTAAGGGATTGAACAGTGGGGTCTCGTACAAAAACTGTAAAGGGCTTCATAAATTCGCAAATACTCGCCCGCAGGTGCCATATTATAATTTCCCGTACACACTTCGCAGTGGGGTATTTCGGCAAAAAAGGAAGTATATTTGCTGTTTCTATATTAAGAGTTTATTTTGGGAAAAAAACAATTTAAATTTTATTGCAATAAAATGTTAAACCTGGATGTGACACCTTACGAACCACAACTTTCTGAGCTGTGGTTTTAAAATTGTAGACCTTATGTAATGGCTCATAGTTGTAATTCATTGTGGACCTGCCTAAGACGAATTTTGTGAAATCGTCACTCGTAACATTTTAGCCGATTTATCTGCAAGAGCTTTTTATACGGGCAGGTGGATCCATTAATCGATTTTTCTACATACATATTTATTAGTTACATTCTATTATGTTTTTTTTTTTTTTTTTTTTTTTTTTTTTTTTTGGAAATTTTTGATTTTTTTAAATCAGGCTTAGGGCCTGTTCGCCGATTTCGAACGAAGAATTCGTTCGCTTAAATTACATTAACGTCGATGGCTGCGAGTGTAAAACGGCAAATCCATCTGAGGAGATCGAGTGGTTGCGATCGAAACATGTCATGGTAACCTGCCGGCCCGGGTTCGAGCTCCGGCCACGGTCAAAAATGAAAGATTATCAGTAACAATTTTAATTAATTTTCATGTGGTAAAATTCCTTTCTTCATAAAAATAATTTAATGAAAATTAAATTTAATGAACTTAAGCCTAATTAAAATTACTAAAGATTTGGATTAAAAACCATAAAATAGTTCAACAAAATAACCACAATACTAATTATTGTTAAAGCTAGGGCACGGGCTCTATGTATTCATTTGTCCTTCAAGTTGAACTGAAAAAGGTCAACAAGAAAAAGAAAGACAAAAAAAAAAATGAAAAAACAAAAGATGTACTATGGACTTCAAGAAAGATTCTTGACAAAGGTACGAAAAAACAGAAGTAAGGAAGAACATGTAAAATCAATTAAAATGTATAATCATTCAAGAAAGCAAACTTCGATCTACCAAAGGTTAAAATACAATTTGGTTTAAGGATTGATGTTTGACTATTGACGTCAGCAGTCGTCGATGGCTGCGAGTGTAAAACGGCAAATCCATCTGAGGAGATCGAGTGGTTGCGATCGAAACATGTCATGGTAACCTGCCGGCCCGGGTTCGAGCCCCGGCCACGGTCAAAAATGAAAGATTATCAGTAACAATTTTAATTAATTTTCATGTTGTAAAATTCCTTTCTTCATAAAAATAATTTAATGAAAATTAAATTTAATGAACTTAAGCCTAATTAAAATTACTAAAGATTTGGATTAAAAACCATAAAATAGTTCAACAAAATAACCACAATACTAAATAAAAAAAAAAACTAATAATAAAATATTGTTTTTGTTTTACATGTAATTTAAGCGAACGAAGTCTTCATTCAATATCGGTGAACAGGCCATTAAGTTCATCAAATTTAATTTCTTTGCAATTTTACCCTTTTCGCCACTTCGACGGCTGGCAGTCTGTAGTCAAAAATCAATTTTTATGTAATTTATTATCTATTTTCATTTTATTTACATGTTTATTCCTCACGTCTGTTTCTTCGTACTTTTTTCAAGAGTTCTTCTTTTTCTGCAAATATTTCTGAAGATAAGAATGTGGTTGTTCTCGAAACATGTACCGAGTTCGAGCCCTGGTTCAGTCAAGAATGAAAAATATTCAATCAATTTTAATCAATTTCTTGTTGTAAAAATGTTTCCTTCATTCAAATAATTTAATGAATATTAAATTTTGCCGAACTTAAGCCAGATTTAGAATACCAAAAAATTTAAAGAATATTGTTAAATCCAGAAAAATTTAAAAAACAAGGTAAAGGCAAAACAAAAAGTAATAATACACCTTATGGTCCGAAATTTTTAAACACAATATGAAATTATAAAATTATTTTAAAGATTCGGTTCATTGTCCTTCTAAGTGTTTACCAAGCTCATTTAAACCTTATGATGTAATTTTGACTGAAAGATCTATGGAAGAAAATAAAAATTGATTTCGATTATAAAATTTATGATATTAATAAAAAAAAAATTATTTTAATTTAATGTAGCAAACAAATTAAAAGTATCAATTAAATATTTTTTCGTATTAACCCTGCTGTTAGGTTTGGACCATTTTGGTCATTTTTTGTTTTCTTTTCGCTTTATATACGGAACGGTTAAATATATCTACCATAAACGTTAGCTAATGTGGTGTTTTTATATTTTATTACTTCTGCAAAATTTTTAATTATGAGTTATGTACACAGAAAAAATTGTTGCTGAATTATTTGCAAACAAACGCTTGTCTGAAAATTTTTTTAATTTCTACAATTTTTTTTACTGATTCAATTAATATTTTTGTTTGATTTTTATTTTAACCAACAAAAATGTTGACAACTATTCAAAAATATAATATACGCGTTATTGGTTTCAAGTTTTCATAATTTTGTATGATATATTTAACGCTCTTTACAGTTGTCGTTTTTTTGTATTTTTTTATTTGATCGTAAGCAACACTTCTTTATGTGAAATATAAGAACAACAACAAAAAACACATAGGTACATTCTATTTTTGGACGCTTTAAAAAAGTACAACAATAAGAAAGATGAAAGATGAAACAAAAACAATAGTATTAAAACAGAAACAACAACAACATTAGAAGAAACAAAAAAATGTTTGGTTGGTTTCAAAGTTGGTAAAAAAGAATGAAAAACAAAATCCCGTATTCAATTTGTTAAAAATGTTTAGTTAAATACCTACATCAAATACAAAAATAAAATGATGACGAGAAACATGTCGAGTCGGTCTGCTGCCAAGGAAAGGATATAGCAACAGTGAGTGAAGAAGAAAAACATTGTGTGTTAAACACGACTTGGTTCAAAAATTATTCCAACAAAAAAGTTTGTCTGGCGCCGCTCTGCTCTGCCATCATCTACTTCTAGAGTGCTTGCTTGTGTGCGCGTCATTGCTTGTGCAAAAACTTTTTTGTTTGATTCAGCAAAATAATTTGTTTGAAATTTATGTGATTTTCAGTAAATTATTTGTTTGGTTCAGTTAAATTATTTGTTTGAAAAAATCAGTGTTTTTTTCAATAAACGAAATGCAAATAAATTGTTTGAATATGCAAATTTGTTTGTAGGACCGATTTCAGACAAAAAATGTTTTGATTCTACAAATTTTTTGTTTGAATTAGAAAAAAAATTTGTTCTGTGTAAAGGAAATTAGAAAAATAATAAATTACGAATCTTAGGTTTAGGACCATTTTGGTCCGTTCTTGCTTATAGATTTATTGATATGAAAAAAATCAAATTTTCTCAGTATATGATAAGCAAATAATCTTCCGTTACAACTTGAATATAAATCATGTAGATTTTCCTTTTTTTTCGCGGTAAACTCCTGCAAGAATTATGACAGAATTGTATGCATTCAAAGTGTAAGTTTCTAGAATTTTCCATTTCTTGTCGAATTTTACCTTGCAATACTGGTTTGATTAGAAAAAATAATAAAAACGAACGCAATATATCATGGCATCTGGAAACGCCAAATCGTGTAGGCCCCGATTGTGTGGATTTGGTATTTTCAGCTGAAGTTCTTATACCACTGTGCAATGGAGACGAATTTTATAGCATTCCATTTTTGCGTCATTCAATTCTTCTACGTCACCGATAGCTGCAGCATTCTCTTTAATTTCTAATTAAGAAGCATTTCTTCCGGTGATTTCATATTCAATATCCTTGTCCACGCTGTTCCAAGTTGAAATATTAGAGAAGCTTTTATTTAGAATGTAAACAATATCACTGCAGTTTAATCGTCGATTTTCCATTATATCAGCAAAGAAATCAGTCAAACACTAAATATAAACTAATGAAGGACTAGAAGATATGAAAATTAACTTTATTTGTTTACAGACTATTAAAAAAAGTAAAAAAAAAATTGTGCACTTATTAAAAAAACAAATATGGACCAAAATGGTCTTATACCTAAGATTCGTAGGTTTTTCTTAACCTAACAGCAGGGTTAACAATATTTTTCAATATTTATAATGATGTTTGTAACATCTTATTATAAATATTGTCCCTACTAGTGAGTCTTTTAGAATTCCGATTAACTTAGAATCACTTTTTGTATCGATCTAGTGCTGTTCATCCGTCCATCCTTCCATCTTGCAGGCATGATGCTTTTCCCTGTCAACTTTGCGTGCAAAGTGCAGGCCGTAATTTTGAAGAAAATTTTATAAAATCTGTTACATAGGTTCTAATTGTCACATACACCAATCCTATTGAAATTGCTGAGAATCGGTTCATTATTTCACATAGCCCCATGAAATCATTTTTCTGGAATAAAGTCCTTGTGCCCAAAGCCAAAACTTTCTTATAAATGTTGGTATTGTCATTAAATGTGACGTCAATTTTCTTTTAGGATCCCAACTGTGTCAATACAACAAAATTCGCTTTATGCATAATATAAACTCCCTTCCTAAAACCACTTAAAGAAAAATAAATCTCCTATAGAAAGATTTCTACTTCTAAATAGTACTGGGCACAAAGAAGTTTAACCCTGCGAAGAAATGATGATAACGTGGCAAAATATACACTTTGATGGGATCCATTTCATTAATCTGGCAGACCACGAGTAACGTGGCGATGTTCCACCGAAGCAGAAATTAGTCAAATTGACGACGTAAGATCAACCGTACAAAATCGGGTTCGATGGCGACCGGCTGATATTGGCGCCCTATGCTTCAAAGGAAGTTAGAGGAACACGGTCCCAAATACGGTACACTGTCGAAAATTTGGTCGGGCTTGACCGACTATACTTGCTTACTTGTTTTAAATATATTGCTCTACATTGTAAAAAAAAAAAAATAGAAATCCTAATTAACCATAAAATAAAAAAGTATTTATTCAATTTTAGTAACTACAAAAAAGCATCCGAGTTTGAAAATTATTAAAATATTTAAAAATGGTACATAAATTTTTTGAATAAATTTACAGAAAGTGGCAACGCTGGTATACCGCATTAAAGCGAATTTCTGAAACTTTTGAGATGTTTATTTAAATATTTTCATATTTTTGGTCCAAAGTTTCGAGTTTATCTTTTACAAATAAAACACGGTTTATTTTTTTTATTATTTTTTTCATTTTATTGTTTATTTTTATTCATTCATAAATCTTGTTCTTCTTTTATTTTGTGTGTTTTTTTTGTTGTTAATTTTGTTTTTTTTTTATACTAAATTGGCTATTTGTTGCAGTTTTTTGGTTTTGTATTCAGTTGTCTTTTTAATGCAAATTATTTCTTTTTTTTAAATATTTGTTATTTTTTGTTTGTTTTTATTATTTATGCCATTGAATTGTTAATTTTCTGCTTTTTTGTTGTTGTTCATTTAAAATATTTTTGAAAATAACAATTGATTTTTATTTTGTTGGGGGGGGGGGGGGGTGGAAAGGAGCAGGGGTTTCTTGTCATTGTTTTTTTTATTAATTTCCCCCGACTGAAATTATAAACATGGAGTTTAAATAAAAAATTAAAAGTTCTTTGTATATCAAATAGCAAAAAGTGTTGCCTAATTTTGGGGGCTTAACTAAGTTTCTCGTTTGTTTCAAATACTGTTTTTAACTATTTTAAAAAATTTTGCTTGAATGTTTTTTGTTTGATTTCAATTAAATATACCAATTTTTTGTTGTTGCTTGGTTGTTTTAAATATACATACATATTTTTTTTTTTTTTTTGTTTAGTTTTTTGTAAATAATATTTATTTTTTTATTTTAATTACTTTTTAGTTAACATTACGACGTGTTTTATTTTTCTTTCTCGATTATTTTTACTTAAAATTAACATATTATTTTTATTTCTATATTGTATTTTGTTTTATAAATAATTTAATTTTTTCTTTTTGTTTTTAATAATATTTGGATTTTTGTTGTATTTTTTTAATAATATTTTCTTTTTATATATTTAAGTGAATTTTGAATTCATTTATTTTTGTTTTGTTGTTTTAATTTTTTATTTATAAACTTAAAATTAGCGTTTTTATTAATAATAATAATAATTTATTCTATTTTTTGTTGTTTTTCAATAGTATGAAATGAGTTTTTTTAATACAAAAGCTTGATATATATTTTTTATTTATACAAATTTTTCTTAAATTTAGTTTTGTTTAATTAAAGAAATATTTTACAATAGTTTTTGGCCTTGCAGTTACCTAAATTTGAAGTTTTAGCCAGTTTGTTTTTAAATATTTATTAAAGTAATTTTTTGGTTTTTTTTTTGTTTAAATAAAATTTTGTTACTTAAGTTAAACCATTTAATTTCTAGTTGGAGTTTATTTTAATTTTTTCTTTTGCTTTTCATTAATCAAATAACATTTATACATTTTAATCGCTAAAGGAAATTTTACAAACATTTTTGGGCTTTTTATTAAATATATTGAGCATACTTTTAGGGGGTTTTTTTTAATTTTCTGGTTGTTTGTTTAAAAAAAAAAATTATAAATAAAAAAGGACGTTATGGCTTTCAAATATTTTTATTAGTTCAAAGTAGCTTGGATTTACGTATAAAAACTAAGTATAAATTCTAGTGAAAATCCTTTTGTATGTTTCAACATAAGGATTGATAATTTTTTTAAAAAATTTTCTCTCCTTTAAATGCTTTGCAATTGTAGCTAATGTCAGGTTTTAGGTGGAAAAGAGGAACTAAAGGCTGCAAATTTTAATATTATATGTACAAGAGTTGCCTCACTTTGGTTACCTGCTCAGCATAATTGTCCATAGAAACCATAAACTCTTCTACAGATGTATATAACCTATACAAGTACCTCCCGTGTTGGGTAGCCGCTCTGGCGATCTGAACGCAATTTATTTGCCAACGCCTCTGTGTTCCTGATCACCCACATGACACATAGCTATCGGAAGTTTTGAGTGTATTATTACCCCTTGATTTGGAGATGAAACTATCTAACCTCTACAATTAAAATCAGCAGCTTCTATTAATTGGAAATAGTACTTGGAAGATCCGCCAGTAGGTCGAACTTACCGACAAGTGGACGGAAAGTTAGCTCCTAAAAAAATTTGTTTTAAATTTCCCTTTTCGTGTTTTTTGGAAATACCCACTGCCACTACGTAGAAAACCTCAGCAATAACCAGCCCAGGATTGAAGTCGCAGGGGTTTCGTGGACCCATGGTACGTGATAAGAACTTCGAGGCAGCATCTTAACTAAGAAAACGCGCAAATTTTGGGCAATTCCCACAACCACTACGCGATTTCGTTAGGATTCTCCGCAATAACCAGTCCAGGATCAGAGTCCAAGGAGTGTCGTGGTCCCATGGTTCCAGATAGGAATTTATTGACAACTGTGGTAAATTATTTAAAAAAGAAAACCAGCCAATTTTGGACAATCCCCACCAGTCCAAAACCAAAGTCACAGGGGTTTCGTGTTCCCGTCATTCCGTCTCAGATAATGATTTGTAGTCAGCTGTAATCATTTTCTTTAAAAGGATAATATGACAACCTTGCTAATGCTGAATAACAGTTATTGACAGCTCCAGTATCACCGAAGGATGTAGCGACACAAGTTGAAATAAACAGCGTTTAAAGAACTGCAGTCAAAGTACAAGAACTGCCGTTTCTTCAACTCCTTTATTTGCAATTGGTAACAAAAAACTTAAACAGTCGATGTCCAACCAACTCAAAAAGCGAAAAGTTATGCACACATTTTCGTTTTTTGTTTGACAGTTTTCGGTTTCGACTGCAGTTTTTTAAGCCCTGGAAATAACCCTAAGATGATTTCCTACACACCCTCAGAATTTGCATTTTTAAAAGTTAAATTATCAAAGCCCGATGGAAAATCTTTTGAATTTCCTAATGCAGATCTCAGAATTCCCAAAAAAAAAAACATTATAATTTTTAGAATTTTTGTGATAAATTTGATACTGAAACTTAAAAATGTTCTTTGCAATGCACAAGTTGTTGTGGCTTCTTGATGGATGACTAATTTAATTCACCAAGTTCACCAAAATATGTTTTAAATTTTGGTTAAAAATAGTTTTACTGGATGTGACAATATTAAATTTTTTTTTTTTTCTGAGTAAAAGTATAAAAAAGATTTGCCCTTGAAGAACATATTACATACATTAGAAATTTCGGCTCTGCTTTTAATCTCTCAAAAAATTTGCAGTAATCGAGTTTGTAATGAATTTTTAACAATATTTTTGTTTTAGAAGCCATAAAACTTTGTTGATAGAAATTAAAGAAATTTTTTTTCTATTGTAAGAAAAATAGACAAATACAGGTAAAAAAATTAAAATTTTAGTTTTGAAAGGGAGATTGACTGTAATTGTTTTTATAAGCGACTATTTAAAACAAATCCAAAATATAAAAGAGGCGGTAAGTTAACCTTTAAACCACCCTTGTGTGAAAAACCAAACAAAAGGAATAATTTTTACACCATAACCAAAAAAAAATGTTGAGGTACATTAAAGAAACTTCTTGACTTTGTTAGCAATATCAATTAAGTACTAAAAACATTTTTTTTTTGTCAGAAACATTTTTTTAATTGACAATATTATGCCCAACTTACGTAAGCTACCCTCGTGTATGGCTTTCCACACATATGTAGTTTCTATGTTATTTGCACTAGAGACAAAATTTTCTGTCGACAAGTGTGAATATTTTTGATACTGTTGCGAACTGCATGCAATGTATGTTTTTTAAAGTGATTGCTTATATAAAATACGCACAATCTTTATTTGGTTTGTTGTTAAGCCCCAACGGGAAAAATACATCATTAATGTGGCGCCACAACAAAATAGACAGACATTGCCTATGTGTGAAATAACACCCACGAAACGCAATGTCAAAAATTCCATTAAAAGCAAAAACAAACTCAAAAATGTTTTTTAATTTTGTTGTTGCTTTCTACAGAAATCCATATTGTTCTTTAAAATTCTTAACGCCATAAAATATGAATCTATTTTCACATTTTCTTACGAAAAATTTTCCTTCTGTGCGAGATTAAAACTTTGTATGATGTAGATATTTGGCCGATGAACTTCTTGACCTCAGTAATATGAACTGAAAATACTGTTCTACATAAGCGAGAGGTACAAAGAGAGAATAATGTATGAGAAATGTTATACTTTGAAAGATGAAGAGATGATGTAAAAAGCTCTGAAATTTTGTAAAATCGCCATAAAACTTTTATTTTTTTTGGGTCTAATTGTACCCTAACGAATTTTGATATATTGTGTTGTGATTTGGTGATAAAGTGTTTGTTGAAAGGATCTTCAATTAAAGCTATTCCACAAAGTTCGTGTTAAACAGAATCTTTAATTGGAAAATATTGCTTTACATTAGACGTATTTGCGATTGTCGATGGTTAAATAGTGCTTTAGAACAAACAAACATCTATTGCCTTTTCACACTTGTCAACATTTAACATCAACCATCAATTTGCGAAGATGTTAAAATGTTTCTATGAGAAAAACTTGGAGCTAAGAATCAACATCTTTATAGCCTTTTCACACTTGTCAACATTTAACATTTAACATCAATTTGCGAAGATGTTGGAACTTACCCATAAGAAATACATAGGGCTAAAAATCAAAATTGTTCAACATGTTTACAGAATGTAACTATCTCATTTTGTTCCCTTTTACATTTTTCGATTCTTTTAGTGTCATCACTAGAAAAGTGGCAATAAATTCTATTATTATTGTGGCATCACTGACAAAATGGAAGTTGCTTTCAAAGCAGCGTTACCATATCTCAAGTTTTTCCGTTTTTGCAAGCCTTATTTTGCTTAATTTAGCTAAAATTATTAAACAAAATGAATTAGAAATACATTTTGGTGTTATCTTTTAAAATGTTGGCACTTTTGTAGAGAAAAAGTATTTAAAAAAAATAAAAGTTTTTTTTTCAGATATGATCACATTTTTTATTGATAGTAGATGTTAGATGTTTCAAGTAAGAACGCGTATTTCACATTTTCAACATCTTCCATGCGTTCCTCCGAAATGTATGCAAGTATACAAAGGGTATTACAAGATGTTCCTATCTCATTGTATTCCATCCTACAAACTCCGATTATTTTAGTGCCATCACTAGAAAAGTGGTAATAAACTCTATTATTATGGTGGCATCACTGACAAAATGGCTTTTTTTTAAGCAGCGTAACCATTTGTTAAGTTTTTCCTTTTTGCAAGACTTTGTTTGTTAAATATTTTTTATATTATTAAGCAAAATAAATTCCAAATAAATGTTGGTGTTTTCTTTTAAAATAAGTGCTTTTCTGTTGAGGAAATGTATTTTAAAAATAGTTATTGTTTTCAGAAATGGTAATATTTTTGATTTAAAGCAGATGTAAGATGTGGCAAGTGTGAATGCATGTTTCACATTTTTTAGCATCTTCCATACGTTTCACCGAAATCCATGCAAATGTACAAAGGGTATTAGGTACCTGACTTAGGCTGGGTTTTTGGGATCTCAGTTAAACTAAGTTTAGTTAATCTGAAAATAGATTGGTGCCGCCATTACCAAGTTTGTATACAAAATTTTGACGGAACATCTTAGTTTTGATTAAAATATTGGTCCTCAATGAACTACTAAAACAAAAATCACATTTCGCCGGAAAATCCGAGTTTCAGACTACGTTAATTAACATCTCAAAAACCCACTCTTAGACTATGCGGCATGTCGCACAAAAATATTTTACTAAACAGAAGATTGCTGACGAAGGGTGTAAAGGCGCTTACGGGGCAAATAATGTCGCCCGAAAAGTAAAATCAAGCAACAGTTTGTTGATTCTTTTTTTCAATAGTTCAATTTGGATTACACACTTAAACGTCAAATATCGTGTAGCTTACAACAGGCATCTAAAAATTTTGCATTGCTTTTTTAATAAATACTTGATAAAGCGCTGGGAAGAATCCCAAACTGCTTGGCTACAATTTGTTGTTTCTTCTTCAACTTTATTTTTAATCTTTTTTTAATAGAAATGCTAACTTGCTGTGACATTTTCCTTCATTGAACACGGAAGACTTGTGGCAATATTATTATCACAGAGATTGTATAATTTTGTTTTTTTTTCAACTTTGGGAATCCCATTATAGAATTTTTTTTTATAATTTATTACATGGAAACTAAAATCATGAAAGTCAATTTACATTTGAAAATTTTGTTCATGAAAAAGAAAAATTCACTGTATGGAAATTCATTAACAATAAAGAATTCAAAAGTTTTATTTGAAATTTTAAAGCCGTGTTTTTAAATTTAATTCTTAAAAGGGAGAGCTTCATTGTATAACACTTCACTATAGCGAAGTTTGATGGTTGAAGCAAATACATAATTATATTTTGTAGAAACAAAAAATATTTTACAACCAACTTTGAACTAGAATAATACATAATTTTTTATTTTACTTATTTTAAAATAATATTTTACACAATTTCGTTTTTTTTTTTTCAAAAACTTTAACACTTTGTATTTTTGTTGTTTTTGGCTTTGCAATAATTTTGTTAATAACAATTTTAACTTAATTTTATATACTAAATAATATACAATAATAATTTTTAATTTTTATAATAATATTATGTAATAATTTGCGTTTTTGTTGTTGTAATAATTTGTTTAATGAAATGGAAGGAATTTGTTTAAATGTATACAAATGATTCAAAACTTTTATTAAAAGGTTTTTAATAAATAATTTCTTAATCGCGTTTTTATATTTTTTCTTTTTTTAAAATAATAATTTTTATGTTTTGTGGTTAATATTTTTTTTAAAGGGATTTGTTTATACAAAAAATCATGTTTTTTTTTATTTTTGTTAACAAAAATCAGTCATTTTTTGATTATTTTACTCATTTTTAAAAGTAAAACTCTTAAACATAATTTAACTTTTAAAAAACAAAAGAAACAGAAATTCTTTTATTTAATAATAATTACAAAAGTGTTTTGAAAGAAAAAGAAAAAAATTTATATTTTTACAATAATTTGGTTTTTCTTAGCGAAAAAGAGGAACTAAAATTCTGCAATTATGTTTAAAAATTTATTTTCAAAAAATATTTGGCGGGCTTAAAGTAATTTTTTATCTTTTTTTTTAGTAATTATAACTTTTTTTTGGCAAGAATGTACAAAACATTATTAAATAATGTCTTTAACTAAAAAACTAATACTTAAAACAGAAAAGTAAAGCCAACTTTAAGGCTTAAAAATAAATAAATAAAGTTATATTTTTAGTAAAATTGTTTAATTTATAAGATAGTTTAATAATAGACACAGTTATTTGTTTTTTCCTTCTATATGTAAATTTTATATTATTAAGGGTATTAAATCTCTATATTTGTCTTTTTTTATTTTAAATAGAGCATACTTTTGAGCGTTTACGCTTTTTAAGAAAACCAACTAAAACCAAACAAAGTTTACTTTACATAGATTTTTTTTCATGTGTTTCTAAATTTTACAACTAAACCATATTAAGGCTAAAAGCCAATAATCTATTGTTAAATAATTGGCTGTTCCAAAAACGGGAAAATGTATTTCTTCGGGTTCACTTAGTTCCTCTTCCTCCTCATCGATGGCATTCGATATGGAACGATAACGCATAGTGAAATTAACTTTTATTATAGTTTCAGCCACTCCCCCTGGCGAAGAGACTATAAAATAAAATGTTCGTGGCACACGTTCATGCATGCTGACATAAGTAAGGCGGGCTTCTTTACAAAAAGGGGTGGGTAAGTCCTAGAAAAAACAAGTTTGCTTGAAAATATAATTTCTTTTGCAAGAGTTTTGCAAAAAAACGGCTTACCGTCACTCCATAAGCTAAAACTGTGCTGCCATATTGGTTGCCTGGTGTATAGACACGATCACCGTGCAGCCATCTGGCAGCATGGGCTGCAGGATTTGCACAAAATTCCACTGATAGATGTAAAGGAGATCCAGGGTAGGCTACAGGAGTTGAGTTGCGAGCTACAACCGTGGGAAAGCCTGAAAATAAAAAATATGTATATTATTTTATTTCAGACGCCTAAGAATATGCTTTACATTTTTGTTATAGTATCTGTCTCAAAACATACTACTTATAAAGCTAATCCCTATTGATACAAAAATTTATTTTTTTTTAATATTAAAAAAAACAAGTTCTTAAACGCTCTTTCTCTCTCTCTCTCACTCTCTCACACTCTCTCTTTAAACCTTTAAATAAGAACTGTCTATATATACTTGATTGTTTTTTATTACTTACCAAATTTGTAATTAAAATTTTTGCTGCCTATCTTAAGGTTGTGTAATTGAATTTATATTAAATACAAAATTTCAATATATCCCTGCATACTTTGCTAACATTACAGCTTAAACTACTTAAAATTATTTCCCACTTTAGTTCTCCCTCTAATCAAAATCATGTTGTATCCTTAACTGCTACTTCTCATACTACCAACAAGAAAAGTATGTGTCTGTGTATGTTTTTTGAAAACCAACTAAAAATTCAATACAACGACGGCCATTTTATATATGAAATTCTATAGCTTCAGGAGAAATCAATTAACGAACGAACGAAGTGGTGTTTAAAATCTTATTTCAAGATGAAAACTCATTGTGTTATAAACACTTGTGGGACGCGCAGTCTGCCAAACGAAGACAACAATTCTAGTGAAACAAATTCTAGTTACGAGCTTATAGCAAATATGGAGAAGTTGTTTTGGGTAGCAGAGCAAAAATTTTCATAGATTGAATAACTTAAAGTTTAATTCGTTTTAGACACCCTTTTTTGCATATGTTTTGTTTTTTTTTTTTCTAAATGTTTCATTTTGTTTGGGGTTTTAACAATATTTTATGATTTTTTTGTTGCTGCTGTTAATAGTCAAGTGTTTACACTGTCTGCTTTGGCTTTTTTAAGGGGTCAATGCAGC
Organism: Pollenia griseotomentosa; assembly: GCA_963931875.1. Taxonomy (NCBI): domain Eukaryota; kingdom Metazoa; phylum Arthropoda; class Insecta; order Diptera; family Polleniidae; genus Pollenia; species Pollenia griseotomentosa. Next base: position 120,551,388 of record OZ007564.1, on the reverse strand, counting down.
TAGTGATTGGTTGGCCATGTTGGTCGTCCTTTTCTGGTCGGTGTCTGCAACAGCAATCATTAATATGGTTGTGATTTGATTATCATCGTCACACAACCTTTCAATAACTGTTGGAATTTCTGTTGTTTAAGCATGAATTCCAGGGGTGTTAGATTATTTTAAATTATTAATGGGTGTTAAGCATCCAGCAAATAACAAACAAAAAAAAAAAAAAAAAATACAAATACTCCTTTTCGATTATGTACATTAAAATAAAATCTGGGTAAAGGCGTAAAATAAACAATTAAAATCAATCATTTGTAGAAAATTTTCATTTAGTATTTAGTAAAACAAGCAGGGTTGGGGCTCTTCAACTGGTTGAGAACTTTCAATGACCATGATTGGGTTTTTGCAACAGAATTTGTTTTAATTGAATTGGAAATGAGTTTTATTTTAAATTTTAAACGCAATTGCAAACAATTCAAAATTTTTTAATTATAAAAAAAGGGGAGAAAATAATTCTAAAAAGTTTATACTCGTATTACTGAGATGAATTGCAAAAGTGTATTTAATTGGAAATTAAATAACTTTTAAAACTTACCAGGAAAGTTTTAGTTGAATTTGTTTTCAAAATCACGAAATTTACTTTTTTATGTAGTCTGCCTTAAAAAGGTTTAAAACGATTAACTAAAAAGTATATTAAAATGGCTTAAGATAGACAAGGTTTATCTAGAATTTAAGTTATTGTTAAAGAAGGAAAAGCTTAAAAAAATTTTCAGATATTTTAAAAGGTCTTTTGTGCTTATGTGTGGAACATATACATAAAAATATTGTTTTTGAGCCGTTTAGAATCTGTTTTTGAAGACAATTGAAAAATGTCCGTCCGTCCGTCCTGGCTGGTTATCTGTGTATGTTACCTTGTGCGCAAAGCTCAGGCGCAGTTTTGATGATACAGCTAATCCTCGATTGTTCGTAATGGTCGGGACCGGCAGCATTCTGGATAATCAATTTTCCCTATTACATGCATAATTGAGTACCAAATTTGTTTTATTGTTAAGACTTTTCTTTGTGTTTTTACCGCTGATACTGATACCTTTGTAAAAATAAACAAACTAATTCACACTTTTCAAATTTCTTAACTATATATATTTGTACAAATACTTTTGAATCATGGTATGCAAACAAGGGAATTCCCCTTTTTCATTTTATGCATTGATTGTGATTGATTGTTGTTAAATCCGGATAATAAAATAAATCAAAGTTAATCGATGCACACAAAAACTTTAATCGATGCAAAAAATGTTCTTTTTCCTTCCCTGATAATTGATATTGCCGGTTAATAGATTCGCGGATAATCCCGGTTCAACTATAATTTGCTAAAATTGCATAAAAACGAGACTTTTGGAAATGGTGAGAATAAATCCATAATTTCATTATCATGTTGGTATTTATTAAGACTAAAATATAAATAGGGGAATGTAAGAAAAGATAAACTCCCTGTTTATTGTTGATGGTTTGTTTAAGCTTTGATATAGTTACAAGTGAGACTTTAGTGTTTATAATTCTTTTTCGCTTTAGGGTTTTATTTGTATAATATTTTTAGCTTTTCTAAAATCTTTGGAAAAGGTTTCCTGATAAGCTGGCCTAAGCAACCAGTGAAATGCACATATAAGCTAGCTTTCCCTCAACAATAAATTTCAGTGTATTTGTCAAATATGAAAAATTGAGAATTTAGCACGTCATACAGAAATCTTATTAATAATAAATTTTGTATTCCCAAAAAAATAACTTTGATACAAGCTTTTGTTTTACTATAAAATTTGGCGTAGATAACTTTTATAAAAGCTACAATGTTATGCCAAAATTATTTCATACAGATGAATATTTCGAAATAATCGAATCCTGAGACCAGGATAAAGCATTTCCAATCTATTAAAAATTCTTTAACTTTTGTTTATCGTAGAGAAAGTTTTTAACTGATCGGACTATAACTGAATAGGTTTTCAATTTTATCAAATCTCTCGCAGCGCCAGTGCGTTTTGGTAAAACATTTTATTAGACACTCAGACATGAAAACCAATCTATTGAATTTATGCTAAACGAATTCGAAGGTCCGTTGCAGCCGCATAAAAAAATTTAAACTTTTCTTAATATAAATCATTTTATATCCGCATGAAATTCCTTTTCAGTATTTCTTCCTCTAGTGAATTTTGCATAAAACTGACACAATGCAATAATAGGAAATTGAATAATTTTCATTCTGAAGCTAAAGTTACAAGTAAATAAATAAATAGAAATAATAGTAATAACGAAAATGTAGAAAAAAAAGATAAAGAACAAGGACTTTAAATATATCCCCTCCCCACCTCCCTGCAAATCAAACCATCTCTGTTACTCTCTCCTGGCACAAAACATTTGAAATAAAACCATTGAATCTTAACTATTATTTGTGCATTACAACAGCGCTACTAGTAGCAGCAACAACAACAACAACACGACAATGACAACAACTACCACTTACAATTGCAATATTTTGCAACAGCATAATCAGGACAAGTTTTTCAAGCCTTTTGCTCGAAATATCAATTTTAACATCAAGTTCTCAAGGAATATTGAAAATCGTTTTTTATTAATTTCTTTTTTGACATTTCTAATGAAATACATAATTTTGCCATCTTTTTTAAGCATATTTCTTTGCTTTTTAGATGTTTTCTTCAGCTTTTTTGCTCGCATATTTTAAAATGTTTTTAGTTTATATAAAACCTGCCCTGATTATAATAATAGAACTATGACTGAATTTAAGTAGAGAAATTGTAGTGAATGAATGAATGAATAAAACGTCTGAATATCTCATTTTTTATTTTTCTTATAACAGAAAATAATACAAGAATATGGAAGTGTGTATGTGTGTGTGTGGGAGTGAGTTAGTTAGTTTATTTAAGTGTGGAAGTAACTGTAACTGTTTGTTTGTAGTGCATAGAAAACATTGAATGTTTTGACTATCTGGAGAATAGTTGTAATTGCTTTATGTTTTATTTTTTGTTAACTTAAAGTTTTTTGTTATAGTTAGTGTTTTTTTCTTCTGAAATTTTATTTAGATTTTTGTTGTATTGTTGTTAAACAAAGTACAAGTTATTTTAAGAATTGTTAATGCCAACACAAAGTGGCAATTTGTTTGGAAAATTCAATTTGAACAAACAAATAGCAGAAACAATAACAGCAACAATATTCTCACTAAATGCAGATATTTTGTTAAAAGGTTTTGTAATTCTTTTTGTTTTGGTTTTTTTTTTGTATGAAAATGAAAATTTGCATAAATTTAAGTATTTTACTTCATGTTAACTAAGTGATTGCAATTTAAAGTTATAATAGAGAATTTAATATAAATGAATTAAGCGAGAGAAGTTTTGTTTAAATAAAAATATGCAATAAAATAAAGTGGATAATTTATATTTTTTATTTTCGTTCTAAAAAGTTTATTAAATTAAGTTTTACAGCCTGGCCCCCAAAGTGGACCGCTATCGTTCGCGTGCATTTTCAATGACATACAGCGACCGATGACGTAACAGTTTTCATAAAAATTTGCGACCCTTTAAGAAATATATTGCGACCACAAATGTCATAATCAGTCACTTGGGTTGTAGTTGTCGACAGGGGCATTTCGTTTTAATATTTAACAACATTTTTCTTAACACACAAACACTAAATATTTTTTTTATTATTAAACATGCACATTAGGGCGGGTCGATTTGTATGGACGAAAAAAAAAAAATTAAGAATCTTACTATATATATATAACGTAATCTACATACAATTCTACGGACATTTTCCGAAGAAACCATGGGTCTAAAATGAAATCCTAATCCGCGCCTCTCGAGGTGGCCTTGGCCTTTGCCAAAAAAAATTTTTTTTTTTGAAATAAATAGCTTTTTCCAAAAAGAAATCGAATTTTCAGAATAAAATTGTTTAGTAAGGTAGTTCTTTTGCACTTTATATTTTTTCTGCACTCAAAATTTTTTTACATTAATTCATCCAAGTATATAATATAATTTTTTTTTTTTTTTTTTTTTTTTTTTTCATTATTTATTTATTGAATCTTCATATATTAAATATGAACTAACAATAATTAATCAAATCTTATCCTAATAATTTATTTTATGTCCTGCCAGTGCCAGACAAAAATTTTCTTCATCACGGGTTCTGTTCACATATGTAGGTGTTTATCGCTCATCTTAATGGGTAAGTGCTGCAGTGTCTCTTCTTCTTAAGCGAGTGTGGCCACTATCATTTAAAATATTTCGAGCTAGTGGATTAGGGTGCAACTCTAGCCTTTTTAAATATTTTACCGCATACTTCTTAATAATAGTCCTTACCAGTGGCACATTGAGATCCTTGTGGATATTTGAGTTTTTAACATACCAAGGGGCAGCTGTGATTATTCGAAGAAGTTTATTTTGGCGCCTTTGAATTTTTTCGATATTTGAGGCCGAGGCAGTGCCCCATAGTTGAATACCGTAGCACCATATTGGCTTTAAAATAGAGTTGTAAGGTAGTAGTTTGCAATCGAGACTAAGAACAGAATTTCTTCCAATAAGCCAGTTAATTTTAATTGCTGTTAGTTTCATTTGGGTTAATTTTGCTTCTATATGGCATTTCCATGTTAAACGACGATCTAGATGAATACCGAGATATTTGACATGCGATTGTTGAGGCACTAGTTGATTATTGATTTTAATAGGGGGGCAAGTTTCCCGACGCAAGGTGAATGTTATATGTACGCATTTTTGCTCATTGACCTTTATTCTCCATTGTTTTAACCACAGTTCTAGTTGAAATATATGATCCTGCAGGTATCGAGATGCTTCTCGACTGTTCTCGTGTACGCTTAGAAAAGCTGTATCATCAGCAAAAGTTGAGGTTAGGGTGTAATTATTTGTTGGCATGTCCGAGGTATATATAAGGTAAAAAAGTGGGCCCAGGATGCTTCCCTGAGGCACTCCAGCTTCAATTGGCTGAGGAGAACTTAAAAAATCACCTTCTTTAATAATACATTTTCGACCGACCAAGTAGCTTTCTAGCAGCTTGTGTGTGTTAACCGGTAGGTTTAGCTTCAATTTATGTAACAAGCCTACATGCCAGACTTTATCAAAAGCTTGAGAAACATCGATGAAGAGAGCGGAGCAATATTTTCTTTCTTCAAAGGCTTTTCTTATGGCGTTTACTATTCGATGGGTTTGTTCAATTGTGCTATGTTCTCTTCTGAAGCCGAATTGATGGTTAGGTATACACCCATTATCATTTAGAATTGGGGTTAATTTTGACGCTAAGAGCTTCTCAAATAGCTTTGATATATTAGACAATAAGCTAATAGGCCTATATGACTCAACTTTTGTGTGATCTTTTCCTGGCTTTGGTATCATCTTTACTAAGGAGACCTTCCATTCTTGAGGGTAGTATTCAAGGCGTAAAATAGCATTAAAAATATAAAGAATAATTTTCTTTGCTATGCGAGGTAGCTCCAAAAGCATTTTGTTGCTTATCTTATCAAAACCAGGGGCTTTCTTGGGGTTTAAGTTACAAATAGCCTTTTCGATTTCTCTCATCTCAAATCTTAGGGGAACAGCTGCTCTAGCAGCAACAGGTGGTAACTCTTCCGCTATGTCGTCAGATATATTTGGGGTAAATACGTTTTTCAAATGATTTACAAACAGGTTTCCTTTCTCATTATCATTTCTTGCCCAACTTCCATTCAGGTTTCTTAATGGTGGTTTCATGATAACTGGCCTTTTTTAGATTTCTGGCTGCACGCCATAATGAGTATTCTGATTGTGGTGTTGCATCCAGGTCCTTAAGATATTTTTCCACGGAAGCCGTTTTCCGGGACTGCAGTAATTTTCTTAGCTTTTTTGTGCACTCTTTTAATAAGTTCTTAAGTTGGGGGGATCTGTGCAATTGCCACTCCCTTCTCACTCTCCTTTTTTCATTCAAGAGGCGCTCGACATCTGTAGAATATATTTTATTATTATAAGTTTTTTTGAGGGTTTTGCAGGAATGTTGAACCGCTAGTTTAAGATAACTGTCAAAATTGGCAATAGAAAGATCCACATTCTCCGGTGTGCAAAGCGGAATATTTTCTGTGCAATGGGTACTGAGATATTTTTTATATTTTAGCCAATTTATTTGTCTAGCTGACGTCGCTATGTAACTAGAGGGAGATACAATTCTATTGGTGTTTGTTATAGTAACAATTGTAGGTGTGTGATCAGAGGATAATTCTAATGAGGCTTCAACGTGAATCGTTTCTGTGGGGATGTTTTTAACCACGCCGAAATCGATGACAGCTGGAATTTTTTGTGGATCAGCAGGCCAATATGTTGGTTGTCCGCTCGCGACAACATTTAAATTCATTTTAGAGATTGTATTAAACAAAACACGACCCTTTGGTGTTATAAGTCGTGACCCCCAGAAGGTATGTTTAGCGTTATAATCGCCAGCGGCCAGGAAACAGGGTCCTAGGGATTTATAATATTCACAATATTGGCTTTCTGATATTGAAAATCTAGGTAGAGAGTATAAAGATGAAATTACTATGTTTCGATTAAGCTCTTCAACACGAATAATTGTTGCTTGCAAATAATCCTCACGATGATCACACATTAAGTAGTGTTTGACTCGGGTTTTTATCAAAATGGCAGAACCTCCACAAGCTCTATCTCGAGGGTCCTTGGTATCATATAGTATGTAACCATTGATTTTAAACGTATTTCTTGAGGTCAGATGAGTTTCAGAAACCATCATAACATCAAGTTGATTATTTTTGAGAAAGTATTCTAGTTCATTTTTATGTTGGCGGATGCCATTTGCGTTCCAAAAACAAATTTTTAAACAGTTCATGGCTTGTTAAGAATAGCTTGCAATAACATCGATTGCATTCTTAGAATTTCATGTAACATATTACCCATTGTGTTTATAAAATTGTTTACTGTTTGCACTAATGTTTCCATGGTTTTTTTCTAGACGACTTATATTAGAATCTGGAGTTTCGTCATTACTTGGCGAAGCACCTTGCATTGGCACATGGTTTGATTTTAGGATGTTAGCATAAGAGGTTCTGTTATTACTAGGCTGCGGGCCCTGAATGTTATTAGTGTTTACCTGATTTGTTACCTGCTTTTGAGGGGGATTAGTTTTCGGTCCAACCGACTGCTTGACGATAGTGTATACGGGGCATCCTCTATAATTGGCAGTGTGATTACCGCCACAGTTGCTACATTTTTTTACGTTGGGGTCGGTTTTAGACTTATCGCAAAGAACTGTACCATGTAGTTCACCACATACTACGCAAACAGGGGGTAAGTAGCAGTATGCCTTTGTATGGCCAAATTCCTGGCAGTTTAGACATTGAACAGGACCATTTCTCTTGTGCGGCTCCTCTATAGTTACCCTTCTGTATAGAATATACTTTAAGTTATAAATTGGATGCATTTAATTTTTTTTGAGCTTAACGTCGCCGGGTTCTAACTCCACTCGAAATAGTGGTTGGGGATTTTTTCCCTATTTTTGATATTTGCAAAATTTTTTATTTTAAAGCCCTTCTCTTCCAAAAAAGCTTTAATTTCTCCTGGGTCTACACATGAGTCTATGCCCTTGATCACTACCTGAAGACCTTTACTGCTCTTCAGTTGATATGTATAAAAGTTTTTATTATGAGCCTCAAATCTTGTTATTACTTTTCGAAAGTCATCCTCATTATTCACTTGTATTTTAGTCTCGTTAATCATACCTCGCTTTAATGCAGCTACGTAAAAGGAATTTTAACCTATTACCGAAATCAAACTTTTATTACCTCATTTGAGTTTTGCTCCCTAAGATATATCGGGGGAGGCTTGGACGACTTTATCACGTTTGGTGCTTCAGGGGATTCATCCTCAAGAATTGCAAAACGATTTTGGGAATTTATTCTGTCGGTTGTACCATCTTTAATAATATATAATTTTATATTTAATATTTTTATAAGGAACATAGATAAAAACATTTTCTTTCATAAGTTAATAAAAAAGATTGAAAATACAATAAAAAAAATATTACACTCAAGAAATTGACCAGCCCTAATGTACATATTTTTAAAATACCACCATTTATAAAATTTTATAGGTTTTTAAAAATTTTCATAAAATTCTATTCTACATTTTTTGTTTACTCCCAAGGCGAATTCATAAAGGTGGCCGCATCATGAGATAGAGTTATGCTAGCTATCCCTTTTTATTTAAAAATACTATGTATTTTGTTTTTGTAAAAAGTTAGAGTGAATGTCAAACATATTTGTTGAAAATATAAAAACTGAAATTTTTTGTTTTTAATATACACAGAATTACTTTAAAAAGTAAATCCTGTTCATCTATTGCAAATAAATTGTGGCTACACTTATTCCTGACGCATTTTAAATTTTTTGTGTTTATATCTTATATTCAGTTTTTTTATTTCATAAAATCTAAATAAATTTTTTTCAAGTATATAAATTTTTATTGAATTTTAAATTTGAATTAATTTTTTCACAAAACGTAAACAAAGCTTGACATTCAGTATACACACAAAAAATAAACGATAAACAGATGACTCGAATACGTCACCTGTATGAATTCGCCTTGTTTACTCCTTTGTTTTCTTTTCTGCTTTGTGTGTAGCCAGAGTTCTATTTTTATGGGTTAATTTATATGTTTTGCCGATTTTTATTTCCAAGCTAGCGTTTTATTCGTGTAATTGCTAAGTCTGGGTTCAGACTATGAAAGTTTTCTTTCAGAAAGTATGAGTTTATTGGTGAGAGGGGAAGAGAACATGCTTTTTTCTCTCCTCTCTCACCCATAAACTCAGACTTTCTGAAAGAAAACTTTCATAGTGTAAACTCAGACTAATGTAGCAATACAGTCATTTGACTAAAAATAAATGATGGTATTATGATTTGTTTGGTATTCTGTCTTATCCAGAAGCTTTTTTGTTTTCGATTTTTGTACATATTTGTGTGACTTTTACCACTGACAATTTGTCTTTAAGGAGTTCGACATACAAAGATATCTGCTTTTTAAAAAGGTGTTTTCATTCAAGGAGTTGGTGCAGTCCTCCATAATTAAAGGCGTTACATTATTATTCTATATACGTAAAGAAAACAATTTTCGATATGTTCACTAACTTTTTTTTTTTGGTAACTGTCAACCGCACGACACACTTGCTTAAAACACTTTTTTACTACTCCAATGGGCATCTAGAGGTCTCGCCTCTATATCCAGCAGGGGCATATGACCTCCTTTGGAATTTTATTTAATTTTAAAAATTTTCTACGAATTATTTATTATTTATTTATTTATTCACTAACAATTTGGTATAGGACAACTTGAGCCAGCGGCCAGGTAATGTGTTTTCTTCCCCCAAAAAAATTTTAAAAACCCCCAAACTTAAAGTATTTTGAAAAAAATCCCCATTAATAATTATTAGTATTGTGGTTATTTTGTTGAACTGTTTATGGGTTTTAATCCAAATTTTGATATTTTAATTAGGCTAAATTTCATCAAATTTAGTTTTCATTAAATTATTTTTATTTTTAAATACAATTTGGTTTAAAGATTGATGTTTGACTATTGACTGCCAGCATTCGTCGATGGCTGTGAGCGTGAAACGGAAAAACCCTCTAAAGAGATTGAGTGGTTGCAATTGAAACATGTAAAGGTAACCTGTCCGTAAAAGCCTGGGTTCGAGCCCAGCGTCAGTCAAGAATGAAAAATCATCAATAAACTTTAATTCTTTTCATGTTGCAAAAATCCCCGCTAATGTAAAAGTTTTGATAATCATTTCATTTCAAAGTCAAGTTCACAACTGAGCCAGTTTTTCCTCCTCTAAATGTTACCAGGTACAATATTTAGCTGTATAAAAGCTTCCAAGAGAATACGGTCTCTCAAAGTTGAAATATCCCGGGCGTTCATGTTCATATGGTTATGGCTACTTGATGGAGTAGCAATTTAACTATTATATGTTTTCGGTGACAATAATATCGTTTAATTGTACAAAATATGTTTAAAATTATCTTTAAAAATAGTTCTGTTGGAGGTGACCTTATATATGGTCATGTTTTTTTTCTGGGTGTTTGCTTCTTTCATCTATGTCTATATCTAAGTCTAATCTATATTTATTGACAGCTCAATACCAAAATATGCTAAGTTGAAAAAGTGAGTTTTGCAGGAAAAGCTCTAAGAGTTTACGAGCAATAAAACATTCAGTTGTATGCTAAGTTACTTTTTTGTGCATAACTTTAGATTCAATGTGCCGATCTTTACCAAAATTTTACAGAAATTATGTTGAACAATACTCAATTTAAAATCGTAAAAAAGTCGACGTAGCATGTTTGGAAGTAAGCTGTCGATATGTTCTTAATTCAATATTCATTTTAAAGAATATGCTTAGTTTTTATCTAAAGAGTCCGCCAAATAACTTCTTTTTTTTTGAAAATGCTATAAAAAAAACTACTAAATATTTTCTCAAATTTCTTTTTTTATTTGAAAGTACAATCCTTCCAGTTAATAATGGAAAATAATTTCATTCAAATTGCTGCCTCGGCTGGCCATGCAGTAGCCTACACGATCGGTCCAACTTTTAAGCACATTATCGATTGTGTGCAGCTGTATTTCACCAATGGCTTCACGAATATTGTCCTTTAAAGCGTCAAGTGTCTCTGGCTTGTCGGCGTAACACTTATCTTTGACGGCACCCCACAAATAATAGTCCAACGGTGTCAAATCGCAGCTCCGAGGTGGCCAAACGACATCAACTCTGCGGCTGATAATGCGATCTTCAAAAACATGGCGCAAAACATCGAGTGTAGCTTCGGCTGTGTGGCACGTAGCGCCGTCCTGTTGAAGCCAAATGTTGCCAATATCCTCCTCTTCAATTTTTGTGAACAAAAATGCGTTCAACATGGCCTGATAACGATCGCCATTGTCTGTAACGGCCACTCCTTGCTCATTTTCGAAGAAAAATGGCCCAATTATGCCTCTGGACCAAAATCCGTACCAAACAGTGACTCGTTTTGGGTGCATCCGCTTTTCAATGTACCCGACAAGATCAAAATGAGTTTCATCTGAAAAGATGATTTTTTTTGGCAAAATCGGCATCTTCTGTAAGTCGATCGCAGGCCCACTTAGCGAAGCGAAAACGCATTAAATGGTCAGTTGGCTTCAACTCCTAAGCCAATTGGACTTTGTATGGCGTCATAACAAGGTCTTTATGCAAAATTCGTTTCAATGATGTCTCCGAAATGTTCAATTGTTGAGAACGACGGTGAATTAATGTTGATGGCGCTTCACGCACACTTTCTGCCACAGCAGCAATATTCTCGGGTGTACGCACTGTTTTTGGCTTTTCACGCTTTGGTTTATCGATGAAGATGCCAGTTTCTTTCACTTTTTTCACAAGATACCGAACATACGGAGTTGACGGTGCTTCTCTTCTTCCAAAATCCGTACGCAAATTTCGCACACATTACCATGATTTTCAAAAAAATGTCGCAATATTTCCCAGCGTTGTTCAAGCGTATACACAACCATATTCGTTCAGCGGAAGGATAAAACTTATTATCTGTCAAATCAGACATGAGCTAAGTGTTACCATTCACGAAATAAGCACTAGTTGAGAAAAAAACGTTAGATGGCGGACCCGTTACGCTTTAACTAAATTTAATGCTCGTTCTTCATGTCTTCTATTTCTATAAATTTTTCCAATCTTCTCAAAATCTAATGTTCCCATAATGTCCTGCTAGAAAAACTAATTTCAAATGTAAATTTTAATTTTAACTTAATGTCCCTTTTTCCTATTTTAGTTTGAGTGTAAACTTAAAAACGAACAAAAAAAAATATTTCAAAATGAAAATAAAATTGTACAACTGACAACTTGTTTTACTGCTTACATCCGGTGCGCTTTTCAACTTTTCAGAACTCATTTCCGCCAATATGTACATGTATAAAGGAATGAATGTTTGAATATACACAAGTGCGAGTTTATGTGCATAAATATGTGTTAACTTTTTTGTTCAGATAGATGTTTCAGTCTGAATAGAAGCTATTAAATAGTATTCATTAAAAATACAACATGACAAAAAAGTTTATGTCGTTTTGTTATTATTTTTTTATTGTGCATAAAAACTGTCTTGTCTGTAAAGTTATTGAAATCCAAGTGTAAATCTTTTTTATTTCTGTTATGAAAATGTTTGAAGGAAAGTTTTAATAATCCTTAAGTAAAAAATAATTAACAGGAATGCGTTTCACATATTAAAAATAAACTTTAAATGATTTAACAAATGAAAAAAAAGATTTCTTCTAATTAACATTCGTAAGCTGTAAACCCTCTTACTATTTTTAGTTCCCTGCTATTTAATATTAAGTGCTTAAAAACTAATTTTAAGCCACATGTGTTCCAAATTAATTTTTTTTTCATTTAAAAAAAATTGTTGTAGAGAAAGAATTAAATAAAAAAAAAATTTTTTTTGTTCAATATTAAACAACCCCTCAAAGTTTTCTTTTCTTTTTGTGTAATTTTTGAAAAGCTCGTGTAGCTCCGCATGCAATTTTAATCAAGTTTAAGCATTTGTCGTCACAACCTTAATGACAACCACCAATTGCTGCCTCCAGCTACCACACATGGTGTGGCAATAGTGGTGGCATGTGTATTTCTTAATAGGAAATATGACTTTATAGAAATAACTCAAATAGTAAAATTTTCAATGAACTTTATTAAATTGCTAGTGTAACTGATAATGCAATTTGCTATTTATTAATTGTGTTTATAAAAAAGTTTGTTCGTCAAGTAACTAGAGTCGGATTCATATATGCATGTGGTAGAAATGAATATGAAAATTGACCCTCTAATGAAAGCAATAGAAGTTTTAAAGCTTTTAAGCACAGTTGGATAGAGCACAGTTGAGTTTGGCGACATGGTTGTTACACATACTAGTAACTATAATTCTTGTTTAGATTGATGTTTAATAAGCAACAATAAATGTGGAACCTTTTTTTAAGGGTAAGAATAGCTATACTAGACATAGACTAGACAAAGACTAGACATATACTTGACATATACTAGAAATAGACTAGACATAGACTAGACATAGACTAGACATAGACTAGACATAGACTAGACATAGACTAGACATAGAATAGACATAGACTAGACATAGACTAGACATAGACTAGACATAGACTAGACATAGACTAGACATAGACTAGACATAGACTAGACATAGACTAGACATAGACTAGACATAGACTAGACATAGACTAGACATAGACTAGACATAGACTAGACATAGACTAGACATAGACTAGACATAGACTAGACATAGACTAGACATAGACTAGACATAGACTAGACAAAAACTAGACATAGACTAGACATAGACTAGACATAGACTAGACATAGACTAGACATAGACTAGACATAGACTAGACATAGACTAGACATAGACTAGACATAGACTAGACATAGACTAGACATAGACTAGACATAGACTAGACATAGACTAGACATAGACTAGACATAGACTAGACATAGACTAGACATAGACTAGACAAAGACTAGACATATACTTGACATATACTAGAAATAGACTAGACATAGACTAGACATAGACTAGACATAGACTAGACATAGACTAGACATAGACTAGACATAGAATAGACATAGACTAGACATAGACTAGACATAGACTAGACATAGACTAGACATAGACTAGACATAGACTAGACATAGACTAGACATAGACTAGACATAGACTAGACATAGACTAGACATAGACTAGACATAGACTAGACATAGACTAGACATAGACTAGACATAGACTAGACATAGACTAGACATAGACTAGACATAGACTAGACATAGACTAGACATAGACTAGACAAAAACTAGACATAGACTAGACATAGACTAGACATAGACTAGACATAGACTAGACATAGACTAGACATAGACTAGACATAGACTAGACATAGACTAGACATAGACTAGACATAGACTAGACATAGACTAGACATAGACTAGACATAGACTAGACATAGACTAGACATAGACTAGACATAGACTAGACATAGACTAGACATAGACTAGACATAGACTAGACATAGACTAGACATAGACTAGACATAGACTAGACATAGACTAGACATAGACTAGACATAGACTAGACATAGACTAGACATAGACTAGACATAGACTAGACATAGACTAGACATAGACTAGACATAGACTAGACATAGACTAGACATAGACTAGACATAGACTAGACATAGACTAGACATAGACTAGACATAGACTAGACATAGACTAGACATAGACTAGACATAGACTAGACATAGACTAGACATAGACTAGACATAGACTTGACATAGACTAGACATAGACTAGACATAGACTAGACATAGACTAGACATAGACTAGACATAGACTAGACATAGACTTGAGATAGACTAGACATAGACTAGACCATGGGGCCGCGCTCAGGCTACCATGGGGCCGTGCTCAGGCTACCATGGGGGTCAGCAGGTGGCGGATAGCTGAAATGCCTGAAGATATTCAGGCTAGCTGCAAATATTAAATAAGCAGTCCCCGACCGAGAGCGGCAGAGTGCGAGGGTACACTAGAAAAAGGTGTTAATGCCCTAGGAAAACTCTGCGACGTGGCGAGAAGGTACCGCCACTTGCTAAGTATCTCCCACAGGGGCTACACTCAAGAGAGGAGTAGTAGGAGAGTGACGCCTCCGTGGCTCCCCCAGTCAAACACGGTGCGAAGGGTACCGCCCTCCAATCAAGTATCCATCCACATGGGTGCCCTTGGAAGAGGAGCAGTTGGAAGGTTGACAACTTCGTGGATCCCTAGTCAGAAACCCAGGCGCGACGGTATCCATAGTGGACGGCTTCCTGGTCGGCGTCTGCATCCATGTTAGGAACGGCCGTAACCTCAACACCTGGCGGATAGGTATAAAACGCACAACCCCTTTAACCCCCCAAATATGGAAAATAAAGTATCAAACGTTACGGTGCAGGGAGTAATAAACCCAGTACCGGCGGCTTTGGTGAGTGAGAAAACGGGCTCCCAGTCGTCGAGATCAAATTACCGTAATACTTCTAACCCGGTAGCACACCTGGCTGAATTAGAAGGTAAAACTACAGGCAACACAAATAAGGAGCGGTGGAATATGGAAAACCCTTTCCGTAGAAACTCTGGAATTCCAAGGTCCCCACCAACAACGCAAAGTGGTTCGCCACAGACGGAGTACACCACACCGAACGTGCAACTCGCAGCCCAGATAGAAAATAGCCCGGGAAACGAATACTTCGTAGAACTCGGAAATCTTATATCAGGACTAATAGAGTTTATGAAGGACAAAAACAACGTTCATCACGCAATAAAGGAGAAGGCAAGAGCCATAAAAGCAATGTACAACAAAGCTAGAGCGGAAGTGCCTAACAGGGTGACAGCTAGAGTACCTGAAACAGGGGACAAGTCAACCCAAACCACTACGGGGAAGCGACAACCTGAAAATGACTCTAAGCGAGGAAGAGAATCTGAGGAAGTATCACCAGAATCTTACCAGGCTAAAAGAAGTAAAAACACAGATAAAACACAAAAAGATATGCGGTTGGTAAACCATGATGTCACAGGAAATCCGCACACCAGGGAGGAAACTAACCCTTGGAAAACTGTGAAACCCAAAAGGAAGCGCAGAAGGAAATCCAAAAAGAAACCCCAAAAAAGAAAGGAAAAGAAAGATGTTATGATCATATCAACGAAAGGAGAAACAAGCTATGCGGATATATTAAAGCATATAAAATCAGATCCAAGTCTTAAGGACCTTGGGGAACGGGTGTCTCGTATAAGAAGAACCCTGAAAGGAGACCTACTTTTGGAAATTGACACGAACGACAAAGATAGCGTTAGGCAGTTTCAAGGAAAGGTGGAAAAGTCGGTGGGGATGCAAGCAAATATTGTAACACGCACAGCGGAGATACTAATTGAATGCAAAGACATCGATGAGATAACAACAAAAGACGACATAAGCAGAGCTCTTA
The DNA here is from genome assembly GCA_963931875.1 of Pollenia griseotomentosa. Lineage (NCBI taxonomy): Eukaryota > Metazoa > Arthropoda > Insecta > Diptera > Polleniidae > Pollenia > Pollenia griseotomentosa. Next base: position 120,535,303 of record OZ007564.1, on the reverse strand, counting down.
ACGACCTGCTAAGTGTATCGGAACTAAGGGAATTGGACGTAAGAAGCCTTAGAAAGGCTTACGGCGGCACACAGATAGCAACGATAAGCCTACCAGTTGAGCTTGGCCGTAGGGCCCTTGAAATTGGCAAGGTTAGAATCGGATGGGTGGTATGCCGGTTACGGCAAAAGGTGCTTTTAAGAAAATGCTTCCGATGTCTAGAATATGGACATGTTACTTCATCGTGCTCAAATCATCACGATAGGTCGAAGTTATGCAGGAAGTGCGGAGAAAGCGGACATATCGCGAAGGAATGTACCAGCAATCCAAACTGCATGTTTTGTAGGGAAGTGGGAGCGCTTCTGTAAACCACGTGGCAGGGAGTGGAAGATGTCCCGTATTCAGACGGGCTCTTAGCAAACTGCGAAAATGAGAATTCTGCAACTAAATCTCAACCGGTGTCAGGCGGCGCAGGACTTGCTTTCGCAGACTATCCGCGAAACTTGTGTTGACGTCGCCATTCTCTGCGAAGAATATAAGAACATGAATGATAATGTTTGGGTGAAAGACCAGTCAGGCAAAGCAGCAATCTGGGCATGTGGCAACAAAGCCATGGAGGAAATCTCGGTGCACTCAAATGATGGATTTACAAGGGCTTAAATCGGCGGTATACATATATACAGTTGCTATGCACGCCCCAGTGCAACAATAAGCGAATTTGAAAATATGTTAGATAATTTGCTAAGAGACTCGGACAATTATAACCCGAAAATCATAGCAGGAGACTTCAATGCGTGGGCAGTCGAATGGGGAAGCAGGAAAACAAATACCAGAGGCCGTATCCTGCTCGAAGCGCTTGCTGGCCGTAACCTAGTCTTAGTAAACAGTGGTAGCGCTCCAACATTCTCTACTATTGGAAGAAGCTCGATAGTAGATCTAACATTTGCGAGCACTACTTTGGCAAGGGACTTAAAGTGGAGGGTCAGTGACCAATACACGCATAGCGATCACCGGGCGATTATATTCTCAATTAACAGGAAAAAACCTGCTAAAAAGGATACTAAAGCAAACTATAGTGGCTGGGCCTCTAAGCGACTGGACGTGGAAGTTTTCAAGCAGGAATTTGAAAACAACATAGAACTGAATGGTACAGCAGTGGAAAAGGTCAGACAAATTTCATTGCAACTCAAACGGGCATGTGACGCATCAATGCCAAAACGAAGGGCGACAAGAAATTGCCCACCCAACTATTGGTGGAACACGGAAATAAGCGACCTCCGATCGAAGTGTTTAAGAGCTAGAAGACAAGCAACACGTAGTAGAGGGCGGCACAATTTTGAAGAAGCATTCTGCGAATTCCAGGCGGCAAGACGGGAGTTCCAACATGCTATTTTGAGGAGTAAGAAAAATAGCTTTAACAAGATATGCCTTGAGGCAAATGCTGACCCTTGGGGGAAGGCGTATCGAGTGGTAACATCACGATTTAAGAACAGGAAATCCCCGCAACCAGGTTGCCCAGTCCTGCTAGAAAGAATTGTAAAATCCTTGTTCCCAGAGCATGAGAGTGTAACTCGAGTCGCGACAAGTATAACACAAACGGAAACAATACCGCTGGTAACAGAAGAAGAAGTGCTCAATATAACTAAGAGAATCGGAGACAACAAAGCTCCAGGGCCGGATGGAATCCCTAACAACGCTCTTAAGGTCGCGATTAAAGCAGCAACAAACTTATTCGTGGAGGTATTCAACGAATGCTTAAAGGAAGGAGTCTTCCCAGAACAGTGGAAAAAGCAAAATCTGAAGCTAATACCAAAACCCAATAAACCACAAGGTGTTCCCTCATCGTATAGGCCAATATGTCTACTCGACACGAATGGAAAAATTTTTGAGAAAATCATATGTAATAGATTGCTGCCCATTGTAGAGGCAAAGGGCGGGCTTTCAAACCGACAATACGGATTCCGGAAAGCTAGATCGACAATCGATGCGATACGTATGGTGATAGAAAATGCCCGAACTGCGATAGAAGGGAAGGGAGCAAATAAAAAATACTGTGCAATAATAACGCTGGACGTAAAAAACGCATTTAACTCTGCTAATTGGGCAAAAATAATTGAAAAGCTAAATAGAATTGGCATACCGACATGCCTAGCTAAGGTAATAGAAAGCTACTTCACAGACAGGAAGTTGTGCTACAACACCGATGAAGGTGTCGTAACACGCCAAGTCACTGCGGGAGTTCCGCAAGGCTCGGTGCTTGGCCCGCTTCTGTGGAACATAATGAACAACGATGTACTCGAGCTGGATATCCCGGTAGAAGCAAACATTATAGGTTTCGCCGACGACATAGCTGTTACGGTCGCGGCAAGATTCATAGACGAAGTCGAGCTTATCTCCAACGAAGTAGTCTTGACTATCCAAAATTGGATGAAAAGTGCAGGTCTTGAGCTCGCGGAACATAAGACTGAGGTCGTACTCGTTTCAAGCAGACGAAAACGAGAAAATATTAGAATCCTGGTGGGAGAGCATCAAATTACCTCAAAACCGAGTTTGAAATATCTGGGAGTTTTTATTGATGCGAGACTAAACTTCAGAACACATGTTGAGTACATTGCTAACAAGGCGGCAAACGTCAGAGCAGCACTGGAAAGAATGATGCCAAATGTGGGCGGACCTAGGCAATGTAAAAGGAGAATTATATCCACAGTGGTGAGCTCAGTTATATTATACGCCGCCCCCATATGGACAGGAGCTTTGAAAGTAAAAAGCATAGCGAAGAAACTGAAGTCGGTATACAGACTATCTGCCCTACGAGTATGCTGCTCATATCGAACCAATTCTGATGACGCGGCCCAAGTCATATCGGGAATGATTCCCATAGATATTTTAGCAGATGAAGCTAAGAGATTAGACGATATAAGGAGAACCTCAACACAACCTGGCAATAGTGTACGTAAACTTGAGAGAGAAAAATCTATAAGACAATGGCAGAGTAGGTGGGAAGCCAGCCGCAAGGGGAGATGGACTTTCAAACTTATTCCGGAAATAAATAATTGGATAACCAGAAGACATGGAGAGGTAAACTACTATTTGACGCAATTCCTCTCTGGTCATGGAGGTTACCGAAGCTACCTGTACAGATTTGGCCTGGACATTAGTCCATACTGTCCTACATGCTCGAATCAAGAAGAAGATCCAGAACACGTCATGTTCCACTGCCCACGCTTTAGGTACGATCGGCAGAAAGCAGAAGAAGAGATTGGGACACAGCTGCACGTTGAAAACATTATAAGTATAATTCTCAACGGAAAGGAACACTGGGATATAGTATGCTCAATGATTAAAAACATTCATCAAAAATTAGTAATAGAGGAGAGACTAAGGAAAGCTCAAACAATGGACGCAGCCTAGATATGGCTTTCGGACCCTGCGATGCAGTATCTCTAGGGACAGTTCCGCAGGGTGCTGAATGACGCAGGAGGTGTTTTTTAGTCGGTAGGAATCCGACATATCCCGGGGTCAAGAAGGACACGGGAATCTTATGTAAGATTTTACACCTGCCTAATGGAAAAAAAAAAAAAAAAAAAAAAAAAAAAATAGACTAGACATAGCCTAGACACAGACTAGATGTTAACCCTGACTTGAAAATAACATTTTAATATAAAAATCACGAGTTGAAGATCTATTTACCGTAGTTTTAGTGTTAGAACATGTAATAGCAACTAAAGGTATCATGTGGCGTTTCATACATATAAATAGTTTTTACAGAAATAGTGATTTTATGTCATTAGGTTTGTTTTCTCTACGGTTGCTAAATAAAACTGCTGCGTTTGCTACAACGACTTTTTGCTATAAACAATGTTATTAGCAAACAAAATTATAACAGTTTCAAGTATAGAAAAGAATTATTGTTAAAGTGAAAGAAAACAAAAAACAAGTTTAATAAAAACAATAAAAACTTTTTTATTATAGTTTTTTCCTCATTATTGACTTTTTTCTTTTGGCCTTTAGTTTATTGTTCATCAATATTGATTGGTTTTCATTTGGACCAATATTAATAAATGTAGCATATGGTCATAGACAAATATTAAGTGAGGCTCTTAAGAAAAGAAAAAAAAAGAATTAAATAAACTTAAGTAGCAACATAAAACCCTAATAATAAAAATAATAATTGCCATTAAACATAATCACATGGAGACATGGAGACAGATGCATATAGTGAATCACACTGACATAGACAAAAATACTTAACTGCAAATTAGTTTCATACTTTAGATACACTTTTTTCTATAAATGATCTAGAAATACAATTTCCAGATTTATGTGTCTTATATGTCGTAAATCCTTAATGTGTATTTAGAAAAATAAATTTAACATGTTTGGTTAATCGTTTTATGTGTTTAAATGAATTTTTAATTTAAAATAACAGAGTTAAACTTTAAAAGTCTCAAAATTTGAAGAAAGCATGACATGTGCATTTATAATTTGTCAATTTAAAAGCGAATTCTTTTCATCTTTCGCGTGTGTCCTTGGGGACCACTTTTATAAACGTTTTATTTTGAGTAAGAACAAATTTATCTTGTATGGATTCTTTGGGGGAAAATATAAAATTGGTTAGATTTTTTGATAGATAAGAGAAATTTTATTAGTTTGCAAAAAGCGTTTGAAGTTTTAGAGCTAAATTAAGGAAGTGAACAATTTTGTTTTTTTTTTTTTTAAGAGAAGATTCTTGAGTCGAATTTTCGACAACTTTTCAATAAAAAAAATTGGTGAAATTTTTTCGAAGAAAAAAAATATTTGCTAAAATTTTTTTTGTGAATTTTTGTTCTTGAGTTAAACAGCTTTTGGCGAAATTTTATTAAAAAAAAATCAACTTTAAATATATTAAGTTTCTTTCAATTCCCAAAATCGTTAATAAAAGACCATAAATTAACTTTTTCATCAAAGCGCTTCTCATTTCCAAAAATTGCTTCAAAAACCCAAAAAATCATTGCATACCTTAGGGCTTATATTGAAATACTAAAATCATTGCATACTTTTAGGCAAACAAATAAAATTTCAATAACTTAATTTGTATACAAAAAGGACTCCAAAAAATAACATAAAAAACTGCAAAACAAAAAAAAAATAAAAAAAATGTGAAAACCACAAATCTTCTAATTTGAAATTATTTCAAAAACAAAATTGCCACTCAGGCATCATGAATAACAATTGTTGGCAGATGTACAAAATATGAAAAAATTTCACTTTAAATAATACACGTGGGCATAACACAGTTACGTATGTATTAACATTTATACTAAAAACTACAAAAAATAAACAAATTCCAAAAAAACCCAAAAAATATTTTAGAAAAATCTAAACAAAAATTTGACAAGACCCCAAGGAGTAATCTGTATGTGAACAATGTAGAACATAACAAAATAGAAATTAACACATGCAAAAATAATAATTCTTTTTGGAGAAACATTTTAAAAAAGACACAAAGTTTTTTGAAATAAAATAAAATTTATTTTAAAATAACAAACAAATTAAATATACCGCAAAGAGATCAAAACAAATATTTGAGTGGTTGTGTGAAATCTAAATAAAAAGACATTTTATTTAAATTAAAAAAAAAAAAAAATAAATAATAAAAAAAAATATTAAAAAGTTGTTTTTTTTTTATATTTGCTGACAATGTTGTATTAAATGATTAAAAATAATGTTTAGCATGCTTTTGGGGGTTTTAAATCATTTGCTTAAGAAATAATGGTGGCTTTATACTAATACTATTTATGTCACTAGAACAGCGTCAATTGGACTTTAAAACGGAACATTTTTTATTTAGTCCGTTACAGAACTGGGTAAAGTTAAACTTTACCAGCAACCCTCCTTTCTGGAATCTACAATGCTAACCAAACCTTAAAAAAATTCGCCAGCATAGATTTAGGAGCACTACAAATAGCATTTAGAATCAGATAGATACTCAGAAGAGATAAACGAAATCTCGTAAAAGTTAATTCTAATACCGAAATTTTTAATTCACATTTGATCTACAAGAGGGTATTTACTCATAATTTTTATTTTTTCACGTTTTGGAAAAAATCGACACGTAATATTCATATATATCGTGCGTTTTTATTTACATTTTGTTAGTGCAACGGTTTGCTTACAAATCCTTTTTCATATGCCCTTAATATTAAATTTAAAATTGTTTTGCTTCTATTAAAACTTTTTTTAAATTTTGATATGTTAATCAGGCTAAAGTTCATTGAATTTAATTTTCATTAAATTATTTTTTATGAAGAAAGGAATTTTACAACATGAAGTGAATTAAAATTTATTGATATTTTTTTTCTTGGCTGCCACGGGGATCGAACCCAGGCTTGCATAAAAAACCATAAACAGTTCAATAAAATAGGCACAATACTACTTATTTTTTTAAATTTCGAGTTAATACCCTTCTGTTGGTCTAGCGCGATATTTAAAATTGTAACGTTTCTGACTAATTGATCCAGCAAAGCACAAAGGAAACGCCTAAAGCTTAATAGTTTCAATTTGGACCGGAGGTTAGTTTCTCGCCATATTGATGCACTTAGACGGAATTTTTATAAATTCGAAAATTTAGGGGGTAAAAACGTGAAAATCCGCTCCACAACTAAAAAAGATACAAACTAAGTTTAACACTTATCGTTGCTCATTAAAAAAAATAAGCGGACAGTTGCTTGGTACTTTTTTAAAATTCCGCCCTTTGGGGAGTAAACTTTGTTACCAATCTCTTAAACCAATAAACATTGAAATAAAAATTATATCACATTTGTAACTTATCTATTAACCACAAATACAAACGTGGTACTTTTTTGAAATTCAAACGTTTCGGGGTGAAAATCGTACCTATTTTTGGTACGTTTTTTTTATTTTTCTCCATTCATTGACATAAACGTATTAAATAACGGGCTCCCACTACAATATTGAAGTTTAAGATACTTCAATGGGGTGAACAAGTATCAAAAAGGGAAAATATGGGAAATTCCGTGCTGCATGTGATAGAATAGAACTGCAAAGAGTTCTGATGATGGAAATGTGGTTATTCTCGAAAAATTTAAATTCGAACCTAGTTCAAGCCACCGTTCAGTCAAGAATAAAAATTATAAAACAAAAATTTTAATTCAATCATCAAAGTTATTTTCGGGAATACAAAATTTATTATTAATAAGATTTAAGAAAGGATAAACTCACTGTTTATTGTTGGTGTTTTGTTTAAGCTATGATATGGTTACAAGTAAGACTTTGAGTGTTTAAAATTCTTATTCGCTTAATGGTTTTATTTGTATTATATTTTAAGCTTTTCTTAAATCTTTGGAAAAGGTTTCCTAATGATCTGGCCTAAGCAACCAGTGAAATGCACAAATAAGCTTGCTTTCCCTCAACAATAAGTTTCAGTGTATCAGTGCAATTTAGCACTTCATACAGAAATCTTATTAAATTCATTTATGTTGGTAAATTGCTTCCTTCTTAAATAACTAAATTTAAAAATATCAAAAATTTTAATTATAAACCAACATTCAATAAAAAAAGATCTATAAACTTTTAATTTTCCCTTAAAATGCTTTTCCTTTCAATTTATTATTATTTTGTTCAGTTTATCTTACTCTTTTTTCATCACATTTTCACAATTCACAGCTGCACGGAAACAGCAATTTTATTTGCTTCCATATCCCGAGATTGCTGTGAAAATTTAATGAATTTTAACTTGTTAAAATGTTAAATCTTTAGCCATTGAGAGAGCATTAATCCTTAGCGGTGAAAATCATTGCTTTACATGTGCTCTTGAATTTTTATTAATGGTTCATATACACTTATTCACCAATGCCCATTTTCATTTAAACCTTTACTTACATGCAGAAAATTGAAATTGGGTCAAGTATTAAGTAAAAAAAATGCCTAAAAACAAGTGAGAGTGCTGTCTGTGTTAATATCAAGCTTATATACCCTACACAGCTCAGACATTATCGAACTGATTTGTTTTTGCTTTTGTAGAAAAAAAAAAAATACTGTCCATCCAATCGATTACAAAAATTTCAAACAATCAGTATTTCGGAACAACTTTTGTGTGGGGTCAGGTTAAAAAAATGGATCTTTTCGACCCATTGTGTTTCAGAAATTAAAAACGAAATAACCTGTGATGAATATAACATATTTAAAGATTTAAACGTACGAAAGTTTTTACATACATTTTCGTTTTTTGGCAATTTCATTTTAATCAGATTTAAATAAATTAGTAACAACAAGTTTTTTTATCTCATATTTGTTACTAAAGTAGGCCTTGATTTTGTTTAATTAAAGCTCAACTAAAAGTATGCTATGGATTAAATTCAATTAAAGTTGGTTAAAGTGATAAGTGTGAGGAAAAAATAGTTATTTTAAGTTATTTATTGAACAAGTAAAGCAAATGAAAGCATTAATGGTATGTGCTGTAATTTAAGCTCAGAAAGTTGTACTCGAACTTGTTGTTGTATGTATGTTAATGAAAGTGTGAAATATTAAGTTTAAATGAATTTCGTTCTGTTCATTTATAAAAACTAAAAAGAAATAAACAAAAATATATTTGAATTTTCTTTTATACCAGATGATATACTGAAAGATCTAGTTAATAAGACATACTTCTTAAAGTCGGCAATATTTTTATTGTGCGATATTTTTGAATTTTTTTGATTTTTGGCGCCTAAATTTAGATAGTCTTTTCTTATTATGTACAACACTTAAGACCGAATCACCTAGAATTCTTTAAACTTTATAAGTCGCTTTTAATAATTGACTCTTAAGTAACAACGGAGGAAGGGTACATAATGAATTCTTTAATGACGGATATTTAATTTCAGTTCAATTTAAGTTCCCTTATTTTAAGTACCCCTAAAGTATATTATCTTTTTTTTTTAACAATAATCATTAAAAAAACTTTTGATTAATTTTTCTAATTAAAAAGCTAATTATAAAAATTTTCAAGCTAGACAATTATCTTTGCTTAAAATGATATTTGAAAGTTTTTTGCCTTCAGTAACGAACACACATACAAACCGATTTGAAATTTCAAAATAAAACTTAAAAGACATTTTTGCAATTAGAAAAGGTAGAATGGTAAAAAGCAAAGAAGAAATCAAACATAAACAATTATTGCTAAAACAGGAATTGATTTTTTTTTTAATTAAAAATCAAAACTACTGTTAACGAGAAATGAAAGAAAATGTACCTGGAAACTAATAATCAACAAACAGAGAAAAAATAATTAACAAAAGTCAAAGGAAATGCCGTAAAACAAGAAAATGGGAAAATGATCACTTTAAGGCAATACTAAACGAGTTTTTGTTAAAGGAACTATAAAATTCAAATTCCAAAAACCAGCAAGAAAATAAATTATTAAAAATAATCCACCTTTCCTTTAGGCTGAAGCAATTGAAAATGCATCTACGGAGAAAATCTGCTTTCTATACAAAAAATATTCTTTGATAGTATAAAGCTACGATAATGTCGCAAAAAGAGCCAATAAGGCTTCACAAAAGGTTTTTATTTCGTAAAAGTAAAGTCTACTTTTAGACAAGTGCTAAAACGAATGTGTAAAGCATACCGTTGGGCAGAAATAGTTTATAGCTTATTGCTTTTTTATTTTGTTCATTTTTAATGCTTTTAAAAACTAATAAATATTTTAAGCACATTCATATATTAGAAGTCATCAAAATTCAAATAACGCTATTCATTTTTTTTTTCTTTTTTTTTAACAAAGAAATCATCTTTTGCCGTTTCTTTGTCTAGCTTACATTCTTCTTTGTTATATCCTCCACCATTAGTAGTGCGTGAGGGTATAGTAAGTTTGTCATTCCGTGTGAAACTTTTTTAATATTCATCTGAGAAGCCGTTAAGGGTATATGTCCTGGATCCTTTAGTAATTCTTAGTCGATTTAGCCATGTCCGTCTGTCTGTCTGTTGAAATCACGCTTACTTTTGAATGAATCAAAATAAAAGAAGACTACTTGTTTCAAATTGTTTCTAGTTCTCTTAAGAACTTTGGGATTGACATCACGCGAAATCGGACTAGTAGGAAAGGCCTTATAAGTTATAATTTCAAACGTGGAGCAATTACTCTTAAAAATTAATAATTTTGTTACAAAAACTAACATAAATGCACGCAGTTTTAAAGAACATTTTAAATATATTTTTCCGTTTTCATAAAAATATTTTTAATTTTATAAAGGTTTACTAAACAAATTTTCTATGTAAATTTCACTTGATAAACGTTTGCTAAATTTAATAATAGTTTATGAATATGGGGGATTATGTTTTATTTAACCATATTATCGTCACTGACAACCATAAATTAGTCTTCCATCAAGGAGCTTCAACCATATTATGGTTGCCTCTAAGCATGTTATGATTAAATATGACAATAATTCCTCTTTTCCAAGAACAACATGCTATGGTGATAAATCAACCATGCTATTATAAGCGCTAAGCATATTTTATATATTATTAACCATTACATGTTCGGAGGCAACCGTAATATGTTTAGCTGATTAATTTATGGCATATAAAGCAGCCTTTTGCAGAGCATAAAAAGCTTAAACAAATTCACTACTGTATTGAAATTTGGTATAATTTAGCTTTTTAAATACCAGAGCTCATCTCCCGAATTTTCTGGTGATTGACCCATACGTCCAATGTAAAATTCCCTTCTGAAAATCATTTAAGTACGGCAAATAACAGTCGCGAATCCTGATATTTTATTCAAATTAAGTCAGGAATTCGAATGGAAACCCCAGGGAAACAGACTAAGAAGCATCCCTGCTCATACATACCAAATCCATAAAGAAATGATGAATATTCAAAAAAGCTGGATAGAAATTAAATCAGTCACACACCGAATGCAACATGCTTTTTACGGCCCTATGCTGCCTACAGGAGCACATATATAATAAATAAAGTGTGTCCCAAAATTAACGTAAGATTTGAATTTGTCGCCATTTGTGCAGTAAAGTATTGGCAGCCCTAAAAAAGGCTAAAAACTGTGTTTTCTTTTTAATTCAATACTTGCGTTAATTTTGGGACACCCTTTATAAACATATATATAAGTCTAGTATGACTAGAAGTAAAAGCATACAACTTTCTGATGGGCGATTTATACTTTATCGGAGGTCTTAAGTCGTAACAAATTATAATGCTGTGAAGTCAGTTGTTAAAGACTGATTGATAACACAGTGCAACAAAACTCGGGTCATCGCCGCCAGCCTCAATACCTGCAACGCGAAACTAAACTACACTCTTGGTAGAGCAAATCGACCAAAGGGTTTTGAAAAGTTAGCTCGGGTTCCTTTAATGTCGGCCCCTAAAGTTTTTGAATTTCCTGAAAAGGCGTTTGGTTCAAGTCAAAAAAAAAAAAAAATATACTAATGTACCTCTGAGCTAAATTACTATTTTAGATGTCTTCAGTAGAACTGTATGCCGATTCTTTTTTAAAATATATTAACCCTCCAACACTCATTTTAAGGGGTTATTTTTGGCCTTTTCGTAACTTCCCCGCAAAAGTATACTAAAACGACACTTTAGAGGGTTAAAATATTCTAAGAAAAGAATCGCCATACAATTCTACTGAAGACATCTAAAATAGTATTTTAGCTCAGAAGTACATTGAGTATATTTTTTTTGACTTGAACCAAACACCTTTTCAAGAAATTCAAAAACTTTAGGGGCCGATATTGCAGGAGCCCGAGCTAACTTTTCAAAACCCTTTGGTAGATTTGCTCTACCAAGAGTCTAGTTTCATTTCGCGTTGCAAGTATTGAGGCTGTAGCCCGTTTCTGTATTTCTCACATTGTAAAATTTTTCACAAGAAACGAGTGAATTGAAACAAAAACAATGTAAAAAGAAACAAAAAATGGTTTTTCTCCCACAAGTGTTTCTGTATCTTTCCTTTGCGAGAATTATCTGTCATTTAAATAATTTTCCAGCAATTATTGGAAGGATGTGAGAAAAAGTGTTTCTGTAACCATATTTTGCGAAAAGTTTTTTACAAGAACTGTAAAAATAAGTCACATTTGAAATTGGTGCGAGAAAAACTAAATATAGATATTTTAAATTTAAAATTGGCTTATATACAATTTTTATAAAATAAATAAAAAGTAGAAAGAATTTAAATGATGAATGCATTATTTAAATGGTGAAAATAAATAAAACACAATTGTGATTATTTGTTATTTTAAATTTTTTTGGCCTTTCGTTTTATTTTGGTTTTATTCAGGGCTACCAGATACATATAATTTGTCTATTGTTCGACCTTAATTTTTTTAAAATTATATTTATTTTATTAGGCTTGGGGCCTATTTTTAATAAAATTATTTATTTTCTTTAATCAGATATTAATTTTAAACTGTTATTTATTCCAGAAGAAGTCATACATAATTGTATGAAATAATCACGGGAATAAATAGTAAACACTTTTCCCTCGAAATTTTGCTTTTACCGATATATTTTTTAGGGAAAAGACAAACAATTTCGAGGACAATTTTCACAATAGGGTTAAATAAAAAATTTTAATCTACCTTGTTTCCAAAGATATCTTTTTTTGTGGTGCCTAATAAACAAACATATGAAAAGATTTAAAATTGTCTTATTTCGAAGACTAAATAATATCGTCACTTTTTTAGAAAAAATCAGCAAATCTGCACTTTGCTAATTTCGGAACAGAAAATCGTCAAATGACATTAAATAGTCAAATCTGGCAGCCCTGGTTTTATTATACTTATTTCTTTCGTTGACGTTTCGCTTTCATTTGACACTTAAATACTGGAAATATTCCAGTTAAAACAAAATCTGTGTTGTCTGTTTTCGCATTCAAATACAGGAACACTTTTATCTCACAAATCGAGAAACGATGAAATTTTTTGTTTCATTCTTCATGTAAGAAATTTTACGATGCGAGAAATACAGAAACGAGCTACTGTTTTTTTTTTTTTTTTTTTGTTGCACAGTGTAATATAAAGATCCCATTCAGAGAAACCTTCTGAAATATTCTAACTGTTAGTGAAGGGTGTCAAGGATTCGGCATAGCTTTCTCACTTGTTTAATACTTAAAAAAGAAAATGTTAAGACAAAACCTGTAATTGTCTTCCCAAAAAAAAAAAAAAAATCGAAAACGTAGTGCTAAATACATACAAATATGTTAGCAAACGTATTTATTATTATAAAAATTTTTTACATTCACGATTTGCTGTTTGTGTAAATGTAGTCTATGTGCTGTCGAATATTTCTTCTTTTAACTTATTTGACAAGTCAAATGATTGATGACATTACTCGGAATTTCTAATCAAAAATTCAACGTTTTTGTCTTGGGTTTTTTGTTTTTTTTTTTTTTTTTGGGCAAATATCCTTATAAGTAAAAAAAGGAAGATGAAATAAAAATATTTTCAAATTATTACCGAAAAAAATTGGATGCTTAAGAGAAAAACTTAAGAAACAAAAAAAAAAAAAAACAAATGTGCTACTGATGACGATAATATTAAACGAAAATAATATTGGATAAAAAATGTATGAATAAAATGAGTTTTGACAAATAAACGTGATGAAAATTTCTAATAAGTAAAATGTACATATGTATATATAGCTGGAAATTTATTTAATATGATTTTCTATGGGAGGGTTTAACAGCTTAAAATTATATTTTTGGTAAAAAAGTTTTGGAATTAAGAAATTTTGGAATAGACGCCTAAATGTAGGCAATTATTAGGTTTATAAATAAATGCGGGCTTTACAACCGATAACGTATATATGTAACTGCTGCATATGGTTTATGGCTTAAGTATCTTATGTTTATGGCATTGTGGAGGGTAAATCTTCATATAATTTTATTTTTATTTGACATGAAAAACGACTTTTAAACATAAATTGTTACAAAATGCTGCTAAGTCACAATAAAAATAGCCATTTTGGCGTCAGATCAGTACGATAACCCGAAGCTCAAGAAATCGTATATAAGGCCCGTATAACCACCCAAATCAACACCCAAGCCGAATATCTGTGGCGCCAAGGTAATGCTCTGTATTTGGTACCGCTAGGGGGTCACATCTAAAACGAGCTTCTGAAATAGTGATAAATGATCACAAGGAACTTCTACCGAACTCAATTTTTTTGTTTTTAGGGAGCAGTGACCAACAAACGTCCAAAATGTATGGCCAAAATAAAAATTCTATTAAGGCGTTATTATAATATTTTTGAACTTGTCTTATCAAAGATTTCTATTGTTTTCATTTTAACTTCAGAGAAGAAACAGTCTAACTGTAAATCTTGGTAAATTTAAAGCCATATAAAGAAATATTTTACACAAGACCTCACATGAACAAAAAACTAATAAAATTTTTAAATAATACACAACTAAAGCTTCAATGGTCAACTGGGATTTTAAGGCAAAGACAATCAAATAATTCTAATAATTTATTGTTTAGTTTAAGCATATAAATCCTATAAGTTTACAGACGTAACACACATACATACACACATACACATCTTTACTCACACATATTTTATATGTATGCACACTCTAACATATACCCTGATATGGTATTTTGTTTGTCCATAAGGACAAAAAGCTGCATGTAAAACAAATAATTTAAAATAAAATTAATGTTTTTAATGTTGAAAGTCTTCTCGCATCTCTTTTGGGTTTGTCTGTTGCAGTCAGGCTACAGCAAGAAAAAACACCTCAGGAGTCAAAAGAAAAAAACTACCCAAGGGAGAACAACAAATACATATATCTGTTTTTTTTTTTTTCAAATAAAGAAATATAAACTTTAAAGAAATAAACAAATACACATACCTACATTTTATATACTTAAACAAAGAAATAAAAATATCCTTATAGATTACAAAAACAATAAATACCAAAACCACTTGAAGGGACAACTATGACTACCACATACACACAACAACAAACACTGACTCATTCACATGTTTACGTAAGAATAAATGCGAGTTTCGAATCAAACTTTGTAGAAAAAAGGAAAAGGATTTACAAGACTTTCCTTTCGTTTAAGACAATCTAGAAGTTATCAAATACATAATACCTGCTTCTCTTTTCCTCTTTTTCTTTTCTCTTCCCATCTGACAGTCATGGTATTTTCGTAAAAATCTTTGCATCTTCTTGCACTTACAATAGTTTTATGTCGAAAAAAAGAAAACAAAAGTCTTTTTCTGGCATTTTTCTTACATTTTATGTAAGATAATTTTCGTATTTGACTTGACAAAATATCAAGTAATTTTCAAGGTAAGATTTTGGTACATTACAATCCATATACACACTTACGTATGTATGTATGTACGTATCTGGGTAGTCATACAAAGGTAAACTTTTACTGAGCACAATCTACAAAAAGGAATTGGCAGAAATAAAAGAGATGTTGGTGTGCAAACATAAACTTTAAGTTAAAATGTCATTACAACACATTTGAAGAGCTTGATAAACAACAACAGGAAATTGCAACAAATACTTGTAAATATCTTTATAACTTCATATGATGGTTGCAGAAAAAGACGCAGAGAAAGAAATAAAGTGAAAGAGAGGAGGAGTACAATCTTATCAAGTAGGGAACAAGTACCCTCACATTTAAAACAAGTATCAGATGTCTGATTTTAAAGGGTAATTAAAAAAAGGAAAAAATACCGTTTGAATAAAAGGTACTTTCTTATAGGTACTTTTCAAAATATGCTTGAAAAGGAATTTTTAAAGGTACTTTTAAAAAGGTACTTTCGAAAAGGTACCTTTGAAAAGGTACTTTTGAAAAGCAACTTTTGAAAAGGTCCTCTTGAAAAGATACTTTTGAAAAGGTTCTTTTAAAAAGGTACTTTTGAACAGGTACTTTTAAAAAGGTAATTTTGAAAAGGTGCTTTTAAAAAGGTACTTTTAAAAAGGTAATTTTGAAAAGGTAGTTTTGAAAAGGTAATTTTAAAAAGGTACTTTTGAAAAAGTACTTTTAAAAAGGTACTTTTGAAAAGGTTCTTTGAAAAAGGTTCTTTTGATAAGGTAATTTAAAAAAGGTAATTTTGAAAAGGTACTGTTAAAAAGGTACTTTTGAAAAGGTAATACCCTTAAAAAAATTTGGTACATTTTTTAAAGATACTAAAAATACACATTTTTTGCTACACAGAAAAAAGTACTCGTCGACTTTTTTTCAATTAAAGCATTAATCAAAAATAGAATCAGTTTTAATTAAAAATTTAATCAATTCAATTAAACGTTTACTTATATCAATAGCATTACTGCAGAAAATATTGTTAATATCAAAAAACTTATACTTTTAATTTGTTTACTGGTGCAAATTTAATTAATTTGTAATTAACGTCTCACACTGTTTTAATTGAAATCAAGTTTATATTTTTTGTGTATTAAGGCTTTTTTTAAAGGATGTTTTTTTAAAAACTCTACGGTTTTTATTAAATGTAATTTTTTAAAGATATTTTTTTACAGTTGTTTTTTATTCTCCCCACCAAAAAATGAAATAAGTATATTGATTTTGCCATTCCAGTTTTGGCACATCGAAGTAGTCATCGGAAGTCCGAAACCATTTGATGAATAAAATTCTGGACCACAGTTTTGTTTTGCATTGTACCTTTAAAAGGACTTTTCATACAACAGCAGCCATACCGAAGAGCTAAGGCTACAAATTTGGCCTAATAGATCCTATTATATTGAAAATGGGCCAAATCGGTACACTAAAGTACTTTTTTCTCTACAATACTTCTACACTCTGTATCCTAAGATTTTATGTTAATTTGTGTTGACATGAGCGTAATTATCTTTAGATGATGTTGATGTGTGCCTGTATGTATTATCTTGTATAAGTTTAATTTGTGTGTGTGTGTGTGTGTGGGTATGTGTGTGTGTTGGTTTTAGAAAGGATACCTAAACAAAATTGTCAAAACAAGCAAATACATTAAGTTATGAATGTTGTTTTTGTTTGTATTCCTGTCACAAATTTGTTTACTCAAGTAGTGCTGGAATAAGAAAAGCTGAAAGCAGACATGTTACCACATGTGTGCATTTCTGAGATGTTAAAATGTCTTAACTACTTTAATGTGCAAGAAATTGTTGGTAAATAGTTGAATTATTTTAATATACATGTATATATACACTTGATTATTTGGTTCACTAAAGACATTCGCTGTAGAAGAAATATGCGTATTTGAATTCTCTATTGTGGACACTACTGTGTTTTCATGCGGCGAAGTAGAAGTTCGTCTAAGAATTTCAAATTATCATTTTTTATGGTTATTAAAAAAATACATCTTGTATTTCTAAATTATTATAACTTTTTCTAATATGTATACTTTGAGTGTACAATTTTGTTTACTGAGCTACCTAAATAAATCGTTTTTTACACATGAGAGCTCTTTATTCCTTTATTATGATGTTCTAAAGTCCCAATATTTATTGATAAATACACTGAAATTGATTGTTGGGGGAAAAGCTAGTTCCTATGCGCATTTCAATGGTTGCTTGGGCCTAATTATCAGCTAACCTTTTTCCAAATATTTTGGAAAAGATAAAGATATTATACAAATAAAACTGTAAAGCGAATGAGAATTACAGAGACTCAAGTCTTATTTGCCACGACATCAAAGTTTAGACATAACACGAACTATAAACAGTGAGTTTTTCTTTTCTTACATTCCCCTAGAACTGGTTGGTTTCTGACTCGAATTGTAGTTGTAAGTTGGTAAAAAGAAAAACAAAATTAAAAATTAGAAAATTCTATTGCTACTACATTTTCAAGAAAACAAACAGATTCTAATTGTTTGTTTTGACATGAAAAAAACAGTTTTCTCTTTTTGAGTTGTCAAACCAACTGCGGCTGTTTACATTTAATGAATCAGAAGTAAAAGCAAAATTTTTTTCGCTAATGACAAATGAAGAAGTGGAAGAAATGGCAGTTTTTTAACTTTGACTGCAGTTTTTCAAACGCTGGAAAAACGTTGACGTTCTTGTTTAGGTATCGCTTTTGTAGTTTCCTTAGCGATGTAATCTTAAATGGTAAATCACTTTTATACAATTTCGGCAAGTATATATTGTTATAAAATTCGGTTTTTGGGTTTTATATTAAAAATTTACTTAACGCTCTATGTTTTTTCTTCGAGTGTATTTTGTTTTTTTAGAAGTTTTGTAAGCAGACAAACAAATAAATTAAAAGACTTTCAGCACTAGAATCTTTAAAAATTTCATTTTAACTTAAAATTTTGTGGGAACATCTTTTCAAATAACTGCTTCTGATTGCTTATTGTTAGGGGTTGGAGTTTAATGCATTCTTTATTGGAAAATACGAGAATAAGCAACTTGAAAATGTCACTAAAATATTCGACAAAACTGGTGACTTGGAGACACTTGCACCCCGGGTTCCTTCAGAGTACTTTGTAAGATTTATTAAATTAAAATTTGAGAGTAAAATTTTTTATTATTTTTAAGGCCTTTTGTCTGGGAGTTCAGTAATTTGTTTTGAGTTTTAGTTCATTCTTTTTCGATGGACTGTTTTTAGGAGTTATTTCATTAATTGCTTAGGGAGTTATTTCATAATGAAGTATCGCCCAAAAGTTGGGGTGTGTTTTAATTTGATTTGGGAATTATTCCTTTTTTCCAGTTTGGGAATTATCTTATTTATTTTGCGATTTATTTCATTAAGAGTTATTGCACTGGGACTTATTGCACCTGGGATTTATTTTTCGGTGCCAATAGCATGTTCATATATTCGGTTTTCAGCGTAAGAGAAATCCGCTTTTGGTTCTTCGGAGGTCCACGTTTTTGGTTATTCTGATGGTTTCATTTTTGGGAATATTTTACGGTGTTTTCGGTTGCTTAAGACAAAAACAATGTGGAAAAGATATGCCATTTACTGTTATTTTTGCATTGTTTTACTTATTTTTTATTAAAGTTTCAATAAAGTGCTGCCCTTTACAATTAAAAGTTTTTAACCATTCGAGAAAAACATGCATTGCATAAAAATCCTGCCCTTAGTTATTATTTTCTACCCAAATAAGCAGTGCAAAACTTACTGAAAATGACGTAGAGAATAAATTCTAAGTAATTTTTAAAAACACTCAGCCTCTCTAATGTCTGCAAAGTTTTTTCTAACAAAAGGAACAATAATTCTTGAAAACACTTTAAATATCTACAGCAATTATTTTAAAAGCTTTTTGTGTTAATTATGATGTCAAAACTGATTTTATCGTTTACTAAACTCACCTTTAACGGTAACGCCTACAGTTTGTAAGACTTCTAATTTCTTTTTGTTTATGGGCGATTGGCCAATACATTTGTAAGTGCCGGCATCTTGATAGACAACATCTTTCAAGGAGAATTGACCGGTAGGTGTGGAAAGTCCATGACCCAGGCCACGTAAACGAGCAGTGACAGGATCTAAATGAGACCAACAGCCCAAAGAACCTGTAAAGGAAAATAATAAAAGGATATACATATTTATTTAGTTGAAGACATTTCATTTGTTAATTATTAAATATTTATGCAGTAAAACAAAAAAAAAAATGTTTAATAATTTATTTTTCTTTTCTTTAATTGAAAAAAAAAGTTTTTACTTTATTGTCTACATCTATAATTTCGTTAATTGTTTCAACACGAAATTTTTTAATTTCTTTAATTGATTTGGATTGGTGTTGCTGCTGGAAGAGGACTGACTGTCTTATCTGTCTTTAGGTTTTTCTCTCTCTCTCTTTCAATTACTAAAAGTTTGCCTTTTTCTTCCTGTTTATTTTTAATTCTTGTTAATTTAAAATATTTCTAGGACCAGCAGCAAACGTGTGCTGTAAATAGCTGTCTATAAATTATACGATTCTTTTCCAAAAAACATTTTACATAATGTGAATTTCCGTTTCTCTCTTTTTTTATTGTTGGGAAAAGCAGGAGTCTCTTAATGAATTTTTATTAATGGTATGATTGTACATCATTAGTTATTTCAGTTTCAGTTTTTTATTTTTCGCATTTTGTAGCTGTTATTCTCCTTTATTATTTAATTTGTTCATTCATGTTGAGGTATGCCGCTGTTGTAGTCGTTCGTATTAATTGGTTTTACAATTAATATTCAATTGTTGTAATTAAGTTTTGTGTAGTTAATTGTCTAGATGTTGGAAGGTACAAGGTTTTTGCGCCTTAATGTAGGCTTTACAAATAATGAAAGTGAAGAAATTAATTAAGCGTAGTTTTATTTGCCTTAAGTATTTTTTAAACTAAAAGTTCTACAGGGTCTTTTTTAATTTCATTAGAGATAATATTCATTTTTGTCCATTTGAGACTGTTTGGACAGAAGCTGGCTAAAATTGATTTAAAAGTATACAGATGATGCATAGTTAAAGCCAAGTGTCTTGAAATTTAACTCAACCAAAATTAAACAGATTGAAAGGTTTAAAATTAAACTTTTTTTTTTAAAAACCTTAAAAAGTACAGTGCCTTAAAGAAAAGTTCCTTTAAAAATTTTATTTATACAAAAGTAACTTTAGCTTTTTAAATTTTAATGAAGCTGTAGAAAAAGTACTTTTAATAAAACATTTTTAAAAATTTAAATTTTATGCTAAAAAGTGTAAAAAAATAAAATTTTTAAAAAAGGCAACGTTTCTTTAAAAATATAAATCTAATAAATAGGGCAACCAAAAATAAGCAATTGCTTTTTTTTTTGTTTACAAGATAGAAAGATTTTGATTGAACAGAAATTCCGATCATAAAAAAACAAAGAAAATGAGCTGTATTTGTTAGGGCTTTTTTTTGCTTATTTTGGCAATATCGGCTTTTTTTTAGTTATTTTTGCGATATCGGCTTTTTTTATTTATTTTGTCATTTTAAGATAATTTTTCATTTTTTTCATACGAAAAAAAAATTATTTAATAAATTTTTGCAAAAATCGTTGTTTTTTTTTTTTTTTTGATGTGGCAACTTTTTTTATTTGTACTAACAAATTCACCTTTTTGTCAAGGCGAATTCATGAAATCGCCTTACTTTTTGTGCTGCTACAACTCTGGTTGAAAAAAAAACGTTTAAATCAAAGTAGCCAAGTTTTTACTGTCAACAAATTTACATTTTAAAAATTTCATTGAATTGTTGAAAGCATAACATTTTTAAAACTTTTTAAAGTTGTCTTAGTTTAAAAACAGATAAAATTACCTTCATAGCCTCTGCGTTTTGGATGTAAGTATAAATTTTTTTTAATTTATTAAAACCTTTGTTAAAATTGGTTTATTGTTTTATTATTTAGAAAATGCCTAAAGTCAAGGAAAGCAAATCGGTTTACTTGAGCAAGCTAGTCAAACAGTATCCAGATTTAAAAACTGATGGATCAGCTTTAGTGTGTAACGTGTGCTCAAAACCTTTATCTGTTGATAAAAATTACAACATAAAACAACACCTGGATTCAAAAAAGCACAAAGATCTAAAAGAAAGAGAATCAAAAAAAATTTACAACAAACTTTTCTACAAAGTTCTACAAGTTCATCGGCCGCCGATAAATTTTGCATTGATCTCTGTGAAGCCTTTGTATCAGCAGATATACCATTATACAAAATTCGACATTTAAAAGTACAACATTATCTTCAAAACTATACATCATTCCATATTCCATCTGAATCGTCTCTTCGAAACAAATATACAAAAATAGTTTATGAATCTACAGTTAACAAAATAAAGGAAGAAATACAAAAACATTTTATTTGGGTCTCTATAGACGAGACCACCGATGCGTCGAACAGATTTGTGGCAAACGTTGTTGTGGGTATACTGCATGTGGATGAAAATATTTCAGAAAAAAGATTTTTAATAAAAACAGCTGTATTAGAAAAAGTCAATCATTCCACTATTGCACGTTTGTTTGATGATTCAATGAAAGAATTTGACCTAGATAAACAGAAAATTTTTCTTTTTGTAAGTGATGCCGCACCATATATGGTGAAAGCTGCAAAAGCCATTGCTGTATTTTACCCACATATAACTCACGTAACCTGTCTTGCACATGGAGTTCACAGAGTTTGTGAACATATAAGAGAATACTACTCAAATGTAGACAAATTTATTTCAAATGCTAAAAAAACGTTCCTTAAATCTCCTGCAAGGGTTCAAATCTTACGAGAAACAGCACCAGATATACCACTACCTCCACAACCAGTGATAACTCGATGGGGGACGTGGATAATGGCTGTAAATTATTATGCCAGATATTTGATAATTTCGTAGAAATTTTTTCAAATTTAAACTCTACAGATTCTTCAGCAGTGCGTATATGCCAGGCTTTAATGAATGAAAATAATTTGCGCAACCAAATATTGTTCATTTCTGTAAATTTTGGGTTTTTACACGAAGTAGTAACCAAATTGGAAACAAAAAATCTTTCATTGGTTTCCCAAGTGAATATAGTTATGGACACCGTAAGAAAAATTTCCGGTGTTCCAGGGGATATAGGCGACAAAGTGAATAAAAAATTTGAATCTGTTTTATTAAAAAATGAAGGATTTTCGGTACTAAAAGATATTGTGGATATACTGGGAGGCAAGCGGCATTGCGAGTTCAATCGTATAAAATATACCTCAGAGCAAATACTCAATTTTAAATATGCTCCCTTAACATCTGTAGACGTAGAAAGAACTTTTTCTATGTACAAAAGCGTGCTGACTTCAAATAGACAGGGGTTTCTTTTCGAAAATTTATCGCATCAATTTATAATTTACTGTAACAACGCATTCAACGAATAAAGTGGAAAATAAACCATAAATTTTAATTGCTTTTTTTTTTATTTTAACAGCTTATTTTCATGTTTTTAAACGCTTTTTTTAAGAGCTTAAAACTGTTTTTTTAGTGCTTATTTTTGGTTGCCCTACTAATAAAGTTTCCTTGTTAACGGAAATAAATACTATAAGACAACCGAACATTATTTAGCGTACGGCACACACACTCAGAAATGATACATATTTTTTTAGTGTTTGTGTATTAGTACTTAACCCTTTCATAACTATTTTCACGAAAATAGCAAACATTATGAAGTGTTCTGTTTTTTGTTATAATACAGAAAAATTGTAGTGTTTCTGTAGACATACAGTATATTTTAATGTTCTTTAGTGTGCTCTTACAAACACAACGAAGTTCGTGTTTTTTTTTAACGAAAAACCCGAACGCAATGAAACGTTCTCATTCATGTGTTGAATTGGATTAGTACAGTATTTTTTTTGTGTTCGAAAAAAAACACAAAAAAAGAACAGTTTTTTTAAGGTTTTTACTACTCAAACACTATTAGCGTTTGTGTTTTTCATATCTTTACTGTACCGTACACTTAAGAACAGTATATTATATTTATTTTTGAGCATTGTATATAACGTTAATAAGTACTTTAAAAAGTTTATGTTTAAGGTTTGAACTTTTCAAAAATGTGATTTAAAATAGCTTGTATAAAAGCGACTTTTAAGAAATTTCCTATTAAACAAGTTCATTCAGAAAAAGTACTTTTAAAAGAAACTTTAAAAAAGTACATTCAAATATATTACTCAAATAAGAGCACGTTTTTAACATACATACGTTTTTATTAAAAACATTTCGAAGATTCCCGTCCCTTAAAATTAACATTTTTTAAAAGTATATTTTTAAAAGAACCTCCAAAAAACAGTACATACTAAAACGTACCGTTAGTTTTGAAAATATACAATTTTAAAAAGGTGCATGTAAATAGTGATTTTTTAAGGTTCCTTCTAGGAAGTTCCTCTGTAAAATATCTTTAATATTAGTACTATTTTAATAAAGTACTCTTAAAGGAGCCCCTTTTAAAAGGTACTATTCAGAAGAAAAAGTACCTTAAAGGCTTTTTAAAAAGGTTTTTTAGTTGAGACATTTTGAAAAATGTCTGTGCTTGATGTTTTATTTTTTTTTTTTACCTTGTGGACATTGTAGTGTTACTGCACCACCCAGTTGTACTTCAAGTTGGCCCTTGTTGGGATTGTGAGAGGCTGCGGCCGCTACCGAAATATCCTGGTCATCGGGTTCGGATGTAACATCAACTGAGTCATCTAAAATTAGGAATCGTAAAAAAGCAACATTAAGAAAAATTTTGAAAATTTATAGTTAAAATAAGATTTGTTTCGTTAAAAAATTTTTAATGTTTAAAACGACCAATAGTCTTGCCTTTAATACCAGCAGCCGTATTCCGTATTCCGTAATTCGCTAAAGCTTGATCTCTATCGCTAAAAATCTATAAAGTTGGTTTAGCGATTTTTTGCTACAAATGTAATTCTGTAACGTGCGTTGCTAAATTTGGCAATTCCATACAAATTTAATTCGCAGCAATTTTAGCTTTTAATGTATTTGCTAACACTTTAAAATTTTGTATTCTCTAAGGCATTTTAGCAATCGAGATGTAGCTTAGCGAATTTAAGAATACGGCTGCAGTTTTACTTTTAAGATTTTCTAATTTAATTTAAAAGTTTTGCGCTTCTTGTTTTTCTTCAAAATCTTATTCCTTTTCTGTTTTTTTGATAACCAAACCCTTTTTCTTTTTTTTTTGGGTATCATCTAGAAATATTAAGCGTAATATACTGCATACCTTCCAGGTTAACACTCTGGCCGTATTTTATTAAAAGGTACGTACAAGTATTTATTTAAATTATATTTTTTATATACATTTTTTATTTCTAAATTTACCTTTTATGTAAATACACTTTAGCAAAATTTAAGATTCATACAAGCAAACCTTTTTAAAAGTATACTTTTGGGCTTAAGCCAACACTTTCTTTCTTTTGAAGAAGTAAATAAATATAAATATAGCGAAAATCTAAATATTTAATTTTAGAATTTTAGAATTTCCATTTGTAACCTTAAAAAACATACAAAATCGGGCCGCCACCTACTTTCTGTTTATTTATTTGTGAATTATTTAAAAAAAATCTTCGACCTTTTAACACTTTAGGGAATTAAGCCACATTATTTATGATTATTTTTTTCTGTTTTGCTTTTCAATTTAGATTTTTTTGCTTTTGCTCTTCACAGTTCTTTGGCTTTAAAATCAAAAAGGTTTTTATTTTTCTTTTGCTTAAAAAATTAAAAAAAAAATTAATATTTGAAACATTAAAATAATTGAAAAAAGTTAAATAAAATTTGTTTGTTGCTTTAGGAGGAAACAAAACTCTTTACGAAGCAAAAGAATCTTAAGTAAATATTTTCGTAAGTAATGAAAAGTGATGGTCGTCAAAAGATTTAATTTTTTATTTCAAGAGATTTTTTTTATTTTCAAAAGAAAACCATGAAAAACTAACAAAATCTTTAAAATATGAGAAAAACAAGAAATATAATGCAATAAATAAAATAAAATGAATTAAAAAACAGTAGCTGTTGTGAAGGATTTATTGGTTTTCATCATAACTTGGTTTTTATTGAAAGCAAATGTAAGAAAATTTGGCAATCCCTGTTATGCATGGTGTATGTAACGGCTTGGAGAAAAATATAGCATAAGTTAGGGAGCAGATAGAATTTATTTTTAAAAGTTTATTCATATTAATTATTTAGCAAGGACTTAAACACACTTTTTTAATGTGAATATAAAAAGGTTTTAAACACATTTTCTATCCTACTAAACTCTTTGAAAATGGTTAATACATTAAGGACTGTTTTTACAACTTACCGATAGATAAAAATAGACTTTAACCGGCCTTATTAAAAGTGTTTCATAATTAAAACTTTACTTTAACCTAAAGTGAGCGATAAGCTTAATTAAGGTTCATCCTACCTGGCAGGTAAAAGTAAAGTTGTAATAATGAAACACTTTTTATACGGCCGATAAAATCCTACCTTTAGCTATCGGTAAGTTGTGAAAACGTGCCTAAATATTGCATATTTTTGGGGAACGCTTTAATTAAATTCATTATAATTTGAGCAATTGGTATAAATGCAAGTTTTTCTAAAGGCTTATGTCGTAAGTGTAAAGGTTTCTGTTTGCTTTTCTTAAGATTTTAATCGTAAATACAATTGGTTTACGTTTATTTAAAACTTTTAAATGAGCCTGTGCGAAAATTGTTGCATACTTTAAGGAAAAGTTAAATAATCTAAGAATTACCAACATAATTTTTTAGCAAACTTAAACTAAGGAGAATTTTTTTCTTTATAATTGCATATATTGCATCTGGTTTACCTACTTTATGAGGAACAAATATGCCATTTACATACTTAAAAGTAAACTACATCCTAAACGCGAAATACATTTTGTCTTAACATTTAATCAGGTAACTAATCTCAGCTTTCTTAAGCTCAAATTTCTTCAGCACATAAAATTTTACTTTAAACTAATTAATTCTTCAAATATCTACATACTATTAGGGATAGTTCGAAATTTGACTCAACAAAACATGTTTTAACAATAAAATAATTAATAAAAAGGATAATTCCCGTATTCTACTTTTTTTTAGGATTTTTTAAACGTTCACGTTTGACGTTTAAAGTCAATGGTAGAGATGATTTCCCTTAAGCTTATCGCTGACTTTTAGCTTAAAGTAAATCTACAATAGTGAAAAAAAGGGTTATCTGCTCGATAACATTCTTACTTTAACGATCGGCAAGTTGTGATAATGGCTCTAAATGTTGCTCACCGTAAGGTACAGTGTTCGAAAATTAACATAACATTATTTAGCGTTCGGCGCACACACCCAGGAACGATATCGATTTTTTTTAGTGTTTGTGTAGACGAACACAACCCTTAATACCGTTCGCAACTATAGAAAGAGCCTTACATTATATAGTGTTCTGTTCTCCGTAAAAAAACAGATACTGCAGACAAAAATTATGTTTTAATGTTCTATAATATTTCTTTTTTTACATTGTTAAAGAAATGAACAAACAAAAAATGTTAGCAACGACCGCAGCACGAACAGCTTGTGTTTGTATTGTGAATGTGTTTTGCTTGTGTAAAGTTTTTTGCTGGCTTTTTGTTATTTTCGTATGTGTTTTTTGTTTTTGTAAAAAATGTTTGGGTTTTTTTTTAACAGCCAAAAGGGCGCTAAGCACAACAGAAGCGAACGAACACTAATGAGTTGAACCGAACGCAATGAAGTTTGTGTTTAAAAAACCCGAACAGAATTAAATGTTCTCATCTTTTTGTTGAGTTGGATAAGAACAGTACTATTTTTATGTTTGAAAGATGACAAATAGGGAAAGCACTATTAGATTTTTTCTACAAATCTACCGAACCGAACACTGAGGAGCGATATTTAGTGTTTGTTTTCGAAAACTGATTAGGTACATTTTTAGTTCAGCATAACAATTTTATTAATTACTAAATTTTGAGCATAATTTTTTTAAGTGTAAACATACTTTAATGCTTAGTAAAGTTAAGGATTTAAAATTCAAAATTTTTAATCAGAACATAGAATACTGTAGGCTTTCTTGAGTTTTTAATAAGCAGCTAGTTAAACATTTCATTTCATACTTTTAGGTTTTGTGTAATTTAAATTAAGTTATAAAACGTAAGTCAACTTCTAAATAGCTGTAAGTTTTTTTTATCTTATTTTTTTATGAATTGTATGGTCTTAGACAATTTTTTTAAAACTATAGCATACTTTCAGGGGTAGTATATACCCAATTCGTTTCTATCCACTTTTTTTTTGATCTGTTTATCTGGGGCATTGTCAAATCAAACAAAATTGTTGATGGCATACTCTAGCAAAAGTGTCGACATATTGAAGTCTCATATCATTGTAGTGACTGAACCGACTGACTGACGTCATCGTCAATTTCATAGTTCTTTTATTTTTTTTTTGTTCCTCATTGCTCTTGTTGTTTGTGATTTCTTTAGCACTTTTAGTAAATACCATCCAGAGAAAAAGAGTAAAGAGTAAATATAAATACATATGATGATGTTGATGATGGATTTCTATAGCCTGGAGCGTAAGTTGCTTAGCGAGTTGAGCTGCGTATGGCAGGCTGTTGTATATGTATAATATATGAGCTTATATGATTAATGATTGGTCGATATACTTTCAGTTTTATTTTCAAAAGCATACTTATGAGGGTTCGCTTACAATAGTACATATACTATGGAGCTTAGTTTTAACTGAGGGTTTTTTTTAGGGGTTTGAGTTATTATTCTGCTTGTTTTTTTGGTTAGCAATTTTTTTGAAGAGGGTTTTTTGTGGGTGTCTTACTTCGAAAACCTTTCAGATTTGTGCTGTAAATAATACATGTAGGATATCTAGTTTTGTATATTTTTATCTAAGTTGATTATATTAAATAAGTCCAGACTGATTGGAAGTTTATTAAGTTTATGGCAATTTAGTTTAGAGAGAAAATCAAGCAAAGATTAAAGGATTTAAGTCGTAAGGGGGTTTTTTGGCTATTTTATTCTTTTGATGTTTAAAATTTAATTTTGTTAAAGTTTTAAAGTTTAAATAAAATCTGAAAATTGCAAACCTAAGGGAATAAATAGTCTTTTTTTCTAATAGACAATCTTAGAAATTAATCAGACTTTTTTTACTTATTATAAATTTAATTTAAAAAGTTGCAATATTCTTTTTTTTAAATTATAGTGTTTTATTAAAAGTTCGCAACTGAATAGAGTAAGGTTAGAGTGAATCAGCCTAAACATATAAAGCAAACATCTTCTATTGTTTTCTAACAGACAAAATTTCTGTTAACAAATACTCAGGCATGTATTTTGGCTTTTAAGGCTGGCTTTTTAATTACAGTGTTTCTCTTTTGTATTGTTGAAAGAGAAAATGGAATTATGCAAATAATAATACATAATTTATTAAAAAAAAACACATTTGAGAACAAACACCCTTCACACACACACTTTATTCTTTGTGTTTCTTTTTTCTATTTTTTTTTTTTTGTTCTGACACATTTATCTACTTTTTATTTATTTATTATAAGAATGTGTATATTTATAAAAAGCAAAAAGAAAAAGAAACAAAAATAAGTATAAATAACAATTTAAGCTGACATATGCAATACTCATATTTAAATAGAAAACAATACAAAACGCCTAAAAGTATAAGAGTGTTAAGAACACATCACAACGAGCAATAACAAAAAAAAAAAATATGGTACTTAGAAGATATTTAAGACAACAAAAAAAATAAATATTTGTGTTTAGATGTTTCAAAAGAGCCAAAAACAAACAATAAAAAATAAAAAAAAGAGAACAAAAGAAAAGAATAAAAGAAAACATTAAAAGTTTTTAAATGCAGCTCAAAAAATAAATTAAGGAAGCTAAAGCTTAAAAATGGTGTTCTGCTTTGTTTAAGGTTTTGGATTTCTTTTGTTTAATAGAGCTTAAATTACATACACATATTTATTACATAGTGCCTAAATAATGTTAGTATGCATCTTAAGTAAAAACTAGGGAGCTTTCGCTTATTGAAAATCCTACAAGAATTTAACAAAATTTTGGGCATTTAAAGTGAAATATTTGCGTTATAAATGGTAGTCTTCCATTAAACCACTTGAATCTCTTTTTGATTTCTTAACAATTTTAATACTTTTAATAGTCTGGTAGAATGTGGTTTCCATTCGTCTCAAAAAAATCGTCTCCTTCGTCTGAATCATTGTGGTAAAAGTCTGCTCTTAGCAATCTTAAGAATAAATCATTTTTAAACTCTTTGGTTGCATTCTTTGCAATATACTATAATTTAAAAAAATACTGTGAAAAAAAAATTTACGATTAATCGATTAATCGATTAATAAATTATTCGAATTATTCGTTTATCGAAAATATGCAATTTTAAATTATTCGAACAGTTAATCGCCCAAAATTAATCGATTAATCGAACAATTGTAATCGGTTGAATACCCTAGTATCCATCAACCGTGGCCTCCGTCGCATACTAAAAATTGTATAGCCAAACACCATCACAAATGAACGCTTAAAAGCGAAGTACGGACAAACACCAGTTGAGCCTGAAATCAGAAAACGAAAATGGCACGCCCTGCAAAGACCTTAAGCAGATATCACCAGAAACGTAGTAGACTGGAATCCCCAAAGGCAGCCACAGAAAATGTGGGCCGATTCACATCTGGCGTCGACAACTAGTCATCGAATCCATATAAGAAATATAGAAGGTGGAACAAGCTGAAGATCGAACAGTTGAATGGCTTCATACATTTTTGTGCAAAATATAAAATAAGTGCTACCTGACTATTCAAATGTGGATCGATCATAAATATTTAAAAAATGGAATTTCTTCAAAATCGGCCAAGCCCACCTCCCACCTCCCATCTCTTACTCAACCCAAATTAATTTTTTCGCATAAAATTTTTCCTATTCAAGAAAATGCCTTAAATTTTGATATTTACACTTTAAAGAAACAAAAAATATATATTCAAAGTTTCATCAGTATCAGCCACACCCACCGTCCTCCTCTAACAATCCGAATACTTTTTTTGCAAACAATCTTTTTCTATTCAAGTAAGAATCGTTAAATTTGTCCTAGAATAAACAAAAAAATGCATACCAAGTTTCCTCAATTTTGCAAGCTTTCGAATAAAATAAGCGATTTTATTAACAAAAGGACAACAGTCCTCTCTACAAAAGATTGTATGATAAACGCTTAAAAGCGTTTAAAAACTTTTAAAGTGGGGTAAAATGAAATAAAAATAAAAAGTACAATATTGAATGTGGAGATAGTAATACGTCTCTTACAAATATACTTGTAACTCATTCCTTGATAAAGATATCCGATGGATATCGAAATATTGGAACAAATTTATAAATAAATAATAAATATAAATACAAATAATTGGCCTTGAGCTAGAAAAAACTTTTTATTTTTATTAAAAAAAAGGCGAAAGAATAAAATCCAATTTAGTGAGGTAAAGTGTTTTACAAAATAAGAGGACAAGTCTAACTGCCTGTTCAACAATTTTGACACATCAAGGTTCGTATAGAATTTTATTTGGAAAATATTTTTTAAAATGTGTGTTTTTCATACAGCCCAATTACGAATAAAAATTCCCCTTCTCCCATTTTTCCTATGTTAATTTAATTGTAAAACTGGGAAAATTTTTATTCATAATTGGGCTGATAGAAATTTTCTATGCAAACGTTACTATTCGAATTTGTTGAACAGCCAGTTAAGCTTTAATTTCTTTTCAGTTTTTCTA
The DNA here is from genome assembly GCA_963931875.1 of Pollenia griseotomentosa. NCBI lineage: Eukaryota > Metazoa > Arthropoda > Insecta > Diptera > Polleniidae > Pollenia > Pollenia griseotomentosa. The sequence continues at coordinate 120,504,189 of OZ007564.1, read as the reverse complement.
TTTGAAATTAAAATTTTTAAGCTATCTCATCAAATTAATGTACGGCGTATTTAATATAATAAATAAGCATTTCTACGTTTTCAAAATTTCTTTTCTTGATTTTTGCTTGTAATCTGCTTATCTATTGCGCCTTAAAGAATATTCCACAGCTCAAATGCTAATAATCTTGAATAAATTAAAAGTATTGATTTTCCTAAAAAAAGAAAATAAAAATCATTTTGTTTAAGTGAAACAGAAATTTAGGCAAGCCAAATTATATTTTGCATAATCTCTACCCCGGTGTGAATTGCGCCGAAAAGTATGCCATGATTTTAGAATTTTTGTCTTTTACGCTGTTACACCTTTTTTTACCAATTACCAGCAAATTAATACCACTTCAGTAACAACACAAAAGCATTTCCTGATTTTATGAAAAAGCTAACAACGTCAACAATAAGGAAAAGGAAACGTTGTAAACAACAAAAAATGGCTGATAAAAATGAGAGCTACAATATCTTTGAAAATAAAAATGATAAAGAATAATCTAGAATAATAAATACAAGAAAAAAACCAAAAAAGAAAAAGAAAAGAAAAGCAAACACATCCTTCCGCCTACTTGACTTGGTAATTTTTTTTCTCCTAATACTTTGTAAAAACGCCTTAAATATAAAATACACACACGTAGACAATGATTAAGAAGTTTTTATTATTTATGTTTATATTCTATATTTTTTTATTATTTCATTCTGGTGGAAATATTTCTTTAATAAAGATACTTTGTCATTTCAGACTCATCATCTGCAGCATTATTGTCATGCTTATAATTTTTTTTTTTTTTTTAAATGTTTATTCATATGTGGGTCTTTAAAATCTTGGTTGGGGCCAGAGGAGTTGTAGAGTTTTTTTCTTTCTTTTTTTTGTCGAAACGTAAAGAAAGTTAAGTAGTAGGTGTCAACAAATCCAATGATATGCAAATCCTTACAAATTTGTTTTTGTCAAACAAATGTCACAATCTAAACAGACATTGCACAAAAGACTTACTTCGTATACCAGGTAATAATTTATAATAATATTTTTTTCGGTGCTCTTAAGATTTTTTTTTTTTTTGAAGCACATAAAGAAATATGAAAGACAAGTGACAAAAGATTTTCTTTACGTGTCATAAGGACAAGCCAATCGATCAAAAAATATGAAAAAAAGTATAAAATGTTTTTTTTTTTTTAAAAAAGAAAATTATTACTGTAATTTTTTCCGAAATAAGATTAAGAATGTGTTTTATGAGTGCTAAATTTTGATAATGGCAGATAAATTGCTTTTGTTAAAGGCATTTAATATTTAAAGCATAATTTTAGGGTGGTGGAATTAATTCACTGAATTTCACATTTTTTCGTAAGTCAAAAGTGTCATTTTATACTGCCGTTCTTTATTTCTACGCATTTGTATATTTTTAATCACAATATTTGTGGAATCAAGCAAACAGCTTGTTGATTTTGCAGCTATTAACAAAATTATTATACTGATTACAAACTGTTCAATAAATGATAACTATTTTCAATTTTAATTTAAATATAATCAACATCTAAAAAAATAATTAACAACAAATCTCTATTTTTTCAATTATCTCAGGTAATTAAGAATAAATAAAAAATATTTAATAAATTAATTGAATTAAGCAAACAGAAAAGCTGTGATCACTTATTTCCCACCAAATTTCGATCTTTTCCTGGCATAAAATCGATTTTTTTGTATGAAAATATAAAATCGCGTTTTTAAACTAGAGCGTTCCGGAGCCAAAATCTGTGATCACATCTTTTCCCAATAAATATCGTATTTTTTATGTAAATTTTGTTTTATTCGTTAACTAGAGGTTCTAGAGTGAAAAGAATGAAAATCTGTCATAACTTTTATTTCCAACCAAAGTACGATTTTCTTGCCGTAAAATCAATTTTTTTTGTATGAAAATATAAAATTCCATTCATGGAGCGGGAAGAATGAAAATCTGTGATCACTTTTATTTCCCACCAAAACTCGATTTTCCTGGCATACAATTGAATTAAATTAATTAATTTGAATTAAAAATTAATTAATTTTGTTTTGTATATCTAGAAATAACAGCATGTAATTTTGTAATGATAGGTCCATATTTTAACAAAGATCCCATATAAAGGCCATTAATGGAAAACACTGAATTAAATACACAGAAGGAAAAAACTCGTACTAAATTAATGTTTTTTCCACTTATTCTTAGTACGAGTCATACTTAAACATTTAAGTACGAAAATGACCAAAATGAACCTAAAATTATCCAAAATGGTATAACTTTTAAAAACCATTGCCTTCTAGATGCATGCATAAGCGTGCATTTGTAAAAGTTTGTTTTGGAAACAACAACAACAACACTACAAAAGTAGGTTAAATAAAATTTTCTTGTTTTGTGCAGGAACCACAACAACACTACAAAAAAAAAACATACATAATTTTCATGTTTAATAAGTAAAAAAAAGCAAAAATTCTCGAATTCTATTTGCTTAAATTACACTGTGCAACGAAAAGATAGTTGTAATGCGAAATGAAACTAGACTACTGGTTGAGCAAATCTGGCAAAGGGTTTTGAAAAGTTAGCTCGGCTTTTTTTAATATCGGACCCTTAAATTTTTGAGTTTTTTTAGAATGGCGTTTAGTTCGAAGTCATATAAAATATACTAAATGTACTTCTGAGCTAAAAATATAAACATATAATAATTTCAGATTTCTTCAGTAGAATTGTAATGCGATTCTTTTCTTAAAATATATTAACCCTTTAGCTCTCATTTTAAGGGGTAATTTTTGGTCCTAATTTTCAACTTCTACACAAAAGTGTACTTAAACGGCACTTTAGAGGGTTAAAATGTTCCACGAATATTTTATGCATTAAATTTTATTAGGGATATTCAAAGACCAAAAGTTCGTGCAATGTACGCTTACTAAAAAAAAAATTATAAAATAGCATGTATTTTTATTTTTCTCAAAAGTAGTGGCAATTTAGTGAAAAGAGTGTAAAATATTTCTGAGTTTACTGGTATATATTAGGATTTATACAAAAAAACTTGTAATTTTTTTTTTAAATATTAACCTTTTATTTTCATTTTCTGGGGTCTTATTTGTCCTGTTAAAAAAAAAAATACTTAAAATTTTACAATAAATATACATAATTGGGAGATTCACAAGGTGTCATAAAGTCATATTTCCATAAATAATAACATGAAAAAATATGACTGTTATGAACAACCCCTCATAATTTAGTGTGCTATTTTGAATTTAAACCAGCTGATTTAAAACAAATAAATATTTGCCTGATATAAAAATATGTTTTAGTTCTAACCCGTGAATTAATAAATTAAATTAGATCTTACCTGACTATTTTCCATTTTTCAGAAGCAAATCACAAATTAATTTTATTTTGTTTGCTTATCAAACAGCAGAGTCCTAAGCCGATCTAATTTGACGCCGCAAGTGATTTGTTGCAAATTGCTGGCCGCAAGTTAAATACGGATGTTAGCCGGATAAAACTATACCATCAACGGCGACGGCTACAAAAAGTAACGCGGCACGGCTCAGACCCTCAGCGCTGGTCTCTTCTAATTAATTACGACAGCACAATAAACATAGCAAGCAAAGTTCTATTAATTTAATACACTTTTTGTTTACAAAGCAACAACAATATCTTTAAACCATTGCAAAATGTTAGAACTTTATGACAATATAACATGATAGCACACCTTGTGAATACCCCAAATATGTTCTACTTTATGTTGCAAAACAAGCTGAACTAATTTTTTTCCGCAAAAAATATTAAAAACGATGTGGTTCGAGGTCACCTGATGCCGTTTTACCCGAAATTTGGTGGTGGAGAAAAAACTTGTTTCAAGAGGAAATATGTGAATATAGGCTTGAAGTACGGGGCACTTGAATAATCCATACTTGAATCAAGCATTCTCTTCTTGATTTAAGGAAATCCATACTTATTGAACTATTGACACCGCTTCGGCTTGATTTAAGTACGAACGGATTGATTTTTCCAATTTATTTCCCTGAGACTAGAAATCACACAGGTTTTTGTAGTAGTCGATTCAAAAAGCCGATTCGGTATGAGACTTTTTGTGAGGTACTTTAACATATTAATACAATTTTAACGTTCTAATTATACCTTTTTTAATCTGGAAGCTTTATTGGCAATTATTATTATTACGAATTTAAAAACTGATGTCTTATTTACAAAAAACTCGAATATAAGGTTCCCATTGCGTGAACTTTACTGATTTTAAAATATTTTTCCTTATTCAAAAATCACTAAACCATTGAAAGCTAGTGCAAATTTCGAGTCATTACCGCAAAAAAGCTTAAGCGATAAAAACAAAATTTTACAGGAGAATGTTTTTTTTTTAATTTTATTTTATAAAAATTTTATATGAAGGTTGTCGCTTTTTTTGCGGTAATTACTCGATATGTTAATTTTATTTAGAAAAATGAATACTACGAAGTTCGAAATAGCGAAACTCTATCGTATTTCCCTTAAAAATTGAGCTAGAATTTTTTAACTATTTCACACTTTTTGCGAATATCAAAAACGGCATAGTATAGTCGTGTAGAACATTAAAAGTTATTAATAAAAAATATTATAATTTTTTCGGATTGTCAAAAAACTTCACGCAGGGATCAGGTAGAAGTTTGAAAACAACCATTTTATCTCACGGAAATTTTAAAAATTATACACCTGATATTTGTGTATATATTCCTATACGTATTACTTAAATGCTATTTTGGAATTTATCCACTGCTTTAGATTTAAAAATTTTCCAACGGCTTACAATTTATCGCGGTTCAAAATTTCTTGGAAGGTTTTAGAAATTTGCTTCCATGCGTGAGGTTGTTTTTTTTCGCAAAACGACGGGAGACAGGTGTTTTCATTACTAAAACAGTCTTAGCCACTCCGTGGTACTATGCCAAAAATTAAGTTATAGCCCTAGTGACCATTAAGTAATTTTATTTAACTATATTCGGAATTCGTCCCACTGTGCACCACGGTGTGGGAAAACTAACACACATTACTTGCTTAGATGCTGAAGAAATCTTAACACCACTGCAAAGTAGATTCTTCTTACATCTGTAAAGTTCAGAGAACCAGGATTCAAAGGATGCTATTGGAACAGAAAGGACTTAAGTCAACCTTGAAATTTTTAGAGTTATGTGAGTTTTTGGCTCCATTCTTGCTTCAGAAATTGCCTGCTTCTATATTTTCCGAGAGCACACTTTTGTTAATTATTGGGTCGGAATCAGAAAGAGAAGTTTTAGAAACCATATACAGTTTGTCCGGGAGCAGATTTATATCTTCAACCTTAGAAAAACGTAATAATTGACACAAAGTTTTATTAAGAGTATTGAACGATAGAATGGAAATGCCGATTTTATTTTTAAAGAGTATGGCAACCAGATTGAACACACTGTTCAAAACGGAGCCTTGTTTTCGAGAAATTTCGGAAAAAATTGTCCTATTATTTATATTAATAATAACTTGAAATTTCACTTTAAAAAGTTACGAGAACAATATTAATATTTTCTGGTTTGTTTATAAACTATTTAAAACCCTCCCAAATTTATGCTGTAATATTAAAATTAAAAAATTTATATCGTTAGTATAATAATTCTTCGTTACTGTTTACACACATAAACGTTTCTATATAAATTGTGTTTATTTCATCAATTAAGATGTTCACAGAAGATTTAATTTAACCCTTTTTACACAAATAATAATAAATAACATTGCCTAACATTAGGCTGCCAATATTAACAAAACCGTTTTTCAACTCTATCACCAGCAGTTAAAATAAATTATACCCTAATTTTGCTTTAGCGAAGTAAAAAATAATACTAAAAATATATTATTTTTCCCTCCATATCTAAATGGTTAAATTTTATTATAAAAAATTTGTTATATTTTTGTCACAGTTCATGTACTCGAACAGCATCTTTTACGCTTTTGTCCTGGGCCTTTCTTCTGGTGTTCTGGCTGTTGGACTTTTTAGCCACCCTGGTGTCGTTATTATCATAAAATTTTATTTTACACGCTAAAAACATGCCGTCTCAGCTTATCTTTATGGTCATAGTCTTGGTTAGTGAACAAAATTTATAAATTTTGCTATACATTTTTTTTATTTTTTGTCTTTTATTTTATTAAAATATTTTTTTTTTGTGTTTAAACGAATTATTATAGAGCTGGGCCATATAATCATAAACGTTTCTTTAATATTTCTTTTTTGGCTGTCAAAAATTATTATCTTGACACTATATTAATACTAAGCGTTTGTGTTTGGTTTAGGACATTTTGAATGTTTAAGATTATGAAACGCAAATATATTTAAATAAAAGTTAAATTCGATTTTACAAGTGGCTGGTTATGAGAGAGAAAGTGTATGATATAAAATATTTTTCGAATAGTGATCGAATTTTTCTAAAGAAATTGAAAAAAAAAATAATAAAATTTGAAATTCACATATTAAACAATATGGAGGGCTTATATTCAAATAGTGCTATCTACAGTTTTTTCGAAAATGATTTCTTTTTAGCAACGAGGTTCACTAACTGAAATGTCATCTGTCGTTTTGATTTGAGAAAAAGAGATTATTGTGTAGATTAAAATTCCAGAAAGTATTTTAATGTAAGGAGGACCGTTCGCATTTATATAGACCGAATAATACAAAAAATTTTGTAAAATAATGAAAATAATATATGTCACTATATCTTTAACACTAGAGCTGGTAGGAAAAAGCTAATGATGCCGTCGTCATTACTAGATGAAAAAAGCATAAAGATTTGCTAATTTTATTTCAGGATTTTATAAAAAAACTCCATTTTGTTGCGCAAAGTATTATTATATTCTAAAAACGAAAAAAAATCTAATTTAATTCAAACAGCATACTCTTAGGAAAAAATAGTTTGTTTTTAAATTTATATGATTTTAAAGATTTTTATTATGATGCATCATTAATCATAGATCAATATATTCAATATGATCCTTGGTAAAAAACTATACACGCTGAATTTCTCCAGTAAAACCTACAGGGAATACTTCAGCAAAATGACAACAAGCAAAATGAATAAAAAGAGGAAAAGTTGCCATATAAAACGTAAATGAAAAGTCGTTTATCAAAATACAGCAATTACAGAAGAAATCACAAGTTGCTTGACAAGGCACCAAAAATCGTAAAACAACAAATTCAAACGAAGTTAACGTTTTTCGTAAAGTAGGCAATATGTTTTGAAACTTAAATTTTTAGTTCTAAACTTATAAATAAAAATGTATAAGCTGATTCGTCCTTTCACCCTTGAACCTATTTACATCATTTTTCAAACTCAAGAAAATTCTTATTTTTGGCTATTTTCCCAAAAATATTAATTCACTCTAAAATGAATATATGAAAAAAAAAATTCCTTTAATATTAAACATGACAAAGTGCTACATTCTTTTGTAACTATTTCCTGAAAGGAAGAAGGAAATTCATTCACTTTTCAGGGAAATTATAGGAAACAAAAAAAAAAAAAAAAAAAGGAAAAAAAATAAATAAATCCTGGCAAGCGGCCGTCGTTGCTTATTTTTGACAAGAACAAACGCTTTATTAATAGAGGCAAACGTGTTGTACAAGACATTTTAACTTTCCAAAATCGACATAAGAAATGATTGATAAGACATTGTTTTGAACCAATAAGAAGCTAACAGGAAAACAAGGACTTAAAGACCTATAAGTTGAAAGACGTTGAATAAAAAAAGTATGCGTTAGTAGAATAAATAAAGAAAAACAATTGCGAAAACAAGTGTGCAAGAAGCCAAGAATGTACCAAGTTAAAAAATAAAAGTTGAATTGAAAATAATGTTTGCTGACGGTGAAAAGAATTAACCCATTGTGAGCCAAAAGATCAAAAAGTGACTTTTTGCTGAAAAAAGTCACGTTTCGGCTAAAAGTTACTTATTGTGTAAAAAGTGACTTCTTGTGTTAAAAGTGACTTATTGTGTTAAAAGTGAATTCTTGTGTTAAAAGCGACTTTTTGTGTAAAAAGTGAATTTTTGTGTTAAAACTGACTTTTTGTGTTAAAAGTGAATTTTTGTGCTAAGAGTGACTTTTTGTGTAAAACGTGAATTTTTGTGTTAAAAGTGACTTTTTGTGTTATAAGTGACTTTTTGTGTAAAAAGTGAATTTTTGTTTAAAACTGACTTTTTGTGTTAAAAGTGAATTTTTGTGCTAAGAGTGACTTTTTGTGTAAAACGTAAATTTTTGTGTAAAAATTGAGTTTTTGTGTAAAAAGTGACTTTTTGTGTTATAAGTGACTTTTTGTGTAAAAAGTGACTTGTTGTGTTAAAAGTGACTTTTTGTGTAAAAAATGACTTTTTGTCTTATGTGTAAAAAAAGGGTTTTTTGTGTAAAAAGTGAATTTTTGTGTTAAAAGCGACGTTTTGTTAAAAAAGTGAATTTTTTTATGAAAAGTGACGTTTTGAGTAAAAAGTGAACTTTTGTGTAAAAAGTGAATTTTTGTGTAAATAGTGACTTTTTGTGTTCAAGTGACTTTTTGTAAAAAGGTGACTTTTGTGTAAAAAGTGACCTTTGGTGTTAAAAGGTTTTTTTTATGTAAAAAGTGAATTTTTGTGTTAAAAGCGACTTTTTGTTTAAAAAGTGACTTTATGTGTAAAAAGTTACTTCATGTGTAAAAAGTGCATTTTTGTGTAAAAGTGACTTTTTGTGTAAAAAGTGAATTTTTGTGTAAAATGTGACTTTTTGTGTTATAGTGACTTTTTGTATGTAAGCGACTTTTTGAATGAATAAAAGTGACTTTTTGTGTAAAAAATGACTTGTTGTATAAAAAGCGACTTTTTGTCTAAAAAGTTAATTTAAAAGTTAATTTAAAAGTTAAAAGTGAATGCTTGTTTAAAAAATGGCGTTTTGTGTAAAAAGTGACTTTTTTTTAAAAATTGACATTTTGTGTAAGAAAGTTCATTTTTGTTTAAAAAGGGACTTCTTTTGTAAAAGTGACTTTTTTGCGTCAAATGTTAGATATTTTGCGTAGAAAGTTAGTTTTGGAGTAAAAAATGACTTTTTTGTGAAAGGTTAGTTTTTTGAGAAGAAAGTAATTTTTATGTAAAAATTTTGATATAAAAATCCCCTACAACAGTTTTTATATATTTTATTGAAATTTTTTTTATCTCTTTTTTAATCCTATGACTCCCCAAGGGGTTATAACATCAAAAACAAAACTCATAGAGACAAATGAATTTATTTCCCCTCCCTCACTGGCCTTAAACCCACCCCTTATACGTTTTTTGTTCTCTTGGCAATAACTCGAAAGTGAAAGTAAAAACAATTTGTAAATATTTAAGAAACGAATAAAAAAAACACAACAACACATAATATAACAAAATAACAATCCTGATTAAATTTATTGACAGACTACACAACAAATACAAAAAAACAGAAGATTATACAACAACTTGTCTAACAAAGTAACAGACAATCAATGTCTACTTAAAATTTTCTTTTTTTTTTAATGAAAACAAACATCTAGAAGGTTTCAAATTTCCTAATTTCTATACAGTAATAAACAATTTTAAAAATTCTTTTTAAAATAAGTTTGAAATGCTTTTTACAGCAACTCTGGAAGAAGAACATAAAAACGATAAATATTTTTTAATAACTTAATAATGCCTGAGATTATTGACATCATCGAGACATGTAAACTGAATCTGAGTAGAGAGAAAGCTGTATATGTATAAGATTACCATCCGTTGAAGATGAGCTTTCAAACAATTTAGAAAGCAATTATTGCAAATTTTCCAATTTATTGAACAAAGTAATAAATAAATTTTTTTCTCATCCACAATCTTGCAATATTTGTTATTGATTAAATATTTTCTTAATTTTTTTTTTGTTTAAGCTAGAAAAAGTTTTCTCTTTCCTTGAAAGAAAACGCAGGCTAAAGTTTGTTAGAAATAGTTGTTGTAGTTGTTTTTTGTGCCCTGTAATTACAACTTTAGAAGTAAGAAGTTTATTTCCTTGTTACAAAAAAAAGTTGTTGCATATGCTAAGGGTGTGCTTAAGTAATTTTTCTGTTGCTTGTTTATTTGTTTGCTCTATTAGTTTGTTGTTTTGTTTATTTTTTTTCCTTTAGTTCTTCGTTGTTATTGATGATTGTTTTAGTTGTTAATTTTGTTTTGTGTCTCCTTGCCCTTCTTAGGCTTCTTCTTATAATTTTTTACTAAACATTTTTGATTGTATTAAGAGTGTAGAAAAACTTGTTGTTTTTCATTAGTCATAATAAAAGAAAATAAAACTTGACGTTAATTGGGCACGTAGAAAATTCCAAGAGATGTTAAAATTACCTACAAAGATTAAATTACGTGATATACTTTTTTTTGCTTTATTTTGCTGGCCTAAAAAAAACTTTGCTAAATAGTTTTTTTAAATAGTTTTTTTTTGCAAAGAATTATTTGGAGAATTAAGGAAAGTCGGAAATAGGACTACGAGAAATTGTGATTTGTAAAAAACAAACTTTATTTTTACTTGTACTCATAAAGATTTTTATGAACAAGTAAATTGTAATGAAAAATATTCTGTATGTGCCAAAATGTATTTATTTATTTATTCTTCAAAGATATTTTAAAGCATATTTAAGCCCTTATAGGTTAAATGGTTATGTTGTTACATAAACAACAACAAAGCATATTTAAAAAAATTCAATAAAAGTCAAATGTTATGTTTTTATACCCACACCACAACAATGGAGAACGATGATGGTAACGCCGTAGAATATTGATCCTTAATCTTCCTTTAAGTCTACCGATCGACTCAGAATCACTTTCTGAGTCACTCTAACGATTCGTATCCGGCCAGCTGTCTGGCTGACTGCCTATGGCAACAACAGGGGCCTAATTCTGGCAGTCCTGATCGAGTACTTTCTCGATTCGAAAGCAATTTTATTTTTTAATTGTTTCAGTCGATATTGAACGAAACGGAATTATTTTTTCAATATTGTGAAACTCATATTAATGCTTTACACCACTGAAAAAGTAATTGAGCAAGTACTCGATCACGATTGCCAGAATCAGGCCCCAGGTCGCAATTAGGAAGGACATTTGATGTAATTAGGTACATAGTTTATAATTGGCACAAGGACCAAGCCTATTGGAAATGGTGAAAAGCGGTTCATAATTTCACATTGCCCCCATACAAACTTCTTTCCAGAATAGAATCTTTGTGCCCATAGGCTATCGGATTATGTTGGTAGTTAGATTAAATTTGGTTTAAACGTGCAATCTTAATTATCTTATCAAATTTAGTTGGTATCGGTCCATATTTGCACGTAGCTCCCATATAAATGCTCCTCCCGAAAAAAGAGTTTAATGCCATAACTTCCTTATAAATTTAGGTATTGGTATACAAATTGGCTTACTTTGTCATGACACAATGTTGTGCTGGTGGGTCTAAAATTAACCAAGGGTCCCATTTAAACCCCCTTCCTAAAATCACTTAAAGGCAAACAAATCCTATATAGAAGTGGGCTTGCCAGACTGTATTGAGTTTTCTTGACTTACAAGAATTTTCACTGCTTGTCAAGAATCAAGAAAAAATATTTAATAAAAAAATGTGTTAGAGTTTCTTAAATTTGTTTACAGTTTTCCTTAAGCAAAGCTGTTCAAATAGCGAATAAATTTTTCAACGTTTTGTGTTGGTGTATTTGTTTAAAAATCTATCAAAAGCAGTGTTTAAAAAGCTGCAGTTGAGATAGTAAAAGTCATAAGATTGTGCTGTAACTTCGACTTCTTCTTTTGTCATTGGACAAAAATAAACTTTTGCCTTTACTTCTGAATCATTTAATGAAAACAGTCTCAGGTATGACAAAAGCAAAAAACGAAGAGTTGTACACAACAAAGAACATCGACAGTCGACATGTGCGGAAGTGTTTGGTTTGACAGACTGAAACTTTTAAAAAATCCCGCAGTTAACGAAGATGGGACGATGAGTTGTTTTTGTTTTCAATGTTTTTTTTTTTAAATACTACATGTGTTCATAAATATTTACATAAATATTTATTTAATTTAATGCTTAACAATCTTTTTAATTTTTTGAAATTAAATAAAACATTAACATTATCGTTTTCATATACATATGTATGTGATTTCTTTGGGTTATTTGGTTTGTATTTTAAAAGTTCTCTGAATTTTAATAAAGTCTATTAAATATAACTAACAAAACAATTTTTGGTATGTACAAAAATAACAGTGAAACAAAATACATATACAACAAACATAGATAAATCAAGCAACAGTTTCTTTTTTTCTTCCAACAATTTATGAAAGACATAATAGGAAAACGCACTTCAAACTGCAAAACAAAATAAAAACACAACGTGCCATCTTCGTTAACTTCGGGATTTATTAAAAGTTTCAGTCTGTCAAACCAAACACTTCCGAACATGTCGACTGTCGATGTTCTTTCTTGTGTGCAACCAAGGCGAATTAACTCCAGGTAAGCTCAACTCGTCAGCCGTTCATCAGCTGTATCCACGGCGAATTAAAAAAATGGTGAAACGTCAAAATATTATTTTGTTTCTATACTGAAATTTGACAACAAGTCAGAAAATTGCAAAAACAAAATACATGGGGCTTTTTGTAGTTGTAGAGTTGCACTTACCTGTTATAAATTCGCCTTGTGTACAACTTTTCGTTTTCTTGCTTTTGCCTGGACTACGACTGTTTTCATTTGATGAATCAGAAGTAAAAGCAACAGTTTATTTTTGTCTAATGAAAAATCAAAAAGTGGAAGAAAAAGCAATTTTTTTATTTTGACTGCAGTTTTTAAATAAACCCTGATCAAAACTATGTTTCCTTTATTCAACAATAATTTGACAACACTGAGGTGCTGATTTGAAAGTGAAACCCGTATCAATACTAATAACTTGGGCTGCGATTTCCATGCAAATACATGAGATGTCGACCAATTATCTTTTCGAATAAACAATAAACTTGCGTTAAAATGGCATCAATGTGTTGCATATTTTTGAGTGATTTTTTAAATTTGAAGATGCACAACCTGACTAGATGCTTCAGAATTCTATTCAAAAAACTTTGAGCAATTTAAGAAGAGCTTGTTGATATCGATAATTATACAATTAAGAAAGTAAAAGAAACACTTAATTTAAATTTAATAAAAGTGGAATTAACAATGTGAAGGGAAGAAAAGCCTGACATTTTAAAAAATTAAAGCCCAAAACCTTTTGGTAAAAAATGAAGGATTTCAAAAATAAAATAACTTTAAGACATCTTTGATCTGATCTGGAATCAAAGTGGGATCTAGAAACGAATATTCTGGAAATTTCTACTATAACCTCGCTTGATGTTGCGAGATTATTTTCTATGAACAAATATTTTTTGCGTCCGAACATACAAAGTTTTACTTTTGATAATAAAGTTTTTAAGAAATATTTGAATAACAATAGACTGAATTTTTTGTGTTTTTTTTTTTTTTTTTAATTTAGTGCATATTTTTTATTTGTTTAGTTCATATTTTAAGCGCATATTATCGATTTTTTAGTGCATCGAAATATCACCCCTACTAATAACACTGTGCTAACTTGCAAATTTAAACAAGCTGGGCACCCTAATGGTTAACTTAGTTCGAGTATGCTGAACTCAAAGATGATAGCTGTTTTTCCAAGTTAGCGCTCGTATTCAATACCAAAGTACTATAAATCGCGAATACGAGCGCTAACTTCGAAATATGACTAGCAGCATTGCCAAGGCGAATTCAGCTAGAGGTGGTGTCCAAACGCGATCTGATTTCCGACAGCTGAACCAATTTATTTTGATTTGTTAGGAATGGTTAACATTGCAATGCAAAAAACCCTTAGTTGCTTCTCTTGTTTTCGGATTGTTGTAGTTCCGACACCACCTGAAGTTGAATTTGCCTTGCATCAGCGTACTCAAATTGGCTTTACTGGTAGAGTTCCTAGTTTTTTAAAAGGTAGTGTCAAATTTGTTCATAGTGTCATTAATAAAAACGTCAAGCAGCTGACTAAAAACAATAGCGTACCGAAATTTTTGGTGCAAATAGTGAGTTCATATGATTGCAATTTTTTGCTTTTGACTGGTTTAAAAAATTTTGTTATTCATTAAAAGATTATTTTAGGAAATTTTTAATTATCGAGAATTCTTTTCAAAAATTTTGCAAATTTTAATCTGGCAAGCCTAATTGAAAGACACGATCCAAGTTTGCAATAAAATAAGGCGGAAAAACGTTAACAAAAAGCTGTAATTTATCCTCGGCACTATCGCCTATATGGAAAAACGACAAAAAATGTGTGTAGGTAAACTCCCAAAAGACAATTTTTTAAAATTAGTTTACCAAAATGTTTGCCGGGTTTAATTTCATTATTTTAAACTTTCCCTTGAAAGAAACATAAATATGTCTGCAAAAAATTATATATATTGGTGTTAAATGCAAATATTTAATACAACAACCATAAACAAGTGTTCTTCATATGTCAGCGTTAGTGTGTTTGTATCCATATAAGTGATTATATTTGTATATGAATAAACACCCATACACAGAAATGTTTATTCATGACAGACGATACTAGATTTTGGCAAACACATTTGAAAAGCTGTTAGTCTACTCACTCCCAGAATGGGACTTAAATACGAGTTACATGTATTAAAATAAACAAGAAAAGAACTTTAACAACTACATACTTTTAGGGGGTTTCAAACTTGTGTGAGTGCTAGAGTGTGTGTGTGTGTGTGCGTTATTGAGAATATTGAATTTTGCATATACAAATTTGTCAACACCCCAAGAATGTTTTCACTTGAGAGTTGTCGGTTGTTTTTTTTTTAGCATTTGTTTGCCAAAATTTATATAAGAACATATTTTTTGTCATTTGACATGTGTTGTGCCTATAAAAAACACCCTTCGATGTTATAATTTTTTTTTTTTATTTTGTAATTTTCGATTTCATATTTCATGACCTGGCTGGCTGTTTGCTTAACTCCCAACTTCTGCTGTCAGAGAATATTTTATTTAAAGTATTTTCTATAAAATTCAGAGGGTTACTTGTCGTTTTTTTTTCTTTTTGAGTGTTTATGTGGGTGTTATTGTACTGATAGTCAAGCAATAATATAAAAATTGTTGGGTAAGGGGAAACCATTTTTTAGTCATATTTTTTTCTACTACTGTTGGTGTTGGTGCTGTTCGAAAAAAAAAAAAAAAATAATACTGTCGGTGGTTTTTTATGCTTCAATAAAAATATTGTCCTTTAAACAAAAAAAAAAATTCATACACACACATAAAAAAATCCATATTGAATCTCTGCAGTTTGTGTGTTTCAAGGGATCTCCTTGTTATTTTTCACAATTTTTTTTTTTTTTTTTGTCAGCTAAAGGTAATTTTACGCATTTGTGCAGTCATTTGTTATGAAATATTGATAACTTTTGGGGTTTAAATCATGACATTTTTTTTTTAAATTGAGTTTTTTTTTGTTGCTGTTGTTCTCAGTTTTGGCTTATGAATACTTACATCTTACACTTAGATAGTAACCAATCGATGAATATTGAAAATTTAAATGACGCGATGTACATTTATACCAGCCAGAATGTTCTCGCCGTATTGAAGTGAAATTGAGAAAACCATCGCCAGTTTGTGGAACCTAAAAATATGGAAATAATGTGCACATGTTAGAAAAAATATTTCAGATAATTTGTGTGTGTTTTTTAATACAATTTATATTTTAATAAAATATAAATTATTTAAAATAAATTTGAATTCAAGGAAAAAGCATTTTAAATGAATTTGAGACCATTTAGTAAAGTTGAATTAAAAAAGTGGTCTTATATAAAAATCCGACAGCTATTTGTGGCAATTGGTATTTTATTTTTTAAGGGCGGCTTTAAAAAACAGGGGTCTTTCATTTAAACATTAAACTATTTTAAAAGCGTTTCTTATATTTAACTTACCGGTGGTTCCCCGTCATCCTTCTGCCATCTTGGTGTACTGGGCGGATTGGAATCTACATCACATTTTAGTGAAACCTCTATACTCTCACGCAATGGATAACCGAAGCCCGGAGTGCGTGAAATGGCAAATGAAGGTGTATCTAAAAAGAATAGAAATGCAACACTTTTAAATACATAAAAATACAAAAATTCATTAAATTTTAAACTAAAATTTCAATAACCTTTAAATTAAAACTGAAAAAATAAAAAAACAACATTTTATGTAAATAGAAATAGATAGAAAAAAGTATTTGATTTTGTTAAATAAAAAAAAGTAATAAATTTTAATCACAAAAATTTGTTATAGACTAGAGAGCACAAATAAAAAATTTATACACTTAAATAAATGTAAAACTAATCAATGAAAAGCTACAATTTCATTGAAATACATTTTTCAATATATTTTTTTATATATGTATTTTTATTTAATACTTTGTATTCTGCTTGTATGTTAGAGTTAGAAGAAGGCAAAGGAGTGGGTATTTGTATGAGTGTCTGTAAAAACCACAACCTAACAGATTTTCTATAGGATTTTCTATGATTTATTAAAGTTTGATGAATTATTTAATTCATATATGTTTTGTAAATTAGGGAGACACTGATTGATTAAGGGATACTTGTTTAGATAAACCAAAAGTGATAATAAGTTTTAAGCTATTTTTATACCCTTCACCGAAGGTAAGAGGGTATATATAACTTTGTCATTCCGTTTGTATGTTCCAAAATATTGATCCTACACCCTATAAAGTATATATATTCTGGGTCCTTATGAAAAGCGAAGTTGATTTGACGATGTCCGTTTGCTTTCCCCCCCCCCCCCTCTTTTGCATTTGTTTATATATACTAGCATAATGCCCAATATGATTTTCGTTATCACCCTTCTTTATTATTTCATATATTTAACGAAATAATTTTAACAAATAGAAACTAGGAAACTACGGTATGACAACAGTGCCTTTACAAAAAGAAAACAAACAAAAAACTGTGTTGAGTTGTAAACAGTAAACGGTCCATATTTCATTTTAATGACATTTAAACAGCGTTCCTTCATGGTTCAGTTGTCTAGGGGCTGTGTTAAGTTAGAAACTGTGAGTTCCCTGGTTCGAATCTTGGTTTTTTAAAAAGAAATTTTTTTTTAATATTTTTATGTTCTAAAAACGATTTTAAAAAACGATTTACCAGTTTCGCTTTTCAAATTTCATTTATAATGAAGTTTTAAGTATTGTAAATATGAATGTATATGTAAAAATTATTTAGTTGCTCTGTATTCTGCTCGCAAAATGGTGAAGGGTATATAAGATTCGGCACAGCCGAATATAGCACTCTTACTTGTTTATATTACAGGTTAAAAGGTTATAGAGTTTGTCATTCCGTTTGTAATTTCTACAATATTGATTTAAGGCCTGAAAAAGTATATATATGCTGGAGCCTTATGAGTAGCAAAATTGGTTTAACAATGTCCGTCCGTCTGTGAATGTTGAAATGGGGTTTCTAAAGACCGTAGATATTATGGCGTCTAAATTCTTACATACTTATATCACATATATTCCGGAATAGTTTTCTATTGAAATTAAACAGAATTGGTTTGAAAATAATTTTTTTTTAGACAATTTAACGGGATCTATACAAAATAATCGATAACCTTAATTTTCTACAAATAATTAATCGGTACTAATAATATTTTTTAGAAAATTTATCGGTACCAATAATTTTTTTATAGAAAATTTATCGGTACCAATAATTTTTTTTTGGAAATTTATCGGGGTCTATAAAAAATTATCGACAACTTAAATTTTCTATAGATAATAAATCGGGACCAAGAACTTTTTATAGGAAATTTATCGGCATCTATAAGTTTTTTAGAACATTTATCAGCATCTATAAGTTTTTTTTAGAAAATTTATTAATTACCATAATTTTCTCTTAATTATTTATCGATAAGTATAATTTTAAGTAGAAAATTTATCGCGTACTATAGTTTTCTATAGAAAACGTGTCTTTAGCTATAATTTTCTATGGAAAAATTTATATTTACTATAATTTTGTAATTTCAATTTATCGATAATTGTCAATTTTAATAGAAAATGTATCGTTAACTACAATGTTATTTAGACCATTTATCGATAACTTTAATTTTTAATGGAAAATTTATTATTTAATATAAATTTCTCATAACAATTTATCGATAACTATTATTTCTAATAGAAAGCTTATCGTTAACTATAATTGGCTATAGCAAATTTATCGTTTACTAACATTTTCTTAAGAACCCTTACGATAACTATAATTGTCAATAGAAAATTTTGGATAATCTTTTTTTGCAATAGAAATTTTATCTATAAGTTTAATGTTCGATAAAAATTTTTTCGAAATTTTTAGAATTATTATTTAAATAAAATAATTCTTTCTTTTTGTTCAAAATCATTGCTAATATTATTTACCATTCTAATTTTTAAACACTCTTTTTAAAAAAAATATTTTACATAAAATTTTTTAACAATAGATCCCTATTTTATCATATTCTTTTTATAAAAAAAATATGAAAATATATTTTTTTATTTTTAAAATCTTTATTCAATAAAAATATTCTAGTATGATTTATGTGCATGTAAAATGTTAAAAAACCCAACTAAAGACCCCTAAAATCATGCTACAGTTTTACAATTTTATGAAAAAAGGAGTCAGTATGCAAATGCTTTTATGCGTTTGTAGGTACATATAAGTATTTTAACCATTGCCATAGATAGTCAAAGAGATAACTGGATTTTCATACAATTCATTTGCTAAAAACCAATTTCTATATATTTGCCCACATGTCTGTCTGTCTGTCTACTCATTTGTGTTGCTTTGTCCGTCTATCCTTATAGACCATGTCTATACTATTTCATTTGTTAAATACACAAAACTGCTGTCTATCAACTGTCTGTAATTTGAATTTGATTCATCAGAGGCGAACAAAAAAAAGAAAACAACAACAATAAAACTCCCAAACAAACCAGCAATTGCAACAACCAATCAGTTACATTTACATCCAACAAGAACAACAAGAATTTTTTTACAAAGTTCTTATACATGCGAAAGAGAGCAATTTATTATTTTTTTATTTCAACAATTTTATTGTATCTTGTCGTTTTTTAGTGTTTCCATTATTTTTTTTACAAATTTATTTCAATTTGTTTAATTTATAAATTAAAGTAAAAACAATTTCTTTTAATAGAAATAATAAAACTTATTCTTATAAATAAATCTTATATGGCTCTCCATGTATGTTATGAGATCAAATAATTCTTGGTGGTTTGAAAAATATAAAGCATAATTTTTGATCTAGTCATTTTAACATAACGTGAGCTTTATTGGAAGTAATTGGTATTTCGTAAATATTAATTTTGTTGATTTTTTGTGATAATTGTGAAGTTTTTTTATCTTAAATTATAAAAAACTAATTTTCCTTTAAAATTGTTTATAAGTATAGGCCAAACCCCAAACAGTTGGTGTTTTGCTGTCTTAAATTTGATAGACGTTGCCAATTTTTAAAGCAGAAAAGTTAATATCTTAAAGTTTGGCTGAACATCATCTTAGCCTTCATTTCTATTTTCGAAAAGCCCATTTAAAATATTCATGGAATTTTCTTCCTCAATTCTGACGTTATCCAAGTAATATATAATATCCAAAATATCACAAATCCCAGAATTTTTTCTCAAAATTTCCAATCCTATATGAAAAGGATTTGTTTGAATCTGTGAAATAAAAAAGTTCTTACAGCCATACTTAAATAAGAGCGGAAGGCGGAACCTTTTTTCCGCTTAGCTCTTACTCTGAAATGCCATACCTACATAAAAGCGTCAACGTTGAGTTACGAACAGTAGTGTTAACTTTCGTCTTTAATAAAACCCACATAATTGAAATAAAAAATTGAGATTAAATCGCTAGATTTGCATGAAAACGGCTATATTGCCATTATTTATTAACAGTAGCAGTCAACTTCACCATTAAGCGCGCTGTCGAAAGTGGATTTTCCAATTGCAAAGCTTTGCCGCCGCGCTATTTCAGTATGCTATATACAAATTGTATGGGCATGAGAACTTTTGAAAGCTAGAAAGCGCTTTCTGCTCTTATTTAGGTATGGCTGGTAGTTGTTTGTTATCTTTTAAAAGATCCAGAATTTTTACTTCTTTGTTGTTACTGTCTCTCTGCCTCTCTCTCTCAATTCTCTTTATATCCTTTTACCTAATTATTATGTAATTATTACCGTTATGACTATAAAAGTATTAAGAGAGAAACAAAAATACATCTCTGTTGAAGTTTTCATTTTTAGTGTTTGGTTTAGTTGTTGTTTTTATTTTCTGCATTATTAACACTTACAAAGCCATACACTACCCAGTAGTTTACAAAACTTGAGAGTGACTAATTTCTTTACTGATAAAAACGTGTAAGTTATATTGCCGTATATTTTTTACACTTTTAATACGACTAGTTAATTTAATGTATGGTTACATAAGCATTTCGTAAAAAGTGAAAATGTTGAAGTGTTCATAACAGTTCAAAAACTTAATCGCAAATTGCAGGATATTTTATCAGTAGGTCTTTGGTATTTCATAAAACTTTTATGCCTTAAAAGAACAGCTTACATCTAATATTGTGCCTTATCAATGTATGGGTTGGGTAGTGGGCGTTATCGATTTTTTTTTTTAAATTTGGCATGTGTTTTTTGTTTATTTCTGAAAGCTTATGTAGCAAATTTGAAGATCTTTGCTTGGATAGGAAAAATTTTATGCAAAAAAACGGATTTGGATTGCATGGGGAGTAGGCATGGTCGATATAATTGAAACTTGGCATGCGTTTGGTTCTTGATTTTTAAAGTGTATGTAGCACATCAAATATCTTTGCTTGAATAAGAAAAGTTTTATTGCGAAAAAAAACTGATTTGGATTGGATGGGCATGGCCGCTTTTATTAAAGCTTGGAATGCTTTTTTTTTGTTCAAGAAAGTGTTTGTAGAAAATAAGAAGACTTTCTTATATACAAATTTTATGCGAAAAGATCTCTTAGGGATTGCATGGGCGGGTGGGCGTACACTCACTTTATCGAGTCCCTACCGCAAAAAAGCAACAAATACAAAATTTACAGGAGAAGGTTTTGTTTTATTTACTGCCTTGCCTGATTTTCAAAATAAAATAAATATTTTGCTTGGAAATTTATATTTAAACAACAATAAAAAAAACTCAAATTTGTTTTTGGTTTCAATATACATTTATAAACGAAAATTTTTATTTTAATTTGAAAAACAGGCAGTTAAAAAACTTTTTATGAAGGTTGTTGCTTAAGACAAAATTGTTTTTTCTATAAAATCGTATAGTTTTCTTATGTGACAATGACATTTGAGGAGATAATACAAGTGTTGCGAATTCCGTCCTTTATTAAAAAAAAAAAACGATATTTGAAAAGTTTTTTTTGCGGTAATGACTATGGTATTCATTTAATCGACCTTTTTCTTTAATCGGTTAATCGCTCGATTAATTAACCGAGTTTTTGGTTTAATCGGTCAATAATCGGTTAATTTTGTTTTTGATCGGTTAACCGATTAATAAAGTTCTTTTCATAAATTAAGTAATTTTAATATATAGAAATGCATTAATTATTTATTATTTGGAGTTTATTAGTAAAAAAAACCATAAC
This sequence comes from Pollenia griseotomentosa, assembly GCA_963931875.1. NCBI lineage: Eukaryota > Metazoa > Arthropoda > Insecta > Diptera > Polleniidae > Pollenia > Pollenia griseotomentosa. Next base: position 120,482,469 of record OZ007564.1, on the reverse strand, counting down.
ATACCCAACATTAAAGTTCTTGAACTAAAACGAGGGATTTACAAGGTGTTCTATCAAGTCATATCGTCATAATGTCCTAAATAAAATTTTTCAATTGCTTAAAATAAAGATTGTTGCGTTTCAAACAAAATAAAAATTTTAATGCAGCGCTCATTGATTCCTCATAACTGCACAGTAGAAATATAAATTATATCATATCGTCAAAACTTGACTTAGAAAAAATTCTTTTACTTATTTCTCAGTCCTTTATCAGGATTGCTCTAAGCATATAAAATATTCCATTATGCCCTTAGAGTCTTGTTTTAATTTTTAAAAATGCTTAACACTTCTAGTTGTTTCGGTTAATTTTGTAAAAACACTGTTATGAGAAGGTATGAGAATAAACAAATAACTAAACACATACATATAAAAAGTACGTGAAAAAAAATGTTGGCAATCGAACATTTAAACCATTTTTCGCCACATTCCTGTTGATTGAACATTGAAATCAGTCGGCGAAAAATGGGTTGAAATGAAGATCACAGAACACCTTTGTTTGTATGAAAAAATATTTTCTAAACACCCCCTTTTTGTATATGAGACGAAACAAATAATTAAAAACACAAAAAAATATGGTTTACATCGGTTAATCGGTTAATCGACTGAAATTAACCGGTTCAATCGGTAATCGAAAAAAGCCAATTTGAAATTAACCGGTCAGTTAATCGGGTAGTAATTAATCGGTTAACCGATTGACGGTTAACCGAATGAATACCCTAGTAATGACTCAATATATTATATGCGTTTAATAAAGAGCTTTTTGTGTTTAAAATTTTTTGCCTTAAATTCGAAACCGGCCATATAAGGCTCGTGACTTTTATAATCGAATTGGTAAGCAAAACTTTTACATTTCTTCCTTACAAACCTGGTACATTTCAAGTTCCATTTTTTATCGGATTGGAACTAACGACGTGATACGCAAAAAATTTTAAAAGATAATTTTAACTATTATTTACTCCTTCTATACATTTTAACCATCACAAGAGTTAAGGGATTGTTAGAAGTAAGGAACAGTTTAGATATAACTGATTTATCACAGATTACTTAACCCTTAAGTGCACACCTGGGCCTGGCCAGGCATTTTTTGACTTTTACCAGATTTTTTCATATAATAGTTTCATACAAATATATTAGAACGAAACTTTATCTACTTCTCAATGAAAGTGCCTTTTTTTTAACGAGAAAAACGCGTAAATTTAAACACCGTGGGAGTGGCAATTGGTGCAAATAATCAGGCCCTACCCTATTTATAAGTGGGTATTCTTATGTACTGTGGTAAACGAAACACAAACAATTTATTTCTTTACTTTTATTTCGAAGAATAACACTGTTAAAAAGACATTTTGCGGTCTGGAATTTGATTGCAAATTTTAACTTATTTGAGACCGCTGATTTCAAATCTAAACTCCATTTTTCTCTATCAGCTCTACTTTTCGAGATATACCGTTATGTCCAAAATTAAAGCACTTTCACTACACATATTGGAATAACTTGAAAACGGTTAACCTATTCAGTTAACAAAAAAAAAAAAAAAAAAAAAAAAAATCCGAAACTCGGCAACAGTATTATATTTATGCCATGATTACATTGTTTTTAAAATTGCCCTGTAGTTTTAGAGATATCATTGAATTGTTGAAGAAAAAAAGCAAAATTTTGAAAAAAAAACAAATTTTTGTTATTTAAAAATTCATAAAAAATAAAAATGAAACAAAAATCACAGTTTTGGTCTAAAAACATTTTTCTCAAAATAATTTTGAATGAAAAAAGGATCCGTGCACAACTTTTGTTTTATTCAGCGACCTCAAATTAAATTTGTTCCCTTGTGATATTTTAGTTGACAACAAAATGTTGTTGCTGACGCAAGCCGGGGTATTGGTGTATGGAGTACTTCTTCTTTATGAAAAATCACCTTTTAAAACCGGGGTATTGGTGTACACAGAGAAAAAATATCAAGAAAATTTTTAACAGGTCAACTAAAGTTTTTATTTGATTCAATGAAAAAATTATCAAAATTACACTTTGCATTCAATAAAACTTATTTAATAATGAAATAATTTAATATTTTTGATATTCAATAAAAAAAATAATTGAATCAAAGTAAAGACAGTATTTTTACAACTCTTGTCTATTTTTTAATAGCTCATAATTCTCATTTGCTTTACAGTTTTATTTGCATAATATCTTTGGTTTTTCAAAAATTTTTGGAAAAAGGTTTCTGAATGATGATCTGGCCTAAGCAACCAGCGAAATGCGCTGAGGAACTAGTTTATCCTCCCCCCAAAAAAAAAATTTTAGTGTATTTATCAAAGAATAAAAATTGGGAATTTATCACATCATAATTAATAGAAAGATATTCGATTAAAATTGTGTTTGGCTTATTAAACAAATCACGTAAACATTGACTCAATAAACTTAGTTGTTGACTAAAAATTCGATAACTATACCTACAAACTGTTTTATCAATACCGCAAAAATTGTCATTGCAGAAAATTCAAAAATTTTTTTAATCAAATATGCGATTTTCGAATATTTTTTTCTGAGTATGGGGTAATTATTCTTTATAAAAAATCACCCTATAATTTTTAATGAAGTTTAAATACAAAAAAGTTAAAATTAAATGAAAGCTATAAAACTCCATACAAATAAAAATGGTCCCAGCTAGGCCCTGGAGTTCGTTTGTGTGAGTTTTGCGATAGCCAAAAAAAAAACTCCATACAAAATACAAGTGGTCCCAAAGAGGCCTAGGTTGCTTATGGGTTAAAAAAAGTTAAAGTGTTAATAAGCTCTTTATATGTATTTTAAGTTATTTAAGAGAGCAAAATATATCGGCTAAGAAACTACCGGGTAGCCGAAAAAGCAAACAAAGCATCGCAAACATTCATATTTATATGAAAAAGCATATCAAATATTGAGTGTTGCCAATTAGCATGGATTTTCTAGTACTTAATTGAGATTTTCATGGATTTTTTTTACATGATGGTAAATAAATAAAATATTTTTTGTGGATTAGTGCCAATATCTGTAAAAACTTTTTTTAGAAAAATATATATGTGTTTTTACAATTGAAGGAAATTTTATGTACAGAGCTATGCATATATAAAATGCAATTGAAAAAAATTATAGTATTTGCTTAGTTAGAAAAAAGTAGAAATAATAAATTGTAATAAAATAACTACTGCTAAACATAGTAATTCTGTAATCCATAATTTAATATTAATTTAAGTTTATTCTTTCAACTTATTACAAATTAAATAAATATAATATAGAATATTTCTTAAAAAATATTTAAGGCAATACATTCTATTTATACATAACGCCTAAAGGTATGCAATGTTATTTAAGCTCTTTAAAGCATCTACTTATAAAAGCGAATAACATTTTTTTCTGTTGGTTTTTTACACCAACTTCAAACTCTACTTAAACAGAAAAACAATTGTAGGAAGTAACGAACTCTCAGTAATAACCATACGTTAATAATGCACTATTTTTCAACACTATTGCAAGACAAAGTTATTTTTTTAAGAAAGTTGTACTAGAAAATAGTAAAATCTTAACAAGAAAATATTGCAGCGAAACCTGGAGAAACGAAAAAAAAAATTTGCTTTGTTGTTAAATGGATGGGGCTGCGAAATGTGGCCCCAGAAAATATGGCACCAAAAAGAAAATTAAAGTTAGGGCAATTTTTATAATGCAATATGGCTTCATTTTTTTATATGAAATTTCACCCCAAAAAAAAACGCAAAAATAGCCCTAAAAATAAAATATGCCCCTAAATATACCGGAGAAACGCGCCGCAAACCGAAGCTCTATTATTTCCCCCAATTTTTCTTATTATGAAGCAAAAATAATTTAAATAAAAAGCTTTTATTAAAAAAAAATCTACACAAATGCACATCAACATTTTTTCTTTTCATTTCATTTGAAATTTACTTTCAGACCATTTAATTGGCTTTAGTTTATCATCAAACCAATCCTCTCAAGTATTTAAATTATCTTCAACGTCAACCCCAAAAAAAGTATATTTCTTTAACCAAAAAAAAAAAAAAAAAAAATATATAAAAAAGCGAAAAATCCGTTTATATTGTTATAGTTCATTCATTGTTCTGATATTTTTTTGTTTGCCTCTCAATGCGTTGTTGCTAACGTTTTCCACTAAATGCATTTTGAAACATTTTTTTCTCCTACACTTTTACAATTTTGAGGTTTATGGCAATTGACAAGCCTCGGCAATGAGATTCTTGTTGGTGGCATTTTTACCATAAAAAAGAATAAATAAAAACAAATTTCGCAAAATAAAAAATAATCTTTAAACAAAAAAATCTTAAAAAAGAAACTAGTACTCCTGGAGAAAAAGAAGAATCAAAACTGTAGTACTTCATTTTTTATGACTATTTGTTTCCTAAGAGTTTGTTTAACTCCCCCCTTCAACCACCTGCCAGGCTGTATATATTTGGCTAATGACACTTTAACGACTCTTGACTTTGTGTTTTATGAAGTGTACAAAAGCTACAAGAGAATCCCAAGCAGCTGTCTTCAACTTTTTTTCTTCTTCTAATTTCTTTAAAAACTCTTAGAGAAAAGAATAGATATCAAATATATACAAAATGTGTGGATTTTTTTTTTTTTTTAATTTTTAAACGCTAATGGGAACATAAAGTTTTACCAAATGTTTTCATTTGAGTTGTTTTTTGATTAGAATACAAATAAATAGATCATGACAGAAATTAAAATTTTCTTTAGGATTAAGCATCAAGAGGTGATATATGTTAAGGATGCCTTCCTAAATACTCCCGAGGGGAGACAGAAGTAGAAACAGATTTACATGACTGCCTGCCATATGACCTAATATTAACCACTGGGTGACCATTCATTCACTTAAAAAATATCCCCGTGTGCTCACAGATATAGTTGAGTATATAATACTACCGGAGTTATCTAACCTCCACTGCTTATTAAAATTCAGCAGGTTCTGTTGAATAGCAAAAGCACTTAAGGAGAATATCCACAGACCGAACTTTCCCACAAGGGTGAAAAATCAGTCTTCTATGTGGAAGTCTTCCTTTCCGCGTTTTTGGCTATAAGCTACGCGATCTTTGAAACTACCGCTTTGTTATGAATGTAGCGTTCTGCTGCTCACAGTTAATACAACTGATCAAAAAAAGGCAGCATTTCATCAGAAAAGCAATGCTCCCTCAAAGACAGCCTTCGTGAAAGATAGGAGGCGTTTCCCGCAAGAAGCATACTAACGGACGCCTCAACCAATAATCAGAACGGGGCCTGCTCACCAGGGACTACTGACTCCCGTAGCACCAGGGTGAAAAAGGATTTTGGGGAAGCCCCGAACTCAAGACTTCAAAGGACTTTCAGATTCCTGTCATTTTTGATTTTTGTCGCATCCCAGGTATTTTTGCACCTCCTGTAACTCCAAAAGGTAAAATATCCTTAAGATGATCCTACATCCCCCGGGGGAGAGGGAACAGATAGTGATAAAGTGTTTGTAGTAAAAAATATCATGATAAGAGTTTTGCAGATAAAACTAAGAAATTAGAGGAAAGAAGAATGACCATTAAAAATCCGGAAGCTTCTTAACCCTATCCGACTGTAGTCGGTAAAAATCCGAAAAATCCAAAAAAGCATTTACCTATTGTAAACCTTATGAACGATTTATATCTGCATAGGTTAAACATAAACTTAGCAATAAAATTTGACTTAAACATGGACACTGACGTATTTATGATTAAAGCAACAAGTATAGCAAAAACTTAGTAATGACTTGAAATTACTGAACAACTTACTTTTCAATGCCTACTTCATACCAACTGCATTACATAGAAGTAGTTTAGTAATGGCTGGCATATAATCTGATACATGAGTACCTGTTTATAAGTTGATTAACGAAATTTATAATTAATTCAAAATAAAATGCATCTAAGGTTTTATTTATTCAAATCTAATACAAATTGATTTTATTTCTACTAAATGAAAAATTATTTGTAATTGATTTGAATATGAAAAATTTAAATACTTAATTGATTTTGATATATATTTTAAAATTTAAAACTTGAATAAAAACTAGGTAAAAAAATCAACCAAACGATATTATAACGATATCATCTAGGGGATATATATAATAACAATTGATATCGATATTGTATTATAAACTTAATGACTTATTTAACTCCCTATTTGTAAGCAATGTGGTAATGACTTATTTAACTCCCTATTTGTAAGCGAGGGTGGTAAGTACTTGCCTCCAATGACATCACCGTGTTAAAATAATAAGTTAAAATGCCAATGTAGAAGTAGTGAAGAGTAGTTATATTAGCTTTTTAACGCATTACTTTGCAATGTAAGTTTTTGCTGGGGAAATAAACATCGGCTTAGAAATAACTCAGCTAGCAGTTTGTATCATACTCAAATCTTTTAGGAATCAGGTTCAAGAGCAAAATAACCGCATATGGGTTAATTTTTTTTTCATAGATAATAACCTCCTTGTGAGAAAATGGTACACTACCGATGAATCACTTCAAAGAATCATTTGTGATACAATTTGCTGATTCCTTTTTGATCATATGAATGAATCATATGTGAATCCTTTTTCATATCGCTCAAGAGATAAATCAGTTTTAAATAATCAAAGGTGACTAGAAAAGATTCATTTAGTTGATATTCACAAAAAATTATCACCAAAATTCTGGGAAGTCATTGATATGGGAGTGGAAATGAACAAGATAAACATATGCATTATTCGAATACTATGTTGACTTTATTCGAATACAATGTTGACATAGTAATAGTCATAATCACAGATAAAAGCATTAACTTGTCTTCAAGCCATAGAACCCCATATCAGTATCCAAAAACAAAGTTTACCTATTCCCGAGTTTCTTCTAAAAGAAAAAAATAAAAATAAATTTTTTTAATTAAAAAAGTATCAATGAAGTATTTTTTTATGAACAACATTTTCTGCAGTAATGTTGTTAATATAAGTAAACGTTTAATTCACTTGATAAAATTTTTATTAACAATTAATGGTTTAATTGAAAAAAATTGAATTCATTTTTTCTGTGTTCTTATTTCAAAATTTACCGTGAAATTATTTATTTATGATAAGATATATCATTGTCCAAATAGCAAGTCTTAATGGTTACAAAAAATTTATGGTATGGAAACTAATACAAATTTATTTCAATTAAAAAATTTGTGATATAAATTAAAAAGTTAATTAAATTTGCACCAGTAAACAAATTTATAGTATCAACCAAGCTTGTAACTCACTCGATTAAACGTTTAATTCACTTGATCAAACGTTTAATTCACTTGATTAAATGTTTGTTCAAATATGATTTTATTTTTGATTTTGAAAAATTTTTTTCTGTGTGGTTAAAGAGATAAATATTTTTAACAAATCCTTTTTTGCCTAGAACAAGTTTTTTTTTTTTGCCTAGAACAAGTTCTGTTAGCCTTTTTGAACTTTTTGATAGTAAATTTGTTTTTTTTCTTTAGCTTTTTATCATATTTTCAATTATTTAAATCCATTCTAAATTAAGACTAAAATTAATTGGAATTCTTATTTGTTTAAGTAGACGTTATTTGGTTTATTTATTTATCGCTTTGAGTATACAAACAATTTTTGTTTGAATACCTCCTCATTGTCAATAACTAGTTGAAGTTTTAAAACTCATAACGATGTTTTTATAATCCAATCCATTTTACTTAGTGAAAAACCTTGATGTAAGTAGTTTCAATTTGTATTTCCACATGTGCAGTTCATCCTTGAATTTCTGAGTTTCTGAAGGATGGTGATACACTGCTGTTGTTGCTTGCACACTTAACAATATTTCATCCACTTTTATTTATTTATTTATTTATTTACTACATTTTTATGCTGTGCGCGGATTTTTTTATAGTATATAAAAATAAAAAAATTTATACACTGGCGAGCAATTTGGCGTATCAAATTTTTATTTAGAAATGCATAAAAACTAATAAAATATTTAAAAGCCAACCAGGTTTTCAGCACGATACGATATTATTTACATAAAGGTTAAAGAATATTTTCAAGTTCAAAAGTATTTCAAAATGACTCTAAAGCAAAAATTTTAAACAAGATAATAAATGACCAGCGCAAAGCCCAGTTCACCACCCGATGGAAAGTTTACCTCATTTTTTAAACTGAAAGAAAAAGCGTCATAACGCTGATGTAATTTGATATCAGTACTATGAAAAGTGTCTTCGTTTTTGACCCCATGATACTGTTCATCATTATGATGTTAGCGTTTACATCACTTGGCCAAATTGTCATCAGGTGAAATTATGTCATCAATTCAATGACACATCAGCATCACAGAGTCAGTTTAACAAAAATTGTCATCAGTGCGATGACCCAGTAACATCAGACAAACGACTCATTATACTTAATTAATTGACAAACTATTATGCAATTGAGGCATTGGGATTGACTTAAGTAAAACTCAGAAAATTTAATTTTTTTTATTCCGCCCTTTGTTTTCAGAATAACATTCAATTATAAGACTACGCCAACATGCCCTATAGGGTTTTCGTAATCATTCTACTTTACAAATTTGATGTTCTTAAACAAATAGAAAATGGCATCGAATTAATGTCACTGTGATTATATCAGATATGACGCATAAAATATGACAATATTTTATGATGACGTTTGTCATTGGATTGATGACACTTTTTGCCTCAATGATGCGATTTGTAATAGCAATGATGTCACAATTCTGATGTTAAGGAAATATCAATATGAAAATGCATTTTTCTATGAGTGTAGTACACCTTTTACTTTAAATGCGCTTTGGATGAGAGCAAAAACACACTGGCTAAATATTGGGAAGCAAAGTAAGACAACAAATTGAAAATAATGCCAGACGCATCAAAGGCGTTATCAAAGCTAAAGGGCTTTGGACTAGTACTTTGTAAAAAAATATATTACTTTCCTTAAACGTGTAAAATGGGTTACTTTGGATTTCTAAATGAAAAAGCATTTATCTTAATATTATCTTAAAATATTCCTAAATTTCTTATTATTTTATTATGATAGTACTCTCTTTATTGGTATAAAAAAACCTCGAATATGTTCTATTATATTTGATGAGTTTTGCATCACTTTGCAATCTGAACTTAAAATCATGACTCCACTTTTGCTCGCCAGTGTATATTTTTAATACATAAAAAACCGTTCAATATCCATTAAACAATTTTCAATATTTAAGTACTTTATGAAAATATTCTACAAAAGTCAGACTCATTCAAACTTTTTATCTCAGCTATTTATTATTTTTTTTTTAATTTCATATAAAGCTATCCCAGCATACACTTTATATTCGCGATTTGGACATAGGTATACATTTAGGGAAAAATAAGCCAAATCAAAGTCTTCTACCGAAATATGGGCACGGTAATTTTTCTAGATATAGAATTAGCATATAGTTACGGTGACCATATTTTTCAAACGAAAAAAGGACATTTCGAAATGTAGTAAAAATTATAAATAGTATCAAGGTTTTTGGAGAGGTAATAAGATAATTCAAAGAATATGGCATTATCAAGTAGAATAATAAAATATGCTTAGAAACATCAATCTCTTAATTAAATTTTTAAAACAATGTAACCTTTATAACTCTATTTAAATAATATTTTACTGCCCTTTGAGCTTAAGGCCATCGATGCCAGAGCTCTTCCTTTTATTATACTTATAATTTAGTTATAAGTATAAATTTTTAATAAATAAATAAATAAAAATGCCTAGAAATTCATTGAAAAAAAAATATATGTAAAAGTCTTTAAAACAAAAAAAATTTTATAATTTTTGAAATACCTTCGGCCACCTTTGTTGAGAGAGAAAATATTCTTTTATTGGAACGCACAATTTTAGAATTCAATCCAAGCTGGCATTAACGTTAACCAGCGTGTTTTGCTGTATTAATGTTGAAATTTTAGGATTTTGGGGAAATAAAACTTATAGTTTTTGAGTTTAAAGAAGAAGTCATAATCTAACAAACGGAAAATTCACTAAAAAAAGACAATCTACTGTCCTTTTTTTTAAAAAAAAATCTTAAATGACATTGTATAAACAAAAATAACTGTTCTCATAAAAAAAGAACGAATGGTCACCGTACATATAGTGGACTTAAACTGACATAGAAACAAACAAAGATAAAGACATAAACATAGGCGCAGACATTGTCATATGCATATAAAAGAAAAAAAAAAAAAACACATTTACCCTGCCGGAAATTGAACTAGTACCCAGCTGATACCAAACTAGTATAAAAATATCCAATACTAAGTAGTTCTCAAATGTAAACTTTTCTATATCCTCTTAATGCTTAAATTAGCATTAAGTGTGCCTCGAAAATCACTAGTACTATTGGTTCTAGACGTATACTGGTACACTTGGTTCACATTGGGTACTTAAGAACTAGGTTTTTACTAGTTCTTGTGTATAGGAAAAATTAGCATTTTGCATTTTAAAATTTTTTATAATGAACATGTCATAAATAAATGATTTGAAATTTTAGTGCTGCTACCAAAACTTCTATCATTCTACAAGTGGTGCCCTTGTACTACATCAAGTACTGGTACTCATAAGCACTAATAGTTTTATATAAAAACTCTTACCCCGTTAGCAATAGTTCCTCTTGTTCTAGTAATTGTAGTATTGGCATTTTGACAATTAGCTCTTAATATCCTGCAGGGTAGTTAAGATATGAGAATAGCTATAGACAAAATTATAGACATACCACCGTATTCATAAACGATTATTAAGTTTTACAAACGTTTATTAAGGATAATTTTAATAGTAAGTTTGTTATTTATTAAATTTTAAAATTTTTTATGAATACAGGCCAAAGCCTTAGGTAAAGGGTGGTAAAATTTTAAGGGCCAATGTTGGTTTTGAATAAAACACAATTATTTATTTATAATATTGGTATGGTTATTTAAATTAAATTATGTATGGAACAAAATATCAGTCAAATGGCCGTCGGCGGCACACCTTCATCCGATAATCCAAATTTTCGATTACGCTCAGGCATAATTGAGGTTCTATGCCGTTAATGTGCCGAATTATCTCATCATTTACATAGCGTTTACATTTGACAGTACTGGCAAGACAGTAAGAAAATACATATTAGTTGCCAAATACACTGCTAACTGTCTTCGTGACGTAGGCGTCCAGACAGTAGTTAAGACTGTTCACTTTGATACGTGTTTTATATGAACTAAACAAACTTAACAACAGCTTAAAATAACTATGTTTGGCAAAAAAACATAACACTTAACTAAAACATAAAAAATCAAAGCAAAATATATTTATTTTTTTACGTTTTTTTTTCCTTTTGCTAATAAAACTTCAGATTACTGTTAGAAAATGTCGAATCACTGTCCAATTTTACTGTCTGCAAAATTTGCTAGACAGTAGACAAGACAGTTGGAAAAGTGTGTATGTATTAGTGAAAAAGTTTGCATGTATTGCTACTGTCTTGCCAGTACTCGCAAATGTAAACGCTAGGTTAGCTCTTGAGTTGTTGCTGGCTTAAACCTTTTCTTTTAAATAACTCCAAAGAAAGAAGTCCAACGGTGTCAAATCACATGATCTTGGCGGCCAATTGACATCACCAGCACGAGAGATAACACGGCCATTGAATTTGTCGCGTAAATGAGCCATTGTTTCGTTCGCTGTGTTGAAACCACATATCGCCTACATCCATATCTTTCAATTCGGGCCATAAAAAGTTTGTTATCATCTCACGATAGCGAACACCATTCACAGTAACTGCCTGGTAGGCCTCATTTTGGAAAAAATACGGCCCGATAAAGCCGCCAGCCCATAAACCGCACCAAATAGTCACTCTTTGTGGGTGCATTGGTTTTTCGACAATCACTCTTGGATTATCATTGACCCAAATGCGGCAATTCGGCTTATTGACAAATCCACTGAGGTGAAAATGGTCCCTTATCACTGAAAATGATTTTCTTCGAAAATTGATTGTTGACTGTTGAGTAACTTTAAAGCGTTGCTCGATTGTGTATCTTTCCATGGTTCAAATTTAGTTAGTCTGAAATTGAGAAATGTCAAATGAAATGGAGAAACAAACTTGACTTTTAGGTGTGGTTCACATTCAACATCGGTCCTTAAAATTTAACCACACGTTATAATCATCCAATTTGAATACCAATCTGTTAACCGACAGATGGAAACATTGACAAAGATATCTATCTATCTATAAGAAGAATATGCCATTAAAATTGACATAGATAAACGATCTTAACGAGAAATACTTTCTCACTAAAGAATTATATTTGGCAATAATATTTAAAACTTTAATACATTTTCCTATAAAAATACTTGCTGGGATATGTTAAAAGTATGTGGCTGCGTTAGTGAAAAATAAAATAAAGTTGGTTTGGTTGTCGGTAATCATGATGATGATAGTATTACTTACATTGAACATCCAATAGCAATGATGCATTCTGACGTATTTTTAATGTGGGATGCTCCATAACGCATAAAATGCGTGCATTATGATGAGCCCGATATACAGCTGGCAGACGTGCTTCACTTTTGGCGCCACTATTAATTTTATATGAATTTTTATCCTGTAATGGAAAAGGAAAAAAAAGAAAACAATCATGAAAAATTGAACAAAAGAGATAGATGTTTTTTTTCTGATTTTATTTTTATAAATTCTTTTTACTTTTAAAAATTTTTTTTATAATATTTGAAATTGTGTTTAAGAGGAAACGAAAGCCGGAGAAACAAATATTTCGTTAACGGGGTTTTTTTCGAATTTTATTTTGGGTAGAAATAATTTTTTTACATAGTTTTGTATAAAGAAATTACTCTTGTTTTAAACAGACATACACACACACCAATACAAAATAAACTCACACGAAAACAAACACATCTATACAAACTAACACTCTGGAACAAACAGCCCAGCCCGTCTCTCTTGCACAGACATTCAGTCAACGGTAGAAATTTTTAGCATTTTAGTTTAACAGGTCTTGTGTATTTCCGCTATTGTTACTGTTGCTGTTGTTGTTGTTGCTATTGCCGCTATTTTCTTTCATGTTGTTGCAACTGTTGCTTGTTTGTTGCATTGTGTAAGTGAATAAGTTTGTGTTTTTGTATGCTGTTGTTTTCTGTGGGTTCTCTTCTGAATTTGTACAATGTTAACAATTTGCATACCAACGCTTAACATGAAATATGTGGTACTTTTACACTGAGTATTTTGGTAGAACTTCTAGTTGTTTCATACATTTTTACTGTATTTATTGTTGCATTTATTACGTTGCATGTTTTTGTATATGCCTGCTTGTGTGCGTATGATGAATTTGTGGCAGTTTGAATATACCAAACATTTTTTGTAAATATTTTCCTATGTGCGTGTGTTTAAGCATACATTTTTAAGTGCATGTATGCATTTAATTTTGTGAGTAAGTGTAAGAGTTGTAAGTTAAAATATATGCGAGTGAAAAAAGTGTTGGCATTTATGTTAAGCCAATATAGAATGTAAATTACAGAATTTTCTGGAGAAACAAAAAAAAAAAAAAAATAAAAAAACTGTAACATATGGAGAGAAGTAGTTAAATAGTTGTTGAGAAAAAAAATATGTTTTGAAAAGAGGTTAAAGGATGTGAAAATAATTGCAGTTTATATGATAAAAGGGCAGAAAGTGATACTGACAGATATACTCATAAAGAAAGAGATCAGACATTTGCTTGAAGTTAAAGGAATATTTTTGAAATTTAAATTTTACTTGTGAGAAGAAAAAACTAAGCGGCTTAGTTGCTTTAATCAAATTCTAAAAGGTAAATTTGGCCAATATGTTCTTTAAATTTGATAGATATGGTTATGTTTCTCACTATTCAGTGTATAGTTATAGATATAAATTAATGACACTTATGAGTTTGTCTTATAGGTAAAGAAATTATTTTTTAGTACCAATTGAAAATAAAAAAGTACTAATAAGACTTCTCTTATAGATTCTCAATCGCGCTGGACTCTGCATGTAGAATTTTATGTTTCCAGGTTCAGAATCAATAAAATTCAAAAAGTACGAAATGGAGAACGAAAAAGTACCAAAAATATCCTTCTTATAGTTTCTCAACCCTTCTGGACTTTGAATGTCGAATAGTATGTTTCTATGTTTAATATAATACAAAAAGTACCAGATAAAATACGGAAAAGTACCAAAAAGTGCATTCTTATATATTCTCATTCACTCATGACCATGCATGTTTAATTTTATGTATCTAGGTCCAGTATTAACAAAAATTCAAAATTTACCAGTTGAAAAATAAAAAAGTACCAAAAAGTCTTCTCTTATAATTTCTCATTCACTCTGGACTCTGCATGTTAAATTTTTTGTTTACAGGTTCAGAATCAATAAAAATTCAAAAAGTACCAAATGGAGAACGAAAAAGTTTCAAAAAGATCCTCCTTATAGTTTCTCAATCACTGTGGACTTTGAATGTCGAATAATATATTTCTAGGTTTAGAGTTAATAAAATTCAAAAAGTACCAGATAAAATACGAAAAAGTATCAAACAGTGGCTTCTCACATATTCTCATTCACTCAGGACCATGCATTTTTAATTTTATGTATCTAGGTCCAATATTAACAAAAATTCAAAAAGTACCTGTTGAAGAACTAAAAAGTACCAAGGAACTCCCTCATAGATTCTCATCCACTTTGGACATTGCAGGTTTAGTTTTAGATTTCTAGGTCCAATGTTATAGAAAATTCAAAAAGTACCAGTTGAAGATCAAAAAAGTACCAAAAAGTTCACTTTTACAGATTCTCATTCACTCAGGAATTTGCAGGTTTAATTTTATGTTTCTAGATTTAATATTAAAGAAAATCAATGAGTACCAGTTGAAAAACAAAAAAGTACCAAAAAGTTCCAATAAGTTTACAGCTTGTTCGTCGATTTCGAACGTTAACGTTCGCATAGAAAATTTTATATATTTAAAACAAAAACAAGATTCGAAAATTTGTTTTTGTTTTAAATGTAATTTTTGTTTCATGGTCTTAACGAAAATGTTTCATCTTATATGTTCTTATTCACTCAGGACCCTGCACCTATAATTTTTTGTTTCTTAGTTCAATATTGTAGAAAATTTATAATGTATTAGGAACGGACAAGTTAAAGAAAGAAATTGAATTTCATCTATTTCCTCTTTCTGATATTTTTTCTCCCTATTGAACTTTCGCAAAGTTCAATATTTTAGTAGGAGCCCCTTATTTATTACGAAAAAGTTCTTGTAAAAAGTAACACAAAATAGGTACGATTTTCACCCTTAAGCATACGAATTTCGAAAAAGTACCAAATTTGTTTTTATATTTTATAGTCAAGTCAAGAATTTGGTATTATCTTAGGTTCTATGATTATTGCTTTAAAAGATAAATGGGGTGATAAAGAAGTTCCAAAATACAGGCTTTACATGTTTAGACTCTTAAAGGGCCTAATATTAAAAAAGTACCAGACATTTGTTCGCTTATTTTTCTAATAAAAATGATAAGTATAAAATTTTTTTCGCATGTCTTTTAGTTTTGAAAATATGATGTTTCCGAATTTACCCTTTTTACCCACTTAGATTTTAATAAAATATATATTGTTCACTTCTGTAGGTAAATACCTTTCAAATGGTGTATTTTTCAGAGGAGGAAAACGTTCTTGATTGTCGATTTATAAGAATCTTGGCAGGAAATATGTTTATATGTATATATATGGGGATTTCATTTCAAGAGACCCAACTTTAAAATCGATGTCTTACGATTTGGATGAAATTTTTTTTCAAAAGCTTCATCAAATAGCTATCGAAGCTACTTGGGACAAATTTTGCTAACACCAATAGGTACTAAGTTACGTGGATGAGAAAGTGCACCTGTATGGCCAAAATGTCAAACTTTGACCCCCTTTAACTCAGAAACTTTTTGACCGATCTTGTTGAAAATTTGTGTCTAAACTACTATCCAATAGGACTAACCTTGGTGCATATCGGAAGACATCGATTTAAAAATTGGGCCACTTGACATGAAATCCCCCATATGTATATAAGAAATCACTTTTTAAAGTACTGTTGTTTTTTGAAAACGATTTTCCCCTTTATATTAATAAATTTGTTTTCCCTAAAAGTACGCCATAAACATTAAAAAATAGAAAACTGCATTTAAAGATTGCAATTTCTTACATACACGTTCTTATAGAATTTAACATGGAAAACATTTGAGTTCTTTTCATAAGCATTTTTCTTTTCTAATTTTGTACAAAAGACTGCTGCTCTATACATTTTATTAAAATATTTTAACATTTATGTTTGTGAATTATGCTCTAAGAGGGGAAGGTTGGTTATTGCTACATATAGAGCTTGTGCCATAGTTATTTTATAACAACTGTGATTTTTCATTGATCTTTTTTTTTTAATTGAAGTTTTTTATATTTAACACAGAAAAAAATAACAAGAATTAGTATGTAATTAATAAAATTTTCTTAAGCTTTTCAAATATTTTTAACAATTTTCTTAATTAAATTATTGGTAAATTGTCATGTTAATTTTCTGTCAACAATTTTCAATACAGAATTATAAAATTCAATATTTTTTTTGTTTTAATCTCGCAAAGAATAAGCGTTTGGACTATTATTGAAAACTGAGTCTGTCTCTCTGGGGTAAGTACAATCATTATTTCCAACTTCTTATCGAAATTTTAACGCGTTTTTATTTATTCTAGATTTTAAATTATAGTGGATGATTGTTTCCGTTTTGTGCACGTGTTAAAACCTTATTCTGCATGAGCTTCTAAGTCTGTTTATATTAAAGATATTTGTGATAGGATTCTTATTAAATTTAATAAAAAAAAAAAAATCAGAATTTTTAATGCATTTCCTTCTTTTAAAGTTGCAATAAATTTATTTTTGAAATTAATAAGCAAAAAACCATATTGTTAATAAGAGACATTTGTAATAAAATTGTTAATATTATTGCTAACAAATATTTTATTTAATGTTACAAACTCATTGTTAAAAATGTTTGTTGAATGTGAACAATTTTAATTAACAAAAGTATTTTTTATATTTACAATATTGGTTAGTGGTGCCTTTTCAATTAAAAAATTATTTGTATTGACGAATATGGTATTTAATATGACAATTGATTTGTCGTAATTATTTTCTGTGTAAATTTGGCTTAAGTTCATTAAATTATTTTTATGAAGGATTAAAAAAAATTTTTTAAAAAAAATTTTTTTTTTCTTGACTCAACTGGGGATTGAACTCGGGTCGAGTTTCATTGTTTCGAGAATAACCGCATTCCTATCATCAGAATTCTTGTTGTAAAATTCATTTTTTCCTAAAAATAACTTAATGAAAATTTAATTTGATGAGCTTAAACCTTAACTTGGATCTTTCTTCAACGATATCTGAATAGCACCTAATTTGATTCTCTTTGTTGGCATTTTCACGAATAATATTATAGCGTACGTGTGTCGACATCGCTGCAGCTGTTTTTTTAAACTAAACTCTCGAATATACAAATATGAGAATTGGGCGTCACTGCTTAAATGGGTTTAGTCCATATAAATATGCTATATTCTAGTAAATGTTTATATTATCCCTAGAGTATGCTTTAGATAATCAAAAACTTTGCAAAAAATATAAAGAAAATTGTCTCACATATTGAATAAGCAAGTAAATATGTACTTGAGCATATTATTTTATTTAAATATTTTAAACATTTTTTCTTTTATTCTTTTATGCAACAAACATTTTGTTCATTCTTCATTTTGTTTTATGTTATAGTTTGCTGGCAACATTTATAACCATTCAAGCATTGCTTATGCACATACAAGCTAACGCTTATTGCTAATACCCAGTTAACACACAAGGTTGATGTTAAATTAGGAATGATTTAAAAATGAATAGATTCTTAAATGTGAAGCATTAGGAAATAATTTGAATATAAAATTTCTTAACAAAAAAGCAAAGTTTTTCTTAATTTCTAATGCCTAGAGTACAGGCGCATGGGATTCTGACGTAATCACACAATGGCCATTGTGTTTTTGTAATGACGCTAAAATTACTTCAGAACCAGATGCGCATTCCGTGTATTTTAGGCTTTAGTTAAATTTTTAGAAAGATTTACTACAACATCAGATATAAAAGATTTTTTCACATGATTCATTTATGTTTGTTGGGTATGCACAAAATTGTTATTGGGTACTTATGTATGTTTGTACGTGTGTGTAAGTTTTAGTTTCTATATACCCAGTGGGAAAAAGAAGGAGTACGGACGCCTTATAGAAGGCCTCTGTACTCATACTTTTGGTTATACAACCCTGCTCGTGCCACTCCATACTCATATCTTTTTTACATACGTTGTCATTGTGGGGTAGGCCTGCCGCTCCCTCTTTTATCGGTAGGTAACTGGATCAAAAAAAAAATAATTATTTGCTTTTGCTTTGGAAAAAAAACAAAACAACAAATGTTACTCCTGCTCTTCTCCCTTCTCATAAAAGGGAATTTGGGATGTGTATCTTATCTTTTATACGAAAGAGCCGAGGCCTTCTATGAGGCTATCTTTAGCAGTTAGAAAAACGGCAAAATAAACAACACATATGCTTGGCAAACACACACATGGTTATCGTTTGGTGTTTGCCAATCAATAATCAACACAACTATATTTTGTACAAACATTAATTTTTGAGTTTTGTTTTGTTTTCAATGAATGAAGACGCCGCTAGTGAGGCGTCAATGTTGTTGCTTTTTGAGAAATATAAAATAAAGGCAAAGAATTTTTAGTAAAAAGTGATTTAAACAACGAGTTGTTTTGTGGCAAACAATACTGCTAAAAAAAATTAGAATTTACTATTAAAAATAACTTAAATGCTTCTTCGTTAAAGTCTGCAATGTTTTCGCTGAAATGAATACATTTAGCATTAGACACCACAAAAAGTTTGACAAATATCCAGCATGTCTGCCAAATATTAAAAAGTTTTAATATTTCTACAAACATGCTTCAAATGTTTGTCCAAACAGCAAAAACCCCAATTAATAACACAAAATATTTGTACAAACGTAAAATTTGGACATGTTTGCCAAGCCATTTGTGTGGTTTATTATGTCCTTAAGAATAGTAATTGAATCCAAAAAATTTTTTAAGAAGGCCTTCAAAGAGGCCTGCAGTGAAGAGGTCTTCTGAGTTTTCCCGCTGGCTAGCTGGTAGTGGTAGTAGAAGTTGTTGTTGTGTGCGTCCCAAATAGCCATTATTATGCTCGTTTATTTTATGTTTTTAAGCCATTATAATACATGATGCAGTCCAATGCAATGCATTCAATTCATTCAATGTTCAATTTTTCTTTTTCTTCTACTTTGTTGTTATGTGCAGAGTGTTATTTTTTGGCTTCTTTTTTATTTGGAACATGCTTGAGCATGATGTTGATGTATGTTACCAATAATGCAAAAAAGTAGAGTGTGATTTTTTTACTTTTATTTCAGTTTTATTTTAGTACA
This sequence comes from Pollenia griseotomentosa, assembly GCA_963931875.1. Taxonomy (NCBI): domain Eukaryota; kingdom Metazoa; phylum Arthropoda; class Insecta; order Diptera; family Polleniidae; genus Pollenia; species Pollenia griseotomentosa. The sequence goes on along the minus strand of OZ007564.1, from coordinate 120,462,885 downwards.
CACAGTGTGAGTTTTTTTTTTAAAAAGAAGAGGTTTTTTTGCTATAGATGGTTTTATTTTATAAATTTTTATGTTAGAAAGCAAAAGGGGGGAGGGGAATACTTATAAAATAAAACACTGTATATGATTTTACTTGGTCAGCAGTATTATTTTTGCCATGTAACGGTTATTGACTAACATGTAAATAAATAGCAGGGAAAAAGAGAGGGAAAGAGAAAAGAAAAATGCTTTTGTTATATTGATGAGTATGCCGTTAGTTATAGTTTGTATATGATGATGCATGTATGCGTGTAAAGTACCCGTAAAGTGTAAATTTATAATAGTATGTGTGTGATTTTGGTCTAAGTGATGCTGTTTTACTGATTGTTTTGCTAAAACCGATGAGTTTGTCAATGAGTGTTTGTGCGTGTGTTGATATTTTTTTTTTGTGGTTTCACAGAAGCGGGGTTTTGTATGAAAGTTATAGTGATAATACACTTGCTTTTGTTATACTATTTTGAATTTTGCCTTTAATTTTTTTTCCTTTTTTTTCTATTACCAAAATTTGTTACAAATTTGTAGCTTTTGTTAAAATTTCCTATATTTTTTTTGTTACTGTTATTTCGTATTCTAATGCAAAATATAACAATTTGGTTCAATAAATTTTCTTTTGAAAGAAAAGAGTTTATGAAATTTTTATCTAAAGTAACATATTTGCATATTTTCGAGCAATTTCGTATTTAATAGGAAGGATATTATTTAAAAAATTGCAGAATATTTCCATAAAATTTTATCTGAAAGAGATTTAAAAGTGTCAAATTATAATGCTTAACTATTTTTTTTTGTAGAAATATTTGCAACAATTATGCTTTTTCAAAGCAACTTAAAACAAAATGTTATTGCTTTTAAAAAAATAGTGATATAAAGATTAATCCAGCAGTTTACAGAACTAGTAAAATGTTTGATAAAAAAGAAACAAAACTCACTATGTGTGGCTAGTCGTTAAACAGTTCACTATATAACCCTCAAATCAACCTCAAAAAAAACTTACATTAGTTACCTCCGTGTAAGTTTTTCATACATATGCAATGCTTGTCGGCTTTGCTGTGGCGCCAAAACTCGTTTTTAATCAAAGTCATGATTTACGTAACATTAATGATGTATTTATCCCGTTGGTGATCAATAACAAACCATACAAAACTCTCAACCCAATTATAAATAAAAATTCCCCGGAATTTTTTTCCTTTTCCCATTGAGTTAAAATAGAAGAAATGGGAGAAGGGAAACAACTCCCACGGAATTTTTATTTATAATTGGGTTGTTTGTGTATTTTATATAAGCACTCACTTTATAACACATACATGCATGCAGTTCGCAACAATATCAAAAATATTCATACTTGCCGATAGAAAATTTTGTCGCTAGTGCAAATTACATAGACACTTACACATATATGTAGTTATATGTGTGGAAAACCACACGCAAGGGTAACTTACGTAAGTTTTGAAATATTTCGTTACTACAAAACATGTTTTTTATCACAAGATGTGTTATCAGTACTAAATTGATGTTGCTTACAAAGTCAAGAAGTTTCTTTAGTGTACCTCAACAATTTTTTTGTTTATCGTATAAAAATGATTCCTCTTGTTTTGTTTTTCGCACAAGGGCGATTTAAAGGTTAATACCTCAGATTTTAACAGGCAGACTTTTTTTAAATTCTTGGGAGAAAAAGGCCAATACAATAATATATGAACTTTCAATAAATAAATATGCAACAAAATGATACCAGTTCCTTTTAAAAATCGAAAAGTAACAGATACTTTTTCCACAATTCATTTGCTCTTAATTTATTTTTGATATTTACTTTTATCATATTTTTTTTTTTTTTTTTTAATTAAAACCCGGCATGTATTCACTTATATTTCCATAATACTTTAAAACAGTCTTACCTTTTCATTTTTAATCTCTTCCAATTCCAAAACCTCTGCCGAAACCTTTTGAGCATGTCGATCCACTCCTGGACTTAAAAGAACCTCCCAAGTTAAAGTGGGTTTAGGATTTCCTCCCTCGCTAATGCAGGCTAAATTCAATTCAGAATTCTCTTTAACGGGTACAAAAATATTGCCAGCATCTAAACGTCTGCCATCTATTAGTAAATAAGGAGGTTTAGGGCGATCTAAGAAAAAGAGATAGAGAATAAAAAATATTTAAAGTAATATAAATATAAACAAAAATTAAATTTTAAAACTTTAATTTAAGTTTAGTACAAAACACAACGAAGAAACCATAGAGAGTATGCGTGTTTGCCCAAAAGTATGCTTTAGTTTACGAAACTCATTTCATACAGCCATGAAATAACGAACAAAAAGAAAAAAACTGTTGGAAGTTTTTAAATGAAAATAACTTTTTTTTTATTTCATAGAAATTTCGTTTCAGTTGTTATTATTTGGTGTGACACACCAAAAGGTTTTACACTTTTCTCTGGCTTAATTGTATAAAAAGGAATAATACTTGTTTTGGTCATGCCCAGCTTAAAATTGTATTTTTCTAAGCAATAAAGAGTTGTAAAACTTTTTGTTTTTTTTCGTGTTAAGAAAGAAATAAAAGAATGAAGAAAGAAAATCAAGTTGAAAATAAAGTTTGTAGTTAAACAACAAAACATGTTACAAGTTTTCAACAAAATAAAATAAATTGACCTTATTTTTAAAATTAAAATTAAAGCATACTTTTAGGTGTAAACCAGTTTAAGTATAAAAGTGTTTAAATTACCTAAAACCACTAATTTAACTGGCCTGGCATTTTCAGTATAATGTCTGGTATTTTCCGCCTCACACTGCCATTTGCCATCATCCTCCAGCATCACATTGGTGATGGTTAAAGCACCATTAGCCTCTTTGATAAAACGATAATCTGTTACTCTTGTGGTGCGATCCATGGCATGGACAACCTTCAAAATAAAATTAAATAAAGACATAATGATATGAGTTTATATAGTTATATATTGGAAACATGTATGTAGTTTAATTAAGTATTAAATTATTATCTGTTTTATGCACTTAAAAATACAATAAATTTATTTTTTAATACTGTTTAAGCTGTTTAATGAAAAAAAAAATAAAATTTAATTATACATATATAAAATGTGACCGTCAAAGAGCGAGATAGTTTTATACTAAGTATTTTGTTTTTGTAGCATACTTGTAGGTTATCAGCTGTTTTTGCTTTTATGTGTGTTGGTTGTTTAACATTTTTGCCTGTGTGCATAAATATTTATTTAACATTTTAAGTTTAAGCTGCTTAATAACTGCTTTGTTTATAAACAAATGCATTTATTTTTTTTAATTATTATTAAAATTTTAATTTTTACTACCTTCATTATGAGTTCAGTAAAGCTCTTAAGTACCTGGTTGAGTTATGCATGTTTGAGCGACTGTTATTTAATGTTTGTGAAAGTTTCGTGAAAGCTAAAGAGTAAATCCTAGTCCCTGTAGTATATGATTTCAAAAATGGCAAGGAATTAATTATTATGACCAAACAAAAATTGGATGAATTGTTGGTCAAAGGCATAAATTATTTCAAAAGAGTGGTGAATTTTAAATTTAAAGCAGTGTTCGAAAATAAGCAGAACATTATTTAGCGTTTGGCTCATACACCCAGGCACAATATTATATTATATGTTTGGTTTTTTTACCAGCCAAAAAGACACTTAGCACAACAGAAATTAATAAACAATGAAGTTTGTGGTTTAAAAAAAAAACCGAACGGAATTAAATGTTCTCATCATTTGCTGATTTGGATAAAAACAGTACTATTTTTGTGTTCGAAAGATGACCAAAAGGGATGTTATTTTTTTAATAATTTTCTATAAAAATACTATTAGCGTTTGTGTTTTCCACAAATCTACCGAACCGAACACTAAGGAGCGATATTTAGTGTTTATTTTCGAACACTGATTTAAAAATAGAAAAAGGACGTTTTTTTAATTAAGATGTTCTTTTCAAATGATTCCAACAAAATGGTTTTTGTTGAAACGTACTTTTTAAAATGTTCCTCATATAAATTATACGTTGAAGGTATACAAAATTTGCAAAAGTGTTAAAGCCAACTTAAATTAAAGCAGGTAAATTTTTTAAATTTGCTAACAAAAATTTTATATAAATTTTTTAATGAAAGTTTTTATTCAAAAATGTTTAATTTAAAGTTTTTCAACGAAATTTTTGAATTTAAAAGTTTACAATAAGAATTTTTAAATTCATAAAAAATAAATTATTTTTGAAACAAAAACTTTTATATTGACATCAATATTTATTTTAAGTTGTCTCAACGTGTATTTTGCAGACAGACATGTCTAATTCGATTCAAGGACCCAGAGTTTACTTTATTGGGTCTTAGATGAAAATTATAAAATGTTCACATGGATTTGCAGACTTAGTATACCCTTATTCGCCACAAGTGGAGGAGGCTTAAAAAAAAATTTAAAAGGAAATAAATTTGTTCCCTTCTCTAATAGGAAAATCTATAAAATGTTTAAGTTGCATTTGCTTTATAATACACCAATGACCTGTTGTTATTTAAATAAACTATTTACAACACTACAACATATGCAACATACACCTACGTTTTAGTGCGTGTAAATAACTATGCATACAGTTATGTAAATGTCGCCATATGTGTGGTTTTATATTTATAAACAATATAAACACTGTACTATAGCTTAAACTTATTGCGTATTTGAATTCTGGGAATGTGCTGGTATTTGTAAATGTGAACTTCTGTCTGTGTAGATGTGTTGCTATTGTATTGTGTGTCATAAATAAAATAAAACAGGTATTTATATATTTTATGCTGTAATAACAAGGGAAACCGGAAATATATGCTTTTTAAAAAGTGTTTTATGCGCACTGAAATATGCAGTCAAAACTTAAAAATATGTCCTAAAAAGCAAAATTAGCTTATTTGAAAACAAGACACTCAAAATGTCATTCATGTTTGGCTATAATAAACCATTAAAAAAAGTATTAGTCCGTCAAGTCCGAATATTTACATATTTACAGACAAGTATCCCATGGGTAGTAATGGACCCAACATAAAAAAACATTTTTTTTCAGTATTGATTTTTTTATTTGTGTACTGGGTAATTCCATGTCAAATCGACCAAGAGTGGGACCCGACCCCTTTCGATTTGAATGAAATTTGGTGAGAAGATTCCTTTTATCCTATAAGGAACATATATGAACGAAAAAAATTTTTAAAATTTTTTTTTCAAAAGTTACGTCATATTCAAAATGGCATAATTTCGCCGAATTAGCCGAATATGTTGAGTTTATTTTTTCTATATCTCAAAAACTACTGCACATACGAAGATGATTTGTATGTCATTTTAAAGAGAATACTTGGGGCTATAAGCAATATATTGAAGAAAAAATTTTTTTTGGAAAAAATGTAATATCTGCAAAATATTAAATTTTTAAAATGGACTAAGTCAAAAACCTAATTTTTTTTTTGCCTAATTTTTTTTTATATAATACCTCAAACTGTTCTTTAAAAATCCTAAAACTTTGAAGGAGGTGTTTTTTTTTTTTTTTTAGATATGAATTTTTTTCTTTCGCAACCTTTAAAAAAATAACCTAAAAATAAAATTTTAAAATTTTAATTTTGAGCAATAAGTATTTATTTATTTATTTATTTATTTTATTTATTTAGTCTTATGAATAAATCCTAAGACTAAAGGAAAAGAGAAAAGCACTAGCTACAAAGGCTATCGGCTTTAAAGTTTAAACTCGAAATCCGGTTTGTTTAATGAAGTTATAGATGGTGTTTATGTTAGTTAAAGTTGTTTCGCTAAGAAGGTTTGTGTGTGGAGTATGGGGGATGTTTGCTTCTCAAGCTGGATAGTGCATTACATTCGTCAAGAACGTGTTTTGTTGTAAGATTGCTGTTGCATGTGTTGCAGGTTGGCTTAATGGCTCTTTTCATTAGGTATTCGTGGGAGAAGACTGTATGGCCTAGTCTTAGTCTTGAAAATACCCTTATTTTATCTTTATTTATAGTTGTAGGATATATAGGGCTGGTGTTGTTCGGATTAATGGAAGAGTAATGATAATGTTTGGGTATAGTTTCCTTAGACTTAGCTTTTATATAATTGGTAATAAGTCGTCGAAGATCAATTTTTTCAAAAGTTGGTTCCATAAAAACAGGTGCATAGGATGCGTATTTTGCTGCGACGTCGGCTTCTTCGTTTCCGGAGATGCCAATGTGGCTAGGCACCCAATGTATTCTGACTTTTTCTTCATTACCAATGAGAACATCCCGGATTTTGATGATTGTGGTCCAGTTTTTGTTGAATGGGCTGCAGATGGCTTTCAGCACTGAAAGACTGTCGGAGCAGATGACGGTTTTATTTTTAGATGAAATAGCTAACTGTACAGCCCTGAGAATAGCGCTAGATTCGGCAGTAAAAATTGATGAAAAGTCTTTGAGGGTTCGGAGAATTAGGTTATTGCCGTTATCATCCACCACCGCATAAGCTGGTAGATTACAACTGGACTTGGTTCCGTCTGTATATATGAAATTCCACCCATTGTTTTTATAAGACGTTTTCATTTCTGCTACAAGACTTAAAAATTCTTCTTTGGAAGTGCGATCTTTTTTTAGTTTGGATAAGGATGAGTCGACGGAGATAGCGTTGAATTTCCAGGGAGGCTTGTTAGTAGTATTTTTAGAGTGTTGTAAGGAGATTCCTATTGCTTGTGCTAACTCTAAGGATTGGGCTATTGTAGACTTAATACGCTTGCGTCTTCTGGCTGTAAACTGCGATGAGATATCTTTGTCTATTATGGAATTAGTGCTGGTCAACAGTTTTGGGATGATTCTTGCTTTGATTTCTTGCACTCTGTTTTCTATGGCTGGGAGCTCGGCCTCGGTAAGAATATTCCTGACGGGGGTAGTTCTGTAGCCATAAACTGATGCTCTAGCAGCCTTGTGATAAGCTGACTTTAAGATGTTAATTGTTGATTGACTGCTATTGCCATACAAGTACAATCCATAATCTATTTTGCTCAAAACGAGTGTTTTGGTTAAATATGTGAGTGTGTTAATATGGACGAAACTTTTTATTGCCAGATAACGTATAATGTTGCCTCTTAGTAAGATCGACCTCTTTAAGTAAGTGCAGTGTTCTCTCCAGTTATATCGGTGCGAGAAGATGATCCCTAAGATTTTAAGTTGTTTAACATTTTGTATTTTAAGGTTATTAAACTGAATCGAATAATTATCAGCATCACAGTTGTGTTTCCTACAAATGTGCAGTTTTTTCGTTTTTTTAATGGATATTTTGCTGCCTGAATATTCCGACCATTCACTGATGTCTCTTACTGCACCTTCCAGAATAGTCGTTGTTTCATCATTTTTGTTCCTTTTACAAAGTATATATAAGTCGTCTGCATACAAGCAGTGATCAATGGACAGATTTGTGTTCAGGGTTTTACTTACTTCGTTGAAGGCTATTTGAAATAGAACTACTGAAAGTGGCGATCCCTGTGGGATGCCGTTTTTCAGAGGAAATGTATCTGACGTGTATCCATTAACTCTTACTTTGAATCGTCTGTTAGTTAAGAAAGACCGAATAAAATTGAAGATTTTTGGGCCGATGCACCATGATTTTAAAACATTCAGTATGACGTGTGATCCTATCCTGTCAAAAGCTTTTTCAAAGTCGACTGATAATACAGTGACATGGTTCTTCGCGGAGAGCGCATTGCAAATATAGTGATCAAGGTGAAGTAGAGCATCATCACAGCCCCTATTAGCCTTAAAGGCTACTTGCCTTTTATCGACTAATTTTTTTTTTCTATGAGCCAGGCAAGTCTTGTGGCAATTATTCTTTCAATAATTTTAGAAAAACATGGCAACAACGATATGGGTCGATAATCTGAGACAGAGGAGCAGTTTTTGCTTTTTGCGATTGGTACTATGATGGCTAGTTTCCAAGAGTGAGGGATAATTCCGCTTTTAAAGATGGTGTTGTATAAATGTAATATTTTGAGTTTTGTTTTTAGTGTAAGAGGTTTGATCATTTGATATGTTATGCGGTCGAGACCAGGAGAGGTGCCTTTAACCTTTTTTAAGCAACTATTGAGCTCCAGGAGGCTGATTGGCTCCTCCAAAAATGAGGAGATTTTATCAACTGTGTAGCCAAGCGATGCGTCTAATGACCGTTTCGCCGAGATATAAGAATCATGGAAGTTTTCGTCATTAACGGTAGGAAAAGAGACGAAGAAAAAACGACTTTTAAAGACGTAACGTGACAAAAGGTGTACTTTTCTTAAAAAAATGCCCACATTGAGCCCCAACAAAAGATGCAACAAATAAACAAAAACAACCTTACCAATAATATTACTTTTTCAAACAAACCAGATTTAATAAATACTTATTGCTCAAAATTAAAATTTTAAAATTTTATTTTTAGGTTATTTTTTTAAAGGTTGCGAAAGAAAAAAATTCATATCTAAAAAAAAAAAAAAAAACACCTCCTTCAAAGTTTTAGGATTTTTAAAGAACAGTTTGAGGTATTATATAAAAAAAAATTAGGCAAAAAAAAAATTAGGTTTTTGACTTAGTCCATTTTAAAAATTTAATATTTTGCAGATATTACATTTTTTCCAAAAAAAATTTTTTCTTCAATATATTGCTTATAGCCCCAAGTATTCTCTTTAAAATGACATACAAATCATCTTCGTATGTGCAGTAGTTTTTGAGATATAGAAAAAATAAACTCAACATATTCGGCTAATTCGGCGAAATTATGCCATTTTGAATATGACGTAACTTTTGAAAAAAAAATTTTAAAAATTTTTTTCGTTCATATATGTTCCTTATAGGATAAAAGGAATCTTCTCACCAAATTTCATTCAAATCGAAAGGGGTCGGGTCCCACTCTTGGTCGATTTGACATGGAATTACCCTACTATTTTCATGTTTAAAAAGTATAATAAGAAGCAAAAATTCCCATATTCTATTTGCTTAAATTATTTAATTAAATGCATCAAATTTGTAAAGTAGAATTCTAATGAAAGCTCTATCAGGCATGTTGCTAGTGTATTATAATTGAGAGTTCTTCTGTAAACAAAGGGCGGACTACAGCAAAAGTGAATCCAACATGTGTACACAGAAAAAATTATCCAAAATTTTTCACCAATTAAAGCATTAATCAAAAAAATAATCAGTTTTAATTAAAAATTTAATCAAGTGAATTAAGCGTTTAATCAAGTGCATTAAACGTTTAATTAATATTATGAACTGGTTTAATTGATACTATTAATTTGTTTACTGGTGTAAATTTAATTAATTTTTCAATTAATATCACAAATTTTTTAATTAAAATCAATTTTTATTTTTTTCTGTGTAACGGGTAAGCAAATAATAGTGTTCTCTCAGTTTGACTTAAGTCATTAATTAATTGAACCCAATGAGTTCTTTCTCCAGATTTGTTCAGTCATCGCACTGATGACATATTTTATCAAACTGACTCCGATTCGTAATTTCTGTTGTTGGTGTATCATCCCATTGATGACATAATCAAAATTGTTGACCCTGATGACAAGTGATGTTAAAGCTGATATTAAAATGATGAAAAGTGTCATAGGGTAAAAAACGAAGACACTTGTCATTGTACTAATAACAAAATACATCAGCGCTATTGCCATATTAGCAATTACAAAAGTTATTGATGCACCAAATTTAATTTCAAATTATTTCCAAAATTTTAACTTGTATTAATATTGCGTACAAAATTTACGTGAACCAGCTGGACGGACAGAGAGACAAACATAGTAAGAGCGATTCAAAAAGCAGTTCTGAGTCGATCGATATACTAAAAGGCTGGGCTATATTTTTAAATGTTACACATCTGTATGGTAACGTGCGTATAAAAAACCCATCTGGTAACTAAAATGTAAACCATTTTTTTTGCTTCGCACTTGCAAGTATTAAACAAAATCAACAAGTAGCAAACTTCGCTTCAAAAGGCTGATCCTAAAAATATCCTGGAAAATATATACAAAAAAATGCTGACTGAGCAAAATATGCACTAAATTTCAAAAATTCATAAAAGCTCTAAAACGGATAAATATTTTGTTTCTGCCTTCACTGGTCACATAAGAAGAAAACATGCCCCTGCTTATTAACGCTGTCCCTGGTAATAACAATAACAATTATGGAAAAATTATAGAGTCGGTAAATAAAAACCAATTGCAAATGTTAAACAATTTTTGCATACCTTAAGCCGCCTGTCGAAATATGTTTGTATAATTGTGTACACTGACTGTACGATAGGAATGTTTGTATGTGGCTGTGTGTTTAACTCAGTAATTCTCCAGATCTTTTCTCACCCTGTTTTTAGTGTCCTGCGTGTAAAATTTTTGTTGGTATTTGTTTGGTTTATTATTGTTATTATTGTGGTCATTACTAAGTATTTATTATTATATTTTAATATTGTTATTGTTTTAAAACATAAAAAGCAACAACAACAATGTTAAACAAACCAGTCATGTACAAAAGTACTATTTCTAGGTAGTTGAAGCCAGAGAGAGATATTAAAATAAATTTTATTTTTATTTAAACATTTTTTTAAACAACGTGCTTTAAAATAAAATCTTGTTTGAAATTTGATTATCTGCTTTTTTAACCATATTTTATAATTTTTTTTTTTTGCTTAATATAAGCTTATTTTTTTTTGGAAATTACATTTGTTTTCTTAACACAGGGGCAAATTATGGCATTCGTGATCAAACACTTTTTCGACTCGATTCGAACGCAATTTTACTTCTTATTCTTTCACGACTGGCATAATATTAGTAAATGTTAATATAAGTAAATGTTTTATTCATTTGATTAAATTTTAATTAAAACCGTATTTAATTTTGATAAATAGTTTAATTGAAAAAATTTTGGGAGAATTTTTTTTTTAATTTCAAACGAACGAACAGTAATGTGCTGATTTGAACACAAAGAAGTTTAAGGATCTTTACGAAAAACAGAACGCAATGAAATGTTCTCATCTTTATGTTGAGTTATTTAGTACAGTACATATTCTTACTGTGCACGAAGATGACAAACAGAAAAACGTTTTTTTAAGAAACACTATTTGCGTTTGTGTTTTTTATATTTCTACTGTACAGAACACTAAAGTACATTTTCGAACACTGATTAAAATCAAGTTTCAGTCAGTATATTGATGATGCTACAAAATCTATGTCCGAGCTAAGCCAGAAAAAACCAAACGAGTTTCAAAAAGTACTATCAGAAGCCGAAATCAAAATATAGTGTACCTTGATGAACTTGAAAATGTTGAACTGTGTAATTCTTTTACAAAACGGCTATTGACAAAGTCAACTTCTACATAGCAAATTTAAAATTTTATTAAAAGTTTACATTATTTCGTCAATTCTACTTTATATTGTTTTGCATGTAGTAGAAGGCCATGAGAACCACAACCCAGAGGATCTTTTATGCAGCCTATGTACCTCAACATGTCAGGTTCAAGCTACGTATAAAGTCTATTATCCAGCATGGTAAAATATCAAAAATTTCAGTTGGGCTCATTATTTGCCCCCCAAAAATTGCCGTCTAGAATTCCTCAAGGCCAGACAGCAGCAGAACAGATGCTGTAACGTTTCGTCATGAACCTTACAAAACCGGCATATCCTGGTTAATACGTTACCTTTAATAAGCTGGTGGTATCTAAAACCACAGTGCCTCGTAAATAGGCCAACAAGCAGTATATGGATCTCTTGGACTGTCTTAATCCAGAAGTGGCCATCCATGTGTGAAGGAATTCACGTTCGAACCATTTTTGTAATGACCCCCTAATGTGACCGACAGTGGCGCCGAAGAGAGGACCAGCCCAGAGCCTATAAATGGACGGCGATCGCCCCTGTTTGCCAAGCAGTCAGCCCTTTCATTGCACACATGACCCTCATGGCCGGGCTATTTTACTTTATCCTTTCCGCAAGTTTCAGGTGCCCATTCGGAGTAGTTTAAATTGAGTTTACAAAAAGATTATAAAAAAGTTCAAATATGCAAATATCCTTTAACAAAATAAATTAATTTTTATATCTGTTTCAGACTATGCGAAATTTCCCTGCATCAATATTCGTTTTTTCTTTTGAAGTCCCTTCGAAAACTCGTATTCGCTTAGAAGTTACGTTTTTTATCGCAAGCTATAAATATAGGTTAAAGTCCTTAATTCAAATTGAACTTTAAACTTAAATTTCAAACCAATTTTACAAATCATTATAAAGAGTAACATCAATTAGTCGTTTGGTTCTACATTTCGTGCGTTATGCTTACGCACTCCATCACTCCGCCAATGGAAAGCAATGCAGTCTAAAGGAATTTCAGACAAACTAATCAGACTCGTGGAATGTTTGTATATGGATGCAACCTTACTCAGTGCCCAATGAAGATAAAGTAAGCGTAAACTGAAGCGTACAGCAATCGCTTTTCACTGATGAGGTAAGAGCTTGAAGATGTTATAACCTTTTTTACTTGGGCAGCATAATTGCTATTTCCGGTAGTTGTAGCAAATAAATTAAAATCAGACTGGCTAAGACAGCGTTTGGAATCTCGAATAAGTTCTGGAGGGCAGTTAAAATTGCAGTATCTACAAAAATTAAAGTATTTAATAGCAATTCAAAGTCAGTGCTACTTTATGGCTCGGAGACCTGGAATTTAACGAACATTGATAGGCAAAAACTGCAGGTCTTTGTCAATAAAGGCCTTCGCCGATTCCAAAAAATAGCGTGACCTCAAACTATAACAAATTCTGAGGTAAAGCTTAGAACATAACAACCTGCAATTGACCATCAGATTAAACTACGCAAATATAGATGGTTGGGTCATACAGGGAGCAAGATGAAGGGGATGCCCCAAAAATACATGGAAACGCCAAGCTCAAGCCAAACTACAAACTGCCGGATTTACCTGGAATGAAGCCCTATGTTCCTTAAAGAAATTTTAAGTATTATATATATTCTTTAAAAAGTACTACATTGAAACAAAAAGTACCATTTCAAAAAATTGCACTTTAAGCCAGTGTTCAAAAATAAACAGTGCATTATTTAGCGTTCGGCTCATACACCCAAGAACGATATCTATTTTTTAGGGATTGTGTAGACGAACACAACCCTTAATACCGTTCGTAACTGTTTTCAAGAAAGAGCCGAACACTCTTCATTAAAAAAACAGAACAATTGTTGTGATACTGTAGACCATAGCTCGGGAATAATGATTAGAAATCCTAATGATTAGCAATTGGATTAGAAATTTTAATTGGGCTGAAAAATTGATTAATTATGATTAGTAAGCCATTTTAGACGATTACTAATTGATTAGATTAGAAATAACCAAAAATATAATCACAATTAGTGACGATTAGTATTTCTAATCAAATCTAATCAAAACTAATCGAAAAAATAATTGATTAGATTTCTTGATTATTTTTGATTAGATCAACTATTTTTCAATATTTTTGTGAAAAGGAAATATTTATTTATCACATTTGTTGCTATATTTACATAAGGTAACCAGTGCTGCCACAACGAATACAATTTTTACAACCAAAATTTTGAAAAAAGTAACCAAATGTAAAAAAATATAACCAAATTTAAAATGCTTTTTATTAATTGAGAAAATCATTGTAATACATTGTAACACAAAGGTTATTTTCACTTTATAGTAAAACAATAATTAGAAATCAAGAAAACAAAACAAGAAATGTAATTCTTTTACATATTAAAAAAATAACGTGAAACTTAATTAAAAGTTTTTATTTATTTGAGACTTTTTTCGTAAAAAAATTTTTTTTATTTTTGGCGCCCTATGCTCCTCCAATGAGAGTTAGAGGAATATATATAAAAAAAATATTAAATATTTTTTCATATGCCAGTTATAAATAACAAAAATGGATAATAGTTTTCCGCTTTTTAGCTGTTATTGGCAGGACTGTCAAATGTGGCGATTTCTTAATCCTTTTGTCGATGGAAATTTACGTTTGGCGATATGGCGATTATTTTGGCGAAATTTAAAACGATTGGCGATATGCGAAATGCATTTTATGTAAATATTTTCTAATTTACATACATATATCTAAAATATTATAAAAACTTATAAAAACTTATATTCTTATTATAAAAAAATGTTTCAAAATTGTTCTAATATATCATAACGTACATTCAATGGGGAAAAAGTATATGACTGACGGTCAAAAGTTTTGTTTTACCAAATAATTATCTTAAAAAACATTAAATAAATATACATACCAAAAAGTTATAAACAGTAAAATTTCAAATTTCTTTAAACTTACAGCCATTTCTTACAGAAAATTCCATAAATTTTAAAATTATATTGATAAATCAATGTAATTTTAAAAAATCTTTAAAATTCCTACGTGTATTTTCAAATGTGTATATAAATATACTTCTGGAAATTACCTAAATTCAGAACCTTAAACTTATTTTCAAGTTTTTAAAAACACTGAAACGACTTTTGTGTAACTTTTCAGTAATTTTCCGGATGATTTTACGCACTTCCAGTTTAAGTACTAATTATCTTTACTTCTCTTAAAATCTAGAAAAACTTCATTTGTTTATGATTTCAGATCATGGCGTTTTTAATATAAAAATCACAAATGGCAATATTTTCTTAGCAAAAATCTTAAAAAAATTATTTGGTTGCTGTTACCTTATGTTAATATAGCAACAAATGTGATAAATAAATATTTCCTTTTCACAAAAATATTTAAAAATAGTTGATCTAATCAAATCTAATCAAAAATAATCAAGAAATCTAATCAATTATTTTTTCGATTTGTTTTGATTAGATTTGATTAGAAATGCTTATCGTCACTAATTGTGATTATATTTTTGATAATTTCTAATCTAATCAATCAGTAATCTGAAATTTTTATCAAAATTCAATTCTAATGATTAGTTTATTTTATTTCTCTAATCGTAATGATTTCTAATTCTAATCGAAATTCCCAAGCTATGCTGTAGACAAACATTCATTATATTTTAATGTTCTATAATGCTTCTTTTTTACATTGATAAAGAAATGAGCAAACAACTAATTTTAGCAACGACCGCAGCACGAACAGCTTGTGTTTGTATTGTGTATATGTTTTGTTTGTGTAAAATTATTGTGCTGGCTTTTTGTTTTTTTTTTCTTATGTGTATTTTGTTTTTTGTAAAAAATGTTTGGTTTTTTTACCAGCCAAAAGGGACGAACATTTATGAGCAGAACCGAACACAATGAAGTTTGTGGTTCAAAAAAAAAAAAAAAAAAAAAAACCGAACAGAATTAAATGTTCTCATCTTTTGTTGAGTTTGATAAAAAAAAATACTTTTGTGTTCGAAAGATGGCAAACAGGGACACCATTTTTTTTTTTAATTATTTACTACACAAACAATAGTAGCGTTTGTGTTTTTCACAAATCTACCGAACCGAACACTAAGGAGCGATATTAAGTGTTTATTTTCGAACAATGCCTTAAAAACAATAAGCATGATAACTTGAGTTTAACTAGTTTTTTTACTGTAATACTATTTAAATTAAATGCAGTTTTCAAACAGGCGTCCTTTATTTACCCGCTATTTTCAACATGTCTACAAACTTTTGTCTCGTTTTGGTCCCTTTATCCCTATAAAAAATATAAAATGCAGTCTATTGCGTAATTGTTTGTGTGTTAAAAGACCGTGTTTTTATCGTCTTTGGCTGTCACATTATGCAAATAAGATAATTTTTTTTATTGGATAGTTTAAGAATGTCATAAATAAAGACAATAACAAGAAATAATAACAAAAAATAAATATGAACGGATTTTAATTCTTAACAACCCAGTAAGTTTTATTAAGCAACGAAAAGAAAATGTAAGGAAAATAAACAAGTTAAGCCGGTCTTTGAAACTAAAGAATTTTAATAAAACATTAAAATTTTACTAAAGATAGTTTTATTTAAATTATAGCTGGCTTTTATGCACTCGTATCAGTGTCGGTATTTATATTTTTTTTTGCAATTTTGTTAAGCCTGAGCTGAAAGCAATCAATTCATGATATCGAATGTTTTTACATAAAGTGCAACTTTAAATGACTGTAACTGACTTTTTGACAATTTTACATTTCTCAGCGTTATCTTCTGGTAACTGCTTCTCGTTTTACTTGTTTGCAATTCGAGTTTACTGTTTTAATTTTTATTGTACAGCAACCCCATAATAATTTGTTATTCTTGCTTGTTTTTGTGTAAAAACTTTAACCATTTCCAAAAAAAAAAAAAGTTTCCAAACCAAAAAAAAAAAAAAAAAAAAAAAGACAACACGAAAAGTTATTGAGTTGTAATTGCACATGTTGTCCTACTCTCTTTTTTGTTTGCTCTACAATACAACAAGCAATTTCATAAAAACTTACACACACACTGCACATGTACATAGACTGTCTCTTTTTTCTCTTAAAAACGACACTCTGTTATGTAGTTAAGCTAAAAGTTTTGTTGCCTACTTTTTGGCTTTTGTACACGTGCTGCAAATGCAATTAGTAGTAAAAGAAACTTACAAGCAATTTTCAATGAAAAATATATTAAAAAAACAAAAAAAAAAAACTAAATAAAAAAATAAGAAAAAATATTCTTTTTTGGGACAAAATTAAAACAACAAAACTTTTTGAATTTTGAGTTTTCTTTTTAAATGGTTGTTGAGTTTTTTTTTTTTTTTAATAGTTTTTTACTGTCGAAAGAGGAGTTATTGTTGCCATTGGTGGCTTTAACAACTTTAAGCACGACTGATGTTGTAAAGTTTTATGCTCGGTACTTTTGAAAAGTAATAAAAAATGTTGTTGCATTTTGTTTAAAAGTTGTTTCATTCTTTGAACCACTACAATAAAAAAAATAAATATTTAAAAAAGTATTTTAAAAAAACCAGAACTTGCAAAAAAAGTTATTGTCATTGTTTTTTTTTTAATGTTGAGAAAACCTTCTTTACAATGTACAATAAAAAGTTGTAGTTTTTTTCTAAGGATTTTGTTGTTTGCCCTGATTCATTATTGTCCTGTTTTTATTTAAATTTTATTTCTGTGTTATTTGTTTAATAAAAAAAAATTATAAGCATTTTTATCTATTAAGTATAAAAAACCGAAATTTGTTAAAAAAAAAATAAATAAAAAAAGTTTAAATTTCTTTTAATATTTATCTAAAGTTTGTTGCCTACTTTTAGGTTAAACCAAATTGCATAATACATATTAAAGTTGGCTTTAATTCGTTTGTTTTTTTTTTTTTTTTGTTCGAAAAATAAAACTTATAGTTTATGTCAGCATTAAAATGTCACTCAATGTGTCAATGTCATTGGCGCAAATAATATTTATGAGAGAATAGTAGACATATTGTGGTTAAAAGTTACAAATACTCATATGTAGTTACGACATTGTAGTTGTCAATGTCATAAAAGTTTTTTTTTTTTTTAATAGGAAATCAAAAATTTATGAACTCGTATTTACAGAAACATAAACAAAGGTATTCAGAACTTTTGTAAAACTATTTGTGGCGTTTTAGTGTTGCCATTTTGCAGTAGATTTTAATTATTATAGCAAATCTGTTGGCTTTATGAAAGAAATTTAGAAATGATCTGCATAAAGCCATAATAGGTTATTTAAAGTGTTTAACTGAAAACAAAGAAATTTTTCTTAGCAAAATTATACAATTATTACTATAGATTTTCGCTCTGGAAAATAATTCCAAACAACACTGTCTCTAATAGTACAGCAAAAAAAAATCCGCTCTATATTTAAATGATTTTCCAGAGTGGGATTTATAAGGAGCCCATGGTAAATTACACTGTGCAACAAAAAAAAAAAAAACTGCCTCAGTTCTTACAACGAGAAATGAAACTAGACTATTGGTAGAGCAAATCTGCCAAAGGGTTTTGAAAAGTAAACTCGTGTTCCCGAAATATCGGCCCTAAAGTTTTTAAATTTTTTGAAAAGGCGTTTGGTATAAGTCAAAAAAAAAAATATATTCAATGTACTTCTGAGCTAAAATACTATGTTAGATGTCTTCAGTATAAATGTATGGCGATTCTTTTCTTAGAATATTTTAACCCTCTAGCACTAATTTTAAAGGGTCATTTTTGTCCTTTTTTTTATCTTCCCCACAAAAGTATACTAAAACGGTACTCTAGAGGCTTAAAATTCCACGAATATTTTCTGCATTAAATTTCATTAGGGGTCTTCTAAGACCAAAAAAAAACGTGCAATGTATGTAAAACGCCTTTTCAAGAAATTAAAAATTTCAATGCACGAAATTTCGAAAATCCCTTTTACATACATGGCACGAACTTTTGGTCTTAGAAGACCCCTAGTAAAATTTGATGCAAAAAATATTTGTGAAACATTTTAACCCTATTAAGTGCCGTTTTGGTATACGTTAGTGGGGAAGTTAAAAAAAGGAAAAAAATACCCCTTTAAATGAGTTTTAGAGGGTTAATATGTTCTAAGAAAACAATCGCCATACAATTCTACTGAAGAGATCTGAAATAATCTTTTAGCTCATGAGTACATTAAGCATATTCTTTTGACTTGTACCAAACGCCTTTTCAAGAAATTCAAAAATTTCAATGCCCGAAATTTCGAAAATCCCTCTTACATACATGGCACGAACTTTTGTTCTTAAAAGACCCCTAGTAAAATTTGATGCAGAAAATATTCGTGGAACTTTTAAGCCCTTTAAATTGCCGTTTTAGTATACTTTTTTTGGGAAGTTAAAAAAAAGAACAAAAATGACACCTTAAAATGAATGTTAGAGGGTTAATACAGTGCAAGAAAAGAGTCGCCATACAATTCTACTGAAGACATCTGAAACACTATTTTAGTTTAGAAGTACATTTAGTATATTTTTTTGAATTATACCAAACGCCTATTCAAAAAATTCAAAAACTTTAGGGGCCGATATTTCAGGAACCCGAGCTAACTTTACAAAACCCTTTGGAAGATTTGCTTTACCAATAGTGTAGTTTCAACTTACGTTGCAAGCATTTAGGCTGCCGGCGATGACCCGAATTTAGTTGCACTGTGTTATCGACCAATCTTTACGAAATTTGGCGGATAGGTTTCTAATCTTATGAAACTATGACAGACTACATTTTATTACAGTAGCATTATTACGTATACGGTTTTAGGCGTACTAAAGTGTTTTCCGTGAGTGGACTATACATGGGGATTATTGTAAATTATTATTACGTTTTTACATTTTAAAAAGCGTTTCGGTTTATTCCCTTTATAACACTCCTTTGAGTTCTTTTAATTGCAAATCAAAATATGTAAATACTCACACTTATTCAACTTAATAAACTTTAGTGAAATTATATTATATTGTTAGTAACGAATTAAGCCGTTTAATATCTCAAATCAAACTAAACTAAACATTATGAGTTATTATTATTATTAATTTCCCGTAGTTCCTAGGTGGAACATAGGGCCTCTAGTTTCGGTTTCTTTAATCAGTTGTGTTTAAGATGAGCACATTATGAGTTAGCCTGTACTTATAGTTCACAACCACTCTAGTAAATTCAAGAACCATTTTAGTCGATTCCAGAACATTCTTTTAAAATTAATTTAAAATAACTGTTATACATCTAAATCTAAAGTCTGCAATTACAATTACTAGAAAGTTCCATGCAGTGGAGTTCATAACAATTTTAAACTAATACGACATAAATCTATATTTTGCAAGATAACTTAAAACTAAAACTATAAATAATACTTAGATAAATCTTATTTCGTAACATTATGAATCGAACTTCACAAAATTTAATAGTATGACTTCCAGTCATATAAAACGAATTTTTGAAAGAAAATGAGAATCGATGGCTTTCTGTCTTCAATTTATGCTAGTTTTTGTAACAAAAATGTAATATTTTTTTTAGGGAGATTGTTCCACATTTGCTTCCATAACTCTTTTGCCAGCGAAACGATCGTACTGGATATCAATCTCAAGTTGCTTAAAAGAGCTAGAACTCATTCTTTTCTGTTGAGGCTTTCGAAAGTGAGGGTGTTTTCAACAGACGGATATGGATAAATCTGCTCAAGAGCCCGGAATATATCGCTCATTTGCTGCAATATCGTCATAACTCAAAAGTTTTACAGAAAATTACTATCTTTATATGAAAGAACTACCTCTTCATTAACAATCAGATTTACATAAAGG
This sequence comes from Pollenia griseotomentosa, assembly GCA_963931875.1. Classification (NCBI taxonomy): domain Eukaryota; kingdom Metazoa; phylum Arthropoda; class Insecta; order Diptera; family Polleniidae; genus Pollenia; species Pollenia griseotomentosa. Next base: position 120,442,662 of record OZ007564.1, on the reverse strand, counting down.
ATACTAAGTGAAAATTTGGGATTTTTGACTTATCACGTTGTTGCAGCAAATAAGCGGTTATACTTAATGGGGACTTAGATGAATAAACAAAAGAAAAGTTTCACACAAAATGACAAACTCATTCATCACTTGTGGTGGCGGACTCAGAAAAAAATTTAATGAAATTAATTAAATTTGCACAAGTTAATTTATTTAATAGTATCAATTAAACGTTTAATTCATTTGATTTAACGTTTAATTCACTTGATTAAACTTTGAATTCACTTGATTAAATTTTTAAATAAAACTGATTGTATTATTGATTTATGCTTTAATTGGTGAACATTTTTGGATATTTTTTTCTGTGGAGGGCATACAAAGAATTGAAGAAAGTTTCTGCAGCAAATGTTTCATAATATGGGCGAGTAATTAAAAATTAGTAAAACAAAAAGAGAAAGAAAAACCTTGCACTCATTTAATTTTAAGATAAAACTTTCTTCTCTCTATCTGTTTTTCGATATGTCTTCGAAGCTAATTAAACATTTCGATTTAAATGAGAAATGTCATCAAATATCTTAGCTTAAAACTAACTTAGAGCTTTTAAGTTTGTATCACATTGTTTACAACGTACAACATTAATTTTAAGTAACCCTAAAATAATCCATTCTTTTTTTTCTCTGTATTTAACAAACAAAAAACACTAATAAACATTTGCCTTACTCAATTGTATCTTATAGTTAAATATTTCGTCAAAGTAACTTGACTCTTAAACTTCTTAATAGCCCTCAATAACATCTGCACTCACCTGTCCATTTTTGTACCACATGCTCGAGGAAATATCCAAATCCACTTCGCACATTAAACGTATTTCCGAATGCTGTTCCGCATAAACCACAGACATTTCCTCATCCTCATATGGATTAGGCAGAACAGGTCTCAAAGGCAAAACTCTGGGCTCTTCATCATGCGAGTAGTCTTCACTCTTATCATCCACGCCAATAACACCCATTGAAGCATATTCTCTTTGCCGCTCGGCAGCTCCCTCAAACTCCTCACCGTCATCGATTATGACCATAGGTTCTTTGGGTTTATTTAAAACTTCTACAGGCACTCGCACATTCGTGTGAGATCGTTTAATTTTTATGGCCACCGGAGCAGAGAGCTTTACCAATGACTGATTAAAATAATGATGTTGTAAATCCTCTCTTTGAGTAACTAAAGAGTTTTCGGTGAGCATTATATTTGAGGTTGTTAGCTCTGATTGAGCTAAAGCTTTTGTACTCTCATTGCTTTGTATACTTTCGGTTTCTTCGGTCTCACGGCGAGATCTTTTATTATAAAACTTTTTATTTTTGTGGTCTGGAGAGGCCTTAAAGCTTTTCATTTGTTTTTGTTTGTCTGTTAAATCCCTAGAATGCTTTTGTTTCTGTATTTCCCTATGCGTCTTAACTTCTTTGTGTTGCAGCCGATGGGCCACATGTATTCTTTGGTGCTCGTTTTGGTTATTAGTTTTCTTTAAAGCTTTTAAGCTTAATTTGGCAGGACTTTCATGTGAATTTGAATAAACGTTACGCTTACTCTTTAAAGGCATTTGGGATGGTAAACTATGAGTACTTTTCAGCTTATTAGAACTTTTATTAGCAGTTAAGTGCAAAGATGAAGAAGGAGTAGAAGAAGTTGAAATTGATTTTGTGGCAGACTCATCCTCATCATCATCATCATCGTCAGCTGGATCCTCACCATCATCATCATTATCATCGTGGTAGGTTAAAGAAGCAGAAGACATAGGAGTATAGTAGTTGTTGTTGTTTTTATTATTATTTTTGTTGTTGTTGTTTTTATTAGTTGCATGGTTGTGTTTATTAGATTCTGTAGTTAGTTTTAAATCTGGGGAAAATTTTTGGTTTTGTTTACAATTTTTGGCACATTTTTCTCTATTTACATGATCCAAATGTCGAAGATCATTAGCATCCTCCTTAATATCATCATCATCATTATCATTATTATGTAAATTTAAATAATTATTATTAAGATTATAAATATTAGTTTTTGCATTCGATTTACTCTGCTGTCTGGCAGTCGGGTAATCATAATGCTTTTTAAAATGTGGGCTTTGGGCCAATTCACTGTCATCTGTGAAGGCCGCAAAGTTTTCCTCGTCTAAGTCGGGCTGTGGTAATTGACGAATTTGTTGATGTTCTGTGCCCAGTTGGTGGGCTACACCGCTGAGAGCTTGTGCAGAATAATGGGATTTCCATAACGATTTGTGACTGTTGTTGTAGTCTGCGGCGGGATGGTGCTTCTCTTGATGTTGTTTTTGTTGTTGGTGTAATAATGGTTTGATATTTTGTTGTTGTGTATATGAAATACCTGCAATTATATCAAGCATAAAAAGAAAAAATATAGTTAAACATTTTGTTTATTTAAGTAAAAGTTTTTAAGTTTAAATTTCTCTTTAATATCCTGTTCCTTTTGAGGTTTATGTAAATGTTCTTGTTATTATTTCCTATTCCCATTGGCCAGTTTGTTGAACACACAAGTTTATCTGTTGTCAAGTTGCAATAACTTGCAACAAATGTCAAATAATGTAAGTTTTATTTGTTACAGTTTATGGTCTTGTGAATCTGTAAAATAAAAGACAAATTCATGTTTGGTTTGTTGCAAGACTAAATTTTGCTCTTGTGGGAAGGACATTTATAAAGGAACTAATTAAAAGAAAGCAATTTGCAACATGAAATAAATAGAAAATAATTATAAAATAAGTTTTTGTTGATAAATTCTTGGAAATAGAGAAATTAGAAAATAGTTTCTTTGTCAAAACAAACCAATTAAAATAAAGGAATTTTTTGAAATATTTAATGAGATTTTTTTATTAAAAATAGAAAACTGTGTCGAATTGATGTTTCTTGTTTATTTTAAAGTGAATATAGTTTTATTATTTCCTGGATTTCATTAACCTGACGTTCATATTTATGGCATACGTTAAAGTTTTACAACCGAAGTAATTTAATCAAGTTCTAATGGTTGATGTGAATACATCTTTTTTCTGATATGACTAACAATTATTTTTCTGCTTTTGCAAACATTTAGCTGTCTCTATTCTTTAGAAAATTAAGCTTCCAAGAAGTTGTCATTGCAAAAGTAAAGCAGAACGCAGGAAATACGAAGAAAAACCATAAGCAATCGCCAATATTTATTTTATTGAAATTAAATTTCAGTACATTCGTTGCAACTGGAAAACTATTGTAATATTGTATTGAAATCTACTTTTCAAACACTTGAAGGGTTTCTGTTAAAGTAATCATTTATTGAATTCACACATTTTAAGATAAAAAAATATAAAAAAGAAATTTTAATAAGAATTTCATGTTGCAAAATGCCTTCCTTCAATAAAAATAATTTAATGAAAATTAAATTTGATTAACTCAAGCCTAACTAAAAATATCAAAAATAAAAAAGAGATTTTATCATTCTAAAAAATAGTTTTAGGAACTTATTTTTTTGAATTTGGCAATTTTTCCAAGTAATTTTTGAAATTGCTTTGTTTTTATTCCCGTCATTTTTAGTACTTTCGGTATGGATTATAGAGCTCCCGATAGGGATAACTGGTAGTCATACTAATAACTAATAATGTTTAGTAATACTTTGCCAAAGCACCATGCAAAGACTTACGCCAGGACAACGTTTACAAATCGTGGAAATTTATTTCCAAATTTCGCGCTCTTATCGCCAAATTTTTTGAGAACTTCCCTTTAGTTTATGGTGGGCAAAATCGTCCATCTGATCAGCTGATACGCAAAACAATGGATCGATTAAAGACCAAATTTAAATATTTGAATAAAATTCATCCAAATCGAGCCCGTACTGTGCGTACAGATGAAACCATCGCTTCTGTACGGTGTAACAGAGGACTCGAACTTATCGATCCGACGCCGTTCTCACCGACTTGGTCTTTGCCTGTAAACTACTTTGAACATTTTGAGGAATGGTCTTGGCTTACATCCATATAAAATCCAAAAAGTGCAAGAATCCAAGCCAACGTATGTTCGGTGAATTGCCTGAGAGTCAACTGGAATTTGAACTAGATTTTTATTGTCAAAATATCTTCAGCAATGAGGCTCATTTTGGACTTAACAGGTATGTGTTTTGGAGAGAGAATAGTTCTCATAATACTCTTGAGACTCCATTACATCCAGAAATAATCACTGCTTGCTGCGGTTTACATGTCAAAGCGTTATCGGCCCATTTGTTTTTATATCGGAAACGGGGCAAAATTACCGTGAATCGCGAACGCTAAAGGTAAACGATTCGTAATTTTTTTATTTCTGACGTAAGTGCAACTCATTTGGACGATAAATCGTTTCAACAAGACGGCGAGTGAAGTCATCACTTTGTTAAGTACAAAGTTTACTGACCGAATTGCCGACACTGCAGTGTCAATACCGCCATGTAGATGGCGATCAGCTTTTAACATAACGGTAACAGTAAAAGTTTTCAAATTTGGAACAAAAAGTTAAGTTATCAATACAAAACATCTGTCAAAAGGTGAGCTAAACTGGAAAAGTGAACGTGGAACCTCTCAAACAAGGGCAATGCAATTATCTTATTGTCTGGAGAAAGATCGTAGGAGAAATTTTCAATTTAAAATAAATTGCCACGTTAGAAATACACCCCATCTGTTTGAAAATTGGTTTACTTATTTTAATGGGGCTCCTGGTTGGTTGAGTCAGTATTATATAAAATGTGGAAAAAAATGTAAACTAAACTGTAATTTTACTTAATATGTGATAAATTATTGTTTGTATCAATTTTAATTAAAATTTAATATATATTTTAATTTTCCCGAATAAAAATTTTTTTTGGAAATTTTGGGAGTTTCAAAAATTAATCTAGGAATTCATGAAAAAAGCCTAAAAAAACTTATTTTACTTTTAGAAAGTAAAATTTAAAATTTTAGTGTAATTGTAGCTTAAAATGTATAGGAATTTTTGTAATTACTATTCAGCTATTAATCGGCCTATTACGAGAGTCGTTGTCAGGGTCAAAGTCGTAGTCGTAGTCGCTTGAAAATTTGTTGTCGATATCAAATCAAAATTTGCGACAATGGCAATGTAAAATACATAAAAATTTCGTATTTGTGTCGTTCATGACAATCAAACTACCAGTTTTAAATACGGCTGTTTTTCGACAACGCCACTCATAATAATATTTTGAAAAAAAACCCCTGCAAAAATATCCTTGAAAAACTGTATACAACAGAGAATTTATATTAAATAACGTTACATGTTTACCAATAAGAGCGTAAAATATAAAACCAGGACTATTCTGCACACATTTTACATTATGGATTCTTTTTATTTTATATTTCTGCTGTTTCAACATTTATTGTTTCTTTTTTTTTTTCGTAAGTGGGTATTGACAATCGAATTGTTTTGTAGCTTATTACACAATCAAGTTAGTTACAATGTAACTGATGATTGTATAAAAGATAATAATATTATACTTTAAAAAACATTTTTTTATAGAAGAAGAAAAACTACAAATACACATACAAGTGTATTTATATCGAAAATATGTATGCGTATATGTATGCTTATGCACGTGTTATATATATATTTGTCCTTTATTTATCCAAAAATAATAATATGAATACAAAAAAAAATTTAAAATAAACTATTTAAATAAAATGTTCACGGTGAACATAGAGCAGTGTTATGCTTATGTAAAAATATTGATATGAACACTTGAACAAAAATTTATAAATTATAAGTATTTTTTGTTGCTTGAAACAACCACAAAATTTATTAACACTGATACTAATTTTTACTGTGTATTGACAAAACTACCTAGCAGTTCTAATGTCACCTGTGTGTATTCAAAGGTTTTTGGTGAAGATATTTTTTCAAGTTTTAACAATTTTATTTAACAAAGCTTTAAAGCTTGTCGGCAGATGGCTCTATTACGTATATCGCACTAGCTCAACAATAGTGTATTAACTCAAAATTTTTATTTTTTTACTTTTCCGAAAAAATCGACATGTAATATTTATATTTAACCACTGTAAAAATATCATGGTAGTGAAACGGTCGGTTGCAAAATTCTTTTCCATATTTATTTTAAATGAAAAAGTGTTTTGCTTCTACTGAAACTATTGAAATTTTCAACAAGTGCGATATACTGTTTATATATTTACTTGTGAACTTTTAATTAATGTGACTTAAGGATCTAATGAGGTTTAATATTACTTTTGGCATTTAACTGTATCCAAGTTAACCCGCTGGGGTATGTAGTGAGCACTAAAAGGATATTCCACCTTCTCTTGTTACATACTCTGCGGAAACAAGTGCAGCTCATATCTGAAGTTCACCAGATTGGGGCTTACCAGAGATCCTGTATGGTTCCACGGGAGTAGGTAGCCCCGGGTGGGTGTTGCCAACTAATGCAGCGAAGATAAGAAAGTTCCAGTGAGTATAATGCTACCGAATCGTACACCTACTGTTGTTGCCTGTGTGTGCCGGTTGTTCTCCCATAAAGGCGCGATTAATTAACGTGTTATTTGTCAGCCAATGATTAAGACCACCTTGAGATTGGGCCAGCACCACGGCAGGTGCTAAAATAAATTATTTTACTTATGTGTCTAAGTTATCTTAAGCTGGAAACCCAATGTGGGGAACTTTGTCCTGCTGGCGGATTTTGCTAGGGGCTGTTGCTAATCAACAGATCCTTACTTGCCTACCAGAAGGATAATGATATTCCAACTTCTAAGCAAGGAGCGAGTTTATTATTCTACAGTATTTAATTCAAAACCGGTGCCAACATTACCGTGAATGGCAAATGATTCATGATGTTTTTTAACCACCATTTCATAACAGATCATTTTGAGCAAAAATGGTTCCCGCAAGACGGTACAACGTGCCACGTAGCGCGTGAAACCGGCACTTTGTTGAGCCTAAATTTGGGTAATCGAATTGCCTAAAAAGACGGACCTGTGAATTGGCCACATTGTTCGTGTGATTTGACACCTTTGAACTACTTTTTGTGAGGGCATGACAAATCTCTGATCTATGCTGATAAACGAGCAGCGATTCATCATTTCAAAGCCAACAGTCGAAGCACTATTGATGAAATAATACCGGGGATGATCGGGAAAGTGGTGCATAAGGCGCAGTTGCGTAGTCCATATGCCAGAAAATGTTTTTAGATATTAAATGCCTTACAATTTGTGAGCTTGTTAAGCCAACGTTTTGCTGATTCCATTGAATTTGTTGTGTGTTTACTTTAAAAAAAAAAATTTCTATGCCTCTAAATTAAACACCCCTTACATATGGATTAGTAATTGAAGTCCTATCATCATCTCCATCATCAACTTTTTTTTTTTTGTATAATAAGATAACGACTTTACAACCTCTGCAAAAACTCCTACAAAACACACCCTTCAATATTCAATTTTGTAAATTGAAAAAGGACGAAACCCAACTAAAAACAATAAAAATCTACGCATGTTCTTTAACAGAATTATTTGTTCAAAGAAAAAAATAAAAAACAAACGACCAAAATTCTGATTACTGTGAAAAACTATTGCTAGAGAAAAAGCAAAAGAGCCATAAAATCTTATGATATGAATGAAAGGAGATTGCGGATAGAAAGTTAATGCTGTTTATAATAAAAAAGTTTGTTAAATAAAATTTTAGTTTAATATAAAGCAAATAAGGCTTTTCGGTATATATTTTAAAGGCAGAGATAAAATTTTATTCAAGGATGTGTAAACAAAAGCAAAAGCTGTTGAACGAATTGTATGAAAGTTTGAATAGTGAAATAAAGGATTTGTTTTTTTTTTAAATTCGCTTGAAATTTTGTCTTTAGTTTAACAAAATTTTAATTGTAAATTTTTCTTTTTTAAATTTTCCCATTTTTTTTTTTTATTACCCAAAATATTTTTTATTTCTTTTTTTTATTGCATACAAGCACATTTCCGTTTTAATTTATGAAACAAATTTATATATTTTTTTTAATCCAAATTCTGATATTTTTTTTTTATTTATAAAAAGGCATGTTTCCTTTACAACACTCATTCATTTTATTGTTTGGGTTGATATTTTATTTTTATTATTTTTCTCTTGTTCTTTCAGTATTTTAACAAAAATGCAATGATCTGTTAACAAAAATAATCACTCACTTTGTCAAAGCTTTTGAAACACACTAACACACAAATAAGCATACGCAAACATACAGCCTTTACTCGAATATTTGTAAGTCTCTATATAAGGAAATTGGCTTCCTATATTTTATTGTGTATTGACAGTAGTACAGCAATCTGTAGATAAATTTTTATTTTATTTTGGGTATGTGTATGTGTAGAAAATATATATTTTTTGTTATTGCAAGTCAAGCGAAAATAAATGATTATAGACATTATTATAAATTCAGTTGATTTCATTTTTGCTGAGTTTGTATAACAGTTAAAGATGTAATGGCACTAAAGTATTGAAGGCACTAGAACAGTTACTAGTGAAAGTCCAGTTGATTAAAGTAATTTTTTTTATAGATATTCAAAGGTCTTTTTTTACTCTTCACCGAAGGTTAAGGAGTATATCGGGTGATTTTTTAGCTATTATCTTTTTGGCAACACTGGTTTAAACAGCTGAGGCACGTTTCGTGTTTTGTTTCACTGTCAAACATCTTCAGTTTGGTCTATAATTTAACCATGAATCGTCTTACAAACGAACAACGCTTGCAAATTATTGAATTTTATAATCAAAATGCGATCCCCTTTTTTTATCGAAAATTGTGTTCAGCGACGAAGCTCATTTTTGGCTCAATGGGCGTTAATAAGCAGAATTGTCCATTTTGGAGTGAAGATCAGCCAGAAGCATTGCAAGAGCTACCAATGCATCCAGAAAAAGTCACAGCTTGGTGCGGTTTATGGGCTGGTGGCTTCATTGGACCGTACTTCTTCAAAGATGATGCGAATCGTGACGTAACTGTGAATGGTGAGCGCTACCGTGAGATGATATCCAACTTTTTTTTGCCTAAAATGCAAGAGCTTGACTTGCATGACATGTGGTTTCAACAAGACGTTGCCACATGCCACACGAGGCGAGTTCGGTGAACATTTTATTTCACGTTCGGGTCCGGTCAATTGGCCGCCTAGAGCTATGTTAAAGCTCATGTCTATACACACATGCCCGCTTCAATTGACGCATTGGAAGACAACATTGAAGCATTTATTCATGAGATACCGGCCGAAATGTTGGAAAGAGTATGCCAAAATTGGACTAAGCGAATGGACCATTTGAGGCGCAGTCACGGTCAACATTTGCATGAAATAATCTTCAAACATTAAATTATATGGACCGTACTATCGATTCAAATAAAGATTTCATGCATTTTTCTGAATTTTATGTGTTTTTTTTTTAAAAACTTTCCTATAGCTCTTAAAAAATCACCAAATATATTAGTTGGGCATTTCGTTTGTTATTTCTACAATATTGATCTAAGATTCTATAAAGTATATATCGTCCACTTTTTATGTAAATTGAGATTTTGATGCAGTGTGGTAGAGAAAAATACGCCTTGTCCAGTCTTGAAGTGTGTTGCTTTTCCTTTCAAGCTGCAAATATGAAATATAAAAAAGTTTTTGTCTCTTCTCTTCTTCAGGTTTACATATTAAGTCGAAGACATATTCTACGCCCTTATGAGGAGCGAAGTTGATTTAACGATGTCCGTCTGTCCGTATGTTCATTAAAATAGGTTTTCCAAGGACCACAGGTGTGATAGGGACTTGGTATTTATATATTTATGTCACATAAAGCCCGGAATTTTTTTACTACTGAAACTCAGCCTGATCAGTGCACAAATAGCTGAGATATTAGCAAAAACCACGACTGCCTCGCCTCTCATTTAAACCAAAAATCTCTTGATATTTAATTTTATTTTTTCGTATATCTGGGCAACAATCCAATGTTTCAAAATTGGGTCCAAAAAAATGTAGACGGGAATGGACAAGTGGGCGTGTCGCAAAATGGATTTATTTATATCTTAAGAAATTTCTTTAAATATTGCACCATTGTGAAGGGTATATAAGATTCGGCAGAGCCAAATATGGCACTCTTACTGGCTTTTAAATACATTTGATCTAAGGATAGTATCTAAAGGGTGTTTTTTTTATAGAGTGACGCAAGTTTAAATCTTAGTAAAACAAGGAAATATATTTTTAATATAAACTAAACGGACTTTATTGGAAAGAAAATTTTATGAAATTAATGCTTGAATATGATTTCTGTCATGTTGCCAACGGCTGGTGCGTAGAAGGTGCATTCTGGAACATAAATTTTCAACAACTTTTCGCAGCATTTGCGGTCGTATTTCGCTGAAAACTCATTGAAAGTAGATTTCCAGGGGTTCAATTGTTTGTGGTGTATCGACGTAAACAAGTGACTTAAGCACACGATCTTGGTGGCCAATTAATTGGGCCATTACGTAAAATTATTGTTTCATCAACAGTTTCTGTGAGTAAATCAATTGTTGTACCTGCATTGTGGCATGTGGCACCGTCAGCAAGATAAATGCCACGTAATTGAGGTATGAACAAATTTCGAATCATTTTCCTATACCGTTCACCATTGACTCTGACATTCTGACCATCATCGTTTTTGAAGACACATGTGCCAGTTACTCCGCCAGCCCATAAAGAGCATCAAACAGTAGTTTTCTGTGGATTTAATGGTATTTCGAGAAAAGCTTGTGGATTTTCATCACTCCAAATGCGACAATTCTAATTATTTCCGTACCCATTCAACCAGGAATGAGCTTCAAGAGGTGCACGATGAGTTTGATGAATTTTTGATTAAAAATTAAAAATTTCAATAATTGGCACGCGTTGCTCTGGTGTATGTCGATTTATAATAAAATTTCAAGGCAAACTAAGAAAATTAAACTATCAGCTGTTAAATGGATGCTCAAATAAATCAGTGATGCCAACTCAATGTTGCGACACTCTAAAAAAACACACTTTAGTTGAAATAGTATACAATACTTTAATTAAAAGTTGTTTATGTCAAAGCATTAGATTTTGATTTATCATAACGATTTTGATACAATAAAAGTGGAGTCATAAAAGAGCTCGAATATCGTTTCAGCTCGAATTTAACCCAGATTTAAAATGAACGAATTTATCTCCTTATCAGTTTGTGTTATATCATTAGCAATTTTTGTCAGATATTTTTGCCTTGGGTCACGAAAACTTTCAAAAAATAGCTATTAAATGTGTTGAGTTAATTCATCTTGAATTACCTAAAAGATAAAAAGGAATTAAGCCTTAGGTCCCAGTTCTAAAAGAAGCAGGGCTTATTTCTGAAATGCAAAATAATGTCCTAAAAACCTACTGATGAGATGCATAACTTTTGTGTGGAGAGTTCCCGGTTAAGATGACTACGTTCTGCTGAAAATTAACCAATATTTTTAAACTACTGAAACATGTAATTAACATTTATTTATTTTTGAAATCATTTGTGTGCTTGGCAAAAAACCATTATTACCGAGAAGGACTGGCGCAAAATGACAACTTGTTGGCAAACGATAAGATGAGAATGGTATTTGTTGCCGTAAGACTTTAATAGGCTTAAACTCCGCATAAGCAGCTAAAAGCCAATACATGCGCATTTAAAAACAAGTTATAAAGTGTTGTCGGTCAAGGCCGGCCATTTGTGACCCCATACGCAGTAAAAAGTGTGCTCCAGCAAGTTTTATGTATGAATTCATACCTCAAATCGCTTCAAACCTGCTGATGGGATACCTGATTTTTGTATGGGGTGTTCCCGGTTTGGAGGACTATTTTCTGCTGACAATAAGCGCTTCTTTTATCATGCAAACAAAGCACTCCATTAATATTCATTAATGTTTTGCTTTTACTTGTTTAAACGCAGTTTTCGATCATTTTCGCAAACCATCATATATTTTTATTTTTTCGCTTGAAAACCTTCTTTGTTTTCAGCACTAAAATAGCAGCTTTTTTGTATATTTTATTCTTTATCATTTACTGCTGTGAAAGAGCTCTCTCATTGAAGCGCTCGATTATGCGCTTTTTCTCTTAAGTGCTTCAAAAAACCCAAATTTTTTTAGAAATTGTTCGAGAGTGTTCCTTATTTGGAAGCCATGGCCAATGATGGAAGCGGCAAAACAAAATTATGTTATGAAGTAAAGACTCATATCGGAGTTCTTTGTATATGAGATTTTTTCGTCGTAAATCGATTTTAGAAAGGGGGTTTATATGGGACTTATGGTCAATTCTGGACCGACAAGTACAAATCGATATACTGTAACTATTGAAGAAGTCATCGCCGCCAAATTTTATTTCAATGCCAGGTTAAATAAAGAAGTTATGGCATATATACTTATACAAATGCAACTAACAGCTCCGAAAATAACTTTAGGTCTATTTTCGGGAATGGTGTTTGTACAGGAGCTTTGACAAAAATAATTGGTAAGAAGATCTATGTTGCAATAAGATATTTTTAGACCAAATTTAATCCAAACACCAACATAATAAGATAGTTTCTGACCACAAAGACTATTCCGGAAAGAAGTTTGTATGTAAAATTATGGACCGATTCTCACCATTTTCAATAGGCTGCGTCCTTATGACAATTGAACAGTGTGTTACAAGTTTCATTAAATTATTTTCAAAATTGCCACCTGTACTTTGTGTTCAATGTTACATGGACAGACCGGCAGCCAGTTAGCCAACCAGCATTGCCGGACATACATAATAAGATAGACTCAGAAAGTGATTCTGAATAAGTCCACAAATCAAACTAAATTATTTCATACAAAGTTCAACTTAAACATGTTTAACTATAGACAACAAATGTTAAACAAAAAGCAATTTTAAGCCAAAACATGAACCAATCTTAAACAAGCTGCTTTGCCTTTTTCTTTTTTTAATGAAAAAATATGTTCAGAACTCTTATTTGACTAAGCCCTATCCTCAAGCTTTTTTCAAGCAAACACAAGTGGCATGTTTATAATCAGCTTAGATCTTGTGTAAAGCCTTTCATACGAATAAATGAATAGTTGGTTTCTCAATTTCCCTCCACTGACATTGTTTGACATGCGAACACATTAGTGTTTACAGCAACAGCATCTTAACAAACAATAACAAAAACAGCAAAAAAAAAAATACTAGCAATCTATTATACACCAGTTGATTTACCTTTAGAACAATATTAAACATACAAAAATTTAAGGCTTAAATAGCCACTCTTAACTTTATTTTGGGTTTGCTTTTGGTAGCCCTTTGTGCCATTTACTTTTTAGGGCAAAATTTAGTTTTAATTTTTTGTTTTTTTTTTCTTAATTCAGCTTATTTTGTAGAATTTTCCTTTTTTCCCCTATTTAAGGATTTCTTATATTTTTTTTAGATTATTAACGCTTGATTTGTGTTTATTTGTATTTATGTGTTAAATCATCTTGGTTTAAGCTTTAAATGTAACAATGTATTGCCTACTTTTAGGTATATTCTTTTTATTTATTGCTGATGGATGTGTGAGCAGGTTTGTGTTAAAATGATGGAAAATATTTTCTACTGTTTTTGAAACAGTGTGTGTGTTTTGAAAAGGTCTTGTCGGCAACAAACTGATAAATATAAAAGCATGTGACTGCTTTTAAGTCATACAGGTACAGTGGTTAACACAAAGGTAAATTTTATAAAAAAAATGTATGTATATATATTAACAAATAGAAACTGGGAATTATTTCCTTTCGTAGGTTACTTTATATTATATTCAACATTTTTTTTTATTTTTCGAATTTATTCTATGAGCTAAATTTCAGTTATGTATTTTATAAAGCTTTTTTGTAAAGTTCTATTCCTTAAATTTAGTGTACAAAAAGTCATTCCTAAAAATTCCTATTACAAAAAAGCTTTATAAAATACATAACTGAAATTTAGCTCATAGAATAAATTCGAAAAATAAAAAAAAAATGTTGTATATATATTAACCATTTTTATTTTTTTTAATCAAACTCATGTGATTAATTAAACACATTCGAAAAATAAAAACGGTTAATAAAGGGTGATTCAACCATAACGCACGATGTTAAGTGTGAGGCACACCTTAGCGTCAAGTTTTTTGCCTAACCTTAACACAATTAACACAATTGAGCAGCGCGTTAAGATTGTTGAGGCCTTTGTAATTGTCTTTATTTTGGTAAGTGTTGTTGTTCCTGCTCTGGTTATCGAGAATTTTCTTCTGAACTCAATCAATAAAACTTAAAGAAGCATTAAAACACACAGTTTTTCCATTTGCTTTCACTGTCACGTTATACGTACATATAAACATACCTACATACATACATTTATATATATCTGTGTGCATACTTTTGAATGTAGGCCCTTTTTCTATAAATATTTGTAAACTCCTGCGTATTTATTTCCTGTTTTTTTTTTTTTTTTTTGGGGGGGTAATTAATTTGTTTTTATTTATTTTCTTATATCGTTTTCCTTTCACTTATTTGACTTAAGCTGTTATTTTGTAATTTAAGTGTTTATGGATTGGAAATACAGCAACAGCAAAAAGACTTCGCAAATTCTCGTTAAACAACAAAATTTCGAAAAACAAATCGGTTTTTAGCAAAAATGCTCACAGGTTTCTTCATAACTATATTATATTTTTCTCGTTCTTGTGGGCAGAAACTGATTGCTTATTTAACTATAAACCAATGAAGCGTTTAGCTACTCAATAAAATAATAATAAAAAATAAGAGAAAATAAATACATTTTCAGAATGTTCACAGAGATTTAAATGATTTCAATAAAGTTCAATTTATTAGCAACGAAAGGTGATGAGGTGTAACATGATTGATGATCAATTTAGTAATGGGAATAAAAAATATTAATCATACATACGTACCGCTTTATGATTATTTTTTAAGATGAACTTTTGTAAGAGAAACTAATAATTTAAACAAAATGGATCGTTTATTTTTAGATTTAAATAATGACAAAAATTTTATTTTTAAATCCAACAAAAAGGTATGCTTTTTCTTAAGATAGACTACCTTTTATTTATCAAATTATCAAATATTTTTACAAAGAAATATCTTATGAGAAACAAAATCCACAAGTAAAAGAAACCCTTGTAAAGTGACTTAAAAAGTTCTGTGCAGTTCTACCCTCTGCACCACTGCGGTGCCTGCCAGCCAACAGACAAACATCAATCTTTAACCAATGGTATTCTTCGAAATTTCGAAACTTGCTGTTATTAATTATCATTTTTGAATTTATTTACACTGCAAACAATTCTGATGATGAGAATGTGGTTATTTTCGAAACGTTAATTCAAGCCGAGTTCGATCTCCAGCTCAGCCAAAAATAAAAATTATCAATAAAATTTTTAATTAATTTCATGTTGTAAAATTCCTTCCTTCAGTAAAATAACTTAATGAAAATTAAATCTGATGAACTCAAGCCTAACTAAACATTCAAAATTAAAAATCGACTCTTCAACTAAAAAATCACAAATGTTTTAAAAAGTTCCTTTTTAAAAACAACTTTAACAATTAGTCTGCTAGAAGCTTCTTTTAAAAATGTTCCTCTAAAAACTACTTTTAAGAGAAAAATACCTTAAAAATACATTAGATTTTTAAAAAAATAGCCTAAGATACATTTTGAAACTTTTATTTAAAGACATATTGAAAAGCAACTTATATAGCAAAAAGGATTAACAAAGTACTTTTTTTACTAACATTTTTAGTAAAGTACCCCTTCTAAATATAATTACAAAATAAAGTACTTTTCGTAAAAAGTACATTTTTTTATAAAATAAGAAAAAAAAAACTAGTATTAGAGTTTCCCTTTCAGTGAAAATCTTAACATATCAAAAATGGTTTTATTTGAAAATTAAAATTGTCTTTCCTTTTGTTATAAATTTTAAAAAACGCTTTTTTTCATTACACCGTTAAACATAAAATACCGTTTTTAGCAAAAGCTACACCGCTTTACAAAACTAAAAATATAGAGTGCACAACAATAAATAACTATTTTAGGAAATAAAGAGACGTTCTAAACAAAAAGAAAAAAAATTGGGTTTTTGTTCTGAATAGAACAAAAGAAAGTAAATTTATTAAGGAAACCTTGAAAAATAAAAAAAAACAAATTAAAAAAATTTCAGAGCTAAGAAAGTACTTTTTTAAAATGGGTTAAAAAAACACATCTTCAGAAAAAAATATTAAGCAAGTACATTTTTAAATTCTCTCTAAAAAAATTCATTTATTTAATTTATAATTTTAAAAATAAAGTCTTTTAAAAAAAATTCACTTAAAAAATTCGCTATAGCAAACTTTTTATACAAAAAATACCTTAAAAAAAACCATTTCTGCTTTTTAAAAACTACTTTGAAAAAAGAAATTTTAAGAAAAATATTTTTTTTTATTTTGTCATATTATTGGTCAATAACTAAAATAATTGTAGGTGGCCAAAATATAATCAAAAGTCTTTGTCGGTGTTAATGAAAACTTTAATTTCGTATCAGAAACAGCAACAACAAGTACCAAAACTACAATTTAAAATAAAACACAAGAATGACTGACAGATTTTATCTTAAAACAATATTTGACAATATTTAAAAAATTATAACTAAAATTTTAAGGTGATATTCTGTGGTTTTCACGAATAATCGCGTAAGTTAAAAAACCAAACTTTTCAGGAGAGCAAAAACAATTATTTTTTTGAATTGCGGCTTCTGTAGATGCTTTTTTAAACTTTTTTCTTTACTATCCTCTTAACAGTGACTTTCTACGTATTATACATAGTTTTCATGAGAAAATCCTCACAGGATCACAATCTGTAAAAGGATTAAAAATGCATATGTTTGATTGACTCATTAAGTGTGTGCAATATAACATCATATCTCCACAAAAGTTCTTTTTTGTGAAAATAAATGTTATCATTTTAATCACACATGACGACTTACGTTGTTATTTTAAGCTCACAAGTTGGCGACATATTCAGAGTTTTTGATACTTATAGCACACCGTATGGACTTAAAATTACAAACAACCGCTCATCTGCTGTTGTTGCAACTAAAGAAGTCAACAATAAACGCACATGTACATATAAGTTGTTATTAATAGAAAAATTTTCAAAAAATACTTTCATATTTTTTGCACGAATAACAACATAACATCACATATGCTATTTATTTGGAAACATATTCAGCAATTTTACAATTTTTGGCGATTTATGTCGACATAAATCGTTATAATAGCAAAATATATTATTAAACAGTTAACTTAAGTTGTTTTTAGCAGCAAAAAATTAATAATACTACATTATATTCTAAAAAGCTTAATACTTATAAAAACCCAATGCAAAATGTAGCACTTTGACATCATTATCTCAATTTCGGTAAAAACCGACTTACGTTATTATTTGTGAAAACCACAGATATAGCGTAGGCTATCAAACCCAAATTTGAAAACGAAACGACTTAAAAATTCCTTCTCAGTATCTCTAAAAATTTGTGTCTAGTGCATTTTGCTTTTATGTATATTCTGCCTTTGATTTTCTTAATTGCGTATTTTTAATGTTAATTAAACAGTATTTTAGAACGAAAGTTGAGACTTAAGACACCTTTTCAAAATTTTCGTTTTAAAGTCGCACGATTTTCGTCGCAGACATATAAAAGTCTAAAATATATTGATTTAAACAATACAAAAAGCCTTTTTTTCAACGGATTAAGAAAATAGAAGAAATACAAATGAAAAAATTATAATTGATCTAATACCACATAATAATTGACCGAGAAATACAAATATTAATCTCTAAAAGTCTTTTCGTTTATATTGCGCTAAAATAACTATTTTGTGATGAGTTGACAACATTGCGCAACACGTATATGTACTCGTTAGTTTACATATATTTATTAAAAATTGGGCCGTAAATTTGTTTTATATTGCGCAACTAATTGAATATTGTGGAGCAAAACTATAAAAATCATAGCAATAAACTACTCAATAATATTGTGTATTCGATGGGTACCTTTATATAAAAAATATTTTAAAAAAGTAGTCTTAAATATGTATTTAGAACATATAAAATTATTTTTCAAAATTACATTTTAAAGGACATTTTAGCAAGTGGCCTTAAAATAGTACCTCCCAGAAAGAACCATTTAAAAGGTATCTTTTAAAAAGTACCTTTTTAAAAAAACGTTTCATTTTTAAGAATCGTCATTTAAGAAATGCCTTTTAAAAAGGTACATATTTATTAAAAAAAAAAACTTTAAAAAGTAACTTTTAAAAAGTGTCTTTTAAGAAGGACCTTTTAAAAAGTACCTTTTTAAAGATATGTTTAAAGAAATGACTTTCAAAAAGTACCTTTATAAAAAAACGTTTAAAGATGTGTTTTTTAAATACCTTTTAATAAAAAAAGCTTTTGAAAAGTACATTTAAAAAGTTGCATTAAAAAGTACTTTTTAAGAAATTCCTTATTTTAGTTATTTTATTTTTTAAAATGTCGCTTTTCAAAAAATTATGTGTTAAAATGAAGATTAAAAAGAGAGGACTGTTTTCAAAAATACATTTAAAATAATGTATCTTTTACAAAAAAACTACGCAAAAGTAAGTGCCTGACAGAGATATCCAAAAAACAGGCCCTTTTAATTATTATACATTAGTAAACAATTTAAGAATTCTTTTCTTTTATTTAGGCATCTTTTATAAAATTCGTTTCAGATCATATTATCTCATTGAAAACTGGTATAGGTTTAAACGTTATGTTTTTGTTGCTGCAATTTCACGTTTCAGTGTTCAAACAGAACTGTATCGACACCTCATTTTCCATATAATTAGTAAGAAGAATTTGCTGCAGAATGCCGTCGGGAAATAGATTCAATTTTTTTTTTTTTTGGAGAGCGTTTTTTTCTATGCTCTCACATAGAGACGTTCTCTCAACGACATGATAGTAAACTTTCATTAAATGTAAACATTTTATTGAGAATAAATGAAGAACAAAAGAAAATAAATTATGGAAACAAGAAAATGAGAATGAACTTGAAGATACTGCCGACGATTTAAATATGGGCTTATGAATTTTTGCCTGAAGTTGAAGACTCCGTTCTGTTTACATGCTAATTGCCTGTTTTTCAGATCAAAATAAGAACTTTCGTTTGGGAATTTTGATTAAAACAACAATAAAAAAACTAAAATGTATTTTTAAAACCTTTTCTTTAGCTTCACTTCGGAAAATCAAATCTTGTAACGTTAATTTAACCGCCTTATACTCAATGCAAATGGATGAAACTTTGCAGGCATACATATTCCCGATGACAATACACGAATACATGGGCGTAGCCAGGATAAAATCTAGGGGGGGGAACAGGCAAAAAAAATTTTTTCTTTGGTAAAATGCTTTTTTGACCGCCTTTTACTCAATGCAAATGGATGAAACTTTGCAGGCATACATATTCCCGATGACAGTACACGAATACATGGGCGAAGCCCGGATAAAATCTAGGGGGGGCGGGCAAAATTTTTAAAACCTTTTCTTTAGCTTCACTTCGGAAAATCAAATCTTGTAACGTTAATTTAACCGCCTTATACTCAATGCAAATGGATGAAACTTTGCAGGCATACATATTCCCGATGACAATACACGAATACATGGGCGTAGCCAGGATAAAATCTAGGGGGGGGGGAACAGGCAAAAAAAATTTTTTCTTTGGTAAAATGCTTTTTTAACCGCCTTTTACTCAATGCAAATGGATGAAACTTTGCAGGCATACATATTCCCGATGACAGTACACGAATACATGGGCGAACCCAGGATAAAATCTAGGGGGGGGCGGGCAAAATTTTTTAAAAATGTTCTTTTTTAAGAAAAGCGTTTCTTAAAAAAATTTTTTTTCAATGTTCTTATTATTTTCAAAATAAATTTCTAAACAAAGATTTTAATTTGAGAACAAAAAACTTAAATTTAACTGCTCAATTTAAAAAAATTTTTACTAAACATATTAACGCGAAACATCAAATTGTTGACTGATTTTCGCTGCACCCTTCGCCACAATGTTTTGTTTCATTAGATATTTTTGTCCTACATGTCGCATAGTGTGAAGCGAGTAAAAAAAGTGCCTTTAAAAAATACGCACTTAGATCTTTCCTTTGTAAATTCCCTTTTTCTTTAAGCATCACTTTTAATAAAGTTTTCTGTTCTTGCTTAAGAGCTTGCTATTTAATGCTCTATTTACTTTTGTGCATATATGCTTTAAATATTTGGCCTTTGGCTTCGACAAACCAGAAAATCGCCTACAAAGCTGATCACATATCCTACACAAAGAAAAATAAAACATTTTATTTATTGTTTATCCAAGAAAACAAACAAAAGCTAAATTTTTGCAGTAAAAAATGCAATAAAACTTTATGGTTTAATTTCAGCTACTACAACTACAAAAGTGAGAGTTTTTAACATGAAAAAAAAAATAAATTAAAAGCCAAAAATAGGGAAAAACATTGGAAAACAACAAGCAATAAAAAAACTCGTTAACAGAGCCCTGTTTACATAGTAAACCTTTTCACAAACACTTACACATTTTTCCACCCATAAAAATACACCCGCTGATGAATTCAAGCCAGCATTAAATGAATGTATTGACGTGTATTTGCTAGAGTTGGTGTTAATATTAGCTTTGGTTTGACAGTCTGTATGTATGTGTGCGTTGTTATACCACAGCGGTAAAACTCAGAAGACCTTCTTATTTCAGGCCTTTTAAAAGGCCTGCTTTAAAATTGTTTTGATTAAATTACTATTCTTATCTAACTGCCAAAGAATGCCTCATAGAAGGCCTCGGCTCTTTGGTGTA
Source organism: Pollenia griseotomentosa (assembly GCA_963931875.1). Taxonomy (NCBI): domain Eukaryota; kingdom Metazoa; phylum Arthropoda; class Insecta; order Diptera; family Polleniidae; genus Pollenia; species Pollenia griseotomentosa. The sequence goes on along the minus strand of OZ007564.1, from coordinate 120,421,828 downwards.
AAAGATAAGATACACCTTCCACACTCGCTTCTTTGAGAAGGGGGTAGAGAAGGAGTGACATTTTTTGTATTGTTTTTCTGCACAAGCAAAAGCAAAAAAATTATTTTTTTGATCTCGCTACCATTCTTATGTACCTGATAAAGAAACTATAGCGGAAGGCCTTCTCCGCAATGACAACGTGTGTAAAATAGATATGAGTATGGAATGGAGCGGACAGGCCTGTTATATCCATAGAAGGAGTACAGAGGCCTTCTAGAAGGCATCCGTACTCCTTCTTTTTCCCGCTGGAACATTTCTTGAATGTTGCTTAAATTTTTTATTTTTAAGTGTGTGTTTGTGTTTTTCATATTAAATAACTACATGTTGTTGTTAGTAGTTACGTCATTTTATTAAAAAAACCCAGCAAACACAGAAAAACTGCATGTGTATTGCCAAACGTATTGCCTGGATGAAAAATATTATTGCGGCAATAATCGATTTCGTATTGCGGAAGCTACTTCCTTCGGGAAAAAACGAGTCTCGCAATACTCCTAAGCGATTCTTCTAGATGATAAACTAGCAATATTGCCAGATAACTACTTATAAGAAAATAGGAAGATATCGCCAAAATATCATCATGATAATAAAAAGAAAATTTTGCATTTCAAAAAAAAAAAACTAATTTACATATAACCACATTTTTTTTATTTTATATTAAATGTTTATTATATAAAATATAGTAAACAAATAATACAATTTATAAAAAAATAGCCAAAATTGAGAAAGAATAGAGAACATTATCTTTATTTACCCCATGTACGACAGTTTAGTAAAATCTTTCTTCGTTTTACGTAAAAATAAAAAGACTATAAGGGAAAGAAAATTAAAAATTACTTTGATTATTTTCTTCTAGACGACAATTTTGGGATATTGCTAAACTATTGCCTTAGGTGATATCTTCCATTTGTTTGCAGGGAAGTTTATTAGGGTACGCATTTTTATTTATTTAGGCTAACAGTTAAATTAATTATATTAAATAGTAAAAAAAAGTAGGGCTAATTTAAACAATTCAAAATCGGCTCAAAATAATAAAAATGACATTTTAAGAAGATGGAAAGATAAAAAAATATAAAACCGTAGGAAACACTGGAAAAAAGTAAAACATTTTTCATTTTTACATCATAAAAAGTACCCTATATTTTAATCTGGCCATATGATATCTCAATTAAAATTTTTTGAAAAGAGAAGAAGTACCAAAGGTAAAAGAGTACCTTTAACCTGTATCTATATCATTTTTATCCCGTTTTTGCCCCTTAAAAAGTAGTAATTGTAGCCTTAAAAAGTACCCTATTATTTTTAATCCTGACCATATGGAATCTGCGTATGTACAAAATATAAATAGTACCAAAGTATCAATTCTTCCTCGATTCCCCTCTTAAAAAGTACCCTATATTTGAATCTGGGCCATGTGATATCTCTATTAAAATTTTTTTGAAAAGAGAAAAAGTACCAAAGGTAAAGGAGTACCAGTTTTTCCTCATTTTAGGCCCCCAAAAAGTAGACTGTGTGTTTTTGTAGACTATAATCTGCATCTGTATCAAATTTATCGAGACGAGGAAAAGTACTAATTTTATCCCGTTTTTACCCCTTAAAAAATACTTATTGTACTCTTAAAAGAGTACCCTATATTTTTTAATCCTGACCATACGCAATCTGCATACCAAATATATTAAAAAGAGAAATAGTACCAAAGTACCAATTTTTCCTTGATTTCCCTTTAAAAAAGTACCCTATACTTGAATATTGGTCATGTGCTATCCGTCGACCAAATTGTATCTAAGTCTTTTAAGCGGCTTTCGTGTGACTGAGCTACAAACTAACAGACATCTTAAATTCCATACTTACATAGGCAATTCAAAAAGTGTTCTGTTGTCTCATATTGGTTGTATGTGCTATAATTTAACGAATGTGACATTAATAAAAACACATCAGATGCAATCAGTATGAAAAAATAAAACACTGTGCATTGCCTGACAAACTTTTACATTAAAAAATGTTAGTAGGATTAAGTATCCCAGATTAGTGCTCTACTGCAGGGTCTTAAAAAAGTATATTTCGGCTTTAAAGTCTTTGTGTATAACTATTTTTGCTACTTGTACTTATGAATGTTGGAGCTTCTTTAGATATACAATACGGTTATATTTATAAGTAAATTTAGTTGAGTGGTCGACAATTTATGTATGTGTGCCCCCGTTATAGTTTCTTTTTCCCTTTTAGTCATTTTTATTAAGCCTTGTTGTATTATTAGTTTTATTTAGAAAACTCCTACATGCAAACATGGCTGTAATTGTTTTATTTTATGGTAACTTTCTTCTTTTTATTTACTTGGCCTTAAAGGGTTTTTTTTTTGATAACCATTTTGGTTTCGTTTTTCTTCCAAGTTTTTCAAACAATTTTCCTTAAATAAGGTTACTGGACCAATAGGAACAGTTGTTAATAGATTATTAGGTGAATCAGAATTTAAGGAAGTGAGAAAGGGAAAACCAGTTGAAAAAATTAAAGTGTTAAAAATATGGTGCGATAAATTATGTTTTTTTTTTTTGCATAAAATGATTAGATTATATGAAATGAAAAACTATATATAAAGAGATTCCTTGGTTATTAGTTTCTTGAGTTAGCCAGAATTTTAAGAAGTGAGAAAGGGAAAATCAGTTGCTTCTTAATGTTTGATTAATTAACAAAATTAAAAAATGCAATATAAAAAAATTCTAACCGTACGATGTTATTAGTTCTGTTAGTACCCCATTTTAATACTCAGATTCCCTAGTGGTTATTAAAACCATTTCTCGTACTCAAATTGAGGACTATTTTTTATAAATTTTATCAGCTTTTGTGTTAAAAAAAATCTGTTATAGCTTGAGTTATTATTATTAATTATACTTTTGTCCAATATTTATTAAAAAACTAATAAAATTTATATCCAATGTTTTTATTTGCTTTTTTTTCGTTTATACACGGTAGTTCTTAATTTTATTAACAATAACCGGTGTTAGTTGTTTCTAAGGTAAATAAATAAAAATAGGACATAAGAAATACTAAGCGTATGATTAATATTAAATCTCACAGAATACAAGCTCAATACTCATACGCTTCAGTGTTTTATCTTCTTTCGTATTGACTTTTAAGAATACATATTTCTAAAATATTAAATTTCATATTATTGATTTTCTTTCTTCTCTAAATAAAACAATATAAACTCAAACTTGGCTTTCATTTTTAAGAACTAAAAATTTTCCGCATATGAGTTGTGTGTTTTTTTTTTTTTAATATAATTTTTTAACAAATTGTTGTTCGTATTGTTGGCATTTGTTAGTTGTAGTTTTGCTATTTGTTTTTTTGTTAGATTTTTGTGACTGGTTTTTTTGTGATTTAAAATATTTCTAGTTCATTTTTATAAAATAACTTAAAGTTTATTTGATTTCTTTGCTTCTACTCAATTTCAAGCAGCACTTACTTAGTTTCTTAGTCTTGGTTCTTTTTTTATTTTATTTGACTTTTTAGAGTTGTTTTCATTTTTTTTTTATAAAACAATTTTAAGTTTATTTGCTTTACAACAAATCAACAAGCATTTTATGGTCTTCAATTGAATACTTGTTTCTTTACGTTTCATTTTCTATACATTTTTTTTTTTCTTACTTTTGTATCTTCTCGCTACTTCCTCTTGGAATTTTTTTTCTAAACCTAAAAGAGTTGTTTGTCGCTTAGCGTATGGTTTGAAGATTAAGTTTGAGTTTTTGAGTTTTATTTTCCTCTGCCTCGGCTCTGTGTCATACTTGACTTTGTTTCTTACTTGTCTTAGAAACCGCCTTTGGTCTTTTTCTCTCTCTTCTTCTAACTTGGTATTTGTACCTTCATGCAGCTCTTTAACTGATAACACTAAGCAGTCACTTGTATATGTTTGTATGTGTGTAAATGTAAGTGTATTTGTCAAGATACTTAAGAAAGATTTAAGCACTGTACAACTGCAACATCAAGTACTTTTCAAATGACGATAAAGACGATGATGATGACAAAGATGTTGCTCTTATAAAGCAGAAAAAATGAACTTTGTTAGAGGAAGAACAAGGCAAAAAAAAGAAGTAGGATAATAAAAGAACCTGTTCTAGCCGTGCAACATTATGCACTTAAGTTAGATTGGTGGTTGTTATGTTGCACCATGTATGTTTCAAGTATTTGTCAGTGTAGGTGTATGTTTATATGACTGATGTCCTGACATATGTTTACCATCTAAAGTTGATAGCTTTTTCATGTTGGTAAACTGCATTTTTTCCAACTGTCTTAAGATATTTCTTCAATTCGTTCAAAATAAAATGTATAAAAGAACTTGTTAAATTTGTTTGTTTTAATATTCTTTAATATGCAAGGCTAAAAGTTGAACAAATATTTGTTTAAGCTAAATGATTTTATAATTTAAAACAAACACTATTTTCTATATAAATAATGCCTTTAGTAAAAGACGTAAAGCATTATACTTGCATTATATTTTCATAAAGCCCTAAACTTGTCTATACAAGTGGTAGAATATTGAAAAGTTTTCTACAGAAATATTAAAACTTAACTTTTTCTACAGAAAAATTGGAATAATCTTAGTTTTTCTATAAACATTTAAACGATAATTTCTAAAAAAATCATTAGTATTGTGGTTATATTATTGAACTGTTTATGGTTTTTAATTCCAATTTTCTTATGAAATTAATAAAAATTGTATTCATAATTTTTCATCCTTGACTGACCAGGAAATCAAACTCATGTTCACAGACAGTTTGATTTTACATGTTTTGATAGTAACTTCACTATCTCTTCCGAAATCTTTCTTGTTAAACACTCATCGTCATTGACGAGGGCTGGCAGTCAAAAGTCAAACTTCAATCTTTAAACCAAATGGTATTTTACTTGATGGATCGAAATTTGTGGCTGTGAATGTTAATCAATTTTAATTTACATGTTGTTCCTTACTTATTTTTTTCATACTTTTTGTCAAGAATTGTAAAAACATAAATTTTTCTAAAGAAAAAATTGTAATGACGTAAATTTTTTAATAGGAAAATTGTAATTTGTAGTAAAATTGGAATAACGTAAATTTTTCTGTTAAAAAAATTTTAAAGCTTAAAGTGTAATAACGTAAAGTTTTCTTAACAAATATGGTAGCAACGCAAATATTTCTCTCTTATAGTCATAATAACGTACATTTTGTTTATACACAAATTTAAATACAAAAAATTGTAATAGCAAACATTTTCCTACAGGAAAATTGTAAGAACTTAGACTTTTCTATAGAACAATTGTTATTACATAAATTTTTTTATAAAAAATTGTGATAACGAAAATTCTATTAGAAATATTTCTATTGATAAATAAATGGCAATAAAAAAAATTGTAATAACGTAAATTTTTCTTTAAGGAAAATTGTAATAACGTACATTTTTCTATAATAAAGTTGTCATAACGTTAATTTTTTTATAGAAAAATTGTAATAATGTAAATTTTTTTATAGAAAAATTGTAATAATGTAAAATTTTCTATAGAAAAATTGTATTAACGAAAATTGTCAATTGTAATAACGTACATTTTTCTATAGAAATGACGTAAATTTTTCTATAGAAAAATTGCAATAACGTTAAATTTTCCATAGAAAAATTTTAATAACTTTAACTTTTTCTATGTAAAAATTGTAACGTAAAGTTTTCTTTAAAAAAATTGGTACAACGTAAGGTTCTCCCTAGAAAAATTGTAGCAACGTAAATGTTTCTATATAAAGATCATAATAACGTAAATTTTGTTTATAGATAAATCTAAACATATTGCACCGGTTCTGTGAAGAATTTTCAGTTTCAGTTGGTCATATCTACCTTCTGCAAATCGGCCATAATCTTGTTTACTCTTTCACCAAAAAAATCAATAGTATCCTTCCTTGTAATATAAGATTACATATTTAAATCACCGTTTGATGCCTTTATTGAAAATAGTTTTGTTTAGAGTTAACCCAATTGAAAAAAAAACGGTGCGACAAAATGCTTTCTCAGAGATAAATTTTAATATCGTATTTCATTCTTTGGAAAAATCGTTAAAAATTTCTTATTAAATTTTTCAGAATTTTTAATTTATTTTTGTAAATTCGGTTAAAATTAATTTTAAACTTTAATGTAAAATAAGGCAAACCCTAATGAATTTTATGGGTGCAATTTGTTAATGTTTCAACACTTAACTTTTACAAAGCCAAACAGTTTAAATTTACTCAATTGTGATGCTCTTAAATATATTTTTTTCCAGGAATTTAAATAAAACACCAGCATATGTAAAAATTTATTAAACAAAAAATATTTTTACATTTTCTTCTAATTTTATGGTAATTTATTTTCATTTTTATGGTAAGGGTTGTGTTTTTTTTATACTTTTCGCTCTAATTGCATTGTCTTATTTCTCGTACGCCTGCTTGTATGCTACAACTACAGGTATGCTGTTGTTTTATTTACTTGAATGTGTGTTTATAAAGCATGTAAATGTATTTTTGAAATATGTTGATAATTTGTTAAAAACTGCATGTCAAAACACAAAAAAAAAAAAAACAAAACAGAAACAATAAAAACAAATTGCTGTTCTTGGATTTATGTAAGAATGTGTATTATTTAGACATTTTTTTTTTTTGTTTTTATTGTTTTAAAAAGGAGAAATATTTCTACGCACTTCAAATTTTCTTTTATTTATTTATTTTTTTTGTTGAAACAGGCAAGTCTTAAAACAATTTGAAATTGTTTGTGTAAATTAAAATGAAGAATTGAAAGCAATTTGTGTCAATTAAATTTAATTGAATTTAAGGGAAAATTTTAAAAATTTGCTTAATACATATTGATTTCTTTCAGAAGAAAAAAAAAAATGCGGTATTAGAAGGGTTATGCAAAATGTTTACTGATAAAAAAATACAAAAGGTAAGATAAAATTCGTTAATGAAATATCAGCAACTAATTCCATATTCTTCTATAGAAAACTTTTAATAACGTAAATCTTTCCATGGCAAAATCTTAATAACGTTAAATTTTCTGTAACAAATTGTTACAACGTAGGGTTATTAAAGAAAAATTGTAAAAACGAAAATTTTTTAAAAAAATTTTAATAGCGAAAATTTTGCTATAAATAGTTGTAATAGAGTAAATGTTGCTGTTCAAAATTTTTATATAAAAAAATTGTAATACCGTAAATTTTTTTTATAAAAAAATTGTAATAACGTAAATTTTTTTATAAAAAAATTGTTGTTATACTCTCTTTATGTTTGCAATTTTGTTTGTTATAGTCTTTTATGTAGTGAAAATTTTGTGTTAATAAATTTTTTGTATTTTCTTTATATTTATTTAAGATCCTGAAGATGTTTCCCGTAGGGTTACGAAATATTGACAACTAAAATAAATAAATAAAATTTATTAAAAAAAAAAAAAAAAAAAAAAAAAAAAAAAAAAAAAAAAAAAAATAATTAATTATTCGTTTACTTATTGAAGTTAAAACAAAAAGGTCGAAAAAACATACATAATAATTAAAATTGTAATAACGTAAATTTTTTTATAAAAAAATTGTAATAACGTAAATTTTTTTATAAAAAAATTGTAATAACGTAGTTTTTTTTTATAAAAAAATTGTAATATCTTAAATTTGTTAAAAAAAAAAATTGTAAAAACGTAATTTTTTTTATAAAAATATTGTAGTAACGTAAATTTTTTTATAAAAAAATTGTAATAACGTAAATTTTTTTATAAAAAAATTGTAATAACGTAGTTTTTTTTTATAAAAAAATTGTAATATCGTAAATTTGTTTAAAAAAAAAATTGTAAAAACTTAATTTTTTTTATAAAAATATTGTAGTAACGTTAATTTTTTTTAGAAAACTAGTACTAACGAAATTTTTTTTTGGAAAATATAGTATAACGAATTTTTTTTTTTTAAATTTATATCGAATTTTCTTTTGAAAAATTTTATTTTTTAATTTTATAAATAGCTGTAATAAAGTAAATGTTTCTGTTCAAAATTTATGTAACGTTATGTTTTTTATAAAAAAGTTGTAATAACATAAATTTTTTTTAAATTTGTTTTAAAGTATTGTTATATATAAAATTTGTCTTTTGATTATTTTTAATTACGTAAATCTGACCTTAGAAAAATTGTAACGACGTTAATTTTTTATTGGAAAAAAATGTCATTACGTGAATTTTTTTAATGAAAAATTGGAATAACATAAATTTTTCTCTGTTATAAAATTTAGCAACTTAGATTTTTGTAAAGAAAAATTTTAATAACGTATATTTATTATTGAAAAGTTGTAATAACGTAAATGATTTATGGAATAATCATAATAGCGTAAATTTTTTACAGAAAAATTTTAATAAGGAAATTAAAATTATATTTTTTTTTAAAAAAAGCTTTTGAATACTATTTTTTTAGAAACATTTTAATAACGTAAGGTTTTCTATAGAAAAATTAAACTTTTCTTTCGAATAATTATAATAATGTAAACTTTTGCATGAAAATATTGTAATAAAGTAAATATGACTATAGTAAGTTTGCAATAACCTAATTTTTTAAAGAAAAATCTTTTCGAATGTATTAAAGTATCACTTAAATTTTTTTATGTCTATACCTTAAGGAGCAATTGTGCTATTTCATTTTAGTAAAATAGTAATATAAGTTAGTGTTTTTTGCTTTAAATTTTATCTTCTTCACAAACCTCTAACAACTCTTTTAATTCCTTTAAACACAAGCAGTTTCTGTTCACAAATTTCATTTTTTATCCCTAATTCTTGAAAATCATTTTTTTCTATTTCTTTTGCATTTCTTTGATTTTTTTTCATAATCAACAAGTAACCTTTCAGTTTGCAAATAATTTTTTCTAAAGTCCTATTGTGAAATTTTTGAAAACTATTTGTACAATGAATGGCATAACAACAACACTTGAACATGTCTGGCTGGACTACTTGTCTAAAAGTACTTGAATTTTTTTTAAGGTACCAGACAGAAAAAAATGTTGCTCTACGTAAAAGGAGTAAGTTGTTGACAAATTGTTACAAACATATGTAAAATATTAAGGGATTTGTTATTAAATAATTTTAAAAGATGTTAAAAAAATTGATATAATATTTAATTTAAAGAAAAAAAAAAAAAAATTAAAACAATTTGAATAATTCCATTGTGTTTTTTTAATGTAATTTTATTATACATATAAGCATAAAAAGCTGCATAATAATTTCGATATGCGCCATTTAAGTAAAATTAATCAATATTTTATAATTTTTATTATTCTTCTACATAAATCAACTTCCCCTTAGGCCAATGTTCAATAAATATAAAATTTTGAACAATGTACTCACACATAAATAAGTATGAACGCATATTTAAAAGCAAGTGTATGCGTAGAACCATGTAAATGCATTTTTATCTTTAAAATATATTAAATTTACAGCATACTTCAGGGGCGGGCGTAAATAAAAACTATATTAATAGGTAAAACTGCTAATTTTTGATTTATCTAAATATTATAAAGAAATTTACGTTTTTGCAATTTTATTTTTGCTATTAAAATATTTACGTCATGCTATGGACGTATTGACGATCTTCAAAACTTGTTTTAGGTAATTTCTTATAGAAACATTTACATCATTAAATTTTTATCAAAAATTTACATCATTTCAATTAGTTTATAAAAAAATTAATCTCTTTAAGATGTTTCCATTGAAAAATTATCTTTATTAATATTTTAATAAAAAAATTTACGTTGTAAAAATTTTTAAAGTAACAAGTAAATTTATCTTTAGAAAATCTTAATAACGTAATTCTTTTTTAATAAAAACTGTAAAAAAATATTCTCGAGAAAAATTTACGTTACACAAATTATTTAAAAAAAATTACGTTATAAAAATTAAAAAAAAAAAAAATTGCGTTATAAAAATTTTTTATAAATCATTTTCGTTAGAAAATTTTTTTAAAAAATTTACGTTATAAAATTTTTTTAAAAAATTTACGTTATAAGAACTTTTTTAAAACAACAAGTTTTCTATAGAAAAGCTTAGATTGAAATTTTCAATAGAATATTATTCACGTTTTATCAAATTTCTTAAAGAGAATATCTACGTTATTAAAACTTGCTTTCGAAAAATCAACGTTCTTGAAATTTACTAAACAGAATTTACGTTATTTTCTATTAAAAAATTAAAATTATAAAAAAATACACTATAAAATTTTTTTATAAACCATTTTCGCTTATAAAGTTTTCTCATTTTGTAAAGGAAATTTCCGTTATTAAAATTTTCCAAAGAAAATTAACCGTTATTAAAATTTTCCAAAAGATTTCTTTTTGCATAATCTTGCTTTACTAAAGGTTGCTATAGAGAAATTTAACTCATTAAATTTTCTTAAAAAAAAATTTTCGTTATTAAAATTTTCTATAGAAAAATTTTCGTTATATAAAGTTTCTTTAGAAAAATTTTCGTTATTTAAATTTTCTATGAATTACCGATTTTTTCTACAAAAAAAAAATGCCGTTGCTAGCGTTTTCTATACACAAATATATTAGCAAAATTTTCCTAGAAAAATTTACGATATTCAAATTTTCAAAAGAAAAATTTACGTTATTAAATTTTTTTTGCTTAATTTTGCTTCACTAAAGCTTGCTATAGAGAAATTTGCCTTATACAATTTTTTATAAAAAAATTTACGTTATTAAAGTATTTTTTAAAGAAATTTACGTTATTAAAATTTTCTATAGAAAATTTATGTTATAAAAAAATTAACGTTGTTAAATTTTTTTTTTTACAAAATTAACGTTACTAAAATTTCCTATAGAAAAATTTACGTTATTAAAATTTACGCTATTTTTGCATAATTTTAATTTACTAAAGTTTGCTAAAACTTGATTTACGTTATAAAATTGTTTATAAAAAAAATTTCCGTTATAAAAATTTCCTATGGAAAAATTTACGTTATTTAAATTTTCAAAGAAAAATTTTCAAAGAAAAATTTTCTACAAAAAAATTATCATTTTCAATGTTTTTATAAAAAAAAATAATCGTTTTTTAAATTTTCTATGAAAAATTTACGATATTTCTTAAGAAATAATTGCCGTTTCTAAAGTTTTCTATAAAAAAGTTAAAGGTATTAAAATTTTCGTAATAAAAATTTGGTTAGGCAGAAAGGCTGGAGCGAAGTGAATTCACATCCTTACCCACAGGCCAATATGGTCCATTGTGACGCTTTAGTTAGTAATAGATTACTAGTCACTAGAAAAGAATAGAAGAAATAAAGAGTAAAAGCACAAAAATATAGAAAGTAGTGGAAGAAAAATTTACGTTATGAAATTAAGAAATGTTCTTTATTAAAATTTTCGTTATGAAAAGTTTAAAAAAATATATTTACATTATTGAAATTTACGCTATTACAATTTTTTAATTAGTATTACATATTTTTTTTTTTTTTTTAAATACGATTTTATAATTCGCTGCTTTTTTTTAGGTGTTTTATTTACGTACATATACATTATAATTTTTACATACACACTTATGAACTCATATTCAATACTACAACACATAATGAAACAAAGTTTTAATTTTTTCTGGTTTATTGAAATTAATACGATAATCATTGTCTTAAAAATTATAATAAGTATGTATTTTTAAATTAAATTTTTTTTTATACACGAAATCCTTATGTAAATGTATTAAAACACATGTACCCAGCGGTAAAAAGAATGAGTAAAGAGGCCTAATAGAAGGCCTTATTTAGCAGACACAAGCCCTCCTCTCCGCATTCCATACTCATATTTTTACACAGGTTGTCATTGGGAGGAAGCCCTTACACAATCCCTTCTTCTTACAGGAATTCTAAAAGACTTTTAAAAGAAGGTCTCTTGTTACCCCTTGTAAGCACGTCTTTAAGAAGGCTTTTATAAAAAGAACTGTTAAAAGGCATTACAAAACTGTACTGTAAAATGGGCTTCTATGAAAGTACTATAAAAATACATACAAAAGAAGTACATATCGTTACCTTAATATAAAAACGCCCCAACTCATCAAAAACACTTTTTACAGGAGAAGGAAAAAACTTAATAAAAGCTGAAATAATATAGCTACACAAACATTGTCAAACAACTTTGTATGTTTCTGCAGAAATGTATGAGTCAGTGTTTTTTTCTTTAGAAAAATTGTGTGTATGAGTTATGGCTTTTTGTGTTCTGCTTATAACTTCTTTAATTTTAATCTAATTTGCTTGAAATTTTAATAGAATGTGTATTAGCAACCATTCTACAAGAATCAATAAAAAAACGGATTTCCAAAAATAATGAGTTGGGGCCTTTTTATATTAAGGTAACGATATTGAATACCTATAAAAAAGGGCTTTTAAAAGAACTTCTAAAAATTTAATTTTTACATTCATACAAACATACATACGTAAATCGCGACCTTAGGACAACAAGGTTCTATTTGCACCTAAACTTAATAAAATATTAACTTAATTATCCTGAAGAAGATTTCCAAAGGAAATCGAAATATCGATAAATAAACGAACTATTTTAAATAAAAGTGACCTTAAGCTCAAATTAATAAAGAAGAATAATACTTATGTATGTACATAATATAAAATAGGAAAAATAGGAATAAAAAGGAAAGAACCACCGATTAGAAAAGCTACCACATCTTTTAATTCATATTTTTCTTATCAATTTTCCACTGAAAATGTCCTAGTTGACTTAAATTTATGTTTTAAATGGATTTTTTTAAAGTTCACAGAAAAAATATTTTTACAATTTATAATAAAAAATTCCAAGATTCATTGATATACGTAAAACATTTATAATTTGTCAAGTAGATTGTTGAAAAGTTCTCCAACATTTTCAAAAAATGATTTTACATTTCTTTTTATGCGTGATCTCGTTTTATTCTAAAATAAGCTTTAAGTAGAGAAAATAATTGCAAGCGTTTAACATTCCTAAAATTTTCGCATAAAAAATACGACTGATCACAAAATGATTGAGTTTTTCTTTTAAAAACTTATTGAAGGTATAACAAGCAGCTTAAATGTTTCTTGAAAAACTGATTGCTTGTTTAAATTGTCAGTGATGAAAAAACTAATTGTTACGTTTGAAAGTAGCAGGTAAACGGGGTTTACCCAAAAAACGCTTATTTAACGAGTTATAAGCCATTTTAATTATTTATGTATTTTTGATATGAAAATATGATCTTTAGTTATTATTTAACTAATCGCTGATTTAAGGAATAATTTTTTTTTTGGATTTTCGCATGAAATAACAATTTTACCCAAAAAATATGTGTGATCATAAAATAAACTTTTAATTGCTTCTAGTCTTCATAATCACAATCTACATATATCAAAAATATGAAATAACAAAAATTAATTCATTCTTAATTTATAAAGGTTAGGTTAGGTCAAAAGAAGACGAAGCATCAAAGATGCAACATCATACGTATATCATACTTAATTGAGGTTGCATCTTTGAAGCTTCGCCCTTCTTTCGACCTAACGTAACCTTAACTTAATTCTTAAGTTTACGTCCTGCCAAATGGCGGACGAAATTTCTATTAACCATGGTTCTTTTCCATAAAGGTGATTAGCGCTCTTCTAAACACAAGAGCACTGTCATTTTTCATCCATTAGCGGGTATGGCCGCCATCATTAAAAATATTTCGAGCTAGTGGAATTGCGTCATGTTGGCCGATGGAATATTCGCTTTATCAACACACATAATTATTATTATTAATTATTTTTATCAGGTTCATCCGCAACGCAATGTTAGGTTTACGTAAGTGTACCTACCCTACAAGAAGTGAATGAGCGAGTAGTCACTTGATTTCGGTCATTTCATTCTATCATTTTCTTAACACCAACGTGAAAAAAGTGACAACTCGCTCATTCTCTTGTTGTAGGGTATTTATACACACTTGGTAAGAAAAACGGAACAGGTGATGTGCAACGTTTACGTTTACATAAGAGTTACAAGGCCTTTAGAGACATCAAAAAAGTAAAAACCGTTATAAAAACAAGATCAGGCTCAAAAAGAAATTGTTTCTCCCTTCTTAAAGAAGGGAGTAGGGAATGTGTACGGAATTTTTTGGAAAGTCTTTCAAAACGAAATTTAAAACTTCTAGAAGGCATACTTCTAAAGGCAGGATATCATACGAAGCGAATCTTTTAGAAAGGAGTTTAAAGGGCGTCAGAAAGGCCTGCAACTTGCGGTCCTTTCAATATTTACCGCTGGGTATGTTTATGTAATTTTGTCGTGTGTGTACATTTGATATCGTCTATATGACATGACTTTATTATGATGAATTTTTTGTAATACTAACACCGTACATGTGTTGCACTTACGTACATGTATTTGATATACATACATACGTACATGTAAAAGTATGTGTATTTTTAAATGAATATGTATATGAACATGATAATGTAAAAATATTTATAAATGAAAATATTTTGGTTTTAATATACATTTTATATTTATAGATGTTTTAAAAATATATTTGTTACTACTTATTTCTTTTTTATATAAATTTGCAAAAAATAAATAATCTTATGAAATTGTGTCAAAGTTAAATTATTGATTAATATTTGATTTATTTATGTAAAATGAGGTTTAGCTATAAAAAAAATAACAAAAGTCGTAACTGATGCTTTTAAAATCAATAATATTTTTGATTTATTTTTACGTATGATTTATTTTTGCAGTTTAATATTAATCATACGTAAATTATACTTTAAATTAAATATTTATCTTACGTTAATATTATAAAACTGCAAAGTTCGAAAAATTTGAAACCCTGGGACTAATGTATAACTTATGATGAGCTTAATCCGAATTTGTATTCTGAATTTCTCTATCACATCAGGTTTTCGATATCTTTACACAATAAAACTTTTTTAGAAATAAACGTATAAATTGCATTTGCTGAAACCTTATTAGTAATGCGTTATTTTGACCCACAGTCTCCTTACAAATTTATAAATTGGCAAAACCTACCAAAATCGTACAAAAGGCCTACGGTACGACGGAGATGTCTCAAGGGCACAGCGAGGGATACATGCTAATAAGAACGAAATAGCATTAGTTTTTCGAAAGTGCTTTTTTTTTGTTAGGACCAGCACCTCAGGAGAGAACCCCTACTAATGCATTGCATTACGCTGGAACTAGGAAAATAGGTTTTGGGAAGGAGGATAGAGGGAGTAGTGTTTGTCCGCATTCTACTTGAACTTATTCATGTTGAAAGTGAGTGTGAAGACATCAGCAGGAATATTATTTCACGTTCGAACAGTCCGGCCAAAAAACGAATTTTTTCTGTAATGCGTTGTACGATTCACCGGCCAATCGACCACAAAAGGATGGGCTCTTGAGTAAAAACGTGTATTACAAACAAACGTTTCGGGCTTTGGAAATCATTTTCCTAATTTTACCAGAACATATTCCAATGTAGTAACGATAAAACAGGCAAATACAAGCCACATTGCGACGGTACTCAAGGAAGTTTTTGATTTGGATACTCTACTGTCACCAATGAGAACCTTCGCCCTCTCCTGAGAGTTCCATAATAGATTTTGAAGCACCGGCCGACACATGAAAGTTGTATTCAAGACGTAAATTTTAAGCTTTAACTTTAACAATCATGTGTGTTAAAGTTTACTTAAGGCACTTTCAGTATATCTGACAGGGTTGTTAGATTTTTTTTTGAGCTCCATCGCCAAATCGGATGTCAGAAATCGCCAAAAATCGCCAAACGTCAATTTTGTTCAGTTTTCGTAACATTTAATTTTAATTTAATATTGCATACAAAAAAAAAAACTAGTATAATATTACAGTCAAAAATCGCCAAAAACTGAGAAAAAATACAAAAAAGTCGCCGAAAGTAAATTTTGTTTAGTTTCTGTTATCTTTTTTTAAATATGTAACATAAAATGGCGATCATATATTCAGTTAAAAAAACTAAATTGAAGTACATAAGTCTATAAGATCGTACACTTCAACCTCATCGATTTCATTTCTGGGGTTTCGATCTGCATACAAACTATTACAATTACATAGTGACTGAACATAAAATTCACTTTAAAAGATAACAAAACAAAAATCAAGTGAAAAAAAGTTGCGAGATTTTTTTTAAATAAGTATTGATAACAAAAAAATGACAAACTGTTAAAAAAATCGCTGAAATAATATAAATGGTAAAAATAGCCAAGTAAACAACCAGTTATAACACAAAAATCGCCAAAAAAAAAGTCGCCAGTCGCCCAATGGAAAATCCCACCGCCAAAAACGTTTCAAAATCGCCACGTTTGGCGAGAAATCGCCATATCTGACAGCCCTGTATCTGACTCCCATTGTACAACGTTTGAGTAATATTTGCAAATAAATACTACTTATACGTTCGAATAGCAGTTATTCCATAAAACTAAAATTTATTGCTAAAGAAAACTTAAAACTGTTCAAAACTTTAGTTTTCAGTCATTAACCTTTTGCAAAAGTGCAATATTTTATACGAAATAAAAACATTTTTCCATTTTAGTTTAGAAAAGTTTTGAAAGTCAAGTAGTATTATTGTCAAGCATGGGTTTTACAACAACAAAAATAAAAGTAACTTTGGTTATTTGGCTACAACGAATCTTTGATACCCTTCACGAAGGCCTTAAATAATAATTGTTTAGATTTATATTAGAGTTAAAGACAACTTTAAAATGAAATCTAACAACATTTTAAAGCATAATTATTGAACTTATTTAAACTATTGACGTAAAGAATCAAAACCGTTCTTAAAATTGTTTCAATTAAAAAGATGTTAGAGTTTTAGTTACGTTAATGCTCTTTGGGAGTAGGATTTATCGCGTCAAAACATTATGCAAGCTTTTTCATTATAGAACCCAACTAATTGGGTGCCTTCAGAATAATTTTTATCAGACTTGAACAAAATCTTCAGGTTATGTACAAAAGAAAATGGTAGTAATATGCAAAAATTCCTAAATTTTTAATGTTCAGATCTTTTTCCCTGCTGCAAAGGTTTGGCTTATTTTCAAATCCATATTAACAAGAAGATTTAGAAAGAAACCTACTCCTTTTTTTCTATTGACTCTTATGGAAGTAAGCGGCTTAACATATAACGAATAAATAAAATACCAAGAATAGCACATAAATAGATGAACTAAGTATACTCTCATTCACCACTTGTGGTGGTTAAGCGACAAAAACAAAAAAAAACTGAAGGAAAACCCTAAATAACCTCTAACTAGAAATAAAATTCAAACCAAAACTATTGGACAGCAGAAAAAAAAACCATCTTTTTATAAACAAACTAAAACAGACATACATTTATTTATATACAAACACACACACACACAAAAAAACATTGTATATGGAAAAAGTGTTCAAATGAAATCAATAACCCAAGAGAATTTCAGACATCATGACGACAGCAGAAATTTACTCACATGCGAGAAATAAAAGAAGAAAAAAAGAGAAGCACTAAGTAAAAAGTTATTTTTTTTTTTTTTTTTGTCTAAAACAATAAAAAAAATTGGTCGGTATTAGAAGAAGAGAAAACATTGGAAGATGAAGAAGGGGTGCGAATGTTTAAACCAACGTATAAATGAATTGAATGGAATTGAATGAATTTGATGCATAGAATGCAATTTGACGGTTGTGGAAGAAAAACATAAAACAATCTACTAAACCAAACAGCAGGACATACATACAATTGCTCACATTTTTTTTAAGTTTTAAACAAAAACAAGACTTTTAGTTTTTTTTTCTACATTTGAAACAAAATTTTTGTCTAAGGTTTCAAAGCTGAGAGCAGACTGGTTGGTCGGTTGGTTGTTTGGTTTAAAACAACTATAAATAATATGGATTTTTGCCAAAAATTTTATTTATACTACATAAAGAGTTCTGTATGTTTTTTAAGCAGCAGGATCAGTACGAAGGGGGAAACTAGTAGCTCAAATGCTTTATGAAATTAACTTGCCAACTAGGGTCAACAAAAATCACAAAAACCCCTCTTTAAAAACAAATATTGAGAGCAAACTGAAAGGGTCAATAAACTAGGGTAAGTTAAAAGACTTTAAAGTAACTGAAAATTGGAAATATAATTTAATTTTAAATTTGTTTGGGGATAAGAAATGTTTGGGTTTTTTAATGCAAAAAAAAAACATTCTTATATGTGATGAACAGTTTAAGCCAAAAATTTTAGTATTTGTTGCAAAAAATGTTAAACAAAACACTTAAAATAAATTTTTTTATTTATGCGAGTTACAAATGCATTAAAATTATAGCAGAAAAATAAAAATTTGTATAAACAAAGTAGCGCGAAAATTGTCCCCCTAAGTTGAGGCGCGCTCAGAGGAAATGCAATTAAATCAGAACGAAGACTTTCTTGAACTTGATATTAGGCCCATGCGGTAATTGTGGCTCCAAACCACTGCCCTTGTAGTAAAATATTCGACTTTTTAGCAATTTTGAGACACAAGCTGTTGATTTTCGTGTAGGTTGTTAAAATCTTTCTTACTTCCTTAGCTATAGTTGTGTTGAACACAGGAAAACAAAATTCCAATTGGTTTCGAGATAAAGCTGTGAGAAAAATTGCATGTTTTACGGAAAGATCCAGTTTTAGACAAAATATAACTATATGAGGCCACAAAATACGCACAGGCGCTAAACTAGCAAAACCCAATTGAGGGTTTGTTAGATTCGAAAAGTATGTACTTCGAAAAACGAGAAGAAGTTTGCACTCTCTAAAGACTTTAAAAATGTTAAAATGTGCTATATTCGGCTATGCCGAATCTTATATACCCTTCACCATGGTGAGGTAAGAACAAAAATTTATATGAATTATGTTCTTTAGATATAAATAAAAATTAATTGAGCCACGCCAAGTTTTCATTTCGTCATACCGAAGAATATGACAAAATCAAAAAAAGGTATATATGTGCCTAAGTCCGTTTGCTCTTTTGCCAAAGTTGATGTTTGAAATTCGTTTTATAATTTTAAAATCTTAAAATCGTTTTTTAGAACATAAAAATATTAAATAAACATAAAAAAAAAATTTCTTTTTTAGACTCGAACTTGCAACCTCATCAGTCTCAGGCGAGAAGTTAGATAACTCGGTAGAAGCATAAAACTAAAATCTATTGAGTCTGCAAGTTTGTTTCTTTATTTGAGCGGCATATCATGTACATACATAAATGTGTATGTGTGTGCGTAAAATTAAACACATTAAAATCTACCACAATGAATTTTTTTGGAAAAATTAGAGGCAGTCGTGGTTTTTTTATCATATCTCAGCCATTTGTGGACCGATCTTAATGAATTTCAATAGCAAGAAATGGTGGACTATATGTGACATTAATGTTAAACAACCTAGCCGTTATCATGTCTGAAGTCTTCGGAAAACACATTTCAAATGTAAGACAGACAGACGGAGAGATGGACAGACGGACATCGTTAAATCAACTTTTCCCCTCATAAGAACCCAGAATATATATACTTTATACGGATAAGATCAATATTGCAGAAATTACAAACGGAATGACAAACTTATATATACCCTTTTCCACATGTGGTGGAGGGTATATTTATGTACATACTTATTTTATACTGCAATATAAAAGATTTTCCACCACTAATAACGGTATTATATTTATAATTATTTATCCATAACTAGGGACCTGTGGTGAAGGGTATAAAAAGGTCTTTTATATTCTCAAAAAAAAAAAAAAAAAAAAAAATCTATGATGCTTTTAAATGCTTATTTTCCATTTAAACAAAATATTTTTCATTAAAAAATTTTAATTTCCTTAAAAGTAAATTAACTCCTATTTAAATACTTTTATTTTCCACCCTTAATTCTCCTTTTGCCGTTTTCGTAAGTTACCTTTTAAACCTGCCATAAGCAAATTTCTGTTTCATTTAAAATTCGCTTAAAATATAGCAAAAAATGTTTCCACTTCGTTTTTTTAACCCCTTACCGCTTGAAAAAAATTCTCTATTTGCTTAACAGCATTCCGTTACCTTCCAACCATGACCCATTTTCGCAAATAGAGAATAGAGGTGAAATTTCTCAGGTTTAATTAAATTTTAAATTACGTTTTATTCCCCCGGCCATTTAATATTGTTCTTCTATTTAATTTAGAAAAAAAGCAAGAAAATTTTGTATTTTTGTACCCGTGTTTATGTATGTATTTCTCTGAATGCCTGGTGGGCTGCAAAAGCTTTTTTGTTTTTTCTTGTTTCGACAAAATATATAAAAATTTTAACATAGAAATATTAAAAAACAAAAAAAAAAAAATGAATGAATAAAACTAAAACAACTGTTTTAGAATAGACAAATGCGTAACAGATCCTTTGGGAACAGAAGCGAAATAAAATAGAAAAAACAGCAAAAACGAAATAAAATAAAAAAAACATAAAAAATGCGAACAAAAGTATGAACTGGAATGCAAAGGAAAGCTGCAGTGGGACCCTGAATAATACAATACAATTATGTGGAATTTTCCACAAATGTTTTCCTGTTTTCCCCTCCTTCTTTTGCAGTGAAATTTAAAAGTTGCATGCCGTGTGTTTTTATGATTTGGCTTTTTAGGACAATGTTTATGAAGTAGAAAATTGTCTTGTGCTACATTTTTTTTCTGTCTAGAACTCCCTAAAGATTTTGCATAAAACTAAAGAAAAGGACAAGTAACAAAGCGAAGGTTAAGGTAAATTAAAATGCACTACAAGGTTGAAATAATAGATTTGTGGAATACGAAAGAAATTTTAAGACAGTTTTGGTGAAAAGTTTTAAGAAACTTGTAAAATTGCATTTAAAAAGAAGTATAATTTTTAAAATTTTATTAAAAAGAACCCACTGCTTCACTGAATATACCTGTTCTTTGATCGTCCAGGACTTTATGGACTCAATGGATAGACTTGGTGCCAACAGAAGAGTAGTAAAAGGCCACCAGGGCATATAAGGCAGATGAACTAGCGAAACAGGGCGTTCAATTACCGCACAACAGATGCCTCCAATTTCAATTCGTAATATTAAGGGAGATACAGACTCTACTATACAGAGGAAATCTCAGGAGGTTTGGGGAAACACCGAAAAGTGCAAGGTTTCCAGAGTTATGTGGGGATTCTATGATCCAAACTCTTCTGTCGCTACCGATGAGAGACTGCAGGCTTCTGGTAGGTTTCAAAACGGGTCACTGTTGGACGGCAGTATGCGCCAAAAGGGCGGGGCAGCTGACAAGGAACAATTGTAGATTCTGTGGGGTATGAGAGGAGAAAGGAACGGTGAAGCACAAACTTTTTTACTATCCGGCACTCATACGCTACAGAGCGAACTGTCTGGGAGATCTTTACTTCCAAGATCTAGGGGAAATCTCTGGAATTGGACTATTGGGACTCCTAGCATTCGCCAAGACGGTGTGGAGTATTCTGGGTATCCTCATATCGAACTAGCCTTTTCAATTCACTGCATTTTACGAATCTAAATGTAAAATTGGTTATAATATTTCCCTTCAAACTATTCCTTAATAAGCCAACCAAATGTTCTAAGTAAAGCAAAATTCTTTAAATATTTTTTTGTGAAAATTTCTTTTAGATTTATATTTTTTGCTCTATCAAAGTTCAGTTCGTTCCCTTACGATGTGAAATAGCCCCACAATAAAGTTAATTTATCATTTAATTCCTATAAACAACAGGCGACCACGAACTCAATGAAAAAAAGTTATAACAAATAAATGTTTTAATGACCCAACAACATTAAAAAATAAAACAAAATAAAAAAAAATAAAAAAATTACTGAAAAAATTAAGTAAAAATAAAAACATACACGTACAAATACGAGGGAAGGCAAGAAGAGGAATTTCAATTAATGTTTTTGGCAAAAGACTTTCTTAAACCAATAGATATTTGCCAACATTGTTTTAACATTTTAAAAGAACACCAGCTATTATTTTCTTACAGCCTTTTGAAACTAACTTCTTACTTAAAGAGCAGTAAACAACCAGTAATAAGGCAAAAATTCAATATTATTTAACCTAACGAGGCAAAAATTTAATATGGCAGCCAAATAGGTCGAGAAAATAAAATGACAACAGGCCAGTAAACCACAAAAATACAAAAACAAAAAAAAAAAAAAAAGAACCTCCGACTTCAGTAAACAAAAACATAAACATTCCATGCAGCACAGAACAGGAACAGAAGCCAAAAGCAGCAAGACACTAAAGTAACAAAGAAAAAACTCTGAAATTTGAAAAAAAAATTGGTCACGTTTTTGCTGCGCTGTATTTTCAACTTCATTTACTTTTCTCTTGTCATTTCTTTTTAAATGTTTATTTTTTTCTTACTCCGCTTTTATCAGTTTGCTTAAAGCAAAAAAACAGAACATAAAAAACAGAATTATTATAACAACAAAAAAGACATTTTTTAAAATTAGAAAAATATAAAAAAAACATTAGAAAAAATAAATAACTGTTTTTAGCTGCTTTTTCTAGTACAAAATACTGGCCATTTTGATATTTAAAAGCAACCTCAAATACACAAACACTTTAACAAACTCTCCAGCAAACTTTTACATTAAAATTAAAAAAAAAAAAAAATGTAAAAACTCATGCTTCGACTGGAAGCTCGTTAAATGGAAAAATGTAAAAGAAAAAATAACAGAGACATTAGACTAATGTTGGCAACAAAATTGACAACACGACAAGTGGGTGTCTTTCACCACGAGTATCCTTAATTTGTGGTTATGAACAAACGTAGAACACAGTCAAGCACTCACGAGTGAAAGTCTTGTCAAAATGTAAAGAAAAATACAACTGCATACTTGTAGGGGCTAAAAACGATCACCAAGATTTTCTCAATATTCGTCAGCGGATTCAATAAATAAATAAATGAAATCTTACTTTTCGATCTTCTGAAAACCAACAAATAATTCTGTACAAGAAGTGGAACTAATCCACATAAAAGTAACCAGAATTCTTATTTGTCATAGTGAACAATATATAAATAGACTCCGCTGTCAGCATAATAAACACTGTTTTTTAGTAAAACTTAGCCTTCAGAAACATTTGGTTTCTAATAAATAAATCCCGAAACAGGATGAAACTGAACGCCAACCAACATATCAATATGGATTGAGAAAAACAATTATTACATATTCAAACAGGAACATAGATTTTTGAACGTAATTAGAAAAACATTTGAAGAAAAATTGTTAACTTCCACTTTTTGAAAACTGATGGAAGAAAGGCGAGCGATTACTATACAGATGTTGAATACCTTAGATCCTCTTAAAAAGAGATGAGCTAAATGCGATGCTTAAACTGTTAATCAAGCAAGCAAAACGTCAAGCCAGAAGAGATAAACGTAGCTTTACAAACAACCTCACTGCAGAAGGGGAAGCTACCAGCAAAACTGGGGATTCGAAAACAGTCGAAGATATTATAAAACGGCTTTAAAAGAAGAAAACCCGAGCAAACTTGCCCAGAAAAGAAAAAAAAAACGGGCCGATTCTTACTACTCCTGAACTATAGCTAGCCCGATGGCCAGAGCTTAACCAATTCGAAGAAAATAAAATACAGGATGAACGTTAATTTACCAGCTTACCTCCTTTCCAAACTTTATCTACAGTACCACCCGAAATAAATGAAATTCCACAGGCCATTGCGCAACTAAAAAACTTTAAGGAAGCGGGGGTCGACAACTTACAAGCTGAGTTCTACAAAACTTGCCCAGAAGTTTTTGCAGATAAATTGGAACCCGTATTTAAGGAAATCTGTCAATATGAGAGTATCCCCTTGGAATGGAAGGAAAGCTAAGTATTTAAAAAAATCCCGAAAAAAGGAGTCGAAAAGGAATGCTGCAATAGAATATTTAATAGGATCCTTTTCAACAGCATTAGAATGATAAGTGAGCAAGGCAATGAATGCAATTCAACTTTGTGACTCACATTCATTGATTTTGAGCAAGTTTTAGATGCAACAGATGCAACAGTAAATCCCAACGGTCCATATCGTTGAAAGCTTAAGGAGCATCATTGAAAATAATAAATTAAATCAAAGTGCAATACGACGAATCAAGCGCAAGGGTGGTTCACAAGCGGCAGTTCGATTGAACCTTTTAATACACTTACCTGGGCTTAGCAGTGATGCATATTATCGCCTATATTTTTTAACCACCACACTGGATGCAATACTTCTGAAAGTAATGTTAGTTATAAGCTGAAAAATCAGCCAACATCTCGAAGATCATGACAACGCCGATTATATCGTCCTGATCGCATTCAGAAAAGAACATATAAGTCAAAATCAACAATCTTGTCTAAACAGCTGCAAAATTTAGCCTGCGCGTAGATAAAAACAAAACCAAGAACTGTGCTGAAGCCACCACACAACCACCATTATTCAACATTTTATGCACACCGATTGAAAACGTCGACAAATTTTGTTCCCTGGACAGCATCATTAAATCTGATGGTGGCGCCTTGGCAGATGTAGAAAGCCGAATAACCAAAGCCAGAAGTGTCTTTAACCGGCTGTACAATGTCTGGAGGTCAAACGAACTCTCACCGATGACCAAAGTACACTTGTGTAATGAGTGCGTTTAATCTGTCTTGCTGAATGATTCAGAAACATGGTTTGTCACCGTAAAAATTAAACGCAAGCTTTAAACCTTAACAACTAGATGCTTCTTGCGAAACATCTTCAAAATAATTAAGTCATGCCCCCACATTAAAGTCAATAATCAAATAATACCTCAACATCCAAATGTAAAATATCTTGGTATATTTACATCTAGATCGACGTTTAACGTGGACATGTCATTTAGAGGCAAAACTAACTCAAATATAGCTAAAAGCAATTCAAAAAAAGTGGCTCATTGGAATAAATTCGGCCCTAAGTCTACATTGTAAACATCTCCTTTACAATTTTATCTTGAAGCCAATATCGTGCTGTGGCATTCAGGTATGGGGCACTGCTTCGGCCTCCAACATAGAGAAATTCCAAAGGCGCCTAAAGAAAATTCTTTGAATCATCACATCCGATACCTGGTATGTTAAAAGCTTGAACATTTGCAAAGACCTCTTTGTGCTGTTAGTAAAAACAATGATCAAAAAATAATCAATAAAATATCGTCGGCAAACCTGCTTAATCCCTTTCAGTACATTTTTCAGGAGGGACAAAAAATTTCATACATTTTATATTTGTAGTCTGAGAGAAAACCCAAAAATATAGTGGGTTTTGCACACTTCAATACTTAAACTGAAGAAAAACTACATGCTGGGCCCTGTTTCTCAAAACTACAAGTCTACAAGCAAAATAATTAAAAAAAAGCAACAATTTTTTAATTTTATGTTTTTGTATCAAATGTATTTTACTTGTAGATTTGAGAAACAGGGCCCTGATCGACGAGGCGTATCTTTCTCAACCACACGCCATTCTAATCTCAATTTACTTAATAAGTGGATTTAGCAGGTTTGCATATTAAGCCGACTATTTGTAAAAAGCTTGAATCCCAAACAACTAGCTCGAAATATTTTAATAATATAATAGTAGTCATACCCGCTTAAGGAGAAGAGATGCTGCAGCACTTATCCGATCAGAAGAGGATTAGAAACCTATGTGAACGGGGACAGTGATTAGAAGAGTTTTCATCCAGCATTGGCGGGATGTAAGCTTATGAATTTGATCAAGATTTGAGTTTTTATTCTTAGCTCATGTTATACTATATAAAGGTTTAATAAATAAATGTAAAGAACTAGGCCTAAAAAAAACAAATTGATAAGGCAGTAGTTACAATTCAAGAACTCTTTTTACCAACCCTGTTCTACAAAGATCCCAAATTAAAAATTACCATGTATGAAAGTAAAGACATAAACCCTTACGCTTTTACTCTTTACCAAAGTTTGAATCAAAATTCTATAGAATAGTTCTGAAGTATTCATCAGCGTTAGATTTGAAGTTTTCTCATCTTTCTGGCAACAGAAAAAATGCTCATTTTTAGAGGACGAAAACAAGGTACGACAGTTTTGGGAAAAGTTGCGGATTATAAGGCAAAACTTTCCAAACCACCATTTTTCAAATAGTTAATAACAGGTCAAGTAACATGCGGCAAAGCGATATCGTTATTTAATTAATTTTTTGGCGTTCTACGGCCAATGCTTGCTTCAAACGTTGGACGGGGCAAGTTGGGGATTATGACGCAAATGAGGCAAAACTTTTCACCTACGGTTTTCCAAACAGTTTATAACAGGTCAAACAACATGTGGTACAATCAATAATCAAATAATTCCTCAACATTCGCATGTTAAATATCTCGGTATACATCTGGATCGGCGATTAACGTGGAAATGCCATATAGATGCAAAATTAACTCAAATGAAACTAAAAGCCATTCAAATTCATTGACTTATTGGTATAAACTCTGTCCTTAGTCTCGACTGCAAACTTCTTCTTTACAACTCCATCTTAAAGCCAATCTGGTGCTATGGTATTCAGTTATGGGGCACTGCCTCGGCCTCTAATATAGAAAAAATTCAAAGGCGCCAAAATAAACTTCTTCGAATAATCACAGCTGCCCCTTGGCATGTTAAAAATTCAAATATTCACCAGGATCTTAATGTTCCTTTAGTAAAAACTATGATTACGAAATATGCAGTAAAATACTTAAAAAGGCTCGAATCGCATCCGAACCCACTAGCTCGAAATATTTTATATGATAGCGGCCACACTCGCTTAAGAAGAAGAGACACTGCAGCACTTATCCAATTAGATGAGCGATAAACACCTAGATAAGTGAACAGAACCCGTGAAGAAGAAAATTTTTGTCTGGCACTGGCAGGACATAAAATAAATTATTAGGATAAGATTTGATTAATTATTGTTAGTTCATATTTAATATATGAAGATTCAATAAATAAATAATGAAAAAAAAAAAGAACTAGGCCTAAAAAAAACACAAATTGATAAGGCAGTAGTTACAATTCAAGAACTCTTTTTACCAACCCTGTTCTATAAAGATCCCAAATTAAAAATTACCATGTATGAAAGTAAAGACATAAACCCTTACGCTTTTACTCTTTACCAAAGTTTGAATCAAAATTCTATAGAATAGTTCTGAAGTATTCATCAGCGTTAGATTTGAAGTTTTCTCATCTTTCTGGCAACAGAAAAAATGCTCATTTTTAGAGGACGAAAACAAGGTACGACAGTTTTGGGAAAAGTTGCGGATTATAAGGCAAAACTTTCCAAACCACCATTTTTCAAATAGTTAATAACAGGTCAAGTAACATGCGGCAAAGCGATATCGTTATTTAATTAATTTTTTGGCGTTCTACGGCCAATGCTTGCTTCAAACGTTGGACGGGGCAAGTTGGGGATTATGACGCAAATGAGGCAAAACTTTTCACCTACGGTTTTCCAAACAGTTTATAACAGGTCAAACAACATGTGGTACAATCAATAATCAAATAATTCCTCAACATTCGCATGTTAAATATCTCGGTATACATCTGGATCGGCGATTAACGTGGAAATGCCATATAGATGCAAAATTAACTCAAATGAAACTAAAAGCCATTCAAATTCATTGACTTATTGGTATAAACTCTGTCCTTAGTCTCGACTGCAAACTTCTTCTTTACAACTCCATCTTAAAGCCAATCTGGTGCTATGGTATTCAGTTATGGGGCACTGCCTCGGCCTCTAATATAGAAAAAATTCAAAGGCGCCAAAATAAACTTCTTCGAATAATCACAGCTGCCCCTTGGCATGTTAAAAATTCAAATATTCACCAGGATCTTAATGTTCCTTTAGTAAAAACTATGATTACGAAATATGCAGTAAAATACTTAAAAAGGCTCGAATCGCATCCGAACCCACTAGCTCGAAATATTTTATATGATAGCGGCCACACTCGCTTAAGAAGAAGAGACACTGCAGCACTTATCCAATTAGATGAGCGATAAACACCTAGATAAGTGAACAGAACCCGTGAAGAAGAAAATTTTTGTCTGGCACTGGCAGGACATAAAATAAAGTATAAGTTAAGATTTGATTAATTATTGTTAGTTCATATTTAATGTATGAAGATTCAATAAATAATATTGCAAAAAAAAAAAAAAATAAATAAAAAAAAAATGTGGCTAAGCGATATCGTAATTGAATGTATTTATTTCTTGGCGTTTTACTTCCATTGTTTGCTTCAAACGATTCAACTGCATTTGTTTTTTTTTGCCGTTTTTCGATAGACCATTAATTTTCACAAATAATCACCCCTATCGTGAATAATTTTTCCCTCGTAAGTTTTCCCCTTTTCACATATTTGCGATCATGAACAGCTCCCATGAAAATATTTTACTACATAAAATTTAAAAAGTGCAAAAAACTAACGTTGTTATCAACCTATCCCTCCAATACTAATTATTTAGATTTATTATTTTAACTTTCCTTTAAAATATATACGTGTATATTTTTAAACAAAAATTTCAATGATTTTAATTTTTTCTAATTTTCTTCTTTTTTGCATTCACTGGAACTGATAGCATAAAAAATTTTTCACATGAGATTCACGATTGCTTCTTTCCCTTCGAGGGGAATGAAAATTTCATGGGAACAAAAATTCCACTTGTTATTCACGATAGTGGTGAATATTGGTATAAAATTCAACATTTTCGAAGCAAAAAAACTTCTTCCTTTTTGCTTTTTAAACGTTCAATGGCTACACAACATTTAAGTTGTAAAGTTATAATAAGATGCACAGAAGTCACAAACAATTGAACGAATTTAAAGATTCCTATTCCTTGTAAAATTACTTTCCGGAATTTTTATTATAATTAAAAAAATATTAGTTTGTTTGAAAACTTGTTGAAATACTTCTTCATATTACTTCAAATTCTTGTCGTTTTTGCCCTACTTTACTTTATTTTTTTTTTAAACATCTTTTTTAGAATCATCAGTGTAGCAAAATATTTTTTCCGGCCTTCGTTTTTTTAACTTAACTTTTGCTAAATGATGGCAACATGAAAAAATGTCACGTACTGAAGCCATAAAATAAAAACGCATTTTTCATTATGTGGTGGCTGTTAGTATACAGGATTTTTTTAAGTATGATTTTTTTTATATTCATGCTCTTTGCAAATTGGCAGGAATTTGCCAGAGCTGTGACATGTAAAGTAAAATTAAGGAAAAGTTATTAAAAATTTAGAAAATCTACAAAATTATACAAACCATTTGGTTAAGCCCCATTTTCATTTCAAGTTAATAAAAGTTGAACAAATCTTTTATAGATCTTAAATATTTTTTTTTTTAATATGGCGATAAGTTTTACCTCTGTAGGTGCCTTTTTTGTCCTTCACTGCAAAACTGGTTGTGTCATTTTAACCTAATTTCCCAGCAAGATAGAGAAATATTAGTTTTTGCTCTTCTAACATGTTGTGTTAATATTGAAAATGGCTTTAAGAAACTCTTTAAGTTAATACTTGTGTTATAATATTTTATTTAAAGGGACTTACTTTAAAAAGCTTTTTAGCTTAACAATTTCAAGAATTAATACAAAACTTATAAATCGTTTTGAAAGTAAAAAAATGCTAATGTTGCGTATGATTAATATTTCCTTCAATTAATATTACTCATACGTTTATGGATGATTTTCGGCCGGACGCACAGTGAAATGGCTTTAAGCGGCTCATACACTTGCAATAAAGTTGTTCAATTTTACGTATTGAACAATTTTATCGCCAATGTGTATGTGTTTTTCGAAGGTGGCAGAATATATTGGCAACAATCAAAAGACTTTTGATTTTTATTGCACAACGAAAAGAAAGTGAAATGTGTTGGAAACATTGTACAATGCTGTTTATGTTATTCCTATAGGCTATGTTCACAAAATGAAAATAATATGGCGAATATCATATGCAATAATATTGCAAGTGTATGGGCCGCTTTATACATTTTTGTGTAATCAAAGATTTGTCAAAATCGGTCACGCCCACCGCCCATTCATTTCTAATTGACTTTTTCGCCTAGAGTTTTTCCTATCCAAGAAAAAGTTTTCAAATTTAGTAAATACAGTTTCTAAAACAAAAAAGGACGTATGCCAAGTTTCATTTAAATCGGCCATGCCCACCGCCTACCGCCCATGCAATTCAAATCGATTTTTGTTCATTAAATTTTTTTAACCCAAACAAAAGTTTTCAAATTTGTTACAAACACTTTCTGGAATAAACAAAAAACGCATTCAATAGAATCGGTCACGCCCACCGCCCATGCAGTCCATACAGAGATAAGAATTTGTGTGCTTATCTTATGACATAAAACCTCATTTATTCTGCATCTATCATTGCTTTAACTACATCGTCACATTCCAAAACCGGCCTGGATGTCTTATCCACAACAACTAAAAGTGTTTGTTGAAACTCTATTGAATTTCCTAGAAAACATTAACCTGCACTTTCTATAGCCCTTATTTCTTGCTTCTTCGGCTTCTTTATTTAGCATTTTGATAGAAAGCTAACAAAATCATCCTTTTTTGTTATTTGCATATCATCTGGATACAAAATCTTGTTTATCTACTTCGCACATATGCCATAAATCATTAAACTAATTAAGGAACTGCTTTTGACATTTTCCAATTGATCTAAAGTAAGTTTTCACTTTTTGGCTTTAATAAAAGTGTTTTGTAATTTAATTTCCTCCTTTTCAATTAATTTTTTCTTTACACAGCTTTTCATATGAAAACGAAAACAATCTTAGTTATTAAATTATAAATAAAAATTTTAAAAAGCCTTGAAAATTTAAATCGCCTAAAGGTTGTTGTTCTTCCTTAAATTAACTAAAAAGTTTTAAAATTATCATTTGCTTATCTTAAATATCATATGTTTTTGTTTCAAACTATCTCTTTGCACTTTTCTCGCTCCAATTGTCAATAAATTGTTTTTATATTTAATAAATATGCAATACTTTTTTTTTGCAAAAATGTTATGACAAACTTCGTGTCTTTTACCAGAAATTTAGAGTTTTCATACTGTTCCGAAACTTTCTGCGAAATATTTTTTTTTCTTTAATTGAAGGAAAACACTCCCACCTTTAATTTTATTGAAAGAACAGCTTGAGTTAAGGAAAGGCTACACTATTTATACCCACACCACAATAGTGGAGAGGGTATTATGCATTTGTGCTGATGTGTGTAACGCCTTAAAATATTGGTCCTAGACCCACCTTAAAGTATACCGATCGACTCAGAATCACTTTCTGAGTCGAACTAACGATGTCCGTCCGGCTGGCTGGCAGGCTGGCTGGCTGGCAGGCTGGCTGGCTGGCTGGCTGGCAGGCTGGCTGGCTGGCTGGCTGTCCATGTAACCTTGTGCGCAAAGTAGAGGTCGCAATTTAAGAGATAATTTGATAAAGTTTGGGACATAGGCTCTAATTGGCACAAGGACCAAGCCTATTGAAAATTCCCTCGTCGCACCACGAGGGAAGATAGGGGGAAATTTCTTCCTCTCAGAAACTATCAAACCGATTTTAATGAAATTTAAAACATGGATAGATCCATATCTATATGGACACATAAGCTATACAGTTTTTCAAAAATAGGACAACAAGGGGATGTAAGGGGCAATTTCTGCCTCTCACAAACTTTCAAACCGATTTTAATGAAGTTTTTAAACATAGAGAAATCCATATTTATATGGACACATAAGCATGATGTGTTTTTAAGTACTGCGGTGCTGGGTATCATATGGTCGGGCTTGACCGACTATACTTTCTTACATGTTTTTTTATTGAAAATCAAAAACAACTGAATTTATAACTGCCTATAGATTTTTTTATCAGGAAAATTATGCATATAAAAATAAGTTTTTGCATGAACTTCAAAATTAAAAAAAAAATTAAATTTTTCTTAAAAACTATAAATGCACTTTTCCTCCCTAACCCCTTGTGGACCAAAGCTTGAATTCGTTCAAAAATTAAAATTTTTTTATGAAATATTAAAAGAGGGGTCTTCATAAGGTAGTTTACAAAATTTTAAATTTGTGGTGGACTTGCAAGAATACCTGATACTTAAAGGTACAGTGGGGTCAGTATAAGCCAAAACTTAAAAATAAAATCATAGATTTTTGTTACTTTTATTAAAATTTTTAATAATAGACGCATGCAGTTTTTCCTCGATGTTTTATACAGCATGTTACGCTTAGGTCATCTGTGGACATCGATTTCAAGATTGTACCTAATTTCTACAAGATAAACTTTTTCAAAGGAATGACAATAAGTTATGTAAAAGTTAATAAATGACACCTCCAGTGGACACCAGAATACTCGCTATTATCATTTTTTGATTTTCAATCAAGAACTTAGGCACTTGGTAATTGATAGGCGTGATTAACTCCGCTCATAAACTAATTTAAGTCCTTGATAATTCTTGGGCAGCTGATATCATTTAAACTTCCATCGCGATCTCTTCTGCAAACAGTCGATGGCTTAGTTACGTGATAGTTTGATGCCAAAAATATTGCTTTATTGTCTATCCACTTAAAGCAGCTTATGCCGGTATATGAACCTTTCGTTTTCCATTCACCTTTTTTCATTTTTTTTTTGTCAATATTTAGATTTTTATATATTCCTTTTCTATTGTTTGCATGCTAATGTTCCTTCCGTTTTAGATCTTTTGATTTTTTGTTATATTGCAAAATGTGTTTTCCCCGCATGTGTTAATGGAAGAAATTAATATACTAAAATTATAATTTTTTTCGAGTAAACACAGATCTTGATTAAAAAAAAAAAAGATAAATTAAAGAAGCGATAAAAAATAAACCAAAAAGAACCGTATATATTTATGTATAGAATATAAT
Source organism: Pollenia griseotomentosa (assembly GCA_963931875.1). Classification (NCBI taxonomy): domain Eukaryota; kingdom Metazoa; phylum Arthropoda; class Insecta; order Diptera; family Polleniidae; genus Pollenia; species Pollenia griseotomentosa. Next base: position 120,388,934 of record OZ007564.1, on the reverse strand, counting down.
AAACGAAAAGATCTAAGCTTTTAAGGATGATTTTCTTTCTTCCAGTAATATTGAAGTAATATTTCATATTTGTGGCCTTTTAACAAAACATCTTAAGTCAAATTTAAAAAAAATGCTGTTAATTATACGAATTTTCCTTCACAAAAACATTCTTTACAGAAAAAATTAAAAATTTTGTCTAATCACCAAATTTGTACTAAATTGATAGAATCAAGCAACCCATTTGTTGATTTTGCACCTATTACCAAAATGATTATATTGATTACTAAAAATTTTAAAAATTTTATATTTTGAATATTTTTTTTTTTCAATAAATGATATTTTTAATTTTAATTAAAAAAACGACCAAAAAACTTTGCAGTTATAAACAATGTGTTGATTGATTTTGAAAATTTCCAACAACAATTTCATAAGTCTAAATTATTTTATTTTAAAAGAAAAAATTTTTTGCCATTTAATTATTATTTTAATTCAAAATTTATTTCAAAACAACTAAAATGGTAATTAAATCAAAATTATTATTTTAATTTTTGTTCAACAAAAAAAAATAATTGTTTCAATTATCACATTAATAAAATTTAAATACTTTTAAAAAAATTTTTTTAATTGATAAAAAACTACTAATAATTTTTTCTGTGTTGTTTACGATTTTAAAACTTTGTATTATAAACGAAATTTTTCTTTAATTTTGTTTATTTTATTATTTGATAAAAATGATTTTTTCACCAAGTTTTTTTTAAAACTTTTTTTGCTATCTTATCTCGACTTAAGATGTTTCGTCAAAATGCCACAGATTTTAACTCTGTACAATATGTGTTTGTAAAACAAATTCTTCTAACATGGAAAACTAAAATCATTAATTTACAAACTAACATTTTCCTAAATTTTTTACAACTATACTACTTAAACTAAAAAGCAACAAACTATTTTATATTAAAATCATATTTACGTTTTTAATATAAATACCAAATTGTTTCTAAAAAGCTGTTACTACATTTTATTAATGAAAGAAAAAAAATAGAAATAAAACGACAAGAACGAAGGAAAGAAGTTTGCAAATTGGATACATGTGTTTTACATGTTAATTTTATATATTGGGTGGATAATTTAAAAATAAGAGATTTATAACAGATTTAACATACTGAACACTTTTACTTCCCTTATAATTTTTAAAACATTTCGTGGAGTAAATATAAGTCGTTTGTTCTAGAAATACTATTAAAGAATATGTTTTTGCGTTAATATGTCGAATTGTTTGCGGGAAGTTTTGCTTTTTTAATTTGAAAGAAAAATAAGCTAAATCCCATCGATTGATTACTGAAGCCTATCTTGAACATGTTCCATCGATTTTAATGTGCAACAGGTTGTCTCAGCAGTTAAGAAGACGTTTTTTCATTATTCATTTATTGAATCTTCAAATATTGAAAATGATTTGATCAAATCTTATTCTAATTCAATATTTTCTATTCTGCCAGTGCCGTTCGAAATTATTTCCCTTAACGCTTTCTATGTGATCAGTTTTAGGTAAGCGGCGCTTCTCTAATCGGATGGGTCCTGCAGTATCTGTTTTCCTCAAGCAGGTGTGGCCGCCTTACTCACTTAAATAATTTTAATTTTAATATATTTCACTGCATATGCATGTCGGGCTTCTGACACGAAAAATAAAGACCTGCCAGGTCGAATAAAAAACTTCAAAGTTAAAATAGAAGGTAACTTAAACTCAAGAAAATCATAAGGAACCACTCCAGCAGGAATTAGGTTGCGTTGGAAAGCAGCAGGATTTATCCAAAAGTAAGAAAACTTATCATCACATAAACTAAAGAAGAGAAAGTTTAAAAGACGATTTGCAAATTCAAATTACTGCTTCAGCAACATAAAGTTAAGCCCTGCCAATCGCAGAATCAATGCCAAGGACATCGATATTTACGGCGCCCAGTTAATGCTCTGTAGTTGGTGGCACCAGAAGTTCTATTATGAGAAGCTTAAAATTAGATCAGATGATCACAGGGGAACAGAACCTAAAACAATGGATTTACTTTAGCCGAGAATTGGCCCAAAAATGTTTCGTACACAGAAAAAATAGAAAATGGACGTAAATTAAACAATTCGCTAGGACAATTAAATTGCTCACTAATTTTGCGCCTGCAAAAGAATTAATCATATTAATTGACGGATTTGTATTTTCGGGTCATGCCACACACATTTATTCAGCTAAAAACTGAATTTCATGAATTAAAAATACACAACATATACACAAACATTTAAATTTATGTGTATCGATTAAAAAAATGAATTGCAGCAAACAAAAAATTAATTGAAAAAATTAATGAACGCCAATTAATTATTTAATTGAACAACTTTTGGCAAACATTTTTTCTGTTTATCCACAAATTAAGGCCGCTTTATAGTTGAGACATTTTCTTGTATTATACTGACCAAATTATAAAACTCAAGCGATCAAACGCTTTGATATGAATTTTACTTGATTTTAAACCAGATTATCCAATTTTGGCCAAAACGTTTCTCGGCTTAAAAAAAATTTAAAGTGGAACCCATGTTTTTACAGACAGGTCATAGCTAACGTTGACGACTACCTAGGGTAAACTGATATTTTGTTTTAATATTTTAGAAAAAACGTTTGAAATTTACCAAACACCATTTTTAAGCTACACACCCAATACAATATAAAACTTGGCAAAAAAGAAGAAGCAAATTTTAAATGAAAAGCTAAAATAAACTTGTGCTTTTTTCATTAGATCTTTGATATTTTTGCAAATATTTGCAAAGTGTTGTTGAAAAATAGCAACTAACAAAAAAAAATTTTAGTTTTAGTTTTAAGTGGACATTCATTTAAACTTTCTGAATTATAAACTCACACACCGATGTACTCGGGCATCCACAGACTAAGACACTTACATCTACTTAATTTTCCATACACATGTAATGAACACAAACACATACATTTGCTTTAATAAATGTTGGAAGAAGAGAAAGTCAGTAAAACATTTTTTTTTAATTTAACGAGAGAACATACGAAAATAAGAGAGAACGTTTATTTGTAACGTTAAAATGTTTGTGTTATTAAATATTTGCTTAAATGTATGTGTAAGTTGTAAAAATTTCAATGTGTTTGTACTAACTTTACACATACAATAACAAAAGCAAATATTTAATAACAAATAAATGTATGTGTTTGTATGAGTAGATTAGTATCTCAAGTTGTGTATGTGCTTTTTAGTTTGTGTATGAATGTTCACTAAGGATATAACTTGTGGCATCAAAATTTGTCTGGCAGTATAGTTTATGCAAAATGTTGGCTGGCGGGCACCGCAGTGGTGCAGTGGTTAGAACTCAAAGATTTTCTGAAGATAGAATGTGGTGATTCTTGAAACATGTTAAAATCAACCCGGGCTCGAATCCCAGCTCAGCCAAGGAAAAATTATCAATAAATCTTAATAAAAATTCCAAGTTGTAAAATTCCTTCCTCAGTGAAAATAATTTAATGAAAATTAAATCTGATGTACTCGAGCCTCATTAAAGAATATCAAAAAATTAAAAAAAAATCGTTAAAAAAGGTTTCGCAGGAAATGAAATCAAGTTTGACATTAGGATTTTTTTGATAACACTGGTCTACAAATTTGGAAAAAAATTGCCTGCAAAAACGAAGCATTTTTTTAAGGCCATGACGTCTTGTTCATTTTTTATCGCATGCTGCCAATACTGTAAAATAGTCAATGCTGACACTAAAATTTTACAATTATTTATTTGACAGAAGCCCTCATTCACTATAAATGTTCATAATAGTAGTGTTTAAGTATGTCAGGGAGATCGTGTGTTACTGACTCAAGCTATTTTTGCTATATTTGGTTGAAAAAAGAGGATATGCAATATCAGGATCATCAAATTACGCATATTTACATTATTTTGGTTTTGCAGTCAGAAACTTGGACAAAGCGTGGACTCCGACAATGTTTAGGATATTCTCATTCGCATTTAGATTTTTTTTTTAATTAGGTGCAGTGAGCGCGAACAAGGGGAGCGTGCTCACCAAGATTTAATGAAAATTGAAAGAATTTATCAAGGATTTTGAGACAAAAGCATGCTGGGAGACTATTTATGGACTCTAATACGTGAAACCGAACCAAAAAAATACAAACGACGTTCAAATAACGCCATTCACTTTTGAAAATTGATTGATTTTTAAATAAACTAGTGATTTTTATGTACAAAACGAATAAAAACATTTTTTTTATCTCGAAAACCTGACGTGATGGAGAAAATTTTCAGTTTATAAGATTTGGTTTGTCGTGCTTAACTTCCATTTTTTATTCTTGAAAAAAACACAGAAAATTTAAAAAAAGTAAAACAAAATCCTGAAAGGTTTTAGAAATCGTATTCGCTTTCAAATTGACTCAAGATATCGGTTTTTATTATCAGTACAATATTTCCCATGGCGTAGTGCCTGGAAAATTTCGAGTTAAAAATGAAGTTATATCCCTAATGTTCACTTTTCTATCTGCGTATTTGTGCTTGTACTTGTAGTTGCACTTTTACATTTTAGGTATTTTTTTTTTTTGCAGAATTTGAATGTAATAAAAAAAAAAAAAATAAAAACAAATTTCGTTTGAGCTTAGAATTTTTTTCCTTTTAAATGAAATAATTTTTATATACATATATATAAATTAGTTTTAGTTATATCCCAGCCAGCAAAATACGGCGATATTAGATATTTCTTGCAAATAACTGACTTCATTTTTAGAGACTTTGTATAGATTTTTTTTGGACATTAAAAATTAACAAAATTCGAATACGATTTTTCCTACATTTTTTTTCAGACATCTAGAAGATGTCAAATTATTTTGCTTGCTGGGATACTAATTTTTATATAGGGCAAAAAAATTTTTACAAGAAATGAAACATTTAGTTTAATTATCACAAATTTTTGTAGTTGTTTATTTAATTTTTGGCGAATTCAACATTTTTTTGTATAAAAATTTATAAAAAAAAATTAAAACTTAATTTTGAATTAATATAAAATTAAATATTAGAAATAAAACAAAAACAATTTTAATTTTTTAAACAATTAGTATTGTGGTTATTTTGCTGAACTGTTTATGGTTTTTAATCTAAGTTTTGATATTCTAATTAAATCAATTAAAATAGATAATCATTGAAAGCAAATTTCGATCTACCAAGCGTTAAATATAATTTGGAAGAGATTGAGTGGTTGCAGTTGAAACATGTAGAGGTATCCTGTCCGTGAAAGCCTGGGTTCGATTCCCGCGGCAGTCAAGAATGAAAAATTATCAATAAATTTTTAATTAATTTCATGTTGTAAACTTCCTTTCTTCATTAAAATAATTTAATGAAAATTAAATTGGTTGAACTTTAGCCTAATTAGAATATCAAAATTTTATTTTTTATTTTACAGAATATTACATTTATTCTGCCTTTTGCTTATTTGATAAATATAGTAAACTAAATTACAAGTTTTTAGCTTCTGCATTTATTTTAGTTAAACATAGCAGTTGTGATCGTCGCACAGAGGGGTGAAAAGTACCAAAAACGAGAATTAAATCAACAAATTAAGTTAGTTTTTCGTATTAGTTGATGAAAATATGACAAACAGTGAGGACGTATCAACTTTTTTGTAATTTTTAATTTGACAGTGTTTTAAATCCCCTGAAGATGACCATCGATGTATGGTCGAAATATCGGATGGAAAATAAAAAACAAAATTAAAAATACAAAAATTTGTGGAATTTTTTATTTTAATTTGTATATGACCTTAAGCCAAACAAAAACAACAACATAGATTATCGACAGGTCAACAATAAATATTGAACATATACAAATATTTAAAAAAAGTGAAAATCAATATATTTTAATCGCGATTTGTAAAAATTGTTCCTAAGAAAACACAATTTTTTTAAATGGGTCCATCAACTTCAGGCAGTTAACTAATTTATTAATAAATTTTTGTAAAGAAAAATATTGCGAAAATATTTTTAATTTTTTTTTTTTTTTAATTGGTCAAAGAAATGAGTTTTTTGTAAAGAAATGTTGATTTTCAAAATATTTGAAAAATACTTATGCAACAATTTTTAACTTTTAACTTTAGCAATGGTTTTATATGCCTCCCACTTTTTACAAAAATTCTTGATTCATGGACCCGAAATAGTATCCCATGCTCTATTGCCAATAGACTAACTTTCTAAGGAGTCACATGAAGCTTGTAAGATTTTAAAAATTTTAGACAATAAAATGCAATCGCGAAAAATAATATGAAGACATTTTTAATTGGTTTCTTATAACTTCAGATCCTTTAATTTAAAGCAAAAACAAATATTGTAATAAAAGTCTACATAATTAAATTTACCACAAACAGCACTTGATTTCCTTATTCTGCTAAATATTTCCGATGTTGATGATGATAACATGAAGATTATGATTTTGGTGAAGGAACAGATAATTATGAAGGTAATTTTTTATTTTCATATTTTAGCAATGAATGTGCCTTGTGTCAAAAAAATATATTGTTCGAAAAAATTACATCGTTTTTTTTTTTAGTTTATTAAATAAAATAATTAAAATTCCACTAAAATTTTTAATTAACAAGATTTTAAAATTTTACAACTAAAGTTTTTTTTTAATAATCATTATACACAGAATCCAAAAACTATTGTCTTATAAATTACAGGTTTCCCTGAATTAATCCTCGTTTTGCATATGTTTTATTCTACTGTGCGTCGACGAGGGCATTTTTTAATAGTAGAAGATTTCACGCACGGGAGAAACTGTAGCAAAAGCTGACTCTTCTATAAGATACTTTTACACGGCAGCGAAAGACGCTTATATTAATCGTAAAGGGAACCGCTTGAGAAACTTAAAAAAATTATCTAACGAGTCTTTCAAAAAGCATACATGGCAGCAATCGTATGAGACTCATGTAGGGATTATCTTACAACTCGTGAAATGCCCAGCGGTATAAATGAACTACCTAAATAAGAGCGTCAAGCGTATTTTTCATGTCAAAACTTCTAATTTTCAAAAATTATTACGAAACAAACCTTAAGATCACGAAGTCAGCACCACCCAGTTGGAAAATTTGACAGATCCTTAGGCCGGTTTATTTTATTAAAATCGTTTTAGGAAGAGAATTATCATTTTTAAAAAACGCTCCTATTTAGGTAGCCCAGTATTTGCTTTAGTACTTGTATGGTAAACATTCTAAGACGAGCGTGTCAGAAAATGTCAAAAAAGTAATAAATAAAAAATGTTTATGTTTTTACTATTTTTTCTCGTCTGTTAATTACCAGAATAATACTTTTTTGAGTTTAATAATACTCCAACAAGCCCAACTGTTTCACAGGTGGTGAAAAATCTGACCTAAAGTGGAATTTTCTGGATCCCCTTTTATGAATTTTTAATTGAAAATTTATTCTGTGCAAATTTTAGTGTATAGAAAACCACTAATGAACAAAACTAAATGTATGGAATACAGAAATTGAAATCACGGAAAATTCTAAAGCTTAAGTTAAGAATCAGCCGTCGAGTTTCAAAGATTTCGATATTGCGAACCCTAAAAATTTTTCTGTAGCTCATTTTTAATTCCGCTCTTCTTCGAGCTCTGCTCTGTATCTCTGTTTGTTATATTCTAATTCTTATCTAGTTTTAATCCAGTTCTATTCTAGCTTTGTAAATAAACGGTTTAAGCTCATTGGAAACGTCTGCCTTTTCTAAGAGAAAATTTAATAAATATAAATAAAAGTACACATCTTATAAATTTATATATATTTAAATCTAATTATTATAACAATAAATCTTGTACGCTTCTGACGCTTAAAAATACACTTGTGTAATTAATATTATTAATATATACTCCACTGCGTATGAGTGTTAAATAATAATTAAAAATCACTCATACGTAAAGCACTACAACTCCAGTCATACACCAAACAACACCTACACGAATGCATAAATAAATTAATGACAAAGAAATAAATCAGTTAATTAATTCTTTGTCACTAAAATTCTCTAGAAACAAAATCTGTTGATGTGTTTTTTTGGCATAATAGTTTATTGATTTTTTTTTTGAGGTTTAAAGAAAATATTTTGGAAAATAGTTGTTCTCTGAAACTCATTAAAGTTTCAAGAGCAATAGAAGATTCTTTTTTTGTGCAACGAAATATAATTCCTTTTAAGTTTTTTTTTTAGAATGCAATAACTTGCAAGTCAGTTCCTCGGCAAAAACCATGAGAAATTTAGAGAATGTTAATTTTTGTACAAAGAAAAAACGTTCAATATTGTGATTTCCAAAAATTTCAACATCTAAGAATTCACATAGCTGAGATAGAACAATTGAAACTAAAACACAAGTCGTTATCTTTTTATGTCAAACAACCATTAATTTTAAAATCTGATATGCATAATTGTGTATCTATATTTGCACTTTAATAAGCCCTGCGGGGAATTTGTGTGTTTATTGTTCTAAAAGCACTTATCCCTTGACCAGTGAACACAATATCATAATAAAAAGGACCCAATTATGGCAGGTGAAAACAAGAAATATCACTTAACTGGTGATGATGTGCTTAAAGGGTAGTTACTCCAGATGAAAACTAATTGACACAAAACTAGTCATATGACTGAACTTTTCTTTTGCGCCTAGTGGCTAATTGCATCTGGTTGTAGTTCTTCATATGAGGGGGATCTTTCATATTAACATGGTGTTGGCCTAGAAGCAGGTATATTTACATATTTTTGGCTAGTATAGATACTTGGTTGGTTTAGTGATTTGTTAACTCGGGACAGTATCTGCGAAAGGCATTTTATTAAGCGAAATTGTATGTGCTAATTTATGTTATTTCAGTAACCTGTTTAAAAGTGTCAAAAGGTGCAAATTAAACCCCTCCTAAGACACTGTTCACTCGGGACATTATCTGCGAAAGCCATTTTATTAAACGAAATTTAATGTGTTAATTTTAGTTATATCAGAAAACTGTTTCCAAGTGTCAAAAAGGTGCAAATTAGACTCCTCCTATTACACTGTTCACTCGGGACAGTATCTGCGAAAAACATTTTATTAAGCGCAATTGAATGTGTTAATTTTAGTTATTACAGTAACCTGTTTCAAAGTGTCAAAAAGGTGCAAATTAGACTCCTCCTATTACACTGTTCACTCGGGACAATATCTGCGAAAAACATTTTATTAAGCGCAATTGAATGTGTTAATTTTAGTTATTACAGTAACCAGTTTCAAAGTGTCAAAAGGTGCAAATTAAACCCCTCCTAAGACACTGTTCACTCGGGACATTATCTGCGAAAGCCATTTTATTAAACGAAATTTAATGTGTTAATTTTAGTTATATCAGAAAACTGTTTCCAAGTGTCAAAAAGGTGCAAATTAGATTCCTCCTACTATACTGTTCACTCGGGACAGTATCTGCGAAAAACATTTTATCAAGCGCAATTGAATGTGTTAATTTTAGTTATTACAGTAACCTGTTTCAAAGTGTCAAACAGGTGCAAATTAGACTCCTCCTATTACGCTGTTCACTCGGGACAGTATCTGCGAAAGGCATTTTATTAAGCGAAATTGAATATGTTAATACGATTTCTGTATGACGTGCTAAATTCCCAATTTTCCATATTTGATAAATACACTGAAATTTATTGTTGAGGGAAAGCTAGCTTCTATGCGCATTTCACTGGTTGCTTAGGCCAGCTCATCAGGAAACCTTTTCCTAAGATTTTAGAAAAGCTAAAAATATTATACGAATAAAACCCTAAAGCGAATAAGAATTTTAAACACTCAAAGTCTTACTCGTAAGTAACAATATCAAAGCTTAAACAAAACACCAACAATAAACAGTGAGTTTATCTTTTCTTACATCCCTCTACAATTGGTTGGGCTCTTTCCGACTCGAATTGTAGTTATAAGTGGGTAAAAAGAAAAAACAAAATTAAAAAACAAATTGTTTCATTCTATTGTCTTCGTAAGAAAACAACAAAAAAACCAATTTGCCAATTCAGTTTTCTGCACGGGCACATGCGAGTATATTATCAAAGTTATTTACGGGAATACAAAATTTATCATTAATACGATTTCTGTATGACGTGCTAAATTCCCAATTTTCCATATTTGATAAATACACTGAAATTTATTGTTGAGGGAAAGCTAGCTTCTATGCGCATTTCACTGGTTGCTTAGGCCAGCTCATCAGGAAACCTTTTCCTAAGATTTTAGAAAAGCTAAAAATATTATACGAATAAAACCCTAAAGCGAATAAGAATTTTAAACACTCAAAGTCTTACTCGTAAGTAACAATATCAAAGCTTAAACAAAACACCAACAATAAACAGTGAGTTTATCTTTTCTTACATCCCTCTACAATTGGTTGGGCTCTTTCCGACTCGAATTGTAGTTATAAGTGGGTAAAAAGAAAAAACAAAATTAAAAAACAAATTGTTTCATTCTATTGTCTTCGTAAGAAAACAACAAAAAAACCAATTTGCCAATTCAGTTTTCTGCACGGGCACATGCGAGTATATTATCAAAGTTATTTACGGGAATACAAAATTTATCATTAATACGATTTCTGTATGACGTGCTAAATTCCCAATTTTCCATATTTGATAAATACACTGAAATTTATTGTTGAGGGAAAGCTAGCTTCTATGCGCATTTCACTGGTTGCTTAGGCCAGCTCATCAGGAAACCTTTTCCTAAGATTTTAGAAAAGCTAAAAATATTATACGAATAAAAAAATTTCAGTGTATTTATCAAATATGGAAAATTGGGAATTTAGCACGTCATACAGAAATCGTATTAATGATAAATTTTGTATTCCCGTAAATAACTTTGATAATATACTCGCATGTGCCCGTGCAGAAAACTGAATTGGCAAATTGGTTTTTTTGTTGTTTTCTTACGAAGACAATAGAATGAAACAATTTGTTTTTTAATTTTGTTTTTTCTTTTTACCCACTTATAACTACAATTCGAGTCGGAAAGAGCCCAACCAATTGTAGAGGGATGTAAGAAAAGATAAACTCACTGTTTATTGTTGGTGTTTTGTTTAAGCTTTGATATTGTTACTTACGAGTAAGACTTTGAGTGTTTAAAATTCTTATTCGCTTTAGGGTTTTATTCGTATAATATTTTTAGCTTTTCTAAAATCTTAGGAAAAGGTTTCCTGATGAGCTGGCCTAAGCAACCAGTGAAATGCGCATAGAAGCTAGCTTTCCCTCAACAATAAATTTCAGTGTATTTATCAAATATGGAAAATTGGGAATTTAGCACGTCATACAGAAATCGTATTAATGATAAATTTTGTATTCCCGTAAATAACTTTGATAATATACTCGCATGTGCCCGTGCAGAAAACTGAATTGGCAAATTGGTTTTTTTGTTGTTTTCTTACGAAGACAATAGAATGAAACAATTTGTTTTTTAATTTTGTTTTTTCTTTTTACCCACTTATAACTACAATTCGAGTCGGAAAGAGCCCAACCAATTGTAGAGGGATGTAAGAAAAGATAAACTCACTGTTTATTGTTGGTGTTTTGTTTAAGCTTTGATATTGTTACTTACGAGTAAGACTTTGAGTGTTTAAAATTCTTATTCGCTTTAGGGTTTTATTCGTATAATATTTTTAGCTTTTCTAAAATCTTAGGAAAAGGTTTCCTGATGAGCTGGCCTAAGCAACCAGTGAAATGCGCATAGAAGCTAGCTTTCCCTCAACAATAAATTTCAGTGTATTTATCAAATATGGAAAATTGGGAATTTAGCACGTCATACAGAAATCGTATTAATGATAAATTTTGTATTCCCGTAAATAACTTTGATAATATACTCGCATGTGCCCGTGCAGAAAACTGAATTGGCAAATTGGTTTTTTTGTTGTTTTCTTACGAAGACAATAGAATGAAACAATTTGTTTTTTAATTTTGTTTTTTCTTTTTACCCACTTATAACTACAATTCGAGTCGGAAAGAGCCCAACCAATTGTAGAGGGATGTAAGAAAAGATAAACTCACTGTTTATTGTTGGTGTTTTGTTTAAGCTTTGATATTGTTACTTACGAGTAAGACTTTGAGTGTTTAAAATTCTTATTCGCTTTAGGGTTTTATTCGTATAATATTTTTAGCTTTTCTAAAATCTTAGGAAAAGGTTTCCTGATGAGCTGGCCTAAGCAACCAGTGAAATGCGCATAGAAGCTAGCTTTCCCTCAACAATAAATTTCAGTGTATTTATCAAATATGGAAAATTGGGAATTTAGCACGTCATACAGAAATCGTATTAATGATAAATTTTGTATTCCCGTAAATAACTTTGATAATATACTCGCATGTGCCCGTGCAGAAAACTGAATTGGCAAATTGGTTTTTTTGTTGTTTTCTTACGAAGACAATAGAATGAAACAATTTGTTTTTTAATTTTGTTTTTTCTTTTTACCCACTTATAACTACAATTCGAGTCGGAAAGAGCCCAACCAATTGTAGAGGGATGTAAGAAAAGATAAACTCACTGTTTATTGTTGGTGTTTTGTTTAAGCTTTGATATTGTTACTTACGAGTAAGACTTTGAGTGTTTAAAATTCTTATTCGCTTTAGGGTTTTATTCGTATAATATTTTTAGCTTTTCTAAAATCTTAGGAAAAGGTTTCCTGATGAGCTGGCCTAAGCAACCAGTGAAATGCGCATAGAAGCTAGCTTTCCCTCAACAATAAATTTCAGTGTATTTATCAAATATGGAAAATTGGGAATTTAGCACGTCATACAGAAATCGTATTAATGATAAATTTTGTATTCCCGTAAATAACTTTGATAATATACTCGCATGTGCCCGTGCAGAAAACTGAATTGGCAAATTGGTTTTTTTGTTGTTTTCTTACGAAGACAATAGAATGAAACAATTTGTTTTTTAATTTTGTTTTTTCTTTTTACCCACTTATAACTACAATTCGAGTCGGAAAGAGCCCAACCAATTGTAGAGGGATGTAAGAAAAGATAAACTCACTGTTTATTGTTGGTGTTTTGTTTAAGCTTTGATATTGTTACTTACGAGTAAGACTTTGAGTGTTTAAAATTCTTATTCGCTTTAGGGTTTTATTCGTATAATATTTTTAGCTTTTCTAAAATCTTAGGAAAAGGTTTCCTGATGAGCTGGCCTAAGCAACCAGTGAAATGCGCATAGAAGCTAGCTTTCCCTCAACAATAAATTTCAGTGTATTTATCAAATATGGAAAATTGGGAATTTAGCACGTCATACAGAAATCGTATTAATGATAAATTTTGTATTCCCGTAAATAACTTTGATAATATACTCGCATGTGCCCGTGCAGAAAACTGAATTGGCAAATTGGTTTTTTTGTTGTTTTCTTACGAAGACAATAGAATGAAACAATTTGTTTTTTAATTTTGTTTTTTCTTTTTACCCACTTATAACTACAATTCGAGTCGGAAAGAGCCCAACCAATTGTAGAGGGATGTAAGAAAAGATAAACTCACTGTTTATTGTTGGTGTTTTGTTTAAGCTTTGATATTGTTACTTACGAGTAAGACTTTGAGTGTTTAAAATTCTTATTCGCTTTAGGGTTTTATTCGTATAATATTTTTAGCTTTTCTAAAATCTTAGGAAAAGGTTTCCTGATGAGCTGGCCTAAGCAACCAGTGAAATGCGCATAGAAGCTAGCTTTCCCTCAACAATAAATTTCAGTGTATTTATCAAATATGGAAAATTGGGAATTTAGCACGTCATACAGAAATCGTATTAATGATAAATTTTGTATTCCCGTAAATAACTTTGATAATATACTCGCATGTGCCCGTGCAGAAAACTGAATTGGCAAATTGGTTTTTTTGTTGTTTTCTTACGAAGACAATAGAATGAAACAATTTGTTTTTTAATTTTGTTTTTTCTTTTTACCCACTTATAACTACAATTCGAGTCGGAAAGAGCCCAACCAATTGTAGAGGGATGTAAGAAAAGATAAACTCACTGTTTATTGTTGGTGTTTTGTTTAAGCTTTGATATTGTTACTTACGAGTAAGACTTTGAGTGTTTAAAATTCTTATTCGCTTTAGGGTTTTATTCGTATAATATTTTTAGCTTTTCTAAAATCTTAGGAAAAGGTTTCCTGATGAGCTGGCCTAAGCAACCAGTGAAATGCGCATAGAAGCTAGCTTTCCCTCAACAATAAATTTCAGTGTATTTATCAAATATGGAAAATTGGGAATTTAGCACGTCATACAGAAATCGTATTAATGATAAATTTTGTATTCCCGTAAATAACTTTGAATATGTTAATTTTCGTTATTTCAGAAAACTGTTTTAAAGTGTCAAAAAGGTGCAAATTAGACTCCTCCTATTACGCTGTTCACTCGGGACAGTATCTGCGAAAGGCATTTTATTAAGCGAAATTTAATGTGTTAATTTAAGTTATTTCAGTAACCTGTTTCAAAGTGTCAAAAAGGTGCCAGTTGAACTCCTCCTAAAACATCGCCATTTTTAAGTGATAAGTCCCCTTCATATAAAGAAGTGAACTAGAATCGTTCCCTACTACTTTAGAGCTGCTGTCACGTGACAATTTTGGTGTAAGTTGACTTTTACATAGGAAACATACACTTAAATATTAAAATAGTTGTTTTTGTAGCTTAAGTAGTAATAAATCGTACAGAATTTTATCATGTTTTGATTGTCCTTGTAAAAATATGTTTGCACAGTTGTGCTTCCCTCATTTTGTAGGCAATTCGAATGCACTCATATAAACATTTTAAGCAGTTAACGTATCTAGTTGAGTTCTACGTAATTTTCAGCTTAATTCTGCTTTAATCGTATTTCAGTCTTAAGATTGTAAAAAATATTTTTTAATTTAATTTTGAAATTAAAATATGTAATACCCCAGCTATTCATGTCAATTTTGGCACTAGTATATTTGCCACAAAACCCACGTTTTCTAAATTATCACACAGACTGCATAATTATGCAAGCCATTCCATTTTCTTCCTTTTACTTCTTAAGAAATAAAAAAAAAACTTGAGAAAAATTCATCATCACGCCCAAAAATATGCAAACAAAAACGTTGGTGCATAAAAAGTGAAACTCAAAAGTGGGAAAGAAGAGATAAACGTAGGAAAAAATTATATTACATAACTTTGCTACCACTTTTTAAAACAACTTTTTGAGTAATTTTGTCACATTTATCTACAAAAAACAAGCTGAAAGAAAAAAAAACTAAAACGAAGTTTACAGTGAATAAATTTTCTATGAAAAAAAAACAGCAAAGAGCAAAAACAAAAAAGTTAAGAAACTAAGAAGCAACATTATTTTCGTTTCAGAAACAAATAAGTGGTAAGAAAAATAATATTAAAGTGAATTAAGTGTAAATTATGGCAAAAATACATAGAAAATATAAAAACAGAAACTGGAAAAAGAAAAATACCAGCAAATTTAAAATGAAATTTTATATTTATAGAATTTCATAATACTTTAAAATAAATAATGATTTAATGTTGCCAAGGCATTTTATTTAAACAGTATTTATTCCCTGCCCAAAAAAAAATACAGTGTAGCAAAAAAATTCTTACCAACATCTTTAAAATTTTTATCTATTGAACTCCAAAAAAATATTTTTTTTTACTTAAGCTGTCTTCCCTCACCATGTCAAAAAGTAAACAAATAAACCAAAATATTTTTCTGCCACACATACACATATACAAACACACATACACACCAATACAAATAGCTTTGACTGTTTCTAGTGGCAGAACAAAAATGAAGCTTTTCATTTCTTAAAATTTTTTACAATCTTTAAATTTCGCCATGAGCTTTTATCAGGAGCAGTAGAAACGGCAGTTGTTTTCTATGCTAAACTTTATTATTATAAGAATTTCTTGCCGATTTACATAAATTTGGGTCATATTTACAAAGGACATGTTTACATTAGTATCTGTGTATGTGTTTGTGAGAGAATGTGACCCAGAGATTTGATTTATGTAAAAAGGTCCTAAAATTTACAATACATTTTTAACTTAATTTGCATAAATCTTTTCGAAAACTTGCGTATTTTCTTTTTGGACTTTTGATTTTAAATGAAAGTTAATTTGAACTGAAGGTGATTTTCGTTTCCTTTTCTAAGATTTGGCATTCGTACAGATAGGCGAACAATTACTTTTTATTACTAACTGTAGCTTCCGGGAAAAGTGATAAGGAATTTTTTATTGTGGCAAAAGACTGGCCTAGATCTATTTATTGTATATTAAAGTTATTTTATAGTAATACTAGCTGGTTGGTCCTGGCGCTCTTCGGGGTTTTCTAAATCATAAAAAAAAAATTAATACTAGAGAATTGTTAATAACTTGACCCCAGCGTTATCTACCGGGTCAAAATCTGTTCTAGTTCTGTTCTAGTTCTGTTCTAGTTCTGTTCTTGTTCTGTTCTTGTTTTGTTCTAGTTTAGTTCTAGTTATTTTTTAGCTCTGTTCTAGTTCTGTTCTTGTTCTGTTCTAGTTCTGTTCTAGTTCTGTTCTAGTTCTGTTCTAGTTCTGTTCTAGTTCTGTTCTAGTTCTGTCCTAGTTCTGTTCTAGTTCTATTCTAGTTCTGTTCTAGTTAATTGCTTTAAACTCCTGATCTGGTGCTTTTACAGTTCAATGGTAGTTCGTTTCTAGATCGGTTTTGTTTCTATATATTTACCTTAATTATGTTACATTTGTGTGGTTTCTATTCGGTTCTTCGCATGTTCATTGAATTTTATTACTAATTGTTCGGAACAATTTGAAAAGATGCCCAAGATTAAATGAAGCAAATATTTAATCTTATTGAGTTTCTTGACCTTGATTGCTTTCTTTAACCCATTTTTGCATGGCCAATTTTTTTATTACTCATAACAACCTTACAGTTTTTTCACTTAAGAATCAAAAAAACTTAAGAGGGAAAAACAAAATTGTTTCAATATTGTAACACTCGGAAGAAATGGTTTAACTGTAATTTAATAACTAAAGGAAAAATCTCTTAAAATATTTGTGTTTTAACATTAAATATACTGTTATGTCAATCTGCCGGGTCGTTGCTTAGTGCCTCCATTTCAAAAACGCTAAAACTTGAGAGGAAGAGTTATGAAAATTAATATCTGCTTGTTTGTCTACGTAAAAGTTTTTTCATATATTTTTTTTTTATTTTGTTTTGCTTTAGCTACTCAAATTAAATAGAGGCGCCGTTTAGGCGCTTTAGCGTGGAATTTACAATATTTGCTGTTACATTTTTTTTTAATTTTGTTTTATGATTTATAATTTCTTTCATTGAGAAATTCTGTTTTTAATTTTTTGGTATTCAGCAAGGTTTTTTTTCCTTCTAATCTTAATTTTTTTTTTAATTTCTTTTTATAAAGGGCAAAAACTTGCCCCCGAATATTGTGTTGCCTTGACTCCCAGAAATCATACAAGTACTTGGCTAAGGAACAAAAAAACAAACACAACAAATTAATTTAAAATGACAAATTGAATTGTGTGAATTGAATGAAGGAAGAATCTCATAAATTTTATTATGTTTAAAATAATATTTATAGAATTAAGGTGGAGCTGGTAGGGATGGTTATTCTATTTAATTGGGTGAGTGCTGAAGTGAAGTGTTTATTGTGAGATTGTGCGTGTTTAATTCACCGCCTATTTAAAGGCTAAGATCACTGTAATGAATTTTTCGTTATCTTCTTGTTAGTTTTGGTGAGTGCTTTTTCTTTCTTACCTTCAAGTTTTGGCGATTTAAAAATTTTTATTTAATATTTAAGAAAAACATTATTATTTTATCCCATAAAAGTTTCTCTAGCTAAAAACCCTTAGTTTCTTGCTGCTTAATAGATTTTCTAAAGAGTGAATCTTCATGTAACGTAGATGACTTAATAGGTGGATGAATAACAACTAGTACTAATTACTCTTAGATTCATGTTTTCATATAGAAATTGCTGAAAGATATGTAGAAAACTCAATTTATATCCCCTGTTATGCAGTGGCAATTAATAAAATAAACTTCAGATTCCTGATAGGAAATACATCAACGAATCCCTAAAAAAAGACATAAAATGAGCAAAAAAAAAGATTGTTCTTAAAAATAATAACCTTTTTATTACCTTAAGCAAAACCAAAAACAAAGAAAACTAAATACAGACTTATGAGGATAGAAAAAATAAATGAATGAATATCTGCTTAATTAATTTTTTCTTCCTTTATTTTGTTTTAACACAAAATGCTGCATTTTAATTCCAAAAAAAAAAAATAATTGATAAAGACGAAACATCAATCAAACAAACGACGTAAAACTATTCAAACATCAACATATCACACAAACACAAAAAGCAGTTTCATACACTATAAATTGGAATAATTTGTGCAGATACTTTGACAAGCTATTACCCGTACGTGTATGTGTGTTTAAGTAAGTAAATGTTGATGCCTTAATACTACCTTAATCTTTATTAATTGCATACATATATACATACCAAAAACTCTCTCACACACACACACACACATAACTGTAGCACTAAATACACAAATACTTACTCGTTCAAACAGGGATATAAGCTTTTTGTTATTCATTACTTGGCTTGACTTAGGCACTTATAATATGCTGCATTGATTTTTCAACTTCATATCACTTTAACAAGAAAAAACAAAAAAAAAACTTTTATGATGTGTCAAATAACAACCAACACATACTAAAACATCCTTTCATGCATGCATGCCTGCTTATGCTTACACATGCATACACTTATCCATATATCTCATTAAACCGGAAACAATATGGAGGGAAAAACAATAGTTAAGCTGCTTGCAGTGGAAATAAAAATTATTATTATTTTTCCTTCGAAATGTCTTAAGAAAATGTTTTTGTCTTTTCCTCTATTTTATAATGACGATGACTTTTCTGTTCTAAGTAGTTTGTAGTTTTAACAAAAACTCATTAAAAATTATCGTTGATTAATTTTTTTTTTGTCGGAATCATAAGTCAGAAAGCACTGTGGTCCATGAATAAATAGAAAAAAATAATAAGAAGTTAAAAAAAATCTAAGATTAATTTTTCTTAAGCTACTTTCAATAGTATTTATATTTTAATTATTTTTTTTTTACTAAGAAGAAAGAATTACTCTTTAATTTTAAACAGCTTTTCAGCAGTTAGTACTTAATTCTAGCGGGTATTTACCTGATGTCGAGGTAAGTGCCGGGTAAATTCCAAGTATATTCCTTTTTTTGGGAATTTATTTGCGTAATTATCAAATACAATTATATAAGGCAACCATTAATTGGCGATCAACTATATGCAAATCTTAAGTGAGGCTTAGCGTTTTTAATACCTCTTTAAATATTAAAAAGCTGGTTAAATTGAACTTAAACTAAAGGGTGCTCTTTTAGCAGAATAAAAACTTGAAATAATAATTCAACACAGAAATATTGTGGGAATAAAACATTTTTTATAATAAACTGGTAGACATTTTAATGGCATTTATTTAAAATATGCGTCCGCCGCGGCTTCAAGAGACATGGTCCACTCGATCGGTCTAATTTTTGACTTCTTTTCCAATAAATCTGTCGGTATGGCGTCAATGGCGGCATAAATATTGGCTTCCAATGCTTTCAGAGTTGCGGATTTGTCCTCCCAGACTTAGCAGACCATAAAAAGTAATCCAGATTCATTTAAAAGCATTAACGAGGGGCCAGTGAACAGGACTACTTCTACAAACACAGTTGTCACGAAACTAATTTTGCAATAAATCGTTTGTTAAGCGCGCTGTATCGCAAGTTGTTGGAAACAAATTCCGTTAATGTTTAGCCGATTGAATTTTTAAACAAAAATTCATCGACGAATATTCAGCGACGGCTCTAAAACACTGCATGGTGTCGGTTCTGGTATTTACTCCGAGCAGTTTAACTGCAGAATTTCACTTAGGCTGCCGGATCTTCACAGCCGCGTGGCGGGGCACATTCGTTATGGTTAGTTAACTGGCAGGGATTTTCACATTATTACTGATAGTACAGTGGCCATAAGATCCCTGGAGAGTGTTTTTATTACATCTCTAGAGGAGATAGCGAGACAATCAGTGTTTATCCTAAATTGGGTCCCTGAATACAGGGGCTGGCATACATGGAAACTGTATGGCTGATTTGTTGGCACATGTTGGAACCTCCTTGAGTCGTAGCGGTTCGACTCCTGATAGTGGCGTTTCACTCCCAAGGAGTTAGCGACTTATTGCACACAAATTTCTTCTCATTGCCAACCAGAGGTGGTTTGATGAAACTGAATGTGGGGAAACCAGGAAAACTGCTCCATCATAGATGAAAAGAGAACACGGCGCGTGTTGAGGCTGTCCAGACTTTACCTCAGAAACCTAATTGAGGTTATAACTGGCCACTAGTCCATTGGGAAACACGCCCAAAGGTTGGGGCTCCCTTACAATGACCTTTATAGAAGTCGCAGCGACGAGAGAATCAACGGAACATCTTCTCTGTCTTTACCAGGCATTCAGAGACCTAAGACTCAAACTGATTGGTCAAAGAATCCTCAGTGACAAAACCTGTCTCTCTAACATTGATTTGAACAGGATCCATGCGTTTATTGAAACAGGTAACGTAGAACATTGGAAGAAGGTGTAACATGGTAACATAACGAGAACTACATAATTACTGGGCCCCCGTGAGCTGTGCTTAATTGCGGCTGCCAGTGCAACCTAACCTTAACTACGGCTAGAGGAGCTAGAACTGCACTAGAACTAAACTGGAACTGAACTAGAACTGAACTCCCTGCAGGAGAGTGAACTAGTACCTAATTAGTACCAAACTAGTTAAAAAAAACCAGTACTAGTTCTCAACTGTAAATATTTCTATACCATATTAATGCTCAAATTAGCATTGAGTGTGCTTGGAACATCACTAGTACCATTGGTTCTAGACATGTACTAGTACACTTGCACCACATAGGGTGCATATTAAGCC
The DNA here is from genome assembly GCA_963931875.1 of Pollenia griseotomentosa. NCBI lineage: Eukaryota > Metazoa > Arthropoda > Insecta > Diptera > Polleniidae > Pollenia > Pollenia griseotomentosa. The sequence goes on along the minus strand of OZ007564.1, from coordinate 120,367,950 downwards.
CTTATGACACTACATTTATTATTCATTAATTGATATAGAATTGATAGAAAGAAACAGTAAATGTTAGAAAGAGCGAACTATAAAAAATGTAGACAAAGTTTTTAGTTTTTTTTTTCTCTTGTTATGGTTTTGTTTCAGGGATAACGTTGAGAATTTTTAAAATTGTACCAACAACCTTTAAAAATTTTACTTTTTTACCATAATTGATTTTTTTTAGTTGAAATTATTTTAATTAATGTTCATAAAAAAACACCACAAAAAGGTATTATAAATCTTAGTTTAAAAAGTATCAACAAAAAAGTACAATTGAAAAAACATAGCCATCCTTGTTTTGTTTATTTTATTAAATGTTGCCAACTTTTTGTTTATGAGAAATCTAAAAACAAAAAGCGGTAAATCGCTGAATTTGCCCATAAACCGCTGATTCAGCAACACTTTTAATATTTCAAGCCTGAAATGTCAATTTTAAGTTAAACAATTTTACATTTTTTTTGACATAACTTAATTTTTTATCGATAACTTTAGTAAAATTTTTGACAGTTTGCCATTTATCTTAATACAGCTTAACTCTTTGCACTTGGTAAATTTTTGTATTACATTATATTTGTACTGTTCACCAAAACTTGAACAATGCATTAAAAATGTAGTGTCATAAGGGCTTTAGCATTTTTCATTTTAATATTTTTTTATAATAAAAATGCCATAAATTAATGATTTGAAATCAAATTTAAGAAGCAGTATCAAAATAAAAATATGTACTGCAATTTTAGTTTTGTTACAAAAAATTCTATCAGTCTGCAAGTTATGTCCTTGTACTATATCAAGTTCTGGTACTTATATGCACTAGCATTTTTAGATAAAAACACTAACCCCGTTAGCACTAGTACTTCTTGTTCTAGTAATTGTACTAGTGGCATTTAGACAATTAACTCTTAACCTTCTGCAGGGCTAGAACTGAACTGGAACTGAACTAGAACTGATCTTAAACTCAACTTGGAAGAAAACTGAAAATAATCCTTATGTTTTTTCTAAGTCCCATAGTGCCTTTACGGTTTATTAAACTGAATTTCTTTTCCATCTTCACAATTTGCATTTCTTTATTCTGCTTCATCCTCTTTTGCGTTTTTCAATTTTGATTTCTTTAGAATAGAAAACGAAATATGTACTTTAAATGCAGAATAGTATAAGAAAACGTAAAAAAGAAAATTAAAAAAGAAATTTGCTTTTAGTAATTAAAAAAAAAAATTAATGAGCATTTTATGCCTTTTATTTTTCCACATAATTGCTATAAAACATCAAACTTTTTAACTGCCATCATCTTTGCAGTTTTATTATAATTTTTTCTCCATTTATTTTTCTGCTGTACAAATACATACATGCTCATTTCAAACACATGAATTCCATCATGCACATGTGTTTTATTTCCTCTCATTTTATTATCACTGCAACTGTAGTGGTAATGTGTACGGTGGGCAAGATGAAAGGGGAGTGTAGTTTAGCTTGACTAGTAGAGCTAAAGGTTTGAAGTAGAGTTTTATTTTTTTTTTTTATTAAAATTAAACTATAGTTTTATGTTAGTTTTAACATTTTTACACGTTTTTTTTTTTTAGAAACATGCAGCTCCGGGAAAAGTATAAAAAATTTCTTTATATTGAAAATGTTCCTGTTTTTTGTATTAAAAGTAGTTTTTTCCTGTTTTTACTTTTTTTTTTTAGTTTTACGTAAATGTTACGAAGTTTTTATAATGATGGTAATTTGTACTTGAAGGCATGTGTAAAATACTTCACACTTATTGTAATTTTTTTTTTTTAACTTTCAAACTCATATGTTGCAAATTTATTTAAACATTTTTATATAATCTTTTTGTTACGTGAAATGAATTATGATGAAACATTTTTTTAGTTAATGGGATACGAAGTTGCAATAATATTATAAAAAAAGATGGTTAAATCCTTTGCAATTTCTGAGAATAATTATTAAATGAATTAATTAACATTTATTTCCTGTTTTTTTTTTTTTTTTTTGTTTATTTACTTTTAGCGTGTTTTAAAAATGAATTATAGCCAGTTCAACGAAATCGTTGAACAGGCTGTAATTCCTAGAAAATTAATTAACAAAACCTTTTTTCTTATCTAAAAAAAAAGAGAAAAAATCTTCGTCAATATGTGGCCGGAATTCTGTGAGTTATTTTTATAACTAAAGAAAATATTTGTAACATTAACTTAATTTCATTTAATATAAGAATTTTAGAATTAATTAATTATTCTAAATTCTGGTTTTTTGGCAAATGTTTCAACACGGAAATTAAACTTGTGTTTAATTATTTAAAATTAAATATTTTCCCTTAACCACAACCATTTATGTTTAAATTCATTTACACGCACACACACACACATGTGATTGAGTGTATAAATTCTCTTGTACACGAGCAAACATTTACAAAACCAAGTCACACACACACACACATAAAAGACAAGTTTAATTGTCATTTGTAGCAAAAGGTGTTGAAGCATAAACCAAAATGAACTTAAACCGTTAAAACCATCATCAGCTGAAGAAGCAGCTGCGGCGTCGGCACACATGTGTGAATGTTTGTCAGAATACATGATAAAATTAAACACCTTTTAAACGTGTTAAATATACTCGCATACAAATATTTATTAAACAGAAATTAATAAATATTTGTTGAGAAAACACTAAACAAACAGATGGAAATGACATGACAAACAAAAACGAATATAAAGAAAATTTTACAAGTTTTAGAAAAGTTGATATTAAATTCAATGGCCCATAACTATAGTCATAAACAAAGCATGCTTTAAGAGTTCTAAAGTAAACTTCTATTAAAAATATGCTTTTGATCTACAATAGACAAGTAAAAGCATACTTTACACGTTAAAACCGATGTTAATTTGAAAACCAGCTGAAGTTGTTTTTAACTCATTTAACAACAGCATCAGCTGTTTTTCGCCAAACAAAAAAGTACTTGTAAAAAGTTAAAAATGATTATGTTACAAGATATTGGCCGATATTTTGCAATTATTTATGATTTGGAGGAAAACTTTTATGGAAAGGAACACAAAATACATTGTTTAGGCCCTAATTGTGTAAAACTCAACGCCAAAAATTACATTGAAAGCAAAAACGAAGCCAACATATTTTGTAATTTTGTTGTTGCTTTTTACATAACTTCATATTGCGTGTTAAAAATTTTCAACTCCGCAAGATATGCAGTGTTTTTTTTATATTTTAATTTTCAATGTCAGCTGCTTAGAGTTGCCCTTGCTTATATTTTGTTGTAAGTTGTATGAAACAATTTTCTAAATTTGAGGTGGCACCCAGTTAAAGTCGGTTCAATTTAAAACATAATTTAATTTCGACTATAGTAGCAAAATAGTTAAAAGAATGTTTTTATTTTAAAGTTGTTTTCAAAAAGAACCGACTTTAGCGTTTGACTATGATTATGGGCCAATATAAATAAAAGAAAATCTTAACCTATCGCAAGTTCTTTTTTTTAAATTGATTTTTATTATATTAAACATTTGCTCCAATCTAAAACGAATTTTCTATGAAAATTTATTTAATAATCCTTTTATAAACCTGATTTATTTTTTATGAATAAGGTGGTTTTATATATATGGACTCGTCAATAAAAAAATTACAAAAAAAAAATCATTGGTTAGTTATGACAATAATAATCAATTGAAACAGTTTGGGCAACTTTGACCCATGAATACAGGATAAGGGTTAAAATTAGCTTATGAAAACAGGCATAATAAGGAATTAAAAAGTTTAAACGATTTTTTGCGAATCCAACGATAATTATTTCTATATTTCAAATGAATTTTTTAAGAAAGTAGCAATTGTTTTTTGGTATATTAAACAAGTTTCCCAGCAAACACAGAACTACACCCTATGTATTGACATACGTATTGCCTGGATGAAAAATATTATCGCGGCAATAATCGATTTCGTATTGCGGAAGATACTTTCTTTAAGAAGAAACGTGTTTCGATGGCAATACTCCTAAGCAATACGAAAGCGTTTCTGCTAGCTGATAAACTAGAAATATGGCCAGATAACCACTTATAACCCCACGTCTCCATGCGCTTTCGATTTGAACATGACATGACCATAACGCCGGCAGAGCAACGGTATTAATTTATTCACGTTCTCGTATGTGGCGTATACCTGTTGGTTTTCATGTTCTGATTGACCACAATTTTTGTTGTTGTGGCGTTTGCTTGTATACAGAAAATACATTGTATGGCCAACATCATAGCGCACATGGATGCTAAGACGAATGTTTGGGCAACTATGGCAGCACATGGACGAAACATGAACATGAACAGGCTACACGAGTAGAATTCATGTGCGACATGCTGTTCTTACCAAGTTGATGGATAGTGGAGACGGGTAGTAAGAAAATAAGAAGATATCGCCAAACTATCATTAGGACGATAAAAAGAAGATTTTGTATTTTGAAAAATATTCCAACTCTTTTAAAATGGCGTTTCTTATAAGGGTTGAGTAATATCTTGATTGAACTGAAAAGGTAATTTATTAAATATTTACCTTTGAAAAATGTTTTGAGAAAAAATTTTTTAGATTTAATAATTTAATTAATTTTTATTTTTTTTTTTTTTTTTATTTGTGACGTACAAATTATAAAAGGAAGAAAATAAAAAAATTACTTTGATTATTTTCTTTTAGATGACGATAGAAGATTTGCCTTAGGGGATATCTTCCAATTGTTTGCAGGGTTGATAAAAGTCGACTTTTCTGTAAAAATCTTCGCGGTTTTAAAAAAATCACGATACTTTCGAACTCTTGTGGTTAATAAATTATTTCCTATACTGTTTGAATGAGCGATTTATAATCTGGTATAGTCATGTACTAAGTAAAAGTCTGATAGTGTGAATGCAATGCGTTCTGAAAATGACGAGTATTACAAAAAAAAAAATTTGACATCTCATACGACTTTATGGTTTTTTGAAAACTTTTCATTTGATCAGGTTGCATTTTAGCAAAAGCAAAAAAAATTGTGAAAGCAAACTGTAATTTAAAAAAGATTATCTGACAGTCGCAACAAAAATCGTTAGATTTCTATCATACAAAGTATTATAAAATACGTAAGACTGCATGATAGTGTAAAGTGCCCTTTAATGCTGTTTTACACTATAAGTTCTGTTCAAAACTCTTCAAGTTTTAGCCAGCAAGTCTTGAGTTTTTATGAAAGAAGGAAATGCCATTACTCTTTCTCTCTCTCTTAAAAACTCAAGAATTGATGGCTTAAACTTGAAAAGTGTGAACCAGCACTAATACAAGTCTTAGTATTTTAACGAAAATCTATCCCTGTTTTTATAATTGTTTGAGAAGTTAAAAAAAAAAATTAACAACTTATCAGGGCAGGGTTGTATTTTCCTAAAAAAAATTAAGACTGGTATTAAAGTGTGAAACTGCCTTTAATTACACATGCGAAAGGTTTGCGACTTGGCTTAGTAGGAGAAAGAATAAGTCATTTCTTACTTAGTCATTTGCAATTCTCTTTCATTAAGGACTCTTGTTTTATAAATGTTTACACAAAACTGTAACCATTTTATTTCTATTTAAAAAAGTAAATTTTTTTTATCTCATTTTTAACGAATTTTTTCTCTTTTATTTTATCTAACTTTTATCTAAACTTAAAGACAATACAAAAGTCCACTTTCTTTTAGTTCCAAACAAACTTTTTGTTCCAGCTTTGCTGTTTCTTCGTTTTTTTGTTTTCTTCTTCCTTACTCTTCATTCCCCTGCGTGCATGCGGTTGGGACAAGATGAGTTTTAATTGAAACTTTCCAAAAATCTTGTGGCTTAAAGTAAAACTAAATCTTTTAACTAAGCAAATGCTTAAATTCAGAACTTGTATGCGATGTTGTAAGCGTGAAGGCCAGGCATGGTCTTGTTTCATTCTGTTTGTGATTTCCTTAAAGACGAACTAAAAATCCTTTTTAAGTCTCGTTCGTTCGCATTAGTTTTTATTTAAAGTTTAAATTATTTATATATATTTGTATTTGTTGAACTTTTACAACAACCAAAAATTTGCAGCAAGTAAAACTAAAAAGCTAGAAATAGTTTTTTTTTCGAAAACTATTTGCTCAAGTTAACATTTTGTTTTGCTTGAAAACATCTTAAAACCAAAACTAGAAAAGATCACAAGAAACCGAAAATTGTTTTATTTTGTTTTGTTTTTTTTTTTTTTTTTTTTTTTTTGTTATTTTTTTGTTAACAAAACAAGGAAAATTTTAAAAAAGTTGTATTAAAAAAAATTAAGTCAAGGAAAAAGTTTAAAAAATAAAATTTCAAATTAAATTTTAGAAAGTTATTAAGGACAAATTAGTTTTTGTTTAGATAAATTAAAATGTTTACCAAAACGAGTAAAAATCCTTGAAAAAAGTTATTTCTCCTACACTTTCAGCCGAAGAAATTCAACGTCATACCCTTTCCACAAGAAAACAATTTAAAAAAAGAGTTAATTTTTGCATCCTCGATTTTGTGTTCTTTGTCCAAAATTTGAAAGTTAACGTTTTTTTAATTTCTAAAAAAAAAATCGCAAAAATCTTGAAATGTTCTCATAAAGACTTGAGTTTACCAGCTGACAAAATATCTAGAAAAGAAATCGTTAATAAAAAAAACACTTAAATATATAAAAACGCTTTATATATATAAATGTTAATAATTTTTAAGGAACCGCTTAATGCGAAAAATCCACAAAATTTTTTTAAATATCGTTAATTTTATCAAAATCAATTACATTGATAATTTACGTTAAATCGCGAGATATACGGAAAATAGCTAAAAATAATAATCGTAAATTATTATTAAAGGTACAAATTTTTTTTTACAGGATCTAATTCTCATAAGTCCACAAAATTTCACAAAAAAACGCTAATTTTTCCGGAATTTAAAATTTTATCTGAAAACAGATAATTCGCATAAATCATTATAAAAATACAAAGACACAAAAAATTTCCTAAGTATTTATTTCTTGATCAATTCAATAGCAATTTCACCTGCAAAAGAATACAAAGTTCTAATGTTTGTTTTCCTTTTCTAAGAAAATAAATCAAGAAACCAAAAAACACAGAAAATTAAGTATTTTTAATGGCACCCTGTGAACTGCGATGGTAAAAGCTTAAGCAAAAACAGTTCAGCAGAGAGGGGAGAAAAAAGAGACACAAGTTTTCCCTCTTAACTTCACTTCCCCTGCTGTTATTATGATGTTTTTTAAGTTTCTTTGTTTGGTTTTATAACGAATGGTGTGATGATGTTGACGTTGATGATGACATTGTTGCATGCAAGTCAGCATGACAATGACAATGAGGACGAGAATGATGCGCATAATATTGTGATAATTTCAAGTCTTTTATTATACTCGTACTTCTTTATTTTTAAGCTGTTATTTATTTTTTTTTTTTAACTGCAGTTACTATTAATGTTGCTTCATCTTGTTTTTTTACTATGATGTTTTGATATCTCTTTTAGAAGCAGTGAAAAAATAATATTTTTTTTTTTTTATTTTCTAATCCCTCAAAACATGATAAGTCAGTCAGTCAGTCAAATGTATGACAGTTTCAAACATGATTCAGTGTTTAATCTGAATGCAAGAAGAAATATTTTACAATGATTGTGGCAAAAATGGAAGACAAATTACAGCTTAATATGACTATTGTTAGAGCAAAATAAATTATATATTTTGCTTCTTGTTTTTTTCTTCTTCTTCTTTTTTTTTGGTGGAAATAAAAGTGATTATCACAAGAGATCAAAATGGGAATAGAAAAAAATTTTCAAGCAACAGCGTGTGTTAAAAGAGGTAGGGGTCTTAAGCACAAATTACTTTTAAAAATTTGAATGGAATTAATGAAGAATATTAATTTTATTCTGAAGGGTGAACAGTTTGTATACATTTCGCTCAGTAGTTCTTGTGAAATCTTATGAAAAGTAAATATAAGGACAACCATAAATTTTATATTGAATGAAAAGTTTTTTTTTTGTACAAATTTTATATTGAATGAAAAGTTTTTTTTTTTTGTATAATTTTTCACTTGGCGATTTTTGCAATGGCGTTTTTTCTTCGTAAAATTAAATTTTTTAATAATTAGTATTGCCGTTATTTTATTTTTGTTTTTATGTTTTTAATCCAAATATTTTTATTTTTATTAGGCTAAAGTTTATTAAATTTAATTTTCATTAGATTATTTTTATGAAGAAAGGAATTTTACAAAATAAAATGAATTTAAATTTATTGTTAATTTTTGATTCTTGACTGACCGGGGAATTGAACCCACGTTCACGAACCGATTGATTTGACATGTTTTGATAGTAACCACACTATCTTCTCAGAAATCGTTGCAGTTTAACACTCACCGCCATTGACGACGGCTGGCAGTCAATAGTCAAACATAAATCTTTAAAAAATTATAATTCTATTTCTTCGACATTTTTTATTAAATATTATTCTTAACAAATTACTCAAGCTTAAGGTCACTTTTTTAAAAAATTAATTAAAATATTTTAATTTTTATTTTCAATATTTCGATTTCCGTTGGAAATCTTCTTCAGGAAATTTTTATAATAAAATTTAATTTGACAATAAATGGAAAAATAAAACATGGAGAAATAAATTTTAAAATTTCAATTAACAAAATTATCATAAGAAATTTAAAATTCCATTCTACAAACTTTAAACAGAAAGACAAACAAACAAACAAAAAGGAAAAACAAAATTTTAAATATATTCAAAGCCTAAAACCTATTTTAATGTCCCTTTCCGTCAAAACTTATTTTCATTTCATAAAAGTTCACCAACTGAGCTATGCCATCTGAAATTTATTTAACAAACAATCAAAGACAAATACCTTTTTATAATTATTCCTTCCATCAACCTATTTATTTTTATTCAATAAATGTCTATAAATCTGAGCTAATCCCTCAGTATCTTTTTTAAATTCTTTTTTAATTCTTTTCTTTTTTTTTTTTAATTCTTTTCTCAAATGGAACATGAAGCAGTTCATTATTTATTTATTTCTTTATTTATTTATTTCTTTATGCATTTACTTTTCCTTTTCTTTATTATACAGTGTTGGTTTTGAATTTTACTATTTTAATTTCTTTTTAAACTTAACGGAAATTCAACGTATTTTAGTTAAATGCAACTCTGTCAAATATTTTTAATACATTTTTATACAACTTTGTTTATGTTTATTGTTAAGTACTTATTTTTACACTCATGTTAGAAATTAGTATAAAAGCAGCACCAAGTGCATGAATAAAGTCACTTTGCTTTCTGCCACAGAATACTAACAGAACTGAAAAAAGTGACGTGTGAAAAAGGCCCAAATCAGTTGCGAGGGCAGCTTTCGAAGAAAGAGACAAAAAGCTTTTTTTGGTGGTGAAGTGGCAATGTGTAAAAACAGGCAGCAAAAATCAACACAAATGGCATGATCAAAACAAAAATAACAAAACACAGACCACGTTAAAAAAATGCATTAGTTCAACAAACGTTGTGTTTTGTGCAAAAAAAATGTATATATTAATATTTTTTGTTTTATAATGTTATTTATTTACTTAAATATTATTTACTTGTGTTGTGGTAAACTTAAAAGTTAATTTTTACAAAAGCTTTGCAAATAAATCTCAACTAAATAAATTTGTGTTCATTGTATTGCGGCATAAAAGATGATGTAAAGAGAAATGAAAAAGGGCAGCTTTCTTAGAAAGAGACAAAAAAAACGCAAAATCTTCCGTCTCGTGACAGTTCTGTTAGTATTCTGTGCTTTCTGCCTTCAACCAATCAACAACTTTGTTTAGTACTAGTTTACCGGACGAGTTGTAAATTTTTTGAAGTTCTTGAAGAAAAGTATCAGTAAATTAAACGTTTGCGTTTTGATCGTCGATTTGTTCAATTAAATGAACAGCTCATATAATCTTCGAAACAAGATTATTACAAACATTATTTATCTGCAACATTTCTATCATATATCTACGTTTCATTAAACTTTCCGTATTCAAAATTGATGTGTTTTCAAAATCAGGATAATGATTAAAATCCCTACAATGGGTTGATAGCGCCGTTCCATGGGCTGAATAATAATTCCTATATTTTTGGTCATGTTTATGTCCTGCTAATCTAATTTTAAGTTTTGTCCCAGCTGTTCCTAGATATATTTTCCTACATTGTTCATTATAATTGCCACCACAATGAATCTTATGAACTAAATTAGACATATCTGACTTTTTTAATCTATCCTTAGTTTTTGTGAATAATCTCCCAACATTATTATTCACCTTATGTGCCATTCTGTATTTCCCTTTATCATATGTCTCGAAATTTGTCGTGGTGAATGGTTATATATTTTAATTGATTTACATGTTCTTCCATACTTCTGTTTCTTCATACTTTTTGTTTAAAATTCTTTTGTAGTCCAAATAACATTTTTTGTTTTTAACTAACTATGAATTATAACTGTCAAAGCTGATTAAACAATGTCCATCTATCCGTCCCACACTGGTTCATATTTTGAGAAGGCGGCCAAAATTATTTTTTTTTTTGTTCTCCGATTTTAAAATTTTTTTATTCATGTGAAAGTAAATACTAGTGAACCTCGGGAGCCAAAAAATTAAAACCCTATTTCAACTATTTCATTGAGAACAGGGTGGTCCGAAATGGACTTTCTCAATATTTGGTTATAGTTTTGAATTTCTGAGTCAATTTTTGAAGTTGAAATGCTCATAACTTTTTTGTTTTTTAAGATTTTTTGACAGAATAAGTTTTGTGTATTAGTTTATTTTATTAGCTATACGTGGTTTAAAGCATTAAACTCTGCGACCTCTAGAACTTTTTAATTTTTTTTTTTTTTTTTTATGTCAAAATTTCCCGGAAATTTCCTACTTTATAGAGCATAAGTCCTGAGCGTCAAAATGCGTCAAAAAAAAACCTATACTCTCTTGTAGTCCAGAATCTAACCTACATTTCTATACCCCATTGTACGCACGTCTGGATACGACCTTGCGAACTACAGCAATTTCTGTGACCCAAGGTAAGATATTCGGTTCAAAAAATAAGTCCTGCAAGGAAAAATTACTGAAATTAAAGAAGGTGAATCTTAAAGAATTTTCGACAAATAAAGCAGTTCAGGCCACATAAATTATCTAGCACGTCAGGTTATCAATTAATTTGGAGATGGTAAAGGTATTGCCATTGTTATGAACTTATTGTGGGTGAACGGATGCTGCAAAACGAATAGGCGACATAAATAGACTAACACGTTAGATTTCTGAGTAAGTTAAAAGGTTACACATAAGTAAATAGCCGCAACATAAACTACATAGTTTAATTACCTGAAAATTGCAAATTAATTTAAAAAAATGGAAGAACAGGTAAATGGTAAAAAAACTAGCACGCAGTTATATTTTACGTGAAAATTACCTACATGTTACCAGTTAATTTATTGCCGGTATGTTATCCTTTTAAAAAGTGTGAAAACAGGGGTTTTTTATGTTTCAAAGAAATGCTAATAAAAGATTAAATTTGTATTTAAAAAAGGGTTTTTATGTTTTAAAGAAGCAGTAACAAAAGATCATTTAAAAAAACTTCTATCAAGAGTATAAAAGTGCATGCATTCATAATTTTACCTTCATTATTGTTTAAACAATGGCTAAGTTCAGTTATAAAGTTCTCGCAGATATATATTTTCAACAGAAAGATGAAAAAGATTTTGTGTTACACATAATGAATAATCCATTTTTAAAATTATGCAACGAACAAGAAATCAAAATTCATAAGATAAAAATTTTTCATTAACATTAAGAAAACGGTACCTTAAATGTTCTAGAAACATGAAAACGTTTTACTTACGCAACGAAAAATGGCTAACAAATTATCTGATTTTTAAGAAGCTGTCAATAACCGCTAAGGAAACTGGAAAAGTGGGTCGGCCCGCAAAACAAATTGACAATTGCAGTAAAAGATCACGAAGACGCAAGCTTGCAAATATCAAAGAAGAAATTTCTCATAGTATGATAAAGAATTCATTTCTGCATCAAATTCAACCAACGCAAAATAAGAAATCAAAAATTGCAATAATTGAAAAAATAGTGGAAGCGAGCCCTAAACGCACAAAGAGGATTTTAAAAAGTATGCCTACACCAACTGAAGAAATTAAATTTACTCCAGAAGAAGCATTTGCACTATTTTTGGATTTAAAACTGACAAAAAATCAGTATACAGAACTGCGAAAGCGAACCAATGAAAAAAATTGTGGAATCTTTCTAGGATATCGAGATTTAGTTTTTGTCAAAAAAGAGTGCTTATCTTCACAAACGGCTATTAGTGTAACTTTAAGTTCAGCAGAAGTAAAATTGCAGGCTCTTCTCGAACACACTGCAGAACGATTATTAAATACACTTGATGCTGACTGTTTAAAAAAACTTAAAAATTGCAGCATCACTTTATTTTCTAAATGGGGATGTGATGGAAGCTCTGGTCAGAAACAATACAAGCAATGTAATTCAGAAAACTCATCTGATGCTAACAAGAAGCTAAACAACTTCTGGAAAATGAAACCCAAAGCTATTTAGAAGAAATGTTTACTAATATTGTTTAATTTAAAATAGTTTATAGTTTATAGATTATAATTTGTTTTTGATTTAAGTATACATTTGTATTAATATATAAAAATAAAATACACATACATCTCAAACCAAAAATAAAAGTTGGATTACCTGAAATGTTATTGATAGCCAAGAATGCTATTTGGGAATTTTTCAAAATATTCCTTTTCAGTTTTATCCTTATAACAACTCGTCTTTCCCAAAAAAGCCAACCTTTGGCCCCTGTGAATATTGGGACTAAAAAATTTACAGGGGCCAAATATTGGCGTTTTCTGACAGGATCTAAGCTCGACAATAAAAAATAAGTATCAGTTGTAAGATACAAGAGAAATAATGATAAATTATAAAAAAATCATATTTGAAATATTCAACTTTTACACCGAAACTCAAGAAAACAATGAAAATGCATTTTGAACTCCCCATAACTTTTGCTCCTATCAGTCGAATTTTACGTTTTATAGCGCAAATTAAAGCCTAACATCGCACCTATCGAGCAAAAAAAATCGCATAAAAAAATACCAATCCAGTCAAAAGTTATGGAATTTTGGCCGCCTTCTCGTAAAATTTCCCACTGTGCGTCCGTCAGCTCGTCTGTCCGTGTGTATGTTGAAATGGGATTTCCGAAGAGCCCAGAACTGATAGGGACTATGTTGTTATATATTTATTAGGGTATTCATTTAATCGGGCTTTTGCTTTAATCGGTTAATCGCTCGATTAATTAATCGAGGTTTTGGTTTGATCGGTTAATAATCGGTTAATTTTGTCATTGATCGGTTAACCGGTTAATAAGGTTGTTTTCTAAATTAAGTAATTTTAATAAATATAAATTAAATTTTTTTTATTATTTTGAGTTTGTTAGAAAAAAAAAATTAACATAACAATTCTTGAACTAAAACTAGCAAACTAAAAAATAATTAATAACTATGTAATACATATTTTTTAATTAAAACATGTTATGTATTACTTAAAAAATAAACCGTGAGATCATTTTATTAATAATTTCAATAGTTTAAGGAGATCTTATAAAATAATATTTTAGAAAAATAAATTGCTTTAAATGTTAAGGATTTGAGCGATTTTTTTTTCTTTAGTTTTGATAAACTTGACTTGGAAAAAATTCTTTCACTTATCGAAGATGGTGGAGAAATAGAAAGCAACCCATAATACAGATTATCAAATTTGTTAATCATTTTCCTTTAATCATTTTAATCTTCCATTATTCTATTAGAGTCCTGTTATAATTTTTTTTAATGCTTAACACTTCTAATTGTTTCGGTTAATTGTCTTTTTGTGTTACTATCGAGAGTTTCTTCTGTTGTCAGGTCATCATCTAACTCATCCTGAGAAAGCTCAGCACCGAACATTCTGCAAAAAAATTTATTTCCGAATTCCTTAATTTCTGTTTTTGTACTGTATTTTAGGAATGTATTTCTAGAAGAAAATATATTGTTTGAAAAAATATTTCTAAACACAACTTTTTTCGTGTACTTTGGTAACTTTTTTGGAGAACTTTAGTACAGATAACATTGTAAAATTCTACATGGTTGTATTGTAGAATGCATTTAAAAAAGGGAGTTGCTTTGCAACTGACGTTTTGGAACTAACCCATAACTGAAAACACAAAAATAGTATGGTTTAATATTACAAAAAATTCCAAACTTTGTTACATCGGTTAATCGGTTAATCGACTGAAATTAACCGGTTTAATCGTTAATCGAAAAAAGCCAATTTTAAATTAACCGATCAGTTAACCGGGTAGTAATTAATCGGTTAACCGATTAACGGTTAACCGAATGAATACCCTAATATTTATGTCACACATGGTCCAGAATAATTTGCTATTAAAATTTAGCTAGATGGTTTTACAAAAGGCCGAGATATGAGCAAAAATCCACGACAGTCTCTAACTTTTACTTATAAGCCTGAACTTTTCTAAATAATTTGATAATCAATAAACATTATGTTTTTGTTTTTGCTGAAATAAATTTTTAATAATTAGTATTGTGGTTATTTTGTTGAACTATTTATGGTTTTTAATCCAAATTTTTAATAATTTTAATTAGGCTTAAATTCATTAAATTTAATTTTCATTAAATTATTTTTATGAAGAAAGGAATTTTACAACATGAAAATCAATTAAAATTGTTCTTGATAATCTTTCATTCTTGACCGTGGCCGGGGCTCGAACCCGGCAGGTTACCATGACATGTTTCGATCGCAACCACTCGATCTCCTCAGATGGATTTGCCGTTTTACACTCGCAGCCATCGACGACTGCTGACGTCAATAGTCAAACATCAATCCCTAAACCAAATTGTATTTTAACCTTTGGTAGATCGAAATTTGCTTTTTTGAATGATTATCCATTTTAATTGATTTTACATGTTCTTCCTTACTTCTGTTTTTTCGTACTTTTGTCAAGAATTTTTCTTGAAGTCCAAAGTACATTCTTTGTTCTTTCATTTCTTGTCTTTCCTTTTCCCGTTGACCTTGAAATAAATTTTACTAAGCTGGAAGTGAATATTAACAAAATCAATTTATAATTTACCTATTTATAGATAAATCACTAGCTTTTCCTTTCCAAAATAATGGTTTAAGCACATGCTTTATGAGCGAGAGGGAGCAAATTTAGCTCAGTTATTTGTTTAGTAAAAAGAGCATTAAATATTTAAAATGACCCAAATCGGTTCATTATTTAATCAAGCTCTTTAAGGTGTTGGTACTTCGCTGGGCTGCGGAGTAAGTTTTACCAGAGTCAGAGTTGTAGTGGAAGTACCTACAAAAAATCTTGACTCCGACTCCAAATTTTGTCGGTATGTACTACACGTGCAGAGACATTTCGAGACTATTTACTGGACATACGTAGGTCACTCTGCGATCGGTCAGCACGCTATGAGACTTGGTCTTCCCTTTTTTAATGAATACTGCCGCAGTTGCAGAGAACCTAGAGCTGAGGAGACAGTATCTCATCTCCTATGTGCTTAATTCAACAATATATGGATTATTTGTGAATAACCTTCTACAAGGACACTCTGAGATATCGCGGGTAAAACTCGGTAATTTGGTAAAATATCTCAACACAACGGGCTGAATCTAACCACCACAGTTTTGCCCTGGGTCACGCTTGATTTGGGGTTCTACTCTTGATGAGTTGTGTGGTGTCAAAACGGAGTCACTGTCGACTCTACTTGCGGCGCATTTAGCTTTGGGCGTGCTATCACGTTAACCAACCAACTAACACCTGCATACAAAATTAAACAAAATTTTAAAAATATTTTACAAAATAAAAATACTTTGAAATGGCCGACTCAAGATTTTACAGTTCACTATGAATAAGTAAACTTTAATTTACTATATGAGAGTGATTTTGAGTACATGGCCATCGCTCCTGTCCACCGCTCCCGTGACAAAGCGCATACTTGAAGTTAAATTTACTTTATTCCTTAGGAAAAGAGGTCTAATGATTCCACCAGCATGAAAACCGCATTAAACGGTGTGTTTTTCGGAAAATAATTGTGCCTTAAGGATTCGTTATGGTTTAATTTCAATCCATATGGGTCAATTTTGTTTATTTACGAACCCGTTAAGCTAAAGAAGTAGCCTTGCACCAAAATTACGAAGTTATCTTTAAGTTGCGCGAGTCGATGGCTGGTTTTCAAAGTAATTTTTTATCGTAAATTTAGCTGCAATAATTTTCCAAAGTACACTGATCATAAATCGCAAAAAGTTAGCGCTGTATTACAGTTTGTTTTCATAGAAACATTTCTGTCCAGCATAAAAAGCTCTTTATTTTCCAAGACTTTAAATAAAAAAGTTTGCTAAAGGCTTATTATTCCCTGCTTCTTTAAAGTACGGCTTTTCTTTATTTTCTTTTTTTTGAAAACCATATTTTCTTGATATCACAATTGCGTTGCGTAAACAAACTTTCAACTCTTTTTCAATCCATTAAAAACTTCTTTAAGAATTCTTCAACAACAAACAACAAAGTTGAAAAGCCTTTAATGAAAATATTGTTGACTTTCTTAGTACATCAACGACGCATTGGACCTTTTACTTCATCTATAAATGTTTATATTTATGTATGTACAATATGTACGTATGTATGTATGTATGTGTTTTTTTATCTTCTTCTTCACTAGAGTACATCCTCACTATCTGCATTAAAGATCTCTCCCTTAGAATTTCACTTTCTTTACAATGCTGCTTAATATTGTGTTTTCTATATATTTCATTTTGCTGCAGCAAAAAGAGGAAATGAAGAAATTCATCTAAAAAACAAATAAAAAACTTCATCATGTTGGCCAAACAAAACAGGGAAAAAATAAATTACTCTTTCGACACGAGCACGCACACAAACCCAATATACAATGAAGGTTTTTGTTTTTTTCTTTCTTTCTTTTGCTGGACTGTTTAAAGCAAATGAAACAAAAGTAGATGAAGAAAAATAAAAACAAGCTGTAAACATTCGAATTGCATATAAATTTATGGGTTGTATGCGTTCGTATGGGTGTGAGTGTGTTGTGCATTTCTATGCTTGAATGTGTTTGAGTATCCGTTTCCGTTACATGTGCCGCTCTCTAAACATCAAGCTGGCAAAACCTGGCAGAATGCAACTTTGTAGCATGCTGAATTACACATTTCAAACACATGCACATACAAACACGAAAACACACTTTCAGTCAATAGCCCATTTTTGCAATATTTTTGTTGTTGCTGCTGTTGGTTTTTGTGCTGCTGTTTTTGTTTTTCTGTTTCTGTATTTTGTGAATAAAAACTTTTTTTTTAAGCATTTTGTTGTTGCTATTTTGAGTGAGTTTTTTTTATTATTTTATCCCTTCTGTTACTCTTCAACGATTTTACAAGTGCCAAGACATTAATTTTGTTGGCCGGTGTGTGTGAGTTTGTGCATATTTCCGTGTGTTTGCATAAATGTATTCGTGTCGGTGTAGTGCTCGTTGTACTGTATTTATTATACGGCCAAATTTAACAATAAATACGAGGATGAAACGTAAAGTTGTTTGAAATAAGTTTTAATAAACAATTTTCAACTTTACGGAACTTTTTGAAAGTCCTTTCACAGTTTGTACGCCTAACGTCTCCTTTCTTAAGCTCCACTTCAGATTGACCTCTGAGGAGCGAGTGTTTGACTTTTTTTTAATGAATTCTCTTTTAGTATTTTTCGTTTTTCCTCTAGTTCCTGGTGTTTTTTTTTCAACCATTTTTGTTTTTAGGTGTTGGTGGCTGTGTTTAAAGTCTAAAGTTTTTTTACTTTGTTCTTTTTTTTTCAACATTTATTTTTTCTCATTTTGTTGCCGCTATGTTTGTTTATTTGTTTGTAAATTTGTGTATACATTTTTGTATGAGTGTATGTTTGAGTTTTATGCCGGTGAGCCAAAGTGCAATTTAGTGTGTGGCCAATTTTCTGTATGCCCCCAAGTGTAAGTTGGTTGGTTGCTTTTGTTATTCTCTAGTCTACCCAATGTAAAGCTTACGGGCAATTGTTGGTATTTTTTTTTTTTTTTAAGAAAAAAAATAATACTACAAAAAAATGTAATAAATACATTTCATTCCAAAGGGAGAAACAGCAACACTGAAAAAGGAAATGCCAGAAAAATCAGTGATTTTCTGAAAAAGACTTTACTACTTTCCTACCCTTGAATGTTTATGCTTGAATTAATTTGAAATATATTGTTTATAAAAAAAAAAATGAATAAAATTTGGAAGGTTATTTAAAAATGTTAAGTTAAAAATAATTTGAATTTTTAATTTATATATTTATTTATTTTATTTATCATTAACTTTGCTTAAATCCTTTTTCCTTTAAAAGAAAAACAAAGACAAGTAACTTTTTTTTAATACGTAGCTTTGCATATTTTGTTTATGTTATTATTTTTTTTTATAAAAAATAAATAACAAAATAACATCCATTTACACGTAATCATTAACTCAAACTTTTCTACACAACAACAATATACAAATTCCAAATACACACAGACAATTACTTCATTGACACCAGAAGCGGATCCAGAGGGGGAGGAAAGGAAAAATTTAATTCAGAAAATCAGGTATGGGATACAGAGAAAGTAAAAAACTCTAACTAATGTGCTGTTTCCAGGTGACAAACAATTGATTGTGTAGAAAAATTTATATGAAAATCACTCCATTTTTTGAGTACTTTTCATATAAATTTTTCTACACAATCAATTGCTAGTCACCTGGAAACAACACATAAATCTAAGTTTTTCCACTTAATTTTTGTACGAATCGTACTAAAAAATGTAAGTACGAATAACAGCAAAAAGTACTTAAAAAACATTGCTTTCTATATGCGTGCATTCGCGTGTTTTTGTTGAAGTTTGTTGTAGAAACAACAATAGCACTGGAGGAGGTAAAAACGATTTTTGTTTTGTATAGAAACAGCAACAACACTTCAAGAAGAAAAACATATGTACATTATTTTAATGTTTTAAAAGTAAAATAAGAAGTGAAAATTCCCGAATTCTATTTGTTGAAATTATTTTGTTAAATACATAAAATTTTTAAAGTAGAAAGATGACGAAAACCACATCGGGTAAGCTGCTGTTGTCTTGTAATTGTGAAAGGGATAAGTAAATAATAATATTCTCTCCCTCTTTGGTTCTCTGGGGTAAGTGTTAAAATCTTACTATCAGATAATTTCAAGTACGAACTTGGGATCAAAACCATCTTAAGTTTGAAGCAAGCTTAGTTTGGTATTTACTTTTATCTCACTTTTACTTAAGTTAATCCCATTTTCGGGTTCTTTTAAGTACGGGGCACTTAAATAATCCGTACTTGAATCAAGCATTCTGTACTTAATTTAAGAAGATCCGTCAACTTTTAAGATTACTTTGGCTTGATTTGAGCTCAGATGAATTACTTTTTCTTTGTTTCCTTCAGAGCGTTTCTTATTGCAAAGATGAGGAATTGTCTCATTTTGATCTAAACCGTTATATCTTTTATTGAATAAGAACATAATTATTGCCATTTGGTAAGTTTTATAACATTGCCTATAACGATTTTGATACGTAGAATAGAATTCAGTTAAAAAGTGGAATTGCTAAGATTTGTTAAGGACCTCCTCAGTTAATTCATTGTACTGTATTTTGTACAAAAAGTTAAGACTATAATTCAGAAATGGATTTTAAACCCGCTTGAAATGTATCACCATTTTTGAAAACGATCATTTGGAAATCAATAAATTTCATGACATATTGAAAAAAACAATTTTCAGTGTAGCTTCTTATTTATTTATCCTAAAGCCAACCATTTGACTCAAATAAAATTAAAAAATTAATTTAATAAAATAATAAAATAAAATAATTAACAAAATAACAAAAAGTCATGTTTACGCACTTTGCACAATATCATTAAAAATCTAAAAATTTTGGTTTTTTTTATTCTTCTTTCTTATTTTATCCTATATTGATGTTTCTCTTGGCAGAGTTGCCACGATATATCAATTTGAATAGAGAGAAATATAAAACGGTTTATTATGGTTATAAATAAGTTAGTGCATCACATAGTATTTAGTGCAAACATAAAAATGTGTGGTTAAAGTGAACACTTTTTGAAGTGTTAAAAGTGAGTGAATCGCACTACAGGCTTGATTGGTTTTTAAGAATACAAAGAAATAATATTTTTGAAATTTTTCCTAATTCTTTCGTCACTAGGAACTCGTTCTCAAAGACTTATATGTATACACAAATGTTTAAAATTACTTGCTTTTTAAAATTCAAATGTGGTATTGACAAGGTAGTCATAAAGTCATATGTCTTAAAATAACAACAAGAAAAAGATATGAGTGCTGTGAGCAACCCCTTATAATTTTAATTTCTTCTATGTAGTTATGACAAAACAATAAACACAGTATTAACAAACTTATTATTTTAGGACTTTTTTGTTTAAAACACAACAATAATTTTTTTAAGCAATTGTAAAATTTTAGGATATTATGACAATATGACTTGATAGCACACCTTGTGAATCCCCCAAATATGAATTATATTGTCGTCTTATGTTAAATACTTACTTAATTTATGTTTTATACCATATTTAATAGAAATTTTAATATAAAATGTATGTAATAGAAAAATTAAATTTTTTTGTTTAAATAAATTTCTAAAAAGTCCCTCACACCCTCAACGTTAAGGCTGGATCCGTGCCTGATGGGCACAATGGTTATTTGCAGCCCCTTTCCCCCCAACTTTATATCGAAATTGTTTCCCAAGCATTCTTTCTGTATTCTCAGTTTTAATTCATACAAATTTTTAATACAACACACGTGTAGATGTTCACACAATTAATAACCGCCAAAGTCAACACAAAATCGTACTCCCGTATATTGAGTGGATGTGTAAGAGTGTATGAGCGTAAGAGGGGAAATGTTTTGCAAAAGTGCGTGTGTTTGTGCAGTAGACAAATATGACTAAAAGTTTGGAAACATAGCGGAAAATGTGTACAACTTAAAGGATAATTAATGAAAAAAAAGAGGATTAATTATGAAAATTTTAAATCGGAAAGGCCTCACAGACAAATCGGTGCAAATTTAGCGAAAATTTATTAACAAAATAGTGGATGCGTTAACAATAAGCGTGTTAAAATTATTAATTGTAAAATCTTTAGAAAATTTTATTATAAAAATTATATTTTGTTTAGACGTCTAAATATATATCGCACTGGTTCCTCTAAAGAGAGTCAACTCAAAATTTACAAATTGTCAGTAGAGGCAAAAAAACTGTTTTTTTTTTTTTTTAATTTTTACAATGAAAGTTGAAAACACTTATGGCATTGTAAAGAAGTACGTAAAAGAAGAATACAACGGTAGTTATTTTTTTGTTAATTTTTTCAGTGATTATCGAAAAATAACAAGTTTTTTAGTTGTTCCCTTTTATGTGAAATGTGTTCATTTGTATAGTGGTGTCATTTCATAAATATAGAAACAAAACGAACAATATAACTGTACAATAAACTTACCTATAACAACTAAAAAGAGACAACACAAAATAGAATATCATCAAAGTAAACCGTTGTGACATAAACACTAGCAGAATTAAAATATTATGCCTGTATTCACAAAAATTGTTTAAATATAATAAAGGTTTAAAGAACAAATTTACTATGAAAATTATCCTTAATAAACGCTTGTTAAATTTAATAATCGTTTATGAATACGGCGGTTACTCTTTAGTTGAAACAAAACTGATTTAAATTGAGGTTTCATTTGCGAATAACTCAAAATATTTATCTTTAGTTGAATCTGGAGAAGCTACTTTTATATCGAGAAGAGGGATATACAACTGTATTTTTTTTTTTTTTTTTTTGCGAAAGAGTTAACATGGGCAGATATGACCACGAAAAACAGCCAGCAAAATAAAACACGGTACTACTCATATGAAGATGACAGTACTAAAAACAGCACGCAAAAATCAAGACGCCTATATAGCAATGCCTTTACCCCCATGTAGATGGCAGTACGGTAAAACTCTAAATACACAGCACTGTACGATCGGCTATTTACAGAACGGTAAGAGTAAAAGTCTCCAAATTTTTAAACAACTAGTTTGTTTATGAATACAAAATCGCTGCCAAAAAGGGAGTTATGTTGGAAAAGAAAGCGTGGAAGCTCCTATTCAAGGGCAGTATAGTTATCTAAATATAAATTTTGTACAAATTGCTTTGTTATCATGTAGATGGCAGTACGGTAAAGCACTAAATACACAGCACTGTACGAACGGTCTCCAAATTTTTAAACAAATAGTTTCTTTATGAACACAACATCATTGCCAAAAAGAGAGTTATGCTGGAAAAGAAAGCGTGGAAGCTCCTATACAAGGGCAATATAGTTATCTTAATATAAATTTTGTACAAATTGCTTTGCTATCAATACACGAGATATGTTTTAAAATGAATTTCTCGCTTTTAATCCTCTAAACTAAGAAAGTCTTTAAAAAAAATTTGTACCCACAAAACAAAAATATTTTACTTATTTCATTTTAATGGTGGTAAAGAAGCGCACGGCGCTAATCTAGTAGAATTTGAAAAAATTAAGGCTTGACAGAAAAAAATAAAAATTGATTTCAATTGAAAACTTTGTGATATTAATTAAGAAATTAATTAAATTTGTACCTGTAAACAAATTAATAGCATCAAATCGTTATTTTTTGATAATAATTTTCTGCAGTAATATTGTTGATATAAGAACGTTTAATTCACTTAATTAAATTTTTAATTAAAACTGATTTTATTTTTTATTAATGTTTTAATAAAAAAAAAACATTGCCCAGAATATTTTCTGTGTTTATAGTATAGAGGTCAGTTTTTTGAACAAAGGAGCACCCATTTTCTTTCTGATCTAACAGCAATATGTATCATCATGAAATGTTTTGTCTCAAAACTATTTTCACGCTCTTCCTACAAATAATTTCTTATAATTGGCAAGACATTAGCTTTGAAAATATAAACTTGTTATTGAATATATTGGATAAGAAACGGGTCTAACTCCAAGTATGGATACTTTTAAAAGGCTAGGTCCATTTATTTAAACGGTGGCAGCAAACCTGCATGCAGCACCACAAAAACCCTTGAGATTTTTGTTGTTGTAAGCAATTTGTTTTTCGTATTGCATTGTTGAATTTTTTTCTTCTGTATAAATTTATATTTAAATATCAACCATAAAAACTTTAAGGCAAATAATAGAAACAAAATAAGTTTGTTGTCCAATCCATTCAAATCAGTTGTGCTTTTATCATCACCTTAAAAATAAATGTGTCTTGTAGCACTGCTTATCTGTTTTTAAGATCAATATAACTCTTTATTAGCAACATTTGGGAAGTCCTTTAAGAATAAATTTTTTTTTTTTAGATTCCTAGACGTTCGTAACACATTTTTAATGGGTCCTTTAAAGGAAAATTTTTTTTGCAAAAATTTACATTCAGGCATCTCAAAAAGGAACAATTTTCTTAGTAGTCCGTTAAGCAAAAATCGGTGGAAGTTAGAGGCATCTCAAAAAGGAACAATTTCCTTAGTAGTCCGTTAAGCAAAAATCGGTGGAAGTTAGAGGGGTGCGTCGAATAAGTTGTTGTTATACACAAGAAGCTTACTTTTTTTTGAGTAAGAACATACTATTTTTCCTTCTCTTTATACAATCAATGAAGAGAACTGAGTGTTTATTTGTCAAATTCTTTCAAGCATAAAGTCACAGCCAAATTTGTTCTTAAAAAATATGAACTTTTAAAATGTGAACATACAAAGTTGTTGTTATTAAAAATTTTTTCTTTTCGTTGTTTTGCTTTTTCGAGTAACCAACAACAGACAACAGAACATTAGTTCTTATGAGACAACCCACACCAAGCAAAAACAACTGCAAAACTGTTTTTTTGACCCAGAAAATACATGTAGTTTAATACAGCAAACACACACGGAGTAAGCTAAAACAGACTGAAATGAGTCTCGTTGCACATAATTGCGTGCTTGCTTACCACACCAATTAAGACAAGAAAAAAAAAAACGAAAAAGACAAAAAAAATTGTCGCATTGCTGCCCGATTTCCGGTTGTCTTTTAACAGAAAAGCTTGATAATACGTTTTTTGGTGGGGTAAAGCATCAAACAAGTGTCTTTGACATAAAAAACAAAAACGTTGTGTCTTTTGTTGGTGTGGCTTCCAACTAAGTGATCATGCCTCGCCGCTACATGGTAACTACTCGAATACAAATAAATTTATGCAGGCCTCTAGTGGGAACCCTTGTTTCTTCTGCAAAGCAATAGGTTTTCATATAGTTAACTCCGTGAGTGATCAACAGGTCAGCACATAACTCTAACAATGTCTCTAAGAATTTCCAATTATGTAGTTGGTCCCATTTTCTAAAGGAAAATTAGTGCTACCAGCTGTTTATTAGCACAAATGTTAAACCTTGTGTATGTTTTGCTACCATGTGTGTATGTTAGTTACAAGGAACAACTGATAACAAAATAACCTGCAGCGCATACAACACACAACATAATAAAGCAATTAAAGTTTGGTGGGGCTGCTGTTGATTTCTGCTAAGACACACACACACATGCACACTAACACATCCAAGCAAGCATATATGCTTGCAAAAAGTAAAACAAACACATATCAAGTTAAAAAAGGGCCACATAGAAAATCAGCAATATTAAAAAGAGGAGTGGGAAGAGGGGAGGAATGATAAAAACAAGGAGTTAAATTTTGTAACATACCTCAGCTAACAAACTTAAATAAACCCATTCCAACGCACTAAAAACGTTTTAATGTTTCACGGTGTGCTGTCTTATAAAGGTTTGTTGTACAGGTGTTTCTGTGTGTGTGCGCGCTCTATATTTAAATTGTCTCACATATTTATATACACATACCAGTATTATGTTCATTTTACAAATTTCCTTGTAAATGTAGATTTTCTTCGTTACGCTCTTTTAGTGTCACCAAACCAAACAAAAAAAAAAAAAAAAAAAACAAAATTAAGGAAGAAATTACAACTTGTCATTCTATTTTGTTGCTTTTCATACAGAAAATGTGGAGTAAAATTTC
The DNA here is from genome assembly GCA_963931875.1 of Pollenia griseotomentosa. Classification (NCBI taxonomy): domain Eukaryota; kingdom Metazoa; phylum Arthropoda; class Insecta; order Diptera; family Polleniidae; genus Pollenia; species Pollenia griseotomentosa. The sequence goes on along the minus strand of OZ007564.1, from coordinate 120,342,733 downwards.
TTCATTTCCTATTAAAATTTTGTTCTTTTACTGATACTTATAGATAGAGAAAGCACACATACGTATGAATGTATATAAATATACTCGTATATATAATATTTCTTGGAGCTGTGTGAGTGTGTATGTTTGTGCACCTACAATTAGGTTACCTACATATATACTTTAAATACTGTAGGCAAAATTGATGGTTGTTGTTGTGTTGGTCGTTGTGGTGGCGGTAGTGTTGGATATGACATCTCTTCCAAAGATAAAAAAAGTAATTTTTATCTATGAACGTAAGAACACTCACGGTAAGCGTATAAATATAGCGCTATAAGAACAAAGATACCGGCTATAGTATCATCTTTAAAGCGATAATATATGCGAGGGTAAGTAAGGTTGAGTTTAGTGTAAGATTTGAATTAAGTAATATTTTGTTGAAAGAAAAAAAAATTAAATTTAATGTTAAAGAAGTGGAAAAAATATTTGCAGAAAATCTCTATCAATAAAAACAAAACTTGTTTTACTTAAAAATCGCTAGAAATAATGTGACATAATAGAGGAATGTTGTTCACTTAATAACTTTTTAAAATCTTTGCTTATTCTACAAAAGAAAATGTCTTAAGTTACTAGAAATGGCTGCAATTAAAACGAAACATTTTTTAAAAAAATAGAATGTGGGAATTATTTCTTTTTCATGTTTTTTCTATAATTCAAATTTCAATTAATAAAGCTTTCTTCTACTATTCTGGTGGTGCATACAATCATTCCTAAGTTTATGTACGTATCTATAGATTTAATGTTAACCGTAGGTTGACTTTTGCAAAAAGTATGTGAAATGTTGAGGGAATTGTAAGAAAGCTTTATAAATTTGACTTGTAGAAAAAAAGCTTAAAATATTTTTTGAAAATATTTTAAAAGGAAAAACGCCTAAAACCTGAAATTTACCAAAATCTTTCAAATTTATGAACTTGTCCTTACAAGGGAGCCGTCGCTTAAGATCTAAAAAATGTATACCGTAATTTTTTAGCATAAAAAGTCCTTTTGGGACAATATTTTCATTTAAAACGATTTCTAGACTTCAAGTTTTTACCAGGGTTTAAAAAACTGCAGTGGAAACCAAAAACTGTCAAACAAAAAACAAAAATTTGTGCACAAAGAAAACGATAATTTGTGTACAAATTTTCGCTTTTTGAGTTGAGATTCATTGTAAACATTAAATGAATCAAAAGTAAAAGCAACAGTTTTTTTTGGCTAATGACAATTGAAGAAGTGGAAGTATTTTATATTTTTCTTCAGTATACTTTGGCAAAATCACTATGCAAAGACTAGCTGCATTTACAAAACGTGAAATGTCTTTCCAAAAATCGCGCTCTGCTTGCCAAACTTATAGAGCACTTCGTCAAGTTCACAGTGCGCATAATTGTCCATCTGAGCAGCTAATATGCAAAACTATGGATCGGTTCATATAACAATGATAACAGTGTAATAGTTGTTATAAAAGCAGCGAGTTTTCTTTTAGCTGCTTTTACACTCAGAGCGATTCTAGATAACATTAAAATGTGTTACATGTTTTTACTGTTACAGATTTTTCTTAGAAAATAAATATCCATTAGTTAGCGAAGCTGGTTATGCAGAGAAAGCTTTAGTTAGCGATTCGAGATTTTGAAATTGGGGCTTTCCGAATTCGGTTTTTTAAATTTTCAGTCATATGACCCCAACCCAAATAAGCATTTATGATTATTTTCGTAAGAATTATAAAATTTAAATTGGGTGCTTTTACGTTGTTAATGGGGTTTTTTCCACCATTTTACAATTTTCATTTTTTCGTTTCACACGTTGCTTGAGGTCATTTTGTCTACAGCCCAATCTCTATATACTTTTTTGGTTTATAACATAACCTGTAGCCCGTTTCTGTATTTCTCACATCGTAAAATATTTCACAAGAAACGAGTGAATTGAAACAAAAACAATGTAAAAAGAAACAAAAAATGGTTTTTCTCCCACAAGTGTTTGTGTATCTTTCCTTTGCGAGAATTATCTGTCATTTAAATAATTTTCCAGCAATTATTGGAAGGATGTAAAAAAAATTGTTTCTGTAACCATATTTTGCGAAAAGTTTCTTACAAGAACTGTCAAAATAAGTCACATTTGAAATTGGTGCGAGAAAAACTAAATATAGATACATATTTTAAATTAAAAATTGGTTTTTATACAATTTTTATAATATAAATAAAAAGTAGAAAGAATTTAAATGATGAATGCATTATTTAAATGGTGAAAATAAATAAAACACAATTGTGATTATTTGTTATTTAAAATTTTTTTGGCCTTTCCTTTTATTTTGGTTTTATTCAGGGCTACCAGATAAATTTGTGTAAAAATCGTCAATTTCAGGAGAATAAATAAAAAGATCGCCTTTTTTGTTTTAAAAAATCGGACAATTTAAAATTAATTTTAAACAAATTTTGTTCGATTATTAATAAATTTATATAAATACATACATACATACTTTGCTAATTTCGGAACAGAAAATCGTCAAATGACATTAAATAGTCAAATCTGGCAGCCCAGGTTTTATTATACTTATTTCTTTCGTTGACGTTTCGCTTTCATTTGACACTTAATTACTGGAAATATTCCAGTTAAAACAAAATCTGTGCTGTCTGTTTTCGCATTCAAATACAGAAACACTTTTATCTTACAAATCGAGAAACGATGGAATTTTTTGTTTCATTCTTCATGTAAGAAATTTTACGATGCGAGAAATACAGAAACGAGCTACTGGTTTCATTAGAAATAACAGCCGTAAGCTATTAAATAAACGTAGCTGATTTTATCATTCATGAGTAATGCAGAAACAAAACAATTGGCTTATGTTTGCATTACTACGTAACAGACGAACTTATAGATATACATGTAAAACGTTCTAAGTAAAAAATAAATGTTCTGGTTTTTATCACGCTTAGCAGTGTTTTTATTTTCTCTACTGCTACTACCCTCGTATAGTGTAACATATACATGCGTTGATATTAATGTATGTATATGCTTAAGCTTTAAGTGTGTGTAGTATAACAGTTATAGCGTGTAAAAATATTACTACGATGTACTCGCACATACATTTATTTATAATATTTTATTTTTTCACATATTCCCGTTCCTTTACAAATTTCTACAACTCTGTAAATGCTCCAAGTAGCTAGAAAAAAAAACATCACTAATAGTAGCTGTGTGCCAAATGTCAACTCATGCAGGCGTAAAGGAATTTTCTGAGGTAAACTCTTGTTTGAATGTGGATTTTAAATATTTTTTTAGTTTTTTTTTGCAGAATTGTTTCCAACTCTTTTTCTATTTTTTTTTATACTTTTTTAATTTTTGATGGTAAAACAACTCAACACTACAACAATTGTAGCAGAAGCAAAGTACACATACATACATATATTTATACACATACATATACATATACATATACATTTTTAGATGATGTACATATGTATGTATATAGAACATGTAAAATTTTAAAAGGATGCATGTATATAAAATTAAGCCATAAAACTTTTAACTGTGACATGTAAAACAATTAAAAAGCGGGGGAGAAAAATTAGTTTACAGCCATCCGGGGAGCTAAAAGAGCACACGAAGTTGAGTTAATCAAATTTAATTTTTACACTAAAAAAATATGTTAGAGTTTTAGAGAGAGCGTGTTAGAAAATGGATACGATTTATGCAATTTAGAATTGAAATTTAATTTTTTTTTTTAAAAGAAATGATTTAAATTTTATTTTTATTTGTGCAAAAAAAATTATTTTTAAGTGAATTTTAAATAAATTAAATCTAAAATTTTCAGCAAAAATTTTTACATATTCACCTCTTTAATACTTGATTATAATATTAAGCACTCGAATAAAAACAAGTGAGTAAATCTAGTCGTTCAAGCCTGACCACTGATACCCTACACCACATGATTTAGAAACAAATTTTCGAGACGAAACATACAATGTTTGGGACCAATGGGCAATAATGGGCCCGCTGGAAAATTAATTACGTTATGAGGCTATTATTTTTATAAGAGTTGTTTGTTATGAATTTTATATAAATAAATACATCTTCACATACAGGGTGGGCCATAAGCCACGGAACATAAAATTTTTCTAAAATTTTTTTATATTGTTTTTTTTTTGTCAGTATAAGAAATAAGGTTTAGGATATTCAATAGCAATGTATACGATTGAGAAGCGAGTAAACATTTTTTAGTTTATTTTGCCGGTCAAAATTCAATAATTAAAACCGAAAGAAAATTTCGAAATTATTCTTTTAACACCAGAGTTATAAGGGTCAGTTAATGGCTTTTCTGGGATTGGACAACCGCTTAAAGCACGTAGCAAAAACAATATCGAACGAGTTCGGGTAAACGAAAATTTGAACCCTGGACTCAACGTGACACGCAGCTTAAAATGTTCAAAACTTCACTGCGTAAAATAATATAAAAAATTTATTATAAATGCTTTTTTTGGGAATACAAAATGTATTATTAATAAGATTTCTCTTTGATGTCTTAAATCCCAACTTTTTTTTTTATGATAAATATACAAAGAATTTTTTTTTTATGTAAAGCTAGTTTCTATGTGCATTTCACTGGTTGCTAAGGCCAGATCATCAGGAAAAGTTTTTTCAAGACTTTGAAGCAGCTAAAGATACACGCAGAGAAAAAATATGGTTGGGCATGGTTACGGCAACAACACTATGTTTAATGTAACAATATATTGTTGTCGTACACAAATAATAGTTATTTTTATTTAATATCAACAATATTATAGTTACTGTAAACATATCAATGTTTATCGCAATTATGAATCTGAGTATTGTTGACCGAAAAATAATAATTTTTCTAACAACTTAATTATGATAACTTTCTAAACATATTATATTTCTCACAACCATATCATGATATTCAATAGCCATAACATGATAACTTTCTATACATTTACCATATTATGTTAAAGATGCAATCAAACTATTTTTACTCTAATCATATTATGTTAGCGCCATTTGTAAAATAATTTTGAAGAAGTTGTGTCGTTTTTTTATTTGTGAGCGGTTAAACAATTAAAAGATAAAATTCCATAAAAAAAATAAGTTTAAAGAAATTAAAAAATTGAAATATTAGCGGAGTTCATTCAAGTATTAGTGATGTAATAGTGCAAATGCAAAATATCATAGTTTTTTGTAAAATCCAACAAAAAAACAGAGATTTCGGTATATTTTTAAAAGTGCTACGATATTTCTGTGGTTTTCATGGGCAACCGCGTATGTCTTAAAACAAATTGTTCAGGAAAGCCGAAAACCCATTCTAGATCAAACTATGGGCTAGGTATTGCACATTTTAAACTTTGTCATTACGTTACAAAACGGAATTGATCCATCTTTTTTCAAAAAATATAAAGAGCGTTCAAAATTAGGCAATATGGCATCAACATCTTAAAATCAAAAAAATGGACACACGCGGTTGCCCATGAAAACCACAGATTTTTCATTTGCTATTTTGCAAGCCTTATATTGAACTCCGCTATTTGATTAACATTAAGAAAAATTGTAAAAAGCCACAAAATAAAAAATCGATTCAAAAATATTTAAATTAATTTTGTATTTTTATGACAGCTATGAAAGGTGCTGTATCATAATATGATTGCTTCTAAATTTATTATGATTAACATGATGATAATATGATTACTTCTTAGCTTATTATGATTAACATGACAATAATATGATTAATTTCTTAGCTTATTATGATTAACATGACAATAATTTGATTACTTCTTAACTTAGTATGATTAACAGAATAATAATATGATTAAGGGAAAAATATTATGATGACATATTACGAGTATATTGAGTCATAATATGTTTCAATAATAATCTTAATATGGTGACTACAATCATAATTCTTATCATAATATGTTGCTCTTAGAATATGTTTACCACAACCATGTTTTTTCTTTGCGTGTATCAAACAAATAAAACTGTTAAACGAATGAGAATTACAAACATTCAAGTCTTACTTGCAAACGATATTAAAGCTTAGACAAAACACCATAATCCATTGCTGATTGCGTACAAGATACAATTGGTTTAGGATATTTTACCGCAAGACTGTGCAACCCGCTTAAGATAAAATCACAAAAATCTTATAAAAAATACAATGTTCAGTGACTTATTGATATGTATTTCAAAGATTTGTTTGCGCATTTAAGTGATTTTAGGGAGGGAATTAATACTTATGGCATCTACTTCCAATTTTGAACCCATCAGCATAATATTTTCCTTGACATACCAGCTATCGTAAAATGAATGCCGCCAATTTGTATGTAAATACCAACATCTAAGGAATTCATGCCCGTAAAAAGTATTTTCGAACGTTATATTTGTATAGGAGATGATTATAGCAAGATGATTTAAATTAATTCCAAATATTTGGACCAATCTAAACAAAAACGAACATACCAAATAAATAAATTTTTACATGAAAATTGTGATCTGGGGCCTAATTCTGGCAGTCGTGATCGAGTAATTTCTCGATCCGAAAGCAATTTTATTTATAATGCTTTCAGTCTATACTGAACGAATCAAAATTATTTTTTCAGTATTATGAAACTAAAATTAATGCTTTACAACACTGAAAAAATAGTTCCGATTCGTTCAGTATTGACTGAAATAATTATAAATAAAATTGCTTTCGTGTTGAGAAAGTACTCGATCACGACTGCCAGAATTAGGCCCCAGGTCAAAATTTTCACGTAAAAATTTAATGAAATTTGGTATGTGCCTTTTTGTTTAGATTGAATTTAGTCCAAATATTTAAAACTTAATTAAATCATCTTGCTATAATCATCTCCTATACAAATATTACTCCACTGGGGAATGATTCTGGCCCCCTTTGCACCAAGGTTTACATAGACAGCCAGTCAGCCGGATGGATGGACACTGTTAGATCGATTCAAATCGGTTGATTCGATCGGTATACTAAAAGATGGGGCTAGCAGCTATATTTTTTTCCACTATTTTCGTGTGGTTATAATAATAATATTGAAAGCAATTATTAGTGTTCAAACAGAACTGTGTCGAAACCACATTTTTCATACAGTTTGGAAAAAAAATTATCGTAGAAAGCCTCGTAAAGTAAAATCTATTTTATTATGAGAATTATTTTTTCTAATTCTCTCATATATAGACACTCATTCTCCCAACAATGCTAACATATTTTGATTTAATTTCATACATTTTGTAAATAGAAAGTGAAAAACAATAGAAAATAAAAAATGACATCAATAAAATGAGAGAGAATTTGAAGTTACGGCCGACTTTTTAACCTTTAAACCACCCTTGTGTGAAAAACCACACACAAAAGCAATCATTTTTACACGATAAATAAACAAACTGTTGAGGTACACCGAAGAAACATCTTGTTCTTGTAAGAAATATCAATTTAGTACTGAAAACACTTTTTTTTAATAAAAAAAAATTTTTTAGTAACGAAATATTTTAGAACTTACGTAAGTAACCCTCGTGTGTTGGTTTTCCACACATATGTAGTTTCTATATAATTTGCAGTAGAGACAAAATTTTCGGTCGGCAAGTATGAATATTTTTCAAATTGTTGCGAACTGCATGGAATGCATGTTCTATAAAGTTAGTGGTTATAAAAAATACTCACAAGCTTTGTATAGTATGCTGTTGATCAACAACGGGATAAATACATAATTAATGTTACGTAAATCATGACTTTGATTACAACAAACGACATATGGCGCCACAGAAAAGTAGACAAACATTGCATAAGTGTGAAAAACCACACACGATGTTAACTAACGTTAGTTTTTTTGAGGGTTAATTATGGGCTTTAGGATTTCTTTCTGCAGTTGAAGACTCGGTTCTGTTTGAACACTAAAGAAAACAAAGTAATGAGTTTTTCTACTGTTAAAACAGAAATCCTTCAAAAATTTTAAAAACTTTTAAGCGGCAACATTCTCTTCAGTAGAAAGGTAATGCAGAAAACAACAATCTGGTGTAATAAAGAAATGCACTGACGCGGTCTATTCTGTCTGCCTTGCCTATTAATTTCTGATGCCTGTATTCACAAAATTTTTTTAAATTTAATAAAGGTTTAAAATACAAATTTACAAACAAACGTTTGTTAAATTTAATAATCGTTTAAGAATACGGGGGTGTATATTTAATATACAAAATTTCAATGATTTGTGAAAAATTTATGAATACTCTACATGATTTTGAACAGAATACATGTTTTTCGTAAACACTCTTTAAAAATACCAAAAAAAAAAAAAAAAACAAAATAATAACACTAATATCCATAAATTTTTGTCAGCCATGCGTTCCAGCAAACGCAGCATGCAAACAAGCAAAGAGTGAGAGATAGAGTGAAAGAGACTATCAAGTTTTACTTATATGCTAACTTATGACAAATGTTGCACAGATAATCGCAGTCAGACAGAACACATAATTTTTCATGTCCTTTTTTTATTTTTTTGTTTTCATTCCTTTTGTTTTGTAACGATGCGTGCTGGCTTAATTTTTCTTATACACTTACACTCTTAAATATTAAAAATATGTATTTATGATTTTTGTAAAATAAATTTCCCTGGAAAATTTCATTAATAACTGGCCATAAAAGACAGCTACTTCAGTTACATATACAGAAATTAAATACATATGTACACATATTGTATATACATATACATGTATAGAATATGCATGTTATTTGTTCAAGGACCTTAATAAAGACAATATTTAATATAATTTTTCTTTTCTTTTTGCAAAAATAAAAACTTTTTTGGGATTGCTTCAAATTTTGTGCAGAGAAATCAACACCCTATAAAAGATTTTTGGCGTTAAAAGCACCTGGCGTTAAGAGTTGGAAAATAAAAAAGCAATTCAGTACATAAAAAGTTTGGTGTTTTTTTTGGGAATTTAAACAATTTAATGAAACTAATATAAAAAAGCAAAAAAGATAATTTAAAAATACAGTGTCGGAAAAAATTATAAGGACGATATCTAGCCCTTTTTCGATTATATCGAAAGCGACAAAAGGCAAATTTTGCAGGAGAGGGTTTTAAGTAGTGCAGCACTTTATTTGCTTTCATATTATGCATTTATTGCTTTTTAAAATTATAATAGCGCTTTCGATTGTTTTTAAGAGCATGCTGAGATTTAATTGATCAAAGTACCTGTCGTTTACGATAGTTTTTATAATGTCGCTTACGACATAATTGCAAAAAGGGCTTAATATCTTCCTTCCAAAAAACCTGTCGTAGAAATTTTTGCTTTGAACTTTTATTGATGAATCTTACTGTAAAAATCTTAAAGCTTCTCTGGGGGATTTAAAAAAATTAAATTGAGACGTATAAATCGACAAAAAAAAGCAGATAATTAGGCAAAAGGTTCAAGAAGGTTGGTATTTAATTTCCCCGGATACCAGGGCCAATCTCATGACTCTAACGAAGCAGAGATGGGAAGATGTAATTAAAAAGAAAGGACATTCAGCTGATTTATGAAAAACTTAATAAAAATTAAAGAACCCATTTTTAATACCCACACCATAATAGTGGAGAGGGTATTATGTACTTGTGCTGATGTGTGTAACATCTTAAAATATGGACCCTAGACTTAAAGTATACCAATCGACTCATCCAATCACTTTCTGGTCGATCTAATCTTTTTCCACAAAGACCAAGCCTATTGTAAATGAGCCGAATCGTAGGACCACCAGGTGAGATAAGGGGCAATTTCTTCCTTTCACAAACATTCAAACCGATTTTAATGAAATTTAAAACATAGATGGATCTTTATTTATATGAACACATAAGCATGATTCTCCATGGGTCCCGAATAGGGTGCACCCTCGAAAATGTGTTTATAAATACTGTGGTGTAGGGTTATTATAGAAACTTTGGAAATTCTATGACTTACCCATTAAAAAGACAATTAACTTTTGGCTCTCATACAAATGAAGTGCGTTTGACTTTTTTTAAATAGATTTTGGCAAATACCTATGCCAAGACTGTATCAAGACCACGATTACAAATCGTGGAAATTTATTACCAATATTCGCCCTCTGTTCGCCAAACTTATAGAGCACTTCACCAAGCATAACCGTTCATCTGAGCAGCTAAAACGCAATACTATGAATCGATTCATAACTACATTGCTTCCCCTTAAATGCAAACGGACGTAACTACACTTTATTTTTTTCACAGGAGAAGCAAAAAACATTATGAAATCAATAATAAATTATTCCTGAAACTTACATTTCTTTAATAAAGTCGCTATTTTTGATCGCAGGGGTCTAAAAGTTTGCGTCATCATGAAGATTGATAAAACGAAACACAATTAATTTTAAACTCTATTTCTAATTTTTGAGTAGTTACGTCCGATTGCATTTAAGGTGACGATTTACTCTTATGAATTATGTTCATACAAATCGAGGCCGTACACAAAAAGCCACGACACTGTCGGCGTGATTGTGACAGAGAACTCGAATTTATCGATCCGACGCCCATCTCAGAAACTTGTTCTCTGCTCGTTCAGTACATGGAAAATTTTGAGGACAGATCTTGGCCTACATTCTCAATAAGATCCAACTGATAGAAGAATAAAATACAGTGGAGCATCGATTGCGTCGTGTGAATGGGCTGAGAACCAACTGGAAGTTGATCGAAATTTTTATCATTAAATCATCTTAGCGACGAGGCTCATTTCTGGCTTAACGGGTATGTACACTAGCAGAATTTTTATACTGGAGAGAGCACAATCCTCATGAGAGTCTTGGAACTCCACTACATCCCGAAAAGATAACTGTTTGGTGCGCCTTACATGCCGAAGGCATTATCGGTCCATTTGAATTTAAATCCGAAACTGGTTTCAACATTACCGTTAATGACCAACGGTACAGACAACTGTTTCGTGACTTTTTTATTACTCATGTCATTGCAAATCATTTGGAGGAGAAATAATACCAACAAAACGGTGCTTCATGCCCTACAGCGCGTAAAACCATCAATTTGTAAAGCCAAACGTTTGATGACCGAATTATCTTCAAAAGTGGACCTGCGAATTGGCCACCTCGTTCGTGTGAGTTGATACCTTTCGAATTATTTTTGTTGGGATACCTCAAATCGCTGATCTATGGTTATAAGCCAGCAGCGATTGGTAATTTGAAAGCCGATATTCGATGCTCAAAAAAGTGGTGCAGAATCAGACCGACAGGATGGCGTTCATAAGGAGCAGGCGCGGAGATCATATGCCAGCAATTATTTTACATCATTTTTATAATAGCAGAAATAAACTTAACGTTTAGGTGTGGTTCACATTCAACATCTGCCCTTAAAACCGCCCGTTACTTCGTTTTAAAAAATATCGAGCAGAATTCGCAGTGCTATAGGCGGGTGCATTCATTGAAATCAAATGAAAAATTTATGTTTGTACGAAATATGTTTGTGTAGTTTACTGGCGAAAATAAAACGGAAACAAAGTGTGTGCTTGCCAAGCAATTTGTGTGGTTTATTTTTCCCTTTATTTAGGCTGGCTGTAAGTCATTGTACAATGGCCCTGTAAGATAAAAAAAAATTTTATGAATCCTAATGATTATTTAAGTACTTTTTACACACATACAAAATTTCTTAAACGTGAAATTTTTGCTTTTTAAACTGGTGAATTTAAAAAAGTTTCCATTCTGCTTATTCTTTTAATTTTATCAACTTACTCGACCTCATATCTCGAGTTCAGTTTACGCTAAATAAATTATAAACTTTATCGATTCTATCTTTAATTTACCAAAAAATTATAAGGCAAACAAAATTTTATCGAAACATTACAAATGTTTAAGACAAACCCAACAAGAAACGTACAAGAAATTTTAAATATTTATGTATGAAATTCAATACATGTTCTTGTAGATATGGGTGAATGAATGTGGGAGTATGTGCATAATAATATTGTTGTATATGTGTGTGATCCATATTCTACCAAGAAGTTAAAATTTTCTTGTACGATTGTAGGAGTAAGTTTGTATGTTCGTGTGTTTGTATTAGTGTTATTCCTAAGATAAGCAAATATGGCACAGCTGTTGCCTTTGCGCGGTTATACACTCATGGAACTAAAACTTCAAAACCCTCCTAATTTTCTTTCTATTTTTTGTTGTTGTCTTTTTTCTAACAAAAAAAAGAAAGCAAATATCGGGTGTTTTTTTTTATAGGCGAAAAATTAAAATAGAAAACACGTTTTAAAAATCCTTGTAATCGACTTTGTTAATTAGTTAAGCTTCGTACAGACGATGGTCAGATCTTACAATGTTGTCATTTTTCTGACAATGGTGCTATTGTCAGATTCATTAATTTAACACATCTGCCAAATGAAAATAGCGTACAATGTACACACAGTTGTAAGACATTTTTAGTCAATTTTAATGACAACATTGTAAGATCTGACCACCGTCTGTCTGTACGAAGCTTTAGTTTTATGGAATTATTGTCAAAATATGATCTTAAGCATGTGGCTTCCACGGCTAGAGTGGACATAAAGTAACCCTAAGGTCTAATTTTCCCACACTCTTAACAGTTCGTCAGACTGTATTTCGGCAACAAAGCATCAAATATTCACTGCTGAGTGATCGACCTTTTCTCATTTATCCGCATAGACCCGGGTCTTTTTATAATTCCAGAGAAAATAATCAAATCGCATCAAATCACAGGAAGACAGTGGCCTGCAAACAGGTGCGTTTTAAGAAATAATTTGTACGTTTATTGATTGAAACACGCGTTGTGTAAAACACGTACACAAAAAAATTTTCAATGGGTTTCACATTTCCGCATTAAGCAAAAACAAAAACAGTTTAAATTAAAAATTTAATCAAGTGAATTAAACGTTTAATCAAATGAATTAAACTTTTAATCAAGTGAGTTAAAAGTGTAATTGATATTATAAATTTGTTTACTGGCGTAAATTTAATCATTATTTAATGAATAATTGGTAGGTTATTCAATTAATCGATGTTTTGTATTAATCGATTAATAGCGCGAATAATTATTCGAGGTAAAAATTTATGCGAATAATAATCGAATAATTTTATATTTTTCAGTTAATCGAATAATTTTAATTTTGTATAATTTAAAAGTTTAATAAGACCAAAAATCTTATTTTTTGACATAAAAATTTAATTAAAAAAGTAACAACAATGAAACAAAGGGTTCTTAATGTAATAAAAGAGGAACACTTTTTAAATAAAAATATCATCAAAATTTAAGCTTATGTTCTTAAATCTTCTAAAAGGGGCTTAAATGTACATGCTTCACACAGTTTCTTTCTTTTGCGTTGATGAAACTTGATTTAAAAAAGTTTCTTTCACTTACTTTTGACGTTGGAGAGATTGATTGGTAGTCTTACATTTACACTTGAATTTCTTATTGATTTTTTAACAATTTTAGTAGTCTTGTTAAGGTCTAGTAGAAGGTTGTTTTCATTTGTGTCAAAAAATCATCTTCTTCATCTGAACGTTGTGGTAAAAGTCTGTACTAAAAATCTTTAATAATATATTATTCCCAAATTCTCTTATTTCAGTCTTCTATTTCTATATTTTTAAAAATTTGAACTCGAAGGAAATATTCCTGAGTTAGGAAACAATAATAATAATATTTAAAACGTACAAACTAGTTTTTTTAAATAAAAGAAAAAAAACAGGGTTTAAAAAACTGCAGTCGAAATCAAAAACTGTCGAACAAAAAACGTTAATTTGTGTAAAACGTTTCGATTTTTGAGTGGGTTTGACAGCGACCGCTTACATTAAATAAATTCGAAGTAAAAGCAACAGTTTTTTTGGGCCAATGACTAATTAAGAAGTGGAAGAAATGGCAGTTTTTCTACTTTGACGCTAAAAAAAACTAATACTGTGAAAAAACTATTTTTCGATTAATCGACATAGATTATTCGTTGATCGAAAATAAGCAATTTTATATTATTCGAACAGTTAATCGCCCAAAATTATTCGATTAATCGAACGACGATGAATCGTTTGAATATCCTGATAACTAGTAATAATATCACAAATTTTGTGAATCGAAATTAATTTTTATATTTTTCTGTGGCGATTTCTTTGCCTTTTCTCGATATGGTCACCTCCAACTAGTGCTGGGAAACTATCAATAGTACTATCGATATTATCGAAAGTCTTAAAATATCGATAGGAAAAATAACAATATCGATATTAATATTATTTAAAATACAGCTATGAAGACATGTAAAAGCAGCTTTACACACACAGTTTTTTGCCGCAAGTTTTTACTTGCTTTTATTAATTCGCGCTGAATTACAGCAATGAATTCAAACAACAAGAATGGCAGGTGGTATGGATTGCTAAGCTGTGCTTTTTACTGTTAATTAAAAGCCTTTAAGTCGAAATTTGTACATGTTTATATAGGGACTGAAATGTCAAATAGTTTTGTAATGTCGAAAAAAAAATGCAAATCCAAATGCAATTGCTAGCATAGGACAAAACAATGAACGATCATTATAGTATAAGTCCGCTAGATTGATTTCCTTTTGGGTTGAGAATTTAGAATTTAGAAAATTATCTAACGTTACAATAAAACAGCTTACAGTCCCTGCTACTTCGGTTCCTTCAGAAAGGTACTTATAAATTTTTTTAAAACTGTGATCTAAAATAACGTGCGTACATACATACGTCTCATACGTTCAATAAAGTGATAAAAACAGCGAACTGTAGCCTGACTAAAAACTATTTAAAGTTTTCCTGCAAACATTCAGTCGATAGTAATATCGATAGTATCGATAGTGAAATCTGAACTATCAATAAATATCGATAGTATCCTAGCACTACCTCCAACAGAACTATTTTTAACGAAAACTTGAAAATATAACAATGTCAGTGGCAACCAAAATATGGTTGTGGCATTTTGTTGGAGTACTATTTTTACCACAATATGGTTGTCGGTGAAAAAAATGGTTAAATTAACTATAATAAATATGATTAAAAATGTTTGTTTAAAATATTTTTGTTGAAAAATGCTTTTCCCTGGGTGCTCCAATTGGGACATGAAACAGCTTGTGAGCATTGTGAGCAATGATTTCACCGGCCTATTTAAGGTGTTTTAAAAATGTCTTATGGATTTTTATTCAACAGAGCAAAGATAACCATTAAACAAATTTATTTAAAGAATTTAATTTATCGAATTTAACCATGATTTTTTTTTTTCATATATTTTCAAATAATTTGCTTAAGTCTGTTTACCTATGATATGGTCTATCCAATGAGCTGTTTAAGATATCAGTGCTTAAAACTTTTCTGTTCTCCTCTTTGAAAAAACACCCGATAGAAAATGAGGATACAAATATATATAAAACCTTTCACTACAGATTCACAAAATTATACAGAATATGGTTACAAAAAAAAAGAGAAGAAAAGAAAACGGAAGTTTTATAAAAGTAGCAAAAATAACAACGAAGAGCCAAGAAACGGTTGTGCTCGTAAGTAGGAAAGAAAAGTTTGCTTTAAAAGTTAAGCTTATTTGCTGCATATGTGTTGTGGTATAGTTTTTATTATTTTTTCCTGTTGAACCGAAATAACTACACAAGTATACAAATTTAAATAGTTAAAAAAAATAAATAGTTTTTTAAGTTTACTTTTTGCCAACATCTGTTAAGTAAAATAGGAAAACTTAAAAAAAAAATAAGGAAATCAATGGCAGAGTCAGTCATTAATACTTAATAAAACATAAAGAGCATGTGTTATCATTTAAGGAGACTTTTCCTAGAAATTTTTATCTTCTCTCTAAAAATATGTCTTTAGTTTATTTTTTTTTTTAACTCCAAGATATAATTTAATCTTTTATTTTTGGTATAAATTTAAATTTCTTTTTTTTTTTTTTATTAAAACAGAAATCTTTAAAAAAAAATTTCCAAGTCTTATGTACGAAATAATAAATAAAAAAAAACCCTAAAATAAATAAATAAACGTCCTACTTATCTTTAATGCTGCCTTTAAATACCTGTCTTGCATATGAAATTGTTTTCTATGTATAAATCGCCCAAAAGTATACACTAAAACTTAAGCTGCAAAATCCTTAAGATGTTTGAAAATTTTGATCACGTTTTGTTGACTTTGACTTAAATACCCCCGGTGTTTTATGTTTTAGGACGTTTAATAGGACTTTAAATACCTTTCAAAAAAAAGAAAACAAGTAAATAAACAAACGGCAACAAAAGCAAATAACAAACACATAAAAATAGAATAAATGTAATAAGAGAAATATTGGTATATATTGAAGTATAATCTATAATTTGTTGGGATAGTAGTTGTAGGGAAAAAGAAGAATTTATCTTTGATCAAGGAATGTTTTTTATTTATTTAAGCATTAAAATGTGCTTTAAGAGTCACGACTTAATTTCAGTTTTTGCGACGTGTTGGGCTTTACAACAATTTTACTTTATCTTATATCCACAACATATTTGGCGAAAAGTACTTAATAAAATTTGTAAAAAAAACCTGCATGGACATATAGTCAAACCAGTCTGAATATAGAATTCTCTACACCAGTATTAAGTTTAGACAAAACGATTTTGAAGAGGGAAATTTAATGCACTTACACAAGCTTATTATTAACTGAAAATATTATTTCGTTGACAGTATTTTAAATATATTTATTTATAGGTATAACCCTCCGTCCTACACATATTTTGATCTTCTATAAAAAACACATTGAATAAAGATCCTTCCAGACTCATGTGTACCACGAAGTGATAAAAGAGTTATTCAGTTATGCAGAAACAAAAGACAAACCGATCCTCAACACAATGTTATAACTTTAATTTTTATCAAATGTTACACATACGTAGTAACGTACACATTTAGCCCGTTGAAGTGAGGAAAAAAAGCAGATGAAAAAGGGTGTTACAAACATAAAAGACGATGTTTACTGTGAATCACAACTTAACGTCAAGTTTTTTGCCCAACTTAATTTGACATTTCTTTGTTTCAGTGGTTGACAAATTCAACCATTGAGAGGTACACAATTGAGCAACGCCATAAGATTGTTAAAGCCTTTTACGAAAATGGGCGTTCGAATCAAAATTCATTTCGTGCTTTTATCTTCAGTAACGTGGCACACTTTCACCCTAGTGGATTTGTTAACAAGCTGATGCTGTTGAAAAGCTGATGCATCCACAAAGAGTGACTGTTTGGTGCGGTTTAGGGGCTGGCGGCATCATCGGGCCACACTTCTTCGAAAATGAGGTCGGCCAAGCAGTTACTGTGAATGGTGTTTGCTATAGCGAGATGATAACGGACTTCTTGTGGCCAAAAATTGCGGTTATGCACCTGGACGATATGTGGTGTCAACAGGTTGGTGCCACTTGCTACACAGTCGACGAAGCAATGGCTCTTTTGCGAGAGAAATTCAATGACCGTGTTATCTCACGTCGTGGCGATGTTGATTTGACACCGTTGGACGTCTTTCTTTAGGGGTACTTAAAAGAAAAAGCTTACGTCAATAAGCCAAGAGTAATTCAAGAGCTAAAGGATGAGATAATTCTGCACATTAACGACATTAAACCTCAATTGTGTGTCCGAGTCATTGAAATTATGGACCATCGGATAGAAGTATGCCACCGAGGCCGTGGCGAGCATTTGGCCGATATTTTGTTTCACACATAATTTCCATCCTTCTATTATAATAAAAAATATTAAGATAAGTAATTCTCTAAAAACTTTTGGTTTTATTTACAATTAACATCGTGCGAATTGGTTGGAACACCCTATAAAGAAGCTTTTTTAGTGCTCTGTTCAAGATTTTTACTTACAAAAAATTCAATTTATATCCTAAAAGAACATAAAATGCAACTTAAAGGCATTTTTTCAAAATGCCAATTCACAAATATTTTTCCCTTTACTAAGTAAATTTTTAAAATCCTAATAAAAATATCCATTTTAATATTTTCAAAAATAAAATATCCGTGTATGTACTTACATTCTATTAAAATAATGAACAATAATTTATAAAGGCTTCGATCAAATGTCGGTCTCATGACTTCATAACTTCCAATTATTTTTGTGTTTAATAGATGACAGGGTTTCTTTCAAGGTTGCTGTTATTTTCCTTAAGACAAGTTGGAAAATATAATTTTTAATTTTAATCCAAATTTAAAAGTTGGCACTAGTAGGAGAGTTTAGAGGATGATTTAGAAGATGAAGAGTTTAGAGTAGCTGAAAGATAGAAAAGAAAGAAAATTTGTTAAGAAAAAAACAATTTTAAATAAAACTATTGATAAATTTAAAAACAAGCAACAAAACTCTTGTAAACTCAGATTGTTAATATTAATCTATTTCTTATCGTTTTAAATTCCTGTAATGAAACTTTTCTTTTCTGAATAAATCATAATAATAACAAAAATGTAGTGAACCCTTCTTTTTTTATACTCCTGCTAAAGAGCATTTCACTTTAAGTGTAAAGTTTTAGAATACAAATTGTACTTTTGGTAGTAGTTTTCAAAAAAAAGAAAGAAACAAATCCAGAAAAACTAAAAACATAAAGCTTGAAACCTAAAATGGCCTCATAAACAAAAACAAATGCAAAATGAGTCTTTGACTGGAAAAACGAATGAATCAATGTGTGAATAAAAGTGCATGTGTATAAGTGTATAAATGTTTAGAATTTGGAAAACAATGCAGCAACAAATATAATTTTGTGCTTTTTGCCAGCAGTGGCATGTTTTCGAAATGCTATTGTAGTGTTTTTTATTTTCTTTTTTTGCATTTCTTTTATTCGTTTTTGTTTTAGTTTTTATAGCATGAAATATGTTTAAACGTCAAGCAGCCTACTTCTTTACTTTAACAAGCAACTGCCTAAAAATAGGCATTACATAAAATGACTATGCTTGTCTGCGTTTGACATATTGTATGTTTTACACTTATACAAACACACACACACACAGACAAATTATTATTCAAAAACATTCATTCACTTGCATTCACATAATGTTGAATACAAACACAAATACAAATAAAACTAAACACTAACACACACACACTCACACAGTTGTGTATAGATATGCAAATATGTACGTTTGTGTGGTCTGGGCCACATGGTTAATGTCTCGTCTACAAGTTGGTTGTGGCAAATTCAGGTCAAACCCCTCTTACATGCAACAGCAGCATTTAAGAAATGTTGTTGGCAACAAAATAAAAAAAAAAAAAAAAACCAGCAAAAAAATTACACAACAAACGACACAACATAAAAGCATAAGTTAAAATATGATGTCAATGAAAATGTCGGTGACTTATAGTATGCGTGGTGGCAAAATATTAATTAAACGAAAGTTGCAAATTCGTTTTCTCGTTTGAAAAAGAGGTGAGTCTTTTTAAGATTCAAGGGAAAAAAGGGAAAGTATTTTGAGTTGGTGAAAATATTAATCACAAATTGATCATTTTATTCTGAGATGCAAGCATTCTATCAAAATTACAAACATATTTTTTATGAAATTTTTCATATTAATATCGGTTTTGGGTAAAAATATTGATTTTTAATGAAAATATATATGAATTGTCGATAAAAAATCGACTTTTATTTTTTGAAAAATATTAGTTTTTGGCGAAAATATTTATTTCCTGTAGAAATAAAAAATTTAAATAAAAATAACGATTTTCGGTAACAAAAAAATCGACTTTCAGTTAATAAATCAACTTTTAATGAAAATTTAAAATGTCCGAAAAATATCGTTTCTGAACAAAATTGTAGATCTATATAAAAATACTTATTTCGGTTATAATAAAAACTTTAATTGAAAATATCGATTCTTAACTTTTTTGTAAAATATTCGTTTTTGTGAAGTTCGGTTCTTGTGAAGTTTCTGGTGAAAATATTTATTTCCGTTACAAATATCGATTTGCGGAAAAATATATCGACTTTAATTGAACCTACGCATTTTTAATAAAAATATTTAATTTCAGTGAAAATATTTATTTCGGCTATAATATAAATTTTTATTAAATATTACGATTGTCAATGAAAAAAATCGATTTTTTTATATATCGTTTTTGTGAATTATCGGAACAAATATTTATTTTCGGTAAAAATATCGGTTTTTGAAAAAAATATTTATTTCGGTAAAAATATTGATTTTTAATTAAATAAAAATAGTCGATGAAAAAAATGGAAAGATATGAACATTTCCGTCAAAAGGTCCACCGTGACCAAAAATTTAAAAGTTAAAAAAAGCTTATTATTTTACGATATTGTTATAGAGAAATATTTAGATCTTACTAATTTTATAAATTTACCCATAAATTTGTTCACTTAGATAAACAATCAGACTGCAAAGTTGTGCAAACGTAATTTCTTAATTGTGAGAATGTTTTATTGCATGTTTTATTTAATATTATCTTCCTTAAAAGAAGTGATATTTGATGAAAATTATTCCAAAAAAATTTTCTTACATGGTCCGTAGTCTAAGAAAGAGTTCGAAGAGCAATATGTTATTCGGATTAACGGTAAATTTGTATTTTTTTTTAATCATTATTCAGTTAAATTATTATGGAAAAAATGTCACGTTCGAAATGTCACGTATCGAACCAGATTTTGGCTTAAACGAAAAAAAATATTGAAGATTTTGGAATCTAACCAAAGACATTTAAATGTTACGTTGCTACGTAAAATTCTGAAAGTAGTTTGACTAAAAAATTGCGCCAGGTTTCGCTGAATTACGCCTTTTTCTACATGGCCACAAAAACTACTTCTATTTTTTTCACGTTCGAACCGCTACTTCTTTTGCCATTATCTTCGACCTAGAATCGCGCCCCCCATAAACTTTAGCATAGATAATAGTGCTTTTTTGGTGCTATAATTTAAGGGTTAAAAGAACGTAAATATATTTGTCGCTTAAAATGTTATTGCATTTTTGATGCGTACGACTGTCACGTTCAACACTTTGGAATTACCCATATCGGTTTTTGGTGAAAATATATATTTTCGGTAAAACCACTGACTTTCAATAAAAGTGAAAATATCGGTTTTGAATAAATATATCGATCTTTAAGTAAAATATTTTTTTCGGTAAATAAATTTTAAATTTCAGTTTTTTGTGAATTCTGATAAATTTATATAGCGAAAATTTTAACTTTCGGTGAAAGTTTCGATTTTAGAAAATTATTTATTTCGATAAAAATATTGATTTATTTTTAATGAAAATATCAATTGTTGATGAAAATTGTTTTTTTTTTCTATATTCGTTTTTGCTAAAAATATTTATTTTCGATAAAATTATCCATTTTCGGTAAAAATAACGATTTCTGTAAAAAAAAATATTGGCTTTCAGTGAAACTAACAACTTTTAAAATATATAAAATTTCAATTTACATAGCGGTTTTGACTATAAATATAGATTTTTGACTATAAATATAGATTTTTGACTATAAATATAGATTTGTAGTAAAAATTGAAGTTTTGTTCCAAGTACTGAGTTTTTATGAAAATAACAATAAAACGCAATATTTGTATGGGAGCCCCCTAAGGGAAATTCTTAAATTAATGAAAAATTTGTCGACTTTTGTGAATAAAATCAAAAGTTGCAAACAGATTTTAATCATTTATGGCTTGTTTTGTTTGTAGCTTCGTTTTTTATAAGTCTGCAAAAAATTAGAAGCCTAGCTGCATTTTTTAATTTTTTATGAATTTTTAAAAAACAAAAATTTCGAAATTTTGATAAAAAAATTAATTTTTTTTTCAAAAAAAAAATTATGTTTCAATAACGACTACTCATATTAGAAAAAGAGTTTTACTTTTCTGAAATGAAATTTTATTGCGGAATTTCGGTTTTTTTAGTAATTTCAATAAACTAAACCGTTTTTGAGTTACGCGAATAAATGTTGAGCAACCTCCTCCATTTTCGAAATAACGGTATATCTCGAAAACCAGAGCCAATCTGAAAAAACCACGGGCACCACTGGATTCAGCGTCCCCGAATTATGTTAAAACGCCATGTGCCCGGCTTGTCACGAAAAAAAAGTGTCAATTTCATGCACAGTGTTATTAGTGAACATACTAAATTTTTTTAAAATATTGATTTTTGGTGAAAATATCTATTCTCGGTTAAAACATCATTTGCTGAATATTAAAATGTTGGTGATGATATCGCTCTTTGAGGAAATTATTTTTCGGTTTTCGGAAAATGTATCCTTTTTTGTCGTTAAAATATCTGGAATATAAAAATATATCGATTTTTAGTGAAAATATTGAGGTTTGGTACAATTTTAAAACAAATTACGATGTTTTTAAAATTTTTTTTTTCGCTTAATATATAGATTTGCAAACAAAAGATTATTAAGTAAATTTTTCATAGAACATTTGTTTTATAAGCCTTTATTAAATCAAAAATATTTTTTGAATACGGCTTATAGGCTTTTCGTAAAAAAACGCTTTTTAGTAAAATATCGACCTTTAAAAAATCGATAAAATTTAAGTTTTTTAGAAAAAAAAAAACAAAAAACAATTTACGTTAAAAACAAAGAATTTTAAAATTCTTTAATGTTGAAATTCCTTGAATATTTTTCGACTTTCATTGGCAAATAGCAAAACCACTTGTTGTTCTTCTTTATCTTTTTAAAAGAACAATAAACACAACTGTCGTTTACAAAAACAAAAGCATACTTTTGGGAATTGTCAAATAATTCTAATATTTATTATTTTAATACTTACTGCTTACTTAAGCTTACCTCAGGTAAAACTAATTATAATCTTAAAATTCTTATCAACTTAATTTATACTTCCTTTCGTCTCACTAATCAAAGACCAATCCACATCCTTAATTAATTCCTTTAGGGCAAACTTTAACTTACTAAGATTATTACATGTATCTAAGAGTAACAATAGTTTTAAATTACTTATTTTCAATACTTTTTTACTTAAGGACTTACCCTTAATTTTTGTCTTTCCTTTAACTTACGGTCTTACGGCTTGTGTCAGATAAACAGAACTAAGAATATAATTGCTACTACAAACACAATGACCAATACCAATATACACTCACTTTATTGGGATTTTGCAGGAAGCTTTTAGGTTTAAGAAAAAGCAGGAATAAATGTGTATAGAATAGTCATCAAATCGAAAACAAAACTTGGACTTAATTCATGTTCCACTTGATTGTCTGCTTGTGGGCAAAAAAATGAAATAATCTCATGGAAATTCAGTTGGTCAATTGTGTGTCTGTAGAGTAAAACTGTACTTTAGTTTAAGGGGTCAGTGATAAGTTCATTTATCTGTGCCCTTAATCTTACTGTACCTGTTGAAGAATAATCCAAAAGAAACAAATATTCGTTTATAAGATTACCCTACTGCCTGCAAGAATTATTTATATTCTAACAAAAACACAAAACTGTGGAAAAATATAGAAAAATTTTGAAAAACCTTTTAAGTTTTTAAGGACAAGTGACAGAAATAAAATTATGGGAAATGAAAAACAGCTAATCGAAAAGTCACAGCATTTTTCATAAAATTTTCTAGCCCGCCAAAAATTTGTACGTTAACCCCTTTACGCTTATGCTACACCTTTTGTACTAAAATACTCCCTAAAGTATACTTAAGTTATATTAAGTATTTCAACTACAAAAGCTGTCTGACAATATTGTTAGTATTGGTTTTGTAATAACAGGCTCTAACCATAAATATTTCAAATGTTTTTCCACTTAAGACCAAAAAAAAGAGATTTAACTTAATAAAGAACATCCCTTCCTATAAATATTTAACAAATGAAGCAGATAAATGCAATTTATAGGATTATAATAAAAAAAAGCAACAACAAAACCACCAAAATACAATTTATTTTAGCAAATTTTAACACCCTCAAATTACAATCAATAGAATAAATCCAAAGGAAAAGAAAAAAAATATTCCGGAATGTTGGTCTGGTGATAACAACTAAAGCCAGTAAATAATAATTGAGATGAAAAAGGGTTACTAAGTCAGCTGTTGTTTGCTCAAAAGAGGCACGATTATTATTAATATTTAATAAAAATAAAAAAAAGGAAAGTAGTATTTTCACAATACTTAAATTTCCTTTACAATTTTTTCCCCTTTAAGGCACTTGATAACTTGAACTGAAAAAAAAAATACATTTATTATAAATATATTTAGAGAAATATACTTGCTTATATATTTATATATCTTTTCTAATTTCTATCTCTTCTTTTCTTCCTTTCGCTTCTTGTGTCGCCACAAAGCGGAAGTCTGGCATATTTCCTTGGAAATTTATGAGAGCACAACAGACATTCTATAGAAATGTGAAAAGTTTCAAAATAAGTAAAAAAAAAAGGAAGAAAACAATTGTAGCCTTAGCAACACTTGAACTTTATTCTGTTATTATATTATTTTACTGCATACTTTAAGGTTAGCAAATTTAAGATAAAACTTACGAAAAGATCAGTCAAATTAAAACTGTTTTCTTAAAATCTCGGATTAGAAACTGAATTCTTATTATAATTCAAAAAACATTTTGCTGTTTTGTGAAAATATAAATTTTTTTTAGAAACTAACTTTTTGCTTTTTTTTCAAAATAAATTAAAAAATTTTCGATTAGAAATTAATATTGAAAACCAAACAAAATCTGAATTTTGCTATTGTTGTTTCAATATAAACTCTTAAGCCTGGTACTCTGTTCAACATTTCACGTAAAATGCTTCAAAAAGCATATGAAAAAAACTTGTGCGGAATATCTACGAAATAATGTTGATAGAGTTGTACTCTGTTTATTTTTTAAAAAAGTTCCGAAATGTTTCCGGCAACATTTTTTCACAACTGCGAAATAATGTAAGCTGCACTTATTTCATGTGGAATTTAAAGCAAAAAAGAATGAACTGATTATTAAATAAGTAATAAAAATTAAAATTACGCAACCGGCAACAGTTGTTTATCCATATTTACTTTCTTTTTTAATTTTTTTTTTTTTTTTTTAATATTTTTAGTAAATATATGTGGGGTGTCGCATACTTTGCAGGAATAAAAACGTTAAATTGTACAAACTCGCATGATAGGTAACATTGATACATGTCAACATTTTCGTGTGAAATAATTAATGTTGCTCAACATTTTTCACAAATTTCAGCAGAGTTCTAGGCTTAAAGCGAAAATTTTATTTTATTTTGAAAAACAGGCGGTAAGTTTTTCGATGAAATTTAGGTTTTTTTTTTTTTTGTTTAAGAAAGTAACGATTTTTTGAAAAATTTGCGATTTTTTATGGAAATAACGATTATCGAGAATATAGAGATTGATTCGGAGTAAAACCCGATTACAGGGAAAATTAATTTTTGTTTAAAACAGTAATTTTCGATGAAAATTAAACAAACTTTTTCGTTGAACCAAAAGGTTTTCAATTAAAATTACGTTTTTTGGTAAAAAGAAAACCCTGATTAAATTTAGTCGATTTTGTTTAGAGGAGAGTCGCGTTTTTTGAAACTAGCACGCGCTTTTCTTGCTACAAAATTAAAAACAAAAATTCTTTATCAAAAAGTATGAAGCTTGTTTTTAGAAAATGAAAACAAAATTTCGTGTGAGAAATTATATCGAAAACAAAAACAAATTTTCGTATTTGATTGTCGTTTTCGATATAATTTCTCACACGAAATTTTGTTGTTAATTTTCGATGAAAATACAGTAGAATTTAAATTTTCTGTAAAGTTATGAGAAATTTTATTTAAAAAAACATGACTGCTTAAATTTTGATTTTACGAAATAACTTAAAATGTAAGCCATTTATTTATGCATGAATTCTTTATGGCAAATACAAATTTTCCAGCACTTTTGGTGGCGCCTTTTAGCAAACATTAATTTTCCATTTTCTATTTTTTTACATTTGCCATGAAACTTTTGAAAATCATAAACTTATTTTAAATATTTATTTAAATCTTTTCGTAATTTTGTAATACTTTTTCAAAACAACTTTAAGCATCTTAAAGTTTTAAACAAGTACATATATAAATATCAAATAACCAATTTCTAAAGAAGTCCCATTTCAACACAATGATGTATTTTGTAAAACAACTTTAAACCTCTGTCAATATTATAACAAACTCATATGACAAACTAGTACACAATAGAGACAATATAAAGATAGACAGACAGACAGACAGACAAACAGAACAGGCAACCACGCAGAAATTGTTATCAACATAGCAATTTTTAAACAAAAACTCACACACACATTGCAAAGGAAAATTGTTATATAATGAGAATAGATATGCAAAAACACACACACACAACCCTGTGTGATATGTAAACTGACCCAAATCCCCAAAGAAAACAATAAAAGAGAGTCGAGTATAGAAGAGCAGTGAACATAACAGATCATATGCATAACAAACTATAACACTAATATTGTTGCAGCATACATGTAGCTGAGTGTTTGTGTCTCTGTGTAGGCTTAGTTTCGCTGGCTTGTGAATAGATTGAAATGACACACATTATTGACATTATGCATGATGTACAAGTATGCGTGTATGTGCAGTGTGCTTTCCAAACATGTTAATGCAAACACAATTCTAGTTTTTAGAATAATATACACAAAATGATAATAATTTAAAATAAAGAGAAAAAAATTTTTGCCTGATGGCATAAAAGTAGGCACAGAATCTAAATGTTGGCCACAGATTATTATTTTATTTTTAAGTGATTATTGACTTTAAATAGTAAGAAAAAAACTTTGCAACAAAAGGGCCTAAACGTATACTTTGTACCACAGGTCTTAAAAAAGGGCATTTCTTTCAGGCAGTTTAAAAAAAAGAAAATGTGATTGATTTTTTATCTACATATTTTAAAAATGTGCTGCTGTAGTTTTATAAAAAAGCTCTCATAAAATTATGTTTGTTTTTTTAAAATTTTTGTTTAATAGTAAGCTGCATGTTTATTTTCTTTTTATAAATGGTTTCCTAAAATGTACTTTATCAGCCGTATTCATAAACATTTTAAACATCATTTCAAACCTGTTTTAAGCAAAAATGGTTAAAAATGTATTCATAAGCGAATATTACCTTAAAAATCCTATTTTAAACCTTGTGTATATAAACGAATTTTAAAATTGGTTCGACCCTTGTTTAAGCCTATTTTAAAAGACATTTTTGCTTTTTTCTGTGTGTTTATGGTCATTTTGAACATTTTTGCGAGAAATTTTTATTCAATATTTATATATACATTAATAATAAAATGAAATTCAAAAATATGTAAGTTTGTATGTATATTATTAATATATTTTTCAATTTCACAAATTAAAGCTCAAAAAATTATTAATTGCACAGAATGAACTAGTGATGTGTAAATGATCAAAACAAATAAAACAAAACTCGTTATTTAAATACTTTTCTTGTCAGCAATTAAATCATCATCTAAATTGCACTTTTACTAAAAACTTTTTGAACTCTTTTTATTTTGTTTAATAAAAGAGAAACTATCGTACTATTATTCATTTATAAAAAGCAATTTTTTTTTCTCACACACCACAAAAAAAAATTGTAGATACGAGTACGAGTATGAATTAACAACCACTGTTTTGCATCATTGTGATTCAAGTGACCAATAAAAGAGATAGTGTTGCCACCTTGCAATCAAAAAATAGGGTAAAACGTTTATTAGTTAAAATGCTGATTATGAATATAAATTTTTAAAAAAGCTTTTTTAGGCTTAAAATGTTTTTTAACTAAAATGTATCAAAAACCTGAATTAAGACTTTTTTATGAATACGGCTGTATATATTTATTTCCACCCTAAAGCTATGCTTTAGTATTTACTACATAAAAAAAGTTACTAAACATGAAAACTGAAATTATTGCACATTCTTAAGATTTCCTTAAAAACAAGGAATACTTTTAGGGAAAAAATAAAAGTTTTAAAGATAACTTTTGTCCTTTAAATAGTATCTAAATGTATGCTTTATTTTATGTTATGTTTTCTTAAAAGTAGGCAATGTTTATGGCCTACTTTTATGTCAAACCATTTAAATTTTTTAAATCACTTTTTTTTTTTTTTTAAATATATGTATTTTATGTTTTACCATAAAATATGTTACTTATGTAAGTTTTTACATTTAGAAACATTTACACTTTAACCTTTATGTTTTTGCAATTGAATACCATCCTTAAAGCACACATACGCACGCACATTTACATTGTTTTCGCGCAAAATATTTTTTGTTTAAAATTATCGTTTTTATTTTCAAAAATTTGCCTCATTTAGGTGTTTTGTTATACATATTTCAAAACGACGTTGCACACACTCCCAAAAATAATGTTTAATTTAATACTAAATTATACAGCTTTTTGGGGCGCCAGTAGAGGTTGTGATAGACAATAAATAAATTTTCATTTTATGTTCAATTGTTAACTATAAATAAATTTAAAATATTTTTAGAAGAATTTAGGCATTCGGGCAATAATATTTTGTAAATTATTTAAAATATTTGCGAGAGTGATTCAATTTACAATATATGGGCATTTCCATCATGTCGAACGTGACCATCGGGCACATTTGAACTGAAAAAAGTTACAATAAAACGGATTTTTCAAAGTTATTTACGGGAATACAAAATTTATCATTAATACGATTTCTCTATGACGTGCCAAATTCCAAACTTTTCATATTTAATACACTAAAATTTATTGTTGAGGGAAAGGAGATCATCAGGAAACATTTTCCAAAGATGTTAGAAAAGCTAAAAATATTATACGAATAAAACCCTAAAGCGAATAAGAATTTTAAACACTCAAAGTCGTGCTTGTAACAATATCAAAGCTTAAACAAAACACCAACAATAAACAGTGAGTTTATCTTTTCTTACATCCCTAGTACAATTCGAGTCGGAAAGAACCCAACCCAACTAGGAGCATCCTACGCGCTGTACCATACAAATATGGCGGTTTAATAAAATTCTTTAATTTGGCCCCTGCAGCGCGTAGGATGCTCCTAGATGGGTCAAATGTATGACCAACCACCCCACCATATTTTTTATTGCGGAATTTCGGTTTTTTTTTAGTCATTTCAATAAGCTAAACCGTTTTTGAGTTACGCGAATATTTTTTGGGCAGCCTCCTCCATTTTCGAAATAACGGTATATCTCGAAAACACGAGCTAACCTAAAAAAAATGGATTCAGCGTGCCTGAATTAGGTTAAAACGCTTAGTGCCCAGCTTGTCTGTTTTTTTGTAACTAGCACAGTGTACTTATTGCTCAAAATTATAATATAAAAATTCTTTTTTAAGATTATTTTTTTAAGGTTGCGAAAGAAAAAATCATATCTTAAAAAAAACACCTCCTTCAAAGTTTCAGGATTTTTAAAGAACAAAAAACAGCCAAATAAAAAAATGGGTTTTTTTTTCAATATATGGTTTGTAGCCCAAAGTATTAAAATCATCTTCGTATGTAAAGTAGTTTTCGAGATATTGAAGAAATAAGCTCAACACATTCGGCTAATTCGGCGAAATTATGAAATTTTGAATATGACATAACTTTCGAAAAAAATTGTTTAAATTTTTTTTCTTTCATTTATGTTCCTTATAAGATTACAGGAACCTTCTCACCAAATTTCATAAAAATCGGAAGGGGTCGTGTCCCACTCTTGGTCGTTTTGACATGGAATTACCCAAATAGCTTTCCGTATACATACATATCCTTTTATTCGTTGCTTTCATTTCGCTATTTGTGCTGTTGAGTGGAAGACTGGTCGACTAAGAATCACTTTTTGAATTGCTTAAACGATGTCCATCCGTCCAGCTAGCTGGCAGGCTGTCCAGTAAGCAAACCTTGTGCGCAAAGTTTAAGTCGCAATTTAAGATATAATTTAATAAATGATCTGGTATGTGCGTTTGTATTGCCATTTGTATTGTAGAAAATAATGACAATCGGTACATAATTTAACATTGCGGGAAACTTGTGTCCATAAACCATTTTCTTATGTTGTTGTTTAGAACAAATTCGTCCCATACATTTTTTATTGCAATCTATATCATCTTAAAAAATTTATTTGGCATCGGTCCATATTTGACCATAGCTTCTATGCAAATACGACTCTTGAAATAATTTTTAATGCCATTACTGCCTTATAATGGTCTATATACTATTTTACTTGTTTTTATAATAATAATTGTCAATTATATAAAATAATTTAATAAGAATGTCTTTTATAGTTTTTTAACTAAAAAATAAAATTAAATCTCACTTTCTAAATCTAATAAAATCTGGCAAGAGCTATAAACAAGCTATTTAAGTTTAACTTTACCAAGAACCAACAAAGAACACAAATGCTTTTCAATGTTTTAAAATCAAAATCTATCAGACAAGAAATTTATAAAAGCACACACATTTACCATTTCACCTGCATTTGTATATGTAGGCCAGACACGCAAACCTTTTTTACCGGAAATCAAAAGTTACAATGTTTTTTTTTTTTCTCCTTTCATTTCTTTCGTGGCCAAACTAAAAAGCCACAAAATTTATCTTTAGAAAACCAAAAAAAAAAAACACAAAATCCAATAAAAAGGGTTTGCGTGTTGGAAGAGAATTCAAAAATCTGTATGATTTTCAAGAAGTACACAAACAAAATCAAAACAACATTAAAAAAACAACCTGTCACAAAAAATGTAAGAAGTTGTTCAGAGATAACGATAAATACATTAAACATTTATAACATGCCAAAGTCAATGAATAAATGATAAAAAGGAAGAACTAGAAATAAAAAGAGAAAGAAAAGGAAAAAAAAACATAGAAATAAAATACAACAACATTAATCAATAGATTTCGAAAAAGAGCAACTTTAAATCGTCTTAAAGAAAATGTAAACAGATAATGAATTAAGTGATTAAATAAAGCTGCTTTATATTTTTTCTTTAATTTTATTTTTCTGTGATTAAAGAAAACTTAAAAACTATAGCTAATCAAGGAAATTTTTCAAAAAAGGCCAAGTCTGTAATAAATTGAAGACTTAACCTACTTAAACACCAAATTTGTGTGGCCTGGCTGGGACCACTTGTATTTTGTATTGAGTTTTTTGTGCCTATCGCAAAGACTCACGCTAATGGACTCCAGAGCCTGGCTGGGACCAATTTATGGCTATAGCAAGAACATTTTGTTTTCAACTAGAACAATTCCTCGAAAAGTAAAGAAAAATACTGGTGTGTTGCGTGTTGATTTTAATACGTTGGGGTTTGATTTTATTTACTACAGTACATGTAAATATAATAGGGCAGAGTCAGGTCCAGGTAAATACAATATGCAATAGATTTTTATGGTGCATAAATGTACACTTTTTTCTCGTTTTCTTTTAAAATACACTTTGATTGAGGAATACAGAAAGTTTCGTTTTAATATATTTAATCATTAAAGGCCCAGGTTTACACTTAAGGGTTAATGTAACCTGAAAGTATGCTGTAGTTGTTTTAATTATTCCTTAGTTATTTTACGCAGGGTTTTAAAGCTTTTAATATTTAAATTTCTAGAATTTCTTCAGTGAAAATTTTTGCTTTTTTTGTTTATTTAGTAATAATTTCTAAAACTGTTACTTTTTTAAAAAAAAAAAAAAATTTCCTACAAGTATGTCGGATTAATTTGTTTATTTGAATTTTAATCGCTTGGGGTTTACATCAATCTGTTTGCAAAATGCCTATTAATCGTATCGGGATATATGATTTATGTAAAGTTTTCTTCAAATATACAACATTTTTAATAAGATTTCATTTTTGTTGTGTCAACTTTGAGCCCAGGAATGAAAAATAATATAAAATGCCTGCTTTTTAAACTAGATAAAAATTTTCGTTTAGAAATTTATATTAAAACACAAAAATACATTTTTATATTTTTATTGTTGTTTCAATATAGATACCATATCGATTATTTTATTGTAAAAAACTGGAATATGAAATATTCTCTATAAAATGTCCTAAAAGTATGCAATATTTTGTTTATCAATTGTAAAACGATACATATTAGCTTAATTTTTAAGGCTTTAATTTAAAAAATGTTTAAGGCATAGTTTATCTGAAAGTTCATAACCATTTTTATTTCTTGATTTGGTTTAAGTCTTAATTTTAGCTTTAACAGACCCTTATAGAAAATTCGTTTCATTTATTTTGCAAATATGCAATACTTTTTTTTGTAAAGAAATTAAAAGTTTTTAGAAAAAGTTATTTTATATAAAACAAAAAAAATTGTGATGAATTTTGGGAAAAATCGTTTATTTTAACATATGTGGCCCCAAAATATGCAATGCTTTTTTATATATTTTAAAATAAGTAAATTAATCTTAAAACAACTTCCTTCATTTACAAATTTCCTAAAACGATGCTTACAAATTTATTTTTCTGTGCTATGCCTTGCGATAAGCAGCATCTTAAATTTTGTAAGTCTAGAGTTTTGTTTTTATCTTCAAAAAATATCTCCTTAAGATATCTTTGCATTTCTTTATCCACAAAACAATTGGTCTAAAGTCTTCCAAATTTTGTTTTCTGTCTCATTAAATTATGCCTAAAAACATACCACAACAAAATAAAAAAAAAGCCAAGGAAACACACAAGAAACTACAGACATCACTAGAAGTATCGGTAATTTTTCTTTTCAAATAAAAATCCTCATTTTATTAACAAGAAATCACAACTTTATGATTATTTTCTCACCTCAATTCAATGGCAACTGCAAACATTTATTTCTCTTTACACAAAATTAACTACATTACTAATGGCCAATGGCAACAGCCGAACAAACAGAAGAATAAATTCAAAGAACAGAGAAAAAAATGCTGCAAAACGAAAAAAATTGCTGGAAAACTGTAATGGGAAGAAAGAAAAACTCACAGTCTTTTTTGGGAAAACATTTTGATAAATTTACTACACAAATTGTGAACTTCATTTAGAACATTTTACCAACAAAACGGTGGGTGTTTTATCATTTAATTTTTGTAGTATTCTGGAAAACTTTTCCTTTTTTTTCTATCATATACTTTTGGTAAAATAATGAGGTTTTTTGGTTGTTTCTCAGTTTCTTTTCAATACTTTGCAACATTTAACTACATTTAAGTAAAAAAGTCAAATGAAAAATACAATAAAATTATAAAGAAAACGTGCAGTGTTCAGTTTTATTTTGAATCCAGTTTTATACTCTACAATATGGCGTTTTTTCTTTGCATGTTAATAGCAATAGCAGCAATATCAACCAACCAGCATTTGCTCTTTCAGTTTTGCCATCTTCATGATACTTAAACCATTTGTTTTTTGTTCTTTCTTTTCCATTTTAATGTGTGCATGTGTGTAAGCATGTAATTGTATGTGTGTGCTCAGCAGTCAAAATCTAAGAATGGCAGGGTATTTTTATACTAAATCTCAAGAGGGTAATTTATGATGATCATTTGTTTAGTTAAAAGCATTGGCAAGAAATAGCAACAATAACATCAGCCACAACACAGAAGCAGTAATATCAGCACGAGCAGCAGAGTAGCAGTAAAAACATCAAAAAATAGTCGCTATTCTTGACCAATGGCTTGCTTTTTTTTCGAGAAAAAACCAAAAGAGCAACGAGACAAAAAAAAAAATGTTTAACAACAAATATTTGCTGAAAGCATAACAAATTTTATATATTAAAAATTAATTTTTTTTATAGAATAAAACATTGTATAACGAGAATCATAATTAGTTACATAAAAAGTTCTAATGCCCAATTTTCAGGGTAGTAATTAAATCTAAATTGAGTTAATTTTCATAAAAACTTAAATCGTATTTAAATGCAGATTGATTTTTTGAGTTTTATTTAAAACGTCTTATTTAAATAAGATAAAAGTATGGTAGCACTACTAAATACAAAAAAAAAATCATAAAAAAGTATAATTATTTACAAGGTGGTCTCAAAAAACAGCTGATTGTTTTTGCTTTGCCTCTTGTTGTTGTATTGTCGTGATATTGAGGCCACCTTGCTAAAATATTACAATAGAAACTTAAGTTGAAATTAAGTGTACCACATCGGTGTTTGATTTAAGTATTTAGTGAAGAAGAAAATTTTGTATTTAAAACGATTTTAAACATAAATGTGTTTTAATATCAATCCTGAAAATTGGCCATAAAACATCTAAAGAAAATATTGCAATGAATCGATCGAAATGAACAAATTTTTTGTAACAAATTTTTTTGCTGCCGAGCGATTGCATCAAAGTTTCTAAAGAAATTTTGTTCTATAGACCGATAGCAACAAATTTTCTTAAGAAATTTTGCTCTATAGAGCGACAGCAACACATTTTTTAAGAAAATTAAATACCATGGAGGGTAAACAACATATTTTCTAAAGAAATGTTGTTTTATAGAGCGATAGCAACAAACCCTCTAAAGAAATTTGGCTCTATAGAGCGATAGCAACACATTTTTTAAGAAAATTAAATACCACAACAACAAATTTTCTAAAGAAATTGTGTTTTATAGAGCGATAGCAACACATTTTTTAAGAAAACTAAATACCACGGAGGGTTAACAACAAATTTTCTTAAGAAATTTTGTTCTATAGAGCGGTAGCAATAAACCTTCTAAAGAAATTTGGCTCTTTAGAGCAAAAGTAACGCATTTTTAAGAAAATTAATTACCATGAAGGGTTAACAACATATTTTCTAAAGAAATGTTGTTTTATAGAGCGATAGCAACAAACCCTCTAAAGAAATTTGGCTCTATAGAGCGATAGCAACACATTTTTTAAGAAAATTAAATACCACAACAACAAATTTTCTAAAGAAATTGTGTTTTATAGAGCGATAGCAACACATTTTTTAAGAAAACTAAATACCACGGAGGGTTAACAACAAATTTTCTTAAGAAATTTTGTTCTATAGAGCGGTAGCAATAAACCTTCTAAAGAAATTTGGCTCTTTAGAGCAAAAGTAACGCATTTTTAAGAAAATTAAATACCATGAAGGGTTAACAACATATTTTCTAAAGAAATTTTGTTTTATAGAGCGATAGCAACAAACCTTCTAAAGAAATTTGGCTCTATAGAGCGATAGCAACACATTTTTTTAATATAGCAACACATTTTCTAAAGAAATTTCGTCCTATAGAGCGATAGCAACACATTTTTTAAGAAAATTAAATACCACGGAGGGTTAACAAAAAAATTTTCTAACGAAATTGTGTTTTATAGAGCGATAGCAACAAATTTACTAAGAAAATTTGGCTCTATAGAGCGATAGCAACACATTTACTAAAGGAAAAACATGTAAAATCAATTTAAATGGATAATCATTAAAAAAACCAAATTTCGATCTACCAAAGGTTAAAATACAATTTGGGTTAAGGATTGATGTTTGACTATTGACGTCAGCAGTCGTCGATGGCTGCGAGTGTAAAACGGCAAATCCATCTGAGGAGATCGAGTGGTTGCGATCGAAAGATGTCATGGTAACCTGCCGGCCAGGGTTCGAGCCCCGGCCACGGTCAAGAATAAAAGATTATCAAAAACAATTTTAAATAATTTTCATGTTGTAAAATTCATTTCTTCATAAAAATAATTTAATGAAAATTAAATTTGATGAACTTTAGCCTAATTAAAAGTATTAAAAATATGGATTGAAATTTAGTTCTTTATAGCGATATCAATAAATTTGCTGAAAATATTTTTTTCAATAGAGAGATTGCAAAAGTTTTTTAAGGAAATTTAATGCTAATAACCAGTAGCAACAAATTTACTAAGGAAACTTCTTGCCTTCAAGCAACACGCACCCTTTTTTTAGAAAACTTAAATGCTACCGAGCAATAGCAGCAATATTTTTAAAGAAATTGTATACTAGAGACCAATAGCAACATATTTCCGAAAGAAGTTTTGTGCTCTTAAGCGACGGCAACAAATTTTCCAAAAAACAAAAAATTCGTATTGTGGAGCGTTAGCAAGAAACTTACAAACAGCTTACGAGCGAACGATAGCAAACACTTTTCTGTAGCAAGTTAGTTCTATCACGATATCGATTTGAATTCTCTTTTCAAGTACAGAAAATTTCTTTGGGTATCCTTGACTAACTTTAAATTTACTACACGACTTAAAACTTCCATGTGAAAACTTTTATCAGAAAATACAGGGTGGCTTACAAGTAACGTTGTGATGGCCAATAAAAGAGCTTTAGTAGGACGAGCTGTGTGACCTGTGACTCCATATTGTTGGATCCACAATTCTAGATGGTTGTCTACCTCGGGCCTCAACATTTTCAATCATTGGCCAGTACTGAATGCCTTTACAGCAAACGCAACTTGTTCTTCGTTTTTTCGAAAAAAAAATAGTGCAATGATATATTCTGAAGTGATTGCCATAGATACACACAGAGGTGAAAAAAGTGACATGTGAAAATGGCCAAAATCAGTTGCGAAGTCAGCTTTCGTAGAAAGAGACAGAAAGCGTTTAATGGAAGTAAAGTGGCAATGCGTAAAGACAGGCCGGTACAACCAACACAAATTTCGTCATCAAAACAAAAATAGCACAACACAAACCGCGTTAAATAATAGGATTAGTTCAACAAACTATTTGTTTTGGGCAAAATAATTTATTTATTAATATTCGTTTGTTTTGTAATGTTATTTACTTACTTTAATATAATTTAATTGCGTTGTGGTCAACTTAAAAGTTAACATTTACAACAGTTTTGCAAATTAATTTCAAAGAGATAGAAAAAAACACAATATCTTCTATCTCGTGTCACCTCTGGTGTTTTCTGTGTTAATTCCAGTCCATACTGTGCGTCTAAGGGGGTGCATTAAATGTTCAACAAATATCTTTGGATTTTAAAGGCCACATATTTTTATTAACCAATAAATCACCTTTGTGTTAAAAACCTCACAAAAGGAATCATTTTTACGCGATAAACAAAAAAAAACTTCTTGGTCTTGTTAGAAATATCAATTAAGTATTGAAAACAAATTTTTTTATTAAAAAATATATTTTAGTAACGAAATATTTCAGAACTTACATAAGTTATTCTCTTGTGTGGTTTTCCACACATATGTAGTTTTTATGTAATTAGCACTAGACACTAAATTTTCTGTCGGCCAGTGTAAATATTTTTGATATTGTTGCGAACTGCATGGAATGTATGTTTTATAAAGTGAGTGATTATAAAAAATACACACAAGCTTTGTACAGTTGTTCCCGCTTAAGTGCGCATCGAAAAATGTTCAGTTTTCTACTCATTTAAAGGGGGAATCATTTAACCGATAACCCGGATAAATGCGCAATCAATGCATTTAAAAAAAACTCGCTTAAAAAACTCAATATTCATTTAAAAGTACTTTTTTAGTTATAAGGGAAAATAAAATTTATTATACCTAGTTCTCATGCGAAGTTAAATATAATATTTAAACTAAAACTAATTCAATAAACATTCTTACATAAAAACATATTTATTAAAAATATAATTATGTTTTGTATTTTATATGTATTTTATTCGACCCTTATTATTTCATTAGGTCTTTTTTTTTAACTTTAAATGTTTATTCGAACCAATATTTCGGCAAATGTTAGCGCCGTGTTAATATTATTAAAACCATTTATTATGTCTTTCTTCCATGGTTTCAAATTCATTGGTGCATTTTAAATATTTGTGCTGCAATACATATATATAAGTACAAAAATACTTTTACTAATTTTATAAATGCCTTGCCGGATATTTAAAAAAAACCCAAGTTTTTTGGTTACTCATTTAAGCGGTTTATTTTGTTCAAATTTATGTAATTTCGGACAAAAATAATAAATCATTAAAACGGGGAACGCATTTAAGTGAGGTCATTTTGCGTATTTAAGAGAGCAAATCATTTAAGCGGGTGCATTTAAGCGGGAACTACTGTATGGTTTGTTGTTGATCACCAATGGGAAAAATAAATCATTTAAGTTACGTAAATCATGACTTTGATTACAAACGAACTATAGCTTCACAGTAAAGTGTAATTTTAGGGTTTTTATTCGTTATTGAATAACTTTGAGTGGCTATTCTGTGCTTAATTTGTTCATCATTATTTTCTCAAGTTTTTAAAAATAAGTTCTGAAAAAATCATAATTTTATTCACTTATTAAATTATAACGTTAATTATGCGCCACCCTGTAGAAAGCCAACAATATTAAAATAGTAAATAGGACAAAGTCAAACTACACATTATAAGAGAAAGAGACATAGATAAAGCTAGAGTTAAGTGTATAAAAAAAATAATAGAATATATTCAGTTTTCTTTACGGCTTTGGAAATAAAAACAAAAAAAATTGCTCAAGAAAATTGAAGAAAAATATAAGTTTTGCAGAAAAATAAAAAAAAATTATACAGAAAAATAATAGACGAAAGTAAAACTGAATTCGTAATATCCACCCACATTGCATAAAAGAGCTTGTATCAATTACAAGTTCCTTTTGTTATCGAAAACACACAAGCACACGTTTACACTTGAATCGAATTCTACTACTGCATGAACATGGATTTGGTTGTTTGTGTGAGCAAATGTCTGTGTTTGTTTTTAATAGATAACCAAAGTAATTTATTTTGGTATGGAGGTCATAGAAATATATAAACGAAAACATTTCATTCTTATTTTTGTTTTGTATCCTTAAACGTGTGTGTGTGTATGTGTGTGTGAGCAATATAAACTTTTATATATGTGAAAATTGTTCATATGTGTGTGTTGGTTAGTCTTATTTTATACTCTACATATCACTTACGCATCATGGTCTTTTATTTATTTATTTTTTTTTTATTTGACGTTGTTGTTTTTGGTGCTGTTTGTGTTTACTCCTAAAAGAAGGCAATCTTTATTTGATATTGTGCATATAAAATTGCTAAAATTACGTGTATGTTGTTGGCCATATTTTCTTTAGTTTATGTGTGTCATACAAGAAAATTGTCTTTTTCTAATGGACTTTTAGGTGTATCTGTGAGTATGTGTGTGTGTGTGTTATGTATTTGTTAAATATCTCTAAGGGGTATTTTTTAAATTATTTCCGGGTAATTTTATACCTTCATGTTTTCTTATTTTGCTCTGTTTTTGCTTTGCTTGCTTGGTATCGTTTGTTACTTTTGCCAGGGGTTGGAGAATCTTAAAACTGATTTCGTTTCATTTAAGAAAATTACTATAATTTAAGAAAGTTTATAAACCAAATTATTTATATAGATTCAATTAGCTTAAGGAAAATGGAAAATGGCAAAAAGGTTCCTAAAACAATTTTAATAAGTAACGATTTTCTTTCTTTTTCGTTAACAGGAAATTGTGGTTTGCTGTCGTTCGTGGTGATTTGTATGAAAGAAAATTTATTTTTTGTAAAATATTAAACAATTTTGTTCAGTAATAAGAAATTTCAATTTAATTTAAAAAAAATATTGGCTTTAATAAGAGGCTGTACTAGATTTTTAATATTAGATTTATAAAATTAATTTATAATTTTCCTAAAATTATGCCACAGATTCGTTAATATTTTTGTACCCTTCACCCCAGCTGGAAAGGGTATATATAAGTTTATCATTCCTTTAGGAATTTCTTCAATATCTACCTAAGCCCCTCCCCCCCCTATAAAGTATATATACTCTGGACCCTTATGATTAGAGAAGTTGAAGATGTCCGTCAGTCCGTGTGTATGTTGAAATGGGGTTTCTAATGACCACAGATAAGTTGGTGGCTAAGTTTTAATATATTTATATCGTGTATAGCCCGGAGTAGTTTGCTATTTGAATTAAGGCACAGCAATTCACAAGTGGCTAAGCTATGAACATAAAACCAAGAACAGAAAGTTATCTAAATACTCTTCTTTAGAAATAAATATATTTTATCCAATCCTGCCCACATTTGTCGGATATGCTTGTACAGAATTTGGAAACTTTGGCTTGTGTCGTTTTCCAGATATACAGAAACCTGTAGGAGAGGTGCCACGCCTACAGAAATGTATGCCACCCAAGTCCCTATCGTATCTGGGATTTTTGGAAAACCCATTTCAACTGACAGACGGGCATGCGGACATTGTTAAACCAACTTCGCTTCTGAAAAGAGTCAAGAATATACATATATAGATACTTGATATAGTCTAAGACCAATATTGTAGAAATTACAAACGGAATGACAAACTTATATACACCCTTTTACCTTCGGTGAATGGTATTACTAAACCAGAGTTACGCCTAAAAACACACCTCATTTGCATACTGCCAAATTCTCTAAAGTAATAAAACATAAACACCCAATATTTAAAGAAACAAAAAATTCAATGCCTTTATTTACGCTGTGCAATAAAATCTAGACATTTTGTTTCTTAACGATAATAAAGTTCGATGTATACGAACATTTCAGCAATCATTACATTTTATGCCAATGCCTTAAAGTATATAACATTAAATAATACAACAAAACAAGTAAGAAAAGAGAAAACAGAAGAAAACTGCATATATTATCATATTTAATCATCGAATATACGTCTATGGTAATTCCATTGAATTTTATTGCATACTTTACTTTATTTCTTGATTTTCTTTCATTGAGTGTTGTTTTGCTTGTCTCTTATTTTTAGCTGTTTTTGTATTTTTAACCAGCCTTCATTCATACTTTTGTACTTAGTTAACACAATGATCTATTTACATAATCTTAATCTAAAGCCATTCGTTTACTTTGTATAGTAATCCTATTAAGAGCCCCAACAGCAGCAAAATACATTACATATATACAAACTTTCCTCTTAAATTTATATAAAAATGTTGCATATTTTTTGGCTGGTTAGAGAAATATCTAAAGTTGGTAGTTGGGTTTTATTTTAGTATTTTACCACTTAAACTTAAAATGTTAAGTAGAATTAAAAAAAAAAATTTTCAGTTCTTTTGTTTATTTGTTTAACTGGCCTTTGCTGGCGTAATTCTTACCATTTACACAAAACCTTAAAAAAAGAAAGAAAGAAGGCATTAAAACCCCTAAAAGTAGCTACAGAAAAACATTGTGATTTTTATAGCTTTTAATACAATATATTTTAATTTCTTAGTTTTCTTTTAAACATTTTTCTACTGTGTCCTGTATCTTTCGCTGTTTTAAGTTTTACTGGTATTGGGGAATTAAATAGACGAAAAAAGAATGAGGGTTAGGGATGAAAAGTTAAGTATAACTAGAAGGAAAAAATAGTCAAGGGAATTAAAAAAAAAAACTGGTATTGTATTATGTATTTAGGAAAAATTAGCAATTCAATTTTGTTTTATATAAATTCTGAGTTTCATTTATATCTCAACATAATTCTTTGTTTTAATTTATGTGATCTTAAAGATGAAAATGAGATTTTTAAAAATAAAGCAATTTCGAAAGAATTCAAAGAGTTTTTCCGGAAATGTTGGAGTTGTTAAAATCGTTTGTATGATAAAGATCATATAACAGACTTTTGAAGAAATTTAATTGCCTCTCATTTCTTATGAAATCCTAAAAGTAGGCAACAATTGTTTTAATTGTATTAAATATGCCCTAAGAAAAGAAAAAATGCTTAAACATTGTTATTCGAAGATAAAACAATGAAATTTTAAAGTCTTTTTAGTTATTTCAACCAGAAAGTAGTAACAAAAGTTTTTATTAATATTTTCAATTATATTGTTGTTTTTAGTCATCAACTTGTTCAAATAAATAAAATTTGTATAAATCCCCAACTCTGCTCCATTTCATGGTCATGGATTTATTTGTATACATTTTTTAAATTTGTTTTGCTTGTGACGTAAATTTAACATCAAATCAATTGCAATTGACAGTTCTTTCTCTCTCTCGTATGAAATAATCATCCTAAAATTTACAAAATCGTCATGAAAACACCAAATGACACATTTTAAATTAAAAGCAGAAAACCAAAATCAAATGAAAACGGGGTAGTGGCAACAAAGCCATAACTTTTTAGTGATGTATTTTACGGTCTTCCTTTTCTTCGCTTATTTTATTTCTGGCCATATTTCGTTTTAATATTACATTGGTTTCATGACATTTGCCAAAAGCTATCAGCAGCAACATTTATATTCGTTTATTTCTTTAACATTTTCGTTTTTCTTTTCAAAACCAGCCCACAGTGGGAGATTTTGTAAAAAATAAATAAAAAAAATTCTAGATTTCGTAAATGGATTGTCGGTCGGACTGGATTAAATTTTCAAATCACAATTAAGGGCTTGTAATCGAGTCTGAGTTTTAGACTTGGTATCTATAAACCATAGACATATCAAGATGGCTGCCATTTGTTCCTAAAGTGGGGCAGCTCGTTTTATACAAAATCTTAAAACGGGCTAAAATTTAGAATTCTGGAGCGTCCTTAATATTTTTTGGTGCTCTACTTTGGGAATTTATCTTGGAATTGTAGAACCCAACTACCAAACTTTATTAATAAGATTTCTGTATGACGTGCAAGGTTCCCAGTTTTTCATATTTGATAAATACACTGAGATTTATTGTTGAGGAAAAGCTAGCTGCTATGCGCATTTCACTGGTTGCTTATGCCAGCTCATCAGGAAACATTTTCCAAAAATTTTAGAAAAGCCAAAAATATTATACAAGTAAAACCCTAAAGCGAATAAGTCTTACTTGTACCAATATCAAAGCTTAAACAAAACAGTGAGTTTATCTTTTCTTACATTCCCCTACAATTGGTTGGCTTTTTTCGACTCGAATTGTTGTTGTAAGTGGGTAAAAAGAAAAAACAATATTAAAAAACAAATTGCTTTATTTTATTGTCTTCGTAAGAAAACAACAACAAAACCATTATGCCAGTTTAGTTTTTTTGCACGGGCACATGCAAGTATATTATCAAAGTTATTTTTTCAAAATCTCCCACTGTGCAGCCCAGCAAGACCATCTTACCACCCATTTGGTCGGTTCCAGCCCTTTGTTTTTCTTTTTCTGGCAACAAAAAGCGTTATTTTGTAAGTAAAAATTAAGGAGTCTCCCATTTTTTTTTTTTTCGTTGTAAGACAAAATGAATTGCGTTTTATTACATTTTTAAAAGCTTAAAAGAATTTAGCAGCAGCTCTTAATAATCTGAGTCTACTTCGTCTTGTGAACGGCTGTCTGCTGGCTGACTCATTTTCTGTTAAGCAGATTTCCGTAAATTGCAAGTATTTTTTATTTGTTTTTATCCCTCTTACAATTTATTTAAGCAAAATGTTCCTTAGTGGCTGCTTTACGTTTTGTTGTAATTTTTTTTTTTTTTTTAATTTAACAGCCTTGACTAATCGGTAAAGGATTGCAATGAGTTAGTTTGGGTTTATTCGTGTTGAATACGATTTTCTTATGAGAGACCAGCTGTTTTTGTTGAAGAGGTCATAAAACATTCAGTGAAGTCTTTTTGTTTATTTAAGCATCGTATTTTTATTAAAACAATATATTTTCGTTCAAACAACGGCATTACGTAGAACTAACGAATTACGTTACAACAATTTATTTTCTTTAAAGCAAGGTCGTTTCCATTTAATCAGGTAGACTTATTCGTAGGAGCAACTTTTTTAAGTTCAACTCAGCGGGTTTTTTATTAAACCTATAGATTTTCGTTGAAACCACGTTGCTTTTCTTTATTATAACCAGGCTTAAAAAAAATAGCTGTACACTACAGTAGTGTATTTTTTAGAACTTCTTTTTGTAATTGTGAATTTGAACACAAACAAAAAACGGTACATAATGTTTTAACGGCAGAACACAAATACTATAATAACATACCAATCTTGTTTTATTGTACGTATAATGTTTTTTAACGTACTCGTTCTGTATTTTTCAGTAAACGCGTAGTGAGCTTTTAAATAAAGTGTTCTAATGACCATTCATTTGCAGCATTTGGATATTTCCATGAATGAAATTCCATGTAGACGAAGTCGCATCAAAATACAGAACGCGTACGCTAAAAGAACACTTCGCGTACACTAAAACAAGATCGTACTTTGTCTTAACATTTAATAATTTTTCTTTTTTTTTAATTCAACATTTTATTTAGTAATAAATTTGCTAAAAAGTTTCTTTTTAATAAAATACTTGTTTTGTTA
Source organism: Pollenia griseotomentosa (assembly GCA_963931875.1). Lineage (NCBI taxonomy): Eukaryota > Metazoa > Arthropoda > Insecta > Diptera > Polleniidae > Pollenia > Pollenia griseotomentosa. Next base: position 120,298,690 of record OZ007564.1, on the reverse strand, counting down.
TAAACACCTGCTTTTGTTAAAAGTACGAATTTTGTTAGGAAAGTAGCTGATTTCGTAAAAAAAAATTGCGATAAAAAAGTGTTTAGGTTTCAAGTACGTGTGTCTTTAGAAAATTATGTGTTTTCCTTAGAAAAAATACGTGTTTACGTTAAAAATAATTGTTCTTAGAAAAGCACTTGTTTTCTTAATATAGACTTGTTTCCGTCAAAAGTTTGTAGTTTTTTTTTTGAAAAGTAGCTGATTTCATTAAAAATAAGTGTTTTCGTTAAAAATACGTGTTTACGTTAAATGTACTTGCTTCTGAAGAAAAGTACTTGATTTCGTTAGAAAAACCCGTGTTTACGTTTGAAGTATATTATGTTAAAAAAGCTCGTGTTTTCTTTACAAATACGTGCTTACGTTTTTTTTTTTTCAAATTAATTCAGTTTTATTAAGTTAAAACTACGTATTTTGTTAGAAAGGAGCTGATTTCAATAAAAATGTTTTTCGTTGAGTATTTTCGTTAAAAATACATATTTACGTTAAAATAAGTGTTTTTAGAAAGTATTGTTAGAAAATCAGGGGTTTTCGTTATAAACGCGTGCTTACGTATTTTGTTTCCGTTAAAAGTACGTGTTTCTTTACAAAAGTTCGTATTTTCGTTTGAATAATACGTGTTTACGTTAGAAATACGTGTTGTTAAAAAAGTACGTGTTGTCGTCAGCCAAATACTTATTTTCGTTAGAAAAATACGTGTTTTTGTAAAAATACGAATTTTTGTTGCAAATACGTATTAAAAAGTGTTTTATTTTTAACAGTTCGTAATTTCGTTTAGAAAATGTTATTTCGTTGCTATCCGTTTTAACGTCAAACTTGGAATTTTGTCAAACGTCAAACTTGGAGTTTTGTGCGAACGTTTCTTGTTTTTTTTAGAAATGCATTTTTTTGGTTTGCGAGAACTTCGTTTTTCGCTTAGAGTCTTATTTTTTTCTAAACGAACCGAATGCAAAATACAATTTGCCTTATTCCCTTCTTCATTTGACGTCTTCTATTGTATCTTGTCAATTTGGCGGGTATTTTGTTGGGTTTGTATGTATGTCTATCGGGCATTTTGTTTTCTTATTTTTTCGTTCTTTATCGCTTTCATTACACCAACAAAGTATATTTTGGTGTTTTATCTATAGCGTTGGAGCTGTATACAGCTGGAGATGTAAAAGTTTAAGAGAGAATCTAGTACAAGAATGTGTGTGCATTTTTTTTACAACTGTTGTAAAATTTTTGTTGTTCTGTTGTTGTGTTATGTTTTGTTTTCATTTCATTTCCTTACATTGTTTATCTTTTATAACCGATTCTTGTTCAGCACTCTTTTATTTTGGCTGTTTAAAGCAAATATAAAGTGCATGTGTTTGTTTCAATGTGTGTGTGTGTGTGTATTTAAGAGAGTAATTTTATTTTTTTTTTTTTTTCATATGTTTGTATGGGTTGGTTGTTCGTTTTGCATTATATAAAAATTAAATATTTCTTCTTGCAGCCGTTATTTCTTAACTTGACATGGTTGTAAAGCGTATGGCAGATTTCTTGTTGTTGATTGAGCTTATTTATTGCCACATATGTGTCTGTGTTCGTGCATGTATATAGTTGTTGATGTAGTATTAAGAGGGGATTTCAATACATAAAAATAAAGGCCTTCTTTCTTTTTTTTAGGTGTTTATTCGCAGATGTACTCATATGCTTAAATATTTTGAACATTTTCATACCGACTGAGTGGATATTTAATGGATAATTTAAGGCTTTTAATATCAGTTTATATATATTTAAGTAGCTGTTGGTAAGTGTATATGTGTAAAAAGTACATCTGACAGCCTAAAAATTGGCAATAATATGTGTTTGTTTTTTTTACAAGGGTATGTGTTTTGGGTTAAACTGATTACAAATATTTTAAACATTTCTTATTTCAATTTCCTTTTTTTTTTTTAATTCGCTTAAGTACTTTGTCAAAGAGACTTTTTAACTAGAATTCTTGCATATTTGTGGTAAGAAATTGTTTTAAAAGGGTTAAAGTTAGAAATCAAGTCTTGTGAAAGAACATCTGATATAAATATTTAAATACAAAAAAAGTTTATCAAAATTTAAAATTCAAAGTAAAAAAGTAAAAAAAAAAAAAAATCATAAGATTTTTATTATTTATTTATTTTTAAAATGAAGAGAAAGAAATATTAATAATACAATTTTAATACAATATTAAGATATGTTTATAATGAAAAATCTTCGTCAACATTTTTTTATAATAATATTTTGGTAAAAGAAAAAGTTTTATCAAAAATTAGCATTTTAAGAAAAAAACATTTTTTTTTTTCAAAAATGTATAAAAATTAAATTTTTAAAAAACAAATATCGACAAATAAGTAAAGATAGAAACTGCAAACCACAAAATGATCCAGTGCGTTGCATCGTTTTGGGTCTGCTTAAAAGGAAATAACATTACCTGTTTTTTCTTTTTACCCACTTACAACCAGCTTTTAAAAAACTGCAGTCAATGTAAAAAACTGCCATTTCTATTACTTCTTCATTTGTCATCGGCCAAAAAAAACTGTTGCTTTTACATCTGATTCATTAAATATAAACGGTCGCTGTCAAACCAACTCAAAAAGCGAAAAGTTGTACAGTTTTTGGTTACGACTGCAGTTTTTTAAACCCTGCTTATAGTGCATTTACACTTGTAATTTTCAAACTAGTTTATGATAGTAAACTACTTTCATAAACTATATCGTTTACATCAGCATTTTTGACAGTTAAGTTGTTTATCTTTGACAAGTTCTTAGCCCCAATAATTAAAAAAAGGTGATGCACATACATACGAACAAAAAAACAAACCTTTTATTTCCGTTGTCCATCTGAACGAAAATATGTAAAAAAAAACTAACATTTCTTATAAATTTTGAATTTTTTTAAACATTTTCTTTGTTTATTTTATTTTTCTTACTATTGTTTTGGCTTTTTACTGATAAAAGTAATTTTTTTTCACTTGATTTTTTTATTTTTGAGGAAATGTCAAATAACAGTAGCATTGCCAGAACAAAATTTGAAAAAACAGAGTTGCATTAACAAAAACTGGTTGTTATCCCTCAACAATAAATTTCAGTAACTTAAACCACAAAGTAAAAGATAAGTCCCGACCCGCGTGCACTCCTGAAGAGTATCCCTTCCATCAGAAAGGCAAGATAATCAACCTGCAAGACTGGAAGAATTTTTCGCAAGAAGCATACTTAACGGAGACCAGACCAGTAGTCAGACCGACTTGCACCAGGGGCCACTGACTCCCGCAGCCCCATCAATTTTAAATTTTGAGGCATAACTTCATGTTTGCCCCTCTAATGCCATATTTTCTGTTTGCCTTAAAAAAATCATATAAAGCTAACTTTAGGGTGAGAAACGTGAATCTAACTTCAGTTTCTTCCTTTGAGTACTCGTTGACCTGTAAGGGGTCAAACTGTAAAGTCCGCCTTGAGGCGGAGTTGGGCACTATCGTTTCAATTAAAGCAAAGTTGTTGATTTATATCCCAGCATTTCTTATGATATTCCCTGGTCCGCCTCCAGACGGGTTCAGCAGAAACATCCATACTCAATAGCGATTATTTTTTTTTTTATAATAAAAACTTAATATTTATTTCAATTGAACGTTTAGATACGCACCAGTGGTTCTTCGGCCCGATCTAAAGTTTTTTAATATTATTTGTTCTATGTTAATGCCCTAGCCGGCCTCCAGACGGGTTCAGAAAAAACATCCATATCCAGCAGTCTCTTTTTTTAAATGAAAACTTAATATAAATTTCAACGTTAAGATACTCACCAGGAATTTTTTCGGCCCGATCTAAAGTTTTAAAATATTATTTTTTCGATGGACAATATTAACTTTCTTCACAAGGAATAAAAAGTGACCGTTGCCGCTCAAATTAAAGATGACGATGTACTTTTTGTCAAACTCGTAAGTGTGTTGCAACAGAATAAAAAGTTTTTGATAAAATAAGCTTTGATTTACACCTAGAATTATTTATTAATGAAATATTGTCAAAAATAACAATTTTATGACGGTTTTTTGCTACCCTGCCTAGAGGCGGACTTAAGCAGTAGGGGGTTGCAGTCCAACGACCTCAAGAAACTCTGTCTTTCTTTAGTTTTATTGGCGTAGGATTCACTTTACAATATATGAGATTCCGAAGAATCCCAGTACACCTCTCGCCAAGGTTAAATACATAACCAAGGCATAATTGGTCAATTGTCCCCTTTCGGTTCCAGGAAGGACCCAAACCTGATTTTCAGTGGAGGATGTAACGCCAAAAAGGGAAATATCCTTACGATGATTAACGCACGGGGGAGGACAATTGGGACAACTTTTGCAAAGAAATTAGAGCTGATACAATAAAGCCTGACAAAATTCACTTTTACAACTAAATCCAGAGTTGATACATAAATAAGATCATACATCCATATGCGAAGCTCCAATCGATGGCCTCAGGCATTACTGTATAATACGGCGCCGTGCAATAAAGCCATAGGAAATAAAACCATATGGCTTTATCACCACCACCCAAGTGCAATAACACCATAATCGTTTAGTAACCAAAGTGGAAATAACGCCATAACAGTGGCTTTAGTTAGCGAAGCCGGTGTTTGTTATACCATAGAGTAGAAAACCCTTGCGCCCGGCCGAAGGCCGGCTATGCAGAGAAGCTTTAGTTAGCGAAGCCGGTCTTTGCTATACCATAGAGGAGAAAATCCTTGCGTCCAAAAGTGTTTTCCTTATATTTTTTATATAAACACCCAGAGAAAAACCAACAAAACAATTTTTAAATAAATTGCAATTACATGAAAAGAAAAAAAATTAAAAGGGAAATAAGGCCATGTATTGCTTTATATCACTCCTTACATGGAAATAAAGCCATATGGCGTTATTTCCTATAGCTTTATTGCACGGCGTCGTATAATACTTTGGATAAACACTCAGGTCTCGTTTTATACGATAGATGCGTTCCAAAAAAAAACGCATAAATTGAATTCACATAAAACGCAACTCTAACTTCTTATAAAAACTAATAGTGCGTTCTAAAATTCTGAAAAGCCGCATAAATTAAAATTTTAATTTAAAAATCAAAACAATAAGCATAAAAAATCAACAAGAATATATTTGGAGCAATATCTGTAATAAAAAATTTTTGTTGAAATTTCTTTATATTTGGCATAACAAAAGTTCTAGTAGATATAAATATGTTTGCGAAATAATTTTTTTTCTGTGATGTTTATTTGTCGAGTTACGGGGTGGTAAAGTGTGCCGTTTTCAAAAAAAAGTATTTTTTAATTATTTTTTCGAACTTAAAACTAATCAAACAAAAAAAAAATTAAATGATTCCTATAGAAAATCAATTGGTCTTTAAAAAAAAATTTATTTGAAAAAAAAATTTTTTTCATTTGCAAAACCGGAAATGACCAATTTAACCCTTATGTCAACAGCTACATACCCGGGTATGTTTTGAATTTTAAAAACTCTGTATCTCTGAAAGTGGCTGTCATATCGCTCTCAAACTTCATGATATCCTTACTAAAAGTGTTTCCTAATAAAATTGGACAAATCAGACCATGGATGTGGTTATTTTTTTATTCGTACCCCTCACGTCAACCTTAGTTCAAGTAATAAAGGGCAACTAACAAGTTTTTGCTCAAAAGTCACTTAGTGTAAATATTCATACATGAAATCAAAAAAAATGCACAAGTCTTTGCTAAAACAAACGTTATTTTAAGTATTCATGCATAAAAACAATTTAAACTAGGAAAAAAATTCAAATAAAATACAAATAAAACGAAAAAACAATAACAACAACATGTGTTTGCATACCCGGGTATGCTTGCTGTTGACGTAAGTTTAATTTTTTATCTGTTGACATAAAGGTTAAATCAAATTTTTTTCTAACTTAGTCCTAATTTTTTTTTAACCTAAATAAGGCTATAGTGTCCTTAGTATATTGTAAAAGTTATGCAAATTTCTTTACACTCGTACATGTAGTTGCAATGTTGTACCCTAAAAGACAGGAAAGAACGAGTTAAAATTGAAATTTTTCTAATTCCGACCAAATTTTTTGATCTTATTTTTACCGAAATTAGCTTTCGGCGTACTTATTATATTGTGCTGTTCATAAGTTTGAAAACACTCATACATACGTATCGGCTACGCATAGAAAAAAACTCAAAATAAAACAAACTATAACGTTTTTATCAGTGCTGCAAACTTGGTTTAATTTAAAAACGGTAAAAAAGCTTAAAAAACATCTAAGATTTCAAAATCTGTTAAAATTCTAAAAAAAAATCGTAAATTTAAAAATAACATAAATTTGAATTCGCATAAAAAAAATCCTCATAAAACTAGATCTGAGTTTATTTTGTTATTGCAACAGATTGACTGAAAAGCCACTCTTTTGTTACAAACAGCTGCCAACCTGCAACTTTTTGCAAAATATATCAAACATTATTTTTTCGGAAAAACTTAAAAAATATGCAAAAGCAAATAGCATGAGAAACTTGCCCTGGTTATAACATTATTTTGTTTTGCAGAATCGATGGAAGCCCATGCAAAATAAATTTGTCTGTAAAAACTATCGTGCTGACACCCTGCAAATGGGTTTTCTACTTGTTTTTTATTCGAAATTTTTATCTTAAATTGTTTTAAAATTTTTTTTTTACAGATTTCCGTTTAAATTAAAGTAAAAATGTTTTATATGTTTTTTCCTTCACTTGTTACTTTATTCATTCTCATTTGTTTAAAGAAAAGAAAAATATCACTTAAAAAATGCTAAAATAAAAATATCCTCTGCCAGTTGCTTCACAATTTTTGCTTGCAAGTGCATAAATAATTTTATGTATTCAAATTTCAGGTTAGTTCTTAAACTTTACACTTGCCAAAACAAAAATAATGAAATTGTTTTAAATTCTTATACGAACAACATTTCAATACAGAGCAGAAAAAAAGAAACAACATGCTTTTATTCGAAAAACAATCTGTATAGGTACAATAATTTTTTTTTTTTTTATATTTCTTAACAAATTCATAAAACTTAACATGATTTTTGTTGCATACATTTAATCTTCATACACTCCTTCTCGCACATGCACAAACAAACACTTGCACCAACAAATATACAGGGAATGTAACAAATACACATGTAAATATATGTGTGCATGTATAAATATTCATGTACAAGCATTAGTTAGTAAAGTAAATACTCTTCGTATTCATATAGAAACTATAATTTTAGAATTTTTGCTTATTTTGTTTTTGTAGATTTTTTTTTTTTTTTTTTTTTTTTTTTTTGCAAATATAACAAGCAAAAAAAGCATTCAAGTTGAGAAAAAACAAAGTTTTCAGGTTTACGTAAAAGGGGTGTATGTGTAAATTTTAGTTTATTTTTTTCTTGTAAAAAATAGTTTATAAAATTATAATGATTTCTATAGAGACTTTAAACTTTTGCTCATTTTTAAGTTTTACTACTTCTTTTATACGCACTTACTTTTCTGGGATATAGATTTTTTTCTTTTCTGTTTTCTGTTTCATAGAATATTCATACTCGAACGTTGCTAAGTTAACTTGAGCACATCAGAATACACAACGTGCCAAGATTAACATTTAATTTTTTTTCCAGGAAAAAAAATACTTCTTGCTGCTTAAGTAAGTTGTAGTAATAAAATGCATTCATTTTGGCAGGGGCAGGAGAAGACAGTAAAGAAAAGAAGCAAGGAAGCGTTTTAAAATACTCTACAGCACTGAAGCTGAAGTGCGTAGGCATCTTGCGTTTGTGCTGTATTTTGGTTCAAGGGACAACTCAGTAACCCAAAAAAATTTTTCCTTAGGACGATAATCTGAAAACAAACATGTTGGTAACCTTGTGCGCAAAGCACGTGTAGCAATTAGATAAAGAGTTGGAAAAATTTTAAGTAAAAACCTTGAGCACAAGGTTGTCATCAAAAATGTTTGTGTGGCTCAAACCCGATTTACACCTAAAAATAAGATATCGATGAAAGTTTTACTTCATTATAATGATTGGACCGGACCTTGCTATTACGTACGAAATAAGTCATTTTAACAAACCCTTCTAGATTGGTTGCAGCAGTCGATTCTATTAAGGTAGTTTTTGACCACTTTTCGCACATTTAAGGCGGTATCTCTGCGATAACTTGACGAATGTTGGTTTGTAAATGCTCTAACGTTAGGGGACTATCCGCGTGGATACGGTCTGAAAAAAAGTCTAACGGCGTTAAACCGCATGACCTTGGTGGCCAATTGAAGTACCCAAAACATGCAATTATGCGTTCTGGAAACTTTCCATGCTATTAAGCCAAATTCGTTTGCGTTGTGTAGCTCTGGCCACCGTTTTGCCTACCACATATCGTAGAGTTCTTAATCAATTTTGATACGGATTAACCTCTCCAAATTGACGGTAACAGTTTATGACTTCTTCAGATAACAGAAGCAATATTTTTGGCAGTGCCGCACTTCATGCTAATGCTTAGGGCTGACCACACCTGTAACGCTTTCAAGCTCTTAAAATTTCTTTATAATCTTACTAATTCCTTTCACAGTAGGTCGATTAAAACGACCATAGGCACCATGTAATGCTCGAAAGGTGGCCATGTTTGAACCATCACTTTTCATGTAAGTTTTCACTATTTTTACAGGTTCTTTGGATCCATATTCATTATTTAATTATATTTTTATTAGGCGGTTAGATTAGGTCGGCGGCAGTTTTGAAATTAAAAGAAGAACTATACTGGCTAATAGAAGCTACTTTGGACTAAGTAAGCAGTTTAAGAGCAAAGCCATCTCTCGACAGACAAAAATCACATTCTACAAGTCACTGATACTACCCGTGCTGTTGTATGGCTCTGAAGTATGGGTACTTGCGAAAGCAGGCAGTACTTGGAGTATTCGAGAGAAAAATTCTTCGTAAAATTTATGGACCCATCTGCGTTGACGGAAAATATCGGTGTCGTATGAACCATGAGCTGTATGCCGACATTGACATTGTGAAACGTATAAAACTACACCGATTGCGTTGGCTAGGTCATGTTGTGCGAATGGAAGAAAATGCTCCAGCTAAAAAGGCATTCGAATACGCGCCTGGTGATGGTTCACGCAGAACAGGAAGACCAAAACTTCGATGGAAAGATCAGGTGGAGGAAGACATTTCAAAGCTTGGTGTAATAAATTGGAGAAGGAGCGCGGAAGATCGAGGCGCATGGAAGAATATTCTTCGTTCGGCTACAGGAACAAACGTTCTGTAATAGCCATTTAAGTAAGTAAGTTCTGTTGTTAAACGATTATAAATGGCAAACTTTCCACTTAATAAATGACACTTCAGATTACTAATATTATCAACGGATAGTCTTGGCAGACCACGAACTGAATATCCCTGTTCGTCTGATTTTTTACTTTTGGTTTAAGTTTTTCTTTAGCTTTAAAGTACATCCATCCATCCATATGCTGTTTGCCTTAAAGTTTTGTAATTTTAACCCAGCAAAAATTTACTAAAGATGAAATATTTTTTCGGTTATGAAATCGACAGCTAAATTTAAAAACTTGCCAAGTCGAAAAAGTGAGTTTTTCAGGAGAAGATCTTAAAGTTAACGGGCGACACAACATTTAGTTTTATAAGTTACACTCAAAAGAAAAAACAATCCATTCGTAATCAAATCAATCCGAAGCGGTATTAATAGTACGGTGAGTACGAGTTTTCTTGAATCAAGTACAGAAAGATTTATTCAAGTACGGATTTTGAATCGCAAAATACTTAAATTATCCACATTCAATCTCGATTTCGTACTTGAAATAATCCGAAAATGAGATTGATTTAAGTAAAACTAAGAATAAATCAATCTCAAAATGCACTTGATTCAAGTATTATAAAGTTGATTTTATCCCGAATTCGTGCTTGAAAAAAAAACCAAAAAGGAATTAGAAAGAAAAAATAGGATTGATTTACTTACCCGTATTACACCTTACAGAATAATAAAACACCAACATCATGTCCGATATGGTTTTTACTTTAGAAATCGTATGATATATTTAACCAAAAATATAAGCTAAATGAGAAGCATGAGTTCAAATCTACTTTTTTACCCTTCGTGGTACACATGCGTCTGGCCAGACCTTTGTTCAATGTGTTTAGAAAACATGCGTAAGCCGGAAGGTTAAACACAACAAAAAGTTTAATCTTTTCCGGGCTTGATTTTCGAATGTCATCCCATTTAGGATTACTTTGAGTACGTTTTAGTGTTATTAGTACTTGAATTTTTGTGTACGACTCGTACTAAAAGTAATCATAGAAAGCTTGATTTATCCCGAGTGTTTCTGTGTACTTTTGGATAAGCCGATCAACACCAACATTTTACAGAAGTTCACTTGAACAATATGTACTCAATTAAAAAAAGTTAAAAATTAAAAACATGCTAAGCCGACTTAGCATGCTTTCAAATTGATCTGTCGAAATAATAATATGAAAATTTTAAACAAATGATTTCAGATGTTGAAATGCACAGTTAGCGAAACAGCCTGGAAGTTAACAAACTTCATTACATTCTGTTAGTGCTTGATAATTGTAAATTTTCTGTCCGTGCAATTTGCTTCATTGCCAACCAAAGGAGAGCTAAAGTGAAACATGTAACAGGAAGATACAAGATATTCTGGTAGTGTACAAAATCATTCAGAAGTGTATGTACATACACAACTGAAGCATCAAAGTTAACCAAAATTTGTCTTAAGCAAACAGTATGTGAAATATTGAGGGAATAGGGCTATTGTAAGAAAGCTTTATAAATTGAAATTTAACTCAAAGAAGCACATTCGAAAAAATGTTTAAATAATAAAATTACTTATAAAAAAGAAAAAATGTCCTAATTTATTTAAATAAATAAATTATATTTCTTAATATTTAATTAAAATTTATTATTGTAATAAGCAGGGTTTAAAAAACTGCAGTCGAAACCAAAAACTGCAGTCGAAACAAAAAACTGTCGAACGAACATTTGTGTACAACTTTTCGCTTTTTGAGTTTTTGAGACAGCGACTGTTTATATTTAATGAATCAGAAGTAAAAGCAACAGTTTTTTTTTTGGCCAATGACAAATAAAGAGGTGGAAGAAACGCCAGTTTTTCTACTTTGACTGCAGTTTTTTAAACGCTGGTAATAAGCATAAAAGGGCATGATTCACTCATATTTGAAAATGTTGTGATTAGAAACACAATAACATTTTTGAATTTGCTTCAAAAATACTTAATGAATTTTCCGTGATCATATTAAACAATATTTATATTTATATAATCCATATTATAACAAAAAAATCTATCCATTTCAAACAAAAGCCTCAAGTCAAGAAACAGTTTCAAGAAGTCAATCGTGACAATCAGAAAGTAATTTAACTGCCTGTTAGTTGAAATTCTAGTAAACTTTTATCTAGCGCTCTTGTAAGTCCAATTTTAAAGTGTTCTTACGAAATATTTAAATACTTTTTACGTTAATAAAATTATAGCCTTTTTGGAATTTTCCCAAATGAAATACGCTAAAAACCAACAGCTTAACAAGATGTTCCATCTCATTGTATTCTATTCTAAACAGAAAATTTTATTGAGAATGAAAAAAATAGTCTTTTATTTACATTTAATTAATGACCTTGAAAGCCTGCATATAGGAAACTACTTAAAGTAAACGAAAAAAGTTCGATCAGCACTTATAATTTTAGATTAATTTCTTCTTGATTTCAATTAAAAAATTTGTGATATTTATTAAAAACTTAATCAAATTTGCGCTAGTAAACAAAAGTATCAATAAAATATTTTTTGATATTAACAACATAGTTTTTAGTAATGTTATTGATATAAGTAAACGTTTAATTCACTTGATTAAATTTTTAATTAAAACTAATCAGTTTTTGATTAATGGTTTAATTGAAAAAAATTAGCGAGAATTTTTTCTGTGTACAACATCTTTCGATTATTTTAGTGTCATCATTTGAAAAGTGGCAATGACTTCTATTATTATTGTGGCAACACTGACACAACGACATTTGTTCTGAAAGCAGAGTTACCACACAGAAAAAAATAAAAATGGATTTCAATTAAAAAATTTGTGATATTAATTAAAAAATTAATTAAATTTGCACCAGTAAACAAATTAATAGTATTAATTAAACCAGTTAATAGTATTAATTAAACGTTTAATTCACTTGATTAAACGTTTAATTCATTTAATAAAATTTTTAATTAAAACTGATTATATTTTTGATTAATGCTGTAGAATTTTTTCTGTGCATTGGTCAAGTTTTTCCTTTTTTGCAAGACTTTTTTTGTCTAATTTTTTTTTTTTTTTTTTATTATTAAACAAAATGAATTCGAAATACATTTTGGTGTTTTTTTTTTTTAATTTTGGCACTTTTGTGGAAAAAAAGGATAAAAAAAAAATATTTTTCAGAAATGGTTACATTTTTTATTGATAGCAGATGTTGCAAATGTGAATACATGTTTTACTTTTTCAACATCTTTCACGCGTTCCTCTGAAATACATGCAAGTATACAAAGGTTATTTCCAGTTAACAGAATTGTCAAAAGAAGTTCCATAATTCTTGGTGAAGCTAGTAAGATTAAATTGCATGGCATGCTCTTTTACACTACTCGAAACAAAAATTCAAAGTTTTGTATCTATAAGAAAAAAATCTTAAAAAAGAAGTTTAAAAAATTTGCTTACTGAGGTGCCTAAATAAGAGCACCAATCGTTTTCATAAACATGAAAATTCTATTGACAAAATACATTTTCAATAAAACAAATCGACCTAGTGATTCTCCAAATAAGATTTTCCAAGTTGCGTTCTAAAGGTTGGTTTCGTATAAACTGTATGAGATTGAGACGGGTTTAAATAAAAAAAAAACGCTTGCCGCTTACTCAGTTAGATTTCCAGTTTTCTTATCTAAAACTTTTTAACCATGATTTAAAACAATTCATTATCTCTCATATAAAATTAATTTAAAATGCTTATTGGGATAATATTACTCCTCTTGTTTTTTTCTTCTACTCTTTGAAAGTTTATATAAGTTGCTATAATAGTTATACATAGTTTCCATTTCTTTGCAGCTTGAACTTTTTAACAACATGTATGTATAACTACTTATTGATTTTTTTTTTAATCCAAATGGATGTGTGTACTCTTTTCAACATACACACACACAAACATATGCACATCTTGCTTGCATAAGGCCAGCAATACAATTTTTTTTTTCTTCTTTAGTTTAGAAAATTGAGAGTTAAAGAATATTAAACAGAAAAAAATATAGATTAATCATGTTTATCCTGAAAATATGCTTTAGAAAGTATAAAGTACACACACATTTATAACTTTTGGTTATAGTGTGGGTAAACAGAGATGAAAAAATTATTGAAGAGCAGTTAAGAAAGCAATTGTTTTAAGATATTTTAAGGATTTAATCCTAAAAGTAGGCTAAAGTTAAATAACTACTTAAGAAACTAAGATGACAAAACATATCTTAAGGAAAGGAATTAAAAGGGGGAAAAGGATTAAAATAAATAATTTTAAAGTTGTTTATGATAAATCTGTTTTAAAATATTTGTATAACAAATTTTGTTCAATTTCTTTTCTTAAACAAGTGTAAAATGTTTTTAAGGTATTTTAAAAGATTTCTCTTCTTAAGAAACACTGTTTACAAATTGCATGTTAAATGCCTAAATGTGCACTTTGTCTTAAAGTTACAACTAAAAAAAAAAAATATACAGTAGTTAGGAATGGTGTTCATTCAACAGCAAGTGTATGCCTGCCTAAGCATGCATGCACTTTTAAAAGTGTCTTTATTTCTGAGTTTTTTTTCTCTCTTAAAAACAAACAAAGAAATTAACACAAAACAAATGTTAAGTGCGAAATTTTGTTCTTTTTCGTACTTGAGGTGTTAAGTAAGGAAAATCCTTTTACACTCTTAGTACTACTATAAATAGTATTAATATGTAAGACAAGCAGCCTGAAAGTAGTCAGCATTACATTTTATTATTATTTTTTCTTTTAACAAACAAAAGGCCTTCTTCTCTGCCTGTTCTATGCGTGGCAGGCAAGAGTTCAACAAACGTTAAACAAATAAAAATAAAAGAAAAGAAAAGAGAACAATGTAAAGAGGAAAAAGTATAAGATATAATAAAAGTTTAAATAAAACAATATCTACTTAGGATAAATCATAAGGTAAATTATGACTTAAAATAAACGATTAAAATCAAATTATTTTAATGTGCAGCCTACTTGCAGGCTGTAAGGAGTTGTTAAACTATCGTACATCTTATAAATAACACTGCCTGAAGTAAGAAAATATTGTTCTTTTCAGGAAAAAATGGAGTTTAAGCTTATCGAAAATTTTAATTGCTATTACGAACTTTTGCTAAGACATTGGAGTTTATAAATGCTTTAACAAACAACTAATTATAAAATAAACCATTTGGAAATTTGTTTACCTGAATGATTTATTAAATTTGCTTAAAATCTAATTCAAAACAACTGTTACACCCAAACTTCAACTTTTGCTGATGAAACAGATTTTCTAAGCATACACTAAAACCATCTTGAAGCATCTCGTTATTTACAGTATCATACTTTTCAATTGGAAATGTAGTTAAAGCAAAAGAATATGAGCAAAAATGGGTACATATAACATTCATCATGCCCTTCTTGGTAACCAAATATGACCACAACGCTCGCATGTAAAATTCCTCGGTAAACATCTAGATCGGCGTTTAACGTGGAAAGGCCACGTAGAGGCCAAATAAGGCTTAATGAAACTAAAAACAGTTTAAATTAGTTGGCGTTTTGGGAGAAATTCTGTCCTAAGACTCGATTGCATTGTTCTACTCTACCGCTCTTAAATCTTAAAACCAATCTGCTCCTACGGTATTCATCAGTTATGCGGCACTGCTTCTGTCTCTAATATTTAAACAAATTTAAAGACGCCAAATAATCTTCTTCGAATGATCAAAGCAGCCCCCCTGGTATATCCAAAATCGAATATTGACAAGAAATTTAATGAGCCATAAGTAAAAAGAGTTTTAACTTATCTAGTAAGAAAAGGCTGCCCTGTGCTCCTTGCAGGAATAAAAGGACAATCGGAAGGACATACATATATCTTTATATAAAAACGTTTGTGCCTTGTATTTGCTCGTTAAACTCAAGAACCGCTACACCAATTGACAACAAACTTGGACAATAAATTTTTTTAGTCAGAAGCCAGGTTTATCTTAAGTTAAGTCCCGGTAGGTGGCGCTGTTGTCGTGATATTACGCACGATTTTGCTGAAATTTATTAAACATATTTATTAAGCAAAAATAAGTTTCCTGATAAAATTTTGCCCCGGTAGATAGAGCTGGGGTCAAGTTATTAACAAAATTCTCCAGTATTTAATTTTTTATTTTTATTTAGAAAATCCCGAGCAGCGCCAGGATTAAACAGCTAGTATATAAATAAAACTATGATTACGAAATATTCGGCAAAATATTTAAAAAAAAGTCCACCTTAAGCCTCTACCGCGAAATATTCAAAGTGATGGTGGCCATAACAGCCTAAAAAGAAGAGCTGCCGCAGAACTTATCCGAATAGAAAAGCGCTAAGCATCTACTTATGTGAACAAAAACCGCGATGTGAAAAGTTTTATCCCTGGCAGGCAGGGCTGCCAGATTTATCTTTATCTTTCGTCAAACCACCATCGAATGAACCTTTTACGACTCCCTGTGTAAATCATATTTTCTACAATTATACGGCGAATATTTCACGAGTTGTAAGATAATATCTACATGAGTCTCTTACGATTCTTGACATAAGAGACTCGTTAGATATTCTTTAGCCACGTCTTAAACGACTCCCAAAACCATTGGAGAAGCGTATTTTGCTGCACTATGGAAGAATCTCAGTCGTGTTACAGCTTTTCCCTACGATTAAAAAATGCTGTCATCGACGGTAAAAGACGCTCTTCATGAGACTCCCAGTATATCTTACACGATTAAAAATGCTAGCTGGGTATATCGTAATTATGTTTGTGTTTAAATGTTTTTTTTTTTTAATAAAAATCGAACAAAAATTGTTAAAAAAAAAAACTAAATTTAAAGTTCGAAACGTGAAAGACGATTTTTTTATTATTTCTCAGGAAAGTGACGATTTCCTCACAAATTTATCTGGCAGCCCTGCTGGAAGGACATAAAATAAGCAATTGAAATAATATTTGACTAATGACACTGGTCGAAAAAAAAAACAGGAGCAAGAACTTTGTTATGTAATTGGAATATTTTTATATTATCTGGAACTATGAAAATTTGTTATGGGAAGGAGTATAGAGGGAGAAGTGTATGTTGACATGTTGAAAGTGAGAGGAAAACCTTCAGCAGGTAGACTATTCCACATAAGAGGCAAAAAACCAATTGTATCATGCACCGGCCAATTGACCATAAAAAGATGGGCTCTTGTAATTGGAATTTACTTTAGCGTGTTGAATCAAGATCTGTTAACATGTTAATTTAATCACAGCTTGAGGACGTACAAATAAATTCTTTAATTTTTTCATGCAAAATTAGTTCTATTTTTTGTTGTAAAAAATTTATAAAAATATTATTTATAATTTTCCACTAAGCCAGGTATATAATGAATATATTAAGTCTTAAACCATGAAAATCGGTTGACAAAAGTTGATTTTGTACACAATTTAAGGCAGGTATATTATAAATGCATAAATAATTTCTAACTAAAAATTGCGTTTAATTTTAAGCAATTAAGTGCTGTGGTAATCACAAAGGTGTATTCACTTCATCGTGAATACAATAAACATTTGCTTAACGATTTGTCATGATTGATGGCTTGTTTTTTTCGCAATGTACCAGGATTTCAGATTTTATAAAATTGTGGGTATTTAAACACATTTATTAAAATAAAAACATTTATTTAAATAAAAAATTAGTTATTTTATTCACAAAAATAAAAATTAGAATATTCACAAAATTAAAAATTTAATTTGTAAAATCAATGAAAGTTTGAATAAAAATACAGAAATAATTTATAGCAAGTAAAATTAAAACAAGTGTTTCTCCAAAAAACATATAAAAATGTAAAGTTGTTTAGCTAAAAATTTTTTTCTTTAAATTTTGCAAACAAAAATTATCATTAATTTTGCTTTAATATGAAATATTCTCTTAACTCTACAATTTTTATCTGCTAATATCTTTCTTTGGCTTTTCTAAAATTTTTTCGGAGAATGTTTTCTAATGAACTGGCCTAAGCAACCATCTTAATTGCCACAGAAATTACAGCTCAAAATCGAGTTAAACTGTAAAATTGTAAAAAAATCCTCTAACAAAACATGCTTAATAAAATCCTTAAATGTTTTTTTTTTTAAATTTTTCTTTGTGTTAAATTCATTAGATTTCCGAAAATTAACAAACATTATTTAACTAAATAGAATGTAATACTTCTATATTTTTTAAAACTCCCCGCTCTCAAAAATCTGTCTGCCAAATTAATGTTGAAATCCCCAATTTGGGGACGAATCCCCTTATCTGGTAGCATTTCTTAAATATTAACACTAAAAATAACACAGGCCTGCAAAATTTAGGTAAAGTCAAAACCCTGGGACTAGATTTATACTTTTCTAAAGTTTTGAGTTGCACTTAATTCGAATCTGTACTCAGAATTAAGAAAAATCCAAAAACAAAGTCAAACTTTTATAAAAATTACAAAAAGTTAAAAAAAAAAACAATGAATACAGCGAAAGATTGGATTTTTCAAACTTTAGGTTAAGATATCTTAGAGAACGAATAATAACTTAAGATATGTTTGACGTACTAGGTTTTATAAAAAAAGATTAATTCACGCTGTTATAAAACAGGGTTTAACTTCAAGCGAAAATATCGCGAAAACCTGATGTGATGGAGAAGTACATCTGAGTACAGAGATATACAGATTTAGCGCTAATTAAACCTTTAGAAAAGTATAATCTGGTCAATCGGTTAAAAATTTGTTGGACCTTGTAATTGAAACAATACATTTCTAAAGCATGCCTTTAGGCGAAGTCAATATTTATCTATGAAATATATAAAACATGATATAAAACTCTTAAGAGTTCTACTAGATTTTAAATTTAACTGTATTGAAAGGTTTTAGGCCTTATTCATAAAAAACATTTTAGGTTTATAAAAAAAAAAAGTTTTCTATAAAAATTTGTTTAATAAACTTTTTTAAAATAAATTTTTTTTATGAATATGGGGGTAATTATTTTTAATATTGAAAAAAAAATTCCAATTATTAATTTTAAATTTAAAAAAAAAAAATTGTTATCGCCTAAAAACAAACTTTGAAGTATGTCTTCAACACACACATCTAAGGAGTGCGCAAAAAAAAAATCATTTAGAGTTCTTTTAGCACCTAAAAAATCAAAAACGAGAAATTCTCCTTAATCATCAAATTTTCTTTTTTTGTTTTTGGTCAAAAGAATTCTTAACGGCTTAAAAAATGTTTTATCTGTAATTTTTTTTGTTCTTATGTTTTTTTAGTTTTTAATGTCATGACTGGTTGGTTTGTAAAATAACAAAAAGTTAAAAAAAATGTCGCATAATTTTAAGCAACTTTTTAAATGAAAATATAAAAAAAATCTCAATATGCATGGAAAAGTATTTGCATACAATTTGACAAAAGATTTTTATAACAGTTCTATTTTTGTATGTGTGTGTTTATGTATGTGTGTGTTTGCGTATTGTTATTAAACTATTTGTTGGTTTAGCTTTTGTTTGTTTAATAAAAATCTTGTTAAAGAATAAATTAATTTTAATACATTTTTGCTTTTGATGATGATTATTAAACATGTTTTTTTTTTTGTATTATTTTATTCTGCTGTGATTTTAATCAAAGCCATTCAAAGCGTTATAAAAAAGTTCAAGGTTGCCTTGTTAATGCAAATGAAATAGTTTTTTATAACAAAAAACAAGCCTTGAAAAGTTTATAAATCAGTATCTAAAAAGAAAAGAAATATTGCATACTTTTTAGGTAAAACAAATATTTGCATACTTTTAGACTTCTTTGTAAGTGTTCAGTTTTATAAAATAAATGAGTAATTACTATTCATTTAATAAATATTCAATAAACTTTTTTTTTTAATTAATAATTTATTTGAAGTTCTCTTTTTGCATTACAAAAACCTTTGGAAGTATAAATTAAGGATTAAGGCAAAAAACTTGATTTGTTTTAACAAGTGTTGAAGATGTTGTTAAAATGAAAAAAATATTTCTCTTTTGACAATAATTAGTATTGTGGTTATTTTGTTGAACTATTTATGGTTTTTAATCCAAATTTTTAATATTTTTAATTAGGCTTAAGTTCATTAAATTTAATTTTCATTAAATTATTTTTATGAAGAAAGGAATTTTACAACATGAAAATTAATTAAAATTGTTTTTGATAATCTTTCATTCTTGACCGTGGCCGTGGCTCTTTTGTTTT
Organism: Pollenia griseotomentosa; assembly: GCA_963931875.1. NCBI lineage: Eukaryota > Metazoa > Arthropoda > Insecta > Diptera > Polleniidae > Pollenia > Pollenia griseotomentosa. The sequence goes on along the minus strand of OZ007564.1, from coordinate 120,279,154 downwards.
GAAAAATTAATTAATAAAAACCAAATTACATTTTCAACTTTTAGTCAGTAATAATATATTTAAACAAGATGATAATACAATAAAGGATGGCTGATGAAACGCGCTACTAAAATAAAATGTAATAAATTTTTTTCTAAGTTAGCTAACTTTTTTTTTATTTTAAATCTAAGTCTAGATTTAGAAAAAAATGCAAAACTAGGGCAATGAGGCACGCATTTGGATTGTACGTCGCTTTTACGTACTCGACTCCATAAACTGCTCCTTTAAGGAAAACAATAATGAAGCTGTAAGACCTTCCGCCGAGTATTGCACAGAAATTCCTCATTTAGGAAACAAAATAGAATAGAGAAGCAATTGTTTCTCTAGCAGCTGTCATACAGGCCACCCCAAGGTTTTCTACAAGAAATTAATCTGCTTAGATGGGTATCAGTTGACAGTCCTTGCAGACAATTCTGTACAACAATTTAAAATTGTTGTAGTTAAAGGCTCAAATCACAGGAAACTTTAACCTGGTGGAATTGGGTTTTTCTCTTGGAATTATGCCAGAGGATTCTATGAATGGTGAAAGAGGACGAAACCATGTTAAACCATATCTTATTCCGATCTAAACAGCAATATTAATAAGCTAAATTGTCGAATGTGGATTAACTTTATTACAAATTGTTTTTTTCAATTGAAAGAATTGCACCTAGTTCGAGTCACAATTTAAGTGAAATATTGTTTATTTTAAGTTCAAAGTTTAAAAAGACTTAATTTAAAGCAGCAGTCCCAAATTTACTAAATAGTCTTGCAAAAAAAAAACATACTGAAGGTGGAGCCATTTTTTCTTATCCCTACTGCTACCTTCAGTGTTTCTTAGTACTAATTGCAGTCCTAACAAAAAACTAAAAATTAAAGAGTAGTAGAGCTATATTGGTATTTTTACGATTAAAAAGCAGTTTGAGTCTAATAATAAAAGCACAGAACTAACAGAAACACTAGAAAAGGTAGCAAAACATAATGCAATAAAGTAACAAGAGATGTAGCAATTAAGTTGTAGTTAAAAACTAAAACAAAAAAAATTTCATTCCAATTATTTTAGAAAAGTCGATTATTTTACAAACGTCTGGATCCAAGGCGAATTTACACCAGGTGAACTTATCTTGCTACGTAAGCAACAGCTGATAACTAACCTTGTATCAAAATGGTATATCGTTTTGGTGGTTCTGGGGAATCTTTACTAAATTCCATAATTTTCGCTTAAAATTTTGAAATTTAAAACTTTTTTAAGTTATCACATTTCAAAACACACAATTTAAAATTAAAAACAAAATGAAATATTTGCTTAAATTTTTGACACAACGTTAAAATATTTTACAGTGTTGTAAACGTTTACAAAATAATACCACCTTGTATGAATTCGCCTTGTCTGGATCCAAGGAACAACAATAACAATATTTGTATGTTGATTTTCCTCTAATGACAAATTTGTTTTTTTGACTACTTTATTGCTACATTAAAAACGGCTTTCATTGCTACCTATACAACTACTTTGTATGCCCTCCACGAGTAGCGGTGATCAAGGGTATACTAAGTTTTTCATTCCGTGTGAAACTTTATGATTAAATTCATCTTAGACCTCATAAAGTATACATATTCTGGGTTCTTGAGTAAATCTAAGTCGATTTAGCCGTGTCCGTCTCTTTGTTTGTTGATTGCACACTAAGTTTCGAAGAATTCAAAAGAGAAAACAATATTGGTGTCGAATTGTTTTAAGTTCACGTTAGCATTATGGGAATGAAATCCAGTACAATCAGTTCAGTAGGATATATACACAGAAAAAAATAATTTTCATATTTGAATACGAAAATCGTATATTTGACTATAAACATTTTTTAATTTTCTGCGATGACGATTTTTGCGGTATTAATGAAAAAGCTTGTAGGTATAATTGTTGAATTTTCAGTCAACAATCAAGTTTATTGAGTCAATAAAAAAAGTTGTTGCCCAAAATAATTTGTTCAACAAAATGTTTACGTGATTTGTTAAAATAAATTGTTGAAAATGTTGAATAAATCAAACAAAATGTTTTTCGAATCTTTATTTATTAATTATGATGTGCTTAATTCCTGATTTTTATTCTTTGATAAATACACTAAAATTTATTGTGGGGAAAAAAGCTTAGGCCAGATCATCAGGAAACCTTTTTTCAAAGACTTTGGAAAAACTAAAGATATTATTCAACTAAAACTGTAAAGCGAATGAGAATTATTAGCTAAAAAGTAGACAAACATTGTAAAAATACTGTATTTACTTTGAATCAAATATTTTTTTTATTGAATATGAAGAAAAATTTAATTATTTCATTATTAAATATGTTTTATTGAGTGCTATTTTGCAAAGTGTAATTTTGATAAATTTTTTCATTGAATCAAATAAATAATTTGTTGACCTAAAATTTTATCTGTGTATACATTAGTTCATTTTATTCCTCTGGGAAGCATCGAACCGCTTGGTTTCCATAATAAGAGTTATTTAAGACGTACAGCTTATTAGGCTATAGCGTCCGATCTTGGTATTGGGACTGCCAACATCAAAACCAGGCATGCGAAGTAAGATTCAAGTATTAAGATCATACCCCCCTGGTCGTTCATCAGAGCGTAGTTAGTTCAGTAGGATAAGAGTTAATAATCCAAATGTGGAACAACCCGTCTAAAAAATTGATAACACTCTGTTGAAGAATTGGACCTGAGGTGTCTGTGTTGTGGCACTATTTGAAACGGACTACATTTTCATATTTAGTTAGCGAAGATCGGGCAGTGCTACTCCAGAATGGAAGCTTCTAGAGATATAAAGACTTTATAGACATCAGCGGATGCGTAAATCCTTTTTTGTTATATTTTATCTTAATTTAAGTCCGGCTGCAAAAAAAACTAAAGGGTTTTTTGAAAGTTCATAAAAAAATATCGGTTCAAGTAACGAGTTTTTAAAATTTTTAAAGATAATTTTTAGTATTATTTTTATGCGATTGAATCACTAAGTTCAGAAAGGGAACAATTGACATTTACGTCATGTACCTTATTTGAGTATTTTGCTAAAAAAACCAATGTAAAAAGCGTCATCTTATACAATTTCAAATTAAAGCCAGTTCTCCCCATTTACGAGCTGAGATCACAAAACTTGCATTTATTATTATTAACTACACTGTTTTAATTGATGATCTTAAAATAAATGTTTTGAAGTAGTTCCCTTTCTGCACTTAGCGATTCAATTAAATAAAATGATGTTGAAAATTTTACTTTTTTTTTCAAAATCTGCTCACCTATTCAAGTTCATGAGCGGGCGGGTAGACTTTAAAAGGCAGGTTATTTAAAATAAATATGTTTATAAATTTTTTTGTAAAAAAAAATAGATTTGACATTTTTCTTAAACTTAGATTTCTTAAGTTCACAATTTTTCGATATAAAAATTCCTTAAAAGTAAATTTCGAGGCCAGTTCTTATCAAATATGTAAGAAATTTAAAATTTTTTTTTAAAAATATTTAAATATTTAAGTAATAAGTAAGGGTGGTGCATAATGCAAGATGTTAATTGTAAGTCACTCTTTAACATCAAGTTTTTTGCTAAATTTAATTTGATATTTCTTTGTTTCAATATTTGACAAGTTCAACCACAGAATACCACAGAACTGAAAAAAGTGACGTGTGAAAAAGGCCAAAATCAGTTGCGAGGGCAGCTTTCGAAGAAAAAGACAGAAAGCTTTTTTTGGTAGTGGAGTGGCAATATGTAAAAACAGGCAGCAACAATCAACACAAATTGCATGATCAAAACAAAAATAACAAAACACAGACCACGTTAAAAAAAATGCATTAGTTCAACAAACGTTGTGGTTTGTGCAAAAAAAAATGTATTTATTAATATTTTTTTGTTTTATAATAAGGGTCCTCATGATGTCGCTTAAAATTGCCATTTGTGCAAATGCACAAACTTATGAGACTTGTTTCATGAAGCCCCTTTTTTAGTTTCGTGTAATTGTAAACACTTAATGTCAGTTGGCAAGAAACGTCAAAAAAAAAATTAAAACAAAATAAAATTTAAAATGTGTGCCTAAAAAGCAAAATTTGTTTTTAAAAATGCCTAAAGAAAGCCAAAAGAATAACTACTCAAATTATTTGAAGAAGTTGTTGTTTGTGATATGCTAACACTTGAATTTTTTTGGAAAACACGATCTTAAATTTGTTTTGTTTAATTTTATATACATATGTAAATACTCTAGATTTTTTTGTATGTATTTAAAAGATAACCAACGTAAGGCAGAAGAGGAAATTTTGGAAAAGTTCACTTATGTTCTTGCAGCTGGAGAATATTTTCGTTATGATTTGTTCATCATTCTGTTCCAAAATCACACAATTTTTTATTAGAAGTACTGCCAAGTTTAGATGAGTACAGATTTAAGCAAATTGTGCGGGTTAGTTGGCACAGTTTTCAGGCAATTTTAAATTTAATAAAAAATGATGAAGTTTTCAACAGTCCTCATTCTTGCAAGCAGTTTCCTGTTGAAATGCAATTAATAATTGTTCTGTACAGATTGGGTTCAAGTGGCGAAGGCGCATCACTGTTCAAAATTTCCAGTTTATTTGGTATTGGCGACGGTGGAACGATTCAAGTAAATAGTAACAAATAACTTTTCTATTATCTAAAGAAACTAAAAGTGCTTTAATTCCAGATAATTACTGATAGAGTTTTTATGGTGCTAATGAAACTACAGAAACAATTTCTATACTGGCCAGGAAATTTAGAGCGCAAAACCATTGTTGCAAACACTTTTCACGAATTGCCACACTGTGTTGGTTACGTGGACGGAACTGAAATAAAATTAGCAGAAAAGCCGCAAGATGATCCTGAATCCTTTTTTTCGAGAAAGCATATTTATTCTTTAAAAGTCCAAGGTATTTGCGACTATCGTCTTCGAATCCGCCATTTGGTTTTAGGATATCCGGGAAGCGTACATGATTCAAGAATTTTTAATAATTGTGAATTATCTTTACATACAAAAAAGTTTTTAACTGGAGCACAATGGTTATCTGCAGACAGTGCGTATAAATTAACTGAAACTGTTATAACTCCCTTTAGAATAAACTCGTCGGAAGCTAGTTTAAAATAACGCACTGACTTCAACAAAATTCTAAGTCGGTATCGTATCAGAATTGAACACTGTTTTGGATTATTAAAAGAGCGTTTTAATAGTTTAAAAGAGTTAAAAATTAATCTAAAAAACAAACCGTCTGTGGAAAGAGCTTGCCACTGGATTTTAGTTTGTGCCATACTACATAACATAACATAATTGATCAAAATGACAATAGTGCGTTAAATAATTAAAATAGTTTCGAGTATTATGTCTGAAACTCGTTTACATAAAATACAAATTAAAATTTTCTTGATATTGTAACCATTAATTTCTTACATCCCTAGTAATTTTATTTACAATAGTATATAAAAAACATCTGTTTGTATAAATGCACAATTGAACAGCGCAAGTTTACGAGACAAAATTGTTGGGCAAATTTACCAAGTTTGTGTAAATGAATTCTAATACAATTTTTGACAGTTCCTTTACGAGGGCGTAAAAATGCACAGTTTGCACAGGTTACGAGACTTATAAACGATATCATGAGGACCCTTAATGTTATTTATTTACTTAAATATTATTAACTTGTGTTGTGGTTAACTTAAAAGTTAATTTTTACAAAAGCTTTGCAAATAAATCTCAACTAAATAAATTTGTGTTCATTGTATTGCGGCATAAAAGATGATGCAAAGAGAAATGAAAAAGGGCAGCTTTCTTAAAAAGAGACAAAAAAAAAACGCAAAATCTTCCGTCTCGTGACAGTTCTGTGGTATTCTGTGAGTTCAACCATGGAGAGGTACACAATTAAGCAGCGCGTTAAGATTGTGGAAGCCTTTTACGAAAATGGGCTTTCTGATTAAAATGAATTTCGTGCACTTCGTGATTTTTTTTTCTCACCTTTTTCAGCTCAGTGTATTCGTTAAACACAAAAAAAAAATATTGTGAGGGCAAATAATTTTAGCATTTGACGGTTGTGCTGTTGGGGTAAAAAAAACTGGTTGTAGAAAATGAATTCCATTTGTCGCAATAAATTTTCCAACAATATTTTTTTAACCGCAACAACATGAAAGTATTTAATGTTTTTTACCAGCAAAATTATTTGTTGCAAATAAAATAACTTTTGCTTTTAAAGGTTTTCCTCTGAAATAATGGTACATTGAAAATTGATATTGACGTAAATGATTTGCATTTGCAAGAAATACAAATTTTTGTTGCCATAAAATATTTATTTTTTGAATCAAATAATATTACTGTTGTCGTAAAAAATGAGCATTTGGCAATGACATGATTGGTGCTTCAGTATCATTGCGATCAGTATTGAGTCGTTTGTCGGTGAGAAGCTAGTGAAAAGTGAACTTTTTAGTTTTAAAATAATTAAAATAAATATTTAATTGCATATTTTGAAAAATAAAAATCGGCAGAAAATCTTGGCATGAAAAATATTTGAACAGATTCACGACATCTTTATTTCTTTTATTTACTACATGCGGTAATAACTCCTCCACGCATCAACAAGGCAGCGAAACCATTTATATCTGATGCCCAAAAGGATATGATTGGCCGTATAAAAAATATAAACGATAATCTTAAAATTGCAAGAATTTACAATAAATTTTCTCAAATTAAAAAAATTTTTTTCATTTATATTATATGCTTTAAAAATTTTTGCATTTGCGACAAAAGTATATTGAACTGTTAAGCCAAAAACTTTTGCAGTTGCGACAACAGCACACTGAACCGTTGGGGCAACAAATATGACATTTTAGGCAGCACTTTTACCTTTGCTCAACAATGAATTTACAATTTGGGACAAAAAAAAAACACCCTTGTTGCTACAAATGCAAAATGTTCTTGGGCACATTCTGAATTTAAATTCTATTTGAATCAAAATCAAATTTTTTTGGGACTACAGTCTTTTTTTTTGTGTGTAACAATCAGAATAGTCGTTTTTGGTCAAATGAGAATCCACAAGCGATTGTTGCAAAGTAGATGCATCCAAAAAGAGTGACTGTTTGGTGCGATTTATGGCCAGGCGGCGACATCGGGCCGTACTTCTTCGAAAATTAGGTCGGCAAGCACACGCAGAGAAAAAACATGTTTAAATATGGTCACCTCCAACTAAACTATTTTTAAAGAAAATTTTAAACATATAATGGTTAATATAACCATATTATTGTCATCTACAATCATATTATGGTTAAATTAGTCCTCCATCAAGAAGCCACAACCATATTATGGTTGCCTCAAAACATGTTGTGTTCAAATATGACAATAATTTGTTTTAAAATTAACAATAGTATTTTCCTCTTTTTCAAGAGCAACATGCTATAGTTGAAAACCAACCTTGCTATTATTACTGTTAAAAATGTTTTAGTTATTTTTGACCATAACATGTTCGGAGGCAACCATAATATGGTTGTGGCTTCTTGATTGAGGACTAATTCAACCATAATATGGTTGTCGGTGGCAATAATATTGTTAAATGAATCATAATATGTTGAATATTTTCTTAAAAAATAGTTTTGTTGGAGGTGACCATATTTAAACATGTTTTTTCTCTGAGTGCAGTTACGTGAATAGAGTTCGGTATCGCGAAAAGATAACAGACTTCTTGAGGCCAGAAATCGAACGTATGGACCTGGATGATATGAACTTCCAACAGGATGGTGCCACTTGACACACAGCCAACGAGACAATGGCTCTTTTACGCGAGAAATTTAATGGCCGTGTTATCTCATGTCGCACAATACTTTGATGTAGAACAAAATTGTGCAAAAATAGAAGGAGTTGATCCAGACTTATAATATTTTGCATGGAGGTATATATGACAATAATAAACAAAATGTTGGGTTTTGAAAAAATTCTGTCAAAGGATTCATGTACCTCCCATATATCCTTTTTTTAAATTTAATTCGGCTACACTTTTTATGTTGAATTGTTGAAAATTACCAAATCTATCTAAATATAATGTTAAAATGTATGTATTTAATTTTTTACAAATTCTAGAAAGGATTTTTGTATTTTAAAATATCCTTTTGTTAAAAAGATCACAAAAATATAAAATCACTACGCTTTATTTCATTTTAATTACATAATTATAAATATAAAAGAGTTTAGTGCCAAACAAACTGAAGGACTTGCATTTCTTATACATGTATGTATGTCCTTTTAAGGAAAATATACATGAAGGGAAAATACTTGATATTTATTTAATATTCAATAATAGCAAATAATTATTAAAGTAATTTGAAGTGTAAATTTTCACTGATACAAACAATTTTAATATTTCATAAGGCAATGGAGCATATATTCTTTAAAAAAACTGAAAATACGGTGGACTCAGTTTTTTTTTTTTTTAATTTAAAGTAAATATTGACGATTTTCATATTTTTTGCAAAAACAAACTGCATTTTTTACGGCTATATAACAATGTCTAATAGCGGTAGAGATTTTCTTGAAGCTAATTTCTTTAGAACGTTAATTTTTAAACACAGTACTAAGAAAATAGGATATTTTTATCGTACAGAAAAATATTTATAGTCTAAAGTACTAAATTATAAAAAATAATAAATGCGTTTTGAGCCTTTAAAAAGATCATATATCTCTTGGTTAGAACTAAAATGTGGTAAGTTTCTCTTTTGATTCTTAGTAGCGGACACTTGGTTTATCAAACGGCAGAGTAAATTGAAAAAGTATTCACTCAGTTTTTTTATTGGTCCATCAAAAATTTTTTCTTTTTTTTTAGTTACGGCAACACTTTTTTAAGATTCATCCAGGAGAGCATTACTAATACATACTTTAAATAAAGTGTGGGCTCATATCAAAGAAGAATGTATTTTTAACCAAATACTAACTTAAAAATTGTGGTACTTCTTTAAAATAAATTTTTAATAATTTTTTTCCTAGAACATGAATTAAGTTTAATTTTTCTTGTAAACTTTTATTAAAATTAGGACACATTTAGCGACCTCTGGCAACGGCGAAACGAATTAAACATAAAAAAGGTTCTTCCTACATGTAATCTATTTAGATACGAATACAGTACAGTAATTTTTTTAAACATTGGAACAACATTGTTTCACCTTATTTTTATATATGGAACAAAGTACTGTGCGTCGTGGCGATGTTAATTACCCGCCACGATCATGTGAGTTGACACCGTAGCACTCCTTTCTTTGGGGATATTTAAAAGAAAAAGTGTACGTCAATAAGCCAAGAACAATTCCAGAGCTAAAGGATGAGATAATTCGGCACAATAACGATATTGAACCTCAATTATGGCTCAGATTCTTTGAAAATAGACCATCGGATAGAGGTATGCCACCGAAGCTGTGGCGATCATTTGGCTTATATTTTGTTTTATACACAATAGTCATAAATAGATCCTTCAAAACAATAAATAAAATATTAATAACTCTATAAAAACTTTTTGTTTTATTAAAAACTAACATCGTGCTATTTGGTTGGACCACCCTTTATTAAATAAAACTCTACCACATTTTTGCCAAAATTAAGCTATTTTTCAAACTCATTTCAATAATTCTACTTTGATTTTTCTTCACGACTAGGCTGATTGAGATATTGCACGTGTCTTTTCTGAATTTATAAGAAATAAGATGATGATTTTAGACCTTCAGGACCGAATGTATTTGCGAAAAACAAAATAAATCAAGGTAAAAAACGTTGAAAAAAATTCCAACTGCAAACATTTTTTAAACTGGAATTTCTTTAGCTTTCTACTTGCTTACTACAGAGTTTCATTCATTGAAATCGGTCAATATTTGCACAAGTTACAAGCTTTACAAAGTTTACCTAACCCGAGGTGGATAATTTTGACAGCCTGTATATATTCTTTTTCCTAAAGTCCATGTCCTCCTATACGACTTAATCAAACATTATTTCAAAACCCGACCACAGATGTTTAGGAGATCCAGATTACTTTTTTGCGTGACATTAGCTATTATAGAGATTAGTTAATAACTTATAAATTCCATATAAAGACTCCTGAAATATTCTCAATATCAGTGGATTCGACACAGCGAAATATGGCACTGTTACTTGTTTCTACTTAAAATTAAATAGAAATAAAACAAAACCTATAAAAAGCTTGATTTTAAAAATACTGCTCTATTGGTTGTTTAATTTTTTTATATTAATGCTGCATTTAAAATCTTGCCTCTCAATATTAAGCAATAGTCATAATATTTAAATGCATAACTACAAAACATTTAATTGCTATTGCTTCAGAATATTTCTGAAAGCAATAGCAATATTAACAAACTTTGTAGAAATAGTAGCATCTCTGTATAAAATTCCTTTAACAAACTTAAATATTATTAATTGGCTTAAATATTTCTATATGTATATATCTTACCTTTAAGGGATAGTTTTAAAGATACTGCTAGATTTGTGGTTTGAAATGTGAAATTAAAGTAGAGTAGTAATAGTAGTTGAAGCAAATGTATTTGCATTTGTTAAGGATTTGTTTTTTTCTTTTCAATTTAATTCCAATTATTTTATTCCGTTAGCAAATATTTTCATTTAAAATTACTAAAAATTTCATTTGACTTTAATCGACTAGCACAAAGTGTTGTTTACAATTTGCGCAAATTTGAAAGAAAAACATTGATTTTATTTTAATACGAATTAATTTTGTTTTTTAATTGCTATTTGTTAAGCACTAGCAAACTTTTAACATGGACTTGCACTACAATTTCCACAAATATTTTGACAAAGACTTTTTTTTAAATTTTATTTATTTTAATTTTTATATTACGCCTTTTTTGGGAAATTTGTATGAAAGAGGATTGAAATCCAATGCAAATACTCAAAATATTTTATTTTATTTTATACACACATACACATTAACGCACACGGATACAGATACTTGAAAAGCAATTAATTTTTTTTTTGTTACAGCAGCCAATTCGTTTCAACTATTTAAATGATATTTTTTTCTTATTTATTTTGTATATTTGTTGGCGTTTGAAAAGCTTTTATTGTTGCTGTTGATTTAAACGATAATGATTTTATTTATTTATTTGTTTGTTTATAAAATGTTACGCATTTAATTTAATTTGTCAAGCGTTTTAATTTATAATTTGTTCTTTCCCATTCTATTTGTTGTTGGGGAGTGTTGGATAAATGGATGCAGTTGGAAAAATTGGTTGGCAGAGAATTGGTTTTGATTTCTGCCACAGTTTTTGTTTTGTTTTTAAATAAATAAAATTAATGTTGAAAAGGTATATTTGCTTTTAAAACACTACAGAGATACAAAAACAGAACTGTTGTGCATACACTGACAGCTTTAAAACAGTTTTTATTATTGTTTGTTTTTTTTTTTTTTTTGTAGTTTATTTTCAGGCTGTTTTTTATTTATTTATTTTTCACGTAATTGATAATTTTTGTAACGGGGTTTAATTTGATTTTACCACTTGTTTTTTTTCTACTCCCTATAGTAGACTTTAGTTTCTGTTTATAATTTTTGGTTTGTTTTTATAGCTTGTCATCGCCAGTTGTTTTTTTCCACAAAAAGGTTCTCTCCCTCTATTTGTTTTTTTTTTGTAAGAAAAGAATTTCCTGTTTTCTTGTTTCTAACTTTCTATTAAATGAATAGCAGCAGCGCCTTAAAGCATGCTTTAATATTATTCTAACATTTTACTCTATAGGGAGTCCTTTTGTAAAGTAATGTATACACTTTTGCACAGACACACTTAAAGGTTTTCCTAAAAAAACACAGCACAGCATCAGTTCTTTGACGCCAAACAGCACACAACACCAAAAGTCACCCAATTCTGTTTTTTTCCTCTGAACTCAAGTTTTCTTTACAATATACCAAAATACACACTCATATACAGAGAGAAAAAAAAACAAGCCAGAAATGAAAACACAGACATTAATGTGTTATTTTTGTTATTGTTGTTGGAGTATATACGTATAAAAATTTTTCCTTTTTTTGAGAGTTGTGTTTTTTTTTTTTTTTTTTGGGTTGTGTCGTCGCCCAACGGAAAATTGAAAAATTACTTCCGTTTAAAGGCTATTTTTGTTGGTTTGAAGAAACTTTTTAATTTAAAAAAGTATAGTAATTTTTTGTAAATCTTTAGCTAAATTTTATAACAATATTCTTGACAATTTTGCAAAATAGCTTTTTATTGATTTCTCTAGTTGCAAAAATCCTTGTGTTTATTTTGTTATTTTGCCAAGTTTTCATGCACTCACATACACACAGTCTCTGTTTTAACATTTGAAAAGAAAAAGTCTTAAAAAAATTTTACACGCCTCGTTTTTTGTAGCATGGAAAAATGTACACGCTTAAAGAGTTTCGCGTTCGTATAATGAACATCCGTTTTAAACGACAACCGCTAGTAAACTGTTCGATTGCAAAGAAAATAAACTCCAACATGTATTCGTTTGTTGAAAGAAAAAACCCATCACATAGAAAATAATCTACTCGTTACAATTCACTTTGGCTGGCCATAAAACGAAAAATGTATAGAAATAAAAGAACAAATGCAACAACGACCATAATTTAGACACTGACACTGCCACACAAACACTTAACGGCGCTGCTGCCACTGCTGCTGATGATGATGATGAGTTCAATGTTTTGATATCACACACAACATAAAAATTGTTCGTGAATGATAAGCATCCCTTACGCATCAACACTTGGATATTTCCACATTCTACACACCAGTCACAATAACAAACAGATTTTACTCTCCCTCTCAAATATCACACGATTTCCATCACTATCTCTCTTTGCTTTCTCTCTCAAAAATTCTCTATTCTTTTCGGCTTGCGCTTTAAAAAACAAATACACTTTTCAACGAGTACATGTAGGAAAACTCGTTTGTTTTGTTTAATACGTTATTTACAAAGTTAAAGAGCATAGCGAATCGTACTATAACTTTTCTGAGAGTATTTCAAGTGTTATACTGTTATATTTGTTTATTTTTCTTTAGCTTTTATTGCTGACCTTTGTTTTCGTGACTTTATATGCGTGTTTATTTGCTTAAGTCGTGCCTCTTTATTTCTCTTTATTTATTGTTCCTTTTTAACCGGCTTCAAAATTAATCCAAAATTCTTTTGAGAATTATTTTGGTTGTTGTTTTTGTTTGCTATTATTTTGCTATGTAAACAAATCTTCCAGTGGCAAATCCTTTAACAGAACAGCGTCAATAGAATAAATAAATGTTAAGGACAATGTTTAAAGTTTACATTCTGTTCAAAGGGAAGAATGCCCTTATTGCATTTAAATATAGAAGATAAAAAATATGTATATACAAAAAAAAAGAAATTTAAAAAAATTTTAAGAAATGTCTGTAGGTTTTGTTTTTATTGAAACCCTTCATCCAAGGTTAAGGGGTATATATAAGTTTGTTGTCCCGTTTGTAATTTCTACAATTCATAAAAAGTATCCTATAAAATCCTAAGTATATATATTTTGGGTCCTTATGAGTAACAAAGTTGGTTTAGCGATGTCCGTCTGTCTGTTGAAATGGGTTTTCCGAGGACCCCAGATATGATGAGGACTTAATTTGTATATATTTCTCTCACATCTGCTCCGGTTTATTTTGCTAATAATATTCAGCCAGATCGGCTAATAATTGGCTGAGATATGAGCAAAAAACCACGAATGTCTCTAAATTTTTTCATAAAATCCCATGTCGATTTTTTTATACCCATCACCAAAATTAACAAAGTACACCTTGTATACTTTGTTTTTATTTAATTTTTTTAAATGTCTTAATTTTAAAAACTGGGAATTATTTCCTTTCGCAGGTTACTTTATATTATATTCAACATTTTTTATTTTTCGAATTTATTCTATGAGTTAAATTTTCAGTTATGTATTTTATAAAGCTTTTTTGTAATAGTTCTATTCCTTAAATTTTTAGGAATGACTTTTATACACTACCAGACTATTATATTGTATTTTCTTGTTACATTTTACCTTAGCTATCCTTTGGATAGCAATGAAGTATATTGTATAAAGTATCACTATCCAGTGTGACACAAAGAATGCTGACGAAGGCCGTAGCGGGCCAGAAAATGCATTACATTCTGCTGGTGTCTAATAATTGTAAATTTTTCTGTACATACAATATACTTCATTGCTATCCAAAGGATAGCTAAGGTAAAATGTAACAAGAAAATACAATATAATAGTCTGGTAGTGTATAAAAGTCATTCCTAAAAATTTAAGGAATAGAACTATTACAAAAAAGCTTTATAAAATACATAACTGAAAATTTAACTCATAGAATAAATTCGAAAAATAAAAAATGTTGTCTTAATTTTGTTTTATTTTTTTTACACTTAATAAATATATACATGTATAGCGCAGTTGATTTAACGATGTCCGTCTGTCCATCTGTCCTTCTGTTTTTCTGTATATCCGACAAAATGTGGGCAGAATTACAGAAGTAGGCGTGGCACAAAATAGATTAATTTAGTATTTATATAACTTTCTGTTCTTTAAGCAATATGGAAAAGGGTATACGAAACTCCGCATAGCCAAATATCTGTTTTTTTTATTTTAATTTAGTAATCACAGCAATGGCAAGTACTGCTTCAAGGAAGAAGCTTCTGGCAATACATTTTCAGAAACCTATATTGAATACTATGAAAAGCATTAATTTACGTAAGAGTCTCTCAGAAGATTTTTGTTGGTGAGTATGTTTAAAGGGCCCTTGCGCATAATATATTACATATTGTCATTTTTATGACGATGTATGATATATTATCCGCTTATAGGAAGCACAGCTGAGGGCTAACGGATTCCTCACAGGTTGCGGATTGGGGTACGTTCCATAGATATGCGGCAGTCGCGGACAGTCAGCGGTTACAAGGGGAGAGTCTCGGAGGGTCTTTTGAACTCCCCCTAAATTCCGAGTTTGCCTGTGATCCTTGTAACGTCATGGCGAGCAATTGGCGCCATCCAAAAATTTAATAACATAACCGACCATGAGCGGTGTAACCATATCAGTCCCATGATATTGGTAGCCCATTCGTCTTACATGAAACCTAAATTCCGAAACCATAACA
Source organism: Pollenia griseotomentosa (assembly GCA_963931875.1). Taxonomy (NCBI): domain Eukaryota; kingdom Metazoa; phylum Arthropoda; class Insecta; order Diptera; family Polleniidae; genus Pollenia; species Pollenia griseotomentosa. Next base: position 120,263,997 of record OZ007564.1, on the reverse strand, counting down.
ACAACAAAAATTGCACGGCCCTATGCTCCTTGTAGGAGTCAAAAGAAACAAATATATATTTCTTAAGGGAACGTGTTCACAAAAGCTCTCCAAGGCAAGATTAGGTTGTCTTGCGCAATGTGACGTGTTTGTTGCCATGTGCATCATCATTATTGGTGCTTAACTTTCAACGATCTGAAGGTTCCACTGTAGGCTGGTCTTGGCTATGTCTGATGTGAACTATCCATATCCATTAACGATGGCGAGTATCATGGGAAATGGAAGCTGGGTTAATGTACGACAACAGGGCGGCGTTTGAGATGTGGTTGGGCAAAACTATTTTGTTAATTTTGCGCAGCCAATTATTTACAAACACTTGAAGTTTGGACAAAATTGATTGTATAACTTTCCACGTTAAGCAGCCATAAAGAAGGACTAATTTTACGCTACAGTTGAATATATTTATTTTTTTTGCCTCTTTGATATTTGTGAAGAGTTCCACACTTTTCCTAAAGTAGTAAATGCGCTTCGTGAACGATTTATTCTGTTAATTAGTTTATACTATATAGTCCAATTATAAATAGCCAGTCTTAAAAATTAAATTCATTGAGTACTTATTTCAAAACTAAGGGAAAATAAACCTAGAGTTACAGCTGAATTTCTAATATCTTCTTTTGTTCAATAATTTAAAGTACTTTAATTGGAAACATACAACAAAATAGAGAACCATTTTCCATTCACACTCAACTTTCAAATTTAATCAAACTAAAAATAGAAACAAATAATTTGAAGATACACAAAAATGTTTTCCTAATGATCTATTAAATTTGCATCATAAACATTTCAACACCTACTTTCTAAATTTACAAGAAATTAAAAATAGGCTGGCACACTTATCATTAATGGAATGTAAAAAATTTATTATTTTCTTGGAAAAAAAATGATAAAAATTAAAGTCTTACTAAATATGTATTTTTAGATTTCAAAATTTAATCAAATTGTATAAAGTTAACCAAATAGATATAGAAACAAAATCTAATAAATCACCAAAGATTTTCGTTAATAAAACCCTTAATTTAAAAATATAGTTTTTTTTTCGAATATATTATTATAATCACACACATAAATCAACTACATTAGCCCTGATTTAATTTTTATTTACAGGGTTTCCTTTCTATCTATAAATTTTTTTTTTTTTTTTGTTAAATTAAGAAAAATTTACATAAATTCATACATGAAATACTTATGAAATACTCTCGAAAAAAAAGGAATGGAAATACAACATACAAAACAATTTAAACGGAAGGAAGGATAGACAGACGGACATACATTAAATAACCCACAAAGAGCAAGAACATTTTGACACAACCATAAATAGCATTTAAAACTAAAACCAATTAACAGAAAAATACACTACAACAACAATTACAGCTACAGAAGTATTTTTATAATAATATAAAAAGCAAAAGAATAAAAGTACCAAGATGTAATACGAGTGCTAAACATTTAAATACATGCACATATAAAGGACGGAATATACACAGGCACACATTTATGCTCTCTCTCTCTCTCTTTCTCTCTCCCTCTCCCTATAGCACACTTATTAAAGCCAAAGGGACACATTGCGAACGCAAAACAAAAACATAAAAAGGGAAACATCAAGGGCAACAATAATAACTGAGCAAAAATAAAGTACAAAAACAACTAAATAGAAACGATATGAATGCAAAGGCAACACCAACGACAGCAACTAAACGAATAGTAGTGTCAATTGTTCTAGTGATTACTTGTCATTGCAATAAACCCCGTAACACTAGATTCAAGCAAAGGAGAAAAAAATAAGCAACAACAATAATAACGGTAACAATCCAAGTAAACAGCACAGACCATTTAGACCATGCAATCCTAGCACTAGAGAGCAAAATGAAAGCAATATTTTATAATGATCTGACACGCAATAAGTTGTAGATTTATTCAGGTTAGAGCAAGATTTGTCTAGCTATAACTTCGTGGACTAAGATGAGTCAAAGTATGACTATAATTAAAAAAAATGTAAAACGATGCTTAAAGCTATTTTCGGGAATACAGAATGTTTCATTAACAAGATTTTGTTTGTTGTGCTGAATTCCCAATTTTTATTCTTTAACGAATACAGTAAAATTTATTGTTGGGAGATAAGCTAGTTCCTATGCGCATTTCGCTTGTTTGCTTATTCCAGATCATCAGGAAACCTTTTCCCAAAGACTTCAGAAAAGCTAAAGATATTATACAAATAAAACTGCAGAGTGAATTACAAACACTCAAGTCTTATCTGCAACAATATCAAAGCTTGAACATAATACTAACATTACACAGTGATTTTATCTTTTCTTACATTTCCCACTACAATTGGTTGGAATTCTCCCAACATTAATTTTAGTTGTAAGTGGGTTAGGAAAAAAACCAAATTAAAAAAATCGCTTAATTGTTTTCTCAAGAAAATCAAAACAAAGCAATTTCGCAGTTTAGTTTTTTATGTACGGGCACTTGCAAATTTATATTCAAAGTTATTTGCATTTAAAAAAAAAATATTAAAGCTAACAATAGTCAAATTATGAATCATTAAGTTATGGATTATATTTAATGCAACTTCGGCAACTTAAAACTGGTCCGGTCAAACCGGTACGAAGACTTTCCACACTATAAATAGTTAAAATTTTACTAGTCATACTATAGTAAGTCGTACTATGACAAGTCGCACTATTACAAGTCGTACTGTAACTAGAAAATCTACGCCTAGTAAAACAGTATTTATCGCTTAATTGCACACCGGTTTAAGCATTTAACGCTAATCGGCAACCCATCATAAACAATTTTCCTTTCGTTCTTAAAATACCTAACAAATTTGTGTATACAGCACTTTTCGCTTATAGTCGCATCCTTTAGTTGCAGATAAATCGTTAACTATATCGCTGATGTGAGTATAAGCCTAATTCAAATTTAGAATATTTTCCTTTTAATAAATTTTTTTTTTTTTAATGTTTGTAAAGGGTGTTTTTTTAAGCTAGATAGAACTTTAAATAGTAAAAAGTAACACAAAAAATTAAATTTTGATGAAATATTTTTTTTTATCGTTTCAGTATACTCTGACAAATCATCATGAATAGACTCACGCTTGAACAACGCTACGAAATTATCCAAATTTACTTTGAAAATCAGTCGTCGATTCGCGCAACTTATAGACGACTTCGTCATTTTTATGGCGTTCAGCGATGAGGCGCATTTTTGGCTTAACGGGTTTGTTAATAAGCAAAATTGCCGCATATGGAGCGAGACCAATCCACAAGAGTCCCTACAGACTCCATTACATCCAGAAAAATGCACCGTTTGGTGCGATTTTCACGCTGGTGGCATCATCGGACCTTATTTCTTCAAAAATGAGGCCGGAGCTCGCGTTACGGTCAATGGAGATCGTTACCGCACCATGATCAATGATTTTTTGTTTGAAAATATGGATGACATTGATCCGGAGGAGATGTGGTTTCAACAGGATGGCGCTACGTGCCATACGGCGAACGCAACCATCGACTTATTGAAATCAAAATTTGGCGATAAGTTGATTTCGAGAAATGGACCTGTCAATTGGCCTCCAAGGCCGTGCGATTTGACACCTCTCGATTATTTCCTGTGGGGCTACGTGAAGTCACTGGTTTATGCTGATAAACCAGCAACAATTGACGCCTTGGAGGCCAGCATTGTTCGTGTTATTCGTGACATACGGCCAGCAGTGCTCGAAAAAGTGGCCCAAAATTGGACGTCCAGAATGCGCTTCGTCAAGAACAGCCGCGGTGCCCATATGCCCGAAATCATTTTCAAATGTTAATGTCACGTATTGATCTTTCGAATAAAAAAAAATTTTGATTACAATTTAATTTTTTGTGTTATTTTTTACAATTTCAAGTTCTATCGGGCTTAAAAAAACACCCTTTACTTGATCCCAAACAGGGTATTAACTCAAAATGTAAAAATTTTCAGTAGGAAGCAAAATTATTTTTAATTTAGTATAAAAGGCATATGAAAAAGAATTGTTAAACCAACAGTTTTATTACAAGAAAGGAGACAAAATAGCTCGATATTTTCCTTTTTTTTCCAAAAAGTAAAGAAATAAAAATTTTGAATTAATACATGATCAATCTTAATTAAAATTTTAAAAAGCAGAAAACAAAAGTTTCGTTGTTCAATTTTTATATATTAGCGCATCATGCAATTAACGGAGTTTGTATGTACGCACCACCGATGCAGATATTTGTTTTTTTTTATAAGCATTGGTGATGCATATAACCGATTTTTTATAAATGCATTTCCCGTTTATACGCACTTAATGTCGTGAAAATTTAGGAATGTATATATGCGATATGTATATGAAACATTAATTTCAATAACAAATTTTAAAAACAGAAAACAAAAGTTTCGTTCATATTTTTTAAATTTAAGCACTTAATGCAAGTAACAGGGTTTTCATATGCACCATCGATGCAAATAAATGAGTTTTTCTATAAGCATTGTCGATGCATACAACCGAGTTTTTATGTATGCACATCCCTTTTATACTATACTAGCTGAACCGGCAAACGTTGTTTTGCCATATAACTTATTTCTTTCAGCATGCCAAATTTTAAGAAAACCGGTTGATTACTTAAGACGATAATAAAAATTATAGGCTATAGTTCTTTCCAGATGTTACAATATTTGCCTGCCAAATTTCAAGAAAATCGGTTGATTAGTTAAGAAGATATAGGGAGGGGAGCTTTTACCTCTCTAAATAAATAAAATTTTAGACCATACTTCTTTTCAGCTGTAACACTATTTGCCTGCGAAATTTCTAGAAAATTGGTTGCTTAGTTAGTGCCCTATTTCACACCCTATTCACTATTTCCTTTCATATGTTGCAGTGCCAGCATGCCAAATTTTAAGAAAAGCCGTGGACAAGTTAAAAAGGTATAGGGAAGATAGCTTTTCCCCTCTTGCCCTATTGTACGCCCTCTAGCGATATGAAGTATACTTTACGACTTCTCATACCTAACAAATACACATACGAAATTTCATAAAAATCAATCAAGCCGTTTCAGAGGAGTTCGATATGGAAAGCATTTTCTTGATATTTCTATGGGAATATATAGGCAATATCTCCGGATATATCCTGGGCCGATTTCGTGCAAACTTAGCGTAAACCATCTACATCAAAGTGTACACTTCTTTTTATATATATAGAATAAATTAGATTATGGCTTGTCAGATCAGGACTATTTTTTTAAGCTGAAGGTGTGAAAAGGTACTATCAGTCCGTACTGAAAGCAAGCACGATTCCTACGTAATGAACTGCACACTAGAGGTCTGCACAAATGTATTTGGTAGCCAAATGATTGTTGTGTGTGTATTTGATATGCGTATCAAATGTGTAAAAAAAATGAGAGCCAGTCATTCACGCTCAATCATTTTAAATGAGAGATCAACACAACACCGTTCATGAAAATGTAAACCACATACACTTACACTAATTGTGTGTGTTCATACATCTTACAATAAAGCAACATGAGTGAAGTTAAAAATCACACTAATCATTCGTGTGTTTCTTGCCTTTCTTATTTTGTTATTAAAAAAATTTGAAATTTTTCAACTTCTAATATTAAAAGAGTTGCTGAATCAGCGGTTTATTAGCACATTCAGCGATTTACTGCTTTTTTGTTTGTTTTATTTTTATGTTTCTCATAAACAAAACAAAAGAAAAAAAAACTAAAAAACTTTGTTTACATTTTTTATAGTTTGCTCTTTCTAACATTTACCGTTTCATTCCATCAATTCTTGTTCAATTTAATGAATAACAAATGTTTTGTCATAACGGCCTTATATTGAGTTGCAATTTTAAACAGAATTTCGCGCACGCATACCTATGTAGTATGCTCAATGAATTAGAAACTGAAATTAGTGCACAAACGGAATATATGTTTATTTTCATGATTTTATATTTTACAAAAATTCCATTTGTTAAAAAATATATTTAAAACTACTTCTTTTTGCTTGTAAAAAGTTGGTATCACTTTTTAATGCAATATCTTTTTGCTAATATTTTGTTTTCAATACGATAAAAAAATTTTAAACACAAAATACATGTTGTGTTGATAAAACACAATGTGTACATCGTCACATAAGTGTATTTACTCGAATAAAAGATCATATTTGTTATTTATACCTGAATCAAATATTGCTCTCACAACACTCACATAAATAATTGAACGCTTTGCACACATAGGTTATTTCTTACACACAATTAATTGTGTATGATTCTAAAATCACACACAACACACTACTTGCTAGTTTGATATATGAATTCATGTGTCGTTTAATCGCACACATGCAGACCTTTACTGCACACCCTTATTAAAACCCCTAGGCAAACTATCAGTAGGCAGATTAGCAATGCTTATACTAAAGTTAGTCAGAAAAAGACCAGTCAGACTGTAACAAATTTAACAACTAGTCGGAATATGACTATTTAGTCAGATAATTGCTAGTCAGACTTTCACAATTCATATTACAACTAGTCAGATTATAATTTGTCAAGCTATAACCAATCACACTATGACCAGTCATACTATCGCCTAGTTACTAGTCAAACTTTGACTATTCAGGCTATAAATAATCAGTCCTTAACGAATTAAAGTCAGTTGTAGACTATTTCTGCCCTCTTTATTATTAGTTATAATGATATTAATTAGACTGTTTCTTACTGTGTACCTGAAATTATGAACTTAACTGTTCATTTATAACGAAATGCAATGCTCGTACGTAAGGAATGTAATGTGAGCAGCAATTGCGTTTAACTATAAAAAAAATAATTTTTGCTTACTATTCCACATACACTCACCCATACATGTCACGTTTTTTTATGTATTCACTCCCGTTCACCCAACTCGCTAGCTCAGTGACTACTGACTGGCTCATGTAACAACAAAATGCATGGCATACTTTTGGTGGTGGTTACGTTAGTAAAAAGGTATTCATTCGGTGACACTTTCTTTTTTTGTAATTTCTTTAATTTTTTTTGCATTGTAGTTTGCTTGTCGTAATTCTTGTATACCCGCTTTGAACTAAACATACATACATACAAGTATGTATGTACATAAGTATGGCTGTGTGTGGGAATGAATTAGAATGTGTGTGTAAAGGGGACCAAATAAAATGAGCACAGTGTAAAAAAGAAAAACAAAAGAAATTGCGATGATGCTGCAATTTTTACAATTGCATTTACTTTTTTTTCGTTTCCTCTGGTTTGAAACCAAAACTTGCTGTTTTTATTGTAAAAAATAAATTGTAAGAGGGTGTTTTTATTTTGGTTTGTTGTAATATTCTTAATATACCATTCATTGTTGTCGTAGTTGTTGTTGTGACTGATGTAATTGTGGCTTTGTTTATGTTGTTGTTGTTGTTGTTGGATTTTTGGTCGAATCTTGAATTTTTTGAACTCTATTAGTATTTACAAAAAAGGGAGTCTACGCTGTGTGGCGTTGATGATTTTTCTGCTGATATCGTCTACAATGGCAATTGTTATAATTCTTAGCTAGATCCTTTTATTTTAAGGATTTTGATAATGAAATACCCTTGGAAATAAGCACATATACATATATAATAATATTAACAAAATTGAAAAGAATAAAACCAGAAACTCCAGCAAATAGAAAAATTATATTATCAGCAGTTTGTTTAGATTGCATGGGGGATTATAAATAAATATTTCCTTTAGTTTTTGGATTTTTGCAGGATTAAATAAATGTAACAATTTTTCTGATAGTAAAAAAGAAAAAAAATACATTTACAGACTAAGGAAAATAGGCAAACAAAATGAACAAAATTTTTAACCTACCCGCACAATTATTGTTATGAAGTAGGAGCTATCGTGAAAGTATTGCTATGTCAATGCCGCCATTGAGAAGGAAGTTATGTTATTACAAGCTGTTTTCGGCAGTAGCATTTGTATGGGAGCTATGGCCAAATATGGACCGAATCCATCAAAATTTGATAAGGGGATCAGATTACAATCAAATAAGTTTGGACCAAATTTTATGTAAATACCAACATAATTAAATGGTTTATGGGTACAAAGACTCCATTCCAGAAAAAATCTGGTATGGCGGCCATGTGAAATAATGGACCGATTCTCACCATTTTGAATAGGTTTGGTCCTTGTTAAAATTTGAATGTCATCAAATTATCTCCAAAATTGTTAACATGGCCAACCAGACTGACGAACGTACGGATGGACGGACGGATGGACGTACGAATGGACAGATTGTTAGACTAAGAAAGTGATTCTTACTCGATCGGTACACTTAGAGATCTAGAATATTTTAAGGTGTTACAAACATCTGCACAAACGCATAATGCCTCTTAACTATTGTGATGTGGGTGTAACAAATAAATCGAATCGTAGTCAGTTTTCGTATAGAATTTAAGGCATCTTTTGTAAATAATGTTAATCGAATGCTCGCAATTTCTAGAAATTACAGACATAAATCGAAGTTTGTCTTACGTATAGATTTCGATCTAATTTTTATATCGAAAATCAAAGTGGTCTTTTGTATGGAAATTACAAATGTTTAGGAAATAAACAATATAATCAAATGTTAAAGGACAAAACTTTTTTGCGTGTTTCTGGTAACAAACCACAACATATTGACCTCTTGATTTATTAACAAAACTACACCTTTTAATATCTAACAACCCTTTCCTTCCCTAAGCCGTTTATCTTCTACCACCCAGAAAACTAATCCACCAATTTGCACAGATTTTTCTGCCGAAAAAAGGTTAACCGCAACTAACAGACACAAGTCTAGATAGAAGAGAGAAAAAGGGACTAAAAACGAAACAATAGAAGTACAAAATCAACACACAAATAAATGTCAACACACAAAAATTTCTATAAATCAAATTATAGTTGTCACTGATAACAAACCCGAAAAACCACAAAAACACGCAGGACACCAGGAGATACAGGGGACCGCAATAAAGAAAACTATATAAAATTTTTTTTCACTAAAACACCTCTAACCCTTTAAAAGGCAAATGGAAAAAATAAAGTTTCCTTTTTGAATTTATATTTTAAGTTAAAAAAAAACACAGAAGAAAACATTAAAAGATATTCATACCAAATAGGCGTCACATTTCAAATAAATGTTTTTTACGAATACGCGAAAAAGAAGCAAGCAAATACACAAAATTAACAAAAAGAAAAGTCTTAAAATAAAAATGTTGAAGTCAAATAAAATAGATACACACACACATACATACAAATACTTCAAAATAGAAAAAAAGTCCAGAAAGTAACAAGAAAAACGCGCTAAGTAGATAAACTTTGCTCCACAAACAGGGTGTGGCCAGGATATTTAGATAGACGACCGATATACATATTTAACGAAAAACTAAAAGCCCACTTTCCCACTTTTTATTGTCGCACATAAAGTTAAAGATAGCTTTCGCCTTTGGTTTCTATGAATTGTTAACAAAATTTATCGTTTATGCAAAGAAAAAAATACGACATTGACTATAGACTGTTAAAAAAGGGGGGAAAATAAGATAAGTACAAACTTAGAAAAGATATAGATACTTTTTTTCTAGTTTTTTTCTAATATTTTTGGCAAATGGTTGCCAATTCACATAAAAATTTATTGCATGAAAAAATTGAAAAAAAATTATTTAAAAATAAATAAACTAAAGCAAAAAAATTAAGCAAAATCGAGTATGAAAGTTGAGTTGGTAAAGCCCGAACATTTGATAGACTACACCATAGACACATTTTCCAGAGTGTATCATATTTGGGACCCATGGCCATTAATGAACCCGGCAAAACAAAAATTTGCTATGAGGGTTAGATTCACATAAGAGTTCTTTGTGCCGAACAGAGAACTGCAAAATCAACTATTTTTGTTGATTTATTCATACGCTTAAATTTACATTAAATCTATGCCTGCAAAACAAAGTTAAACTTTGGTAATTTTGACATCGTTTTGTACACATTTGATTTGTGCATGTGTGTGTTTTTTATTGAAAGTGCTTTGTTTGCATTTATTGTTGGCGCACGCAATAACACAAACTCCTTTTAGTCAAAAGGCAAACATTCTTAAGGCCCAACTATAATATGCATTAGCTTTCTTAAGCTACTGTCAAAAATTAACAAAAAGTCTCTCAAAAGCATTTAAAAAAACAAAAATAAAATAAAAAAATATTTGATTCCGTACGGAAAGTGCGACCTGTTTCGTACTTTGCTTAAGCAAATGACAGTTTCATAAAATTTAACAAAAAGTTTTCTTAAGTTCAATATGGTTCTACAAATATTAATCTTATGTATTCGCACCATTGCTTGAGCCAACTTAAGCATATTATAGTTGGGCCTTTATGCTTTTGCATTCACGTAGTCAGTGTCCACTTGATGAGGCAACGGCGAACTAAATTGGTATGAGTACGAGTCGCTTTGTTAATTAACATTAACAGCAATAACAACAATAACAACAATACATTGTTGTTAAGAAATGATAAAAAATAAAAACAGCCTTCTATTTCTATGGAAATTGTTTGTACCTAGTGTAGTGCGTTTGCGTTTGCGTTTCATTTCAATTTTTTTTCTTGTACTATGTACATAGCAACTGCTGAATGCCTACATGAGTAATGATTGTTTGATTTCTGGCCGTTTTGTTTGTATTTTTTTATTTTCTTTACCAAAACAATCATTCTCGCACCGAACACACAAACATTTTAATTAAAAAACGAAGCTAAACGATGGTATAAATAACAAAGCACGATGTGCATTATTTAAATGACTGCAAACCATCAGCGAATGTGTGCAGTTGCGCAAGTTTGATTGTATGACCGAAAGCGAGTGTATTTGTTGGTATTCATTAAATGCGATTTTTTTGCAATCGCACAAAGCCGTTCTCTAGTGCCGAATATTATCTAGATGTCTATAGCCACATAAGGTTTTCCCGTCTTAAAGCCCTCTTTATGTGGGACCTACAGATAATTCTGGACCTACCAGCAAAAACAATTGTGCCATAAAAAAGCAGCTCTTATAAAAAATTTCATAAAATTTTCTTTAAAAGTGTGACCTGTAATTTGCACACAAGATTTACATGGGCAAACAACCAGCCAGCCGGACGGTCAACGGTAGATCGACTTAAGCTACGATCACACTTATTAAATAACTGACCAAATAAGCATAACCACTACTTTTGTTAATCGTTAGTGAGATTTAACATGGTCTTAATATCACAAAATAAAACTAATTATTCTGCTAGACATAGCAAAAAACTGCTTTTTGTATTACAAACAAAATAAATATTGGAACTAAAGGAAGTTGTATTTTAGTTTGCCTTTTGGTCCCGTTTTTGTTTTTGCGTCAAATATTTGCCAGGTGTGACCGTAGCTTTAAAGAGCAGTGTTCGAAAATAAACACAACATTATTTAGCGTTCGGCTCACACACCCAAGAACGATATCTATTTTTTTAATGTGTTTGTGTAGACGAACACAACTCTAAGTACCGTTCGTAACTATTTCCAAAAAAGAGCCGAACATTATATAGTGTTCTGTTCTTCGTTAAAAAAAAAAACCCAACAATTGTAGTGATACTGTAGACAAACATTATATTTTAATGTTTTATAATGTTTCTTTTTTTACATTGATAAAAAAAGATCGCAGCACGAACAGCTTGTGTGTGTATTGTGTATATGTTTTTCGTATGTTTTTTTTTTTTTTTTTTTTTGTTTTTGTTTTTTTATCAGCATCAGCCAAAAGAGCGCTACGCATAACAGAATAGAACGAACATTAATGAGCTGAACCGTAAACAATGAAGTTTGTGGTTAAAAAAACCGAACGGAGTTAAATGTTCTCCTCTTTTATTGAGTTGGATAAAAACAGTATTATGTTTGTGCTTGAAAGATGACGAACGGGGAAACGTTATTTTTTAATGATTTTCTACACAAACACTTTTAGCGTTTGTGTTCTCCAAAAATCTTCCGAACCGAACACTATGGAGCGATAAGGCAAGAACTAATATTTTTATGTGTTACATACGCCAACGAAAACGCATAATACCCTCTCTACGATTGCAAAGTGGGTTTAACAACACAGTCAATTTCCATATTAACACGATAAATAGTTTTAAAAGGAAAAACTAAAGTTTCAATATTAAGTCAGTATTGGAACATGAAAAATGCTTAAAGTATAGTTACATCAACTTAAAAATGTTTACAGCTTGTATTAAAAATGTTTTGAAATAAAAGTATTTTTTTGTACACAGAAAAAATGTTTGCCAAAAATTGTTCGATTAAATAATTAATTGGTTTACATACATTTTCTCAATTAATTTTTTTTTTTTTTTTTTGCTGCAATTAATTTCTTTAATTAAAACACATAAATTTTAATGTTTGTGTATATGTTGTGTATTTTTTAGTTAATGCAATTAATTTTTCAATGGTCTAAATTTGTGTGGCAAGACTCGAAAATACAAAGCCGTTTACTGATATGATCAATTCTTTTGCGGGGGCAAAATTAGTAAAAAAAATTTAATTGTCTGCACAAATTCTTTAATTAAAGTCAATTTTCTATTTTTTCTGTGTACAGAGAATGTGTTGGAATCTTCTGTATAGAAAATGAATTTCAATCAAAATTAGTTTTCACATATAAAGTGATTTAAAATTGGAAGCAGTTTTTTTTTTAGAATAGAAAGAAAATAAGTTCGAACCAGGAGTCAGTTTTTGTGGAGAAAATAAATTCAAAGCACAGTCAACTTTCGCTTCAAATTTAAGTTAGTTTTTATATAGAAAATAAGTTCAAATAAAAGTCAGCTTATTGTTTATAGAAAATAATTTGGAATCAATGTTCGTTTTTGTAATAAAAAAAAAAAATTAACCGAAATCAGTTTTCGCTTCAAGTATATGTTAGTTTACGTATAGACTATGAACTCAAAACGAAGTCTGTTCTTTTTCAATAAATAAAGAAAAAAATTGTTTAATTTCGAATTGAAAGCTATCTTTAATTGAAATCAAAGACATTTCTTGTAATGAAAATAAGCTCAAGACAAAGTCAGTTGTTGTAGAAAAATAAATTTAAAGCAAAGTCAGCTTTCGCTTCAAATCTAAGATAGTTCTCATATAATAGAAAATAAGTTCGAACCAAAGTAAATTTTTTTAAAGAAAATAATTTCAAATCAATGTTAGTTTTTGTATTTTAAGAAAAGATCGAATCGAAATAAGCTTTTAGTTCGAGTCGATGCCAGTTTTTTAAAGAATATGAGAATAAGAGTTCAAATAGACCTTTTTTTTGTTTATCGAGTGAGTTGAATTTCGCATCGAAAATAGGTTTTTTTTAATGTAGAATACAATTTGGAATCAAAGTTAGTTTTTCCAAAGAATCTAAATCAGTTTTTTTATACAGAATATGACTATGGATTAAAGTAAGCTTTCTAAAAGAAAATAATTCGAACTGCTTTGTATCTTTTCGAAAAATAAATTCAAACCGAAATCAATTTTAGCTTCAAATCTAAATCGGTTTTCGTATCACAAACAAGTTTTTTTTTTTTTTTGGTAAGAAACAAATCGAGTGAGTTGAATTTCGAATCGAAAACAGTTTTTTAATGTAGAATATAATTTAGAATCAAAGTCAGTTTTTGTCAGTTTCTGAATAAAAAAAAGTTTCGAAATAAGTACAGCTTTCGTAAGGAAAAAAAGATCGAATCGGAGTATATTTTCGCTTCAAATCTTAGTCAGTTTTCGCACCTCATACAAGATCAAATCGAAGGCTAATTTTGTTTATATTTAAGGAACAGATCGAATGGGTTCAATTTCGAAACAAAAATAGTTTGGATTAAAGAAAACTTTTGTGAAGAAAATAAGTTCGAATAAAAGCCAATTTTTTAAAGAAAATAAGTTTAAATCGAAGTCAGTTTTAATGGAGAAAATAAGTTTAAATCGTAAACGAAAAAGTGACAATCGAATTAAATTTTTGCTTTAAGTCTCAGTCAGTTTTCGTGTCGCAAGCAAAATCCAATCGAAGTCTCTTTTTGTATATAATTGAGGAAAAATCGAACGAGTTCAATTTCGAACCGGAAAAATTTTTTTAATTTAGTTTTTTTATCGTGAAGAAAATAAGTTCGAATAAAAGTCCGTTTTTGTGGTTACACATTTTAAGACTTTCTTTGTTACAAGATTTATAAGCGATTCATAATGATTCATTTGGAGAAAATAAGTTTGAATCGTAAAGGACAAAAGTTCAACTCGAAGTCTCTTTTAGTATATAATTGAGGAATAATTGAATAAGTTTAATTTCGAATAAAAAACAGTTTTTTGATAAAACATATAATTTAAAATTAAAGGCAGTTGTTGTAAAGAAACTAATTTCGAATCAAAGTCAGTTTTTGTAGAGAAAACAAATTCAAATCTTAGCCAGTTTCCATATCGCAAATAAATTCAAATGGAAGTTTGCTTTTGTGAAAAAAATGCGTTCAAATCGAATTTATTTTTCTTGTGAAAAACGTGTTTGTTTCGAAGACATGTTCCTTTTAGAAAATGTATTTTAATATTTTCTTTTTTTCTTCTAAAATTCTTAGATTTAAATTGATTTTCTTATCTTATGTGCTATTACTTTTTATATTTCATTTCTCTAACTTCATTTACTCGGTTTATGTTTTATCATGTATTTTCACCCATTCTCTGACTTTATTTGCTTTTCATTTCTAAACAAATAAGGCGAAAAAAAGCAGTAAAATGGAAATAAAAAAAGTTTTCTATTTAAACTGATTTAGTCTTCAACAAATATTGATAAAAGCGCACGCACTCGAAGGCTATAAATTTAATATTCTTTTGGCTTCTTTTAACTAAAAATAACATGTACTACTGCTGCTGCTGCCGCTGCCATTGCTGCTGCTTTAATGACAACAACTTTTGCTATAACCACTTTCCACATTTCACTAACTAATACAACTTAAAGTTGTTTTCGGATATTCTTCCTTGATTTAAATTGCTGCAGGGCTAGAGGACAATTACGAATGTTTTGTTGCTATAAAAATACGAGAGCAGCAAGTAGTTAGTTGCCATTTGTGTTCAGCTTTTGCTATAGTCGGCCTGGCTAAACAACCCACTTTCGTTCATTTAAAAATCTTGTTTTTTTATGGTGTTGGTGAAGTAATAATAATGTTGCTGGCACTTTCTTTTTGTTAACATTTTATTTGTCAAAGTCTGCTTTTAAGTAAGTCAGAAGAGAGCGTTTTGTAAATTATTTGGAAATCAGACGTTATGTGGTCTTTATGTGATGAACGAACAACAGCAACCAAAGAAAGGACACTTACCAAAACACTCACGCACGCTCTTACACACACACAAGCGAACGTCAACACTTTTAGGCGAGTGTATTTAGATAAGTTTTGTTTTTCTTTTCTTTGCATGCATTCTACTCTCTGAAGGAAAAACAAATATAATTTTGTATTATTCACGAAAAAAAAAAATAAAAGTAATTTTTTTTCTAAAGATGTATGTCAGTGCAAAAGGGTTGTAAGTGATTACATGTGTTTGAAATGGCATATGGAGATGAGTGTGCGTGTGTAGGCATATTTATTTGTTTACTTTTTAAGACCCTTAAGCTGTTTTTGTTTAGTTTTGTTTTTCAAAGGTTTATTTATTTTTGTTGTTTCTAGAAGAAACAATTTTCTTCTAAGCAATTTGTTGTTAGTTTTTATGCCTGCCTTAATCAGCGTTGCCGATTTCTTTGTAATTATTTAAAAATTGGACAGACATGTTTTTCTTGTTTTTCTTGGAAAAATAAAGCAAATTGCATGTTTGATTAGTTCAAAACAAACGCTTATTTTCAGCTAAAAGTAGTCCTACGAACCGGGAACTCCCCATCAATAAATCATGCATCCCATCAGCCGGTTCGTAAACGATAATATTTCATTTTCACCATGCTAGATTATTTCATATACAGGGACACGGTTATCAATTTTATTTTTTAGATTTACTTTTAAATTAAAAGCGTTCCTTTTTATGTTTTACAAAATTAGTTTTGTGTAATTTAAATATAATATTTTGGATAATTTCGATGCTTTTTCTGTGTAAAATTGTATTTGGATTCCGGCAACACTGGTCTTTATCGATGGTGAGTGTTGGAAAAAGAGAGCAGGGGAAAGTGTGTGTGTGTGTGTCAAAGTGTAATTTAAATCTGACACCATTTAAATCATCAGAATCCTCATCATTTTCATTATCCTCAATTTTAGCTGCTTATTTTTCCGTTTCTATTTTTTTATCCTTTTCATTAAAAGCTTATCAATATACTCATCCTTGTATTTTTAATAACATTTCTTTTATATTTTTTGTTTACCTTTGCGTTGAATTGTTTTTGTTGTTGACTTTGAATGTACCCTACAGAACTTGTTGAAAAATATTAAAACTAAAAAATGAATTTGTACCACAAAAGAAAAAAAAAACTAAATATTAGAAAATTTTTAAATTCCCATAAAAATTTCTCATAAATTTTTTAGGAAGAAGTTCCTACAAATATTAAGCAAAATTTTAAATAAAAAATTTAGCATCAAATTACTTTTTGGGAATATAAAATTTTCAAATAACAAGATTTTGTTTATCGTTCTTAATTCCTAATTTGTATTCTTGATAAAAACACTGAAATTTATTGTTAAAGGGATAAGCTATTCCTATGCGCATTTCACTGGTTGATTAGGCCAGATCATCAGGAAACTTTGTCCGAATATTTAAGAAAAACTTAAGATATTATACAAATAAAACTGTTAAGCGAATAAGAATTATAAGCAGCAGTTTTACTTGTAACAATATCAGAGCTTATACAAAAACAAGAACAATAAACTGTGTATTTATCTCTTCTTACATTCCCCACTACAATTGGTTGCAATTCACCGAACATTATTTGTAGTTGTAAGTAGGTTAAGAAAAACAAAATAAAAAAACAAAAACAACTTGCTTTATTGTTTTCGCAAGAAAATAAAAAAAAAATACTTTGATAATTATCTGGCAAGTGCACGGCTTAAAAAAACTGAACTGGAACTTGATTTATTTTTTGATTTTCTTGGCAAAGTTTTTGTGTAAATATACATTTTTGGCAAAATTTCCTAAAAAAAAATTTGGTACCAAAATTTCCTACACGCAGAGAAAAAATATGGTTGGGCATGGTTACGGCAACAACACTATGTTTAATGTAACAATATATTGTTGTCGTACACAAATAATTGTTATTTTTATTTAATATCAACAATATTATAGTTACTGTAAACATATCAATGTTTATCGCAATTATGAATTTCAGTATTGTTGACCGAAAAATAATTATTTTTCTAACAACTTAATTATGATAACTTTCTAAACATATTATATTTCTCACAAACATATCATGATATTTAATAGCCATAACATGATAACTTTCTATACATTTATCATATTATGTTAAAGATGCAATCAAACTATTTTTACTCTAATCATATTATGTTAGCGCCATTTGTAAAATAATTTTGAAGAAGTTGTGTCGTTTTTTTATTTGTGAGCGGTTAAACAAATAAAAGATAAAATTCCATAAAAAAATAAGTTTAAAGAAATTAAAAAATTAAAATATTAGCGGAGTTCATTCAAGTATTAGTGATGTAATAGTGCAAATGCAAAATATCATAGTTTTTTGTAAAATCCAACAACAAAACACACAGAGATTTCGTTATATTTTATAAAAGTGCTACGATATTTCTGTGGTTTTCATGGGCAACCGCGTATGTCTTAAAACAAATTGTTCAGGAAAGCCGAAAACCCATTCTAGATCAAACTATGGGCTAGGTATTGCACATTTTAAACATTGTCATTACGTTACAAAACGGAATTGATCCATCTTTTTAAAAAAAAAATATAAAGAGCGTTCAAAATTAGGCAATATGGCATCAACATCTTAAAATCAAAAAAATGGACACACGCGGTTGCCCATGAAAACCACAGATTTTTCATTTGCTCTTTTGCAAGCCTTATATTGAACTCCGCTATTTGATTAACATTAAGAAAAATTGGTAAAAGGCACAAAATAAAAAATCGATTCAAAAATATTTAAATTTATTTTGTATTTTTATGACAGCTATGAAAGGTGCTGTATCATAATATGATTGCTTCTAAATTTATTATGATTAACATTATGATAATATGATTACTTCTTAGCTTATTATGATTAACATGACAATAACATGATTAATTTCTTAGCTTATTATGATTAACATGACAATAATTTGATTACTTCTTAACTTGGTATGATTAACAGAATAATAATATGATTAAGGGAAAAATATTATGATGACATATTACGAGTATATTGAGTCATAATATGTTTCAATAATAATCTTAATATGGTGACTACAATCATAATTCTTATCATAATATGTTGCTCTTAGAATATGTTTACCACAACCATGTTTTTTCTTTGCGTGTACAAATTGTAATTTTTTTAAAAATTTTAATAATTACAAATTTTCAGGAAAAACTCTATGGGCCATTATTTCAACTTACAAATAGTTATTTTTAGGATGCTATCTGACAGATAAATAGTTTTTAGTTATTACAAGTTAACATTAACCTAAAAAGTGACTGATTAGCTAACATCATAGATTAGGGAATTAAAAAAAAAAAAAAACAAAAAAAGTAGTCGGTATATACTGCAGTTGTAATAATGGAAAAAGCTTATTGGTCACTTTATCGTTCAAGATAGCTATTGGCCCTATGAGTTTCAAATTTTATTAAACTTTTTTAACAATTGGGAATTTTCATTGGACTGTTGGTTTCTTATTGAAGTTTTTTATATTTTACTAAGAATTAATTAAGTTCATCGAATTTAATTTTCATTAAATTATTTTTAGTGAAGGAGGGAACACGTGAAATGAATTAATTTTTTTTTTTTTTTTTTTTTTTTGATAATTTTGTTTTTGACTGAACACGGGATTGAGCTCGGGTCGAATTTACAGGTTTCTTTGCCGTTTGCTCTTTTTTAAAAATAGCACATTATGTTTAAATTTCTAAAAAAAGCAAATTTTTGGCAAAATTTCTAAA
The DNA here is from genome assembly GCA_963931875.1 of Pollenia griseotomentosa. NCBI lineage: Eukaryota > Metazoa > Arthropoda > Insecta > Diptera > Polleniidae > Pollenia > Pollenia griseotomentosa. Next base: position 120,244,899 of record OZ007564.1, on the reverse strand, counting down.
AAAAGCAAATTTTTGGCAAAGTTTTTTTATAAAAAGTCAACTTTTTGCAAGGTTTCCTAAAAATTACAAATTTAAAAACATAATTTTTTTTTAATGAAACTTTTTGAAGCAGAAATGTAGGGTTGATGAAGGCGGGTGTTTGTTTTAAAATTTTTTAGAACCGCAAATAAGCTTTTGCTTCGTACCCGTGGTGACAGTTGTGGCTGGTTTAAAATGTCTTGTCCTTAAGTTGTTTTTATATTGAGCAGGTTTCCTTTTTTTCTTTATAAACAAAATTGTATGAAAGTGTGTATGCACTTCAATTTATTGTTTATATTTGTATGAGTACGTGTAGAAGCTGTATATGTATACGTTTTATATGGCTTTTGGCCATGAGTATTAACAAACAAACAAACAAAACAATTAGAATTAAATGCTCCCCTGTGCCTGAATTGCTGGATAAAACAAAACAACACAACTTGAACAACAAAACGTTTCATTTGATTTTGAATTCAATTTTAAATTGGAAATAAGAGGCAGCCTCCATTCAATCCCTGCCACAAAAGAAATTCTCTTTTTTGAGACGTGTTCCGAAATTATGTGTACTGCAGACAGGAGCAAATTTGGATTTGGTGTTTTATTGAGCAAACATTTTGATTAATCCAAATAGCATTTGCCAAAAAAAATGTGAAATAGTTTTGTGGTTAGCTGTTGTATTTTTCTTGATTGTTTGCGGGTGGCTTTTGAAGAAATGAAAATGTCTTAAGGTGTTTTGTAAATATTTAAAAGGATTTGATTTGAATTGCACTCATGAGGTCTATAAACATACGAGTATAATTATTAATTACAAATTAAATTAAAGGCAGATGTTTGTTTTTCAGAAGAAAGGATTTTATTGCAAACAGTTAAATGTGGCGGGGGGAAATAAGCAAAATTTGTTATAAGTGGTAGTAAATAAAATGAACTTTTACCGTAAATATTCGGCGGTTTTAAAAGTATCCAGTGATGCCAACTTGGCCTTTTTCGCTCTAGATTTATTTTTACGCGAAATTTTAGCTTTAAACTTAAATAGACTCGCCTTTTATGCATTCTATTTACAATTTATCCCGTTTTTGCTTTCGCTCTGGTGACGATACCAAAGCTTTAAATGCTTAAATATATCCCTAAGAAATCACCGAAGTTGAGAAAACTTTTGTGCCGTGAATGACTTTGAAATCATGCAAGAGCCTAATTTATAGTGATTTATGGAATGAAGGCGAAAACGATCAAGAACTGCTAATTTTTATTAGCAATGACCAGTTTTAATAGACCGTAAATAACACTTAAAGCTTTAGTTATACGAGGTTCTTAATTAAATTAAATTTAAATTGATCCCATATTGAATGCTTTTTTTAATAATTTGTTTTGTTTAAAATATCGGTGCCCTTTTTGCACTTTTTTTAATTAAAACCTTTAAAAATTGATATTATGACTGTCGTAAACGACATTTATATCGACAAAAAATGTAATCGACTTCAATTCTGACAACGACTCTCGTAATAGGGCTCACTATAAACTGGAACAAATTAAAAAAAGCTTTTTGCTCAATGATGAAATGGCTTTTTCTCAATATTATAATTGATAAGATTTCTCTTATGAATTATGTTTTCTGAAAGTGTTTTTTACGTGTAGAATATTAATTTATTAATTTTTTTAAGCTTATTTGTGAAAAAGATATTTTTAATAAAAAAGCTTTTTTAGTAACACATACTTTATGCTAAAAAAAGGCTGTTTTTGAAAATAAATTATTATTTAAAAGTTCTTCTTTTCAGACTTTTTCTTGGTAAAAAAGCAATTAGATAAAAAAGGCTCGTTGTGTGAAAAAGCTTCTTTTGTGAAAAAAGCTTTTTTTTTGAAAAAAAAGATTGTTTCTTCTTGGGGAAAATTTTTTTTGTAAAAAAGTTTCTGATAAAGTTTCTTTTTAGTGAAAAGCAGTTTTTTATTAAAACAAAACTTAAATAATCTTTCATGTAAAAAAACTCTTTTTGCAAAAAAAAAAATTCTCCTTTAAAAAAACAAAAAAATGATTTCTAAAAACAAAACTTAAAAAAAAAACAACAATTTTGTATAAAAAAATTACAACACGTGAAATACCGAACACTTTGGCCATCCCACCACTTAACAAAAAAAGAACTAATTTTGTGAAAAAAGCTCAAATTTAATGTTTAATAAAAAAATTCATGATTTTTGATAGCAAACGAAATATTTATAAGTGTAAAGTTTTTTTATTGAAAAGAGAAGGATAATATTTATCAGAAACGCGAAAATAAAATGTTTCGTTACTCTTGGAAAGCTTCTCTCTCGCTCTCTACCTCTCTCTGATAACAAAGCTTAAAGCCATTTATTTGCTTAATTTCTCTTTACATTAACAGAAAAAAATTACCCCACTAATCTTTTTCATATAAAAGCTTTTTTATAAAAGCCATTTCTTCAAATAATCTATTTTTTATTTATTTAATAAGAGTTACAAATACAATTACAAATTATATTCTAACTTAATTAACCGAGTAATAGTAATGTAGACCTTCAGCCCGTTGTACTGAAACAGACCTCTGGCGGGAATCGAGCCCGCAACCCTTGAACTGATAGGCTAGCTCACTACAAAGTAGCCTATCGCGGCACCCAAAATCTATTTTTAATTCATGTTTTTGTAATAACAATTAGAAAATATAAGTCATGTATGTGTAATTAAACAAATGTCTATGCTCCTCACAGGATCAATGGGAATTTATATTATAAATACTATAATAACATACAAATTTTGAAGTCAACTATTTCCTTTACATTTAATACAATTCCTTTTCAAGTTACAAAGAAGAAAAAAATCACAAAAACTTTAAACAAAAATTTCTCATGTCTAGAGGCCATAAAATTAAGCTGACGCTTTTACGGCTTTTTCAAAAGAATCCTTGTTGTCTTTTAGAAATGAAACGAATTGAAAAAAATTACAATTTAGCCAAACCAGGCAGCAAGAAAAAAAAGTGAAACTACAAAACAATTGGCAGCAGCAACCATGGTCAATTTTAAACAACGCAAAATGAAAAATAAAAAAAAATAAATGGAAAAAAATCTCGTTTATAGGAACCAATAAAATCTTCAACAATAAGATAAAAACCCACATGAATAACTACACTTTGCTCTGCCGAATACAGAATATTGGCTAGACCTTTTCGTTATTTGTTCAAACATTTCCTCACATACAAGCCTCTGCAAACATTCCAACGAAGTGAGGTTATGTTGGTATTAAAAAGGAATATTGGCGAAAAGCAAAAGTCAACAACTTTTGTACGTGGAAGAAAAAGATATTAAAAAAATGATTTTTTTTATTTTTGAAAAAAAAGAAAACTCAAAACATTAAATAACAACTACAAAACAGTCATAAAGCAATTATTATGGCCACACAAGAAAAAAATAACCTTGTTTATCAAGGAATCGTATGGAGACTAACAAGAACGTACAAGTACATAAAACTTTAACAAATTACTAGAAAAAAAAGAAAATGACTAATAACAAATTGTACTTGAAGATTCAGTATTATTGCCAAAGTTAACAGGAATCAAAAAAAAAAAGTTATGCCTGTATGTACACTTGGAGAAAAAACACGTTTTTCGATAAGGTCAACTCCAGCAAAACTATTTTTAGTAGAAAGTTTTTAAACATATTATGGTTATTTTAACCTAATTATTTTCACCGATAACATTATTATGGTTAAACTAGTCCTTTATCAAGAACCCACAACCATATTATTATTGCCTCAGAAATTCTTATGGTTAATAATTTGCTTACCACTTATGGTTGTAAATTAATAATTTCCATTTTCCAAAGGCAAAATTTTTTGGTTGATAAAGAACCAAGCCATTTTAAGTGGTAAACAAATTGTTCCGTTTTTCCTTTAAGAAACGCGTTTGAGTTCTTTTAACTGCAAATCCAAATAAATACATACACTCATTCAACTTAGCAAACTTTAATTAAATTAATTATTATGTTCAAAAAATTTATCCATTATTGTTAGTTTCGAACTGACCCGTTTAATGTCTCAAAACAAACTAGAACTAAACTATATACGAGTCAGCCTGTTCACAACCGGTAGTAGTTGTAGACTTGTAGATTTCAGAACCTTCTAGTCGCTGCCAGACAATTCTGTTCGAATTCGAAATTTTACAATTAAATCTAAGGACTACAATAAAGTGTAACAAATATCAATTTAAACTAACACAGAAAAAAATTACGACAAATCAATTGTCATATTGAATACCATATTCGTCAATACAATTAACTTTTTAATTGAAAAGGCACCAACAACTGAATTTGTAAATACAAAAAACTATTTTGTTAATGGAAATTGCTAAAATTCAACAAATATTTTTAACAATGAGTTTGTAATATTGAATAATATATTTGTTAACAATTAAATATAAATTTTTATTACTAACTTGTCATATTAACAAAATATTTTGTCACTAACTAAATTGAAATTAAAGATGCATTTAAAAGTTGTTTTTATTAACTTTTTAGTAAAATTTATTAAAAATTACATCCCAAAAACATTATAACTGCTTAAGGAACAAATATAGACCTGCATGCAATGCACTATGAGTTTCTGACATCAACACAAAACGGAATCTTGCCATCATTAATAGTATTTTTTGGAAAACTAGAATTTAAAGAAGACCCGTTAAAATTTCTTTAAAAATAATTTAATAAAACTGACCGAAGGTTGGTAAAACTTTAGAAAAATCGTTATTCCGTTCATTCTTTTAAAGACTTAAAACTGAAAATACAGAATTTTTTATTTTATGTTTTTGACTTTTTGACACAAAATATTTTTTTTCTATGATATACACATTAATTTTCTACAAAAAAAACAAATTGTTAATAAGACAATTTACAAACATTTTAATTAATAAAATTGTTAAAAATATTAAAAAAAACTGAAAATACAGAATTTTTTATTTTATGTTTTTGACACAAAATATTTTTTCTATGATATACACATTAATTTTCTACAAAAAAAGAACACAAATTGTTAATATGACAATTTACAAACATGTTTATTAAAAAAATTGTTAAAAATATTAAAAAGATTTAACAAATTTTCTTTAATAACTTAATAACGTTTGTTATTTTTTTCTGTGAGTACGACATAAATTATAAATCGTCCGCTCAGAATTAGTTTGGCGCATATCATGGTTAAATTACCATGCTATGCGCCAAACCAATTTTCAGCTGACGCTTATACAAGATAACTTATAACTAAAGCTACGGTCACACTTATTAAATATTTGATCAAATAAGCGTAACCCCTACTTATGTTAGTAGTTAGTGAGATTTAAAATGGTCTTAGTATTACAAAATACATATACTAATTATACTACTAGACATAGCAAAAAACAGTTTTTTGTAAGATGTGGTATTTTAATCAAAATAAATATTGATATTAAGCGAAATGATTTTTTAGTTTGGTTGTTGGTCCCGTTTTTTACGTCAAATATTTGATAAGTCTGACCGTAGCTTAAGACTATAAAAAATTCTTAGATGAATACAATTTCGTTACCATATTTTTGTTGCCATAAATCATAACATTTCCGAAGACAGCCATAATATGGTTCTGTCTTTTGGACAAAGGAATAATATCATTATAATATGTGTTCTGGTAAAAATAATATAGTTAAAGTAAACATAATCTGTTAAAACAATTTTCATAAAAAATAGTTTTATTGGAGGTGACCATATTAAAAAATGTGTTTTCTCTAAGTGTATTTGGTTGTAGTGCAAACAGGTAGAAAAGGACTTGTTTGGAAATATTTTTATAAAGCATTTTGGGGACTTGGAAAACTATACTAAAACGTGTCTGTACTTTTGAGGGCTGAATTTAAGACCTGTTTTACACTATTCGACATCACAGAAACGCAACGTCTGAACGTGTACGATTTGTCAGGTTTACAATAGTTATTCTATACACATAATTTGATATCCATGAGGCGATTAGTCCTCGTCCATATTATGAAACATTTGCTGCAGAAACTTTCTTCAACTCTCTTCATTCGTGTCCATAAAACAAAATTTTTGTTTTGCAGCATTTAAGTATTTTGTATGACTTTTCTCTTTCTATCAATAACATTCTCTCTTTCTTTCAATAACAAACTTATAAAAACTGCTGGTACACGAAACAAAGTACACTTTTACATTCGTCCTTCCCCTTTCATTAACAAACTCAAATGTTTCGCAGCAAATGTTTCACAGTATGGACGAGGACCTAGGAACTTTTTTGGAAAGACTTCGTTATTTTGATATTTGGGATTTAAGGCTTTTTAACTTAACTATAATTACTAAAAAAAACCCTACATATTCATACATAAAAATAATGCAAAATGTCTACACCATACATAAAACCAATGTGACTGCATATCTTTAATTTGAGACGCAAGAGGGAGGGGTGTTAAAAACTGAACACACACAGAACAACCCTTCTGCTTTGTAGTTATTTTTGGAGCAAACAAAACAACATTTTATCGGAAGTTGTTTGAACAAAAATTTTATTTTTTCTTTACAAAACAATAACCATAAAACTTTTGCAACACATCCAAACACTCATACACAAACTCGAATTCGTATATTCCTCTACAGCTATAAAATATTTGATATAATTGCTTGGAAACATACTTGCAACAATGCTCATACGAAGGATGTTGAAAATGCCAAGGACATTAATTTACAATTGATACAAAAACACAGACAAATGACAAGAGTTGTTTAATTTTTTCTCTCCCTTAAAAAAAGAAATTTCATTTCAATTTTAAAACAATTTAATTGTTGTTAAAAGGGTTTCGTTTTTATGAATATTGTTTTCTTAATTATCTGGTGTCACATAATTATTGTTTTTTTTCTTCTCTCTTTTTAAAAGAGTAGATATTTGTCTTTAATGTTTCCTGTTTTATAGTCTTTTACTGGAGAATGTGCCATTATTTTTTTTTTCGTTTTAAGTTTAATGATGAAACCCCTTTGAAGAGTTTTTCTTTTTTGTATCTCTTGTTTAAAATTTTATTTATTTGAAGGGGGGTAAAAATTTCCAGTTATTTTTGTTGTGTTTTATGATCTTTTAAAAAGTAATTTTAATTTAGGTGTTAATTACCAGTTTTTTTTCATTCGTTAAAAATTTATTTAAAGAAAATAAAATTATAACTTAATTTTAAACAAGAATAAAAATAAACATAAGGGTTGAACTTGCATTGAAAGAAAAAAAAGAAAAGGGGCTTCAATTAATACAAAAACGAAATAAACGAAATGAAAGACATAAAATAAGATTTATCGACTTTTGAACTTGGACTTTTTTGTTTCTTTGTGACAAACAAAAAACTTAATTAATATGGATTCTAGTAACGCCTTAATAAGTTGACAAAATCTTCAATTACACCACAATCTACAATCTATCTATAAAAATCTTAAAACATGCTTGAGTGTCGTACAAGTTTGATTAAATTTCTATAAAGATCTTTCGAAAATATACAAAACCCTTATAAATCTAATTATGGCTAAACAGTTAATTAACTAAGAAAATGGAAGGAAAAACTAAAAAAAATATACAAAAATACCTTTTGAACGAAAATTGAGGGAAAGTAAGTAATTGAGTGTCTTCGCCAAAGCCAAGTAATCAGGCTGTCTGTCTGTCTGTCTGTCTGTCTCACCTTTTGAACCTAAAGAAAAACCTAATATTGTTATGGATGTGTAAAGCATACTTATAGGGGCTTAGCACCTTTTAATTTTCTTTGTTTAATACTTTGTTGCGGAAAAGAACAAACTAATACACGAAATTGTTTAGTAAGAAAGATAAAGATTCATATTTAACAAGGTTAATACCTAAAACTAATTATTTGCCAAGTTGTGAAAGCCTCAGCAAGAAAAAAAAAGATACATTTTTCAAGTTAAAAAGTCAGTAATATCTTATTTTCATAATACTGGTGTTTTTTTTAGCGGCATAAGAACTTTCGTTAACTATGGTTTGACCGCTGAATACGTTAAATTCTGTTGACATTTCTGTTTAGTAAGGTTTGGCAAGTCATCGTAATCGTGCTACGCTAGAAAAACGCTTCCATATTGCGGAAATTTACTTTGAAAAATAAAAAAAATCTGTTCGGGAAGTTAATACAGCACTTCGTCCAAAGAATTGTGTTAAGTGGTGAATCTCATTTCTGGTTTAATGGCTGCGTCAGTAAGCATAATCGGCCTATTTTAAGCAAAGACAGTCCTTAAGCCATTAACTAATCACCATCACATCCATTAAAATTTACTGTTTGATGCGGTTTTTTTTTAGGGTTTAAAATATCTGCAGTCGAAATCAAATACTGTCGAACAAAAAACAAAAATATGTGTACAACTTTCCGCTTTTTAAGTTGGTTTGACAGCGACTGATTTCATTTAATGAATTATAAATAAAAGCGACAGCTTTTTTATTGGCCAATGACAAATGAAAAAGTGGAAAAATGGCAGTTTTTCTGCTTAGACTGCAGCTTTTTAAACGCTGGTTGTTTTCTATTAGTTCAGTTTATTCAAATGTTTCAATTTTACACATTTTCTTATATTAGACCTGCAAAGCTTTAAAGCAAGGAGCTGCCGCAGCGGTAAATGGCAAATGCTATCAAACCATGCTGACAGAATTTTTTTCCAAAAATTAATCAGCTAACCATCAAAGACACTTAGTTCCAGCAAGACGGCGCAACTCGCCATAAAGCGACAACTTTATTTCCAGAAGTGGTTCTGTTCTCTCTTTTATGCAAACAAATTCTATTTTTCACTAAAAATTCTATTTTTCACTAAAAATTCTATTTTGCACTAAAAATTCTATTTTTTTTGCTAAAAATTCTATTTTTTACTAACAATTTTATTCTTAAAAAGGTTTCGTTTAAATGTGCTAAATTCCCATTTCATACTATTGATAAACTGAAATTTATTGTTGATAGGATAAGCTATTCCTATGCGCATTTCACTGGTTGCTTAGACCAGATCGTCAGTAAACTTCATCCAAATATTTTATTTAAATTTCTTTCTTGCACTAAAAACTCTATTTTTTCACTAAAAATTCTATTTTTTCACTTAAAATTCTATTTTTCAATAAAAATTCTATTTTTTAAAAAAATCTGTTTTATTCATAACAATTTTATTTTTTATTTAAATTTCTTTTTTTCAATAAATTCATAAAAATCTGTTTTATTCACTAAAAATTCTATTTTTCTATTTGTTACAAAAAGCTGTTTTATTCACTAACAATTTTATTTTTTATTTAAATTCCTTTTTGCACTAAAAATTAAATTTTTTTACTAAAAATTCAATATTTAATAAAAATTATATTTTTTACAAAAAATTTTTTTATTCACCAAAAATTCTGTTATCCACTAAAATTTAGTTTTTCTCTAAAACTTCTATTTTTCACTAAAAAATTTATTTCTCACCAAAACCCAGCAAAAACTTTACTTACAATCCTACTTTTAATGACTTCAAGAATTCATTACTTTGTAGCTTTATTCGCCACTTTTTGGATTATTAGTTATATATTAAATAATAACTTTATTATTATATCTTAAATATACAGAAAAATTTGTATTTTCATTATGACAATAAAAATGTCATTATAGTCATAAAACATAGTTTTTTAATGCAAAAACTACACTGCCCCGGTAGACTAGCTGGTAGAGAGCTAGTCTATCAGCACCGAGGTTGCGGGATCAAATCCCGCCAGAGACAGAAAAAAAAAAATAAAAAATAAAATAAAGTAAAATAGAATAAGAAAAAATAAAAATAAAATAATTAAAAAAAAAACAAAAAAAAAAAAAATTAAAAAAAAATAAAAAAATTTTTACTTTATTGACTTTGTGTAACTATATATTTTTATAAAAATTTTAAGTATAAAAAAAACATATTATTTTTTAGATTATAATAGGCTAAATTATAAAGGATTACTTTTGGGACATCTCGAACAAAAATAAGTACTTCTTCTAGTAGAAAAATAAGTAGTCTGTTCGTCAAGTTCTCATTATTTTTCTGCTTATTTTGTAAGCAAAGTTTTTGCTGGGAAATTCTATTTTTCACTAAAAATTCTATTTTTCCCTTAAATTCTATTTTTTAGTAAGAATTCTATTTTTCACAAAAATCTGTTTTATTCACCAAAAATTTAATTTATCACTAAAAATTCTATTTTTCCCTAAAAATTCTATTTTTTACAAAAATCTGTTTTATTCACTAAAAATTTTATTCTTAAAAAGGTTTCGTTTAAATGTGCTAAATTCCCATTTCATACTACTGATAAACTATAATTTATTGTTGATGGGATAAGCTATTCCTATGCGCATTTCACTGGTTGCTTAGACCAGATCGTCAGGAAACTTCATCCAAATATTTTATTTAAATTTCTTTCTTGCACTAAAAACTCTATTTTTTCACTAAAAATTCTATTTTTCACTAAAAATTCTATTTTTCACTAAAAATTCTATTTTTCTATTTGTTACAGAAAGCTGTTTTATTCACTAAGAATTTTATTTTTTATTTAAATTTCTTTTTTGCACTAAAAATTAATTTTTTTTACTAAAAATTCAATATTTAATAAAAATTCTATTTTTTTACAAAAATTTTTTTTATTTACCAAAAATTATATTCTCCACTAAAATTTTGTTTTTCTCTAAAACTTCTATTTTTCACTAAAAAATTTATTTTTCACCAAAAATTCTATTTTTCACTAAAAATTCTATTTTTCATCCAAATTTTAATATTTTCTAATCAGGCTTAAGTTCATTAAATTTAATTTATCATTAAATTATTTTTATGAAGAAAGGAATTTTACAACATGAAAATTAATTAATATTGTTATTGATAATTTTTCTTTCTTGACTGACCTGAGATTCGAACCCAGGCGGCTGGCCTGAGATTCGAACCCAGGCGGCTGGTTACCCTGACATGTTTCGATCACAACCACTTGATCTCCTTGCCGTCTTACACTCGCAGCCATCGACGACTGCTGACGTCAATAGTCAAACATCAATCCTTAAACCAAATTGTATTTTAACCTATTTTTCCCTAAAAATTCTATTTTTCAATAAAAATTCTAATTTGTAATAAAAATTCAATTTTTTACTAAAAATTCTATTTTTCACAAAAATCTGTTTTATTCACAAAAAATTCTATTTCTCACTAAAAATTCTATTTTTCTATTTGTTACAAAAAGCTGTTTTATTCACTAAGAATTTTATTTTTTATTTAAATTTCTTTTTTGCACTAAAAATTAATTTTTTTTACTAAAAATTCAATATTTAATAAAAATTCTATTTTTTACAAAAATTTTTTTTATTTACCAAGAATTATATTCTCCACTAAAATTTTGTTTTTCTCTAAAACTTCTATTTTTCACTAAAAAATTTATTTTTCACCAAAAATTCTATTTTTCACTAAAAATTCTATTTTTCATCCAAATTTTAATATTTTCTAATCAGGCTTAAGTTCATCAAATTTAATTGTTCATTAAATTATGTTTATGAAGAAAGGAATTTTACAACATGAAAATTAATTAAAATTGTTATTGATAATTTTTCTTTCTTGACTGACCTGAGATTCGAACCCAGGCGGCTGGCCTGAGATTCGAACCCAGGCGGCTGGTTACCCTGACATGTTTCGATCACAACCACTTGATCTCCTCAGAGAGATTTGCCGTCTTACACTCGCAGCCATCGACGACTGCTGACGTCAATAGTCAAACATCAATCCTTAAACCAAATAGTATTTTAACCTATTTTCCCCTTAAAATTCTATTTTTCAATAAAAATTCTAATTTGTAATAAAAATTCTATTTTTTAAAAAAATCTGTTTTATTCATAACAATCTTATTTTTTATTTAAATATCTTTTTTTTTACTAAAAATTCTATTTTTACTAAAAAATTTATTTTTCACCAAAAATTCTATTTTCTACTAAAAATTCTATTTTTCCCTAAAAATTCAATTTTTTACTAAAAATTCTATTTTTCACAAAAATCTGTTTTATTCACTAAAAATTCTATTTCTCACTAAAAATTCTATTTTTCTATTTGTTACAAAAATCTGATTTATTCACTTACAATTTCATTTTTTATTTAAATTTTATTTTTTGCACTAAAAATTCTATTTTTTTACTAAAAATTAAATTTTTACTCAAAATTTTTTTTTTACAAAAATTTTTCTCCACTAAAATTTATTTTTTCTCTTAAACTTCTATTTTTCACCCAAAAACTATTTTTTCACTAAAAAATTTATTTTTCACTAAAAGTTCTATTTTTCACTAAAAATTCTATTTTTCACTAAAAATTATATTTTTTACTAAAAATTCTTTTTCACTAAACATTCTATTTTTCATTAAAAATTTTAATTTGCACATAAAAATTAAATTTTTCATTAAACTTTCCATATAAGTATGTACTTTAAAAAAAAAAAAATTCATAAATTTTTTTCTTACTAAACTTAGCAACAAATTTTCTTATACCTTCTATTTTATTTATGAGTGTTTCTGCGATTCATTTTTTCTACATAAAGGATTATTCAACTTAGAATAAGTCAAGGTTAAAAGTCTCAAGTGTTTGTCAATTGAGATGTGGCAGTCGAGTTAAATATTTTTCAATTTATTTTGAAAATGTCAAAATAAGTTTCATATTGGGAATGTCTGCAATTTTAACAAAGTTTGACAAAATAGTCATTAAATGTTAAAATCAAAAGTTAGTTTAAAAGAAATAGAATTAATTGTGAGGTTAACAAATTAATGTTTATTTCTCAACTTATTTACGTTTTTTATTTAATTTATACCCAATTTACACTTACAGCAGTTTTGGGCAAGGATTTAGTTAATAGAGAGGGAAACAGTTAAGATGAACTTTTGCAGAAAAAACTAAAAACAACTTTTAGGCTTTAATTCATTTAATATATATTTTCAACTTTAGTTTTTACAAAGATTTGTGTTCAAGTTAAGAAACTTAAATTTTTGTTTATTTCTTTTAATTTTACTTCCAATTTAAAATTTAAACTTAAATTGTGATGTAAATTCAAGTATAGTTTTTGTCACGTTTTCCTCTGTGTTTACCCAATTGTCTGGCAGTTTTTTTCATTTATTTATATAAATATCTTCTCTTCTCGGTAAATTTTGTAAATTTTTCCCCGTGTTTCACATTTTATGTGTTCAATTTTTTGACTTACTTTAAAAAGGCTTACAGACAAATAAGGCGTTTTTGTTAACACGTAAATAAAGAAAAATTACAAAAAAAAATATGTGAATAATGAAAAAAGTCTGCATAGAGAAATAAAGTAAACACTTGGCTTTGGATGAAGAATATGTTCGCATACATTTTTATAATGAGAACAGCTTTATGTTGTTTTTTAGTACATTTTATAGATCGTGTTAAATCAAATTACAGTCTGATTAAAAGCCAGACGTCATGATTTTTTTATTTTTGTTTTTGCTATAATTTAGCTGCCATGAAAACGACCTTAAATTTTATTTTCGTGAGAATCATCTTTATGGCAATGACTTTGTCTATGAGATTAGTCTGCGCCAATGTCATGTTTAGAAATTTATTAAATCAAAAGAAAAAAAATTTAAAATTTGAAAGATTTTTATGGGATGCCTTTAGACAAAAATTATTAATTAACAATGCCGAGATTTTTAGAGATTTAGAATAATTAAATAATATCAAAATTTGGCAGAATTTAAGTTGAACAATACTCTACATTAAAAAACGTAAAAAAATAATAATATGCTAAGTCGACTTGGCATGTTTTGGAATTGAGCTGGCGATTTAAGACATTGCCTTTTTTGTGGCTTTCTCTAAAAAATAAACTCTAATGCTTTTAATTTTAAAAAATATATTTCCTTATTAAAACTTTGAGAAATTCTACTTGTCACAAACAAAGTCTACCCAACTTTCCCACACACTTTTCCTTGTGTACACAATGAGGTCAAATAATGTATTTGTGCGTATAAATAAATCTTTTAATTAAACAAAACACTTCGGAATAAAGAATTAAATAAATTGCAGATCTATCACATACAAAGAAAAACAAAATAGAAAAATAATCTTAAAATTAAATAACAACATGAATAATAACAAATCAAACAATAAATATAAATGCAAACACAACAATTTCCTGTATTAAGCCTACAATTACACAATATAAAGAGCATACGCACATGTATTAATCAAAATAACTATCAAAATATGTACAACAAAACCAAACAAAAGAACGAAAAAATCAAATCACAACAATCAACAAATTTGGAAACATACACAACAAAGTCTCATAATGCATACACGTTCATCTGTGGAGTATACTCTTCTGTAGGTGTGTTTGTATGTGGTTGCGTGTGTATTAAGTTTAAATCCCTAAGTGTGTTTGTTATAACATTAATATTGCATTTTAATCTTCTCTCTTTTTTTTTATTTGCTGCTCAAACCTCTTCTTTCACTTTGCTTCCCTTGTCGAATACATACATTAAATGTAAGTGAATGCGTGTGCGTATGTGTATCAATGTATAGGTGAGTATGTCTAATAAGCAACTCGTGCATAACACAAGCAACACGTGTTGAAAACATCAATGTAGCATAATAAAATTTAAAACCCTCAGACGCAGCCCACATGTTTATGCAACTACGAAGGCAGACTTAAAAATCTTTGTAGAGTTTTTTATACGATCACACTCTAAACACAATTGTAACTCCTGAAGTAACTTTCTAAGAGAAACATTTCTTAGAATCAAACGCAGTTTCTATGCCAAAAATTTTGTCAAATCGATAATTTCTTTATGCGAAAATTCTTATCCAGTGCCCATGTTCTGTAACTCTCGTGTCTAGAAACTTTTCGATTGTAATGTGTAAAATTAGACAAAAATGCCATGTATTGAATTAAACAGCTGTTTTTCTAAACTGTGTCTGTAAGTTTTTTGACGAGTACAAGATGTCACGAAAGGAAATTACTCACCAATTTGCATAAAAAGTGTGTCTGTAACATTTTTGTGAGAAAAGTTCCCGCTTTGAACTGTTAAATAAATTCACAAAAAAAATGGGGAGAGAAACAATTTTAACAATTAAAAAACGATTAAAAATTCAAAGAATAATAATAATAATAATATTTTTTTTTTGGCACATTTTTCATTGTTTTATTATTTTTTTTTTTTTTTTTTATTCCTTAAATAAATATTTACCCCCATATTCATAAAAAATATTACTGACTTATAAGAGGTTTATTAATCAGATTTCCATAGAAAATTCGTTTAATAAATCTGTTATTAACCTGAAATATTTTTTATGAATTAGGCCATTAATATTTACATTATATGTAACAATTTAAAAACCACTATAATGTTCTTAAAAAATATTTAAAACTCCTAGTCGGAGCATAGGGCGGAAACAAAATCAGTCCATCGCATTCTGTCTTGCGCAATGAGTTTGATCTCCTGCCACGTTCCTCTGGATCTATATTCAGCATGCGTAGACCTCATCCATGTAATTTTGGGTCTTCCAGGGCGTCTCAACCCTTGGGGGTTCCATTCAAAGGCCATTTTTGCTATGTCGTTGTCAGTCTTACGTAACGTGTGACCTATCC
Organism: Pollenia griseotomentosa; assembly: GCA_963931875.1. NCBI lineage: Eukaryota > Metazoa > Arthropoda > Insecta > Diptera > Polleniidae > Pollenia > Pollenia griseotomentosa. Next base: position 120,229,277 of record OZ007564.1, on the reverse strand, counting down.
ACTTCCGGCGTTTTATGTCAGTTGTTATTCTTTCGTTATTTGTTTTTCTAAGTAGGTCCTCATTAGAGATGGTATAGGGCCAAAATATTCGGCATATGCGCCGCAGACATTTATTGATGAAAACCTGAAGTTTCCTGCATATAACATCCGTCACTTTTCATGTTTCACAGCCGTATAATAGGACCGATTTAACACTGGTGTTGAAAATTCTAAGTTTTGTTCGCTGGGATATGTTGCGGGTTGACCAAACTTTCTTTAGTTTGTAGTGTGCATGTCGAGCTTTGTTTAATCGTGCCATTACGTCGTCATCCGCTCCAACGTCTTCTATTATGGTTCGTGTGCCATTTATTGCTACACTGAGAGCTGTTTGATTATTGGTCTCAATACGCATAAGCTTTGTTTTTTTAATATTAACACGTAAACCAACCTTACCGGCATTTTCAATTAGCTTTTCTATTTTTTTTTATAATTTTGCTTTTAACATTTTTATAAAATATACGAATTTTTTCAAAGCTCATTTGCAAGCAACAAACATTAAAGTCGCAATTTACATTATTTGGTATAGCCGACGGTTGTATGTTCGCCGCCGTCGTTGAAAATGTTTAAATTTTAGTAAATTTTGATCTCCATCAACGATATGTGTGACTGGCGCTCTCAACGTCTGCAATTTCACATCGGCTTCGAGTGCAATGTTATGACATTTATAACGTAACGACGTAATCTCTTTTGATAGTTTTCGAGTGTGCCTGTACTTTTTTCTGACCTTTCGAGAAACGATGGAATATTTGTTTTCACATCTTTTCGATGCGAAAAGCTCTCACTAAAGCTACAGAACATGAGTACAGTTGAGGACATTTTCTATGCGAAAAATGTTACCACATTTTCTTTATAAAAAATTTTGTCGAGTTCACAATCTTGTGCATTTAAGACTAAAAATTTATGCAATTATAAATATTTTCTATCAATTGCGAGTGACCTCTTTGGTTAAATTTACAATGCTTGCTGCAAAACACGAAGTTCACAGCTGATTGTCAATAAAATAAAATATGTCTAAGAAAAGCTTTAAAGCTTTAATATTCTACAATGTTTCTTTTTTCTAACATTAATAAAGAAATTAACAAACAAAAAATTTTAGCAACGACCCCAGCACGAATAGCTTGTGTGTGTATATGTTTTGTTTGTGTAAAATTATTTAACTGGCTTTTTGTTTTTTTTTTTTCGTATTTGTATTTTGTTTTTGTTAAAAATTGTTGGACGCTACGCATAACAGAAACGACCGAACATTAATGAGCTGAACCGAACACAATAAAGTTTGTGGTTTTTCAAAAAACCGAACGGAATTTAATGTTCTCATCTTTTTGTTGAGTTCGAAAGATGACAAACAGAAAAAAGTTATTTTGTTATGATTAACTACACAAACACTAGGGTTTGTTTTTTTTCCACAAATCTAACGAGCCGAACACTAAGGAGCGATATTTAGTGTTAATTTTCGAACACTGGTTCTGAGTAAAATTACATAAGAGTAGTTTAATTTTAATGGTGTGTATGCGCTCTTCTTTTAAACATAATGAATGACTATGAGTAGAGAAAAAAAGATTCATTGCAGAACTCTGATAGGTTTATGTTTTAAATAACTTTACAAGTTGCTCTCGTACTAATATGCATTTAGCATAATATGAGTATTAAATAAATGCAGTGCAATGACATTACAATTATTCTTCATTTATTGTTGTTGTTTTCTTGCTTACTCTTGTCACTTATACATGTATAAATGACTGAATGAACGAAAGTATTTGTTTGTGTACATTTTCTATTGAAGTATTAACAACTTTTAAACCACCCCTTTTTTCCTTATCATGTTGCTTATTATCGCTTGGTATATTATGTTTTTTATTCTCTCTTAAAAAGGGGTTTTATTTTAGCTCTGGGAGTGTGTCTTCAAATATTGCTTTTGTTAAAAAATTTTGTCAAATTTAGAAATGAAATAAGAAACATAGAAATTTAAACAAATCAAATGCTAATAAAAAGCAATTTTGTTAGCAAATGATTTTTAATATAGATAAGAAAACTTTAATAGAAAGGGAAAAATATTCAAAATTCAGCCATGTGTAAATTTACATTTTCATACTGAATAATTTGGTTTCAACCAAAAGAAACAAGATTCTCTTATCGATATGAAAACAAAAAAAAAAAACCTGTTTAAAAATTTAAATTTCTTTCTCATTACAGGTTTCAAATGAAAATGGTGTATACGACGAATTTTCCACAACCTTTCGGTAAGTGAACCATAAAATTAGTAGTTTGTCTAAAGGTCATTGTTGGCCGACATGATGTCTCTAGAAACAAATGTTTTAAGTATCTAGAAAAAATTGCACCCCCTTTTCAAACACGTTCTTCAATTTAACAAGTGATTTTGCACACAAAAACGTGTCTTATGACAAGTTATGTGTGACAAGTGTCGCGTGTTCAATTAAAAATCGTTGCGTAAATTCCATTTCTATTTCATCTTATTTTCATTTCCAACTATGTAGTGAAATTGTTAAAAGGTAAATTTTCCACCGAAATTTAGCTAGAGGCAATCATTTGTTAACACACAATGGCCACGTGTTCGTATTAGAGAAATGAGTGACAAAGTGATGGCAAAAGTGCGGCCAACAAAAAAGTGATTGAAGTTGACAAATAAGCCAGAGATGAAAAATAATGATGAGAGCTTATTGCTGTTTAAATAAACACCTCAGCAGTAGGCATCTTAGATAATGCCAAGAACAAGGACTTGATAAGTAAATGAACTTTTTTACGAAACACAGGACAATGTAAAAGCAAATTTAAATAAGAGTTTTAGGCCAGAAGTTAACTTTATTAACAATTTATTTCTAAATTAACCCCCTCATTCATAAAAAATATTTTGGATTAATAGAAGGTTTGCTAAACAATTATTCATAGGAAATTCGTTTTTTAAGCTTGTTATAAACCTAAAATATTTTTATAAATAAGTCTTTAAATATGTAATAATATGGCGGTTAGTGTTCTTGCGGTAGCACTGCCTGCACAATTTGAATTTCTATGGATGTATCTAAGAACCAAATTCAATACTCCCTGCAATATTGTGCTGAAACTTGTTAGTTGGCCAACACAACGACGAGTAGATAAAAATTGATGCTTTTTTACACTCTGCCGCAAAGTTTCCACATTGCCTTTAAGGCGATTATTTTGATGACCACCTCTTCCACGACAGTCGATCACTCGACTCTCAAAACGGCCGACTAAATTCGTAATCATGAAGACGGTGGGTAGCTGATCTGGAATTAAAATATTGACGATATTTTTGCTGTTGAGTCATAACAATTGATCATTGACAAGAGTAGAAAAATTCAATTTCTTGAACGCATGGTGGTGGTGCTGCTTTCATTCATTATAAATTTCTGCGAATTCAGTTATTAACTGCAAAAAGAAAAAATCAATAATATTATAAAATAAAGAAGTTATAACCAAATAAAATATCGAGCTTCCAACGAAGCAGGTTTGTAAGGGAGAAACATAAGAGTTTCGCTTACCATTGCGCTTACGGAAGACATGAATTTTATATGGCGAGTTCCCACTTTGAAGCAATACGTTTTTGACACATAAAGCGCATTATTCAGCACATATAAAAATCGTTAGATGTAACGATCAGCTTTACACACTGAATGTTTTGATACCGTTATTTTTAAGTATTCTCCCTTACAAACCTGCTTCGTAGTAAGGGAATGCCGTAGCACTTGAAATGTTTTTTTTTTATAAAAGTTGTTGAGAGTTTTTTCACTTACTTTACTGCATTTCTGTATATCTTATTGCGTAGCGCAAAAATGTTTAAATTTAAACTGGGAAGGCTTTAACATTAAAAGGTCTTATTTGAGCCACCCTGCATTTTATGTTTAAGAAAAGAAAGATTTCTTAAAAATTCTTTGAACATGTTTACTATACAAATTATAATTTTGATACGCAACAGGTTACTGATTGGAACACAGTTTCTATATAAAACTAATAAACCACAATTGACCAACTTTTTGCTTTACTTTTTGAAGCCTTACGCTGCAGCAATTCAATACATACTTTCTCGTTATTCAAACAGTTGGGGAAAAGATTTTCATGAGCATATTGTCTTATCTCATTGTAGACCCCAACCAAATTAGCGACAAAAAAATGCTCTTATCAATCGCCCCGAGTGTAATAAATAGGGCAACCAAAAAAAAAGCCCTAAAAACAGTTTTAAGGTCTTTAAAAAAGCGTTTAAAACATGAAAATAAGCTGTTGAAATTAAAAAAGGCAATTTAAATTTATTGTTTACTTTCCACTTTTTTCGTTTAATACGTTGTTACAGTAAATTATAAATTCATGCGAAAAATTTTCGAAAACAAAACTCTGTCTAATTAGAGTCAGCACGTTCTTGTACATAAAAATACTTTTTCTACGTCCACTGATGTTAATGGAGCATATTTAAAATTGAGTATTTGCTCTGACGTATATTTTATACGCTTGGCCTCACAATTCCGCTTGTCTCCCAAAATATCCCTAATATCTTTTGGTACCGAAAATCCTGCATTTTTTAATAAAACTGATGTAAATTTTTTGCCACCTACATTTTTCTTACGGTGTCCATAACTATCAGGGTTTGTTCTGAAAAACGAAAACGCAAAACGCAAGAAATTTAAACGTCGTTTTTAAGTAAGATTTCTGTAATAAAACAATTTTATGGCAAATATTTCTCTATTAAACAAAATTTTATAGCAAAAATTGTAAAAATTAGATTAAAAGTGCTCTAGAAACAACTTCAAAATTCTGGGGTTTTCGATTTGCAAAAATTAACAATATTTGGTTCCGTTAATAACTTTCATTCCAATATATACAGAGAAATTGTTAATATCTAAAACTTTATTAAAAAAAAACAGAGAGAAGGGGAACTAACAGACGTTACTTTATACAAAAACTATATTTTAAAAGAAATGAGACGTTACAAACTATGGTGATAAAACGACGTTACAGAAAGAGTATTATTGTAGGAAGGGACTGTGTGACTGAGGAATATGATCGTTAGAACACAGCTATGGAATTTTCGATGGAAAATAACTTAAACAAGCAAATAATAAAATACGTTACTAAAAACATAAACACATTTAGGCCCGTTTTCACGACTTACCTTTAAAGTTCGATATAGTTAACGCTACCTTTAGCACTAGTGAGGAATAAAGTTACCTTCAACTATTTTTCGTTTTCACAACTTCTGTATAAAATAAACTTAACATTTTTAAAAAAGTGGCAATACTAAAGAAAATACCGATTATTTTTGCCAAAATAAAAATACGAACTGGCAACTACGTACTTTTTTTACATTTACAAAATATACGTATAATTGGAGTTGCCATATATAAAAAATATGTAAATATAATATGGCAATCTAAAATCTAAACCTTACGACAAAAGTTAAAGGTAGAACGTTCCTCTCTTCTGTATAAAATAAACTTAACATTTTTAAAAAAGTGGCAATACTAAAGAAAATACCGATTATTTTTGCCAAAATAAAAATACGAACTGGCAACTACGTACTTTTTTTACATTTACAAAATATACGTATAATTGGAGTTGCCATATATAAAAAATATGTAAATATAATATGGCAATCTAAAATCTAAACCTTACGACAAAAGTTAAAGGTAGAACGTTCCTCTCTTTAGCTTATTCTTCACTTTAAGGTTAAAGAGAACTTGTGATAATTAGAAACTCATTATCTGTTCGATAACTTCCTACATTTAGCTATCGTTAAGTCGTGAAAACGGGCCTTAAAATATATATGTACAACAATATAAAAAGTACGTTACAGTACCGCTTAGACACAGAGTAACATAAAAATCAAGTAAGAAAGAATGGTCGGTCATGCCCGACCATATGATACCCAACACCACAGTATTTAGAAACGTTCGATAGTGTATGGCTATATGAGTAGGGAATTATCTATGTTTTAAATTTGTTTTGTGTTATATGTTTTAAAATTAAAATCGGTTTGATAGTTTCTGATAGACAGAAATTGCCTCCTATCTCTCCACGTGGTTGCATGCATTATGTGTCCATATAAATATGGATCTATCTAAATATATTTTAAATTTCATTAAAATTCGTTTAAAAGTGGGCACAAAAACTCTATTCGGGAAAGCAGCTTGTATGGGGGCTATATGAAATTATGGACCGATTCGAGATTGTGCCAATTAGAACATATCGCTCATTTGCTGCAAGACCGGCATAACTCAAAAAAATCCATTTCGAGATAAACGCATTTAAAGTTTTTGATTTGATTTTTGAACAATTCTACATCTCTAACTGCAAAATTTAATGTTTTGAGTTTTGCAGCAAATGAGCGATATGTACCAAATTTCCCTAACTTATCTTCAAAATTGCGACCTGTACTTTTTGCACAAGGTTACATGGACAGCCATTTAGCCGGATGGACATCGTAAGACCGACTCAGAAAGTGATTCGGAGTTGATCGGTATACTTTAGGACCAATTTTTTAAGCACAAATGCATAATACCATTTTCACTCTTTTGGTGTGCGTAAAATAACATACAGAGATAATATAAATTGCTGGGATGATATTGTTCAAGGGAAACACAAAATATTACCATAACGTGGAACGATTTTTTTAACTAGAGTTGTAACAGCACAAAAAGGGTTGATTTTTTAGTATTTTTTAAAAAAAAAATTGCACATCAAAAAAGTATCTTAAAATAGCAACATAAGTAAAAAAAATCCGATATTGCAAAAATAACTAAATAAAAGCCGATATTGCCAAAATAAGCAAAAAAAAAGCCCTAACAAATAGAGCTCATTTTCTTCGATTTTTAATGATCGGAATTTGTGTTCAATCAAAAACATTCTATGTTGTAGCAATTGGTTGGCCTAGTAATAAGTATTATCTCACCCAGGTTGCAAATTGAGTGCATAGTCCAGCAAGATTATACACTAGCCCCTTGCTTATCTAAGCTCCGTTGCTTTTGGAAAAATACAGTACCTAGGATATATCCACCCTTAGGCCGAACATTTCCAAAAGTGGTGAACAATCAGCTTTTTTGGGATTTTGAGGAGACCCCTGCCGCGACTTTGGGAAGTTAACAATAACGTGGTCCCCGAATGTGTTTTGTCAGCAGACAGACAATCTCCTTGAAAGAAAGGAAGCATTCCCCGCAAGAAGCATACTAAGGAATAGCTCACCAATAGTTAGACCGGTGTGGACCTACCGGGAATCCTCGAATCCCTTGAAATCCAATGGACCTCCAGCTGTTCTGTCATTTGGATATTTGATGCATCCCACGTTGCATTCACCTGTTTAAAAATGTATGAGATACTAAAAGTATTCCTGTACATTCAGCTTAGTAAATAAATGAACCAATCCAAGTTTCCCCGCTGGACGTAACACCATGAGGTCTGACTCATCAAGATGCTTAACCATGCCCCTAAAGAGGTGCAGCGCACCCCATGTAGAATGTGCTTGCTTGAAACGTCGCTCTACCCAAAAAAAAAAATGTATTACTTTGCGAAGAACTAATGGTACATTTAAAAAAAATAAGTGCACAATTATGCGCTACGCAATAAGACAAACAGAAATGCAGTAAAGTAAGTGAAGGAACTCTGAACAACTTTTATTAAAAAAATAACATGTCAAGTGCCACGGCATTCCCTTACAGCCGTACCTAAACAAGAGCGGAAAGCGTTTTCTAGCTGTCAAAAATTCTCATGCCCATACAATTTGTATGAAGCATCCCTAAAAAGCGCGGCGTCAACGCTTTGCAATTGGAAAATCCGATTTTGACAGCGCGTTTAATAATGAAGTTTGCCGCTATTGTTAATAAATAATGGCAATTAAACTGTTGTTTGTCAATCTAGCGGGTTTTTCTCTTCTTTTTATTTCTATTATGTGGGTTTTCTTAAACAAGAAAGTTAACACTACTGCTTCTGACACAACGTTTACGCTCTTGTTTAGGTATGGCGTATCTGCGTAAAAGCTTAGCGAAAAAAACGTTCCGTCTTCCGCTCTTGTTTAGATACGGCTGTTACTACGAAGCAGGTGTGTAAGGGAGAATACTAAAAAATAACTGTATCAAAACATTCAGTGTGTAAAGTGATCGTTACATTTAACAATTTTTATATGCACTGAATAATGCGCTTTATGTGTCAAAAATGTATTGCTTCAAAGTGGGAACTCGCCATATAAAATTCATGTCTTCCGTAAGCGCAATGGTGTTTCTGCCTTACATGGCGTTTACATTTGCCAGTACTGGCAAGACAGTAGCAATTCATTCAAACTTTTTCACTAATACATCAACACTTTTACAGCTATTTTGTTTTTGCATTGTTTTGCCAACTAATATGTATATGCTTACTGTCTTGCCAGTACTGTCAAATGTAAACGCTCTGTTACAAACCTGCTTCGTTGAAGCTCCATTTTTTATTTGGTAACTATAACTATATATAACTAACTATAACATAACAATTTTAGTTGGTTCGGTAGAAATATTTTCTTTTCTGTAGTGTTTTTTCATATTGATGAAGGAATGAGCAATTTGGAAACGCTTGTTACCAATAGTTGTTGTCGATTGTCAATTTGCACAACCACAGCACGAATAGCCTGTGTGTGTGTGTATTGTATACATGTTTTTTTTTTTTTTTTTGTAAAAATTTTTTGTTAGCTCTTTTATTTTTCTTTTTTTTTTTTTGTTAAAAACACATATTTATTTTTGCTTTTGTAAAAAAATTGTTGTCTTTGCCAGCGGAAAGAGCGCTGAGCACAACTGAAACGAAGGAACATTAATGTGCTGAACCATGCGCAGTGAAATTTCTGGTTTTTTACGAAAAACAGAACGCATTCAAATGCTCTCATCTTTGTGTTGAGTCGGATAAGTACAGTATTTTTATAGTGTACAAAGATGACAAACAGAGAAACCTTTTCTTAAGGTATTTGCTATACAAACACTATTAGATTTTGTGTTTTCCATATTTCTACTGTACAGAACACTACAGTACCGTTAGTGTTTTTTTTTCGAACTCTGATCCAAACTAAATTTCTTAACTAAACATCTCTCCAATTAGAACAAAATTTTTATACAGAAAAAAGTCTTTTAATTGAACACATTTTCTATGCGAAACATGTCTCAATTGAAGCACATGTTCTCTGTTAAATAAGTCCGCAATTCGAAAATCTTTATAAATATTTTTTATTGCAAACAATTGAATTGTTGCTAATATTCTTTGTATTTGTTGTCAAAATTAAATTATTTTTGTGTCATTTACCATTTTGCAACTATTTTTTGCATTAGAATTTATTTTATTTTTAATTTAATTTTATCAATTTTAAATAGTTATTTCACCTTAATTCTATTTGACAGTTTAGTTTATTTCGAATATAAAATTCAATTAAGATTCAAATGATAAATCGTTTTAAATAAAACACAAATAATTGCCAGATTTTTTTTTCGCTCTTACCAATTTTAAAAATCATAAAAATAACAAAAAAAAAAAAAAACAATATAATTAAAAAAAAAAAAAACATAAAACTATAATGAATGACACAACAATTAAACCAACAAAAAGTCTATATAAAATTTAATAACCCCTGTGGTAGAAAATTTGCACTTTGAAAATGTTGTGTGGATTTTCGTGATAAATTTTATTTCTGGCCAACAAATTATTTTATACATAATTACAATTTATTTGGCGAATATTGCAAATGCAAAAAAAAACTTTTTACCGAGTTATCAGTAGAAATGTTTTAACCTTTTTCTGTATGTTAAATGTGTATGATATTGGTTTATTGTCAAATTACTGCAGTAAAAGCAATTAACAAACATTTTGTTGTATGTTGGGGAAAAAATTGGCAAAAATTAAAACATGTAACATTCATTTGGTTCTGTTCAAATTAAACAATACTTTTGCACACATTCATTTTATTTTCAAGTCCTGTCATTTAACGCAAAATGCTAATAAAACTGTCAGCAAACAAAGAGACAATAGCAACAAGACTGACTCAGTTTTAGCTAGACAGATAAGCAAACAGAGCGAGAGAGAGAAAGAGAAAAGGCCACAAAAAACTTTAAAGCGAAAACAAAAAGTGAAATTTTATTATTATTGCTAAATGCCAGGCTACCAAACCCCAAACGAAATAAAAAATTACTGGAAAAAAGGAAATATACATTCACTCGATTTTACAACGGAAAAAGTAAAGATAGATGGAGGAACAGCGTGGAGGAGTATTTGTATGGGAACTTAAACACAAAATGTGATGCATTATAATCAGTATTTAGTGCATGTACTTGTTTGTAGTGTTGGTGATTTCACGCATATGTCAACCACAAAATTGACAATAATTTGGTTTATACTCGTACTGGCGGCACTCATAGTTGCACTCAATGACTTCAACACAAACAGCAATAACAAAATGTTTTAGTAGAATGTGTGCGTGCCTTTTATGTTTAACGCACAGTGCGTGACATTTAGCAGTATATTTATGTGGTATACATTTAGGCGCATTTAAACTCAAAATCCAACATTCAGGCATTAGCAATGTTTGCAAAAAAGAAAAAAAAAACAAAAAAGAACAGCAGTATGGCCAAATGAATGCCATGTTTCAATGAACATTTTTGTGTAGGAACACCACAAAAATTGTTATTAAAATTATTTGACAAAATAGGCGGGAACAAGGAGGCCTAACGATTTTTATGGCAATAATGTCATAAGCGTGTATAGTAAAAACCATAGAATGTAATAAAGTTGATATTGACAATTGCCGATTAAGTCGAAAAGAGTCAATTTTATTTGGCAGTTGGCAAAAGAAGTATCATTTTTATTAGACAAAATTATTTCAGATTTGTAAGGGAATTTTTAACGCTTAGATATTCTATAGAGACATTTTTTGTGATTTTATTTATTCTTATGAGCCTTTGAACAGATTTTCTATAGCGGAGCGCATTAATTGGTAAAAATGGTATTTCAAAAGAGCTAAAACACAATACCATATCTGTTTGAAGAAATATATTGGGATCTCTGTGTATTTGGTTGTTAGATTTAACAGAAAAGCTAAAATTTTTTGCATTTGCTATTTCGCAAGACTATTCGCCCTAAATTCTGGACTCCACTTATAACAAATATAACTGTCTTTCGAATACAAGAAGATTCAAACCGATTTTCCATATTTCATATGGTCGCAAATTTATTTGGATACAGTTCGATTTTATTATACACACACAACAATAGTGGAGAGGGTATTATGTATTTGTGCTGATGTGTGTAGCACCTTGAAGTATACCGATTGACTCAGAATCACTTTGTTAGTCGAATTGTGCGCAAAGTACAGGTCGCAATTTTGAAGATAATATAATGATATTTGGTACTTAGGCTCTAATTGGTACAAAGACCAAGTCATTGAAAATGCGGCGAATCGGTCCATAATTACATATAATCGCCATACAAGCTGCTTTCCGGAATAGGGTATTTTTGTCGACCATCAAATCAGGGTGGCTACTCTCTATAGCGATGCGAATTCAATTTCGATACGAATGCAATTTGGTACTCCCTATCACTTTCCGAAAATATTTGGAAAATGAACCAATACCGACAATAAAAATTAAAGATGGCGCAGAGCGACAGTAATAAAATGTAAAATATGTAAAAAAGTTTAAAATTTAAAAATTTCAATAAAATAAATAATGATGATTTGCGAAAGACAAATTCGCAAACGCATTAAAGAGTACCAATCACTAGATTTGCTATCATTTTCTTTCGCATCGCAATAGAGAGTAGCACCCCAGATCGATCCATATTTATACGGACACATAATATATGCGTTTTTAAAAAAATAGGAGATATGACGTATGAGATGGCCCATATTGCATTTTCATTACGTTTTTTCGAAAATATTTTCTTACTTCATGTTCATCGATTTCAAACGAAGATTTCGTTCGATTAATTAATATTTAAAACAATATCAAAATTTTAAAATTTGATATTGTTTAAAATGCGAATTAAAAGAACAATGTCTTCGTTTGAAATCGATGTGCAGGCAGTTATAGAAATATCCATTAAATTTAAGGACAGTTTCTACGAAATATTATTTCATATTTAGCAGATTTTGACCACATATTATGAAAGTCACAAAGATCAAGCACTGCACCCAGGAACCGAGCACTTTTCGAGATTTTTACACACACAACACGAATGTTACCGAAACTCACTTCAAAGGTTGTAAAAAACTACAGTAGAATCCCGATAATTCATAATTGCAAGGGACCGGCCATTTCTTACGAATTATAGGGGTTTTCGATTTAGCGGGGTTTCGATTTAACGGGGTTAAAATAAAATAAATACGAATTAACGGGGGTTTTCAATTAATTTACTAAAACGATAAAAAAACATAAAAGACAATTGTTAAAAATAAAATTAATAAAAATTATACATAAAAATTATTCATGTGACAAACTGATCTTAAGAAAATAAACACACACACACAAGCAAAAACCCACGCAAAAAAAATAGCGGTAAACAACAAATCATTCTTTCCATGTTGTTTTTATTGCGAATTATAAGTGGCGAATTATAAGATTTTATTTGAAAAAAAAAAATTACGAATTAGCGAGGGGACCAAAATGTATGAAATTTTACGAATTAACGAGATTTTTTCAAGGGACCGACTGTTTATTACGAATTATCGGAAATTACGATTTATCGGGGTACGAATTATCTGGATTTGACTGTATAACTTTATTCAGATGCGCCTTCGCTTTTTTTGTTAAAAAACAAAACAGAAAGTTAATTTCTCAACTGAGTAGTTTTATTTCTCTCTTCTTTTCAAAATTTCAAACACTTTGAATATTTTGCAATTATTGTATATGTTTGTTTAAATGTGGAAAATAGAGTTTGGAAAAAAGTTTAAATTTTCTTCTAATATATTTGATAAAGCTGAATGCTGAATGAATAAAAAATGTATAAAAAATAAAAAAATTTTAAAATAAAAATATTTTTTTTCACATATTTAGCTAGACATTTCTTTCAGTGCACTCAAATACACTCACTTCTGCACACACATTTTAAACTGCCTCTATTTGTGATTACCACTGCTTGAAAGGCTGAATTTAAATCATATACAGTATTTTCGTTTACTTGCAATTTTTACACATCCTTTGAAATTTTTAATCGAGATATTCAGCGCAGTAGCAACTTGCGAAAGAAACATAATTTTGATAAAGTAAAAATTGCGGACAATTTTAACAACAATTTGGTTTATACTGGATTAATGAACGAGATTAAACGACACTAACACATATGGCCTGATTGACGGGTTTTTTGATAGTCTCCATGTCGCTTTATATTCGAAAATATTTTCTATAGGAAATGTGCTTTTTATTTGCATACATTTTTTACACGAAATTTACACTTTCTTCACGCAATTTGCGTTCTATTTCAGTACATTTTTAACACAAAATATACATTTAATTCGAAATCATCTTCTATAAGAAAATTCGTTTAGCTCAAAATTTCCTACTAACAGAACGTAAATTAGAAATGACACAAATTTTGCGCTTGACTCAAACACCTTTTCTTGTGAAATTTTATTTTTGGATCAAAATGAATTTCAACGCTTCGATTCAAATTAAACTTTAGTTTGAGTGGATTCGAAATTTAGCACAACAAATTATTTGGGTTCGAAATTTGGAAAAAAAAATATGTTTTGGATTCGAACTCAGTTAGATTAATTTTTAATTAAGTTAAAACGAGTTTATTTAATTCGACAAAAATGAAATAATATTATTACAAAATATTTTTAAATAGCACTGATTAAAACAATGATGTTTGGCTATAGACTGGCAAACGCCGCAGTGGCGCAAACGGTAGAACTGCACAGAATTCTATTGATGGCAAGGTGGTTATTCTCGAAACATGTAAATTTGACTTCAGTTCGAGCCGTTGTTCGGTCAAGAATAAAACTTATACAAAAAAAAAAAATTAAGAAATTTCATGCTGTAAAATTCCTTCCTTCATACAAATAATTTAATGAAAATTAAATTTAATTTAAAATATCAAAAATTTAAATTTTTAAATATTCTGTAAACAACAAAACTTCAGTTGTGCAACAATAAAATAAAATGGAATGTGGGAATTATTTCATTTTCATAAATTATTTTTATTATATTAAAAAATTTTTCGAATGTGCTTCTGTAAGTCCAATTTCAATTTATAAAGCTTTCTTGCAATAGTCCTATTCTCTCAATACTTCACAAAGTGTTTGCTTAAGTGAACTTTTGGATGAATCTTAATATTTTAACATAAGTTCTGGCAAGTCCATAATTGCCCAAGGCTGCCAAAAAGGGTACATTCTTAAATATTTTTTTAAAAACTGTTTTGTAGCGCATCATATAGTTGGGCTTAACCGACTTTACTTTCTTATATATATTTTTTTTTTTTTTTTAACTTTATTTTGTCTTAAAAACACCACTTTAAATTTCCTCACCCATTAAATCATAAATAAGCAACTTGATACCAAGATAATCATTTCAAAATCCGCTAACAATTCGATAAATGTCCCAGTTTATCATGATTATAATACTTTCACTTGAAAATTTCTTTCAACCCACAACACCTGTTACAATTTTTTATTGCATTCTAAGAAATTTATTTTGAAAAAAAACCCAGCTCATCATACTAAATTGTTTATTAGTTTTATTTAGAAAATAAAATACCTTGGTCTGCTTAAAAACCATGAAAAATTATTCTGATAAACGCTGCCAACAACTGTTCAAATTTGCCAATGATTATAGACGAAAACGTTGCGCCACATGCAGTGTGTCAAATTGCAATACAACCCTTAAGAAAAAAACAACCACTTTACGAAGCATTTTGTGTCCCTAAGGCTGCCACATACTCTCTGGTTACCCCCCTTGGGCGAATGAAATTTTTGCAAGCATTAAAATTTTTTTGGGTTAATTTTTTTTTTTGCCTTTTTTCATTCCATATGAATCTAATAATCCAATAAAAATCATTAACATGCTTTAAATGTAATAAATAGGTACTCGATTATCTTGAGTGTTTGAGTATGAAAAAAAGGAAAGTACTTTTGTTTGTGGTTTTTATAATTTTTTGAAAACAAATTAGTTACGGTCAAATTAAAGTCCCGTAAGCAATTCAACTTAATCGAAGAAGAAGAAAAAACTAAAAAATAATTTCATTTTTTAGCAGAAAAATGAAAGAGAACAAAAAAGAAATATTAAAATTTCTACAAATTCTTTCCCTTTTTTTTCCTAAATATTAATTATCTTTTTATTTTAAACCTTCCCAATAATTTCTTGGTCGGTTTATTCTTCTGAATTTGTTACTTAATTCCTTGTTAAGTTTTTGGTTTCTTCTTTTTTATTTTAAAAATTAATCTTTTTAATCTCTTTTGTTTTGCACTTCTCATTAAACAATATTTTCATTTTTCACTTAACAAATTACTTATATAACAAAAAGCAAATAACTTTTTTTTTATAGATTTCTGCCTAAACAGACAAAATGGTTTAGTAACCAGAAACTTTTCGACAAACAAATCAGGACATTAGAGACAACAAATCGTAATGTTAATGTGGATGGTTGCTTAAGAAGGTGATGACGATGCTGATGAAGATGATGAAATGTAACAAAATATAAAATTCCCATCAAAAATTCAATGACGCATAAAATTACTTTCATTTTTATTCTGTTATAGCAAAATATACTGAAACAGCACCACCACCCCACCCCCACTACCCACTAGCAACATAAAGTATTCAAAAATACCAAACATATTTGCGTTGTTGTTATTGCTACTTTTTTCTATATATTTATTCTTGTGATTGTTGTTGCTGCTGATGATAATAAAATGTTATACACTTCATCAGTAAGTTGTACTGTGGATGGATGATATTGCAGAAAATTATTGCAAATTACTGCTAAATACTTAAATAAAATAAAAATGGCAATTTTATTTAAATGCAAATCGATATTCTTTCTACATAAAGTGTTTTGAAATGGAAATTTTGTAGTTTATGGGAAATTTTGCAAAACTTGCAAAAAATTTGTTACTTCTAAAAAATTTGGCAACTTGTAGTAAATTTTGATATTTAAAAGTTATAAATTTACTTGTTATAGGAAATTTTTTACAAATTTATTTCTAGAGAAATTGATGTGAGAATTCGCTTTTTACATGAAGTTTTGTCAAAAATTTGCTTTGATAGGAAATTTTTCATATATTTGTTTCTACAAAAAATTATGCCGGAACATGCTTTTTATGGGTAATATTGTCAACATTTTTCAATAAATTACTTTAATAAGAAATTTTTCAAATATTTACTTTACTTTTATAGGAAAGTGTGTAAAATTTTTTATTTATAGGAAATTTTGTCAAAATATTTTTTTATATAGGAAATGTTTTTCAAAATTTGCTTTTTATAGGAAATTTGGTTAAAATTTGCTATTTATAGGAAATTTTGTTAAAATTTGCTGATTAAAGGAAATTTTGTTTAAATTTGCTGTTTATAGGATATTTTGTCAAACTCTGCTTTTTATAGGATATTTGTCAAAATTTGCTTTTTATAAGAAATTTTGTGGAAATTTGCTTCTATAGGAAATTTTGTCGAAATTTATTTTTATAGGATATTTTATAAAAAATTACTTTTAAAAAATCTTTTGTCAAAATTTGCTTTTTATAGGAAATTTTGTGGACATTTTCTTCTATAGGAAATATGGTCGAAAATTATTTTAATAGGATATTTTGTAAAAAATTGCTTTTAAAAAATGTTTTGTCAAAGTTAACCTTTATAAGAAAGTTTACTATAATTTTCTATTTATATTTTGCTAACATTTGCCTTTATTGAAAATTATACTAAAATTTGCTTTTATAGAAAATTTTAAAAACATTTAAATTTGCTTTTTTTTAATCTTTAAAATTTGCTTTTAATAGGAAATTTTGTGCAAATTTGCTTTGCATAGGAAATTTTGGCAGAATTTGCTTCTTTACGATATATTATTTTTTATAGGAAATTTTATCAAAAATTGTTTCTAATAAGAAATTTTTTCAAAATTAGTTTTTTTATAGGAAATTTTTTCAAAATTTGTTTTTTATAGGAAATGTTGTCAAAATTTGTTTTTTATAGGAAACTTTGTCAAAATTTGTTTTTTATATACATATAGGAAATTTTGTCAAAATTTGTTTTTTTTAGGTAATTTTGTCAAAATTTGTTTCTTATAGGAAATTTTTTTTTTTTTTATAATAAATTTTGTCAAAATTTCTTTTTTATAAAAAATTGTGTTTTTTTTTTTTTTTTTTTGTTTTTTAAAGGAAATTTTGTCAAAATTTGCTTGGTATAGGAAAATTAGCTTTTGATAAAATATTTTGTTAAGTTTTCCTAAATAGGAAATTTGACTATAATTTTCTATTCAAATTTTACTAATATTACCTTTTATTGAAAATTTTACTTAAATTTGCTTTTGTAGGAAATTTTACAAACATTTAAATTTTTTTTAATAAAATTTTTATTTTTATTTTTAAATTTGCTCTACAAAATTTTGTCAGTATTTGGTATTTATAGGAAATTTTGTCAAAGTTTTAATACAATTAGCTTTTATAAGTTATTTTCCTATAATTTGCTTTTATTTAAGCTTGCTTCTGAAGGAGATTTTACCAATACTTATTATTTTATAGGAAATTGTACCAATCTTTGCGTTTATAGAAACTTTAGCGAAAATATGATTTTAAAACAATTTTGCTATAAATTTGATTTTATGGAAAATATGTTTTTAAAAGTAAATTGGTAAAATTTTAATTTTTTTAATGCGTATTTTGCAAAAATGTGATTTTATTGGAAATTTTTGCGGATATAGAAATAGCTTAACATTGGAAACTTTAAAATTTTTTTATTCGTGAGAAGTTTTAAAAATATTTGTTAGATTGTAGAAATTTTTTTAAAATGTTCCTATTTCGGAAAATTTAGTTAAACTTGCTTTCGATAAATATTTTTAATACAAATTTCTAGTTTAAAGAAAATTTTATTAAAAATTACAACTAATAGAAAATGTTTTCCAAAATTTTGCTAAAAGTTTAATATCTGATACTCACAACTTTAACTTAAATGATTTTTAAACTTCTTAATAGAAAAACATTTAAATAAGAGTCCCCCCAAATTGCTCTCAAAAAAATTATTTCATATACGAACTATCACTTGTTACTTCATCGTTCAATGTCATTTTGAAATACTCCACAAATAAACATAGAGCAAGTATTTGTAACCAGATATTTACCTTTGTTCATGTTTTAATGAGGTCATCATCATTATCCTGCTCATCTCCGGCAATAATAACAACAGCATCTAGAGCAGCGACAACGTCAACAACAGCATTATTATGATGATGTTGATGATAATGTTGATTTGCATTCGTCACTTGCAACACATTTGTAGACAAACATCTACTTATTAAATGCACAAAAAGGTGAGTTGTGATAATGTTTCCGTATTTTATGAAATACATACACATCTAATTGCACAAAACTGCACATACCCAGACACAATTTTATGCACATACAAACCCCACACATATTCCCTGAAGGAAACCTGGGTGCAAGTGTCTCCAATTCACCAGTTTTATCGACTATTTTGGTGACTTTATGGCGACATTGCCAACGAAGTGTCTACACTTTTATATTTGTCTTCAATAGGAAGAAAAATTTGTTATGAATTCGTATCTTAACATTTTTTTAATATAATAATTTAATGTAGACTAGATTTTCTAAAATGTACTAGTGATTCTAAGGTTACAATGTCTACATATGGTCCCAAAAGAACTACCTAGTCAATAGTACCAACGTCAGTAGTAGATTTCCAATGACACGCACATGTTAAATGTCTATAGTAAATAACATTGTCTGGGGTATAATAAGTCACAAGTACTGGAGACTGTGTCAATAGTGAATCAGTAAAGATTCACTAGTGACATTTCCTACAGGGTTAATATGTGTAAATAAATATACAAACATCTGGCATTGTTGGTATGCAAATTCACCTTGGTGTATGTATGAGTGCAAGGATATTGTGCAAATTTGTAAACCTTTTAAGCATAAACTTGAAATGTACATGTTAAAAAGTGCCAACAACAATTTGCAAAAAAAAAATACTATTAAGGACAAAAAATGTGTTAGGGAAAGGACAAATAATGAAAAACATGTAACACCATTTTTATCAGCACATATACACAGAAAGAAAAAACTTGACTAAATTTAAGTTTTTTTCTCTTAATTTAAGTATACAAGAAGGTAAAAAAACTATTGGCCTGTTTTGTGTAGAAACAATACCAACAACACAATAACAAGAAAAACATACATTATTTTTATGTTTGAAAAAAAAGCAAAAAGCAAAAATTCCCATATTCTTTTTATAAAACTTATTTAGTTCAATACCTTAATGTACTAAAATAAAGAGTTACCATCCAGGGTTAAGGAAATTCATACTTACCGTACTATTGACACCGCTTCGGCTTAACTAAAGTACGAATGAATTTATCTTTCTTTTCAGTGTTTTTATATCCACACATGAATACGAGTACTTGTTTACTTGAACACATACATAAATGCTTGTAGAAGTACAAACAACAACAAAAACAACAATAAATTTACATCAAGGTTAAGTAAAAACATTCATATTTCACTATTATTTTTCTGTGATTTACAAACAATTGCACATTGTGCTAGTTGTCAGAGAACTATCTGCAATTCCTTATTAAAATTTTTGTTCGAGAATTCTATCAAATAAAATGGCAATTAAAGGAACCAATTTGTAAAGGCAATTGGCCTTTTAGTCAAACTCAGACACATGCATGTACATATATTTTTTTTAAAACCTTTACGAGTTTTGTGTAAGTGCTTTTTGATAGAAAAAATTATTCACATTTTAGCATCATCATAAAATGTTTCTGTTTTTTTTTACATTTTATTTATTGAAATCTAAAGGTATTTCGATTTTCCTATTAACATTTTTATATCAAAGGAATGTTTAAAATGAATTTAACAGACACATTTGTTAACATTTAAAATCACTTTAGTTTTCATTATCTCTTGCTAATAAAAGATCAATATTTTTGAAAATTGTTTTTTACCTTTTTTTTGATTCTTTATTAAAATCTGAATATAAATTGTTGGAAAACATAAAAAAAAATGCAAAATGTTGCTGAACTTTTAATTATTGCAAAATTTTTAAATTTTTTATAAAAACCAAGTTTTCGCAAATATCCTATAAATCACAAATATTCGTAAAATTCCTATAAAGAACAAATATTCGTAAAACTTCCTATAAATAGATTATTTTCTTAAAATTTTAAATAAAAAGTAAATTTTCGTAAAAGTTTCTATAAGTAGCAAATTTTAGTAAAACTTTCTAAAAATATTAAATTTTCGTAAAATGTTTTATAAATAGCAAATATTTGTAAAATTTCCCAAAAAAATTCAAATATTGTAAAATAGAAAATTTTTGAAAAATTTCCTATAAATAACAAATTTTTGGAAAAATTTCCTATAAAAAACAAATTTTCAAAAAATATCCTATAAATAGCAAAGTTTCGAAAAATTTCCTCTTAATAGCAAATTTTCTTCGTTAAATTTCCTATAAATAGCAAATTTTTGTAAAATTTTCTGTGAATAGCAAATTTTTGTAAAATTTCCTAGAAAGATCAAATATTCTAAATTTCCTATAAAAAGCAAATTTTCGTAAAATTTCCAATAAATAACAAATTTTCGAAAAATTTCCTATAAAAAACAAATTTCCTATAAAAAACCAATTTTCGAAAAATATCCTATAAATAGCAAAGTTTCGAAAAATTTCCTCTTAATAGCAAATTTTCTTCGTTAAATTTCCTATAAATAGCAAATTTTTGTAAAATTTTCTGTGAATAGCAAATTTTTGTAAAATTTCCTAGAAAGATCAAATCTGTGGCCGTATGGAAAAACTAGTTAACTCCACTTTTTGCGAAAAATGAGATAACATCAAAACTAGAAAGCGTGTTTCATTTACTATCACTCTGTCAGATCGAAATTTTAATATAGTTTCTTATTTAAAAGTTTTTTGAAAAACAAAAATCAGAAAAATACCAATTTTTATGTAAAAACTAGATAACTCCATACATTTTTTGAAAAAACAAGGTAACTCCATATTGTCTTAAGAAACAGAAAAATTAGAAGTTAAAAACGACTTTGTGTCGATTACTAAGAGAAAAAGAGCGAAATAGAAAAAATTTAAGTCACAAGCTCTTTGGGTCAAAATTTTAAACCTAAAATTTGCCAGTCCCGATAAATCAAAGAATATTATAGAATATAGAATATTATATCATTTCTGAAGCTCTTGATACATAGAATACGACTGCCAAACACCCGAAATCTTTCCGAGTAATAGTTTTTAGCCCATAAAGATCTACCGTACTCTTTTGTGGTACAGTAACTTTGAAAAATCTTTCGACTTACCAAATAATATTTTTTTTTAGGGAGTTAACGGGTGAAACATGTATTTTGGACCTTTTTTGTCACCCCATCTATCATCTACCAATAAACATAAAAAATAAAGTTAATATCACATTTGAGTTCAAATACGAATTCAGTGCTTTTTGGAAATCGAACATTAATTTTTGAGCTCCCACTACAATATTGAAATTTCTGATAATAAACTAAATTCCTTTCCTTAGCTTGTTGTTTTACATGTGAAACTTTCTTTGAATATATGTAGTTAATATTTTACATATAAACATAAAATTGAACATGCAACGTCCTGAGTGAATAAGAACCTGTGAGTAAATTGTTTGGTACTCTTTGTTCTTTAACGGGTATTTTTTGAATTTCCGTTAGTATTGTACCTAAAAAAATAAAATTAAACATGCAAGGTCCTCAGTGAATGAGGATCTGTAGGAGGTATCTTCTTGATACTTTTTTGTTCTTTGGCTGGTACTTTTTTCAATTTTCGTTAATATTGCACCTATAAACACAAAATTAATCATGCAATGTTATGAACGGATGAGAATAACTGTTTGGTACTTTTTTGTTTTATAACAGGTCGCTTTTTAATCTAGAAACATAAACTTTGGCATATAAATACATATGTCCACGAAAGAAAGGAAAACGCTCACGAAGTAGCGGAATTAATGCTAGTTTTTGATATATAAGCATACATAAAAGGAAAAAAAATATTTTTTGGAAAAACTGGGTAACTTAATTTTTTCGTAAAAAACGGGTAAATGACAATGCTGAGTCAAATAGTTAATGTTTTTCCACAAATCATTTCTTAAGTTGTCTTAATTCCGTAAAACTTTAAACAAAATTGAAAAAAAAAAGTTTTTTCGGAAAAACTAGATAACTCCATTTTTCGAAAAAACAAGATAAGTGACATTGATTCTCGGTATTAGTGACCAAAAATTAGTTCAATGGAACCAGAAATCTTTAACACAATTTAAAATTATGTTCTGTTTAATGCGCATGCAAAGTAACATAAATTCATGTTAAATAATAAACGAAATATGTTTAAAACTTTAAGTGTGTTTTTCTCTTGTTTTCAAAAAATGGAGTTATCTAGTTTTTCCATACGGCCACAGAAATATTCTAAATTTCCTATAAAAAGCAAACTTTAGTAAAATTTCCAGTAAATAGCAAATTTTCGTAAAATTTCCTAGAAAAAGCAAACTTTCGTAAAACTCCTTTAAAAAAAAATATTCGTAAAGCTTCCTATAAATAGATTATTTTCTTAAAATTTCAAATAAATGCCAAATTTTAGTAAAACTTCATAAAAATATTAAATATTCGTAAAATGTTTTATAAATAGCAAATATTTGAAAAATTTCCTAGAAAATTCAAATTTTCTTAAATAGCAAATTTTTGAAATATTTCCTATAAATAACAAATTTTCGAAAAATTTCCTATAAAAAACAAATTTTCGAAAAATATCCTATAAATAGCAAAGTTTCGAAAAATTTCCTCTTAATAGCAAATTTTCTTCGTTAAATTTCCTATAAATAGCAAATTTTTGTAAAATTTTCTGTGAATAGCAAATTTTTTTTAAAATTCGCCTAAAAATATCAAAATTTCCTATTAAAAGCAAATCTTTGCTGAGACCAAAACCAAAACTTCCTTTAATATAGTAGTTTTTTTCTGAATTTTCTTAAATCAGTTTTGCAAAATTAATTGTGTTTAAGTTTTGGTCAAAAGTTCTTTGTTTAGCATTTCTCTTAAGCTTATTAAATTTTCTTAAAGATCTTTTACATGTTAATTTAAATTATTTAAACCAACGTGGTTAAACACTACGTAATAATTGGTCATGTGATGGGAAAAATACAAAGTACAAAAACGTGCAAAGTCTGATTGCTGCAATCTTTTATAGAAAATCAGCTTAAATAGAATGTATGTATGTATGTAAGTATGTGTCTGTCTGTACGTATATCGAGCCGTACTAACTATAACTGCTAACTGATACCGGCAGACAAAATGTTATGCATTCATTTGTTTAGTTACCCCAGTTATTTAACCAATTTTTGTTTTGTTCTTTTAACTTCCCTGTTGACCCAACCGGGGCCACTAACGTAACAGGGATTTGAGTCACAGCAAAACAAGACTACAAACTACTAACTATTGTCCTTTTTATTCATGTATGCTAGTCATATTTACCTGCTTATGGTTTTGGATTTTAGTTTAGTATTTTCATTGTTAGTTTGTCAAAAATATAGTTGAGGATTTATGATTTATATAAGCAACAACACAACACAAAACAACAGTTACAACAGCAGCAACAATGCAACAACAAGTATCATATAACACATACCATCACAAACATGCAGACTCACACATAAATAACACTTACTGGATGCTGAGCTTTTGAAAATGGTACAACCGCCACGACAACTACTGTGTAGTTGCAACAATTGATAATGCCAGTATGACTCTTCAGGTCGTATTGTTTGTTGGTAATGTTCGTGTGTGTGTGTTACTGTATGAGTGCGTTTGAGTATAATTTTGTTTGTGCGATTATTTTACATTGATTTAAGAAACATGTAAACGAGGGCAAAGCAAAAAGTTCCTCAAAATTCCAAAATTATTTAATAGCATAAATCATTTTTTTTTTAATTTTAACAAATCTTGCTAGGATTGATAAACAATTGCACTTGGCATTTGTTAGAGGTCCACAGTTTCAATTTCATCCCGAATAAAGTGTTTTCTTATTGAAAGGCTTATACACAGAATTTCACGTTTATAGTTAAATCCTTTCACGAGTTATCGTGTATACAAACGGAGGGTCGCAGTGGGCGAATTTGCCAAATTTTTTGCCCAACTTTTCTCCCATACATAAGAAGTACGCAAGACAAAACAGCAGAATTCTATATCTTTTATTTAAAAAGTTTTGATTTTTGTCGTTCTAGTTAAAGGAATCGAACACTGTCCGTCAGCTTGATGTTGTACTTACAGGCGATATAGAAGTAGCTTATGTCTCAAATTTTTACTTGGGCCAGAAGTGGAAAATTGCCAATCCAAACTTTTTTTATGGAAACCAGCAGCTTAAAGAACCTTATGGTTTTAATTTATGAAAATGATATTAGTGCTCATTATTAAAATCATTCAACAATCATGCCCACTTTCAACGATGTACAACTTTTCTATTTTATGATGACAACTCGCAGTCATATACAAAGTCACATGTCTCTATTGCAGGGTTGGAAAAACTTACATTTTCATAGAATTATTTACAGAAGTTTGATTCGAAAATCTTGAATTTATTAAATTGTATGGCTGTTGCTTAACTGAGGCAGAAGTTTGTAGAAATGAAATTAGCTATTTGATCGGGTTGGTCTTTTGTGATAAACGACAGCCATACGATAAAATAATCGCTAAGAGGAATTCAGTTTGAGTTCATATTGGCAGTTTGGGGCCGGAATTCTGTTAATTTTCTTCAAAAACAAGGATGATAGATTTCAGAACCATTTGCAGATGTGATTCATCGGATGATGACCAAAGGATCTCGTTTAAGAAAGTTTTTCTTTTGTTTCGAATTTAAAAAAAAAATATAACTTAATTTAACAATTAATAGAAACATTTAATTAGAAAAGAATTTTATTATGCGTTTTGATAAAATTGGAATTTTTAAAGTATTTCAATTAGCACACTTTTACCGATGTTTAAATTCAATGGAATAATAAAAATATAAAAAATATAATATAAAGGTGGATTCATCCATGCGTTCCGAACAATATTTTTGTCCGGAGAATAATTTTTTTACTGAGAGTGTTCTGCAGAACGGTTCACCCAGTACGAAAAATTTGTCCGGAAAAACAAAGCTACCATATGGTTTACAGATATTAAAAATTATACATAATGGCAGCACAACTACCAAACCACTTATGTTTAATTGTTTTCTAAAAGTGCGTTAAAGAAAATGGACGAAAAAAGGAAAGAGATTTTATTATTTTTTTATATATATTATTTTTTTTTTATTGTTCAACAAAAAAACAATAATTTCAACTTTAATGAACAAATTGAAAAAAGTGGCAACTCAGCTCATTTTTTTCTGAACAAAAATTAAAATTAAACCAATTTAAGAAAAAATTTGCCGAACAAAATAATTTATTTCTTTTTTGTCCGGACAAAATATTGTTCGGAATGCATGGGTGAATCGAGCTTAAAAATCCAGAGAAATTCAGGTTAATTTGACATTTAGTTTTCAGAAAGGGTGGCCAACTTTTCTTTTTTAATAAATTTTTTTCATTTTTTTGTCATCCTAAAATCTAGAATCGAACATTGTGCGACGAAGTGAAAAATCCTTTTAAAAATATTCCCTTGTGTCTTAACGAATATAATAAAAAGAATATCAATCAAATATTCGCCACATCCAAATTTAGCTTTTTAACTAATTTTACCTGAACTTGCTTTCGAAGACAGCCCACTTACAACTGCTTCCCAGTATGCAATCTATACGTATTATGTTTATATTTATCTGTTTTAGTATGACTTAAAACTATAAATGATAGCATACCTTTGACACATTACCCAGCTTAGTAGCCAACAAGCCATCTTGCCAACCAGCCAGCCAGTCAATTTGACTTATAAACACAAACAAGTTTATTCTAAATAAACACAAGCAACAAAACTCTACTAAATAGCAAACCATTCACACAGCTAGTTAGAACAACATAAAACAGTGTATCAAATAATTTTCTATTGTAAATACAAACACGTTTTTGTTTTTTTTTTTTTTTAAATATTTGTATGCATGTGTGTGTGTGTGTTTGTGTGTACATATAAATAACTAGAGAGTTACTGTCATAATTTAACTGCTCCACCTTTTTTCCTGTATGATCTTGAGCCCACTCGTATTATCTATTGTTGTTGTCATTGGATTTATGGTTTGTATGCGTGTGTGGTTAGAAATGTCTGTAAGTTTGTGTGTGTGTATGTGTTTTGCATAAATATCATGTTGTATTTTATAGTTTATGGCAAAATATTATAAACTACTTGTAGAAATTTTTGTCGTTATTATCATTGTTGTTATTTCTATTGTTGTTAAACGTACGCTTAAGTTAATATTTCGGTATTTTATATACAAATTTTATGAATCTTAATGGGTGTGTTTGATTTTGTGTGAACACATGTAAGTAGTAGTTTAAGCATTGTTTGCCTTTTGCTATTATCTGCAGGTGTTGCCACTACAACAACTACTGCTGCTCATAAAAGTAGTACACCGATTGGCACTACAATTGATACTCTACTACTACAGTTACATTTATTAAAAATATGTATGTTTGTATGTGTGTATGAAGTAACTCGGTTATTTACTAGATCTGTTTTCCTTTCAAGGAAGTTTTAAAGAAGGAAATCTTTTTGAAATTTGCAGGGAATAATTTTTAATTCTTATTTATTTAACTCTCTCTAACCGGCAAGACCGTAAAAATGATTGGACGAAGCCCATATATTTTAAGTAGATGTAGTCAAAGCAACTTTATGTAAAAATTATTAAAAATTATAGACCGTCTTGTCGATTTGAATGAAGGAAAACATCACAGGTTAATTTTTATTAAAAAAAAAAGTATAATTGAGAAAAAGGAGCAAACAAAAAAAAGGAGCAAAATACATATTGTACTTGATCATAAAGAGGGTTTTAACTCAAAATTTAAAAATGTTCAGTAGAAGAAAAAAACTTTTAATTTAATATTTTGGGAAAGGTTTTTTTAAAACAACCTTTTCATTGCCAAAAAGTAGAGAAAATAGCACACTACGTTTACAGCAGGTAGATATCAATACTTCCTGTCGATTTTTTCCACAAAGTTAATAAATAAAAATTCTGACTTAATACCCTATTTATTATCGAGTGCGAAATTATTTTCGATGGTGGTATTCTCAGGATCAAATTTTATCGATCTGACCGCAAAAGTGAAGGTCGCATTCGAACAAACTACTTTGGTGTCAGGTTTCTTGCAATGTTTGCACCTTGTTTTGGCTTTTTTGTCCACCTAAACAGGAAAATTTTCAACACCATCGAACCGATCATCAACGACTTGATGCACAGCTCCTTTGACATCAGCTGATATGTCAGGCAGTGGTGATAATAGCTTATCGAGATTTTAAGAGATTTTAAGCAGTCATATAAACATTTGCACTCCGAGAAGGTCAATGCCTCCAACTATGTATCCAATGAAGAACTAATTTTACAGCTTTCAGCTTTCGATGAGAATAATTTTCTGGACTCATTTCTATTGAAAATGAATGGTTTATTTTTGAAGGAAACGAGTCAAGCAACGAAGAAATAATTTTACAACTTCCAGTTTTTTGTAAAGAAATAGTTGCCTGGACTTATTTCCCTTAAAAATAAAACATTTATTTTTGAAATACGGGAATCTGGGAGCTGTAAGATTGTTTTTTCATTGGATACACTGTTAGAAGCATTGGTCTTCTCGGGGCGAGACATTTGTATAAAATTAATGCATTTTGAGAGGCCATGTCCACAAAATGGTAGGACAACCTAATCACACTGTAAGGAGTCTAGGCTCGAGTATGTAATCGATCTATTAGACTATCCATGATATATACGCCACCCGTGTGACCGTTCTATTATCGGAAGATTTTATGGCAGTGGATTTCTTGAATTTCTTCTGCTTTATATCATACCAAAGAGCCTTTGATTGTTGTCCATTAGGATTGGTTCTTCAAAAACTATCAATAGCGACATATCGAGCCCTATTTGCGATTATAAAATGCAAATTTTACAGGAGAAGGGTTTTTATTATTTTTTTTAAGCAATGCCATAATTTCATTGGATTTTGATGGGCTTTTTCTCCGCAGCGGTTCAAGTTCAAAGTCAAAGAAAAAAGAAAATTTTGATAATTTATCTATAAGGATAAAATCGCAAATAGAGCTCGATATATTGATGCCAGATAAAAACATTTGTTATCCTTTTATTACATGGTATTTACATCGACTCCATAGATTCAAGTCAGGTACTCTACGCAAAATTCTTTCTGTTTTTTGTTCATTTAGTTGCCCTCTAGCAATTTATCCGTCCGGATATTATCGGAAACATAATTGGAATCAGTAACACTGTCATCGCTCTCATCGCAATAATTTAAAGTTTTGGTAACTACCCTTGCTGCCACTTTTATACCCTCCACTTACCAATGGTGGATGAGGGCATACTTAGTTTGTCATTCCATGTGAAACTTTTTCAATATTCATCTTAGAAACCATAAAGTGTAACTTTAGGTGGGAAGCAAACTACACCAAGCACTTTAAGGCGATTCATCAATTTATGATTTTAAATAGTTGGTTGTTAAATTTTCAAAATGTTAGATAGGGCCTTTTGAGATTTAGGTTAAGATATGTAGGCTTAAATCGCCACCGATTATAATACTGACGTCGGGTTTTGTAAAGATGGGTAAGTAGTTTATAGATCCCATCGGGCCCTAGAAATATTCTAATTGTCTTTGGAGGGTATTAAAGATTCGGCTTAGCCGAATAGAACACTCTAACATGTCACCCCCAAAGATTACCAATCCGGTATATGAAATTATTCTAACAAAAAAATACCAATAAATTGAAGCGAAAACACATTTTTCGATTTGATTACCTCTACCAAAACAGTTTTTAACAAAAAAATTTTGAACATATTATGGTAACAATAATATGTATTGTGGTTAATAGAATGAACTGTTATTCAATGAACTTGGGCCTGATCAAAATATCAAAAATGTGGATTAAAAAAATATATTATTGTAACTTTAACCAAATTATTGTCACATATTAGTACTTAATCAAGAAGTCACAAATAAATTATAAATGAAACATAAAATCTGTTTTAATTAAAAATTTAATCAAGTGAATTAAACAACTTATATCAACAACATTAATGCAGAAAATGTTGTTAATAAGAAAAAATATTTAATTCATACTACTAATTTGTTTACTGGTGCAAATAAATTTAATTAATTTGTTAATTAATATCAAAAATTTTGTTAACAGTATGTATTGTTGACCTTTTTTGGTGCTGTGGTTTTTATTTGGTTTGGCTTGAGATCATTTATTACAAATTAAAAAACTATTTCAATTTTAATTTCCGATATTTTCATTTATGTACCCAATATTTCGAGGCATCTTCAGGGGATTTATTTTAATAAGAAAATAATTTAAAAGTATTATTGTCACTGCACTGTAAGTTTTGGATTGCAAATTTGCAAATTTTTTAATTGAAATAATTTTTGTTTTTCTGGTTTGTAAAGAAATTTTTACAT
The DNA here is from genome assembly GCA_963931875.1 of Pollenia griseotomentosa. Taxonomy (NCBI): domain Eukaryota; kingdom Metazoa; phylum Arthropoda; class Insecta; order Diptera; family Polleniidae; genus Pollenia; species Pollenia griseotomentosa. The sequence continues at coordinate 120,199,460 of OZ007564.1, read as the reverse complement.
GAATCCCAAAGTAATCGTAATCATAAATTAACCAAAAACGAAAAAAAAAAACAAAATTTGACATAATATTAACCCTAAAGTTTATTTTAAAAATTGTTTGTATTCCTTTAATTCCTTTTCCGAATATTATTTACTCTGCTGAGTTATTTTATATAAACCTGTATACATTAATGTATAAATGTGTGCGTGACTGAGTGAATTTGTATGTGTGACTTTGTTTATAAGCGTTTAATGTTTTACACAAGTCTGTTCTAAATGTTTATAAACTTCTCATTTTTATTCTAGAGCACGCATATTGGGGATCTAGATTTATAAATTAATGTTTCTTAGTATTTGTAAAAATGTACAAGAGTATTTTTGTGTATCTGTATGACTGTGTGTATGTGTATAAGAAAAAGTGCATTCGATGTTAAACGTTTCAGTAATGACAATATGTTAACACAAATTTATGGACATTTTATGTTGTGATGTATTTACAATTTAAGTTTTTATGACCTAAAGAAAACTAAAAGTCTATTTTTTTTTTTTTAAAAAAAGCGTTAAGGAAAGAAAAAACAGGTGGTTGGAAATTAGAAACGAAAAAAATTATGAATGTTATGATCAGCTGTTCCGAATCTTTGACACCCTCCACCAAGAACTAGAACTATTTGGGAGTGGTCTTTATGTGGCATTTGTGATTAAATACAAACAATCTGAAAAAAAAAAAATTGTCATGTCAATTTCTAGTCATATAAAACTGTGGTTAACAGTTTATGGGTTAAACGGCCAATTCTACCAAGGCGAATTCATACAGGTGACATTTTCGAGTCATCTGTTTATGGTTTATTTTTTTGTGTGTATACTGAATGTAAAGCTTTGTTTACATTTTGTAAAAAAATAGTTAAAATTTAATAAAAATCTAAATACTTAAAAAAAAACTTATTTAAATTTTATAAAACAAAAAAAGTGAACATAAAATATAAACACAAGGATATCAAAAGGCGTAAAGAGTAAGTGGAGCTACAATAAATTTGCAATACAGAAAAAAGATTAACTTTCTAAAGGAATTGTATAACTATATACATACATATATAAAAATAAGTTTTCCTATGTTGGTGATTTTATAACTCGAGAACCACTCAACCGATTTTCAAACGAGTGCATGCGTTGGAAAGGTCTATTTTCACTGATAATTCATAAAAAAAACTCCCGATAGGTGGCGATGTTGTCGTAATATTAAAATTTTTTTATTGATGGTAGATAGCGCTGGGGTCCAGTTATATGCAGCGCCATTTTTTATATTTTATATTTTATATTTTCAACAAATAATTTTGACGTTCACTCTAACTTTTTACAAAAGCAAAACACATAGTATTTAAAAAAAGGGATAGCTAGAAAAGCTCTTTTTCATGATGCGTTCACTTGTGTGAATTCGCCTTGATTGTAATTAACTATTACTTAAATGTCTGCGGGTTGGTCTACATTTTCGACTATTACTCTGCTTATTTTCAATCCCGGACTGACAGTCAAAAATGTACCACTAAGGTACCTATTATAAACTAAATTAAATTTTTTAAAGATGTTCGCTTACTGACACTGGCCAGAAGCAGAAACAATTGAGTGATGGTTTCAACATATTAGAAAAGGACACCCCTACGTAAATAAATCTGAAGCATATTAAAATTGGCAACAGTTTTGTATTCAGGGAAGAGATCGTACCAATTAAGCCTTGGAAATTAATATATAATATATTTGGTTTAAGACAGGCTGGCTTTTGAAAATTCTTTTTGGCAAAGTTGAATCAAAAAAATCGTATAGCGGCAGTAAGAAAAATTCTAAAGGGTGGTCCCAAGCAACTTAGCTCCTGCGAGTATTCATCCCACTTTTTTACAACCTGGACTTTTATGCAAATTCCATTTACAAATAAGAGGTTTTAGGAAAATGAGCATTGGAACTTATGATGGTAGAGCTGAACAAGTAAGAGTCCTAAATAAGTCGGATGCCGATTCCGATATACAGAAAACTGGACGGACATCGTTCAATCAACGTTGCTTTAAATGTATGTATTTATTTTATGTAACAGAACCCAAAAAAGTCTTAACAAAAAAAAACTGTTATTTTCGGTGATGAATGTAAAAGTACAAAAATAACAAGAGATTTTACGGGAAAAATTAGAGGCAGTCGTGGTTTTTGCTCATATCTCTGCCATCTGTGGGGAGATATTGCTGAATTTCAATAGCAGACAATTTTGGACTATATGTGAAAACAGATTTCAACGGACAGACGGACGGATGGACATCATAAAATCAACTTCTCTTCTAATAAAGACCCAGAATATACATAGTTACATTATAGCAGTGTTGCCAAAACTTGGTGACCAAAAATGGCTAAATTTACGGAAAAAATGGCTAAAAAATGGCTAAAAATGGGCTTAAAAATGGCTAAAAGCTTTTTTTAAATAAAAACACATTAAAATTCAATAACAAAACAGAAATAATTCATTTAAAGTTGTTTACGATGAAATTGTAAGTTAAGATCAATTTCTTAAATTAGAATAAACGTAAATTAATAATATGATAGATATTAAAAAAATTTAATTCTGTAATGTGCATTGCTAAATTTGGCAATGCCATACAAATTTAATACGCTGCAATTTTAGCTTTTAATGTCATCTCTAAAAATTTTAAATTTTGTATTTTCTAAGGCATTTTAGCAATCGAGACTTAGCTTTAGCTAAGCGAATTACAGAATACGGCTGCAGATCTACAATGAAAAACAAGTACAAAAGTATAGTCGGTCAACTCCAACTAGATGATACCCTACACCACATTATAACCAATGTACGAAATCTTATTAAATTATCTGCAAATTTGCGACCTGTACTTTGCGCACAAGGTGAACATGAACAGCCAGCCAGCCGGACGGACATCGTTAATTCGACTCAGAAAGTGATTCTGAGTCAATCGGTATACGTAAAGGTTGGCTAAGTATCAATATTTTAAGGTGTTACAAACATCACCACAAACGCATAGTACCCTTTCCACTATTGTGGTGTTGGTAAAAACATTTTATTGTTACGGTAAAACTATTAACCTAATTAAAAAAATCGAATTAACGGTTGCTTAATGTAACCTTTTTCTTAAATTCCTTTTAACGATGTTTACTTGGCAAAATACCCTCTCTAATTCAGCATAAGATCATGGAAGAGAGAGCAACTTTATAGTCAATTCTGAAATTTCTAAAAAATTTTTGTTGCCGTCTGCATCTCTTTATTGAAATACTTACAACCAGAAAAAAACAGCGTTTCTTTGTGTTGATCCATTTATAAATTTAATATTGGAATACTGTTCCTTTATTTTGAAAGATGTTTCATCATCATAGTTTATAGCGATTTTCAACATTTGTAAAAGTTATGATTTAAATTAAAGGCGTTTAAATTGTTAAAAATGTTAATTTAACTTTTATAAATTTTTATAATAAAATAAAAATTATTCTTTAAAAAAAACGACAAATAAAATTTTATGGCTAAACAATTTGAAAAATGGCTAAAAAAATGGCTAATGGCTAAACTCATTTTTTAATGGCTAAACAGGGTGAAAAATGGCTAAATCTAGCCACTAAATGGCTAAATTGGCAACACTGCATTATAGTGTCTTAGATCAATGTTGTTGAAATTACAAACGGAATCATAAACTTGTGTGCATATACCCTTTATAACCCTCGGTGAAGGGCATAATTAAAGTAATAAAAATATTTAAGAAGGTTGAATTTGGTACAACAAAATAAAATTTTAAAAATATACTTTTCGTTTAAAAATTCAACGCACAACGAAATTTTCGACACTATTGTCAACTCATAACACATATTCGACATTTGACTTTCAATATTCTATAGCCAGCGAAATGTCTTTTCCGAATGTAACTCATAGAAGGGGCCTTCGGGGTGGGTATATTTTCAAGTTATTACCTACCCGCCGCAAAATTTCGAGCTATTTTGTCTACTTTTTTGAAATAAAATGGTTGGCTTTAAAAATCTTTTTCATATGCCTTTAATGTAAAATTAAAAACTGTTTTGCTTCTACTGAACATTTTTAATTTTGAGTTAATACTCTTTAGTTGATTTAGTGCGATATGTAATTCAAATTATTTGTTTTCTTATATCCTTTAAAAATGATTTAAAATTTTATAACATTTTAAATTCAAAAATCCAGGTCAAATATTTTGTGATGCGTTCATACTTTCATATTTATCATCAAATCACAAATTATACTCTACATGCCCCTGGTCAGGAAGTTGATGATAATTTTGACTGACTCTGTTTGTTACAGATGACAATTTCAAATGAATACATTTTTGAATTTTGATTTTGATATTGAACAACTTTTTTTCTTGTCGCTGCAAAAGAACATCATCAAAATTATCAGTGTTATGATAATTTTGTTTTTTTTTTTTTTTTTTTTTTTTGTCATTGTAACCAGTGACGTGTAAATGTATGTATGTTGTAAAATGTTTCTGAGTATGTGTGGCTGTGTGTGTGTGTGTGAAGACATGCATTTGCATTGTAATAATTACAAAATTGACTGACCTCTTTTTTACATTTAACAACATGTAATTACAGGACACAAAATTTTGTTGGCACAATACATGACCCAAAAATTTTTGATTACAAACAATATACCGATAACCACTAAAATGTAAAATTGTAAATGTGTGTTAATGTTAGTGGTATTGTGTGTGTATGTCTCTGATTGCGGTTGCGTTTGAACAATTATGCCAACAAAATGAAAATGAAATTCAACATTTCAAAATTGTTTGAATGTCCTTTTTTTTGAAAGATCTAAAATTTTTAAATTAATTTTTTTTTGAAGCATAACCAAAACGATATAGCAGGAAATGGTTTTTGAAATATAACCAACATTTAAATAATCTAGTTTTTTAATTTTTAAAATTAACTAAAACAAAAAAAGAAAAACCAAAAACCTTGAAACATTTGTTAACTAAGATGCTATTAATTATTATAACACTACAAAGCTCATCTTTCAGACCCCCACCCCCCCTTGAAAAAAAGTGTAGAATTTTTATAGTCCGTCTCTAAATTGTATACTTTATTAAAGATAAAATAAAAAAAAAATATAAAACTTACTTAAAATAAAAAATCATGCACATAATTTCCTTTAAAGAGACTACAACTCAAATTAGTACAGATGGCTTTTATTATAAAAATTTCGTAAAACCCTGCATGCATTTATATGATTTTAAGAGAAATGAAAGTGAAAAGGTGTCGCGTTTTCTCCTTTCGAGGACAAAAGAAAAGAGACTTGTAATATTTAACTAGTAGAAAAAAATTATATCACTATTGGCTTTTTATCTCTTTTTCGCTCCATCCTTAGTCACTTCTGAACGTTATAAAGTTAGAAGATATATCTGCGATAGTTTGAGTAGAATCCTCTTTTCTTAAGTTTTCTTTCCCAACACAATTTCGCAGGGAATACAAGTGTAAATATGTATAATTGTTGTGTGTTTGTGTTATAATGACCAAAAAATCTTTGTTTTTATTTAGGCTGTTTTTATATTTATTGTTGTTGTTTTTTTTTATTTTTATTATAACAATTGTTGTTGTGATAAGAACTAATAAATTTTAGTGTTTAAGTAAAGGAGAGAGAGAGAGACAGAGAGACAAAGAGTGAGAATAGAACTTTTTTAAATTACCATAATTTGTCAGTAAGATAATTTTAATGGCTGTGTGTGTGTGTTCTTTTATTCATGTATTTGATATATTGAAGGTACCGAAGTGTTAGTACCGGATATATTCACAACAGAAAAGTTTGAGTGCCTAAGTTAAATAGTTCTGGTCAATTTGTTTAATGATTTATATAAAGATTCTGGTGTATATTTTTTAAAAATTATACTGTATAAAAAAGAGACTAATGTATAACGAACGCATAATAAACGTTTTTTTTTTTTTTTTTTTTGTTCTTGCTTTGAAAAACTTGAGAAATTTATAACATCCAAGATTCAGCATAAAACAAAAAGCGAAACTTGCTTAAAATTATTTTGAAAGTCAGCATTCGATTATTCAGACACCGACTTCGCTAACTACAGGTTCTAAATTCGGTCTTGCGCCCGGCCGAAGGTCGGCTATGCAGAGTAGCTTTAGCTGGTCGTAACTTGGAAATTCGGAATATTAAGTTTTGGGCATATGACCACAACCCAAATATGGATGTAGTTTTTAAACAATTTTAGCTTTGATATTGTTACAAGTAAACTGTTGCTTATAATTCTTAAGCGCTTAACAGTTTTATTTGGTTTAATATCTTTAGTTTTTCTAAAATTTTTGGACGAAGTTTCCTAACGATCTGGCCTAAGCAACCAGTGAAATGCACATAGGAATAGCTTATCACTTCAACAATAAATTTCAGTGTTTCCTATCAAGATTAAAAATTGGGAATTAAGCACGACTAACAAAATCTTGTAAATTGGAAATTTTAAGAATTATTAAATAAAAATTTTAAAACAAAAATTGGGTAATTTTTTATAATATTCAACATTTTTGATTTTTCGAAAATGCATTACATTCTGCTGGTGTCTAATAATTGTAAATTTTTCTGTACATACAATATACTTCATTGCTATCCAAAGGATAGCTAAGGTAAAATGTAACAAGAAAATACAATATAATAGTCTGGTAGTGTATAAAAGTAATTCCTTAAAAATTTAAGGAATAGAACTATTACAAAAAAGCTTTATAAAATACATAACTGAAATGTAACTCATAGAATAAATTCGAAAAATCAAAAATGTTGAATATAATATAAAGTAACCTACAAAAGGAGATAATTCCCAGTTTCTATTTGTAATTTTTTATATTATTTTGTGGGCCATTTTTCATCACTTTTGGACAGTGTTCGAAAATAAACAGCCCAAGAACGATATCTATTTTTTTAGTGATTGCGTAGACGTACACAACCCTTAGTACCGTTCATAAATATTTTCAGGAAAGAGCCGAACATTATATAGTGTTCTATTCTACGTTAAAAAAACAGAACAAATGTAGTGATACTGTAGACAAACATTATATTTTAATGTTCATATGTTTCTTTTTTTACATTGATAACAAAATGAACAAAAAAAAATTTTAGCAACGACCGCAGCACAAACAGCTTGTGTGTGTATTCTGTATTTTTGTTTTTTTTTTTTTTTTGTGTAAAATTATTTTGCTGGCATTTTGTATTTTTTTTTTCGTAAGTTTATTTTGTTTTTGAAAAAAATGTTTGTTTTTTTATTACCAGCCAAAAGCGACGAACATTAATGAGCCGCACCGAACACAATAAAGTTTGTGGTTTTTTTAAAAAAACCGAACGGAATTAAATGTTCTTATATTTTGTTGAGTTGGATAAGAACAGCATTATTTTTGTATTCGAAAGATGAAAAATAGGGAAACGTAATTTTTTTAAAGTATTTTCTAGACAAATACTATTAGCGTTTGTGTTTTCCACAAGCCTACCGAACCAAACACTAAGGAACGATATTTAGTGTTTATTTTCGAACACTGCTTTGGGATATATTTTTTTTTCTGTGCCATTTTTCGTTTGAGCGCTTTTTTACATATTGCTTTTGGCGATTTTGCTGGCAGCCTTATATGAAATATTTTCACCTGAAATGTCACATCAATAAAAATATGGGGCCCCAAAACTCCAAGAAAAAATGTTTGAACATCACATAAATGCACCGACTATGATGCACAGTATGGTGTGGAAAACCATGAGAAAAAAATCATTGGACCATATTTTTTCGAAAACGAAGAACAAGTTGCGGTAAATGTGAATGGCACTCTATACCGGGCACTAACTGGAAATTGTTTAACCCTAGAAAGATAATCTGAGTAAATTTTATGCATTCACTTTTTAAATATTGCGATTTTATTTAAACTAGCAAGAATAGACCTTTTGTGAGGCGGCACACAAGTCGCTGCAGTAGTTGTTGAAAATTTCAAAATATAGCGAGTTTGTAAGTCAAAGTGAGTCCAAATGATTTTTACGTTGATTACTGAAGAAGTTTTTTTGTTTTTTTTTATACATATTTCAAATTTCGATATTTTTATTTAATATATACATATGTAAAAATATAACCTTCTCAAATAAAAAAATACAAGACTATAGCACGTTAAAATAATGCGTCAGTCTGATTATCGTGATTATCTTTAACGTATGTGGTGATATTATTCTCTTTCTTGGGTTAAGAGCAATCCAGAATTGTTTATTCCAACAAGATGAAGCCACCGCTCACACAACTCGTCCAACTTTGGCTCTTTTTTGGCAATCATAACGCTACTTATGCGACACCGTATATAAAAAAGAAATTAATATTTTTTTTAATAGCTTGTTTGTTTGTTCTGGTAGAAAAAAAGCCAAATTTTAGGAAAATATAGCCACCTAATATTGTATCTTCTTTTGTAAAACTGCAATTGAAATTAAAAAATTTGTGATAAAAATTTAAAAAATTAATGAAATTTTCACCAGTAAACAAATTTATAGTATCAATTGAATCTGTGGCATTTTGACAAAAAAAAAAACTTAAGTCAAATTAAAAAAGTTAAAAAAAACGTTGTTAATCATACGAATTTTCATTCAAAAAACATTTGTATTTTAAACAAAATTTCTTGTAAAATTTGGGTTTATTTTATTATCTAATAAAAATGTTTTTTTCACCGAGTTTTGTTTAAAAAACTTTTTTGCTTATCTAATCTCGACTTAAGCTGTTTTGTCAAAATGCCACAGAAATATTTTTTGATATTAACAACATTTTCTGCAGTAATTTTTCTGATAAAAAAAAAATTCACTTGATTAAATTTTTAATAAAAACTGTTTTTATTTCTGATTAATGAAAAAATATCATGTAAAAGCAAAATGCATTGAGTCGAAATAATACGAATACAAACTTCGACAAGCGGTCGGTTATTGTTTATTTTTTAAGACATTTTAAAAAATTAAGTATTCTCATCACACCAGAGGTATATTTTAAAGTAAACATTGGCAGCACTTACAGTAAAAATTTAAGGTGGTCAAATATTTATACAATTGCAAAAACAATCAAAATCAACTCAGAATTTTTTCATGTTGTTTTTAAAAAAATTGTAGAAATGTAACATCATCTTATTTTGTTATAAACTCAGCTGTTTAATCGTGGCTATTTTGAAATACGCGTCAAATAAGTGAACATTTACACACACAGAAAAAACAAGGTAAAATCGTCGAAAACAAGGTTGATTTTACCGTTTTCGGTAGTGATTTTGCTTCATAGTTACTTCATGTTAATTTAGCATGATTTTACAATAACTTGCAAACAACATTTTTTTCTTTTAAAATTATTATAATTCATGTTAATTTAACATTACAGTAAAGTTAGAGCAACATGTCATTTATATTGAAATAACAATCCGTATCATGTTGAATGAGTTATTTCAAGTTAAAACAACGTGAATTTCATGTAGAATCAAATTGGATTGAGTGTGATATAACAGTGCATTTGTTTAAGAATAATTCAAAACACTTACCCCTGTAACACATGTTTCACTTATTTTTGTTTCCCTTTGTTAACAGAAGCATCAGCAGAATGGCTCGATATGGTTTTCGTCATCATTCTACTTTACGTACTTAAAGTACTATTTAACTAAATAATTTTAAATTTTAAATTTTCATATTATTCGAATGTGTATTCTTACTCACCATGTGAAATAAATTCTCAGATTCAATTTGTTAAATAATTTTAACTAAAAGAATACGGGAATTTTATTCTTTTTATAACATAATTTAAACACGAAAATAAAAATATGTATGTTTTTCTTTTTATGGTTATGTTTTTTTCTATAAAAAACAAGTAAAATGGGTTTTTATTTTTCAATATTGAATAATTTTAGTTTAACATTTTTCATTTAAAATAAACATGAAACCAAGATAATCTTAAATAGAGTCCATACATAATGGATTCAATATTGAACAATGTTACTTTAACAGTGATAATATTAAATAAACGCGATTTAAGGTTATTTCAATATTTTTCATATAAAATAAATATGAAATAATGATAAATAATTTGTGGTTATTTTGTTGAACTATTTGTGGTTTTTAATCCAAATTTTTAATATTTTTAATTATGCTTAAGTTCATTAAATTAAATTTTCATTTAATTATTTTTATGAATAAAGCAATTTTACAACATGAAAATTAATTAAAATTGTTATTGATAATCTTTCATTCTTGACCGTGGCCGGGATTCGAACCGCGGCCGGCAGGTTACCATGACATGTTTCGATCGCAACCACTCGATCTCCTCAGATGGATTTGCCGTCTTTCACTCGCAGCCATCGACGACTGCTGACGTCAATAGTCAAACATCAATCCTTAAACCAAATTGTATTTTAACCTTTGGTAGATCGAAATTTGCTTTTTTTGAATGATTATCCAATTTAATTGATTTTACATGTTTTTTTCCTTAGTTCTGTTTTTACGTACTTTCGTCAAGAATGCTTCTTGAAGTCCAAAGTTAATTTTTTTTTTTTTTTTAATGAAAATTAAATTTAATGAACTTAAGCCTAATTAAAAATATTAAAAATAATGATAAATTTTAATAAAGGGCATGCTTTTGCAGATATTTACTATGATTCTCAATTAACATTTCGCCAAGTTAATTTAACATTGGTATTTTTTTTCTGTGTGCATTAAAACAAAAACAAAACTAAATTGGCCAAAATTGTTTTTGTTTATCATATAGAATGTACAGAATGAAACGCGTTATACCTCTCGCGTTAATTTGATTTTAGAAGTAAAGGGTGTTTTTTTAAGCCCGATAGAACTTGAAATTGTAAAAAATAACACAAAAAATTAAATTGTAATCAAAATTATTCGAAAGATCAATACGTGACATTAACATTTGAAAATGATTTCGGGCATATGGGCACCGCGGCTGTTCTTGACGAAGCGCATTCTGGACGTCCAATTTTAGGCCACTTTTTCGAGCACTGCTGGCCGTATGTCACGAATAACACAACAATGCTGGCCTCCAAGGCGTCAATTGTTGCTGGTTTATCAGCATAAACCAGTGACTTCACGTAGCCCCACAGGAAATAATCGAGAGGTGTCAAATCGCACGACCTTGGAGGCCAATTGACAGGTCCATTTCTCGAAATCAACTTATCGCCAAATTTTGATTTCAATAAGTTGATGGTTGCGTTCGCCGTATGGCACGTAGCGCCATCCTGTTGAAACCACATCTCCTCCGGATCAATGTCATCCATATTTTCAAACAAAAAATCATTGATCATGGTGCCGTAACGATCTCCATTGACCGTAACGCGAGCTCCGGCCTCATTTTTGAAGAAATAAGGTCCGATGATGCCACCAGCGTGAAAACCGCACCAAACGGTGCATTTTTCTGGATGTAATGGAGTCTGTAGGGTCTCTTGTGGATTGGTCTCGCTCCATATGCGGCAATTTTGCTTATTAACAAACCCGTTAAGCCAAAAATGCGCCTCATCGCTGAACACAATTTTGCGATAAAACAACGGGTCAGTTGCGCGAATCGACGACTGATTTTCAAAGTAAATTTGGATAATTTCGTAGCGTTGTTCAAGCGTGAGTCTATTCATGATGATTTGTCAGAGTATACTGAAACGATAAAAAAAAATGTTTCATCAAAATTTAATTTTTTGTGTTACTTTTTACAATTTAAAGTTCTATCTAGCTTAAAAAAACACCTTTTATATAGATAACAAAAACAATTTTCGTAAATTTTGTTTTGTTTTTTTTTCATGTATTTTAGAAAAGCCACGAATATCTTTGCCTTGATTTTACTTATATATACTTACAACAGACTTTTAGTTCCTTTTTTTAAACACGGAGAGATTTTCATAATATTTTGATTCTACCATATTAACATGCCTTTAATAGTTTGTCCACAATTTGACTTTTTCTCGCGAAATCCAACAGTGCACCGTTTTTAAAAATAGGTAGGCCTTAGAGAAAAAAAAACATTACTACTTTTATTTTATAGTCGTAATTAAAACTTATTTTCTATTCCCTATTTTTTTATCTTAAAGTAATAACAAAAAAAAAACACAACTTCAAAAACTCATTTTATGTGTTGATTAACACACTTTTTGGCATGTTCATAAGAATCTACCATAAATTATTATTAAAATAGGACAAAAATGAGAAAAAAAAATCAAAAATGAAAAGAAAATTGTAAAACTAAAACAAAAGAAGCGGGAAAACAATAGCTAAAACATATTGTAAAATGATTACAGCATTATTTTGTTGTTCAACAAACAAAATTTCTTTAACAACAGGCCCAACAAAAACCATTATTAATAAATAAGAAAGTTTTACTTTTATAATCTTTAACAGCAACAAAAAGAATAAAACAAAAGTGATGGAATAAACACTTTCTCCCTCTCTCTCTCTTTCTCTCTTCTTTTTTATCAGTAATAAATATGTAATCAAAAATGTTTGTTTAAATGTGCATAAATCGACTTGCTCCTGCTGATGTAGCAATAACACCATAAAATAGCTACTCTATATATATGTGTGTGTGTGTGTGTGTAAGTACTATCGAGATTTTACTATTGTTACTCGCATTATTGTATTGAATACATTTTTTACTACTCTGTATTCTGCTTTATCGGAGCCTTGGGATTAAGGCCACATTGTTGTATAATAAACCCCTGAACAAAAACTAAACTCAACTAAAACTGAACTGAACTGAACTGAACAATAGAGTTGCTTTGTCAAATCCAGCCAAAGACTCGGGAAAAAATTGAAAACTACAGCAGCATAACTCTAGTAAAGTGTTGTAATGTTAGGAAAAATGTTTGTAGGTTTGTGTGTGTGATTGGAAGTGTGAGTTAAAATGAATGTATGGATTTGTGTATTTGTTATCGTTTTAACAAACTGCATAGAAAATAAAAGTCCCAGAATCATTAATATTCTGATATTGCTGTTGTTGTTGTTTTCGTTATTATTGCTGTCAGTAACATTATGTAAATGCTTTTTGCGCTTGTCTGGGCCTGTGTATTATTTGTCGATAGTGTCAACACTTAATTCTTTTTTTTTCTTAAAACTACTTACAATACAAAACATTTGCTCTACCTTTTTCTTTTTAAATTATTAGATTAAAAAGATTTTCAATTTTAAACATTTTAGTTTTACTTATCGCTATTTAATTTGCCTTAAGTTCTAAGTTAAAAACCATTAAATTTTTCAGTTGAAAGTATTAGAGTTTTTTTTTCGTTTTTATAAATTATTTAATTTAATTAGAAGTTGTTTGACTACCACAATACCACTCATATTCAACAAATATTAACATAAACATTAACAAAACGCGTAAACAAATTGCATTTAATTGCCATAACAGCGTCAACAACATAATTTGAAGTCATATTAAATGGGGAGACGAAGCACAGTGGGTTGAAAACTGGTAGAGAAGTTAACGAATAATTTTTTTTTTTAATAAAGCACCACAAATCATTCACAAAAAATCGTTTTTTTTTCGTTTAAGTTTTTTAATTTTACAAATATTTAACTGCCAGGTCAACGTCTGTAAGAGCATCAAGTCTTTTTTTAATATCAAAACTTCTAATTTTCATACAATTTATAGCAAATAAACCTTTAAAATGCCAATTCTACACCAGACGAGTGGAAAATACGCCCGACGGTCAACCTTCTATAACTTTTTTTCGCCTAACATTTTTCATATCCAAGCGAAAATCTTTAAACTTGGTACATTGACCTTCTGCATTTAACAAAAGTTTGGCTTGCAAGTTCATCAACCACGCCCAGCACCCATATATAAGTATCAACAAAATAAGTACGGATCTTGTGTACCCTTCACCACGGTGCGAAAATAAAAGAAAGTTATTTAAATACCATTCCTTAGATATAAATAAATTAACTTTGCGCCACGCTCACTTGTCTAATCCCGCCCACATGTTGTCGGATTTGGTGAATTGATAACCAATATACCTAATTCGAAACTTTGGCTCTTACCGCTCGCCAGATATGCAGAAATCTATAATGCCTTTGTATCCCTTTCAGACCCTGATGCAACGATAATGCAGGAGGGTTTCGGTCTCTATATTTTTGCTTCTACGTGACCAATATCAAATAGACCGGCATGTAATTTATGTTTGTTTTTCTAATCATCCGCTTGGTCACATTTTAACTGAAAAAATTATACACTTAAATGTTTCAAGCCAATTGAAGTCATTTAATGCAATAAAAATGCGTTTTAGCCAAAAATTTTAACGAGATGCATCAGTTGCTGGTGTCCTGAAAACCCTTGAAGGATATAAAAATCGTAAAACCTAAACATTGATTATATTTCTATAAGATAAAGAGACCATATATTCCAAAAATTATGGGAAGTGCCACGCCCACTTATCTAATTTTTTCCCAAATTTGGTTAGATGTTGTGTATTGATAACCAAGAGTCTTGTACATGGTTGGTGGGTTGGTTGGTTAACGTGGTAGCAGTCACAGAACTAGGCGTGCTGCAAGTAGAGTCGAGAGTGACTCCGTTTTGATACCACAAGACTCGTCAAAAACAGAAACTCCTGATCAAGCTTGACCCAGGGGTGGCTAGAGCCAGCCCGTTTTCTTGAGCTATTTCAGCTAGTTACTTGGTGGCCACACGATCAAGTTTTGCCTTTCAATTCCATTCAATTTACTCAACTCTCTCATTTTTTTACTAACACACTCACACTTTTTAAATTGACCACGAGATGGCTTTCAATTTCACCTTTCCATTTGTTTGGCAATTTACTTTCAATTTAACAGCTGATTACATGTTTGTCTTTATAAATTGTTTTTTTTTATGGCATCTTGAAAGTAAATTGAGTGCCACCAACGTCACAGCTCTCAATTTTTGTAAATTTTGACAAGCAGTATATGTAAAAGACTATCAAGAACAACTTGATCGTGTGGCCGCAGGGTTAATGAGTTTCACCGGTGATATCTCAGATCCATGTCGTGTTGAATTAAAAGCTGGGCAATCACATAAGAGTTAAAACACTGTCTCCTCAGTTCCAGGTTCCCTGACGCTGCCGCAACATTCATTAAAAGGGAGGCCGAGTCTCATAGCGTGCGTACCGATCGTCCAGTGACCAGTAAGTACGCATATCAGTCTCGACACGTCTCTCCGACTGAAGTTGAGAAGTCGCTCAGAGCGACCTATGTCGTATGTGGGCCATGTTACTTTGGTAACCCTGCAGCCATCCAGTTTCTTCCATTTATCGTCAGCCATATCCAGATAGAGTCTTGTACTTAATTTGGAAACTTTGACTCTTGCCGTTCGCAAGATATACAGAAATCTGTAATGTCTTTGTCCAACCTCGCCCACATTTTGTCGGATACTGTGTTTTGATAACAAAGATGCTTGTACCTAATTTGGAAACTTTGACTCCAGCCGTTCTCCAGATATACATAATTAAAATAACAATTATAATTAAAATAACAATGACAACAAGAGAATTTCGGGTAACAGTAGAGGCAATCGTGGTTTGTTGCTCATATCTCAGCCCGATTAGGCTGAATTTCAATACCAAACAATTCTGGACTATATGCGACATAATTATATAAGTGTCATGTCCCTATCATATCTAGGGTCTTTGGGAACCTCATTTCAACAGACACACGGACAGACGGAACAGAATATATATACTTTTTAGGGTCTAAGATCAATATTGTAGGAATTATAAACTTATATATACCCTTTTAACTTCGGTGAGGGGTATAAAAACAACAAGGGATTTATGGGAAAAATTAGAGGTAGTCGGTGTTTTTCTGCTTATACATATCTCAGTCATTTATGGACCGCTCTGGCTGAATTTTGCAAAATTTAAATGAGCATATCTGACATAAATATATCGGTCGTCAGAAACCCCATTTTAACAGACGGATGGACAGACGGACAACCAGATTTAAACTTCACTTCTTATAATGAGCCATAATAGATACACTTTATAGGGTCTAAGAACAATATTGTACCTTCGGTGAAGGGTATAATAATCTAACATATTATTTAGTAACTATCACTTGTTTAACTGCATCATCCAGTTCTAAAACATATATAGATGAGGTTGGCGTCTTACGCCGCTATGTACGGATCGGAATATGCAAGCAAAACTTGCAAAACATCAGGTTTTGCTGAAGTTCTATTGCACTTTCTGCAAAACATTTATCTATGCTTCCTGTAATTGTTATAACGTCCTCTTTTTTTTTTTTTTTTTTTTTTTGACAATTTTATTTTCCTTTTGCTGTCTCAAATTTTATTATCAATACAAATTTTCTTATTACTTTTTTTGTTTATTGATTTATAATAAATATCAACTCAAACTACAATAATTAATAACAATCAATTATATCTTCTAATACAAAGTCCCTTAATCGAGCTCTCAAGTATTTCTTTATAGTTATTTGGTTTTATTATTTGGTTTTAGCAATAATGTAATAATGGCTATTAATTTCCAATGAAGAATTTTTAATCATCTTTTATTTTTTGGTAAAATAAGTTCAATGTCAGGTAATAAAAAATTGGTTTTTTTGATTTCTTTATGCAGTTATTTATAATTGTAATAAATTATTGTTATAATTTATCTCTGCAATATCACTAAAAATGTTAAGCCTAGATGTAGGCAATAGATTTTATCACAAAGCTGCACTGCAATATCGTTATTTTTTTCAGAAAATGTATAAGTTTGTAAGCAATTGCAATTGCTTACAGTCGGTGGATTTTTTTTTTAAATTATATCAAAAAGTTCACCATCATTTTTTTTTTTTTTTTGGTTACAATTGTGATTTACGTGAATACCTGTCTTGCCACCAAACTTCACGGTTAATCTTAAACACATATTAGTATTTTGTTCGTTAATATTACAAAATGCCCCTGTGCAAGTAAATGATAATTTGCACACAAAGGTCACAATTAGAATATGTAACCAAAAATTATACACCCACTCCCTTCTTTAGGAGCCGGAGCTTTCTAACCTCCACTACTATTCATTAATCCCAGTAGATTCTGTTAATAGCAACAGCACCTAGGGCGATCAACAGGCCGAACTTTCCTACAAGGTTGAAAAATTAGCCTGCCATGTGAATGTACACCTACCCGTGACTTTGTTTATAGTATCTCCTCGTCAAAAAGCTGCTCCTTGTTGAACCCTTTTGGGAGTGCCCTGAAAAAGGTGCTCCAAAATCGGCAGAATTTGTTTACCCCAGAGGATATAACCCCAAGAGAAGGAATCATTTAGCTGCTTTAACTTCTTCCCCTCAGAGGCGCATCAGATGGCCCGGGAGATAATTTGGGTATAGTAAGAAGACGCAGGTAGCCGGAGCTAACTTTTTTTATTTTAAAGAAAACTTCAAAGGTTGAATTTAATAAAGCATTTTGGTTCGCTTATGTCTACTAAACAACATACGCAATATAATTTTTTTTTTAATTAAAAAGATGGTACTGAAAATATATTGCATAAGCGACTGAGTTGCATGAAAATTTGCATCGGTTTTCGTGGTAAAATATTTGAGTATGATCAACAAACTTTTTCTAGCACAAAATGTGGCTTTTTATGAACACCAAAAATGAATTTTTCTTAGTGAAAGAGTTCTCTATGGAATTGCGTTATTAGATTTTAGAAAAGTAATTATCTAAAAAATGCTTCTTTTGCCACCAAAATCCCTCTGTGCGTCGGTTGTTTTATTGAAAATGTTTTGAAAGCAGTGTTTTTGATATTTAGAAAAAACACTTGCCACTACTATTTAGGTTGACCTCTTTGTCACGAAACTAACATTTTTATGTAATGGATTCTTTATAATTAATTAAATCGCATTACCAAAAACGAACAAAACTTAAACTTTTTTTATTACAAGCACTTTTTTGAATCAACATTTTCTTTAAAATTTTCAATTTTGAATATTTTTTGTAATTGGCAAATCAATCTCTTTGAAAATTTGCGTGTTATGTAAGCAAGTTTATTTAAACGTTTAATTACTTCTTAATTAATGCTTTCTTGCCACTGTGCATTTGTAACACTCTTCAACATTTATGCAACTCACACAATGATTAACTACTTATGCCACGTAAGCATATGAGTGTAAGTACATGTGTGTATTTGTATTTATTTTGAATTTGTGTATGCATATCAACAGAAGAGTGTAAATGAATGTATGAAAATGTTAAGTATACTCTGTAGGTAATTTGTGTATGAAAATGGTTTATTGTCACGCAGCATGATATTTAGCTTACATTTACAACTCACAAATACACTGACATAGACATAAACACGAACTCATTCTTTTTCACATACTGACTTCACTAACACACTTGCTTGCCTGGTTGCCTGCTTACTTACTTAATTATATGCAGTCATACAAAAATATTTTGTATATTTGAATATATCTAGTTAATATTTATTTATACACATAAACCGAAAGCAATTGTACATAAATGTATGGATGTACGTATGTGTTTGTTAGTATAAGTGTTTTTATGAATTTATGTTTAAGTTGTTGTATGAGAGAGAGTTTATGAAATGTGAGTTCATCATGTAAACGTGAACATTTTCTGTGACAATGTGTTGAGGTGTTAATTTTAATAACAATATAACAAAAAATGTTTCAAATTAATATTAAAATGTATAACTCGAAACATTTACACGCATATCAAAATAAAAAAAAGAAAATAATAAACTTAAATGCTAAATATGGTGTTATAAGTAAATGAAAAAATAACCTACACACGTGAACAAGTGGGTTTTAGTATGAGTGCGTGTTGGTGTGTGTATAAAAGTAAAATTTGTTGTTCGCCTGCTGGCCTTTGTGCCTTCGTTTAACCAACAGGGGCCAATAATTGTATTACAACGAAAATTAAATTATAACAAGAAAAGAACTCTTGTTTCCTGAATATTTTACTTGCTTTCACCATAATTGTGTGTGTTGTTTACATATTTTTATGAAAAACATTTGATTTTATAGTGGGTTTTTATTTGACATGCGAGCCCAATAATTTTTCGTTTAACAAAATTTCTTTTTTATGTTTTTTTTGTTTTCATGGCTCCTAAATAAAGTTTGCCTTAGAGACTGTTGGTGATTTACTTTATGGTACATATTTAATTTTCCTTTCAACATGTAGTTTTTCTTTCGTCAGTCAGTTTTTGCAGTTAGTCTCATAAACATAATGATGTCAAAATTGTCATCAAGTTTAACATTTAGTTGTCGTTTTGTTGCCAATCATGTTCTGAATATTTTGTTTAGGTTTTAAAATTCAATATTGTTTAAAAACAGCAAAAAGTTCGAGTATTAAAAGTGAAATATATTAGGATCTTAATATAGAACACGAAAGTTAAAGTTTGCAGACGAAAATGTCTATTGAAAGCCTCTTAAGTTTATATTAAGTTAAATTTGACGACTGCAAATGAAAAAGTTATATTTTACAGAATTTTTGATAAATTTTTAATTGATTTTCAATAAAAATTTGCTATACAAAGAAAATATGGTAAACATTTACCGTTTATAAAAAACTAGCTGGTACAACACGGCGCTGCCCGTGGTCAAAATAGTATGGACTTTAATGTATAGTCATAAAATCATTTAATAACTTTAATCACTTTGTAGAAATATTATATCAAGTATGTATGTAAACTTAAGCTCTGTATTAATAAGCAAGTTGATTCTTTTTGATTCTTTTTACCTCTACAGTATACAGCGGGTTTTAACAAAAGATACATCATTGGAAAGATATTTGGCAGAAATACACAATTGCATTTTATTAACCGTTGAATGCATAACCAAAAAAAAAACACGCAAACATATAACCAGGGTGCAATTGTATCCCATTATAATTTCTAATAATTTTCAGCTTCACAGCAAAAACTATTTGATTTAAAACCCATTTAATCAAAATCTATAAAATGAATTTAATATTATTTTGTACAATTTTTAATTGTTTATTAATTACACTGTGCTAGTTAAAAAAAATAGACAAGCCGAGCACATGGAGTTTTAACATAATTCGGGTACGCTGTATACAGTGGTGCTAACGGTTTTTTTAGGTTAGCTCTTGTTTTCGAGATATACCGTTATTTCCAAAATTGAGGAGGTTGTACAACATATGCTCGTGTTCTACAATAAAATTTCCTTTAAGAAAGTTAAAACTTTTTCTAATCTGCGCAGTAGGGATATAACTTTTTAACAATTTTATAAAATATCAAAATTGGCATAGCGTAGTCCGATAGAGTATAATTTATTTTTTCGCTAGGATCAAATAAGTTCGAAAATTTTTAATTTTATTTTTGGTTAAGAAAAATTAATAATATGATAATAAGTATTGTGGTTATTATGTCGACCTATTTCTGGTTTTAATCCAAATTTTTTAATATTTTTTTTAATCAGGCTTTAGTTCATCAAATTTAATTTTTCATTAAATTATTTATGAAGAAAGGAATTTTACAACATGAAAATTAATTAAAATTGTTATTGATAATTTTTCTTTCTTGACTGACCTGAGATTCGAATCTCAGGCCAGCCGCCTGACCAAAACGTATTTTTAACCTTTTTTAACGAAAAAAATTATAAATGAATAAAAAACACCGTATAAAATTATGAATATTCAATATTGCACTGGTTAAGAAAAACCAATTGGTGCGTGAAATTTTTTGAGAAAAATTACAAAAGATTATAATTTTCGTGGTAACTAGGACATGGTGGACCTCATGGTACTATGCCAAAGAATTGATTACACCCCTTATGCGCAGACGTTTTAGAAAAATTATTTTTTTTCCCCAAAAATGTTTTTTCTTGTTGACTTTTTCAGCACAACTCTCAGGACAAATGTAAGCATAGAGCTTATGCCTTAGCTGTTAACAATTTTTAGTATTGTGGTTGTTTTATTGAACTGTTTATGGCTTTTAATCCAAATTTTAATATTTTAATCAGGCTAAATTTCATTCAAGTTCGCTAAATCCTGTGGTGCTCACCGTGTTCAAGGTAGCTCTTGTTTTCGTGGTAAACTGTTATTTTGAAAATTGAGGAGGTTGCACAAATATATATTCGCGTAACACAAAAAGGAAATTTCGCAATAAAATTACCTTTAAGCAAGGCTTAATTTTTTTTTATCTATTCAGTCGTTTTAGAACAGTGTTCACCAAGCCCCGAACGCACGTACACAAAGATATTATGTGCTTGTGTGTGGTCGCAAACAGAAGCTGCGGTCGCTGCCGAATTGTACACTGTGTAACAATCTAATATATAAAATTGAATGTATATATTTTTGTTCCGTATAGGCGTCTAAACTACTGACCCGATCTTCATAAAATTTTCATAGTATGTACTGTCGACCAAGAAGGCACAAGTATGATACATTAGGTCAATATTGGACAAAGGGGCGTGGTACCTCCCATACAATTTTTTTTTTATATAAATTTTTTGTCAATTATTTTTGTTTTTTTTTGTTTTAATAAAATTATTGGATCCCGTGCAACGCCGGGTAACCGGGCTAGCTAGTGTAAAATATTTATTAAAAAAAAACATCAGTTCCCAAGAAGTATAAACTTTGTTGCTCTGTGTGCTTTTGTGTTGATTACGAAAAAAAAAGCAAAAACAATACCAAACAAGCGTGCGTGGTGGTGCTTTCACAAAGCTTGAGCAGAGACTGATGATAGACTGATGTTTTGAAACGAACAAAATTGTTGTATACATGTGAATTGCCGACCGTGTCTGTGTGAAAAATACGATTATAGACTGGCTCGCGAGTCTATGGAGTGGTTATGACTGTTTTAGAAACATAATTTTTAGAAAACAAAGTTCCAAACAAAACTAGCCATAAATGATGAAAATCGGTCTACAACTTTGGATTTTTTACACAAAAATTGAAAAATTTTATAAAAATTAATAAATTTCATAAAACGCTATATATGTATGGGAACCCCTCCCCCCCCCCTTATAAAGGGTGGCGATAAAGAGCAAGTATGTTTTGAGAAAATGTTAGGGCAAAAAACTAATGCAGGTCGGTCATATATTTTACCACCCTAGGGGCTCCTAGGAACTCCTAGGCAGTTATGGGTCCTTTTCTTCAATATATTCTAGCCTGTTTTAAAAATTTTAAATGGCAGCCCCCTTAAGAAATAAAGAAAGCTGGTGGATATATTAGAAACAAATGATGGTATTGTATTTTCGTCACTTGCCTTTAATTTTTTTTACTAACATAAAGAAGGCTTTTGGAGCCTTATTAGAGATGCCCATGATTTTTGAAACAAGAGGAAAGGCAGTCACTCCAGATGTTATAGAAACTATTCACTCTTGCATTTTTATTATATCAAAGGCAAAAAATAATAACTATATAATGCAAACGCAGGGGGCCTACTACGAAATTCGATACCGATCAAAATTTCCTTTTACCAAAAGCTCTTATCTGCCCCCACATAAAATTAAGAAGTAAAAATCTCTTAAGTTTTGTAATTTTTTTGAATAATACTAAATATATCGCACATGATCCACAAGTGAGAATTAACTTAAAACCTAAAAATATTCAGAAGAAGCTAAGCAATTTTTAATTCAACATTAAACACATACGAGAAAGTATTCTTAAGCCATTCGTTTCATTACCAAAAAGTAGAAAAAATATAAGGATAATTTTAAAAGCAGGTAGAAACGAATGCAACGTATCTATTTTTTCCAAAATGTGAAAAAATGAAAATTTTAAGTTAATACCCTTTTGTTGATCAAGTGCGATATGTGTGCATTTTACTCCCCGGAACTTGTATCACCCAATTAAAGTTGATTGACTCAATTTCCTGGGAAAACAACTTTTTTTTGTACTTAAGCTTATATAATATAATCGTATATGCAAAACCAAACCATTATTAAGGTTTTATTTTTTTCTATAATATAATTTTTTTTTTCTTTTGTATAATCTATTTTTTTTTACCTCTTTTATATTTTTGCTGCAGCATGCACGTGCCTGTTAAACTGACCACAATTACCACATATTATAGCTTAACAATAGAGTAAACTTGTATAACAATGACAACAATAATAAAAAAAAGGAAAAAAATTGACGACAAAGTCAGACAATAGAGAGCTTATTTGTATATTGGTCTATTGAGTAGATGAGAAAATTACAATATCCAGTGACCATAAATTTGTATCAGATACTTTTGCTTATAGATGAAATTTAGATGTATAAATTCTATTGGGTAATAGAAGACGAATCAATGATATTTGGTTTGGAAAAAAAAGAATTTAGTTAAAAGAAATAATCGCCTTTGGAAACTAAGGATGAAAAATTATGATATAAATTTAAGGTGAAATGTTTTTTTTTTTTTTAAATATAAATTTTATTTCCGTAGTTACTTTTTAAACAAAGTTTTGCTTGAAAATGTACAAGAGAAAACAAATGCTGGATATAATGCTAAAGTAAAGCGACATTTGATTATAATTTTAAGTTAAAATTGGATAAAAATTAGCTTTTTATAAAAAATTTTGCAATTTATGCTTAAGTTTGTTTAACGTTTTTCCATATATTTATATCTAATTAAAGGAAAATTTTATTTTAAAGAACATTTTGGTACATAGATATTAAAAGTTTTCCCTAATTTACACTTCTTCATCTATAAAAACTTAAATTTTGCCCTTTTTTACAAAAGGCACAAAACAAAAATAATTATAAACTTGAAGGGTATGTTTTGTGTACATTTCATTTAATATGGCCCATATGCCAAGTTGTCTTTTAAACAGTCTCCTTTTAATCTTATAACCAGGGCAAGTTTAATTACAAAAAAAGAAAAAAGAAAAATAATAAAAAGATGTTAAGCAAATAAAACCGCAGAGTGAATGAGAATTACAAGCACTTATGTCTTATTTACAACGATATCAAAGCTTAAACAAAATACGAACAATAAACAGTGAGTTTATCTTTTCTTCAGGGTTTAAAAAACTTCTGTCAAGGTATTAAAACTGCCATTTCTTCCACACATTTATTTGTCATTGGCCAAAAAAAAAACTGTTGCTTTAACTTCTGATTAATAAAATGCTAACAGTTGCGGTCAAACCAACTCCAAAAGCGAAA
Organism: Pollenia griseotomentosa; assembly: GCA_963931875.1. Lineage (NCBI taxonomy): Eukaryota > Metazoa > Arthropoda > Insecta > Diptera > Polleniidae > Pollenia > Pollenia griseotomentosa. The sequence continues at coordinate 120,175,374 of OZ007564.1, read as the reverse complement.
AGTTGTACAAAAATGTTCGTTTTTTGCTCGACAGTTTTTATTATTATTAGGAAATTCTTTACTTAAAATATAAAATATTTACTTTTTTAAGTGAATTTTAGCATCAGCTTCGATGAAAATAATCTCTAAAAGTTAGCAGTGATAATTGGATATTGCCCCCAAAACTATAAAAAAGTTGATGCAAAAAACGATACATGAAGCTAATTGCTTAATTATAAATTATGCGCTTTTAAGCATATTAGTCATTTTTTGCAAAAAACTGTGCGAAATATTCAAAAACTTGCATTTAAGCAGAAAGCTTAAAAACTTGCCCTGTCCATAACTTTTTTCTTTTTTTTTTTGTTTAAATTTATTTAGAAAACAAAAACCAAAATTATACATGATCTGCTGTTACGCTAGACGTATACTTAATATTGAATTATATATTTGTATAACTCATACGCAGTCGACTTTTATAATTAAAATATAATAAAAAACTTAAATTTTTTAAAAATTTTAAATTGTGATGCTTTCGTAATAAATGATTAATTTAATTAAAAATATGATTAAAAACCCAAATTGTTTCATATTTCTAATTGTAAAACGGCAAATCCATCTGAGGAGATCGAGTGGTTGCGATCGAAACATGTCATGGTAACCTGCCGGCCTGGTTCGAGCCCCGGCCACGGTCAAGAATGAAAGATTATCAATGACAATTTTAATTAATTTTCATGTTGTAAAATTTCTTTCTTCATAAAAATAATTTAATGAAAATTAAATTTAATGAACTTGAGCCTAATTAGAAATATGAAACAATTTGGATTAAAAACCATAAATAGTTCAACAAAATAACCACAATACTAATTATTGATTAAAAACAAACTGTGCAATTTTAAACAATGTGTTAATTGATTCAAGTAAAAAAAATAATTAACATAAAATCTATCATCCCAATTATAAATGAAAATTCCCCGGGAGTTTTCTCCCTTCTCTCATTTTTCCTAAAAAAAGGGAAAAAGCTCCCGGGGAATTTTTATTCATGATTGGGCTGTATATTTTATTCAATTAAATGAGTGGATTACAAATAAATAAAAAAAAACAGTCAATTTTACCAAGTTCAGTTAAAAAAACCATTACTTTAACTTCCTGTTAAGAATGTGTTTTTAAAGTTATAACTGATAGTTGCAAACCGAAATGCACTAGACTACTGGTTGAGCAAATCTGCCAAAGGATTTTGAAAAGTTAGCACGTAATGTTTGTCCTTTTTCCAACTTTCACATTAAAGTATACTAAAGCGGCACTTTAAAGGGTTAATATGTTCTACTTATATTTTCTGCATTAAATTTCACTAGGGGTCCTCTAAGATCAAAAGTCCGTGCAATATGTGTGAAATGCTTAATAAAAGAAAATTGCAAAATAGCATATATATTAATTTTTCACTAAAGCAGTGGTAGTTAAGTCAAAACACCGTAAAGTAGATATTTCTGAGCTAAAGAGTTGGGTTTTTTAGGATTTATACAAGAAAAATCTTATGGCATTTTTTTAATTATCGCTATATTTTAATTTTCTGGTGTCTTTTTTGTTCGGTTTAAAAAAAAAAACTTAAAATTTTACAATAAATATGCCTTAAATGTTCTACTAATAGTTTGCAAAACAAGCTGAGCGAATTTCTTTCTTCAAAAATTATTAAAAACTGTTTGGTTCGAGTCACCTGATGCCGTGTAAGAACTTGTTTGAAGAAAAAATATGTGAATGTAAGTCAGAAGAAGTATGCCTAGAAATACTTTACAATTTTTCGGTTTAATTACCACTATTTTTATAAAAAATACAAAATATGTATATGCTTCTTTTAAATTTTCCTTTGTTATGCATTTTACGTTTATTCCACGAACTTTTGCTCTTGAAAGAATTTTTTAGCAGTAGCACATTTAGAATATTATTTTTTTTTACTTATTCCAAACGCCTTTTCAAAAATTTCAAAAACTTCAAGTGCCGAAATTTCGAAAACCTGAACTCTCAAACATATTTGCTCTATCAGTAGTCTAGTTTCATTTTGCGTTGCAGGTATTGCGGCTGGCGGGGATGACCCGTTTTATATGAACTAACAGTAACTAATTGAATCTTATTCTTATTCCTAATTTTACGTGCTGCTTATGCCTGACGAAAATTACAAAACATTTTTTTTCTTTAATATTGGCTTTACCATCGTCTCATTAAGACGAATATGTTTTTATATAAAAAATTTAAAAAATAGTTTGTAAACAAATTTGGAATTAATTGAGTCCCAAAAATCCCATGATTGAAAAATTAAAATGCCAGGATTCGGGAATCGCTGAATCTCGAAAATCCCGGTATTTACGGGATTCGGTTTTCGAGATTTGCATCCCTAATATGAACTCATAAATTATACAAAATATTTTTCAACGAAAATGCCTAGCACACCTTCATCCGTTTTTGCAAGTACCAACGTTTCCGTAGCGCATACCAGCACGGGTATCACAAATTTATTATATAGCGAGGTTTTTGTTTTTATTGGTGGCAGCTTTACCTTTAAAATGCTTGCTTAGTCCGACATATTTATTTATTTGTTTAATTGCCTGCTGTAAGACCAGTAGGCCAAATAGCAGCAGTTAATACATCTTGACAGTATGTTTTTAAAATGTTACATTCATTTATCTTAATAGCTACTAAGAATATTCTCTCGGCATCGATGAATAATTATTGTTCCATTATAAACTCATATTCATTTCATGCTTAATTCAAAAAAAAAAAAAAAGTCGAAACAACAATTATAATCTGAATACCAGAATCTTACCCCCCAAAAAAAAAATTTCTCTCCATGCAAATACAGCTACAAGGTCCAGCAGCGAAATTATATCAGCAAGAAAATTAAAAAAACTGATTTTCAACTATTTATCTGATTCCTAAAAAGGTTCTCAAATTGTACCACAGTTCCAGAAAATGTCCGCCCACTATTAGAGATAAATGTATAACAACAATCTGGCCACCTTGACCACAAAAGTTCTACTCATAATTACCGTAGAATAAACCGGATATAATAACTGTGATAATCTAATCGAATTTCCAAATATAAACTTATCCATCAAATATTGTGGGCGCTTATACTTAAAAATCTTATAAAACAAAATAATCTAGCGCGCACTAATAAAGGACGGTTAAATTTCAAGAGCCGATGTTGATTTTGAATAAAACACAAACTATTTAGGAAATTATTGTAATTTTATTTTATTATGATATATTGGTATTACTCAATTATGTATGGAACAAAATATCGGCCAAATGGGCGCCGCGACCACGGCGGCACACCTCCATCCGATGGTCCAAATTTTCGATGACCCTGAGGCATAATGGAGGTTCTATGCCGTTAATGTGCCGAATTATCTCATCCTTTAGCTCTTGAATTGTTGCTGGCTTATCGACGTACACCTTTTCTTTCAAATAACCCCAAAGAAAAAAGTCCAACGGTGTCAAATCACATGATCTTGGCGGCCAATTGACATCGCCATTACGTGAGATAACACGGCCATTGAATTTGTTGCGCAAAAGAGCCATTGCTTCGTTAGCTGTGTGGCAAGTGGCACCGTCCTGCTGAAACCACATATCGTCCACATCCATATCTTCCAATTCGGGCCATAAAAAGTTCGTTATCATCTCACGATAGCGAACACCATTCACAGTAACTGCCTGACTGGCCTCATTTTGGAAAAAATACGGCCCGATGATGCCGCCAGCCCATAAACCGCACCAAACAGTCACTCTTTGTGGGTGCATTGGTTTGTCGACACTCAATCTTGGATTATCATTCGCCCAAATGCGGCAATTCTGCTTATTGACGAATACACTGAGGTGAAAAAGTGCCTCATCACTGAAGATCATTTTCTTCGAAAATTGACCATCCATTTTCATAATAAGTCTGGATAACTTTAACACGTTGTTGGATTGTGTATCTCTCCATGGTTCAAATTAAGTAAGTCTGAAATAGAGAAATGTCAAATAAAATTCGGAAAAAAACTTGGCGTTTAGGTGTGGTTCACATTCAACATCGGCCCTTTCAATTTAACCACCCTTTATAATCATTAAAATCGTATCCTAGTAATTCAAATCGATTTCCAGACACATGATCCCTTATTTGCAAGTTATAAATATACCTCACTATTCTATTAAAACATAATTTGAGCCTTAATATATTCCCGCGAGATGTACACCCAAAAAATTCCAACCCATACAGAAATACCGGCTTACAAAGTGCCAACCCAACTCGCCTTCTAACGCCGAGAGGTAAATAACAGCCCGTTCAATAAAGCCTGCGCAAAGTCCAGGTTTGTTAGCGCTCTACTTCGTTAATTTTTCTACTACCTCGAAATAACAATTGCCCGCTTAAACTTTGTCATATTTGCCATATTTTACTTCTGTTTTTTTTTTTTCTTTATTTGCCGTTGCAATCAATGTCTTTGTTTTGTCCTCGTTTTTCTCTAGAACAGTTTTAGCTGTACAAACGCATAATACCTCCTCCACTATTGAGGTGTTTGTTATAAAAAAACAGATTAAAATAAGTAAAGGGATTTTTATGTTCTTCGATTGAAAAATAAATTGCTTTAAAAATGAAAAAGTGATAATTTTTTTTTTTTATACGGCCATGTTCTAGAAAGCGAATTCGAGTTAAATTAAAATCGAAGAAAATTTTCAGTCCAATTCTTTTTCGTGATTTAAGAAAAATTCTAATAAATAGAACTGGATTCCAAAGTATGGCTTATATAAAATGGAGTTTTTTTATGGACCTTTCAAAAACCTGATATTTTTAAACATTTTTTCGATTTTAATTTCAATCGAATTCCATGTCCAGAACTTGGCTGATAAATAGTAACGATAAAGCGAAAAATATATTTTTTTTAATTAAAAATTTACTTTTTGGTAAAAGAAGTTTACTTTTTAGCTGCGTTTAACTGCAGTCAAAGTAGAAAAACTGTCATTACTTTCACTTCGTAGTTTGTCAAGTTAAATTGAAATCAAATAAAATTTTCAGTTCAATTCTTTTTCGTGATTTTAAGAATAATTCTAATAATTAGAAGTGGATCTCAAAGTATGACTATTATGGTTCTTTCAATTATTTTATTTCCCGTTTTCCCGGGATTTTCCCGGGAAATAAAAAAATCCTCACAATTTCAGAAAATAGCTATTTATACTTTGAAATTTAGTTTTCTATTCTCTAAAAATTAGCATCTGTGGATGGGTTGTGGATTAGATCAATTACAAGAAGTGAGTACATGTATTTAAATCAATGTCTCCTGATGCAATAAATCTACTAAAAGCAGAATGGGCAGTGCAACAGTTGATAATTATTACATTTAGTGAAGTGAAGAGTTAATAAAGTGCATTAATTCAAAATAAGATGCAGGCAGTAAAGTTTCATTGTCCATGAACAAGTCTTAAAAATAGGAGATACCTAAGCAAACGATCTTGGCAAAATGCGATTAAAGTTTTCAAAATGTACCGATTTAAAGATATATTTTGTTGTAACTTCGGTTCAGTTTGAGATATAATACGAGAAGGTATGAAGGAAAACTTTGCTTAAGTTACTTAAAATTTTGAGATATGACTATGATGTAATGAAGGAGCGATATGTTTATTAGGTGATTAACACAAATTTCAATTTGTGTTGGAAACCGAAATAAAATAACATTTTGGAAACTCGTGTAAGATACTACAACATACAACTTGAAAAACACATTGTCCTAAAGATTACAAATGGACCTATTGAAATGAAAAGGTTTGTAAGAAGCAGTCCGGTGATGTCTTTTTTTGCATCAACCTTGACATACATTTGACTGATATAGACGTTGCTTATAAAAAAGAAAAAAATGCTTCTGATTGTGAATCCGGTGCACTTTTAACTATTTGTCCAACCTCGGTAAAAAATGAACGAAGTTTTTCGGAAACATGATAATTAGTAAATTAAATCTGGAATATACTTTTTGACGACTTACTAAGCGCTTTAAGTGTGTCAGAAAATTATTTCCTAAACCGTTAAAAAATGTTATATATTTCTTTAAAATATTTTAACTATTTTATTAATTAACTTTTTGATCTCATATCTTGAGTACCTTAATTTTAATTTTGTTTTTATTATTGTTTTATGAATTAAATTGTTATGTTTATGTTATTTTTTTATATTTTATCCAGAGCATAATAATGCTGAATAAAAGCATAATAATAGGGAATAAAGGCGTGAGGTGATAATAATTCAAGTTCCTATTTCAATCTTTAATTAATTTTTTAGTATTGAACCATTTCTTTAACTTTCTTTGTAAACAAGTTCCCTTACGTTTTTTTTTAATAAAAGTTTTTTTCATTAATTAATAACAAAATTTACTTTGTATTATTTATATGAAGCGTGATCCCGGGATCCCGGGAAATTTAAAAAAATTTCCCGCTTTCCCGGGAATCGAAAAAGTCCGGGAAAAAAAACTCTAATGACTATAAATATAAATATAAAATAGAATATTTTTATGGACCTTTAAAAAACCTGATCGTATAAAAAATTTGTTCGATTTTAATTTTACTCCAATTCGATGTCCAGAACTTGGCTGATAAATTATAACGTTAAAGCGAAAAATATTCTTTTTAATTAAAAAGTTACTTTTTGGTAAAAAAAAAAGTTTACTTTTTAGCAGCTTTTAAAAAACTGCAGCCAAAGTAGTAAAACTGCCATTTCTTCCACTTCTAAAATTGTCATTGACCAAAAAAAAAAACTGTTGCTTTTACTTCTGTTTAATTAAATGTAAACAGTCGCTGTCAAAACAACTCAAAAAGCGAAAAGTACACAAATTTTCGTTTTTCGTTCAACGGATTTTGGTGTCGACTGCAGTTTTTAAGCCCTGCTTTTAAGTAAAAATGAATTTATTTTAACAGAAAATTTTATTTTTTTTTAATAACTAAATATTGATTTCAATATTACTTACAACAGAGCGTAATTCTTAAATCACTTTATCAATGTCAAATTTAAACATTGTATTACATTTTTCCCTAGAAATATATATTATAAAAATAAGGTAAAATTTTTATTGCGATTTTTTTCATTTTTACCTTCAAATTTAATAATATTTTTCCACAACATTGATTTTCAATAGATTTCACCTGATATTCTATTTTTTGCTATGATTTTTTATCTCTATAAAAACAAAAAGTGTTAGTAAAACTATAATTCATCAATATACAATGTTTAGTAGAAAAAAATATTATTTTTTTTTTGTATTTTTCGTTAAAATATTTCAGCTATAAAAAATACAAAGTTGTATAAATGGGTGTAGGTTTGAATTCTGTGTATGTATAGCAAGGTGCTATAACGTCCCAGTAGGCAGTCTGGGGCTCTCAGTCGTCGTGTCGTTGTGTCGATTTTCTTAGTGACTATTTGGTGACATGGTCAATGAAGTGACTACACTTTTGTTTTTGACTTTGTTGGTTAGAGAAAGATATGCTAGTGTAAACATAAAAGTTTCAAATAATGGGCTTTTCATCGATTTTTTGCGAAGACTTCTTTCGATTTATTAACACGAAAAACAAATATTAACATTATTTTATAAATTGTTTTTTTTTTATGTGAGGGAGGCGATCAAAAACTTCGTTTGGAAATAGATGAACAGGCAGTAAGTCTTTGGATCCAGTGTTTTCATATGATCCCATAACGAGTTCCTATCCTCCCATAAGGAGTTCCTATGACAAGTCTAATCCAATGGTCCAAAATGAAAATCCTTAAAAAAATTGTATTTTTACAAAAATATGAATTTTTTACCAGAGGTCCGTAAACAGGAATTTGGTGGTAACCCCTGGTCTAATCTATACTAAGTTAGCAGTACTGGTAACAAAGTCAATCAGTACATTTTCTCTATTGATATTTCCTAACGGGATTCTTTGAATTTTATACAGTGTATGTATGCGTTTGTATGTTAGTTCATATATTATAATAGTTTACTGTTGTATGGCTGTCTTGTTACATTATTGCTTGCAGAAAAAAAAAAATTTTTATTGTCTGAATTTTTTCTACTTCTCCATTATGATAGCAAACGATTTGTGATGCAATTGCTCATGAAATAACCCATACAGCCATTAAGTCTATAAAATATAATACAATGTGATAGATTGTTGTAAACTTATATTGTTTAAAGACTATTATTTATGTACAATATAAACCTACTTTTCTAGACAATATGTTGCAGGAGGAAAATCTGAAATAATGTTAATTTTAATGAAACGTTATCATTTATGAAGTGGTTAAAAGCTGGTGCAATTATCGTTGGGTATGATACATATTTATCGGTAGAGAAAAATGAAATATTACAAATTTAAAATTTTCCCTTGTAGTTTTTTTAAAAAGGAGATTTTTGTGACCAAAATAAATTATATTCCCAAAGAAAAATATATTTTTTTTTTTTTTTTTTGCGAAAAACTATATACTTTTGTTCCCTACTATATCAACAAAAAAAAATAATTTTTTACTTGAAATTTTTCTTTTCTTAAAACCGTCACATTTAAACTAAAAAGTAACCTTTCGACAAAAAAGTTTTCTTAAAAAATAAACTTTTTTTTTTCAATATAGAAATCAAATGTTACTTTTTTATTAACTGTTAAGTAGACACCTAACTTTTGTGGCATAAACTGCGACCCGGGCCTGACTGAAACCACTTGTATTTTGTATGGAGTCTTATGGCTACAGCAAAACATTTGTTTGTCAACTAGAATAATTTTTTGAAATAAAAGTAAAGCAAGAATTCTTATTTGGTGCGTATGCTTTTTGATACGTTTCGTTTTGATTTTATTACTACAGTTCAGGCAGGGCCTGGCCAGGCCCTGGTGGATAAATGGATAAATTTTACAGCAAAAAACCTTTTCTTAACAAAGAATCGCTTATACAACGAAAAATGTTGTTCTTAAACAATAAATTTTTCAAGTCACTTTTTTAAGTTAAAAACCACTTTTGATTTTTTTAATTTACAAGAATTTTGAATGCTCGTCATTAATAAAAAAAATTTTTTAAATCCCAGCTATTTATTCAACACTTATAATTTAACAGCACTGAGATGCCGATTTGAAACAGAAACCCGCATCAACACTTGTATCTATTTATTTCCCGCTATACTCGAAACTAAAAATTAAAAACTTTAAGCATGTGACTCAATACAAAAGAGAATAGAAATTTTTATTGCAAATAGAAAGTCGATGTGCTTGTATTTTTTGCTTTAAACTGGTTTAAACAATTAAGATATTTTTATAAAAGATTATTTTAGTACGTTTTCAATTGTCAAGAACTATTTTCAAAATCATGTTTTATTTTATTGAATCTAAAAAATTAATCATAAGCCTTGAGACCTCTCCAAATTGAAGCTTATCACAACATAATCATAATCATAATACACATAAATAAAACTCGATAAATCGGTCTCACAGCCCGTAAGCGTGAGTATAAGAAGGCAAAACCAATTTGCGTATACGTAATATTTTAAGAAATCTATATTAATTATACGCTATATAATAGAGAAAAGAGCAATTCCATTGCAATAAATAAATACTCTGATCATTGTGTTCAATGAAGATTGAACCCTCAAATTATAATCAATATGAAGCTACAAATTATAATTTTTATATTAAGTATATTACATATTAATATAAGTATTGTGGTATCTGCAATAGTTAAGTATTTGAATTAATTACAAACGTAAATCGGGCAGCACTAAATTTGGCATCACTACATTTAGTACTCGCTAAAAGTAAAAGTAAAGGGGAATTTTAACCCGATTGGAAAATTGCAAATCATCCATTTTTTTTTTAACTTCGCGTTACAACTTACTTGCCCTTTGTACGTTGCGCAATTAACAACTTTTTTTTTTTTTGATCCGCAAACTTTAACTTGCATTCGTGCTTAGCCTAAAGTTATTTTTACATAAAAGTTAAATTTACATAAACTCATAGTTTATACTTGGGTTAGGTTTAACGCTAGGTAGTTAAACCTAACCCAACCGCATGAATTTATTGTTTAATAAACCGTGAATTATTAACTAAATACCTACTTACCGTGATCATTATTTCAACGGTGGACTTAGAAAGAGGTGAGCATTAGCCCAAGATACTTATCTAAATACGAAATCTAATTTCCTTTATTGTTGTTCCCTTTGTTGTATTGTAATTACTCTGCGATTTATTATAATTACACTCTTCATTATAGATTGGCTGTAAATGAAATCCATCCCCTACTTGCCAATCTAACTTAAAGGTCCCACAAACGTTAACCTAAGTAACAGTTGCAAGAGTGCAAACCCAACAACAACTTAGAAGCAGCACTAAACTTCCGAGATATAAATACACATTGTAAGATCTGACCGCCGTCTGTACGATGCTTAAGTATGGCGAAATTTTGAGTAAAAAATGGCTTAACATAAATTTGTTACATAAAATACATCAATATTAAAAAAAAAACTTAAGCAATGTTCACACATATCAGATATTTAAAGTCCTTAACGTAACCAGTAGCTTTATTAAGCAATTTTTTGATTGTGTAAAACGTTTGTATTAAACGTTTAATTGACAATATTAATTAGCACCAGTAAACAAATTAATAGTATGAATTAAACGTTTAATTCACTTGACTAAACGTTTAATTCACTTGATTAAATTTTTAATTAAAACTGATTTTATTTTTTATTAATGCTTTTACGGGTGCAAAATTTTTTTCTGTGAACCGTTCGATCTCCCTAGTACGTACGTGCTGTCAAGAAAAAATCGCAGAAATAGCCGATTAACTGAAAGCACGAAATGAGTGTAAGTGTTAATTAAAAAGTGCGAGTGTTTGGAGTTTATCAAAATTACACTTACATCTGTAAAGGCAAGCTTAACTTAACAGAAACAAACTATCAGAAAATTTAAAAGCAAATCAAAGATCCAACACAAATGTTAAAAGAAAATATTGTGCATTAAACTCTAAAATTAAAAAATTTTATATATACAAAATACAATATATATTACATCTATTTAACAAACAATTTACATTAAGAAATTAACATAACGTTCAAAATAGTTATACAAAAACTACTCATTATCATTTCAGAAATTTACATATTTAGAAATCATCAAAATTTATTGCAAAACATAAACAATCTTGCACATAAAAGCTTCTTAGTTACAAAAACATAATTAAGCAATTCTATGATATATTTGCAAATGCATTTTGGTGATGCATCATCACTTAAAGATACATCATCAAATATCAATATACAATGACACTTCAGTTAATTACAGCCATGACATGGACACATTTTAATTTATAAAAGGCAAATCGACAAATGCAAATTATATGAATAGAACTTGAAATTCTTTGCACAATTTTATACTCTCTTTTTTTGGTTTTTTTTTTTTTTTTTTTTGAAAAATGAAAAATAAAGAATTCCTTACGCAAATGCATTAAATTTCACTAGCAATTTCCTTGATTATTCAGTCAAACACAACCAATGGTTTGTCTATGGAAAATTGATTGGAAATGAAATTATACCACAACACACAAGATGAAAGGGAAACTGCAAATTGGCAAAAAAAAAAACACAAGGCCTCTGCATATCGGATGATCATTGGACGTATGTATGTATGTACACATATGGCTTATTGGCAGGCAGACAGTTGGACATACTGCCTCTTAAGCAGCAGGTACGGCCAACTACATACTCACATATTTTTATGCAAATGTAGCAATAGCAAAAGAAACAAACTAGAAATCATTAATGCACACAGCCAGCTGCTTGTTGTCTCCGCAGCTGCGTTTTAAAAACTTGCATGCAAAAAACATTATACATACATGCATACACACACACATTCATACTTACTTCCTTCCATCCAACCATCATCTATCCTTCCAGCAAATGAATAATGCAATAAGTAAGATTAGCCAGTGCAGGAGCAATATATTGCTTAGCTCTTAATCTAAAAAAGAAAAAACTTAAATTGCCTTGAATTCAATTTTAAAGTTTTTCCTGACTTTTCCTTTAATAAAAACATTTTTATAATTCTTGCCAAAATATTTAATTTTTTTTTTTAGAAAAATATTTCCCAACTACACTTTACGTAAATGACCTTCATTTACGTAAAACACATTCTATTTGGTTTCTTTTATTTTCTTCTATTTTATTTGACTTGGGCTGACATCTTTTTACATTTTACAAGGGGTTAGAACTTGTATTGGTTTTTTTTTTTTTTTTTTTGTTTTATTTCAAACAACAAAACTTTCGTTGTCATTACTTTAGTAAAAATTAAAACTTTTTACCCCTGTTCCGAAGCTCTGAAGGTTGCCTTTTAGTTCTTCTAGAGCATTCGTTCTGTCGTTTCTTTTAGTTAAACTCTATACAATTGAGACAAGTTGGCAAACTCATTAAAAATGTCTAAAGAAAAAGTTTTTTTTTTTTGTGTAGTAAAATAAGGAATTAAGAAAAAAGTAAATTTAAAACAAATAAATAAATGAAAAGCTTTTGGTAAAGATTTGTTTGCATAAAAGAATTTTCAAATTGTGTCATAAAAAATTTCAAAAACAAAAAAAAAAAAAGAAAATTTTGAAAAATTAATAAACAACATGCACATGGGAGTCGTAACACTAGAAGCGCCGTTGTTATACTTTTTTTATTGTTAGTAATGCTAGAAATACAACTGGGAATAACGAAGAATTAATCGCACCGAATATTTGTGGTCAGAGATGGCAGACACTGTTTTATTTGAACAAACACACACAATCCACACACTGAAATACGTAATGCGTAATGAACTCTTGCGACAGGGGAACCAGGTTTTGGTTTGCCAGTATTTTATTAAATAAAGTTACTTTTTTCTTAATAAACAGTATTTTTATACCCTCCACCACAATTAGTTGTGAAGAGGGTATATTAAGTTTGTCATTCCGTGTGAAACTTTTTTATTATTCATCTCAGATCCCATAAAGTATATATATTCTGGCTGCTTGAGTAATTCTAAGTCGATTTAGCCATGTCCGTCTGTCTGTCCGTCTGTCCGTCTGTTGAAAACACGCTTACTTTCGAAAAACTCAAAAGAAATAAACAAACTAGGTGTCAAATTGCTTGTAGTTATCCTAAGCAGTTTGGGATTGAATTTCAGCAAAATCGGTTCAGTAGGACCAGAGCTATGAATCAAAATGTGGAACCACCACCTTCAAAAACTTGATAATTTTGTTACAAAAACTAACATAAATGATGCAAAAATGCACGGACTGACATAAGATTTTGCACAAGTCCGTTTTATTCGACTAGAAATGACACTGTAAAATTTCGCGAAGGTCGGTCCATAATTTACCCTAAGCCCCATATAAACACTACTCCCGGAAAACAGTTTAGTACGCCTAAAACCGTAAAAAATAATGCAATCATAACAAATTTTGGCTCGTCACAATTTTATAGGACTATAAATGATACTGTGAAATTTCGTGAAGATCGGTACATAATTTACCCTAGGCCCCATATATGCCCTACTCCCGGAAAACAGTTTAGTCTCCTAAAACCATAATTAATAACAAATCGTCACAGTTTAAGATAATAATAATAAAAAGACATCATACAGATATTACTCCTTAAACATTCGAACTGTCGGTGGAGGGTATCAAAGATTCGGCACAGCCGAATATAGCACTCTAACTTGTTTTTTTTATTTTATAACATTTAAAATAAATAAACAAAGTAGAAAACTGTAAAAATAGTCTTAAGTTGTGTTTATGTCAATGTTGTTTTTTTTTAGGGTTTAAACTGTGGAACAAAAAGCAAAAATTTGTGTATAACTATTCGCTTTTTGAGTTGGTTTTACAGCGACTGTTTACATTTAACGAATCAGAAGTAAAAGCAACAGTTATTTTTTTGCCAATGATAAATGAAGAAGTAGAAGAAATTGCAGTTTTTCTACTTGGACTGCAGTTTTTTAAACGCTGGTTTTTTAAGTTTTATTTTTTAATATGGTCAGACTACTTCTCTTTCTTTGCACAAACACCAAACAACTTTCTTAATTATAATAGCTGATAATTATTCGTCGTTGGGGTGCATCATGCCAGTGATGTCGGATTAGGGTATTTATCCCCAAGTTGGGGATTTTAGTTTAAAAACGGGAATAAAAAATTTAGATTTGGGGATTGAGTTGGGGATATTTTCTTAAATTTAGGGGATTTTTTTCTTATTTTTATTATTGTCTTTTAATTTCATTCTATTGCTTAAAAGCAACAAAAGCAATCATTGAAATAAGAATTGATGACTGAAAAGTCATTCTCATGTTGTATAATTCCTTTTTTTCATTAAAAAAATTTAATGAAAATTATCTTTGATGAACCTTAACCTGATTAAAAATATTAAAAATAAAAATGTTTCATGTGTTTACGGGTAAACTGAGCTTCAATTTATCTATTAAGTCTTCATGCAAGACTTTATCGAAAGCTTAAAAACATCAATGAAGAGTGCTAAGCACTACTTTGTTTCTTCAAAGGCTTTTCTTATGATGTTTACTAGTCTGTGCGTTTGTTGAATTGTGTCAAGGCTTGAAGGGATAAATTTTTTCTTTAAAGATGATTGATAAGGCACAGACAGCACTCTGTTAAAAGATGTAAAGATTTTTCACCCAAGAAACTGTTGTACTAAAAGCAGTTTGCCTATTTTGATATAAAAAACTAAATCTAAGAATTAATAATTTCTTATAAAAAGAAAACCCCCAAAAGACTTAAATAAAATCAAAAGCTTTTAAAAACCCCAACTACTTAAATATTCGTTAACATTTAATATTTAACATTTTGCAAACATTAAACAAACGTCAACGAAAACAACAACTACAAACTATTATCAACAAAATATTTTAATGAAATCCTTTAAATACCTTTCGGAATCACAACGATAGACAGACACTTTACGCATCAGCAATTTTGAATACAAACACACATTAAAAAAAATAGAAAAAAACTTTTACATTTAATAATTGAGTTATTTTACAGGGGGCCAAAAGGAGTGGTGGGAAAAATAGGAAAGCATTCAAAAACACGCTCTCGATATGTCTCTAGAAGTGTAAATGTGACTTGTCTCTTAAGTCTTAAGTTTGCACAAAAACCTCATCTTCAACTCCATTATGGTTTTATTATTAATACAAAGCAATTTGTCTGTGAGTGTGAAAGGTGTGTGTGTGTGAGCAACTGTTTTCGGTTGTAAGAGAATGTGTCGGAACGTGTGTGTCTGCTAAAGCGGAAGGAAGTGTTAAAGGTGTAAGTAAATGTGTGCTTAAGTGTTCATGTGTGCGAGTAAGTTTGTATTGTAGTTTTGATGTTATGCTAGATTTACATATTTAATTATGTTTTCTAAGTAAAATGTTAAATCTGATCTAATTATACCTTTGATGTGTAATGAATGCTTAACATTTCATAAACACTGAAGAATATGTATGATGATCAACTAAAGCACTAAAGGCATTTACTAAATACTCAACATATAGACATTAAGACTAATACATAGAAGAATACGATGTATGTAAAGGGTATGTTTTTTAGAAGTACAGAATTTTCGATAGGGATAACTGTAAAACTAGTTGTCATACTAATGACGAGTACTTTCATTAAAATGTATTTAATGAAACATTACATTAGATCTATGAATATTTTTCATTTAATGAATAATTTCAAAAAAGTAAAAAAATTTAGTTTTTTTATTTAATTTTTTTTTTATTTTTTTTTAGCTTTTTTATTTATTTGTTTTAATAATTCCCTAAACTAATACCGCGGAGCTTTACGTTTGTCTGCAGGAACCAAAGTCTCTGGAGGGAATCGATCCCGCAGCCTACCGGGGCAGTGTAGTTTTTGAATAAAAAAAAACTATGTTTTTTGCCACTACTCAATTAGGAGCGTAAATATGAGATTAAATTTTCTATAACAACAATAACAACGTTGATTTTTTTTTGCTAACGCATAATAAAAAAAGACCACATAAAGAGAGAACAAGCTTTTTCGTATACATCATTTGGTTGACAACAGTTTAAAATAAGGGTGTGTTTTTTTTTTTTGAAGGAGAACATTTGTTTGTTCATTACTTATTACATACTATATATAGGTAGGTATGTTCATATTAAAGAAAACTAAAACATACATATTTATGGATTGAAAGTTTTTGTTTCGTTACTATAATGACATTTTTCATTGTCATAATGAAAATTTAAAATTTATGAAGGCATGCTTTTTCGAAATATTTTAATACTTTTAATTATTGAGACTATAGCGTTATTTGAATTTTAAATATATTTTTTTTTTTCAATTATTGAAATATGTTGCTTTTATAAAAAAAATTTTGATTTCATAAATTTAATGGCATATTACATTAGATGTATGAAATAATTAAATCATATATCTTTTATTTTTAAGGAAACTATAATTTTGTATTAATTTATGAATATAGTTATGTTTGTATGTTGTTATTTTATGTTTTTTTTTTTTTTTTTTTTTTTTTTTTTTTTTTTTTTTTTTGTTTAACTTGGACAAACTTAAGTTTTCATATATCCAACAAAATTTTTAACGTAATTACGAACTCCAATGAAGCGATTTTAACGAAAATACTTCATTACAACTATGAAATTCCATTTAGACAATGAATATTTTTAGTTAACCAATGAAAATTTGTTTATGAACACGATTCATTAAATATATGAAGCATTTTTCTTTCAGTGCATTAAATTTGTTGTGTTTTTTTTTAAACAAGTTCTATGCCTCTAAAAAAACACCCTTTATATGTTAAACTACTTAAACATTCAAATTATATTTTTGTGCCACAATACGACACAAATGGAGCTTAAATTTTAGCATTTTATTAACCTGTTGGACTCCTAGATGTTTAAAGGTTTTTAGCAAAATTATTCTGTTTAATTGCAGACATTAAAATATTTATAAGTGTTACAATTATTTATTTAAATTTTGAAAACACTCTAGAGCTTATACTTTAAATAAATCAGGTCTAAATTCATTTAAAAATTGTAAAATAGATTTCATTTATTTCAGCTGCTTTATATTATTTTAATTTTTTTTTTCAATTTATTTTTCTTTATACTTTTGATGATTTAACAGAAGGTCAAGTACATTAATCAAGTCGTCATAATTCTTTTTTTCTAGCTCTCTTTTTAAGCCGTTTTAAATATTTGTTCTTAAATTTTTTTCTGCTTTCGCACACAAAAATATCTTTTGTGCATAAATTTTTTATTCACTTTTGACCTCAATTCTTTTTGTGTGTAAGAAATATTCTAATAAAGTACATTTTTATATGAAAGAAAAAAAAAAAACTAAGAACAGTCGAGACATCAACCACATTTATAAAATTTATTTGCATAAAATAGAAGTAGCAAATGCAACGAATTTTAAAAGCCTTACGATCGGCGCAAATTATATAACAAAAACGTTGAGCGTGTTGTAAACTGAATTTTTTTATAAATTTTTTTTTTACAAAATCTTTTATCTCGGCTTAAAAATTTTCCAGAAAAATCCCTTGAACGCTTTCAAAATTCAAAAAAAAAAAAAAAATATTGTGACAAACATTTTTTAAAGACATTTTTTGTCGCTTTACAAACGAAATTATATGAGTCGCTTTAAATTTTACAAATCCTTGAGAGAGCTCTTTTGTAGACTTTTGTGCCAATAGAAAACAGAAACAAAATTCTTCAATTTATAACGCAGTAAGAAAAAAAAAGCTTAAATAAATAAGAACCCTGAATGTATGCTAATGTATACAAGTGATTTTGACAGTTAAATATTTGTGTAGGAACAAGAATAAACTAAAACAAAAACCTTATTATTATTATTTTTTGTATAAAGAAAAATATTATTGAGATTAAGTAGAGGTGGTCATAATCTGCAGTTGTAGAAATTAAATAAATTTTAAGTGAAAAGTTAAAGCATATTTTAAGGTGTTTAAAAATATTAAAAGTAATGTCAAGATCTGTTTTTAGAATTGTTATTTTTAAGACCGATTTTTGTTATAACAAAAATGTTCTTATGAAAATTATTTGTAAAGGGTCTTTCATTAAGCGACTCCTTTCTTAAAATTTAAATAAAACAAAGTGTGTTTGAGATATCATCGACATTTTTAATTCGTTTAAAAGACCTATTAATGCCTTTGTGTATGGAATATAACATCATTCAAATGTGGACATTGAATGAAGTTATTTTCTACACATTATGGCATCAATAGGTCTTTTGAACGAAAACAAAATTTCTATGATATCTCACACACTTTGTTTTATATAAATATTAAGATAGGAAGCGCTTTATGAAAGACCCTTTATAAGTAAAGTTTTCTAAACCAAAGTTTTCTCAAAGTAAAATTTTCTTTAAAATACTTTTGCATAGGAAAATTCATTTATACAAAACTGTTGCAAAAGACAAATTTTCTATAGAAAACTTCTGTGTGGTTTTAATTTTCTATAACAATTTTTTGTATAAAACAAAATTTCTATAAGAGTTTTACAACAAATTTATGCAGCAGACCAAATTTCTATTAAAAATTTGTGAAGCACAAATTTTCTAAATGAGACTGTTTTAAATATTTGAGAAAATATTTCTATGTATTCAAATAAATTTGCTTTAAAAAAATTTGTATAAGACAAATTTTTTTATAGAAATTTGCTTGCAAAAAAAATTTTCTATAACTAATTTTTGTGTATGACAAATTTTCTTTATTAAAAATTTTCTATACGACAAGTTTTGTAAGAGACTATTGTGTATAGAAAAATTTTGTATAAAAGCTTTCTTGTATAAGACATTTTTTATTGAAAGTTTTTATGTAAGAAAAATTTTGTATAAAACCAATGTTCTATAGAAAACTTTTGTAAAAGACTTAAATTCTTATAAAAAAGTTTTAGACCACTAATTTTTGTATAAGACAAAATTTTTACAAAAAATTCCAGATTTTTCAGAATTTGTGTTTGTTTTACAGTAGTTGTGTGAAAAAAAGACTTCTTTCGCACTTAGTGAAAAAGGCAATAAGCAATTTTGTAATTCAATAACAAACTTTATATCGTCGGTCTCATGTAGAAAGGCCCCAACTCGATTTTTTTCCAAATTAAGTTTTTTAGTGATTCCAAAACATTTCCCACAAATACACACAAGAATTTAATGCAATAGCATCAAAAATATCTGTTTATGGTTTTTAATCAAAATTTTTATATTTTATTTAGGCTTAAGTTCATCAAATTAAATTTTTATTAAATTATGTGAAAACCTGGGTTCGGTTCCCAGCTCAGTCAAGAATGAAAAATTGTAAATAAAATTTAATTAATTTCATGTTGTAAAATTCTTTTCTTCAGGAAAATAATTTAATAAAAATTTTTTTTGATGAACTTTATCCTAATTAAAACATCAAAATCTTTTTTTTTATTTAACAAATTTTCAGTTGGATTTTTTTCATGCCAGAAACTTATTTATACCCCCTGTACCATTAAATTTTCCACTTTTGATTTAGGAAAATGTTCTCTCTTCTAAGCTTGCAATTCTTCTAAAGAAAATTTCTCTTTTCCCAAGCCAATTATAATAGTTTTTAATGTGTTTTTAATAAGATACTGATGTGAGGTTGTTTGAAAATAACCTTGTAATATTTTAGGCTGTTAATTAGGCTTAAATTAAAAGCATACATTCACTCATATTCACACTAACACATGCTTTGAAATAACCCCTTTAGGCAAACTGCGCTGACAGTCTGACATAAAGAAAATTTACAAAAACAAACACACATAATGACTGCACTAATTCATGCACGCGCTTTCAAAAACACAGTTCTATGATACATAAATAAACACACACACACACATGCATGCATGCCTATATTTATATTATATAGTACCATATACTTGTTTATAGGTTAATTTACAATAATATTTAAAAGATTAAAGGTTAGAGAATTTAAAGAGAATTTAATAAAAAGCAAAAACATTTTTATTTTTAATCGAGGAATTTTTAAATAGTGTTGAAATTAATAGTGTTTTGGTTCTTTATGTTAAAGCATATAAAACTGTAATTATCATAAATTAAATAGTCATATTAAAAATGACAAAAAGTTAAAAAAATGGAAAATTTAACAAGAAAATAAAAAACAACAATTTTACAAATTAATGAGATGCAGTGATGGATACAACAATAGCAGCAGCAGAAAAACAAAATATTCCAAAAAAATTTTGTTTTTTAAATTATTTTTTAAAAATGTTGTTTTTATCTGCCTTTTTTATGCTTAGATTTATCGTTATTTAAAAAAATTATTTTCAAAGAGCTTAGATAATATGAAAGTTGTACTTAGTAAAAATTTGCATATGCACTAGAATAGAAACTGTCCCACAAGAAAAGATAAATGTTTCTCAAAATTTTGTACGTGTAAATGGGCAACATCAATATAAACACATTTCCTACTAACACAATCATTTTCAGCTGTAATTTTTTATTCATTAAATTTAATATAATTTATTTAATATTTTTTAATATCGTATGGCAAATACTCAAAAGCCATTTTAAACACAAAATACACTTTATCGATTTAATTAACACTAGGGGAGACTGCGGCACATTCGTCACTGTCGTTTCCGATTTGATGCACTCATTTTATATCACTAACAATTTATGTTAACGTATCGAAAATCAAAATATATAACTCCCGCAAAGTTTGTCATCTTTAGCTTACCAAAAATTAAAATTTTGGATTGCAGCGCAATCGGCCTAGTTAACTTTGGTCGATAGAGTAAAAAACCAATTTCTTGAGTAACTGAGATAACTGAAACTCTTGGCGACTGGATCTTCACAATAAACTTCCGTCGGGAACTTGATATCTTGTTTTTATTTCTATTTGTTAAGCCTGAAAATGAATGAAAAAATGCTTTATCGGCTCATAACTGGCATCTCAATTTATTTTAAAAGGAATTTTTAATAATCATTTGGCTTTAAGAATATGGTCGACTAATGTGCCTCGTCAAATGCCGAACCTACCCCGAAAAAGGGCAGGTTCAACAAATACTTAATATTCATCAAATTTTTTAATAATATTTTATTATTCAATATCCAAGGACGACAAGCGATAAAATGTTTAAATCTCTTACATATCTTCTAAGATTCAGAGCTTCAAAAATTGCTAACGCTGCCCCATTGTCCCCTACGTAAATTAAAATCGCTTAAATAACGCCAATCAACTGCTTGTAAAAATAGCTGACTTCAACCGACAGCGAATATCGTTTAAAATCTAACTGAATAGCAAATTCGGCATATTTTCGTTATACGTATTTTAACGATTCGGTTATCGTTATAATAGCTTGTAAATCGCACTACTTATAAGGTTTTTTTTCTCTCCATCTCCTTCTATTCTATTCGTTCTCTATGGTGGTCTTTTTAAAAAATACTATCTTTTAACTAACTGGAGGGTTACACCACGACTGGCGACTGAGGGAACGCGAAGTATGTCATTTCGTGTGCTACATTTTTAATTTTCGTCTACGAACCCATTAAAGCAGGGTGCTTGAGTAATTTTAAGTTGTTCCAGCCATTCCCTTTTGTCTATTGAAATCAGGCTCACTTTCAAACGACTTTAAAGAAAAGACCGATTTTGGTTTCAAATTGTTTTTAGTTCTCCCAAGCATTTTGCAATTAAAGTCCAGCAGAATTGGCTTAGTACGAAATGAGTTATGATCCCAAATGTGGGACAACCAAATTGAAGATTTAATGCCATTGTTAAATAAACTAATGTAAATTGATGGCGAGATGCTTCGCCTGTTCTACAGCAAAAATTGTTTTAAATGAAAATGAATGGATTATAACACTGAGTCTTCACCTGAGATAATATCTGATATAATATGTGAGAGAACGTCGGCAGAATGAGAGAACAAATTTCTTCATGTTAATCTTAATCTTAAACAAGGGGAACACGTATCTTATAAGATTTCATAATCGAATGAATCTCGCACAGTAAACTTGTGTCGTTTTTATTCCTTTTTTTAGTTTTTTCTTGTTTTTAGCTAAAAATATTGTTTTTTTAAACATTTATCACAAGATTTTCACTATTTGTATAAAAAAAATTAACATTTTAATGAATGCGTCTTATTATTGTTTTTTGTGTATGCATGTATGTGTATTTTTGACAGCTCATCTTAGAAGATAGCTGTTATAAGATTTCTCATAACAACTGTCTTATAAGATTTATTATAATATTAATATTAACACTATTTGAGAGTCTACACGTAAGATAATACTCTCTGCGATTGAATTTGAAGTTTGCTGATATAAAAATCTTATATCTTATCTCAGGTGGAGACCCTATGTAAAGACTTAAATTCAAATCCATTTTCGGTTGGTTTACATCAGGGCCCTGCTTTTCAAAACTACAAGTGACAAATCTACAAGTAAATTTATTTTAAACAAAAACAAACATTGTAAAATTTTTTCTTTTTGAAATGTAGTTATTTTACTTGTAGTTTTAAGAAACAGGCCCCAGGTCTAGTCTTATTATGGTCAAGACTAATATTTCGCTCAAAAAAGGCGTTTTTGCTAATCAGCCTTATTACGGTTCTCGTTGTCGGTAACAGCGTATGTTGAATTTTGTAGTAGATTAAAGAGCACAGATTGTGTGTAACTTCAAATTTGTTTTCCACATCGAGAACCGTAATAAGGCTGAATACGTTTCATCATAACTTGAGAACATTTTTCTGATTTTGATCAAAACAAGAAACCAGAGGTGATTGAATCAATCAGTAAACTAACTTGGACTCAGCGCGCTAAAGTCAATTAAAATCATATAAAAATTTCGTGCTCCTGATTTTTTGATTTTGCCGACCAGTGTTGTTCTTAAATTTTGCAAAAGCTTGTTTAATATGACCAGATATCATCAAGCTATAAATAAATTTATATAAAGTATAAAGCCGACTCTCGGAAAACACTTCAGTAAGCCTAACAATGTAACGAATGTCGATATTAAAGTCAAATTAGGTATGTCATAGACTAAAAATCACACTGCCAGATTACGCAATGATCGGTCTATTTTGGAATATTCTCTAATACGTCTAAAGCCGCAACGATTGATATTTTTCTAAGATCCGTTTTTTTAAATATTGGTTTATAATTAACAGATCCTACACAAAGCCCACGCGTGAAATAGTCTTACTCTCCGTCAGTATTGTCAAAACTTGGTGACAAAAATAGCTAAATTTACGGAAAGAAATGGCTAAAATCTTTTTTTAATAAAAACACATTAAAATTCAATGACAAAACTAAAATAATTCATTAAAAATTTTATACAATGAAATTGTAAATTAAGATCAATTTGTTACATAAGAATAAGCGTAAACTAAATATTTTCGCATTTAAAAATTAAATCATCGATGTCGTTATTGTTCATCTAATAGGAATCACACGCGCCTAACAGTTTTTAATATTTTGAAGGTTAAACACAATCATGACAACATTTCACAGGGTTATATAAACAACAGCCTGTATGAGTAAATAGGCCAAAGCATTATCAAATTGTGTTTGCTTTTCTTGCTTGAATTAAAAATTTAAGATTTTTCCTATTTTAAAACTTTTTTCGTGTTCTTTTCAGTTTTTAACATCTTCTTACTTTTTGTCTCAACTCAGTGTTAAAGTTTTTATACAAACTTTTTATCATTGCAGTTCATCATTATCAATGTATATTATAATTTACAATTTAATTTTTTTTCAATATTTTGTTATTCTCTTCTTACAAGTACTTTGTTATTATAACTTCACCAACCATTTGTGTTAATTTTAATTTAATTTTTTTTTTTTTTTTTTTTTTTGCTCCCCTTCTATTCTATACTCTGCTTAACTTTATACAATGAAAAATAATAAATAAATTATGGTTAAATTAAGCACAAAAATCTGAATAAAAACTTTCAGCTTCTAGCGTCAAAGTGCAGGGAAAATGAGAAGTAAAGAGATAAAAAACAGCAAAAGCCAGCAGACTGACACTGGAAACAATCGTTCAATACAAGTGGACTCATTAGACAACACAAAACATTAATTTATAGAAATTATGACAAAAAAAAACACAATTCATGAATAAAATGTTAATGAAGTCAACGATTTTTTACACACTTCAGAATACAGGCGATCATTTGGTTAAGAAGAGAGTGCATTTAGACAAAGAAAAAAGTGGATAAAATTTCTAAAGCATAGAAAGTTTAAGGAAAACTTTAAGATAACATTTTGAACTTTTAAAGGACAGTCTTCAAAGAGAAAATAAACTTCAATAATTTGTTTGTCGTTTAATTATTTCAAAACAGCACTTCTTTCCAAAATATAAACTTCGAGGATGGGCCGGGACTTTTTGAGTATCCTGCTTCTTAAAAGGGCAACACTGCAAGTGACAAAAAGGATCTGACGATTGACTTCTTTCAAAATATATATAAGCTGCGTCGCTTAGCTCCTGTTCAACAGAAGTTGATAACAGACTTCCTTGTGGAAAGAGGAGCAAATAGAAAATTATTCTTAAATTAGGCTACGAATAAATCCATCATCCGTCATTTTCTCTAGATTTAGTCCTGAGTGAAAATTTCCTGTTACCAAACCTAAAGAAATGACTCTGCGGAGATTAAATTCCTACAAAGAAATTTTCTACAAGCAAATACCTATCTTTTTAATAACCTGACAAATCTTATTCTTAGAAGTCATAAAAAAATCAGAAAAGCGTTGGGTAAAGTGTGTGGAGATCAAAGGACACTACGTTGTCAGATGAAATGATTTTTAATCCAAAATCCTGTACATCATTTTAAAAGACAAAGTCTTGATTTAACTTTGTTACATACGTTTTATAAAAAAAAATTTCAAAAATTCTACTAAGTCGTTTTATTGTTAACTAGTGCTTGTTCAGTGGTCGAAATTCGACCATTATTTTTTATGCAAATATGATGAAAGCTTACAAACGATTACAACATGAATTAATTCCACTCAAGTCCATGAATGTTTATTTTAATTTTGTAAGTTCAATAATATAAAAACAAATCAGAATGTACAAATTGAAAAACAAAAAATTACCAAAGTCTTCTCCTATAGTTTCTCAATCACTCTGGACTCTGCATGCTGAATTTAATGTTTTTTGGTTCAGTTTTAAATACATTTCAAAAAGTACCAGTCAAAGAACGAAAAAGTACCAAAATGATCCCTTTAACAGATTATCATTCAATCAGGACCTTGCATGTTTAATTTTATGTTTCTTGATCTAATATAATGAGAATTCAAAAAGTGCCAGTTGAAGAACAAAAAAGTAACAAAGTTTTTCATCTTAAAGGTTTTCAATCACTCACGACCCTGTAGCTACAACTTGATGTTTCTAAGTTCAATATTATGGAAATTCATAAAAAAAAACACATGCAGCACGGAAAAGTAAAAGAAAGAAATTAATTTCCCCGTATTTACCCTTTTGATACTTTTTTCTTCCCATGCAGTATCAAAAATTTTAAAATTGTAGTGGGAGCCCATTTTTTAATATGTATATATCAATGAATTGAGAAAAATGTTTTTTAAAAAAAGTACCAAAAATTGGTACGATTTCTCCCCTCCAACGTTTGAATTTCGAAAAAGTACCAAATTTATATTTGTATTTTTAAGATCAATTAAGTTGTTATGATACTTGCTATTTTTTGTATTTTTCCATATTGGAGAACAGTGCAAATATATTTGCATAGGAAAACTGACTAAGTGTAAAGAGTATGATTATATCTCAAAAAATCTTGAAATGTCAAAACAATATAGACTGTCAAAAAAAAAATATAAAAATGTTTAACTCAAAATTTATATTTCCAGATTAAATGTTAGCACTGTTGCCAATTTTTTTATTTTTTGATCAAAAGTAAAGGTTTTCAAATTTTTTTTGTTGCGATTTTTAGCTTTTTTTACCGGTTTTTGTGGGAACAAAAAGTGGGCAATATTGTTTGTTTTGTTTACATTTTATTTTGGAATCAAAAAAAATTTTTTAAAACAACAATATTTAATGCAAACAATGAAAAATATTACGAGTTACATCGGGGTATATTCTTTAATTGAAAATTTATGATTTGGAATCCCACGTGAAGGGCACCTGCTTCATTTCATTTATCAAAAACAAAATATTTTCATCTGCCCAAGCTTTTACCATTTTTTTTTTTTTTTTTTTATATGAGAATGTAAATGTCAATCAGAAAAAAGGGTTGTTTACATAATGTATTTCTGGTTTTTTCTCGCATTTGTTGTTTCATTCAGTCAATCCTAAAAAAAATCCAATACAAAAAATAGCAAGTATCATAAGGGCTTTACGAATTTTGTGAAATACAAGTTATACCCGTTTACTTCGTAAAAGGTCAGAACTTTAAAAAAAGTACCAAACACCTGTCTGATTACTTTTCTAATAATCAACGATAAGTATTAATTTTTTTTTATCTCTTTTAGTTTTGGAGACATGAGGTTACCGAATTTGACCATTCTCACCTCCTCCGATTTATTAAAATATATATTGTGCACTTCTGTAAATACCTTTCAAATGGTGTATTTGTTTTTCAAATCGGTAACAAAAAGAGGAGGAAAGTGCTCTAAACTGTCTTGTCTTTGCCGATTTATATATAGATACTGCTGTAAAGCTTTGTCCACTTAACATATTGAGATGCAAATTTAAGTTTTCATATTTTTTTGCATTGAAAATGTTATAGAAAGATATCGCTTGAAGTTTTAACTGAAACATTTTTGCATAGAAAATATTCCTGGAAAATATTGAAGGAATAAGACTATTAAAGTATAAAAGCTTTTGAGGATTGTAATTTGACTTAGAAAACACATTCGAATAATATGAAAACTTATAGAAAAAAAAATTCCTATAAAATTTTTGCAAAGAAAAACTGTTCTTTTAAATTAGAAACATTTTCGCCCTTAAAAATTTTTAAAAAAATATTCGCCTAAAAATTTTTCATAAAAAGCATTCTATGGAAATATATTCGCCCAAAAAAATTTTACTGAAAAATCTTTAAACTTCAAAATTTTTATTTAAAAATATTGACCAAAAAGATTTCACTTGGAAGTCGATTTTTTAAAATGAAACAAAACCCTTTAACAAAAATTTGTATAAAAAAACCCAGTATTTTCCGTACAAAATGATCGAAGCGTCTATGTTACGTCTTATAAAAGATTATAAAAAATTCATTTGCCTTAGAAACGTATTCCTTTCGCCTTAAAAATTTCTATGGATAAACTTTCGCCTTGAATCTTTCTATAGGAAACCTTTCACCTTAAAAATTTTTGTGAAAAAAATGTTACCCTTTATAAATTTTTTCGACAAATCTTCATCTTAAAGATGTTTATAGAAAACTATTTTGCTCTTAATATTTAAAAAGAAAAATTGCCTTTAAGAAGTTCACTGAAAAATTCTTAACATACATACATATATGATGAAGCAAATTTCAGGGGACGGGGGCTCACAAGGAACTACATTCTCTAGATAAATTGTTTATATAATATTTTCTTTACTGTAGAGGGCTTTACAATGGACTACATCGAAGACCGACGCGTCGCGACGTGGTAACACGCAAGTGTTATTAATGTCCTTTCTGAATTTAACGTAACTAACCTAGAAATCTATTTCGAAGTAAGAACCGGTTAAAAAATATTTAACTTATAGATCATTTCGCCTTAAAAGATTTTAAAGAAAAAATTGTATTAAAAACTATCATAGAAAATTAACTTCTTGTCGGAAAATGTTACATACAAAATCCTTTGGCTAAAAAATTTTTCACAATGCAAAATGTTTTGCCTTAAAACAATTTAAGTGCAACCCCATTTTTTGTCGAAGAAATAATTTTCCTCTAAAATTCTTTAAAAACAAACTTTCCAAACAGTATTTTGTAAAAAATTGTCGTTTTTAAACTTTTTTGAAGAATTTTATTGGCACCACATTCTTTAACAAAAAAAAAAGTTTTTAGCAATTATTGTAATTCTAAAAACCCTGAATGTACATGTCATATTAAACCAATTTTTATGATTTGTGGCATGCACCCACTCGTATATTCTCTAACTATATTTTGTTACATAAAAATACGTTTATTTCATTTCTATTAATATTTGGTGTTCGAAAAATTCGCAAATATTTCATTTATTTATTCTTTTCCACAGTATTTAACAGATTTTCTGGTTAAAGTGAAAATTTGGGTTAACCACAATTTTATTTGTTGGTAAAATGCTAAATACTTTTCCAGTTTAGTATTTTTGTTGTTTTAGCACAAAAAAAAAATTACAAAATTTCATAATAAAATATCAAAATATGCAACAATTTTAAGAGTGACATCTGAAGCAAAAAAAAAAAAAATTTTGATATTGAATGTAAAATATTTTTTTTGTGTAAATTCAATAGAAATGCAAACAATTTATTAAATCATTGAAAAATGGATTAAACGGAAATTTAAATAACCAAAATTTTAATATGGCATATAAAAAAAAAAAAGAAAAATTTATTAAGAATTAAGTCCATGTAAAATTAAATTATAACGTGGATTTTTGTTGAAAAAAAAAAAATAAAAAAATTAAATGAATATCAAATGGGTTTTTAAAGAAAATTGCTTTGGCGTCAGATACTTGCAACACCGACACAATTTCCCATTCTTTCTACAAACGAACATACATATCTATATATATACAGTGTAAATTCGGTAATCCGGACTACACTAATCCGGAATATTCGGTAATCCGGACAGAATTTTGCAGTTCATTGCGTATTCTATAATCCGGATTGCTTGCAACTCTATAGTCCGGATTGAATAACGAAATTGTCAAACGAAATTAATATTATTTATTGTTAAGTATGTATGTGTGTAAATGTGTATTTTTTTATTTTAGCTGAACTGTACAAAGTAATTTTTATGTTTAATTTTGCTATGAATTATTATTATTTTTGATAAATACTAGGGTATTCATTTAACCGGGCTTTTGCTTTAATCGGTTAATCGCTCGATTAATTAATCGAAGTTTTAGTTTAATCGGTTAATAATCGGTTAATTTTGTTTTTGATCGGTTAACCGATTAATAAAATTTTTTTATAAATTAAGTAATTTCAATAAATAAAAATGAAAAATTATTCATCATTTGGAGTTTATTAGTAAAAAAAAATAATAACACAAGTCTTGAACAAAAACGAGCAAACAAAAAATAATTTGTAACTATGTTACACATATTTTTAAATGAATACATATGTATTAATTAAAAAAAAAACTTCGTGATCATTTTATTTCAATAGTTTAAGCAGATCTTTTAAAATAATCTTTTAGAAAAAGAATTGGTTAATTTGGCACTTTTCTTTAGTTTTGATAAAACTTTACATGGAAAAATTCTTTAAATTATCGTAGATGTTGGAGAAATCAAAAGCAACCCATAATACAAAATTTCTGATTTTTTAGTCCTTTTACTGTATTTCTCTAAACATATAAAATCTGCAATTATTCCATTAGAGTCCTGTTTTAATTTTTTAAAATTTTTAATAATTTTAATTGTTTCGGTTAATTTAGTTGTTGTGTTACTATCGAGAGTTTCTTCTGTTGGCAGGTATTATCTAACTTATCCTGGCAAAGCTCAGCACCGAGCATTTTGCAAAAAAGTTCATTTCCGAATTCCCTAATTTCTTATTCGGTACTGTATTTTAAGAATGAATTTCTTGAAGGAAATATATTGCATGAAAAAATATTTCTAAACACAACTTTTTTGGTGCACTTTAGTAACTTTTTTGATGAACTTTGGTACAGATAAAATTGTAAAATTCGACATGATTGCATTGAAGAATGCATTTAAAGAAGCGAGTTGGTTTGCAACTGCCGTTTTGAAACTCACCCATGATTAAAAACCCAAAAAATATGGTTTAATACTACAAAAAATCAAAAATTTTGTTACATCGGTTAATCGGTTAATCGACTGAAATTAACCGGTTTAATCGTTAATCGAAAAAAGCCAATTTTAAATTAACCGATCAGTTAATCGGGAAGTAATTAATCGGTTAACCGATTAACGGTTAACCGAATGAATACCCTAATAAATACATACATGCGGTAATCCGGATAATTCGCTAATCCGGATTTGGGTCTGCAATCAATTATCCGGATTATCGAATTTTTACTGTATATATTTTCTTATTTATTAACGTATTAGATATGAACGAACATTAATAAGTCAAATTGTTTATTTTATGGCCTGCGAGTGCCGGACAAAAATGTTATGTTCACATGTGAAAGTATGTACATGCTTAGCGCTTTCTTACTCGGATAAGTCGTGCGGTATATTTTCACCTTAGGCGGGTGTGGCCACCATTACTAAGGTTAGGTTCCATGGGCAGCCGTGAGCGAGAACAGCTCACGTGGTTCCAGCAATTAATTCCCGTTGTCTATACATGTTTCACCGTCTCCCAAGGTTGATTTAATGAATAACTGGAACTTAATCAAATCAGTGTCAGAGAAACAAGTTTTTTCTAAACAGTTCTAGTCTTAGGTCTCCGAATGCCTGGCAACGACCGAGAAGATCACTTCACTAAGAATATTTCCAGCTAGAGGATTTTGGTGCAGTTCAAGCTTTTTTTAAATATGTTATCGAATATTTCGTGATCATTGTTGTTACTAATGACACATTGAAATGCTTGTGAATTCTAGTTTTTAACATCCCAGGGGCGGCTGTGTTTATTCGAAAAAGTTTATTTTGGCGCCTTTGAATTTTTTTCGATAATAAAGGTCGAGGCAGTGCCCCATAACTGAATACCGTAGCACCAGATTGGCTTTAAGAAGTGTGCAATCGAGACTAAGAACAGAGTTATTTCCAAAAAGCCAATAAATTTAAATTACTTTTAGTAATATTTAAGTTTATTTTGCATCTTTATGGCATTTTCACATAAAACGGCAATCTGCGAGTGTGGGGGTGATACAAGGTTATTGATTTAAGAAGGGTGGCATGATTCCCGACTCAATTACTTTTATCATGAATTCCACATGTAAAAACTTCCGAATGAAATTTTTTATTCACATGGATTTTAATTTCGTATCATGAATTCCATGTGAATAAAAAAACATACGTGATTTAGAAACCTGTGTCATTATTAATGTATTTAAGAAAACTGTGTTGCTGGAAATTTATAAAATTAAATTCCATTTTTGAAATTAAGATCGCTAATTTGCTAAGAGTGGCATGCAAGCAAAGTCTAGTATTTATTAAAATCGTTAAAGCTGTAGAGAATCGAATTCGCGAAAAATTGCAAACTTGTACACAAACCATAAAATTTATTTGAAAACGCTAAACGGGATAAAAAACAAAGTATCGAAACATAACGAAAATTCGCGAAAAGTTTTAATATTTCAAAAGAGCCATAAAATTTGTTTAAAGTTTCTGAAAGTATAAGGAATGGCAAAAATTCATTAAAAATTGTTAATTTAGAGGTTATTCGCAAAAAATTTCCAACAGCGGCATGATGGCAAAGTCTACTTTTTATTTTAAATCGTTAAAGCTTAAAATAATCAGAAAACGTACAGGAACAAATGGCTTCTACCGCGAACAGGGCAAAAATTCGCAAAAATTGCACAATTTGAAACAAATCCTAAAAAAAATTTGAGATTGCTAAATGAAATAAATCAAATTTGTACATTTGAAACGTTTTTTTTTTTAGTTTTAAATGAAGACTTATATATTCTTCCTTTTCCGACAAACAACTCTTTGTGAATTATTTTCTTCATGTGAAATTTTATTCATGATAGGTTTGAATAAGTTTGTATTTTCCTCTTACTCCCAAAAGAGATTTGTTAGCATGATTGATTTCAGAAAAGTGTGTTGCTGGCTCTCTTTTCATAAATTGGATTATGCTTCGAAAATCGTACATCAATAAAATTAAAATTTTGGGTGTAGTTGTTTGTTGGAGTGTCTGTTTATGATAAAAGGCCCAAGATGCTTCCCTGTGGGACTTTAGCATTAATTGAATGAGGAAACCTTCAAAAATATCCTTCTTTAATAATAGATTTTCGATCAACTAAGCCTGGGTTCACACTATGAAAATTTTCTTTAAGAAAGTCTTAGTTAATTAGTGAGAGTGGAAGATAACATGCTCTCATCAATAAACTAAGACTGTCTAAAAGAAATTTTCATAGTGTGAACCCAGACTAAGTAACTTTTCAACAGCTTACGTGTGTTTTCGGGTAAATTTGGCTTCAATTTCTATATGTAGCCTTCATACCAGACCTTATTAAAAGCTTGAGAAACATCGATGAAGATTGAAGAGCAATAATTTCTTTCTTCAAAGGCTTTTATTGTGACATATACTACTTTATGCATTTGTTAAATTTTTCTATGTTTTCTTTTTAATACGAATCGATGGCTTGAAATACATACATCTTTTTTATATAAAATACATATGTATGTATGTATGTATATAAACAACAATTTGTTATGGAAATTTATCATAAAAAATTGTCAAGACAACACAAATTTCGATAAACAAATGGCTAAGGCTAAGGCTAAGGCGATCGAATTTTATATAGAAAACAGGACAGACGCAAAAAATTTTTATAAAAAAAAAAATTATTTAAATGTCACACATTTCTATTGTGACTTGATGTTGAATTTAAAATGTTCAAATAGATTAATTATTAATTGTTTTTGTTTGGCTGCAGGTCTAAGCAAGGTATATTTACACAAGGTAGACTCATTTGGGAGTGTAGACATGCTGCTCTATAAAAGGAACCGAGTTGTCAAAATTGTCTTCATATAAAACAAAAACAATTTAACGCACACATGTACAAATTTTGTCTCATATACACGCAATTTGACGTTGGGGTTCCAACTAGGGGTAAACAGCTGACAAACATATGGGCCAACGAGTTTACCTTGTGTAAATATACCTTGGGTCTAAGGAAACAAATAAAAATTTAAAACTCGTAATTTTTGTTTTTATATTTTTATTTTTATTCCCAATATTTCGGTTATCGACGCTGAAGATGATTTTAAGGGTCTAAATATTTAAATAAATAAAATAATTATTATTAATATTAAACAAAAAACAAAACATAATTTAACAAAGATAATTACATGTAAAAAATTTTAAAAATAATAACAAAACTTCACAAAAGCACTTGTTTCTCTTGCTATAAGATTTTCTTAGCTAAATCTAGTTTTTTGATCGTCTGTTTTTGTTTATTATTTGTCTGTAATTGAGACGAAGTTCTGGGTCAGTATCAATAATGTAGCATCTCTAGCGTAAATCTCCTTGAGTAATTTTTCTCTTCTTGTAATATTTGTACTCCTTCGAAATGTGGTTTATGATTTGTCAGCGAACAGTCGGCTGCTAGCGCAGTTTTTTGCTCAATAGGCTTGTCACTAGTATTTTAGTCAGATTTATGCAAAGATATTCTTGTCTTAAGTTTTGTTTTTGTCGTCCCAACGTATCCTTAATTGCATATATTGGGCCCTTCACCACTACGCGGAATTTTATACACCACATTTGACTTTTCTTCCTTTTTAACTTTCGATTTTGTCTTACTGGAAATTTGTGTCAATTTAATAAATGTTTTTTATAAAATTTGCTTACACGTCAAATATTTCCCCTTTAATTACACTGGTCTGCATTAGAAACTGGTACTCAGACGGCTCCAGCTGATGTTTACGTAAAATAACCCCAGTTTTCTTTAATCACCCACAATTTTCAAGTATGCAATAACCCCCACCACCTTTTGCACAATATTTTTATCTACTTTAGATGATT
Organism: Pollenia griseotomentosa; assembly: GCA_963931875.1. Taxonomy (NCBI): domain Eukaryota; kingdom Metazoa; phylum Arthropoda; class Insecta; order Diptera; family Polleniidae; genus Pollenia; species Pollenia griseotomentosa. Next base: position 120,141,619 of record OZ007564.1, on the reverse strand, counting down.
TTATAGTCGTGAATTCAATTAAGAGAGTTATGATATTTAAGCCATCATATTTCTCCAAAGCTCCTTGTCTTCTTTCTGTGTTTCTCACGCGATCGTAAAGTCTTTGTTTTGGTGTTGTGGGGAAGGATTCAAAGTTCTTGTATTTTGAGTAAGACGATTAACATATTTTCTGCTTTGGTTTTTCTAGAGTAAATTGCAGTGCAAGGCTGTGAATTGAGGTTAAGTCCGACAAATTTTAAATTTAAGAAATTTTAACCTCAGGGCACAAAAAGAAAGCGATCCCTAAAAGAAGGTACAGGTAAAGACCCTAGAGCAGATAAATCGAATGTGTAAAAAATTTAAAGCAAAGTAGTTGTTAATTAATGTGAAAATTATAAAATAATCAAAAATGGTTTAAAAAAGGGGGATAAACAGACGCTTTATTTGGAATCACGAGGTCATTTTATATAGGAATCAACTAAAATAGTGACAAGGCTCGATTATTTTTTTTTTTGCAGACCAGTTTTTTTTTAAATTTGTACACATTTTTTTTATATTTAATTCCAAATATTACCTTTACCTTTGTCTAAAGAATTACCAAGTTTGAAATGGGTATAATAAATAAAAACAACTTATTTCTTATATATCTGGAGATTTAACAAAATTTCTTTTTATACCATAAACCATTATCCGATGTAATCGAATATTAAAGCCATCATTTACAAAAACAGAAATTATTAATTCATTTTGTACATGTGTATCGGGATTTTGCTTAATTTGTTTAAAAATGGGAACAAAGACAATATTGTCTTTTTCTTTAGCCATTTTTCGTTTAACAATTTTAATAAAAACATTTGTCATTTTATACGATAAACATCTTTTATTTACGACAAAATAATGTTTGTTTAACCACAAACAAAATTTTGACTAAAAAATGTTATAAAACACAGGCCAGAGTTGAGACAAGCAGAAAGAAAGAAAACACTATTATCTCTGAATTTTCAAACACTTTTCATAAATTTTCATGTTTACATAATAAAAAGAAGGCATAATGCACACACACACACACACAAACAAACTTGAACCAGCATTTTTACACAATATAGAAATACATGGCCAAAATGACACCTACTTTGTAAGTATGCTACGAAAAACAAGCTCATGCAAGTACAACTTCCGTTTCCTTTTTAAACATGTTTAAGCATTAACAACAATACAAATAAGCAAACAAACAAAATACACACAAGTTTAACAATACTTCCATACATACACACTCACATGCTATTACTTAAGCCAGTTTTGTTTTTCTTGGCTTCCTCTTCTTCTCTTATACACACACACTAGCACTTACACACTCTCTGTTATAATTTATGTGTTATAATGGCGTCTTCAAAAATTACAATGATTTGTCGCCTGATAATGTCAACGTGTTTGCACCAACCAACAACACCAGACCCAAACACTACTACACCATACTTTTACACACAGCCACACTTACTACCACCACCATTAAATACAATGTCTACAGCAGAAAATATTAAAAAGAATAATTGGGCCTGGTTCATTTTAACAACGTGGCTGGTTGCGTTTAAGAAATGTTAAGAAAATAAAATTGCGTAAAAAATATTTATAATAAATATTGTTGTTATTTTTTTGTTTTCATATATAAAATTTTTCGTTTAAATTATTAAAGATAAAACCGAAAACTTTTTTAATTTTTTTTTTTTTTTTTTTTTTTTTTTTGTTCATCGTGTAGTGCTTATTTTCCTACCATATGTAGCTGAAGTTGGGTTTTCATTTATTTTTTTGTTGTTTGAAAATTAGCTTAATTAGTTGGGCTTGAAAACGCTGCACCATCAGGGGCACAATTTTCTCTAATAAATAGCTAAGCTGACTCAATTTTCTATAGCAAAATTTCGAAGCGACACAATATTCTTTAGAAAATTGATAAGATTTTCTCTGAGACGACACGATTTTCTATAGAAAATATCTAAAGCGACAAATATTTTTATGACAAATTGCTAAGCCGACTGGACTTTCTGTACAGAATTGCTAAACAGACTTGAGGGATAAATAAACCACACAAATTGCTTGGCAAACATATCAAAATTATACGTTTGTACAAATATTTTGTGTTGTTTATTGGGGTGTTTCCTTTTTAGACTTACATTTGAAGCACGTTTGTAGAAACATTAAACATTTTTAATATTTGGCAGACATGTTGGATATTTGCCAACCTTTTTGTAGTGTCTAGTGCTAAATATAATCATTTCAGCGATAACTTTATGGAGTGCAGACGTTAAAGAAGAGGCATAAAAATGATTTTCAGGCGTAAACTCAAATTTTTTTTTAATTTGTTTGAATTGATTGCCACAAAACAGCTCGTTGTTTAAACAACTTTTTACAAACCACTTTTACTTTATGTAACGGAGGAGTTTTAAACAAATGGCGAGCAAAATTGCCGCAGCACCATCGCCGTCCGCATTAATTGAAAACAAAACAAAAACTAAAAATGTATGTTTGTTCGCAATATATTTGTGTTGTTTATTGGCAAACACAAATCGGAAACAAAGTATATGCTTGTCAACTTATTTGGGCCTTTAATTTTCTATGCACAGTTGCTAGTACGAGACATGTTTTACGAATATTTGCTAAGAGGGCATAATTTTTCTTAAATACCAACTACATAATATTCTCTAGAAAATTGATAAGCCGGCACAATTTTCTTTAGAAAATATATAAAACGACACAATTTTTTATGAAACATTTCTAAACCGATTAAATTTCCTATGTTATTTCCTATTTTAATAATCTATAGGAAAATAGTACGACGAAACAATTTTCTTTAGAAAATTTCTAAGGCGAAACAATTTTCTCTAGACAATTGCTATGTCTACACAGTTTTCTCTGAATAATTTCTAAGGCTGCAAGATTTTCTACAAAAAAATGCTTTTACGATGCAAATTTTTAAAACACATTTGCAGATACGACATGATTTTCTATTTAAAGCTGCTGAAAAGAGAATTCCTAAGACGACACAATTTTCCCTAGAAAATTACAACGGCGATACAATTTTCATAAAAAATCGGTAAGGTGAGAGTGCTCGTTACTTAAAATTCCTCGGGTTATAAAATTTTTAAAGAAAACTGCTTAAACGCCATCTAAAGGATTTTTTATAAAATAGATTTTAAAATTTTTTTTAATTAAGTTTAATGGACCTTCAACTGGGCTCAATTAAATGAACTCCTATTTGAAAGCCCTTAAAAGATATTAAACAAAAAACTCATTTTATTATTATAAAAATTGAAGCAAAATACACAGACAATTAAGCAAACATTTACTTACATACACTCATAAGCTAAAAATAAAATCTTAAAAGATATAAAAGCAGACACGCACACACACACACAACGACAGACTTCCATATAGCCCATATTATATTTCATCCTTCCGTTAAAGTCCTTTGTTTCAATAGATTTAACAAACACAACTATGCAAATAACCAAAGCAACAACAATAACAACAATAACTATAAATAGCATAAACAGGAATATAAATGACACCAACAACAACAAAAACAAACACAACAATAATAACAATAATGTAAACCTCTTGTTACTGAGAGTCGAGTGTTGTTTTAAAAGTGTATTGTTTTACATGAAAATTAACTACAAATTAGATTTTATCTCAAGTCTCGTCGTTTGGTAGCTTCATGTCTAAAAGATAATGATAAAAAAATTTCATAAAATATTGCTTTTGGTATAGAGTCTGACTACAAGTAAATCGTTTACTTAATTTAGTGCCGCTAAGTATGCTACAAATATAAAGAAGAACTTAAACACATAGAACTGTTCTGAATGAAAATAGTGGAAATAAATAATGTTGCCGAATAGAAAAAATATTGCATTTAGTTATGTTTGAAGTTTTAAATAATCTCTTTTTATAAAAATCTCACGTGTTATTCAAACAGATCCTAAAAGTAGGCAATGATCTGAAATTTTGCATTCTTTTTTTGCAGTTTGCTATAGAAAATTGTGTCGCCTTTTTTTGAAATTTTCTATAGAAAATTGTGTCGCTTTTTTTTGAAATTTTCTATAGAAAATTGTGTCGCCTTTTTGAAATTTTCTATAGAAAATTGTGTCGCCTTTTTGAAATTTTCTATAGAAAATTGTGTCGCCTTTTTGCAATTTTCTATAGAAAATTGTTGGGTTTTTTTTTGACATTTTCTATAGAAAATTGTGTCGCCTTTTTTTGCAATTTTCTATAGAAAATTGTGCCGCCTTTTTTGCAATTTTCTATACAAAATTATGCCGCCTTTTTGCAATTTTCTATACAAAATTATGCCGCATTTTTTGCAATTTTCTATAGAAATTTGTATCGCCTTTTTTGCAATTTTCCATAGAAAATTGTCTCGCCTTTTTTGCAATTTTCTATAGAAAATTGTACCGCCCTTTTTTGCAATTTTCTATAGAAAATTGTGTCGCCTTTTTTTTGCAATTTTCTATAAAAAATTGTGTCGCCTTTTTTTGCAATTTTCTAAACAAAATTGTGTCACCTCTTTTTGCAATTTTCTATAGAAAATTGTTTGGGTTTTTTTTAAATTTTTTGCAATTTTCTACAGAAATTTGTGCCGCCTTTTTTTGCAATTTTCTATAGAAAATTGTACCGCCCTTTTTTGCAATTTTCTATAGAAAACTGTGCCGCCATTTTTTGCAATTTTCTGCAGAAATTGTGCCGCTCTTTTTTGTAATTTTCTAAACAAAATTGTGTCACCTCTTTTTGCAATTTTCCATAGAAAATTGTGTCGCCTTTTTTGCAGTTTTCTATAGAAAATTGTCTCGCCTTTTTTGCAATTTTCTATAGAAAATTGTGTCGCCCTTTTTTTGCAATGCAGTATTTTCCTGCAATAATTTTATAGAAAATATGTCGCCTGTTTTTAATCTTATAAGAAAAAAATGTCGCCTTTTGCACTTTTCAAAGACAATTATTTCGCCTTTTTTTGAATTCTCTAAGCAAATTATGACGCCTTTTAGGAATCTTCTAGTTAAATAATGTCGTCTTTTTTTTTGTTATTTCCTATAGAAAGTTATGTTGCCTTTTTTGCTATGTTCTAGGAAAATTATTTCGCTTTTCTGGAATTCTCTAAGCAAATTATGTCGCCTTTTTTGCAATTTTCTACTGAAAATTATATCTCTTTCTTGGCAATTTTCTAAAGAAAATCTTGTTGCCTTGTACTGTAATTTCTCTTTAGAAAAATTAAAAATTTGTTTTGTTTGGGTCGCATTATTTTTGGTTTTCTCTAGAAATTGTGTCGCCTTTTTTTAATTTTCTATAGAAAAGCTGTGTCGCCTTTTTTGCAATTTTCTTAAGCACATAATGTCTTAAAAAAGATACTTTTAAATTTACATTCTTAATTATGTATTTAAATTGCTGTGCATTTTCTTAAAAACAATTTCGCTCAACAACATGCAAATCTCCTTAGAAACACACATGAGACCTAAATCATTTCCAGTCAAATTTTTTTCCAAAAATCACTTCAATTCATAAACTGATGAGTTTAAATTCATGGCCTTTAACTTAATTCATCTTAATCCCCAGAACCCACTTTTTCTGTTTTTGCTATAAATTCATATTTTATATTCAAATGCCAGCTCAAAACGCTTATGTGGGTTGGAAAATGATTTTTAACAAAAAAATCCTGAATAGAAAGAACTCTATAAACAAAGCACTTGCCAGTTTGATACTAAATTTCATGTACGAGTTTTATTTTTTTTTTTTGGTAAAAAAAAAAATTTTTTAAATTTTTTTATTGTTTTATTCAACTCGTGTTAACAGTTTTTGTTCTGTAATATTTTCGCGTTATTTTTGGAAATTGTTTGTGACATATTGTTACTGACTCACACATACTCTCATTTACATGCACACATACATACGAATATATCATAGTGACACTTTCACACATGCCAAATTCATTCAAATATAAACACACATTCATATTCACTGAACTCTTTCAAACATCCCAGCACAAAAGGACTTTAACCAACAATAACATGATTGATAAATTGCAAATATTTTTTCTCTTTTTTTTATTTTTCAAAACTATTTTTATCTATTTTCATTGTATTTTAGTTTGGCATTGTTGTAAAAAGAATTTATTTTTATTGTTTTCTTTTTCTGAAGGGGTTTTATTTTATTTTATTTTTTTTTTGTTCGTTTGTACTCGTTCGTATGTTAAGCCCCTAGAATATTTAAAAACTCCAATAAAAAACTAAATACAATTGTGTTATAAAAATATGCATAAAAAAAATATTCCAGTTAAGTCCAGAAATTCTTGTTAAAAAAAAATTAAATGAAATAAGATTTAAGAAATAATTTAATTAAATATATTTTTGTACATAATTTTATTAAAATTTAAACAAATTTCCTTGGAAAAACTTAAATATTTATTTGCTATAAAATTAATTTAAGAATTATTATTATATTTCAAGAACAGTTTGTTGCTTGATATTGGCCAATTTTATTAAATAAATGCAATTTCTTAATTAACTTTTAATCAGAAGTAGTGCTATAAAATTTGATACTTTTTATAATATAGCTATAAAAAGCAGTGTTTAAATATAAACCGAACATTATTTAGCGTACGGTTCACAAACCCAGAAAAGATATCTATTATTTTAGTGTTTTTGTATTAGTACACAACACTTAATACCGTTCATACTTATTTTTTACGATAGTAACAAGCATTATGTAGTATTCTGTTTTTCGTTATAAAACAGTACAATTGTAATGATTCTGAAGACATGCATCTCTTGCCAATTTTACTATTTCGTAAGAACGCTTTCTTTCGTACAAATATATTTGAAACAAAAACCAATTCGCAAAACTTGTTTTACATGTAGATGTGCAAAAGAAAAAGTTCTCTCGCATTTAGTGAAAAAGGCATTTTAATTTAATGTTCTGTACTGTTTTTTTCATATTGATGAAGTAATGAGTAAACAAAAAAAAAATTACAACGCTTAAGTTGTTGTTGCTTGGCAATTTGCACGACCACATCACAAAGATCCTTTTTGTGTTTTGTGTGCATGTTTTGTTTTTGTAAAAGAAAAATTGCTTTCCTTACCAGCCAAAAAGGTGCTCAGCACAACCGAAACGAATAAATAATAAATTAAAGCTTGCGATTAAAAACAGATCGCAATGAAATGTTGTAATCTTTATGTTGAGTTGGCTTAGTACAGTATTCTTAATATGTACGAAGATCACTAAAAAAGAATTGTTTTTTTAAGGTATTTACTACACACGCACCATTAACGTTTGTGCTTTCCATATTTCAACCGTACAGAACACAAAAGTATAGTATTCAATGTTTGTTTTCGAATACTGATAAGGATATTTGGCTATTTCGTTACTTGCAGGGAATCGCAAAAAATGTTTTAATTTTTTCATTAAAATTTTGAAAGTTACAACAGATTTTGCACGAAAAATATGAATTTTTTTTTTCTTTTTTAATTAATTCTCATTATTAAAATTTTTTTTATTTTATTTGCAGATAAAATTTCTTTATTAAAAATAAAGTCATATTGGCGTATCTTTACCGCTTAGCCATATTTGTAAAAAATGTTGTTGCTCAGTCACATTTCTATAAAAAGTTCGATTCTTAGCCATATTCCTATAAATAACATTGCCGTTTAGATACTTTTCTTTGTAAAATTTTAAAGCTTTTCCCAATTTCTGTAACCACATTTGACGCTTAGACATATTTTTATAATATTATTATAATATTATAGCTTTGCTATACTTTTATATAAAATATTGTCGGCTTGCTATATTTCTAAAGAAAAAATATTCGCTTAGCCTTATTTTCATAGTTAATATTCTCGCTTTTGCCTGTTTTTCTTTTAAAAATGTTTTAAAAGTTTTTTGAGTTAAAGAAATACTTTAACATACGTATATACACATGTAATAAATAAAAATATATTTTATTTAGACAAAACTCTCATAAACTTTTCACCATCTTTTGTTTTAAGTTGTGCGTCCAATTAGAAAATTTTTAATTAACACACTCTTAATGTATTTTTCACAGCTATTTTCTCTATCTCTCATTCACGTAATGGTTTACACCTCGTCACTAAGACGACAGTGGTTTCTCAAGAAAGTTTTTCCCTCTACTGACTTTTTGTTTTCTCTCTTTTTTTTTTTTGTTTTTTAACCCAGTTCATACTTGGAACAACAATTTATAGTTGTAGGTGAATGTAATTTAGCAAAGTCCACTTAAGTTTTCATTTTCCTTAATAAACTTAACATGTGTAAGTCATGTATTTTTAAGTAATTGACTACCACTACAAAGGTAGTAGTAGTTAACACACACGAATGCTTACACATATAACTACTACCACACTTGTACTCGTGTACTTGAAGAACAACCGACACTTGTGTTCTTCAAGTAGTTAGTTGTGATCAGTTTTGCAAACTTTCCTACCAATACTAGCACAGTCTCACTTACCTGTTAATGTGTGAGTGTGTAAATGTGTTCGAAAGTGGGCAAAAGAAGTTAAAGAGAACATTTTAGTTACACATACTCAGGCACTTTTACTTTGACAAATAAATAAAGTTTAAAAGTTATAAAACTGTAAAAGGCATGATTTAATCAAACGAGAATTTTTAAAATCTAAGGTTTTCATCATTAAGTAGGAATTTGTATGTATGTGCATATTTGAGTGTATGAGTGCGAAAACAAGACAATTCATTGACACTTATTTAACACACTTTTCCTTTTTTTACTTTTCGTAACACTTACTTAGTTACTTACTTATACACCTTAACTTATTAAATTACACTTTACACTTGTTTTCAATCATGTAAGATTTTTATTTTTTTTTTACCTTAAATTAAATTTTTATCTTCTCCACTTTCTGCTTCACTTTCTTCTATTTTAGGTTTAACTTTTGATTTTTATTCTTTAAATAAAAGAAAATTAGATTTGTTGCTCTTTTCTTGTAGTTGAGCACTCTGGTTTAAATTGTTTTGTAGTGTTTGAAAGTGAAAGTAGCAAAAAAACTCAATTTGAACTTAAATCTAATTTAAATATACGAGAAAAAGAAGCAAGTTAAATCATTTTTATTTGACTTTTTATTTAATACAAATACTTTCTTACAATATATTTAAAAGCTAACGAAATTTAAAGAAAATCTTAAGTTAAGTTTAGAACAATTTCCTAAAAAAAATACAATTTCTTAAGGTCGTGATATTTTCGTAAAACAAAGGCAAACAAAATTTTTTTTCATTATTTTTTTTTTTTTTGGGATAGAAATGAGCAAAAAACTCAGCCCATTATATTGGTTTTAATATGAAATCCGGCCAAATGAGCTTTACAAAGATCGTTTTCTCAAAAATTGCTGTTATAGGAAATTATGGAAAAATTTGCTTATCTTACGAAATTTTGCCAAAATTTGATGTTTATAGGACATTTTGAAAGAATTTCAAATATATTTATAGGAAATTTTGACAAAATTTTATGTTTATAGGAATTTTTGCTAAAATTTGCTATTTATAGGAAATTTTGCAAAAATTTGCTATTTATAGGAAATTTTGCAAAAATTTGCTATTTATAGGAAATTTCGCCAAAGTTTGCTATATATAGGAAATTTTGCAGAAATTTGCTATTTATGGGAAATTTTGGAAAAAAAATTGGCTATTTATGGGTAATTTTGCAAAAAAAATAGGCTAATTATGGTAAATTTGATTTTAAAGGAAACTTTGCCAAAATTTTCTGTTTATGGGATATTTTGCAAAATTTTGATATTTATAGGAAATTTTGCCAAAATTTGCTATTTATGGGACATTTTTCAAAAATTTTCTGTTTATGGGATATTTTCCAAAAATTTGCTTTTTATAGGAAATTTGCTATTAATAGCAAATTTTTCAAAAAGTCTCGATTTATAGGAAATTTAGGAAAAATTTTCTTATACAAAATTTTCCAAAATTCTATAGTTATAGGAAATTGTGCCAAAATTTTATATTTATAGGAAACTTTTACCAAAATTTGATATTTGTAGGAAATTTTGCCATAATTTGATATATATAGGAAATTTTGCTAAAATTTGATATTGATAGGAAATTTTTACAAAATTTGATATTTATAGGAAATTTTGCTAAAATTTGATATTTATAGGAAATTTTGCTAAAATTTGATATTTATAGGAAATTTTGCCATAATTTGATATATATAGGAAATTTTGCTAAAATTTGATATTGATAGGAAATTTTTACAAAATTTGATATTTATAGGAAATTTTGCTAAAATTTGATATTTATAGGAAATTTTGCCATAATTTGATATATGTATATAGGAAATTTTGCTAAAATTTGATATTAATAGGAAATTTTTACAAAATTTGATATTTATAGGAAATTTTGCTAAAATTTGATATTTATAGGAAATTTTGCTAAAATTTGATATTGATAGAAATTTTTACAAAATTTGATATTTATAGGAGGTCTTTACAAAATAAGATATATATAGGAAATTTTACTAGAATTCGATAGTCAAAATTTCCTATTGTCAATATTGGATTTTTATAGGATATTAAGCAAAAATTTAATTTTAAAAGGAAATTTGCGAAAATTCTCTAGTTAAAGAAAAATTTGCCAAGATTTCTTATTTTAGGGAAAATTTGTTATTAATGGGAAATTCTTCTATTTATTGACAAATTTTTCATTTACAGAGGGTTTGGCTAAAATTGTTCGATAATTTTTTTAAGAATTTTGTCTTAAACATTTTCTTTAACTTTAAAACGAATTAATAAAACTTATTTAGATTTTTTAACAATATTAATCTAAAATTGCTTGCCACACTATAATTCCTTTTAAAGAAGTACATTTTTAACTCTCCACCACCAAGAAGTGAAAAAGATATCCAGCAGACATTATTTTTAAGTTTGGTTTTAGTTTAATGCATTTGTTTAACCCAAGCAAGGCAAAAAAAAAAGGAAGAACAAAAACAATTTCATAAAGAATTGGTATCCTTGCTAACGGATTTATGGTAGACTTATGTTTAACAAATAATGCTATTACTTTTTATGTAAATGTATTGTTTTTCCCTATTACGAATGGTTGTGTGAGTGTGTATGTGGGTTTGTAAGTTTGTTTTGTTCAAGTCTGTGTTTGAAAAGGATCTCTGGTGTTGGTTTAGTGAGCAATTTTTGTTGCTATTTAAAGTAGGTCATTGTGGAAGAAATCCAAAAACATTAGTGGCGCCATATTTTATTATACTTTATTTTATTTGTGCAGTTTTATTTTTTTTTTTTCATTTTTCTTCTAGTTTCTCGTTACTTCTTTCTTTACAAATGCATACAATTTAAGTTTTATGCATATTTATGTTTGTTGGCCTCGAAATGAGTCAAAGCTTGAAATAAATCTCAAGAAAAATAAGGAAAGAAAGTGAAAAAATATTAAGATAAATTTGATTAGATAATAAGAAATAAAGAGAATTTTTCAAAATTTGTTTAAACAGATTTTTAGAAGATGGCTTACCAGAGAATTTATTTAAGCAGCACAAAATTAGGCAGTATTTGTTTTAATGGAAAAATTGCTGTTTCGGAATTATAGAAAAAAGAAATTTAATTCAAAAACTTTTAAGAACATTTTAAGGTCAAGAATTTTGAACAGAAGTCTTTTTTAAAATAATTGCATTCAGCTCTTGCCAGTTGCTAGTAAATAATTTTGTTTAATTGTATCTGTTTTCAGACAAATTTTTTAGTGAGCCGAATAAAAAAACACCGTTCAAAAAAAATTATTTTAACAGGAAATTTTGCATAAAGAATTTACTTTTATGAAAAAAATTTTCTAATTTTTTTGCTTTAATCGGAAATCTGGACAAATTTTCTTTTAAAAAAAATGGCTTGGATTTTTTTTTTTTAGAAAATTTTCGACAAATTTTAAGGTGTAGAAACTTTATACAAATTTGCTGCAAAAACTCAAAGTTGCTCTTTCTAAGAAATTTTCCTTAAAACAAATGTTTACCAAAATTGCCTTTTTTAGCAAATTCTAAACAAATTTGCTTTTAATGAAATATCTTGCCATTTGTAGAAAATTTGGTACAAACTTGCATTTTTCAAAAAACTTTTTCACAAATTTGCTTTTCATTAAAAAATTGACAAAAATTTTCTTTTTGTGGAAAATTTCGAAAAAATTAGCTTGTAAAAATTTGCTTGTTATTGGAAAATTTCCCAAATTTACTTTTTATATAAAATTTTGCACAAAATTGCTGAAAAAAAATTACCTAAAGTGGCCTTTTTTAGAAAATTTTGCAAAAATTTGATTTAATTAGGATATTATGATCACATTGTCATAAATGTATAGGTAATAGAATATTTTTTGCAAATTAAATATTCAGGAGAAATGAATTTGAAAATTAGAGAAGAGAAAAGTTCTACAAATTCTCATTTAGTTGAAATTTTTTTCTTTATCTCTATTATTTGGTTTGCCTTATATATTTAAGGAAAGGGGTTTATACTGGACCTACAGTTAAATTTGAACCTACTAGCATAAGATTTTGTCATGACGTAGTTACAATTGTGAAAGTTATTGTCGCCAATTTGTATGTCAATACCAAAATTTATAAGGAAGTCATGGCGTTACAAGTTCTTTTCGGGAGTAGTATTTTTATGGGAATTATGGTCAAATATGGACCGATTCAATTGATAAGATGATTTAGATTGCAATAAAATGAGTAAAGACTGAATTTAATCTAAATAACATTTTAATGGACACAAACACTATTTCGGAAAAAAGTTTATATGGGAAACATTTGAAATTATTGACCCCTTTCTCATAATTTTCAATAGTCCTAATGGGATGTGAAACGTATATTCATCCAATTATTTTCAAGGTTTGCCCAAAAAGTTACATGGACAGATAAACAACCAGCCAGCTGGATGGACGGACATCATCAATTTTGAGTCTATCGGTATACTAAAAGGTGGATCTAGCATCAATATATTTTAGTGTAACACACACCAGCATAAACGCATTATAAATTCTTTACTCATGTGGTTTGGGTTAAAAAAGTTAAGTTTATTTGTTAAGCCAAACACAAGTGACATTAATTTATCGTAGTCTTCCAAAACAAATCAAGAATTGACACTCAATAATAAACTATTTGAATATGTGTACATAAAAATTAATGTACATGTATTTGTAAGACTTAATTTTCACTGGTTTATACACAAGTATGTATGTATGTATATTTTAACTAAACATAATAAATAATCTTTTATATCTTCTTTCTTTATTATTGTCCTTGTGAAATCTTTTGATAAAATAAAAATAATTTACAATACTTATTTCATATGTGTCTAAATAAGTATGTCTAGGTATCTATATGTCGGTATAAATGTATCTCAACATTTTTTTTTCAAATTTTTTTTATTATCAATACATGATAAATGACAAAAATTCAAAGGCAAAATAATGAATGAGAGACATGGTACATACATAATTCTTTTTGAATGATTTTTATTGTTGTTTAATACAATACTTAAGGAAATAATTGATAACTGATGAATATACATATTATGAACTTTAATCTATACACAAAATAATGGCCAAGAAAAATGATTAATTATTTTAAGAAGTCTCAAGAAAGAAGACTAAGGCTAAAGATTAATACAAAAAGCCTATTAAAAATGTACACAATAAGATTTTAATCACAATGTGATTTTATAACATGCAAAAAAAAATTATTGCATAAATTGAGAAGATTTTTAAAGGCGTACTTACGTTTTAATAAATTTTACTAAATTTAATAATGTCTAAGTAAATATTATTATAAAATGAACTAAAAATTTAAAAAGCTTTAAAAAGTTTAGCACTTCTAAACAAAATAACATAAATTTTGTAAATAACATCAATGAAAAAATAACTACTCGATTTAAAAGTTTTCAATACAATAACAATTTGGCTTTTATTAACACATTTTCCTGTAACATTGTTTGCAATTGTCTGGTGTCTGGGTGCTGCGTATGATTTTAGAACAGTGGTAAGCAATTTACATATTAATGTTTATGTGTGTTGTGAAAACTCAAATATGTGCTTTACAACGCTGAAAAAATAATTTCGATTCTTTCAAAATTGACTGAACGAATAAGAAATAAAATTGCTTTCGAATCGAGAAAGTACTCGATCACGAATGCCGGAATTAGGCCCTAGGAAGTGGTTCTAAGTCGATCAGTTTATTAAAATATTGGTGCAGGACCTATATTTTTGTGTTACACAGATCAGCATAAACGCATAATACCCTCCCACTATTTTAGTGTGGGTATAAACCACTGTTTTAGCATGTTTGGTGATTTTTAGAATTTAATTTTTTTTTTCATTTGGTCTGTTATTTTTCAACAATCCCCTAAAAAACAAATTTGTTTGAAATTTATAAACCAAAGATCCCTGAAGTAGCTGTCCATTGTGGCAGCGCAATATTGGATAAACTTTAAATAAATATTTTTTTGCATAACCTGACCTTGAGCTTGATTTTAAAATAAGAAGAAATAATTCATATATATATAAATGGTGTCAAAAATTTATAGTAATTCATAAAATCAGAACGGCTGGGCCAATTCCTGTAAAATTTTTTGTCATTTACGGAAGAAAATTTTGTACAGTCCCTCCGGAAAAGTCGAAAAATTGGAAAAATCGAAAATCGAGTTTTTGTACGAAATTTTGTGTGAAATTATTCCTTAATGACTTTCCGAATCAAATAATAGAAAGTTCTTAGTGTAAATCATGGAAAATTGCGGAAAATGCGAAATGCGGAAAATTAGAAAATCTCTCCGCAAAAGTCGGAAAATTGGAAATATCGAAAATTGATTTTTTTTTGTACGATATTTTGTGTGAAATTATTCCTTAATGGTTTTCCAAATGAAAAAAAAAATTCTCAGCCAAAATCCGATAGATGGCGTTATACGTTGACTTAGACTTTGCGCAATCTGACAGGTGTCATTTTGGCATTGTAATTTTCTGCAGTAAATGTGCTATTTTTCTTGCTGTAATTTATACGAGTTTTGTGTATTTTTAAACTGATTCCGGATTGCCGTAAATCTCGCATTATATCCATATACGACTTAAGCTGCGGTCACATTTATTTAATATTTGACCAAATAAGCGTAACCCCTACTTTTGTTAATAGTTGGTGAGATTTAACATGGTCTTAATATCACAAAATAAACTAATTATACAACTAGACATAGCGAAAAACTGTTTTGTGTAAGATGGGGTATTAGAATCGAAATAAATATTGAAATTAATGGAAATGATTATTAAGTTTGCTTGTTGGTCCCGTTTATTTCGTCAAATATTTGACAAGTGTGACCGTAGCTTTAAAACTAAAAACTGTCCTCTTTTCTACCTTCAGTAATATAAACCCAAACTGAGCTTCTATGGCAAACGCATTACTTCGAAATATACTTTCGCATCGATATTGAGAAGAAAATCGGGTATTTTTACGCAAACAGTATGTGTATATGAATGAGCATAACTTGAACCTTTAGCTTGGTAAGATTTTAAGGGAGAAAAGCGAAAGCACTTGCTTGTAAAATTTCTACACTTAACAAAAATAAATAAAAATCGAAAAGGCGAATCACCTGAAAGAATCACTTGTCATACAATTTTTTGATTCCTTTTTGATCTTTTAATGTAAGTTTTGATAATCGTTATTGAGTCGTTTTCGTCTCATTTTTCAATCGTAAATTACTATATGTATAGTTTTTGATTATACATATATGTATTAAAAATCATATTTAAATGGGGGGGTGCTTTAAAGTCATGCGAAATAAGGCCATGATGGCTTTATTGCTCAATTGAATGAGAGATAAAGCCATAATTGCCTTATTGGACAATCATTGAGAGATAAGGTCATATTTAAAATTTTGCGAAATAGCCATATTTTTTTTCGCAAATGTGAGTTAAAGTCATATTTTTCCAGAATATTGTTACTTTACTTTAGTGTTTCCGGGAAAAGTCATTTTTTTTTCTTGTGACGCACGTAGGAAAACTTTATTCAGCGAAGCCACCTGCCGTGTCCTACTGGAAGAGAAACCCCTTAAGCGCGGCCGCAGGCCGCCACGCAGAAAAACTTTAGTATGCGAAGCCAGATTTCAATACTTAACTTTAGTAAAAGGGAAAATCATTACCTTTTAGTTATAAAAATAAGAAAACTATTAATCAATGTAAAATGCAAAAGTTCTTCAAAACTGAAATGAGAGATAAAGCCATTTTCTAAAATTACTTATGTGAGCTAAGGCCATGATGGCTTTATCTCCCATTCAAATGAACAAAAAAAATAAAAGACTTTATCTCCCTTTTGAATGAGAGATAAAGCTATCATGGCCTTATCTCCCATGGTATTAAAGCACCCCCTCATTTAAATTGTCATGTTTTTTATTTTTTTTCCGATAAAATCAGCACCATTATGGTTTTTGATTATTCGAACTAGCATTATTTTGAACTAAACAAAAGTAATCGGGCTTTCACAAAGAAGAGAAGAAACAATTTTCACTAACATTTATGTTCATTTTTGGCCTTCTTTTTTTTTGTTTGGTTGTCACGAAAGTTTCTATTTTTGTTTTTTTTTTTTCATTTGGCAAAAACAAAAATTCAAAATATTTAAAAATCATCATATGAATCCTTTTTCTATCGCTCAAGTGAGAATGAGATTTAAATCATCAAAACTGATCTGAAAAGACTTATTTAGATGATTTTGAGAAAAAAATAATCACCCAAATGCTATTGGGTATTTAGCTCTTTAGTGCACATTTTTTTTTTTTTTTTTTTGTTACACAGAAAAAAATAACAAATCTTTAAAGCAATTGAAGAATTTTTTATAAATTCTTCTAATTAGTTAATACGTTTGTAAGTTGGCATACTAATTTGTAATTATCTTTTGTAGAAAATTGTTTTGTGTATCATAGTAAAAAATTACAACGTCCCATCTTCGTTAACTACGGGATTTTTTAAAAGTTTCAGTCTGTCAAACCAAACACTTCCGAACATGTCGACTGTCGATGTTCTTTGTTGTGCACATTTTTACGATCTTTGCTTTTGCCTTGACTGCGACTGTTTTCATTTAAAAAATCATAAGTAAAGGCAAAAGTTAATTTTTGTCCCATGACAAATGAAGAAGTCGAAGTAAAAGCACAATCTTATGACTTTTACTATCTCATCTGCAGCTTTTTAAACACTGCTTCCTAGTGCATCCGGAGAAATGTCTGTTGCTGAAATAGTTTATAATGCTTTTTGTAATGTGATTTGAAATATATTTTCCTAATGATTTAATAAAAACAACTGTTTGGGGGATAATGGGTTACCTGCTTGAAGGGCTGGTATCCCGGATATCCAGTCGGTTTGCTGGGGACCTAACAGTTTACCTGGTTAAGGTAAATCAAGTTTCTTTAACACACTTTTGTTGGAAAAGAAAACAACCCTTTAATTGTGGCTCGTTGGCTCTCTTCACTTTTACAGAAAAAAACACCTGTTTCTCTTTTATTTCGTTGGTTGTTATTTTATTGTTTTCACTTTTTTCTTTGGTTTAGTACAATCTTTAGTTTACACTTTTTTGTTCACTGTGGTCCCTTTTTAATTTGATTTGCACTCGTCGGCGTCTGGCTGGTTCGGGCTTAAAAAAGCAGTGGGTAAACGATGTAGCCCGTGCAGACTTACCACACTTTATGCGGGGTTGCCAGATGGCATCCCCACATATAGACCCATTCTACACGATGAACTATCGCTCTCTACACGGGCAAACAAAAACCCCAAGTCCACAGCAGCCAGACACTAACAAAAATAAAATATTTTGTTAATATGACAAACTCTTAATAAAAATTGATCACTCAAAACATTATGTAGCTTAAATCAACGGAAAATGAAATATAAAACAAATGAAAATTCATTTAAAACCCGATCATCTCATTTTTCCTTTAAATCAAACTTAAAATCAGTTTATTTTTATACGTTAAAAAATAACTCACTAATTACAGTAAAAATTTCTGATTTGAAATTTTGTTTCAAAATTTTTACCATTAAAATAACAATCTACAATAATATATATAAAATTTTTAAAATATAAAATATGTACATATAAATTTTTGTTAAGAAAAAAGCTTAATATATTAAATGAACGGAAATTCATTCTTTTTTTGTAGTTTGTTTTTTTAATAACGTGCCTAAAAAGTTATAAAGTCATTTTCATTCTGAAATGACTATATTTTGGTTTAATTTTAAAATAACGCAACATTTTTAAAATAAACTACAAACAGTAAATGTAATACTATTTTGAGTGATGTTAAATTTTTAACAAATATTTTATTCAATATAACAAACTCATTGTTAAAAATATTTGTTGAGTTTTAACGATCTAAAAAACAAAATAATTTTGTATGTTAACAAATTCGGTTGCTGGTGCCTTTTCAATTAAAGAGTTAGTTGTATTGACGAATATGGTATTCAATAGGACAATTGATTTGACGTTATTTTTTTCTGTGTACAATAAAATAAAAATAAATAGTTGAAGCGCAGCCGCAAATAACGTTGTTATCTGCAAAAACGGTTTTTTTGCAGATAACCTTTAACATAACACTGTTTAAACATGGAACCAGCCAAAATTGTGCACCTTAACCACTTCAAAATTGCATACAAAGTGTCAGCCAGTAGAAGAACGTTGTAAGTTACTAACAAAATTATACAATCGAAATGCTTTTGCAAAGTGGAAAAACGTTTTAAAAGCCTTTAGCATTAAAGTTTTTATTATCATTGGTTTTGATAATCTAAAAAACAAAAATTAAAAAACAAATAATCCTGCCTGTTAAAAACGTTTTTTTGCTCTTCTGAAAAATAATTATTTTGTGCTTCAGTTAATAAAATGTTTGTGCTTTCTGAATTTGAATTGTAGCTTTTTAGATTACAATTGACAATTTCCGATTTACTATTGACGCTCTCTGAATAACAACTAGAAAAGGTTTAGTTTGTTTTCTAAACGTTTCTGTCTAAGCAGCATAACCACAAGCCATAGTTCATAGAATGGTTCCTAAATGTTTGTCAACTCCTCTCATTGATGCAACAAGATTAAGATTTTAAAACAAATTTCTGGTGTAATTGCCATCAGTACTGGTTCCAAACCCTGTGCCCATGTTCTGTAACTCCCGTGTCGAGAAACTTTTCGACTGAAAGGTGAGAAATTTATCAGAATGTTCTTCTCACTTAATTGTGCCTGTAACATTTTTGGCCAGTAATAGCTGTTACGAGAGGAAACTACTCGCCAATTTACAACAAAAGTGTGTCTGCAAAATTTTTGTGAGAAAGTTCCCGATTTGAACGGTCAAAAAACTCACGAATAAAAACGGGGCGAGAAAAAATTTTAACACTGACAAACATATTAAAAATGCAAAATGCAAAGAAAAATAATAAAAATATTTTGTTCTTGGCACATTTTTTCATTGTTTAATTATTTTTCTTTTAACATTTTTATAAAATAGACGAATGTTTTCAAAGCTCGTATGCAAACAGCAAACATTAAAGTCGCACTTTACATTATTTGGTATAGCCGACTGTTGTATTTTCGCCGCGGTCGTTGAAAATTGTTAGCCCTTAGATGTCCCACATGGGTTGGCCAGACCATATTTGATGTTCATATGCAATATATTTTTCTGCAGCAAAAGTTTTAAGAAACGAAGGCTATAAATTCTACAAGTTAGTTGTCCTGAATCGAATAAAACAAATTTGGAATAATTTGGATCACATTATGGCAGAAAACCCCTCCCACAAGAAAAAATTCGCTAAGTGTACCTCATGGTCCGGCTGGACCACAGGTACCTTTAAAAAACATTACAGTACCAAAATACTAACAATCGCAATCCGATTATGTACAAGCGGTACCATACCCGTCAAGTTTAACTTATTACCGTCAGATGTGCGTTATTTGTAAAACCAAAATCAAAGCTCAGAGAAAAACTCGTTTTTGCTGCGGTAACTGCAACAAAGCTATGTGCCTTCAACATGGCAGAGTAACAAAAACTTATATTTGCAGGGATTGTTTAACAGAATAATTTATATATTTTACAATTATATTAAAAAAGGCTGATTTATTTTGAAATAACACAAAATAAGTACAAAATTTTGTTTAGTTAACTTATTTGGCTGGGGTTTTCCATCGTGGTCTGGCCAGGCCATGAGGTGCACTTAGTGGTACTAAGGTTGTAGAACATCGAAGAGTTAAATATAAGTAAATTTTGGACGCCGTCAACGTCAACTGGCGTCCTCAACGTCTGCAATTTCACTTCGGCTTCGTGTGAAATGTTATGACATTTTTAACGTAACGACATAATCTCTTTTGATAGCCTTCGACATGAGCTACAGACATAATTTTTCTCACTTCTCGAGAAACGATGAAATATTTTGCTTTACATCTCTTTTTGATGGAAGAAAATTTTCCTAAAGTTACAGAATATGGGTTCTGGTTTGGGTGTATCAACAAGTGTTGAAGTCTCTGTATTTCTTCACTACTTGATTGGTATTATAATTTAATAACAAGTTTTTTCCGAAGTAAATTACAACAAATTCATAAGAAAGTAGAAACAAGTAGGAACATTTTAAAAAGATGTGTAGTAAGAAAAACGGATGTAAAAGACCCATCCGTAATTCTCCTCGATAATGCTTGGAACAATATTACCTACACAAATTTCAGGTATACTCGGTTGAACTTTTTTGTATCTCTATAAAAGTTTTTTTTCTGTATTTACGCTTGTAAGCCTTAACCAAAATAGCAAATATATTAAGAAAAGCCATTATTTGTAATGATATACATTTTTTCGATATTGAGATACTTAGCCAATAGTTTGATCTAGAATGTGTTTTTGGCTCTCGTGAAGAATTAAAAGACATAAGCAGTTACCTATGAAAATCACAGATAGAAAACTTTATCAAAAATAAAATGATTACGGTGTCCTAAAACGTACATTTCTATCGATTCAATACAACAATTATTTTGATAAAAAAAGCAATTAAGAATTACAACCCAATTTTTCTCAATGTTTCAAAAGACACATTTATTGAATCTGGTAACTAAATGATAAATAAATACTATGATTTGCCTGTTTTGATGCTTCGTTTAATTTTTTTTTTTAATTTAATAATTTTGTTTTTTTTTTATTTTTGCATATACATTAGGGTATTCATTTAATCGGGCTTTTGCTTTAATCGGTTAATCGCTCGATTAATTAACCGAGGTTTTGATTTAACCGGTTAATAATTGGTTAATTTTGTTATTGATCGGTTAACCGATTAATAAAGTTTTTTTTTTAATTTCAATAAATAAAAATGCATAAATTATTTATTATTTGGAGTTTATTAGTAAAAAAAACAAAAACATAACAATTCTTTAACTAAACTAACACAAAAATGGTTTCATTCCGAAAAATGTTTTCGTCATTTTCTAAAGCACCAAAATACGGAACAAATTCCGTTTCCGAACGGAATTGTACTCTGTGCCATGGCTGTATATGGGCAGTTCTAGCGAAATGTCAACTTTTTGTAACGTAACGCCAGAAGTAATTTAAATTGTTTCTCAGAAAATTGTATATGTATAGTTTACTTTTTTATATTTTGGTGTAAAGCGCAACTAGCTCTAAATTTAGTAACAAAAGCAATAACAGTTGAACAACATGGTCCTAAAATACAACCTTATTTTCATTCTGGCGTTACATTAACAAAAGTAGACTTTTCTCTGGAAATGCCCATATGTACCTTTAAACGAGCAAAGATTTTTAAATTTGAAAGCTTGAAAAATAATTTTTTATAGTTGCAAGCCTACTAAAAAGGTTTTATACAAAACGTCTTGCTCGATTCGCAGTCTTATTCAGTTTTGTAATGCAAGTCAAAATCCACTTCTGTTTTTTTAACGTCACTCCAGCGAATATTTTTGCTAATTTCTGTCTGCAAATCCTTAGCGTCGGTTGTTGAAATTTTTTTTCTGAATGTAGTGCTTCTTCATAACTTTGTATATATAAAAATCCGTTTTACAAATTTTGACTTCTTCATTTAATTTTTTTACATTTTGTGGTACAAATATTACGACACGTTAAAATGGAAATGCCGATATGTATTTATTAAAAAATAGACTGAGATTTTATTTATTAGTATTGTTTTAGTTATTTCAATGGCTAAAGGAGATCTTATAAAATAATCTTTTGGAATAATAATTTGGCTTAAATGTTTATGATTTAAGCAATTCTTTTCTTTAGTTTTGTTAAACTTGACTTGGAAAAAATTCTTTCACTTATCGTATAAGTTGGAGAGATCGAAAGCACCCAAACTACAGAATATCTAGTTTCTCAGTCCTTTGCCAGGATTTCTCTAAACATATAAAATATTCCATTATTCCATTAGAGTCCTGTTTTATTTTTTTTAAATTTTTGACTCTTCTAATTGTTTTGGCTAATTCTGTTAAAAGATTTTTTGTGTTACTATCAATAGTTTCTTTTGTTGTCAGGTCATCATCTTGTATGAAAAAATATTTTCTAAGCACATTTCTTTTATATATGAGACGAAACAAATAATTAAAAGTACAAAAAATATTGTATAATACAAAAAAAATTTAAAATTTTGTTATATCGGTTAATCGACTGAAATTAACCGGTTTAATCGTTAATCGAAATAAACAATTTTAAATTAACCGATCAGTTAATCGGGTATTAATTAATCGGTTAACCGATTAACGGTAAATCGAATGAATACCCTAATATACATATATTTAAAAAAAATCGCTTAAATATATACTTCCCCTCTTATTTTAATTATACAAATGAACTAAACACTTAAGGCCTTATTCATAAAAAATATTTCAGATTTATAACAGGTTTATTAAACGAATTTCCTATGGAAATCTGTTTAATACACTTCTTATAAATCAAAAATATTTTTTATGAATATGGGGGTTAGAATACCGTATGGCTACGTATGATTGATATTAACATAATAATATAAATCATACGCCTGGACAACAAAATAAAATTATTTTTTTATTAAATACTTATTTCATATTCATGATATCAAATATATATATTATTGCAAATTATAATTTAATTGAAAAAGATTAAATTAAAACCATTAAAACTATTTTCATAAAAGAGTTTAACTCTCTTATAAAACCAAAATAAAATTAAAACTAAATACAAAATTTAAAAATTTTTTGTTGTGTGTTAATTTGTAGATTTTTTTTTGCGAACAAGTTTTTAAATAAAATTTTATTAAAACAAACGTTGACATGTGTAATTTAGTAAAACAAAATGTTGGCTACAAAAAAAAAGGGAAAGAGTTTATGTTAGCAAAAGTGTTTTAAAAATTCAAATAGATAAAACTACAAATTAAATTAGTAGAGTTTTTAAATTTCAGAGAAATTTATAAATAACAAAAAAAAAATATTGCACTATAAACGGGACGCAGTAAAAGCATCAATATATGCAAGAAAAAGTTTAAATGAGTATGACCGTCTATTTAATACTCTAAACTACTATTGAGTTTTAACTAGAGTTTTTCTCTTGCCGGATTTTTTAATCTTCCTGAAAACTTAAAATTCAGAATATTTGTTTGTCCAAAGTCATTCAGTAGTGTAAAACACAAAGTTTTCTTTTCAAAATACCAAATTTTTAGCTGACCAAGGAAAAAGTGTGCAAAGTTTTGTTTAACTTTTTCATCTTAATCCCATTGCCGAAGCTTATTCTGAATATTGAACTAATGTGATCTATGCATTTTAGATGTGATCTATGCATTTTAAGCACGTTGATTTTAAAAGGGAACTTCAATACCACGACAAACAGCTATCGCAGCAGCTATTCTAAACAAGGAAATTCGATACCGAACGATTTAAAGCCCAAAGACTTTCAAATATGATTTTGCATGTTTGAAATTTGGTTTTAACCAAACGCATTATACCCACCAAAGCTGGTGTAGGGGGCAATAATATAATTGTTTTATTTCTCTATTTTTTGGCTGTGAAACAGGACAAAACAAAAACTAATTTGAAAAATTGTTTTATAACATGTGTACAAGTAGAAACATTTAGTTTTGAAATGAAATTTTAATGAAAAAGAGAGAAAAACACACCTACACATACACATACACACACGCACACAAACACACACACACACACACAATATCGTACGTTAAAGTTCCTGCAGCAGGTAAGTGGGTTTAATTTTCCTTTTATTTTCCCTTTTGTTTCAGTGTAATCATGTTTGTGTTTGTTAAAATTGTTGTTTTTTATGTGGTTTTAATTCCAAAGTATCCATAAGTACTACTTATGGAGAAGTGTATGGCAAGAGGGAGGCTTAATTGTCATTAAAACACTTTACAAATTTTTTTAAAAGAGTTTTTTTATTAAAAACCTGGGCACGAGACCAAAAAACACTTTTAGACAGACAGGTAAAATGTTATTTTTGGTTTGGTTAGTTTTGCTACACAAAACAAAAAAAAAAAAACAAAAAAAGAAAAGGAAAAGAGTTTTTTCCATTTTATTTATTTGTTGGTAGTCAGACAGAGACACTCTGGCACACACTTTCCCAATAACACACATAAAAAAACTCTTACACACTGTCCCACTCACTCACTCACTCCTACTTCAACACGAGTTTAAATTTATAAAACAAATTATCAACACATGTTACTGTTGAGTGTCAGAAAAATAACATTTGAATTGTTTAAGGGAATTTTAAATGAAATTATTTTATTTCAAATCGTTTTTATTATAATTTTGCTTTTCTTGTTTTATTTTTTTTCTCGTAATATTTTTTTGTTTAATGTTTTTAAAGTTAAGTGTAGAAAGTTGATTTTGTGTGATTTTGACAAAAAGGATATTTCTTGTTTCAAGGTGTAAAATTGTCAGTTTCAATTTATTTTAATTAAATTTAAATTTATTTTTTTAATGTGCTATGAAAGAGTCCAAAAAAAACCTTCTTTTTAAAACTCAATTCAATACAAAACTCAATAGCTTTTTTTATTTTATTTATACTTTATACTTTAAATATTTGTCGAGTACCAAAAACCATTTTTCTCTTAAATTAAAGAAAATTACGACAAATATTCTGAGCGGAAAAGAATTCATCAAAAATTTTATTAAAAGTTGTTTGAATAAAATTTAATAAAAATTTCCCCGCAAAAAATTTGGGTACATTTTTTTTTTTGTCCAAAATATTTTTATAAAAATTTTAATAACTAGAAAAACTTTATTTGAAGTTTTTGATATTTAAATTAGGCTTAATTTCATCAAATTAAGTTTTCATTAAATTATTTTTATAGAACGAAGGAATTAAAACATGAAATGAAATAAAATTTTTTTGATAATTTTATTCTTGACTAAACACCGGATCAAACTCGGGTCGAATTTACATGTTTCGAGAATAACGAGGTTCACGTCATTAGAATTCTTTAACGTTCTACCACGTGCACCACTGCGGCATCTGCCAGTCTATATTGAAACATCAATCTTTAAACAATGGTATTGGTAAATATTTTGCTTAAAATATCACTGAAAACCGTTTTTCTGAAAAGCAATTCACACAAAAATTCCAAAAAAATTTTACTTAGATTTTTTTCAACATTTTTCATTTTTTCGAATTTATTCTATGAGCTAAATTTCAGTTATGTATTTTATAAAGCTTTTTTGTAATAGTTCTATTCCTTCAATTTTTCAGAAATGACTTTATACACTACCAGACTATTATATTGTATTTTCTTGGTACATTTTACCTTAGCTTTCCTTTGGAAAGCAATGAGGTATATTTTATGTACAGAAAAATTTACAATTATAAGACACCAGCAAAATGTACCAAGAAAATACAATATAATAGTCTGGTAGTGTATGAAGTCATTTCTGAAAAATTGAAGGAATAGAACTATTACAAAAAAGCTTTATAAAATACATAACTGAAATTTAGCTCATAGAATAAATTCGAAAAAATGAAAAATGTTGAATATAATGTAAAGTAACCTTCGGAAGGAAATAATTCCCAGTTTCTATTAGATTTTTTTCTTTAAAGTTCCCTCTCATTAAAAAAATGCACCCAAATCTAAAAACCGACAAAATATTTTTCAGAGTCTTAAGACTGACTGGTCTCCACCACTGCGCTTGATATTAAGATTTCAATACAGTCCACTTTAGTGTAGAAGATTTGATCAACTTTTTAAAATTCGTTGAAGCCATTTGATTTTTCAATCAGTTCCTTTAAATTTTCACGAGTTGCAAGTTGTATTTCGTTTTTTGCCATCTAAATTCTGAACATGATGAGAGTCCAGCTTTCTGAATGCCATTTTATGGTTCTAAAGCAGACAACACTATCTTTACAAAAAAACAGGCCTTAACACAAATATAAATCAGTGATGCAAACAGAAGAACTTGAAACAACATACAATTCTTGTTGGTGTATTTAAACTTTTCTGTCCGTTTATAAGAGATAACATTTAAGTTTAGTGTCCGCGTCTGGTTATGAGAGTGTCCGGTTTTGCGAATAAATTTTGTATGAAAAAAATAATGAACAGCTTGAATCAACAAAATATGGTCGGTAATGGGAAGCGTCGGGGTTTGGTATGTGTCCGTTATGGAAGGTTTCTCTTT
Source organism: Pollenia griseotomentosa (assembly GCA_963931875.1). Classification (NCBI taxonomy): domain Eukaryota; kingdom Metazoa; phylum Arthropoda; class Insecta; order Diptera; family Polleniidae; genus Pollenia; species Pollenia griseotomentosa. Next base: position 120,114,993 of record OZ007564.1, on the reverse strand, counting down.
ACATACATCGATGGCTAAATATAAAAAAGGCGTAACAAAAGTTTTTTCAAAATATTCCGGTAAACCAATTACACTGTGCAACAAAAAAAAAACCAGCCTCAATACTTGTAACGCGAAATGAAACTGGAATATTGGTAGAGCAAATCTGCCAAAGTTAGCTCGGGTTCCCGAAATATGGGCCCCTAAAGTTTTTACATTTTCTGAAAAGGCGTTTGGTATAAGTCAAAAAAATATACTAAATGTGCTCCTGAGCTAAAAAATAATTTCAGATGTCTTCAGTAGAATCGTATGGCGATTCTTTTCTTAGAAAATATCAACCCTTTTTGTCCTTTTTTTAACTTCCACACTCAACCGGCACTTTAAAGGATTAAAATGTTTTACGAATATTTTCTGCATCAACTTTTCTAGGGGTCTTCTAAGACCCAAAGGTCGTTCAATGTATGTAAAACGGATTTTCGAAATTCCGGGCCTTGAAATTTTTGAATTTCTTGAAAACCCGTCCTACATACATTACACGAACTTTTGATCTTAGAAGACCCCTAGTTAAATTTGATGCAGAAAATATTCGTGAAACATATTCATCCTCTAAAGTGCTGTTTTAGTATACTTTTGTGGGGAAGTTAAAAAAAAGGACAAAAATGACCCCTTAAAATGAAAAGAATCGCCATACAATTCTACTGCAGAAATGTGAAATTATTTTTTAACTCAAAAGTACATTTAGTATATTTTTTTTCAAAAAATTCAAAAACTTTAAGGGCCCATATTTTGGGAAATCGAGCTAACTTTTTAAAACTTCTACTTTCATTTCGCGTCGCAAGTGTTGAGGCTGGCGGCGATAACCCGACTTTGTTGCACTGTGCTTTAAATGCAACTTGCTTTTAAATTTTAGGGGGCTATAGTATAGAAAAAGTTGCATCTTTTATTCCAAAATGTATTAAACTTTTTCTATATCAAAACCTTTACGGACTTTAATGGTTTTCTTTCCTTCTTCTGTAAACTAACAGAAAATCGCCTTCATGCCAAACTTGTTGAACGGTTTATTTGCTCCAGAGTACCTTCTTCGTAAAATTGAGTTTTTAGTTCCAATACGCTCTTTTAGAAATTATATTTCCCTTCGACCCCAGTACTTTCGGTCTAGTTATGCCAATTTTCCTTTCCCTTCGAATGTAAGGACTGTCAATAATAAGCCGATTTAAAACTAAACCCAACTCCGTTAATACAGAAAATACCCAACAACACTTCTGTTGGTTCTATTTGTTCTATTGTTGTTGCTTTCTACAGAAATTCATGAACCGTTTTAAAATTGTCAACGCCATAGATGTGAGGCGTTTGAAATTTCAAAAGGCAATGTGAATTTCTGTAGAAAGCAACAACAAAATTTCAAAATATTTGTGACTTTAGTTTTGCTTTCAATGTAATTTTTTAGCGTTGCGTTGCGTACATAATTAGGGCCTAATTTTCGAGTGTGGACTTTATTTTGGTACCTACGGCCAACAGTAGAACTTTGAGAACTAAATTTTGCTAATATAATAATTATTTTAACCAATCTTTATCACAATACCAACATTTTTGATGAACTTATGGCATGGAAAGCTATTTTCAAAATTTGTTTCCGTAATATATCAAACTGTTTTTAAAATTGCGACTTCTAATTCGACCACAAGAGTCACATTAACAAGCAGATGGAATTTTTCGTTTACCTTTTGAAACGTACTTTTTTTAGCAAAAATGATATTTTTAAATTTCTTCCTTTAGATTTTCCCAACTCTCAAGAACCATTTCTTGCTTAATTCAAGCTGTCTCATACTATTCCTGTTAATTCCTGAATAACACATAAATAATTCTTTTCTTTATTATTGTTATTTATTTGTCTCTACTTTCAAATGCTACAATACAAGGAAAAAAAATAGAATAAGAAAAGAAAATGAGAAATATTTGTTTTATATTCTTGTTCTACTAGAACTTCCTTTATGATGGCTTAAACTCGTAATGTAGTAAAAACTATCCTCTAATAACGATTATCCCATTTGCATAATATGACAGCAAAACGACAAATAACTAAAACTAGACATACTGGTGGTGTGGCAAATAAAAGAATGAAACTTAAATAACAAACTATGACTCTTCTGATATCCACTGCAAAACAATCATCTTCAAGTTAAGCAGAATCAACATCATCATTATCATCATCATCATCATTGTGATCATCTTTATCATCATGTATAGAACTTCATGAGGGCAAAACTTGAAAGGCTGTCTACCAATGTCTCATACACGACATTATAATGTTGGTAATAAAAACTTAAATAAAATAAAATAAAAATAAAACACAAAAAAAAAATAATAACAAACAAACGAGAAACAACAAGAACGATAAAAAGGACTAAACAGAGTTTCATCTTACACAAATGCAAATAAAACTCTACAAATGGAGGGCAACACAAAACATAAGATGAAAAATAATAAAAAAAAAAAAATTAAATAAGAAAAGTTTTATTTCCTACATTTTTATTTTATTCCCTTTAAACAAAAAAAAAATATATTTTAATGCAGAAAAAATGCAACTGCAATAAAACTGTTTTATAAAAAAAACTCACAGAGACGCATAAAATGTAGAAAAGGGCAATTAAAGTCAAATAAAGACAGTTTAAAAGGACATTGATATTCAGATACGTAAAAAAACAAGGACTTTCAGCAAATGAAAAACAAAAACAAAGAAAGCTTATCAAGTGCTTATTAATTTTTTTTTTTTTTAATTATTTTTATTTTAAATATTCTCCATTTCAAGCTGAACCAAAAATTTTACTAGAAACAATGAAGCGAATTATGTTGAGCCAACAGCTTAAATAGGCCTAAAGAATTTTCGCTTAACTTACATTTACAAGAAAAAAAGTTTTTGTTTCAAACTTTAGTTATGCGAACGAAATTTTTGTTCGAAATCGATTAAAAGACATTATGCCTTTCTCTAAATTCCGAACATCGCAACAACTACAAAAATAACTGGAGAATACAGAATAATAAACCTGAACTAAACCTCCTTAACCAGTGGTGGGAAACACACATACTACGAAGCAAACGGAACACACAAAAAACTGTTTTGTTCGGAAAGCAACAAAGCAAAATACTGTACGTAAACAAGTTTTTTTTTTTTTTTTTTTAAATATAATTTAACCAGAATTTTATTGCCTAAGGACTTGCAGCGAGTAACAGACTTATCCTGATCATAATAAAGAGAAACACATGAAGCTAAATGGAATTAAGTGACCTCTTCCTGGAAATAAACTAAAACGTTTTTAAAACAAAAAACCCATTTTTTCAAATGTTTTTTTGTAGAAAAAAATAGCCGGAATTTGTTTTAATGAAATTTGCTTGCCGAAACTTGTTTTGGTGAAACTAATTTTGTTAAAACTTTTTTAGTGAAACAAAATTCGGTGAAATTTTGAAAAAAAAAATATTTCAGCAAAAAGAGCGTACAACACTCATCACAAAGTTCCTAAATGAATTTTTCTTAAGAAAAATGAGTAAATTGAAAAAAAAAATAAAATTTATAAAAAGCTTTTGAGTCAAAAAGTTTAACCTTTTGAGAAAAAAGTGCTTTCCAAATTTAAATTTTATAATGAATTATGTTATTTATTTGTGCAAATATAAAGGTAAAAGCTTTTAATTTAAAAGTGTTGTCATTAAGGCCGGCCACTCACGTACAGTTTTAACTGTCAGTTTCAACTGTTCAGTTAAAACTGACAGCCTTATCTATTAACTGATATTTACACACACGTGCAGTTCAATACTTAGTTTTTAACATGGATTCGAACGAGCAGGGCGGTTTGCTCGACACAAATTGAACTGAGAACAATACAGTTGAACTCACAAACACGTTCACTTCAGTTGAAACTGTCAGTTAAAAATATAAAAATATATTTCTCAGTAAAACTGAACCGTTGAGTTGAACTGTCAGTTAATTCCCACATACGTACAGTTTTAACTGAACAGTTGAAACTGACAGTTAAAACTGTACATGACTGGCCGGCCTAAGAGTGTTTGGTAAAAGCTTTTTTTATATATGTTTTGTTGAAAACGTGTTCTTAAGGAAAACAATTGAATAAAATAATGTTTTGTGAGAGCTTTTTTCTGATAAGCTTTTCTTGAAATTTTACATTTAAGAATTTTAAGTTTTTTAGTAAAAACACTTTTTAAAAAAGTCATTTAATCTAAAAACTTTGGTGAAAGTTTCAGCTTGATAAAAAAGTTTGCCAACATTTTTGAAAGAAATGTTTAAATATAGAGTTAAGTACTTCTTCCTTAAAGCTTTTTCAAAAAATTAGCTTAATTTTTTAATAAAAGATAATTGCTGAAAGCTCACTGGAAAAAAATCTTAGTAAAAGTCTTTTAAATTAATTATCTTTTATTAATTTTTAAATAAGAGATAATTGCTGAAAGCTCACTGGAAAAAAATCTTAGCAAAAGTCTTTAAACGAAATGTCTTTTTTATTTACTGTTTCGCAATGACATGCGATAGTTTGTATAGTAAAATGTATATGAAAAGCACTCAAAAAGCTGAGTGAGCTGATAGCGCCTCTCACTTGGAAACAGCACATAACAAACGAATATTTTTAGATTTGTTAAATGCAGGGATTTGCTTGCAAAGCTTTCATGTTTAAAATGGTAATTTTAAATCTTTTAGCTTTAAATTTTTTAAAAGATTTTTATTAAACAAACGTTTGATAAGGGAAAAAATAAAACTAAAGCTTTTTATAAAAAAATAACATTGAGAAAAGCTTTTTAGAAAAAAGTTTTTGATGAAAGCTTTTTATGAAATAACTTAGAACAAAAGTAAACTAAATAATAATAAAACGCATTTTTTAAAATCCACTCAACTTCAAAAGTCATCAGCCACCAGCAATACTTGCAGCAGACACGTCGATGTTAAAGCAAAATATAACAACAAAAGCAAAGAAAATAAAAAATTGTATTAATAGCAATTGCAACAAACACTATGACAACAAAAATAACTACCATAAATTACTAACGCTCATTTAACGCTTTTGTCTAAAGGCAATATTGTGCATGTACGTGTGTATGCAGCCATTATGCATAAAAAACAAATAAACACACACACACACATATTTACGGTCGATTCTATACACATAGACATAAACGTTTACAGGATATTGAGAACATACTTTAAAATAAAATGTATATAAAATGTTTAATGGTGAGTTTTATACAGAACAACGATTTGACTCAACATTCTATAAATTTGCTGCACTTCACTATCAACTGCCAGGGAAAAAGTCAGCGTAACTAGTCATCCAACCATTCAGCCAATGCGGCCAGCTAACTGCCTGGTTAGCAATTTATGAGGAAAAAAAGAAATTACAAATAAAAAAATTCCTTATAGCATGAAAACACACATTCATGCATATTCTGTGTTTCTCATTTACCCACTCCATCATATTTTTCTCTTCGTATTTATGTGCATGTGTAGTATAAACGGTAAAAGAGGGAAAAAAGTATATTTTTAAACCAAAAACCATACACGGTTAGCCAATTGCAAAATTTGGTCTAACCATAGCCAGTAGATAGATATACACATGTATACTTACGTCTATACTATAACACACACATACCCATAGCTAACAATATTAACTTGTATTATACGGATATAAAACCAGGCAGTTTAAGCCATGTGTTCGAATGGACGTGTAACTCTGCTTGTGCGAGTGTGAGAGTGCAGTTTTAAAAATTTTATGTTGTCATGTTAACATTGTATGTTTGTGTTTATGGAAAAAGCTGAAAATCACCAACATCAACACCAACAACAACAACAACAGCAACTTCAATAAATATGCAGCACTTTCCAATTGAATGCATCCATTTTTATTTTTATGAGGAAACTGAGGAATCTGATCTGTTTAACCTTTTTATCTTTTAACAAGGTAATCAGAACATGGTTTCGTTGGCAATTATGCATGTTTCATCAAAATAGAACATATTAAAAAAAAAAAACGGACATAAAATCGAAAACCAAATGAGGAATATTAGAAGAATCGCTTAAACAGGTGTATTTACTAATTCGACTTAAATTTTTGTTTAGTTTTTAAAAGCATTGTAAACAGTTTTAACTAAAACCTTTTTTGTAGAAAGGCATTTTAAAGTCAGTAAAATCTTTTGAAACAAAAATATTTTCATAAATTTGTAAATGAATAATCTTCATAAAAAAAAGCTTTTTGGGCCACTTTTACAACTTACAAATAGTTATTTTTAGAATGCTTTCTGCCAGATAAAGGGTTTTTGGTTATTACAAGTTAACATTAACCTAAAAAGTGAGCTTACAGCATGTTTATCCTCATGGTTACTTAACAAGTGAACTTTAAGAATTTGAAGCTACAATATTTTCAGCTGAATATGTGGTAACTACAGTGACAGTTTTATGTCATATTGAATTACTCTCATTATTTACCTTTGGCATTTTTAAAAAAAAAATACAATTTAATACAAAAAAAAACACACATTTACCAAAAAACAAAAAAAAAACACAAAAAAATTAACTTCAGCTTTCTATTTAAGAAATAACCCAGCAAAAACTTTACTTACCAGGTAAGTTAGCAAATAATGTTGGAGAAAATAAACACTACTTATTTTTCGGCTGAATAACTACTTATTTCGAGGTGTCCACAAAATTCAGTACTTACAATACACTCACTAGAAGTCAAAAAATATCTAGTTATTATTTAACTACTAGTAAGTTGAATTGTAAGTACTTACAATATAATTACGAGAAGCCAAAAAATCACTAGTTAATAGACCTAATAAGTAGTTATTAAGTACGTTTCCAGTAACTAAATATTCAGTACTGAAAACAACACAGGTAATAAGTAGTTATTGAGCTGATTATTAGTAAGCAAATATTCAGTAGTGAAAATAATAGAAGTAATAAGTAGTTGCTGTGGTCATTACTAGTAAGTACTTATTAAAGTTTTCAAAATAATGGCAATTGCAATGACAACTACTTACCAGGTAACGTATGAAATAACTACCACCTATTACTAAAAATCAAAAAGTTTTTCCTGGGAAACAAAAATAAGTGGTGCCACTACGTATTAAAACAAACCAAAACTAGTCGTTATCTACTGCAATGTTGCCACACTAAATAAATTACATTTTTCATTTTGTTGGACAGTTGTAATAACGGAGAAAACTTAATGGTTCACAATAGCTATTGTTAACGTTAACTATCAAGAATTTGATCGTTACGTTGTAATAATGGCCCTTAATAAAAAGGCTGTTTTGCGATATGATCTACTCATTCGATTTTATATGAAATATTTTTCAAAATGATTTAAGGAAAAAGCTTTTAAATTTATATCTTTTTGGTGGAAGCGCGGTTTAAAAAAAGAAATTTTTAAAGCACCAACAAAGGATTTTCGAATAAAGCTCTAAATGGAAATGGTTTTTAAGTAAAGGGAAAGCTTTTAAAGAAAAATTAATTCAATCCAAACTTCTAATTTAATAAAATTTTTTTGAATAAGTTTTCTATAGAAATGCGGCCATGTTCTGGAAATCTATGTTTTAAGTTCATAAAAATCTTTCCTTTTAACAATAATTAGTATTGGGTTATTTTGTTGAACTATTTATGGTTTTTAATCCAAATTTTTAATATTTTTATTTAGGCTTAAGTTCATCAAATTAAATTTTCATTAAATTATTTTTATGAAGAAAGGAATTTTTACAACATGAAAATTAATTAAAATTGTGATTGATAATTTTTCATTCTTGACTGTAGCTGAGTTCAAGCCCATCTTTGCTTTTATATATCTCATACTTTGAGGACCACGTACCTTTAACAAAACTACTTTTGAAATCTGGAAAAGCTACGTTCAGTTTTACAAAAATTTACATCCTGTTCATCGATTTCGAACGTTAACGTTCGCATAGAAATTTACATTTAAAACAAAAACAAATTTTAGAATTTATGACGAGCAGAGAACAGACATTAGAGGTTCTATAGATAGCCAATTAACCGATGAAGAATCCAGGGATCTATGGCACAGTGAGAACATTTTAGGTGCATCTAGAGAGGGAAAAATAAAAGAAAAACACAGAAGAAAATTTGAAAACCTAATGAGAACACATAAACAAGAGCTGGAAGTAAAGTTTAATAAAAAATGGTTTGTTAACAAGACTAATATTGTTATTCCTGATGATGTACAGTGGATACTATCGCTAGGACAGAAACATGGCTTACCGGTTAGGAGAGAAGACTTTCCAATGATGAAGTATATAACTGATGGTGAAGATTTTATCCAAAAAATAATGGATAAAGAAGAACAAGAAATAACGAGGACACAATTCACGAATATGATTGATAACCATTTAAATAAATTGAAACTCAACAATAGGGATAAATTTACACTTAGCATCACGAAAAAGGCCAAAAGATTTTTAGGAGCACATAGGAACTTGCTAATCCTAAATGCAGACAAGGGCAATGTTACTGTAGCTATTGAGAAGGAAGAATATGAAGTTAGAATGAAGGAGATTCTCGGGGATATGATGACATATCGAAGATCCACTAAAGATCCAACTAGTGGACTTCAAAAAACAAATAACGAACTTGTGGAGGAGCTTTTTAGGAACAATATTATAACTGAGATAGAGAAAAAACTATTAAAAACGGAAACAGCTATTGCTCCCAGAATATATGGTCTTCCAAAGATCCATAAAGACGGATACCCACTAAGACCCATTTGTTCAAGCATTAACTCTCCCTCTACCCGACTTTGTAAGTACATGACTGGGATTTTAAAGAGAATCACGGATGATTCAAAATACAACGTCAAAGACTCCATGCAGTTTAAAGAAAAATTACTCAACGTGAACTTAGGAGAGGATGAAAAATTGGTATCGTTTGACGTAGTATCTCTTTTCCCGAGTATTCCGGTTGACCTAGCTTTAAAAATTATAGAAGACAGATGGGAAGAAATAACAAAGCACACCAAGATTCCAAAGGACTTGTTTTTTAAAATTTTGAAATTCTGTATCAAGGACAACCGTTATTTTTCATATAACAATAAAATATACACACAAACGAAAGGTCTACCGATGGGGTCTCCTGCATCACCGATTGTTGCAGATATTGTGATGGAAAAACTGCTGGATACGGTGATACTAAATTTGGCTGAAAAACCGAAAATACTGACGAAATACGTGGATGATTTATTTTTTATACTTAGGGACAGTGCAATTGAAGAGGTTTTGACGAAGTTTAATAGTTTTCATCAAAATATTAAATTCACAGTGGAGAAAGAATAATTTCTTCAAGATTGCCATATTTGGATATTATGATAATAAGAGAGAATAACGGTTTAAAAACGGACTGGTACCAGAAACCAACAGCTTCTGGCCGAATAGTGAATTTCTTTTCTAAGCACCCAAAAAGAATCATAATTAACACGGCGAAGAATCTTATACACAGAATCTTGAGCTTAAGTGACATTGAATTTCACAAAAATAACTTAAGAAAAATAAGAACTATATTATCTGATAACAATTTTCCGATGAATCTTACAAATAAGCTTATTCGTGACTACCAAAACAATAAAGAAAAATGTATTATAGCATCTGAGACGCCACTTATGTACAAAACATTAACATATGTTCCAGGGATATCGGAGAGATTTGAAAATTTAAAGTTATTTAAAGGTCAAAATATAAAAATTGCACACAAAACGGATAATAATTTGACGAATATATATAGCAAAACCAAAGACAAAATACCTAAAATGGAAAAATCCAATGTTATATACAGGATACCTTGTACTGGACGAGAAAACGAAAACTGTGATCAAATGTATGTTGGAACGACGAAGAATAAATTAAAAACAAGAATTGCCGCACATAAATCGGACCAAAAATTAAGACTTAGCAATTCTAAGCAAAAAACAGCCTTGACAAACCACTGTGTACTAAACAAGCACAATCCAGATTTTGATAATGTACGTATATTACAAACGGAGACCAATTACAAACGCCGTTACATGCTCGAAATGCTCCACATTATTAATTTACCACCAGACAAGAGGATGAATTTTAAAGTTGATACTCTCAATTGTGCTCTTAGCTACAGACATTTGATAACCAAAGCAAAGAGAAAAACATAATAACAAATTGTTTGACATAATCAGTATAGGTTTTGATGCTGAAACGTGAAGAGCTATTACTCCTTTATTGTGGTCAATGTTAATTTTAATGTGAGTAATTATGTTTTTGTCGATCTTCATTACATTGTTTTTATATTTACTGTATTCTAAGTATTTTTTTATAAAATTTAATGTTTTTATACTGAGTATTTATATATTGTTTTGTTATTGTTAAATTTTAGTAAACATTCCCTGATGATGATATTCAAAGAATATCGAAATATCGGAAACAAATAAAGAACAATTTTACATACAACAGACCTCGAGCTTAATCATTTTAACTAAATATTGAATTTTAAAGGTCGAATAAAAATAAAACTTAGGAAAAATTATTTTGTTTTTGTTTTAAATAAAATTTTCTATGCGAACGTTGACGTTCGAAATCGTTAAACAGGCAGTTAATTAAAAATCTCCGTCGATTTCAATTTCACGTGATTTCGATTTGCAGAATATGACCAATAGATTGTGAAACTAAAATTCGGTGAAATCTCTTAATAAAAAATGTGTACATGAAAGCTTTTTATGTTTTTATAAATGTATAAATAGGTGTAAAAGTTTCTAAAAATAAGAAATGGCACACTAAGGCCCGTTTCTACAACTTACCGATAGCAAAATTAGGAATTTTATCTATAAGCATTTAAAAAAAAAATAGTTAAACTATTTAAACAAAATATTTCTTTGAAAATAGAATTTTAGTACAAAATAAGCATTTACAGAATCGCCTATTTATAATTTTAATCAATAAGGGTCCTGGAAATGATAAAACGCATTCCCTTTCTAAGGATGTTTCTTCAAGACTTTTTCAAAAACATTGTCAGGCATTTTTTCTAAAGAAAATGATTTTTTCAATCAGATAAGCATTTTTACTTAATGCTGCATTAAAAATTTCCTAAAATATTAATTTTTCACTAATGATAATCTTTTATAGAAATTGTATTTACTGCATTTTTAGAATCAAATCCAAAAAGTCTTTTATGGAGCTGCTTTGCAAAACGAATTAATAAATGCTTTTGGGGTAGCGGGAACAACATTTTTCGTTTGTATAAAATATATATTGGTCTTAAAGAAATTAAAATTTGATTTTACACCTTTTTCTTGACATAACCTAATAACAATTATATCAGCAGTAGAGGTAACGTAATAAAAGAACAAAAATCCTGGGAATTCCCGCGCAAACTTCCCGGGATTTTTTTGCTCGAAAAATTTGTGGAATCCCGGGTTTTCCCGGGAAATTTCGTATGAAAAACATTGTTCTAAAACCATCCGTTACAAAAAAATTGTATGAATTCTACAAAATAAAATAAACAAGTAAGAAAGTTAAGTCATTCAAGTCCATATGATATCCTACAACACAGTATTTTAAGACAAATTTTGGAGATTGTACCCATTTTAGGGACCGTGACGGACGGACGAACCCACCACAATAAAATGTTTCTATAAGGTTAATATTCATATAAAGATGGTTTATTGGCACCAAGACTCTATTCGCGAAAGAAATTTTTATCGGGGCTATGATGGACCAAATTTCACCATTTTCTATGGGCTCTGTCTTATAATAATTACAAAGAATGCACCAAATCTCCACAAATTTTCTGCAAAATTGATTTCAAGGCTTACATGGAAAGCCAGCCATGCAGGCAGTCAGCCGGACAGACGGACAAAATTAGATCGACTGAAAAAGTAGTTTTATGTCCATCGTTGGGTCTTACACCAATATTTTTATGTCTTAAACAAATCAGTTCAAAAGCTTAATAGTCCACTATTGTGGGTGGGTTTGATAAAAATATATTTCCGTTATAAAAATAGTGTAGGATATTAAGAGCCCTTTTAAGTAAACTTGTCTTTAAACCAACTCAATTTTTTTTTTTTTTTTTTTTTTTTTGATCCTAGAGTAACACAAACTTCCATAAATTGAAGAGAACATATATTTCTCTGTTTTTCACCAATACTCAAAACATACTTAATCACACTAAAACAAAAAAAAATTTATGTATGTATACAAACGCATTTTCCCCTAAACATAAACACAGAATAGAACGTGTGTGAGTATAATTATGTACACACAGACATACATACACAGGCATACATTGCTAAGAGTACAAGTGAATGAATGACAAAAGCTTTCAAATAGTAATTAATATTCATCTGTGTTATCGAGAAGAAAATGATGAAGTAGAGTATCAAAATTAACAAAGTAAAGGCAGTTTCACACTATAGCTATTTTGACGAAAATGCTTAACAAATATAATTTTTTTTGAAAAAGTATGATAAGCAGACGTGGGGAGGAACATGTTGACCAATTCAAATAGATAATCATTCGAAGCAAATTTTGATCAACCAAAGTAGAAAAAATCCATTTGGTTCAAAGACTGATGTTTGACTGTTGACTGCCAGCCGTCGCCAATGGCTGGTTTCTGAAGAAAATAATGAAGAGATTTCTGAAGAGATAGTGTGGTTACTATCGACACATGTCAAATCAACCTGTCCGTGAACGTGGGCTCAATTCGCCGGTCCGTCAGGAATAAAAATTATCAATAAATTTTAATTCATTGTATGTTGTAAAATTATTTTCTTCTTCATTTCATGTTGTAAAATAATTTTCTTGAAGACAATAACAACTTATCATATGACGGGGCTGTATTTTCCTCAAAATATGTTAGACTTGCGTGATAGTGTAAAGTACCCTTAGGCAATTAATCATAATAATTGATATTTTTTTAACACTATTTACAGATTTATTTAAAGTGATAATAAATAGATTGAACAGAAACAGAAACTTTTAGCAAGAACGTTTTAAAGACCAGCTTAATAAAATCTTATACAATTTATAGCATATTCAATTGTATTTAGACTTCATGGGAAACCCTAAAAGGAAAATTTTTATAAAAGAGGACCTTATAAAAAAATTATCTTAAAAATGTTTATCTTGAAGAATTGTTACACAAGCCTCAAGCAACGCAACTCAATTTTCTTACGTTTTATATTTCGAAATTTGCCTTTGCGGTTTTAAGTCATTTTTCCTCCACTGAGATCCCAAACGATAAATAAAGAAAGCGTTTTTTTTTCCTTCTTAAAAAAAATTAATAAAGAATGTATACTGGCTTACTTAAAAGTAATTTTTAAATGAAGAAGGCTTTTCTTGAAAAAGGAAGATTGAGTAAGAATCGCATCTATCCGAAAGGGATAGCAAGAGAGAGAGCAGGCCTTTTATGAGTCATAAAATTAAAGGCCTTTAGACTTATACCACTTGATAATCTAATCATGTTGAAAGGTTAGTATGACCATATCGTCGGTCTCAGGCAGAAAGGCCATTACTCGATTTTTTTCGAAATTGAGTTTTTTAGTGATTCCAATACATTTTACACAAATACATCTCGTCACAAGAATTTAATACAATAGCATCAAAAATATCAGTTTTACAAGCAATTGAAGAAGCCATTTTACATTATGATACATACAGGTTCTATTATGTTTTTGCCATCTCCTGTAAAGTTGCAATTATGCGAGTTAGGGCCTTTCTACATGAGACCAACGATATATTGCTATTTTAGGAATAGAAAATATGAGTAAGAATAAACAAAAAACAACAAACCATCATCTCCTTAACAGAGTGAATAACATTGACAAACAAATAAACAAACAAGATAAATAACAACCCAAACTATAAACAAAAATTGATATTAAAATGCATGAACATTTAAGTTTATGCTAGAACATTTATTTGCATACTTACGAGCAAAATATGCGTAAACAAAATCAATAAACGAGGCTAATCGTCAAAGTACTTTTAAACTTAAGAGAAATTATTGAAATTTAAGATTTGAACAGACAAAAATCAACAATTCTTATGGTTATAGTATTTAGAACACCTTAAGGGTGCCCCGGTAGGCTACCTTGTAGTTAGCCAGTCTATCAGTACGAGGGCTACGGGTTCTATTCTCGCCAGAGTAACTGGTCTGTTTAACTACAACGAGCTGATGGTCTAAGTTACTTTTGCTTGATTAATTATGTTAAAATTTAACTTCAAACTGTACTTGTAACTGTATGGCCATATTTTAATATAGTTTTTCATAAAATTTTACTTTTATTTGACATGAAAAACGAATTTTAAACATAAATAGATATTTAAATAAATTGGTGAAATTAGCCATTAATAAATAAATAAATAAATAAAATAAATAATTGTCCTTAAACCATACGGAACAATGATATGAATATGAATATGTTACTAGACAGTTATATAAATATTAAATTATATCTAAACATTGTTTAATAGGTCATAAATCTTATAATTAAACTCCGATATTCTTTCGTTTTAAAAATTTTATGGTTTGATTAAAAACTGTAGAAAAGAAAGATTCGAAATTAATTTTAACACTTAAAAGATTTGATATGAAATTGTGAAACTTAACGCTTAAATATTTGTAAAATTTTTTTTTGGAAATTAGAAAAAAACAAGTTAGAGTGCTACATTCGGCTGTGCCGAATCTTTGATACCCTCCACCGACAGTTCGAATGTTTAAGGAGTAATATCTGTATGATGTCTTTTTATTATTATTATCTTAAACTGTGACGATTTGTTATTAATTATGGTTTTAGGAGACTAAACTGTTTTCCGGGAGTAGGGTTTATATGGGGCCTAGGGTAAATTATGTACCGATCTTCACGAAATTTCACAGTATCATTTATAGTCCTATAAAATTGTGACGAGCCAAAATTTGTTATGATTGCATTATTTTTTACGGTTTTAGGCGTACTAAACTGTTTTCCGGGAGTAGGGTTTATATGGGGCCTAGGGTAAATTATGGACCGACCTTCGCGAAATTTTACAGTGTAATTTCTAGTCAAATAAAACGGACTTGTGCAAAATCTTATGTCATTCCGTGCATTTTTGCATCATTTATGTTAGTTTTTGTAACAAAATTATCAAGTTTTTGAAGGTGGTGGTTCCACATTTCGATTCATAGCTCTGGTCCTACTGAGCCGATTTTGCTGAAATTCAATCCCAAACTGCTTAGGATAACTACAAGCAATTTGACACCTAGTTTGTTTATTTCTTTTGAGTTTTTCGAAAGTGAGCGTGTTTTCAACAGACGGACAGACCGACAGACGGACAGACGGACATGGCTAAATCGACTTAGAATTACTCAAGCAGCCAGAATATATATACTTTATGGGGTCTGAGATGAATAATAAAAAAGTTTCACACGGAATGACAAACTTAGTATACCCTCTTCACAACTAATTGTGGTGGAGGGTATAAAAATTGGGAATTCTGCCTGTCTACTTTCGGGGGTTAAAAATCTTAATCTGCACTGTTAATTTATAGTAGTCACTCATTTTTACCGTATTGAGGCCGTTGAAGGTTTGCTTTTAACCATAAAATCTCGCGTTTTGTAATAGTCATGAGTGATATGTCGGAGTTTTCATTTGCTATACCAAAAATCTTGGTCGATCGATATCTTTAGAATGGGTCAAAGTAAAGTATATTTTAATGCAGTATATTTGACTTAGACTTGAATTTAACATTGACTTCTTCTTTCTTTCTGTTCACTACTCTTTAAAGTTATTCATATGTGTCTATGTATAACAACGTGTTCATTTTCCCAACAGTCATTCTCTAATACCGATGATGACAATCTTATTTTCATTTTGCTGCTGCAACAACAACAACTACTAGCAAATAATAGCAGCAATAGTTTTTGCTCTGTCTGATGCGAGTTATCAAAGGAATATCAGACAAACCTTTTTCGTGTGTTACTCAAACATTTTTTAATCTACTTTTCTCTTAGACACTCATTCTGATAGATACACCACTTCCATAATTTGTTTCTTTTATCTGCCTGTTTTCTTGTGCTTCCATTAAGGTCTAGAAAAACTATAAAGGGGCGTTTAAAAAAAATTAAGAACAAGAAAAAATATGTAACATTTTGTTAGAATTGTATTTTGATTTTGCTAAATAATTAGGCAGCAAAGGAAACGAGTACTGAATAAAAAAGCATGTTTGAACATGTCTGTCTGGCATGTGTACATGAAGATTCCTGTAAAGTGAATAGTTTTTGTGGAGTGGCAACTATTTGTATAAAAATGTAAATGAAACACCTGACTTACCCAGAGTAATGAGTATAAGTTACAAATTTCAAATATAATTACTTAACCTAACGTTACTTGAATTTAAAAAAAAATTAATAGAATATTTGAGTTTAATGATTTTATGGTTGTAGTTAAATGGAGTAGGAAATATAATTCCCAATTTTTTTTATAGCAATATTACATATTCATTTTAATATATTTTATAATTTTTACGTATTTTTTTTAAATCTTTTAAATCCTCTTTAAAAAAGAAACTTACAAAAAAGTTTTTATTCTTCTGTTTTTAATACCCAAAAATTTCAGTGTTCACTTATGCTCTAATAATTTAAAGATTATATCTGGTGAAAATATGTTATAATAGTTTATTGGCCACAAAAACCCAACGGCTTCAAGCAAATACTGTCTTCGTCTATTAGAATAAAATTTAAGGAAAGTTTCTTTTGCACATAGAAATAAGGAAAAGAAAATAAGTAATTTAACAAAAATTACTAGCATAGACAAAAGATAGCAGAGAAAAATAACTTAGGAAAAAATCTCAATACCCAACATTAAATCCATAATACTTGACTATATCCACATCATCGTCAGCTACAGCTTTTTAGCAACAACATTTTCTACTCGAGCTACCGCAAGCCATAAAGATGCTTTGCTTTAATCAAGTGATTCAGTATGAGATGAAAATTTGGACAAATCTGCCTAGAATTTGGAAAAAGTTTATTGTTTTGAAATTTTGCTACACAATTCGCTCTTTTTTATTAGCATTTAATATAAAAAAAAAAATTTGATTTGATTTTAAAAAAGGAAAATTGGAAGAAATTTGCTATTTAAATGAAAATATGTGGGATATTTTGCCAAAACTTGCTATTTGTAGGATGTTTTGCCAAAATATTCTATCTGTGGGCAATTTTGCTATTTATCGAATATTTTGCCAAAAATTGGTATTTATAGCATTTTTTCCAAAATATTTTTCCAAAATATTCCAAAATTTGCTTTTAATAGGATATTTTGCCAAAAATTTGCTATTTATAGAATATATTGCAAAAATTTGCTATTTATAGGATATATTGCAAAAATTTGCTATTTAGAAGATATTTTGCAAAATTTTCTATTTATAAGTTATATATCAAAATTTGCTATTTATAGGAAATTTTGCCAATATTTGCTCTTGGTAGGATATTTTGCAAAAAATTGCTATATATAGCATTTTTTTTTTTTTTGGAAAAATTTGCTATTAATAAGATATTTCGCAAAAATTTGCTATATATAGGAATATTTTGCAAAAATTTGTTATTTAGAGGATATTTTGCCAAAATTTTCTATTTAGAGGAAAGATATTTTGCCAAAATTTGCTTTTTACAAAATTTGAATTATGCTATATATATATATATATATATATATATGTATATAGGATATTTTATAATATTTGCTATTAATTTAATATTTGGCCAAAATTTGCTTTATATATAGAATATTTTCTTATATTTGCTATTATAAGTAATATTTTGCCAAAATTTGCTATTTATGGGAATTTTTTTTTGCAAAAATTTGCTATTAATAGGACATTTTGTTAAATTTTATGTTTAAAGGACATTTTGCCAAGATTTGCTAGTTATGGTAAATTTTGCTAAAATTGGCTATTCATGGGATATTTTGCCAAAATAATGCTATTTATAGGAAATTTTGTCAAAATTACCTATTTATAAGGTTATTTTGCCAGAATTTGGTTTTTGTAGGATATATTGCTAAAATTTGCTATTTATTGGATATTTTGCCAAAATTTGCTATTTATGGGAAATTTTTCCAAAATTGGCTATTTATAGGATATTTTATAAAAATTTAATATTTCGATTATATTTTGCCAAAATTTGCTCCTCATAGGAAATTTTGCTTTTTATAGCAAACTTGCTATTTTAAGGAAATTTTCCCTAAATTTTTCTAAATATTTAGGATATTTTACATAAATTTGCTATTTATAGGATATTTTGCTAAAATTTCTTTTCTATAGGATATTTTCAAAAATTTGCTATTTATAGGAAATTTTACAAAAATTGGCTTTTTTTAGAAAATTTTTTCAAAATTTGCTATTTATAGGAAATATGGTAAATTTTGCCAAAATTTGCCATTTGTGGGACATTTTTCTAAAATATGCTATTTTTGGTATAAACTGCCAAAGTTTTCTGGTGATGGGATATTTTCCCAAAATTTGCTTTAGGAAAATTTTTCAGAAAATGTTAGCAAAATGTACCTCCAATAGAAACACTTTAAAATAAAAATATATAAAGCAATACACATCCTTGCAACATCTTTTATCGGTATCTAGACAGCACATACAAAATTCTTGACAGCTTAAATTGAGAGAGGATTTTTTTAATAAAGCCAATAATAAATGTCATCAATATTTTGCTGCATGCTTCCTTCCATAAAATAACGATAAATTGTAGAGAATTTTATTTTAAAGATTTTCTTTGTTTTTTTTAGATAATTCCTAAAAGTAATTTCAAGTAATTTCTTTAAAATTTTTGATTAAATTGTTTGTTTTTTAAAAGTGGATTAAGCAAAGATTTTGTTTGGTATGAATGCATTTTTTTTTTTTTTGTTGTTTTGTTTAATGCAATTGCACAAGTCTCTGTATTTTTGCAACATGCGTGTACCGTGCTGCTCTTGTACGAATGCAATTCCTGTCTGGACAGGATTTCCCTCCTCAAGCAAAGCAAACCAGGAATTCAACACAAAAAAAAAACATCACTAACGAAATACAAATATGAACAAATGACCAAACAATTGGGCAATCAATGGATTTAAAAACAAATTATAATTTTTAACAATTTGTTAAATATTTGATATTTTTAAAAACGTTTACTGCCATATTCATAAAAAAATTCTTTGTTTAATAAAGGTTTATAAATAAATTTTTCTATGAAAATTTGACTTAATAAACGTTTGTTAAATTTAATAATCGTTTATGAATACGGAGGCTACTATTTAAAGAGAAGTTTGCTGATATTTGCTATTTTTTGGAATTTTTGCTGAAACTTGCAAGTTGCAGGAAATTTTACTAATTTTGTTTTATTTAGAAAATTTGTCCTAAAATTAATTAATTCGAAATTTTTTTTTTTTTTTTTTTTTTTTTGTGAAAAAATTTCGATTCGTTCAGTATCGACTGAAAAAATTAGTAATAAAGTTACTGACGAACCAAAAAAATATTCGATCACGACTGCTAGAACTAGCCCCCTGGATATAAGCTGCCTGGTCCACCATGTGAACACGAACATTTGTTTTTATTTTCAATTTAAATGCAATACGAAAGAAATGTTCTAGTCGACATTTTGGGCCATGCAGTCAGTTAAAATTGTCTTTTTATAGCAAATTTTTCTAACTGCTTAAAGTTTTTTAATTCAAATAAATAAATCTTCAATCAGGCTCAAGTTCTTCAAATTTAATTTTGAAAGGAATCTTACAGCATTAAATAAATGAAAATGTATTTATTAGAGTTCTTTGCATTTCTCAACCCTGGTTTCGGCCAAAAATAAAAATTATCAAAAATTTTAACAATTTTTCTTTTTGTAAAATTCATTATTTCATTAAAATAATTTGATAAAAATTAAATTTGATGAACTTGAGCCTTATTTAAAACAAAAATAAAACTTTCTTAAAATATCCAGTTTTTTTGAGTTTTTAAACAAAATGGTATTTTTTTTAGGAATTTTTGCTATAAATTAAAAGGATATTGGGCTATTAATACATAATAAGACAAAAAAATTTCATTGATTGAACATTTTACACAAATTTTATGCGGTTAAAAAATGTTAATTCAAATTTGCTTTTTAAATTAAATGTTGCAAAAAAGTTGCTATAATATATAAAAATAATTTTAAAAATATTGCGCTATATCGGTTATTTTTCGTTTTCATCAATGTCTTACAATTTTTTTTTTTACTTTCATTCATTTTCTTATTTCATCTTATTTTTTAAATCGTCTCATTGTAAATCTTATTGTTCATTTATTCTTGTGCCTTTAAGTCAAGTTTTTTTTTTTATTTTTAACTAACAACACTTGTCCATTTAGTGCTTTTCACCTGTTAGATGCTAACAAAAGTAGTAGAAGTAAATAGTTGTTGTTATTGTTGTTGCTTGAAACCAAGAACAATATAACTCAACAACTTGCAATAACAAAACTGAACACAACTTGGGCTGGTCTATTCATGCAACAATTGTGCAATTTGTTGTGGAACTATTACAGACAGACCTGCAGCAGACTCGTGTTCAATTGTTGAAGTTTTTTCTTTCAGTTTTTTTTTTTATTATTTAAATTGTTGGTAGAAATGTTAGACTTTGGTAATTTACTTTAGATGAAAAATGCATTAGAGAAGTCAAGTCTCTTTATGCAATTGTTTGTATGAGTACTTCAGGTCTGGTAGATGTTTTGTAAAGTTTTTGAGGATTTTTAGAAAAAAAGGTCTCTTAAACTTTATTGAAAGCATCATTTTTGATGTTTAAAAGCCGAAATATTGAACATTTATTTGAACTTGAGACATTTAGAAAGTTGATGAAATTGCAATAATGTGCCATATTTTAAAGAAATATTAATAACATTTTTGTTATTTTTATGGAAATATTGCTAGAACGTGCCCTGCGGCTGGAAATCAATGATGGTTATAATGCTGGGCTCATGTTAAAGAAATGAGAAAAAGAGAAAGGGCAATTTCAACGTAGTGCAGAGCTCTAACCATGATTACAGTAAATCGCGTTCTTTAAAAATTTTAGCTATCACTGACTACATATGAGGGGCTTAAAGCACAAAGGGTTTAAGTGCCTTTTGTTCTACATATAAAATAAATAGGTGAATGAATGACACTTCTGGGCCCAAATCGTCGCACACGTGATCGAATGAACTTTCGTATCGAATAAAACTTCGTGACATATCAAAAACGGGATTGCAGCATTCGAAAGCTTTCGTATCGAAATTTGTTTAAACAATTTAATAGATTTTTATGCTTGTATACTAATGGCATGAGGCATTGCACTTTTCACCACATATAAATCATCAATGTTGATAGTGCCCTATAAAATAGGTGACTTCGGTTTATTTATGTGGCTTTTTTTATAACGGCGGCGCTTGCTAAAAAGAGCAACAAAGCAATTCAAAAATTGCAAAAATTCGGAAAACATTTTACAAATTTAGAAAATTTGCAAAAATAGCGAAAATTCGCGAAAGTTTTTAACATATCAAACAACCCATTAAATTGATTAAAAGTCCCTAAAATTCAAGGAATGGCAAAAATTCGATTAAAAATTTTAAATTAGCGGAAATTTGCAAACAGCGGCATGAAAGCAAAGTCTAGTATTTATTAAAAATTGTTAAAGCTGTACAGAGTCAGAAAACTTATAGAAAAAATCGCTGCTATAGCGAACATGGCTAAAATTCGCAAATAATCGCAAGCTTGGAAACAAACCTTAAAATTTATTTGAAATCGGTTAAAAAAAACAAAATGTCAACAATTAACAAAAAAAAATTTTTTGCAAAAATAGCGAAAATTTTTAATAATTCGAACAAGCCATAAAATGTATTAAAAGTCCATAAAAGTATAAGGAATTGAAAAAATTCTGTAA
This sequence comes from Pollenia griseotomentosa, assembly GCA_963931875.1. Lineage (NCBI taxonomy): Eukaryota > Metazoa > Arthropoda > Insecta > Diptera > Polleniidae > Pollenia > Pollenia griseotomentosa. The sequence goes on along the minus strand of OZ007564.1, from coordinate 120,093,091 downwards.
AAATTGCTAAATTAGGGGAAATTCGCAAAAAATTGCTACAGCGCCACAATAGCAAAGTCTACTATTTATTAAAAATCGTTAAAGCTGTAAAGAATCAAAAAACTTTCAATACAAAAATCGCTTCTATCTATGACTATAATTTGCGAAAAATTGCAAAACTGAATGTTATTATTTTATTTCTTATTGCTGAAAAAAGTTTAATATTAAAATTTTTAGCTATTTGTTAAAGAAATCTAATAATTATTCCCAAAAAGTGTGTAAATTGTTTGTAAAAAAACAATTAAATGTTTTTACGAAAGCTCTTAACCTATCGAATGACGTTTCGAGTAAAGTCATTCGATCGACTACTCGTTATCGAATGACATAATCTCAAAAAGTAAAATTTCGATCAAAGTCACTTGATCACGACTGCGACGATTTGGGCCCTGATTGTTCTGATCACCTGCCATATTTTTCGCTATTTTATCGTGTCTTTTTATAAAGCATTGTGGTTTTTTTCAATATTTGTCCTATCGTGAATATTAGATTTTGTTTTTCACGAATTGCTCTAAAACCACACTGCTTCTCCTCAAGCTTTTGTTATATAATACTCTTAAATGTTTTGGTGAGTATTCTTGAATATATTTTACCTGCTACAGTAAGTAGCAAAATTCCTTGGTGAATCTGGCATATCTGGTTATCTCCCTTTTCTAATATAAAATAAATTATTGCTACTTGTCAGTCTCTGACTGCCTTCATGCTGCCTTGATAACTTTGAGTAGCAAAATTTGTCCATATTCGCCCATATATTTGAGAAGTTTTGGAGCCTTACCGTCATGTCCAGCAGATTATCCTAACTTAATTTTATCGAGTGCCTTGGTGAGTACATCGCTTGAGATTTGTTCAAGGTCCTCATCACTTTCTGGGATTCTTCGTCTAACACTGAGTTGCTTTTTCCATTTAATAAATCAATTTAATATTCTCGCCATCTCTCTACTATATCCATGTCTTTTCCCAATAGCTCTATATCCTTGCTTCAAATAAATTTTTCCATTTGTCTGAACAATTTTTTTCCATTCTGATATTCCCGGGTGAATGACTCACAGTGGCTGCTTCGATTTTGATTCGATAGAAGTTTGCTCTGTTTCTTTAAGATCTTTAATCAAGTTAATGTTAAAAATGTTTTTGTATCTTTCCATTATTTTTAGTGATAATCGGTGTGACCACAACTAAAAAAAATTGGATGCTGAATGGGGCTTCAAACAATGCTAAAAAAAATTGAAAATGCTAAAAAAATGCTAAATTTTCTCAAATAATTGTAACATTATAACGAATAAATTATATATTAATTTACTTGAAAATATTATATTTCTTTTAAATAAAACGAAAATGATATAAAAAATGTATATACATATGTTTGTAGGTACATAGAAAATAAATTAAATACATATCTACATACATGCAAATTTATCTATTTGCATAAAACTTGCAAATATTTCTTTCAGTCTCTTATACAAATGTATAGCTACATCAAATAATTCTGATAGTGCATAGAAATATTCCTGAAAAATATTGCAGGAATAAGACTATTAAAGTATGAAAGCTTTATAAATTGTAATTTGGCTTAGAATATTTAAATGTTTTATTTATTAAAAAACTCAATATCCGTAAAAATCCCTTACTTATCAAAAATTAAAAATTAATTTTTTCATTGATTCTTATGTATTCCATCAACACAAATGTTCACAAATATTTTGTAATAGTTTGACAAAAGTTAGTGATGTTTTCAACAAAAAAAAAAACAGAGGCCCTATCTTCAAAATATTACATGATAAACGCTTAAGCCCTAACCAACAGTTTGCAAAATATGCAACATTGTCAACTGCCAAAACAACTGGTAGGTTTTACAAGAAAAGAAGAAGAAAAATAAATTTTAAGCAGTTTAAGGCGATTAATAAATTTACCATTTAAAAAAGTGTTTTGCTTCTTCAGTAAATTTTTCAAAATTTTAGATAGGGCTTTTTGCGTTTTAGGTAACGATATACATACATATATATTATTAAATTCAAAATATAAGTAAAAACATAAACTGTCATTGAAAACATAAAAGGCTACACATTAAACACATCATTATATGAATAGTTTTCCTTAACTGCCAAAGTGTTGGTCAACATAGCATTTTCATCACACATTTTTTTTACGTCAACAGTAATGATAAAATCTCTGCAACCTTTATTTAGCCTTTTTAGGCCACATCTAACGGAAATCAATGAATTCAATACCATCCTTCTAATCTTGGTTTTTATATGGTTCGTACTGCTAAAAGTTCTTTCAACTTCCGCGTTACTAAATGCCAAAACCAAAAACTTCATAACAAAAGAAGCTAACTCGTTGAAAGCATTTTCTTTTAAAGCGTTTCTGTACTCATAAACACTTATCCAGAATTCAAAAGTTGAACTTTGCTTCATCAATTCGTATGCATTCAGCTTTTGCCATTGCTGTTCCATAACCGTTAATTCTGTAGTAAACTCTACCATTTCTTCTTAAAATTTTGTTTTTGGTGTTTACAGGGTTGCTATTATTATACATTTGTATGAACGTTTTAATGAGATTGACAGAAATGTTGAGTTATACAGTGAAATGGCAATATATAAAATTTATAAGATTAAAAAAATGCTAAAGAATGCTAATAAAATATAAGAAAAATGCTGAAAATTATGCTAAATGCAATTTGAAAAATTCACTGCTTAAACAAAATAAATAATGCTTAATTTAGCAGTGAAAATGCTAAAAGGGTCACTCCGGTGATAATGTTAAAAAACGAGTATTTTCTGAGAACATTTTTTCTTTTTGAAATAATTTTACTAAATACAACAAAATATATTCTTTTAATATTTATAAAGTAGACGACTTACTAAGATACATAATACTTAATCGTATACTTAATATTAATTTACAAAAATATTAATCATACGCAAAAGTGCCTTATTTTAAATGACGCCTGTAAATATGCAATATTTTCTTTAAACTATCAAATATTTCCTAAAAAATGCACACACATTTAATACAAGATAAATTGAGTATGATTTAATATTTTTTATTACTATTTTTTTTATTATTATTTTTTTATTACTTTTTCCCTTCTATGCCAAAAAAAAATCCACATAGTGTTTATTATCCCCTTATCCAATCCAACCAAAATGTCATATGAGTGTGACTACTAAATGAAAATTTTTTTTTATCATATTTCTATGATTTTATAATTTCAAATTTCCCCAAATATCATTTTTCATTTCGCTAACAAATTAATTCCTTGATAAATGCATGTGCTTATTATTTTTGTGCTTGTGTATGAATTTTTGAATGTATGTGTATTATTTTTGGCTGCCCTATTGCCAATTTTTTATTTTTTTTTTTTTTTGTATGTGTGTATGTGTCTCTGTAAGTTTGAGCTTTTATCTGTTTCCAAACCATGCGTACTGATGCAGCACGTTATCAAACATTCTAATGCATTCATTTGAAATTCCTTTTTTCACTATTTCAGCAAAAAGATCAAGAACAAAGAAAATAGAAAAAAGGGGAACGGAATAATAGCGTGAAAAGAAAAGTGTATATGTGGCCAAAATCGTAAAAGAAAAATTGAATGGTTTTCTCTTGTCGAAGGGAAGTAAGCGTGTTAAAAAGAAACAAGGGAGGGTGAAATATAAGTTAAGCCTTGTGTAAAATGTAACTTAGTTAGCTCTTAAAGAGTTTTTAACAAATTTTCATGGAAATCTAGGTATTACCGCAAAAAAAACTTAAGCGACATCATTTTAAATTTTCAGTTTTTTAAATAAATGACTTTATTGGCAACACTTCCATCATCTCCTTAAATGTCATGCTCACATAAGGTACACTTACGATTTTATAGCAAAAACAATTTTATCGTAAGCGACTGACTACCTTTCATGAAAAATTTCTATGATATAAAATAAGAAAACCTTCTCCTTTAAAATTTTGTTGATCGAAATCTTCAACTACTTAAAAATTTATAGTTCTTCAATACTTCTGAAAAGCATTTAAAACATAACAAACTGACTAAAAAGATCATAATTTATCTCAAGTCTTCAGAAATTTTATTTCAACAAACAAACGACCTAAAAACTAAAATCTTATGGCTTCGCAGAAATAGATAATAGATGGAAATTGTAATGATTAATTGAATAAGTCAATAAACAGTAAAGCAATGTTGTTTTTTTTTCTTAAAAAAAGTCGCTTAAAAATATAAAAAAAGGATATAAAAAACAAATTTGTTAAAGCTTTTCTTTAGCTATCCTTCCCCCTTGTCCATCACATGTTCATTTGTGCTTTTTCAATTCCTTTTTCTATCACGATTTTTTAGGTTTCGTTGGGTTTCTTTCATTTTTTCCCGAAACCATTTTTCGATGTATAAACAACAAACGCAATGCATAAATTTCCAATTCACTGAACTCTTTTTCCATTAACACATTTGCCATAGAGAGTTTGTGTGCGTGTGTGTATGTGTGTGTTGTTTTTTCTATCTAACAATTTTTCTTTTTGCATTCTATTTTATGCAGCCGTATGTAACGCAGTTGGCTAAATGTCCAAATCTGTTACAAAAGACTTCGAAAGAGAGAAAGATTTGCACCCCAACAACCTTTAATATGCAATTTATATGCTAAATGAATGGAAATGGAAACACACACAACTGTTCACAATATCAATTCCAATAAAAATACAAAAAATTGCCAAAATATAATACCACAAAAAAAAAAAAAACACATATAGATGATTTGGCATAACGATTTAACACAAAAAAAAAATTATAAAACTATTGGCTTTAGTATCAAATTAAAACTTAATACAATTTAATATAAAGTTTTAAAAGAAAAGGAAAATTTCTTTGAAAAAAGATTTTAAAAATAACTTATTTTAATTTACCTAGTTTTACTTTTTATAACTTTCAACTTTCTTACAAAAGTGTCTTTCGTTTCATTATCTTAAATCTTAACAAACATTAACTTTTCATTTTATAAATTTACTTTAACCTCCATGTTCTGCTCCTCGCTCTCTCTCTCTTTTATTCAAATTTTTTTTTTTTCACTTCCTTTAAAACTTGATGAATGAAGTTGTCATTTCAGTCAGAAGCACGGTCTTGAAGGGCAGCAGGCTAAAAGGGGGTTGTTATAAAATCAGATTTTGTAGTTGTTCTTTGCTGTGGAAGTGACTGCAACACAGTCATTACAGGTGTTTAAGAATGTTTTAAAGACACTGAAACAAAAGTTTATCTTTTTATTAACTTTTTATTATATTTCTTTTTCGTGTTGTTGTTGCTTTTCTTGCTTAATTTTTATGAGCAAAATTTATTACATCGTTTAAAAACTCATAAAAATAAGAAAGTTTTAAATCCAAAAGAAATAAGAAATTAATTTAAAAACAAATCTATGGTTCAATGGTCTTCTTCTCACTTTGCTAATTATAGAATATTAAAAAAAATGATTCAAATGTTTGTTAATTATAGAACATTTTGCCAAAACTTGCAATTAATTTGGAACGCAGCAAAATATGCTATTTTTAGGAAATTTTTCAGAAATTTGCTTTTAATAGGAAATTTTTCAAAAATTTGCTATTTATAGGAAATTTTGTGAAAATTTGCTTTTAATAGGAAATTTTGTAAAACTTTGCTTTTTATAGGAAATTTTGTGAAAATTTGCTTTTTATAGGAAATTTTGTGAAAATTTGCTATTTATAGGAAATGCGGTAAAACTTTGCTTTTTATAGGAAATTTTGTGAAAATTTGCTTTTTATAGGAAATTTTGCTTTTTATAGGAAATTTTATGAAAATTTGCTTTTTATAGGAAATTTTGTGAAAAATTGCTATTTTTAGGAAATGCGGTAAAAATTTGCTTATTATAGGAAATTTTGTGAAAATTTGCATTGTATTGGAAATTTTGTGAAAATTTGCTTTTTATAGGAAGTTTTGTGAAAATTTGCTATTAATAGGAAATTTTATGAAAATTTGCTATTTATAGGAAATGTGGTAAAAAATTGCTATTTATAGGAAATTTTGTGAAAGTTTGCTATTTATAGGAAATTTTGTGAAAATTTGCAAAAATTCGCTTTTGATGTGAAATTTTTTAAAAATTTGTTATTTATAGGAAAGAAAAGGTATGTCAACCTGGAGTTTAACTGGATAAATTTGATCTCAGCTCTTTATAAAGTTGTCATATCTTGTTTATAAATCACACAGCAACTCTTTTTATTTTTTTCAGTTTATAATCACAGTTGTCTTTTATTTAAGTAAATTGTAGAAAATATGAAAAAGGATTTTTTAATGTTTAGACTTACTTATACTATAAGCTTATCTAACACTTTTTCAAGTATTTTCTACATTTCACAAAATTTTTTTTTTAAAGTAGTATTTTTTTCTTTTTTTTGAACAATCTTTCGGTCAGCTGTAGTAGGGAAGTGTGCTTCGCAAAATGATAAAAATTTTTATTGGGGTTTTAGCACACAGAAAATGTGTCAAAATGTTTATTGTTTTAAAATATAAAAAAAGTGTTTTAGGTTTTGTACGCTTTATCAATAGACATAAACAAACATAAAATTCCTTATCAGCTGAAAAGAAAAAACGAAAAAAAATCATAATTTTACAAGGTTCATCCACAATGCAACGTCACATTTGCGGAAGAATACTAATTTATTCATAATCTTGATAAAGAATTCGGAACAGATGATCTGCAAAGTATACGTTTACGTAATTTACCGCACACATGCACTTATTTTGTCTCAGACACACGAATTTGACGATTGGAGCTTATGGCTGTCCGCTAATGTGCAAATCTACCTTGCTCTGTTCTTATAATATTCCCTGCGGTTTGCTGGACTTTAGCTTTTGGATCTTGAAATAATTTTCAAATGTTTAGCCACAACCTCATTCACAAACAAAAAATTTTGGACTGTATTTACAAACATATGTCTATGTGTAAACATACCAAAATTATAATATCATTAATATTTTATTTTAAACATAAACAGAAATTGTTTTTTTTTTCTTTACAAGGAAAGAAATTTAACAAGAAAAATTCTTACAGATTATAACGACTTTAAACTTATCTTTAATATTTTATAACATTTCTGTTGACGAACTTCCTGAAAAGCAAAGACAAAAAAAACTCACATATACAAAATATTTTATAAATGTCAAAATATTTTACAATTTTATTGTAAACATTTCAAAATTTTCTATTGTGCAAAAAAGGTTTTTTTGCAAAAAAACAAAAAAAACTAACGCACATGCATAAACATTAGAGAATAGTACATACAGGAATGCATAAACAATTATTATATTATAAAGAGAAAACGAGATAGAAGAGATAAGTCAAAAGCATAGACATTTTGAAACATGTGAGTGATTATGTATGACTCAGGTGTTTTCTTCACATTTTCTTTATTTTCAGCATTTAATGTCAGTAAAAAAGTTATATAAAAATATCTATATGAATATTCATATAAATATACATATGTGTGTGTGTGTTTTGTGGGTAGGTGTTTTTCTAAAATGTATGAATGTTTGTTTTATATACATATTTCTTGTTCTATTCAAAGGTATGTCATCGTCAAAAGTTGCTAGAATTTTTTGGAGTATAAAATGAATAAAAGTTGTAAGTCAATGTTACAACAGGAAACCGTACCACTACTATTACACACTCACACATCTGCAACGATATCAACACACACACATACAAAGACATATAAAAATAAAAACGAATGAATTTCTTTAAAAAAAAACATCAACAACAACAGCAAAATCATACAAAATATGTAAATCTTAACAAATTGTTTTTTCTACACGTGTACGTGTATGAAGATTTATGCGAAAATATAAGTTATGTCAAATCTAAATAACTTTTTTTTGGGTAAATTAATAGCTAAACGAGGTCAGTCTTTTAAAATAATATGTACATATTTAAACAAAAAAACTATGTATCTTTTTTCTTTTAACAAAAAATTCAAACAGGTGTAGATGGAATTAAAACTAGATCAAAGTTTAAGGATCTTTTAAAGCTGCCCTCGTAGGTTTTTTAAGAACAATGTGTTACATTTGTTACATATAAAAAATATGCTTTTTTCTCATTTTGTTTGTCTCTAATTTATAAATATGTATTAGAATGACAAGATGATGACTATACTGACGCTGGCTGTGAGACGTATGTGTGTTTTGCCAGTGTTGCCACTAGCTAAATTCAAAGTTACACTTAAGTTGAGGCAAAATGACCCGATTTAAATCAAATTATACCTTATTATCAAATTAACGTTTTCATTTATAAAGACATTTTCCAAAGCATACTATTAAGATTTATATAGATATCAATACACAACATCCGACAAATTGTGGGTGTTAATGGAGAAGTGGGCGTGACATAAAACAGATTTCTTTATATCTGGAGAACGGTAGAAAAAAAGTGTGCAAATTTGTTACACACAGCTAGGTTACCAATACACACCCTCTTTGAAAAAAAGTTGGTATTGGAAAAGTGGGCGTGGCACCTCCCATACAGAGTTAATATGGGTTTCCGTATATCTGTAGAGCGGCAACAGCTGCAGTTTACAAATTTGGTACAAAATTCTTGGTTATCAATGCACAACAACTGTCAATAAGTTGGTAAGATTGCAAAAGTGGGCGTGGCACAAAATATAATTCTGTATATCTGGAGAACGACAATAGCCAAAGTATGCGAATTTGCTACAAATAGCTTGGTTATCAATACGAAACAACCTCAGTCTAAAACTGGCCGGGATTAGATAAGTGGGCGTGGCAGAATATAGGAAACGGTATATCTGAAGACCCTTAAGTGTAAAATTGTTCAAATAATTGGGCTTTTATGCTTAAATATTTTGACAAAGTGTTAAAAGTTAGAAACTGATCTTATCACTACATATTAGGGTGGTGTGATTTGAATGGATAAAAAAAAATTAAAAATCGTACAGCAAAAACGTAATTTACATGAAATTCTAAGAAAATTCTCCGAAGAAACCATGGGTCTAAAATCAAATCCAATCCGCGCCTCTCGACTTGAAAATTTTTTTACTTGGGTGAATATTTTTTTTAATAATTAGTATTGTGGTTATTTTGTTGAACTATTTGTGGTTTTTAATCCAAATTTTTAATATTTTTAATTAGGCTTAAGTTCATTAAATTTAATTTTCATTAAATTATTTTTATGAAGAAAGGAATTTTACAACATGAAAATTAATTAAAATTGTTATTGATAATCTTTCATTCTTGACCGTGGCCGGGATTCGAACCGCGGCCGGCAGGTTACCATGATATGTTTCGATGATTTTAATGTAAAAAAATTTTGAGTGTAGAAAATTATAAAGTGCAAAAAAACTACCTTACTAAACAATTTTATTTAGAAAATTCGATTTCTTTTAGGAAAAAGTTTTTTTTCAAACATTTATTTTTTTTAACCAAAGGCGGGCACATACATTTTCAAGTCGAAAGGCGCGGGTTGGGATTTTATTTTAGATACATGGTTTCTTCGGAGAATTTTCTAAGAATTTCATGTAGTTTACGTTTTTTTTATACGATTTAAAAAAAATTCATATATTAAAGTCCATAATAGTTTGACCCCAGGCAGCGCCGGAGCTGAACAACTGGTTTAAAATAAATTAATAAAAAAGAAATGTAACAAACTTAAAATAATCAGTTCTACTTCTACATATGGTTGCACATATCTAGGGAAGGGGCCACTAACGAACTACTTTAACTGTGAGAAAGAGAGGACATTAAGCACAACATTTTCAAGCGCAACGATTAAGTTGAGCTGGGCATACTTCGCGAATGATCGCAGAAGGCGCTGCTTAAATACGACATCAGTAGTGGAATTCTCTAACTTTTAACGATTACCGGTAACGTTAATTTTACTGGAACAATTTTTTGCTTACGGTAACAATACAGCAATTCAGAAACTCAATTTTAACAGCATAGCTAAAAATTTCAATCAGGTGGCATCTTTGTTAAGTAATTAGTATGTTAAACGAACACTGCCAACGAGTGCAAACTACTTCTCGTGTGGAATGACTTAAAGTACTTTCGAAACTAAAAAAAAACCCCCTCTAGGTTTTGCTAGTCTAGCAAAAATTGCAAAAATTCGGAAAATTTGCAAAAATAGCGAAAATTTTTAATATTTCAAACAAGCCAAAAATTGATTAAAAGTCGCTACAACTATAAGGAATTGCAAAAATTCGGTAAAAATTGTAAAATTAGCGGAAATTCGCAAAAATTTGCAAACAGCTGCTATTTATTCATAATCGTTAAAGCTCTTAGGAACCGCAGGAAAAAATCGCTTATATTGCGAACATAACTAAAACTCGCAAAAAATTGCAAACTTGGAAAAAAACGTAAAATTTATTTGAAATCGCTAAATCGCTTAAAAAACAAATTGTCGGAATATATAAATTTAATTTTTGCAAAAATAGCGAAAATTCGCGTAATTGTTTAATATTTCGAACAAACCATAAAATTGATTTGAAGTCACTAAAACTATAAGGAATGGCAAAAAATCGGTAAAAACAGCTAAATCAGGGGAAATTCGCAAAAAATTGCTCACACGTCATGATTGGAAAGTCTACCAATTAATTTTTGTGTAGAAAAGAAAACACTGTTAGTGATTTCCATAAGCTGCATCTAAAATGTAATATTTTTAATGATTTTTATAGATTCCCAAATAAGTTCCCAAAAAACAAATTTTTTAATATTTTTTTTGCAAAATATATGTAAATAACGTAAATTTTAAAAATGTTAATGTGGCTTTTATTTTCCAAAATTTTTTTTGTTTTTTTTTTTTTTTTTAAATAACTACGAATTTAAAAATTAGCAATGAAAAATATTTTGCCGTTAAGATAACTTATATACCTGACGTTAAGATAGAACATAGCAGTAAACGTTATTGTTAACCATCCTTCGTTGCAAACGGACGTGTTTTTAACAGTGCTCTCTTTAAAACCCAAAAATATAAATAAAAACATCTTAATACGGAAAATAAAAACAAACTAAAATTTTGTAAATATAATGAAAAATTTTCCCCAATTTTTTATTAACAAAGCAAGTTGAAAAACCGATAAAAAAGAAATATTTTTTTTTTCACAAAAAATCCCCTAATTTAAAAGTGTAACAGTGAAGCAAATTTAAATTCTGCAAAACCAAATTAAATTAAAGAGCATAAAAATGAATCAAAGTATACTTTGTAATCAGTGCAAAAAAGAAATCACAACAACAAATTACGTGAAGTGTTACAATTGCAGCGCAAATTATCACTTTACCCCTTGCTCTCCGCTATCGGAGGGTACTTACTTAAGTATGTATGGTGACAGAAAAACTTCATGGAAATGTCATATTTGTAAACCAAGAAGCCGATCCCCTAACAACATGTATCAAGCTGTGGTTTTTGATGACAAAAACAATAAGAAACAGGCACGAACTGATGACGATGAAGAGAAAGAAGAAAACGACCAAAATAAAAAATTTAAAGAGTCAATGTCATTGACCTCTGTCAACACGAAACTTAGTTCTGTTCAAAGCGACGTCACAGAATTAAAAAGTGACTTAAGAGATGTAAAACGAACAATTGAACATCTCTCAATCAGCGTTAACTCTTCAAATTTGCAAATAAAAGAAGACATACAGACAGCACTTACGACAATTACAAACACACTTACCACATTGGTAGCACAAGTGAAAGAGCTTGGCGATAAAGATAAACAGAGAGATTAACAAATTAATTCACTGGAGACTCGTTTAAACAACTTGGAACAGAAAATGATTTGCAAAAATATAGAGATAAAAAATGTAAGAGACAAACAAATCTCTGCATACGATGTTGTTAAAACAATTGCTACATCCTTAAATGTGGAAATCAACCAGCTCGATGTAACCAGAGCATATCGTCTAAAAAAACAAGATGAGAAGGTCATCGTAGAGTTCTCTTCGTTAGGAAAAAAGAACGAACTAATGAGTAAAATTTAACGTCACAGAGTAGATGATAGAATTTTTAACAACAATGACAGTAACACCGACAATCAAACGCACTACATTTATATTAACGATGAGCTAACGTAACATAATCGCCGCCTTTTATGGCTGGTCAAAACCAGAGCAAAGGAAGCAAATTGGAAATTTATCTGGGTACGAAATGGAACTATATGTGCACGTAAAAATGAAAACTCAACACTATTTCATATCAACAACACTGCAGATATTGCTTTAATCATCAACACAATTTAATGCATATTTTAAATATTTTTATATCCACAAAACAACCGCCCCCCAAATAAGCCAAAAATGATTTTGAATGAAAAACAAACAATTAACAACTTTAAACAAACAAACACAAATATATTAAGTTATCCCACTTCTCTAGTGTATATGAATATTCGTTCACTGAGACTCAACTTTGCGACTTTTCTGGCAACAATAAATAAAATAATAAAAAAATTAAAGTTCATAATTTTAACTGAAACAAACATAAATGATAGTGAAAATATTTTTTATAATATAGAAGGTTTTAATTCGGTTTTTCTTAATAGAGAAAACAAAGGTGGTGGTATAGCAGTATACATTGCCGAAAATTTAACGTTTAAACATATTGATATAAATACAAACTCTTTTTAAATTGTGCAAATAGATGTAAACATAAACAACAAAACAGTTTCTCTCCTGTCCATATACCGTCCTCCCCATCAAAGCATCCCATCTTTCATCAATGAACTCGATACAATTATCAATAACATAAAGAAAGAACAAGATATTATTTTAGTGGGTGATGTAAACATCAATATATTAAGAGAAAGTCTCACAACAACAACATATCTCAATATGATAATGAGTAATGGTTTACAATGCATGATAAACGAGAACACACGCGAAGATGTTAACAAAAACACAAGCAGCTGTATAGATCATCTCTTTTTAAGAAACAACAAATCAACAACAAGTGCATATGCTGTAATCGTAACAACAACAATATCAGACCACTATTCAATTTACTGTAGCATTTATGAAGAGGCAAACAACCAGGGTATGGAAAACAGAGTATGCCAGCAAACGCAATTTAATAATTATAAAATAAATAAAAGTATACGCCAAACAAATTGGAATTCGATTACTAATGAAACATTAAATACAAATGAGATTTATGAAAAAATATACAAAACTTTCAATATAATATACAAAAATTCAACAAAAATAGAAAAATCAAGTAAAAAAAGATCGGTAAATCCATGGATCAGTGAAGAAATCATAAGTTACTGTGATGTTAGGGATAAACTTTTCAAAAAATGGCGAAACAATCGTAATAATAAATATTATGAAAAAGAATTTAAGACTTTTAGAAATTCATTAAATAAAAAAATTATATTTGAAAAAAACAAGTACTTTAGAAATAAATTTATCGAAAATAGAAATGATATTCGCGTAACATGGCAGTTAATTAACGAGATAATTGGAAAACAAATCTCAAATATAGATAGTATTATAACAAGAAACTTTAAAAACGAAGATTTAAATAATATTTTAAACAATTTTGCTACAAATTTTAATGCAAACGTAACGAAAATTACACATACATGTAATATAAAAACATTAAACTATATCCATACTTCAGTGCAAAACTCTTTATACTTCGAAAAAACAAATGAAGACGAAATCTTTAACATATTAAAATCGTTAAACGTTAGAAAAGGAGCCGGTGCAGATGGTATACGCGCAAAAGATCTTAAAATAAATGCGAGCTTTTTAACGTCAGTAATAACAAAACTTATCAATTCAAGTTTAGAATGTGGAATTGTGCCGGAAATGCTCAAAATGTCAATAGTGCGACCGATATATAAGAGTGGAAATAGGACAGATGTCAACAACTATAGACCAATAGCTATCTTATGTGTAATAGATAAAATTTTAGAAGAAGTTATAGTTAAAAGACTCACTGATTTTCTTCAAAAATACAAAATTATCAACCCAAATCAATACGGGTTTCAAAAGAATAAAAATATTAACCAACTCTTAGGAAATTTCTCGTCGTATATAAATACATGCTTAAGTAATCATATGCAGGTCTTAGCACTATTCATCGACTTTAGCAAGGCTTTTGACACTCTCTCGCACACAAAAATGATACAAACACTTGAGAGAATTGGAATAAGAGGAACAATTTTGAACTGGTTTAAGAATTACCTGGAATGTAGATCGTATTGTGTAAAAATCAATAACAAATTAAGCAACAAAATTTCGTATGACTGCGGAGTCCCCCAAGGGTCAAAACTTGGTCCTATTTTGTATATTATATACGCGAATGATATGCTTAATTGCCTAAGTAATAGCGCAACTTTTGCATATGCCGACGATACGGCGATAATAGTTGCTAATAAAAATGTACAGTGTGCAGTAGATAAAATGCAGCAACAATTAGACAATGCAGCAAAATGGTGTCACGACAATGGTCTCATAATAAATGCAACTAAAACAAAACTGATGCACATTAAACCTCCTCAGCTTCCAAATTCACGGATTTTTTTAAAATTTCACGATATGAAATGCCTACACAAGCAATCTTCAAATATAAACAAATCAAATGACTCTTGCTCAACAGTCATTGAAACAGTGGAATTTTATAAATATTTAGGCGTATATGTAGATAGCAGCTTCAAATGGAAAAAACATATAGAGGATCTCCAAGAGAAATTACGTAAGTCGTCATATATGCTATATCATTTAAGTAACTGTGCTACATATAGCGTTTTACGCCAAGCATACTTTTCATTGGTTGAAACATATATCCGACATGGAATAACAGCATGGGGAAATGTTAAATATAGTGCTACTTTACAAAAAACACAGGATCAAATATTGAAAATATTATGGAAAAAGTACCAATATACAACAAGAAACAATTTTACCCAACAAGACAATCAAGCGAACTCTATTATTGAGCCAAATAATAGCATCAATGCAACAAACATAATTCAGCAAACAAACCCTACCAACTCTTACAACGAATCAAATAATACTCGTATTATTGAAACACACATAAACGTTAACAACAATTACTTGGAAAACAACAACACATCCCTAAGTAACACACGTATTCTACATAATAGCAACAACACACATGGTCATAATAATAGCATAACTCAAACAATCCTAACACAACAAACTAACACTACTCTTACTCGTATGATGGAAACATCTTTAAACGTTGACAACAATTACTTTGAAAACAACAACACATTCTTAATTAACACGAGTATTATACATAATAATAATACACAAGGTCATTACAATATTGTACCATCGTTAAACTACAACCCTCGACCGGTAACTAGCTTTGCCAAAGACTTATATGTATTAAATATTAAGAATATATATTACTCAACAATATCAAGAGAAGACGTATGCAAGGAAGATATAAAGTACAAAGGTTTAGAAATGAATATGGAAGAAACACCCTCTCAGTATCTTTACCAACAATATTAAATAAAATGCCTACTAATATCATTAATTTAAGAAATAAACATAAAAGAAATTAACTTATAAAAAATTTTTTTATAAGTTTGCAATGAACTAATTTTTAAAGTTAAATTATTTTAAAATTATTAATTGTCCTTATAATCAATGAATTTTTTGTTAATTATCAATACCTGCAGACAAGCTAATAAGCTTTGCGGGTCTAAGTAAGAAAAATCATACACAAATGTTAATTTCAATAAAGATTTAAAAATAAAAAATAAAAATTTACTGAATAAAATTTACGTTAACTTTGCTGTTAAATATTTTTAAGAATTAAAATTATGTGAAAATTGAATAGAGAATCGCACTACAGATGCCAAGAACGAGATGGAGGGCCAAGAACGAGATGGAAGGACTGCGTCGAAGAAGACCTGCGACTTATGGGTATCCGTAACATAAAGCTAAAAACAAAGAATAATGGAGGGGACTACCCAGCAGGAATTATCAAGATTTGGAAGCAGTTAAAGCCGATGAAGGATTAAAAAATTATTGAAGCATTATAGGCAACAGACGGAAACTATTCTTTATAAGCGGCTCATCTCGAACAAAAATCATGCATTATAAATGCGCATTGGCAAGTGATTGCAAACGATTGTGTGTTTTACAAAATTGCTTCTAGCTAAGGTGTATTTTTTGGTGGGTAATCAAATAAACTTAAGCTCATCCCAAGCTCATTGTCTTCTGTAAATAAAAAGAAAAATGTGTGTGTTGTCATTTCTTAGGATACCTTCTCTAGTAAATAAATTTTCTATAATATTTTCGGACAAAAATCTGTTTCTAAAATCGGTTTAAGAAGTGTTATTAAACCCCCTTCTGTGGACATTCTCTTAACTGAAGCATTTAAAAACGGAAAAATAAAATTTATTTCTTTTTGTAAACATAGTTTAAATACTTTTCCAATAAACTTCTGATTGTAAAGCACTATGAAGCTTATAATTATCGCATTCTAAGAGTCAATGCTGGCGCCATTTATTATCAAGCTTTTGAAAATTTATGCTAAATGATGGAAATCTTTTCTTAAAAAAAACTTTGACTTTGGATAGAAAGACTGTGCATTTGTTTGACCATCAATAGCAAAAAATTCAGTTCTATAATTAAATCTTGATTTAATATGGGTAACTAATTCAAAATCAAATATTCTTCAGTTTTTAAGTAATTTTATTCGTTCTTTCGATATCCAAACAGTCGGGCATGTTTTGGAAATGGAAGTCACGTGAAATGGAAATCGAACAAATTTTCAAACCCCGTGTTCAAAGTTCATGAATATATTTCCTTTTATATACCTCATACTTTGAAGACCACTTTCCTCTGCATAAACTACTTTTCAGGAAAAGCTACGTTCATTTTTACAAAAATTCGATTGAAAATCTTCAGCGATTTCAATTCCTCGGGATTTCGATTTCCAGAACATGGACGAATATGATAAAGTTTTATATGCCAAATACCGTTAATGCAATTCATTAACGTTGCAAAATAAATCTATATTTACAACCAAAAATTTACAAATTACATCTGCTCTAAATTACCCACGACAGAAAAAGTTACTCGGGTAATTAGCCACAAAGTGTCAACACTGGTTTTCACTCAAAACTACTCATGCAAAAAAAAAAACAAACGAAAATCCAAAGAAAAGTAAAAGATTTATTTGGGTCATAAGGTAAGTTTTTTCTGTCTGAGTTTTTTATTTTAAACCTTTTGACTTGAATGACAAAGAAAAAAATTTAAATTAAGCAAAAAAGTATGTGTTACAAACACTTTGACTTGCACAATATTTTCTTCAAAAGAGAAAAATATGTTAATACCTTTTTTCTAAATATTCAACAAACAAGACCAAATATTTAATATGAGAAAACTGTTTTTTTAATATGAATGAACATTACATATAGTATAATTGTGCAACAATTTCATATAAAAATAAAAGCATTTAAACAATTATTTAGAGACGGCATTTGTATAAGGGAGACCGTAAATATCAAAACGATTTGATTAGATTTTTAAAGAAGGATAGCCGATGCCAAGGTATATTTACACAAGGTAGACACGTTGGCCCATATATTTGTCAGCTGTTTACCCCAGTTGGAACCCAAATGTCAAATTTCGTGTATATGAGCCAAATTTGTGCATGTGTGCGTTTTGGTTTTATATGAAGACAATTTTGACAACTCGGTTCTTTTTATAAAGCAGCATGTCTACACTCTCAAATGAGTCTACCTTGTGTTAATGTACCTTGGCTGATGCCAGTTTTCCAAACGACTTCTTTTAAAATAAGAAAAAAATTGGATAAACATATTCTGGTTTTTGTCATTAACTTCACTTCGCTGCAGCTTTTTCTATTGCTGTTATTTCCAGTTCTACTTGCCTTCTCTATTCTATGGAAGCCTTGCGAGTTCCATTCTAGTTATGGCTTTCTTTGTGATGTCATTGCTTGACATCTGTAGAGTATTTCTTATCCATTGCTATTTTCGGCGTTTTATTCCGTTATTACTGGACTTCTGATTCGAATATTTCAATAGCCTGCAGCTTAAGATGGCACTTGGCAGAGTTTTAGCCAGGCTTTCATTCGCAAAAAAAAAACTTTGATATTTTTCATATCACCATAAGCTGCATTTAAAGTTTCACAGCCACAGAGGAGCGAGGATTTCACATTTGAGTGAAATCCTCAAAGAATTCCAAGATTTGTACAAAATTGCTCAAATTGTTTTGAACTTAGCTGTGGACCATTGTCGCTGACGATGGTATAAGGTATACCTTCAATGGAAAAAATAGCAGATAGGACGGAAATTGTGTCTTCCGTGGTGGTATTTTTTATTGAAGAAACGTAAGACTACTGTGAATACGAATCAACACATATATGTAAGCCACTTAGAATTAAATATCGGACCAGAAAAATCTATATGTATTCGCTCCCAAGGTTTTGTTGATTTCGGCCAGGATTCGTATTCTTTACTAGGAGCTTGGTTTTGGCCTTTACATATCTCACAGTAAGAAGATATTTTCATTATATCAGCATCGATATTGTACCACCAAATATACTGTGTAGCGAGTTGCTTCATTTTTACAATGCCCCAATGTCCATCATGCAACTGTTTCAATGTTTGCTTCTTTAAGGCTTCGGGTATGACGACGCGCACATAGTCAGTTTCCAAACAAAGCAGGTTTTTGTGAATAGTTAAACTTTTCCTACGACTGAAAAATGGTTTCAGGTTTAATTAATCCTGACTAACTGTTTTCGGCCACCCATTTTTTACATAGTTAAAAACTGTGCATAACGTTTTATCAGCTTTAGAGTGTTTAAGGTTATTACTTTTAATCGGAAATTCATCAAAAGTTCCATTCAAGCATTTTTCCTCCTCTTTATCAAAACTTTCATCGGTCCCAATCGGTAGACGCGATAATGCATCCGCATTGCCATGATCGGCCGTTTTGCGATATATTATTTCGAATTGGTACGACATGATCGTTATAGTGCAACGATGAATTCTATATGCAGTCATAGTTGGAAACTGTTTATCAGGCTTAAAAATGCTGACTAGTGGCTTATGGTCATTTATGAGGATACATTTCCGGCCATTCAAAACTTGATGTAAAGGTTTTACTCCAAATATAAAAGCTAGGCCCTACTTTTCAATCTGACTATCATTTGCCTGATGTCTGTCTTTCCAATGGTTTTGAAGCAAATGCGATAGGCCTTTCGGTTCTATTCCAAATGGTGACCCATGTGTAGCAAGGACAATTGTAAATTTTTCCTGAAAATGTGCAAGTTCAGTTGCCTTAATTATGTAAGAATTTAGTTCCTCAAAGGACTTTTGTTGAATCTTTCCCCATTTGAAAGGAAATTTTTTCTTCGTAACATGTTAATTGCAGCGGCAATATTTGAAAAATTTGGAACAAAATTATGTGCGATTCTCTATTCAATTTTAACATAATTTAAATTGCTAAAAATATTTAACAGCAAAGTTAACGTAAATTTTATTCAGTAACTTTTTTAACAATAACGTTTACTGCTATGTTTTATCTTAACTTCAGGAATTTAAGTTATCTTAACGGCAAAATATTTTTCATTGTTTACTTTTTAATTTGTAGTTGTTTTACAAAACTAAAAAATAAAAAAAACAAAAAAACAAACAAACATAAATTTTTGCAAATAAAATCCACATTAACATTTTTAAAATTCACGTTATTTACATACATTTTGCAAATATAATATTAAAAAATTTGTTTTTAGGGAATTTATAAAAATCATTAAAAATATTAGATTTTAGATCCAGCTTATGGAAACAACTAATAGTTCTTTCTTTTCTTCACAAAAAATAAGTGGCAGACTTTCCAATCTTGCCGCTGTTAGCAAATTTTTGCGAATTTCCCCTTATTTAGCTGTTTTTACCGATTTTTTGCCATTCCTTATAGTTTTAGTGACTTCAAATCAATTTTATGGTTTGTTCGAAATATTAAACAATTACGCGCATTTTCGCTATTTTTGCAAAAAATAAATTTATATATTCTGACAATTTGTTTTTTTAGGCGACTAAGCGATTTCAAATTAATTTTACGTTTTTTCCAAGTTTGCAATTTTTTGCGAGTTTTAGCCATGTTCGCAATATAAGCGATTTTTTCCTGCGGTTCCTAAGAGCTTTGACGATTATGAATAAATAGCAGCTGTTTGCAAATTTTTGCGAATTTCCGCTAATTTTACAATTTTTACCGAATTTTTGCAATTCCTTATAGTTTTAACGACTTTTAATCAATTTTTGGCTTGTTTGCTATTTTTGCAAATTTTCCGAATTTTTGCAATATTTGCTAGACTAGCAAAACCTAAAGGGGTTTTTTTTTAGATTCGAAAGTACTTTAAGTCCTTCCACATGAGAAGTAGTTTGCACTCGATGGCAGTGTTCGTTAAATATATAATTAATTAACAAAGATGCCATTTGATTGACATATTTAACAATGTAGTTAAAATTGAGTTACTGAATTGCTGTTTTGTTACCGTAAGCAATAAACTATGCCGGTAAAATTAACGTTAACGTTAATCGTTAAAAGTTAGAGAATCCCTCTACAGTTCTTTAATATCTTTGGGAGGTTTTAAATTTTTACCAGCAAGTACCCCTAATTCGTCAGATAAAATACCATCTGAACTAATTTGACGTCCCAAGTAAGTGATCTTGTTCCTTAAAAATTCATATTTTTCCTTTTTGCAGCGAATATCATTTGAAAATAAAATTAATAATGCCTTTTCGAGACGTTTCAAGTGTTCCTCTTGAGTAGGTGCTGATATCATAATATCGTCAAGATAATTTGCACATCCTTCGATACCCTGAAGTAATTGTTCAATATATTTTTGGAAAATAGCCGGAGCGCTAGCAAAACCATAAGGTAAACGTTGGTACTGAAAAGGTCCAAGTGGTGTATTAATCACCAAAATTTTCTTCGATGCGTCATCCAATTCCATTTAGAGGTAAGCATCTTTTAGGTCAATCTTTGAAAAATATTTTCCATTGCGAATTGTATGAAATAAATTTTCCCGAGTAGGAAGCCGATATTGCTCCACGTCAATTTGCGCATTTACGGCCACTTTAAAATCTCCGCATATACGTATTAAGCCATCTGGTTTCAATTGATTTCAATTACAAAAATTTGTAATATAATGGCGTGTTCGTCGATAACGAATGAAGACTTCGTTCGCTAAAGTTACATTTAAAACAAAAACAAAAACAAATGAATAGAATCAGTTAAACATTTAATTCACTTGATTAAACGTTTGTTTCACTTGATGAAAATTTTTAATTAAAACTGATTTTACACAGGAAAAATTAAAAATTTTCTCTAATCAACAAATTTATTCCAAATTCTTAGCATCAAGCAACCCATTTGTTGATTTTGCACCTATTACCAAAATGATTATATTGATTACTAAAAATTTTAAAAATTTTATATTTTGAATTTTTTTTTTTCTAATAAATTATATTTTTAATTTTAATTAAACAAATGATCAAAAAACTTTGCCGTTTCAAACAATGTGTTGATTGATTTTGACAATTTCCAACAACAATTTCACAAGTTTAAATTATTTTATTTTAAACGAAATAATTTTTTGTTATTTAATTAATAATTTAATTCAAAATTTATTTCAAAACAACTAAAATGTTTATTAAATCAAAATTATATTTTTAATTTTCTTTCAACAAAAAAAATAATTGATTTAATTATCACATTAATTAAATTTAAAAACTTTTTAAATAATTTTTTTAATTGATAAAAAATTACTAATAATTTTTTCTGTGTATTTTTGTTAATTCTTAAACATTTTGGAGAATTTTTTTCTGTGTAATTAGTTGCCTACTGTAAATTGTTCGTTGATAGATTGTTAATACTAACAGTTTTAGTTTTAAAAACGTCTATTTTCCTATATATTTGTTGTAAACTGAGTTTAATTTTGCATAAATATTTATATTAAAAAGTCACAACAACCACATAATCAACTCAACAAGAACGTCTACCAAAAGGAAACGGATACGAAATCTAAGAGTAACACTTAACAAGATTTTTATTATATATT
The DNA here is from genome assembly GCA_963931875.1 of Pollenia griseotomentosa. Classification (NCBI taxonomy): domain Eukaryota; kingdom Metazoa; phylum Arthropoda; class Insecta; order Diptera; family Polleniidae; genus Pollenia; species Pollenia griseotomentosa. Next base: position 120,070,991 of record OZ007564.1, on the reverse strand, counting down.
TTATTAACGGAAAAAAAAATAAACAAGATTACAAAAGTTTATTTGCCTCGGTGGATGGTTGGCGGATTGGCTGACTGACTGGTTTAGTTAACTTTAACGTCAGCAACAACAAAAATAACTAGGTTAATCTTTGTTGATATCATAAACTTATTTTCAAAGCTTTAATACCTTCTCAAGTTGCCGTTAATGCTGTTACAACACTATCAACAACATTCTCATCATCAACATCAGTGAATGTGGCAGCAGCGCAACCATGCCATCAACACCAGCACCAACAACATTTTATGAGTACCAACGACAACTTGTCTCACCACTATGAAAACATTAACAACAACTACTTTAGTTACTTAACTGATATCCGTTTGTTTGTATGAGTTTCTCTGTGAGTAGTTATATTCATAGTTGCAGCAGTTGCTTCCTTTCCGTTTTTTCTCGTATTTGCTTGTGTTTTTTTTTTTTATTAAATACACTTATTTTTAAATTTTTTACAGAAAAACGTTGTGGTAGTTGTTGATAGTCCGTCAACCACTTGACTTACTTACTTGTATTTTAATTTTTTTCCCCTAAAGTTTTCTTTTCTTAGCGCAGTTTTTCCTCTTCATATTTTTCCTCTTTACTTGGCTTTTAATTGGTAATGTTGTCAACGCTTAGTAAAGCAGGTAAGAGGTGTAAGAATTAAAATGAAAGATTTTATATTTAATGAAAATTTAATGTTAATTTTTATAAAAAGAGAAGAATTGTGGTAGAAAATAAGAAAACTTAAAGATTTTAATGAAGTAGTTGTTTTAAATTCTGCGGCATCCTAAGTTAAATTTAAAAAGTTGAAAACATTTTGTTAATCGTACGAATTTTCATTCAAAAAACATTTATGTTTGCGTTTTGAAAATTTTGTATTATAAACGAAACTAATCGTTAATTTTGGTTTATTTTATTATTTAATTAGGTGCCCTGGTTGGCTAGCTGGTAGTGAATTGCTTTTAATGCTGTAACTTCATTTAAACTATTGGTATTGGCATCAAATTTTGTGATGCTAACTCCTATAACAGCTTCTATGTCATGTCAAACTTCTGTGGTGGTGTAGTCCAGAATAGAGAACAATTTAACTGCTCTATTTAATGCCTTGAAATACAACCTCAAAAATAGAGCCCCATGTTGACAATTTTAAGTGAATTCAGTAAAGCAATGCATGACACTATTCAGAAAACGGAGTATAACGAAAAAGGATCATGCATTGCGGGGCTGGACTATTGCACTCCAGAACCCCTTTTCGGTGCTTTGTTCACAGTTCATGATGGTTATTATTATGAGCTGTTCGATAACACGCGATCTCTGGAACCGGCACCGAAGGGTCTATACCGATGGTTCCAAGATGGCCAGCGGAGTAGGTGGAGGTTTCTTCATCGAGGAATTGGGCATCAAGGTCTTTTTTAGGCTGCCAGATGGCAGTAGTGTGCTGCAGGCGGACGGCAAACTGGCTGAGGTACTATCGTATATCGAGGGATATATGTATATTTACGGACAGCAAGGCTGCCATTGCAGCTCTGGCTGGTGTCTTCACGGGTAACCAAACTGTGGACAGTCTGGCCAAACAGGGCTGTATCTTGAACGACGTGTTCGTCGATGGCCTGATTGGCATTTCGATGGCCCGCTGCAAGACTCTCATCAGACGAGTGTCGTATAGATGAGCTCAGGGGAGATGGCAGGGGGAGCATACCTGCCTGATGGCGAGGACTTTATGGCTTGGCTATGACGTGGCGAGAACGCGCGTGCTACTTGGTCTCGGCAGGACAGTGATATCGGTCATTACGGGTCACTGGGTGATAGGGACTCATGCTTGGAGGATGAGTCTTGATAATGATGACTACAGTAGGAGTTTTCATGATGAGGAGGAGAAGGAGACGGTATTCCACTTTCTCTGCCAGTGCCCCGGTCTGGGGGGCATTAGGCTTAAGCATTTCGGAAGACCAGAATTGCCATGTCTGGACGATATGTCCAATATGGGACTAAATTCGATCTCTCTGTTCTGCAGGGAGTCGGGGTGGTTCGAGCTGCAGTGACCTCTGTGGAATAGTCTGGTGGATACTGGCTGACTCTTGTCACTGGCTAGGGGTATCACAAAGGGACTGCTATAAGGATCCAAATGAGTCGTTATTGCTATACACACCGATTGCAACGAATACTGGAACGGTGTGAATGCTTGCTTGTTTTTTAATTTGGCATCGTGATATTTCATTGCATCTCAAAAATTGATTTTAAATTGAATGCTTGAACTATATTATGCCCTCCACCACTAACGGTATACTAAGTTTATATTCCTCTAAGACCACATAAAGTATTTATATTCTAAGTCCTTGAGTAATTCTCAGCTGGTCTAGCCATGTCCATCTGTCTCTCTGTCCTTCCCTCTGTCGGTCCACAAGAAGAATATTCATGTCAAATTTCTTCTTGTTTCCCTAAGCTGTTTGGGATTGAAATCCAGTAGAATCGACTTTGTAGGAAAAGAGTGATAAACCCAAATGTGGAACAACCTCCCTAAAAAAATTAATATTTTTGTTACAAAAACTAACATAAATGGGTGAAACAGTTTACCAACACTCAATAAATTTTGCATAAAATCATTTTATATGACAAGAAACCGTACTACAAAATCTTGTGAGGATCGTTACTTAATTAATTGACTATAGGACCCACATAAAACCGTAGCGAATAACGATATTGGAGTAATCATGGTAAAGAAAGATTAAAAATCATTAACTTAGCATATTCCCTTTTAAGCCTACTCTGGGGAACATAAAGCCAACAAATAAAGATATTGTGGTAAAATTTGGTCCAATTTAATTGTATGTGGCTAGAAATAACACAATGTTTTTTTGTGATAATCGATGTCCATAGGTCCCATATAAAGCGGCCTTTCGAGGAACAAAATTTAGAAGCATTAAATTCTAAAAACCTTGTATAACTTTATTGAAATTTGGTATATTTTATGTTTTTTGAATGACAGAAATCATTTTACCAGATTTTGTGTAAACGATCCATTATTTATCACAGCCCTGATAATATTTCCGAAACCAATTTTAATATTATATTTTAATTTAGCAACGAATTATAGTTAGTAGTGTTAGCTCAGGTTGTAAAACGAAAGGTTATAATTTATAGATCTCTTACAAATCTCACTCCTAAAGCATTCGAACTCTCGTTAAAGGCACAAAATAGCAATTTTACTTATTTAACCCAAAATATTTAGAACAATTTAGGAATTTATTTAAGAGGCATACGGTTTTCGATTCTTATCAAAATTTCACTTCAATTTTGTTATAAATTCAAACGTTATCGACTAATGTTTTTTAACATAAAATTCTGTTTTTACCGAAGTTAAACAAATCTCTTTATCGAAACCTAAATGTTAATAAAAAATCAACCAACGCACAGTTTACTTTTCTATTAACATCATGACACTTATACTTTGGCAGATTTGTTTTTATTTTTTTTTTTTTTTTTTTGTCAAAGTAAAAAGCTCAATTTACTTGCTAAATAACTTTATTTTCAATTCTTTTTTTTTTTTTTTTTGCTTTCAACTCTGAAACATACACTCGATTTTTATGAAAGTATTGAAAATTCTATTGTTATTTTTTCTCATTCTCTCTCTCCTCTCTCTCCCTATATCGTTTTTTAGTATTTTGCACTTTTTTGTTCTTTGTAAATGTATTGAAAACATTTTGAAAATCAATTTTGTGTGAAAACTAAGTAGTATTTTTTTTTTTGCTCCTGAAAGGATATTGGATGTAGGGAAAACTACCAAAAGGATTTAAAATACTTTTACGTGTGTATATTTGAGCAGCTTTATAACACTAGATAAAGGTTACTTATGTCAAACTTTATTCTATTAACTAGAACCGGATGTAATGGATTTTTCGACTTTTTTTTTGTAAATTCTTTAAATGTGTGTGTGTGTAAGCGTTGTTGTACATTTACAGATAATTTGGTTTTTTTTTTTTTTGCATCCAATGAAATCACGTAAATTGAAAATGTATTAACAAACGCTGCTAAGTAATCGGAAAAAAAAGTTATAGAACAGATAGTAAAATGAACAGTAGTTCAGTGTGTAATATTAAGTAAGTCTGAAAGGTGTTAAAGAAAACAAGTAGCTGAGTAAGGATTTTATAGGATTTCAGGAGATTGTTTTGTAAAACAGATTTAATATTAAGTTTTATTTTATTAAATAAGTCACATGATTTCAGTTGTAAGTTTTTTGGAAAAAGGGGTTTTAAAGAAAAGCCTTAATTTCATATTTATATTAATCATACACAGCAGTGTCTATCAAAAAATTTGAGAAATTCTTTAATGACCTGAAATTTTATATTTCGAGGAAAATTTTATAATTTATTTAATTTAGCACCAATTTTTAGCATCAAACATAATTTCATAAGAAATTGATTTTGGCGAAATTTCGTCGATTAAGCTGACGCTAAATTTGGAGGTATTGGAGTCGAAATCATGTCAAAATGTTTGTTTTAGAGCGAAGTTTCTTTGGGGACTAAGTAAAATGGAAAACTTATCTTATCCATACATTCTACGAAATATACTTAAAAAAGATATCTTGCAAGTCCCTTGCGTTAAGAAACTTTCCATATACATTTTTTTGAATTTTCAAAGATTTTAAGTTTTTTTAGTTGCTATAAAATATATCAAAAGGGTTATTTTGTTAGTCCCTTTATATTCCGTTGAGACATTTCAAAAAGAAAAAATTTTTTGAATTGTCAAAGATTTGTATGAAAATATTTCTCAATTGAAGTAAAGTATTTTAGAAAACCATCCCTTAAGTAAAAACCACTTTCCTTTTTCTTTTTTTTTTTTTGTTGTCTATCCGATATGGCATCTTGGTATTGAAATACCAATTTTAGAAGAAGTTTTTATTGGAGGCAGAGTGAAATCTTTCAAAACGGATTTTTTATTTATAATAAATGTAAAAGTTGTCCAACAATAATGCACGATGTTAATTGTGAGTCTCACATTAACGTCAAGTTTTTCCCCAACTTATTTTGACATTTCTGTGCTTCAGTGTTGGAAAAATTCAATTTTGGAGAGGTACACAATTGAGCAGCGCGTTAAGATTGTTGAAGCCTTTTAGGAAAATGGGCGTTCAAATCAAAATGCATTTCGTGCACTTCGTGATTTTATGTGGCTTCGCTAGCAAGCAGAATTGCTGCATTTTGGCAAATGAGAATCCAAAAGTGATTGTTGAAAAGCCGATGAATCTACAAGGAGTCACTGTTTGGAGCGGTTTATGGACTGACGGCGTCATCGGGCCGTACTTCTTCGAAAATGAGCTCGGCCTAGCTCATTTGGACCTGGACGATATGTGGTTTAAAATAAGATGGTGCCACTTGCCACACAGCAAACGGATTAATGGCTCTTTTGCGCGAGAAGTTCAATGGCCGTGGTATTTCACGTCGTGGCGATGTTAATTGGCCGCCAAGATCATGTGATTTGTAAAAGAAAAAGTGTATATCAATAAACCAAGAACAATTAAAGAGCTAAAGGATGAGATAATTCGGCACATTAACGACATTGAACCTCAATCATGTGTCCGAGTCATTGAAATTATGGACTATCGGATTGAGGTACGCCACCGAAGCCGTTGCGAGCATTTTACATTAACAAGTAACATCGTGCGTTTTAGTTGTACCACCCTTTATTTTGGTTTAAATTCATTGACTTTAGTTTTCCCCTTTTGGCCAAAGTTATAATTTCAAGACGACTAGTTAAACCAATTTGCTATAACAAAATTTCAAATTTCATCAACTAAGATTTTTATAACAATAATTTTATATGGTGATATGGAAAATTTAAGCAATTTTATATGAAAGTTGAATTCTTCCAGTCAAAAATTGCGATTTTAAGAGTGCCACTGACAGACGGACGGATATAATTTAAAATTTTTACGAAGATTTAAAACGAAACAACTTACAAGAGTTTTAAAATCTTTTTTTTTTGGGTGGGGGGGCTGGTGTTCAAAAAAAAATGATTAGAACAAATTCAAAATAATTATATGTGGCACATCAAGCTGAAGGTCCACGCCACTCACTTGTGTGTCAACGCATTGAATGCTTTTCATGCCATACTTGCCCTCTACGCTTCAGGTGACGTGCAACTCTTTTGTCACGGCTTCTCCACAAGTAAAAATTAAATTTTAAATGTCAAATTCAGCTGATTGTCTCGAACGCTGCTTCTGCCGCCTCCAAAAGGGAAATTAATATATTTTTTGCATTCTTCTGCTCAAGGCATCTTACACTTTTCTGCATGTAACCTGCTATGTACAATGTGTTACGAAGGAGGGATATGATCTAAAAAGTTGTTAAAAAAAAGGCTACAGAAAACTTATTTGTGTCTTTTGAGCTGGCCATACGCTAGTGATTTGTGCGTGTGATTTGTTTAGCGTTCCATTTCTCCACACACGACGGACAAATCACAATTACCTAAAACGTCAAAAAGAAAACATGAATTGTGAAGCGAATGATACAATTGCACTTTTGATAATTTATTTGTGTACACAAAAAAATAATAAATTAAAAAACAAGAAAAATTTTAAGAAGAATACAAAATATGTTTGTATGCTAAACAACTCGTTTCGTTGTAGACTAAAATGAAAAGATTTTAAAATGTTCGCGGACAAGCCCACTGACTCATCGAACAAATCACACACGACGGACAAATCACAATTACCTAAAACGTCAAAAAGAAAACATGAATTGTGAAGCGAATGATACAATTGCACTTTTGATAATTTATTTGTGTACACAAAAAAAAAATAAATTAAAAAACAAGAAAAATTTTAAGAAGAATACAAAATATGTTTGTATGCTAAACAACTCGTTTCGTTGTAGACTAAAATGAAAAGATTTTAAAATGTTCGCGGACAAGCCCACTGACTCATCGAACAAATCACAAGAAATTGAAAATTTTCAATTAATTGTGATTTGTGCGCCCACAGCCCTATTAACAAGTAACAAGACGTCGAGCTCGCATAAATCACATGCACAAATCACTAGTGTGTGGCCAGCTTTAGTCAGACTTCCATTTTTTACTTTAACCAGAGTGCTTTAATAAAGATTTAAGTCTTATAGCCACATTTTTTCCGTATACTTCAAACTAATAATGATACCGTCTAAAATTTTAATACCCAGAACAACGTATTTTACTCAGACTATCGTTTTGTGTTCAAACTACCATCTTCAACTGCCATATTCAATGTATAAGAAAATTTCCATATATTTAAAGTATTGCCTTTTGCTCAGATACACTGAAAGAATTATGTTTTATAAATCTAATGAATCAATTTCATTAAATTTTTTTCTTTAATGCAATGAAAAATTTCATTACGGGAATGAAATTTTACGGAAATATTGAAGCAAATTCATTACCGCTACGAAATTGAGTTTCGTAATTTGGTAAAATTTTTCATTAAATTAATGACATCTTAATATCTCTTTCAAAAGAAAAATTCAACTAATTGTTATACATTATTTCAATAGGTTTTTGAAGATTAAAATGAACTATTAATTAATGTAATGTATGTATGTATGTAATGGAAAAAAGTGTAACTTCATATTTTCCATGAAAAATATCACTAAATCAATGAAAACAAGATAACGTTCTCTAACTTCAAAATACTTATAACTAGAAAATATTTTCTTCCTATAACTGCTGTAGAAACGTTTTTTTAATTCCATTTTAAACGAAAGAAATGAAAATATATGAAAGAAATTGTAAATTTCAATCTTTCATAACATCAATGAAAAAATTCATATCGATAACGAAACACCGAATTTATCGAAATGTTAGTAATAGGTTCAAAAACATACAACGAGAATGAAAAAACCAGAGCAAACAATTCTCACATTCTTTTTTCTTTAATTGTTAATTTAAATACACAAAATTTACAAACCAGCAAAATTTAACGAAGCAAGATGAAGGTCGTCCCGGGCTGGAAAATGAATTAAATACAATTTACTAAAAGGTAAGCATATACAAGTAGAACATAACACGATGTAACAGAAATAAAATTTATATAACTTGATGATTTGAAACAGGAAAAAAAATAAAATTCACAACAACTCAAAACGCACAGTGAAATGGCGTAAATAAATAATATAAATATATATGTATATGTTCATTAAAATGACTAAATTAAATCAGTAATTTAATGAATTTCTGTCATTAAACAAATTAAAGTTTTTATCGATTTTATGGAACATTTCACTAACGGGGGGCTTATGTAACATTCTTCATTAATCCAATGAAACGTTACATAGGTTGAATTTTAATGCAATTTTTCATTGGATTAATGTCAAAATCCATTGGATCTGTGAAGAAAATTCTTTCAGTGTAGCCACCTTATATTTAAACTATTGTCTTATTCTAAGACTTACTTCCTTTATTTTGACTTCTGTGATAACTTTACTAAGAAAAACGTCTAACAGTCAGTCATTATTCTCTTATACAGTCTTATACTTAGACAACCGCCTTAAACACAGACTCACAGTCTTTTTCCCATACTACCGTCTTATACTCGGGCTACAAAATGCTTAATTTTTACTTTGGTTTCTGAAAGAACTTATCGAAATTAGCAAAAATCCGCTGGATTAGCTTGGATTTAAAATGTTTCACATCAATAATATTTAAATGAAACTTGATTTAGAGCATTTTTTTTAAGAAACCGTAATATTTCTCACGGCTATATCTTGTAAAGCGACTGAAATTCTGTTTTCCTGTCTCCAGTTTAATTGTAGGTGTGCAATAAGTGTAAAAAGTGTAAACCAAACTGATTTTATAGCGTCTATTAGTAACGCTATAAAAACAAAATCCGAGCTAAGCTAGAAAAATCTAAAAGGTTTTTGGCTAGTTTTAATTAGTACGTTCTGAAACTTCAAAATGTCAAAATGGAGTGCACTTTTTATGTGTTGCACTGTAATATTGTCTTATACTTAGATTAGAGTCTTATACACGAACGTACATGTTTTATTAAAACTAAAGCGTTTTAGCAATTATTCGCCTTAAAACTTACCTTTTTTATTAATTAATATACATAATTTTATTATATTAAAATTCCTAAATAATTCCCTATTCGAATCAATCTTTCCTTCGTTTCAGGAAATTGAAAAACATTTGTATTTTTTATCAACAGAAAACCGATTTTGGTAAGCAATTTAAATTTTTTTTTTTATATATTTCTAAATTAAACAAGATTTTAACTTTAACAATTAATATAAAGAAAATCTCTTAAATAGGTCAACTTAAGAAACAGCTGACATTGCAACCCTTTTAAAATTTTATTAGAAAGTTTACAAAAATTGTATAAATTAAATAGGAGTTTTTTATTTCTATTTAATTTTTAATTGTTTCAAAAAGAATTCATAAAACATTTTCTAGGGCAAACATTTGTAACAATTATTTTTTGTTAAATAATAAAAATAAATTTATTCTCTTTCTAACAGTTTTAGTTTATTTTGTTGCAAGTGCGTGTGTGTGTTTGTGTGTGGAATAAAAAACTTTTTAATAACTTTCGATAAGTATTTTACAACACACTTGTAAATGTTTTACAAGTCAGTTGGTATTTGAAGAAACTGAAACTGGTGACATAAATAGCATGTCAGTTTTTCCTTTTCTTCGTTGCAGTTTTATAGGGAGAGTGTCAGAGAGTTGGCTTCACTAGCAATAAATTGTTCGAGCAGTTAGTTCTAGTCATCATACATGTCGTAAACTGAAGTAGAAGACCTCATTAAATAGTTTTATGACAAATAAGAATTCTTCTGCTTGTATTTGTTAAAAAAAACTGAAATATTTGATGAAAAAAAAATATTGCCGGAAGATGAACAACTACAACTGAAAACTTTGTTAAGGAAGTGTGTTATATTTGAGCGGAAAGAGTTGAGGAGAAACTCCTAGAAATAAATAATTGTAGTTTAACTAGTTGAAATTTTATGTTTTTGTTCGAGAACAATTTTAAACTTTAAGAAATAATAATTTTAAACTTTAAGAAAAACAGTTCTTACACATTTTTTTAAGGAAGAAATTTTCAAGCGGTTAGATTTTTTTTAGAAGGGTTAATGTTTTTACTTTACCAAGAAAAACTTTTAGAGTTTGTTAATACTTTTTATTCAAATACTAATTTTGGCACTTTTTAGACCTTAATTAAAAAAAGTATTTTAACCCAATTTTGCGATTTTATAAAAAATTTTATTGTTAAATTTTGTGAAAAAAAAAGAAACATAAAAAGTGTTGCCGAGTTAAATTTTTTTAAAAAAGGATCTATGGGAGGTACATGAATTCTTTGACGGAAAATATATATCATATATACCTCCATGCAAAATATTATTAGCCTGGGTCAACTCCTACTATTTTTGCAACATTTTGTTTCATATCAAGGTATCGATTCTTGTTAGTTCCTTTTCTACTCAATTCAGTATGCAACTTTAAGATAAATTTAGGGTTTTTTTTTAACCAATTTGGAACTAATTCTTCCTATTTTTTTCTTTTTAGTTCGAAAATAAAATAAAAATCAACTATAATGTGAAATTTCAGTTAAAATCGTTTTCACAAAACTATGACTGTAGAAAATTTTTGGTATTAAAAGATAAATTTGCATTTAATTAAAAACGTAATTAAATATCCTTTAATCTTTTCCATAATTACAAGGCAACACTTGTCCTCAAATTAATTTTATTGTATTTAAACATTTGCTTTTAATAGAACGTTACCTTTTTCACCAGGCTTTCCATAATGTTTATTACGTTTCGCTTCCAAAGTACTAAATTAAATGTAGTGGCTGTTTAAGTAACATCCGTTAAATGCCATAAATTAAGTTAATGCTAGGCTTTGCTATAGCTAGAGCTACAATAGGCTTCAGCTTTATTCCTCTATCTACTACTACTCTGATACTGCTACTACTACAACAATGAGAGCAATAACTAATAATAATAACAGCTACACATCTTAAACATAACTTTTTACACTTACACGCTGACATTTATTCACACATACAGTAGAATGCGAGAAAGACAAAGCAAGAACAAATACACACGCAAATATAAACCATCACAATATTACTATGCTGTTGGTATTCTAACTGCTATAAGATTTTATTTCCGGTTTTCACTTAATGGCCTTAATTAGAGATATCTATACTTTGCAAGTGTATGTGAGTGAGTATTTGTGTGTGTGTGTGTGTACAATGCCAGAATAATGTTACAATACCAGAAGCAAAATTGCAAGTTCTCTGCAAATCTATAGACAAAACAGTATCTGAACATTTTGTAACACATGTATTTTAATATACGATTTACGACTACATAAACTGACTATATAAACGTGTATATGCTTTTTGTAGCATTTCAATAATTATGTAGCTTTCTAGTTCATAATGGAGATGTCTTTAAGACCACTGCTAGTTCTAGAGTTGCTACATATATTTATCATTTCAAGTAGAAGCAGAAGAAGAACAACAACAAGAAATTATTAGAGGTTATCTATTTCGTGAGGCCGTGTTATTATGATATTTGCTTGGGTGCATGTATGTGCGTGTTCTTCATTTGACACTATTCAATACTCTCAAGTTGCTTGCATAAGCCCTTTGGTAGAATACAAGGATATAAAGCATAATTTAGCGTAATATGATGACCATCATCAGTTATCAATGATTTACACGTAATGACAATTAAAAAACTATTTATACTGGGATATAAATCGTAGCTGCTGCTACAACTGCTTCAAGTTGCCTAGAGATGTATTGCCACTGTCTCTAAATTGTAATGTGCAATCGTGATATTTATTAACGAAAATTTTCTCAAAGTTACAGATTACAACAAGATGTTCGGGCATTAAACATTAAACACTAAAGTACTTACAGTAAGCAACATAAAAAATCTTTTTTTTTTTAAACTTAACCCAAATTTGCTTCAAAGTTTAATTTTATAGCTCAGCACCCAATGAAGATAATTGCTCATCCCTGATATAAAAAATAGCTGAAAAATTCATTTTTTTATTTTGCGAGTAAAAAGCAGTATAAATATTTTCCACAATTGCCCATAAGTTTAAGAATGTATAGAAGATGTTTTGAGTCATTATTTGCCAGCTCGTATACCTGGCAAAAGTTCAAAGCTCTGAATAACTATTTTGTCTCAATAGCAAACTGGATTGATATCTGTTTCACCTCTTCTGATAAAAATAACTTAAAATTCTTTACAATTTCTAAGCCATAACTGTGTGGTTTTCACGAATAATCGCGTAAGTTATAAAACCAAACTTTTCAGGAGATCAAAAACAATTTTTTTTTCAATTGCGGCTTCTGTAGATGCTTTTTTAAACTTTTTTCTTTACTATCATCTTAACAGTGACTTTCTACGTATTATACTCTAATCAACAACTTTTACTACAGTCTGATATTGATAAATTTTCCCAATGGTGTACAATTAATTTAATGGACCTTAATATTAAAAAATGTAAACATATGACGTTCTACAGAACTAACAAATTAGAATCTCGATACTATCTTAATGGAATTATACTTGAAAAAGTGGACAGCATAAATGATCTGGGCTTTTTGTTGGATCATAGGCTAAATTTCCTTAATCATATCGCTTTAACTGTTAATAAGGCTAACGGTGGTCTAGAGAATTTTCTGACCCCTATGTCACGAAACAACTTTATACATCTTTGGTTCGGCCAATTCTTGAATATGGATCAATTGTATGGGATCCTTACTATTCCATTCATGTAAATAGTATTGAATCCGTACAAAAGCAATTTTTGATTTTTTGTTTACGTGGTCTTCGTTGGAATTCGTATGTTTTGCCATCGTATGTAAATAGACTTGCTCTTATTAAGCTGCCAACCTTAAAAAGCCGCCGTGTTATGCTGAGTATATCTTTTCTACTTGGATTAATTCATGGTGAAGTTGATTCTACGTTCCTGCTTGGTAAAATTAACTTTTGGGTTCCAAATAGGCCTACTCGTAACTTTCAACTCATCAGTCTTAACTACTACAGATCTGATTATGCTAATAATGACTCCTTTCGTCGCATTCGTGAAAATTTTAATAAATTGTATCATATTATAGATCTTTCTGAAAGCAATGATATTTTAAAAAGAAAACTAATTTTGTATTTAAATAGTTAATGTCTTCACACCTGTATTATATTCTTTAGTCTGTAAGGATTTATAATCTATAGACCAAATAAAATAAATAAAATAAATACATAGTTTTCATGAAAAAATCCTCACAGGATCACAATCTGTAAAAGGATTAAAAATTCATATGTTTGATTGACTCATTAAGTGTGTGCAATATAACATCATATCTCCACATAAGTTCTTTTTTGTGGAAATAAATGTTATCATTTTAATCACACATGACGACTTACGTTGTTATTTTTAGCACACAAGTTGGCGACATATTCAGAGTTTTTGATACTTATAGCACAACGTATGGACTTAAAATTACAAACAACCGCTCATCTGCTGTTGTTGCAACTAAAGAAGTCAACAATAAACGCACATGTACATATTAGTTGTTATTAATAGAAAAATTTTCAAAAAATACTTTCATATTTTTTGCACGAATAACAACATAACATAACATATGCTTTTTATTTGGAAACATATTCAGCAATTTTACAATTTTTGGCGATGTATGTCGACATAAATCGGTTTAACAGCAAAATATTTTATTAAACAGTTAACTTAAGTTGTTTTTAGCAGAAAAAAATTAATAATACTACATTATATTCTAAAAAGCTTAATACTTATAAAAACCTAATGCAAAATGTAGCACTTTGACATCATTATCTCAATTTCGGTAAAAACCGACTTACGCGATTATTCGTGAAAACCACAGAACTATGTATTTAATTCCTTACGTATTCGAATTATTTTGCTTTAACTCACTTTATATTTTAATAAATAATTTAATTTTTTATTTTAATAAGACCGGTTATTTTTTAACTCTTAACCGAACTCTTAAAAAAAGTAGAATAAGCGATTTCGCTAGTACATTCCTCTTCTGGGTTAAGGGTAAGAGTTCGGTAATTGTCGAGAACACGCGGAGAGAACATATTTTTCGATATGGTCACCCTCAACAAAACTATTTATAAGGAAAATGCTGAAGAATATTATGGTTACTTCAAACATATTATTGTCACCCAGAACAATAATATGCTCCACTTAGAACCATATAAATGACATTTTCCTCTTTTGCAAAACGAAAAACGACTGTGCTATAGTAAGTGGTACATATACTTGGCCAATTCATAAAGTGTTCTATTTTGTCTTATTTGTTGTATTTATAAAATTATAAAATTACATTTTTAATATTTAAATTAGGCTATACTTCATTAAATTATTTTATGAAATTACACAATAGAACACTTTGTGAATTGCCTTATAATTAAGAGGCAGCCAAACTGGCTGTGGCTTATTGTTGGAAGACTAATTTTATCATAATACGGTTACCGGTGACAAAAATATGGTTAAAACAATCATAACAAAGGGTGGTCCAACTAAAACGCACGATGTTATTTGTAAATAAAAGAAAAAGTTTTCAGAGAATTATCTTAATATTTTTTATTATGATAAAAGGATCTATAACAATTAAGTGTGAAACAATATATCGGCCAGATGCACGCCACGGGTTCAATGGCATACCTCTATCTGACGACCCATATTTTCGATGATTTTGAGAAATAATTGAGGTGCAATATCATTAATATGCCGAATTATCTTATCCTTTAGCTCTTGAATTATCCTTGACTTTTTGACGTATACTTTTTCTTTTAAATGCCCTCAAAGAAAGAAGTCCAACGGTGTCAAATCACATTATCGTGGCGGGTAATTAACATCGCCACGACTTAAGATAACACGGCCATTGAATTTCTCGCCCAAATGAGCCATTGTTTCGTTGGCTGTGTAGCAAGTTTTACCATCCTGTTAGAACCACATATCGTCCAGGTCCATATCCTCATTTTCTGGCCACAAGAAGTCCTTTATCAACTCGCGTTAGCGAACACCATTCACGGTAACTGCTTGGTCGACCTCATTTTCGAATAAGTACGGCCTGATGACGCCGCCACCCCATAAACCGCACCAAACAGTCACTCTTTGGGAATGCATTGGCTTTTCCAATCACTCGTGGATTCTCATTTGCCCAATTGCGGCAATTCTGCATGTTAACGAATCCACTGGGGTGAAAATGTGCTTCGTTGACGTGCACGAAATGCATTTTGATATGAACGCCCATTTTCGTAAAAGACTTCAACAAACTTAACGCGCTGCTTAATTGTGTACCTCTGCATGGTTGAATTTGTCGAACACTGAAACAAAGAAATATCAAATTAAATTGGGAAAAAAACTTGACGTTAAGGTGTGACTACAATTAACATCGTGCATTATGATTGGACCATGTTTAATATTATATCGTTAAAAATTGTTTTTTTTTTTTTTGTGGCGACCATATAGAAAATTATGTGGTTACGTATGGTAAAAATATATTCGAATAATATGTAATGGCTGATAATAGCTATTACTACTAATAATTGTATGGTTAAAAAAATTCAAACACGTTTGCCATTTCCATTATTGGTGGGAAACATAATAATGTTTTATTAACCACAACCTGTTAAGAGAGCTAAAAGCGTTCAAATTTACTACTTACACATAAGCAAAACACATAAATAAAAAAAATATTTTTTTTTTAATTATCAAATAATAAAAAAAAATAGGGTGGTCGATTATTCGAAATTTTTCAGAAACCGGTTTTCGAATATTTCGAGTGGTGCAATGATCTAGTAGTCCGCACTATTTGAATTTAAGTATTTTATAAATTAAGTTTTTTTTTATTAAATACTTGTGATAAATAAATAAATAAATATTTCGACTATATAAAACCTATGTATAAGTCGGCACAGTTAAGAACGCTTTCTTCCTTTGTTTGTCAACCGAACCTCCATGAGGAGAAAAAAAGTTACAAAAAAGGGAAAAATAGTGGAAATTAAATTTCTTTCCTTTACTTTTCCGTGCTGCATGTGATAATGTTTTAATTTTTTATTATATTAAACTTAGAAACATAATATTATAGGGGCAGCGTCCTGAGCGAATGAGAACCTAAAAGATGAAAGATGTTGGTAGTTTTAGTTTTTCTGGTACTTTTTGAACTTTTGTTAATATTCGGCCTATAAAGTAAAAATAAAAATGCATTAAATAACACTCAATTCACATGAGGGCTTTACGACGTGTTTCTCTGTTTGGCGGCGAACGGTGTAGAGAAGAAAGAGGGGTAAACAAAAAGACTCGGTTTGTGTTTTTCATGTCGTTTTTTATATTTCTCTTTAAACTTTTTCTTGTTACGTTTTATTTATTTTTTTTCTACTTTAAAGTGTGAGGTTGAAAAAACAGTGATACCTCGATTTTCAATAACAAACGGGATCGGGAGCATTCTTGATAATAAATTTTTTTTGTGTGTTCCTTATTTTATGTAAATATAAAATGTGTTCAAATAGAATATGGGAATTTATTTCTCATGGTGAGTAACATTTATTTTATACATTTGCATATTATCCGAATGTGAATTCTTAGTCAAATTTCAATTTTAAAAGCTTACATACTTTAATAAAAAATATTCCTGGAAAATATTGAAGGAACTATTTAAGTATTAAAAACTTTATAAATTGTAATTTGACTAAGAATACACATTCGATTAATATCAAAAAGGTATTACATATTATGTAAATATTTAAATATGAGAAAAAAAATTAATTTTGTCAGAACATGTGTCTAGTACGTTGGGAAATTCTATTTCTTTGTTTAGTTGATTTTTTTTTTGATTGTTCAAAAGTAAACGAAAAAAAGGATAATTTGTTTTTAATTTCGGATAACAGAGGTAATGCCGGATAATAGAGTTCTATGCAAAAAAAAATATATGCAACCAAAAATCATCGTATAAACGCAAAGGGATTTTGGAAGTGGCTTCAACAGGGAATCAGGAAAAAACGACGTCGTAAAAGTCCTTGTGTAAACTGAGTGTAAGAATACCTATAGGGGAGCTTTTTGGTACTTTTTCGTTCTACATCTGGTACTTCGATGAATTTCCGTTCATATTAGACATAGAAACTTAAAATTTAACATGAAATGTCAGAAGTAGATGACAATTTATAAAGGAGACTATTTGATACTTTTTTGTTTTTCAATTGATATTTTTTATATTCAACTTACAAAATTAAATTAACTCACATAGAAGATAAAATATTAAGCTAACACTTGTATGTTTAAAGATATATATGATTAAAATATGTTGTTTCCTTTGGCTAAATTTTTGAATTTTGAATTTTCGATGAAAAGTACAGCAGGAAAAAGGTTATAAAAAACCAATTTTTCAGTATTATAAAGTTTTGAAGAATAATGAACTAATTCTAAGGAATATTTTTTCTAAAGATTACTTTATTAAATTTGAGCCAAAAACATTTGGAAAATTTTGAGGCAATGGATGCAGTTTCTTCGCGCTAGTTTTTTTTAATGTTTTTCTGCTCGGCTATAGCTGCAATTATGTCAAAGACATTTGTAGAAACAAAATTAAAAATTAAAGCTAGCAGTCGACATAGCTTTATAAGTGATTATTTTCGGATCAGGGGATGGCTCCGGCTTGAACCCAAATCAAAGTGCCAGCTGGTGAATGTAAATTTCTACTATTGCTACTGAACAGAAGCATCTTATTAATAGCATAATTGTCCCTTTATTTATAAATAGTGCTTTTTAAGAAGTTTCTAAGCATATGTAATGCACTCGTAGTCCTTAACAAAATATATATTAAAAAAATAACTCCTATAAAAACCACCTCTTACCTTTAATTTATCCTCTTCAGCACAATTTATTATCCAAATTTCTCTCTTTTGTCACAATTTGTCTCAATAAATTTCCAAAGGTATTTGCTTTACAACCAAACAAATAAAATCCTTCGCCTTTTTGAATTAATTAAAATTATTTAAAGAAAGTCTTTGAGTTTTCTTTAGTCAACAAACAAAACAAGACCTTAAAATTACTGTGGAACAAAAACTATGAAAGAAGACATATTTTAAACTGTCAAAACAACGAAAACTTTCAATTTTCTCTACTTTCTATAAATTATGACATTTAACTGAATACAATTCAGAACCAACAATTTTACCATTAATTATGTCATCATCTTAAGTCCCAAAACAATACCGACACTCACACTTTTATATAACAGCAAACACACACATCCCAGCGGGAAAACTCAGAAGACCTTCTTACATCAGGCCTTTTTGAAGGCATGCTTAAAAGATTTTTTGATTCAATTACTATTCTTATCTAACTGCTAAAGAAGGCCTCATAGAAGGCCTCGGCTCTTTCGTATAAAAGATAAGATACACCTTCCACACTCGCTTCTTTGAGAAGGGAGTAGAGAAGGAGTAACATTTTTTGTATTGTTTTTTTTGCACAAGCAAAATCAATTTTTTTTTTTGGTCCCGTTACCCTTCTTATGCACCTGCTGAAGAAGCGAGAGCGGAAGGCCTTCTCCGCAATGACAACATGTGTAAAAAAGATATGACTATGGAATGGAGCAAGAAGGCCTTGTACATCCAAAAGAAGGGGTACATAGGCCTTCTAGAAGGCCTCCCTACTCCTTCTTTTTCCCGCTGGGATACTCTTACATCCATATGGGTGTGTTAGTATGTGTTTAAACACATTCATGCATAACAACAATGTTAGTGTCATGAAATGTCAACTTAATTATGAAAATATTCCAAAATTTAAGAAAACGTAAAAATGTCATTGTTTGTCTATGTGTATGTATGTGTGAGATTTATTTATGTGTTAGTGGCTTAATAAATGTGTCTAGTAGTGACTGTCTGTCAGCTGTCATGTTGATGCTGACAAACTTAATAAACAAGGGTTAACTAAAAAGGTGAGAATATATATTTTCTTTTTTGTTGTTGTTCGAAATGAGAAAGTTTTTTTTTGTTTTTTTTTTGTTTTTTTGTTTTCTTGTTGACTGGGAAAGTTTATAATTGGCGTTAGAATTCACATGTTGTTTGTTTTTCTTGCTCATTTGTCTTAAGAGAGGAAGTGGTTGGTGGTTGTTAAAAAATGCTTGGGCTTCAAGGTCTTTAAGGAAAAACGAAAATTTTATGGTTGAAATTTTTAGCAATGCTTGTTTATGATTTATTATTAACAATTTGCACAACGCTTATTTACATTAATGGTGCCATAACTCAGAAAGCACGATTTTTTAACATATAAATGTTTGCAAAATCATAATTGATATCGTGTAAAAAAATTCTTTCTGAACTTAATTGCTCGTGATAAAAATGAGCTGTTATTATTTTTGTTTTTACGCGTTTCTTTTTTTTCAAGTTTTAGTTGTTGGGTGAATAGAAGTTAAAAATTACAAATTTTTAAAAAAAATCGAACGATAATTTTCAAAAACACAATTTAAAAATTGAAATCCAAAAATCTTAATAAAAAAAACTTGGAATATTGGAATAAAAATTAATATATCACAAAAAAAATTCCTTTGAATCATTGTTAAGAAAATTGTGAACCAAAAGCTTAAAAAACGGAGTCCTTTGAAGGATTAATCCAAAAAATATAACAATTTACGAAGAAGGCCCTTTTCAAGTGTCACAAATGTCACAAAATTGGGGAAATATAAAAAAAAAATTAAACCATCCGTAGGGAATACCCTGTTAAGTTGATAAAAAAAATCCGCAAATAACCAAATTTAGTATGAATTTCTGTACTTAGTACATACATATATGTATTATTTTCGTCCATAATTTTATGTTTTTATACAATAAATAAAATCAAATAAATAAAATAAAAATCAAGCTAGACTATGCAAAACAATGTTTCAAAATTTAATTTATATTTATTGATAAGCACATAAAGCAATCATTATAATTTAATTTTTTGTGAAAAAATGATAGAGTCAAAACACCAAAAACACGATAGGAGTTGTTTCTATGCAAGGACAGATGACAGACAGTCCCATTATCCTAAAACTTTCTTAAGCAGACAAATCATCTCCATAGGTTAGCTTATGTTCCATTGGCAGCCGCAATTAAGCATAGCTCGCGTGGGTCCAGTAATAAGGCTCCGTTGTGTTAGCATGTTGCACCGTCTCCCAAGGGTCTACTCTGTTAACCACCAACTTAGCTGGAACAACAACCGATTAACGTAACTGATAGAAGGCAAAAAAACAATACTGAATGGCTCGACACTCCAAGAACTAGGACAGTGAAATCTTCCATGAGAAAACGTGAAAACAACTTCACCCTCCCTCCCAAAGGGGGTAACTGAGTAAAATAAGGAAAATAAATAAAAAGAATTTGCGAGCAAAAACATGCATTTGGTAACAAAACACATGTTGTGGTTATTCAAGCATTCACAGAAAAATGCTCGCCAATTTTTTTTTTTTTTTCAATTAAACCATTAATCAAAAATCAGTTTTAATTAAAAAGTTAATCAAGAGAATCAGTTTTATTAACATATTTATTCAACACAATTAGAAGTTTATTTACATATATCAACAACATTATTACAGAAAATATTGTTAATATCAAAAAATATTTATTTCAGTGTTCGAAAATAAACATTAAATATCGCTTCTAAGGGTTCGGTACGGTGGATTTGTGGAAAACACACACGCTAATAGTGTGTGTGTAGTAAATAATAAAATAAATAACGTTTCCCTGTTAGTCATCTTCGAGCACAAAAATAATACTGTTCTTATCCAACTCAACAAAAGATAAGAACTTCCGTTCGTTTTTTTTAAACCACAAACTTCATTGTGTTCGGTTCGGCTCATTAATGTTCGTTTTTTTTTCTGTTGAGCATGCGCCCTTTTGGCTGGTAAAAAAAACCAAACATTTTAACAAAAACAAAATATACATTCGAAAAAAAAACAAAAAGCCAGCAAAATAGTTTAACACACAAGCTGTTCGTGCTGCGGTCGTTGCTAAAATCTTTTGTTTGTTATTTTCTTTATCAATGTAAAAAAAAAACATTATAGAACATTAAAATATAATGTTTATCTACACTATCACTACGATTGTTCTGTGGTTTAATAAAGAACAGAACACTACATAAAGTTCGGCTCTTTCTTGAAAATAGTTACGGTATTAAGAGTTGTGTTCGTCTACACAAATTTTTAAAAAATAGATATCGTTCCTGGGTGTATGACCCGAACGCTAAATAATGCTTTGTTTAATTTCGAACACTGATTTAATTGAGACTAATAATTTATTTACTGGTGAAAATTAAATTAATTTTTAAATTAAAATCACCAATTTTTTAATTACAATCAATTTTTATTTTTTCTGTCATCATACACATCTCTCTCTGGTCTATACATGTCTTTAGAACCTGAGAAATTTCTTTAATTTGGTAAATTATTTTAAAAAAAAAATTGGGTAATAAAAGACTATTTAATGCAAAATTGTCCTCTTCAGTTAGCAAAAAGGTCTTCTACGTTTAACACAAGAAGGTTTAACCCTTCTTTGCATGATTTTTTCTTTTTTTGTGAAATTCATCACAGAGATGTAATTCAAGCTCTAGATTAAGGAAAAAATGTAAAATAAAATTTTATTATAAATAAATAGTACAAAAAAGGTAAAAAACAGAATAATAAAAAATATCAAATTCGCCTGTCAAGCTCAGTACTAAATAAATGAAAATCAAAATAAATGCGCAGATTATTACTTAGACACTAAAAACAATCCTTTTTGAAAACTCATACCCACTTTTATTTAACAAAAAAGTTTCAAATTAGTTTTTAAAAAAATACCACTAATTATGCAAGTTTCCTCTAACTTAACAAACAGCGGATTAACGAGACATAACCCATACATTTCAATGTTATGCTTCTTCTTTTTTTACCGCTATGATGAAATGATGTCAACCACAACCAATTTACAGTACACCAGTTTGTGTGCGTTTTCTTCTTCAATAAATGTTATGATGGAAATTTCCATCACCATGCAAAGAAAGGTTAAAAAGATGACAAAATAAATTTTACGGATTTTTTATTAAAATGTTAAAACATTTTTGCAAGAAAATATTAAGTCTGTAGCCGTAAAACGAGTCTCTGATGTATGTTTTCTCTAACCCTGCGGCCACACGATCAAGTTGTTCTTGATAGTCTTTTACATATACTGCTTGTCAAAATTTACAAAAATTGAGAGGTGTGACGTAGGTGGCACTCAATTAACTTTCAAGATCCCATAAAAAAAACCAATTTATAAAGACAAACATGTACTCAGCTGTTAAATTGAAAGTAAATTGACAAACAAATGGAAAGGTGAAATTGAAAGCCATCTCGTGGTCAATTTAAAAAGTGTGAGTGTGTTAGTAAAAAAATGAGAGAGTTGAGTAAATTGAATGGAATTGAAAGGCAAAACTTGATCGTGTGGCCACCAAGTAACAAAAATTTGTAGCTGGGTTGGTAACCTGTAAGACAAAATGACAATTAAAAATATTATTGGGTGAAACTTTTTTTTTTAAATGTATTTAGTATACCCTTCACCACAGGTGGAAAAGGGTATATATAAGTTTGTCATTCCGTTTGTAATTTCTACAATATTGATCTTAGGCCCTGTAAAGTATATATATTTTGGGTCCTTATGAGGAGAGAAGTTGATTTAACGATATCCGTCCGTCTGTCCGTCCGTCTGTCCGTCTTACGTTTGATATGTGTTTTCCGGAGACTCCAGACATGATAGCGGCTAGGTTGTTTTAGACTTATGTCACATATAGTCCACCATTTCTTGCTATTGAAATTCAGCCAGAACGGTCCAAAAATGGCTGAGATATGAGCAAAAAACGACGACTACCTCCAATTTTTTCCAAAAATCCCTTGTTGTTGTATTTTTTTATTTCTGTATATATTGAGAACGGCAAGAGCCAAAGTTTCCAAATTGGGTACACACATTAACGTTATTAATACACAGCATTCCACAAAATGTGGGCGGGATTGAACAAGTGGGCGTGGTACCTCCCGTACAAAAAATATCAAAAATTGTATAAAAACCTGATTTTTTGGACTGTCATATGACCTATGGTTACGCCATATATATCAAAAGATCGGAAATTTTTAATATAAAATATTTTCTGAAAAACTCGGGAAAATCGGTTCAGATACGAAAAAGTTATGACCAAAATATAAATTTTTTTTTTTGAAAAATACCCTTTTTCGGGAACCATAGATCTTCCCGAGTCCAAGTTTTATAACCAAAATAACTGGAAAATTTCTTCTTTAACACGTCGGTATATAAATCTGTCAAATCGGTTAAGAAATAGCAGAGTTATGACCAAAATACTGAAATCCCAAAAATTACTCTTTTTATAATTAAGTTTGTTTTTTATACCCTTCACCGAAAGTCCTATACCCTATAAAGTTCTGGGTACTCTGGGTCCTTATGAAAACCGAAGTTCAAATCCAGTTGTCCGTTTCTGTGTCAACTGTGTTGAGTTGTGAACTGTAAACTGATCATATTTACTTTTAATGATATTCATAAAACGTTCCTTCATGGTCCAGTTATCTAGGGGGTTTGCTTAGGTTAAAAAATGTGAGTCCCTGGTTCGAATCTTGTTTTTTTCAAAAAGAAAATTTTTTTTTTAATTTTTTTATGTTCTGAAACGTTTTAAAAAAATATTTACCAGTTTTAACTTTTTAAATTTAATTTATAATGAAGTTTTATGTATTGTGTATGTATGTTTATGTAGAAATTATTTAGGTTTTGTCTACCCAGCGGGAAAACGCAGAAGACCTTCTTACTTCAGGCCTTTTTAAAGGCCTGCTTAAAAGATTTTTTGATTTAATTACTATTCTTATCTAACTGCTAAAGAAGGCCTCATAGAAGGCCTCGGCTCTTTCGTATAAAAGATAAGATACACCTTCTACACTCGCTTCTATGAGAAGGGAGTAGAGAAGGAGTAACATTTTTTGTATTGTTTTTTTGCACAAGCAAAAGCAAAATAAATTTTTTTTGGTCCCGTTACCCTTCTTATGTACCTGCTGAAGAAGCGACAGCGGAAGGCCTTCTCCGCAATGACAACGTGTGTAAAAAAGATATGAGTATGGAATGGAGCAAGAAGGCCTTGTACATCCAAAAGAAGGGGTACAGAGGCCTTCTAGAAGGCCTCCGTACTCCTTCTTTTTCCCGCTGGGTAGTTGCTCTGTATTCTGCTCGCACAATGGTGAAGGGTATATAAGATTCGGCACAGCCGAATATAGCACTCTTACTTGTTTTTATTATACTGGGCTTAGCAAACAATTTTTATTCGGTCTTTCGGAATAAGTGACAGAATTTTTTTATATTGTGATTGCTTTTTTTGTACTTCAAATAAATTATTCCCACATGGGGATCGCCCACACCACTCCTAAATATCTGAGAAATAAAATACAAAAATATTGTAAAGCTTTAGTGTTCGTAAGTGTTTCAGACACAAACTTAGTTTAAATAGAACAAAGACCAACTCGGCTTATTTATCACCCTAGAGTCCATACAAATCTGCTCTAGAATCCAATATTTTATTCATTTGATTACTTAAAAATTAAAATAGAGAATGAATTGGGCTCAAATATAATTAAATAAAAGCGATATTTAAAATAAATCTCTTCCGTTCATTATTTCTTTACTCTATATAAAATAACATACATTAATATTTTTGAAACAATTTTTACTACAATATAATAGAATCAGGATATTTATTAAAAATGTTTGCTTGAAAATCTTATGGATATTCCTTTACATAGTAACAAATAACTCTTTTTGGCATCAAACTTTTATTTAACTTTGCAATCTTCAAAATAAATCGCAACTTCTGTTCTTAATAACAAAAAAAGCATTTAGTTAATTTTCTTTTTACAGTCATTGAACAATTTCTCGCCTAAAACTATGTCATGTTTAATGTTACAAACGTAGTAAATGAAAAGCGGTATTAGTTAAAGTGTACACTCAAACACAAATACATACAAATATATAGTATTTGGCATTTTGGCATTTAACATAAAATTTACTACAGCCATAAAAGTAATTATCTAAAAAGCATGACAATCTCAGTCAGAAAATCTAATAAACTAATAAACATAAAACTGTCAGCAAATACAGGGAATATAAGAGCACATTAAATTTAACATACAACGGAAAATTATCCAATAATTACACTTATACACATACACACACACACACACACACTGCTGTACATTCACTTACTCAAATACATTTTGAAAACAAAATGAAATTTGATTATAAAAGCCTATTTAATAGGCGCCAACACAAAAATTAATTAAGGTCCAAATTAAAAAATTACCACCCAACAAACCATAAAAAGGTAGAAATAGCCGGGATTTTTTTTATCGTTCCAGTGTTAGTGAATATGTATGAGTGTGCATGTTTTGTATGCGTTTAATTAATGATTCAATTTGCAATTTATTTCCAACAAAATGTTTAATTGAAATGTATGTGCGGTGTTTTTAGAAAAGGTGTTCGCTAACAAAATATTGTATTTATTGCAATAATTGATTGATCTGGTCGCACAGAATTGATTGATGTATATTATTGCAATTACTCCAGAATTGTATGCACATAATATGTCTAAATGGAAATAGTTAATATTACGTAGATAAAAGGGTCAATACTAGGAAAATTGTCGAATTTTTTGTTTTCAATTTAGTTCGCTTTAGTTTTGAATTTATGGAGCTTTACTAAGGACAAAATATTAGTTTGCAATAAATCGAAATTAGTATGAGTGTAAAATGTAAAGAAAACGCTAAAAACAAATTGATGCCTCAAAAATATGAGTAAAATTATAGCAAGTAATAATATTTTTAAAATTTAAAATTTAAAAAAAAAAAATTTCAAGATTGGTGGTCAAATTTTTGGACTTATTCAATTCATACCAATTAAAAAAATAAAAAAAAAAATATGTAAATTGATATCAATTAAAAAATTTGGGATATTAATTAAAATATCAATTAAATTTGCACTAGTTAACAAATTGATAGTACACATCTATTAAATATTTTTTTAATATAAGGAACATTTTCTGTATTCATGTGGTTGATATAAGTTAACGTTTCATTCACTTGGTTAAATTTTTAATTAAAGCTGATTTTATTTTTAATTAATGGCTTAAGCCCTTATGACACTACATTTTTTATTCATTAATTGATATGGAATTGATAGAAAGAAACAGTAAATGTTAGAAAGAGCGAACTATAAAAAGTGTAAACAAAGTTTTTAGTTTTTTTTTCTGGGTTCGTGCTTTGTTGTGATACAGACGTGTATTCTTAACTCCGCATACAATTTGAATTTTTAATTAATCACATTTGATTTTGTTATATAAACAGCGAATGGACGCTTGAAAATAATTGATATATTTTGTTATTTTAATTATTTAACATAAAGTGAACAATTAATACGAAAAAAATATTAAATAAAGAAAAATAGTAAAAATATATACGTACTAATGTTCATACATGTGTATGTATACATACATATTCTGAGCAAAAACATTTTAGTTTAAAGTTCTTATTTTTTTGTTGTTGTAAAATACAATAAATAACAAAAATATTAAAAGCACAGTTAAACGGTGAAAAACAAAAACAATTTATTGCATGAATAAAAACAATGAAACAACAATAAAACTGAATGATAGAAATGTTTATGTGACAGTGCATGCTAAAGAAGACAATGCTGTAATAAATAAAACAAAAGAAAACAATAGTAACTACCTAACGGCTAAACCAATTTTTAGAACACGATCCCTTTCGCCCTCTCTTTTTACAAAGACGGTTGATGGTGATACGTTAAAAAATATAAACCTCACACTTGCAAGTGTTGCCACAACGGCAAACACAATCTTATTAACAAATGGTACCATGAACTCTAACACAGATGCAATGCAAACATCTCAAGTAAAAAGTGGTCAAAAGCCTCAAGTACAAGTTGGTATGGACAGGTACATAACAGTGCTTAAACGGGGTCGCAGCCCTACCTCTGCAGCAGTTGCTTCGGCTTCAAAAGTACCATCTTTTGATAAAATAAACTCTCAAAATCGTTTTGCAATCCTCGAGGATGAATCCTCGGAAGCACCAAACGTTATAAAATCTTCTAAGCCACCCACGATATATCTAAGGGAGCAAAACTCAAGTGAGTTAATAAAGAGCGTGATCTCGGTAATAGGTGAAAATTCGTTTTACGTAGCTGCAATCAAGCGTGGAAATATAAATGAGACAAAAATACAGGTAAATCATGAGAATGATTTTCGTAAATTAACTAACAAATTCGAAGCCCTTAAAAAAAGCTTTTACACATACCAACTAAAGAGCAGCAAAGGTCTTCAGGTAGTGATCAAGGGCATAGACTCATGCGTGGACCCAGATGAAATTAAAACTTTTTTGGAAGAGAAGGGTTTTAAAATAAAAAACGTTACAAATATTAAAAACAGGGAAAAAAATCCCCAACCATTATTTCGGGTAGAATTAGAACCTGGCGACATTAAGCTTAAAAAAAATGAAACGCATCCTATTTATAATTTAAAATATATTCTCTACAGAAGAATAACTATAGAGGAGCCGCACAAAAGAAATGGTCCCGTTCAATGTCTTAATTGCCAAGAATTTGGCCATACTAAGGCATACTGCTATTTACCCCCTGTTTGCGTCGTATGTGGAGAATTACATTGTACAGTCCAGTGCGATAAGTCCAAAAATGACCCCAATGTAAAAAAATGTAGCAACTGTGGCGGAAATCACACTGCCAATTATAGAGGATGCCCTGTATATACTATCGTCAAGCAGTCGGCTGGACCGAAAACTAATCCCCCACAAATGCAGGTACCAAATCAAGTAAACACTAATGGCATTCAAGCTCCGCAGCCCAGTAATAACAGAACCTCGTATGCTAACGTCCTTAAATCAAACCATGTGCCAATGCAAGGCGCTTCGCCAAGTAATGATGAAACTCCAGTTTCTAATTTAAGTCGTCTTGAAAAAACCATGGAAACATTAGTGCAAACAGTTAATAATTTTACGAACACAATGGGTAATATGATGCAGGAAATTCTAAGAATGCAATCGATGTTATTGCAAGCTGTACTTAACAAGCCATGAACTGTTAAAAAATCTGTTTTTGGAACGCAAACGGCATCCGCCAACATAAAAATGAATTAGAATACTTTCTAAAAAATAAACAAATTGATGTCATGATGGTTTCTGAAACTCATTTGACCTCAAGAAATACGTTTAAAATCAATGGTTATACACTATATGATACCAAGGACCCTCGAGATAGAGCTTGTGGAGGTTCAGCCATTTTAATTAAAAACCGAGTCAAACACTACCTAATGTTTGATCACCGCGAAGATTATCTCCAAGCAACGAACATTTGCGTTGAGGAATTAAATAGAAACCTAGTAATTTCATCGTTATACTCACCGCCTAGATTTTCAATATCAGAAAGCCAATACTGTAAATATTTTAAATCATTAGGACCCTGTTTCCTAGCTGCTGGCGATTATAACGCTAAACATACCTTCTGGGGGTCACGACTTATAACACCAAAGGGTCGTGTCTTATTTAACACAATTTCTAAAATGGACTTAAACGTGGTAGCGAGCGGACAACCAACATATTGGCCTACTGATCATCAAAAAATTCCAGATGTTATCGATTTCGGCGTGGTTAAAAACATCCCCATAGAAACGATCCATGTTGAAGCTTCCTTAGAATTATCTTCTGACCATACACCTACAATTGTTACTATAATGAACCCCAATAGAATTGTATCTCCGACTGGTCACTTAGCGACGACAGCTACGCAAATTAACTGGTTAAAATATAGAAAATACCTCAG
The DNA here is from genome assembly GCA_963931875.1 of Pollenia griseotomentosa. Lineage (NCBI taxonomy): Eukaryota > Metazoa > Arthropoda > Insecta > Diptera > Polleniidae > Pollenia > Pollenia griseotomentosa. The sequence continues at coordinate 120,042,069 of OZ007564.1, read as the reverse complement.
CACCCATTGCACAGAAAATATTCCGCTTAGTACACCGGAGTATGTAGATCGCTCTATTGCCAATTTTGACAGTTTTCTGAAACTAGCTGTTCAACATTCCAGTATTGCCCCCAAAAAAACAAAAAATATTAAAATATATTCCACAGATGTCGAGCGTCTCTTGTCTGAAAAAAGGAGGGCTCGAAGAGAGTGGCAATTGCACAGATCCCCGTTACTTAAGAACTTACTAAAAGAGTGTACAAAAAAGCTTAGAAAGTTACTGCAGACTCAGAAAACGGCTTTTCTGGAAAAATATCTTAAGGAACTTGATGCAACCCCACAATCAGACTACTCATTATGGCGTGCAGCTAGAAATCTCAAAAGGCCAGTTGTCTCTAAACCACCATTAAGAGACTTGAATGGTAGTTGGGCAAGAAATGATGTTGAAAAAGGAAATCTGTTTGTTAATCATTTAAAAAACGTATTTACCCCAAACATATCTCACGATATTGCGGCCGAGTTACCACCTGTTGTTGCTAGAGCAGCTGTTCCCCTAAGATTTGAGATAAGAGAAATCGAAAAAGCTATTTGTGATTTAAACCCCAAGAAGGCTCCTGGTTTTGATAAGATCAGCAACAAAATGCTTCTGGAGCTACCCAGCATAGCAAAGAAAATTATTCTTTTAATTTTTAATGCTATTTTACGACTTGAATACTACCCTCAAAAATGGAAGGTCTCATTAGTTACGATGATACCAAAGCCAGGAAAAGATCACTCCAAAGTTGAGTCATATAGGCCTATCAGCTTATTATCTAATATATCAAAGCTGTTTGAGAAGCTGTTAGCGTCCAAACTAACCCCAATTTTAAATGACAATGGGTGTATACCTAACCATCAATTCGGTTTCAGACGAGAACATAGCACAATTGAACAAACCCATCGGATAGTAAACGCCATAAGAAAAGCCTTTGAAGAAAGAAAATATTGCTCCGCTCTCTTCATCGATGTCTCTCAAGCTTTTGATAAAGTATGGCATGTAGGTTTGTTACATAAATTAAAGCTGAACCTACCGGTTAACACACACAAGCTGTTAGAAAGCTACTTGGTCGGTCGAAAATTTATTATTAAAGAAGGTGATTTTTTATGTTCTCCTCAGACAATTGAAGCTGGAGTCCCTCAGGGAAGTATCCTGGGCCCACTTTTTTATCTTATATATACCTCGGACATGCCGACAAACAATTACACCCTAACCTCAACTTTTGCTGATGATACAGCTTTCCTAAGCGTACACGAGAACAGTCGTGAAGCATCTCGATACCTGCAGGATCATATATTTCAACTAGAACTGTGGTTAAAACAATGGAGAATAAAGGTCAATGAGCAAAAATGCGTACATATTACATTTACCTTGCGTCGGGAAACATGCCCCCCTATTAAAATCAATAATCAACTAGTGCCTCAACAATCGCATGTCAAATATCTCGGTATTCATCTAGATCGGCGTTTAACATGGAAATGCCATATAGAAACAAAATTAACCCAAATGAAACTAAAAGCAATTCAAATTAACTGGCTTATTGGAAGAAATTCTGTTCTTAGTCTCGATTGCAAACTACTACTTTACAACTCTATTTTAAAGCCAATCTGGTGCTACGGTATTCAACTATGGGGCACTGCCTCGGCCTCAAATATCGAAAAAATTCAAAGGCGCCAAAATAAACTTCTTCGAATAATCACAGCTGCCCCTTGGTATGTTAAAAACTCAAATATCCACAAGGATCTCAATGTGCCACTGGTAAGGACTATTATTACGAAGTATGCGGTAAAATATTTAAAAAGGCTAGAGTTGCACCCAAATCCACTAGCTCGAAATATTTTAAATGATAGCGGCCACACTCGCTTAAGGAGAAGAGACACTGCAGCACTTACCCATTAAGATGAGCGATAAACACATATATAAATGTGATACAGAACCCGTGATGAAGAAAATTTTTGTCTTGCACTGGCAGGACATAAAATAAAGAATTAGGATAAGATTTGATTAATTATTGTTAGTTCATATTTAATATATGAAGATTCAATAAATAAATAATGAGAAAAAAAAAAAAAAAAAAAGTTTTTTTTTCTCTTGTTATGGTTTTATTTCAGGGATGGCGTTGAGAATTTTTAAAATTGTACCACCAACCTTTAAAAATTGTACTTTTTTACCCTAATTGTACTAAAAGATTTTTTTTAGTTGAAATTAATTTTATTTATGTTCATAAAAAACACCACAAAAAGGTGTTATAAATCTTAGTTTAAAAAGTATCAACAAAAAAGTACAATTGAAACAACTTAACCATCCCTGTTTTGTTTATTTTATTAAATGTTGCCAACTTTTTGTTTATGAGAAACCTAGAAATGAAAAGCGGTAAATCGCTGAATTTGCCCATAAACCGCTGATTCAGCAACACTTTTAATATTTCAAGCTTGAAATGTCAATGTTATGTTAAACAATTTTACATTTTTTTTGACATAACTTCATTTTTTATCGATAACTTTAGTAAAATTTTTGACGTTTTGCCATTTATCTTAATACAGCTTAACTCTTTGCACTTGGTAAATTTTTGTATTACATTATATTTGTACTGTTCACCAAAACTTGAACAATGCTTTAAAAATGAAGTGTCATAAGGGCTATAATTAATAAAAATTTGTGGAGAATTATTTATGCGTATAAAGCAAAAAATTTGGCATATTCTTTTGTCGAAAACAGATGTTTTTGTTACCTGCTTTGTTGTCATTGCTACAAATTAAGTAGCACAGAGCTGTATTTTAATGGCTTCATTTTGCCGATTTTTAATTTCAAACTAGGATGGAAGTCGATGGCTGAGGCTCTGTTTCCACATATTCTTCATTCGAAATAGGAATGGGATGCAGAGTTGACTGCACATCATCTATGCTCATATCGATTGACAAATTTATAGCATCCACAAATAAGTCCGTATTGTCGCAAACCTTTCCAAAATACCAAAACAATTAATAACAACTCATTACAAAAATATTAAACTATGTAAATATTGAGAATGTACATTTGCAAGGTGTTCATCGATTGCTCTTTCATTTTCTGGACTTATTTGATGGATTTGTGGATCGAAATCAGGGTCTTGTATGCTGTCGTCGCTGTCATAATCATCTGCCTCCTCATCCGTTTCAACAGAATCCATAATTTCAGCGATTTCTTCCTCAGACAATAAATTTAATTTGTATAATTTTTTACGCTCCATTGCTATAAAAAGGGAAACTATAGAAAAATTATATGAAAGGAAAAAGTACACGTAAACTGGTAAGCGCTCCTATAGGGATGCATTACTTTTACTTACCTGTACGTTGTAAATATAAAGAAAATCACTGAACTATGATTTGTATGAACTTAAAATGATTCCAACACTATGAAAAAAAATTCACAATCACTTTGGTATATTAGAAATATAAATTATATCGAATTAAAAACTCGGTTCACAAAAAAATAATTTCACGTGCTATTAAATTGAAATTCTATATAAAAATGCTTAAAAATATCAAACCAAAGGTCAGATCGGCTTGGTTGTTGAACTTAAAGCTTCGGTATAGTATTGCCATCATATTTTTGTTTGGGTGAACTTTCATTGATTGCCACCTGTCGTATTAAAGTACATTTTGTGATGCTTCCCTACAGGGATGCTTACCAGTTAGAGGGTTAATTTGTGAAATAGTTGATATGGCAATAGAATCATTTGACAATGAATAAATGGATTACGTTAGAACACGAAAAAAATAGATTTCAATTAAAAAATTTAAGACATCAACTTAAAAATTAAGTAAATTTGCTCCAGTAAACAAATTATTTGTATCAATTAAATATTTTTTGAAATTACCAACATTTTCTTCCGTAATGTTGTTGGTATAAGTAAACGTTTAATTAACTTGATTAAATCTTTAATTAAAACTGATTTTATTTTTGATTAACTGTTTAATAGAAAAACAAAATTGGCGAAAATTTTTTCTGTGAAACGTAAAACGTAACAACCAACAAGTCAATAGTTCGTTGGGTGCTCATGAGACCGATAATGAATAACTTGTTAAAGCTCACTTAGGTTTTCGATCGACATCGTGGGCCAGGCTGATGTTATTTAAACCTTAAATTTTCCTTGTAAAGCCTTTTGTTTCTTAAAGGAAGTGCAGGAAAATATACACATACATATGTTTTCCTTGCATAAACGGCCAGAATGAAACCATGTTCCAAAAAAACCGCTAATAATTAGCTCGCTTCTATGCATATGCAACTCTATTTCGCACTGGAAAAAACAGCAAAACAAGCTTTATGCTTTTATCAATTGCAGTTTTCATTAAAAAAAAAGATCTTGAATGTGCAACGCTAAGTTTTGGAGCCTGCCATTAAACACAAAGCAGAAAACGAATCTCAAATTAAAATTGTTTTTCATCTTCAAACTCTTAAAAAATAATCCTTTAATAAAACCGATTGCCAGGCAGTCTTCTTTATATATTAACAATATTAATTAAGTTTCTTTCCTTTTGTTTAAATGTCTTCTATTTACAATAATGAATTGTATGTGTGCGAGTGTGTTTATTAAATTCCTTAATTTTCGTTGTTTAATTCATCTTCACATTATCCATCTGTCTAGTGTCAATGCTGTTGTCTGGTATTGTCGGCTCTCAAGTCTATTATGCTGCACTTGAGTGATTGGATAAACAAATTTTGTGGTCAAAACCACAGGCACAACAAATTTAGCAATACTTGTGGTTTAACAAACACACACACATACACACGCACGCAGCCATGCTTATAAATACATTCGGGCGGGTACTTATGCTCTAACATATACAAAGATGTGCAAACAAATAGAAAGGCTTTATGCACTCCCATACACACACAAGCACTTGCTTAAAAACCGACATTGAATAAATGAATGAATGAAGAAATAAATGTGTTGACATGTCAATATATCAGAAACTAAATAAACAAACAGGCATGGACTTATATTCATACAAATACATTCTTAAGATATATATATACTCCTTTACACACACACAAACACACATGGAAATTTATAAGAAAATAAACGCATTTACTCTAACACCACTAACACTATTTAATTTTGCTCTTGCTTTAAATGAACAGTGACCATTTGTTTTTGTACAAGTGCTTAGATAAATGTGTTTGTGTGTGTTTATTTTGTAATTGCCTTAGTTTCCGATTCAGTTTATTACAGTTTAATAGATTGCATACATTAAAGTTTTAATTAATGTAATTAATTTAAAATTCATTTGGTCTTTTTCTCTTTCCTAAGTAATTTCAGTCATGATAAAAAGTTTTCTGTCTCTCTTCCTTCATCCTGCTTTTTCTTTTTTTTTTTTTTTTTTGGCTAAATGTTTTACATTTTAAGTTAAATGAAATTTTTCCTAATTAAACTAATTTTAATTTAAGCAGTCGAAAATTATTGTAAAAGTTTTTAGTTGTTTGTAAAACTAACAAAAGGATCTTCTCTCTAGTTTGTGGCTTTTATTCGGGTTATAGAAAAGTAGAATTTAGAATTTAGTAAAAGGAAAAGGAAAACTTTTTCCTAGTTACACACATTAAAAAATATTTGTCTGCGTGATTTTAGGGTTTATCTTTCTTAATTAAATTAATTTGAGCCAAAGAAATTTTAGATTTGTTTAAGTTTGAAAGTAGAAAATAAAAACAGGTAACAAATGCAAATTTAGAACTTTTTAAATCAAAGTTCGAATAATTGGAAATGTAAGAAAAAATGTACTTTTTAAAGGGACTTTTATTAAAAAAAAGATTTTTTTTAATACTTAACAATATTTTAATCAAATTTTTTAAAAATTTTTTAAGATTTTTTAAAAGTTAGTATTTACTAGGGTAATCATTTAATCGGGCTTTTGCTTTAATCGGTTAATCGCTCGATTAATTAATCGAGGTTTTGGTTTAATCGGTTAATTTTGTTATTGATCGGTTAACCGGTTAATAAAGTTTTTTTCCTGAATTAAGTAATTTCAATAAATAAAAATTAAAAATTATTTATTATTTGGAGTTTATTATTAAAAAAAAAAAAACAATAACATAACAATTCTTAAACTAAAACGAGCAAGCAAAAAAATAATTAATAACTATGTTATATATATTTTTAATTATACATATTATGTATTCATTAAAAAATAAACAATAGTTTCAGGAGATCTTATAAAATAATGTTTAAGAAAAATAAATTGAGTTAAATGTTTAGGATTTAAGAGATTCTTTTCTTTTGTTTTGATAAAACTTGACTTAGAAAAAATTCGTTCACTTATCGAAGATGTTGGAGAAATCGAAAGCAACCCATAATACAGATTATCTAATTTCTCAGTAATTTTCCTTTAATCATTTTAATCTTCAATTATGCCATTATAGTCCTGTTTTAATGTTTTTAAATACTTAACACTATTAATTGTTTCAGTTTGTTCTGTTGTTGTCTTACTATCGAGAGTTTCTTCTGTTGTCAGGTCATCATCAAACTCATCCTGACAAAGCTCATCACCGAACATTCTGCAAAAAAGTTTATTTCCGAATTCCTTAATTTCTGTTTTTGTTCTGTATTTTAACTGCCGTATTCATAAAAAATTAAAATAGATTTAAAATGTATTTTAAGAAAAATGTATATACAAATTTTGCCTTACAACACATTTCAAACTTGTTTTATTTTTTATGAATACGGCAGTTAGAATGTATTTTTAGAAGAAAATATATTGTATGAAAAAATATTTCTAAACACAACTTTTTTAGTGTACTTTGTAATTTTTTTGGTGAACAGATAACATTGTAAAATTCTACATGATTGCATTGTAGAATACGTTTGAAAAGCGAACTGCTTTGCAACTGACGTTTTGGAACTCACCCAAAATTAAAAAAAAAAAAAAAAAAAAAATATGGTTTAATACTACAAAAAATTCAAAATTTTGTTACATCGGTTAATCGGTTAATCGACTGAAATTAACCGGCTTAATCGTTAATCGAAAAAAGCCAATTTAAAATTAACCGATCAGTTAATCGGGTAGTAATTAATCGGTTAACCGATTAATGGTTAACCAAATGAATACCCTAGTATTTACTAGCTTTCATCGCTACTTTTTGTGTTAGATAGCAGGTGTAACATAACTACTTCTTATAACGTTTAGTAAAAAAAATGAATAAAATAATTACTGACAGCGTAACTATTTTCAAAAGTGATACCTAAAAAAAGAAATATTTTTTTTTTAATGAAAACGGATGTTGTGACAAGTTAACAAATTTCTTTACTTGTTTATAATTTTTTGCAACTCGAAAACCATTATGAAAATGGTTCGCCAGGGATCAAACCTGAGGTGCTTGATTTTGTAGACAAGCACTTTAACTACTACACCACGCCGCCAAAATAAACTTACTATGTAGAATTATTAAAAATTTACTTTTTACCTGCTCCGGCATCTTTCATCTGAGCTATTTTATTCTCAAGAAGATACTTTCTGCAATAAGTACTTTTTCGTAACACAATTTCTACGTGTCTTTACCAAACTTACATTGTTTTTGTTTCCAAAAAAAAAAAGAAAAATTTAACATAAACAAATCTTAGTTTAACAAGACAAACCCTTTAGTTAAATGTAAAAAGTTTTCTACAACTTCAATCTTTTCATCTTCATCTCTGCTTCCCCACAAATGACATCAGGTACAAAAAATAACCAGAATTAAGAAAAAAGTATTTACAAAAATTGGGCGTGTTTTTAAGATGTTTGTTAAAGAAAAAAAAAAGCCAAAACATAAAAGAAATAGCGTCACTACTAGTTTATGCCGTTAGCAAAAAAAAATATAACTATTCTTGTGTTGCCAAGTTAACACGAAAATAAGCTTTTGTCATTATCTACAACAACTAAAAGGAGGCAATAGAACATGAACAGCAGTAGCAGCAGTAGCAGCAACAAAATGTTGTCATACTCTTGAATCAACTTTTGTTTTAGATACAAGTACTTTTACCGTCATTGCTGGTTTTGATAATAAAACATGTAGTTAAAGTTGCAGCAAATAAAATGCAAACAAAAAAACTGCCTTAAATAGGTAAACAAACACTGATGCATACACACACACACACACACATAGACACACTTTTTTTAATACATTTTAAGAGAGAAAAGGGAATCATTTGGTAAACACCATCATTCAACACAAATACACTTATTTTAATTATAAAACTTTTTCATTTAACCAGGTTGTTAAATTTGTATTTTGCTTGTTTGATTTGTTGCTTTCGAACATTAATAAAATCTTGGCTTTAAAGAATGTCTGAGAAGTTTAGGGAACTATGTTTTACTTCAGAATTATCTAAATGAAAAATAGTTGGGTTGTTCACGAAAGGCAGAACAGCAAAAAACATTTATTTTAAATATATGTTGTTGCTGTTAATATAACTACATAACCATATAACCTGATAACCAGCCTTTCGTGAATAACCCAAGTGTATATTATAACAAAGTAAATCGCCATTTTATTGCTACTAAGTATCCCAAGGATTAAAGTTTTTCCACAGAAAGTTTTTTTAATTAACTCACAACTTCACTGAAAGGAATTAAAATATTTTCTATTTAGCATTAATTAAATAGCTATAAATATTTTCTATTTCTTTTTTATAAGTGTTGTGAAAAAGTTATAAATAAAAACTATGATTTGGCTTGTTTTAATTTTTATATAATTTTTCTTTTGTTTTTTGTTTTTTTTTTTTTTTATTTTTGTTATTAAGCGAATTTTCTTGGTCAATCATCGAAATTGTTGGCAGAAATTGTTTTTTAGTTTACTCTTTTTTTGGTTCCGCATATTTTATTAAATTTTTTAAGTATGACTAACTTTTAACCAAAATCAAATTTTTTGGTTTTTAGCGAAATATGTTTTTTAAAGAAGGATAAAAGTTTTTCTTTTAGAGAGAAAATAAATATAAAATAGTTTAAGATTGTAATAGTAAAATATAACTAATATTTTTCTTATATAATACAACTGTAAGCGAATGATTAATAAGATTTAATATACAAGCCACTTAAACGTAAGAGAATATTTTTTTAATGGTAATAACTAGGGCAACCAAAAAAAAGCGTTAAAAAAACAGTCTTAAACTATTAAAAAAAAGCGTTTAAAAACATGAAAATAGGCAGTTAAAATAAAAAAAAGCAATTTAAATTTATTGTTTATATTCCACTTTATTCGTTAAATACACTGAAAGAAAAATGCTTCATATATTAAATGAATCGTTTTCATAAAAAAAATTTCACTGGTTAAATGAAAATTTTCATTGTTCAAATGGAATTTCGTAGTTATAATGAAGTATTTTCGTTAAAATCGATTCATTGGATTTCGTAATTACGTTAAAAATTTTCATTGGATATATGAAAACTAAAGTTTGTCCAAGTTAAACAAAAAATTTTAATTGGGAACATAAAAAACAATATAGAAACATAACTATATTCATAAATTACTACAAAATTATAGTTTCCTTAAAATCATGTTTAATTGTTCATTAAAAAATGTAAGATTTAATTATTTCATACATCTAATGTAATATGCCATTAAATTTATGAAATCAAAAATTTTTTTATAAATGCAACATATTTCAATAATTGAAAAAAAAAAATTTTTTAACATTCAAATAACTTTATAGTCTCAATAATTAAAAGTATAAAAATATTTCGAAAAAGCATGCCTTCATAAATTTAAATTTTCATTATGACAATGAAAAATGTCATTATAGTAATGAAACTAAAACTTTCAATCCATAAATACGTATGTTTTTAGTATTCTTTAATATGTACATACCTAAATACATATAGTATGTACTACGTAATGAACAAATAAATATTCTCCTTTAAAAAAAACATATCCTTATTTTAAACTGTTGTCAACCAAATGATGTATACGAAAAAGCTTGTTCTCTCTTTATTTGGTCTTTTTTTATTATGCGTTAGCAAAAAAAATCAACGTTGTTATTGTTGTTATGTTATGAAAATTTAATCTCATATTTACGCTCTTAATTGAGTAATGGCAAAAACATAGTTTTTTTATTCAAAAACTATACTGCCCCAGTAGGCTAGCTGGTACTGAGCTAGTCTATCAGTGCCGAGGTTGCGGGATCGACATCCGCCAGCGACTCCGGTTAAAAAAAAAAAAGTTGAATAAGAACAACTTTGATTAAAAAAAAAAAAAATATTTTTTCACTTTTTTGAAAGTATTCCTCTAATGTATAAAATTCATAGATCTAATAAAATGTTTCATTAAATACATTTAATGAAACAGGTTTCATTGATCTAACGAAGCGCTGCATAGGTTCCTTTTTAATGCAATTGTTCATGGGATTAATGTCAAAATTTATTTGTATTCTGAAGAAAATTCTTTCAGTGTACGTTGTAACAGTAAATTATAAGTTGATGCAATAAATTTTCCAAAAGAAAACTATGTCTATTTGGAGTCAGCAAGTTCTTGTACATAGAAAAAGTTCCTTCTACGTCTACAGATGTTAAGGGAGCATATCTAAAACTCTGAAGTATATTTGATACGATTGAACTCACAATTCCGCTTGCCTGCCAAAATATCCCCAATATCTTTTAGTACCGACAATCCTTTAATTTTTAATAAAACTGATTTCAATTTTTTGTTAACTTTGTTTCATATATCCTCTGGAACACCGGACATTTTTCTTAAGGTGTCCATAACTACCATCACTTGGAAAACTAATGAAAGATTTTTGTTTCCAATTTTGTTACAACTTTGTGTAAAAACACAAAATTTGCAGAAATACACAATACATATGTGGTTCCGCAAATCACTTTCATTTCAATATATACAGAGAAATTCTTCATTGCTAAAACTATATTAAAAAAGCAAAAAAAAAAAAAGTTACTATACCAATAACAGAGAGAAGGGGAACTAACAGACGTTCCTTTATACAAAAACTATATTAATAAAGAATTCGATCGTTAGAATACAGCTTTGGAATTTACGAGAGAAAAAGACTTAAACAAGCAAATAATAAAAAAAGTTGATAAAAAGGCTTAATATTTAAACCTTAAAGACATAAAAAATATATAAAACAATATAAAAAGGACGTTAAAGTACCGCTAAGAAAAAGTAACATAAAAATCAAGTAAGAAAGTATAGTCGGTCAAGCCCGACCTTATGATACCCTGCACCACAGTATTTAAAAACAAATTTTCGAGAGTGTATGGCTATATGAATAGGGAAATATCTATGTTTTAAATTTCATTAAAATCGGTTTAATAGAGTCTGATAGACAGAAATTGCCCCTATCTCCCCTCGTGGTTCTTTTTTTTAAAAACTGCATACCTTATGTGGGCATATACATCTGGATCCTTTTTCGGAAAGCAGCTTGTATGGGGGCTATATGAATTTATGTACCGATTAGCTCTTGTGACAATTAGAAGCTATGTACCGAATTTCATTAAATTATAGCTTCAAAATTGCGACCTGTACTTTGCACACAAGGTTACATGGACAGCCAGTCGAACGGACATCGTTAGATCGACTCAGAAAGTGATTCCATAATGTTGAACGATTTTTTTTTAACCAGAGTTGTTACAGCACAAAAATGGGTGATTTTTTTTAGTATTTAAAAAAAAAAAATTTTATTATGATTTTTGTAAAAATTTATTAAATAAGTTTTTTTTCGTATGAGAAAAAAATGAAAAATTATCTTAAAATGGCAAAATCGATATTGCCAAAATAAGCAAAAAAAAAAAAAAAGCTTTAACAAATATACATCATTTTCTTTGCTTTTTTATAATCGAAGTTTGTGTTCAATCAAAACATTCTATCTTGTAAACAAAAAAATAAGCATTTGCTTTTTTTTTTGGTTGGCCTAGTAATAACATTAAATAAATAATAATTAAATCAAAGAACTTATTGAGTAAAAGATGACAGAAAATTAGTGCACTGAAAATTTAGCAAAATTTCAAATTGAAATAGATAAACAAGTATGGGTGGCCCAAAAAATTTAACTGTTTTGCAAATAATAGTTGCATTTTTGGAAATTTATAATGAATGCATACGGAACACACCAAAGCGTTCAAAATTTTATTTTATTTTTTTCAACATTTTTGTGCATATATAAGTTGCCCTGATAATAATGCACTTTCTTACTTGGTTTGCTTTGAAAAGAAATAACAACTAATAATTTCCAATCTGTATACATATTTTAATTATTATCTTTTACATCTTTCAAAACCAACTACTCCTTGTTTTCATATTTTATTATTAAGGTAAAACATTTCTTTCTATTTTAGTTTGTCAGTTTAACAAATGAAAAAGATAAGCAAATCTTATTACATCAAAATCTTTCTAAGCATGAAAGTGCATAATATTTAAAAGGAATTTATAAAGACAGGCTCATCTAACATTCATAGCTTCATAACAAATAACAATCTCAAACAATTTGTTTAAAATTTTCTTTAATATTTTTTTGCTCTGTTTTCCCCCATTTTCTTTTTTGGCTTTCGAGCTGCTTATTTTATCTTGTTTTCAGTATGTATTTCACTTTGTTTTACTTTAAAAAAAAATCAGATATAATAACCAAAATGCTTATAAATTTTCATATTTTCATTCGCTTGCAAAGTGTGAAGAAAGTTAAGGAAGCTCTAGGCTTAACCTTTTGAAGATTGTGAAATTTTAGAAAATTCAAAATTTAGGATTTTTTTTACCAAAATTAAAATTTAAAACTATAATTTGAAGTTCTGTTTAACAATATTCTTTTTTTAAATCATTATTTCTATTTTTTATTTTTTATTTTTGACTCCCTATTCAAAGGTTAATGTTTCTCTTCTGAAAGTTGTTTGCATTCTGTATGTTGATTTTTCTAACTATTTGCACTTTAAAATCCTTAACGTACGAATTTTTTGCAAGAAAGCATGCAAAAGGAATTGAAACAAATCTAGCAATTAAAATTCATGAAAATAATGATTAATTCACGATAAAAAGTGGTTGAAAAATATACATGCAGAAAGACAAATGCACAGACAAGAAATAATAAAACCACTATTAAAAAAGTTATTAAAATATACACAACTATTAACCCTTATAAAGCTGAAAAATTATGCCAGTAATCAGAAAACTAGATTTTATAAACTTCTCTAGATGTGCAATAACTGTTTCATATTTTTAAAATTTTAATTAAAACTTCGTTAAAAGTTTCTTTTGAAAAATTAAGTGCCACAAGGGATTAATAAATTTTGCATTATTCAGGGGTTTTCTGGAAATCGAAAACGCAAGAATTTTAAGCGCAGTTTTTTAATAAGGTTGTTGTGATAAATGAATTTTATGACAAATATTTCTCTATTAAAACGAATTTCAAAAATTATAAAAATTTGATTAAAAGTGTATTAGAAACAATTTTCATAACCGAAAATAAATTTTGGGGAAGATCTTACTTGGTTGTTAGCATTTCGTTTTGATCTTTTCGTTAGTCTACTTTAATTCAGAGTGTAAATTAGTACACCATTTCATATTCATCTCTTCAACATCATTTTGTTGACATTGGTATTGCGTATGACCCTAGTTCTTGAAAAAAAAACTTGGGTAGTTTTGAGCCCAAAAAAGAAAAATATTTTTTAAGAAATACCTAAAGAAAATTGCGTTTCTTAGACTTGGGTTTTTAAGAATTTTTTAAGTCCCCTTAAAAACAAATAGAATACCAATATTTGCTACATGAATAAAAAAATATATATCTTTAGTCTTTTTAATTTTCTCCTACCAAGCCAACGCTTAATTCATAGTTTTAACAATTAATAAAACAAAATGAAGTAAACTGTTTGACAATACAACTAAACCATTCAAGTACTTTTAGCTAAAAATATTTATTTAACAGACCAAAATAGTAAGACCATGATTATGACACACATAAATCTGTTAACAAAAAGAAAGTCAATGGTCTAAAAACGGGACAAAATATTGGATGAAAAATACTGTGATTAACAAAATTGTTCAAAACTTTCTAAAAAAGACTTTAGGAAAAGAAATTTTTTTTAATGACATTTAAAGAAAGGATTTGAAAACAGTATTTTTGTAAATAGTGTTTAATATCTATACTTTAAACAAATTTTCTTTGATATTAATAGCTTTTTTTCTATGCAAAGTGGCGTATGATTAATATTAACTAAATAAATAATTAAATATCAATCATACGTTTCGTCTAGATTTGTTTACTTGAAATCAGTATTACACCATCAGCAAAACTCAAAATAACACTTAAGATGAAGCCAAACTACCCGATTTTAAAGAACTACACCTAATTTCAAATTTACGTTTCATTTAGTTGGTACAAACCCAGCAAAAATTTTTTAATAATTGGAAGCAATAAAATTAGAAACAGCATCCAAAGTGCTTCGTCTGTTGCTTCTTAAAATTATTGACGTTCACAACTGCAATGTGGAAGGCATATATTCAGCAATATATTTGTCGTTGACTTTACTGCAGCGCAGAAGCACTAAAGTAAGGCGAATTGTTAAACAAATTGTATGTGGCGTTGACTATACTGCAGCGCAGAAGCACTAAAGTATGGCAAATAGTTATTTGCACATATTTCATGTAGTGAATTCACATAAAGAATAACTGTGTGAATGAAGCATACATTGGATTCCGACGGCAGAGCTTCTACGTGAGGAATCCCATACAAAAATCATGTAATATTTCACAGAAATGGAAGCGATTCACAACTGATCTCTGCCTTACAAACCTGCTTCCGAGTAAGCACAAATTTTTGCTGGGAATAGGCAATTACGGATGAACCTGGCAAAACAAAAGATTAATATAAAATTATTTTTAATAAAACTTAAAAAATCTTAAAAAAACTAACCAAGTCAAATTTTCAAAAAAATGTTCACAAAAAAATATAAAAAATTAAAATACCATGAATTTAGCGAACATCGAAATTGGTCTAACTTAATGTTAAGATATCTCAGACGAGGAAAAAGAAATAACAAAGGCTAAATATTTATTTTTAAGGTTTTTGGTAGGACTTTCAGTCAATATAATATGTTTTATAAAAATGAACCATAACGTGTCAAAAATGGTGAAAAACAGGGTTTTTTACTTTAAGCTAAGATATCTCAAAAACCTCATGTCGTAGAGATATTCTGAATACAGCTTCAGTGGAACTCAAACCCTAAAAAAGAGAAATCTAATGTACGATGTGGCGCCATTCCTCATCAAGCTTTTGCTTGATAAACAATAGAAACATTGACTTTGGCTGAGAAGTATTTTTTTGGATCAACAAGATCTGTAATAGTATAAATTAGATCACTGAAATCAAATCCTTATAACTATTATTTGTTTTAAAACAGAGAAACTTTAAGCTACACCTGATCTACACCCAACAGAAAATAGCCATGACTGTAAAAATAACATGAAATTTGGGTTGTTACCCATAAAATGGCAACACTGCTTGAAATGTATGCAAAGGATGTTTCTTTAGACGTACAGAACTTCCTACAGGGATACTTGTAGGACTAGCTGTCATACTTATGAAGTGTGTGTGACTTTTTTTTAGTAGACTTTGGCAAATCACCATGCAATTACTTACACCAGAACAACGATTACAAATCATGTAAATTTATTTCCGCTCCTTTGGCCGAACGTCTGCCTGTTCTTGCACGGTAATTGGTTAAAACACTTTTTCGGTACAGTGAAAATTTCTAAATACACCTTATTTTTGATTCGCCTTAATAAAAAAGGCCCTAATTGAAAAGTTTTGACTACGAAAAGCCACGTTTTTTTTTATCATATACTGGATAGAACAAAGCGCACCGATAAACAGTGTAGAGAAATCAAAAAAAAACTGAGGAGCTTTATTAGCAAACTTGTAAAAAAAGTGGAAGAACTGCAACATTTATACACAACTTCTGACAAAATCTGGGCGATATTGGAGGAACAAAATATATTTCTTTATATGTGGAGAACGGTAAGAGAAAAATGTACAAATTTGGTGTACATAGCTTGGCCATCAATAAACAACATCTCTTTTTAAAAAAAATAGCCTGAATCAGGGATAGTAAATGAGAAAACCAATATCGTACCAACGAACTTTTAAAATCGTACTTTTTCAGTCCCAATACTAAATCATTTTTTTTTTATAAATTTTTTTTATATTTTATTTTTAAAAACAAAAATTTAAAACAACAAAAACAAATGGTACTTAAAATTAATTTGTACATCTAAAGTATAGATAGCAAAAAATACATAATCATTAATTATACACAGTGTTACCGTCGGATATTTTCAATTAGTACCAAAAAAAGGGGATATCTACAAAAAAAGTGGCACCAAAAGGTGGCTTTTTTTAAAAAAAAGGGGCACATCTTTAAAATTAAAATAAGTACACCACTTTATGTATTTTTTACGTTTTTTTTTCCATTTATTATAATTTCAAATAACATTTTATAAATGGTATAAAAACATAACGAAAAACATTATATATTAATTATATATATACTAAAAAACAATTGATCGTATTACTATAGACAAACATTTTTCCTTACAAATGGCTCAGGTGTTGTAAAAACTAAAATAAATATTTCTCTCGAGAAGTAGTTTTTATAAAAAAATTACTTTAATGTTTTGGTAATTCAAAAACGTTAAACTCGTTTTCTGCCAAACATGTTTTTTGGATTATGACATTGTTGCAGCAAATAAAAGATATGTATGTAATGTGTTTTATATATACATTAAGTAATATATTTCTTGTACTCTTCCTTCTGAATACATTTTCTTTGATTTATTTTTATTTATTAATTTTATTTTATTTATTTATTTAAAAACTTTTTAGAAGTTCCACCAGATTTTTATGTTTTTTGGAATGGCCGAATATGAGCACAGTTTTCTCCCACACGTCACATTTATCAGATACACCAATTATTGTAATTTCGGAAGATGTTTTGTACCACAATTAATAACAAAATCCAGTTTTATAGTTTTGTGCTATAAGCCTGATTACGAAAATTTGAAGTAATAATAGACGAAATTGGATAAAAACTAATATCCTATAATAAAGAAATTACAACACTAGCACTTAAATTTAGTAGCATGTATGCATGCCGTGCATTTATTTATATTAAATAAAGAATTTGAAAAAGTGATATTTTCGTTTTTTGTTAAAGGATTTCTAGTTTTTATCCGATTATAGCTTAAAACTTTTGTCATTAGGTTGACTGTAGAATAAAATTTTAAAACTATGGATTTTGTTATTAATTGTGGTACAAAACATCTTCCGAAATTACAATAATTGGTGTATCTGATAAATGTGACGTGTGGGAGAAAACTGTGCTCATATTCGGCCGTTCCAAAAAACATAAGAATCAATTGGAATAATCAGTTTCATACATACTTTTTTAACAATTAATTGTTCTTAAAACGACTTCTATACTTTCGTAAAATGTCTTCACTTAGAACCCAATCTTCAAGGCTAGTATCTAACAAATTTAAAGATAAAAGCATGGATTCGCAAGTATTTACTTTTAGCCTATTTGTTACTTTATTTTTGATTAAAGCTAACTTAGAAAAAACACGATCAATGTTTAAATATAAGAGATCAATTTGTACAAGTTTGAATATGGGAATTTCCAAAGAAAAGTCTACTTTTTGTTACGTTACGACACCAACAATTTTTAAATGTTTCTCAAAGAATAATGAAAATATTATTTACTTTTTTGCATTTTGGTGTAATGCGCAACTAGCTTTACATTTAGTGAAAGAGAGGAAAAATTTAAACAACATGGTTCTAAAATACAAGACTAATTGCTTGGTGTCGTAACGTGACAAAAAGTAGACTTTTCTGTGGAAATACCCATATGTATATTTATCAAAACTATTTTTTAATATGTGTTTATAATTCGTGTCATTTACTTTACTGTCTAGAAGTTTTAATTCATATATAAATGCATCTGGGTCAGTTATAATATCTTTAAACTCTGAAACTAATTCGAAAAAGTTTATATCTTCATTAGACACTATAAATAATGGGTCTAAATACTTCAATATATTGAGCTTCTTGTTTTTAATATCAATTCTTGTTATCAATTCTTTACACAATTTTTGGTAAAAACTTAGTATTTTACTTTTAATGTCAATTATACAAATTTTAGAAAAGTTTTCGGTGCACAACAGTTCGGTTTCTTTTCCTAACGTAAAAAGTACCAAAAAAGTGGCAATAATTACAAAAAGTATCACATTTGGGTGCATTTTGTAAAAGTGGCCAAATAGTATCCAAGCAGTCGAAAAAGTGGCAAATTGCTACTTTAGTGGCACCAACGGTAACGCTGATTATACATAATAATAATCGCGATTCTTGTTCTATAAGTCATTCCAAGAAACTTTGCCAAAAAAAGCATAGGTCAAAAATGAATTTCGATCCCCAGATTTAGTTAGTTTTCAAAAATACATATTCAAGAAAAGAGGCAAACAAATTGTATTTGGTCTAGCCAGACCTGTATGATACGGTTTTTAGGGTCAAGAAATCCATTTGTTTTTATTTTTGATTGCCACCAGAGAGCATTTTCATACACTTTTAAGAATTTATCGTCTTTTTTGGGGAAAATTTACGAATATTTCTCAAAATGTTAAATCGCCTTCAATATAATTCGGAGTAAAATAAAAAGAACTGTTCCAAAATTCTGTTAATTACGTCTTGACGTGACAACCATCTTGTTGACGAATATTTGAAAATATTATGAATCCGTTCCAAAATAATCTTGAATTGAGAGGAAGTCGCCTTTTCTTCTATGTAGAACTTTTGCAGAAGTGGTTTCCAATATCATTTCAAAACTCGTCAATATCAACAGAAAATGCACACTTGTTTGCTGCCGCAGATACTAAATTTAGAATGTGGCATAAACAATCGTTTAATGAACAAGTGCAAAAATCTATTCTCAATAGCGGAGTTCAGTGTTTGGTGCAAATGATCTGGCAAAAGAGCAAATGCAAAATATCATAGCTGTTTTGTTAAATCAAACAACAAAAATTCCCCTAGATTTTATAAAAAAGCTACGACATTTTGCATTTTCGCAAGACTATTTGCACCAAACACTAAACTCCGCTTATATTCATTGGACAGTAATTACGAGTTGCTATTTTATATCAATTATAAATATGTAGGTTTGAAAAATTTGGAAATAGTACCAAATGAGTCACGGGGGTAAAATGAGTCACGGGGGTACCAGCGTACTTTTTAGTTTTGGGTTGTACCAAAAAAATACAATTGTACCAACTTTATCAACCCTGGCCTGAATGGTAGAAGTGGACGTGCCACAAAATACAATTCTTTATTCCTGGAGAACGGCAAAACCTTAAGTTTCTAAATTGGGAATAACCATCTTGGTCAACCATCAATACACAACTTGAGTCAAAAAGTGTAGAGAATTAGATAAGTGGGCGTCGCACAAAAAATAATTCTGAATGGTTAAAGAACTGAAAGTATAGAATTTTCCACATTATTGTGTATTGTGTCTAAAATTTAAACAAGATGTTTAAAGTAAAAATACTCAGGGGTGTCATGGAAATCGAAAACGTAAAACGAAAGAATTTGGAAGTTCTTTTTAATAAACTTTTAATCTAATTTTTAAAATTTTTGTTAAAGAAATATGTTTAATGGAGCAATATTTGTATAATAATTGTCATAAAATTCTTTTATTACAGAAATCTTATTGAAAAGCGACTATTAAAATTCATCCGTTTTTCGTTTTCGATTTCCGTGACACCCCTGATTATTTTGTGACTATAATTTAAGTCCATGAAGGTTTGATCCCGTGCAGCGCCGGGTCTTAACAGCTTGTTGTATTTATATATATAAAAGGGGGTATAAATAAACTTCATTGTCCAAAATTTTAACATTTTACTGTTTTTAAAATATAAGTTATACAGAAAAAAACTATTTTATATAAAATCCATAATAATAGTGCTGAGAGTGGTCATTGTCCTTGTTATATTTTATTTTATTGTGCTGTCAGCAACAGCAGTTGTTAGATAAACATCATTATGATTGTTATGCTGCTGCTACTGATGTTGTTTTTATTGCTATGTACATGCTTTCTAAAGTAAATATTTACAACCCTTCAAAAACATACACTTGTTTTTTCTTGCATATAAACACATACATACAAAGTTCAAATTCTACCAGTATTTCATACGTTTTTTTTACACAAAAGTATATCAGTATTTCTAAAAAAACAAATATTTTCATTAAGTACCCCCTTAAGGGGTTTAATGAACTTTAGAGAGAACAATATTCATATTACTGTCAATAGGTCAAACCACAAAATATTTAATTACATCATGACAAAGATGCTGTTAAGCAACAATATGTGTCACATTTCCCCCATTTGAAAAGAATTCTTGTGTTTTTTATAAATTTAATTTGCTTCTGTCCCGGTATTAAATGAAACCAAATGAAATGGTTTTCTGTTTTTTTATTCAGCTTGCGCTATTCTAAAATAGTTTCCTCTTTTTGAGGTTTATCCATTTTAATGTTTTGGGGGAAAACATTTTTATATTATTTTATTGCAATTTTTTCTGGAAAACAAAAAGAGCGTTTTTTTCTTTGTAATTGGTTTTAAAATTCTTTTTTTAAATTTGATAAATAACCATTGTTTCGTTCGACACAAGAAAATTAAAGTTAAGTTAGTCATTTAGGGCTAAAAAATCAGAGCAAGTTAAACTCTCTTTTTGGTTTAAAATGTGTTTAAACCAGTGTTAACCAAGCCCCGAACGCACGTAAAATTTAATGTATATATCTTTGTTCCGTATAGGCGTCTAAACAACTGACCCTATCTTCATGAAATTTTCACAGTATGAACTGTCGACCAAGAAGGACAAGTATGTTATATTAGGTCAAGGTTGGACAAAGGGGCGTGGTACCTCCCATACAATTTTTTTTTTATATAAACTTTTTGTCAATTATTTTTGTTTTGTTGTAGTGTAAAATATTTATTTAAAAAAAAAACATCAGCTCCCAAGAAATATAAACTTTGTTGCTCTGTGTGCTTTTGTGTTGATTACGAAAAAAAAACAAAAACAATACCAAACAAGCGTGCGTGGTGTTGCTTTCACAAAGCTTGAGCAGAGACTGATGATAGACTGATGTTTTGAAACGAACAAATTTGTTGTATACATGTGAATTGCCGACCGTGTCTGTGTGAAAAATACGATTATAGACTGGCTCGCGAGTCTATGGAGTGGTTATGACTGGTTTAAACCAACAAATCTATAAATCATTAAACATATAAACCTTCTTAAAACGCATAAAATTGGGCGTTTAAACTACCAATACACCCCAAATGAATTTGATAAGATTTATCGTAGTGCTGCCACATGTTGTTTTTTTAACAACATATAAAACATGGGACACTGATTTATGGTTGTTGAGTTTAAACTACATATAAATTCAAGTTTAGTTCAACTAAACCAGCGCTTAAACCATCAGTGATTTATTAGGCATTAATATTTTAATAGAAAAATTAAACGAAACTTTGTATGACAGTTATAAAATTTGTGAATTGCCTGATTATATGACGGTACCAATATGTTACCTTTGACGTTGCAGACAAGTTTTAACCCACGAACCCAAGCGTACTTTTTCAAAGAACTGAGTTGCGCTCAATCCGACGTCATATCATATTTTATAAATAAAGATTAATTCGCGCAGGTATAAAGACTCGAAAATGGCAAAAAAAAAATAGGGTTTTTTCAATTTTAAGCGAAGATATCGCGATAACCTGATCTGGTGCAGAACTTTTGAGTACAAATTCAGATCCGGGCTCAACTTAAAAGTATACTTTAGTTTTCGGGTTTCGACTTTTCCAACTTTTGCAGGCCTGTGTTATTTTTCTTTAGTTGTTTCTAATTTCACGTAGTATGGTGTACCAATGCCGAAGTTTAGGTTCTAAACAACGGAATAACAAGTGAAATATTCGCGACAAATTCGGGAGTCGGACAGGGCTGTCTTATGGAGGAACTGTGCAAGAAGAAAATGAGTACTTCGTGGAGTTTTCAGAGACATATAAAAGGTTTAGAATATGCAGATGATATCTGGCTGCTATCACATAAGCTGTCAGACAGACAGGAGAAAACAAACGACCTTGTGAAGTTAGCCACAAGAGTTGACTGAGAGATAAACATAAGAAATACGTATGCCATGCGTATTCATAATAGCAGCAACGAGCATATCCCAATCACCAATTTGAGTATATTGAGTCATTCTGCTACCTAGGAGGTATAATATCGGAATTAATGAGGATGTGGCGAACAGACTCAACAAAGCAAGAAGCGCATTTGGCAGACTGAAATGTTTAAGGCGTTCTCCACAAATCGCTAGAGCAACGAAACTCCTTATTTTCACCGCAAGTGTCATGTTGAGCCTTTTATACGGAACTGAAACATGGCTTTGTAATGAATCGATCAGACAACAGTTGCAAGCATTTATAAATAAAAGTCTTCGCAATATACATATCGCACCTAATCAACAGGAGACTATTAATTCAATATTTAAAAATGTTTAGTTGGAGCAAAACGATTTTGAATTTTACATTAAAGACATATGAAAATAAATTTTTAAACCATTTTTTTCCTTAATAAAAAGGAGACATAATACCATGATATTTTCACAGTGGATAATTATAATTAATACGTGTCCGATTTCTTCCAAAAAGTGAAAAATAAAAATTTTGAGTCATATTCTGGCCCAAGACCAGAATGGCCCTTAAATGGATCCCACAAGAAATTTAACAAAGATGAAGATGGAAAAATACATGGTGCCGGACTGTCAGAAAGGATCTAAATCAATCAACAAATCATGAGATGAAGCAAAAATAACTGCGAACAATAGATTAAGTTGGAAAAATCTTGTTGAAGCCCTGTGTTCCCTCGAGTAATAAATAAAAAAAAATTTAAGAAAAAAGTGTGGAAACAATTGGGGTATTCACAAGGTGTGCTATCATGTTATATTGTCATAATATTCTAACATTTTACAATGGCTTAAAAATATTGTTGATGCTTTGTAAACAAAAAGTGTCTTAAATTAATGAAACTTTGCTTGCTTTGCTAAGCATTTTGAAACATTTTGAGAATTGGTTGGAGTTATCTAACCTCCGCTGCTTTTGGAAGTATACTAGAAGCATCTGTTGAGTAGCAACAGCACTTAGGGATGTTCCTTTCTTAGGCCAAACTCTCTAACAAGTGGTAAACAAATCAGCCTTTGAGTAAACCACAATCAGCACGTGAAAATATCTTTTCAACCGAAAAGTAAAGCACTGAGCAAAGGCAATCTTTCTGAAAGCCAGAAAGCATTTCTCACAAGAAGCATACTAAAGAGATCGTACAGGTATTTGAGATCTATAAATTTTATATTTTGCCGAATTGCAGGTTTTGACTGCACCTGATTTGCCCGGAGGATGGAGCAATTAAAAAACTTCCAAGGGGATTTTTACATGGAAGTAGAAATTTTATTATTTGTAATACAATTAACTGCCCCAGTTTAGAGTTTAACTTGGAACTTTTTTTAGTATTGCACTCTAGCCAACTGAGCTACGTGCATAATTGCTGTGTAAACAACGAGAAATTACTTTAAAAAAAGTATGTAAAGTAATGGAGTAATGTAATGCTGTATGTAGTACCTGGGTATAAATAGCAGTGCATTTAGGAAGTTGTAGGTAAAATATAAGTGAAGTTTTTGCTGGGTAACAGCCTGCTGATCGATTTCGAACGTTACCCTACAAGAAATGGATGACCAAAACTAATACAAACGCACTATTTTTTTTTTTTTTTATTGTTACAACTGGCGTTGCCACTGATGGCCGTTTGTATACCAAACTAGGAATATTTGTTTAAGCACAAGTTTTATTAATCTTTTCTTCTTATATATATATTAACTTAATAAAAATATATATGTTAATACGTTTCATAAATGTTAATTATTATAAGAATTTAGCTAAATTAGAATTAATTAATTAAAAAAAAAGTTGTGGAATTTTGGGAATTGCTGTTGTAAAAAACATTTTAGGAAGAAATATTTGATAGTGGCAACGCTAATTACTTCAGGTATGAAATGCGTATGCAAGAGTGAAACAACAAATGCATGTATGATCGTTTTATTTTTTAATGGAATGTGCAAAATATGGAAAAAAAATTTAAATGTGAAAGGAATTTTGTGAGATTTTGACGTGCGCGCATTACTTTTGTTATTAAAAATAAATATAAAAAATTAAATAAAATTGACTGATAAAGAAAAAACGAAAAATTACACAAAAAGAATAAATTGATAGTGACAATAAAAATAACACAAATATTAACAAATAAAAAAGTGAGAATATTAAGTAATTAAATTAAATAAAAGTTTAGTTTTTGTGATAGAAATTAAATATGAAAAAAAGACGTTTGCAGAATTGTCTATCATTGGAAAAAAGGACATTTGAGTCCAATATTCAAATGTATAGAAGATTAATGGAAAGCGAAGATAGTGCACGAAGTGAAAGAGCTACTATACAACCTGTTCCTTCAATAAGTGTAAATTGTGACCCAGAACTTGACGAAATTGATAGTTCTGATACTGAGTTGGGTAGTGCTTCATCACTTCTTTCTCTTTCACTTCTTGTAGGGAAGTTTTATTTTAAATATCATTTTTAATCATTATCATTTTAATATAATCATTTTGAAACAGTTATTTTTAAATTTTAAAACAAAAAATCATATCTGTGGCCTTTTGACAAAACATCTTGTCATATTTAAAAAGTTGAAAATAATGCTGTTAATTATACGAATTTTCCATCAAAAACATTTTGTTAACGATTTTAAAGTCTTATATTATGAACTAAATTTTTCTCTAATTTTGGTTTATTTTATTATTATTTAATAAAAATAATTTTTTCCCCAAGTTTTTTTTAAAGCTTTTTGCTATCTTATCTCGACTTATGATGATTTATCAAAATGCCACAGATATACATCAGGCAAATGTCGTAAAACTAATTCAAATATAACATATTGATCCTTTTGAAATGGTCTGTGATAAAATATTATGTTTTTTTTTAATTTAGATTTTTATTTTTTCAAAGAAAAATAACAGTTTTTTTTATTTCTTTTTTTCGAGCAACAATATATAAGTATATGTATGTAGAACATAGAACAAGAAATAATCATTTATTTTGTAAAAAGTACAAATATTGATTTTTATTTTAAATAAAGCCAAAAATATGAGAATTGAATGAAATGAATAGTGTTTTATTTAAGCTAAAAAGTACGTCAACAGTGACGAATACATTCATCAGTACTGACTAGTCAGATTTGTCCGGTATAAGCATCAGTACTGACTAGTCAGCTGTGCCCGTTGTATGCATCAGTACTGACTAGGCAGCTGTGCCCGGTTTATACATCAGTACTGATGTTTACAGAGTATAAGAGTAAACAGCTCAGCTATATATTTTATCAACCACAAATTTCAAAGGTTAAAGAGGGATGCAAAATCACACGTATACAAAAGTTTCCATCAGTTTTTTCACGTTGGCCTTAAGAAAATGATAGAAACTTTGTTCTACGCGATGATGGATATTCGCGACAGCAATGCCAGTCATATGATAGGTCAAATGACTGTCACTGTTCTGGTAGGGTAACGTTCGCATAGAAAATTACATTTTAAACAAAAACAAATTTTGGAATTTTGTTTTTGTTTTAAATATAATTTTCTTGCGAACGTTGACATTCGAAATCGTTAAACATACTTGAGGCCCTTGAAACACATTTTTTTATAGGAGACTTATTCAAGCTTTCTTTTCTAAATATTTTTTTTTTTAAAGGTACCTGTTTTAAAAACGTACTTTTCTTAAATTCAACTTTTTCTAATGACTATGCTTATTGTAAAATACAACTTTTTCCAAAAGTAAAGATTTGAACGGAAACTACTTTTGAAATTCACTCATTTTCAAAAATTAATTTTATATTTTTCATAAAAAATATACAAATAAAATATTTTCCAACAATCACTAAACAATTTAAATTTCTTTAACACCTTTCCAAATGATAAAATTAATATATAAATAAAATATAAAAAAAATAAATAAATAAAAACATTTTTCTTTTTTAACTAAATAAAACAAAATACTTTGCATACATTTTGGCGCTTACTCTACATTTCCATTTTAACTCCTACAAAAACTACTCTAATTCTGTTGAATATTACAAAACAATATTTAAACATCATTTTTTCTTTGACTCTCTATCTATCTTTTTTTTTTTTTTTTTTTTTTTTTTGTACCCAAAAAATCCACAACAAAAACAAATTGAAGCAACAACATTTAAAATGTCTGTATAAATAAAGGAGGTACACAAAAATAAACCAAAATAAAACTAAACATTTAGAGGAAAAACTTTTTTATTTTTACACAACTCCACACAACTGATTCCGTAACGAAAACAACTGCAACAATTACGACTGCTGCATCATTGAAAGCAAAAAATGGAAATTCATAAAAATTACTGTTGTCCAGAGTCTGAAGCAGGGAAGGCAGCAACAGCAAAAAACCACAACAACAATAATAACTACAGAAATGTTGTCAAAATTGAAAAAAGGAGGAAATTAGAATAATGTTTTTTGTATTATGTAAACAACATTGTTGTTGATGCTAAAATAATAGTTGGTCAGGTAAGTTTTTCTTTACATTTTTTTTTTTTTTTTTTTTTTGTTGTTGGTTGAAGTATTGTTTTTTCATAGCTTTTGGAACTGTTTTTTATTTATTCTTTTCCTAGCGGTAGAAAAGAGGAAGCAATTAGTTCAAAAATATTGTAAATTTAATTAGTGAAAATGTTAAGAGTTTGTAGTAGATTAAAGGAGGAAAGCTGGGATAAGCTGTTTAAGATTTATATACCTTCGTAATTAAAGCATATGTTAAGGCTATAAAAAAAATATAAAGTAAAACACTTAAGATTTATATAAACTATGAAATTAGTTAAAAATATTCCGCCTTATGCAAAAAAAAAAGTTAGAGTGCACATTAGTTAACCAACACATTTAGACCAGCAAAAGTGTATGGGCTTAGTGTGTTGGTTAACTAATGTGAACTTTAACTTTTTTTACATAAGGGGGATTGATTATATTTAAAGTTCTTTGTATCCCACCATTTCAATTAAAATAGTATACTTTGACATTGTCATAAATAAAATGAAGAAGAATCTCTTATAACCGGACTGCGAAGGGACTATTCAGTCTCAATCGATCTTACTATGTCCGTCCGTCCGTCAGCTAGAAATCTGTTCATTTAAACTTTGTGCGCAAAGCAGAGGTAGAATTGTTGACGTTTAACTTTCGTAAGGACGAATGCAATTGAAAGTGATGAAAGTCTGTCTAAAATTTCACATTGTCCACATACAAACTTCTTTCCGTAATAGTGGTCATTACCCTTTAGTTAAGTTAGTGTTTAAATTAAATTCCTTGCCTTGGAGACGTGTTTTAGTGGTTAAAGTGCTTGCCTACAAATCCAACCAACCCAGGTTCGATCACTAGCAGAGGACGAACAAATTTCATCATGCTTTTTCAGTTTTAAAAATTAAGTGGCGTCAACCCCCCTCCTAACAATCCATCCAAGAAGCCCCCTGACCTCCCCTCCCCACGAAAAGAGGATAACATAATGGCAAAGGTTAGAAAGTCGCCATACGTTTGGGAAAAAAGGCAGGATTCAAACACTAGCAAGTTTCACTACCGCTGCACCAAATACGCGGAGGGTATTGTTTCTAGGCAACGACAGAAGGTAGTCCCATTATCCTAGGACCTGCTACCTGAGACCAATCATCCACTTAGCTGCAACAACTGCTGATTAACGAAACTGATACAAGGCAAAATAACAATTGACTGATCAATACTACAAATACTAGTACATTGCAATCTTACAATCTTACCAACAACCGATTGACGAAACTGATAGAAGGCAAACCAACAATATTGAATGGACCGTTACTCCAAAAACAAGGACATTGAAATCTTACATGTGAAGAGGCGAAAACAATTGCAACAAATCGAGTAAGATGTAAAAGCCATATACTTCCGAAGGTGATAATGGAGAGAAAAAAACTTTTATAATAGCTGTATTGTCATGGCAAAATATTGCAATAGTAAGTCTAGAATTGACACTTAAAAGCCCCGTTTCCCTTAAACCATATTAAGACTAAAAAAATCTTATAACGATGTCTATTAGGGTGGGCACTCATGTATGAGAATAAAAAAATTTCTCGAATCATATTTCAATATCAATATTTTTTTTATTTTTTGTCTTACGCTAAAACAAATAAAAGTTGCTAAAAAAAAAGTACAAAAGTCACATCATGACTCCTAAGGACTTCCTAAGAATTAAGTATTTTTGAAAAAAGCCATATTTTAAATTTTAATATTTTATTTACTAACAATTAATTTTAATTAAAACTGAAAACATTTTTAATTAAATTACTTTCAATTATTTAAGCTTGAGGTCTTTTTATTTATAAAATATTTTATTTATTTTTATCTTCAATATTTCGCTAACCATAATAACAAAAATAAAATATAACTAAAGTATAACAATTCATATAAACTGAAAAAATTTTCTATCTATAAAACTAATTCAAGAACCGTATGTACAATAATAATAAATATTCTGGCTAAAGAAAATTCCTATAACATATAAAAATTTTTTTTTTTTTTTAAACTATACTTATTCTTATCTTACATACTTATAAAAACATTTTAATTATCCTTATTTTAATTCTTACAAACTAATATGTGTATCGTGACCTAAGGACAATAAGGTCATAATTTTCATGTAATTTAATTGCAAAGTTCCTAGGCTGTGTAAGATAAGAATAAGTATAGTTTAAAAAAAAATTTGTATATGTTATAGGAATTTTCTTTAGCCAGAATATTTATTATTATTGTAAATACGGTTCTTGAATTAGTTTTATAGATAGGAAATTTTTTCAGTTTATATGAATTGTTATACTTTAGTTATATTTTATTTTTGTTATTATGGTTTTTGAAAAAATTTTTTATGACAAATAGGTTTTTGAATTTAATTTATGACAAAAAAATTTTTTCATAATTTTATTATCGTTTTTGTTATTTTTATTCAAATATGTTAATTTCCTGACGATGCTAACCAAAGGTTAGCGAAATATTGAAAATAAAAATAAATAAAATATTTTATAAATAAAAAGACCTCAAGCTTAAATAATTGAAAGTAATTATAAATAAAGGTCAAATAAGAAAAAAGAACATTTTTAATTAAACTTAAAAAAAATATAACTTTTTTTCTTATACAACATAAAACAATGAAATCACGAAATTATATAAGTTATTTTTTGGTCACAAAATCTTGTTTACTGTCAAATCTGGACATTTTTCGTCTTGATTTAAGTTAAGTCTGTATTAAATCGTCTCTTAATTTTTTATCGCATAGAGTCATGGATGTTTCTAACACTATTTTCACGAACTTAAAAGTCGTAAGAATACAGTATTATGCTTTTCTGCTATACAATGTTTTGTTGTTATATTTAAAATTTAACAAAATTGCAGACAAACGCATCATTTGGTCGGACTTGACCGAATATACATTTTTAAAATATTAATTATATACAAATACATATTACTAAATTGTTGAATATTTGGCTTTCTAATAAGCTATTGGGCGGCATGAAATAACCCCCCAAAATATAGGCCCCCAAAAAAATAATGTAATAGCCCCCCAAAGTGTGGGGCCTTATTTCATATGCAATAAGCCCCCAATTTTGAAAATGAAATAAGCTCCCAATGAAATGAAATAGCACCCCAAATAGAAATGAAATAATACCCTAATTTTTGGGGGCTGAGTTCATATGAAATAAGACCCCAAATTCTGGAATGAAATAAGACCCCAATATGTATATTACATTAATTGCCCAGTTTTGGTTTAAAGAATCATGCGATAGATAGCATGGTTGAGACTTCGCCCAAGCGCAAGGATTTTCTCCTCTACGATATGCCAATCATCGGCTTCGATAACTAAAGCTTTTTGGTATAGCCGGCCTTCGGCCGGGCGCAAGGATTTTCTCCTCTACGTTATAACAAACACTGGCTTCGCTAAATAAATCTTCTCTGAATAGCCGGCTTCGGCCGGGCGCAAGGATTTTCTCCTCTACGTTATAACAAACACTGGCTTCGCTAACTAAATCTTCTCTGAATAGCCGGCCTTCGGCCGGGCGCAAGGATTTTCTCCTCTACGGTATAACAAACACTGGCTTCGCTTACTAAATCTTCTCTGCATAACTGAATCTTCTCTCTAACGAAGGCGGTGTTTTCGTAATAAATTTAAAAATTAAATAATCCCCAAAAAAATATATTGGGGCTTTATTTCATAATGATTTTTTGGGGAATTATTTCATATGAAATAGTCCCCCAATTAAGAAAATGAAATAACACCCCAAACAAAAAGAAATAACCCCCCAAAAATCTTTGTTGTTGTGCTCTGTACAAACTTTTGGGGGGTTATTTCATTATTTTTTTGGGGTGTTATATTTTGGGGGGTTATTTCATGCCGCCAAGCTATTGTATGTTGTATGCCCTAAAAGGGCATACTTTTTTTCTGCATATTAAATGCACATAAAAACTTTTTTAAATCATATTTCCGGTTTGCCTGCATATGACCTTAACCATAAATTCCGTAGCCTCAACAGTACTTTCATCCGTTTTTCTAATATTTCTTTATCAGGAGCATTAGTTCACTGTATTTATATGGCAACAAACGAAATTTTTGCAATTTAATAAAAATAACTCTTTATAGCATACTTTTTGGCTGGGCAAAAGCTTTAAATTATTACATATAAAGCTTTTTAGGAACACCTATAAAATTTTTAATAAAACTTTTGTAAAACCATAAAGATCCTTCAGCTTTATAAAAAGGGAAATTTGGAATAAGTTTTATGTACACATTTTTATAGCATACTTTAAGGGCAAACTAAAAAAAAAAACAATTGGCAGAAATGTTTAGGTATTTTTTTAATCTTCTAATCTTTAGCTTATATAAAACCTACGAATGTGTACCAACGGAGTACAAAGCCTTTTATTATGTACCAACAGTACTATCTTATTAAATTTGTTTTTTTAAGGACTTTTTAAATACCTTTTAAAAGTAGTGTGCCCAAAGGCTGCCTTTGTACTTTTGTATATAAATTGTTTAAAGATTTTTAACTTTCTAAATTTTTTGAATTCTGTTTAGTTTAGTATTCATATTTTCCTCTTATATATATTTAAATTTTAGAGCATATTTAAAGGCTAAAAACAACTGTAGGTAAAGCTTATGAGTCTTAAAGGAAGCATTTAAGAAATATTAACAAAAATATGAAGAGAATTTAGCTAAATTAAATATGTAAAACTAGAACAAACAAACATCCATTTTACAGTGTGTTAAATTTATAGCATACTTTGAGGATACAACTTTAAAAATGAACATATTCCAACCATTTTAACCACACGTCTAGCTCTACTATATATTTTCATTAAGGTCTTTGACCGTTTTACTAAGAAAACTCCCTAAAACTTTTAAAACACATTCTTCGTTTTAAAACATACAAACTTGTTTCTTCATATTTTACATTATTTTACAATTCAACAACTTTTGACAACTTTGTATTAATTCTCAAAAAAAAAAAAAACACACACACACACAACAAGACAGTTTCAGCAAAAATAAATAGTTTAGACTAGTCGTAATAGTAATAATTGCTTAACATTACACATGACAGCGATTAGTTACATGAAATGAACTCGAACAAATTGTTCATTTCTGTACGACAGACAGAAAAGCAAATGGAGTAAGAAAAAATTTCTATCGAAAACATTTAAGTATTTTGAAATCACATAAAATAAATTGACACACAACATGATAACAAATAACTAGTAACAACATGAAAAACTTAACTATAGACTGACTCAAGAATTCGGACTCTTGTAAAAGAAAATGTCCATGTTTGTCATACAACATAGAATTGTAGAATTTCATACATGAGCCAGTACCGAAGATTCATCCTGTGTTTCTAGTTCCTTGATATGGAGAATATAGATCAAGCAATTACCAACTAGTTATTGAATGTCTTCGGCGATGGGTATAAAGACAACAACATGACATATTTGTTCAACATGCAGTGAAAGATGGTGAAGGAAAGAAGAAAAAAAATGACATTACAAAAAATCCAACTAGACGACATGTATTGATAGTTGTTTTTAAAGTATCAAAACATTTGTTAGACAAACTGGGAGAAGAAAACTGAAAAAAAAATAGTTGTTAAAACAAATTGGTTTTAAAAACGAAAAATCGCTTATATATATATATATATATGATTTCCTTTAACTCCTACTGGAGCATAGGGCGTTAATGGAGCGAAATCTGACCCACATAAGGCGTTCAGATATGGGTTTCCAATCAATTACACACTTTCGAGCTTCTGGTGATAGTAAAATACCAACTCCGGCCTCTCGTTTGCTACCAATATCTTTTCCGGAGTACAGCAGAATCGAGTTGTTTGTTGGGGATCTATATTCACCGGCTCCGTTCCACCGAACCTCACTTAGACCCAAAATTTTTAATTTATATCGCTGGAATTCTCTTTCAAGTTGCAGAAAACGTGAATTCATGTTGGAGCTTATACCGTCTTTGTCATTTAAGGTTTTGATGTTCAAAAATCCAATCGTAGTCATTATACCATAGCCAAAAGTCGTCATCAGTTGTTTTCGGTTTCGTTTACATTTATTGGACGATTCGTTAGCAATTTTAAAATTGGTCGCGTAGGTTGCTAGCCTTCACTTCCTAGTTTGGTGATAGGGCTGCTATCTAAACACCCAAACGTGCTGTTTTTCGGAGCCAGAGTTTCAGAGATATCTGTGTTCGCATATCTCCTAGTTCCCGAGACGCACAGTGGCCATTCACTGACACTCCTAATGTGGCAGCAGAATTTCCTCCGTGCTGATGTGAAGGTTATACCGCCTAAGATCGGTCGACAGAGCCTCGTTTGTAATTTAAAACAGGGGACACCAAGTCCTTTCTGGACAGAGGGTGAGGTTGTCATTTGAAAAGGATTGGCTATGTTAACAAAAAGATAATCTGTTTGCTTACGCATCACTTTCCCATTTGTCCCCCCATCACTTAGAAACAGCAATTTTTATGAATTTTTTCGCTGTGTAGAGCCTTATTTTGGAAAAAAGAACTCTTTTTAGCTTTCGTGCAGAGAGTATTCTCAAAAAATTATTTTTTTTTTAAATACATTTTTTAAAACAGTCCTTTTGAGGTTCCTTTATTAAAAAGTTGTTAAGACGAAGGTATTTTTATACCCACACCACAATAGTGGAAAGGGATTAATGCGTTTGTGCTGGTCATATTTTGTGGTTTTTTAACTTTGTATTACATTTTTAATGGGTTTGTTCTTTTATTTGGGAGAAATAATAAAAAAAAATTACAAAATGAGCCACATTTTTATTTTATTTCATGGCAACTCTTGTA
Source organism: Pollenia griseotomentosa (assembly GCA_963931875.1). Classification (NCBI taxonomy): domain Eukaryota; kingdom Metazoa; phylum Arthropoda; class Insecta; order Diptera; family Polleniidae; genus Pollenia; species Pollenia griseotomentosa. The sequence goes on along the minus strand of OZ007564.1, from coordinate 120,008,523 downwards.
AAATAAGCAAAATTAATTGATAATTTGCCACTTAAAAGTTTAACTGTGAAATACAAAAACAATTTTTTTTATTAATTTTTTTGCGAAAATAAGGCCAAACTTCCTGAAAGCTTTGGTTAGCATTTCCTTTCAAATTTGCGACTTTTTTAATCTGAATTGGTAATTTCTACGAATTCAAAGATTTTGGAATTAATATAAGAAATGTTCATATAAATTTATGAATGTTTTTCGAGAGTGTCGTAAATAAGAACTTTTAAATAATCTTTTTGTTTTTTAATATAAATCATTTATCACACTTCACCTTAAATAAATTAAAAAATCATTTCTTCTTACTTCCCCGAATATGAGCATAATACTTTCAGATTCCATTTAACCTCCAAAAAAGCAGTGCTGGATGGAATCAACAGAAAACCAAAAAAAAAAAAAAAAAAAAAAAACAGCTTACACTGACTATTTAAATCTATAAAATGAATGAATTCATACGGAAACCGCAATATTACATGCTGTGTACGTCTCGCAATGAAAACGGAAGTCAGACAATAACTTTTACCAAAATAAAACACAAACACTCATACAAAGAATTATTCATGTACACACACACGCGCTATACACAAAATTCAGCTTCAGCCAACTGTGAGCCTCAGAGCAAAGTGTTGCAATGAAGAGAATTGGGAACAACTACAACAGCAACAACGGACAGCTGATGGTAACATTTTGTTTTGTTACAGTTTAAATTAAATGAAAAACCAATAACAGAAAAATAAATTTTAATTAAAGGACACACTCTCATACTGAAACCAATTTCAAAATACAATAAGTTGAAGGCGAAAAAACTATATGAACTGTAAGCGAAATTAAAAAGAAGGAAAAAAAAACAAAAAAATTAAATGGGAAATTTTATTTAAATTACAAAAAAAAATTATTCAAAGAAATTGTAGGCGTTACACAACTACAGCCCAGAAATTAATTGTATAAGATTTAATTAAATATTTGGCTTTTATTTGTTTTTGAAAAAAATTGTCCTTATAAATTAATTTTGTAAGTAATTCTTTGTTAAAGTCTATTTCAGTTTACATCAATTATTAATTTGTGTTTTCATACTCTTTTTTTGCATTTTATTTAACTTTTATTTAAAACACCTTTCAATTTTACTTTTATTATATCCGTTTCCGTTTTAATTGAATTCATGCACTTGCTCACTTTCACTCTCTTTCGCCAAGTTTAAATTTTCGCTAGAATTGAATTGTAAACGATGAAGTTAAAGTTTAATATAATTTCCTTGCATTTTAAATTTAATATTATACAGCTTTGTTTTATAAATTAATTTTTTTTTTAAGAAAAAGGAATTTCCTGTTTCTTCTTTGTGTTTTTTTTTACATAATTACAGATGAATTTAAATGCCTGTGAAAATAATTAGCCTCAAATTTCAGATGAATTAACGAAAAAACACTGTTAAAATTATTGCGAACACTGTTAATATTAAAACAAAGAAGTATAACTTAGTTGCATACTTTTAGGGCCATCTTGTGGTTCATACAAGGGCTTTTTGCTAATTTTAGCTTTTTGCATTCGCTTAAATGAATGCGAATATTTAAAACGAATATTCTAATGATGGCAATATCAATTAATAACATTTGGAAACTTTTTTAAGAAAATAAATTTTAACAAACATGAAAATACGAAAAAATTATAATCGAGCATCAAAAATGTAACTTAAGCCATATTAATTTAAATTAATATATTAATTTTCAAATCTCAAAGGACTTCTCTTAAGAGTGATAAAGCGACAAAACTTATTTCTATAAAACTTAACCTGGCTCAATTGAACTTTGAGTATTACAAACCTTATGCATAATAGTATTGAAGACGAATTAAAACAATTTTCGGTGAAGCTTTTATATTAGACTCACTACAGATAATTGCGCTATTATGAGTTTTAGAGAAATTAAAACGAAATTTTTTGATATCTTTGTGTTTATGTCCGCTCAGTTTTTTTCATTAATCATTAAACCAAATTATATAAGCACGATTACTCCAGAACCTGTGATGCCTTTTTAGGCTAGATTTAGCCTTTTTTAAGTTTCTGAAACGCGAAAATACTTGTTTATCCCTAACCTAAATAACGCGCAATTCAGCCCTTTTTCAGTTTTGATTCGGTTAGTTGACATTTTTGGTTTTTTATGGTAATATGAAATTGTGAAAACTGCCTTAAAAATGCGAACAGAAAAACATTAGAAGCACGGTTGAGTTTTGGAGTTGAGGCTAGTGGTAACAAAAATGCAATTATTTATATTGAAGGGCTTTAAGTGTTTTGAATTTAAATAATTCATATTAAATAAACCTTGTCTCAAACAAGATAAGATACATGTTGCACACTTAATCATAAACAGGCACAACTCAAATTTCAAAAATGTTTAGGAAAGCCAGAAAACTGGCTTTAAAAACATGGTTGCAAAAATATTAATCACATTCCATTCCACAAACGTGAAAGAATAAAAATTAAAGAAGACGGTTGCGCAAACGAAATTTTCGTGGTCGCTACAGATTTGATTTATGAACTGGATTATAAAAACACGATTTTGATAAATTTTGAATTCTGCCTGTTAATGATTTAGTGTGCGATATTTAAAAAGTAATAAAGGCATGGACTACCAAAACTACTAATGACCAATTTTAAATGGATGTAAATGCTTCTTATGCCGCTTACACACTGATGCAACGCAACGAAAAACCGACTTAAACAACTAGTTGCATCAGTCTGACCCATAATTATTCCATAAAAGCATTCACACTTGCGCAACCCAACTGTTCAACTATATGACTATTTATATGCGACTGGACTGCCGGTCGCTCAGCGATCAGTTGCATTGGTTTTTGTATGCACCTTATAAAACTGATATCCTGCTTTTGTATGACAGGAGTAATAAGGTCAAGTAGTTCTTAAACATTCCTCGTTCAAAAGTTTCTACAAAATACGTGTGCACCCAGAAAAGTCTGTTCTTTCTCCTACGAAAACACCAAGAAATAATAACATCCTCGTCATCTGACGACTCCATTCCGACTGTTTTACAGTTAGTCGCTTCAGTTGTACAACAATATGAAAACATCGATCTCATGCAACTAGTTTCTTGAAAATCAATAATAATTTTAAAACTTACATATTTGTAGGTCTTCCTAAAATCATGCTTTAAAAATTTAAACAAATATTTTCAATACTTTAATTTATTATACAGGGTGGCGCAGAATATTTAACACATTTGAATTGAACTCTTTATCACTTTTTTTTAATTACTATTTCCTCTTTGTTTGGCTTTCATCATTTTTAAAAAAGAAAACTCGAACGAAATGGGTTACCTATGCCTTCCGTTTCGTGAAAAACTAAAGAAACATCCAGACTTTATTTAAAACGAAAGCTAAAGCTTTTCTCATATTAAATGTCTACGTCAATAAGTAAAACTGCAGGATCTCTGCTACGAAGACTCCAAAAGCAGTTCTTTAACGACATTTACTCCCTTGTAAGTTTTCTGTTTGATGCTGTGTATCATCCAAAATTATATTTGGCCCATATTCTTTGGAAAATTACATTGGTAGTACAGTCTATGTCAACCTTGTGATTTCAACCCAGCGCATACTGTAGGTAGCTTAATGACTTTGATTTAGCTTGCGCATAATTTTGCGCACAAGCGATTTTAACTTGCCTCCAAGTTCTGAGAGTTTTCTTAAAGGATATTTTAAAGAATTACGGCCTTATTTATAAAAATCCAGCTGTTTGGTATAAATAAAAAAAATTAAAAATCCTGGCTTTTTATTATGGAAGATTATAGAATTTTTATTGAATGGGAAGTTATTTCATTAAATTCAATAAATATTGACTAAAATAAATTATTTTCCAAGTTTCGTGTCAATCGGTCCAGCGGTTTTTGAGTTTTAGGAGCACATACACGGCACAAACGTTAATATATATGTATATATATATATAGATAAAACACGTTAATTAAAGGTTTATTAAACAAATTTTCATAAAAAATCCGTTTCATAAGCCCTTAATTCACTTGTTTTATTTTTTATAAATAAGGTATTTAGTGCTTATTACCAAGCCATTTCACCCGAAATCTTGCGAAAATTTATGAAGAGAAATGTTAGAAAAAAACTCTTTGTGCCGTGCAGTAAATGGTCACCATTTATAGGATATCATTTTTGAAATAAAATTATAATACTACTAATATTATAAATGTGAAAGTTTATATCGCTCATTTGCTGCAACGTCGTCATAACTCAAAAATAGATTTCGAAATAAACTTGTTTGAATTTTGGATCGGGGAAGTATATGGTACTTTGGTACTTTTCTCTTTTTGATAGGTTTTGAATGCAGATTTCATACGAGCAGGATTAAAATATTAGGTATTTTTTAAGGGATAAATTAGGTACTTTTTAAGTTTTTAAAACGGGATAAATTTGGACCTTTTTTCTTTTTGATAAATTTTATATACATTCAAATTAAAGACTACATTTACAAATAGTGTACATTTTGGGGATCTTAAATTAGGAAAAGCTGGTACTCTTGGTACTATTTTACCTTTGGTACTTTTTCTCTTTTCGAAAAATTTGGTATAGAGATATCATATGGCCCAGATTAAAATATAGGGTACTTTTTATGATGTAAAAACCGAAAAAAATTGTACTTTTGGTACTTTAATCTCTTTGATAAATTTGGTATAAAGATTGCATATGATCCAGTGGCGTGAATATATATACATATATTAAAACACCACTTGCCTTTCATATAGACAGTTGAAAGTCGATTTCTCAAGAGTATCGAGTGATACAAACTTATATGTACGGGTTGGCGAAAAAAATAATTGCTATAATTTAGCTTATAGAAATATTTTAACATAAAATAAGTATGGATATAGATAAACCTTTTTCTTTAAATTTTTCTCTAATTTCCACGTGAACGAAGTCACGGGAAAAACCTAGTAACTGCATAATTAAAAAAAAAATAATAAACAATTTCATACAGCTCTTTCTATGCCACCCTGTAGTTTTATTATTAACAAATAATAACTGTTAATTATTAGTTAACCCCAAAAAACAATCATAATCCTTGTTAATCATTTTATTTATTACATCTTAAACGTTAAAAGCTTAAATTCATTTTTTGTTTAACACAATTCACACTTTCCTTTCAGTTTCATTTCTGTACAAAATCAAATGATATTTTTTGTTTTATGTACATATTTATAATTAATAGAAAAATTAATAATTTATTTAATTTTTGTTCGATTTTTTCATCTTTCATTGACATTTATTTAAGCCATAATCTCAATAAATCGGAATATTAATGCATTTAAGCAATAATTTATGTGTTAGATAATATCCTGCCTACATATATAAATCTATAGTTTAAGTGTGAGTGTGTGTATTTTAAAAGCCATTAGCATAAATATTAACAAATTAATGTATTTAAAATGGCAATTTAAAATTTAACACACAAAATTTATGAACATAAATAATTTATGCAAATATAAAGCAAAGAATAAAAATCAATATTAATTAAGAGAGAGAAAAAAAGAGCAGAGATAAGGGAAATTTTTGAGAAGAAAAGAGAAAGTCTAGATTTGGTTTTTAGATAGAGTTTGAAAAAAAGTTTAAAAGCTTGTTAAAATTATTTCATACATTTTTTATTTAAAAATTGTACAAAAGAATTACACACATACACACACACGCACACTTACAAAGACAAGAAATTAAATAATATTTTATCTTAAAAAGGAAAAAAATGAAAAGAAAATTTGCACAAATGTTTTATAAATACTCATATGCAGAGACTTACAATAATTTGTTTGGCACTCATGTTTTGCCTAAACTCTCTTCACATTCAGACACACACACACGCACGCACACATAAATACACAATCTTAAGTGTCTTAACACAAGTGTTTTCTTTTTAGAATTATTATTAATGGGTATATATATATATATATATATGTGTGTGTGCATGTGTGTTTATGATCATTACACAAGGTTATACATTTCAAGTATTTTACAGGAAAATATATAAAAAAAAATAAAGTTTTTTTTATTCCTTAACTTCGTTTATACAAGTTTGTATTTGTATGAAGAAAAGTCCCTTCCTTGTGTAATTTCATTTGTACGTAAGTGTTAAAGTAACGAAAAGGAAAGCAATTTGGTTTAATGTTAAAAATGTTAAATGATTTTCATATTTTTTTAACACAAATACATACACAAACATTAACATATACACAAACATTTACACATGTAGAATATAAGTATATAGTTTGCATATGAAAATGAAAATAATATGTGTGCATTATAGGTTTCTGGTAAAGAATATTTTTTAAATAATTTTTGATAAAAACTTTAACATCCACACACATAAACTCACTCACACCTCTACATACTTGTACTTCAAAAAAAAAACCGACCCCTACCTAAATATGTGGTTTTTCAAGTATGTTGAAGTGAGTGTGTGTGTAAGAGTGTAAATGGCAACATTTAATGAAACAGGAATAACATTAACACATAATTTAAATTTATTTTTATATTTCTCCATTTTTTATGGTAATATTCCAATATTTAGGTCAAATACATGAAGAAAAACGATTTTTTTCGCTGTAAAAAAAACAAACTTCTAAGAGATGAATTTAATATGAGTAATAAACATATAAGAAAAAATATTAAATAGACATTAAATAGTTTGGTAAAACTAGACTAAAAACCAAAAATTTTTTTTTATATATATTTTTTCGAAGTAATATTCTTAAAGAAATTATTTTTCGAGGAAGCTTTTCAACAATTTGCTCTTAATAGAAAATTTGATTTTAATACAAAATTTTTCAAAAATTTGCCTTTTATAGGAAATTTTTCAATAATTTTTTATAGTATATTTGTCAATAATTTGCTTTTTATAGGAAATTTTTCAATAACTTACTTTTAATATTAAAGTTTTCAATAATTAGTTTTTATAGTAAATTTTTCAATAATTTGCTTTTGATACAACTTTTTCGATAATTTTCTTTTGGTAAAAATTTTTTAATAATAGGCTTTTTATAGAAAACTTTTTTAAAAATATGATATTTTTCCAAAATTTGCTTTTTATATGAAATTTAAAAAAAAAATCCTTTAAATAGTTAGTTTTTTATAAACATTTTTAAAATTTTGCTTTTATTATTACAAAAATTGGCTTTTTATAGGAATTATTTAAAAAATTGGCTTTATATAGAAAATTTTTAAAAAATTTGCTTTTAAAGTAAATTTTTTAAAGAAATATCTTTTTATAGGAAATTTTTTATCAAAATTTCTTTTTATAGGAAATTTTTTTTTCAAAATTTCTTTTAATAGTAAATTTTTTTCCAAATTTCTTTTTATAGGAAATTTTTCAAAATTTCTTTTTCTGGGAAATTTTTCTAACTTTCTTTTTATAGAAAATTTTTCTAAATTTCTTTTTATAGGAAATTTTTCTAAATTTCTTTTTATAGGAAATTTTTCAAAATTTTTTCTTATGGGAAATTTTTCTAACTATCTTTTTATAGAAAATTTTTTTTTATAGGAAATTTTTTTTCAAAATTTCTTTTTATAGGAAATTTTTTAAAATTTCTTTTTATAGGAAATTGTTTTCCAAATTTCTTTTTAAAGGAAATTTTTCAAAATTTCTTTTTATGGAAAATTTTTCTAACTTTCTTTTTATAGAAAATTTTTCTAAATTTCTTTTTATGGGAAATTTTTATAACTTTCTTTTTATAGAAAATTTTTCTAAATTTCTTTTTATAAGAAATTTTTCTAAATTTCTTTTTATAGGTAATTTTTTTAAATTTCTTTTTATATGAATTTTTTTAATTTGTTTTTATATGAAATCTTTCTAAATATCTTTTTATAGGAAATTTTTTATAAAGAAAATGATTCCAAAATTAAGAATTTTTCAAAAATTAATTTTTTATAGAAAGTTTTTGCAAAATTTATTTTTTAGAGAACATTTTCTCAAATTTTCTTGTTAGAGCAATTTGTAAAAATCCTAAGAAGAGTAAAGTTTTGTCAAATGTTCTCTCAGAAGAAATTTATTTATTTGCCTAAATAAATTTTTTTGAGAGAACATTTGGCAAAACTTTACATTTCTTAGGATTTTTGCGAACATTTTCTTGTGAACTTCCTTTTAGAAACAAACAATTCTTTAAAACGGACTTTTTAATAAAAAACCACTATATTTTTAGGAATACTTTTGTCTTGCGTATAATTAAAAAAAAAACACTGCTGTACCTCTTTTTATTTTGTATATATTTAAAATAAAATCTTCAAAAAAATTAAAAAGTCATTTAAAAATGCTCAACATAATTCATGGCGAAAAATAAATTTATTGAAGAAAAATAATCATTCATCATTTTCTTTTTATGATTTTCTTAATATTGAAAATATAAAAATATATTATACATAAAAGAATTGCGAAAACTCTCTTCTGCTTAAACAGTAGAAAAATCAATCATAGACACATGTTTCACATAATTTTATCTCGATAATGTTTGATAATAATTCACATCGAACGACACAAGTCATTTTTTAAATTAGATTTCAATATCAGTAAATAATTTCTGCATACAGCTTAGCAACGCAAATCATTTTTGCATTTAGCATACTTTATGGCGCCGCCTCGGCAAAAAGCCACTTTATGAGTTTTACAAATTATTTTCAGTTAAATGTTGAAATTGTTAAATTTTGCAAAAATTACAATTTCATGCTAAATGATTTAAACCATGACAATGAAACAAAAAACAAATTATTGTACACAGCATGGCCAACAAATGTTGCAGTTGCAACTACTGCTCGCTTGTGCTTGCAACCATTAACAACCAAACACCAACGCCACCAAACCAAAGTCACCATGTAGGCGTGGTCGGTGCCGTTTTTTTGTTTTAGGTTTTTTTGGTTTCCCACTAAAATTGCATTGTCTCTTCTGTGTTGCGTTTTCAGTTTGTTTTTTTTTTTTAATTTTTTGTAATGTTGCATTTGTTGTGGGGAGCAGAAGAGTAAAATAAAATAGGGCTCATTGTCGCACAAACAAACATATGAATACTATGAGTGTGTGTCTGTGTGTGTTTGTGTGTGTAACACACTCAGCATGATATTTTAACCACAAAACATTGAATTTATGGCGTCGCTAGTGCCATTCACACATACCAATTCCAACCAAGCCAACGCTTACATGCCAGAATGTACTCCATGTATGTGTCTCGGGTCTAGAGTATCTAGTGAATCACTTTTTATTGTTGGTGTTTGTACAAGAGTGAGCTTGTGTGTTTGAATGTGAGCGGTAAATGTGTCTGCTAGTCCATATAAAACAACAATGAACTTTTTTTCATCAATTTTTTTTTATTCAAAAGAAAAAAAAAATATATATCAGAGCAAGAGAAATGCATATTTATACATTGCATTGAAATGTTGAGCAATTTTTTCGGTTAGCTTTTTCTGCTGAAGGAAACTTTTTTGTCAACTTGGCAAATATTTGTAAAAAAGCCAATATTTTGAACAAATTTGGTTCAAAAAAAAAACCAAATTAAAGAGTTGGAGTTTAACTTGGGATACAAAAGCAAATAAATCTTAAAGGAATCTTGAAAAAAAAATAAAAAATTATGTTATAAAATTTTTTAGTAAAACTTGAAAAATTTTGGAAAATTTCGTATTTGAATTAATTTTGCAAGTTTTCCAAAAGTATATTTTCTAATTAAAAGCAAAATTTCCTCTCAAAGAAAAACTTTAACAAAATCTCTCACAAATTCAATTTTTTGCAAAATTTAATACAAAAAGCAAGATAATCTTTAAAAAGCAATATTGCACAACTCTCTTTAAAAAAAAATGACGCAAAATTCTTAAGAAGCAGTAAAATCTTTTGCAAACTTTAGAATTGTAACAAACATTTTCGAATTTCGAAAAAATTACCTTCTACAAAGTTCTTTTTAAAAAGCATTTTTAACGAAATTAGAAATTTTCGAAGTATGAAATTTTTTTCGAAATTCGAAAATTTGTAAAAAATTTCTTTAAATAGCAAATTTAAAAAAAAAAATTCTTCTTAATAACTTTCTCTAAAAAATCTGAAATTTAATTGTTTCGAATATTTTCGAAATTTTTGAAAAATTTTCGTATATTAAAAAAAAATTTTATTCAATATTTCCTCTAGAAAGCATCTTTTGCCAAATATTTAATTGTTTTGAATATGTTCGAAATACGAAAATTTGTAAAACAAATTTTCAAATAGTTAATATTGGAAAAATTAAAAAATTTCCATATTAATTCGAATGTGTATTCTAAAGCTCTCATACTTTAATAGTCTTAGTCCTTTAATATTTTCCAGGAATATTTTCTATACACTATTAGAATTTTTGTTTGTATATTTCTGTAACTTTCGAATTAATATGAAAATTTATATAATAGATGTTACTCACCATTAAGAATAAATTGCCAGATTCTATTTGAAAAAAATAAATATAAAATTTTCCTCAAACAAAACTTTCTGTAAAAATAATCTTTTACAAAATTTTAAATTTTTTTAAACATTTTCGAAATTCGACAATTTGTGAAAAATTTTCTTTGAATAGCCAATTTTCGAAAAATTCAAAATTAATATAAAAATTTCCTTAACAAAACTTTCTGTAAAAGAAATCTTTTGCAAAATTTAAAATTTTTTCGAAAATTTTCGAAATGTGACAATTTGTGCAAAAAAAAATGAGAACGAATATTCTGATAAACAAAACTTTTTCTACAAAGAATCTTTCACAAAATTTAAAATTTGTTCGCACATTTTCGAAATTCGGAGATATGTGCAAAATTTCCTTTAAAAGGCTTTTTTAAAAAAAATTTTTTGGAAGAAACAAATTAAAGGAAAATCCTTTAAAAAACAAATTTTTGAAATACTTTCTAAATAAAGTCTTTTGAATGCGTTCCTAATATCTCTTACTTGATATGTTCTTACTTGCTTCATTATGTTGCCATTAACACTATAAGAATTCAAAAAATAAAATCAAAACAATTTTGTTACATTGTTTTACAATCCTTGTTAAAAGTTATACGAAAAACTCATTTTAAAACAATTTACAACACCACATTTCCAATCTCACCTGCAACCAAAATATTGATTTGATGCCACATGATTGGAGTCCAAAGTGTTAAAGTCTGCAACAATATTGCCAGCAATACTTCAGGGAGATTTAACTTGATTTCTGTTTTATTCATTTTCTCGTTTTTATTTTATTATTTTTTTTATTGGACATTTTTACCTGCAATCATAAAAAAAGTGTCATAAATAATAGAGACAATGTAATATGCTGCATGTGAGTGCATATGTGGGTGTGTATGAGCAAAAGGATACTAATACAATACATCTTAATGTAACAGTGTATCAGTGTAATAGAGACAAGTTAACACAAATATTATTGCACATTATTGCACACATGATTGCCAATGATTTCAAAATGAAAAATTATAAAAATTATTTAATATCTAGAGAAAAAATAAAAAACACGAAACTTTACACAGGTAATCGATTATAAATGATTTTGCTGTATAAAAAAAATAAAAAAATACAAGTAAATATAGAAGAAAATATAAAAATTGGATCTTCTCTTTATTTTTATTATTTTATTATTATTTTTATTAAAAAATTAACAATTAAATAACACTCATACGTCTGAAAAGTAAAAGTAAATGAAATGTTTTAAAAATTTTATTTTCTTTTTCTAAATTTCCTTTTAATTTTTTTTTACAAATACCAGTGTAAAGTTGTTCGTTTATATCTACTAAATATGACTTTAAGTTTGGAATTTTTATTTTAATTTCTGGAAATCTTCCTTTGTATGTGTCTTTTGGCATTTATATGAAACACTTTAACAAAAAAATACCTTGTGGTTAGATAAGCATGTTACTGGGGTTTTTTTTCCACTAAATATATGTGTAAACTCTAGTGTTAATTTCTAAGTTCTTTATAAAACACACAAACACTTGCTCTACAATAAAAAAAAAAATAACATTTTACGAGCTTTGAAAATGTGAGAAAAATTTAAGAAAAATATGTGTAACCATGTGTTTTTGTAATTTGCATATTCTTATACGTCTGTATGTGATGTATAGAAGGCCTAAGAATGTGAAGAAGCATTTTTCATTTATTATGTAAGTCTGACAAAATGCTTTTTGTTTAAAATAGCTGACATTAAATATGTGTTAGTATAATATTTCCCTTAAGAGAGGTTTTTTTAAGACAAACAGATTTTTTAGCAAATATAAAAGCAATACTAAAATACGGCAAAAAACAAGTTGGGAACGAAAACTTTGTTGTCTGATTTTAATTTACTTAAGCGGTATGAATCCAAATCTGTTACCACATTGATTCTATCACGTATATTTTTTAAGATTTTCTTTATTAAATGAAATATATATGTTCCCTTCGATACTATAAGGAGCATAAAGCCTCAACAAATGTTCTACATTTAGATCTATTAGTTGCGTTGCTTTTAATTTCTATCCATCTTTTTCCCATCTTAACAGCTTCTTTGTTAACCTGCAGTTTTTAATTGTATGTGGGCCGTCATCTTCTTCGACTGCCTTGCTGGTTCCATTTAATAGCTGTTCGGGCAATGTCGCCGTAAGGCATTCGAAGCTTGTGACCAAGCTTCTTTCTTTTTCGCTTTCTGGTTTCTCACTCGATAGGTATTTGGTGTGGTTAAGGATTCTCTAATGATCTGAAAACACCGTTTAGCTTCTGACACATGTCTGTGTAACTATGTGACATCAGGCATATGTCGTCGGCATAGTCCAGGTCTTATAGGCGTGTCTCTAGGCCCCATACTATTCCTCGTTAAGAGAATGGAAAATGTATTTTTCTGAATAGTGAAATAATTGTGGGTATTTTTCCTCTCTTATAATATGGAAACTAAAAGTTGGGCCTTAGATTTTGAAAGTTTCAAATCGCCGTTCTTCTGTTAGTGGGCGCTTTTGGTGTTGTCTAGTCGTACTAAATTTACTATAAATAACAAATTTTCGCAAAATATCCTATAAATAAATAAATTCTAGAAAGTTTCCTATAAATAACAAATTTCTGCAATATAACTATCCTAAAAAAACAAATTTTTAAAAAACATTCTAAAAATATTTTACAAAATTTTTTTAGAATATAAAATTCCTGGAAAACTCTTATTAATATGTAGCAACTAAAAAATGCTAATAAGAAATCTCAAAGATTAAATTTTTCTCTATCACTCACATCTCATGTCTCTTTTTAACCAACATTTACAAAGAAATTAGTTTAAACAGCTCAAGATTTTTAGCCTTAAAGTATGCTAAGCTAAAAAGTGTTTTCTACAAGTGTTTCTAAATTATAATATTTCTATTGTCTTAACCACAAAACACACACACAATTTCAAAAGGAAAATAAATAAATTTCCCTTAGCCAACAATTAAACTTGTTGGTAAATTTCGCTTTAAGAAATCAAAGAAAAAAATTTTTTTTTACTTAAACTGTATCCCTTAAGACAAATAAAATAACATGAAAAAATATAACTGGAGAAAAAAGAAAAATATAATAAAAAAAAACCTAATGAAGCATGACGACAACCGGCTGGCAACACTTTTTGTTGGTAGTGTTCGTTTTTTTCTATCTTTTTTTTTAGTTTCATGATTGTTGCTGTATTTGTTGTATCCATAACCCTTGGAAAATATTATTTTATATACAACACGTTTTCACTAAATGTAGGATACATGAATGTTTGTTTAACCAAACACTAACAGCAATGGCAATACAACTAACAACACCATCACTAGCTGCAGCTTCGAAATTTTTTCCCCCCTACAACCCTCAATCTTTTAAACTTTGTGCTACATTTCCTTGTCAGTCGCAGCGTTAGAAACCAGTTGGAGCAGCATTTTCATTTGCCACTGTAGTTTCACAAAATATTTGAAGCAATGAAAACAAACGTCAAACATTACATCAACAACATGTTTATATTTAGTGCTTTCATGGACTGCATATAGCCTTTTCATTATGAGGGGGGCAACACGTACCTGTAAACAAATATACGAGAGGGAATTCTAAAGACGACAAATTAAGTAAAATTTTCTTTAAACTGCGAAATTCTCTTTTAACTTACTTTAAGTAGAATATAGTATAAAAAGCTAATATTTGAAAAATTTCCTATAAAAAGCTAATATTTGAAAAATTTCCTATAAAAGGCAAATTTTTGAAAAATTTCCTATAAAAGGCAAATTTTTGAAAAGTTTCCTATAAAAAGCAAATTGTTGAACATTTCCCATAAAAAGCAAATTGTTGAAAAATTTCCTATAAAAAGCAAATTTTTGAAAAATTTCCTATAAAAAGCAAATTTTTGAAAAATTTCCTATAAAAAGCAAATATTTGAAAAATATCCTATAAAAAGCAAATTGTTGAAAATTTCCCATAAAAAGCAAATTTTTGAAAATTTTCCTATAATAAGCAAATTTTTGAAAAATTTCCTATAAAAAACAAATTTTTGAAAATTTTCCTATAAAAAGCAAATTTTTGAAAAATTTCCTATAAAAAGCAAATTTTTGAAAAATTTCCTATAAAAAGCAAATTTTTGAAAAATTTCCTATAAAAAGCAAATTTTTTAAAAATATCCTATAAAAAGCAAATTTTTGAAAAATATCCTATAAAAAGCAAATTTTTGAAAAATATCCTATAAAAAGCAAATTTTTGAAAAATATCCTATAAAAAGCAAATTTTTAAAAATATCCTATAAAAAGCAAATTTTTGAAAAATTTCCTATAAAAAACAAATTTTTGAAAACTTTCCTATAAAAAGCAAATTTTTGAAAAATTTTCCATAAAAAGCAAATTTTTGAAAAAGTTCCTATAAAAAGCAAATTTTTGAAAAATTGCCTATAAAAAGCAAATTTTTGAAGAATTTCCTATAAAAGCAAATTTTTGAAGAATATTTTATAAAAAGCAAATTTTTAAAGATTATCCTATAAAAAGCAAATTTTTGAAGAATATCCTATAAAAAGCAAATTTTGTAAGAATTTCCTATAAAAAGTAGATTTTTAAGGAATTTCGTATAAAAAGCAAATGTTTAAAGAATTTCCTATAAAAAGCAAATTTTTGAAAAATTTCCTATAAAAAGCAAATTTTTGAAAAATTTCCTATAAAAAGCATATTTTTGAAAAATTTCCTATAAAAAGCTAATTTTTCAAGAAAATTTCCTATAAAAATAATTTTTTGATAAATTGCCTATAAAAAGCAAATTTTTGAAGAATTTCCTATAAAAAGCAAATTTTTGAAGAGTTCCCTGTAAAAAGAAAATTTTTAAATAAATTCCTATAAAAAGCCAATTTATGTAAAATTTTCTATGAAAAGCTGAAAATATCAAATAGTTGTTATGAAATTTTTTAGAAAATCTTTTATTAAAATAAAAATTTTTTAAAGAATTTTCTTTAAGCCTTTAAATACAACATCCTTTCCGACCTGCCGTCCAACCTTCAAATGAAGTATTTTACATAGTTTTTTTGCTTTTTACAATGTCCTTTAAAAAAAAGCAAGTATGTACATGATTTTATTTGCAGTTGTATACAAATGTGTATGTTAAAAACACGAACAGCAGCATAAAAAATTATACTTTAAAGAGTACAAGGTGACAACCTTAAAGGCATTTACACACAAACTTCAACACAGTAGTGTTTGCAAAATGTTCTCCTAAAATGCTGTTAAATGTTTTTGTGTGTGTTAGATTTTGTGTAGCAGTGCTTAGCAAGTTCGCTTCTATGTGTGTATGTGTGTTTTAAGCCTGGGGTCCTTTAGCACCCGTAGCAGCAATTTTTATTGTATCATAAAAGTTAAATGAAACAAAACACCTTAATAGCATGACCCTTAACTGACAAAATATTTAACCTAAAACGTGGTTTGTTGCTTATTCTTTCTAAATGTTTTCCTTTTCGTTTCCTTAAATATGTCCTTATTTTAAGATTGGTTGATGGCTTAATATGTTCGTAGGTGTATTGTTTGTGTATGTTCGACTATTAGTAGCCATTTTACTTTCTCCAGTTCCATCATAATCATCATCGTCATTGTTGTTATTATTAGTAGAACATTTAAAGGCAGGCTAAAGGAAAAGCTAGTTTTTGTTTTTGTAATGAAAATGAAGCATAAGGAAAAAGCAAAAACCTGACCAAGACCAACAAGTGAAAGTATTTTCATTTTGGGTTTTCGTGTAAAGAAAACGTAATTAGTTTTTTTGTGTTAATGGTCAGTTTTTCGTTGCCTGTTTTAGAATTTTTCTAACTTATTATTTATTTTGGCTTTTTTTAACAGCAAGGTGAGTTTCCCTTTTTTAATTATATTATTTAAAACTTTAAAAGGATTTTTCATCCCTAAAGAATTATGTAGAGACCAAAAAGGATTTTTTGGTAATTCTGTAGTCAATGAAGCTTTTCACAATTGAAATGTTTAAGTGAGTACATACCTGCATTTTGGCTTGAACTCACGTAAGTGAGTGCATCGTTACAGCCTGGGCCTACTGCGGTGCCAGTTAAAACTCTAATCATCCGCAATTCTGGGTAGTCTAGTTTTTCTGTTATTTCATAAAAGAATCCATTAGAATTCTTAAGCACGTTTTCTTATAAACAAAAGAAAAACCAACGCCCAAAAACCCATGAACATAACGATTTACCTAGTTCGATTTATCTTAACGACAAACGAATTGTTTCTTTCCTTTACTTGAAGGTTTTCTAGTCATTTTCTTTGCTTTCCATTTCCTTACAACATTTTCGCAGCTTATTAAGCTGTTCAGCTTATTAAGGTCTCTAAAGCAGTTATTTTTTATAACTCAAACCTGAAATGTATTCAGCTCACTCTTTCCCCAGCTTTGGCAACGGAGGTATTTAGCAAAACAAAAGTTACTTATTTATTTATAAAGTGTGTAAGTTAAATAAAAATCAATGTTTTGGAAGAGTTTTGAAGCGATTTGTAGTTTAAGAAAGTAATAAAAAAAATTAAACAAATAAAACAAGAATTTAGTTATTATTCTAAACAGTTTAATTTTACTTTAAAGTCTTTGAATATATTAAACTAGAATTATTATATGGAGGGCTCAAGGCTGAAGCGAACTAAATCAAAAGAGAAAATTCGAAAATATTTTGGGGTTGAGTAAATTAACTGCCATTAATTTCTGGAGCCATTGGCTGGGGTCAACGTTACCTTAGCAACGATTTAGTCCATTAAAAAATTAAATAGAGTTAAATCTTGTCGAGAATTTCCCACCAGTTGGAAATTTATATTATGTTCCACTTAAACACCTCTCAAACTCCAAGGTAACTTTAACAGCTTTTAAACGTTAACACGTTACGATTTTAACAAAATAATTTTACATATTTCGGTAAATACCAAAACGCCATAAACCATGCTAAAAATATAATATTTCTCACTCTATTTGTTTCCCTCTTGCGCACTCTCTTGTTCACCTTCATTTGCACAACAAAATATTTAACTAAAATTCTTTAGTTTTCAGCTAAAAACACATTTTAATTGAGGTAATTAACATGTTGACTTGTAACAATAACTTTAAAGGATTTAAACTTGGCTGCTTATATATATTTAATAGCCTTAAAGTATGTTATTATTTTTATTTAAACCGTTCTTTTTTTTTTGTTATTGTATATAATGTTTTGTTATAATAATTTAATTATGATGGTTTTAGTGTGTTTCTTTTTTTTTAATGTGGTTAGAATAATATTAGTATTTATGAAAATTTAATACCTCAATTTTATGTATAAAATATTAACATTGCCATGAGTTTTTATAATCCTAAAAGTATACTGTAATTATAAATATGTTTTATATATATGCAATTATTTATTTATTTTTTTTTACTAATTTTTTTGCTAGATTGGTACACCATTTTCAACATAACTAATAAAATCGTGTTTTATTAAATAATATACACATATAGATATGTCTAAGTAAAGAAATATATAAAAAAAAACATGCATGAGCGTTTGTGTGCCTTAGTGTAAAATGTCCAGCTATTATCATTTCACTCTCAAATGATTTTATTTTAAACACATTCCAACACACTTTTGTATAAAGTAAATATACGATAAAACTCAAACTAACTTTCTATTGCATAACATTAGGCTTTGGCATAATATGCCTGTTTTCCAACTATTTTCTTTTTTCGGTGTCTCTTGTGGAAATTGTTTTTATAAATTTGTGTTTATAAAATTATTTCATAAGTGCAATTGTATTAAATGCCTGGTTTTATGCATTTTAGTATTTAATAAGCTGTATCTATTAAATAATTTATGCAAAATTGTATTGCATAGTATTAGGCTTAAATGAATTGTGGTATAAACATTAGCAAATAAGTGGTTTAATGGTGAAATTCATATACACATAACGATAATTAAGAGCTGTAAGAGGGAAAATGTACACAATTTTATATAAAATTAAATTTAAATTTAAAACAAGAAAATTACATTATACCTTATGTTATTAAGAAAAAAAATAATTTGCCGGTTTTTCTACGCCCAATCATTTGTATTTAAAAAACTTTTTCACTGAAAAATACTTTCGCCTCTGTCAATAGTTAAGAATGTAAAACATTTCACTTACATACTTACATTTCACAAGCCTTAGAATAAAATAACACTTACTTTCTTTTGAAAAAAAACCTCTTAAAATTTGCGAAAACACTTTAAAACCATTTTAAATTCCAATCTCAAAAGCTCCTTTAAATATGCTTCATTTCTTTTCCAAATAATTTTTCTTTTTTTTCAAATGACTGTTTCGTTTATTAAACACAATTTCAAGTGTTTATAATTCCTCTTTTATGCTGCTATGTTTTTGTAAATTCACCTCTAAAAAACAGAATAACACATGCACTCATGTAACCACTTAAAAAAGTCTACTTTTAGTTTTAGTGTCACTTAGGCGCACAAAAAGACAACAAAAATGAAAAAATTCGCATGCACATATTTATCAACGTCATTTATGAATAAGTAAGAAACATTTTTTTTTTCTGCAAACAGTTTGAAATTTGTTCTTTTCGCTTTCGCCTTTAGACACAGGGAATGAGACACTTAGGCTGAAGTGCTTATACGTACAAATAACACAATAAAAACTATACAGCATACTTCTAGGTGAGATATGAATGTTATTGTTAGATAAAGTAGAAAAATGCTGTTTAAATGGCATTCAGGAAATAATATGGTTTTCTAAATAAAGTGTAGCATACTACAAGGGATCTAATGAATTACAAAAAAGAAAGTTCTTCCAAATAAGAGAGCAGCATTTATCAGTAAAACTAATGAATAAAAATTTCACACCAATTTAATGCGGCTAGCTAGAATTTTTAAGCAGACTAAATAAGTTTGTTTAAATTTTACTTTTTTGTTAGAAGAGGAAGTTTCGTCTTATTTTAAATGGTGCTTGTTTTAACGTTTAGAACTTCCGATACGGATAACTCTTAAGCAAACTGTCACACGAATAAAGTGTGTGTAACTTTTTTTGAGTAAAATTTGGCAAATCACCATAAAAATACCTAAACCAGAACAATGTTTTTAAATCGTGGAAATTTATTTCAAAAATTCGACCCTCTGTTTGCCAAACTTAGTTTACAGTACGCATAATTATGGATTGATTAATGAACACATTTACTCAGTTGGATAATATTCATCCAAATCGAACCCGTACCATGAGAAAAGATTTTAACCTAGATCCGTATAAGATCCAACTGGTGCAAGAATTAAAGCCTGCATTAATTGCGTCGTGTGAATGGACTGAGAATCAACTGGGGTTGAAGCAGATGTGTATATTTTAATCATCTGTAGCGATGAGGCTCATTTCAGGCTTAACCAGTTTGTAAACTAGCAGATTTGTCATTTTCGGAGAGAGCACAATCCTCATGAGACTGTTGAGACTTTATTTAATCCCGAAAAAATCTCTGTTTGGTGCGGTGAACATGCCGAAGGCGTCATCTGCCCAACCAGTGCCAACATTACCGTCGATGGCAAACGCTACGAGAAAATGTTTCGTTTATATTATTATTTTTTTATTCCTCGTATTATTGCAAATCATTTGGAAAAGAAATGGCTCAAACAAGGCAAAATGCGCAAAAGACCGTGAAACCATTTCTGTCTTTGAACCAAACGTATGGTGACCGAATTATTTCAAGAAATTAACCTGAGAATTGGCCACACCGTTTGTATCATTTGACACCTTGGGACTACTTAATGTGGAGATATGTCAAATTTCCAAACTATGCTGACAAACCAGCAACAATTGATCATTTAGAAGCCAACATTCGACGCGCTATTGATGAAATAAGACCAGGTATGCTCAAAAAAGCGATTCAAAATAGAGATGGTGTTCGTAAGGTGCAGTCGCAGAGACCGATCGCGAGAAATTATTTCAAAACATTAAATGCCATGAAATTTTTGAGCTAATTAAGCCAAAATGTTGGTCATTCCATTGAATTTGTTGTGTTTTTTTTTACGTTCTATGCCTCTAACAAAACACCGCTTATAAGAAATGTTTATAGAAAATACCTACGCAGTAAATAAAAGATGGGATTTTTTCCTAAACAAAAAAATCTTTTCTACATATATTGCTACTAATTTATGAAAAGATCTTGAATAAAATCTTAAATATTATTTGTTTAAATATGAAGAAATTGGGTTTCTATGAAAATGATCTTCAGCCCGTTGTAATAAAAAAGACCAGAGTCTCAGGCGGGAATCAATTCCTTAAACTTCTCAGTGATATTCTAGCTGACTACCAGCTAGCCTACCACGGCCGCGGCGCCTAAGAAAAAAACTATGTATTTATCAATAGAAAAGAGCAAAAAATATAATATTAAAAAAGAAGAGAAAGAAGTAGAAATAGAAATAGACCAAGAAAAGACGTTAAAAACAACTAGAATAGAAGTAGAACAGAACCAGAATAGAAGTAGAACAGAACTAGAATATAACAGGATGAGAACAAAACTAGGACTAAACTAGAATAGAACTGGCACAGAACTTAAACAGAACTGGAACAGAACTAGAATAGCACTAGAATAGAACTAGAACGGAACTAGAATATAACTGGAAAAGAACTAGAATAGAACTAGAACATACCTAGAACAGAACTAGAACAGAACTAGAACAGAACTAGAACAGAACTAGAACAGAACTAGAACAGAACTAGAACAGAACTAGAACAGAACTAGAACAGAACTAGAACAGAACTAGAACAGAACGAGAACAGAACTAGAACAGAACAAGAACAGAACTAGAACAGAACTAGAACAGAACTAGAACAGAACCAGAACAGAACTAGAACAGAACTAGAACAGAACTAGAACAGAACTAGAACAGAACTTGAACAGAACTAGAACAGAACTAGAACAGAACTAGAACAGAACTAGAACAGAACTAGAACAGAACTAGAACAGAACTAGAACAGAACTAGAACAGAACTAGAACAGAACTAGAACAGAACTAGAATAGATCTAGAACATACCTAGAACAGAATTAGAACAGAACTAAAATAGAACTAGAACAGAACTAAAACAGAACTAGAACAGAACTAGCGCAGAACTTGAACAGAACTGGAGCAGCACAAGGACACAACCAGAACATATTTGAATGTTTTATTTTTCCGGCATTCATTTTTAAAATGAAGGAGTTGTTTACACTTGACTTTGATTCATGCTCCATAAACTTGCATTCTCAACTGACCTCAATATGTCAAAAAATATACGAAACTAAATTATAAATTTTAAAGCCATTTGCAGGAAATGCTCGTCAAAATAGAAATGTTTTGTTAGCAAATAAAATAATTTTTGGCAATAAATACATTTCTTTCAAAAAAAAAAAAAACAAAGGCAAACTAAAATTTAACTTTGACCTGATTTATACAACAATTTCAACAAAAAAACTGCTGGCATTTAAAAAAACTTTTGGGCAATAAACAAACTTTGCTTTATTTAAAAACCATTCAAAAATTAAGCTTTTTTGCTTTTTATTTGTTTAAGAAAAAACTCCCACTTCCTTTTTCTCTTTACTATCTTTCTCGCTTTCTCAACATTTTACTTTTTGCTTCGCCCATAAACAAGTGAAAGCTTACAATTATAAATTTCTTACTCAAAAGGATGTTTATTATAGTAAATAATTGTGGCGTGTAGAAAAAAAAAATTTCCGATCAACTTTATTTCAATTCAATATTTATTTATTTTTTTTTTTTTTGTTTGTTGTAATAAAAGTAGTAAATAAAAAAATGTTCATAAAAAATAAGTTCTGTTGCAAACATTATTAAAAACTTTCAAATGGCGCCATAAAAGTTTTTCAATTGGTTTGCTACAATTCAAAGCGAAAAATAAATCCAAAACTAAAGAAAATAAAGCAATGCCAGCTCAATAAACTAAAATAAAATATTGAAAAATATTTTTAATTTTTTTTCTTTCTTTTTTTTCAATTCATGTGTGTGAGTGTAATCATAAAGTGCAAACTTATTAAAGCATATCCATAGGAAATTGAGTTTAAAATTGAAATAAAGTTTCAATAAAACGAAATGAAATAGTTGAAATTTTCACAGGATAACTTTAAAGAAAATATATTTAATTATAACACATGTTAAAAGAATAATTAAAATATAAAATATTAATTTCAAGATTTTAAAACTGATTAGAATGGAAAAAAAAACATTACCGACCATTTGAAATTGGAAATTTACCTAAAAGTATGCTTAAATATTCCAAAATAACAAATACCTTTGAAACCGACTTTTATGTCTTTATAATTTTCAAGAGAATCCCTGACACCAGTTCTCACTATGGCCATTGTTTTTAATGTTATATTTTTATTATTTGCGCTTCTTTGCTTGCTCTTGCAACTACTATCGACAACATCATTGTCGTCAACACACTCGTTATCATCATTGACAATGCAAAATCATTCATATAACAAATGTAGGTTACCTAAAGGTATGCTTTATAAATGTTTTTGTATTGGTTTCAGTCCATCGTGTATTGTATGCGAGTATGTAAGTACATGTCCCAAGTTATTTTTAGTTACATGTGTATGAATAGGATTGGACATACGGTCTGGCATGTGCGTGCTACAGTGTGAATTGTAATTTTGATATCTGCATTATACCACAAAACTCCATTCTTGTAGCCACTTTCAATCAAACATATAAATGGTGTTCTTTTTAGAGGGATAGAAATTCTTTTAAAAATAAAACAACAAATAAAAAAGTATGATTGAAATATTGGTAGTTTTCGGCTCACAATTTTCATGGCATTTAATGTTAAAAAATTATTCTTGTCGTATGACCTCCGCGACTGCGCGTAATGAACGCCATTCTGTCGGTGCAATTTTGCAACACCTTTCAAGCATACCCGGTCTTATTTTGTCAATAGTGCGTCGAATGTTGGGTTTTACATGATCAATAATTGTTGCTGGTTTATCAGCATAGACAAGAAATTCGACAAAAAGTTGTCCACAGGTGTCATCAATTACACGAACAAGGTGGCTAATTTACAGGTTGATTTCTTGAGATTATTCGATATGGGATTGGTGAAGGGATGGTTTCACTCGCTGTATGGAATGTTGTGCCTCCTTGTTGGAGCCATTTCTTTTTCAAATGATTTTCACTGATACTAAGAATAAATAAATCTCCAATCAATTGCCTGAAGCGTTCGGCATTTACGACAATGTTAGCACCGGTTGCGGATTTAAGGGCAAATGGGCCGATGATATTTTCGGGATGTATTGGAGTCTCAAGCATCTCATGAGAATTGTGCTCTCTTTAAAAACGACAATTATGCTTGTTTACACATGACTTAAGTCAGAAATAATCCACACCACTTGAGATGATTTGCCGATAAAAATCTTGTTAAACTTTCAGTTTTTCACGGTATTAGCTGGATTTAGATGAATATTATCCATCATGATCATGAATCGTTCTATAGTATTGCATATAAGCTGCTCAGATAGACAATTATGTTCACTGTAAGCTTGACAAAGTGCTCTATATTTTTGGCGAACAGAGAGCGAATTTTGACAAAAAAATTTCCACGATTTTTAAATGTTGTTAATTTAATTAACGTACATGCTTTCAAAATACCCAGCAATTCCAATGAGTTTTTGTTGACTTAAGGCCAGCACCTACAAAAAAAGTTCATATCCAATAACCAACGGTTTAAAGGAAATTTACAAGAGCTGAACTAGAACTGAACTAGAACTGAACTAGAACTGAACTAGAACTGAACTAGAACTGAACTAGAACTGAACTAAAACTGAACTAGAACTGAACTAGAACTGAACTAGAACTGAACTAAAACTGAACTAGAACAGAACTAGAACTGAATATGAATGGAAAAAAACAACTTGGATTGGCTGCACCGGCTTTCCCAACTGCTGGGCATTGCCACACCCACATTCACACAGGCAGTTTTAACTTGTATTGAGTAAAATATAAGCCCATCAACATTTCATAACATTTAACAACAACAAACTGTGTGCGTGATGATTGTAGAATTGTAAAGAATTTTGTAAAATGTATGTCAATGTAGTTGAAAATGAAAAGTTAAGGAGATGTTAAAGGCAAATAAGGTCAGGTTATAACTAAAGAATTGAATTGAAATTTTATTAAAAAGCAATAAAATTCTAACAAAGACGATGATGAGACAAAATGAATAGACTGATAGACAAGAACAGAAATCAGCAGATTATGGACAATTACAAGAAACAGTAAAATAATTAAGAGACTAAAAAATTATAATAACAATACTAATAGAAAGAAAAAATGTTCTAATTATGAGTTTATGGATAAGCTATGCGGCACTTTTTTTTTAACAGCTAATTTTTCTCTTTTAAGTATGAAAGAAACACAACTGGGACAAACCATGCATTATTCGCAACCAATATTAGTCGTCAGAAAAAAGACATTGCGTATACCGAAATTCGTCGTGCGTAACGAACTCTGCGGAAGGTTTATTTATATTTCTTACGCAGGTGAAAGACGATTTAATTGTGATTCTTGCCGACAAATTCGTCGTGCTATGCGAAGTTCGTCGTTCGCTTTAGTTATGTTTATACGTCTAGTATAAAAAAAGGAATTCGAATTATGCAGATAGATAAAAAAAGAACTCGCCGAAATTAATCAGAGACGGCTAAAAGCAGCTTAAAAAGGCTTCTTGTTTAAAAAGCAACACTTATTTAATCCATAAAAAAAAGTTATTAAACACTAGGCAAATATTTGATCATCCATTTAAAATAAGCTGTGACATAAAAACTGCTTGGCTAACATGTTTTTCTCACTACTTATTAACTTTAATAACAAAAAAAAAAAACACATTTCTTTTATGAAAAACTTTTAATTTTTTCCCTTTTTGATTACGTAAATCCATCAGAAAATTTAAATAAATTGTTCACAGCGAAAAAAATTTTTTGGATTTTTTACAAGTATTAATTTTGCTTTAACCAAAATACACAGAATACATAAATTGCTGGCGCTGCTTCAAAGCAAATAGCAATAACAAGCGAAAAAATTGATAGAAATTTTTGCAGAAACAAGGAGAGACAAATGATTTTCATTGAAAAATTACAGAATTGTGTCAATGACATTTATGGTAATAATATTTTAATAACAACCGCATAACAAATATTATAAATATGTATAGTATTTCAATAAAAAAAATTTACACACACAAACATGAAAATAACAAAAAACACTAAATACCATTTAATATATAATAAATATATTTTATGTACAGCTACTCACATTAAAAGTGGGACATGCAGAAAATTTCCTATGTTGTTATTTACGGAAATCAAACTAAAAAAGCCTTACTGCAATTTAAGAATTTTCGTTTGATAAACTTTATTTAATTTAAATTATCTGAATTCAATTATCCAAATTTAATTCATACCCACGTAAAAAAAGAATTAGCATAAAGTATGTTAGCTAAGAATTTTTGTGAAGTATCCCACTTAGTGTGAGTGGCTGTCTGTATTGCATGTGTTTGTGTGTTTTTATTTAAATTGTGGCGAGTAAAAATTTTAAATTTATTAATAACATGAATTAATCAAAAACGAAATGCAAATAAATTTAATTTAATTAGTTGCTGCATTTAAAATTTGAACAAAATTCAACTGCGAAGCCTTCAAAAAATTAACATAAATTTTAAATTTTAAAAACTTTTTGTAAGTCAATAAATTTAAAAAAGTCTATTTTTTTTTACAAATTTGATAAAAATAAAAACATCAACGAAAATGAAAAATTTAATTTATATGTATATGCTTTGCCAGCAAGGACATCTTCCAGCAACAGAGCAGAACAGAACACAACAACAGCACAAAGGAATCATTCAATAAGAATAATAATAACAATAATAACAGTGCACTTGCATAAGCTAAATTTTAACAACCAAATATTATCAACTTCTTAATGGCCCTACAGTATTGAAATATTTTTTACGAATAAAATATCCAAATATCGTAAATTTTTTTTTTTAATCTTAATAGTAATATAAACAAGCTTCAATTGAAAATCTCTCATTTTTAAAAAAATTTTTTTTTCGAAAATTGCACATAATATCGTAAATTTTTTTTATTGAAAATGTAATATCGTAAACGTTACAGATACAAATTTTATTCTGTTTAAGCTTTTTAAATAAAAAAATTTGATATCGTAATATTTTCTAAGCGAAAATTATTATATCGTAAAAATTTTTAATAGAAAATTCGGATATTGTAAACAATTTCAATTGATAATCGTTTATATCACTTAAGTTTTCTATAGAAAATCTAAGTATTGGAAACAACTTCTATAGAATATACAATTTCAAAAAAATGTTCAACAAAAAGTCTTAATATCGTAAAAGTTTTGTATAGAAAATTTAAATATTGTAAAAATTTTGAAATGAAGTCTAAATTTGGAAAAAAAAAATTTAAGGATAATCTTAGTTATGTAAAAATTGTTTGTAAAAAATCCTAATATCGTAAAAAAATTTTTTTATATCTATCCCTATTTTTTACAAAAATCTTAGAACCTTAAAAGTTTTCCACAAAAAAATAAGTATCAACATTGTCCTGTAAATTTTTTATAGAAAGTAATTGCGTTTTGAATATTTTCTGTAGAAAATTTTTTCATTTTAAGGATTTCCTATAGAAAATTCTTAAGTTTTAAAGATTTTCTTTGAAAAACTTTTACGTTCCAAAGCTCTTCTATTGATAATTGTAACGTTCTAAATTTATACGTTTTAAATATTTTTAAGTTTTTAAGATTTTTCATAGAAAATTTTTCCATTCCAAATAATTTCTATTAAAATGAGTCTAGAAAATACTTTTACGTTCTAAAGAATATGTATAGGCTCTAAAGATTTTCTAAAAAACATTTTTACGTTCAGAAAAATTAATATAGAAAATTTTTACGTTCTAAAGATTTTTTGATTAAAAAATACATTCTTAAAATTTTTTTTAGAAAATTTCAAAATTCTCCAGGTTTTGTATAGAAATTTTGTACGTTCTTCAGATTTATTACAGAAAACTTTTTCGTTCCTAATATTATCTATGGAAAATTAAAGTTCTAAAGATTTCCTGCGGATAGTTTATGCATTCATAAGATTTCCAAAGATTTTCTATACATAATTTTAAAGTTCTTATATTTACGATTTAAAAATTTTTCATAGAGAATTTTTACGTTTTTAAGATTTTCTATAGAACAGTTTAACGCTCTTTATATTTTCTTTAAACAATAATAATGTTCTAAAAATGTTTGATATAAGATTTTCCACAAAAAACTTTTATGTTCTTAAGATTTTCTATAGAGACATTTTTACGATCTTAATACTTTCTATTGAAAATTTGTCAGTTCTGAAGATATTCTATAAAAAACTTTTACGTTCTTAAGCTTTTTTTGTTCTTGATGTTTTTAAAAAAATTATTATGTATGTTCTAAAAATGTTCTATTCTACAAAATTTTTTACGATCTCAATATTTTATATGGAAAATTTTTACGTTCTTAAGATATTTTTTTAAATTATTTATACGTTCTTAAGATTTTTTATAGAAAATTTTTACGTTCTTAAGATTTTTTTGTTTTAAAAATTTTCTACAGAAAATTCTAACGTTTTTAAGATTTTCTATAGAAAATTTCTATAGAATATTTTCTACAGAAAATTCTAACGTTTTTAAGATTTTCTATAGAAAATTTTTACATTCTAAATGTTTTCTATAAAAAAATGTTTTAAAAATTTCTTAAATTTTCTATTCTACAAAATTTTTTACGATCTAAATATTTTATATGAAAAATAAATACGTTCTTAAGATTTTAAATAGATAATTTTAACGTTCTTAAGATTTTATATAGAAAATTTTTAAATTCTTGAGATTTTTATATTTAAGCAATTTTCTATAGAAAATTTTTACGTTCCTAATGTTTTCTATTAAAAATAATTTTATTCTAAAAATTGTCTATAGAAAATATTCTATAAAACATTATAAGATCTTATTGTTTTATATGGAACGTTCTTATGATTTTGTATAAACAATTTTTAAGTTCTTCAGATTTTACATAGAAAATGTTTACGTTCTTAAGATTTTCAATAGAAAATTTTTACGTTCTTAAGATTTTCTATAGAAATTGTTTACGTTTTTAAGAGTTTCTATGGAAAATGTTTACGTTTTTAATATTTCCTTTTGAAAATTTATACGTTCTTAAGATTTTATATAGAAAATTTTAATGTTCTTAAGATTTTCAATGGACAATTTTTACGTGTTAAAGATTTTCAATGGACAATTTTTACGTGTTAAAGATTTTATTTAAAAAAATTGCTCGTTTTTAAGATTTTCTTCAACAGAAAACGTTTACGTTTTAAAGATTATTCAATTCAAATTACATATTTACTTTTTAAAGATTTTCTAAACACAATTTTAGCATTCTTAAAACTTTATATAGAACACTGTTTTAGATTCTAAAGGTTTTTCTTAAGAAAATAAATTTTTGTTGCAAGCAGAATCCTGTAGTAATGTTAACCATATTTTGACATGTAGAAGACTCGGGAAAAAAATGCAAAACATTTATGTAAAAAAATAAATAGAACAAACGATTTTTTTTTTTTTTTTTTTTGCTCATCATGCAGAAAAACGATACTGAGGGAGAATATTTATGCACTTGTATGCAACCATGTAAAACATACATTTATGCACAAAACTATTTATGGAAATATGGATAAATAAATATAACAAAATATTTCATGGAGAAACAAAAATACAAACAAAATAAACTGTGTTAAAAGCAGAAATAGCAACAGCAAACCATAGAAAACAAAATAAACGACAAAAATGCAGAGTCTGCAACATCATAAATGTATCAATAGATACAATTTGTTGCTGTTGCTGTTGTAGTTGTAAAAAATTTTTATTTATGCCTCAATGACAAAAGCATATTTTTCATTGCCAGAATACACGAACTGCTAAAACGCTGTGTGGGTGAAGAGTGAAATTTTATACACAAACTGTATAAAAAAAAATAATATGAACTTTTTGGAAAAGCACAAAGTTCATGTTACACTCCTATTTACTGGTAGTGTGTTTCAGTTTTTTTTTTTTTTTTGTATTCATGCATCATCATGTTAAATCATGTACTTTGTTAGATGTGGGACAAGTACAATCGATTTTTGTCTAGTTGCAAATTTTTTTTCAAGTCCCTGTTATTTTATATTTTGCGTGTGTGTGTTTTTTTTTACTAGTCGAAACTGTTTCAAAGAGTCTTTTAGATATTTTTACTTTGTTTTTACTTTATTTTATTTTGAAATGTTCATTGATTCATAAATGGTGGAAAAACGAACAAAAATCATCAATAGCACAGAGAAAACAAAATATTTACAATCATTCTCTTTGTTTTTATAAAAATAAAAATTCTAAGTAACAGGTTAACACACACACAAACAATGGAATCCCAGCAAACCTTTGACATAAAACGATTTTATCGTTTCATATCAATTACAAAGCTTTTTAAGGTTTTGAATGAAATTTGATCTAAATATTTAAATTGACAATGATATTAATATAAGCGTGTGACAAACAAACTTTTATCAATTTGTTATAAATCTGTTATCAATTGTTTTTTAAATTAAGAATAATCATGGCAACACTAAAGCGAAAAATAAATGTTAACATTTTAACAGGGCTATTAAAGGTTAATGCATTGTTTTGTGAAAAAATATAAAAAAAAAAATTGTAAGCAAAAAACATGGACAATCTTAGACCCGCCAGAATATAATCATGTTATTAGTTTAATTTCTATGTAAAAGTTCTTTGTGCCGAATATAATTTAGTTATCTTCATCTATAAGAGATTTGTTTGCTTTTAAGTGATTTTAAGAACGGGGTTTATATAGCACCTATCTGCCAACACAAAATTGATACGACTTAGTAGCTTTTGTCAAAGTTACTCTCGCCAATACTAACATTTATAAGGAAGTAATGACATTAAAAGCTATTTCGGGAAGTGGAATTTATATGAGAGCTGCTGCCAAATATATAGACCGATTCAAATAAGATTTGATAAGATGATTTAGATGGAAACATATTTAATCTAAATACAAACAAAATAAGATGGTTTGTGGGAACTAAGACTCTAATCCAGAAAGAAGCTTGTATGGGGCTATGTGAAATTGTCCGATTCCCACCATTTTCAATGGACTTGGTCCTTGTGACAATTAGAACCTTTGCACTAAATTGCATCAAGTAATTTTGAAGTTTGCGACATGTACAAAGTTTAGATGGACTGGCAGACAGATGGACGGACATCGGGAATTCGATTAAGAAAGTGATTTTAAGTCAAACGATTGGGTCAAAGATCTTACAAATATCAGCACACACGCATAACACCCTCACTACTATTGTGGTGCGGGTATTAAAAATAAAAGAAATATTCCAGTGCTAAATATTGAAGGGACCGCAAGTGACAGGACTTTTTGAAGGCCTTTATACTCCATTCTAAAAGATTCGTTACGTACATATAAAATCCTGCTTTCAGAAGTTTGCCTTTAATAAAAGGTATAAATTTACTTTTGAAAGACCTTTTAAAATACTCAGTACACATTCGCTTCTCCCTTCTTTAAGAAGGGATAAAGGAAGTTGTTCAGTTTTATTTTTTTAGCGACCTTTCTTACTTCTTACTTCTTTGGGAAGGGAACGAAGTTGTAATTAAAGGGAGTGTGGAAGGCCTCGCTCCCAATGGCAACCTGTGTAAAAATTAAATAAGTATGGAATGCGGCGAGAAGGGGTTGTGTCTGCTAAATAAGTCCTTCTGTTGGGCCCATTTACTCATTCTTATTACCGCTAAGTATGCATTTACAAAACAAAATATAAATGTTACAGTTTTTTATTTTCAAAAAATTTGTACCAGTTTTTTAGGCATTCAACTATTCCTTGCAAAAAACAAGTAAGAGTGCTATATTCGGCTGTGCCAAATCTTCAATACCCTCCACCGACAGTTAGAATATTTCAGGAGGGGCTTTATGGCGTACTAAAATGTTTTTCGAAAGTGGACTTTATATGGGGCCTATGATAAGTTATGGACCGATCTTCACGAAATTTGACAGTGTGATTTCTGGTCATATAAAACTGTTACAGACAGAATTATATTACAACAGCGTTGTTCGTTACGGTTTTACGCGTACTAAACCGTTTTCCGATAGTGAGGTTTATATGAGACCTACAGTAATCTATCGACCGATCTTCACGAAATTCAACAGTGTAACTTCTATTTACAACAAATAACAAATTTTAAAATTTTTTCTATAAATGTAAGTTACACGAACTTATTTTGGGCTTGCCATCTTAAAACAAGCAGTTAGAAAGATTTATATGAAAATTTAGAATTAATTCCCGGACTTAAGTTTTTAAATTTCACACAGATTTAAAATTTTCAAAAATCTAAAAACTTTTAACAATATAAACAAAAAAAATTAATCTGATTTGACATAAATTTATTTATAATTTTTCCTTCCAGTAAATGACATTTAACAATTATCTTTTATTAATTAAGATTACTGTTAATATTTTATAGCAAAGAAGAAGAAGAAAAAAAAAATTATATGAATAATTTTATTACACAGGTATTAAAAGAAAGAACAATAAAATTCCTTATTACATATGTATTTTGCGTAACCATCGCTTATTATTTTATGGGCTCCTTAAATGATTAACAACTTAAGCTTTATGAAAATCCCTTGAGAAAAATCTTTCAATATATGTATAAAGCTTCTGCAAATGTTCGTAAAAATTTCGCATGTTCAAGAATTTTCGTTTTCAGTTCTTAATTCTTTTTTTTTCCTTTCCCTATCTCCCTCTCTCCCAACTGACTCACTCACATCTTAACTCATACCTACTTGTACTTCAATTATTTTGTGAAACATAAAATCACTTACATTCAATTTAAAATAACATAATGAAAATCATTTATCATTTTGAACAAACGCACACATTCACAGATTCACACATACACACGCCTGCACTGAATGTCGGTGATTTTGATTGTCGACTTTTATACTCGTTATATTGATCAGACATACTTACACACTCATGCATGTAGAGAAAATATTTCCAATTCATATGAAGGAATGAATGAATATGCGTAAGCACCTTACTTAACGTTGTAGTGGTACGTATTGTACGTACAAATACATACACACACGCAAATGTATGCAAATGTAGGTACAAACATCCATTCATATTTATATGAAGATGTGTGAACAGCTTTATATATGTACATATAAAAAGTTATAACATTCAGTGTTTAAATTATTCATAAAAATAAGGGAACCAACTGAAAGTTTTCCACAGAAAATTTCTATAAATCTCAAGCTTTCTAACGCAATGCGATTATTCAAAAAAAAAGCTTTTTAAATTAAACAATGTTTGCGGAAAAGTTTTTTAACTTTTTAAACAATTTTTCCAGAAGAGCTTTTAAACATTAAGCTTTTCCAGAGAAAACCTCTCTTTGGTAAAGCCCTTTCACAAGAGACCTCTTTGTTAGAAACAATTTTATGCACACAGACCTGGCGTAAAAAACATAAAGTTGTTCTCTTGAAAAGCTTATTTTGTAAAATTTCCAATGAAAAATTCTGCTAGTATAAGTATTTTTTTAGAAAAGCTTTCTTATGTAAAGCTCTGAAAGAATGTGGTGATTCTTGAAACATGTAAATTCAACCCGAGTTTGATCCCCAGCTCAGCTAAAAATTAAAATTATCAATAAATTTCATGTTGTAAAATTCCTCTCTTTAGTAAAAATAATTTAATGAAAATTAAATTTGATGAACTCAAGCCTAACTAAATATATCAAAAAAGCTCTTTTCTAAAAGTATAACTCCTTTAATAAAAGCTTTCTAATTTTATGATCTTTTATCAAAAAGCTTTCAGAAACAAAATAATTATATAGAAAGCTTTTGTTTAGCTTAAATTAAAAAAAAGCTTTTCATTTAAAGCAATACAACAGAAAAGTTCTATCATCAAAAATGTCTCTATAGAAAAACTTTTTTACCTAAACTTGATAATTTAAAGTTTTTTTTTAAGAAAAGCTTTCTCATCTTAAACTGCTATAATCAAAATGATTTCTTACCATTCCACTTTAAGTTGGTCACATTTTTAACTCATAATATTTCATTTGAACTTACGTATACACACACCTCCACACATTTAATAAAACTGATAATGACGAAGTTGTTGGTCTGAAATGATGTCAATTTTCAATAAATTCACATAAACTGACAACGGTAATTACATAGATGTACGAACACGAGTGTGTTGTGTGCTGGAATCCTTGCTTTTAATACTAAAAGTTCATGTGTCTGTATGTGTGTTGGCATAAGTCTTCAATTGTTAAGTATTACAATTCATAAAATACAAAAGTCAAAATAAGGACATCCATATACTGTGCCAACGTTACAGCCAGCCATCCAGTCAGCCGTTCAGTGTGTTGAATGTCAAAATGCATTTGAATATAAAGTAATCTGGTATTGAAGGTAAAATACGAATAGATGAGAATTGAAGGTATCACAGGGCTTAAAAGAAAGCATTAAGTGATGTATGAAACAACAACAAAAAGTATTGATATTACCTAAAAGATTACTATGACATACATGAGTGGATTGTTTTTTACGGGGGAACTGGTTTGGGGTAGAAAAAAAAATTAAAAGAGATTATTCTGTCATAATTTATTACGAGTTCGCGTAAAAGTAGCAACAACATTAAATGGCAGATTAAAATAAAGCAACAGTTATAAAACATTTTTTAAAGTTTCTTAAAGATACTTACTTTGAATAAAGTGGAAATAAACGAATTTATTAGTTAACTTTCCACCTAAATCTATGCTCCACTTTGGCTGTAAACATTACTTAGCCTTAATGTACACTTTAAATTTTGTTTTCTTTTTTTTATGTTGTCCTTATCACCATCATCATATTTTTCACATACAATTCCTTTGTGTTTAGCACCTTGCTTAACTGTTTTTTCTTAACGTTTTCTCTTTTTTCTTTTTGTTTGGATTTTTTTTTTCATTTTCTTTTTTTTTCCTTTATCTGTAACTTAATTGTTTCTTGCTTTTTGTTGTTTTTGGCGTTGCTGGTGTTGCTACATTTTAGCAAAAACAAAATATATTACACATGCAATTTATAACTTAACCTTTTTTTTCTAAGGGCACGTCCGTTTTGTACGATTTAATTACGGAAACTGTTCTACTCCGAAAAATGCCGGCTATAAATGCAAAAACAAAAGCAAATAAAATATTTACTCACATTTACATTTACATTCCTGTATACATGAATAGTATGTAGAAATGATACATCTAGCAGCAGCAACAAAAACAATAACAACATCAACAACTGCAGATAAGAAAAACAAATACTAATAAATTTTATTTAAAACAAACTCTAGAGAGACTCTCACATGCTGGGTACAACTGCAGGGTATAGCAAGCGGAAATAGAAACATGTTCTTTATAATGAGAGAAAGAGAGTTTCAGAAGAGAGCTTTTATGATAAATGTAAACAAACATGGAGATTTCTTTGAAAAACTAACGAATGTGTATTAGAGAGGGTTCATTAAAGGTTTATAACGATTTTATTCGCTATTTTGAGATTTCTGTTATACTTAAAAGAGTAGAGATTTAAATTGCTTTTAAAAACTAGTAATTGTTATAAACTCTAAAAAACTTTTTACTAAATAAACTGTTTAAACGGAATTTCAGTGTTTATGAGCAATCGAATACCAACAAAAAATCATCTACATAATGATTTTGAAATTATTTGTATATGACTTAAGAAAACTGGATATTAAAAAATTACTTTTATCTCTTTTTGCTTATGTGTCAATTCAAATTAGAACTGTCAGGTATCGATGTATTTAAATTCTCTTCAACTTTTAAATATTATTTGATTTGGGCTCTAAACTAAAAAGAGACAACGTATAAATTCTTGCTTAAAAAGTTATTTTAATGCTTTATCGGGCAGGACTCCATCTTAATACATTGACTTAAGAAATTTCTTGCTAATTTAAAGATTTTTCGCTATTCTTAAGAAAACTTCTAGCTTTAGAATTCCAAAAACAATTTTACCATAATCAAATTTTTTTAACAAGTCTTGCACAAGACACGGTTATAATACTTGTGTTTTTACCCTCCACCACAAGTGGTGAAAGAGGGATAAGCAACCCCCCTATTTAATGAAACACTTCACCTCACTTTAAAATTCTCATTCCACGTGAAACTTTTTTTATATATATTTAAGACCCACATAAAGTATATATATTCGGTATTCATGAGTTATTCTAAGTCGATTAAGCCATGTCTGTCTGTTGAAATCACACTCACTTTCGAACGGCTTAAAAGACAAGTACAGTATTGGTGTCAAACTCTTTAGAGTTCCACTTAGTTGGAAAGTAATTGTAAGTACAAATGTGAAACATCCTCCTTAAAACCATAATATAAAATTTTGTGAGAAAAATTAACATGATTGGTGGCGGAATGCACGGAGTGTTACTAGAAATCATACTTTAAGGTTTTGTAATAATACCGTCCGTAATTTAACATAGGTCCCATATAAAGCTTACTCCCGGAAAACACTTTGGTACGACTTACCCAGTAACGAATAACGCTATAGCAGCAAAGTTTGGTCTATCATAGTTTTAAAAGTCTAGAAACTATATATTGTGTATGTTGGTCTATAACTGGCCATAGGCCCTATAAAAAGCCCACTTCTTAAATATTCTTATTCTTGGTGGATGGTATCAAAGATTCGGCACGGCCGCATATAGCACCCTTACTTGCTTTATTTAACAATTCTTTATAACACTATAATCTCTTTAAATTGAAATACTTGTAAGCTCTCTTTCAAGGGCGTAGAATATTAAAAAAAATTCTCAATACGCTAGAGAGAAATTCAAGGCCATTATGATTTATTTAATTCAATTTAATTTAAATTGACCAAACTAAATCAAACAAATTCTATCAAAAAAAAAAAAAAATCTATTTAAGCAAACTTTTCAAATTTTCCTTAATTAAATTTTCTAGACTTTTTTAAGAGCATCTGCGAAAAAACGTCTCTTAACTTTTTCACGATTTCCAGTTTAAGTTCCAGTACACTGTTGCTAGCATTAGGTTCCTTACTGTTATGTCAAATGTCACAGTATAATGGTGATAACATAAAATGTTAAATAACAAATAATAAACGTTACTTTTTTGTTTTTCAAATTATAAAAAAAATTTTGTCTCTGGGTAATTCACTTAAAGTCTTTAGCATTTTCACACTTATCTTTATTGTCATGTCTTGATTTTTTTCTTAAGTTATTCCTTCTTTTTTTAAGAAATTGTTAATGTTGTTGTATTTTAAAGGAAACGTGTTTAAGAAACAACTTCATAACAAAAAGGAAAAAAAGAATAGAAGTGGTATTGGTGCCAGTATCCTTAATGGCATGGCACATGTTTGTGTATGTGTGTGTGTATTTTGGTATGATAATCCAAATACAAAAATAACATTTTGAAAATCTTGTCGTCCCATTGCCGGTTTTGTAAGCGCGCGCTGATTTATTTTTTGTTTCCACTATGTGTCAGTGTTTGCTGGTGGTATAGAAGATTTGCTGGTAGTTGTTGGGTGTTTCTGTTTTCTTTTTTTTTTTTTTCTTTTTCTTGTTATTTTAAGCAGTTTAACTGTGGTGTTGGCTTGAAACATGCATTAGCTTAAATACCACTTTGTGGATGAGATGCAATGTGATGCGATGCTATGCCATGCAAACGATGACAAGACATTAACGTACACAGACAAAAAAAAACATATACACTGCCAAACAAACAAACGCACACATACCAATTTTTTTAAACAAACATCAACCTGCTTCCGTTTCCTGCTAAAACAGCAGCTAGTAGTAACAACACTTGTTTGCTTGAATATTTATGTTTATAAATAAAATATACAAAAAAAATAAAAGAAAAAACTAAGGAAAATGTCTTGAAATTTTTTTAAGAAAATTGTAAAAAAAGGAATTGTTGTGTCGACAAGGTGTGATGTTGTATAAAAAAAATCACAATACACCAGACAAATATTTAAAAAGTTAAAGAAAAAAATTGTTTAATATTGAAAATATTACATAAAAATGTTTTCTGAAACGTTTGGGCATTATGAATAAGAAGTTGTTAGAAAATTTAAATAAATCATACGCCTTGATGTATAAAATTCTTTAAGAACCCTACAAGAAGAGAATCAGCGAGTTGTCACTTTTTTCACGTTGGTGTTAAGAAAATGATAGAATGAAATGACCGAAATCAAATTTTCTGTCATTTCATTCTATCATTTTCTTAACACCAACGTGAAAAAAGTGACAACTCGCTCATTCTCTTCTTGTAGGGAATTATCTTTTCAACAACAACAACTTCCGCTGACAAAATGGTTAAACGTATCTTTCAAAAAAAAAAAGAAAATAAATAGTAAATATTTATAAATTAAGATTCTATAAATTTCAGTTGGAAAGTTATAAATGAAATGTTTTTAGAACAAAAATATTTTCTGCCACCTGTTAAAATTATATTACTAACCGACATCAACTCACAAATAAAATAACGAACAAACGCTTAAGATTTAAAGATGTTTATTAAAAGGAGTTTAACTTAAGACTACAATACATAAAAAGAATTTGACAAGTAAACGAAAAAGAAACAGTGTTGTATTAAGCCGTGTAGCCATCAAGTTACAATTCAATTCGGTGTTGGAACACTTTCAACACCACCAACAATTTTTGTGCCACAAAAATATTAAAAGAAAAAAACTAATTTTTATGAAAAATAATTCTTTACAAAAAAAAATATTTTTTTAACAAAAACAAAATTTGGGGCTTAAATTTTTTTAAGTAGATAAAGCGGAACAAATTTTTTCTAGAAAGCCAAAATAAACTGTTTAATTGCGCATTTATTCGCATGCCGCACAGAGGGATATGGATGGCTTCATACATATTTGTGCAAAATATATAAGGAGTAATCCTGGCACCGAGCATTATATCATTATATCGACGAAAGGAAAAAAATGTAATTTCATCAAAATCGGCCACGCCCACCGCCCATACAATCAGAATCGTTTTTTCACATAAAGTTTTTTTTTATGACAATAGAAGTCTTCAAATTTGCCAGATACACTTTCTAGAAAAAACAAAAGATATATGCCAAGTTTCATCAACATAAACCACGCCTACCGCCCATATATAAACAAAATAAGTCCAAAATTATCAAACATTGCATTCATAAACTTTCATTTCTTTAACTACATCATCTTGAAATTGACGTTTTATAAGTACTTCTTATAAACGGATCAGAAAATGCAAGCAAACGATGAAACCACTTAGTATTTTTTTAAGTTCTTAAAGTCTTTATAAGATAATTCTGCTGCTTCCGCGAAAACCACATCAATATGGATTACAGCTGCATCAATTATGTTTTTTCCATTTATTAGTATTTTATGGACAGTAACAGGCATGACGTACGAGTTATATTTTGTCACAAATATCTCAGCCGTCACAAATATCTCCTACGCAAATTTTTAAAACTTCGCAGTTTATAAATTTTCAAAGTTTTCTGTTTGACAGTTTTATTATACCTTTGCTTTCTAAAATTTTATTATCAACTGAAAAGTTTTGATTACTTAAATCATATGGTTTTGTCTTTCTTAATTCGTTCTTCTTTGCTTTACAATTTCTGTCAATTAATTACTAACAAATAGTTGATATAGTTGATAACTGCAAAATCATGTGAAAAGTTTAAGCCTAGATATATGCAACAGATTTTATCCCAAAGCTACACTGCAATCAATATTCGTGACTTTTTTAAAAAAAAGTTTTAAGTTTGTTTAGCGATTGGTGAAAGTCAGTGGCCTTTTGTGGATAAAGTCAAAGAATACACACTTCATTTTTCATTTAGTTCGAGTAAGAAGACAGAGGTAGCCGGAGCTAACTTTTTTGTTTTCCAGGGAAAACTGCAGACACTTAACTTTTAAACACGGCTTAAAAGCACTCATCAGCTGGATGCTTTTTATTTTTGCTTTTGCCACTGCTTTTGAAATTTTTAATTTTTTTTCCAATAGCCAATGTTTTGTTTTTCGTTTGTGCAAAAAAGCAAATCTCCTATTTTGTATATTTTTAGTTTTTGACAATTGCTTTTTTTACCAGCCAGCGACAAAAATGGACAACCACCTTAAAAGCAAAAGCTAAAAAAAATATTTCGCCTTTTGCTTTTTTACTTTTTCCTAAAAGAAGAGCTAGTTAAAAAAGACAAACCAAAAAAAAATCTAAAATTCAAAGAACAAAAATTCTTCACTGGCTGGTAATAACAAAAAGCCGATTCAATAAAATGAAAAGCAGCTGAAGTGTGTGCTAAAAGCAGTCTGAGCAGAGCTATTAGCTCTGCAAAAAGGCAGATTACAACGATAAAATACTGATCAGTGTACAAGCGACGTGGTTTTTCATGGTGGGAAGGAAAAATAAATTTTTGCCTTTCATCAGTAATGTTGTTGTTGCTCGACAGTTTGCATGACTACAGCACGAAATATGTGTGTGTTTTTTTTTGTTTTTCTAAAATATTTTTAGTAAAGGCAACCAGCAAAGTGTCTGTTGGTTTTTTATTGTGTAGAAAACAAAAACAAATTCTTGTTGTGTTTGTTTTGCATGAAAAATATCACTTGTCGTCATCGAGTATTTTTTCGCAATCATGTGCCATTGCAACCTTTTTTGCTGCTTTTATCTTCTATTTTGCGGCTATGGTTTTTGATTTGGCGGCTGTTTGACAGAAGCTGTTTGTTTCATTCTTTTTGCCGTTGCTTTTTGAAGAAATTTTTGCTATTGTTAAAAAAGCAATATGTAGTTGGAAAAAGCCAGTGTCCATTAAAAGGTTACTTTTCAAAAACAGTGTGTTTATTTTACTGCTGCTTTTGAAAAGTGTGGGCTTTTTTAGCAGTGGAACTTGTCGGCTTTTTGTTTTTGATTTTTATTTTTTTAATAGGAAAAAGGCAAAATTTGGCTGCTTTTGCTAATATGGCGATAGCATTTTAAACCCTGCTTTTTAACGCCATTTTAATTCGCTCATTTCTACTAAACTAAAAATTTGATCTTAAAAATTTTAATTAAAAACTATTGTCTAAAGAGCAAATGATTACGATTAGAAGCAGTTGTGCTAAACTTAACATGTTGCTACCAAACGAAAAAATTGAGTAAACCAATCAAAAACTCTTAACGACTTAATACCATTTTGCTTACCGTCAAGGAATTATAGATTTTTCTTAGTGGAAGAGTTTTCTACAGAACTGCATCATTAGTTTTGTTAAAAGTAAAAGTCAAAAAATTGGTTCTTTTTTTATTTTTTTTTTTTTTTATTAAAACTCATTTTCACCAAAATCCGCAAAGGCTGCCGATTCCCTAGACAAAAGAGTCGTAATAAAAATCCAGTCTTAAGAACTTAGAAGGTATTGACAGCTAAATGTACAACAGCAATATTAAGAGACTTCTTAAGACATATACATATGTACAACATGCTGGAAGATTAGGTTTCCTACAGCAACAACAAAAGGTGAAATTTCAGGCATAAAAAAACACATGAAAAAAAACTTAGTTTTCAAGCAAAAACTTGCCCTGATCAAAGAATTATCGAAATCAAATAACCACAAATGTATTTTAAACAGTGTTCGAAAATAAACACGAAACATCGCTCCTTAGTGTTCGGTTCGGTAGAATTGTGGAAAACACAAACGCTAATAGTGTTTTTTGTAGGAAATCATTAAAAAAATAACGTTTTCCTGTTTGTCATCTTCCAAACACAAAAATAATACTGTTTTTATCCAACTTAACAAAAGATGAGATTATTTATTTCCGTTCGGTTTTTCTTATTAAAACACAAACTTCATTGTGTTCGGTTCGACTCATTAATATTCGTCGCTTTTGGCTGGTAAAAAAACGTAACATTTTTTACAAAAACAAAATACACATTCGAAAAAAAACAAAAAGGCAGCAAAATAATTTTACACAAACAAAACACATAGACAATACACACACAATCTGTTCGTGCTGCGAAGAAGAACAGAACACTACATGATGTTCGGCACTTTATTGAAAATAGTAACGAAAGGTATTAAGGGTTGGGTTCGTCTACTTAAACACTAAAAAAAATGGATATCGTTCCTGGGTGTTTAAGCCGAACGCTAAAAAATTTTATTTGTTTATTTTTATTTGTTAACACTAATGTTAAATATAAATTTATGGCCCCTCAAACTATACTAGAAAAAATTCGCTTTAGTTTGTATGCGTATTACATTATAGATTTAAACAAAATTCTTAAAATCCTTAAATGATAAATTTAACTTAATATTTTGCAAACAATGCTTTTCAGATGAAACACTTAAAGCTTTTGTTTTTTTTTCCAAAAAAAATTTCTTCGGCAAATAAATATATTTTTTAAAAAACTTTTTTACATTTATTTATTTTATCTATAAATAAAATGTGTGCTTCACTTAAAAAAAAAAAATCTTGGCAAATGTTAGCATATCCTGTTAAAAAAAAACATCAAGGATATCAGCAGTAACAATAACAACAACAAATGTTCCACAACACAGACAACGCATTTCCTGTTTTAAGCCTTTTTAAGACACTTACTTAACACCAGGCTTTGCTCAGCTTCAACTCGTTTTTTCCAGATTTTCCCATCACATACAAGAGAACGCGAGTTCAGAATAATTTTATAAGTGTGTGTGTGTATGTGTGTTTGTAAAAAAATCATTGTTTCCTTTATATTTTTCCTGCTACACACACACACACACACACATATACACACACAATTTGAAGTGCTTGTTGTTTTAAAAAATGACTTTTTTATTTCACTTTCCTGCTGCCAGAAACGAAAAAAAGGACAGACCTTTTGCTTTTGTTTGGGTTGAAATTTGTTTAATTTTATATATTTTTTTTTTTTTTTCAAAAATGTGTGTTTTTATTGTTCTTGTGGCGTCATTATCAGCAACAATTATAATTTGATTTACTTGATTTTTTCACTCATAATTGTATTGTTACGCAAACCGCTTTGCTCTTCAGAGCTGAGCTGGCCAGTGTCATTTATTTTATATTTTCTCTTTTCACATTTATTTTTATTTTGTACAAAATTTTTAAACCTATTTAAAGGTCTTTTTGTTTTTCATTTATTTGTACAATTTTTGTACATTTAATGGCCATCTTTATGGGCGAGAGATAACAGAAATATTGTTTATTATTTTATAAAATAAAAATAAATACAACAATATAATAGATAATAATCTGTGTTATTGGAAGGGAAATTTTATCGACCACCGAAAAAAAAACAAATGAAAAAAAACCGACAGCAAAAGTTTTGAACAAGGGGATTTTTTTTTTTTTGGTTTTTTGTTATGGGGGAAAAACAAAAGTTTGTCAATAATTGCTTAAATAGTGATTGAATGAAAGAGATATTCAGTGAATGGATTTTATTGGTTAAAAGTAGCACTATTTTAGGGTAAAAAAAATGATAATGGTTTATCTAAATGGGTTTTGAAAAAAAAGTTTGGAGCTTTTGTTTTTCAATAAAATTATATGTCATGAGTTTTTCTTTTAAGAGATTTTATAGATTTGTAAAAATACACTTTGTAAAAAGCTCACACTAAGAAGTATGGCCTTTTTTTTAAGCAAAAACGTTTGACCTTAGATTTGCTGTAGCTGAAGTAGAACTAACAACAAAAGTTAAGAAATAAACGGAGAACTATTTTTGCTAACAGCAACTTCTTTGAGCTACGCAAGAAGTTTTGAAACAAAGCCCTCTTTCGATTACTCTGCTCAAGCAGAAGAAGCTCATCTCGAAGTATTCAAGAAAAAAAAAACTTCGCAATATAAATGGCCTATCTGGCTGGGACATATTGCTCGCATGGAGGAAATCGCTTTAACAAAGAGAACATTCGAATAAAATTCCGAGCGACTACGTAGAAGAGGACGAACGAAGCTCCGGTGGAAAGACCATATCGAAACAAAAGACGATTTCGTTGCTTACACTATTTCGTTCAATAACTAAGTGAAAATAAATCAAAGATATTTTTCGTTAAAGTATTCACTTTTTCAGCTATTAAAGACACAAACCACTTGTTAAGGATACGTCATCTGTTGCGAGTACATTATTTTTAGGTTATAAATCCATATCTAGTGCAAGAACTTGTACTTAAGACTAACTATATAAGATTAAATTTTAACTAGATTCTCCTTCTTTTTCTTTAAACTCTTTTATTTTTTGCAAACATTTAACGATCTTAGCTGCTAAAGCATTGTCTGTAAACTTTCGATGTGCAAATAAAAGTTGTTTTTTTTTCTTTCAAACTTAAAAGAAATTTAAATAATTTTTTTTTTTTTGCTTGTGTTTTGTGTTTTACACTTGAATTCCTATTTAGTATTGTCGCTGATTATCATGCCTCTCTATTCAAAATGCTCAATTATTTTCATTCTTGCATAACAGACAAAAAGTAAAAAGCACAAAAAAAAAATAAAACAGCAGCCGCATTATTAAGAACAACAACAACAGCAATAAATGGTGGTCACAATAACTTTTTTAATTATCCTTGCTCCGGTATAATTATAGCAAATATTTAAGAGGAATAAAAAAATAAAAGTCCATTTGACTTTGTCTACACAAGGATTACAATGCAAAAGGACACTTAGAAACAAAAAAAAATATATAAATTCAAGATTTTGCCTGATTTTATAGTAAATTATACGAATAATAGCAAAAA
This sequence comes from Pollenia griseotomentosa, assembly GCA_963931875.1. Classification (NCBI taxonomy): domain Eukaryota; kingdom Metazoa; phylum Arthropoda; class Insecta; order Diptera; family Polleniidae; genus Pollenia; species Pollenia griseotomentosa. The sequence continues at coordinate 119,964,210 of OZ007564.1, read as the reverse complement.
AAAGAAAAAGAAAGGAATTGGTGTGTCTAACAGAGGTAATCACTGAATGGAACAAAAATTCAAATTGCTTTTAAGCAAAAAACACACTCGCACAAAACCCTAAAAAAAAAGAAACCTACTCTCGAACACACACAGACACACACACACTGATATTCACACAGAGAGGCTGTGTTTTTAAAATGAGCCGACATTTTACAAATGTTCATTCGACTATATATTTATGCCTTTCTGTGTGATTGTCATTGTGGCGATCCTTCGATTGTAACTACACGTAGGCAGGCATGGCATTTCTTCAGGCAGTCAGCGGACATTTTTGGTTTTCTAATGCTTGGCTTTTCATTCATTTTTACTCTTGCTCCAGCTCAGTTCCTATGCTTGGCTTATTTGGTTCTGGGTGTTTTATGCAATTTGACTTTTAAAAGACCGCATCCTTCCATTATTTTCATGTCCCTCTCCCTGTATGTCTTTCTGATTTTTGTATTTCTTTTCTTTTTTTTTTTGGAAAAGTCTCAGTTGTCATTCTGTATACCAGCTAGTATATGAATAAATGCCTTATGGCTTTTTTGCAGGATTCAACAAAAAACTAGAAAAGTATCCTCTCCAAGAACAAAAAACCAAAAAAAAAAAACTTTAAAAAAGAAACATTAACTGTTTTTATGAATCCCCTTTCCCCCAAAGAAATTCCGAGTGTATGAAACTGCACCACCGCCAACTCAAAAGGGGTTTACAAGGCAAAGAACAAAAAATAACTTAAATGTAAAGGACATTTGCAATTATTTACATACGGTTTATAAGGATTTTTTCCTAACTTTTTTTTTGGATTTCTTTTTCTTTTATTTCTCTCTGTACATGTTTTTGTGTGTCTGTGAATATGTTTTTTTGTAAAATGATAAGGATTATAGTAGCAAAAGTTTAATTGTTAGTTATCCTGGTGATTTTGAGATGAGAAATATTTCAAATGAATGCTTTTGGTTTTTAAGTACTTTTAATGCTTAGTCGCTGTATTATTTTCCCATCGAAAGGTAAATAGTTTTTTTTTCAAAGGGATACAAATTGTAGAGTATCCTTTTCGCTTTAATAAGGATTAAATTTTGCATAAAACTAATTTTGCTGCTTTTAGAAAATTTTGCTGTAAATTTGCAATTAAAGAAAAATATAAAAAACAAGTTCTGGAAGAAAAAAATTATTTCTATAAAAAATTTTTTAAATAATTTTTGCATATTTTTAGAATTTTTTGTGAAAATAAAAATACTTTTTAAATGAAATTTTTTCAGAAGTTTGCTCATTGCTATTTCGCGCAAATTTGCTATTCTTATGGTAAATTTTACGCAAATTTGCTATTCTTATAGTAAATTTTGCGCAAATTTGCTATTCTTATAGTAAATTTTGCGCAAATTTGCTATTCTTATTGTAAATTTTGCGCAAATTTGCTATTCTTATAGTAAATTTTGCGCAAATTTGCTATTCTTATAATAAATTTTGCGCAAATTTGCTATTCTTATAGTAAATTTTGCGCAAATTTGCTATTCTTATAGTAAATTTTGCGCAAATTTGCTATTCTTATAGTAAATTTTGCGCAAATTTGCTATTCTTATAGTAAATTTTGCGCAAATTTGCTATTCTTATAGTAAATTTTGAGCAAATTTGCTATTCTTATAGTAAATTTTGCGCAATTTTGCTATTCTTATAGTAAATTTTGCGCAATTTTGCTATTCTTATAGTAAATTTTGCGCAAATTTGCTATTCTTATAGTAAATTTTGCCAAAATTTGCTATTCTTATAGTAAATTTTGCCCAAATTTGCTATTCTTATAGTAAATTTTGCCCAAATTTGCTATTCTTATAGTAAATTTTGCCCAAATTTGCTATTCTTATAGTAAATTTTGCCCAAATTTGCTATTGTTATAGTAAATTGTGCGCAAATTTAATTTTCATTATTAATTTGTCTTTCCGACTTTATGTCAATAAATTTCGTTGCCATTTTTGTTCCTGTTTTTCCTGCCAAAGCAAACTCTCTTCAATAACGCCAATGATTAAGAAACGAAATTGTACAGGAAAAATTCATTATAAATTCCTGGAGGTCAGCTGCTAACAATTCTCTAGAGTGCGTTTAATTCTAATTGTTTTTTTTTTTTATGGTTGATGGTGTTTCACGAACACCATGTTTTTTTGTTGTTGCTGAAACAATGGCGAATAAAAAAATACACAAATATATATAATAATAAAAATAGCAACAACAAAAACATCAAAGGAAAACGAAAACGGGATAAAAAAACCTGGCAAATTGCACACAACAATTCATAAATAAACAAACAACAAGAATTGGACTAAAATGTTGTTGTACACTATACTTTACGAAAAGGCAAAACCTGAGGAGAAAGTGAGCATTATAATAGTAGGGAAGTTCAATTTAAAGTAAAGAGAGAAAATAAACATTATATTATCAGTTTTTGGAAATATTAAAAAATATTTTAGAGAAATCCGAATGCAAATGGCATAATTTTATGGCCTTCTTGTTGATGCTGACTACTCCTAATGTTCTATTTACGTAAAACAAATATTGTTGCTGGTCATTGCTGCTTTTTTCCTGCAAGTTTTATGGTTTTAGATGGCAAAACAATTGTTAAAATCATCTTTTTATTTATTTGTACTTGTAACCGCACATTCAAAGTTCACTCATTTAAAATGTCCTTACTTTAACATTGTGAAATTACTATTCCTTCCTCTGCTTCATCGCCCTTCCTGGCCCGATTTGTTACCATCTTATTTTCCCCCGTTTCATTAATTTTATTCCGTAGTTGTTGCTACTTTCATTTATTTTATTAATACAATGTCTTTGGCAAAAAAAAAATAAAGTGAAACCTTCTTCATAATTTCTTGTTAAGAAATTTTCTTAATGTTTAGGAATGTTATTTCTATTAGTCCTTTTTATGGTTATAAAACAACAAGTCTTTTGATTGTAGTTCCTTAAATGAAAAAACATAACGCAAGGAGTGTGTTTTTCTGTGTGCGTGTGTGTGTGTGTATTTTCAAAAGGAAGCTTATCTATCAATATTTGCATTTGTTAAGTGAAATGCCTCAAGGCTTTGTTTGTCGAGTTATTAATGGTGAAATTAAGGAAATTGCAAAATCTTTAGGAAAAAAAAAACAAAACAAAAAAGGAAAAAATTTAAATCTCCTTAGTTGTAGAAAGAAATTGCATGCCGTAAATAACTCGAGCCAGTTTTGAATTAATTTTAAGATTAAAACACGCGTGAAATGTTCTTGAAAATATTTGTTATTTAATGTTTAACGATATCAGAAGAAATTTTTTTAATTAGAAAAATTACTCAAAATTTTAAGAAAAAATCAAAAAAAAATCGCATAAATTGGAAAAATCGCCAGAAAAATATTTAAGAGCTGAAAATTCTATAAATAGAGATCAAAACAAAATGTATGTAAAAAAATTATTAAAAACAAATTATTTAAAAAATTGATAAATTGTCTAAGAAAAGTCTCATTTTATTCAAATTTTTAAATTAAAAAAAAAACTTATCAAATGGGTAAAACCAGAACATCGCTTAAAACTGTTATAATCCCAAAAAGATTTCTTCAATCAAAGCTAAAAATCAATTAAATTAATAAAAAATTAAAAAAAAAAATCGCTAGATCGGAAAAATATCTAAAATTAGACATTTGAACCTTAAAATTTCCTACTGAATTAATAAAATGACTAATACAATAATCTACAGATATGAAAAAAAAACAACAAAATTTCTATAAAAAAATTGCCTAAATCGAAAATGCATAGATAATTATAATTTAAAAATTATTACAAACCGGGAAAAAAACATTCGCAAAAAATATGTATAAAATTACAATTATACCAATAAAAATGCTAAAAACACCAATTTTCCAACAAACAAAACGCTTAAATTACAAAAATCTGCATTAAAAAGTAATTTACTGTGAGAAACATGTTTATTATTAAAGAAAATTTCCGCTCATAAAATATCGCTAAAAAACACTGCAAATTAAAAAAAAAGCACAAAATATCGCAGAAATCAAGACAAAACGAGAAAAAACAACATTTCAAAATTGCTTTATTACAACAAAAAAAGATAAAAAGGTGAAAAAATCAATTTCTTAAAAAAACGCTAAAATACAACATCTCGATATCAATTAAATCAGCTCTAAGAAGAATGCTTAATTTTAAAGAAAAGTCCAGCAAAAAAATTACCCTAAAAAACCTGCAAATTTGTTTTTTTTTTTTTTTTTTTTTTTTTGTTTTTTAATTTAGTTTTTCCTTTTTACTCACTTACAACTACAATTCGAATCGGAAAAAGCCAACCAATTGTAGGGGAATGTAAGAAATGATAAACTAACTGTTTACTGTTGATGTTTTGTTTAAGCTTTGATATAGTTACAAGTGAGACTTTAAGTGTTTATAATTCTTATTCGCTTTAAAGTTTTATTTGTATAATATTTTTAGCTTTTCTAAAATCTTTGGAAAAGATCTCCTGATTAGCCGGCCTAAGCAACCACTGAAATGCGCATAGAAGCTAGCTTTCCCTCAACAATAAATTTTAGTGCATTTATCAAATATGAAAAATCTTATTAATAAAAAAAAAAAAAAATCGCCAAAAATCAATACAAATCAAAAAAAAAAACAATTGGACAAAAAAAATCGCAAAATTCCAACAAATCATTTCTATTGATTAATAAAAATCACCAATTTTACCAAAAAAAAAAAATAGGAAAAAGACTTACTATAAATATAAAATATGCAAATTTCTATAAAAAAAAATCGCCTAAATCAAAAATGGATAAATAATCTAAAATTAAAACAAATTGAGAAAAAAACAATAGCAAAAAAATTGATAAATTCAACCAAATCAACAACAAAAAAAACGCTAAAATAACAATAAAAAGCAATTAAAAAACAAAAACAAATAAAATAAAGCAAATCAATCAACTTTAATATTTAAATGCTAAATTAAAAAAAAAATGGATTTCAGAATAATATTTCATTTTGAAGAAAATTTCCGCAAATAAAATATCGCTAAAAAAAGCAGCAAATTAAAAAAAAATCGTATAAATCAAAAGTGCGTAAATATTCTAGAAAAAAATAACAAATTTGCTTAACTACAACCAAAATAATAAGAAGCCGAAAAACATCAATTTATAAAAAAAAAACTCTAACATAACAAAATCGCAATTTAAAAAAAAAAAAATAATGCTAAAAAAAATCGCTAAAACAAAAAACGACATAGATATCAAAAAATTTTGAAAATCGTTTTAGTATACTTTTGTGGGGATGATAAAAAAGTACAAAAATGACCCCTTTAAATGAATGTTAGAGGGTTAATATATTATAAGCAAAGAATCGCCATACAATTCTACTGAAGGCATCTGAAATATGGCCATTTTCTCGTTAGGCGATTATCTTTTTTGCCAACGAAAAACTGCACATTAAAGAAATTTGGTTTTCTCAATGTCTCATTTGCTTCTATTTTTTCGCCACTGAGTGGTGTTACCAACTTAAACCAATGCTTTTAGTCGGTATATTGAGAAACCCAATATCGTTAACGGACAGTTTATCGGTATAATAAATTTATGTTGACATTAAGTAACAGACAGTTTGTCGATACATTGAGAAAATGGCCAATAGTATTTTAGCTCAGAAGTACATTAAATATATTTTTTTTTACTTATACCAAACGCCTTTTCAAAAAGTTCAAAAACTTTAGGGGCCGATATTTCGGGAACCCGAACTAACTTTTCAAAACCCTTTGGCAGATTTGCTCTACTAATAGTCTATTTCGCGTTGCAAGTATTGAGGCTGTTTTTTTTTTTTTTTTTTTCCCCCAGTGTATTTTCAGTTAAAATATCATTTTTTAATGTATTTGTTACATACGTATAACAAATAAATCTGTGGAATTAAGGAAAAAGTGCTTAAGTACATTTTTTTTTAGTTTTGTGGGAGAGCAAGTTTAAAAAAACTATAAAGGAGATTTTTGAAAATTTACTCCTTTTTTAATAGAATCATCACTTCTCTGCGGTTATAGTTGTTTAAAGTTTTTATTAATAAATATCCCTAATGTCATAGATCGTAAATTAACTCAAGTTCTTATTTCAAATGTTATTGCACATTGAAAAAAGATATGCAAAAAGTCATTTTGCCATAACTTCCTAAAAAATCATAACAAATAATTCAATATTTGCCCATGTGCACTTTTGAGCGTGAAGGTCTCTAATGTGCGATAAACTCAATTTTCGCGTAAGTCAACTTAAGCACTTTATCCTTTTTGCCACAGAAATATGAAAAATCGCTAATTTGGAAAAAGACTTTGTATTAAAAGAAAATAAGCCAAATTGAAAAAATCCAAAAATATGAACCTTAAAGATGGATTTCCATGAAAATTACAGATATAAAAATCTTTTTTTTTAGAAAAAATAAAATTCTTTACAAAAATGTCAGCAATTTAAGAATTTTCTTAAAAAAATTTGAAAAATCGCTAAAAGTTTACGTTTATAAAACTCTGTTACTTTTCTTAATACCGCAATCTTCAAGAACTTTTAACTAATTTTCCTTCATTATGTATTTTTCAATTTCTTCTACATATTAACATTAAAACTTTTTTTCATATTCTTCTATTTTATCAGCTTCCTTTTGCTTCGCCTAAAATTTTTTTAAGGATTCTTGTTCGCAGTAAAAAGGAAAAAACATAGAAATCACTCCCACATTATGTTAATGACTGCCTTGATTATGTTGATGACTCTGAAGAGTTTTGTTAATTTTAAGGTTTACCTAATGACTATATTAATTTTTTTTCTTTCTTTCTAGACTCCCGCCCAAAACCGTATCTCTTTCAAGCAGCAGCTTCCACTTCCAATGTACTTGTATGTGTATTTTATTACATTAAACAAGAAAAACAACAAAATGTAACATAACATAGATAGCAACAACAACAACAACACATTGACACTCACACACTTACGAGACAAACCAACAACCAAAATATATCAACCATCCATCCATCCATCCATCCATCTTTCGTTTAATGTTTATGAATAATTTTTGTTTGAAAGTGAGTGTTTTGGGTACTTTCATTTACAGGGGGATGAAAGAATTTTTACACGCTTTTAGTAAATTTATATTAAAGGATACTGTGAAAGTTAAGAATATTCAATGGTTTATCTTATTTCTCGTTACTCTGTTTAGTACTTTCAAAATTACACTCCAACACAAATCTTTGCCATTTTATTTAAAATTATAATGACATTCAGAAAATCGTGATGAAAATGTAAGGAAATTTTTCCTTTTTCGCCGTCCTGTAAAATCACTAAAAATTCGTTCCATAAGGGGGTAAAGGAGAAGAAAGTTTAAGGGTGAATTTTGTATTTATTTATGTAAAATTTAGCGAATGAAAAAAGTGTTTAAATTAACACGTTCCTACATTACCCATAGAAAATAACAACAACAACAACGACAATATAAATCCCAAAATCCAAAGCTAATTTAAGATTACGCGTAAATTTTATGGCATATTAAACTTTGAAGAGGTGATTTGCATGCAGTCAAGGCATTTTTTATTTATGCGGAAAGATATTTTTTCTTCTCCAAAAAAAATGTAGATTTACAACAAAAATAATTGTTTTTGTTATCTTTTTTTTCTCCCTTAATTTAAAAGGTTGATGTATATTTCACCTGAAGTTACCGAAAATAACTTATTCCAGCTAATGAAAATGATGATTATTTTTTATACTCTTAAAATTTTAAGTTTTTTTTTAAAGGAATTTAGATTTTTTATAGAGTGAGTGTGTATGTGTGTGTGTGTGTATGTTATGTGCAAATGAGAAGATATTATAGCTTTCGGCTTAATGTTGCGAAATTTCGGAGATAATCGCATTTATAAAGACTCTTATTTATTGCTAAATAGAATCACGTGTTGTCAGACTTTTATTTTTATTTCTTATTCTTCTCTTTGGATTTTACTCTTCTTTGTCTATCTGTGTTAGTTTTGCCAGGAAAAATGCTATTAAATTTTCAATTCTAGACACGTTTTTTATTTGAAGTTAAAAATTTTGTCATTTTATGTCTTTTTTTTAATACTTTTCCTAAGCTTAAGTGTTTAAGAGGTTATGAGCTTCATATTAAGAGTGTTTAAGAGTTTTTGCTAGTAAATTTGAAAATTTTAAAGAATTTGGATACATAATTTGAAATAAGTGTTTCGTGTGAAAAATTTAGTATATTAAAAATATAACTAGAATCACATTAAACGTACTTTTTGTATGCACTACACCATTAAACCTATTAAGTTTCGGGGGACTAAATAGGTGGAGGGAGCATTTCAATTGTATCACAATAGATAATTGGGTCTAAATGCGTCAGATGATTACTAACTGCAATTTCTACCTAACCTAACCTAGGCGGGAATCAAACTAGCAAACCCAGCTCTGATTTATAGTTCACTATCTTCAAAAAGAAGATACTATTTCCTACATTATTTCTTCTTTGGTCATGTTAATAAAAACATTACAAAATAAATTTTCAAAGAGAAAAAATACTAAATGAATTTTTTTAACTTTAAAATCCAATGGGTCTTTCAAATCTGTTGTAAACCACAACATTTTGGCTTTAGAGGACTTAATATCTCTTTTTGATTTTTATATATTTCTTTAGTTACACTTCATTAATTTTCAGCCCTCAAACAGAAAAAAAAAAGAAATTATTATTTTGTTTTTTTATACAAAAAAAAATGATGTCTTTATTAAAATTTATGTGTCTGTCTTCTGGTATTGATAAGGACAAAACCAATATTAATTTCTCTAGTATTTTTTTTTTTAATTTTACTTCAGCATAAAATTGTATTAAACATAGTTCTAAGGCATAAGGACACTTTAAAAGTATGGTACAGATAAAAAGCTTTTTTTATACCTTCCACCAATAGTGGCGTATGAGGGTATACTTAGTTAGTCATTTCGTATGAAACATTTTTAATATTCATCTCATACCCCATAATGTATATATAATCTAGGTGCTTGAGTAATTCTTAGTCGGTTTAGGCATGCCTGTCTGTCTGTCTGTCTGTCCGTCTATTGAAGTCCTGCTCACTTTCGAACAACTCAAAAGAAAAGTAAAATATTGGTGTCAAATAGCTTCTAGTTTTCCTAAACAGTTTGGGATTAAAGTCCAGCAAAATGGGTTCAAAAGGATAAGAGTTATGAGTCCAAATGTGGCACAACCAACCTACAAAATTGGTCAATATGGTACACAAACTAACATAAATGGCGGAGCAATTCATTGTAGAGTGCCAACTTTTCAAAAATGTAAAAAATAAATAAAATAAATAAGTCAAAAAACACCAGCCATCATATAACATGGTACAGTCAATTAAATTCATTATAACAGAAAAATAAGCAAAATAAACTTAAAATAAAAAGCCAAAACCAGCAACAGCAATAACGTTCCAGCAGAGAAATCAAAAACAGATTTATTGTCATCAATAAATATATTGTTGGTATAGACACTAACACCCTGAAATTGACAGTAAAAATTGTTTTAAGGTTGTAAAAATATACACACAATCTGGTATAAATAAATAGAAGAGCGGTAGAAACTGTAATAAAATATTAAACAAATTTAAATTTTTCCCCATTTTTTATTTCGCCATCGACAAGCAAAAATCATTCAATTGTAAATTTTTGTTTTTATTATTTTTTTACACATCTACAAATATTTTGTTTGTTTTTCTGTAACCTAAAGCCAATTTAAAATATTCTTGATTAATTGCCAGAAAGATATCGCCAACATAGGAAAGACGTACACACACGAACATAAAGTTTTGTATATAAGTTAAAAAAAAAAATTTTTTTATAAAAATAAATCTACATTAAATATATGAGAGAAATGTCTATATAAATACATATTTTTATTTTATGAAAAAAAAAGAAATCAAACAAAGCGAACAAAAAATAAATATAACCAGAAAAATAAAACATGAATAAATTTACTATAAATTACCATTTTACAACGACCATTCATACACAAGAACACATGAACACAAATATTTAAAACTCATCTCTTTTCCTGTTATATCTCTCAATAATATAGAGAATAATAACAAATATTCGCAATTGCAAACACACTTACACATATTGCTACGTACATATATGAATGTACACAAACAATTCAATAACCGTTACTTTAATACATCTCTCGCTCTTCTTCTTAATTCATTTCATCCCACATTTTAATCAGGCACACACAAAAACACAAACTCTGAAACTTAAAAGCCACCTACGAAGTAACAGTCGAATCCTACAACTACAATGAGAAACGATCAACTCATGCCAAAATAAAATGCAGGCTTTTCTCGGAAAATAACAACAGCAACAACAACAACAACAATAAATAAAAAAACCAAAAAAAACAACAATAACAAGTTTACATAAAACTGTCAAAAACATTCACATGCAATAATTTACTTAAAAAAATTTTTAAAGTGTATGTATGTGTGTAAGTGAGTGCAAGTTTAAAGCCATAAAATACTGATAGACAAATATTGCTCTTCCCTTCTTTTATTTTATATCCTGACTATAAGGATTATTTGTCTCTATATTAATATTTATTAGTTGTTGTTTCTTTTTTTCTTTTCGCAATTTTATTGACGTATTATTAATGACATTTCCTTGCGATTTTTTCAGTTCTTTTTTCTCTATTTCACTCATAATAAAAATAAAGTCATTTCTTTTTTTTAATCGTAAATGTGTGTTGTTTACAGTTTTTTTTATTAACTATTTTTAAATAATTTATAAAATATTGTTATTGTTATCAGAGTTATTAGTAATAGTGATAATTTATGTTCTAGTTGTGCATTCGCTGTGTTGCATGGCATCGCTCCCAATTGTGATTCACAAACACAAACTTCAACATCCAAACCGGAAATATATTTTTGACGATAACAACCGGTTGTGGTATTAACTTTTCCACACATATAAGTGATGTTTTGTACTGGAATACAAAAAAAAAAAAACGAAAAACAAATCAAAATGGAAAATAAAAAATGGCTTTAAAATTTAAAATAAAAGTAAAATTTTGTTTAAAAAAAACACCATTTTAAGTTAAGCTTTTTTTAAAGGGTACACCCAGCTAAAAGCTGCAACTTAAATATAAGAACGCTTCATATAATTTAATAATTTTCAATATAATAGAAACATTATATTGAAATACAGTAAATCAATAATTTTAAACTTTGAATTAATGTGGTTTTTATCTAGTTTGAAGGATACATTGAATCAACATTGTTTTAAAATTGAAACATATTCTTACGTTTTAATTTAATTAATTTCTTAATTAAATTGAAACTTAGATTGCAAATTTTTGAATTAAAAAGAAATATTTTAAAATCTATATGGCAACATATTAAAATAATATGTAAACAATATCGGCTGATTCCCTTAAGTTCCCTTTAACTAAGTGGCTGGTTATTGTGGAAAGACATGAATTGGCAGATCATAATACATACATCGATTTCGGGTAACATTGTCCTGTCTGAAAGCCAGAAAGTAGTTAGCATTTTGAAGAATGCATCCGCATTTTATAGAGTTTGGAATTGAAGATGACGCAGACTCACTCAAGTCTGAAATAAGTGCAAGACAGCAGTCTTAGGCTCAAGTTTACAGTCATTAGTAAATTATTAGTAAACAAAAATTATAACTATTGCTTAACAAAAGTTAAGAAATAAATGATTGAGATTAAAAATAAAGTTGGGTTGGTCATACATTTGGCCCATCTAGGGACATCCTAGGCGCTGCATTAGCCAAATTTAAGAATTTTAACCATACATATATGGCGGCTTAATAGAATTCGTAAATTTGGCATCTGCAGTGCCTACGATGCCCCTAGATGGGTCAAATGTATGACCAACCAATTTCTAACATACCTACCCTCTATCTCCATTTTTAAAGGGGGCTCCCATACAAAATGTTCAACGCAGACTAGAAATATATTGAAAAAAAGTCCCATAAATTCCCAGGAGTCGCCCCCAGTAAGATAAAATGTATGACCGTATGACCGACCTCAATTAGTTTTCTGTCCTTAACATTTACTCGATACACACTTGCCCTTTATCACCACTTTTTATGGGGCTCCCAAGCAAATATTACGTTTTATGAAATTCTTGAATTAATCAAAATTTTTCGACTTTTGGGAATAAAAAAATCTTTTATGGCTTGTTTTGTTTGCAGCTTCGTTTTTTATATGTCTATAAGCCTAGCTGCATTTTCCAATATTTTATGAATTTTTAAAAAACAAAAATTTCGAAATTTTGATAAAAAAAAATATTTTTTTTTTTCAAAAAAATTATGTTTCTAAAACGACTGCTCATATTCTACTTTTCTTAAAGGAAATTTTATTGCGGAATTTCGTTTTTTTAGTAATTTCAATAAACTAAACCGTTTTTGAGTTACGCGAATATATGTTGTGCAACCTCCTCCATTTTCGAAATAACGGTATATCTCGAAAACAAGAGCTAACCTAAAAAAAACGGTGGGCACCATTGAATTCAGCGTAACCGAGTTATGCTTAAACGCCATTTGCCCGGCTTGTCTAAAAAAGTGTCAATTTCGAGCACTTGGTAATTGGTTAAGTGAAAGTTTTAATCAGAACTAGAAATGGTTACTCTATTAAAATAATAAATAATTAAAAAATAAAAGTAGTTAACCAATAACATTTGAGGGCTTAACTAATGGTTAAAAAAAGCTGGAAATAATAATTTAAAAAATTTTTTTATTTAAAAAAATTTTTTTTTTTTTTTTTTATTTTAAAAAATTTTTTTTTTTTTTTTTTTTAAAAAAATTTTATTTTTAATATTTTATTTGTTAAACTGTTGTTATTAGCTAACTTTAACTGATGACTGTAAATTTGGGCCTTAATGTTAAATCTTCAGCGATATTCCCTGTATTCAAATGGCTCAAAAATCTGAATAATTACTTTCATCAATTCAAAATATTTTTAACCTGGTATTAATAATGTGCATTTTAAATATCATAGCGCTTCAATATTAAATCAAAGCTTGTTTTTAAATTGTCACATTTTTGATTCCACGTTGTTTTAATTTAATTTCTAAAAAAAAAAATATTATTTCAATGACTTCCACATTGTTTCAATAAGACGACAATATTGTTCTATAAGAATTCCATATAAATTCAGTTGCGAAAAATTTGACTATTTGACTATTGACGTCAGCAGCCTTCGATGGCTGCGAGTGTAAAACGGCAAATCCATTTGAGAAGATCGAGTGGTTGCGATCGAAACATGTCAAAAAATGAAAGATTATCAATAACAATTTTAATTAATTTTCATGTTGTAAAACACCTTTCTTCATAAAAATAATTTAATGAAAAATTAAATTTAATGAACTTAAGCCTAATTAAAAATATTAAAAATTTGGATTAAAAACCATAAATAGTTCAACAAAATAACCACAATACTAATTATTGTTAAAAGCTAAGGCACGAGCTCTATGTGTTCATTTGTCCTTCAAGTTGTGCTGAAAAAGGTCAACAAGAAAAAGAAAGACAAAAATGAAAAAACAAAAAAATGTACTTTGGACTTCAAGAAAAATTCTTGACAAAAGTACGAAAAAACAGAAGTAAGGAGGAACATGTAAAATCAATTAAAAATAGATAATCATTCAAAAAAGCAAACTTCGATCTACCAAAGGTTAAAATACAATTTGGTTTAAGGATTGATGTTTGACTATTGACGTCAGCAGCCTTCGATGGCTGCGAGTGTAAAACGGCAAATCCATTTGAGAAGATCGAGTGGTTGCGATCGAAACATGTCATGGTAACCTGCCGGCTGCGGTTCGAATCCCGGCCACGGTCAAAAAATGAAAGATTATCAATAACAATTTTAATTAATTTTCATGTTGTAAAACACCTTTCTTCATAAAAATAATTTAATGAAAAATTAAATTTAATGAACTTAAGCCTAATTAAAAATATTAAAAATTTGGATTAAAAACCATAAATAGTTCAACAAAATAACCACAATACTAATTATTGTTAAAAGCTAAGGCACGAGCTCTATGTGTTCATTTGTCCTTCAAGTTGTGCTGAAAAAGGTCAACAAGAAAAAGAAAGACAAAAATGAAAAAACAAAAAAATGTACTTTGGACTTCAAGAAAAATTCTTGACAAAAGTACGAAAAAACAGAAGTAAGGAGGAACATGTAAAATCAATTAAAAATAGATAATCATTCAAAAAAGCAAACTTCGATCTACCAAAGGTTAAAATACAATTTGGTTTAAGGATTGATGTTTGACTATTGACGTCAGCAGCCTTCGATGGCTGCGAGTGTAAAACGGCAAATCCATTTGAGAAGATCGAGTGGTTGCGATCGAAACATGTCATGGTAACCTGCCGGCTGCGGTTCGAATCCCGGCCACGGTCAAAAAATGAAAGATTATCAATAACAATTTTAATTAATTTTCATGTTGTAAAACACCTTTCTTCATAAAAATAATTTAATGAAAAATTAAATTTAATGAACTTAAGCCTAATTAAAAATATTAAAAATTTGGATTAAAAACCATAAATAGTTCAACAAAATAACCACAATACTAATTATTGTTAAAAGCTAAGGCACGAGCTCTATGTGTTCATTTGTCCTTCAAGTTGTGCTGAAAAAGGTCAACAAGAAAAAGAAAGACAAAAATGAAAAAACAAAAAAATGTACTTTGGACTTCAAGAAAAATTCTTGACAAAAGTACGAAAAAACAGAAGTAAGGAGGAACATGTAAAATCAATTAAAAATAGATAATCATTCAAAAAAGCAAACTTCGATCTACCAAAGGTTAAAATACAATTTGGTTTAAGGATTGATGTTTGACTATTGACGTCAGCAGCCTTCGATGGCTGCGAGTGTAAAACGGCAAATCCATTTGAGAAGATCGAGTGGTTGCGATCGAAACATGTCATGGTAACCTGCCGGCTGCGGTTCGAATCCCGGCCACGGTCAAAAAATGAAAGATTATCAATAACAATTTTAATTAATTTTCATGTTGTAAAACACCTTTCTTCATAAAAATAATTTAATGAAAAATTAAATTTAATGAACTTAAGCCTAATTAAAAATATTAAAAATTTGGATTAAAAACCATAAATAGTTCAACAAAATAACCACAATACTAATTATTGTTAAAAGCTAAGGCACGAGCTCTATGTGTTCATTTGTCCTTCAAGTTGTGCTGAAAAAGGTCAACAAGAAAAAGAAAGACAAAAATGAAAAAACAAAAAAATGTACTTTGGACTTCAAGAAAAATTCTTGACAAAAGTACGAAAAAACAGAAGTAAGGAAGAACATGTAAAATCAATTAAAAATAGATAATCATTCAAAAAAGCAAACTTCGATCTACCAAAGGTTAAAATACAATTTGGTTTAAGGATTGATGTTTGACTATTGACGTCAGCAGCCTTCGATGGCTGCGAGTGTAAAACGGCAAATCCATTTGAGAAGATCGAGTGGTTGCGATCGAAACATGTCATGGTAACCTGCCGGCTGCGGTTCGAATCCCGGCCACGGTCAAAAAATGAAAGATTATCAATAACAATTTTAATTAATTTTCATGTTGTAAAACACCTTTCTTCATAAAAATAATTTAATGAAACATGATTATCAATAACAATTTTAATTAATTTTCATGTTGTAAAACACCTTTCTTCATAAAAATAATTTAATGAAAAATTAAATTTAATGAACTTAAGCCTAATTAAAAATATTAAAAATTTGGATTAAAAACCATAAATAGTTCAACAAAATAACCACAATACTAATTATTGTTAAAAGCTAAGGCACGAGCTCTATGTGTTCATTTGTCCTTCAAGTTGTGCTGAAAAAGGTCAACAAGAAAAAGAAAGACAAAAATGAAAAAACAAAAAAATGTACTTTGGACTTCAAGGAAAATTCTTGACAAAAGTACGAAAAAACAGAAGTAAGGAGGAACATGTAAAATCAATTAAAAATAGATAATCATTCAAAAAAGCAAACTTCGATCTACCAAAGGTTAAAATACAATTTGGTTTAAGGATTGATGTTTGACTATTGACGTCAGCAGCCTTCGATGGCTGCGAGTGTAAAACGGCAAATCCATTTGAGAAGATCGAGTGGTTGCGATCGAAACATGTCATGGTAACCTGCCGGCTGCGGTTCGAATCCCGGCCACGGTCAAAAAATGAAAGATTATCAATAACAATTTTAATTAATTTTCATGTTGTAAAACACCTTTCTTCATAAAAATAATTTAATGAAAAATTAAATTTAATGAACTTAAGCCTAATTAAAAATATTAAAAATTTGGATTAAAAACCATAAATAGTTCAACAAAATAACCACAATACTAATTATTATTTCAATATTGTTTCCATATTAAAATGATTGAAAATAGAGCAACTTCAAATTAATTTGTTTCATATTGAAATTCCAACAAAACTAAACTTTCGTTAATGTCTCTTAAGACCTTTACACACTATCTCACAAAGTCTTAAGTATTTTTCAAAACTGCTTCCCTGATCTAATTATTCTTTGAACATTTTTAAAAAACAATAACAACTTATCATGATAGGGTTGCATTTTTGTAAATTACTGAGGACTTTGTGGGATAGTGTATAACGGCCTTTATTGATTTCAAGTTGTTTTTCTCTGGATGAACTTTTTAAAGAAGTGCGTTTTTTAAATGTTTGTCTTTTTGAAAATATACCTATTTACTCTTTATCAAACTGTTCTTTTTAAATGTTCTTTTAAGGATACGATTTTAATGGTCCTTTTAAAAGGTACTTTTTAAAGTATTTCTTTAAAAGTTTTAGTTAAAGTACTTTTTTAAGAACTGTTTAAAATTTTCTATTTATAATTATACTTTTTTAAATTTTTTTGTTTGAAAAACGTACTTTTTGATGTGTACTTTTTTTAATGTTTTTTTCAGACAAACATAAACAGTTAAAGGATTCTTTTTTTGTTAGAGATAACTATTTTCTTTTAAAAATATTTATTTATAAAATGATTTAAAAAAAAATTTTCTTGAAAAAGTACTTTTTCTTAAAAGATATCCTTTCTTGTGAAAACTATTTAGTAAAAACTTATTAAAAATGTACATTTTCCTCAAATTAAAAAATCACAAAGTTAATTGTTTTTTAATTTACTATATCTTAATAAAGCATTTCATCCATTAAAATTGTTTGTAAGAAAGTACTTTTTGTTTATAAAGG
This sequence comes from Pollenia griseotomentosa, assembly GCA_963931875.1. NCBI lineage: Eukaryota > Metazoa > Arthropoda > Insecta > Diptera > Polleniidae > Pollenia > Pollenia griseotomentosa. Next base: position 119,946,961 of record OZ007564.1, on the reverse strand, counting down.
TTAAGTCGGTTTATCCATGTCCGTCTATCTGGCCAACAAATTTTTAACCTTTAGACCAGAGTATACTTTTATAAGAGCTTGAGTTGCGCTGAGTCCGAATCTGTACTCTATCTCATATCCGTTTTTGAAATATCTCAGCTAAAAGTTAAAAAAAAAACCTGTTTTCTCCATATTTTAGACGCTATAACAGGGAGACTTCATCATCATTTTTTAAACCTGATATGTCATCTAAAAGTCAGCAATTAACTTTAAAATGAATGTTTCACCTTTTGAATATCTTGTTCTCTCTCTGAGATATCTGAAATTTTAAAAATCTAGATTTCCACTATATTTATTGTATTTTCGTTATGAATGCATATTCGACAGATTTTTGCAAAATTTCGCTTTTATTTTTCAACAAACTTAAGTTTATTTTTTACAAAAAAAATCTTTCTTAATTGTTTAGATATCTCTTCTATTTGCTGGGATATCCGTTGAAATTTATTTATATGAAGTGATTGATTATTATTTACTACTACTCTCAGCCAAAGCCAGAAGAGAAGATAACAAAATAACCCTTTGAAAATTATACTAGAATCAGAGGGTTTCGATTCGTTCCAAATTTTGTCGGCCTGTGTATTTAAACTATTTTTTTTTTAAGTTTCTTTTTCTTAGAAATTTACATTGAAAACAAAACCAAACTTAAGTTTTTTATTGTTTTTTAAATATAAATTCCCAAGAGAAAATTTTTATTTTATTTTGAAAAACAGGCCGTTGAAAAGAATATTTTTTTCAAAGAAACTCAATGTAATTTTTTAAACTATTTATTACCAAAAAGGGTACTTTTTTATGAAAAGTACTTTTTTATAAAAAACTATATTTTTTTATAAAATAAGTATTTTTTGATAAATAAAATTAAAATTTTTTTTTTTTTTTTTTTCAAAAGATTTTGTTATTCGTGCTTAATTCCCAGTTTTTATTTTTGATAAAATAATAAAAACTGGGAATAAAGCAAAATTCAAAAGATTTTGTTATTCGTGCTTAATTCCCAGTTTTTATTTTTGATAAAATAATAAAAACTGGGAATTAAGCAAAATTCAAAAGATTTTGTTATTTGTGCTTAATTCCCTGTTTTTATTATTTTATCAAAAATAAAAACTGGGAATTAAGCACGAATAACAAAATCTTTTGAAATTAAAAATTTTGTATTCCCAAAAATTGAAATTACTTTTTGATAATAAAATTAAAAATTTTAGTTTAAAAGTTTGTTTTTATTAAGAAGTTTTTTTTTTCTTAAAAATATGTACTTTTTATCCCTCGTCACTTTTTCAGTTTTTCTTTATAATTTATCTAATTTTAAAATCTTTGCCATGACTCACCTCCCTTATTGTATGTGTAAGTATATTTGATACATCTTTGACCCGGTACCATAGGACAACCAAAAGCATTTGGTTGATCTTTATATTTCGACCATAAATCCACCGTATCCGGTAGATTGTCATTATCTGTGGCCACTATGGGCTGGCGACAGGGAATATAAGTCAAATCTTCACGAATACTTTCACAAGTTATATCCCCAATATTGTCTTTGTTTTGAAATGGACCAATCCAAGTGAAACGAAAGCAATAGGGATCTGGAACAAAAACAAAGATTCCGAATTATTATCTCAATTAAGAGTTAAATTAAGATCTAATACCAACACTCTGCTTGTAAAAGTAATAATTTGATTAAAATTAAATTGAGTTTAAAAATGAGTTCGAACATCTTATTAAAATTCTTTTTTTAATTTCAAAGTAATTGTCAACTATTTTAAATTGAACTGAGCGCGTTGTTTTCTTCTAAACAAATAATTATTGACTATTTGTGTATTTTCATTTAATTGTATTAAATTTTAAACATTTTTTTTTTCTCAATTTGTTGCTTTGATTTTCGCTTTTTATTGATTCTTTGGTCATTATCTTATCATTATTAAATAAATAAGTAAAACAACAGTTTATTTCATTGAATACTTTTTTATTTGATTTCAAAATTTTTCATAGAGTTTCATATGTTGACGAGATGTTTTTGGAGTAACAGACACACCGTTAATGGGTTTTGACTCGTCACCAGATACATTTTTTTTATCTCTCATCATTAATTTATTTGTTTAAATAAGAAAGTATTAAATTCTTTGCAAACAAAATTATATCAGCAAGTTTTTTTTAAGAGAATGCATCCATAAAACGTATCTAAAGAAAAAAAAAAACAATTTAATTATTGAACTTGAAATAAGTTGAACTTAAATGCAGTGTTAACAACGAGATAGTGAATTATTTTCAATGCGGTACTTTTTTTTAATTTTATTGTTTTAGTTTTGAATCATTTATTTAATTATCTATGACTTGTTATTTCAAGTGTTTATTTTCATTAAGCTTTTTCTTCTTTTTTTTATTTTTTTGTTTAAGACCTTGTTAGTAAAACGGACAACTTAAGTCCCCTTTCAATTTCAATATGTTTGTTTAATTATTCCTGAAAACTGTGTAGCCAAAGGAGTATAAAAGGAGAACTGGAATAAAAAAGCCCAGCCATTAAACACAAAGTCCTTAGGACCACATACTTACAAGAACATTAAATGTTACTAAATGTACGAACACAACATGGAATGCACACACAAATACACAGACCCACATCCACATAAAACACTTACTTATGGTAATGAGTGTGGCAGGGAAAATCACAATTACGATACAAAACGAATCGAAAGTAATCTAAAAAGTTCATATACATATTTATTTTTTCCTTTGTAAAGTACATTAAATAAGTACCTACCCTAAAAATGTACTAGTTTTAGTATATTTTTACAAACCTTTTATAAAAAAAATACTTTTCAGAAAAAGTAAAGGAAAGTACCTTTTTAAGAAAAGTAAATTTTGTTTAATAGAAAAGTATTTCTTTAAGAAAAGGTATGTTTTTAAAAAGTACTTTTTTAGAAAAAACAATACTTTAGTAAAAAAAAAATTTTTTAAAAAACAGTACCTGTTCTAGAAATTGTACCCTTAAAGGAAAAAGTACCTTTTTTAGAAAACGTACCTTTTTAGGAAAATTACCTTTTTTAGGAAACGTATCTTTTTTAGGAAAATCACCTTTTTAAGAAAACGTACCTTTTTTAGGAAAAGCACCCTTTTAAGAAAAAGTAATTTTTTAGATAAAAAGTACCAAATGAACAAAAGTATCTTTTTAAGCAAAAGTTTGTTTAAAAAGGCTCGTTTTTAAAAAATTAAATTTTTAATATAAAGAACCTTCCAAAATTATGAAAGTATAGTCGGCCAAGCTCGGCCATATTATACACAACACAGTATTAAGAGCCAAATTTTCGAGTGCGGAACCTTTTTGAGATCCAAGTGCAATCATAGACTAGCCAGAACAAAATTATGTTATGAGGGTAAGAGGTAATTCGAAATTGGTGAGATAACACAGACCTGCAAAATTTGTAAAAAGTCGAAAGAGAAGGAACAAGATATGGCCAAAGGTTTAACATTTATTTTAAAGGTAATTGGAAGGACTTTCAGTTTTAACAGTTTTATAAATGAAGATATATTCGCCCAGTTATAATGTCTCGAATATAGCGAAAACAGGGTGTAACTCAAACGCTTAGAAATGTATTGTTTGGTCCATGGGTTAAAAATGTGTTGGCCTATTCCCGATTTTCACCATTTTGAATTTTCATTTTGTCTAAAATTGTGAAGTGTACTTTGCGCACAAGTTTGCATGGACAGACAATCAGCCAACTAGACGGACGAAAATTGTACGATTGACTTTGAAAGTGATTGTGAATCGATCGGTGTACTAAAAGGTGTAACACACATCAGCAGAAATGGATAATACCTTCCTCAATATTGTGGTGTTGGTGTCCATAAATTACCTTCAAAAAATTTTTACCTAAAAAAAATTATCATTTTATGAATAAATACTTTTTTTAGAAAAATGCGATATTTTAAGCAAATAAACTTCAGGAAATTTCTACAAAAAAAAAAAAATTAAGAAAAAGTATCTATTAAAAAAAGTACATTAAAAGAAATGTACAATTTATTTCAAAGAAAGTCGATTTTTTAGGAAAAACCATCATTTTTTAAAAAAATAACCTTAAAAGAAAAAAGTACCTTAAAATACTTTTAAAAAAGTTTTTTAAAAAAATGTCTTCTAAAATTTGTTTTAATGAATATTTTAAGCAAAAAAACCTCAATTAGATTTTTCTTTTTTTATCTATGCGTAAATGTATAACTTTTGAAACCAAATATATAAAGTTATTGCGAATTGTAGGGTATCCTACAAATTATATATTTTAATATCTCTTTTTCAGAAAATTGAAGTGAGAGTGGTAGAAAATAGAAATAATTTTCAGCACTTAATTTTATGCAAATTTCATGCAGATTTTATAAAACTACAAGCCAAAAAAAAAGACGAAAAATGAACGTACTCTCTCTCCCTATTTCTCTTCCTCCTAACAAAATAAACGTTAACGAAAAATATCTGGCCAAAAATAGTCATACACATACATAAATTTCAAATACAAATATATTCAAATAATAATAAAACAAAAAGAGTTAAGACTCATGTTTATTCTTATTTTCAAAAACAGTAAATTAGGGCTGATCCGAAAAGACGGTCAAGTCTTTTTTTTAATTCAGCGAAATTATGGTTGACAAATTTGAAAAAGTTTTTGAAATGTTGTTTCTCTAAACTTAAGTAAGAATTATGATATTTTCTTAATTCTAATAAATGGGGGCCACACTAATGTGCAGTATAAATGTACAACACATTTTAATGTATGTATATGCTCACTTATGTACATTTCCATATATTATTGTAAATATTAAAGTTAATGTTACATTTTGTTACTAAAATAGTAGTTATTATTACAATGGACCATGTTTATATGTAAATTTTAATATCTAAATTATATGCAAGCAAATATGGGCTCGTATGTGCAATTGTGTGTGACTGCTCATGTGTGCGTTTAAGGATATTTTATTTATGTGGGGAAGAGAAATAGTTTTAAGAGTTGGTTTTTACACATTTCTACATCTGCATTTGTATGTTTTTATACCCTCCACAACCACAAGTGTGAATGAGGGTGTATTTAGTTTGTTAATCCGTATGTAAACTTTTGTGATAACCGATCTATAATTTACAATTTGGCCTATATAAAACCCGTTTCCAAAAAAATATGCTCTGAATTTTGCTATAAGTAAATTTTAAAGATATTTTGTTTAATTGTTTAATTATTGTTACCGCCAACAATATTAGGTTAAATAGTAGGAAAATACTATCGTTAATTTATAAACAAATTATTGCCATTTTTAATCATAACATGTTAAGAGGGAACCATAATATGGTTGGGGCTTCTTGATGGAGGAATAATTTAACCATAATATGGTTGTCGGTGACAATAATATGGTTAAATTAAACGTAAAGTGCTTAAAATTTTCTTTTAAAATAGTTTTCTTGGAGGTGGCCATATTTAAACATGTTTTTTCTCTGCGTGTGTAACTGGAAATTGTGATACCAAATCGTATAAAATCAGGGATCGTAAAAATTTTAACATTTTTAATAAAAATCAAACAGGTATGTTGGAAATAGTTTTAGAAAACGAAACGATTTAAAATCGACAATATCGTTTTCAATATGTTAAAAGATTGACTTCTAATATATTTTCTTTTTAATCCCAGTCTATATTCTTTTTAATTTTATATTTTATATGTAATTGGAACTGTATTCTGAAGATAAAATGAAGACTTTAATATAATACAGTATATAAATGGGTACATATCGTCACTTAAAATGCAAACGGGCGTAACAACAAACAAATTTTAAATCAAGTTTTTGAATGATTATGATGCACTAGACTAAATTACATGGCCCTTTAAATTAAAACAAAAAAACTGAAGGTGTTGTTACGCCCTTTTTCATTTTCGGTGACGATATGTGCAAAAAAATTAATTATAGGAAACAACTTTGTTTATTGCATTAAAATTTTCTTTTTGTTGCTTTTTTTACTTTAAAAATTAAAAAAATGATTATTTACGGTCCCTGTACTAAATCGTTCCGAATAAAGATATAGTTTTAAATCATGAAAAATGATGCCGTAAAATGTTCTAAAAATTGTCCGTTATGAGCCATAAATTCAGTGTAGAGATAAATTTTTGCAATATAATTAAGTACTATTCTGATCCCTTGTAGAAGGTATCAACGATTCGGTGTGGCCGAATATAAAATTCTTACTTGTTTTCCATCTAAATGCGTGTTAAGATAATATTCATGTGTTGAAAAAAAAGTCATACAACAAATTTTAGATGTGTATTAGTGTGTGTGTTTGTTTGAGTGCTGAGTTAATCACTAAAGTTTTTTATATGTTGGCAATTGTGTTTTTGCTCCCTTTTTTCGTTTATAACTCTTGTAAATTTCTTGATATTTTCTAGTGGAGCATGGAATATTTCTGTTTTGCTGTCCTGTTGTGTGAAAATCTCGTTTTTTTTTTTCTTTTAAGGACATTTTACATTTGTATTTCATTTGTGAAAATGTGCAGAAATGTCTTTATTGTTTAATGTTAATTTTAGAAAATTGTGTAGGTTTCTTGTATAAGTGGCGAAGAAGAATACGCCAAAGGAGAAATATTGGTAAAATTTTTATAAAAAAAATTAACAATTGTCAAAATAAATTTAAAAATTTTAAATCTTATTTTGTTTAATTTAATTTATATCAGTAATACCGAAAAAATTCACTTTTTGCAAAAGGGCTAAATTCAGAACCTCCTTTTTCGAATACAATCGCTTATTTTGTTAACCCTTTCAGCCCCGTTGTTGCCTATAGGCAACATTGCAATCAAACGGGTATAACTCCCGAAAATTTAATTTTTTCTTATAACGGTTTTCTGTTCTTAGTAAAAATGCATCTTAGCAATGTGTGTGCAGAATTTAATACAATAAGCTTTGATGGTGTTCATTTGCGAACTGTTTGTTTAAGCGACCATACGTATTACAAATTATTTGAAAAAAAGGGTGTTTTTAAAAAAACTAAAGAAATTGATATAAAAAAAAATATTTGTGTAAAAAGTGCAATTGGCTATTTAAAACAGGTTAGTTAATGATATTAAACAACAAACACAAGAAAAAAGTTGTAGCTTTGTCCTCAGTATTTTTTTTAAAAACAATGTTGCCTATAGGCAACATTGGTCCATTATGTTCATAATTTACATCAGAATATCTTGTTCACTAGAAATGAGTGCAATGGGTTTGACAAAGTTAAAAATGGAAAAAAATTATTAATTTTGATTAGGATGATTCTGCTGAAGAATGTGAAGATGAAAGGCAATTTAGGTTAGGTTAGTAAGGTTAGAAAGTAAACTTCACACCCTCACCCAGAGACCAATATGGTCCATTGTGACGCCTTAGTAAGTGAAAGAATTCTAGTATGAAAGAATAGGAGAAGTAAAAAGTGAAAGCACAGGAAAAGAGGAAGTAGTGGAAGATAAGAAATTGGACTGCACAATCCAACCACAACCCTACTAAACAGAAAACTGCCCATTACAAATCCGATTATCGAGCCCGCTCCCCGAGACATCTCCTAATTCGCGCAGGAATCTGCCACCCAGTCACCTCAGCCTGCTGATCTGTAGCCTGAGACAGTGGCACAGCAAGTGCTCAACTGCCTCCAACTCCTCTGGGTATTCACACAAACTACATGTATCCGACAGGTCAGTTCCCATTCCTACCGCCATCCTGCCTATCAGTGGCTTGTGATAATACCAGGCCCTACTCTTGCCCAGCAGCGCATCTGAATTTGACCTACTAAGCACCGGTCACAGCGTGCGTGATACCCGGCAGTATGTTCGTCTCCGCCACACCCTATAAGTCCCGCTCAGAGCCTATTCCCTAATTCTTCCAAAGTAGAACCGCATTGAAGGACTGACCGCCTGCAAACTGTCAGGATCCTCGATTTCCGAGCCCAGTCTCGCCATCTCATCAGCTATCTCGTTGCCGGTGATGTTGCAGTGACCCGGTACCCAGCACAGTCTCACCACATAATTTCCTAAGATTTCTCCTAAAGCCCTCCTGCAATCATCCACTAGCCTGGAGTTCACATATTTGGGGATTTAATAGAGGAAACAAAACAATGCATGAACGAAAACGAATTGGTGGCTGATTTGATTAAAGGGATTGTTGATGATGAACATGAAAATAATAGTAGAATGGCAAATAGTTGATTGCTATAACAAAAAATATGATCGGAGTAGATCTTGCTTCTGTTGATGGAGCTATATAAAACTAACCACCGTTCGATATTCACCAGCACTATCATCACTAGATTCTCCATCATCACCAATTGCATCACCACCCGATAGCGCAAGCTCTCGAACAAGATCTTATGTAGCCGAACCCGTAAAAAATAAAATATAAACTAGCCACTGGGTTGAATGGGGATCGAAAGGACGATGCAAGATATGTCACATAGGCTTTCCACGTTCGAAGTGCAGCAAATCCAGAGTATATTTATGCTGTAATCCACAAAAAAATTGTTTTGCATTATATCATACATAAAATATAAAAAAATTGCAATAAATAAATTATCAAATATCTTTAACATGTGTTTAAAGTTTACCCACAACTGCCCAATGTTGCCTATAGGCAACATCTTATATATCCTTAACCAGGATAGTTAGAACTTTAAATTTTTTATAATTTCATATCTAGGCATATACGAACTTAAATATCTTAAAAAAAATTTTTTTGAACTGCTCAAAAAAATTCGGGGATGAAAGGGTTAAGAAAAATGGAAAATCGAAATGCTTATTTTAGTTATGGGTCGATACGGATGGCAACTGAACTGACGTTGATTTGCCAGCAGCAAAATCAGGCAATGCCGTTCATGTTAAAATAAAATTAAAAAAAAATGCATATACACGGAAAGAATTACTTACTAAATTTTGCTTGATTCTTGTCCAAGCTAAACATTTTTTGATTTTAACTTATTTTGTTCTTATTTCGTAAAATTTTCTTAAATAAAGAAACATTTCTTTAGAATAAGTAATTTGTGGCTTGGACGAGAATCGTGCATAATTTTCTTGGTTCAAGCCATATTTAGTAAATTATTCTTTCCGTGTACCCATTAGAAAAGCTAAAAAAAAATTTACAATGATTTGAAAAAAAAACGCTTAAATAATGAAAACACGTTTTCGATTTTAACGTTTAAACAAATTACCAATATTTGAAAAATACAGAAATTTACAAAGTATTCTTAAAACAAGTAAAAATTCTTTGATAAGAATAAATCGCTGGTACTGAAATAAAGTCACTAAATCCAAAAAAAACTTTAATTAAAAGTTGCCCAGTTTCGCTTGCTTAAATGGAGATAAAAATCGATTTTAAGCAATAACCTCTTGTTTCTTTAAAAACAGTTTATTTTCAGATAATAAAATAATGAAACAACTAACAATAACGGCCAATTTCACCAAGTTCATTTAAAAATAAATAACTGATGATCTGGTCTAAGCCACCAGTGAAATGCGCATAGGAATAGCTTATTCCATTAACAATAAATTTCAGTGTTTTTATCAAGAATAAAAATTGGGAATTAAGCACGACAAACAAAATCTTGTTAATTAAAAATTTTGTATTCCCAAAAATTACTTTGATAATAAACTGGCAAATGCACGGCTTAAAAAAAAACTAAACTAGCAACTTGCTTTATTTTTTGCGAAAACAGTAAAGCAAGTTGTTTTTGTTGTTTCTTAACCTACTTACAACTACAATTAATGTTGTAAGAATTCCAACCAAATGTAGTGGGAAATGTAAGAAAAGATAAACACACTGTTTATTGTTGTTGTTTTTGTTTATGCTTTGATATTGTTACAAGTAAAACTGTTGCTTATAATTCTTATTCACCTAACAGTTTTATTCGTATAATTTCTTTAGCTTTTCTAAAATCTTTTTATAAACTTCCTGATGACCAGGCTTAAGCAACCAGTGAAATGCGCACAGGAATAGCTTATCCCATCAACAATAAATTTCAGTGTTTTTATCAATGTTCGTAAATAAACACTAAATATCGTTCCTTAGTGTTCGGTGCGGTAGATTTGTGAAAAACACAAGCTCTAATAGTGTGTGTGCAGAAAATAAAAAAAAATAACGTTTCCCAGTTTGTCATCTTTCGAACACAAAAATAATACTGTTTTTATCCAACTCTACAAAAGATGAGAATATTATTACCGTTCGGCTTTTTTTTAACACAAACTTCATTGTCTGGTAAAATAAAACCAAAAATGGTTAACAAAAACAAAATATACATAAGAAAAAAACAAAACGCCTCAAATAATTTTACACAAACAAAACATAGACACAATACAATGCACAATACAATGCTGCGGTCGTTGCTAAAAATTTTTTTGTTCATTACTTTATCAATGTAAAAGAAGAAACATTATAGAACATTAAAATATAATGTTTGTCTACAGTATCACTACAATTGTTCTGTTTTTTAACGAAGAACAGAACACTATATAATGTTCGGCTCTTTCTTGAAAATTGTTACAAACGGTTGTGTTGTGTTCGTCTACACAATCACTAACAAAATAGATATCGTACTGTTTATTTTCGAACACTGGTTTTTATCAGGAATTTTTTTGGGAATTAAGCACGACAAATAAAATCTTGTTAATTAAAAATACTTTGATAATAACTATTACTTTAACTTCCAGTAAACAATATATTTTAACATCTTTAACTGATAGTTATCTACAACTGAACTTGGTGAAATTGGCGGTAAGACTTAAGACTTAAAGTCTTTCGATTGTTGCCAATATATTGTGCCACCTTCAAATATCACATACACATTGGCGATAAAATTGTACAATACGTAAAATTGAACAATTTTATTGCAAGTGTATGAGCCGCTTTAAATAGAATCAGTAAAGTTAAAAAATCGCTTATATTTGAAATAAAATCAGAAAGCAAAACTTAATTTATTCATAAAATAAAAATCAATTTCTTACTTAAGAAAACTACCGCTAATTACGTAAACTGCCGAAATGTATTCAAATCTCTAAACTCTACAAAATCGCAAACATGTACTGCCAAACACAATCGTTAAAATGTAAACAACCTACTTTTCACAAAAAAAAAACACGTTGATTAAATAAATTCAGAACAGATCTTTTATTGAGAAATAGTGACTAAATTTGTTGCAAAAAAATTGGCAAAAATTACCAAAAAGCCACCAAATATAAAAAATAAATTGCTATGGCTGACTTCATAAACGCAGTATTGCAAAGCATCACTAATAACAAAACAAAGCATAATAAATAAAAACAGTGCACAAGCTTCGCAACCGTTGCGCAGTGAATACGGTTAGAATGCAATAAAGAACTCAAAGAATTGTCTACAATGAAATTGTGAAGTTAATTAGCTGTTCCATTAGTATCTGAATGGAACACTGCGTTTCTGAAGCTACAGTTTTTGTATTAATTTGATCCCAAGGAATTAATATATGCTATTTCTTATTTTTCAATTTCAATTTTATTTTGATCAGGGTATATAAAAGTGTATCTTTAATTATGAACATGGGTGTATAAACGTATATTTTAATTCAAAATTTAAATTAAAACTTAATTTTTAATGTTAAAGAATAATCATTTTTACCAAGATTTTTCCCCTGTACTAAAAAAATAATCAACTCCTTATTTTTTTTTTAATTTATTTTATTTTCTTGCTAGAAAATAAGCATCATTTGCATAAAAAAATACAAAAAAAAAAAGTATTTATTTGCTTGATCAAAAATGTACAGAAAAAAAACACTTAAAAATTTTTAAACAAAACTACAAAACTTATAAAGCATTTTAAATAAACAAAAATTCATAATTAACTATTTGTTAATTTTAAGGACTTAAAGCGCTTTCCCACGGGTTTCACTTCTTTTGTTTCAAATCCCCAAAACTTTCTTTTAAAATCGCCAATAACAAGTTAAAACATTTAATTGACTTTACTGAAAATATACATTTTTAATTTTTTATTGTCTTAAAAAGTTTCACAAACAACACAAAAATACATATTTACAATTCGCAAGAGCCGCCTCAGACGACAGTGTAACGCCAGTAACCGACAATACAAACCGAATATGTTAAACCAACTACAACAACACAAAAAAACATCAGCAATAACCACTTAAAAGCCATAAAGGTGGGTTGATAAAGATTTGATTCAGATACTTTTTGCCTTTTACAACAACGACATCAACAACAATCTACGGAATCACAATTACAACAATGAGCGAGCAGCAGCAGCAGCAGCACTTACTGCTGCATTAAAGAACTGAGACTTTAATACACAGCAGGGACAGTGGTTGTTTTTTAAGGAAAATGCGGACAACATTTTTTTCAAATAAACTCTAAAATTTATTTCAATATTTTTCAATCAAATTTTTTGCTTAAAAAAAATTTTTAAATAAATAAAATCAACAATTAAAATAAATATTTATTTAGAAATTTTTTGTTTGTTTTCATTTCTACACAAAAAAAATTATTGCTGAATTATTTTCAAACCAACGCTTGTTTGAAAATTTTTTTAATTTCTACAAATTTTTTTACTGATTCAATTAATATTTTTGTTTGATTTTTATTTTAACCAACAAAAATGTTGACAACTATTCAAAAATATAATATACGCGTTATTGGTTTCAAGTTTTCATAATTTTGTATGAAATATTTAACGCCCTTAATGTTGTCGTTTGTTTTGCAACAAAACAAAACAACAACAAAAAACACATACAGTCTATTTTTGGACGCTTTAAAAAAGGACAACAATAAGAAAGATGATAAAATAGCGTGGCGGGGTTTGTAGTTAAAGAAAAACCAAAACAATAGCAGGTAAAAGAAAAACTTTTCACTCTTTTTAAACAACAACAACATTTTAAGAAACAAAATAAATTTTTGGTAGGTTTCAAAGTTGGTAAAAAAGAATGAAAAACAAAATCCCATATTCAATTTTTTAAAACTGTTTAGTTAAATACATACATCAAATACAAAAATAAAATGATGACGAAAAACATGTCGAGTCGGTCTGCTGCCAAGGAAAGGATACAGCAACAGCGAGTGAAGAAGAAAAACATTGTGTGTATAAACAAGACTTAGTTCAAAAATTATTCCAAAAAAAATGTGTCTCAAAGCCAGCCGCCGCACAGTGGGAAATTTTACGAGAAGGCGGTCAAAATTCCATAACTTTTGACTGGAGCGGTATTTTTTTATCCTTTTTTTTTTGTTCGATAGGTGCGATGTTAGGCTTTCATTTGCGCTATAAAACGTAAAATTCGACTGATAGGAGCAAAAGTTATGGGGAGTTCAAAATGCATTTTCATTTTTTTGTTGAGTTTCGGTGTAAAAGTTGAATATTTCAAATATGATTTTTTATAATTTATCATTATTTCTCTTGAATTTTACAACTGATACTTATTTTTTATTGTCGAACTTAGATCCTGTCAGAAAATGCCAATATTTGGCCCCTGCAAATTTTTTAGTCCCAATATTCACAGGTGCCAAAGGTTGGCTTTTTTGGGACGAGACGAGTTGTTATAAGGATAAAACTGAAAAGTAATATTTTGAAAAATGCCCAAATAGCATTCTTGGCTATCGATAACATTTTAGGTAATTCAACTTTTAATTTTGGTTTGAGATGTATGTGTATTTTATTTTTATACATTAATACAAATATATACTTAAATCAAAAACAAATTATAATCTATAAACAATTTTAAATTAAACAATATTAGTAAAAATTTCTCCTAAATAGCTTTGGGTTTCATTTTCCAGAAGTTGTTTAGCTTCTTCGATTGAGGTTGATTTCTATTTTTGTCGAATATGGATATATGGATCTGATGTGCACAAAAAAATAGTAATAAGATCTTCATTAGTACAACATCTGGACATTTTTCTTGTGTTATGCTCGCGGAAGAATCTGTAGTCTTTTTTACTTTTTTCTTTCGCTTCTTCAGATAGATCTCCAATTGGTAGCATATTGTGTTGAACTATTTGTTCCCCATGGTATAAAATTTTATGAACTGTGGTTGGCATATGTCTCCAAGAGTATTTTTTGTTATAAAGAAATGCTGTTTCATTTGCATACTGGGCAAATTTTTTTGCATTTATCTTTCTGCTACATGATATAACTTGAAAAATGATCTGGAATCGTCTTATTAATTCAAAATGTACTCCTGTGATAGATGCTGCAGTTTCTGGATCGGAAAAGAATCTCCTAGCAGTGTTTCCATCATTTGAATTTCTTTCTCCTTGTTTTGGCTGATCAATTATAAGGCCTAGGTGAGGGCATTTTTCTTGAATTTGTTTTTTTGTTTACTTCCTTTTTTCCACATTTTCTTTGTTTTTTCTCACTGTTTCGCCTAACAGCCAAATTCCAAATCATAACCCAATTTAAGAATATGCTCCATAAAACGAATTCTGGTATGAAGAGGGGACATTCCAAATTCGTATGCTTCATTGAAACTATTGTCTTGTGATGGGGGTTGGTTTAATTGACTTGATGTCTTTTGGCATATGGTACAGCTTGACTAAGACTTTGTTTCGGTTAATGGTTGTGCAACTTTTCCATCGATCATTGTAAGGAATATTTGAAAATTAATTTCAATGCATTGGTCTTTAATTTGATCTTTTATTTTTCGAACTTCTTCAGTTATGACATCTTTAGTTTCCTTTTTGTAAACAAACTTTATTGGTCTGCAATACTTTGTTGAAGAGGGAATTTCATTTTTCCATACATCCATTTCTGTAACTCTACTGGTTGACGGCTCTAAGCCAATATAAGTTTTTCTTAAACGTAATGGAACTAAAGATACCATGAATAAGTTAGCATCAGATGAATTTTCTGAATTACATTGCTTGTATTGTTTCTGACCAGAGCTTCCATCACATCCCCATTTAGAAAATAAAGTGATGCTGCAATTTTTAAGTTTTTTTAAACAGTCAGCATCAAGTGTATTTAATAATCGTTCTGCAGTGTGTTCGAGAAGAGCCTGCAATTTTACTTCTGCTGA
Organism: Pollenia griseotomentosa; assembly: GCA_963931875.1. Lineage (NCBI taxonomy): Eukaryota > Metazoa > Arthropoda > Insecta > Diptera > Polleniidae > Pollenia > Pollenia griseotomentosa. The sequence continues at coordinate 119,931,909 of OZ007564.1, read as the reverse complement.
ATTTGAAGTTACACTAATAGCCGTTTGTGAAGGTAAGCACTCTTTGACAGAAACTAAATCTCGATATGCTCGAAAGATTCCACAATTTTTTCATTGATTCGCTTTCGCAGTTCTGTATACTGATTTTTTGTCAGTTTTAAATCCAAAAATAGTGCAAATGCTTCTTCTGGAATAAATTTCATTTCTTCAGTTGGTGTAGGCATACTTTTTAAAATCCTCTTTGTGCGTTTAGGGCTCGCTTCCACTATTTTTTTCAATTATTGCAATTTTTGTTTTCTTATTTTGCGTTGGTTGAATTTGATGCAGAAATGAATCCTTTATCATAATTTTCACGCAAAATATAACTGCGTGCTAGTTTTTTTACCATTTACCTGCTCTTCCATTTTTTTAAATTAAGTTGCAATTTTCAGGTAATTAAACTATGTAGTTTATGTTGCGGCTATTTACTAATGTTTAACCTTTTAACTTACTCAGAAATCTAACGTGTTAGTCTATTTATGTCGCCTATTCGTTTTGCAGCATCCGTTCACCCACAATAAGTTCATAACAATGGCAATACCTTTACCTTCTCCAAATTAATTGATAACCTGACGTGCTAGATAATTTATGTGGCCTGAACTGCTTTATTTGTCGAAAATTCTTTAAGATTCACCTTCTTTAATTTCAGTAATGTTTCCTTGCAGGACTTATTTTTTGAACCGAATATCTTACCTTGGGTCACAGAAATTGCTGTAGTTCGCAAGGCCGTATCCAGATGTGTGTACAATGGGGTATAGAAATGTAGGTTAGATTCTGGACTACAAGAGAGTATAGATTTTTTTTTGACGCATTTTGACGCTCAGGACTTATGCTCTATAAAGTAGAAAATTTCCGGGAAATTTTGACATTAAAAAAAAAAAAAAAATTAAATAGTTCTAGAGGTCGCAGAGTTTAATGCTTTAAACCACGTATAGCTAATAAAATAAACTAATACACAAAACTTATTCTGTCAAAAAATCTTAAAAAACAAAAAAGTTATGAGCATTTCAACTTCAAAAATTGACTCAGAAATTCAAAACTATAACCAAATATTGAGAAAGTCCATTTCGGACCACCCTGTTCTCAATAAAATAGTTGAAATAGGGTTGAAATTTTTTGGCTCCCGAGGTTCACTAGTATTTACATTTACATGAATAAAAAAATTTTAAAATCGGAGAACATAAAAAAAAATAATTTTGGCCGCCTTCTCAAAATATGAACCAGTGTGCGCCGCTCTGCTCTCTGCTCTGTATTCATCATCTCCTAGAGTGCTTGCTTGTGTGCGCGTCATTGCTTGTGCAAAAACTTTTTTGTTTGATTCAGCAAAATTATTTGCTAGAAATTTATATGAATTTCAGTAAACTTTTTGTTTGAAAAAATCAGTGTTTTTTTTCAATAAACGAAATGCAAATAAATTGTTTGAATATGCGAATTTGTTTGTAGGACCGATTTCAGACAAAAAATGTTTTGATTCTACAAATATTTTGTTTGAATTGGAAAAATAATTTTTTCTGTGTATCGTTTTAATTCAATTAAAAACAATTTTTACAAAACTTTTAAAATGTTATTAAGTTTTACTTGACCTTTCTTTTTATAATTATTTTAAATTGCTTAAAAATTTTATATATATTTATTTTAATATTTCGCTAACCTTTGTTTAGCATCGTCAGGAAATTAACAAAATTTTATATATAAAATTAAACTAATAAAATAATAGAAAAAACACTTCAATATTAATTGTTGGTATTAAATGAGTAGTTTGATAAAATATTTGTTAGATTGATTAAATCTAATTATTTTTTTCTAAAATTAATTTTATATGAACGTTCTAACAAATATTTTCATTGACAACTATTGAAGACCTCGGAATCGTTTTTGCCCTTATTAAAAAAATGTTAAATAAAATTTGTCAGCTTCTTTACTATATAGCCCCACTGTTTTAACAATGGAGAAAATACAGTGTTATTAAGGGAATTATTATTATTGCATTTTACAACAACTAAAAACTTAATAAAATGAAATTTCAACTGAATATTGACACACATACATACACACTGAAAGACTCTCATTTACACAAACTTATCCTGGCTTGCACCTATACAAGGAATTAAAAAGGAATTTACATAAATATTACATAAAAATGTAAATTCTTAACGTGTCCTGAGCAAACGGTGACAACAATAAGTGAATGGCATTATTATTTTGGGAATTCTATACCAAATAACACTTTGAGTTGGAAGAACTTTTATTTTAGTTACAGTGAAACTGTTGGCACTTTAAGGAACGGATTTAATTACTTTATGGCATAATCAAGTATGAAAATAAATAAAAATTTAAATTTTAAAACCAAAAATAAATTATGCAACTGAAGACGATTTTTTTTTTGTTCTTTAACAATTTCCGTTTGGTGTTATAAAGTAAAAAATATTGTCATTGTGTTTTTTAAAGTTTGTGATATATATTGGTATATTAAGTTTGTGATTCCATGTGTAGTACCAAGATATGTTATTTTTCTAAATTCTAAGTCCTTTAGTAATTCTCATTTCACCATCTGTCTGTCCACCAGCTCTGAATAACACAAAAGAAAAGAACTATTTTGGTATCGAAATCCTTTTTTTAAGCCATTTGAAAATAAAAAGCAGCAAAAGTGGTCTAGAAAGAAAAAGTTATAAGCCGAAATGAGCATCAACCCTTTAAAAAAATAGTTTTCTATCGTGTTAACACAGATGTAGAAAATCTATACATGAGCACCGCCAATTCGGCTTAATCTAATGGTGGATCTTAAGCACTATGGACTGGATATTGAAATCCAAGCCTCACCACATCACAACTCACTCCAATTGATTCTACACCAGCAACATCATCAGCTCTTGAATCTTTATTCACACCAAAATGCAGTCTCACCACATTACACAACGCACACCCAGCTCACCCTTCACCAACCTTGGTACCTTAACCTTTCGTCCATTTTCAATATCCAGCCCCACAAGCTGGTCTTACCCTTTGACCCTCTAACTCTTCACTCTACTAACCAACTACTAAATCTTTCCCACAAACAGCAGCACAACACACACAACTTCATTACTCATCATTCTCGGTCTCTCAACCTTTCGTTTATAAAATCCAGGTTTTGAAAATCCGATTAGGTAGTTCATGCAACCAGTATGGCCTTCATCTACATATCACTACTAAGTATTCACTACTTCCAACACTTTCACCTCATCAACACCACCCATTTTGACTGTCACACAGAGTGAATCTCTCACAGAGCCCCTGGGGTGTTCAACCAATAGTCAGTCTGATACCAGGGGCTCCTTTTGCCGAAATCCAGGTATTAACTGCAACTGTTTTCCCCGGAGGCTATAAAATCAAAATGTTGAGAATTCTAAGATGATTCACTGCATCCCCCAGGGGGTTCTTTTTTATAGTATTTCTTATATGCAGCAAAAATGTGGGGATCTATTACTATTTTAGTAGTAAAATAAAATTTTGGCACGCCCTATTTATTAGGCGGTGCATCCTAATATTACCTGACTACGCATGAAAATTTAATATTGCAATGATACAATCACTAGTAATTTACGCGTGACATGAGTTTAACGGGTCACCTCTAATTCAAACCCCTTTACTTCTTGCGGGTTGACCTTTATAACGTTTTCTTCCGATCTTATGACCCATAGCTGGCCAAGGCTTTCATATAAATCTCACTCCTCAACAGAATCTTTAAGAAAGGTTAGGTTCCAATTAAGAACAATTCACGTAGGTCCAGTAATTATCAAGAGAACGGTAGTTATTAAATCGTTACGGTCTAAATATAAAATTTAAAATAAATAACTTCCATGTGAGTTGAAACTACAACAAATCGCATAAAATCATTTGACTTAAGATTCGAGGGCGGAAAAGCAAGGAAAAATCAATAGTTATAAAAAACAAGTAAATCTTTAATAACAAAAATAAGCAATAAAACTAAAAAATTGTTTGTACTTTTAATTAAATTCAATGAAAAATCAAGAAGTTAAAAAAAATTTATAGTTCTTTTGAACGAAATCTTTAAATGATAACTTAATTTGGGTACAAAATGAACACATCATTTTATAAGTAAATATATGTATGTATTTCTTTTGAACTGAATTTTCTAAAGTGACCATTAGTACATTCGAAATTAATGCAGCCTCTTGTTTTGCGAAAATGATCTTATAATTCAAATAAATCTCTAAGTTGTGTTGCTCAATTTGTTTCGCCTTTTGGTGATCTCTCTGCATCGCCATTTGCGTTGGGTAAAGCAAACAAAAACCGTACCAGTTTCGATAAATTTGGAAATACAACCTCATCATAATAGTTATTCATTTTACTATTTTTATCGAAAACTGTTCAAAATTCATGTTTCAAAACTTATTAGTTTTACAATTTCAGAAAAATTTATTTCATGCGACAGTTCTCGATTCACACAAGAGATCATTGAGGCTTAAGTTAAGTTGTTAAGACAATAGTTCAACTTTGTACTTATCTATTTTTTGTCCAAAAACATGTTCAGCACTTAAGAATTCCATTTCTTTAAATATTAAATCATTAATAAAAATACATTTTTTAGCATTTATTTCGTATAAAAATTTATTTCGTATAAAAAATACATTTTTTAGCATTTATTTCGTATAAAATGCAATATGAAAAAAATTTTGGCAAATATAAAAAATCTTTTCGATTTTCCCTACGCTCCTATTTAAGTAACAAAAAACCCTACGTGTAGGTATTTCTCCCTACTTTTAGCAACACTGCAGTCATGCAACATGTGGCACAACTGGCTCATTTGTGACACTTATAAATGTTTGATGGCCTTGTAGTACTTTCTAACCCAGTTTGACTCATTAAGGTTTAAATTCAACTTACAACTTTAAACCGTTCAGGACAGTTTTCAATGTAGTTTTCTCACTGTTTTGAATATTACTTTTATTAACAACATTGTTTTATTTATTAAGGGTCAACTTAACCCCTCAAACAGTTGTTTTGGTCAAACCGCTTGTGTAGTTTATTTGGCCTTTTTAAAAACGCCCTATTCTCCGGTCTTAGCCCCAAGTGACTATTTCTTATTTTCAAACCTGAAGAAGTGCCTCGAAGGAAATCGAAACCGGTGTTTCACTCAAAAAAAAATATTACAGAATTTTTGGCCCACCCTCGTATAGTCAGATATAAGTATTATATGGTTAAAAAAATTATGCTGTAAAGTTTTGTAATATTCGCTCATAATTGGCCATATATCGAATGTTTTATAGTGTAAAAAGATTCGTCACAGCCGAATATTAAATTCTAACTTGTTTTTGACTACATTCAGCCTTCCGAAGGCACACACTCATACTAACACACACACCCTAAAACACACACACAAACAGAAATATAGTTATAACACATTATTTACGTTCTCTGAACATTCAAGGTAATAATGTTTAGTGTCAATAAATGATCAATCATTCTTGCTGGAATTTTTTTTATTATTTTTTCAGCATCTTTTTTTTATTTCTTTTTATACTGTTCTTCAACAATGACAGATTTTGTGTTATTCGGTTTTTTATTATTTTCTTTAAAATAGAAAAGTCGAGTAGTTAAAGGAAATAAGAAGTTCCATAAAATGTCATTTGAAGTGTTGCCATAATACACATTGACACTTTTCTTTCATCACGTTAGATTGATTTTTTTTTCTTCACTTGATTTTGCTTTATTTTTTTATATATAAAATTGATGCCATTTTCTTTCGGTTAACATAATTTCCGTAGTGATGTAACGTTTTTTCAACACACATTGACTTTTGAATACTCGTACAAGCAAAATACTTGTCTTATTAAGTGTCACAGTGTTAAAGGAATAGGTGTGTGATTTTCTTTGGAGTTAAACGGTGGGATGTCTTTATCTCAAGCCAACAATCTGTGCAATTTATTATTGAGGTTATACATGTTTTTATTAAGTTATTATATCCTTAATTTCAGGGCTTTTATGATATCTTTTAATAAAATCGTTTTTTAAACTTAATAAAAATGCTTTTATTTGAATTTAATTTATTTCTTTATTTTAATCGTTGAAAAAAAGAGATAATATTTAACTAAAAAAATATTTCCCTATTTTTAAGTGAAATGCTCTGCATCGAACGATCACACGGAGCAAGTTTGAGCAAGGTCTTGTATTATGAGGGTGAGCGTTATCAAAATTGAATATGTTGAATTAAATAATAGGCGAAGCTGTATTGGGGATCCACAAGGCAGCGTTTTGGGCCCGCTGTTATTTTCTATTTATATAAATGATATTGTGAATCTCGAGCTTAATGGAAAAATTTACTTGTATGCAGATGATATTTCTATTTTTTACCCCTATAAACATGAGACAGTGTTAAGAGCCTACATGCAGAAAGATGCAGACAAAATTTTTGAATACGCCAGGATAAATAAGCTAGTCATTAATGCAACAAAGACTAAAGTTATACGGTTTGAGCCACATTTAGATACTAATGATGACTTTGGTGTTATTGTGAATGGAGAAGAGGTTTTGGAGTGTAACTCTGTAAAATATTAAGGTGTAATATTGCAAAGCAACCTAAAATGGAACCTACATATTGAAAATATTAAATCAAAAATATATCCAGCAATAGATATTTTATATAAATTTAAATATAAGTTTAATGAAAATACAAAATAACGCTTTACCAGACATTGATTCAAAGTCACTTGAATTATTTAATAACTACATATGGCTACAACAATAGTACAGAATTGCTGTCTCTCCAAAGAGTACAAAACAAGGCGCTAAAAACCGTATACAACCTGTCATTAACCTACCCTACGATCACATTGTATAAATATGTTTGTAAAAGTATCTATAAACTACAATTGCTAGCGTTTGTTTTTAAATCTCTCAACAATATTGGCCATAATACGATATCCTTCGCAAGGAATCAAACAACTCTGAATACCAGAAACAGTTCCAATTTAAGAACAACAAGATGCAGACTTGAAACAACAAAGCAGAGAATTGAATATATTGGATGTTTTGAGTACAATAGTTTGCCTCAATGTTTAAAAAATATAAATACTATATCTGCTTTCAAGAAGAATGTTAAAAAATTCTTATTAAACAATTTAGAGATGCTTCTAAGATAATTTTGCACTTAAAATTTTTTATATAACATTGTAAATAATGTAAATTTGTATATATTTAAATATTATAAACAAATATTTTTAATTTTATTTTAATACAAGTTTAAAAATTTTGTAAAAGCAAATGCCAACTCGCCTCAACAATGTCATAAATAAAATACTTTTTTTCAAATTAATAAAAAAAAAAAAAAAGAAAAAAAATAACAACTGAAATTAATTGTGTTTGCTACAGGTCACCTGTGATCGTTTACTCCTGATTTATGCAGCACTGTCTTATAAGCTTTAATCTTTGGTAATAATTATTAATTAATATGACGATATTCATAAAAAAAACCCTCAAACGGTTCTCTCAAACATTCAAACATGTTTTGAATGTCCTATTGCAGCTTTAATGTTATTTTTCATCTTTGCTTTGAGAGAGCAAATTTACGCGCTATTTTGAATTCATTGAGATTTCTTGTAACTTATTTTCTTGTGCTTGTGCAGCTCTTGCATGTGAACCTGCACATAGATTTTTTAGCTCAATTCAAAATAAAATTTCAATTAACTACAAAATTATAAATATGTTGCTGCAAAAATATACAATAATATCTATTTGCATAATTATTCCAAAAATGTGTGTGTAATTGTAAAATAAAGTTAATTTCTTTTCCCATTAATTTGATTTGATTTCCACAATTTGTATTTCACCTGGAGTTTTTGTGTAAATTCAAAAGTTCGATTACCTTTTTGTCAACTATTTTATTTATTTTTCTTTTTTTTTTTTAATTTTTTTATGAAATTTAATATTGATGCGTATAACACCTGTAGAGATGCAAACTAACATTTTGTAAATATTTTTTGTTGAATTAAAACTCGTGCATTTTTATATAAAATTCAGAACAAAACAAATTAAAAAAATAGTTTCAAAAAGCCAGAGTACGACTGGTTTTTATCCATTAACTGTGCTAACTAAAATTTCAATAATGCCATTTAAATTGTCGGAGGCACGTTCCATGGCTTAATTTGTATTGTTGTGCCTCGGAGCGTTTGATCGTTAAGTGTATGATGTTGTGTATTGGTGTGTTTTTTTGTGTGAATATTTGTTTGTTTATGGATTTGTGCACTTGTAGTTGTTTTTGCTTTTGCTGTTATTGCTATTGTTATATTTTAATGTGATTGTATTGTTTTATTTAAAATGCAATTGTATTTATAAACATTTTACTTCATTCATTTGTTCATTATACACAGTCATACTGCAATCGGGAAATTGTATGCCCAGCACTTGTACAGTCTCACTGCTCCGTATTTTAAATCTATTTGTTCTTGATTTTGCAATTTAAATCAAAAATTGTATTAAAATAAAAATATTTATAAATATATACACAAATACATACACAAAATTTTTTCAATAAAGTTTTTTTAAACACGAATATTTAGGGTAAAACTTTCTTAATTTTTTAAATAATTTGTTAATAACAATCAATCTACCGTTTAATTCATCATATCATATTGAATTGGTTTTTTAAAGCTTCAAAGCAGTATCATATTTCATAAAGGCTTTAACTTTAGATATTTTTTAGTCTAGGTTTACACGCTTCAACTTTTGCTGCTTAATTTCTGTGGTTGACTGTGAACTGACGAAAATAAGCGGACATACTTTCGAGCAAGCGAAAATTTTAGCAAAACTGTCAATCATATTCGATAGTCTGTGCACCGCTTAAAAGTTGCCAATATGGTCACACGCAGCAACCTGTCGACTATTTTTAGGTTAAAAATGCTTCAAAACAACAACAATTTAATTCACTGCGATTTACGTTTTTCCTTAAAAGCTCTTTTGCAAGACTCGTAATAAGTAAATTTCTCAAACACTTTAATCACTTTTAACAAAGTTTTTTATTAAAAGCTATTTATAATAGTCAACCAGATGGTATATAGCCATAGATAATGCTTAAAAATATATCGATGCGCTCTAAGCTTTTTAACAAAACCTCTTTTGAAAAAATAATAATTTTTTAAACAATCTGTTTATAGCATTTCTTTTAAAATTAAAGCATTTGCAAATTTAAAGCTATTTTCGTAAAAAAGCTTTTGTTTTCAAATAAAGTTATCTCCACAAAAATGCTTAAATTTGGTTTCTTTCCAAGAGAACTGCAGCTAAGATCTGTTTTTCTCATATTAAACCTCTTTTAAGGGAAAAGCTTTTTCATATAAAAAGCTTTTTCTTTCAAAATTAAAATTATCTCTACAAAATTGATAATAATGTTTGGTGTGGCTTACATTTCGAAGGCGTCATTGGCCCATTTGTCTTCAAATCCGAAACCGGTGACAATTAGGTAAATCGCCTGGCCACCTCATTCGTATGATTTGACACCTTTGGACTACTTTTTGCGCGGGTTCGTCAACTTTCTCTAATATGCTAATAAATCAGCAACGATTGCACATTTAAAAGCAAGGAATAAGAGCGGTATGCTGGAAAATGTGGTGCAAAAATGGGCCGACGGAATGGCGATCATAAGGCAAAGTAGTGGAGACCATATGCCAGAAATTATTTTTAAACATTAAATGCCGTGAAATTTGTGAGCTAATAAAGCCAAAATGGTGATAATTTCATTGAGTTTATTGTGTTGTCTTTTTAAAAAAATCTCTCATGACCGGAAACCGAAGGGACCATCAAAAGTGTGCGTACAAGAATTTTTCAATTGAGAACTCAATGCTTTCTTTTAGAACGCCGCCGGGATCAGGGAACACTGTTCCTTAAAAGGAGGTGCCCTCTTTAGGAATTTGTCTGTTATGGCAGATTACACTGTATATAAATATTTTTAGCTGACTTTCAATAGCAAAAGTTCTAAATATATTTGCAATAGTTCTATGTGACATATTGTTTCGAAGCAAAAATGCAAAATCGGTCGAACGCCTATTAGGCCCACAATGATCCAAAACCTTTATAAAAAAAACTGTACATATATTCTGGATATTGCAATTCGGGATTTTTGAACTCTTGGTTTTGAATTCGGAACTTTTAGTTTCGGGCATATGACCTCAACGGCAATTTTTTTTTTTTTTGCTTGTTTTTTTAGTTTTAACTTTTTTGGGGTAAAAATTCATTAGAAAATTTCAGGTGATTTTTTCATAAAGAAGAATTACCCCAAATTTAGGGGTACATTTCAGTTTACTTTTCTTAGCGCTAGTTTTTATTTTTTCATTAAAAAAAATTGGGAAATATTGCATTATAAAAATAGCCCTAAATTTGAGGTAAATTTTCCTTTTAAGTTTGGGGTCATATTTCCTGGGGCCACATATCAACTAACTGACGAAAATCGGCTGAGCACCTACTGGGCTGATAAGGATCCAAAACCTAAAAAAAAACTAAAAGATGCAACAAAATTTTGTATTATTTCAGAAAATAGCAGAATAAAACTATCACTACTGTCTATTGAAAAGTAACTTTCTTTTATAAAAACTTTCAAGGTGATTTCCTTTTTCAAATGTTGTACCAAAATTTCTAAAACTTTTTTTTTCATAATAAAAAATACATTCATTTTTTTAACAAGCAACGAACGAGTGTTATTTAATTATACGCGCGTTGATTTTATTTTAAACTTTTGGCTTAAAATTTCCGTTTATTATTGTTGCCATCTTTTTGTTACTGGATGTTGCTGTTCTACAATTGTGGCTTGAAAGGTTGTAAAAGTCATTGTAAAGTTCTTCTGTTTACCCCAATTTTACAAAAAAAAAAAAAAAAAAACAAAAAAACTTTCAGTACGTTTTAGTTGTTTTTTTTTCCTTTTTTTGTTTCGCAGATGCAACAAAATTCAAAGGAATGAGTTTTGTCTTACCTCTCGACCAATTTTGGCCATTTTTCCCCCTCTATCCACACAAGTTTTATTGTAGTTAGTTAACAAATGCGTTGCAAAAACTTTATGCTGTATTTTTTAGCTTGATTGCGTTTAATCTTTTTTTTTTTTGTTGTATTGTTGTTGTTTTATTTTTTTTTTTGTTTTTTTTTTTTGTCAAATTCCTTAGGAAATTTATATGTATAGAGGTTTAAGGTACTTTTTTATATCTTTTTACCCTTTTTTGTGCTTAACGAAATACATAACAACAAAAAAACAAACAAAAACAACAACTATAAGAAAAGTAAGTAAGTTTTATCTGCAAAAACGAAAACGTTAAATAGAAACAAACAAAAGTGTTATTGTGTGTGTGTTAATCAGGGGTGCAAAAGGGTAACGATACGGAAATAAGTATTTAATAAATTTTTGGTTAATAAAGCAACGTTTAAATACAATTTTATAACCTTTTGAAAACGTTTAAGTAGCTAAAAAATATCTTTTGCATTTTCTCTTCTCCTGCTTAATCTGGCTATAAACAATTGATGTCTGTCATCAGTGTTAAATAGATAGTCAAATATTTACTTTGTAACTCTTTGAATGTTATTCGTTAAGAAGCATCACCTCAAGAGTATTTTGCTCATAAAATACTCATTTATTTAAGGTTAATTTAACGTTAACACCTAAAAGTATACTATGCTTTTTGACTTACAAATGCTACTTAAGTTATACTTTTGAAATCCTTTTTTACTCTTTATATTATATAATGGCATAATTTGTAGCAAATTTTTACACACGTTCATGGGGTTTTTTTTTTTGCAGAAGAAGTGGTTTTTAACACAAAATCCTGGCAATTTATTTTACTGAAGTAGAGTTTTTTGAGAAATTTTTAAAAGCTGCATAAAGTTTTCTTTATTAACTTGATTTGTTTAAAACCAGCTTTTTGCCATAATATTTTTTATAAACTCATATATGATGGATGTGTTCTTTTACTCTTTCAAAAATAGGGGACATAGTGTGACCAACTACAAAAGTTGTGGACAAGTAAAAACGAAATTGAAAACAACTTTAGTTGGGTAACGAACAATGCGTTTACCAAATGTATTGAAAATAAGCGCTTTCAGAAAATGTTAAACTTTTAAAAAAACGGTTTTCAAGCAAAAGTTCCTTTAAGAGATAAAGTTACTTTATAGTTTTAGGAGTAATAAAACGTATTTTTTCATTTTATAAAAATATTCGTAACTTTTTGTGGAAGTGTAGCCAAAAGCACCCCGTTTTAAGAGAAAGTACCTTAAAAAAAACCTAGTTTCTTAATTATTTCCCTTTATAATTAATTTTTTAAGATATAAAAAGCATTTAAATATTATATTAAAAAAGTACCCTTTTAAATTAAGAGTTCTGTTTAACAAAAGACTTGTTTTTTTAAGAAAATATTAAAAAAGTGGACCTTTTTAGGAAAAACCTATGTTTCTTACAAAAAATTATACTTAAAAATAATACCTTTTTTTAAAGCAAACCATTAAAAAATTGCTTAAACTATTAAAAAAGGAAAATTAGAAAATGTACTGTAAAGTAAAAGGCTGGTGTAACAAAAATCGAAAAAAACTTAATGTGAAAAATTTGAATTAAAAACAAAAATTAAAATTTTTCCAAAAATTAAAACTTTTAGAAAAAGTCACTAATATTTTTTTTAATCTTTTGCAAAACTAAGCAAATTATTAAAAATACCGAAATATTGAAGAAAAACCAAAAAAAAAATTCTATAATTTATCAAACATCGTAAAAATCCAGCAGTTACGTGGCAGTGTGAAATGTGACCCCAGAAAATATGGCCCCAAAAAGAAAATAAATAATGGCCTCAAAATTCCAACATTCCAACTCGCAATTAAGGGGCATTTTTTTGGGTTTATTCTTGCGTTTAGTTCGTTGAGGGGTGTTTGTTTTTTAAGTCAAATGAAAAAGTTCTCCAATTAAATCGCAATCTTTACTTTGGGACTATATTTCATTAACAAATATTGAAAGCTTTAGTTAGCGAAGCCAGTGTTTGCTGTACCAAAGAAGAGAAAATCCTTGCTCCCCGCCGAAGGCCCAACCATGCAATTTATCGTGTGATTTTTATAACAAAAACACAAGTACATTTATTCAGGATATTAAAATTCTGTATATTAAATTTCGGGATTTTGGAATTTTAATTCGGCACTTTTAGTTTCGGACACATGACCCAAACCCAAATTTGTTTGAGTTTGTTTTTTTAATTTAAACTCGTTTGGGGTAAAAATTCTTTAAAAAAATTTGAGGTGATTTTTCATTAAGAAGAATTACCCCAAATAAAGGATCATAGTTAATTTTTTTACGGCTATTTTCAATTTGTTTCATTAAAAAAATTGGGTCATATTGCATTTTGAAAAACGGCCCTAAATTTGAGGTCAATATTCCTTTTTCTGTGGCCATCTTTTCTGGGCCACATTTCGCAGCGCCCACTTATATGCTTACAATTTTACAACCAAAAGTCAAATTTGATAAAAAAAAAAGTTGCTTATTTAGAAAAATTTCAAAATTTAAAAAAAGACAAATGATATTAGGGGTATGTGTAAAAAATACCTTAAAAAATAAAACGTTTCTATGTTTATGATCTTAGTACGCAATAAAAATACTGTACTAAATAAACTTAACATAAAGATGAGAACATTTCATTGTAAAAAACTTTAAAATTTTTTGTTTGCTCATTCCTACATCAATGTTAGAAAAAACACTAAAGAACATTAAAATATAATGTATGTCTACAGAACCCCTACAATTGTACTTTCGTGAAAATAGTTATGAATGGTATTAAGGGTTGTTGTGTACTAATACACAAACACTACAAAAATATAGATCGTTTCTGGGTGTGTGTAACGTACCGAAACTTAACATAAAGATGAGAACATTTCATTGCAAAAAACTTTAAAATTTTTTGTTTGCTCATTCCTACATCAATGTTAGAAAAAAACACTAAAGAACATTAAAATATAATGTATGTCTACAGAACCCCTACAATTGTACTTTCGTGAAAATAGTTATGAATGGTATTAAGGGTTGTTGTGTACTAATACACAAACACTAAAAAAATAAAGATTGGTTAGGACTACTAACTTTGATAAAAGTCTTGAAGCGATGTTGTGGCTTAAGATTAGGCTGTGGTTTGTGTCTTGACCACAGGCATCGTCAGCTTCTAGTGATGCCTGAGAAAAAGACAGTGGAATTAAAAGCTACCTAATATATCAAAGAAAAACTGGAATTATTTAGAAATTTAAAGGCAAAGCGTGCTAAAGCCTTATCTACTAAGTCAGAATAATATCTGTTTTGAGACGCTATGAGTTGGTGCTTTTTTTCCTTAAACTTATTTGTATTTTTATTTTATTTTTATAAATAAATGCATTCTTAAGAAAAATTTTTTACGCTAAAAATCCTACTTTGTTGTGCATTTGTGTTCCATACAAAAACAAAACAAAAAATTTCATATTTCCACAAAACTCCTTAAACTCACAGGGATTTCTTATTTAATTTTTTTTTCTTAACGAGATACGTCGCCGCCAACATACGCATACTTCTTGAAAACTATGAAATTTATACATTTCGGTTACCAACACGTATTTCGAAATACAATTTCTTATGAAAATTATATGCAAAATGCATATTTTACACTGTTTCGCTGGATTTGAGCGGAGGAAGCTGAAAAAGATTTTTCCTAGCGAAAACAAAACAAAACTCCTTTGAATTCGCCTTACGATGAAGATGACATGTTTCTGTGTGTTGCATGCCACAAATAATAAGTCACGGCGGCATCAGTCAGTATGTTTGTTGCTGGTTACTGAAGTGATGTGCCGGTGTTAAAGGGGGGGATTTGGTGTTAAAATAACAAAGTTTTATTAAGCTTCAGTCCTCAGATTCAGATTTTCTTTTATTTTCTGTTCAGTGCATGTCTTTTGCACTTTCTGGGTCTTTGGGAGAACTTTTGAGATCATGTACATTCATTCATTTGGATGTAATATTTTCTTTCGTTTTTTTTTCTTGTCTTGCATTCGTTGCCTTAAAAATAATAAAGAAATAGGATGAAGTAATAAAGATTAGGTTGTATAGGATTTCTAAGGATATACAAACACACTGGTATGTGTTTCTGTTTGTATGTGTATCTATTGTTTTGTGGAAAACTAACTAATATTTTCAAATAATATTGGGAGTACAATAAGATTTTGGTAAATTGTTTAAGGTTTTTATTGTTAGTTTTAATTTTTAATTTTATAGGAGAGAATAAATTCTTTTCGATATTCATCCCAAATTTCTGGACACCTTCTTAAAAAATTAATAAAATACTACAAAAAAATCGTGTTCCTGAAAATTTTCAAAAGTTTTTTTTGGGAATTATGGGAATTTTATTTTCGATATTCATCACAAACTTCTGGACACACTGTTAAAAAATAAATAAAGTACTACAAAAACAGTCCTGTTTTGAAAATTTTCAAAGGTTTTTTTGGGAATTATGGGAGTTTTGCTTGCTAAGTCTCAAATTTTCCCTTCTACATTGCAATCTCCCTTAACAGCCACCGTTCTTAAGCGAACACCTCATTTAGAAGGCAACATTAACTGTTGTTGCCAGCGATATCTAAGGAAACATTAAGTTCTATTGAATAGTCATGCCCCTTTAACGGCAGTGTTGCCAGTTTAGCTATTTGGTGCCTATTTTTAGCCATTTTTATGTAGCCAAATTTCCTTTAAGTAATCAAATTAATACTTCCAAACATCAATGGCAACAGAACTTCACTTCTAGTGTAGAAAAAAATTGGTACTTTCTTGGAGAATCTCAAAATGTGAAGCTGCGTTCTGACGCGATCTCCACATGCTGCCAGAAAGGTGAAGGCAATTCGGTGGCTAATTATGGATAATATTTTTATACCACTAAAGCTCATTCATTTCTATGAATGATAGCGAAATCTTATTTGTAGACCCAATATTATTTTTCCATAAAATATTCACGTAGTCTTGTAATAACTTTAACACATTTACGGTAAAATGTAAATTTTGTATGAGTTATTAGTTTGAAAGTACATTGTAATGAAGGATTTTTTTCCATATTTGTAACACTGAGAAGAAAATTTCTGAAATATTATTTAAAAACTATATGTACAAGTTATATTTTCCAAAACAAAAATTACAACAAAATTTTTAAGTGACTTTTTTAAAAAGGGGCCTTTTTAACAAAATAATTAGATTAAAAAAAAATAAATAAATTTTTTTGGAATTTTTTAGTATGACACGAACATTTTTCATAAAAATCTTTTTTTAAGGTACTTAATATTTTTTGGAGTTTCTTTAAAGTTTTTTTGAGAGCTTCTTATTATAGAAAAATGTTTAATATTTAAGTCATTTTTTTCATAAACAATTTTCAAAGCGGTACTCTTTTTAATAAGGTACTTTTCTTAAAAAGGTACTTTTCTTAAAAAGGTACTTTTCTTAAAAAGGTACATACTTTTCTTAAAAAGGTACTTTTCTTAAAAAGGTACTTTTCTTAAAAAGGTACTTTTCTTAAAAAGGTACTTTTCTTAAAAAGGTACTTTTCTTAAAAAGGTACTTTTCTTAAAAAGGTACTTTTCTTAAAAAGGTACTTTTCTTAAAAAGGTACTTTTCTTAAAAAGGTACTTTTCTTAAAAATGTACTTTCTTAAAAAGGTACTTTTCTTAAAAAGGAACTTTTCTTAAAAAGGTACTTTTCTTTAAAGGGTACTTTTCTTAAAAATGTACTTTTCTTTTAAAGGTCCTTAACTTAAAAAGGTACTTTTCTTTTAAAGGTCCTTAACTTAAAAATGTACTTTTCTTAAAAATGTTTCATTTCTCTGGCAAAGGTAATTTTTCATAATGGCAAGTAGCAATTTAAAAATGTTATTTCCACAATTTCTTGGGACCAATAAGCTATCAATATTTTTTCATTCCTCATGGTTTTCCAAACATTTGCACTATGTATTTAGCATCACAGTGTATCAAAACCAAATGGAAAACTTAAAAAAAATATATTGACAATGTTGCAATATCTACCTGAAGTTAATACCAACATGTCAGTGTAAATGAATTTGTGTGTCATTGTATGTAAAATGCAATGAATTTTATACAAAAAAAAACCAACAAGGAAACCTCAAATCAAAACAACACGTTTGGCACTAATACTTATACACATGCAATAGTTGTCACACACACTCATATCCATCTACTTTAAAAACACTCGAAGCCAACAAGGACTCTTAAAAAATAGAAAAAACATAAACAAACGAACATTTTTGTATGGTAATTAAAAGTTTCATACAAAGTTTATATTTGTTAAAATAACAAAGTAATAAATACAATTTGTTTAAAAAACAACAACAATAAAGTCGTTATAACAAAAACATACATTGTATTTATTTATATTTTATTTAACCAAAAAAAAAAAACTGGAAACAAAATATGCAGCAGACAGCCACAGAAAAAATCGTACTGAACTGAAAAAAATTTATTAATAAATATTACAATAGTTAAACAATAAACCAATTTATTTAAATACATAATATTCAGATAGATACAAAAAACAAACAAAAAAGAAACAATAAAACAAGAAATAAACAAATAAAAATAGATTAAAGAGATTTTAATTTAAGCAACAATTTTTTAGAAAAGCGATTTAGGCAGCCTAGAAGAGGCCTTTTCTTAAGAAAGTTAGTTATTTTTGTTTATTTGTAATTGCAATAATTACTGTACTTTTTCTTTAAAATGTACTTTTTCTAAAAACGGGCCCTTTTTGAAAACGGAATTTCTATTAAAAAATAACTAATTTCTTACCTCAAAAAGTACGTTTAATTAAAAAAATAGGCTTTTTTTCTTAAAAAGGTACTTTTTCTCGGAAGATGCTTTTTTTGTGACTTATTTTTTCTTTGAAAAAGTACGTTTTACGTACGTACTTTTTTTTATCTCTTTTTTAGAAACAGTTATCTTTTTATAAAAAAAATATCATTAAGTCAAAAAAAGTATTTTTTCTTAAAAATGATCGAATTCTTTTAAATGCATTTTCCTTAAAGTCATTTTTGTTGGAATAGTTGATTATTATTAAAATAAAAACTTTGTAAATTTTTAAAAATAAGCTACTTATTCTTTAAAATAAATTGGAGCGATTGGAAGAGGTACCAACCTCCGGTCCATTATTAATTTTTGTAAGTTAAATATTATAAAAAAATAAATAAAAACCAAAAAGTACGAAACAGTTTCCTCTCATAGTTTCTCAATCACTCTGGACTCTCAATGTTGAATTTAATGTTTCTGGATTCAGTATTCATAAAAATTAAAATAGTACTAGTTAAAGAACGATAAAGTACCAAAAATATCCCTCTTACAGAGTATCATTTAAACATTGCATGTTTAATTTTATGTTTCTTGGCCAATGCCAACGGAAATTCAAAATGTACCAGTTGAAAAACAAAAAAGTAACAACCTTTTTCATCAAAAATTACCACATGCAGCACGGAAAAGTAAGAGTTAATAAATTTTTCTACCTATCAAAAATTTCAATATCGTAGTTGCAGCCCATGATTTGATACGTTTATGTCAATGCATGGAAAAAAATACCAAAAATAGCTGCGAACTTCGAAAAAGTACAAAATTAAATTTGTATTTTTTAGATAAGTTACGAGTTTGGTATACTCTTTATTTCTATGTTTAAAGGTTTAAAAGATAGATGGGGTGACAAAGAAGTTCCAAAATACAGGTTATACCCGTTTACTACCCAGAAGGGCCGAATATGAAAAAAGTACCAGACACCTGTCCGCTTATTTTACTAATAAACAACGAGTACCATGTATTATATTTTTTTGTATTTCTTTTAGCTCTGGAGATATGAGATATATATAATGCACTTCAAATCGGTGGACAAACAAAGGATGAAAGTGTTCTTAACAGTTTTGCCTTTGCCGTTTTATATACGTGTAGATACCATTCAACCTTTTTGTATTGTATCGTATCGTATTTTTGTTTTAAAAATTCATTTTCTTTTAAAAAAAAGAAAATTTTTCTTAAAATATACGTTTTATTACAAAGGTACTCTTTGATTTTACTTTCCTTAACTTTATCTTAAAAAACTTATTTTTTTTATCTTTTTCTAGGTTAGGTTAGGTTAGGTTAAGAAGGGTTGTGCGCCCATGGGCACACCTCCACTCGGAGACCAATACAGTCCATTGTGAATCCCTTTAAAGAAATATAAGATAGAATAAGAAGAAGTGAAAAGTAGAGAAAAGGAAGTATACAATAGACGGAAAAAATTAGAAAGTAGGACCAATACCCCCCTTACAGTCCCCTTAACAGAAACAGCCGCGTTATTTCCCTGACAAACCCCAGTAGATCGGCCGATTTACATCCAGCTATGCACCCCAGTTCGTCGTGAAACCTATCTCCTAGCCACTTCTGCCTGAGACCCTGCATTCTAGGACAATGTCACAGTACGTGCTCGATCGTCTCTATCTCCTCTGCATCCTCGCACAACCTGCAGAAGTCCTGTATGGTGTTATCCCATTTGCTCGTAAAAGCCCTAACAGGACAGTGAGCCGTCAAGAACCCTATAAGTGTTCTAAGACCAACCCTATCCAATCCCAGTAGAACCCTGGTTGCCCCCGCGTCCAATCTGGGCCATAGTGCCCTAGACACCCTGCAATCCATTCTGTCCCCCCAGGATCGGTTAACGTCATCACGGAATTTCTCCCGTATCACCCCATAGTAGTAACATAGGGGGGGCTTTACCCCCCGTCCCTTACCACTAAGTCGAGACTCGAACCCCCTCTCGCGAGTTCGTCCGCCACCTTATTCCCATCAACCATGCAGTGTCCTGGTACCCAACACAGCCCTCCAGATCGCTAGGATCTCAGCCTGGAAGACACTGCACTCATCAGGGAGTCTGAATGACCTTTTTACCTCGGTGTCCGCGATATATACACCGGCACCAGTGCCGGTTTCCATCTTGGATCCATCCGTAAATACTGCCCACCCCTCAAACAGTTTATTGGATCCACTCCAGATTTCCCTATCCGGGAATTCCACCGGTGGTGTAACACCGAAGTCCAGGGTCGTAGTCCTATGATCCGAAATTCTCTCAAGAATAGTACCCCGATCAAGCAGACCCACCTCGTACAAGATTCTCGTGTGATCATCCCGCCTAGGTCTAACCAAGGAAGACTCGTAAAGTCTAAGTAGGTTCCTAGCAGCCACACTCGATAGGGGATAGATATAGTAGGATGTCCAGCGCTGCCTGTGGAGTGCTGCCTCTTGCGCCAAAAAGATCCTTAAAATATACTTTATCTTAAAAAGGTACTTTATTAGGTACTATATTATCTAATTTTATAAATAACAACACATAAAATTTTCCACAGCTAAAAGATTGCTAAAGCATTTAAATGCTTAATAGTCCATAACCAAATAATACAAAAAATCCCATTAAATAAAAATTTTGCCATGTCCCTAAATAACTTGTTTTATAAAAAAAAATCGCTAAAAAAATATTTAGTAACAAATTATGCCAAAATCTCCAAAATAAAAAGTCATTTATAAGAAAATAATAGTAAATGACGCCAAAAATTACTAAAATTTTATAAAATCAATTCATAAAAAGTTTTACAATAAATCGCCTAAACTGCAAAAATCGCTTTTTTTGTAAAAAAAAAAAAAAAAAACTTTTCAATGAATCTAAAAATAAAAGCCACGACAAAATTAGAAATAAAGCATTTTTCAGAAGAAAAAAAAAAAAAAAATCGTTTATTTTGAAAAAAAATGAACAATGAAACAAAAAATTCATTAAAACAAAAGAAACCCGATTTATTGAAATCAACTTAATTTATAAAGGTTTTGTAAGCTCCATTAAATTCGTAACGGAGACCGTTACTAATTTTAAAAAAAAAATCGTCAATGCTAAGAAAAAATTACTTATAATACAAGCCCAAATTTTTACAAAATAAACGCTATAAAATGGTTTATTTAGAAAAATAATTTTTTTTAATTTTGTAATTTTTATCATAAAAAATCGGTATATAATAAAAATTTTTTCAATAGCAATAACAAGCTAAAATAGAAATCATATGTTAAAAAAATAGGCAAAGTTTAAAACAGTCACTAAATTTACCAAATTATTATAAATCGGTAAATTTAATTTTTAAAAAAATGTTTTGTTGAAATTATTAAAGAAGTATTTGCTAAAATTTAATTTTAAAAATTGCATTTTTTCTTTAATTTGGTGTTATGATGAACACTCGTCAAAACCAGGAATAGAATGAATACATATAAAACTTTAAAAAAAAAAAACAATATGAAAAAACAAAAACTTTATTCTAGAAAATAGCAAAGGGAAAAATCGCTAAAATCATAATTGTTTAGTTCAGTGTTGCCAAAACTTGGTGACCAAAAATTGCTAAATTTACGGAAAAAAAATGGCTAAAAAATGGCTAAAAATGGGCTAAAAAATGGCTAAAAGCTTTTTTAAATAAAAACACATTAAAATTCAATAACAAAACAGAAATAATTCATTTAAGTTGTTTACGATGAAATTGTAAGTTAAGATCACTTTGTTGAATAAGAATAAACGTTAATTAATATTTTGATAGATATTTAAAAAATTAAATCATCGATAAATTCGATGTCGTTATTGTTCATCTCAAAGGAATCACTTGTTTTAAATTATTTGAAGGTTAATCATAATCACGACAACATTCACCCAACCGTTTGAGTCCAGATCTACAATAAAAAACACGTAAGAAAGTACCCAGACTATATGATACCCTACACCACATTAGAACCTTTGTACCAAATTTTATCAAATAATCTCCAAAATGACGACCTGTACTTTACGCACAAGGTTTACATGGACAGCCATCCAGCCGGACAAACATTTATTCGGCTCAGAAAGTGATTCTGAGTCAATCGGTATACTTAAAGGTGGGCTTAGGACCAATATTTAAAGGTGTTACAAACATCAGCACAAACGCACAGTTTATATTTTATTGTTATGTTAAAAATATTTACCTAACTGATAAAATCGAATTACCGGTGGCTAAAAGTAACCCATTTCTCAAATTACTTTTAACGATGTTTACTTGGCTAAATACCCTCTCTACTTTAGCATTAGACCATGGAAGTGAGAGCAACTTTATAGGCAATTCTGAAATTTCTAAAAAAAATTTGTTGCCGTCTGTATCTCTTTATTGAAATACTTGCATCCAGAAAGAAACACCGATGTTTGTGTTGATCCATTTTATAAATTTAATATTGGAATACAGTTCCTTTATTTTGAAAAATGTTTCATCATCATAGGTTATAGCGATTTGCAACATTTGTAAAAGTTGTGATTTAAATAAAAAGCGTTTTAATTGTTAAAAATGTTTATTTTACTTTGGAATTTTTATAATTAAATGAAAATTATTCTTTTAAAAGAAAAACGACAAAAAAAAATTTATGGCTAAACGAGTTGAAAAATGGCTAATGGCTAAACTTATTTTTTAATGGCTAAACAGGGTGAAAAATGGCTAAATCTAGCCACTAAATGGCTAAATTGGCAACACTGGTTTAGTTTAAAAATTTCGCCAATTTGAAAAAGTCGTAAATAAAAAAGAAGTCAGTAAGTGATACAAAATTCGCTCTTAATTTACAAACTAAAAATTTTTCTTTAAAAAAAAATCGCCAAAACTAAATAAAATCGTTTATTTAATTTAAAAAATTTTATTTTATTTAAAAAAAAAACAAATATTTTGCAAACTAACATTTTGTATATGGGGGATTTCATGTCAAGTGACCCAATTTTGAAATCGATGTCTTCCGATTTGGATGAAATTTGCACCAAGGTTAGTCCTATTGGATAGTAGTTTAGACACAAATTTTCAACAAGATCGGTCTAAAAGTTTCTGAGTTAGTGGGGGTCAAAATTTGACATTTTGGCCATACAGGTGTTCTTTCTTATCCATGTAACTTATTACCTATTGGTGTTAGCAAAATTTGTCCCAAGTAGCTTCGATAGCTATTTGATCCATCTTTTGAAAAAAATTTTTTTTGTTTTTTTAAAAAATTTTTTTTATTTTTTTTTTTTAAATTTAAAACTTTTTTTTATTTTTTTTTTAGCGGGTATGTTTTTTTTTTTTTTTTTTTTGTTTAAAAGAAAGCTTATGTCTTTTCCTTTAAGGTAGTTTTGGTCCCTTTTTGGGATGCGAGCGGCTTATGTATAAAAAAAAATAATTTCTAACTCTAGACAAGGGTTTTTCAATTTTTAGCATATGCAGTGTTCTTTCTCATCCATTTAACTTATTACCTATTAGTGTTAGCAGAATTTGTCCCAAGTAGCTTCGATAGCTATTTGAACAATATTCTGAAAAATTTTTTTTTTTTTTTTTTAAATTTTTTTTTTTTAAATTTAAAATTTTTTTTTAAATGTAAAATTTTTTTTTTATATTTTTTTTTATCCGGAATGTTTTTTTTTTTTTTTTTTTTTGTTCAAAAGAAAGCTTATGTCTTACCCTTGAAGGTAGTTTTGGTCGCTTTTTGGGATGCGAGTGGCTTATGTATAAAAAAAATTATTTCTAACTCTAGACGAGGGTTTTTAAATTTTTAGCATATGCACTATTTTGAATTTTTTCCTATTTGTGTTTAAGTGTTTCTAAAGCCTTAAAAATAAAACGTTTGCAAAGAAGCTAGACAAATTAACCTTTCCGACGGTATGTTACAAACCCAATTACTATTTTATACCTTCGATACTATAATGCCCACAATATGTTAATCCCAGGAATAAAATCACTTTTTTTCTGTAGAAATGTTGACAAATTAAATTCTTTTTATTAATTTGTAATAATAATTAAATTAATATATAATTATAATAATAATTTCTAATAATAATAATAAAAAGATAAAGATAAATAATTTAATAAAATAATTAGTATTGTGGTTATTTTGTTGAACTATTTATGGTTTTTAATCCAAATTTTTAATAATTTTAATTAGGCTTAAGATCATTAAATTTAATTTTCATTAATGAAAGATTATCAATAACAATTTTAATTAATTTTCATGTTGTAAAATTTCTTTCTTCATAAAAATAATTTAATGAAAATTAAATTTAATGAACTTAAGCCTAATTAAAATTATTAAAAATTTGGATTAAAAAAATTAAATAAAACTTATGTAGGAAAAATTAAAAAAAGAATTATTTGTCAACATTTCTACAGAAAAAAGTGATTTTATTCCTGGGATTAACATATCGTGGGCATTATAGTATCGAAGGTATAAAATAGTAATTGAGTTTGTAACATACCGTCGGAAAGGTTAATTTGTCTAGTTTCTTTGCAAACGTTTTATTTTTAAGGCTTTAGAAACACTTAAACACAAATAGGAAAAAATTCAAAATAGTGCATATGCTAAAAATTTAAAAACCCTCGTCTAGAGTAAGAAATAATTTTTTTTTATACATAAGCCGCTCGCATCCCAAAAAGGGACCAAAACTACCTTAAAGGAATAGACATAAGCTTTCTTTTGAACAAAAAAAAAAAAAAAAAAAAACATTCCGGATAAAAAAAAATATAAAAAAAAAAATTTTACATTTAAAAAAAAAATTTTAAATTTAAAAAAAAAAGTTTTAAAAAAACAAAAAAAAAATTTTTCAGAATATTGATCAAATAGCTATCGAAGCTACTTGGGACAAATTCTGCTAACACTAATAGGTAATAAGTTAAATGGATGAGAAAGAACACTGCATATGCTAAAAATTGAAAAACCCTTGTCTAGAGTTAGAAATTATTTTTTTTTATACATAAGCCGCTCGCATCCCAAAAAGGGACCAAAACTACCTTAAAGGAAAAGACATAAGCTTTCTTTTGAACAAAAAAAAAAAAAAAAAAACATACCCGCTAAAAAAAAAATAAAAAAAAGTTTTAAATTTAAAAAAAAAAAATAAAAAAAATTTTTTAAAAAAACAAAAAAAATTTTTTTCAAAAGATGGATCAAATAGCTATCGAAGCTACTTGGGACAAATTTTGCTAACACCAATAGGTAATAAGTTACATGGATAAGAAAGAACACCTGTATGGCCAAAATGTCAAATTTTGACCCCCACTAACTCAGAAACTTTTAGACCGATCTTGTTGAAAATTTGTGTCTAAACTACTATCCAATAGGACTAACCTTGGTGCAAATTTCATCCAAATCGGAAGACATCGATTTCAAAATTGGGTCACTTGACATGAAATCCCCCATATGCCTTTCGTAAGCTTGAACTTTTCTGCCATTTGTAGGGCATTTAATTGAATTTGTGTTGTCAAATGTGATACAAAAGAGAAAAATGCTATTTTTATATTCTTTTATTTTTTCACTTTAAAACCCTTATGAAATCTATATTACAAATTTTAATTTAACGCTAAGGTAAATTTATATAGTTCACTATTGTATTTTATAAATTTTATTCTTATTTAGTTTTAATTTTTCTTTTTTTTCTATTTTCTACTCTATTTATTTTTTACAGCTTTTTGTGAAATTAGCCAATGATGGCAGCAGTATTGTGCAATATATTCGTAAATTGTAGCAACAAAAAAATGGAAAGAATGACATAAAAATGTTGCAAAATACAATTGTGGTTTTAAATAATTTTCGTTATTTTTTGTATCTTTTATTTGGGTTTAGGTTATTTTTGTTGTTGTTGCACAAATAGAAAAGGGATGTATTTGCTTCGTGCTCGTGATTGTGTGTTGCAATAACTATCATTTAGAAGGGTTTTGTTGCAACATTCTTTTTTGCAATTCTTTTTTTTTTATTAAGGTATATTTTTTGGCGTTTTTTACTCGCTTGACTAAATTTTTGCTTCGTTAAGCATCACAAATAACCATTTTTCTCTCTTTTTATACCACATTTTATTTTGTATATATTTTAGTTTTGGTTTTCTTTAATGGAGTTACTATTTTTGGTTTCTTTTGAAATAACTTTTTTTAGTTATTTAGAAAAAAAAAAACTAGATATTCAAAAAACAGAATCCAACTCTATTGAAAATATTTAAAAAGAAAAAACGAAGCAATTCACAAAGTGTTATATTTTGTCATATTGTTTGTACATATATGCTATAATTTTATGAATATGACAATCATAAAAATATTATGAATATGACATTCATAAAAATATAACATTGCTCTTAATCAGAGCGATTTAATACTCGCAGATGTAAATAAACGGCATGACAAACCTTTTAACCCTCTTATTCAGTGTATTTACATGTATAAAGAGTCAACGTGTATCAGATCGTTATGCTAAGTGGCACAATTATGAATATTGCTATAAATAACTTCCATATAAAAAAGCATTATAATGTCAAATCCTATTAAATCGTTTCGAGTACAAATGTAGTCCCAAAAAAGCTTTATATTCGCTTAGAATTGGATAAATCTTCAATTAAAAGTTAAGTTTGTATATTCTAAATAAATATAATTCTAGTTCTGGGTGGAGGCTATTAAAGATTTGGCACCGCCAAATATAAAATTCTTCGTCATTTTAATTTGTGTGTGTGTGTGTGCGTGTATTTTGCTTATCCGCACTTTTGTGGACTATGGCAGTGAAAGGCACTAACTAACAGTGTTGCCAATTGTAAGCTATTTCTTTTTCTTTTTTTTTTAACCATATCACTATACTCAGTTAACTCAAGTGAAAATTATCATTTCCACCAACTAAATTTGGTTACAATGGAAAAAAACTGCAATTGTTGCCAACAAACCGCTGTGTTCATAATCATTTCTTCTATTCTCTTCCATTTCACTCTATTCAGGCGGTAAAATCATAAAAAAAGAAGGCACAAAACAACGAAAACCTCATAATTTTCAAACAGAATTGTTGGCGGAAAGTATGAAAAAAAAACAGAAATGTAGAAAGACATCAGAGGAAAGAAGATGTTGTTAAAGATTTATGATATTTTATAAATGACAACTTGTACGTTTGGAAAAATAAAACGCGGCAAAATGCTAAGCCAGCAAATATTTCCTTTTTTTCTTATCCTTAAAATGAAATTTTTTTCCCGTGAATTGTAATGGAAAATGTGTTTTAATTTTAAGGACTTTATTTTAAATGATATTTAATCTACACCTTTTTCTTTGAACAAAATAACCAGGAAAAGCCATTGGAAGAGTTTAAGTGTTTTAATTTTAATACAATTTAAACGAGGTTTTGTTGGGTGTTAACGAATCAAAGAATATTTATAAATATGTTACAAAAACATCACCAATTTTATGAATATACAAAGAACTGTAAAGAAATGGTTTTTTTTTAAAAAATTTAAATTTAAGCAAAAATTTAAACATGTTTGTTTCACCGAAAATATTGGTTCTAGAGTCTAGACCTAACTTTTAGTAAACCGATCTACTCATAATCACAATCGATCTAACTATTTCCGTTCATTCGTTCGGCTGTCTATCAAAGTAAACCTTGTGCGCAAAATTGGGTATTGGTTGGTCCAAAAAATTGGTCCTTTATAAGTCCCATCCTTAAAATCACTTAAAGGCTTAATAATCTCATATAAATAAAGATATATAAATCGGCACAAAGTACCTTAACATGAATTTTAGCCTCTTAACATCATTTTGCTCTGACTGGTCCATGGTTTGCCATGGGTTCGGAAAAGGGTGCACTATCTTAAAATGTTTTCTTAATAGTGTGGTGTAGGGTACTATATGGACGGGCTTTACCGGCAATACTTTCTTACTTGTTTTTTTAATTTGATAACTTTCAAAGAAAAAAACACACAATAACATATAAAAAAGGATTTTTTTTTTTTTTTTTTTGTTTTGGCAAAAAGTACTTTTTTAAGAAGATGCTATTTTTTAAAGAAAAAACTAATTTTTAGAAAAATGTTCTTAAAAAAAGTGCATTTTTAGAAAAAGTAGATTTGGAATAAAAAATATTTAAGTTGTGCTGAAAAAAGGTCTACAAGAAAAAGAAAGACAAAAAATGAAAAAAACAAAAAATGTACTTTGGACTTCAAGAAAAATTCTTGACAAAAGTACGAAAAAACAGAAGTAAGGAAGAACATGTAAAATCAATTAAAATGGATAATCATTCAAAAAAGCAAACTTCGATCTACCAAATGTTAAAATACAACTTGGTTTAAGGATTGATGTTTGACTATTGACGTCAGCAGTCGTCGATGGCTGCGAGTGTAAAACGGCAAATCCATCTGAGGAGATCGAGTGGTTGCGATCGAAACATGTCATGGTAACCTGCCGACCCGGGTTCGAGCCCCGGCCACGGTCCAGAACTAAAGATTATCAATAACAATTTTGATTAATTTTCATGTTGTAAAATTCCTTTCTTCATAAAAATAATTTAATGAAAATTAAATTTAATGAACTTAAGCCTAATTAAAATGATTAAAAATTTGGATTAAAAACCATAAATAGTTCAACAAAATAACCACAATACTAATTATTAATAAAAAATATCTTTATTAAAAAATTTGATCTTTTGAAAAAGAAAATTTTTTTGAAAAAAAGTACTTTTTTAAGAAAAGTTGTATTTTTTAGTTGAGAAACGTTTTAAGAAAAACCCTTTTTAAGAAATTATATAAATTTTTATATTATTCGAATGTGTATTCTAAGTCAAATTACAATTTGTAAAAGCTTTTAAACTTTAATAGTCTTATTCCTTCAATATTTTCCAGGAATATTTTCTATGCACTATCAGAACTTTCGTTTTTATATTTCTGTTACGAGGCTTACTTTAAATAGAACCTCATAAAAATAGCGTTTTAAAAAAGTTTCTTTCGAATAAAAAAGCACTTTTTTGAATAAAAAAAAGTACTTTTTTATTAAAAATAGCTGTTGGAAAAAGCCTTTTTTAAGAAAATTAAATAGTTCTATTTTTATTTTACTCTATTTAAAAAAGCATTTTAAAAAATTTGTTAACGAATAGAAAAGTACTTTTCTAAGAAAAATTTTATTATTTAGTAAAAGTAAGTTTTAGAAAAAGCCCTTTTTTAGAAAAAGTATATTATTCTATTTTTATTTTTACTTTTAATAAAACCTCTTTAAAAGTGCCTTTTTGAAAAATGTTCTTTCGAATAAAAAAAGAATTTTTTGAATAAAAAAAGTACTTTCTAAAATAAAAAAGTACTTTTCTAAGAAAATTTTATTTTTGAATAAAAAAGTACTTTTTGAAAATATCATTGTATTTTTTTGTAAAAGTAACTTTTGAAATAGGCCCTTTATTAGGAAAAGTAAATTATTCTTTTTTTATTTAACTTTAAATAGAACCTGTTAAAAAAAGCATTTTAAAAAAGTTTTTTACAAATAGAAAAGTCCTTTAATGAACAAGAAAAAAAGTAGAAAAAGCTATTTTTTAAAAAAGTTTATTAATCTATTTTTTGTTTTTACTCTTACTAAAACCTCTTTAAAAGAGCCTTTTAAGAAAATTTTTTTCTAATAAAAAAAGAAAGTTTTGAATAAAAAAGTACGTTTTGAAACAAAAAAAAAGTACTTCTCTAAGAAAAATTTTATTTTTGAATAAAAAAAGTGCTGTTCAAAAAAAAATTGTATTTTTTAGTAAAACTAACTTTTTGAAAAAGGCTATTTTTAGAAAAAGTAAATAATTTTTAAATAATTTTCTTATGAAAAATATACAAGCAACTTTTAAAGAAATACCTTTTTTAATTAATTGCTTACTCGAAAATCTAATTTCTAATAAGCCGTCTTTTACCTAGTCCTTTTTAAAGATTATCTTAAAAAGGTACCGTGTAAAAAAAAACTTTTTTTTTAGAATTTTAAAGAATTAGTTTTCTTAAAACTATTTTTTTAAAAGTATATTTTCAAAAATTTACCTTAAAAAAGAAACTTTTAACAATTTTTGGAAGTTTTAAATTTCCTAAAAAAAAGTACCTTTTAAAAATTTTAATTTTGAAAAAAGTTTTTTGTTTTGTTTAAGATATAAACTTTTAAAAAGTATTTTTTTACCGTTACAAAGTTAAAACTTTAAGCTTTTAATACTCCCCTTTCATTTGGTGGTGTCCAGTTTATGGAATAAAAACGATTAAAAAGAAATACCTGTAAATCAACAACAATCCCTGGGATAAAATTTTATTTCATTTTCGAGGATTCCTTTTGTTTGGACCAAAAATTAATGGCGAAATAATTAACTTTTGCTAGTTGAAACGAAGAAAAAGGGGGGATGGTTACAAGCCAAACTCAAAAACCACCCCACATAACTTCTCGGAAAACCCCAAAAATGTATAAGTAAAGGACAAAATATATGATGTTTTTAAGTGTGAGTGTTTAAGTTTCAAACCATAAAAAGGGTTTGTGGCTTTGTGGATGTTGTTGTGTAACTGTAAATATATATGTACTACAATTGGCCCAGCTAACTTGGCCTGACTAGTTGCCGAAAGCATCTGCAGCAGCGAGTTTTCATAACACCCTGGGTGTTAAAGGTATGATAAATAAAATGAGATTTTCGTTTTCGGTTATAAAGATTACAAAGATAGTATAAACTGAAAAAAAAGAAAAGAAATTATTTAATAAATGGTTGCTTTTCGCAATTGTTAAAAAAATTAAAACACAAAAAAAGATAAAAGATTTTGGTTTTTCCCCACTTTTTTCTGGGAATTAATGAAACGTAAAAATTAAAAAGCTACAAAAAAGGATTTGAAATAAAAATTATTACTATTACTTTTATTTCACTATAATTATCTAGAAAATAATCTTCAAAATGTTTTTTAATTATATAACGCTTTAACAAAAAGAGAAATGAAAAAACAGAAAACCTAAATCTATTTTTAAATCCTGGAAATAAATTT
Organism: Pollenia griseotomentosa; assembly: GCA_963931875.1. Taxonomy (NCBI): domain Eukaryota; kingdom Metazoa; phylum Arthropoda; class Insecta; order Diptera; family Polleniidae; genus Pollenia; species Pollenia griseotomentosa. The sequence goes on along the minus strand of OZ007564.1, from coordinate 119,901,110 downwards.
AATTTATTTTTTTTTGTTCCGAAAGTATGTACGTTTCTTGATTTGAATACAAACATCATTTAATGGCATTTTAAGTTAATTTTAATCCCAGTTATAAAATTCTACTTCTACTTTTCTGTAATTAAGTAAAAAAAAAAAAATAAAATAAATTTAGGATTTGCTCTCATAAATTTTCAAAACTTACGCATTTGTTTATCTTCTATTTTACTTTTTTTTAGTTTTTTTGGTTTTATGTATATTTTGGCTTTGTTCCTAAAATGAAATAATCATAATAAATGAATGAGTAAATAGTGAAGGAAACATTAACCCAATTACATACTTATTTTACTCAGTTTTGGGCTTTTGGAAATGACAAGCTTAAAAACAAAATGGTGAAAAAATACTAAAGTGGAGCCAATAAGGTCAAACAAAGAGAAACAAAGGTTCATTAAGCAGATGGCTTTAAATGAAAAAACAAAAATAAATAAGAAATCTAACGCTTTTGCAGGTTATAATGAAAAAATAAATTTTCTAAATTTAAAAGAAAATTTCCAGGCTGGGACGAAATAAAGATATTCGATATCTATCGATTTCGTAGAGAATCATAAGCAAATAACACCTCTACACTCGCATGTTAAATACCTCGGTTTTTATCACAGAGCCCGCAGAAGCAGGGCTGCTGGATTTGAAGTCAAATAATTGAAATAATTTTATCAAATGGAAAAAATACACGTCTATTTTATTTACAATGCAAAAAATACCGCGTTTACTTCATTGAAAAGACCAAAAGACGGTGTCGGTGATCATTTCTCTCGATTTATATTGAGCTTTCCAGCGATCGCTCTATACAAGTTGTTATAGATGTGGTCTCATTAAACGAGATCAAGATTCATTCAGGGGTGCCGCAAGGCTCCGTTCTTTCACCTACTTCATTTCTTATTTTTCTAAATGACCATCTATGTCAAACTACCAACCCTATCTACTCCTTTGCAGATGATAGCAACTTTTGTCATTTGCATTCTTTGAATTATAGACCCTGCGTATCCGATGTTGGTGCAATGATGCAGAACATAAAAGATACGCTTGGTCGGGACCTTGACATAATCGCGAAATTGGGTCGATTTTAACCCCCGAAAAATCCAATGCATAAACGACGCACAGAGGGTTGAAATGTACCAAAAGTGAGGATTAATTCAAAAGCTGAACTTTATCCTACACATTCGTGTGTGGTACTGGGTGAAAGGTAATTAACTACATCACTACATCACTATTTGCCAAAAACTTTTGTTTTGAGTAAATTACTCTATCGACTGTGAGCTGTCAAAGTCAAATAATTTTTCAAAATTGTTCGTGCCGTGCCTAAAACTGAAAATTGAGATATTTTGGGTGCTGATAATTCTTATTAAGCGTTCTAAAAGTAATTTTATTAAAATGGAACCATCAACTTCAGGTATTTGGCTACATAATTGCATTAATGTTTTTTAGATAAATGTTTTGCAAATATTTTTAATATTTTTTTAAAAAGTGCTCCATATTTGGGATATTTTCGATATATGAGGGGGTCGGGTTCAAAATTTCAGTTTTATCTCGATTTTTAAATGAAATTCATCATATATACACAGAGTTTCAATAAATTTCTTGTTGCGATCCAGCAAATTTTATTAAGTGATATTTTAATATAGTATTTTAGCTTATATATTCCACACCAAACTTTTGCAGAGGCACCGCGTTTTTTACTTATTAAAATTTTTGTGAAAGAACTCCAGTTGCTTAATATGTACTTAATCTGAAAAAACAAACAACAAATCAACTTGTTTGTTTTTAACTCTCTTTTGTCTTTATTTTCGGTATTAAAGTTATTGTTATAAATGAGTTTGGTTTCTATCAGAGATGGTTGCGTGAGTTAATTTTGACTCACGCTCACTTACAAAAAATAATTTCTGTTTTATTTACACCGAATTCTAATTTTTGCAAAGTACTTTGTTAAAAAACATCCATGGTTTTGTATGACTCCTACAATACATAAATTTTTAATCATAAAATATGCCCTTTTACCGATTGGAGAACTTTCAGAAGAAGGTCAGGAAGCCAGAAATAAGGATTTTAAAAATTATAGGGAACACTTTGCTCGCAAATGCAGCCGAGAAAAGTCAAATGAAGATATTCTAAATAGATTTTTTCTCAGTTCAGATCCATTCATATCTAGTATAAATAAACAAAATGTGCGGAAAGAAAAGCAACAATTATCAAATTCCTAACTACAGCTTTTGCTATCGCCTACTATTTTTCAAGAAATACATGATAGTGAGAGTAATGATAGTGAAGATTATGATGATGAAGGTGAGGATGAACATAATGATACAGATGAGGAAGATTATGATGCAGATTGTTAAAACAATAAGTGTATAATATATATTTTTTTTCTTAAATACAAACAAAATGCATAAAAAAATTAAAATATTGTTTTTTATTAACATTTTATACAAATTTTAGAATTCATGAAATTTTGTCGTAAGGACAAATAGGAGTTTAAATCAATTATGTAGAAATATTTATATATCGTTACTTAAATATAGAAAAGCCCTAACTAACATTTTCCTTACTTTACAGGAGAAGGCAAAGACTTAATAAAAATTGTAGTATCGTAGTTGCGATTTTTTTTAAACGCAGTTTTTTATTAAATTGCTTAGAGAGTTTAATAAAAAACTGCGTTTAAAAAAAATCGCGACTGCAAGAATATAATTTTTATTAAGTTTTTTCCTTCTCCTGTAAAGTACGGAAAATGTTAGTTAGGGCTTTTATATATTAAAGTAACGATATGTATATATTATTTTTAATTTATCTTTTTAATAATATATTCAATATATTTTAATTTTAAATTTTATTTCATCATTCATAGCTTTCTATTTAAAATTTCCAATAAAATTGGTAAATTAAGCCCATTTTCCACAAAATTGAAAAAACGTTCCCAAACAGACAAAAAAAATTTTTTTAATTTTTTTTGTTTAATATGGTTTCTTTTTAAGTGTGTGACAATTATTGATAAACAAAAAAAATTATAAAAATTTATTTCGTTACTTTTTTAAAAAAGTTGTAAAATTCTCGAAATCCTTTAAAACCCGAATTCAGACTTTAAATTAAGCTTATGTACATATTTAAGCAAAAAATATATTTATTTTTTTATTTTTTAGAAAGAAGACAATATAGGCTTTCGTTTACCTTTAATTTTTTAAAAAAATTACTTTCCGTTTTAAAATTACGGTGAAAATTCTGAAACAAACTATAATTATCCGAAAAATAAAAATGTCTATAAAATCGTAAAAAAAAATTTTTTTCCGTGTATCTTTTTTTCAGAATATGCCTTTTTATGTATATTTAACGATTTGAAAAAAAAAAATTTCCAAAAAAATTAAATTACGGCTCCCATGAATTAATCGCCACTTTCGGTGTCATCGAACCCACTGTGCGACGAACGCGGATCAATGTGCCTCATCTGTATATATAGATGGTATAGCTATTGAGGAATCAAAATCTCTTGGTGTTCTGGGCATGTGGATACAATGTGATGTCTGAAGGACAGAGCATATGTATGTATATTCACTAGAAGCACTCAAGTGCCTCGGGTTTTCAAACGGTGTAAGATAAACTTCACTTCATCTGATCTTCTTACTATTTATACGAACGCGAATGGAATACAACTGTCATGTGTGGGCCGGTGCTTCAAAGTCTATTTTGGAGCTTCCCTACCGCATGCAGTAGAGCGCGAATGTTCTCATTAGTGACAGCAGGGTATCCAATTCTATTGACTTCCTTGAGCACCGTCGCAATGTGGGTTGTATTTGCCTGTTTTATCGTTACTTCAATGGGATGTGTTCTAATAAAATTAGGGATCTGGTTCCCGAAACCCGTACGTTTATTCGTAATACAGTGCCCATGTTCTGTAACTCTCGCGTCGAGAAACTTTTCGATTGAAATGTGTGAAATGAAAAAAAGTGCCATATATTGAAACAAACAGCTGTTTTTCTCACTAAACTGTGTCTGTAACTTTTTCTGGCGAGTAATAGCTGTCACGTAAGGAAATTACTCACCAATTTACAGAAAAAGTGTGTCTGTAAAATTTTTGTAAGAAAGTTACCGCTTTAAACTGACAAATAAACCCACTAATAAAAATGGGGTAAGAAATAATTTTAACACAAAAAAATATTAAAAACGCAAAATACAATGAATAACAACATGGAAGAGATAAGTATTTTATTCTTGGTTGATTTTTTCATGGTTTAATTTTTTTTTTTTGCTTTTAACATTTTTTAACAATATGCGAATGTTTTCAAAGCCATTTTGTAAACAACAAACATTAAAGTCATGCTTTATATTTTTTGGTATAGCCGACGCACAGTGGCGCCATTTGAGTTTTTTCGTTGCAAAAATCATATTTTTTGAACCGAATAAGATAATTGAACAGTTTAAACAGCATATGATAGATAACTGTTCAGCCTATGAAATGAGCGTTTGGAAAGGGTGCTACGCTTTGTAGGGGCCTACTTATGGGTTATCAAAGTTAAAATTAGTAGAAAAATCAATTTTATGGTAACTAAAAAAAATTATTTTTAAATTTTTAGGGTTTTATGTTTTAAATTATTACTCAACAAATTAAAAAAAAAAAATATTTTTTTTTAAATTTATTTTTTTAATTTTCTGTAAAATATTCATCACAATTTGTAAGAGAAGGTTTATCTAAAAGACTAACCATTTCTAAACTATAATTATTTTCTAACTCTATTCGTGACTTCACATGCCGCAGGGAAGAAATAAGTGGATCGGAAGATGCTGTCAACATGTTGAAGAGGTCCTCATTTTGCCTTATCCTTGATGCTTTGAATGTGTTCTGCAATCTATATTTTTTATAAAATTTGTTAAGAGACTCCTGTGCTTCTTCAGAAAGCTCTCCAATTGGCAAATACTGGTACTCAATTATATCTTTTCCATGCGCCAATATTTTATGGACGGTCGGGGTCAACTTCTTCTGTGGATACATTTCTGCTAAAAGAGATGCAGTTTTCGACGCATATTCTCCATATTTTCTAGAATTGACATTTTCTTTGCAGTTTAAAACATCCAAGATCGTTCCCAATCTTTTCACGATTTGATTGTCAATTCCAGTGATTCTAGTTACTGCCTCATAATTTTCAAAAAATCTCCTAGAAGTGTTTCCATCGTTTGAGTTACCGTATCCGTGCTACGACAGTCTACTTTTAGTCCAACTTGTTTAAAAAAAGCATCCTGTATTTGCTTCTTTCTGATCTTTTCCTTATCCTTTATTGATGTATTTTCATCGAAGTTTTCCTCCTCTTGTGGTAGGGTATACGCCAGTTTTAGCAAGAATTCCATACACCTTATCCTTGCGTGCAATGGTGACATTCCATATTGGTAATTCTCCTCATTTGTAGAATCGTTTAAATTACCAAAGTTCTTCTGACTCTTTTTGCAAATCGGGCTTATGCTACCATGCCTAAAAATTTACCTGTTCCCTGCATACAAATGGATTTAGGCTGAATAATGCAATTTTGATATTATGCACGTGTCCAAATAAGATTTGTGCCTACCTGTAGGGACCATAAGTCAATATTGTTCTTGACCATTTGTACGCCAAAGTATTGTTTAAGTGAGGTACGTACCTGCTAATTTCAATGAGTAGTTTTTTTCAAACTATTAGATCAAACTACTGTCAGTCAAAACATCCCAGTAAAAACTTCGCTTACTTTTTCAAAATGAATAGCTTCTTTAACTCATTATTTAGTAGCTTTCTTCTATAACTACATCTATAACAACTTCTATAAGTACTTTTTTCTGGATGTATTAAAGTAAAAAAATAATGACTTGCTTTTGAATGCGTTCATTTTGGGACATCCCTTGTAAAATTCATTGGTTCTTTCAGTAGAATTGTAAGTAGTGCTCTTATGTTTTACTGATTTCTCAACACATTATTTTGTAGGCGAAGTTTTTACTGGGATATAAGGGACGGACGCCATACAATTTCTGCAACCATGTCTTTTTAACCTTTTTTACCTCTAGAAGCCAAACGGGCACGTACGGGCAGATAAAATTTTTGAATTATGTAAAGAAATAATCAATGAACAGGTTTTGCAAATATGGCAAATATAGAAAAATAGATTTTTTTTATTTTCCGTCAAAGTTGAAAAATAGTGAAAAAACGGATAGTTTTTAAATAGTGATTTACCAGGAGAAACACAAAGCAAACAGTTAATTTTTTTTTATCATTATACATTTAATAAATACATCAATCAATACAAACAAAAAATAAGGCGATTCGTTACTTGTTTTTCGTGATATTACACCTGAAATCGCAACAAATTGACTAAAAATTGTGTGTTTTTTTGAAAACCGAAAGTCGTTCAACTTTGAACAGTTATATCTTCTAAACTAAAAATGTGATATTATTAAGAGTGGCATATTTGAAATCGTTGAAAAGTTTGCTATAACATGGGTTTATTCAAAACTTCGTCAGCGCTCATGAAAATTTTGATTTTTGCAACCTCGTTTGCTCTACGGGCGCCACCATTTGTGTGACTGGCGTTCTCAACGTCTGTAATTTCATAACGGCTTCGAGCAGAATATAATGAAATTTATAACGTAACGACGTAATCTCTTTTAATTTTTTTCGACATGAGTTACAGACACATTTTTCTCATTTTTCGAGAAACGGTGGAATATTTTGTTTCACATCTTTTCCATGCGAGAGGCTCTCACCAAAGTTACAGAACATGGGTACAAGTTTTTTTTTTGTGGGCGACATAAGGGAAAATTAATTTTTACCCTTCCTGCTGAAGTCTTCCCTCTCACTTTCAATATGAATCAATTTAAGTCGAATGTCCACAAGCACTACTACCTCTTTCCTCCTTCCCATAACCTATTTTCCTAGTTCCAACACAATGCAATGTATTTGTAGGGGTCATCCCTTGAGGTCCTAACGAAAAAAATAAATAAATCAGTTAGTAATCTAAAAAAAAAATTTTATAAATAAAAATGTTTTAGTTTTAGTTCAACTGTGATACATTAACAATAACAACCTGTGATATTAAATTACTTTTTTATTATTATTTTTTAATTAATTGTAAACAACTTCTTGTTTTATGTTGTAAAACTTGTTTGTTATTTATTATAAAATGTAAGTTTAACAAAGATTTAAAATTTAATAAACTGAAAATCCCAGATGAAGTTGGAAATGACCAACGAAACGTGGGATGAAAATATACAAAACAAGAGTTTTTATTTTTATTATAATTTTATGAAACAGACCTCAAGCCGAACAATATTAACATTATACAAATGACCTTGAAAGCCTGTTTAGATAAAATCTAAGAAAGTAATAATAAAAATGCTTTTATTTGAGCTCGAGGTCAGTAGTGAAAATAAATTTTATTTTTATATGTTGCCGATATTTATAAATAGAAAGTTCGAATAAAAACAACTTTAACTAAAAAATTTGTATATTAAAAAAGTAGTATTTTCTAAGAAATTAACTTTAATCGATTAATTGCCATAAATTGTTCTAGTTATTCGAAATTGGCTATTTTATTTATTCGATACTGGATACTCAAATTTCAGTTTTAGTTTTATTTGCAACTTAAAAAAAATTAACCCCAATTCTACAAAACAAATACAGGGGGCAATCTTAGCCAATTCTATCTAGTTACGAACTTAAAAACACGATGACTCAAATAGACTCTACTTTACAGTGGCGTTTTGCCCTGTATTTATACCTAATCTCTATTTCTAGTAGTTTCTTGAACCTTCTTTATGTAAAAGAATAGAATATATCGCTCCTTTATTGCAATATAGTCATATGTCGAAAAAATCAAACTTAGCAAAATGCGATTATAGTTTTCAAAATGTTACTTTATATACAGTTTTATAACTTCGGCTCAGCTTAAGATACATAAGTTTATTACTTATTTTTAATTTAACATATAAAGAAATTATGCAGAAACAGTTTTCTTAAGTAACTATACATTTTTGATTTTTTGCGATATGACTATGTTGCAATAAAAACTATTATACATTTTAACTTAAACGACTTCTTTTATGCAGAACGAATATTTTGTCATAACATTCTTGTTTGAACAATAGGGTATTGACTCGGTTTTTCAGCCGGTTTTTTTTAGCAATAATGTTGTCGGTATTTTCAAAATATCGATTTTTCAAATGGCCACGCAGTATATTAAAACTTAGACGCACCATTTGGGATGACTTTCCTAAGACCCCTTGTACATATTGGAAATTAAAAGACAGACATACGAAGTATGTTAGGAAAGGTCGTTATACACAATCCCACAAAGTCTTAAGTGTTTTATGAAAATGCCATCCCTGATCTAATTATAGTTTAAAAATGTTCAAAAAACAATAACAATTTATCATGACAGGGTTGTATTTTTCTCAAAATACGTTAGGCTTGTGTGATAGTGTAAAACAGCCTTAAGGGGCGACGCTGAATGTGTGACACACTTTACTTTTTTTTCTCCCACCAGCAAATTTCGTCGTCTGCCCCTTTCAATTTACAATATGTCTAAGAGTCTAACAGCCATATTCATAAAAAGTTCTTATTTTAAGCTTATAGTATGTAATAACTATTAAACGCTTTTTGTCTTATAAACCTCTTATAAAAATTTGTATTCATAAACGTACAATAACAGCTTTTTTACTATTAACTGTTTGCAGCGATTTTGTGTTTAAGTATGGCAACTTTCTTTATATTTGGCTGCCATTTTATTGTTAGTGATGCACGAAACTTCTATTCGGTTTACATGATATTCTATATATAAATTTTTTTTTTTATTTTTTTTTTAATTGTAGACCTTCAAAATTATTCTTATCAAATAAAACTACATATTATTTTAGTTTCTGAACAAAATGTTTCCGAAAGGTATCATAAAAACTTTTGTTTGAACCTTTTTTAAATACACGATAAGAAAGTAATCGAATAAAAAGTTGGTTTACTTTTTATTAACATCACTATTATTATGATTTGTTAATTTTATTTTTTTTATATTTTCAACAATAATTTGTTGTTTTAAACAAAAAAAACAACTAGTTGCAATAATTTAATAAATAATTAAAGAGAATATCTGCATTTGCCCTTGAACATATTCATTTAAATCATATAAATTTTTTTTAAATAATTATCAATATAACTTTAAATTGGCTGTCTAAAATAAAATAAAAAATTAGTAAAATGTATTTAACATGTCCGTTGTAATAAATAAAACATTTTTGTCATTATTTTTTATCATATTTCACAAAAATAAAATCATAAAATGCAAACACTTATCAAAATGTCATTTTATTTTTGGTTTAAAGAAGGGCAAATCCAACAATAAATTTTCTTACTTTATGAATGGTTTATTAAAGGTTCAATAGACTATTTTTCGTTTATGAATACAACTTTAGCAATTTTTGCTTAAAAACGGTCAATTAATCATCAATAAGTTTTTATGAATACGGCTGTAAGTGTTTTTTTGTCAAAAACATTTACTGAAACATTCAATGAAGGCGAATCAATTTAATAAGGTTGTAGCAGGTTCGAGCTTAACCCTGCGGCCACACGATCAAGTTGTTCTTGATAGTCTTTTACATATACTGCTTGTCAAAATTTACAAAAATTGAGAGCTGTGACGTAGGTGGCACTCAATTTACTTTCAAGATGCCATAAAAAAAACAATTTATAAAGACAAACATGTAATCAGCTGTTAAATTGAAAGTAAATTGCCAAACAAATGGAAAGATGAAATTGAAAGCCATCTCGTGGTCAATTTAAAAAGTGTGAGTGTGTTAGTAAAAAAATGAGAGAGTTGAGTAAATTGAATGGAATTGAAAGGCAAAACTTGATCGTGTGGCCACCAAGTAACAGAGTTTGACATCAACGGTACAATACAATAAAATGGATGTCAAACTCCATATGTAAAAAGTGTTATTAAGTTTTGTTGGCATTTTACCGTATATTTTTAATGGAGATGGATGTCAAATCCATCGTAGACCAAAAATTATTGTTGTGTTGGTATTGCTGTATTTTGAAATACATACATATATAGACCGCAAGTGGCAGGCCTTTTTTAAGGCCTCTATACTCCTTTTTAAAAGATTCGCTTCGCATGATATCCCACATTTAGAAGTATGCGTTCTAGAAGGTATAAACTTCTTTTTAAAAGACCTTCTAAAATATTCAGTACACATTCGCTACTTGATCAGTTTTATTTACTTTTTATTTTTAGTGACCTTCCTTACTCCCTTCTTTTGGAAGGGATCGAAGTTCATATTAAAGGCAGTGTGGAAGGGCTCGCTCCCAATGACAAGCTGTGTAAAAAATAAATAAGTATGGAATGCGGCGAGAAGGGCTTGTGACTGCTAAATAAGGCCCTCTATTAGGCCTCTTTACTCATTCTAGTTACCACTGGGTATGTATGTTTTTATGTTTGAAATTAAATTTTAATATAGTTTTTAATTCAAATTTGCTGTAAATTAATTTTATGAAGAAAGAAATTTTACAACATGAAATAAACTAAAATTTATTGATAATTTTTCATTCTTGACTGCCGCGGGAATCGAACCCACATTCACGGACAGGTTGATTTGACATGTTTCGACAGTGACCACACACTATCTCTTCAGAAATCTTGTAAACTTCCTTTCTTCATAAAAATAATTTAATGAAACTTAAATACCAGGGCTGTGGAGTCGTTAAGAAAAAGTTATAACTCCGACTCCGACTCCTTTTGGTGAAATTTTTTAAGCACGACTCCGACTCCGACTCCGACTCCGACTCCAACTCCGACACCGACTCCTACTCTAACCTAGCATTATTTAAGAGACTAGTTTTTTTTTTGACTTTAAACTCTTTTTTAATTTAGTACCTGTTAAATGGTTAAATATAGCAAGAAAATGATTCTGTTAAAATTTCAAATCGATATTTTAATTCTAACGTGCCGCGCATTGAGCTTTAACCTACTAGTTACTAACATATGAGTAGGAAAGCTGCAAAATATTTCATTTGGATTTTGGAAAAAAAAATGCAAAAAACATATAGTGCCCGATTAAATAGACCAAATGAGTTGAACCTTTTTTCAATTCTAAAGTGTTATGACATTCTTGACTTATAACTTAACAGTTGAGAAATTTAAAACAACTGAAATATAAAAAAATAATAGATTTAATTTTAGAACGAACGAGTTTTGTTACGAACTTTCGAAAGAAACGAGCTTTGCTTCAATCTGTATGGGATCATTGAATTGAATATTTTAAAGGTTATATTAATTTATTAATATTATGCAAACAGTGCTAAAAAATGTAAAAATAGTTCTGTAGGGGAGAGATAAACTACACCAATTCACATCTTTTTCAAATAACCTTTCTTTATACTGTTGGAATTTATAGATGTGTGAATTTTCATAAGTCCTATCTAATGTAGCTTTCGAGATAGAAAAGTTGAAAACAACAGCAAGTCCAATTGGCTTAGACGTTAAAGTCATCAAGTGTACTTAGTGTTGTTTACCACAATATTAATAGAGGCAAAGGACAGTCCTTTTTTGCAAATTGTGAAGTGAGGTCTTTTGTTTTTAATATACATTTTATTTATTAAGTCAAATCATTCTCAGGAAAATTTTATAAAGTTTATTAAAACATGCATATGCGCATTCAGATGTTAGTTCTACAATTTATATAACACATTTTGAAGAGAAATGTAACGTAAAAAAATGTTGTTAGCCTTCTATTATTTTTGGGAAATAGTACCCCTTTTGTTGTTGGACTTGGTGCTGTTTGTCTCAAGGCATGGAACAGTACCATAGAAGGTAACGAACCTTTTAGGACGTAATTTTTTAAGTATATCATCGACATAAAAAAATATGTTAGGATCATATAAAATATTCGTACAAATGCACATTTTTATTACATAAACATCATTTGCGATTATCAACATGTTTGCGCGGTCTGCTGTAAAGTTTTCAAAATGTGGCTTGATGTAGTTTATCTCCCACCTGCAGAGTTAAAAAAAATGTGAATTTTTAAACTGCTAAATTTAAATCTTTTTCTTCAGTGTACTCGCCATTGCATTTTTCCGTTCCTAATTCAATATTATTATTGTCCAAGACCGAAATTTGAAATTGCAAGTCTTTATTATCTCTCCAATTTTCCCTAAAGTGAGTAGATAAAAGTATTCTCAAATCATTTTTCCCACATTGATGGGAATTATATCTGGAACAATGTCATGTATTTTTCCGAGTTCCTTTTCCTTATTATAATTATAATAGAATAATATGATTCACCTTGAAGGTTGGAACTTAAAATGTAGTTCACTTAATGCTTTCACCACAGGAGCTACAGCTGATTTCAAGTCATATTCATGAACATGGCTACAAAAATATTTGTTAATATACGATAAATAAAAAACAACATCTTTACAAATTTAATTTTTAAATTCCTTAATTCGGCTCTATTTCATTAACGATATCTTGGCGAAACTCAAATAGTGAACCCGCTGGTTTTTGTTACAGAAATTTGAGGTCACATTAAAACATAGAAAAGGACATGCTTTGATACAATCTATATAACTATTCTTATAAATTGTCAAAATAAGATGTTATCTCAATTTTTTAATTTTTGAAACTCACCTACTCATATGAAAAGTATACTGGTCCTTATTTTCAGACTTCACAATTTCAAAAAGCGGACCCTCTTATGGCCAATTCCACTAATTTATCTAAATATCAATTTATGTTTAAAATTTGTTTTTTTTATGTCAAATAAAAATAAAATTATTAGAAAAATTATATTTAAATATGAATTGATATTTAAAAAGAATTGGAGAAATTGGTCATTAAAATTTTTTATTTTAAAAAATATTAGAAAAATTGTAATGCAAAAAAGTCGGAGTCGGAGTCGCTAGTTTTTGTGGGTACTTCGACTCCGACTCCGACTCCGGTACAAAAACCTCAACTCCGACTCCTCAACTCCGACTCCGACTCCACAGCCCTGTTAAATACAATGAACTTTAGCCTGATTAAAAATTTAAAGATTTGGATTAAAAACCATAAACTTTTCAATCAAATAACCACAATACTAATTATTTTATTTTTTTTTATTATAAATATTATATGACACAATAAATGACACAATAAATGACACTTTATAATAAAGGGTGTTTTTTTAAGCTAGATAGAACTTTAAATTGTAAAAAGTAACACAAAAAATTAAATTTTGATGAAATATTTTTTGTTATCGTTTCAGTATACTCTGACAAATCATCATGAATAGACTCACGCTTGAACAACGCTACGAAATTATCCAAATTTACTTTGAAAATCAGTCGTCGATTCGCGCAACTTATAGACGACTTCGTCATTTGTATGGCGTACATAATCGTCCATCTGAATAAGCCATTCGTCGGACTGTGGATAGATTTCGTACCACATACTCTCTAGAGGATCCAATAACACCAACATCCAGAAAAATGCACCGTTTGGTGCGGTTTTCACGCTGGTGGCATCATCGCACCTTATTTCTTCAAAAATGAGGCCGGAGCTCGCGTTACGGTCAATGGAGATCGTTACCGCACCATGATCAATGATTTTTTGTTTGAAAATATGGATGACATTGATCCGGAGGAGATGTGGTTTCAACAGGATGGCGCTACGTGCCATACGGCGAACGCAACCATCGACTTATTGAAATCAAAATTTGGCGATAAGTTGATTTCGAGAAATGGACCTGTCAATTGGCCTCCAAGGTCGTGCGATTTGACACCTCTCGATTATTTCCTGTGGGGCTACGTGAAGTCACTGGTTTATGCTGATAAACCAGCAACAATTGGCGCCTTGGAGGCCAGCATTGTTCGTGTTATTCGTGACATACGGCCAGCAGTGCTCGAAAAAGTGGCCCAAAATTGGACGTCCAGAATGCGCTTCGTCAAGAACAGCCGCGGTGCGCATATGCCCGAAATCATTTTCAAATGTTAATGTCACGTATTGATCTTTCGAATAAAAAAAAAATTTTGATTACAATTTAATTTTTTGTGTTATTTTTTACAATTTCAAGTTCTATTGGGCTTAAAAAAACACCCTTTATAAGTAGGGAGTGCTAGCTACTATGGCCTTCGACTACTAATTATTTTTTTATTGTTTTGTATAGAATTTACATAAACTGCTAATTCTTTTTTTATTAAAGCAAATTAAAATCAATTTTAAATTTGACTTGAGCATTCGAAAAATATTTAAGTACATAACAATATTTTTAAGATTACTCCTTTATAGGCGATAAAGACGAGGGGAAAAGAAACGAGCACTCAGCTTTATTTACTCTGAAAATACGTTTTGTTTTCTCATTTGTAATCTAAAGCCTATAGTACAGGGAATGTAAAAAGCCACATGCGCATGTGATTCTGACGTTATTTTGTCGTCATCAAGCAACGCGAACTTGCTGTTGTGGCTTTCTAGTGACGTCAAAACAACATGCGCATGTGGCTTTTCACATTCCGTGTACTATAGGCTGAAAAACGCACACATGTGTGTGTGTACTAGGAATGCCAATCGGGATTGATTTTAGAAAATCCCGGGATTCGGGATTTTGAAATCCCGATCCCGAAATTCCGGTATTTCTGGACCCCGGGATATCTTGGAATTTTGGAATTTTTTTTTTTTAATAAACAACACTTTTTTTATTTACTTATGAATTTTAAAAAAGTATTATATATATAACATATATTTTTAAAAAAGAAAACATAACAATACAATCTATTTTATACATATGTATAAAATCAATTTTTAATTAATCAATCATATTATTGTTTATCATTTTTTAATGCTAACTTATCTTAATTAGTTGTATGTAATGATATCAATCAAAGTATGTTTTTGTTTTTAAACCATGGATTGTATTAAATACATGCAATTGTTTAACCAAAGCTTAAATATCAATACCTCCAAGGTATGCTGCTACCTTAAGTTTTGACGACATCAATCAGTGTTGAAAAATTCAGTACTTTGGTACTTTTTTCAGTACTTTTTCATATTAAATATACCGCTGTACCCCCGCGTTGTTTTCAGTACTTTTTATCCTTTGAGCTTTTTAACCGTGATATGATCATTTCTTTAGCAGCCTTTGGTCATCATGTGTTTGTTGCAATATTTATGTTGTTGTATTTTAAAAATAATTAACGACGTTAATATTGAAATGAAAAGCGGGGACGCCAGGATTCATATTTTGCTTTCCAGAATGGGATATTTGTTCTTACAAGTAGCAAAAAAATGTATAAAAAGGGATGCATTCAATCATAGTTATGTTAGTGGAAAATTTATATGAAAACCATATTTATAGAAACATGCAGTGTTAAGGAAATGGTTTATAAAGTAAAAGAAACTGCGAAATCATTTTATTCGATCATTTGCAAAACATTAAGAACTAAACTTTTCTTTGAAAATATATCATTAAAAGTGATAATCAGATTCACTCCAGAAAATATTGTTTCCGGAAAAACCAATAGCATAATACTGTTGTTATTAATGTTATTTACAAACGATAAAGAAAACAATAATAATTTCATTATTGGTTGCTTAGAAAATTCTAAATCGGGCTTATTAAGGTCATGTATTCTATGCAAATAAAAGATTATTTCATAATTTTCTTTCCGACGTTTCGTTGGAGATTCCCAACATCATCAGGGATATTTTATTAGATATATAATCTTCCGTCAATATTTCTGCATTTTGAATATTTAACACACATTCTGTTTTACATAAACACAACATAAAACATAAATTTAATAAAAAATATCACAGTAAAATTAAATTGTATTAAACTAAGTATCACAGAAGCAGAACTAATAATTTCAATTCTCAATTCCGTGTTCTAGCGGATCTTTCAGAAATAAAGCATTTCAGAACTGAATATGTATATTTAAATTTCTTGGAAAAATATTGCAAATATAAGAAACAAAACTATTGTTTGCTGACATTTCACATATTGCTTTTGGTATTTTATCGATACCACATTTCTGAGCATCAATTCAACGCACATTTTCAAATGCAAAATGATGTAAAAAGCAAAGGAAGAAATCTTTTACACGTAGAAACTGTTTCAAGTTGGATAAAAACTAAAGCTCTATTTAAATCAACTGGTAGTTGCTGATATAGTTATAATATTTCTTATGATCTCTTAAAGTAAATTTTGCTTTATCTTATAACACTGAATTAAAAGCTTTATTTTTAAACATTAATGTTTTAAACTTTTTTTAGAACTACGTTCTAAGTATGTCATGTATGTAAAAGTCTGAATAATGTAACTTCGCAAAAGTTAAAATATAAATATTAATAACAGTATAAATTTATGTTGACAAAAATAAAATTTTTAATTTATTTACTTCCCAGTAAAAACTTCGCTTACTTTTTCAAAATGAATAGCTTCTTTAACTCATTATTTAGTAGCTTTCTTCTATAACTACATCTATAGTTCGCTTTTCAAAAGGACCCAGAATATATATACTTTATAGGGTGCAGGACCTTCGGTGAAGGGTATAAAAAACAAACTTAATTACAAAAAAGAGTAATTTTTGGGATTTCAGTATATTGGTCATAACTCTGCTATTTCTGAACCGATTTGAAAGCTTTATATACCGACGTGTTAAAGAAGAAATTTGCCATTTATTTTGGTTGTAAGACTTGGACTCGGGAAGATCTATCGTTCCCGAAAATGGGTATTTTCCAAAAAAAATTAATATTTTGGTCATAACTTTTTCGTATCTGAACCGATTTTCCAGAATTTTTCAGAAAATATTTTTTATTAATTAAATTTCCGATCTTTTGATATATAAGGCGTAACCATAGGTCATATAACAGTCAAAAAATTCAGGTTTTTATACAATTTTTAATACTTTTTGTATGGAAGGTACCACGCCCACTTCTCCAATCCCGCCCACATTTTGTGGAATGGTGTGTATTTATAACCTTAATGTTTGTACCAAATTTGAAAACTTTGGCTCTTGCCGTTCTCCAGATATACAGAAAAAAGTAATAAAAATACAACAACCACAAGGGATTTTTTGGAAAAATTAGAGGCAGTCGTGGTTTTTTGGTTTCCAGATATACAGAAAAAAGTAATAAAAATACAACAACCACAAGGGATTTTTTGGAAAAATTAGAGGCAGTCGTGGTTTTTTGGTCATATCTCAGCCATTGTTGGTCCAATCTGGCTGAATTTCAATAGCAAGAAATGGTGGACTATATGTGACATAACTGTAAAACAACCTAACCGCTATCATGTCTGGAGTCTCCGGAAAACACATATCAAACGTAAGACGGACAGACGGACGGATATCGTTAAATCAACTTCTCTCCTCATAAGGACCCAAAATATATATACTTTACAGGGCCTAAGATCAATATTGTAGAAATTACAAACGAAAAGACAAACTTATATATACCCTTTTCCACCTGTGGTGAAGGGTTTAAAAAAGGCTTGAAATGTGAATCTACAAATTTCGTTTCAACTTAAAATAATGGTGATCATTAAGCAAAAATCAAAATCATGAAATATTCGTCATATATCAAGCAAAACATATAAATTTTAAATAATCCTTGTGTGGCAAAAAAAAATGTAACACAAAAATAAGAATTATAATTTTTAATAATTTTTTTTTTTTTGTAAAGAGTATAAAACTTCAATAAAAACGAACATTTTTGTACACAAAAGTTTATTTATTAAAAATCCCGAAAAAAACCGGGATTAAAAAAAATAATCCCTAGTGTGTACTTCCTTTATACACAAAAAAGTAAAACTTCAGCAATAATGCGAGTCTTATGTGTGTGAACGCCAAAAATAGTTCAAAGAAGAAAAACTGATAAGTTTATTTATTAGACGCCCATTGGCTAAACAGACTTATTCTCTGTGAAGGGTTTAAAAGGGTATTTGACTTGACCGCTTAGAGCATTCTAACTACTTTAATTTTCAAAGACATTTCTTTAAAAAATTAATATTAAAAAAATTCAACACAATTTCCTACATAATATTTTTGTTCAAATATTTTCGTTTAGTAAAATTTCATAATTACAAATAAAATACTTTTTAAGTGAAATATTTCATCTTTTTTTTACTCAAAATATTCGTAAATTTCTAATAAAATACAGAAACCGAATTTCACACTGTGTATTAAATAGACTTTAATGATTATAATGATGATTTCGGGGTGGCTGTGATGGGGTACTTGATGTTGAAGAAAAACTCCTAAGAAACGGATGCAAAGGCACACATACACCCACCAATTCTTTCCGACATACACACATTCACAACAATTTAAACTCATTACTCAAATTTCAACGCGAATAATTTTCATTTTTTCTTAGTCTATTTTTTTTTTTTTTTTTTTTTTTGCTTTTTATAATAAATGAAAATGTTGCCATAATTTTTTCTATACGAGAATTTATGAAAGAAAAAAAAATTATTTAAGAAAAGTTTCAAGTTCTTTGCAAATGACTTGAGAGTGAAGCAGTGAAATGTTTTTTTTTTTTAATGCCACTAAAAATGAAGTTTCTTTTTACTAATTTTTCTTTAAAAATAATAACAACAAATTGAAAGAGGAAAAAGTTTTTTTTTTAAAGGCAAACAACCCAACTAAGCGTTAGTTAAATGTAGAACACAGAAAAAGAAGAAGCAGAAAAAACTGCAAAGTGTAGCTTTTTATAAAATTTTAACAAATTATAATAATAGACAAATGACTTATGATTGCATTTTGGAACGCACTACAACCAACATTCACAAACACACACTTATACATTGAGGTACTACTTTATACACACAAATACAAAACCCAATGCACAGTGGGCTAATTTTAAAAAGTGATGGTAATAGCGAGTGAAATTTACTAAAGGACTAAATAAACAGTACAAACAGTTAGGCAAACATATGAAAAGTATGAAGCATATTTGGGTAAATATTCCCAATTTTTAATATTTACACAAACATCTTGTTGTTGTTGTCCTTATACGAACACGAATACGACGTTACTACGAGCTTGTGAATTGGACAAATGTTTAAGTTGTAAAAGTTTTACAATACTCCGAAACACTTTTGCACAGCACGCCATCCAGGTCTTATAAAATTCAATATGGATAAAAAAATTTTAAATGTATATTCAAAAAAATTTAATGAAGATTTTAGTCCCCAATTAAAATTATAACTAATTTTAACTATTGCTAAAACTGTCTGTTAACAATATGTTAATTAACAGTTATAGTAATAGTTAAATATAACTGAGATTGGCCATAAAAATCTTTAAATAACTAAAAATTCTTTAAAAAAAACCGTAAAAGTCTTCAAAACTATAAAACTATTTTGCAGTTTTTCTTAATAGCGGGAATTCCGAGAACCCGAGAAATTTTAAACATTTTTCTACTTTTTCTAAAAAAAGTCAAAAAAAACTCCTAGAACATCAAACTTAATAATCTCGCTTTAGGGTTTTATTCGTATAATATTTTTAGCTTTTCTAAAATCTTAGGAAAAGGTTTCCTGATGAGCTGGCCTAAGCAACCAGTGAAATGCGCATAGAAGCAAATTTTCCCTCAACAATAAATTTCAGTGTATTTATCAAATATGAAAAATTGGGAATTGAGCACGTCATACAGAAATCGCATTTACTACCTTTTTCATGTTATAAATAATTGGAATGCAAACGATAGACAACTTACCTTGTTCTCTATT
This sequence comes from Pollenia griseotomentosa, assembly GCA_963931875.1. Lineage (NCBI taxonomy): Eukaryota > Metazoa > Arthropoda > Insecta > Diptera > Polleniidae > Pollenia > Pollenia griseotomentosa. Next base: position 119,881,376 of record OZ007564.1, on the reverse strand, counting down.
CATAACATAGCGTCTTCAACTGACAATTTTTTGTCATACCAAACGTCAAAGTCTATATAAAAAAAACTCGAAAATTTTTGTCAGCGTTTTTTTAATATGAAGTTTGACGTTTGGTATGACAAAAAATTGTCAGGTAAAGACGCTATGTTACAACTTTCTTTTTTTAGTTACACTACTGTGCAACACCATGAATATTTGTGGTAGTGATGATTATTTTTAGCAGTATGTACTACAAGTAGTGATAATGATAAAAAAAAGAATACTATTTGATGGCTGCTATTTTTCAAAGAAATTTATTTTACATTTTAAGTCCATATACTAAGTTTATCAAAGCTTTTGAACGCTTTTTTCATAATTTAATTTGACTGTCCCACGTCTTTTTTCTTAAATTTAATTCGACTGTCCCATACAGTAAATTTTTTAATGATTTGGAGAAATATATGGGGGATTCACAAGGTGTGCTACCAAGTCATATTGTCATAATATCCTAATATTTTACAATAGTTTAAAAAAATTATTATTGTGTTTAATACAAAAAAATCCTAAAATAATAAGACTTTTTATGCGGTGTTTATTGTTTTGTCATAACTAGGGATGCGATTTCCATGCAAATGCATGTTGTTTGTCGATAGTCTAAGGTTGATATCTACCAATTATCTTTCCGAATCATTAAATTTGCGATTAAATGGCATCGATTTGTTTTTGCATATTTTGGTGAAAATGCATATTTTTGAATATTTTTATTTTAAATGCATATATTTGCATGTTTTAACATTTTCGAGTTATATATTTGTTTAAATTTTCATATTATAAAAATAAGTTCTTCAAAAAATTTCAAAATTGTATGCAAAAAAATTTTTTTAAATCAATAAATAAATTATTTTGGAGCTCTGCTTAAAGTACAAGATTTCGAAAAAAGATCCTTAAATGTTGTACCGATGCAGCAGCTTACATGGTTAAGGCTGCCACTTTGCCTTAAACAATTCATCCAAACTGTTACATATTACATTCTTGGAACATGGGGAATTTAGTTCACTTAATAGTCAACTAAAATCAATTGATATGGCAGAAAGGAAGGAAAAATTAAAAAAACAAACGTTTTGCAAAAAAATAAGGCATTTTAAAAAATAAAACAAATTTCAACTATTTTTGATCTGACGTCCAATGTGGGATCTGAATTAGGAAATTAATTTTCTCCAAATGAAATGGCATCCTTCAAGTATACTTCAACTTCGGTTGACGTTGAGAGATCATGTTCCATGTACAAAAGCTTTTTAACAAAGTTTACTTTTGATGATATAAAAAAGTATTTATAAGTATTTGATTATGCAAACAAAATTTTAAATGATGTTGTTATTTAAATTAAGTTTTAAAAATATTATACCTATGAAAAACAATAGAATAAAAACAACACTACAATTTTTCATTTTTTTTTTTTTTGTTTTAAATAAAATAAAAAAAGCAAACGCTTTTTTATTGAAAACTTTCAAGTTTTTAGTGCATATTTTTTTTTTTTTTAATGCATATTTTCGATTTTTTATGGCATGAAAATCTCATCATATGACTTTATGACTACATCCAATCTAATTTTTCATAATGTCTACTAGACCAGTTCTTTGTAAATCTGTAGAGAGACAATTGATTTCTCTTTCAGGCACACTCATATTTAAAAATAAAGGATATTTGTATAATCTGGTAGATAATTTCATGGCATTTATCTTTTATATATGATTTCCGGCATATGTTCGTCGCGTCTTTTAGTTACATGTTTCATTCAATCAGACCAATTTTTGACTAAGTCGCACGGACGGGGGGTCAGTGAACAGGACCAATTCTGGAAATAAAGTTTTCACCAAATTGATTTTTCAAAAAATAGATTAATAAGCGCGATGTATGCCAAGTTGCGGCGTCTTGTTAAAACCAATTATCGTTGATAATGTTTGGAAACAAAAAATCAATCAGCATTGCTCGATAGCGCTAGCCGTTAACCGTTACGGCAGCTCCTACTTAATTGAAGTTTTTTCCACTCACTTTTAGTACGAGTCGTACTTAAAAATTTTAGTACGAAATATGTACTTAAAACAATTAAAAATGGCATCAAGTAAATAAAAGCTTTTCGTTGGTTGTGCCACTCTATATTCTATATGCGTGCATACGCGTGTGTTTGTAAAAGTTTATTGTAGAAACAACAACACTTTAAAAATAGGTTAAAAACGGTTTTCTACAATAATAAAAACATACATTGTTTTAATGTTTAAAAAGTTAAATAAAAATTCCCGAATTCCATTTGTTAAAATTATTTAGAATGATGACGAAACCCATATTGGACGTTCTGCTGGTGTCTTATAATTGAGGGTGCTTCTGTAAACAAATTGCGAAAAACAACAAAGGTAAAACAAACATGTGTAACGAAACGGGTGGATAACTATACAAATAACACAGTGTTACAAAATTGAATGAAATAGAAAAACCTGGGACCGGATATTATTTTTCTTGTTGGGCTTGTCGAGTAAAACAAGATTCCAATAGTGAACTATGCCGGACACCTCCAAAATCCGGATTTACGGTTAAAAAACCGGTTTGTGTACCTTTGCGCACTTATAAGCCTGTAATTTTGTTGATAATGATCCGATTTTTAATTTCTTACTAGATTTGGAAAGCAGAAACTGAGATCTTTCGAATGATATATAATCTATCTAAGAAAACTTGAGAAATTTGGGTGTTATTGTCGAGCAAACACAAATTTTGTAGATTTTTCAAAAATGTTTCAACTTTGGTGACGTTTTTATACATTATTTTATTAAGAAACTACAATACTATTGAATTTATTCAAAAAGTACGTTTATTTACGATTACAACGCATATTTGGGTTTAAAAATAGATACGTAATTGACTGAGTTATTTAACTTTTCATGAAAATAAACTTTTTAACATTTTATACAAAAATTAGTATTGTGGTTATTTTGTTGAACTATTTATGGTTTTTAATCCAAATTTTTTTTTAATAATTTTAATTAGGCTTAAGTTCATTAAATTTAATTTTCATTAAATTATTTTTATGAAGAAAGGAATTTTACAACATGAAAATCAATTAAAATTGTTATTGATAATCTTTCATTATTGACCGTGGCCGGGGCTCGAACCCAGGCCGGCAGGTTACCATGACATGTTTCGATCGCAACCACTCGATCTCCTCAGATGGATTTGCCGTTTTACACTCGCAGCCATCGACGACTGCTGACGTCAATAGTCAAACATCAATCCTTAAACCAAATTGTATTTTAACCTTTGGTAGATCGAAGTTTGCTTTTTTGAATGATTATCCATTTTAATTGATTTTACATGTTCTTCCTTACTTCTGTTTTTTCGTACTTTTGTCAAGAATTTTTCTTGAAGTCTAAAGTACATTTTTTTTTTTTTTTTTTTTTTTTTTTGTTTTTTTCATCTCTTGTCTTTCTTTTTCTTGTTGACCTTTTTCAGTACAACTTGAAAGACAAATGAATACATAGAGCCCGTGCCTTAGCTTTAACAATAATTAGTATTGTGGTTATTTTGTTGAACTATTTATGGTTTTTAATCCAAATTTTTTTTAATAATTTTAATTAGGCTTAAGTTCATTAAATTTAATTTTCATTAAATTATTTTTATGAAGAAAGGAATTTTACAACATGAAAATCAATTAATATTGTTATTGATAATCTTTCATTATTGACCGTGGCCGGGGCTCGAACCCAGGCCGGCAGGTTACCATGACATGTTTCGATCGCAACCACTCGATCTCCTCAGATGGATTTGCCGTTTTACACTCGCAGCCATCGACGACTGCTGACGTCAATAGTCAAACATCAATCCTTAAACCAAATTGTATTTTAACCTTTGGTAGATCGAAGTTTGCTTTTTTGAATGATTATCCATTTTAATTGATTTTACATGTTCTTCCTTACTTCTGTTTTTTCGTACTTCTGTCAAGAATTTTTCTTGAAGTCTAAAGTACATTTTTTTTTTTTTTTTTTTTTTGTTTTTTTCATATCTTGTCTTTCTTTTTCTTGTTGACCTTTTTCAGTACAACTTGAAAGACAAATGAATACATAGAGCCCGTGCCTTAGCTTTAACAATAATTAGTATTGTGGTTATTTTGTTGAACTATTTATGGTTTTTAATCCAAATTTTTTTTAATAATTTTAATTAGGCTTAAGTTCATTAAATTTAATTTTCATTAAATTATTTTTATGAAGAAAGGAATTTTACAACATGAAAATCAATTAAAATTGTTATTGATAATCTTTCATTATTGACCGTGGCCGGGGCTCGAACCCAGGCCGGCAGGTTACCATGACATGTTTCGATCGCAACCACTCGATCTCCTCAGATGGATTTGCCGTTTTACACTCGCAGCCATCGACGACTGCTGACGTCAATAGTCAAACATCAATCCTTAAACCAAATTGTATTTTAACCTTTGGTAGATCGAAGTTTGCTTTTTTGAATGATTATCCATTTTAATTGATTTTACATGTTCTTCCTTACTTCTGTTTTTTCGTACTTTTGTCAAGAATTTTTCTTGAAGTCTAAAGTACATTTTTTTTTTTTTTTTTTTTTTTTTTTGTTTTTTTCATCTCTTGTCTTTCTTTTTCTTGTTGACCTTTTTCAGTACAACTTGAAAGACAAATGAATACATAGAGCCCGTGCCTTAGCTTTAACAATAATTAGTATTGTGGTTATTTTGTTGAACTATTTATGGTTTTTAATCCAAATTTTTTTTAATAATTTTAATTAGGCTTAAGTTCATTAGGCTTAAGTTCATTTTATACAAATTTATTAATCAATGTTATCCTAAACACAAAAAAATTTGTAATGAGATTTTAGTCATCCAAAAATATTGTTTTTTTCGTGTTTTTTTTATATTATGTTTTTTTTATATTATATATCATTCGAAAGATCTCAGTTTCTGCTTTCCAAATCTAGTAAGAAATTAAAAATCGGATCATTATCAACAAAATTACAGGCTTATAAGTGCGCAAAGGTACACAAACCGGTTTTTTAACCGTAAATCCGGATTTTGGAGGTGTCCGGCATATTTCACTATTGGAAACTTGTTTTACTCGACAAGCCCAACAAGAAAAATAATATCTGGTCCCAGGTTTTTTGGACTGTCGCACCGTGTAATTATATTCTCTCACTCTCTCTCTCTCTCTCTTTCTGGCTTAGTATTTAGGTTAGAACAACCCACTTACGGATTATATCAAGTACAAATTCGGGATTGACACCAATTTAGAAATTCTTAAATCAAGCACACTTTGAAATTAAATTTATTTTTTAAGTACGGGGCACTTGAATAATTCGTACTTGAATTATGCATTTTGTACTTGATTTCAGGAGATCTGTAGTATTCGAGCCCTAACCGCGAAAATAACGTAAGCACCAAAAATCAAATTTTACAGGATAGAGTTTTTTATTTAATTTCATAAACATTTTGTATGAAATTTGTTGCTTCCGATAAAATTCTTCTTGCTACAAAATCGTAACGTTACCTCATGTGACCATGAAATTTTAGGAGATGTGCAAGTGTTGCCAATAAAGTCATTTATTCAAAAACAAAACGAAAATTGAAAATGATGTCGCTTACGTTATTTTCGCAGTTAGGGCTCGTATTGATGTTCGGATTGATTTTTCTTTTTAGTGTAGAATATTAAATTGTTGGTGGGCTGGTCGTTCGTGAGACCCCGGGGAAAAATCTAAAGAATGTTCAGTCAGTAGCTGATTTTTGTGCAATGGAGCTGTGTAAGCTTCAGTTCCTAAGCAAGGGTTAATAGAACATAAACAAGAAATTAATACGCTAAAATTATCCCTTTAGTATAATTTTTATGCACGTCGAGGCGTTGGCAGACAGATTTTTGTAGTTGAAATATAAGGAACACCGTGATAAGACATCAGATTGGCCCTTTAATCTTGAACACATCTGTAGGGGTTTTATGAAACTCTTTAAGTTCGGCTCCTTCATTTTGTTTGTTATTTCAACTTTAGAATATTATTTCCATTCATTCAGTTTCTACTAAGAATTCGAATAATTTTTATAATTTTATTTGCTCACAAGTATTGTAAGTTTCTTTCTCAAAATAAGTAAATACAAGGAATATAGAAAATTTCCCTAAAGTTAAAGTGTTATTTTAAAGAAGAAAGAAAGACAGACAGACACACACCAAAAAAGATATTCTCTCTAATTAGTGGCGGGAAGTGGCTTTTTTGCCATAATGATTGCCGTTGTCTAATGAAGTGTAAAACAAAAATTTGTTACAATTTGTATTTAAGCGTTTTTCTTTTTTTGTTTTTGCGCCAATTGTCGATTTTAGTTTCTTGAGTGGGTAAAAAAAAATTAGACACTTCAAAGTTTTTAGCACAAAACTGCTATTAATATAATGATAAGGAAAATGTTTTCAACATTTTTTATTTTTCGAATTTATTCTATGAGTTAAATTTCAGTTATGTATTTTATAAAGCTTTTTTGTAAATTCGAAAAATAAAAAATGTTGAATATAATATAAAGTAACCTGCGAAAGGAAATAATTCCCAGTTTCTATTTGGGAAAATGTTTTCCTAAAAAAGCCTTTTTTAAGAAAAACTATTTTAAATATTAAGATTTTTTATTTGTTTTTTGTAAGCTGCTTTAAAAGAAAAGTACTTACTTATAATCATAATTTCTAAAGGTAATTAAGATTTTTTTTTTCTAATAGATAAAAACAGTTGTCTTTTTTAGAGAAGAAAAAAAAAACGCCAAAAACAATGGTTGTGCCTAATAACCATTTGAGTTGGTTGAGTTTTCCATAGTCGTGGCAGTGATAAGCCTACAATGAATTGTGTTTATGACTTTAAACGGATAAGCATTTCCATGAGATTTTCCGTTACTGCTCGTTTTTCCTTCTACTACTACTACTAACTACTACTTTTATTATTGTTACATTGCATTGTTTGCCAGTTAAGGAAAAGCATAATTTTTTGGAAGGTATGTGTGCAAAATTTGGAGACAATGCTTCGCAAGGCAAAAATGTTGGCAGATTTTTTAACCAGAAAAAAAAAAGATAAAAGAAACGGACCGAAATTGTTAGAAGGAAACAGCAGAGTTAACGTGAATATTAAAACAATAAAAATGGCTTCCAAAACGCAGATAACACTGCTACAACAAGTGTAATCGTGTGTGTGTTTGTACATGTGTAATAAAACAGTTATATATGTATGTATATGTATCCTAGTACATAAAAAAGGAAACGGAAGTAAACAATACATTGTCATGTTTTCATACAGAAATTTTTGAAATAAAAATTTAAAAATTACCAAAATATGCATAAATTTCAAAATAAAAAGAAGAATTATAATTCCTCCACACTTCATTTAGAGCTTTACGACTTAATTTTCAAGCAACAAAAGCAAATGTTTTGCCTCATTTAGAACCAAATAATACAACAGCAACAACAACTAAAAAGTAGGAAAGTTGAAAGAAAAAACTTAAGAGAAAAAAAAACAACTTTGTTAACAGATTTTCTTGTTTACCTTTTAATGTTTATGTTAGAATGGTGTCTGTGTGTGTTTATGAGTGAAAGTGTGTATGTGTGTTCGCAAGGATGAGAGATTGAATACATGTACATTAGGGTGGCCGTTATTTTTTTTATTTTGATTTCTTATATTCTCCCCCCCTTAATCGGTTCAGTTTTATGTAAAAAAAAAATACAAAAAAATTTCGTAGCGATAAGTTGTGTTTTAGGGGGGGCGTCCGTCCCTCAAAGTTTGCCATCAAGCCATTTATTCAAATGTAATTTGTTTGCGTATGACTATCTTCTAAAAACAACATTTTACAAGAATATGATATATGGCAATATTTTAGCTCTTCTAGTCAACAACATAAGCCTCTCAGAAAGTTTTTTGCTAGAATCAATATTTTAGAAAATAATTAAGAAAATATAAACAAAATACCAAACATTTTGTATACGTTTTATATATATAAAAGGGGGATTTAATGTCAAGTGACCCAATTTTGAAATAGATGTCTTTCGATTTAAATGAAATTTACACCAATTTTAGTACTGTTAGATAGTAGCTTAGACATAAATTTTCAATAAGATCGGTCAAAAAGTTTCTGAGTTAGAGGGGGTCAAAGTTTGACATTTTGGCCATACAGATGTTCTTTCTTATCCATGTAACTTATTACCTATTGGTGTAAGCAAAATTTGTCCCAAGTAGCTTAGATAGCTTTTTGATCAAACTTTTTAAAAAAAATTTCTTTGTTTTTTTAAAAAATTTTTAAAATTTTTTTTTAAATTTAACACTTGGCTAAAAAAAATAAAAAAAAAAGTTTTAAATTTAAAAAAAAAAATTAAAAATTTTTAAAAAAAAAACAAAAAAATATTTTTAAAAAAGATTGATTAAATAGCTATCTAAGCTACTTGGGACAAATTTTGCTAACACCAATAGGTAATAAATTACATGGATGAGAAAGTACACCTGTATGGCAAACTTTGACCCCCTCTACCTCTGAAACATTTTGACCGATCTTGTTGAAAATTTGTGTGTAAACTACTATCTAATAGGACTAACCTTGGTGTAAATTTCATCCAAATCGGAAGACATCGATTTCAAAATTGTGTCACTTGACATTAAATCGCCTTTTTATTTGCATAAAACGTATATAAAATGTTTGGTATTTTGTTGTTATTTTCTTAATTATTTTCTAAGATATTAGTCTTAGCAAAAAACTTTCTTGGAGGCTTATGTTGTTGACTAGAAGAGCTAAAATATTGCCATATATCATATTCTTGTAAAATGTTGTTTTTAGAAGATAGTCATACGCAAACAAATTACATTTGAATAAATGGCTTGATGGCAAACTTTGAGGGGCGGACGCCCTCCCTAAAACACAACTTATCGCTACGAAATTTTTTTGTATTTTTTTTTACATAAAACTGAACCGATTTGGACGGGGAGAGTATAAGAAATCAAAAAAAAAAAGTTCACCATACAACTAACGGCCACGCTAATGTACATACTTATATAGATATTTTCCCCCCCCCAGCCTGCTTAAGTTTTATCTTTCATTATTTTCTTGATGCAACAGAAGTAAAAGAATCATGAAAACATCACCACCACCATCATTCTAAGAAGCTTTTTGCACAGTGGGGTTATTATTTTGTGTATGGTGATTTTGACTATAAAATTTTGAAAATATGCCCTAAAAATTTTTTAAATTTTCCTTAAGAAAAAAAAACAAAAAGTTATACTGTATGGCTTGGCATATCGAAATGAGTAAAAAGCTTGACATTGAAAAGAAAACGCTTGATATTTCATGACGTTCAAAAGAAAAAGTATATAATATATAAATTGAGCCAAATAGGTCCATATGCGCTAGAGAACATTGGCTTTTTAATATTAATGCGAAGGGAATATAAGATTCGGCAACTTTTATGGTTTTTTTATTTGGTTTTAATTTAAGCAAAATTGGTACATTTTTGAATATTTTACAGTATGTATTTGAGTATTACAATAAAAAATACCGTTACACTTAAAAAATGCTCTTTTAATTAAATTATCAAAAAAAAAAGTTGCAAAGGGTAAAATATGCAAAAATATGCACTAACACATCGATGCCAAATATCATAAAAGGCTCTAAAATAGATTAATATATTGTTGCTACCTTCTTTGGTCGCACAAGGAAAAACTTGCAATTGCATACATATTTACTTTTTTCCTGCATAATAATATTTTTTCTGATTAAGAAAATTTTAAATTTTTTTGTTTTGAATGAAGTTTGTTTTTGCATCGATTTCTGTTGTGTTTTGTTGTTGTTTATGTAACTGTCAGTTAAACTTTTTTTAAACATACATACCCTCAGCTCATTATTGGTTTGGCACATATGCTTAAAAGAAAAACGGCAATGAAGATTTACATAAAGTCTTCTGAAAATATACCCGATAGAATTTGTTTGTATTTTCACAACTGCTTCTGGCATTTGTTTTGAAGAAAACTTTAACAATTTTTGTGAACATTCATAAAAGAACTTAGAAGTTAAAGTGAAAGTTATTGCTTTGAGCCGCATACGCCACTTCTAAATTTATTTTTTAGAAAGTAGATTTTAGTGCTGCATACGTATACTTACTACTGTGTATTGAGTTGTTGTCATTTTATTTTGCTTTTGCTTTAACTACTTTTTTTCTAACGGCAATGAAGCAAAGCAAGAGTAAAATTTAGTTTGTATGAGTAATTGGCAGCATTCGCAAAACAGTGGCGTGTAGGGCAAAACAATACTTAATTTAAAAGTTTATATGGAGCAAAATTAATGTTCAATATATCAGTAACCATAAAAAATTTCATTAAACAGGTTTTGGTTTTGGACTCAGAAAGAGGGTATTCAAAATATATATACCCCATACATAACTAAATTTTTTTAAAAATGGTCGGCAGGTCAAACCAATAATGAGCTGACAATATTTAAACATTTTTGCATTTTCTCACTTTTATAGGCTTTAATATTTAAGTTTTAGTAATTTTGTTTAAATTTGAGGTATTTAACGATTTTTGAAAATTTTTATAGATTGTGGTTTTCATTTCAGCGTATAATTTAAAAATACATAACTGAAGGTCCTTTTTTCTCTTTAAACAGAAAAACAAAATACTCTCTTCAAAATTAAAGATTTATGAAATTAATAATACCAAGATTTTAGAAAGTTTTTCCCACTGTTCGTGGTACTGTTCACAATTCCTATCAACTTTATTTTTGCTGCTGTCGTCTGTTTTTAGTAGGATAGTTTTTAATGTATTTGTTGGTATGTTGGTAAGGATGTGCTTATGTTGTAGTTGCATAATTTGCGGCTTGTCTTGTACAGAGATTTTAAGCAAGCAACAGCATCAGCTGTATATTCTATGCACTTATGCACTCATCCTCACAGACACATTTTCACACACATCCTTGCCCACAAAGATACACTCACTGCACACATTCACGTATATTTCTTGTTATTAAAGTAGTGGCAACGTTTTAATATGCATGTCAACCGCCATGTTCTCTGGCTGAGATTTAGGTTAATTTGTGAGACATGTGAACATACATCACACACATTCATCTACACACTTGAACACTACGAAACAACAAAGACAAAACAACATTGTAGGAAAACATAAATATAAAACAAAATTACAAAACAAAAAAAAAAACTTTTAACAAATGTTAACAACAAAAAACTATGTGGTTACAAAAACTTTGCGAAAATGAGCATAAACTTTATTGAAGAACAAAAATTAATTGCGGGCTTTAATGTTAACAATTCAGCTGCATATTTAATAATTTTTAGGCACCAAGGCCAATTTATTACTGTGGCCTTAAATTATTTTGCCTGTAGAGTGTCCAATTATTTGTATTAATTCTGAAATCATACCTGGAGGCAAATTACCGAATCCGATATCGACCGTAATTTCCATTCAAATGGTATTGTAATTTCAATCCATATCGAACGCCGTAATTTGTTCCCTGATTAAATATAACTTTAATTGATAATAAAAATTGATTAAAATTTGCTGTTAATAAGTTTCAGATATTTTCCCTTTAAATATCTTTATTACAATTTCAGTTTATAAATTTTCTTTTGAAACAATTTTTATTTCCTTAAATAATCGATAATTCTCATATTTTACTATCTTTAATAACACTTTTCAATCATCGTCATCATCTTTATTAGCTGGTTTTAAACCACCAAATACTTTAGATGGTATAGATTTTTGTTCTATTCTCAATTTTTTTATTACCATATCATTATCATCTTTACTTGTGGATTTTGAATGTTGCGTATCATTAATTTCATGGGCCTCATCCTGCTCATCATCATCCATTTCATCGTCATCTTCGTCACTATCACCAATATCAATTTCATCGGGATTAATAACTTTATCTTTAGCAGAACCACCTTGTGTTTCGCCGCGTACAAACATAATGTTTGATGATGTTTGTGGCTTGAGTGGAGGTTTATCATTTTGTTGATTATTAACTTCTGATGCTTTGGCATCTAACATACGCATTGCATCACCAGCAGTATCAGACGTTGTGTTGTTGGCTATAAACTGAGCAGCCATCATGTTGACCTGAGTGTTGTATGTAGCTTGCACAGAACGTTTGATACGCAACATTTCACGCATAGTATCTTCATTACCATGTCTTACCTCGAATTCTTTCCATGTTTGCCAAAAGTCTGCAGTAATTCTGGGGTCACAGACCTGCCAAAATAATAAAATGATATTAAACATTGTACTTTCGATATTGTTAAATTCTTACCTGTGAACAATGTGCATATATAGCTCTTGCTCTATCAATTTCTCCCAATTTGGTTTCCATTTCAGCAAACCTAACGCACATGTGGCGCATATTTTCTTCCGGCAGACATTCAATGGCCTTTTCGTAGATTTCTCTGGTTCTAGGCAAACCATAAATTTCCGCTGCCTTTTTCACAAATATATTGTACATATCATACATTTCTTCTGGTTTAACAGCACTTGTTGCTCTATCATATACCGCCATTGCATGTCGTGCCAGACCATGATCTTCTTCCAATTTGGAATACAACAAGTAGAAGTACTTAGCATGTTCTGGGGGACAATTTTCCAAACATTGTTCGAACAAATCTCTTGCTCTTTCCAATTTAGAGCCACCATAACGTTTGAGAAACTTTGTTAGATAAGCGTTCCATATATCGTACACATTTGGCCATTTAAAAAGTGCTATGCCCTTTTCGTAAGCCCTGAAAGCTTCCTCGAAGTAATTGTGCTCTTCCAAGAACAAACCATAGTTAATTATGATTTGTGGCGTACAAATTTTTAAATCAATAATACGATCATAGACCGCCTTACAAGTTTTGAAAGTTCCAAATGATTCTTCCAAATCTGCATACATGGACCAGACTTTTAGAGACTTGTAAAGGCGCATTTGTACAGTTTCTGTATCATCATGGTAGGCTACTTTGCGCTTAGGCATGACAGTAGCCTTTTGCATAAGTTTGAGTGCATCTTCGAAATTTTCCTGACGTATTTCCATTTCTGCCCATTCGCACCAAACACTGGCCAAATCCTCTACTTTAACATATTCCACTTCAGTACCTCTTTCAAATACCACACGAGCATCTTCAACCTGACCGTTTGACTCATAGAATTTAGCAAATTCTATCCATAATGTATGCAGTTTACCGACTGCCAGTTTTGGCTGCACTGTTTGCACAGCCTCTGTATAAGTATTGATAATTTCATGAGGCTTATCTTCATAAAGTTTAACACGTTTGTGCCATTCATGTACATTATGAGGATTTTGACGTAACAAAACACTGTTCAGCAGCAATAGACGCCTCTCCATAAGATATTCAAAACGAGCCAACCGCAATTCAACATCAATGTCATCTTCTTCAGTAGCATTTGGATCATTGGCCACAAACTCCATGCGTTTGTTAAGGGACAACTCCTCAAATTGAGCATATTCGTCAAACACCTGGGTAAAATCACGCACAGTTCTAACCGTCTGTATGGCTTCCTCATAAATATCACGGGCTCTATCAAAGAGACCCGAGCGGACGTAATAATCAGCCAAGCAGTTCCACAAATGACCCAATTGATCGGTGTACCTAAAAGATAAAACAAAACATTTAAATAAATATACTGCTTCTACTAAGATTATTTACAGCCCAATTATGAATACAAACTACCCGGGAGTTTTTTCCCTTTTCCCATTTTTGCAATTGAATTTACATAGGAAAAATGGGAGAAGGAAGAAAACTCCCGGGGAATTTTTATTCATAATTAGGCTGTTAGTATACAATATTGGTTACCTCCTAAGACCACCTCTTATAATAGCGTCCACATTTAGGGAATGTACTTTATCAGGACTTTTTGATATTAAGTCACACAATTCATTCCAAAGTTGATGATTAGATTTGCCGTGTTTGGAAACAAAATGCTCATTATCTACTATATTAGCAAGTTGTTGGGCAGCATCATCTAAACGTCCCACACTCAACAAATACTCAATGTACTCCTCAGCATCATCTGGTGACAATTTCAAAAAGCGCCTAAAAATTCTAACCGCCGTGTCTGGAATATCGTACTTTTGCACAAATTTCAAGTACAAAGGCCAAATGCGATGATGTTGGGTAATGGGCAGAGCTCTTAAAGCACGATCAAAAACATGCCGAGTGCGTGTAATCTTGCATTGCATAGTCATAAATGAACCATAATCCATCCATATGCGCGGCATTTTGTGCATAAACACTAGCGCTCTTTCAAAAGTATTGTTCACTTCCTCATACATGGGATCTATAATACATTTGCCACGTACTTGCTTCCTGCGTGTGCGTAAATAATTGTACCATATTTTATAACTGCCCGGCAATTCTTTCAACGCTCTTTCATACACAATATTCACAGCATTATTGGGTGCTTTAGCTTTATGGTCAATGTAGCGCAGCCAATGCTTAACAGAATAAGCATTTCTTAAAATTTCCTCCTCATAGGGTACATCTTCTTCAGGCTAATGCAGGTGAGAATGGAATAAAAGGCACATGCGAATTATAACTCCCCAAAATCGTTAATTCTACTTACAAAATCTATATCCATGGCCATAGAGCCAACCTCATTGGTGGACATTATTCTGGTTTAAATAGAACTTTTGCTAAAGAACTTCTTCAACAACTTTAATTTCCAATTTTACAAACTTTTATGAAAATAATTTTAGGAAGACGCGCTAACAACAAAAAACGTTTAGTTGAGCAAAAAATAACAGCTGTTACACAGCTGGTGCATAAGCAGTTACTCCCAAACTATTAAATCCATGTGTTGGAAAGCGAATAAATAAATAACCAAAAAACGAGGGTAGTTTCTGTAGAAAAATGTAAGAAATCAAATAATTACTATTAAAAATTTAGGATAAACTAAAGATAATGTTGCCAACACGAGAATATTAAGAAATTTAATTGAGTCTGTAATGCATTTGACATTAACAGAAACTCACGTTTCCTTGTGTATGTGCGGCAGATTTTTTTTATTATATGCCAATGAAATAAACTTTTAACTTACCAACACTGGGTGAGAGTCAATAAAACAAGCAGTGTAGTCATTTAGTGGAATTCACAATAATAAAAATTATATATTGTAATATGAAGAAAGTATTAAAAATGTTTGTTAGAAAAAAGGTTAAAAAAGTTTGAAAAGCAACATGAATTGGGTATTATAGATTCTCGCCATATCCGTTATTGGTGACACAATAAAAAAATAAAAAACTTAAATTCGTGATAATACTTAATATGAAATTTATTTTAAAATATAAAAATGTTAGTCCGTTTTAAAGACCATCATTGTTCATAAAATGTTTTCGATTTATAAAAGTTTTATTAACGCGTTTACTGCTATCTCTATACCATATAAATATCTTTGTTAATTTAAATTTGTTTTCATATGTAGAATAAAATAAAACATTAATATTTATTTTCAAATATGTTTAAATATCCATCCTAATGAAAAAATAAAAACCCTTAAACGATAAATATCAGAAAAAAAAATGGTCAAATTATTATTTTCTTGAAATTTTACAAATTTTAAATAAATTTTTTTTTTAAACAAAAAATTTTAATATAAAGCCACTAAAATGAGTAAATTATAGAAGAATCCCAATCGTTTTTAACCACGCCCAAAGAAAGTTTTTACAAGTTTGTAGTGTTCATCTGTGTATCTATTTATCTGTCCATTTTATCGTAAAGTCAAAACTGCTGGAACGATTTTGATTTTATTTTGTTTGTTTGTTTGAAAGGTGGAGACCGAGAGTGTTCTTAGCTATGTTTGAAAAAAATATGTACAACCGATTAGAAGTTATCTCCTCTTTTCTAGCGGTATCCTCTTAAATGTGTGTATCTGTGGCACCGTTGCTCCCAAACGCCTGTATCGATTTTAATATAGTTTTTGTTGTTTGAATGGTGGCTTTATCCAAAATCTTCTTGTACTAATTAATTCAAAACGCAGGATAAACCTTTAAAGTAAAGTTGTAAAGTTTCCTATGCGTTGTCAGATTTTTTGTTCAGAAAATTTATACAACTACGTTATTTCCGCTTAATTGAGTTTTTAAAAATGCACGACTTTTGACGCAATTAAACGGGAACTCAATTAAGCAGTACTCGGTTAATCGAAGATGTGCAATAAAGCGAAACACCCATGTGTAAAAAATAATACTCATTTCTTTATTTATTAAGTTAAACAATGCTTTAGGTTTTTTAAAGCAAAATAAAAATCAGGTACGTTCATCGTACAATCTTTCTTGCTGCAAAATAATTGTTTACGTTTGAGGGGAAAAAACACATTAAGTAGACGGAAACAATTAACCGAAATATTTGCTCTTATTTTTCGCAATGCGGTCTTATTTTGCGAAATAATTAAGCGGGTATTTTTACATAGACAGTTATACTGACTGATTTCGTTCCATGATATTTAGTGCAATAAAGAGGGAAACTCAATTAAGCGGGGCTCAATTAACCGAAAATAATTATATTAGATACCAGCAGAATGTAATGTAAGCACTACGGCCTTCGTCAGCATTCTTTGTATCTTATAACTAAAAAGTGCTTATTGTAAATTTTATGTATTTAACTTAATTATTTAAACAAGCAGAATCTGGGAATTTATTTCTCATGATGAGTAACATTTATTATATAATCGCCTATTCACGATAGGGGTGATTAGTCTGGGTTACTTTAAACATTTTTGTAATGCTTGAAACTTTTTAATTAACATATTAATAATGCATATATTTTTCTCCAAAATTCTCTTTAAACTGCAATACATATTAAAAAAATTGTATATTCATATGTATTAAATTTTTAAACTATAAAAACTCTGAAGCTCAAAATCTATGTAAAATAAGATTGGTGTGTCAAATTTTTATTAAGGATAAAAGAACTAAATAACTTTGCTATAAGTTTTACAGTTTTGAAAAATTTTCTATAACTTGTAAAAAGAACTATAAATTGCAAAATTGCGAAAAAAAAAATTCTAAAAACTCATCATAGTAATTTTTTTATTTTCGTTGTGCAATAAAAATCAAAAGAATTTTGATTCTTGCCAATATATTGTGCCACCTTCCAGTATTACATACACATTGGTGACATAATTTTACAATACGAAAAATTCAACAATTATATTGCAAGTGTATTAGCCGCTTTAGAAATTAATTTATTCCAAAGTTTTTAATGATACGTACTTTTTTATTTACATTTTAAAACATTTGAAAATTGTTTTGGGCAAATTATATCTCTCTTACATGTAACCGTACCAAGTTATTTTTACAATAACATCAACAAAAATATTATTTTATTAATGGAAACAATTTGCATAAATTTTATATACATATTTTGTAGAGTTTTTTTTTTTAATTTATTTAATTTAATTTATTAGCATTCTGGCGTTTCTTATTTCACTTTCAAGAATATTTTTGCAGCCAAGTCAGCAGCATTGTACACCAAAGCAAAATGTCAAAATAAAAAACGAACAAAAACACTAGAATGAAAAAAAATTTTCACTTTATTTTATATATTCCAACAGGCAAGTTATATTTTGACGAAAGTTGAGCATAAACGCGTGAGAATTTCATTAAAATAATTAAAATAAAAGAATGTTTTAATACCAAAAAAGTATAAAAAATAAATTAAGCAATATTGTTAAAATAAATCATTTGGAAAAGAGAGTTTAAGCGACATTTTATGCAACTTGCAGAACTTTTGATAGCAGCCAGATCCATCACCACACCACCGCCAACCAATTACTCAGCACACAACGAAACAGATAAATTAAAATCCAAATACATATTAAAAAATATATAACCATAAAAAGCGTATAAAAATTAAAAATATATGTAAATTTAAAAAAAAAAAAATACAGCAAATCTATTGAAAAAGTCATAAATTTAAAGAAAAGGCGATAAAGATTCATTTTTTCCAAATCCCATGTAAAGAATGTTTTTGTTAAAAAAGTTTTTTTTGCCAGAAAAATATTTTTTATTAAATTAAAAAAATTTTTCATATATCAAAAAAAGTGAAGTGATTTTTATTATCATTTATTTTTCAATCTAAAATATTTAAAATTGCGCAAAAATGGTTCGTTTGAAACACTTGTAAAATAATATTTAAAAACAATAATAACAGTTTTTAATCAAGCAAACTAGCCACCAATTAAATATTAATCAAGGTAAGTCTAAAAAATTATGAAATCAATTTGTAAAATTTCATCAAAATGATTGCTTTGTTTTTGTTTTTTTTTTATCATAAAATATGGTTGTATTTTATTAAGTTTTTTTTTGTTTATTTTTTGTCTCATAAAATATGGTTGCATTTTATTAAGTTTTTTTTTGTTTGTTTATTTTTTGTCTATTAAAAACCGTCTAGCATTAATCGATTTTCCTCATCATTTTCACAATTTTCTTGTCCTTTCTTTTTCAGCTCTTTTTCCAATTGTTTGATGTATATTTTCTTTTCCCGATTTGCCTTTGTTGTTGTTTTTTTTTATATCTTTATTGCTGACTTTTCTTTTAGTTATTTTCTGGCAAAGTTTTAAAAGCCGGTTAATTTGTATTGCGTAGTTTGATGTTTTCCTTTATGTCATATTGTTTTCATGGTCACGTGATGCCTACATTCTCATTCTTATTCTTATTGGACTATTGTCGTCTTCCTTGTTGGGTGGCTGACTGATTGGATTAATGTTTCTGTATTACATTGAGCTAGATGACAAATACTTGGATAGACTTATTGAACTCTTGAATTCGAATATCAAAATACATACATATGTATGTATGTATGTAGGTATACTCTAGGCCAAAAAAGTTTGCATACAAAAGTTTTCTTACATTTAGGAGTTAACACTTTCAAGATATTGCATAGGTATTAGGATATACATATGTATAGTAAATTTGTCATTCCGTTTGTACATTCTACAATAGTGATTTTATGCCCGTAATTTTTACAAAAAGTTATCTATCTGATAACATTACTCTGTGGAACAAATTCAGGTTAGCAAAAGTTAGGTCGATTCTGAGAGTGAGGGGTGAAAATAGACGATAAATAAGAATACCCGTATCGCGGCGTTTGTTTATGTTAGTTAGATTTTTTTTAATCGACCTTCAGCCTTTGCAGTCAAATGCCGATATTATGCATATTATTTATATGGTACAAGCAAACTAATTTCAAAAATAAAGATTTAGTTAAGACTCGGAACTCAGCCGAAGCTGATGTCTTTTAATTAAATTTAAATTAAAAATGTCGGAACCAAAATGTAAAATGGACCATTTTTGAAATGTTTGTGTACCTTTTATTGCAAGCGATGAAAAATGTGGCAATGCGATTAATTTTTTTTTTTTTGGAAGCCTATAAACAATATTTCTCGCAAGAGCCCCTAAAAAAGTTTGCTTAAATTACTTTTTAACTCTTATGCAATGGAAAAGTGGAAAGAAGAAGGCTATGCCTTTTGGTATACCAATGATGTGGTTAGACAACAGTCCGCGTCAAGAAGAAAATTGCTATGGAAAAAAACAAAGAAAAAAACTTATGTAGCAGTCAAAATTCGTTCCAGTACCAACATATTTGTTGGTGGTATAAAAACACCTTTGAAGAAGAGGAAGACGAGGAAAAAGAGGAAGAAGGGGACTACAAAGATGAAATTCCAGAATATCTGTTGGACAAAATTATCGACATTTCTGATGATGATGGCGATGACCAAGATCATCGATGTTGATCCACAGCCGCCTGCTAAACGGCAACTGGCCAAATCATTAATTTAATTTATTATAACAGCCTTAACTAACATTTAAAAATTATAATTTCTTTTTTAATGTTTCTTCAAAACCCACACTGAACAAAATTGGTACATAAAAATGAGAAGTAAATTAATATTAAGCTGGAAAACGCAAGTTTTGTATTATGATTTTTTCTTTTCAAATGAAATTTAAAGAAACTGAGAAGCATATTATAGATTAAACTGAAAGCAAAGAATACTTAATTTTGTGGAAAATATTTACAAAAAGCATGAAAACAAATAATTTTTCCAACATTTTCTAAATCAATTTTTTAAAAAATTTTAATTGTTGCACAGGTCTCTAGCAATAATTTGGCCTTTACAGATTTTAAAAATATCAATTAGTCGACGAGTTATAGGCAAAAAACCATATAAACAATATGCTGAAAATCGGCATTTGACTGCAAAGGTTGAAGGTCGATTAAAAAAATCTAACTAACATAAACAAACGCCGCGATACGGTTCTTCTATTTTCACCCCTCACTCTCAGAATCAACCTTACTTTTGCTAACCTAAATTAGTTTCACAGTTTCATTTTGGTAAGTTCAACGTTGATTTTGCCTACGTGAATTAACTGTCGAAATTCGATAGTGTAAAATACCCGTAGGTAAGAAATATGTTTTAAAATTATGAAAAGTACGTTACACCATTGATATCTATATACAGCTAGATATCTTTTTGTAGAAATTGCGGGCATTAGACACTATAAAGTATGTATGTATATGTTTGGTCTTTACGAGTAGCGAAGTTGATTTAACAATGTTCCTCTTATGGTGAAATGGGCTTTCCGGGGACCCCAGAAATCCCCATGATTATAGGTTTTTAATCACGACTGCCTCAAATTTTACCTCCTTTTTAAATCCGCTGTTGTATTTTTTTCTGTATATCTGCACAACGGTAGGAGGCAAAGTTTCCGGATTATGTACAGGCCTCTTGGTTATCAATACACAAATTCTCTTAACAAAATTTATATCTAAAGAATGGTATTTATAGAATTTAAATAAATAAATGAATATGTCTTAAATCCATATTATACACTATAACTATATTTTAAATTGAACAGGCACGTTGATTCATAATTAGGCATCATCGTAATTTTAAAAATGTGGATTTATTTTTAAAGAAAAAGTCTGCGCCAAAAAAAAAATACTAATTATCGTGTTTTTAAATCCATTGCTGTCTATGCCGTGAAATTATTAATAATGTTTGTTCGCTGTATGCAATTCTATTTAATTTTGCAAAAATAAAAAGTTTTTTAACAACAAGACTAGAAAAAGAAAAATCCTGCTGAGGGAAAAATGATTGCTTATCTCAGGTAGGATAGGAAAACCTTAAGAGAAATTGGAGATATGGTGGAAAGAACAAATTTTTCTATCCGGATATTATAGTCAATAATCACAAAGAAACTGCAGTTTTCATATCTTAACGACTTGAAAAACATATAAAACCTGTGTGTTTTAATTACGCTGAACTATCTATTCAAATTTCAACAAAATTGGTTAGATATTTTCGGAGTGAACGGTCGAACGGAGAGATAGACTGAAGGCGGAATGTAGGTTGAACAGCGTACTGATGTTAACATGGCTTTCTTTTTTTTTGAGTACGGAAAATATTGCTTTCACAAATCTCTTCTAAAACGAGAATTAATATTTTCTGAATATAGGAGTCTTAGCGGTCATGAACCCTGAGTACCAGTACGAGAAATAAAAAGTATCAAAAGAAATCCTTCTTACATATTTTTATTCACTCAGGACCTTGCATGTTTAATTTGATGTTTCTAGGTCCAATATTAACGGTAATTAAAAAAAAAGTACCAATTATTGAACCAAAAAGCTAAAGAAAGAAATTTCTTTTTTTTAACATTTTCGTACTTTTTTCTCCCCATTGAAGTATCAAAAATTTCAATATTGTAGTGGGAGCCCATTTAATACGTATATGCCAAAGAATGGCTTTGCAAAAAAAGTACCAACAATAGTTTCGAATTTCACCCCTTCAACGGTCGAATATCTAAAAGTTACCAAATTTGTATTTGGAATTTTTAGATAAGTTTTAAACCTGATGTAATGTTTAATTTTACATTTATTGGTTTAAAAGATAGACGGATGACAACAGAGTACCAAAATTCATGTTTTCTCGTTTACTCCCTAAAAGGGCCGAATTTCCAAAAAACATACCTGTCGTATTACATTTTTTATGTCTCTTTTAATTTTGGAGACATGAGTGAGGTAAGAATAAGAGGTTTAGCGCCCCTGGACCCTATCCTAAGCACTTTAGTGAAACCATTTATAACCTATGTCCGTATGGAGGTTCCATTCTTCATTTTGTTGAAGAAATTTTCAAAATCGGAACGGCAGTTCCAGAGATTACCTCTTACAAACAAAGAAATTAAAAAAAAATATATAAAATATTTAAATTTTTTTATTCTTATTCTTAAAAATACGAATTTGTTGTACAAATTAAAATAAGTGATCATTATATATTACTTTATTAATCATATATGGCCCCTATGGGCTCGATTAAGTAAATAAAATGAAAATGAAATGAAATGAAATGAAACATACACACTTTTCAGCTTTATAATATTAGTTCCTATAGATATTTGCATAGGCCCATTTTCAACACGATTAAACATTATATGTATACCCGAATCACATTCAAACCATTCAAAGCTTTTATACCTGGTGCAATTCCATTGTTTTATATTTTGGTTAATGTTCGCGAAAATTAATTTTTTTTTAATGTTGATCCCCTGAAGGGTTGGAGATAGTGGGTATAGTTGGTATAGTTGTTGTTGTTGGACACACAAAAATAATGGGTTGGTCATACATTTTACCTCCCTAGGAGCGGCTCCTGAGTAGTTACAAGCTTTTTCTATCCCTATTCACCCAATTTTCTCATTGGCGCACGCCAATTTTTAACCGAACTCAAAATTTTTTTATTTTAACCTTACACAAAACTGTCATTATTTTGAAACAGAGAGTTTTCAATTTATTCATTCATTGAAGGTCCATCTTAGTATAAAAAAAACTTTTAGGTTATATTTTGTTACACTTGCTCATTCTATGTGACTGTTTACGAAAATCTAATTGTTGTGGAGAGGTAGTACAATCGCTACATACCGATTGTTGTTGTAGAACTTTTAATCAGATTGTTAATTTGGTGACAGTGACCCGGATTTTTTTCGAGATAGAAAAACTTTCTGCAGCAGTCGCAGCCACTTTTTAAAATATTTCATTTGGCTTTAAATAGTTTAGCTACGTTAAAACCAGAGATTTCTTAAATTTTATAAGTCCGATTTTTGGACTTTAGCAATATCTGTCAAAATGATTTTATATGTAACTAGCTGTTTGGGTCCCGGCGTTGCTCGGGATTTTCTAAATAAAAATAAAAAATTAAATACTGGAGAATTTTGTTAATAACTTGACCTCAGCGCCATCTGCCATCAATAAAAATTTTTTAATATTACGACAACAGCGCCACCTATCGGGAGTTTTTTTATAAACCATCAGTGAAAGTAGACCTTTCCAACGCATGTACTCGTTTGAAAATCGGTTGAGCGGTTCTCGAGCAGTGTTGCTGTTAGGATACGAAAGATACATTTTTCTTATCTTTTGACTTCTTCAGGTATCGTGTATAATCCTGACATTTTTCGTATCTTTTGAATCTGTACGCAAAATGTACAGAAACAAAAAATTCGAAAATTTTTAGCCAACTTAAACTTATTAAGACTAATCATCGTCACCGACTCAATACTAATACAATAGCAGCCAAGACGCATTGACTAAAAGGTGAGGTCAACTATACAACAACACTGCTTCTGTGGTCGGAAATCAAAAATATTGCTAGTAAAAAAGGTTAGTTTACATAAAAAATTAGTTTGCATAAACACTTTGACAAGTCGACCACTTAAAAAAAAACACCATATGTTGACTTGACCCCACCTTCTAGTGAATTCGCCTTGATAGCAGCTTTAATAATGTTGAAAGAAAACCTTAAGGGGTTGCAACATACGATCCACCTTAATCGATGATTACTAGTAGTGCGAAGTTGTTCTGAGGAAATATGAACATCTTTGATATTTTCAGGAAATTTATATGAACGTTGATATTATCGCCTAAGTATAAACGCCTAAACTCGTATAATTAATTTTAAAGTTTAGTTACTGTATTTTTAAAAATTACATATTCACCTAATACCTATTCTATTTATGACTTAAATAAATATAAAAATGAATTTAACCGAAATCATTTTCTTTGCAATATGCATATAAATATGAAATTAAATGTTATGTTAATAAATATTAAACGTTAAAAATGGATTTTCAATTTTTTTTCAAAACGTATCTTTTTGGGAAAAAGTGTATCTTTTTGGAAACTAAAATGTATCTTTCTCGAAATTTCACTGGCAACACTGTTCTCGAGTTATAAAATGACGAACATACGACAACTTATTTTTATATATATTTATATTAATTCTAAAGATGTTCATGCAAAATAATTTGTAATTACATCTTGAAACAGTAAAAATTTCTTACATTTTTTTATATTAAATTGTTTCCTAATTTTGGCCCAGTCTCATTTGCCGTTTTCATTCATGCAAATTGTTCTTCAATAAAATAGTTTTTAATAAATATATAACAAAAAAAATTGTCAATTCAACGTCATTTTTAAATTTATTATCATGATATGATTAAAAAAAAATATATTTATCCATATAGGAATTGGCTAAATTATTTCGAAATTGCTTTGAATCTGAATCTTAGTCAAAGTTCATAAAAAATAGTATCGATATCTAAAATAACCTCCTCATAAAATCAGCAACAATTGACCGAATAACCCAATACTCCTTGAAATATGAATTTTTAGACAGATTAACTCCCGTATTCATAAACGTTTATTAAATTTAACAAACGTTTATTAACGAATATTTTCATAGAAAATTTGTTTTGTAAACCTTTATTAAATTTATAATTTTTTTTATGAATACAGCCATTACAAATTATTGTAAAATATTGAAATATTGAAAAGCAGTTTGAATATTTTCAATCTCCTACCTTTGGATATTTGATTTGGATAAGATTTGAAACCACACTATTACCAAAACTCTAGTAAAATTTTTATTATTCTAATATTTTTATCCGAAGAACAGCTAACCAAGTAATTGCAATGTTTTTTTTAAATTTTAAAAGTTTTTTGTTATTTGTATTGCTACATTTTTTAGTTTTGTTTTTCATATTTTGCTTTCCTAATATCTTTGTTTACAAAATCGAAATTATTGTTCCCCGTTTTTTATGTCTTCATTTCGTAATTCTTTCTTGAATAATGTGAATATTTTGTCGCTCAAAGAACTACATATGTATGTATAGAAATCTATTCAAAAGACCATAAAATACTCGTACTTCAACAAACTCTTCCAAAACTACTACTAATACTATTAAATACTCTGTATAAAATATTCAAAAGCAAACTTTGTAGATATCACTAGATGACTCTGAAGGGATTGTTGTTTGTGCTTTTTAGTTTCACCTCTCTTCCTAAAAACTATAACTAACGATCGTACGACCATAAAGCCAACCAACCAATCAACCAAAATCCCAACAAACATCTAAACAAAACGAGTGGCGTATGTGTAGACTTTTAACGAAATCTCTTTTTATATTTTTTCATTATGAAAACATTTTTGAGTATAAATACTTTAAAGTTGTAATAAGAACTCCTTAGTTTGGATTGAAAAGCTGAAGTAAAAAGGTTTTCGACAAAGTATTAAAAAAAAAATAATTTTATTAAAAATTTAAAAAAACAAATAAATGGAGAAAAAATTATCGAGACTGTTTAATTTATTCAAATTTTTACAAAATGTTCAAATGTTAAGTTAAAAGTAATAAAAACTGCTGAAAAAATGGAGTGAATTTTTAAATTCAGATTTTCGCGTCATGAGTTCGAAGGAAAGGGGTAAATATTATTTGGTATTTAAACAAAATTACAATTAAAAGAAATAAAAATTAAAAAAAACAACAGTTTTAAAAAAAGAAAAAAAATGAACAGTTTTTTAAATTTTCTTTGCCGGTTTTTTGTAATTTATGCATATAAGTTCGTAGAATAAAAAACCTGATGCCGGCTTTTATACACATTTAACTCGAAATATTTGTTTTACAAACACATAACAATATTTAAAAACATTTTCAGTTTTTAAAAACATGAATAATTTTTGTAAAAAGAATTATTAGAATTTGTGTGTATTTACAAGAAGTTTACATTCTGTTAGATTTAACAAGTAAGAATGAACAGTATTTAGAACGAAATTTTTGAGAGTGGACCCTATTTGGGACCCATTGGAATTCATGGACCTGACAGAAAAAGAATTATGCTATGAGTTCTTTGTCTTAAATATTATAAAACTAAGTAATTTCTGGGAGGGGTATTATATGGGACCTATGGTTAATTTTGGACCTACCAGTACAAATTTTTGCCATGACATAGTACTTATTATATAAGTTAATCGTTACAAATTTTTTTTATTAATACCATGGTAATTGGAACACTATGTACACAATTTCTTCAAACTATCTTCAAAATTACGACCAATACTTTGCGCACAAGGTGACACGGACAGACGAGCCAGCCTGCCATCGTTAAATCAATTCAGAAAGCGATTCTGAGTCATACCGATCGACTCAGAAAGGTTAAATTTTTTTAGTGTTGCACTATTGTGATGTGAACATATTTGCCGGTTTTTTGTAACTTAAATAAATCCAATTGCAAACATATTATTTTGTAAAAAAAAGTTTTACGATTACAATTAAATAAAAAAATAATAATATGTATAAGTATATCAGTTAACAATAATGAGAGTCAGTTACAATTCAAAACATTTTGAAACCATTAACAAAATCTACGTTTTTATTTTAAATTGCGTTTTTAAAAAAACTTTATTTATTTTAAATTTTTTTATAAAAAAATGAAGGTTTGTTAATAGATTAATTAGTTTGCTAAAAATTGAACAAAAACATTTTTGTCAAGCATTTAAAAAAAAAGTTTGTTATTATAGAAAACTTGATTTTTCATGGAAAAATTTATTCTTTTATAGAAAAATTGATTTTTCAAGAAAAATTAATTTTTATAGAAAAAAGTATTTTCCACAGAAAAATTTATTTTTTGTAGAATAAAGTATTTTTCATAGAAAAATTTATTTTTTATAGAAAAAAGTATTTTTCATAAAAATTATGATGCATTTCATAGAAAAACGCTTTTTTAATAGAAATACATATTTTTCATAGAAAAACGCAGTTTTCGCATTCTTTCTTTTAAAATTTTTTCTTTAACCTCGAATATGTGGTTTTATAGAAAGTCGTATTTTTTTCAGACTTATCAGACTTATCATATATTTGACGAAAAAAACGGGACCAACAACTAAACTAAAAAATTATTTCGCTTAATATAAATATTTTTTTGATTAAAATACCACATCTTACAAGAAACTGTTTTTTGCTATGTCTAGAAGTATAATTAGTTTATTTTGTAATATTCACCCCTATCGTGAATAAAAATTCCTTGGGAGTTTTTTCCCTTTTTCCATTTTTCCTATGTTAATTCAATTGTAAAAATAGTAAAAGGGGAAAAACTCCCAAGAAATTTTTATTCACGATAGGGGTGAATAAGACCATTTTAAATCTCACTAACTATTTACAAAAGTAGGGGTTACGCTTATTTAATCAAATATTTAATAAGTGTGACCGTAGCTTAAGAGTTTGTTGTAAAAATTTAAATTTTTATAGAAACTTGCTTTTAAAAAATTGCAAAAGAAAGTAGCTTATTTTTTTTAAGGAAAAATGTTGAAACAAATTTTGAAATAAAATTTTAAAAACTACTAATTTTGTTCGTTATATCTTCCTTAATTTCTAACATTTGAAATTTTTCTAAAACGCAATTTAAAAAAAAAAATCAAAAAATTCTCTCACTTTTTGAATTTATTACTATTTTTTGCATTACGAAAACATGATTCATACAGTCGTCAGTCAGTCAGTCCATGTTCATACTTATTTTTAAAAAGATTCTAAAACGCAACTCATTACAAGCAAAAAAAAAAAAAAACAATCCAACAAACTAAATAAATATAACACCGACATTATTGTTTCTTTTTTGTTTTACAATTTAGAATGAATTTTTTTTTTTATTTAGAAAATAATAAAAATGCACGACAACAATCCATAGAAACCGGCAAAATGAGGGTATAAAATGGAAACTAAACTCGCCACAGACAAACTTTTTTTAATGCCTGTATCTATGTATGTGTGAACGTGCATGTGTGTAAAAATTTTACCATAGCAATGCAAAAACAAAATGCATTATAAAACGTAGAAATACAAAATAAAACATATTAAACCGGCATCTGGAAAAATAACACGCCGTTAAGTCTCTTGAGAATCATACAAAAAGACGTTTTTTAATATAAAATAAAAAGATTCAAAATAACAATTGGCATTAAAGTGTTTTCAAGCTAACATGACTGAATACTTAAATAAATGTTAAATTAAACCAACTGTTTGCCAACTTTAGTTAATATATGTAGTTATTTTTTCAGTAAGAGATGAGAAAAGCTTTTTTGTTAAGGAGCTTACAAAAAGCTGTAAAATGCTTTTAAAGAGTAGAAATTAAAGGACGTACCACTAAAATGTATTGAATTAGAAGACATTCTAAACACCTTTTGCCTAGTTAACTTCTTTTTTTTTCGAGAAAATCGCTAATTATGTATAACTTTACATCGAAAACTGCATTTCTTTAAAAAAATTCGTTTTATTAAAATTAAATTTGTCATACAAAATTGCATTTATTTATCGAAATTTGATTTTTTATTTGAAATTGCTGTTTTTTATATTCTAAAAATTGCATTCCTTTAAATAAAAAAAAATAGTTTTATAAATTTTGACATTTTCACCGAAGGAAAAGGGTATACATATATATAAGTTTATCAATTTCTACAGTATTGATCTTACACCCTATAAAGTATATATGTATGTACATTCTGTTTCCTTATGAGGAGCGAAGTTGATTTAACGATGTCCGTCTGTCAGTTGAAATGTGTTTTCCGATTACCCTAGATATGATGGGGACTTGGTTGTTTGATATGTAATTATATTACATGTAGTCCGGAATTATTTGCTATTAAAATTCAGCCTGATCGGTCCACAAATTTTACCCATTAATAACTGTTGGCTTTCGTGACAAAATAATAGGCGTGGCACTTCCCATACAAAGAGATTATAGATTTCTTTGTATATTGAAAACGGCAACACAACATTCGACAAAATGTAGGCGGGATTGGAGAAGTGGGCGTGACACAAAATATATTTTTTTATATCTAAGGAACGGTAAGAGAAAAATTGTAAAAATTTGGTACACATAGCTGGGCTATCATCTAGATCGGACAAGTGGGCGTGGCACCTCCCGTACGAGGACATTATAGATTTCTGTATAGCTTGAGAATGGCAAGGTTAAAACTTACCAAATTAGTTACAAGCATTTTCCACATGGCCGAATGAATATAGCACTCTTTCATGTTATATTTTAAAATTCAATTTTCATCGAGGACTTAAATATTTTTTATAAAGTGAAATTTTCAATAAATAATTAACATTTTATTGAAAATTAAATATTTTAACAAAAATAAAATTTTTCAAAAAATTTGTAATTACACTGTGTCACAAATTTTCAACAAAGTCGTGACCAAATAAATCTGACATCTAATCTATATGTAAAATTGTCCGCAAAATCCGAATGTGAAGCCAGAATGGTCAAAAGTAGAACAGTTTTCAAGATATTCTAAAATAACCCTTTTTGGCGGTTTTTTAAAAGATGATGTCACTTTAATAAAAGTATCTTCGAAAATATTTGACGAATTTGTTATTCCTTTATTTTTATTCCAAGATAAACAAATTACTAATACAACCACAGGTCGTTCGTATAAATTAGTCTAGAAATGACTAAGTTACATTGAACCAAAGTTCAAATTTCAAAAAAAATTTTATGATTTTTGCAATTTTGCTCTTTTCAACTTATTTTTTTTAAACCAAGAAATACAATTTTTTTAAGTTTTATCACTAACCCCCTTAGCTTATTTCAATACGTACATTTTGTGACCAATAGGATCCAAATCGGTAAAAAACATGATAAAGTTACAGAAGATTATTTGAAATATCCCACTTTTCGATTTTTACACATAGCGAAATGCTTAGTAACAAAAATATTAAAAAAAAAATACTAAAACTGTTAAATTATTATGTGGGTTAATTCGCTAAATCTTCTGAACCTTTATCATTTATCATTGTTGGGCGCAAAACATAAACAAATGCCCCATACAATAAGACGTTACAATTTTTAATTGTTTGGTATAAAAAAATAACTTGAAAAATCATAAAATTTTCAATGAAGTTGGAACTTTTGTCCCCTGCAACTCAGTCATATCTTGACCAATCTCCACTAGCAAATAGAAATACATAATCCGTTTAATATTTTTGAAGATATTTGCATTTAAGTGGCATCATCTTTTTTAAGAACATAAATAACGGTTATTTTGGAATATCGAAAACTGCTCTACTTTTGAGCATTCTGGGGCCTGATTCTGGCAGTCGTGATCGAGTAATTTCTCGATTCGAAAGCAATTTAATATCTAATTATTTCAGTCAATATCGAACGAATCGGAATTACTTTTTCAGTGTTGTAAAGCATTAATTTGAGTTTCACAATACTGAAAAAATAATTTCGATTCGTTCAGTATCGACTGAAATAAAATTGCTTTCGAATCGAAAAAGTACTCGATCACGACTGCCAGAATTAGGAACCTGACTTCATATTCGGATTCAGCGGGCAATTTTACATAAAGATTAGTTGTCAAATACATTTGGTCAAAAAACTGCCACATAGTGTTACTAATCAAAATGTAATTGTTATTAACGAAAATCATCAAAAATTTAAAACTGAACATTTTACAGAAAATTGCACTTTCAATAAAACTTGCACCTTTAATCGAAAATAAAATCCTTTTCATTAAAAGGATTTTTAATTTTTCATTGAAAATCTTTTGACAAAAATTATGTTAAACCTAATTGATCAAATAAGCTTTACTTTAAAACTAACTATAAAATTTGTAACAAAAGCTTTAAATAAAATTTCTAAAAAAAAAAATAAAATTTTCACAATAAAAAACTACAACTAGAACCATCCCAGAGCTTTAAATATAAGTCCTAAAAGCTTTTCTTTACACTTGCATCTGTATCGCATCTGCTATTGAATTATACTCCTTCTTATAAGGGTGAGGAGAGAGTACGCTTGAAAAGAAGAGAGTACGCTTGAAACCATTCATGAATCCTTTTTAACCGGCTCTTAAGCTTCCCCCACTCGCAAACATTGTTTTCATTTGTTTCTCATTTCTTTAGCGGTGTTCTGCAGTTGTTTGTCCAAATACATATTGGCGGTTTTGTGAGTGTGTGTGGGGCCACTAGCTGCACAGTTTATCTATTTTTATCTTTAAGTATACGAATATCTATATTTTTGCAGTTACATTTTGCACTTTTGTTTTTGTTTTATCTACTTCCACTTCCAAACTACGATTATACACACATTCAACTGTAGTTTTTTACACTCTCTTGCTTATAATTTTTTTTTTCATTTTATTATATTTTCTATATTTCCAGAATTTTCCGGCAAATCGTATTGAAACCTGCTAGCAGACAGACGGTTGCATTACAAACGGCAACTGAACAAAATCATTACTACAATACAATAATCAATAATTGCAATTGTTATAAGCAAAAAAAGCAAAGTTTTATTTTTCGTGCATTTTTTTCTGTCAAGCCTTATAAAAAAAATCGTTCAAGATGTCGCGTTTAAGTTTAAAGTTTAGTAGTAATTTAATTTCTAATTTAAAGACTAAAAAGTTTATGTGATATTCGCTGAAAAGGACCTTTAGACAGCTGTTTGAAAGTTATAAAACACACACACATACACACAAAGTTCTTTAAAGGAACTCTGAAAAAACGAAAATCAATTACCAACACCCCCTTCGTGAAAAATATTGTTAAAAGGTTGCATCAGTCCACCATTAAAACAAACAAAGAAAAGCTGTTTAACATTCGAAAATTCTAGAATTATTCTAAAGACAAACACAATTGAAAAAAGAAATTTCTTTGATCTCGACTTAGGGCAAGTTGAGATAAAGAACGATCGGTGAAGTTTGACTTTTTAAGTAAGAAAGATCTTATATAAATTTCTAAAGTAATTATAAAAGGCTGTGTTTAAACGTAATTTTCAAATTAAATTACTTATTCGTATTAAATAAAAGCATTTAAAAGCAAACATAATTTTATTTTTACCTTTTTTCTTAAGAAAAAGGAGAAACTTTTTGTTTTAAACACAAATTAAAACACCGTGAGAACGTTTTCTCGGTCGGCTGTTTTACAAGAAAATCATCTATAAGCAATTGTTACTGCCTAATGGCAAGTAGTTCGTTCAATAAAACGAGACACAGACGCAGACTGGCTGCGATCTCGTTCCTATCGAATATTTCGTTAGATGGCACACATCGGGATACTAAATTTGGAGCAACAATTGGCATCTGTGGCACAGGTGCAGCAAATAACGCAACGTCGGCAAGATTACGTGCAGGAACAAGCACTGGTGGCAAAGCAAGATTTGAAGGAGGCGGAGACGAAAACGCACTTACCGGCAGCGGTGGCGGCGGCTGTAGAACATCATCACCAGCAGGAGCACAAGAAGGTAGTGGCAAAAATCCTTATACTGTGGGAGTGGAATTATTTGGACATCAATACAACAACAGCAACAATAACAACAATTCGCAGCAATTCTATCAAAAAGGTTTTTACCATCAACAACATCACCAGCAGCATCAACAGCGCAATGGCAGCATTTCTGGACAGGCGCAACTGCCGCCAGCTGTTCTACAGCTGTCAGGTGGGGCAAACGGAATTGGTATTGATGAAATGCATATGGATGTTTTGGCCTCTGGCAGTATTGGAAGTGATGATGCCGGTAGTGCGGATGGTGATGGGCATTTTAGTGAAACTGAAAATATGGGTTACAACTTGATAAATGCACAACCAAATAACGCTAAAAGCGAAGGAGCTTCTAAAGCATTTGATAAAGTATCTATGGCAGCAGCGGCAACAGCTACAGGACAAACAACTGTATTTGGGCAAGAGAAACGCAATGCTAAAAGACCTAATTCAAGCGGTCGGCAACAGGGCAGTGCTAATACTATTTGTAATGGTAAAACTAATAATAATCAAAGACAACAACAACAACGAAAGTCTCAGCATCAAGCTGGCGGTAGTGGTGGCTCGGGTGCAGAAAGTGGCAGTGATTCCGATAGTGTTAAGATACCAATGAAGGTGTCAAGTATGGGAGCTGGCATTTTAATGCCATTGCGTGAAAGGTGAGTTTTAATCAACATTTAATAAATTGATATTTAGTTTAATATAAATTTAAAATAATAGTTTCAAGAGAAATATTTATAGGTAAAAGTATTTTTTTACTTTTTTTTCAAATATTGAATATGTAACACTTAATAGGTAAATCAACTTTATTTAAAAAAAATCTTCAACATTAATCTTATTCAAAATACTACCCCAATGTAGGTCAAAAATAGGCAAATTTTTATTTTTAAAGTCGAATATTTCCTAAACTATAAGATACATTGCACGACGTTAATTTTTTTTTATAGAACTTTACTAAAATATTTTATTGATAAAAAAAATCAGGCTAAAACTAAAAATTCTGGATCGTTTTAATTTTTGCAATGCCCGAGGTGCCCTACTTTGGGAACCTATGACGGCCATACTAATATATCTAAGGACCCCAAATCCAAAACTTAAACTCTAACACGAGTCTTTAATTGCCACCTTGAATTTTATTCCAATTGGACTAACCGTATTAATAATTATTTCCATTTTTTTCCAAAATCTCCCACTGTGCGATCTATAATTCAAAGTAAAAAGTTAAACTTTTTATCAATATCAAATGCCATAATTTTCTTTTTGTTTTAAAACATATCAAAAAAAAGTCTGTTTCCTATTTGGATCCTGAGGGACTTATAATATTGTTACTATAACAAAATTTTTTTTAATTTATGAATCATTTGAATTAATTTTGTTGTATCTTTTATTTTTTAAAGTTTAATGTGTTATTATTCTTTTTTTATTTATTTGTTTTTTTGTCTATTTGAAACTTGTATGTCGGCAATAAATAATGGAATTGTATTAATTTATTTAGAATTCATTTTAATTGATTCTTTAACAAAAAAGAAATTTTACAATTCTCTGCCTTCTGCCTTCTCAAAATTTCTTTAGAATTTTAACGACACCAAGAAACAAGGTCTACACTACACAATATCCAATTTTGTGTGAAAACTTTTTTAATATACACATATGTATGTATAAATTCTGTAATATAAACATTAATATTCGAATTGAAAGACTTACAAATAAAAATGAGAAGCTCTTAAATACAAGTAAGGAATTAAGATTTTAAATGAAAAAGTTTTAAAGTTTGTATTAACTTTTGAAAATTCTGAAATTTACTTATGGCTTAATGTAAAAAGATAATTTTAATTTAAATTAAAAGTTTCTAAAATGAATTAACAAGTTATTGAAATTTAAAAAAAGGGAAAAATCCGTCCTTTGGTCGGACTGTTCGTATGTGTAATCACCTTTCGGCATTAAAAAGTTCAAATTGAATGTCCACAACTACTACTATAATAAAATAAATACATGGGAATAAACAATTTTGATATTTATAATATAAGGGAATAAAGTTCCTTCGAACTTTAAATATTTTCAGTATTTTCTGAAGAAAATCTACCAGTGTTACAAACACTTCAAATTAGCTTTTGAATGGCGTATTTTATTTTTGTTTACAATATTTTATTGTCATTGTTAATTTGTGCTAAAAGAAAAGCCTTTTTACAATTATATATTTTTTTTTTTTTTTTTGTAAATCTTGTTTAATTTGATAATTTGCCAATTTCATTGAGCAAATAAAATACATGCTTAGCCAGTCATTGCAATAATTTGTTAATATAATTATTTTTATGCTAGATATTAAGCCTATAAAAACAAAAGTTTTGAATTTAGACCTGCCAAATTCAAAAACTATATTATTAAAAACATCTTAACACCTCATTTCCTTTTATAATTCATATAGAAAATGTTGCTGTAATCTACACAAAATCAAATAAAAATGGAAACAAATTAATTGAATTTAATTTTCTAAAACTATTTTATACAAAAATTTTTTTCAAGTACAAAGGGGGGATATTTTTTAAATATTTCATTTAAAGTCGGAAATTTTAGAATGATGTGCCTATTTTTGTAGTTGTTTATCAATAAATACCCTGAAGGAAACCTGTATGCAAGTGTCACCAGTTTTGTCGACAATTTTGGTGATATTGTCAACGAAGTGTCTACACTACACTTCATTTGCCACTATATTGGGCTTTAATACGAAACATTTTTTTCAATAAGAACTGAGAAGAATATTTTCCATAAAAGTTGAAGAAATAATTAAATAAGATTGTTATGAATTCATATTCGTACCAAAAGTGTAGACTAGATTTTCTAAAATGTACTAGTGATTCTCTGGTTCCAATATCTACATATGTTCCCAAAAGAATTACCTCGTTAATAGTACCAACGTCAGTAGTAGATTTTCAGTGACACGCACATGTTAAATGTCTATAGTAAATACCATTGTCTGGGGTATAATAAGTCACTAGTACTGGTGACTGTGTCAGTAGTGAATCAGTACAGTGTCACTTGTGACATTTCCTGCAGGGTATTTATGTTTTGTGTAAATTTTTTTCAATTGGTTTTTTTGTTTGTTCATTAAAAAAGTTGATTTTTATTAAATTCACATAGAATGTAGTTTATAAGAAATCATTTTTAACAGACTAATAATCTTTTAGAAAAACAGATGCCTTAAAATTTATGTACACAGCTCGAAATTTTTAAAGTTTTTTTTTAGTTAAAATATTCTAATCATTTAAAGGAATTTGTTATTCGCAGTGTTTTTGAAATAAATTTTAAGTGTTTTAATTTTTTTTATAGCTTATACAATTTTTTAAGAGTCTATTGTTTGTTTAAGTTCTATAATTGTTTGATATATGACAGTGTAGTTCTCAATTTCTTGGCACGCGGGCTGAGGTAATAAAATTCTGTTTTCGCTACATTGCCACACGTACACTAGAACAATTTCTTTCTGTTTGACTAAAACTGCAAAAACATTAATCAACTTGTTTTCGCTATGCTGCTGCTTTGTTGTAATTACTTCAAAGCAAACCTTCAGAAGCTTTACAAAAACATTCGGGAATAAATTGCAATGTGTGCTGCCTAATGCTGATTTATAAGAATCAAACTAAAAAGAGTTTAGTTAAAAACTTTGAAAAATCGAAATCATATTGCCAAATTTTAGGTATAATTTCAGGTATAAAGCCCTATCCAAATTGTTCTAAAAGAAATTGGCGAGAATAATTTTAACGATAGCTACTATGTCATGACAAAACGTTGGGCTGATTAGTCCAAAATTATCCATAGGTCCCATATAATCCCTCTTCCAACACTTAAAGGCAAATAAATCTCATATTAATAAAGATATCGTAATTATAATTAGCACAAATAACTTACATGAATCTTAAGCTTATAACATAATTTTGTTCTGGCGGGTCCATGATTGCCCATGGGTCACAAATAGGGTACACTCTTAAAAATTGGTCTCTATACAGGTGTGTACTGTGTTGTAGGGTATCAAATAGTCGGGCTTGGCCGTCTATACTTTCTTACTTGTTTATATTTGAATTGGAATTGGAATTGGAATTCCAGTGGAAATGGAATCCAACAAATTTCAACAATGATAATATTTTATTAAGTTTATTACGAATCGTAGAATCGGGTAAAACTGCGGTAATTTGAATTTTACTTAAATTCGATTTTTAGAAAATGTCCGATTATTAGAACACTTTGCACAGTCTCAAATAAAATTCTTACTTGTTTAATTTTGAAATTTTCTTCAGTTCCTTATGAGTGGAATTTTGTTGCATAACCTTTAAATTAATGAGTTTTTAACCCCTTCTACCTTACAACAACAAGAACGAATAGACTCTTGAAAAAACAACAACGGTTAAACCTATATTTCGTATGAATTTTCAATTGTTGTTTATTTTTTGTTTTTCACGAAAAGTAACAAAAAAAAAATGCAATGAAAACACTGAAATCGTACAAGAAAAATTCATGGCAACTACAGGTTATTGACTCTCATTAAACATTGCAACAGAAAAAACAAATATAAAACAATACAAAAGTTTTTTTTTTTAAAGAAAAAAAGTGCAGTACAAAAAGCTTTCATTTGTTACGACGGTATAAGAAAATTTGTGTACTGTCAGATTAGACTAACATGTAAATGTATATTGTTGCTTTTAGCCCGGTTTAAGCAATTCTCCTGTTCCACCAGATTCGTTTGTAAAAAGTATAACAGAAAACAAGGTCACCAGCTCCAAGAAATAGCTAAAAATAAATAGAAACAAAATCGTATTTCAAGCCCACATACACTGTTTATAATTCTAAGAGCATGCTGCTGGCTGCAGTTTACCCTAAAAAAGCAATGATGTTGATAGCAGCAGTAACCACAACAACAACTATTGCAAGCGCATTAAAAGAGCTTTACAGAGTTCATTGCATTTACCAACGACCTTTGTTGTAACACTAAAACTAACGCTCTTTTTCAATGTTTTTTTTTTTTTTTTTTTGTAATTTTTTCCATTATTTGTTTTACAAAAGGCGCAGTTTATTTTATACTATAAAATATTACGTTTTTCAAATACACATTTTAAAAGCTTTTTTTCTGCTAAGAGTGTCTGTATGTATAATGTTTGTCATTCCCAGAACCTACCTCAACTCTTTGCTCAATGTGCTAGGTTTAAATTAGTATCCGAGTAGATTTGTCTAGCTATTTTCGTTACTATGGGAATCTTAATAAAATGCATTCAAAATAAAAAAGCTTTTTCGTTTAAATAGATATTTTTGCATTCTCTTTGATTAAGAGATGTTTTTTTTAACTTAAGCTTTTTTATCTCGCACAGTGTGTAAGGTTTAATAAATATTTAACTTTTATGTTATTGAGGTTGAAACCCCCTCCCCACCCCCACCTTCATACAGTTCAAGGAAGTTTATAGACCCCTTTCTCATAAAAATTTGGTTGCTGAGTGTTGCATTTATATAAAAAGATAGTATCACCATTTGCTACTCCCTTTTGTATCTGTGGTTTTAATTCAAATTTAAATTTTGCTATTAAATTATGTCAATTAATATTTACAACATGATTAGTTATTATTCGGATTTTTGAATTTTATTATTGCATTACACACTCAATATGGTTAAGAAGTGTTGAAAATGCAAATTTTAATTAGATTATAAATTTTGCAATGCCATAAGATGGGATTCATTGGAACAATAGTATATAAAAATAAGTTTCAATATGGGCATTTCCGTCAAAAGGTCCACCGTGACCGAAAATTTAAAAGTTATTAAAAGCTTATTATTTTACTAATTTTATAAATTTACAATCAGATTGCAAAGTTGTGCAAACGTAATTTCTTATTTGTGAGAATGTTTTATTGCATGTTTTCTTTAATATTATCTTCCTTAAAAGAGGTGATATTTGATGAAAATTAGTCCAAAAAAATTTTCTTACATGGTCTGTAATCTAAGGAAGAGTTCGAAGAGAAATATGACATTCGGATTAACGGTAAATTTTTATTTTTTTTAATCATTAGTCAGTTAAATTATTATGGAAAAAATGTCACGTTCGAAATGTCACGTATCGAACCAGATTTTGGCTTAAACAAAAAAAAAAATACAGAAGATTTTGGAATCAAACCAAAGACATTTAAATGTTACATTGCTACGTAAAATTCTGAAAGTAGTTTGACTAAAAAATTGTGCCAGGTTTTGCTGAATTACCCCTTTTTATACATGGCCACAAAAACTACTTCTATTTTTTTCACGTTCGAACCGCTACTTCTTTTGCCGTTATTTTTGACTTAGAAACGCGCCCCCCATAAACTTTAGCATAGATAATATTCCTTTCTAAGTGCTATAATTTAAGGGTTAAAAGAACGTAAAAATATTTGTTGTTTAAAGTGTTATTGCATTTTTGATGCGTACAACTGTCACGTTCAACACTTTGGAATTACCCATATGTAATTTGGGGATTGTAAGAGTTTTCATTTAAAATGACCTTAACAAAAAGTTTACGATTAAGTAAGAGCTTTAAAAAATTTTAAACACCAAATTAAAGCTATATCGGCTTAAACATTTTGTAGTTTTAAGAAAAGCTTAGTAAAAGCAGAAAAATTTCTTGCTTTTAAAAACTTAAATTTTTTTTTATAGAAATCTTATGTATTATTTTTCAATAAAAGAAAAGCTTTAGCTTAGCTTTATGTTCAAAATTTATACTATTGAAACGCTTTTTAAAGCTTTCAATGGATTTTAAATATTGCGGATGTAAATCTGTTCTTAATCTATATATATAAAAATGAAAAATGTTTGTATGTGTGTTTGTTTGTTTGTTTGTTTGTTGGCTTATAGACTCCTAAACTACTGAACCGATTTTCCTGAAATTTTTACAGATACATCACGTGAGCCCTAAAAATAAAATAGGCTACTTATTTTTTCGATAGGGGCAGGGGAATTGGTATCACCCATAGGATGCCAATATTTATTATCGCATATATTAAGATCCGCTGCACGCATTATGCAGAACTTTTGGTAGTAAGATCTTCTGAGCCCCAAAATTAAAATAAAATAGCAGCGGGGGAAGTGGAATTCCCCATAGGACGCCAATGTTTAACATCGCATATCTAAAGAATTGTAATAGTGAGAATGTTCAAACTTTCTAGAACTCACTCTTATGGTATACAACACTTTTGAAAATAACAATAAAGCGGGTAGGCGCAGGGGGGGAAATACCTCTCATAGGATGCATATATTAAATATCGCTCAACTGAAGAATTATTAAAGGGAGAGTCTTCAAAAGTGGTTAAAGCTATTATTATAGTAAACTATAAATTTCAATATACAAATGGGCGGGATAGACGGGGGAGGAGCAGTACCCCTCATTTATAGAAATATTAATAAGAGCCACTGCACGCATTTTGTTGAACTTTTGGTAGTAGGATCTTCTGAGCCCCAAAATTAAAACAAAACAGCGGCGGGGGTAGTGGTACCCACCATAGGACGCCAATGTTTAATATCGCATATCTTAAGAACTGTTATAGTGAGAATGTTCAAACTTTGTGGAAGTCACTCTTATGGTATACTTCACTTTTGAAAATAAAAATAAAGCGGGAAGGCGCAGGGGGGAAAACCTTCCATAGGATGCATATATTAAATATCTCTCAACTGAAGAAGTGGTTTAAGCAGTGTAGCGAAGCGCACCGGGTTAAGCTAGTACTTTTATAAAACCAACTTTATATTTGAACGAAAGTTTGTAACCCTACGTTTCCACATGCAAGTAATTACTTGCAAGTAGTGTATACGTATTATCAACGAAAAATCGACAAAACAGCCGATTGGCTAAATGTACAAAAATTGTGTGAGTGTTAGTGAAAAAGTGTGAGTGTATTGAGTTTTTCGAACTTGTACTTGCATGTGGAAACGGGGGTAAATTAAAAAAAGGACTATGCTTTAAAAAGCTTTTTGCACTTTTTTATTGGCAGGGAAAGGGAAGGAAGTATCGTATCTTTCATATAAAGGGTGTTTTTATAAGCCCGAAAGAACTTGAAATTGTAAAAAATAACACAAAAAATTAAATTGTAATCAAAATTTTTTTTTTATTCGAAAGATCAATACGTGATATTAACATTTGAAAATGATTTCGGGCATATGGGCACCGCGGCTGTTCTTGACGAAGCGCATTCTGGACGTCCAATTTTGGGCCACTTTTTCGAGCACTGCTGGTCGTATGTCACGAATAACACGAACAATGCTGGCCTCCAAGGCGTCAATTGTTGCTGGTTTATCAGCATAAACCAGTGACTTCACGTAGCCCCACAGGAAATAATCGAGAGGTGTCAAATCGCACGACCTTGGAGGCCAATTGACACGTCCATTTCTCGAAATCAACTTATCGCCAAATTTTGATTTCAATAAGTCGATGGTTGCGTTCGCCGTATGGCACGTAGCGCCATCCTGTTGAAACCACATCTCCTCCGGATCAATGTCATCCATATTTTCAAACAAAAAATCATTGATCATGGTGCGGTAACGATCTCCATTGACCGTAACGCGAGCTCCGGCCTCATTTTTAAAGAAATAAGGTCCGATGATGCCACCAGCGTGAAAACCGCACCAACCGGTGCATTTTTCTGGATGTAATGGAGTCTGTAGGGTCTCTTGTGGATTGGTCTCGCTCCATATGCGGCAATTTTGCTTATTAACAAACCCGTTAAGCCAAAAATGCGCCTCATCGCTGAACACAATTTTGCGATTTAAATTTGGATTAAATTTTTAAATTTTTCAAAGTAAATTTGGATAATTTCGTAGCGTTGTTCAAGCGAGAGTCTATTCATGATGATTTGTCAGAGTATACTGAAACGATAAAAAAAAATATTTCATCAAAATTTAATTTTTTGGTGTTACTTTTTACAATTTAAAGTTCTTTCTAGCTTAAAAAAACACCCTTTATTTATATTGTCAATCTGGATTTATTTACGTTTTTTATTTAGCTTCCTTTTAAAAGCTAGATTAATTTTTAAAAATTTTTTTTTATTTAAAATTAAAAACTAAAGACATGTGGATGTATATCAAAATATTAACGGAAATAGGTACAAAAGTTTCTTTGGTTTATTTTATTTGTCCCAAACAGCCGCTAATATTTTGTATTATTGGAGTTGCAAGATGTTTTTTAATGTATTTTACGATATAAATCGGTAATTCTTTTG
Source organism: Pollenia griseotomentosa (assembly GCA_963931875.1). Classification (NCBI taxonomy): domain Eukaryota; kingdom Metazoa; phylum Arthropoda; class Insecta; order Diptera; family Polleniidae; genus Pollenia; species Pollenia griseotomentosa. Next base: position 119,839,535 of record OZ007564.1, on the reverse strand, counting down.
GGTTTTCAGTTTAAAAACATAAATCTTTGACTTGATTTATAATTGTTTCTATATTTTTTTTTTACCATATTTTTCATCAAATTTGGCGTAAACAAAATAAAACAAACAACACCAAAATCTTGCTTTATCTTCGATTAGTAATTTTTTTATATGTATCATAAAATAATGAAAATGCTTTAGATGCATATAAGTCAAACAAAAAAATTCTAAGACTAAATACTGAACAACTTAAATAAACTTTATTAAACATGTTTATGTTAAATAAATCTTCTCTGAAAATTTGAGCTACTACAAATTTAAATCTGCTAATGTATAGTTAAGTAAACAGAAATGCAAATTCAAATATTTAAACAAAAAAGAAGTAAAAAATGTATCTTAATATTTATAAATTAAAAAATTTGCTCTACACAAGCTTAACAATTTGTTATCAAAGCAAAAAAGCACACAGAAACCAGGTCTATGAATTTGTTTGTTTTAAAAAAAAGTCAATGTACTTTTCCAGATATACACTGCCAACAATAGAGAATTCAAACAAACTTACAGACAGGCAAAATGTCTGTTTGTCTGTCATTCAAAAACCAGACGGGAGAAGGTAAACAAACCAACATGTACATTGTACAATGTACATTTAATCAAACAACCAACTAACTAACCATTCAGTCAGCTATCCATCCGTCTATCAACAATGCTTGCAGTACGTTGGTTATTTTTTTTTAGTTTAAAGTTGTTTTTTTAAGCTTTTTCGAGTCTTTCTTCTTTAAATGTGGCGCTCCTGGTCTATGATTGAAACTTTTTTGTTAAACGATATAACTTTTTATATGATTTTGGCATGCTAACAAAGTACTTATACGGCTTAAAGTACTAATTTGGCTAAAATCTGACAGACTGAAAGTTTTATTGTAGTAAAGTAACAAAAACACTGATAGAAAGTAAAAATTTTTTTAATGGAATTTGTTTAAGATTAAATCTACTTTGAAGTTACTGCAATGAAGGTTAAATGATTAAAAATGGTTACAAAATTTAGGAAATTTAAACAAATACTATTTAACCTTCATTAGAGTAATTCAAAAATAAATGTAAGGGTCGATTACGGATAGCAACACAACTGAAGTTGAGTTGCCAGCAGCGAAATTAGGCAATGCTGCTTATGTTAAAATATACAAAATCGGCCATGTTCAGAAACGACAGGGTTGTGCAAGCAAATATTCGTTTTTGTAGACATACTTTAAGTACCAATTATTTGTACCAGAACTTCTCGTAAAACCAATAAAAACAACCGCTATTTAAAAAAAAATTAAATCGAAATTTTTTTCGATTTCAATTCTACTGTAATTCGATTTCTAGAACATGGCCGAATATAATAAAATATAATTTAAAAAATAACTTTTTTACTATTAGTATTACATACTTAACAAGACTATGCGGTTACTTTCTAATACTGTTTTTAAGGTTTTTTTTATACCCACATAACAATTATGCGCTAGTGCTGTTGCTTGTAATACCTTAAAATATTGGTCCTAGATCCACCATTTAGCATTCGGATCGATTTAGATTCACTTTTTGAATACATCTAATGGTGTCTGTCCGTCCGCTTTTCGGAAATAGGTCCATATTTAAATCAGAATCGGTTCATATTTGACCATAGCTTCATACAAATACTTCTCCCGAAATAGTTTTTAATGCCATACATAACTTTCTTAATAATTTTTGGTATTGACATACAAATTGGCGACGATAAGCTGGTAAGTCTAAAATTAACCAATAACCCACACATATACATATGTAGGTGGAGATATCTAAAAAAAATATTCGGCGTAAAGGAATTTTTCATAAATCTTAACCTGATAACATAATTTATTGTGTTGGCAGGTCCATAATTGCCCATGGGTCCAAAGAAGGGTACACTCTCGAAAATTTGTTTTTTTTTTGTACTGTGGTGTAGGGTATCATATGGTCTGGCTAACCGACTACACTTTCTTACTGGTTTGACTTTGGTTTCATTCTAAAGTTAAGTAAATCAATCAAAATTGTAAAAAATGGTTGATCACGCTTTATCGAATTTTTTCGTCCATAAAAAATATTATAAATATGTATTTCCAAAACAATAAAGTTTTAGAAAAAAATATAAATTTTTCTTTGACCTCTACGTTTTTTTTTTTTATTTAGTTCTTAAAAAAAAATTTGATTATGTCATTTTATTTTCAAAAAGAGCACAATCATATAACATTTTATTAAAAACAACAGCAACACTATAAAATTCCATACCTCCAGGAAGACTTTTTCGATCTAATACAATAAGTATCAAATTTCAAAACATCTTACGATTGCTTTTTTTCTCCTTTTTAGCACCTGCCTTTATTTGAATCAAGAAACTGCGTCATAAAATTTTTGTATTCTGAAATACATTTGAAAAAGGATGTTTTTTTTCTTTCTTAATTGGCTTTGTTTTCTTTGCGAGTTGTGAAATTTTATTCCTTTAAGTTTTTCTTTGTGTTTTGTGGATAAAAAGTTCTTGTTTTACGAAGGAACTTTCATGGTTGCTGCTGTTACGAGATATTTTTTTTTTTGTTAAAAGGATGAAAGAAGAATACATTTCAAGGTTACCCAGTTTTTTTCTTCCCCTTTTTTATATTAATTTCTTTTTGTGTGCGGTTTTTAAAGGTGTGCACAAGTGTTTGTATGTGCGTTTGTTTTGTTTTGATTATTTAATCCCTGACATTGAATTAAAGTGCATTTTAAAAACGAAGTATGTGTAAGTGAATGCAAGAGAGGAGAAGACGGTGCAGATCAGTGTTGAAAAATTCAGTACTTTGGTACTTTTTTCAGTACTTTTTTAAATTAAAAATACCGCAGTACCCCCGCGTTGTTTTCAGTACTTTTTTATCCTTTGAGCTTTTTAACTGCAAGAAAATTTATAAAAAGGGATGCATATGATAATATGTTAGTGGGAAATTTAAATTAAAACCATATTTATAGAAACATGCAATGTTTAGGAAAAAGTTAATAAAGTAAAAGAAACTGTGAAATCGTTTTAGCGGATCTTTCAGAAATAAAGCATTTCAGAACTGAATATATTTAAATTTCTGGGAAAAATATAGCTAATATTAATTAAGAACGAAACTAATGTTTGCTGACATTTCATATATTGCTTTTGGTATTTTATCGATAACACATTTCTGAGCATCAATTGAGCGCCCATTTTTAAATGCAAAAGTATGTTTACACGTAAAAACTGTTTCAAGTTGAATAAAAAAAGATCAAAAAACATTTTTGCCACAGATATGAACTATTTCAAATATTATTTTTCGAAAATACCGAAAAAAACGTACCTTAGCGAATCATACATTTGCAATATAACTGTAAAATTTTATCGCCAATGGGTTTGTGATATTCGAAGGTGGCACAATATATTGACAAGAATCGAAATCAGAAAAGAAGTGCAATATACTGTGAACTGTGTTTGCAACAATGTACTATGTTGTTTTGCTTTAAAGGTTATTTTTTTTTAATAAGAGTTGCGCCATATTTTAATTGAAACCATTGTGCCACTTATTGAATATTATAGGGCCCCATAGAAATAATATGGCGAATAACATATACAATAATATTGTAAATAGATGGGGCGCTTGACGCTTATGTATAACAAACATATTTTTTACATGTGTACCTCAAATATAAATATTGTTTGCTGTTCAATAGTTAGATAAATGAATTCCAATAAAATTTTTTTTATTCCTTTTAATTTCATAAATTATTGTTTTTTTTTTTAACAAAAAGTACCATTTAGTGGGAAAAATACTCTTTTAGTTGAAGCTCAGTACCATTTCAATTTTGCAACATTGGTGCAGATCCTAAAGAAAACAAAGAGTTAGTTTATCGTTGACAGTTGTAAAAGTAGTGGTGTGAACAGCGTTGCCACCTTGTAAATAATATTAAAAAAACTTGAATAATATTTATGATATTGTGTAGTTATTGAGCCAATTTAGACTAGACTAATTGTTCTGGCAGAAAACGACAGTTTGTAGGCGAAAGAGGTGAAGAGAGTCGTTTTTGGTTGGCATAATTTTTAATCCAGCTTCAACCCCGCATTAGCAGAACAAAACCAATACATACACACTTATGAAAAAACAGGTTCAGTGTTTTCTTTTTTGCAGAGCGATTTTAATCGTTAGTTGTTCGCCGTCGTGTAAACATGAATATAAAAACAGAGGGTGGTTGGTCACGCCAACAAACTTTAAAATTAATAATAAACGAACACCAAACGTCAAATAAACAACAAAATACTAACACATACAAAGCTGCGTGTACGTAGGTATACAATTTTATGCCAGAATAATTAATCCGTGTAGTTTGGAAAGAACAAAAGTTAATCCGACTAAAAATTAGTCTAGTCTAAATTGGCTCATTCAGATGCACAGAAATCATTTAAAAAAAAACACTTTATTAAAAGGTTTTTCAAATTTCTACTCTCTCATGTTCATACGAAACAAAATTTTATAGGACAATTATCGATTGATTGCGATGAATAACAATAAACTCCAACAAAATATACATTTTAGAGAGGGTTTCTTATGGAAACTTAGAGAAATAATGTACAGACGGTTAATTATTAAAATAAACTTCATTTTTAAGTCAAAACAACATCAAAAGGTTACATGATCATGAAGAACACTCAGACCGAAATTTCATAATTTGCACATCTTTTGGCGCTTTTATACGAGAAATAGATTAATTAAAACTAGCTTTAACCCTAAAAAGAATCATATCATGACACTCGTTAAAGATAATCATACGTAAAAATTACGCATTATTTTACCCTGCTTTATGGTTGTATTTATTGATTAATTAAGAACAAACTAATATGGATTTTATTTTTTCATTTATATAAAATAGAAATATAAAATTTAAAATATGTAAATATATGAAATGTCTGAAGTGCACAGCAACTTATTCAAGCTAAATAAAAAGAAATAGCAACATTTCGAAAGTGCATGCGTAAAATTTACGCAGATTATCTTTCTTAAATTTAACAATTAAGCATGTTTACATTTGATGTTTAATGTAAAAAATTAGCAAATTTAGTTTTCATTAATTAATTTATTTTAAAGTTTTTTTTGGTAATTGATTGCAGCTTTAAACGATGCTTATATGAAATTTTTTTTAAGCAAATAATTAAAATTGTATCAAATTATGGTTAATGCGTTTTTTTGCATATAACCGAAAGGGTGTTTTTAAACCCGATATAACTTACGAAATGGTAAACAGTCAAACGAACTGTCATACTGTTTGACATTTATGATCAGTATACTCTGGCATTGATTAAATGCACGGCTTATTTTTAGATTAACGGGTTTGTTTATTATAAAACTGCCGCATATGGAGTCAGACCAATCAAGAACAGCCTCCAGAACGTCCAGAAAAATGCATCGTTTGGTGCGGCTTAAAAATTACGTGAAATACGGTCAGCAATGCTCGAAAAAGTCTAAAGTAAGACGTCTAGAATGTGCTTCGTAAAGAAACGCCATTTGCCCCAAAACATTTTCTTTTTGTATTAAGCTTTCGAATAAAAATTTTTTTTGATATTAATAAAATTTTTGTGGTATTTTCTTTTTACAATTTTAAACTCTATCGTTCTTAAAAAAAAAAACACCCTTTACACAAGGATGAACTTGAACTTTTTGCACTGTACCTTAACTTTATTTTCAAGGTCTTGGTCATGGCAAGTAAAATAAAAAAGCCGGTTCTTTGGTTCCCTCTATCTAACAAATGACACGTTTCATTTACTTTTGCCGTTTTTCTCGATGCTGTTCTTTTTAGTGTTTTTGTTTAATATGACGTAGCAGTATTTCCAATTATTAGTGCATTGCAGCGTAACATGTCCTTGAAATTCAAAACCAAGTATTGCGTTTAAGTAATATGTATTATTTAAAAAAAAATCAGAATATTAAAAGGGTTTTAAAACCTAAACAAGTTTTTTTTTAAAGCGAAACTTAAGCCTACTCAAATAAAAAAGCAAACAAACTACAAATGCCAGGTGGTGTTGCATTTTGGCTGCTGGTTAAAAAATAATGCAATATACCAATAAAAATTAAAAAAAATAATAAATAATGACAGGAAATGAAATAATAAAATCTCAAAAAAAATTGCGCAACTTTTGTTTTTTTAAGCATTAGTTCCCTTAAAAGCTAAAAAAGCCTACTAAGATTTTAATTTCATTGAGAAAAATAAAAAATAAATAAACTTCTTGATAATATTTGAAACCAAAGCAAAAAAAAAAATCTTATTTTCGTGATCATTTAACCAAACAGCAAAAAATAAAATCATTCAAAATGATTTTTAATGAATGGACTGTTTGAGTGAAAAGATCCAGCTCAACACATCTTTTCTTTCATGATTCTGTTGGTATTTATTTGCGGCGTAAAAGCTCTAAATGTTCCCACAGAAAGGAAAATAACCTTTAAATAAATATGAATGAAGTGGAATTTGTTTTTATAACAACTATAGTATTTTTGACTGGTTTTAGTTTCATTTTTTCCAATTTCATAAAAAAAATTGTTTTGATCATGACATTTTTTTTTTTTTTTTTTTTTTTTTTGCTGAAATATACAACATTGTTGGCATTCTATGGGTGTCGTATTTATTTTAAGTTGTTTTTTCTTGCTTTTTTATGACTACAGTTGAAATCCAAAATGATATTTTGTTTATACTTAATTTAAAAAGTTGAAAAGAGAATTTCATAATAGGTGTTTTTTGTTTTTGTGTTTATATAAGACTTCCTTGTTTTATTATTTTTGCTGTGTTTTTCCAAGAAATAAGCTGATAATTTTTAGAAAAATCAAAATAAAAATTCTTAAAAATTTGTACGGAAGAATTGTAGAAATTACGTCAGTTTGTTTATAAAATTCGCAAAAGAAAAAAAGGAACAAATTGAAAGAATAAAATTAAAAATAAAATTATATGTAGGCATACAAAATTTTAGTCGGCCGAAATTATAAATCCAGTTTTATTTCATTTGTTATTTTTGTAGAAAAAATTTGTGTAGTTTATGTGGGTTTTGAGAAGTTTGTATGTAACTTTTTACAGCAACGGCCATCTGGCGACATCATACCCTAAAAAGAGTAAGAATATATAGTCGGTCAAGCCCTACACTACAGTATTTAAAAATAAATTTTCGAGAGTGTACTCTTTTTGGGACCCATGGGCAATCTCGAATGCGCCAGAACCAAATTATTTTGTGAGGTTAAGATCCAAGTAAAAGTTCTTTGTGCCGAAGATTGTTTGGATATCTTCATCTATATGAGATTAGTTTGCATTTAAGTGATTGTAGGAAGTGGGACCAAATTATTTTGTGAGGTTATATTTATTTGTTGTCTATTGATTTTTCCCCACAGACATTTTACAAATTGAAATTTACACTTGAAAAAAGACTATAAATTAATATTCTATTATATAACATTAATTTTACTAGTAGTTTAGAAAATCAATTGTTAATCTACTTATTAACTTTGGATCCAATGAAAAATCAATTAATTTATATAATTGGGACGTATGTCTTGTTTTGGACCTACCAGTCATGACATAGTAGTAGGGTGATCGATTATTCGACTTTTTTCAATAACCGGTTTTCGAATATTCCGAATAGTTGATATTTTCGGTTTTCGGTTAAGCATTTTAAAAATAACCGGTTTTAATTCGAATACATAAAAATACCAAAATCAGATTAGTTTTTGTAATGAAAAGTTAATTAGAATAAAAACAAAACAATTCACGAAAGTAAGGATCCAACAAATTACATAGATATGACTTAAGGTATGTTCAGACCTAACAAATATTTCACGATAAAATAAAAAAAAAAAAAACGTGACCAGTAAATTGGTTAAACTTAAGCTTTATTTTTAACAATTTCTATTTATTTGCGAAACTTTATGAATAAGATGATAATTGTATTTATGTACCTATATAATGTAGTTAAGAAACCGTTAAATAATGTTTGCTCTAGCCAAAGAATTCTTTAAGAAAACTAGTGGTTACATTCTACGACGTCAAATATTTAATAGGTGTGAACATAGCTGTAGAAATTTTGAAAAATTTTGATTTTAAAAAATTATAGGAATTTAATAAATTTATTATTTGAGATATTCTCCCAAATTTATTTTAAATGAGTTTTAATTTGTTGGTGGCTAAGCATGTTTATATGAATAGTAAACTTCAGCCATATTTTTAAAAAATTTGCAAACAAAACCTCTTATCCAGGATTATGTATTTCAATTTTTTGTTTCAGTATTATAGAAACAATAGTAATATGAACATGCTTTTTGTATGAAATATTTGTCAACTCGTCGATCACAATTTAGGCCCTTCCATGAGATTGTTTGAATCCTTCAATTTTGTTTTAGGTTCTTGGTAATTTAATAATTTAAACTGAAGAATTTTTCCATATCCTTGAGTTCGCCGGTATGGTATAGTTTTAAGCATGAAGATATGCTAGAACTACTAAAGGTTTTTTCATTCATTATTGGCAGCATATTTTAGTATTATTTTCAGTCTCTTAAAAACTACTTGGAACGAAGTTAAGTTTTACTTGGCGTATATTTATGTCAATTTTGTAGACTAATTAAAAGTGATTAAGTCGTGACGAACCTTTGCAACTTATCATTTTAGGGCCGTTTAAGCACCATTGTCTTTTAAATCAGTTCGATATTATCACCAGAGATAACATCTTTATAAAGATGTATATAGTATTTAGAATACTGTGAAATTGCTAATTACTTTTTAAGCTAAATTTTTTTTGTAGTATTTTGAATTGTTTTTGGTTATATAAGCGATTTGTATTTACATTGCCCATAATGTTTTTTTTTTTTGACTTTTGTTTTGACATTCGTTATAAAAAGTTTAAGTTTGCCAAATATTCGATTAGAAAAATACTTAAATTGCGGGTACATTTATAACAAAAGTAAGGAAAACGTATATAAATTACAAATTACTAAAATAACCGGTTTATTTTATTAAAATAACCGGTTTATTCGATATTCGAAAAATGGACATTTTAAAATATTCGACTTGGGCAAAACTAAAATAACCGGTTAAAACCGGTCGAATACTATTCGATCGATCTCCTTACATAGTAGCTATCGTAAAAAGTTATTGTTGCCAATTTGTATGTCAATACCAACTTTTATAAAGAAGTTATGGCATTAAACGTTATTTTCGGGAGTAGTATTTGTATGGCAGCTATGGACCGATTCCAATAAAATTTGGTAAGATGATTAAGAATGCAATAAAACAAGTTTGGACCAAATTTAATCTAAATACCAACACTTTAAAATGGTTTATGTGCACAAAGACTCTACTTCGGAAAGAATTGTATGGTAGAGCTGCAAAATGATCGATATTCAGCCCATTCGTTAGTTTCGATAGTAAGCTTAAAAACTATCGATTCTATGGGTAGTATCGACATTTTATATGTGTCACTTTAGTGGATGCAGGTGGTGAAAAATTGTAAATTTTTATTAACACTTAGTCCATAGGAAATGTTTTTAACGTATAAAAGACTAGTATATACACTTTATATTGCAGTGTTATCTGTAGCTTATATTGAAAATAAGACGGTTGTCAATTATTTTATTCACCTTGGTTACTAAACTATTTAACTAAAATTGCTAAATTGAGTTTTCCTAAGAATTTTATTAAACAAAAAAAAAAATGACAAACAAGCTAAAAAATCACGTCTGGTGGGAAATGGCCGATTATATCGATATTGAAAGAAACTACTATCGATGGAAACATCGATTATTATTAGCTCTATTGCATGGGGGCTATGTGAAATTATAGAAGGATACTCACCAGTTTTTTAATAAACTTGGTCCTTGTGATAATTAGAACATAGTTTCTAATGAATAAAATTTAATGAAATTATATCCAAAATTGCGAACTGATACCAAATTACGGCATTCGATATCGATCGAATACCCATTTAAATTATAGTGTTATTTCGATCAATATCGAAATTATATCCAAAATTGCGAACTGATGCCAAATTACGGCATTCGATATCGATCAAATACTCATTTAAATTATAGTGTTATTTCGATCAATATCGAATACCGTAATTTGGATCCTGTACTTTGCACAAAAGGTTTATATGGACATTCAGCCAGGCAGCAGGACGGATAGACATCGTAAGATAGATTCAACAGTGATTCTAAGTACATCGGTATGCTTAATGGTGGGTCTAGGACCAATATTTTAACACATTATATCCTCTCCAATATTGTGGTGTGGGTATATAAATTAGATGGTACTTGCATTAAATAGTATTTAACTTGAGTCAGTTTTTAGGTGAATTAAATTGCTTTATTATAAATGAGTCAAAAATTCCGTTTCTTTTGTAAAATAATTTGTTTCTTAAATAAAATAATCGGTTACTTACCCCGGGTCCCCACGTAGCAATATTTATTGCGGCAAACGTCAATCTTGATTGCTCTATTAAGTTTGAGACGTGTGGACCGCATATTGCCATGAGGGGCAATGCATTGCGCAATGATTGCTCTTCTGATTGCTTAAGCAATTATAGCTTAGCAATCTGCTGTTAAATCAAATTTCATTTATCTGACATTTCATTTCTCTGTACGGTTGCTTAGGCAAAGCAATTTTACGTGCTCTCCAGCAATTTTTGCGCCATTGTTCTGCCGACGTTTATGCTTGTGCTTATAAAAAAAATTGCTACGTGGAGATGCAACGTTAAGCAAAGTAATCAGTTACTCGAGCAACATTATTGGTTTGTTGTTTAAAGCAAATAAAACTAGAAACATACAATATTTTGATATTAAAACACTTATTTATTATGTGCATATGCAGTTTTTAAACAATTTAATTTAATTAAATTAGTTTTATGAAAAGTCCACGAATACATTCATTTTTAATTGACTCTTCGATTTTTATTTGTTTCTGTTGTCTCTAAATTGTCAACCACTTTAAACCGGCTCAAACCAATTTAAAATTCTTATTGATTTTTTGTGCTTCTTTTTGTTTATTTTTGTTTTTATTTGTAAATTCTTTTGATTTTAGTCGTTTTGACATGTTTCTATTTCTAAACACAGACAAATAGGACGCGTAATTGGTTTGTGTACCTTTTATTTAAAGGCAATTTAAGCAATAATAGGTATTACATGAATCTACATAAATATTTACATTAAGGTGGACATTTGTTTTTTATTGTTGATTTTTCAAAAACGGAGGGCGCTTTTGTGTGAGGTTAGGACAGAAAAATACTTGACAAAAACGAGGTTTAAAGATCGTAAGAACAAAATTGGAGGAAAGTTCATAAAAAAAGCTTGTAACTACTCAGGAGACACCCCTAGGGAGTTAACATTTGTGACCAACCGCCAAAACTTACCCCTTTGCTCAAATTTTTGTTCAATTTTTTTTTAATTCTAACCTCACAAAAATTGCCCTCCGTATTTAGTAAAACAGATGAGTTTTCAATTTCTTCATAAGTACATTGAGGGTCAGCCTTAATTTACACGTATGTAAACAATATTTGGTTGTTGCTATTTTCCTTATTGTTTTATATTTTTTGCGGAATATATTGTCTAATCAAATGTTTATAATTTTTGTTTGTTTTTTTCTTGTTTTAAAAGTACAGAGGCAATTAAAAGCAATATAACAATTAGTTAAAACACATTTTTTTTTAAAGTAAAACGTATTTATGGGCAACTAGTTGTGTATAAAATGATAAATCTTTTATCAATCAAACACAAATTTTTTAAAAATTTTAAAAATTGTATCTTAAAAAAATTAATACTTTTAAAATAATCGCTTGCTTGCTGTTGTGGTTTAAGGCCGTTACACACTATCCCACAAAGTCTTACGTATTTTCAAAAATGCTTCTCTGATGAAATATTCTTTGAACATTTTTAAAAAACAATAACAACTTATCATGACAGGGTTGCATTTTCGTAAATTACTAAAGACTTTGCGGGATAGTGTATAACGGCCTTTAATGGCAGATTTGCTTTTAATTTAATTAAATTTTATAATATTGAGATCCAATCGTTTTTTTTTTTTTTGTTATCCTTATTTTAAAACCTTTTTAAATTTGTTCTACTAAGACTAAAAGTAACCAATTACTTATTTAATTAATCGGTTGTTATTTTAAAATTATAAAATTTATTGACTTAAAACAATTTGTATAAAATATTATTAACCCATTTACGCCCGCTGTGCCAATTTGGGAACACTTCATTATTTCCGGCTTATGACGAAGTTTTTGACATTATTCAATATATGTTTACCTTATTGATAAACTAAAATTTCAGAAATTTCTATAACATCAAAAAAATTTTTTTTTTTAATTTTTTTTTTTTTAAAGTGACCGTAGTGCCAATTTGGGTACACCTCTTTAATTCCAAAAAAAAAAATTTTGTTTTTTGTTTATATGTAATGAATTAAATAATAAAATAAACAATATTTTATTTTTTGTCCGGTAGTTTTTGTTTGGGCTTAAATGGGTTAAACCTGCATTCATATATTTCTTAATTAATATTCATTTTTACTGATGATTTTGTTTAGAAATATTGCTTGAATAAACTATTAGTTCTAATGACTGTTTTTTTTTTCTTTTTGTTTTTTTTTTTCTTTTTGTTTTTTTGTTTAAATATCTTTTTATCGCTTAAATTGAAAATCTCTGTTTATTTCCGTAGACTTATAAAAAATATTATTTAATTTAATCCTTTTTATAATTGAAAAACATTTTTCTTATCTCTTTTCTATTTACAAAAAAAAACAAAGTTTTTTTCAGCTACAAAGCTGCCACCTGTTTAGATTTTTTTCGATCTTAAATTCTATGAAAATTAAAAAGTTTGAAACTATTTTTTTGGTATTTTCCTATTAACAGGAGCTTTGATAAGAATAGAAAAATATTGATTTTTTTTGGAAAACTTTGGCAATTCTGAGAGTTTAAATTGTATTTTTTATATTTTTTAATTTTGGCATTGTTATAAGTAGGTACATATGTATTTTTTTTAAGCCTGTGTTCACACTATGATAGTTTTCTTTCAGAAAATCTAAGTTTATTGATGAGAAGGGAGAGAATAAAAGCTTGTTTTTTCTGATCTCCCCAATAAACTCAGACTTTCTGAAAGAAAACTTTCGTAGTGTGAATCTAGACTAAAATGTGAGAGTTTAAATTTTAATTTTTTATATTTTTTAATTTTGGCATTTTTATAAGTATGTATGTTTTATTAAGCCTGGGTTCACACTATGAAAGTTTTCTTTCAGAAAATCTAAGTTTATTGATAAGAAGGGAGAGAATAAAAGGATGATTTTTCTAAAACTTAGACTTTCTGAAAGAAAACTTTCATAGTGTGAATCCAGACTAAAATGTAAAAAAGCAACGCGTATTGCTAGTGTTGGCAGAAAACTTTTAGCTTGAATCCTTATGTTAAACTTTAAAGTCTTCAAAAATCCTTATCGCAAAAATTCAATTTAATTTCCAATGTCGCAATTTTTCATTATTATATAAACCAACACATTTTTATGAACTCTTAAAAAGTTAAAATAACTTGTTATTTTCAAAATTAAATTATGATGAAAAAAAAAACAATTCAAACATTCGGAGAGCAAAAAAATGGACGAAAATTTGAAAACAATAACAAAAAATATTAACAGAATTTGGTATACTCTCAGAAAACATGCTTTTCAAACCAAATTCTTAAATACTTTTTCACTTTTTTTGTTAACAAAAAATTTCTGGGATTTCACAGGATATTTTAAAAATAAATGTTCACTTTCCTGAGTAAACAAGCAAGAAATTTTCAAGAAAGTCGACTATTTTTGTTTTTAATACTTTTTTAAAAATAGTACTTTCATGTGTAAATGTGGGGTCCCCATATCTGACAACACAGCTTATTATTTCCAATTTATAAATAAAATATGATTGCAAAATATTAAACATGTGCACATATACAATATTGTTTTATTGTTTTAGTGATTATTGTGTAGACACGTAGTGTTTTTTTTTTTTTTTTTTTTTTTTTTTTTTTTTTTTTTTTGATAAGAATATTATCAAAAAAAAAAAAATAAATTATTCAAATAACTGTTTTTAAAATTTATACAGCAGTTTTCTTTTATTTTTCAAATTAAATACTGTGTACTTTTTTACCGCCTTGATTTACAATATTGGATTTATGAATTACTAGCTTTTACCCGTGACTTCGTTTACGCGGAAACTAGAGCAAAAAATTTACAGACATTTTATGTTGTTTTCTGCATTTCCTTTTTTTTATTTAAACATATTTCTTGGCAATAAAAAGCAAGGGGTCTCTTAATGTGAATATTCCGGCCTCTAGACAATATGCAATCGGTACACCAAATTTATCAAAAAGAGAAAAAGTACCAAAATTGCCAATATTTTCCGTTTTTACATCATAAAAAGTACCCTATAAAATACACTATGTTAATGTAGGCTATAATCAGTATGTATACTACAGTTATTGACCAGAGAAAAAGGACTTGTTTTATCCCTTTTTCACCCTTTAAAAAGTACCAATTTCATACCTTAAAAAGTAATATATATTTTAATCTGGACCATATGCAATCTGTATACCTACCAAATTTATCAAAAAGGGAAAAATTCCCAAAGTACCAATTTTTCCGAGTTTTTTCCTTTTAAAAAGTACCATATATCTTAATCTGGGCTATATGTTATCAATCCGTGTTCCAAATTTAATCCAAATCCATTAAGTGGTTTTCGCGTGATTGAGCCACAACCTAACAAACATCCAAATACCCAAACATATAAACTTTTATTTTAGAATACAGTAGGTAACGGATATAGCAAAATAAAAAAAAAAATCCAAGAAATTATTTCTTATTTAAGTTTATACTTTAAAAACAAAAACTCGTGGTTTAAAACGTGCATTCCAATGTACACAGTAAGTTGGATATTTTGCGTAAGCAAATACAGCTTTGCCGAGTAAAAGAAATTTTTTTCTAAAAAAATATTTCTTATACATATTTTTATTATTGGTATCAGTTTTTTTTTTTCTAATAAGTCTTTTTTATGCAGAATACTTTTTTTATTGAAAAATATGGTAAAAGACACGGTGCTTTTGAAATAATGCGGCTCAAACTGATACGAATATTTTATTCAAATTAAGTTTTATAGGTATCTATGACTAGAAATAAAAGCATAAAACTCTAACGGGTGGCTTATAATTTATCATATGTATGTAGGTCGAAAATAATGTGAGATCAGTTTTTATCATGTAGCAACTATAATTTATTGATCTTATAAAAAGCCAACTTGTGAAATATTCTTACGGTCGTTGTAGGTGATCAGAGATTCGGCACAGCCGAGTATAGCCCTCTTACTTAATTTGTTATATTCATTTATTTCTGGTTTGATTTTTTGTCAAACTTTCAATTAAATTCTTGGTTTTTTTTTGTTTTCTTCTATAAAAACGTTTAAAATTAATTTTTCTTGAACTTTAAAAATATAATAATACCCACCGGCATTTATACAAAAAATAATTTTATTTTAAACAAACAAATTGTACAACTTTTTCATTTCTATGCAAGAATAACAACAACAAAAGTATTTACTATCTTTATCGTTTTCTCTTTTGTGTTTCTTATTTGTTTACAAAATAATCGAAAAACTACATATTTTTTTTATGATTTGTTGTTGTTACACGTTTAAGTTTTCATCTTTTGGACAAGCAAAATTTACTTTGCAAAGTCTTGAGTGTGTTAGAGAGAAGAGCAAAAATAAGGCATTCGTGCAGACAAGGATGAACTCGCAAAGTTGCTTTGTTTTTTATTTGTTGTTTATACCTATTAGTGTAATCTAGCCTTAGATTACACTATTATGCTTTGTATTAATACATGTCAAAAACTCAAGTAATACCTATGACAAAGTGTGATAGTGTGAATGCAATGTGTCACGAAAATGACAAGTATTATGAAAAAAGTTTGACATCCCATACGACTTCATCGTTTTTTGAAAAATTTCTAAACAATAATACTTTTCATTGGATCAGGGTTGCATTTTATTTCATGTGTGAGTGTTTATCCTTTGTGTGATGGTGTGAACACAAACTGTCATGTTTAATTAGATTTTTTGACAGTCGCAACAAAACTCATTAGATTTCTATCTCACAAAGTATTATGTAATACTTAAGACTTGTGAGATAGTGTAATCAGCCTTTAGTTGTACATATTTGGCTGCATGTAAAGCGGGGTACACACTATGACATTCAAAAAGTATTTTGTGGTTGACTGCTGAGTAACGAAAATGAGCAAGCGATAATTTGAGCAAAACTGTCACTCATGATCGATAGTGTGAACCCCGCTTAAGGCTCATTAAATAGGTCTATGCAACTCTTCATTCAGCTGATCTTTTTTGCAGAGTAATGTTTTCATTTTGAAGCACTGAAAAGTTGTTAACACACACGCACACATTTTCTTTATCTGCTCTGCAAATAATAGGACCAGTCCAAACACGCGTGTAAAGAGTAGCCCACAAGAAACTAGGACTAGTCCAAAAGTAAGCCAAACGTATGGGCAAAACATGGTCTATTAAACATTACGATGTCCTAGGGCAGGACCATATAACCCAGCTTGGGACTACAAACTAATAGTTTTAAAACTACTCCATATTATACTCAAGAGGATTAGTTTTGAAATCGTTTTGAAAACGAAAGCACGTTGTTAGAAAACGAAGACATGTCGTCTCACTACAAACACTTTTTAACAATGACATGGTCTATGCTTGCATTACATCGGACCAGTTCATGGAGTAGTCCATTTTATCAAAATGGATCACGTGGTCCAATATTATTTGCAGGGTAGTGACCAAAAAACAAGAAGTCAAACCTTTGATATGAAATCACTTTATCATTTGATATCAAGCACAATTCTCAAACCATTTTTAACTGTTTGATTTAACATTTAAATAAAATTGATAATAACATTGATTATGATTAAAACATAAAAACATTTGACATACAATGTTTTATAAATTTTATATCAAATTGCTATCTAATGGTATTCTCAAAGTATTTCTTCTTTCCAAGAATTTGAGGTCGAAAAGAGCGTTTTTTATCTTTCGGCAGTAGCTTTGGTGCCCAATGCTTAGCTGACAGTTTATTAAAATAAATAATAAATTTAAATAAAAATATTTTTCATTTATGTTCCACATTGTTACAATCCACATTTGAAAAACATTTTAGAATAACGTTTGAAAGCAAGTTGAAAATAAATGCATTTCTCAATTCGAAAATAATTTCCCTTTCGGTTGATAATGCATTAATTTAAAACTTTTGTCGTTTGCGAAAAGGTTTGATTTCAAGGAAGTTAAAATTGAAAAGACTGTATCAAATAAACTTTGAGTGTCGAAATAAGCTTTAAAATTTGGCAGTCTATGTTCTAGTGGCCATTGAACCAAACGGGACCCGTTTCTTTTTCTTCAACCTAAAGCAGAGTTGCCAGAGAATTGTTGGTTTATGTCAAAATTGAACATATGTATGTATGTTAAATTCTTGTTTTTTTAAATTGCACCTAATTTTTTATATCTTTTTATTATTCCTCTTAATATTGTTATAATTGTTGTTACAGTGTTTCTTTATTTATTCCAAGTTTTTTTACAACGCAAATATTGCTTTCTTTAAATTTATGCGTCATTGAGTCCTTGGAATTTATGCGGTTGGTGGGCTATTATAGTTCATATTTAAAAAAAGAACAAGCACAAAGCGATAAAAGTTTATGTTAGTGGTACAAACAAATTTTAAAAATTAATTATAGTTTTTTTTTATTTAAACCCCCTTATACAATAAAAAAATATTATTTTTTTTAAGTTGAAATAAAAAACTGTGATTATAGGAATTTTATTATTAAGTCAAGCAAGGAAGAATCCTTGAATTTATATTCTTGGAAAAAAAACCAATATAATAATACAATAAATAAATCCGTGACAGATAAATTATTTTAATAATAATACCTATTGGGTAGCGCAAAAGTAACGTTATGATCGCCAAAGAAAAAAGAGCCATAGTTGGACGAGTTGTGTGGGCTTAAGCTTCATCTTGTTGGAACCATAATTCTTCATTATTCTCTAACCCAGGCCTTAAAAAATTATCAGTTATTGCTTGGTATTGAATGCCATTCACATTAACCGCAACTTGTTTGTCGATTTTGAAAAAAATATGATCCAGTGATCTTTTCTGAAGTTATTCCACACCATTTGATGTTTTGATATTTATTAAGGTGACCATTGAGGTGAAAGTGGACATCATCGCTCAATATTCGTAATGATTGTGGCTAAAAATTCGGATGCTGATTTTTGAAATATAATTGAACAAGTTTGATTCTTTATTCTGTGCTGAGTCCTTCCATCATAAATTTCCCAAGTTTTCCAAAATTAATTCTGCAAAAAAAAAAAAAAAAAAGAAAAAACGTTAACAAAAAATATATTTACGTATTTACCCCGGGTATACGCATTTTTTACTTGCAAATACATAATACTATTTGTAAAAACTTTACTCGCTGTTTATATGTAGATAGCATTCAGAAATATTATTATTATATTTTCGTAATGCCAGGCAGCAAAAATATAGTCATATGGTAACAAAAATGTTTAACAAATTATACAGGATGGCATCGTTGTGCCAGCTTACTAATGTGAAACACATACTTCCCTGCAAATAATGCGACTAGTCCATATACGCATGTAAAATGTAGCCCATAGGGGACTAGGACTAGTCCAAAGGTAACCCAAATGTATGGGAAAACATGGTCTATTTAACATTACGATGTCCTAGGACAGGACCATATAACCCAGCCTTAAAACAACTCCATTGTATACTCCAGAGGATTAGCTTTGAAATCGTTTAAAAACGAAAACATGTCGTTAAAAAACGATGCCGTCGTTTCACTTTAAACTCTTTTTAACAATGACATAGTCCATGCTTGCATTATATTGGGCCAGTCCAGGGTGTAGTCCATTTGATCAAAATGGATCAAGTAGTCCAATATTATTTGCTGGGTTATGCTAACAGTGTACCAGATCATCAAAAACACCAAAAATATCGTAAATAAAATACATGACAATATATGCAGCTCCTTATTTGCAAATTGTTTTTGTAACTTATTAAATAACATTAAAAAATTTATATCCCAACGCCTTTCATTTTATTTGCAAATACGAAGTGCGTATAAACGGGGTAATTAAATCAGAATATTACTTGTACGCCAATCTGTATATTACTATACAGAAAATTATTTAAATCGCGGGTTCCTACCATTTATTGCTTTGCGGACCACTTTAAAGTTACTACAACTATTGTTAAATTAAATACAATCTCTTCTTTTAGAAAATGTTTAATTTAATTAATTTTTTACTGTTATTTTGGCCATAAAAGTTAAGGAATGTGGTATTACGCGCGTATTCATAAACGATTATTAAATTTAACCAACTTTTATAAAGAAAAATTTCCATACAGAATTTGTTTTGGAAATCCTTTATTAAATTGTTAAAATTATTATGAATACAGACCTTAGAGTTTAAATTTCTCTGTTAAGATCCATGAAATGAAAAACTTACAGAATCATTGGAAGTAATACAGCCGATGATTTGGTTTAAAAATATCGTTATTAATTTGAAAGCAATTAAACTGGGTGCCTTATGAACTTAAGCTTAACTACATCCAACGTCGATTTTAAATATCGAAATACGGCCATGTTCTTACAACATCAAAACGCTTAACATTTCCGATTCTGTCTTGAAATCGCATAATAGGGTTCTGTAAATCGCAATCGCAGCAAGTTTGGCGACTTTAAATTGCAAAAGTATGTTCAAGGGAACTAGGATATTTTTAAGAAACTATGGCAGAAACAAAAGGCACGTGTTTTAGAACACCATAAAAAAATCTTGCGTCTTGCGATTTTAAATCGTGCTATTGCCAGAACGTGGCCGATAGCTAATTCAGAGCTACGATCAGCACAGAACATGGAAAGTTCTTCACTTTTGTTGAAGGCTTAAATTATATTTTAGCAATACACAAAAAAAAACGTAAACTCTTTATAGTTTTTTCTAAAATTTGGTTTACCAAGTAATAGTATTACTTTTGGGTGATATTTTTTTATTTTTATATATCACTTTTGGATAATTATGGTGACAGCATTGTACAATACGCACATGTGTACGCTGATTTCACTTACTATACGTGCATACCACATTTCGAATGAAAAATTTCGCCATATTTATTTTTTATATTGCTCAACTTATTGAATAGTGGGGAGAAAAATAACAAAGAAGTACTTATCTATATTGCTTAGTCGATGGGTACCTTTAAACTACATATGTATATTAAATCCCGACCAAAATCTTTATTTTACCCCTAATATTTTATTTTTTTTATTTTATTAATAGTTGCAAGTTTATTTTTATGTTTGTTGATATAGTTAAAAACTCAATTTTTAAAAAAAAAACTAACCAAACGTTTTATTACTTATTTAAAGTATTTTTCTTTATGTCCATCACGTGTTTTTTTGTGTACTACATTTTTACTTTAAGTGAATGGGCATCAACCTAACTGTTATTATATTTTAATTTAAATTGTATCTATTTTTGTTTAAATATTTACTTTGCCGTTTAATAAGAGATACATACTCGATGTCTAATAAAAAAAAGAGTTTTCATATACGTACTAAAAAAATTTTTAATAAAAATTTACTTAAAAAATTTTAAATAAATTTCAATGGAATAAAAAGTTTTATGAAAAAAATTAAATTTAAAAAAAAAAAAAAAAAAAAACTTAAAACTTTATCTCATGTTGCTTTTGTAGTTGTGTTCCAATTTATTTATTACAAAACACGTGACCAGTTTTTTTACAAAACACGTGGCTAGTTTTAAAAAAAGAAATGTGTCAATAACAGAAAAATTTATTTCAATTTGTACTTATTTTGATTTTTATTGAATGATAAAAAGAAAACTATTAAAAGAAATTTAAATTGAATTAAATATTATAAAAATTTTGACCAGTAAGAGTAAAAAAGCGTTAACAACTTTTACTTAAATTCTAGGAGAGAATTTTTTTTCTAAAATTTTTAAATAATTGTTAAATAATCTTCAGTTGACGAGTATATACATAGAAGTTTTGTATTTACATATTTTTAATTTCCGTATCATACATTAACTTACAATAACAGGAAATAAAGTTTAGATGATTACTAATGTACATCAAAGATTATCTTTTATACACGCTTTCGACAAATTTATGTTATACTTCTAACCCCTACACTGTTTTTATAAAAGTGATTAGGTGCAAGTTTCTTGACATACACAGAAAAAAATAAAAATTTTTTATAATTAAAAAATTAATTAAACTTGCACCAGTACAGAAATTAATAGTATCAATTTAATATTTTTTGATATTAACAACTTTTTCTGCAGTAATGTTGTTCATATAAGCAAACGTTTAATTTTATTTTTCATTTACCGAGAATTTATTTCTGTGTAAGTTTCGTTCATTTTAAGCAAACATTTAATGGGTTAAATTTTTAATAAAACATTTTTATTACACAAAAAAATTCTTGTCACAGGTGTTTTTTGAAAACAGCGTAAGTCTGAACATTTTTTAGGAGAAACAAAATCTGTTCTATATTTAAAAATATGAACTCTTGATATGAAGTCAATATTAAAACTCAAGGCCAGTTTACACGGTAATACAATGTATTGCGTCATTGTAGAATCAAAATATTCTGACATTCTATTCTCTCCGTGTTAAAAAAAAGTAAAAGTCTATTGAAAGTATTTTTTATGTTTACACGGATGGTATAAATAAAATCAAAGGAAAGATATAAAACAGTTAAAAACAAAAAAGCAGATGGTTACAGTCTACAATATTTACAAAAACAACATGAACATTTCCTGAATTGTTTTTGTAATTGTATAAAAATGTTAGCACCTTCAATATATTCTGTTAGTGCTGCCAATGTTTACTTTAAAATAAACCTCTGGTGCGATTAAAATACATAACATTCTAAAATGGTTTAGAAAATAAACATTTACCGACCGCTTGTCAAATTTTGATTTTTTTCATTCTACATAATTTTTTAAATGTCGTAATACATTATAGGTATTACCTTGTAAACTAGCCTTTAGACGAATCTTTTCTGTTGATTTTCCTAAGACCTCTTTTACATATTAGAAATTTATCAGACAGACGTAGTGTGTTGGTAGGTGGCGAGATACACTTTTTCCTACTTCGTCTGTCTACCTTTCAATTTCCAAAATGTGGAAGGGGTCTTAGTTTTCAATCAATTTTATAAAGTTGTAGCTGGCTCGAATTAAATTAAGTCTAACATCACAATGCAATATATGTCAAAATCCTTATGTTAAAAGTGTTGTTTAGTATTTTTACTATATACCTACACTGTATTTTGTATGGAGTTTGGCATCCATCTTAGACCAAAAATGCTGGTTGTTCTTGTATTGCTGTACTTGTATATGTATGTTAATTGTGTGTGTGAATGTCAAAAAATAAACAAGAAGAAGAAAATATAATAATTCTGTTTTAAGCGCACTTTAGAATTATATATACAATTCTATATACATATATACAATTCTATATATATATAAATATGAGATATATACATAACTACATAATTAAATCTCAACATTGTATACATTACATTATAAAGTCGAATAATCCAACACCCTTGTCAAGGCGAATTGACTAGAAGGTGGGGCCAAGTAAACATATGGTGTTTTTTTTTCGGTGGTCGACTTGTCAAAGTTTGTATACAAACTAGTTTTTTATGTAAACAAACCTGTTTTTTTACTAGCAATATTTTTGACAACCCGACCACAGGAGCATTGTAGTTGTAGAGTTGACCTCACCTTCTAGTCAATTCGCCTTGACCCTTGTATTGACATAAAATTTGGCGGCAATAATCGTTACGATAGCTACACCACATGATCGGTTTTGGCCGACTATACTTTTTTACTTCTTAAATGGACAAATTTCTGAACACATTTTTAAGTTTTCGTAAACTTAACCTGAATTCTTTCTGTGTATGCAAACATTTGTTAATTGTTTACAATTCTAGCAGCAAGTTATAAATTAAACAGATGTTTTTATTATATTTTTATATAATTTCTGTGTTTAAAGTGCTATTTATTTGCAAAAACTAAAACAAAATAGGTATGTAACAGATAAGAAAGAGTAGAAGAAAATGATAAAGAAAGAGTTACAATACACAGCACATCTGTTTATTTTATAAAATTAATTGTATTGTTTTTTTTATATTTTAACATACATATTTATTTGCTGTTTCATATAGTAAAAGCCATTTTTAATATTTTTTTTTAAGAAAATTAACTTTGTACCTATAAATGAAGTAAATACTAGTTTTCTTTAAAGAAGATTTTAACCGTTTTATTACCTTTTTTTGTTTGTTTTAGCAATTATAACAATTTATTGAGATTTTGAAAATAATTCTTTAGATAAGGTGAACATTTCAATAACATGCTTTTATAAATAGGTATTAAATAAAAACAATTCCATTTAAATTAAAATAAAATTTAATAATTAAGGAGTTCACAATAGCGGTTTGAAATACATATGTACTTCTAGGTATATGTATGTCTAAATGAATATTCTATATGGGCATTTCCACAGAATGGTCTACCAGGTTTAAAAAATAAAATGTTGATAATCATCGTCCTTTATTGTTTATTATTATATAAAAAAAATACTGGATCGAGACCTACATTAGTACACTTTTAAAATAAATTAATCACTTTTGAATATTCCGTTCCATTACGCAGTATTTTACATTTCACTACTGTCAGCCAAAGTTGACTTCTATTTTGCGTAGGTTTATATAACTATCATTATGAAAACTTAAGCTCGATGAAATCCATCTTTTTCACTAAACATATAGCTACCCAAATGCTATAGAATCGAAAAAAATTGCTAGGAAAAGTTTTGTTTTTTATATTATTTGTACCTACATCAAAAGCGTACGAACGTACGTTCGTGACCCCCTGGAAATGCCCATATACGAATGTGAAAAAGAAAAAAGCGGCTTAGGTTTAGACTTTTTGCAATATAAGGACTTTCTTGGCACCTGCAAAAATTTGGACATTTGGGAAAAGTATCCGAGATGGATTAAGTGGAGCCTAGAATTTAATTTTTGGGGGTAACTCGCAAAACTTTTTTTTCGACCCACCTTAATATGTACTGCGTTTTATATCGTTGCCTGATCACAATGAAATTTTTTAAATGTCACAATGTTGCCACATTTAAATTTTAAGAAATTCGTAGTGAATTCCCTTAATGTGTATTAAACTTGATATTTCGGTATTTTAATTATATCGATATAACGGTACAAAAAATGTTAAAACAGTAAAGTAATATCCAAGGCGACTTCAACTACAGGTGGTGTCGGAACTACAACAATCCAAAAACAACAGAAACACCATAGGGTTTTTTGCATTGCATTGTTAGTGCGTATAGCTCGACATGTCAACTTTTCTTAGCCAAACACTAACAAATTAAAACAAATAAGCTCGAACTGTCAAAATCAGATGCCGTTTCGACACCACCTATAGTTAATTCGCCTTCGTAATATCGGTTTTACAATTTATTTAACCAAACCAAACGAAAATGTTAAAAAAAAACATAGAAGTGGTCTAAACGACTTAGATGACACATTTTTACACATTTCATATTTTGGCAGTTATCAAGGAATTTTTCTCTAACATATTGTGAACATCGAAATTCATCACACCTTTTTAAAACGATCGTGCAAAATTTATCACGTCAATGCAAAAACAACAAGCAAAGCAAAAACAATAAGATGTTTTTTGACGCCTCCTTGTAAAAAAAAAATTTTTTTATGATAGGTATTTATTTTTTGATATATATGTACCTACTAGTGGCATCCTTTAATCTTAACCGAATTAGATTAATCATATAACACTTTAAACTGATTCTGCTTTTTAAAACATCTTAAATTTCTACCTGTCATAAAAATAAAAATTTTCGTTTCGGAATTAACATTAAAAAAACAATAAAAAAATGAGATTGGTTTTTGATTTCAATTTAAATTCTATAATGAAAATTTTTAATTTTATTACCAAAACAGGCAGTTATATTAAAATTAACTGAATACGTATTTAAATACAAAGTCAAAAACTGGCCAAAATTAATTAATATGCATTTATCAAATGTCTGTTTGTTTTTCGTACGTGCGGCAGCACTGTTAAATGAAGCCCTTTACGGTTAAACAAAAGTTTATTAAATGCAGGGACCGTAACCGCGATATGTTTTATTTTAAAAATTCCTCCTTAATGGGTATTTTTTTAAGTTTTTTTTTTTTTTTGCTAAGAAAATAAAAATTACATCATTTTTATCAAACAAACACATAATAGTTTTTATCTGAACTCTGGATATTAATTTTTGGGACAAAAAATGCTCCTTCTGCAGTGATTTGCGTTGTACTCTTGCATTACTCGATTATTTCTTTTGAAATAAAAAAAAAATATCCTTTTTTGTTCTGTGCACTTAAATAAACTCCGAAAATAATTTTTTAGTTGAGTTTTTTAACAAAACTTAAAGAAATTAAAGGGCAAAATAAACCACAAAAATTGCTTGGCAAACATGTCAAAACTTTACGTTGGTACAAATATTTTGTGTTGTTAGTTAGGGCGTTTGCTGTTTCGACAAACAGAATGTTTAATATTTGACAGACATGTTGGATATTTGTCAAACATTTTTCTAATCGTTGTTTAAACCACTATTTACTCTCTGTAAATAGTTGCCGCAGCACTATCGTCGTCTGCATTCATTGAAAACAAAACAAAACATAAATGAAAAATTAATATTACAACTCAGTTGAGTTGTAAATAAAACAACTGGTTTGTTGAGTTTAGCAAAGTTGTAAACCATAATACAAAAATTAAAAAAACAAATGATCATGGTCCAATTAGTAGGTGTGCGCGAAACCCCTGCTAATTTTTTTTCAAAGTTACGTTTTTTAGTTCGCTTTTTTTTTTGTAGCAATTGCTTTTGACATATTTATCATTTTTTTACACAAACAAATGCGGCTGTTTTTGACATCTTTACCCTGTTTTACATACACAAAATGCGTGTTGTTTTTTCTATTGTTGAATGGTTTTAGTTTTGCAAAGACCTTCTTATTAGACCACGACTATGATTTTTTTAGTTAAAACTACAAAAACAATAGTTATTAACGGTCCCTGATTAAAAGGTAAACGATCAATTTGCTCTCATACAAAGAAGCACGTGCACTTGACTCACTCGCTCGCTTTGAATAAAAAGGAGAATCTACAGATAAGACAATTAATACAAACAAACAAACAAAATAAAATAAAAACCAATATATTCTGACTGCCTGTTCAACGATATCGAACGTTAACGTTCGTTTAGAATTTTGTATGGAAAATATTTTTAAAACAGTGATTTTTATACAAATTTGCCACGTCAACGTTTAAAATAGTTGAACAGGCAGTTAATATTTTTGTTCATATAAAAAAAAATAAAAAAAACCAACAACATAAATATGTATTTCAAACTTACAAACCTATATTTAAGCATGTACAATGTACATTGTACATATTTACATGTACATGTATTTATTTACAAAACAACTTTAGGTTTGAATTGAGAGGGGAAGAGAGTTTTGTCTTTTAAATGCTGAGAGCCTAGTAAACTACCTTCATTTAATTGGTCCTAGGTCGAGGTTAAATTTAATTAATTAATTATGCTAAATAATCAAAACGCACTTTTTTTTATAATGCGGCTAGAATTACAACGATAAAAGATTAGAAAGAGAGAAAAAAACTGAAAATATTTTTAACGCCGCAAATCTACTATTTTATATTTGTATATACATATGTTTAAAAATGTTGTTTTTAATCAAATAAAAAAAACATTGATTGTAATGTTTGTAAATTTGTATGCTGTTTACCACAAAATTTTAAATTTAGGGAAAACTAAAGTTACCTATAATAAAAAACTAAAAAAAAATACCTATTGAGTTAATAACGAGGATAAAAGTGTTTTACATATGTATTCCAAAGTTTTGCAAAAATCCCATTTACGCGTAGAGGCCCAACCAAGGCGAATTTACACCAGGTGAACTTATCTTGCTACGTAAGCAACAGCTGATAACTAACCTTGTGTCAAAATGGTATAATGTTCTAGTGGTTCTGGGGAATCTTCACTAAATTATGAAATTTAAAACTTTTTTAAGTTATTACATATTACAACACTCAATTTAAAATTGAAAACAAAATGAAATATTTGCTTGAATTTTTGACACTCATTAAAATATTTTACAGTGTTGTAAAACGTTTTCAAAATAAGACCACCTTGTATGAATTCGCCTTGGGCCCAACTATAATATGCTTAAATTGGCTTAAGCAGTTGTGCTAATACATGTGATTCATATGTATGTATGTGTCGAACCATATTGAACTTAAGAAAACTTTTTGTTAAATTTTATGAAACTATCATTTGCTTAAGCAAAGTGTGAAACTGTTTCTGTACGTAATCAAATATTTTTTGATTTTGTTTTTGTTTTTTTACTGCTTTTTAGAGGCTTTTTGTTAATTTTTAACAATAGCTTATGCATATTATAGTTGGGCCTTAACTCTTTCAGATTGCATGTTTTACATGCTAAAACAGATTAAAAAAAAATTAAATCAATACAGAAAGTGCAATCTCAAAATATTTTGATGTTGATGAAATCTCGAATGCAATCCGAAATGAAATCATAAACACGAATACAAACGATGCAATCTACAATGAAGTTTGCCAGATTGCGTAAATGTATTGCATAGTGTGTACTAGAGGTCTGCAAGAATAAATAAAAAGCAATTTCAACACACTCATTTGTTTTTTAACTGCAATGAGTCGAGCACACAATCATTACTAAACAAATGAAAGAATAACCCAACACAAAACAAATAAAAACTCATTCAATTTAGTCAACTCAAGTCAAATGAGTTAAGCCTACAGTACACGGAATGTAAAAAGCCACATGCATATGTCGTTCTGACGTAATTTTGACGTCACTACAAAGCCTCAATAGCAAGTTCGTGATGTGTGATGTCGATAAAATTACGTCAGAACGACATTCGCATGTGGCTTTTTACATTCCGTGTACTGTAGGCTTTAAATATTCAAATATAATTTGAATGTAAAATATCTGTACCTACACATTATGTATGTATGTGTAAGCTTAACTCTTATAAATAAAAGAAGCCACCCAGCGGGAAAACTCAGAAGACCTTCTTACTTCAGGCCTTTTTTAAAGGCCTGCTTAAAAGATTTTTTGATTCAATTACTATTCTTATCTAACTGCTAAAGAAGGTCTCATAGAAGGCCTCGGCTCTTTCGTATAAAAGAAAAGATACACCTTCCACACTCGCTTCTATGAGAAGGGAGTAGAAAAGGAGTAACATTTTTTGTATTGTTTTTTTTTTGCACAAGCAAAAGCAAAATCAATTTTTTTTGGTCCCGTTACCCTTCTTATGTACCTGCTGAAGAAGCGAGAGCGGAAGGCCTTCTCCGCAATGACAACGTGTGTAAAAAAGATATGAGTATGGAATGGAGCAAGAAGGCCTTGTACATCCAAAAGAAGGGGTACAGAGGCCTTCTAGAAGGCCTTCCTACTCCTTCTTTTTCCCGCTGGGCACAAGCTTACACACATATTATGTCAATGTATTCAAATAAATGTATGCACATTCAATTATTCAAAAATTATTCGAATGTTTTTTGTAAACTTGCTCTCTCTAACGGGTCATTCCAATGTTTTGTTATTTATGAATGACTCTCAAATTCATTTACAGTAAACAAGTTTTTTATTCAATTTATTCACTCTTATTATACCATTCACCACAGGTGGAAAAGGGTATATATAAGTTTGTCATTCCGTTTGTAATTTCTACAATATTGATCTTAGGCCCTGTAAAGTATATATATTTTGGGTCCTTATGAGGAGAGAAGTTGATTTAACGATATCCGTCCGTCTGTCCGTCTTACGTTTGATATGTGTTTTCCGGAGACTCCAGACATGATAGCGGCTAGGTTGTTTTAGACTTATGTCACATATAGTCCACCATTTCTTGCTATTAAAATTCAGCCAGATCGGTCCACAAATGGCTGAGATATGACCAAAAAACCACGACTGCCTCTGATTTTGCCCATAAATCCCTTGTTGTTGTTGTATTTTTTTATTTCTGTATATCTTGAGAACGGCAAGAGCCAAAGTTTCCAAATTAGGTACACACAGTAACGTTATCAATACACAGCATCCCACAAAATGTGGGCAGGATTAAACGTGGTACCTCCCATACAAAAAATATCAAAAATTGTACAAAAACCTGATTTTTTGGACTGTCATATGACCTATGGTTATGTTTTATATATCAAAAGATCGGAAATTTTTAATAGAAAATATTTTCTAAAAAACTCGGGAAAATCGGTTCAGATACGAAAAAGTTATGACCAAAATATTAATTTTTTTTTGAAAAATATCCATTTTCGGGAACCATAGATCTTCCCGAGTCCAAGTTTTATAAAATGACTGGCATTCGGTTAAGAAGTAGCAGAGTTATGACCAAAATACTGAGATCCCAAAAATTACTCTTTTTTATAATTAAGTTTGTTTTTTATACCCTTCACCGAAGGATCAATACCCTATAAAGTTCTGGGTATTCTGGGTCCTTATGAAAAGCGAAGTTCAAATCCAGTGGTCCGTTTCTCCCCCCCACCCCCCTCCCCTTCTTTTTGCATTTGTTTATATATACTAGCATAATGGTCAATATGATTTTCGTTTTCAGCCTTCCTTATTATTTCATCTATTTAAGGAAATAATTTTAACAAATAGAAACTAGGAATTTTTGTTTCGTTTTGCTTCTTAAAAACTCGCCAAAAAAGATAAGTCTACGGTACGACAACAGTGCCTATACAAAAAGAAACCAAACAAACACACATACATGGTACAAACTATTTTGGTGATTAGAGGCCACCTATTATGGTTCACAACTCAAATATGTAGTTGATTTATAATTTTGGTATTATGGTTTAAAACTTTGCTTTATTGTGGTGAACTAAAACATCAAAAATAATTACAACTCAACTGTGTTGAGTTGTGAACTGTAAACTGATCATATTTACTTTTAATGATATTCATAAAACGTTCCGTCATGGTCCAGTTGTCTAGGGGGTTTGCTTAGGTTAGAAACTGTGAGTCCCTGGTTCGAATCTTTTTTTTTTTAAAAAAGAAAATATTTTTTTAATGTTCTGAAACGATTTAAAAAAATATTTACCAGTTTTAACTTTTTAAATTTAATTTATAATGAAGTTTTATGTATTGTATATATGTATGTTTATGTAGAAATTATTTAGGTTTTGTCTAGTTGCTCTGTATTCTGCTCGCACAATGGTGAAGGGTATATAAGATTCGGCACAGCCGAATATAGCACTCTTACTTGTTTTTGTATACGGTTTACTCTCTTCTTGTCTTTTTGAATGTTTCTTATTTGAATAAATATTGTGCACTTTGAGTAAAGGCAAACGAGTGAGTTATTCAAAGCAGACCTCTAGAGTGTACCCACTTTATTGTTTAAATCCCCAATTTGGGGACAAATATCCTCATCTGGCCACACTGATATTTGCTCAGGTTTGTAAAACTGTACAGTGAAATTGTGTAAAAACGTTCCGCTGTGTCTCGGTTTTTCAAGAGATGACAACAAAAAATAAAATATTTTGGACAGGGGTCCTAGAATGCAAAGAATCGTCTAAATTATGGCCCAATAAAAGTAGCAATAGACTCAAGTTGTCGAATCCTACGAAAATCTATTAAAAATATAAAAAGATAAATTGTTACCCTTGAGCACTGAACTTGTGTAGTATGTATATAGCAAACATCAAAACATGCAAACATACATACCCTCATAAATTTAATGAAACAGTTTGATGTGCGGCCACGGAGCTTTACTATTAATATTAAGCAGTAATAAAAAGCTTTTTAATTAATTAACACAAAATACATACATAAATGCCACTTGAAATGATAGCACTACCTACGTCAAGTGTAATGTTTTTAATGAATACAATTAAAAAGAGATCCAATTCCCCAACCAATTATTTTTTTAACAGCAATTAAATTTCTTTAGGGAGCTTAAGAAAAACATAAACCGTTAATTAGTTGGAGGTTTTTACCAGGCGCTCAAAATCATAAGAAAGTTTTACTAATTAGTAATAAACCCAAACAAAAACGATTTTGTGAAAATTATGTATTTTTTTGGAATTGGAAGAACAAAAATCTAAACGTTTCAAATGTAAAATAAAACTACAAATAGAAATGCGTGTCATGCCATTACACTCTTACGACTAAGTTGAAAGGGAAGGGCAATGAATGCTAATAAGAGAAAGAACTACAAAAAGAGATAAGAAGCAACAAAAAATTACAAAAACAATTATAAGAAACTGGTTGCCGAGAGGGCGGCTCATGCTATTTTAAGCAGGTTGTGTTTAATTAGCTAAAGAATAAATAAATAAAACAACATAAATAAGAAAATTAAAATTTTGTGCGTGACTGTGTCGGTATGAAAGAGGGAGTTGCGTTCTATTTGCTGGTCTTTATTTTTGTTTATATTTTATTTAGAAATAAATTTGCGGTTGCTACTTTGAATTGTATATTCTGGTGGCCTGGTATAACTACCAATAATATTAAAATTTTGAAAGTGAAAATGATTTTTTTAAATGGATGGAGGGAGAGAGATAAGATGATTGATTGATTGATTGATAATATTGATGATGAGGGATTTGTTAAAAAGAAACAACAAAATACAGGAAATAAGAAAAGTACTAGTAGTACTATTTATTAATTGATACACGAAAAATTACATTGTTAAAAAATTGTGTTTTAAAAATATTATCTAACAAAAACAAACATTTTGATTGGGTTTAAAATTAAATTAGTTTCTTTTTAAAAAACCTTAAACAGGGCTGCCAGACTTGATTTAATTGATTTATTAATGACTGGGGATCTGTAAAAAAGTAGCAAATAATTGCACTTATTTTCTGATTTCGATTCTTGCCAATATATTGTGTCACCTTCGAATATCACAAACCCATTGGCGATAAAATTGAACAGTTATATTGCAAGTGTATAAGCCGCTTAAGGTACGTTTTTCAGTATTTTCTGAAAGAAAATATTTGAAATAGTTCATATATTTATGAATAAGTAAATAAATTAAAAATTTTATTTTTGTCAACATAAATTTTTACTGGTATTTATATTTTAACTTTTGCAAAGTTACATAATTCAGAATTTTACATATATTACATACATAGAACTAAGTTCTAAAAAAAGTTTAAAAGATGAATGTTGAAAAATAAAGATTTTAATTCAGTGTTATAAGATAAAGCTAATTTACTTTAAGAGATCATAAGAAATATAACTAAAACAGCAACTACCAGTTGATTTTAACAAATCTTTAGTTTTTATAAAACTTGAAACAGTTTCTACGTGTAAACGATTTCTTCCTTTGCTTTTTACATCATTTTGCATTTGAAAATGTGCGTTCAATTGATGCTCAGAAATGTGGTATCGATAAAATACCAAAAGCAATATGTGAAATGTCAGCAAACATTAGTTTCGTTCTTAATATTGGCTATATTTTTCCAAGAAATTTAAATATATTCAGTTCTGAAATGCTTTATTTCTGAAAGATCCACTAGAACACGGAATTGAGAATTGATATACTTATAGTTTTCTTTTTCGTTTGTAAATTACATTTATAACATCAGTATTATGCTAATGGTTTTTCCGGAAACAATATTTTCTGGAGTGACTGGATCTGATTATTACTTTTAAGGTTTTATGTTTAAAACAAAATTTAGTTCTAAATGTTTCGCAAATTGTCGAATAAAACGATTTCGCAGTCTCTTTTACTTTATAAACCATTTCCTTAACATTGCATGTTGCTATAAATATGGTTTTCATTTAAATTTTCCTCTAACATATTATCCTATGCATCCCTTTTTTAAATTTTCTTGCAAGTTGTAAAAACAAATATCCCATTCTGGAAAGCAAAATATGAATCCTGGCGTCCACGCTTTGCATTTCAATATTAACCTCGTTAATTATGATAACCTTAGCCTGCTATCCAAATGATCACATTTACAGTTATAAAGTTAAGTGTTAAAAAGCTCAAAGCATAAAAAAGTACTGAAAACAACGCAGGGGTACTGCGGTATTTTTAATATGAAAAAGTACTGAAAAAAGTACCAAAGTACTGAATTTTTCAACACTGGTATGTGTGTATAAATGTTTTTTTTTTTCTTTCTTTTGATAGTTGTTGTTAACAGCGTTGCCACGACCCAAAAATATTTGTAACCAAAATCAAATCAAAAAGTAACCAAAAGCGAAAAAAAATAACCAAAATTATTTTGTGTTATATGCGCCTAAGCCGCTGTGCCGATTTTCATAAAATTTTGACACTATGTTACCGATGGTCTGGAAAAAACAATAGGCTTTACAATTTTTCGTGGGCGTGGCATCGCATATACCAAGTAAACACTTATTTTCGTCTATTTGAAAAACTTTTTGAGCTAGAGCTTTCAACCTTTTTTATAAGTAGCTATTATAAGTAGAACTTCTTAAGCTTTCCTGTATCAAAGCGCAAAATTGAGCCTAATTATCTTAAATCGATTTCGGCAAGTGCTCAGCAGAGCATTTTAAATTGAAAAACCGGTGGCAAAAATCAGGGCATTTTTATTAAGCTTATAGTTGCTAGCTCTTTGTAAGCAGTTTTATAGCATTTTATAAGTCAAATTTTTCCTAACTTGACTTCAACTGTTATTGCTTGTGAGCACAGATATATATGTAGATGCTTTCAGCTAAGTGAAAATAGTAAGAATCATATTAATCGGGCTGGATTTGGAAAGATATTTCACCTAATCGTTTTTCCTAGAAAATTATTTCAGTTAGACCTAAGAAGCGTTAAAAGTAGTGAAGGTTGTATATACAGGGTTTCTCGTGGCAAATTTATATTTTTAAGTACGACTATTTCAAAAAGTAATAAACGGTGCGGAGGGAGGGTGGCGCCGTTGGAATTACCGATTGTGGTCGAGTGAGCATCGCGCATTCGCTGTGGACTTATTTTTTAAGAGTAATTGCTCGTCGACAATTTTGTTCAAAGTTTGGTATTCGGCGAATACGTGATAAAACGAGTGTAAATTATATTCGTTGGTGGGCGCAGAGAGTTCGCCTAACTGCTGCGGCTATGAATGCCCCTCGGCCAGGGACCAGTCAATCTTTAAGCACTCCCGAAAACATTGACTTTACGTGAAAATCCGTGACTTTTAATACGGAAAAGTGCAGCCTCACTGGGACTTCCAAGAGCGATTATTCATGAAATTTAAAAAAAGGATCTGAAGTTCCATCCTTTTAAAATTTAAATCGTTCAAGAACTGAAAAAAGTGACTTTTATTTACGCAATAATTTTTGTGAAACGATGTTGGAGCGTTTTCGTACTGTAAATCCCTTTCTTGGAGCGGCGAGGATCATTTTCACTTTAACGGCCACGTCAACAAGCAAAACTGCCGTTACTGGTCTCCAAGAACCCGCAACCCTCGATTGAAGCATCAAAAACCATTGCATTGCCGCAGGGTGTGCCTTATCCACGCATGAGATAATTGGACCATTTGTTTTTTCAAAAATTCTCGAAAAACAAGGCTCCGTTTCGAATAGTGTCTTCAACTCGACGGAAGACATCTGGATGACATACTCTTTATAAAATAATATCCGCCTTTGCATTCTATCGTTCAATGCTCTAAATAAAACTTTGTGTCAATTATTACGTGTTTTATTTTTGAACATATAGATCATATTTCTAAATAAAACCGTTTAAAAAAGCGTGCTCTAACCAAGTCATCGTTACCCTTTGCTTGAGAAGTTCAAATTAAGTTTTTACTGAGTATGACAGAATTGCTATTACACGAGTACGATGGTATGATGGCATACATAAAAATCAAAAATTTGGAATTTTTAACATATCAAACTGGCATACACGAATTTTTCGCTATTACACGAGTTTGATGGTATGATGGATACCATTCTCGCATACCAAGTATGGGCGTCGTCTAATAGGCGCTTTATATTGTTAAGCTGATAGTTTGTGACATTTTAATATTCTAGAAAAATCATTTTTAAGTAGATAGAAACAGTATTGGGAGCACCAATACCATAAACATTTCTAAAGTTAAAAAAAGCGGAGCGTGTAAGCTTGTCCCAAAATCAAAAATTGGTTATTTTTGTGTTGAAAAAAAGTAACCAAAATGAAAAAAAAGTACACAAGTACACATTGGAAAAAAAAGTAACCAAAACGGCAACGCTGGTTGTTAACATCAACAAAAAACAGGCATTACATATCTTTATATTAATTACAATCTTACTTTAACACTTTATATATAAAAAAAAACAACAATCGAAATATTTGAAATTTTTTTTATACATATATTATTGTTTTTTAATACAATGCGTGTGAGCAGGGCTGCCAGTTAAATTTCTGAGGAAATCGTCAATTTCCTGAGAAAAAATAAAAAAATCGTCTTTCACGTTTCGAAAAATCGTCAAAAAAATCGGACAACTTAAAATTAAGTTTTTCTTCACAATTTTTGTTCGATTTTTACAAAAAAAAAAAAAAAAAAAAAAAAACATTCAAACAAAAACATAATTACTACTGGGAGTCTCATAAAGAGCGTCTTTGATAGTCGATGATCGCATTTTTTTACCGTAGAAGATTCCTTACACCGGAAAAATTGTAACACGAGTGAGATTCTTCCATAACACAGCGAAAGACGCTTCTTCAATCGTTGTGGGAATCGATAAAGACGTGGGTAAAGATTATCTAACGAGTCTTTCATGTCAAGAATCGCATGAGACTTATGTAAATTTTATCTTACAATTCCTGAAATGTTTGCCCTATAATTGTTGAAAATATGATTCATACAAAGAGTCATAAAAGGTTCATTCGATAATGGTTTTACGAAAGAAATGCATTGTTGTTCTTGTACTCTGAAAATAACCACTTTAAAGATTTTCTTAAGACTTTCATATTACAGACGTACCCAAACAAAAGCGGCACGCGTTTTCTAGTTTTAAATAGGTGTCATGCCAATAAAATTTGTATGAAACATACCTAAATTGAGCGGCGTCAACGCTTTGCAATTAGAACACCCGATTTCGACAGATCGGTTAATAGTGAAGTTGGCCGCTATTGTTAATTTATAATGGCAATTTAGTTATTTTTTGGTCAATCCAGCGTTTTTTATAATATGTGGGCTTAGAAAACGTTCCGCCTTCCGCTCTTGTTAAGGTTTGGCTGTTAATCGTTCCAAGATTAAAAAACGAACGTGTAAGAGATGTAATGTCTTATTCAGACTTTGGAGACTAAAAAAATCGTCACTTTTTAGAAAAAAATCAGCAAATCGGCACTTTGCTAATTTCGGAACAAAAAATCGTCAAAATGACGATAAATCGTCAAATCTGGCAGCCCTGCGTGTGAGTCAAATGTGAGTCTGAGTGTAAAAAAGAGTGATCTCTCAGTTAATCACTGGCACAGACAGAGCTGCCAGATAAATTTTTGAGGAAATCGTCAATTTCCTGAGAAAAAATAAAAAAATCGTCTTTTACGTTTCAAAAAATCGTCAAAAAAAATCGGACAACTTAAAATTTAGTTTTTTTTTAACAATTTTTATTCGATTTTTATAAAAACAAAAATAATAAAAAAAAAACTTAATAGCTTCATACCCAGCTAGCATTTTCAATCGTGCAAGAGATACTGGGAATCTCACGAAGAGCGTCTTTGAATGTCGATGACGGCATTTTTTAATCGTAGAAGATTCCTCACACTCGAAAAACTGTAACACGACTGAGATTCTTCCAGCGAAAGAGGCTTCTTCAATTTTGTGGGAATCGTTTAAGACGCGGGTAAAGATTATCTAACGAGTCTTTCATGTCAAGAATCGTAAGAGACTCATGTAGATATTCGTGGCTATTCTGAAATACGCGTCGAATAAGTGAAAAACAATTTTTGTCGATTTGGTTTTGTTTTCATGTAAATGTCTTACAACTCGTGACATATTCTCCGTATAATTGTTAAAAATATGATTTATACAGAGAGTCGTAAAAGGTTCATTCGATGATGGTTTGACGAAAGATAAACAAAGTGTAACATTGTTGTTTTTGTACTCTGTAAATATTCAAAGATTTGCTTAAGACTGGCATATTACAGCCGTACCTAAACAAAAGCGGCACTAGTTTTCTAGTTTTTGAATAGAGTGGCCTCAACGCTTTGCAATTGGAAAACCTGATTTTGACAGCACGTTTAATAGTAAAGTTTGCCGCCATTGTTAATTAATAAATACAATTTAGCTATTTTTTGGTCAATCTAGCGTTTTTATCTCTATTCTTATTTATAATCTGTGGGTTTTATTAAGCAAGAAAGCTATCACTACTGTTTGTAACACAACGTTGTCGCTTTTGCTTTGGTATGGCATATCAGCGTAAAAGCTAAGCGAAAGAAAACTGCTGTTAAACATTTCAAGATAAAAAACGAACATGTAAGAATATTTACTGCCGTATTCATAAAAAATAAAACAAGTTTGAAATGTGTTTTAATGCAAAATTTTCATACAAATTTTTCTTAAACTACATTTCAAATCTTAATTTTTTATGAATACGGCAGTTACTGCCTGTTTGTAGAACGCGAGCGCAAAAGTGACTTGTTCAACTTACATTTAAAACAAAAACAGTTTATGTTTTACTAGACTTTGGAGACTGAAAAAATCGTCACTTTTTAGAAAAAAATCAGCAAATCGGCACTTTGCTAATTTCGGAACAAAACATCGTCAAAACGACGATAAATCGTCAAATCTGGCAGCCCTGGGCACAGAGAATAATCACTGTTTCGTTAAACTACAAACATGTGTTAAAACATTTTTAAACAAGTGTGCAGGGGTGCCAGATGATTTTGATAAAAAATCGGCATATTTTCAAATAAAAATCGGCACTTTAATTTAAAAAAATCGGCAAATTAAAAATACCTATATTAAATACAATAAAACCTATTCTTACTTACAAAAAAGAACAATTCAGCATTGATTTATGTTTATAAATTATGAAATTACAAAAAAAAAATCAATCAAAATAAAAGTTTAACAAATAAATTGTAGTTAAATAAAAAGTATTTTTAACTTTCTTATATTTAAGTATATTCCATTGTACATATTTGAGTTTGGCATTTTTATTAAATCCTTTTTATATCAAAAAAAAAGAATATTTTGCAAAAATTAATTTTCCAGTGAACATTAAAACTTTGTTACATTAAAAAATTCTTTCCACATTTGCGGAAGAATGTGAAAGGACCAAAAATTGTACCAAATGCTGAAATGCTGAATCTGAAATTTTTTGCCAAAAAGTCTGCAAATTTATTTAATTTTCCTTACATTAGAATTGGCTATTTAATTTATGTACTAACATCGTCCTCAATTGTGTTATAATTTTAAAAAAAATTTTTTATTTAAAAATTATTTCTTTTTTACCTTTGGTCTTTAATTCTTCAGGGTGGAATATTTTTCAAATACAAATTTATTAATCCAACACACACATTACAAGCACTGCATATAATATTAAATAAAACTAACCCTTTTTTCTTTAGTAGAAGCGCTGACTTAATAACAGTTGTCTCTATTTAATGTTACAACTATTTCAGTATCGTTTAAAGTTAGTATATTATTATCAAACAAACAAAAAATAATCGTCTTTTAAGTGTTAATCAAAAAATCGGCATTTTTGGAGCAAAAATCGGCAAATCGGCACTTTGATAATTTAGGGGCAAAAATCGGCAAAATGCCGATAAATCGGCAAATATGGCAGGCCTGGTTGAAGGGCGTTTAATAGTAAAACATACAAGTGGAAGATTTTTGTTTTTTTTTTTTATCTCTAAGAATTTTGAGAATGCAGCTGGATTTTCTGATTACCTGATAATTTCGCTCTAAAAACCGTCTAAATTAAAAAATTTTGTTAAATAAAAAAAATGGGAGAATGAATGGAATTGATAGAGATGATAATGATGATAGATCATAGATCACTATGAAGTAATTATAAAGGGCAAAATAAGAAAATGCTTGCATATTCTCTTTAAATCTCTGTAGTACTTACATAAATTTGTATGAGAGAGACACTCAACTTATTTATTTTTGTTTTTTTCCTATTTAAGTAATTTTATTTTTGGAAATAAATTTTGA
Organism: Pollenia griseotomentosa; assembly: GCA_963931875.1. NCBI lineage: Eukaryota > Metazoa > Arthropoda > Insecta > Diptera > Polleniidae > Pollenia > Pollenia griseotomentosa. The sequence goes on along the minus strand of OZ007564.1, from coordinate 119,800,179 downwards.
AGGCCCTTTATTTATTAAGTTTTTTGTTTTTGTAATATAGAATTATGTATATGTTTATTATATATATATTTTTGTTGTTTCTTTTAAAACTTTCGTCTGTTTATAATGCTAATATTTTTTGAACTTAACATCTCTTTTAATAACCCATCTTTAAAGTATGCAACCCTGTTACCGAGTTGATCACTTTAAAAGCATAAAAATAGAATCAAAATTTCAGGGACACAAACAACAAATAAATATAATAATAAATAAATGAATAAAAAAAAAATAAATAAATAAATAAAGAAGACGCAACTCACTCACTCTATTCTTCTTTAAATTAAGCATGATAAATAAAATTTTTATTCATAGAATTTCTAAAATAAGATTTTCGTTTTATACCTATGAGTAAGTAGATAATTATTTAATAAAGTTTTTTCATTGAAGGGTACTTTACACTACCAGACAAGTCTTACGTATAGGTATTTAAATACTTTGTCAAATAAAAATCCAATGATTAAAAAATGACAATTATGATGTATTATATAAATTTCGAAAAATTTTAAAAATCAATCGTACCTATGGGATGAAAACTTTTGTTCGCAATATGTACTTACCATTTTCATAACGCATTGTCACCCTACTTTTGCATACTATTACTTCAGTTTTTGGCATGTCTTAATACAAATTAAAAAAGAGGAAAGCACTCTAAAGTAGCTACAATTATTTTATATGTATGTATGTATGTACATAGGTACCTATAAGCTAATTTTATTTGTAGGTATTTTTATTCAGGAAAATTTTACAGACAAAATCGTACCAAAATCTTTAAATTTTATTAATTTCTTTTTCCACTTTTTTATTTTTATTAACAGAACATTTAGCAATGGTGCATGTGAAGCTTCCAACATCCAACCCGAACGTCGTGCTAGACTTAATACTGCGCCTGGTATGCGTGGAAGCGGTACATTTGCTATATCGGCATTTAGTAGCGTTGCTAAAAAACCCTATAATATAATTGGTTCCACGATTTCTCATATAACAGATGATAGTAGCACGGAAAGTTTAACACCCGGCTCATTTAATAATCGTGGGAGTATAACGAAATCTGTACAAATAAATGATGCAAAAGATTTACGTTATATGAATTCGCAGACACACAAACAGCATCAATATAAAGATGAACGTGTAGTTTTGGTATCGCGTAAAGTACCATTTTTCATATTTTCAGCGTTACCCTATTACAAGGGAAAAAATGGAAGGTAATTAGAGATAAATTTTCGGAAATCACAGATAGAAAACATTTTTCAATTACCTTTTTTTAAACTTTCAGAGCTGAACTACGCAAAGAGGGCCGTAGACGAAATACCTCTGGTTCTCGTCCTTTATCGGCTATTAATGATGCCCCATTTGATCCTTTCGATTTGTTGGGTATTGAAAGAGGTGAAAGTGGCCAGGTATTTGCTTATATAATAAAACCTGTAAAAGAAAAAGTGTTTAAAAACTTTATTTTTGATTTTCAGGATATTTCCTATGGTCACTTGTTGATTCCTTCGAAACAATTTAGTAAAGATAGTAAAAAACATGCTGGCAATACATCACTTTTGGACAATCAAATTGAAATAACAAGTACAGCCGCATTAAAGAATCATGGCATTGCAAGGTATTTTCATATTTCTGTTAAAATCTTTTAAAATCATGTTCAAATTTAAAATTCATTTTACACATTTCCATAAACAATTAATGCTTGTTTAAAGCAGCAACTCACAGATTTATTAAGACTTCGTAAAAATGAAATGAGAACTGAAACCTTTGATTCTGATATGGATTATGTAAACTTAATTGCATTTATTGCTCGCTGCCACTATAGGTATATGTATTCGAAAACAAATGGCTCATGCTATATTTATGCCAATATTAATTAAGGGTACTTTACACCATCACACAAGTTATTGTTTGAAAGTTTAAAAAAAAAACTATAACAACTTATTATACAGGGTTGTATTTTCCTCAAAATGCGAAAGACTTGTGTGATAGTGTAAAGTACCTTTTAGTGGTATTGGAATGTATTCTGGCACAACAGTTTTTAATTTAAATTGATTAAAAAAATATTTTACCGAATAATGAGATTTGTTTATAAGCTTAAGTTACATGATCATGTAACTTTCTATGCAATAGATTGCTAAGCTGTCAATAATTACAAGTACCACGAACAATTTCTCAGTAAAGTAAAAGGCTTAATTTTCTATGAAAATTTTCTTAAACAAACGTTTGTTAAATTTAATCATCGTTTTGAAATACGGGGGTAGAAAAATAAATAAATAAATTAAAATTGAAATGATTTATCGACGAGCGCTGTTGTTTTGTTTTAAGGTTTCAAATTGCCAATTTCTTTTGTATTATTTCTTTTGCCTTACAAGTATTTTTTGTTGAAACTTTTTGCTTACAATACCATTTAAAACAATTTGCTTTACATTATTTATTTTTTGCATAATAAAATTTTTTTTTTTGCTTCTGTTATATAAATTCAAAATTTATTTGGCATGTGCCCAAATATTTTTAACAATATGATTATGTATTATATGATTTTTTTTTTTGTAAATAAAAAAAATTTGCCTTTACAATGAAAAAAAAAATTTGAGAAGATTAAATTGAGGAAAAAAATATAAAGAACTCCAGAATTGAATTTTATATATTTTTTTAATTTCATTATTGCGTAATAAAAAAAGTGTGTAACAAGCTGTTCAATATTCAATATTATTAATATACCTGAGTCTTTTTCTTAATAACCGCATATACATATGTATATTATATTTTATGTCTTTAAAACATTCAGATTGTAAAATTTTAGAAGAAAAGTTTCGAATATATTTCTTGAAAAATGTACAGTTTTATTTCATGATTTTGTCTTACAGACAAAACTACCTACTCATTAAAAAAAAATTATTTGTATAATATTTTTAGCTTTTCTAAAATATTTGGAAAAGGTTTCCTGATGATCTGGCCTAAGCAACCAGTGAAATGAGCATAGAAACTAGCTTTCACTCAACAATAAATTTCGGTGTATTTATCGAAAATATAAATTGAGAATTAGCACGTCATAGAAGAAATCTTATTTAAAAAAAATATTCAGGTTTTCTCTGCAAACCAAAAAAAAATCCTAGTTTTTTATTTTCTTCAGATTCCGAACGATTTTGCATATTCTAAAAACTATAAAATGTCTTCTTTTTAAAATAAGTATGGCAGTGTTGTGCTGACTACTTTGTTTTACTTCATACATTCATAAAAAAATACATTAGCAGCCGTATTCATAATGAAATTTTGGCATGAAGTTAGCACAAAGTTTATTCATATAACACTTACCATACTCTGGATAACGATTTGCCAAACTCTTGTTAACGAGCTGCCAAACTTTAGCCAACTTTTGAAAAACAGCTGTTTAATGTTAACCAATTTTGTTTGTTTTTCTTTTAATTTACTGTTTACTGTACAAACTGTGGCTAACTTTTTGTTATGAATACGGCTGTAAGGGTCTTCATTAGGAATATCGATTATTCGACTTTTTTCAATAACCATAATCTGAATATTCCGAATTATTGATATTTAAAAAAACCGGCTTTATAGGAATTTAATAAATTTATTATTTGAGATATTCTCCCATAATAAATTTAAATTTGTTGGTGTTTAAGCATGTCTTCAACCAAATTTTTGACAGCAGACTTCAACCATATTTTTAAAAAGTTACAAACAAAGCTCCTTAGCCAAGATAATATATTTCAATTAATTTTGTTTCAGCATTACAAAAACGTCGTCGACCACAATTAAAATCCTTCCATGACTTTGTTTGATTTCTCAATTTTTGTTTTTTAGTTAATTAGTAAATGAAGATGAAGATATGCTAGAAATACTTAACTTAATGTCTTAACGGGCATTACATCCTCGGCAACACAACGAGCTAATATTTCAACCAATCATTCATTTTTGGCAGCGTATTTTAGTAAAGCATTATTGCCGTCTCTTTGGAACTAATTGGAACAGAGTCAAGTTTTATTTGGCATACCTTAATGCCAAGCTTGTGTAGTAATTAAAGGGGATTGATGAGTCGTGACATTGAAGAACGCTGTGTATTGGGTTGTTGACATTTGTTTTGCTTTTGCGTTAACTACATTTTTTTACGGCAATGAAGCAAAGCAAGCAAGAAATTCATTTTGTACGAGGAATTTTCTGCATTCGACAAACAGTGGCAAAACAATACTCACTTAAATTTAACAAAAATTAAAATAGTTGATATGGAGCATAATTTATGCTTAATATCTCAAAAACCATAAAGAATTTTGTGAAACAGGTTTTGGATTCGGAAGGGGGTATTCGTAATATATATACCCCATACCAAACTCAATTTTTTTTTAAATGGTCGAAAGGGCAAACCAATAATAGGCTGACGAAAAGTGGCTAAAGATAGCTAAAACAATACAGCAATCTCCATTGGGGATTAATTACTACCTTTGTTATGCTCTCATACTATGCTATCTTTGTTTCAGTTGGTACTTTTTGGCCATAGATTAAAGCTGCAAAAACAGCCTAAATTATGAATAAAAAATCCCCGGGAGTTTTCTCCCATTTTTTCCTATGAAAATTCAATTGTAAAAATGGGAAAAGGGAAAAAACTCCCGGGGAATTTTTATTCATAATTGGGCTTAAAGTCTTTTTTTTTTGTATTGCAAAATTCGAACATCACAAAAATTCAACAAATGCAACTGGATGACATTATTAGATTACTTTATGGAAATTAAAATAAAGATTGCAGCCTTGGTTTCTATACCGCTCATTTTTGCTTGAATGAGAAACGGGCATAGCTTTGTAATTTTTGTGGGCGAAAGGTGTAGATAGACATTCGGGGTACATTCTTTCTAATTTTATTATTGCTACAAAATCGAGTAAAACGCCGTTAAATCTTTTTGATTTAATAAAAAAATTTAATAATTTATCTGTATGAAAGTTTTTTATTTTAATTTCTTTTTAGTAATTTTGTTTATTTTATTTTGCTGTTTTTTTTTTTATTTCAATTTATTTCATTACAGAACCAAAACTATGGCCCGACGTAAAGGCAAATGGTAACCAATTTTTCTGTAATTTAAGTGTCTTGTCTGTAAATGTTGTAGTAGATAGTAAAAAATTGATAATTAAAATTTGTTTAAAAAAATATCACTTTAAAACAGGAAATTAAAAATAAAGGCTTAATTCTAACCCCCTTCTTATTCATAAACAAAATTTCAATTTTATTAAGGGTTAATTAAACAAATTTTCATATAAAATTAGTCTTATAAACCTGTTATAAGTATGGAATATTGTTTATGAATAAGGCCTTAAATCAAAATTGGGTAAAATAAAAAATGGGGGAATTGTATTATTAAATTAGTTTTATAAAGTTTTAAAAATATAAAATTTTTATCCATCGTATTTTGGAGATTAACTTACTTTTCCAGGAACGTATATAAACATTACGAAAAACATCGGTCGATGTTCAATGTGATCAATTTTAATTTCACTTGATATATGTAGTTTTCCAGAACATGTCGGATACTCGACATTCGATGTGTATAAAACACATTTTTTTCCAGGTTTTCGATGTCGAAAGATTTATTTTTTATTTTTTTTTTAATTTGTGTACAAAATTAACAACGGCAGCTTCAAATATTTTAAAATAAATTTCACCAAGTTCCTCGATATTAAAGAAAAATTATTCAAAACCATTTTCAAAGTTTTTTGTTTTGCAGATCATCGATGAAAGTATCGATGAAAGTACATATAATATAATTCAAAGTTTTATAAAGGGTGGTCCAACCAAAACGCACGATGTCAATTGTAAATAAAACAAAAAGTTTTCAGATAACTATCTTAATCAGGCTTATTCCGGTTTTCGTTGTCGTCATCGACAGTGTTGTTTTTTGTAATGGATTAAAGTGACACACAGCCTGTGTTCTTTAATCTCCTTTAAAAAACGTCACTGTCGATGACGACACGGCTTCGGTGGCATACCTCTATCCGATGGTCCATATTTTCAATGACTTTGAGACATAATTGAGGTTCAATGTCGTTGTCAAATCACATGATCGTGACGGCCAATTAACATCGCCACGACGTGAGATAACACGGCCATTGAATTTCGTTGGTTGTGTGGCAAGTAGCACCATCCTGTTGGAACCACATATCGTTTAGGTCCATATCCTCAATTTCTGTGTTACGCGCGGGCTATACGAGTTTGTCAATATTCAGATGGAAATACAAAAACTGGGCTTAAGGCATATAAAGATTGAAAAGGCTAGCTCTGCCAGAGGTGATGTGGTTCTTGACCCAAGTCTTCGCCGCGTAAGCATAAAAATAAATGCCTTAAAAATCACCAAAACAAAATGAGCAGAAAAAAAACCAATAACTAAACTGTCTGAAACTAAGCAAAAGTGGAATGACTGGATGGTAAAGTCATTCTGGGTACATTAATTCCCTCCCAAAAGTTCAATGGAACTACGCCATTGGCAACATGGGTACCCAATGTCTCATGATGCCCCATTAAAATTTCACTGCGGTATACCTACCCCAACCATTCTTTACCTGCCTCTCTCAAAGAAAAGAATTTAGCTTTTCATTTTCAAAATAAAATTCATTTTAATGAAAGTAATATAGGGTTAGTAGTTGTAGCAAAAAAAAAAAAAATATACTATATAATTAAATAAATACATAGGTAGGTATTATAAAATAACTTAAATAAATGCAAAAATAAACCTGACAGTGGGGTAAAGATGAGAATGATGCTGTTTCTAAAGTTAATTATATTAATGATGAGGAGCTTATGATGGTGACGACTTATGATGACGATGAATTTATGATAACGATGAACAAGGCTGGATCCGTATACATTTGTTGGTGGTTGCTGACTTTCTTTGATTAGAGGGTGTTGTAGTTGTCACTTTTGTTGAACAGTAGTTAGTTTAAAATTCGCTTAATGTCTGTCCATATAAACAGTTCTTCGGCCATAATTTAGTACATACACCTTCCTTCTATTTACACTTCGTTAACAATTGTCACCTTCGTTAGTTTTACCCACTTTCAATGTACGTTTGATTTATAAATCATTCAAATTACTTTTCTTATAATTTTTTATCTTTTTTTTTCTTATTTTTATATACTAGTTTTATAAACTATTTTCTTTAATTAATTTTCCAGGTTAATTACTTCTATGCTGTAATTTCACTGACTCTTCCTTCACAATTTTTCATTTTTTTGTTAACAATTCTGTTTTTCCTTCTTCTTACAAATCTCATGAACATTTTGCCATAAACACTTAAATTTACATACATTATATTTTCATTAAATATATTTTATATTCTTTTCTATCGCTTTGTACACTTTAATCTTTTGTCTAATTTCTTTAAAAAAAAATCTTGTTTAATTATTTAATTTTCGGTTCATAAATCCTTTTTTTTCCTTAAAAAAAATTTTCCTTTTGTTTTATTATTTTACTTTGGGTTTATGAACCATAATCGACACCAACGGCTTGTAAATATCTTCACGACCGATCACGTACACGTTTTTTCCACAACTGCCTCCTTTTTTAACTTTTCTATTCCCTTATGTATCTACTGCCTACGTGACGAAATTATTACCTAAGATTGCATCATCCAAATGGAAAATAACGGTTCATTTCAATTGTATGAGCAAAAGACTTAAAAAAAAGGATAGATAACAATAGAAAGAGACCGATAATAAAAAGGAGGGAACATTTATAAGTGACAAGTAGAAATGTCAAAATGGTGTTAGGGTTACCGACAGTTTGCATAAGTCCTATATAAAAGGGAAATGTACAGTACATGAAATAAATACAAATATGTAATTGAAAAGATTCCTAACATCTGGCCACAAGAAGTCCGTTACCATCTCGCGATATCGAACACCATTCATGGCCGACCTCATTTTCGAAAAAGTACGAACGAAGTTCGAAAAACGAACTTTGCGAGCATGCAGAGGTGTTTTCACATTTCCTAGAGACCAGGTTTGCTGAAATTTGTACACAATTCTCCCGATTGTAGACACATTTGGTTGTTTATGCTGGCAAAAAAAAAAAAAACACGAAGTGCACGAACGATAGCATTTTGATTTGAACGCCCATTTTCGTAAAAGGCGTAATCTTAACGCGCTGCTCAATTGTGTACCTTTCCATGGTTTAATTTGTCAAACAATGAAACAAAGAAATGTCAAATTAAGTTGGGCAAAAAACTGGATGTTAAGGTGTGACTCACAATTAACATCGTGTGTTATATTTGTGCCACCCTTTATATAAAATTTTTCAGCCCAATTATGAATAAAAATTCTCCCGGAGTTTTCTCCCTTCTCCCATTTTTCCTATGTTAATTCAATTGTAAGAATGGAATAAGGGAAAAAACTCCCGGGGAATTTTTATTCATAACTGGGCTGTGTATGAAAACTGAACACTTACAATTTCTAATATTTTAAAAGAACTTTTTAGGCATTTGCCTGATATGGAAAGAAAACCAATTCAAAACCAATTTTTCGAAATATTTATATGAATTTCGTATGTTTTTTTTTCAACTTTTATTTGACTATTCGTTATTCATAAACTGGCGGGCTTTTAACAAATCTTTCGATATTTAAAAAAAAGTCAAAGTAATTTTTTAGTTATTAAAATTTTTTAGAGTGTAATTTTTATTTATTTTAAATGAGTAGTTTAATAAATTTTAATGTATTTTGTCGTCTGAAAAATATCAACCACTTCCGAATTTCTGTCGAATTATTTTAACAAATTTTTTATCAAATTTATTTTATTTTTTTTTAATTTGGCATTAAAAACATAAAAGCAGTAAATTTTTAAAATTATGCATATTGTCATTTCGTTCGCTATCGGAAAACTGGCTATAAAGGTTGATAAAAAAAAACTTTTGCAAATTGAAAATTACATTCCAATCAGGGTGATTTCACTACAGGTGGCAGCGAAAAGCCTGCTGACTTTAACAGTTCGAACCAGTTTGTTTTGCTTTACAATATTTTGTTTAGAAATGGTTAGCATTTCGAGCCGGTATACACTTCAAATGCAATGCAAAAAACTCAGTTTGTTTTGTTTTGCAACATTATGTTTAGAAATGGTTAGCATTTCGAGCCGTATACACTTCCAATGCAATGCAAAAAACTCTTGCTGTTTTTGTTCTATTTGTGTTGTTATAGTATTAATGCCACCGTGTTTATAAATTTGTATTGATTCCAATTAAAAAAAAATCAAAAATAGCAAAGTATTAAAAATTTATTATTGAATATTTTCGAAATTTAACCCTTAACAATTTTACTCATCTTTCATTACTAAAACTCATAATAAAATACTAACCGCTTAATTAACTTATCTTTAATATTATTTAAGGAACAACTTTTTATTAACGTTTTCTTTTATGTTTCAAATTCTAGGTGTTTTACATATGACAACAATAATCGTAATAACGCGGCTAGTCCATCGCCCGATATAAAATTAGATTTTGATGAATCTTTGGATGGTAGCAGAAGTTTACAGGTAAATTCTTATTAAAAAAATGTTTTGGAAATTTGTTTGTTTAATATTTTTCTGTAAATTTCTAGCATTTGCAATATTCGGCTAATATTTTGGATGACCCTGAATTGATAGCGGGTAAACATCGTACTTTATTAACATTTACTTCATACATGACTTCAGTTATTGATTATGTTAGACCATCGGATTTGAAAAAGGAACTTAATGATAAATTTAAAGAGAAATTTCCCCATATACAATTGACTTTAAGCAAATTGAGAAGGTAATTTCAGTAAAATTTTTTTAATTTTTTAAAGAATTTTCGTAATAATTGTTTGGTTTTTTTTTTTGCAGTATTAAACGTGAAATGCGTCGTATTAATAAGTTGGATAGCCGCATTGATTTGGTAACCATATCCCAGGCTTATGTTTATTTTGAAAAATTAATTTTGGCCAATTTGATTAACAAATCGAATCGTAAATTGTGTGCTGGGTCTTGTCTTCTTTTGAGTGCCAAAATGAATGATGTTAAAGGAGATTTGTTAAAGAGTTTAATTGAGGTTGGCATAAGTTTAAAAAAGAAATACTGTAATAATTTTTATTTGACATAATTTTAAATTATTGTTACAGAAAACTGAAAATGTGTTTCGTTTAAATCGCAAAGAATTAGTTGCTTCCGAATTTGCTGTTTTAGTGGCTTTGGAATTTAGTCTACATGTTCCCATGCACGAAATTTTACCCCATTATCAACGTTTACTCTATGAATCCTAGAATTGGCCTAAACGCTTTGTCGATAAGCGTTTTCTATCTGCTGCCGCTAATACATCGCGTTATTATTTTCATCGTTGTGCCAGCAGCAAAAAGTAATTATTTCTTTTTATTAACTTTTTTTCAATTTTGAAATCATAAAGTAGACAAATATTGTTTAACTTTTTAACAAACTTATGGTAGAAACATCAAGGCAGTTTTGTGTAAATAGCTTTTATAAATATTTTTATACCTTTTAACTCTTTCACTTTTTATACATATATTTTATAAATAAGCCAACAAAATTAAATAAAAACGCAGCACTTTTTAAATAATAATTAAATATATACACATACATATAAACAATCTTATAATTAAAAAAATAACTAACACAATCTTTTAAGAAACAAGTCAAGTTTTAAAACTTTAATTGAAAAATTTTAAAATCTAGAAAAAAGTTTTCAAAAAATGAAAATATTTAAAAATGTTTTCCTATACAAAAAAAACCAAATAAAAATGATGTTATTCGAATTAGAATAAGAATTCTTAACACATAATTTTAAATCATAATTTTTACGAATATTATTAAAAAAAAAACTACCCTGGCATTCAAAAACGAATTCGTCTTGATTACCGACATAAATTAAAAAATATATATATATGTATAAACGATTTACTTTTCAACATATAAATTCGAATGGAAATCATATTAAAAAAAAAAAACAAAAAATCGGGCATGTTCTGGAAATCGAAATGAAGTGAAATTGAAATCGAACGATATTTTAAGTTCAATTATTTACAAAATGACCGTAGTTTTTCCTGGCTTTAGAAGTTATTCTTGTAAAGGTTTTTGGTAGTCAAAAACTTAAGTATATAAAAAGAAATAACAATAACAGATTCGGAGGTTTAATCCACTTCATTTCGAATTGAATTTTTCTGGCCAAATAAAAAAAATCTTGGAAAATTCATCACAAATTTCGGATTTAATTGTCAAGAAAACTTTTCTAAAAAGTAATTTTTTTTTATACAAAATAGTATCAAATATGCAAAACTTACAAGTTTGGAATATAAAAAAATAGTAATTTTAGTAACGAGGACAAATTAAGCCATTAGATTCCCATTAAAATTTGAATTTCTATCAGTATCGAATAGCGAAATTTCATCTTTAAGAAATCTTAGAATTTTAGAAAACCAAATAAGTTATCTAAAAAAATTTGCAAATTTTTTTATTAAACAAAATTTAAAGCGATATTAAATATAAAAATACTTCTGGTGCTTCCTATAACAATCGGTTCCGACCAAGAATTGTCAACGCAGCAACACTTGTTCTTCAGGGGTCGCTACTACAAAAAAAAAATACTACTGGAAGTTTATTATGTAGTTCGATTCGAAATAATTCGTTTTCGAACTTCTAAAATATTTATCTTTCTTATTCTAAACTCACTAAAAAATGCAAAAACACTATTTAAAATAGTGAAAAAGCTATATATTTCTTTTTTTTAACCTTCTATTAGATGCCTATTTTTTTTTGCAATACAAACAATTTTTAACTGTGTCTTTATTTAATTAACTTTTTTAAATGCTTTCGGCCTTATTTATGAAAAATAAAACAGGTTAATAAAAGGTTTATTACGCAAAATCCGTTTCATAAACCCTTTATTAAGCTGTTTTATTTTTTATAAATAAGGCCGTTTAAATTTAATATTATTTTTATGTTTATAAAATAAAAGGTCAAGATATTCACCACTCTGAGGAAAGTCGACGCAAATCGACGGCAACGGAACAATCGGCCTTATTATGAATGTCATTCTTGTAGTCGAAAACCAGTCGTTTTTAAAAATTATTTTTTTTAGTTCTTAAACGATACAAATTCGACAAGTTTTCTGTGTTTTACCCTGTCATGAATTTTTATTTATATCGACAAAACTGTCAAACGACTATGACTTCGACAACGACTCTCGTAATAAGGGCAAAATATTTTCTCAGTCGTTATTGCCAATAATCGAATACTATTGAGTCATTTGGTATTTTCTACGGCGCTTTTAATTTTATTTATTAAATAATTTTGAAATAAAAAGAGCAAATTTAAAAAAAACTTATGAACACAAACTTTGTTATTAATTGTTAAAATTCAATGTTTAAAAAAGTCCACCAAAAGTTTACCAAAAACGATAAATAAATTTTAGACTTCGGCCAAATGCCCACTATAGCAGAATGACTGACTGCTTGTTTTTCAAATAAAATAAAATTTTCGCTTGGGAATTTATATTAAAACAACAATAAAAATCTCAAATTTGTTTTTAATATAAATTTCTAAAGGAAAATTTTTATTTTAATTTTATAATTGGTATTTAAAAACAAATGGTTGATAATGAGATATTTTTGATTTTAATTACAGAATACAACAATTCAAATTGAGATTTTTTATTTCGAAAACTCGCATTTTCAAATGTCCTAATCTGAATAAAAAGCAAAAAACTCATTTTGCAGTGTCCTTTTCCGATATCAATCTGAAATATCTAATTTTGGTTGGATTCCAGATTTAAAGTGTAAAATATAATTTCTAGATTTTATTTTCTAATTTAAAAGTAAAAAATTCTCTCATTCTTAAATGTGTTTTCTTTAATCGATCTATAAATTCTTATTTTCAATTGTTTTTTCTCAAATCCGACTAAAAAATCTTAATTCTAAATGTTCTCTTCTGAATTAGTCATCTTAATTTTAAATGATCTTTTCTGCAAACGAATTGAAAAATACATTTTTTAAAATCTTCTTATCTAAATTTTATTAGAAAATCTTAAATATCAATTTTGCTTTTCTTAGATTGAATTGGAATATGTACTCCTCTGTACACTTGAAAATGGTGTAGTAAGGAAAAAAGTCATATCAATTGGGAATGTATCTATTTCAGTTATTTTATATACAGTACAAATACAGAACATTTAATTCAATACAGAACAATTGAAGGGTTTTCACTAAAAAATATTTCACATAAAACGAAACTCTAAAATTCAGAATTGTTCTGTATAACACCGAAGGATGGTCACCGTAATTATAGTGGTTTTTTTATTGTCGAAGGAACACATTTTCAAATGTTGTTGTCCTACAAACTTTATGAAGTACCGTACAATAGCTGTTATATAAATCTTCAGCAAAGTTAAGAAGATTTAATTATAAACTAAAATATATAAATAAATTTATTTAAACCCAAAGGTTAAAAAGTTTTTGAAATGACACAAAATTTATACGAATTTTTTTATCATCAAGAAATTAAATTAAATACTGAAAATAAACTTTGTAATTATGGAAAACATGCGAACATATTCTAACAAATGCAAAACGCTTAACAGTTACGATTCTGATTTGTTAATGTAATAAAAGGTAGTTCTGTAAATCGACTTGGCGACTTAAATTTGCAAAGTATGCTTAAGGGAACTAAAATATTTTTAAGAAACCCTAAGGTAGATTGAAAGCACACAAGTTTTATAACACCATAAAATAAATCTGGCGTTTTGTGATTTCAAATCGTGCGATTGTCAGAGTATGGCCGAAAATTTCTTTGAAGATATAAATAACATAATTTTTATTGAATAAAGCCTCATATTGAAATATTTGTTATATAAAGTTACTTTAGGGGTTTAAATGCCTGTGGGTAGAACGATAAAACTGGAAAATAAAAAAAAAATAAAAACGAAATTAAAATAATAAAATATAAACGTTATAAATAATAAAATAAATATTAAAAATTATTCGAAAAACAATTGAAATTTTTATAGCATTTGTATTTGAAAAATGCCGGGAAATGGTTATTTATAAAAATCGCACGCAATTTGTGTGTTTTTTTTTTTAAGAAAAACTTAAAAACACAAAAATTATTAAAATTTAAAAAAAAATCCAAAAATAAAAATTTAAGTGAAAAAAAAAACATTTAACAATGTAAGCTTTATTAAAAGAAGTTACGTAATATTTAATAAATATAAAACGAAAATACATAAAACTATTTTAAATATGTTTGTAATAGTCAAAATAGCACCCTGTTGAAAACACTTAAAATAAAAACGATGAAATGAATCCTTAAAGAAATATATTCTTATTACAAAAAAATAAATCTTTTAAAGATGAAAATTTAACTTAACATTAAGATCATTAATTTAAAACTATCATTTAGTATATTATTATTATTATTATTATTATTATTATTATTATTATTATTATTATTATTATTGTAATTCAAATAATTTAAAAGTTTGCGTTTAAAATTTTTATATTTTTGGTTTTTGTTATTGTGTTTGTTTATTGTTGCTTAGAAGTTTTTAGTTTTTATTTTTTAAAAGTTTTACTAATTCGTCTATTCTGTTTTAAAAACAATGCATATATTTTTTTTTGGTTTTAACTTAAGAACAAGAATTATGTATTTAATAATTTTAATAAAACAAAAAATTAAATTGTAAATTTAAAAAAAAAAATATTAAATAAACCAAATTAATAAAATAAATCTTCTTTGTCTAAGTTTGCCTTTTTTACAGAAAGCAGGAACTTTTCCAACTTAATTTCCAGCCAACTACCATTTTTATAAAACCTCCTTCAATTGTTTTTATTTATTGTTTTCAAATTTTTAATTAATAAAACCACACATCATTAGTTTTACCTACCACGGCAACTTTTTTATACCCTCCACCACAATTAGTTGTGAAGAGGGTATACTAAGTTTGTCATTCCGTGTGAAACTTTTTTATTATTCATCTCAGACCCCATAAAGTATATATATTCTGGCTGCTTGAGTAATTCTAAGTCGATTTAGCCATGTCCGTCTGTCTGTCCGTCTGTTGAAAACACGCTCACTTTCGAAAAACTCAAAAGAAATAAACAAACTAGGTGTCAAATTGCTTGTAGTTATCCTAAGCAGTTTGGGAATGAATTTTAGCAAAATCGGTTCAGTATTACCAGAGCTATGAATCAAAATGTGGAACCACCACCTTCAAAAACTTGATAATTTTGTTACAAAAACTAACATAAATGATGCAAAAATGCACGGAATGACATAAGATTTTGCACAAGTCCGTTTTATTCGACTAGAAATGACACTGTAAAATTTCGCGAAGGTCGGTCCATAATTTACCCTAAGCCCCATATAAACACTACTCCCGGAAAACAGTTTAGTACGCCTAAAACCGTAAAAAATAATGCAATCATAACAAATTTTGGCTCGTCACAATTTTATAGGACTATAAATGATACTGTGAAATTTCGTGAAGATCGGTACATAATTTACCCTAGGCCCCATATATGCCCTACTCCCGGAAAACAGCTTAGTCTCCTAAAACCATAATTAATAACAAATCGTCACAGTTTAAGATAATAATAATAAAAAGACACCATACAGATATTCACCCCTATCGCGAATGTTATGGGAATATGATATATGGGAGCAAACTTATATTCCCATCCCCAACAAATCGGTATCGCAAATATTTTGGGAGTACAAAATCTATTGTGAATTATTTGTCTGTGATTCATAAACAAAAGTCTCTATTGTGAATAACTTGTCAGTGCTTGTATTGAGAAAGAATAATATACAAAATAAAATACTAATGAAAATATAATAAAATAAATAATGAATAGTTTTTATTTTCATTTTCTTTATTAACACTCCTTCAATAAAACGAAAAAACAATTAAATTTAGTCAAACCTTAAAATATAAATTAAAATTTACATGTTCCCTTCTCGTTCACATTAAGACTTGTTGGGAATTTATTTAGTAAAAATACTCGCGGGAGTAAACATTGGCGATGTAAAATTTTTTAAGTTTGGGAACTCATTCCCAAAAAATTTGTTATGGGAATCATTCACAATACGAAATAAAAAAATATGGGAATATTTTAATGGGAGTAGTTGTTTGCGATAGGGGTGATTACTCCTTAAACATTCGAACTGTCGGTGGAGGGTATCAAAGATTCGGCACTGCCGAATATAGCACTCTAACTTGTTTGCAATAGATTTGTTAGTGTTCTCGTTTTTACTAACCACGATACCATTTTTTAAAAAACGCCTAACTGTCGCCGCCAACCACGATAAGGGCGATTGACGTCAAATTATATAAGTACTTAGTCTGGGTTCACACAATGAAAGATTTCTTTCAAAAAGTCCGTGTTTATTGGTGAGACGGGAAGAGAACATTCTATTATTCTCTCCCCTCTCATCAATAAACTCAATAAAAAGTACTAACTCTCTGGCTTGGTACTAAAAGGGCCATTGTCAAAATATTAACTTTTGATAAAATTGAAATTAAAGTTGGCTGTTTTCCTAAACGCCTATCGCATTGTAGTAATACATGGCATCATGTTCTTAAATGCAACCATAAACATTTTGACAATGCATTTAGTTCCGAAATGCAACTTTGTAGTTGTCACTGCGCAGAGAAAAGCAAATAAAGCAGTTTAAATAATGCAGATGCAAACCATATTCATATACAATACAACGTAGGTAAAAATTTAAGTACACAATGCATCACGGTATTGCTACATTGTGAACACACGTTTATGAAAACAGCCGTTTTTTTATAGAAGAGTTCTTAGTGAAATTGGCTAGCAAAGCCTTTATGAAGCTGTTCTGGGTTAAATTAGAACTTGACTGTTTAAGCAAAATAAAAGCGAGTAATAAAAGACACCTTATGCAACGATTAACTCAAAAAAACAAAATTTTGACATTGGCCCTTTAAGCACCAAGCCACAGAACTAATGCTACACGTTTTTATGTAAAAAATTCAGGCTTTTCTTCGTATTTTGTAAAATATTAATTGTTGGAAGTACTTTGTTCAATTCTACTTTAGTTTCAATGTGAATACTTTATCGAATTAGTTTGAGAAATTTGTTTTATAATTTATAGTTGGAAAAATATTTTTTCTCAGTTTGTCATAAGTTTTCAACCCTTAAGTTTTATAACGTTTGTAATAAAAGATAAAACCAAATATTATCGTGGGTTTATTTTTAACATTAATGGCAGATTTCACCAATTTATTTAAATATCAATTTATGTTTAAAATTCGTTTTTCATGTCAAATAAAAATAATTTGGAAAACTATATTTAAATATGAATTACTATTTAACTAGAATTGGTGAAATTGGCCATAAGAAACGAATACCTGATTCAAGAAAATACAGAATTAAAATAATTTTTTTTATCTGTATTTAAGTAAATTTTATTTCGCTTTGAGTCATAACTTTTTTCTTCAACCACACACATACAGATTTGGGTTATTCACAAGGTGTGCTATCAAGTCATATCGTCATAATGTCCTAAATAATATTTTACAATTGTTTAAAAAAACAAATATTGTTGTGTTTGAAACAAAATAAAAATTTTAATGCTGTGTTCATTATTTTGTCGTAGCTGTACATTTGAAATCTAAATTATAAGCGCTTGCCCACAGCAGTCAAATATATTTCTTGTAATTATTTTAAGACATATGTCTTTACAACTTTATAACTACCTTGTGAATAGCCCAAATATAAACATATTATGCTTACAATAAGAATTTTTTGGCTTGGACGAGCATGGTGCACAATTTTCTTGGTTAAAGCCATATTTTCTGGTGATTTAGTAAATAATTTTTTCCGTGTGTGTAGTCTAAACAACACACATTTTACAAGACAAATCTTTTTAGTAATCATATTGTTTGGATTAACCTCAAGTTATTGCCATTTTTTCATCCGCCTACTGTTTTGTGCAAGAGCCATTCTTGAGAGTAAAATTCTCAAGTTGCCCAAAATTTACTCAGCTACTGGATTTTACAAACGGACCTAATAATATCAACTAAAGTCGGTTATCTATAAGAATAATCTAGTCAGCCTGTAATTTTACATGCATTTCAAAACTGAAACACACAATTTTTACTAAAAGTCTCCAAACTTAAAAATGTTTAAACTCTTAAAAAGCGCTGTTTTTCCAGGCTTTTCTGAACTTGAAAAAGCAGAAAGCTATTTTCTAATGTTGGCTAAAAGTAAAAAAAAAATATAAAAAATTAAGCTTTTTTGTAATAAAAAGTAACAAGTTCTTGAGTGACCCTCAAAAAAAAAAACAAATTCAAATCACGTAGTATGTATGTATGTATTTTCTGATTGCCACGTTCTTTAACCAGTCTAAACATGGAAAACTTTCACACACACACACACAGTGTTTTTTATTGTTGGTCTGGCTGGATTGCTGGTTGTTTTTTCATCTGATAAAATAAAAACGATTTGAATATTTAATGCGTGCGTACGAATGAATGGACAAAAATGCGTTGGGTTTTATTGTATTTATGAGTTAGAAAACAAATAACGTCAAACATAAAATGCATTTGGGGCTATTTAAATAAACGAAACAAAAAAGTCTCGTTAATAAATCTCCCTCTTGAAATTACGAAATAGAAAAACCAGACGAAAAAACTTTAAATTAACTTGTTAGAAATACTGAGAGCCTAGTTAATAAAGCTAACTAATCCGCCCCAACATTATTTATTAATAAATTGAAATAAATTAATTAAACAACTAAATAATAATTAATATTTTTATTTCAAAAAAGCTAAATGAAAATAAACAAGAAAAAACCTTTTTGTCAGTAAATTTTAAATCTAATTATTTTACATATGGAATGTTTAATTTTAATTGATTTAATTAGAAACAGGAGATTTTACCAAAACAAAAATAGAAAGAAACTAAAAAAAATATAGATCCCTATCATTTTAGTACAACTAAAATAGCATTTTACTTCAAAGCTTTTGTCCCAAATAAATTTATTTATTTATTTATTTGTATGAAAGAATAAAAATGATTTTAACCCCTTCAAATCATTAAACTATATATATACATTATAATTTATTATTTGTGTTCATGTCAATTTAGATTTTTTTGATATTTTACCAGGAGTTCAGTATCGGTTAAAAAGTCTGATGTTTGTAATTTTTGTTTCATCGCTCGTTTAAAATTCTAATAATGTTTGACAAAAAGATACATATTAAAAAAAAGAGAGTGGGAGCACCAAAAAAATAAAATGTTATTACCAAGGCGAATTCATGTACATATACAATAAAAAATCAACATTTTAGTTTTATTGTCTTTCTCTCCCTAAGACCCCTTTCAGAATCAGCAAGTTAGTTGCCGAGTACAACAAAGTCTGTACAACATTTGTTTTACCTTACCCCGATCTTACCGCTGACGTCTACAAACCAAGAGTTGCGCAAAAACTTGCGCAAGTAACTTTCCGAGTACGAAATGGGTCTAAGTAAGAAAAAAAAGTAGCTCAGCTGCAAGGTGAATTGAATACTAGTTGGGCCTATCGCTATAACAATTCAACAATAAGTCATCGTCCAGACTTGCAATTTTTTTTAGTGTCCAGATTATAAAATTCTAGGGTTGCAGTTTTTGTATTTTTATCTTGTTCTTTTTATATTTTATATATAAATACAAATATACCTACAGCCAACATAAAGTTTAAAAGTGTGAGATTTTCGAAACAAAACAGAATTGCAGAGTAAATTAAACTGAGAACCCCTCCCTAATCTTCTCACCTCTCTTACCCATAAACTCAAGAATTGCTGCAACAAAAATTGCAAGTTTGGACGATGACTAAAATGTAACACGTAATTCGCAACTGTCAAAAATTTTAGCACAACTTTCAAAGACGCACAATAAAATTAATGAAAACATAAACAATTTTTTAAACTTGGTGTTTGAATAGCCAATTTGCCTTTGCACAGCTGATGATGACGTAGGCCTATGAGGCCACCTAGTATTCAATTCGCCTTGCGCAGCTGTGTTTTCAACGCCACTTGTAAAGTTAATTTGCCTTGCTTATTAAATTTATTTGTCATATAACGTTATATTTTCTAAAAAAAGCGTGTATCATAAGTTTTGAACTTAAGGAAACTTTATGTTGTTTTATAAAACTGTCATTTGCTTAAGCAAGGTTCGAAACTAAATGCATTTTCTTTTTGACAGTAGCTTAAGTTTGTTTATGCACATTCTGGTTGGGCCTTAAGATTGGCACAATGCGCCCCACGATCTGGCGTAAAAGCAACAAATAATAATAATAATAATATTGATGAAGTATTGCATATTTTGCGTTTGATCGAAATAATAATATTCCAAAATGTTGAACATAATGATAAGTAGAAGTCATTATTTCGAAATATTTTTAAAAGCTTTCTGGATTTATGTTTTTTAGAATTGTTTTGAAAAAATATGGCACGAGTTCTATATGTACATTTGTCCTTCAAGCTGTGTAGAAAAAGGTCAACGAAAGAAGAAAGACAAAAAGGAAAACATAAAACAAAAATATACTTTTTTATTTAAGAAAAAATCTTGTTAAAGAAGGGAAGAAACAAATAAATTGATTAATTAATTCACCAAGTGAATAACATTGGTTAAAAGATTGATGTTTTACAATAGACTACCAACCGTCGCACAGTGGCGCCATTTGAGTTTTTTCGTTGCAAAAATCATATCTTTTGAACCGAATAAGATAATTGAACAGTTTAAACAGCATATGATAGATAACTGTTCAGCCTATGAAATGAGCGTTTGGAAAGGGTGCTACGCTCTGTAGGGGGCTAATTATGGGTTATCAAAGTTAAAATTAGTAGAAAAATCAATTTTATGGTAACTAAAAAAAAATTATTTTTACATTTTTAGATTGTTTTTATTTTTTTTTTTCTTTAGGGTTTTATGTTTTAAATTATTACCCAACAAATTAAAAAAAATAATTTTTTTTTTTCAATTTTCTGTAAAATATTCATCAAAGTTCGAAAGAGAAGGTATATCTAAAAGACTAACCATTTCTAAACTATAATTATTTTCTAACTCTATTCTTGACTTCACATGCCGCAGGGAAGAAATAAGTGGATCGGAAGATGCTGCCAACATGTTGAAGAGGTCCTCATTTTGCCTTACCCTTGATGCTTTGAATGTGTTCTGCAATCTATATTTTTTATAAAATTTGTTAAGAGACTCTTGTGCTTCTTCAGAAAGCTCTCCAATTGGCAAAGACTGGTACTCAATTATATCTTTGCCATGCGCCAATATTTTATGGACGGTCGGGGTCAACTTCTTCTGTGGATACATTTCTGCTAAAAGAGATGCAGTTTTCGACGCATATTTTGTAGAATTGACATTTTCTTTGCAGTTTAAAACATCCAAGATCGTTCCCAATCTTTTCACGATTTGATTGTCAATTCCAGTGATTCTAGTTACTGCCTCATCATTTTCAAAAAATCTCCTAGAAGTGTTTCCATCGTTTGAGTTACCGTATCCGTGCTTGGGACAGTCTACTTTTAGTCCAACTTGTTTAAAAAAAGCATCCTGTATTTGCTTCTTTCTGATCTTTTCTTTATCCTTTATTGATGTATTTTCATCGAAGTTTTCCTCCTCTTGTGGTAGGGTATACGCCAGTTTTAGCAAGAATTCCATACACCTTATCCTTGCGTGCAATGGTGAGATTCCATATTCGTAATTCTCCTCATTTGTAGAATCGTTTAAATTACCAAAGTTCTTCTGACTCTTTTTGCAAATCGGGCATGACATTGTTGAGGTTGTTCCTGTCAGTTCGTTTACGACTTTTCCGTCAACCATGGTCAGATGGAACTCGTAATTGCATTCAATATATTTTCCTTCTCCAATTTGCAGCTTTGTAGGCTTAATCTTGCTTATTTGTTCTTCAATGTCCTTCACCGTGGTCCTTATGAGTTCTGCCGATTCCCTTGCAAACTGAAACATTATTGGTCGGCAATAATGCACTGATGACGGACGTGGATTTTTCCAGTGTAGGGAAACATCAGATTTAAGTCGCAAAGGAACAACAGATGCCATAAACATATTTCCGTCCGATATTGTAGCGTCATCGGAAGATATCCTTTGCTTATAAACGCTTTGTCCGGATGATCCATCGCAGCCCCATTTGCTGATCAATGTCAACTTCTCAGGAAGAATTTTCACCTCATTTTCAGGAAGACTCTCCAACAACCGTTTTGCTGTATGGCCCATGAGATCCTGCAGATTGGCTTTCGCAGAGACTTCCGTAAACTCCTTTTTTGGCCTTCCTTTTGCTCCTCTGGTTGATGTGGTGGGTTTATCTACTGCCAATATATCCAGGATGGTGTCTTCATTAAGCCAGTCCTCGTATTTGGAGTTGAAGTTTTGAATGGTTCGATTAGATTTCACCCATTTTGCCTTAATATTTGCATATATCAGATAAAAATTATTTTTTATAATTTCGCTTCTCTCAATATTTCCGTATAAGCTATCAAGTTCTTCTAAAGCAGCTTCCGTGAAAAAATTTGGTGTGGTTGACTTTCTAAACAGTTCAAATAATTTAAAATTGTTCAACGCCATGTTTTCAGTCCTTAAATTGTTTAATGGTTTCAGTAATTGTTGCGCCAACTTTCAGTCGTAGACTAATCCAGGTATTATGCTTATTTTGCAATATATAGGCTTATGCTACCATGCCTAAAAACTTACCTGTTCCCTGCATACATATGGATTTAGGCTGAATAATGCAATTTTGATATTATGCACGTGTCCAAATAAGATTTGTGCCTACCTGTAGGGACCATAAGTCAATATTGTTCTTGACCATTTGTACGCCAAAGTATTGTTTAAGTGAGGTACGTACCTGCTAATTTCAATGAGTAGTTTTTTTCTAACTATTAGATCAAACTACTGTCAGTCAAAACATATAAGGGATGGACGCCATACAATTTCTGCAACCATGTCTTTTTAACCTTTTTTACCTCTAGAAGCCAAACGGGCACGTACGGGCAGAAAATTTTTGAATTATGTAAAGAAATAATTAATGAACAGGTTTTGCAAATATGGCAAATATAGAAAAATATAGATTTTTTTTATTTTCCGTCAAAGTTGAAAAATAGTGAAAAAACGGATAGTTTTTAAATAGTGATTTACCAGGAGAAACACAAAGCAAACAGTTAATTTTTTTTTATCATTATACATTTAATAAATACATCAATCAATACAAATAAAAAATAAGGCGATTCGTTACCTATTTTTCGTGATATTACACCTGAAATCGCAACAAATTTATCAAAAATTGTGTGTTTTTTTGAAAACCGAAAGTCGGTCAACTTTGAACGGCTATATCTTCTAAACTAAAAATGTGATATTATTAAGAGTGGCAGATTTGAAATCGTTGAAAAGTTTCCTATAACATGGGCTTATGAAAATTTTGATTTTTGCAACCTCGTTTGCTCTACGGGCGCTACTGTGCGTCGCAGTAGCGGAAAGGGTAAAACTTCAAACAATTCTGATGATGAGAATTTTGTTTTCGAATACATGTAAATTCGACCCGAGTTCGAGCCCTGAGTCGGTCAAGAATAAAAATTGTCAATAAATTTTAATTTCATGTTGTTAAATTCCTTCTTTCATTGAAAATAATTTGATGAAAATCAAATTTGATGAACTAAAAAGACCGAATTAAAAAAATTTGGATTAACAACCATGAACAGTGTATTCTGTTTAGTTATATTGCGATTTTTCACTACAATTTGAATAGAATAATATAAAAGCCGTCATTTTATTTGTTTTTTAAAATGCGGTAAGTAATGCGCAATTTCTGGTTAAAATTCAGCCTACTCCTGCAAACCTCTTTATATTGATAGCTTGGCAGTTCATTTTCAAAAAACTTTTTAAATCAATTTTCGTAGAATTTTCTTACTTAACAAGTAAGAAAGTATAGTCGGTCAAGCTCGACCATATGATTCTTTACACCATAGTATATAAAAACAATTTTTGCGGGTGTTCTGTATTGGGGACCCATGGGCGAACATGGACCCACCTGAACAAATTATATAATGAGGTTAAGATTCATGTAAACGTTTTTTGTGCCGAATATTATTTAGATATCGGAATCTATATGAGATTTTACGATGGGGGTTTATATGAAAATTATGGCTTATTTTGGACCTATCACGACACCATTTTGTCGTAAAAGTTATTACAGTAGAATCTCACAAATTAGAACCACTTTATTCACCGGGCATATTAAATTCATATTAAATATTAAATTCATAGAAAAACTTTTAAAAAGTTTTTTAATTATTAGGTACTTATTGGTCTTTAATATAAAATAAGTAATACTTATTTTTTTTTTCTTTTTTTTTTGATTTACTAAAACTGGATACAAAGATATCGTTACGGACGTCCAAAAGGTTAGACATGTGTTTACTGGAATATATAATATATAGCGGGCATTATAGTGCGTTTAATTTGTTTTTTTTCGCCTATTAAGTTCAAAATCATAAAAAATTTTTTCTAGTAGAAATAAAAACAAAAAAAAAAAAAACTTCCAGAAATTAGAACCTGTGGGTCTAATTTCAGAGCGTCCAATACATTGAAATGGCAGGTTCTAATTTCTGGACGGTTCGAATTTGTGACGGTTCTAATTTGTGAGATTCTACTGTATCGCCAATTGTTATGTTAATACCAACATTTATAAGGAAAATTTTAGGGGTGCTCTGGAAATCGAAAACGCAAGAATTTGGAAATTGTTTTTAATACACTTTTAATCAAATAGAGTAATATTTGTATCATAGATGGGGGTAGTGCACTCATTTTGCAGTTTCAACTCACACTTAGTGATAGTGCAAAAATATTGCAGTCACTTTGTTGATGTTGAGTGATGAATTGAAAATTTGCAGCCTCACTCATCATGAGTGATAGTGATGTTAAAAAATTTTGGACTCAAAAAAAAAAAAGTAGTTTGATTTTAAAAAAAGCAATCATCAGCTTATTGCAACTTTTTTTTTCTTCACTCTTAAGGCCCAAATACATTGGTCAAATTCCCATCCAGCATTGTGGTAGTATTAGTGAAAACGAGTTTGTATGTGTGACACCGATGATGCTTGATGGAAAATCAAAAAATTTAGATATTTAGCATGCTTGACGAGTGATTTTGATGAATGTATTGGCGTTACTCTTCAAGCACCCACACACTTTAAACGTGATTTCAAACCGAACAGTCGCTAAAAATGTCGGATGAAAAAAAATGCTTTGGAGGAAAAAAATGATGGAATTATGGAAAACTTTTTAATTTATAATTTTCTTCTTCTTTTCTTTAATTTTTGTTTTTATTTTTTAAAAAGCAACTATTAAACACTTTTTATCTATATTTTAATATTTGGTTGCTCCTGCTGTTGTCACTTCAAAATAAAATGCATAATGAATGCTTGACAGCTGATCCAGCAAATGTATGTTCTAATGTCAAGCACACGTACACGAGCTTAATGTCAAACCTTTGACCAGTGTATTTGGGCCTTTAAATTGTTGCACTAATTTTAAAATAAAAAAACTTGTTTTTTCATGACTAAAGCCAATAATTATACCGTTATTAACAAAATTTCATTTTGTTCAATGTTCTTTACTTATGCATATCCTCAAAAGAAATCAAAAACCATGCACAAAGTTAAATTTTTTAAATTTTAGTAAGACAAAATTTGTATGCAGCTTATTTGATTGCATGTCCAAATTTTGCACTATTTGATTTGAGTGCAGATTTTTGCATTCAAATCTGCGTTTAGTGATAGTGAACAAATTTGCAATATCACTCAAAATTTTTTAGTGGTAGTTAAAAAATAACAATCATCACTACAGCTGGTAAAAAAGAGTGCAAAGTAATTCCTTTGCAGTTTTATTTAGTGATAGTGCAATGCTCAAATCAATATTCAGTGCACTACCCCCAACTATGGTTTTATGTAAACATGTTAAAGCACACAGATTTTTGAATAACGAGATTTTAAGAAATATTTTCAAATTACATAGGTATATAATTAAAATTTCTCTCTCGAAAAGTACTGAAAAAATATATAAGTTAACAAAATCTAATCACGCATTTCGTTTTAGCATTAATATTGATAAGAATAAAAAAAAATGTAACTTTTTAAATCCTTACAGATCCACATATGACAAACTGTTTAAAACGCACAAACTACACTTTCAACATAAAATCTGTTGCCTTTTAGCCAACTTCTAACGACTATCCTTAGCGGTGTACACATTTGCCCAAATATGCAATCATATTGTTTTTGAATTATCTAGTTTTATTTTAATTGCAATTAACACTTGGTTGGTTTGCATTTTAATAGAAGTGTATGATTCCGATGCATGTGCTGCCGGTTGTTAAACTGACTGAATGACTTTAACGTTGAGATATGCAGGCAGGCAGTCAAGCTGTTTCGTAGCTGGCGTCGGCGATGTGTTTGGCGCTAACGTTTTATAATGCTAATGCTCGCGTGTGCAGTGAGTTAGTGAATAAGTGTTAATTATTAGAAGGGGATTGGGAGGAAAAGAAGGGGCGTAAAAAGTTCTTTTACAGCGACTCCTTTGTCGTCATTTACACTTAGTGTCATAGTGACCAAATGAAGTTTGCAACATTATGGCCGTCGTGTTGCCTATTTATTAGTCAGCCTCTGCTACTGTCTTATCCATTTTGTTCAGATTTTGTACGTTCGTTCTTTAGTTTATTTATTTGTTGGTTCGTTTACCAGACTGTCTGTCTTTCCGTTTGTTAGTGGGTTTGGATGGTTGGTTGGTTGGTTGGCTTGTTTAACTTTCTGGTTTGTTTTAATTACATTTTGCAGCTAGTAGCAGTGGTTTGTTTGTGTATATTGTGGTAGCTGTCTCTGCTGCTGCTGCTGATTCTTCGACTGCTAACGCAGAGAAAACTGAGAAAAAAACACATACAACAAAATACTACTGTTTCTACTACTAATGAACAAAAAAATAATGAATGAGCGAGTTACTTGCTATTTTGTGGTTAAATACTGTGCGCCTGGTATCAGACGATGAGTTAATTGGTTTGCAAACAAATTGACTGACGTGGGCGTGTGTAATAATAACAATAATAATAATGAAACGCAACAAAAACAAGATTTCCTAATTAGCAGCTTTTTGTAATTAAATATGCCTTCAAGCCATTCATTAAAATTTATACACATTCACACTAACACACACATTCATATCACAAACACATTGTAAACAGCAGCCGGGCGGGCAAGGCATGCAACCAGCGAAACCAAACAGTCATTCATTTAGTCAGTTTGTAATTAAAAACTTTTTAATGTACAAAATAATCTTATATACACAAACACACACACAGGCACACAAATATATAAATTCTCACACACTTATAACACACATTTAAACAAAGTTAAAGGTAACATGCGTTCATTATAACGGTTCATGTGAAAATTTACCTTTTTTGCTTGAAAAACCCTACAAAATTCAAATTAGAAAACTCAACTACCTCTTCCCCCAGGTCCCCTGTCCCACAAGTCACGTATCATGTTCATGTTCATTGTCATACCCATCTTCAACATACATAATAGTCAATTTCATTTCAGCCTCCTGTTGCCACCCACTTAGGCAACCATCTGTGGGGCAATGAGGATGACGACAATGATGGCACTCATTATACGTGTATTAGCCACAAGAGCAAAAACAAACGAAAAAGAAGAAAGAAAATATAAAGAAGAACGAACTTTAATCTAAATGAAAATGCATTTTAATTAGGATTCTTCTTGTTTAACTTTCAGTTTGTATAAGTTGTTCTCTAATGATATTAGCAAAAGCGTTACCAGATTTTGGACTTTATAAAATTGGGAATTTATAAAGAAACAAGCATTTCATCCGGTACTTCGTTAGAGTCTCCCTTTCTTTCCTGAACATATTTATATGCCAAAGTTTATGTTGCTAGGTTTTAACAAAAGAGTACCAATATTTATTATGTTAAAGGTTCTCCTTCGCTCAGGAACCGATAGTTTTATGTTTATAAATTCAATATAGTAGAAAACTTAAAAGAACGGAAAAGTTAATGAAAAAAATTAAAATTCCCGTATTTCCCCTTTTTGATACCTTTTTCTCTCCATTGAAGTTTAAAAAATTTCAATATTGTAGTGTAAAAAGGTACCAAAAATAAGTATTATTTCATCCCTTAAACGTCCGAATTTCGAAAAAGTACATTATAAAAATATTTGCTTTTTTTATACAAGTTACAAATGTGATATAATATTTATTTCTATGTTTATTGGCTTAAAATATAGATGGGGTGACAAAACAGTATACAGGTTTTACCCGTTTACTCCCCAAAAGGGCTGAATTTTAAGAAAGTACCAGACACCTTTCCGCTTATTTTTTGAATGGACAACCATAAGTATTAAATTTTTCTTACATATCTCTTAGTTTAGGAGATATGAGGTTAAAGAGTTTACACGTTTTTGTCCCCTAAACATTTGAATTTCCAAAAATCCCGCCATAGTAGATCGATTTGGCAAGGGACCGACCTCCAGTCCAAAACTTAACTTTTTTGCTTCAGGGGTTTAGGCTGTACGATGATGAATCAGACGGTCAGTAACGTTATGATTTTATATACATATACATATATGAAATAGTAAAACGCTTCATAGCATTCATAATCGAATCAGTACGAAGACAGAAACAGCTCAGGAAGGAAATAAGAGCAATACATCAATGAGTAGCGAAAATCATATAGATGCAGCAAAATAGGCTATCCGCTCTGCGAAGTCCCGCAGAGTGTGTAGTTGCCGATGCAGGAGGTTTTAGTCGGTAAAAATCCGGCTCTTGAAACCTATTGAAGTTTTCCAACTTAAACACAAAAAAACCCTTAATTTTATTGCAACAATTTTTTAAAATCTCTCTCTAATGATTAAAGCACTAGCGGTTTTCACCCTTGATAGTAATGTCCCTTGTAGACCTTGTGAATATTATTAATTTAGTTAACGTACTAATATTTACAACACTGCAACAACAAAATGTATTCGACTAAAGTTTACTACGCTGTAGTTGAAAAATCCAACAAAAAGCTGTAGTAAATATGTTTGTTAAATAACCCAGAATAAAGCAGTTGAAGAAACTATATCTGTCTCTTTCCCTCACTCAGAAATTTCATTAATTTACAATACTAACGAAAAAGACACTCATGCTTTGTAGTATAAAATTTTAAGAAAAGCAGAGTTGTACTCTTAATACAAAGGGTGAAAACTGCTACTATAAATAATTTTTATATTGACATAAATCACACTACTAAAACCATTGTAACTTGCTACTGACAATTCTTTAAGTTTCAACTCTGAATCTCTTTTTACTTTTCATAATACTTTTTGTAACCGAAAAAATCTGGCAACTTTGGTTGCATTTTTTTGTTGTCTTATTTTGTGTTTTTAATTTATTAATTAAATGATTTTAACAGCAAGACTGTAAGAAACGAAAACAAATGTATACACAACCTAACAAACATACATAAGTTGTGTGCAGCACTAATTGGATAAAAGTTGATTATGCCCGTTTTGGCAAGGGTTACCTAATGTTTTAAAGTAAAAAAAACAAGCAAATAAAAAGGAACATAAATATTTTTTTGATTTATAAATCAAAAACTGAAAACACTTTAATTACAGATACATCCATAACAAAAAGGAGGCAGTTAGTTCTCTTTATGTATATACTTATGTTTTATTTTGCCTCTAATTGTTGGCAATCTTGTTCGATGGTTTAACTTGATCATAAAGCACACTGGCCTCCTTTTCATTTTAGTATATGGAAGTTGGTTTCGAATCGTTTTTTTGCCGTCCCTACTCCCCGCCCGACAGCCAATAATTGTGTGTTCTTAACATTTAAAGCAATCAAGGAATTTGTTGCTGTTGTTCTCGTATTGTTTCCTCGACAAAAGGGTCCAATTAAAAAACCACAACAATTAATGTCTACAACAAGAGCAACAAAAATGAATAAAAGGACCATGGATTTTTATTTTCCTCCACCACGACAGCAAAGAATGAAAAGAGAGAAATAAAGGAGGAGAGGTCAGTAAACATATATACGTGAGTATCGACCAAGAGTCAGTTCGTTAGTTTGTGTGGATAAATGGCTGGCTGATTGTTGGGTATAGACATTAAGTGAGTCATGCCAAATGGATGGTTGGGTTGGCGGAAGCAAGCAGCTATTGAATAAGTCAGTGAATGAGTCAGTTTTTGTTGCTGTTAAAACTTTGAATGCAATAAGTGGTGAAAATTTTAATTGGCAGCGAAAAGTAAAAAAAAGAACAATTTTATTGTACTAATGAATACTAAAAGCTTTAAGGTAGATAGATAATTGCTATAAATGTTCACAAACTTTTATACAATTTAAAGGATTGAGGGCATAACTTGGACTGTGAGGACATAACGGTGGCGAGGTGCTGAATGTTAAAAAGGGGGGCTACATAGATCTATAACACTACTTTCAAATAAATATGAAGGTTATTCTGAATTTTATTTAAATTATATAATGGGGCTACTAATAAATTGGACTGCTTCAATTTGGCATAAGGTTACATTTTTTAAACTAACGCTACTCTCTATTGCAATGCGAATACAACTTCGATGCAAAAGCTAAATGCCAACTTGGTACTCTTCATCACTTTCGCAAACTTTGTTGAAAATATGTAAAAAATTTTAAATTGGAAAATTTAAATAAAATAAATAGTGATGATTTGCGAAAAGAAAAAAAAGAAAAAGATGAGAAAGACAAATGCGCAAACGCATTAAAAAGTACCAGTCACTAGATTTGCTATCATTTTCTTTCGCATCGCAATAGAATGTAGCCCCCTGGGGAAACGAATTTACTAAAGCGCAGTTCGATAAGCTGCTGCATCGTAAGGATGTCTAGAGGTCCCTTAAATTATCGTTATCAGGTATGTGATGGAAATCGATCGAACGAAACGATTTGAAACCGAAATTGTCGTTTTTAGTATCTTTTAAAATGGATTTTAAATACATATTCCTTTCATTTGCAGCCTTTATTCTTTTAAATGTTATATTTAATACGTTAACTGAAGTGTATTCTGAATGCAAATTTAAGACTTTAATTCAGAAATTGATTTTTAAATCTCTCGAAATTCATCACACCTTTTAAAAACGTTAGTTTTAAAATCGATAAATTTTCATCACATACCTGTTTTATACCAAAACTTTATAAAGTTTTTTTCAGGTGCATAATCCGGCAAGATTAACTCACCCTTTGCTTAGGAACTGGAGCATTCTAACCTTTGTAGCTTTGGAAAAATGATAGCAGCATATGTTGAGTAGCAACAGCCCCTAGGGATAATTCACCCTCAGGCAGAACTCTTCCATAAGTGGTGAGAAGTCAGCCTTTTAGTGAGATTTTCAGGGTATACCTTCCCACGTCTTTAAGTAGTAAGCTACAATCACCACGTGATCAAAACTTTATGAAGTTGGCCGTAAATTGATTCCGGATATAATCAGAACATTTCGTTCCAGACCAGTAAATATGTCAAAAATTATAAAATTCTGCCATACATGAGATGTACGATCAACGTTAGATTGCCGCAGATTTTGAAAAGTGTTAATAAAATTATTCGATTACGACTTTAACTTTAAATTAACTTTATGATCAGAACTTAAACTATTGGGGGATTCACAAGGTGTCATATCATCATAATGTCCTAAATAATATTATACAATTGTTCAAAAAAAAACAATCTTTTTTTCAAACTAAATAAAAATTTTAATGCTATGTTCATTGATTCGTCATAACTGTACAGCAAAAATCTCAATTATAAGCGGATGCCCACAGCAGTCATATATCGGGCCCTTAGCGCGAAAATAACGTAAGCGCCAAAAATCAAATTTTAGAGGAGAGAGTTTGTTTATTTTATTTAATATAAACTTTGTATGAAATTTGTCGCTTACGATAAAATCGTTCTTGCTATAAAATCGTAACGGTACCTTATGTGACCATGATATTTAAGGAGATGATGCAAGTGTTGCCAATAAAGTCATTTATAAAAAAAACCAAAATTGAAAATAATGTCGCTTACGTTATCGATATATTTCTTGTAATTATTATATTATATTAACACATATGACTTTACAACTTTATGACTACCTTGTGAATTTCTGATATGAGTATTAATTAATACGACGATAAACGACTTTAGTCATAGGTATTTACACCCATTTTCCTTTTTTTAGACA
Organism: Pollenia griseotomentosa; assembly: GCA_963931875.1. Taxonomy (NCBI): domain Eukaryota; kingdom Metazoa; phylum Arthropoda; class Insecta; order Diptera; family Polleniidae; genus Pollenia; species Pollenia griseotomentosa. Next base: position 119,767,876 of record OZ007564.1, on the reverse strand, counting down.
TCATCATCTAAATGTTCCTTTTTTTCCTACGTTTTTTGATCATTCCATCCATTAGCAGTTAGTGTAGTGAGTCTGTCAATTTTTTCTTTCTTCCCAATGAGTTTTTGTTCGCTTTTTGAACTTTTTTGTTGAAATTAATTAACAAACCCAAAACAATGTACAGCAACAAAAGCAACAAAGGGGTTAAAAATAAGCAATTAGTTGGCATTTCGAATAGGCGCCCAGTTTTCAATAGTCAGCGAGAGACCGATAAAAAACGAAAAGGAAGTTTTTTCCATACGTAAGTTCGTTTTTTTCAGCACAACACGGAAAAATATATTTCAGTATATTCATTTAATTAGAAACTGAAACAGAAGCAACGCCAGCATACAAAATTTGTACCGTCATTGTACCAATACGTTTTTTTTTTATTTTTTTTATTTTAGTATTCTGTTTTTTTTTTTTTTTTGGATTTGTATTTTTATTGTACGAATATTTGTTTATTTATTTCAACTTAATTTTTGTTTGTTGCGCAGGTATCTGCGCCGCTTTGTTCAACTACAATAACGGGACGACACAGCCAGCCAGTCAGTCAGTAGTTGTCATCGTAGTCGTACATTCCATTCCATATCAAACCAAATACAATGCAAAACCTCCCGACATTCAGCCAGCAGCCAAAAAGTTACGCTACCACGACCAACTCTAAAGCAGATACAATTATATGCCTGGCAAATTCATCCATTTAGTCTGCCAGCAGACACCAAACAGCATGCAATACTAATTTCCTAAAAATAATTAACTTAATAATAACAGAAGCCATAAAATAACACCAAATAACGAAAATGCATACAGGCAGGCAGTCGTCGTCTGTCTTAGTTAATTGCAATTTATTTTATTATTTAAATTTATTGCTTAAAAACCAATTTCGACTAATTTGCATAAATTGACCAGTTTGGTGGAGAAGAATGCAGCACCTTAAAAGTTAAATGTTATTTAAAATAAACTGGAATGTTACACAAATGAAGTGAAGTGACAAAATAGAAATTTTTATAATACAGTCATATTTTCAAATTCTTTTTATTGTCAAAAAAGTTGTTTCCCAATAAGCAATTTTGCTGGAAATCAAGTGCAAAACAATTGGTATTCAAATTCGAATTTCAAGTTTCAAGGATTGAGATATGCTTTTGTTACACTTTATTTCAATAGCATTAAAAATGTGAATTTGAAATCAAATTAATATTAGTAAAATATGTTGATACTTCAAGCATTTAAAAATACGTTTGAACTCAAGTTTATTTCCAATTAAATTTCAAGCACTTGAAATTTTATTTTTGAGTGCTTATTGGGTTAGTTCAAATATTTTAAATCGCAATTTGATCTCTTAAATTATCGTATTATTCTGGTAAGAAATATATACGTTTAAAAAAGAAAAAGTGTGTGTAGAGAAGTTTTAAACAAATTTTCTTTTTTCTATAACCTTTACCGTTCGTTGATTTTTCAAATCTTACTTCTATTCATTCTATACTCTGCTGTCAATACAACAACAAACATTCACATGTGTAAAAAATACCATCTTCTAATTTCAATGCAATTTTTGTGTTTTAAATAAATTTGATAATAACTCAATCAATAACACAGTGCAACACGAAAAAAATAACCATATACGGTCAACTCTACGTGATAAAAGATCAAAAAAAAAGACCCGTGTCTCCCAGTTTTGCCCAAAGTCATGCACTTTTTTTTATGGGTCACCAAAGATTTGCGGCCTCGGTGTCATTTTTGCAAAAAAGTTACCATTTTCTCAGGCTCATATCTTGTAAACCGTTCGGAATTTTGATTTACATATATTTTGAGAACATATTAAATCAAAAAAACTTCATCTTCAAGATCAAAATCGCAAAAAACTATAAGATTCAGGTCCATAGTTTGCAAATCGTTAAAAATTCAAGGAAACAATCAACTACAAAAATGTACCTAAGATCGCAATAAACAATTTTCTAGAGCAATATGAATGATTCTTAACACCGTTTAGGTAGCCGCAAAAGTGAAAAAACTGGGAGACACGGGTCTTTTTTTGGCCTTTTATCACGTAGAGTTGTCCGTATATGGTTATTTTTCCATGACTTAAAAAATTACACACAGTGTAATGGATACTTTATAATTAAATTGGCTGTGTGTATATCATATTCGTATGTGGCCCTATATATTGGATAAAAATAAAAGTTTTTGGATTTATATTGCCCAAAAAGAAATATTCTTTAATGTGTTGACATCATTGTACAATACGCACGTGTTTCACTTTTTGCAAGAAATCAACTAATAAATGCATGCTAAGTTTTCATAAAAAAGGTATTATTTTGACTTGAGCCTTTATTCAATTTAAAATAATAAAATTGTTTTATTTAAATTTGGTTGTATTTTGAGCTGATACTGTTTTGTTGATAAAAAAACATTTGGAAACTTTATTAAAATGTCACCTAAAGCGCCACAACTCAAAATAATATTAAAAAAGAAAAATGGTATTAACTAAAATTTTAAAAGAAAAACGATCTAAGTATATTTTCAAATGGAATTACCTTACTATGAGATATTCGGATTTTCAAATTCTTTTTAAATCTAACCACAAACAGTTTTCACCTCTACTGAAACTTTTAAAATTTTGAGTTAATACCAGGGTTGTTAGATGTGACGATTTCTGGCATCAATAAAGCACTTACAAGAAATATTTACAATTATATTAGGAACAGTCAAAAACCTAAAAATCTATTTTTCGAAATACAAAAATTATTGGAAATTTAACAAAAAAAAAATTCCTCCCCCATTACAAACCAGGTGGCTTTCATTAGAAGCATAAGTAATTCGAATTCTACAATTGCATAAATGCATGCCATCGATACTGCAAAAAATATACACTAGAGCCCCGATTTGCGTCGGACCTATTTGCGTCGCTTTTTAAAAATTGGTTAAATCCGCTTTGCGTTTTTATGATTTCGATTGCGTCGCTACATACGATTGGATATTTTCACTGAAGTCATAATCACATGTGAAGAACTTTTATATTTGCGTGTAAAAAGGCGAATTCCCATTTAATTCTGTTAGGTAAGTTTTTCTAAGTATAGTTGCGTGTTAGAAAGCAAAAAGTTAGCTCTTAATAAGAAGTTGTGTAGAAAAATGAGTGCAAGGAGAAGAAAATGCATTAGTTTGGAACAAAAATTTGACGTAATAATTGATATAGACAGAACACTTGGTTTAGCACCTTCAACAGTAAAAACCATTTGCAATAGTGATAGCGCTAAAAATTAATCATTTAAAGATAGCTCGAATTAATAGCAAATGAGATTTTCTTTTTTATTTAATGTTTTTGTGAATATACATATGAAATAAATAAATTTTTGTTATGTTTTTAAAAAAATATATTTTTTCTTATGTATTTCTTTTAAAATGATAAATATATTTCAGCCCACTTGCTGAAAAAAATAGAAAAAAAATTAACCATATCACAAAGTATATTTATACCAAGTACATGCAAGTGATCAGCTGTCCAGTTGTTTATATTTTCGATAGTGTCAAAATTTGTTTACATTTTTATTTTATTTTTTTTTTCTAAATATCGTCACCTAAAATGCAAACGACGAAACTGCACAAGAATTCGAAATCGAGTTTCTGATTGATCATGGATTGTTTTATTAACCTTCGCGTTACCAATACCCACCCGAGTGACCATTTCTGTTTTATTTGTAAAATAATTTCTTTAAATTTGCTTCGGTTAAAAATAATTTTTTAGGAACAAATCTACCTTAGCGACGCACACCCTAATAAAAAAAGTACCTAGGGTGATAGAAAATTGGAAAATAAGAAGAAAAACTTAAATAAAAAAATTGTCGCAAACGCTTAGTTTTCGAGTTATAGACGGTTTTAGTTTTCATAGAAATATGTAATTTTTCCACTACATTTCTAAAAGTATATGGCCAATATTGGTATCATTTTGAAGGTTTTGACTAAATCTTTCTAGATATATAGTATTTATTTAAAAATTTTGAACTCTTAAGCTCACATTACAGTTTTTGTGTACTAAGTGTATAAATTTAAATTTTTTTTTATTTATTATTTTTTTTTTTTTTTAAAGATGTTTTATTTTTTATGGAAATATTTAAATAAAAATTAGTACATATGTACTATATACAAAACTAATAAAAAAAATTAATAAATTTTTTAATTTTTTGTAACTAATAGACTATTTCCGATGTGCTAAGGAATTCTTTCCAGCGTTTTTTTTCTTTTTTTTTATTCTGAATCGGGTGGCATATTTTTTATATTTTTTCGTAGCCCCTTAAATTGCACTTCGCCAAATTAAATATTTCTATGAAAACTAAAAACGTCCATAGCTCGAAAACTAAGCGTTTGCGCCAATGTTTTTATTTAATTTTTTCTTCTTAGTTTTCAATTTTCTATTACCCTTGGTACTTTCTTTATTTGGGTGTGTGTCGCCAGACTAGATTTAAGCCAATTTTTTTTCACTGAACAAATTGTAAAGTTCTTTAACAAAACATGAAAAAAATTCGTTTGACCACCAGTTTTTTTTTATCACATGCGGAGTACCACCCGGTTGGTAATTGGATAACGATGTAAAAATATGTAAAAGTCTCCGGTAAAAATGGCAGCATTATAAAAGAAATTTAAACGAACGTAACTACAAGTGCATATATTTTTTAATGCAAAAAGACTTTACTCTTTAAAAAAACATACTGTTGGAAACACTGACAAATCTACTTCAGCTTTTTTAACCTAAACCGCAAACAAACCCTCTCCATGTTATTATGCATTATTGCTTATTTGTGTAACATTTAAAAATATTTGAAATACCGGTCATTAAACAATAAATTTTTGACTGGATCTAAAAATATCTGCCCAGCTCATGTAAACTTAAATTTTTTATTTATAAAATTTATTAATTTTATTTTCATTTACAATTCCGTCTGTATTTAAAAACATTTGTTTTTTAGTTAAAAAATTAATAACATAAATTCTTTTCCTTTTTTTGTCAAAATATAAATAACAAAATGAATTATTATTTGTGGCATTATTGATTGCACATTTAAAAATGACTTATGTAAGTGTTGGTGCGCCCTCTTGTTTCAGAAAAAATCAAGCCAAAGTACGAAACTAACATAAAAACGAAATATAAAGAAAGTGAAAAAACTTAAGTTTTTTGTAAAAAAATTAAAAGTGTAGGTACAGCCGTTTGCATTGAAGGTGACGATATGTTTGTTTACATTTTTAAACACATATATATACATATTTATGTGTATCAGGAATGATATATTACTTTTTTAAAATTGTACGTCATTCAGTAAAAAATTTTGTCTTTTCGACCCAAAATTGTACTAAAAATCAAAAAATATTTTTTACTATATTTGTTATTTGAATAACAAAAAATCGTCGTATATATATAACTAATTAATTGTACTATAATTTCATACATAATTTAACTATACATTTGGCAATTAACAAAAAAATAAGTAAATACATACATATGTAAAAAGGAACTTAGACGAAAACTTTTTAACTTGTTATCTTAGAGTTGGTAGTGAAATAGGAAAAAATGCATTCAACCGAGTAGCAAGTCCAAACCTTTTGAATTTGGTATATCGCTAAACGCCATTTTACAATAAATCAGTTTAGTCTGGAGCTTCTCTTAAATTAACATTTTTTTAGTTTACGGTACGATTTGGCTGAAATTCACAAAATATTATTAATAAACAAAAATAAGTTTCCTGATAAAAGGTTGACCCGGTAGATAGCGCTGGGGTCAAGTTATTAACAAAATTCTCCAGTATTTATTTTTTTTTTTATTTAGAAAATCCCGAGCAGCGCCGGGACCAAACAGCTAACATTGGTATGAAAATATCAGATCCTTGGCGAATGTGGTATAGACAATATACCTTTGGCGATTCTCTGATATCTGCAAACATTAGTTCATTAATTTCATGTTTTAAATTTCCAACCCTTCCTGAATTTTAAAATAGTACTTAACTTGTAGTTTTAAGTACTTTTGTAATGGTAACAGAACTGAAAAATTTACAATTGTACTGACTTTATCATCCCTGATGTGTATGTATTAATTTATTTTTGACAAGCTCGGAAGTTTTTACACAAACAAAATGCCTGTTGTTTTTTGTATTGTAGTTTTGTTGTAGAGTTGCATGTACTTGGTATAAATATACTTTGCCATATCACTTTCTTTATCATAAATTGAGTTTTCTTGCTAAAAATTTATATTTTTGAACCAATCAATGCAATAAATTGTCTCTGATTTTTAAAATTTAAATATTTGACGATTTGTTGAAGATTTTGTTAAATCCAAATTTTTAATATTTTCAATTAGGCTTAAGTTCATTAAATTTAATTTTCATTAAATTATTTTTATGAAGAAAGGTGTTTTACAACATGAAAATTAATTAAAATTGTTATTGATAATCTTTCATTCTTGACCGTGGCCGGGATTCGAACCGCCGCCGGCAGGTTACCATGACATGTTTCGATCGCAACCACTCGATCTTCTCAAATGGATTTGCCGTTTTACACTCGCAGCCATCGACGGCTGCTGACGTCAATAGTCAAACATCAATCCTTAAACCAAATTGTGTTCATTTGTCCTTCAAGTTGTGCTGAAAAAGGTCAACAAGAAAAAGAAAGACAAAGATGAAAAAACAAAAAATGTACTTTGGACTTCAAGAAAAATTCTTGACAAAAGTACGAAAAAACAGAAGTAAGGAAGAACATGTAAAATCAATTAAAATAGATAATCATTCAAAAAAGCAAACTTCGATCTACCAAAGGTTAAAATACAATTTGGTTTAAGGATTGATGTTTGACTATTGACGTCAGCAGCCGTCGATGGCTGCGAGTGTAAAACGGCAAATCCATTTGAGAAGATCGAGTGGTTGCGATCGAAACATGTCATGGTAACCTGCCGGCCGCGGTTCGAATCCCGGCCACGGTCAAGAATGAAAGATTATCAATAACAATTTTAATTAATTTTCATGTTGTAAAACACCTTTCTTCATAAAAATAATTTAATGAAAATTAAATTTAATGAACTTAAGCCTAATTGAAAATATTAAAAATTTGGATTAAAAACCATAAATAGTTCAACAAAATAACCACAATACTAATTATTGATTTTGTTAAATGTTCGTGACGATTTTGACGAATTTTGTTAAAATTTTTGACGATTTTTTAAGAAAAAAGCCTAACAACCCTGGTTAATACCCTCTTGTTGATCAAGTGCCAAATATTCAATAAAAAAATGTGCCATATATTTGTTTTTTATATTGCCCAACTTTTTAAATAACATGGAGCAAATCGACAATAACAACGGCAATATAATTGCGAATGTATAGAGGTACCTTTTGATATTTCATATCATATTTTGGTATGTTTTCTCCTTATATTTTGTATGTTTACCATGGGCAATAATTACAGCTTGCATTCTGCAAAATCAGCATTCAACTTGACATTGATAATGTCAGCTTCGGAATGTCATAAACAAAATGGATTCTTACCCATACCCCTTAAATCTTCTTCTGGCTAACATTTTCCTCAATAACTCCACGCATTCTCGATGGATTTTAGATCCGGAATTTGGACAGGTGAGTGCCCCGGTAGGCTAGTTGGTAGTGAGCTAGTTTATCAGCGCCGGGGTTGCGGGTTTGATTCCTGCCAGAGGCTCTGGTTTCTTTCCTGCAGACAAGCGCAGAGCTTCGCGGGGTTTAGCTTAGGAAATTAAAAAAAGTACCTTATTGTAATTATAAAGTAGCCCGGATCGGCATAAATATGATTTGTTCTTTAGATCGTTGTCCTGGTAGAGTTTGTATTTTAGTTTTTCTCCATTTTCTGAGTCAAAATCCAAAATTCTGTACACTTTTTGTTAATTCCTCTTTCAATATGCTTAAAAACACTTCTATCGTCATAAATTCGCAACGCCATTGCTTGAAATGCAACCCCATACCATAACGGAGAGTTAACCGAATTTGGTGTTAGGTATTATATTTTTACTTTCGAGAGCACTCGGAGGTTTTTCTCCAAACTCTGTTTGGTTCATCGTGACTTCACAGCATTATTTTTGTTTCGTCACAAAAAATAACTTTATTCCAATACTCAAGTAGAAGAGAAATGTGGTTATTGGCAAAGTTAATTCGTTTCTCTATATTTTGGGATGAAGGTAAAGGTTTCTATCTAGCTATACGCGATGAATATTTGTTTTTGTTTAAAAATGTTCTAACTTTTTCATGACCAAAAGTGTTTATGGGTGTTTCCCTGGTTTTCATCCATTTGATTAGCCTTTCTGGATGCATTACATGTAGTTACGGTTGATTCATGGCATTCATATCTCGTATTATTTTTCAAAAACCCGGAGAAACAATTATAAATTTCAACCTGAAGATCATTATCGGGATCAATCTCTCTACAAGATTTGATCGTTTTCCCTTATGAAGTAATCATAAGTAACATTTTCCCTTTACAAATCAAGAGGATTGATTGCCGCATTTCGAAGCCACCTTGCGTTTAACTGGGAAACTCTAATAAAATTTATATTTTAAGCATGCGTCCAAATTGCTTTTTTACCTTACTAAACATTTTTGACGAGTCACGCTGATCGATGTTTTCTAAGTTTCTCCCGAAAATGGTTATTCACTGATTTGCTGAAGTTATTACGTGACAGGTTTTTGACCAAATGATTTGACACCAAATCTTTATGTAAAATTTTCCGCTGAATCCGAATATGAAGTCAGAATTGTCCAAAAGTAGAACATTTTTTGAGATATTCCAAAATAACTGTCATTTGTGTTTTTAAAAAAGATGATGTGACTGCAATGCAAATATCTTCAAAAAGTTTAAACGGATTATGTATTTCTTTCTTTTAAGTAAAAGGTTATAAAATTTCTAAAATAACCATGGGTCGTTTGTGAAGATGCGTCAATAAATGGCAGAGTTATAGTGCACAAAATTTCAAACTTCATTATATATATGATGATTTTTTGCAATTTTGCTCTTTTCAAGTTATTGTTTTTAAACAAAAAAATTAAATTTCTTTAAGTTTTATCACTTACGACATTAGCCTATTTCAATACGAACATTTTGTGCCCAATAGGATCCAGATCGGTGCAAAAATGACAAAGTTACAGAAGATTTATTAAATTAACCCACTTTTCGAATTGTATCAAATCAAAGAAAAACACAACAAATAAATATACAAAGCTCAACTTTAAGTAAAATAAATATAAAAAATATTATCAAAAGTAATTTCTTGGGAATACAAAATTTTAATTTAAAAGATTTGTTATTCGTGCTTAATTCCCAGTTTTTATTCTTGATAAAAACACTGAAATTTATTGTTGATGGGATAAGCTATTCCTATGCGCATTTCACTGGTTGCTTAGGCCAGATCATCAGGAAACTTCATCCATAAACATTTTGGAAAAACTAAAGATATTAAACCAAATAAAACTGTTAAGCGTATAAGAATCATAAGCAACAGCTCTACTTGTAACAATATCAAAGTTTAAACAAAAACATCAACAATAAACAGTGAGTTTATCTCTTCTTACATTCCCCACTACAATTGATTGGAATTCTTCCAACATTAATTGTAGTTGTAAGTAGGTTAAACTATTATATTTCTAGTAGCTCAAAACTATTATATTTCTATGTGGGTTAATTCACTAAATCTGTAGCTTTATCATTTTTGCACCAATCAAGGTCTTGTTGGCCGCAAAACATAAACAAATGCCCCATTCAATAAGACGTTACAATTTTAAATTATTTGGTATAAAAAAATAACTTGAAAAGAGAAAAATTTAACAAAATCATGTAATTTTCAATGAAGCTTGAACTTTTGTCCCCTGTAACTCTGTCATTTCTTGACCAATCTTCACTAGCAATCCATTGTTATTTTAGAAATTTTATAACCTTTCACTAAAAAGAAAGAAATACATAAGCCGTTTAAAATTTTTAAAGATATTTGCATTTATTTTTTTAAAACACAAATAAATATTTTGGTATATATCAAAAACTGTTTTACTTTTGACAATTCTGACTTCATATTTGGATTCAGGTGAAAATTTTACCTATTAGCTGTCAGATTCATTTGGTCACGACTTTGTTGAAAATTTGTGACGTAGTGTAATTGAGCTCTACCTCTGTTAGAAAATTTTCCAATCTATAATGTTTCTTGATAGTTGCCTCGATCTTTGCGATTGTGTTTTCCCTATACGTGAATTCTTAAATTTTTTAAAATACTTATTATTTAGGTGTGTTCTGGAAATCGAAAACGCAAAACGCAAGAATTTTAAACGTCGTTTTTAATAAGATTTCTGTAATTAAAGAATTTTATGACAAATATTATACAAATATTTCTCTATTTAACAGAATTTTATAACAAAAATTTTAAATATTACATGAAAAGTGTATTAAAAACAACTTGCAAATTCTTGCTTATGCGTTTTCGATTTCCAGAACACCCCTGATTGCCTCTTAATTTTGGCACCGATTTTTCGATAGAACTAGTTATGAAATTTTTTAACCTACGTAAATCAAAATCATTTTCGGAATTAGACAGATTCCTATCGCTTGATATGAGTTCAAATTCAACAAATCCATTCATGAAAATCTTCCTGAAGCCGTTCCAATTTGTCTTTCTATAATTGAATACCAGATCGGGGGTTTTCCTATAAAAAGGTCAAAGCACCGTCATTCTCCACGCCCAAAACTATTATTTGCAGTGCACTGTGGTCACTATCATAGTCAATTGTTCAAAGAGAATTTAAGGAATAAGTTTCCCTATGAATAAGCAAACAGAAGTATGCCAAACAAAACTAAAGCGTGGGTATGACGGTTAATCAGAATCGTATAAGAAACATCTTAGCGTTATTTAATTAGTTGGCAGCCCTTTCTTTAATTTATTCCCCTATACATTGTACGAGTTATTTCCCCAGTCACTATGTTTGCAATTAAGATCGCCTGCCAGTATATAAAAGTGATAATATAATTTTTACGAAAGCTTATAAGTGAAGGTATATAGACTAAAAAAATATATTTACTTTTTCGATGATAGTTCGAAAATTATTCAGAAAATTGACTCGAAACTCTACATTCTGTGTAGTTTTTTTATTTGCTTAATAAGTTTTATTTTCATGTGGGTAGATTAATAAATTTCACCAGGAGTCCAGCATTTTCGGCAACGTATCACCTGTCATTTTTTTTTCTCTGTGAAATGCTGATGATACCCAGTCTGTTTTTTAGTTTGTATATCGTGATCGATATTGTCCATATTCATGTGAAATAACGAATAGTTTTGAAATAAATATCTAAAGCACTAAAATATCTCTTCGTTTAAAATATTCTTGTAATTGGAGCCTGCGTTTTATATTTTCGTTTCTGTCCTTTCACCCAAAATATATATTGAGCAAAGTTATAAATCTCTTGAAAAGTAACTTTCTTAACTTGCTGACCGTCTATTAGAAAAATGACATCATGACTCATGTTTTAAAAAATTTCTCACGCTCTGCATTTGGTCTGGTCTTAACATGAAAAACAGACCATGGGAATTTTATGGTTTCTTAAAAAACATCTTAAAATAAGCCCTTTAACACACAATAAAAAATACAACGTTTTTTTTTTCATATTAAAATTTTAGGCTTGAGAAGAGAAAAAAACGTTTTTAAAACACTTTAAAGGATTCCATTTTTCAATGATTTTTCTACGATGACATGCTAAAAATCCTAAACTCCTGGTTATTTAAACAGCAAAAGTCAAAAATCTCAATAACTTATTCCCACGCATAATAATCTGAACGTGGGAATTTTATATTTTTTTATAAATTTAAATCTTCAATTCCTTAAGATAATCTTTTACGATCACGCCTTTATGCTTATTACATTTTTTGTTTGTCTGTTTGTGGTCGTCTGGTTCTGTTGCTTATGGTTAACTCTTAGCAAGGGTCGGTCAGTCAGTATAAGTTGTGAGCATTTTTTTGTAGGGAATTAAAAAAAAGAAACAGCCACAACATCCTTAACAGAAAAAGTTCTCACGATCGAAAGGTAAAGTGTTTTTTATTTATATTGTTTGGAAGTGTATTCGACTGCTTTAAGGCAGATAATTTTCATGTGGTTTTTAAATAATCTTCTTATCTACCAGCTAAATTTTCTTAAACCCTGTTACTTTAGACATGGAAGAAGATGCTTTAGGGTATCTTTGATTATTTTCTACAGTAGTTTTTTGGTGTAAACGTGACCGCAGGAAATGTCTGACTTTTTAAGGGTTTTTTTCAAGTATTGCTTGCTAATTGGAAATTATACAGTTATGAAAAGAATCACCATTAAGAAGATTATTAAAGGAAAAGAAAACATGTAGAAAATTATTGTGAATATAGTAATTTAATAAGTCAGCAGACAAAAGAGTACAACGGCGACGGAGTTTTTGAAGAATTAAGCCGCCAGAAGAACTTTTATTTAAAGTGGAAAAAAGTTAATTAAGTGCAATATAAATTTAAACAAACTTTGATTTATAGTTTAATTTCGGAAAGAGATGTAATTTTTGATCTTAGAAGCTGCTTACGGCGCTATTTTTTTTTAAACTTTTTTATTTCGAAAAAACTTGTCTTTGGTTGGATCTGTACAAAAACTTAATTTCTATTAGTGTAATTGATTGCAAACTCGGCAATATGGGGAGCACTAGCAAGGAACTCCAGATAAAATAATTGATATCGTCAAAACAACCTGTCGTATCCCGTACGGTGTATGCGTCAGCAGGTTAGTTAATAACAAAACTGGCGTTAAGCAAAGCTCTGCTTTATCCCCATTACTCTTTAACACTGTCCTGGACTTTATCATAAATCGTGCTTTAGCCATGGAAAGAAATATAACTTGGGGACTCAACAGTCGTCTAGAAGACCTTTGTGACGCAGATGACATCTTTCTTTTTTCAAGGAGACCTATAGGCAAAACTTAGTTCAGCACAGGCGGAAGCAGTCAAAGCTGGTCTTAAAATAAACATTGCCAAAACAAAGGTTATGCGAATGAGCACTTCAAACACCACTGATCTTTATATTAAAAACCAAGTGCTTGAAAATGTACTGTCTTTCTGTTATCTTGGCAGTATTAGCAATATCATCAGGCAGTTCGAGTACAGATTTGTAAAGTAGAATTAAATCTGGCAACCAAGCTTTCGGACGATTCAACACCAAACTGAAATTCTTTAATGCATGTGTGAAATCGAACTTTTATAAATATGTTAGTCATGGAACGGTGCTACATAAGGCATAAGCGCTGTCCAAACCTTAACCTATGTCTCCGAAGAATCATATAGATTTTCTGGCCGATTACCATCTCTAATAAAAGCGTTTGGCAAAGAATAAACCAAATCCCTATTAATAGTGAAATTCGAAGAAGGAAGTGGTGATCGATTGGGCACATGATGAGAAAATCACCATACTGCCATTGAGTAAAAACCCCAAGGGAATCCTGGCCAAAACGACCGTCACAAACACATACGACACAATAGAACACTTTGTGAATTGGCTAAATATAAATAAAAATTTACATCAACTTTGAGAAAGTATTTACTTTTTATGAACTCATGGCAAATGTCTGAGTGTCTGAGCACTAAAATCCTTTTCACTATTTTGCTCGTTTTTCCTTAAAGCCTTCAGTTTCGTTAAAAAATTGCGAAGCATCGCCACTAAAAGATTCTTATGTGCATTTCCTTACTCTAAAAAATACCGCATTGAGGAAAACGAGCAATATCACTGAGCAGATATTGCAATGAAAGACGCAAGATTCTTAAAAGATTTTCTAGCGCCGTTAATAAATGTTTCCCCAACTTTGTGTTCTCCTCTAAGAAAATAAAAAACACCTGTTTTTTTATGTACATCTTTTTAATTTTCACTTTTATTTATTTAATCCATAAGACATAATAGGGAAACAGGTTTATTGACAGAGTACAGAGTTCTAAAAAAAGGCAGACAAAAAGTTAAGATTTATTTTATGTAAAAAAAAAAACATAAATTGAATAACAATGCACCCACCACACACAAAGTTAAAAACCTCAAAAAGCAGGCAACACATAAAATGCATTTAAAATTATATATAAATAAGTATAATTCCCCTAAAACTCACGCACACAAAAGTTCCAAAAAAGATAAAAATGAGTCAAGTTAAAGAGAAATTTGTTTTATGTTCATGTTGAAATTTCTGGAAACCTGTTCGAATGCTACAATTACGCATGTTTTTTAACTCTTTAATTTGATTTATTGTCTGTCGATTGTTCGAAATAAGATCACTCCACCATTGATCACCCTTCACTTTCATTTACTTTGTGGTAGACATGATCACAGTGACATCTAAAAAATCACAAGTAATTGTCACTTACCACTGTGTTTATTGTTCGGTCACAGAAAAAGGAGTCGTTATTTTTTATTTGTTTATTCTTTCTTTTTGTGGGTGTTTTCTTCATGTGGGTAGATTAACAAATTTAAACAGGCTTCAAGAATCATCAGCAACGTTACGCTAACATCTTTATTTTTTATTTTATGTCTTAAGTGAAATGAGATGCTGTGTGTATTTGTATTTCGTGATCAATCGTTCAATATGTAGTGTATACGACGAGATAAAGATCATTTGTAAAATCAATGAAGCGTAAAATTGTGGCTGATTTGTATAAAGAAAACATGATTTTAAGTAAGATTTCTCATGTTGCGTATAAGATTTGTAAATAAAACATCACAGAACAGTGGGCTATAAGAAATGAAATTTAGTAGTAACTGAAAAATATGTGCAGTAAAATTACAAAACAAAAAATGCAGTGAAAGATCAAATATAGATGAATTCTTTTATGCTGGGTTTTTTGTAGTAAACAGTTCGTCTTTCAAAACTACCTGCTTTCTAATCTATGTTAAGAAAAACTTTATTTTTAAAACAACAAATAAATAGAATTTTCTGACTTTAATATTTAACTTGTTGTAATGAACTCCTGTTAAAATGATACAGTTTTTGGGTGACATAAATTTTTTTGAATTTTTTGTTTTTCTATGTTAAATATTAAAAACTAAAAAATTTAAATTCTTAAAAAAATATCCAACATTTTTTATTTTTCGAATTTATTCTATGAGTTAAATTTCAGTTATGTATTTTATAAAGCTTTTTTGCAATATATTATATTCAACATTTTTTATTTTTCGAATTTATTCTATGAGTTAAATTTCAGTTATGTATTTTATAAAGCTTTTTTGCAATAGTCTTATTCCTTCAATTTTTCAGGAATGACTTTATACACTACCAGACTATTATATTGTATCTTCTTGTTACATTTTACCTACGCTATCCTTTGGATAGCAATGAAGTATATAGTATGCACAGAAAAATTTACAATTATTAGTGTATAAAGTCATTCCTGAAAAATTGAAGGAATAAGACTATTGCAAAAAAGCTTTATAAAATACATAACTGAAATTTAACTCATAGAATAAATTCGAAAAATAAAAAATGTTGAATATAATATAAAGTAACCTGCGAAAGGAAATAATTCCCAGTTTCTATTTGTTAAAAAAATATCACTTTTATTTTATTTTATGGCGTATGTCATTATGGGCTTAATAACAAATCATGCATCATGTTACAATTCTTAAAAAAATAAAAGATTTTTTTACCTCCATTTTGTTTTTATAATTTTGACTTCAATCCAGAAAAAAACTACTTTGACATTTTGGAAAATTAAAAAAAAAAAAACTGCCAGAAATGTATGAATTCCTATTCAAATGCTACAGTTTCAAAAAATGTACTATTTCTAATAATTAAAATAAAAATTCGTAATTTTTTTTTTTTTATTATTTAGATTAGATTTTCAGAAAACAATTTTCATATCTCATTTTATAGCCCAAATTTTGTTTTTCCAAATTAAATATAGTTTTTAGAAAACTTAGAAAATAGTTTTAAATTAAAAAAAAAAATAGTGCCTAAAATTTATGAAAACCTATTCGAATGCTACAGATTTAAAGTTGAACTTTTTTTGTAATTATGGAACGCTATCATGTTTTTAAGAACTAATTTTTCTATTTGTGTGGTGCTTCACTTTGGAGTTATCCCAGCAAAAACTTTGCTTACAAAATAAGTAGAAAAATAATGAGAACTTGACGAACAGACTACTTATTTTTCTACTAGAAGAAGTACTTATTTTTGTTCGAGATGTCCCAAAAGTAATCCCTTATAATTTAGCCTATAATAATCTAAAAAATAATATGTTTTTTTTATACTTAAAATTTTTATAAAAATATATAGTTACACAGTCAATAAAGTAAAAAATTTTTTATTTTTTTTTAATTTTTTTTTTTTTTTGTTTTTTTTTTTAAATTATTTTATTTTTATTTTTTCTTATTCTATTTTACTTTATTTTATTTTTTATTTTTTTTTTCTGTCTCTGGCGGGATTTGATCCCGCAACCTCGGTGATGATAGACTAGCTCTCTACCAGCTAGTCTACCGGGGCAGCGTAGTTTTTGCATTAAAAAACTATGTTTTATGACTATAATGACATTTTGATTGTCATAATGAAAATACAAATTTTTCTGTATATTTAAGATATAATAAAGTTATTATTTAATATATAACTAATAATCCAAAAAGTGGCGAATAAAGCTACAAAGTAATGAATTCTTGAAGTCATTAAAAGTAGGATTGTAAGTAAAGTTTTTGCTGGGTATGATTTAATTCTTACATTATTTAACAAATTAAAAATAAGTTTTATACTCCTTCATGACAAAGTATTGAAATTTTCAAATTACAATACAAACTTACTTAGATATTTATTCGAAAATTTGCTTTAAATTGTTAGAAATTTTTAAGTACTTTTCTAGTTTTTGTGAAACAATGCGAGAACATACACCTGTACGTTAAATTAATGTAATCCATTAAGTGGTGTCAAAACCGCTGGTCCGGCAAGGTTGTCAGCTTTGTGATCTGAAGTGTCATTTATGGTTTGTTTAACAACCGAAGAACGCGTTAAAATAGTTAAAACTTACTAAAACAGAGGTGGTTCAAACGTGGCCACTTCTCGAGCATTACGGGGTGCTTATGGTCGTCAAATCGACCTTGTGTTAAAGTAATAGGCATTATTAAAATTACAAATGTTCTCAGGACTGTGCATCATCGCAATGTGCGCACTGCTGCCATGTGGCTGATAATCCGAATTTGTCGATTATCGCTATAGACTTATGATAACCGACTTTTTCTGAAATGCAATTGAAGATTGTGAACTAAATGATATGTGGTTTTAACGAGAACGTGCAACGAGCTAAACAACACGACCGATTTTGGCTTAATATTGTGAGAAGTTTCCAGAACGCGTAATTCCACGTTTTGGCGACGTCAATTTGAGACTAAGATCATGCGACTTGACGCCGTTAGACTTTTTTGTGGGGCCACGTTAAGAACCGTATCTATGCGGATAGTCCCCTTACGTTGGAGCATTTGAAAACCAATATTCGTCAAGTTATCGCCGAGATACCGCACAAAATGTGCAAAAAAGTGAACGAAAACTACCTTAAAAGGATCGACTGCACAACCAATTTAGAGACACCCATTTAAATGATCCAAGCATCATAATGAAATAAAAGTTTCTTTCATTCATAGCTTTTATATAACTTTACTTTTGAAACCGACACTATCGGGTATGTTCTGAAAATCGAAATGAAGTTGATTTAAAACCAAACAAGTTTTTAAACGAGCCTGTAAAGAAAGTTCATAAAAATATTCCTTTTTATATACTTCATACTTTGAGTACCAATTATATTTATAAGAACATTTCTTAAAAACAGGAAAAACTACAGAAATTTTGTCAATAATTGAAATCAAAATCTTGTTCAATTTCAATTCCACTTCATTTCGATTTGTAGAACATGCCTGTATATGTTTTTATAAATTTTATTTTTTAAACTGAAATTTTTTAAAAATATTGTTTAGAAAACTGAAATTTATATTCATCTCAAATAAAATCATTGGAACACGCTTAAAAATTTAAAAAAAAAATTCCATTTTTGAGTTTAAATTGAAGCTATTATTAAATAAAATATGGAGTTTATCTATTTTGGTGATTTCGTTTTTCAAGGATTTGAGCAAATTTGTATCTCTGTTAATTAATTTTCAAAATCATTTAAAATGCAAAAAAATCTTCATAAGTAAAAAAAATTTATACTCAAATAAAATATAGTTTTAATTAAAATCCTCAAGAAAAACTCTTCATGGGTGTCAGAATGGATTTTCTTTTTTATATGAACAATAAAAATGTGAACAAAAAAACAGTGTTAATTAAAATTGCTAATTGATGTAAAACTACTAGGAGCTCATAAAAAAGAGCACTAGTTAAAGGAATTAAAAACATTTTTCATTTCTAAAAAATCAAGGATATCTTTTGGTTTTTTTGAGTTTTAGGTCAAAATCAGTAGTGGGCACATTCTCAGTTGCTCGAAACTCGTGTTTAGGCAACAAAAGTCTGCTTGTACACTTTCGACACACTAACTAACACTATAGAGCCCTGTGTTTCTAACTAAAAATTTAAAAAAAACGTTCACTTGTTTTCGTTCTATTACTTACTTTGTTGTTATTAAATAGAGTTACTACAAACTGTAGCATTCGAACAGGAGTTCATAAATATTTGTGTATTTTCTACTGTTAATTCTAAAAGTAATTTGTAAATTATAGCACAAGAGATATACAAGCAGGTAGTTTTCTTAAATATATGAAATCATTTTCACCAATGAGAAGACGTTTTTAAAAACGATTGTTTTTGTAAAGCAATGGGTTTTCATTTGAAATCGTTTTGAAATCACTGAATAATAGGAATCCTACTTTAACCTGTGATTTCAAAATACTTATAACATTTAACATCGGAAATGTCTGCCCTCCTGTTCGAATGCTTCAATTTGTGGTGAAATTTGTATTAACCCTTTTTTTTGATGCCTTGCTGGTTCAAGAGGATGAAGAAAATAAAATTTTGGTTTATTTTAACATTAAATAAATGGGAACAGAAAGTGGCTGAGTTCCAAAACATACTTTGCAGTCGATACCAAAAAGTTCAAACTTAACGACGTACAGCTGGTGCACTTTGGGACAGACAGCATTGTAAAATTTTACACGTTCGCATTCAGCATTAAAGCCCTCATGTGAATTGCGTGATTGTAGAATGAACTTAATTTGCAAGCGATCTTTTGATTCTTTCAATTTCTTGATTAATTGCTTTAATTTTAAATAGAATTAATAAAATGTTTTTCCATTTCATGAAATTTTTCATTCAAGAAATTTGTTTGTTCTATTTCAAACACGGATGGAAATCATGGTACAATTGAACTTTTTTTGTGTACATTTTGAACCTTGTTGGTACCGTGGTACTACCGCTGCTTACTTGGTACAATTTAAAAATCTCAACGTTTTTCTATATGACAACTTTTATTTTTTCTAATTAATATGTTGTCATTTTTTTCGTTTTTTTAATGGTCAGTTTTTATTTTAATGGTATTGTAATATTCGTTGAAACTTGTTGCCAACTTTGCGTTTTTTATGATCTTATGTGGTGTAAACGGCTAAGGCTTGTTTTCCAAGATTACCGATAGCTAAAGGTAGAGTTTTATTGGCCGTATAAAAAGTGGTCAAGTATAGGGTGTCCGCCGGGAAGGTATAATACTTTGTTTTGCCGCCATTTTGGTAAACATTAGTCTTGACAGGTCATATTTGACAGTCGTGAAGTAGACACGTGGCATATTTATTATGGAAAAATATTCGATAAACCAACGTGTTTTAATCGTTCAAACATTTTATTAAAATCAATTACTGTGACGATGAGAAAGTTACGTGCAATTTTTGGGAGAAAAAATTTGCCAACAAAACGCACTATTTATCGTGTAGTGAATGATTTCAAAGAAAAAGGGTCTGTAGGTGATAGGCCCAAGCATGGTCTTTAAAGAACAACTTTGGCCACAATTTTGCACAAGGATTTGCATTTGCTTCCATTTAAGATTCAGTTGACACAATGGCTTCTTCCACAAGACCATTTACGCCGCCGTACATAAAAGTAGTATACCTTTCCGGCTAACACCCTGTATTATAATTTTACTTTAACCTATTTACCTATAACTTATCGCTTAGTTTAGGATAAAGTAAATCTGTAATAATGAGACACTTTTTATAGGGCCGATAAAATCCAAACTTTAGGTATCGGTCACTTGTGAAAACGGGTCTTAAATTAATAACTTGCTTCTTTAAGAAGATTTAACAATTTTCATGGTTAGAAAAGGGAGGTAAAACAAAATGTTAATAACGGGTGGTCTTGCCCATATCAAAATACATACTTTACGGTATAAATGACAGTTAAAAAATGAGTTATATGAAATTCTCAGAATTTCTATTTGTTCCACATTCGTCGGCCAACGTCAAACATATTTCTTCGAAATGGACTTCATACACGATCCTACTGATTTTAATTTTATAAATAACCTTTATATATGTAAGGCCTTAATTTATGAAACGGATTTTGTATGAAAATTTGTTTATTTACCTGTTTCATTTTTTATAAATAAGGCAGTTAATGTTTATAAATTTTATGTTATATATTTTGTGCACTTCTTAATTTTTGTAGCCATTTTTGTTAAGCTTGTTTTTTAATAAATATTAAACAATTATACCATTATGGCCTAAAAAGTACATTTTATTTTCATAGTTGGTACAAAATTATAAAAGCCATTTTCGATCTCTGATTTTAAACAACCAAAAGATATTGATTTCCCTCTCCTTCTTATTTTGTTTAGAAAACTTATCAAAATTAAAAACTGATTCTACCAAATTCAACTAAAATTTGTTTTATTTAACTATGTATTTGTAATTTGATCTTATTTTTCAAGAGATTTAAAAAAAGTAATAAATTTTCTTGAAAAGAAAATGTTTCGGTTCTTTTATTGTTTACTTTATGTTCCCCTTTTCAAATGCTACCTTTTTTGGTGGAAAATGTCATTGAAATTTATTTTTTGTACCTGAAATATGTCTGAGTTAAATATAATTTTTACTAACAAAAAAGTTCTCTACTTTCAAAATTTTATGGAACCCTGTTCGTATGCTTCAAGGCCCAACTAAAGGGTGGTTAAATTTCAAGGGCCGATGTTGATTTTGAATAAAACACAAACTATTTAGGAAATTATTGTAATTTTATTTTATTATGAAAAAAAAAAAAATAAATAATATTGGTATTACTCAATTATGTATGGAACAAAATATCGGCCAAATGGGCGCCGCGACCACGGCGGCACACCTCCACCCGATGGTCCAAATTTTCGATGACCCTGAGGCATAATAGAGGTTCTATGCCGTTAATGTGCCGAATTATCTCATCCTTGAATTGTTGCTGGCTTATCGACGTACACCTTTTCTTTCAAATAACCCCAAAGAAAAAAGTCCAACGGTGTCAAATCACATGATCTTGGCGGCCAATTGACATCGCCATTACGTGAGATAACACGGCCATTGAATTTGTTGCGCAAAAGAGCCATTGTTTCGTTAGCTGTGTGGCAAGTGACACCGTCCTGCTGAAACCACATATCGTCCACATCCATATCTTCCAATTCGGGCCATAAAAAGTTCGTTATCATCCCACGATAGCGAACACCATTCACAGTAACTGCCTGACCGGCCGCATTTTGGAAAAAATACGGCCCGATGATGCCGCCAGCCCATAAACCGCACCAAACAGTCACTCTTTGTGGGTGCATTGGTTTTTCGACAATCACTCTTGGATTATTTTTCGCCCAAATGCGGAAATTCTGCTTATCGACAAATCCACTGAGGTGAAAATGTGCCTCATCACTGATGATGATTTTCTTCGAAATTTATCATCCATTTTCATAATAAGTCTGGATAACTTTAACACGTTGTTGGATTGTGTATCTCTCCATGGTTCAAATTGAGTAAGTCTGAAATAGAGAAATGTCAAATAAAATTCGGGAAAAAAATTGGCGTTTAGGTGTGGTTCACATTCAACATCGGCCCTTACAATTTAACCACACTTTATATAAAGCTGGCAAAAAAATAACAAAAGAATTAAAAAAAAAAAACAAAAAAAAGATCAAAAAAAAATTTTATTTCGTACGGAAAGTGCGATCTGTTGCGCACCTTGCAAATGCCAATTTCATAAAATAAACCAAAAAGTTTTCTTAAGTTCAATATGGTTCTACACATATAAATCACATGTATTCTCAAAATTGCTTAAGCCAACTTAAGCATATTATAGTTGGGCCTTTAGTTTGCGGTGACTCTTTTATATGTATAAAATATAAAAACATTCGTAAAGTCATATAAAAAAACTTAATTTATAAAAATTTTAGTAAAATATCATGATTCGTAACAGTTTTAGCCGCACTAAAATTATTTTCGAGAGGGAAATTTATATTGGACTCATGGTAAATTATGGACAAGTCATTACAAAACCCTGCGGAGTGATTCCTGGTATTAAGAAACCTAAACTCGAACCAAATTTTGATATAGAAGTGAAATTTGCTATAGCGTTTTATAGATTTAAAGTGGTTTTCAGAATGCTGCTTGATATAGGACCCAAGGTTAGTTATGGACCGATTACTGGCCACATGAAGCTAAATTGGGCTGATCTTTAAGAAGTTTGATGGTGTGACAGTTTCTAGTCCTATACAACTGTGGCATACCAAATTTTATAACAGTAGCGTAATTTTTTATCGTTTAAGGAGTACTAAACTGTTTGTATGGGGCTTATGGTGAATTATGGACCGATCTTTACAAAATTTGACAGTGTGAATTATAGTCTTATGGAACTGTGACGTACCAAATTTTTTCTAAGAGAAGACTCTATATGGGCCTATGATAAATTAAAAAGCAATCTTCACGAAATTTGAAAGTCTAATTTCTAGTTTTACAAAGCTATGACGTACCAGAATTTTTACAGTAGCAATATTTGTTACGGTTGTAGGCGTTTTCTGAGAGCGGGTTCAAAAATGAACACCAAATTATTGGGGCATAAGAATCACGTCCGTTTTAATAGGGAATCAGAATGTATTTGCAATTGTTTAAAGACCAAAAATTTTAAAAATACTAAAGAAAAATAAATTACAAACAAAAAACAATAATCAATAGAGACTTTTAACACACCCACATGGACTTCCATTGTCTCAATTAGAACATGTTGTTAAGATTATTTACCAGAAAACCATTTGTAATCTTTACAATACAAAAAAAAACTACCTGATAACAAATTGAATTTTATGTTTCTTGATAAAAACAACAAATACAGAAACATCATAAAATATTCTTTGTCTCTGTTCATGTTGTGAAAATATGTAAACGAAATCACTCACTTTTTACTAAATCACAACCCTCCTAAACTTCTGATTTCCTGTTAGAAATTAACAATTAGTGGTGACTTTTAACACACCCACACGAACGGATATGGACTCACTCCTACTGAGTTAATTAATAAAGCAAAAATAGATAATTTCCAAAAATAAATAAATATACAAGATTTGTTTGCCTAAACGTAGACCCTACCTGACTATAACAAATTAGTACCTAAAAAGATTATGAAGGTGAACATTTTTTTTAAGAAAGATATCTATCCTTGATGAATTTTTTTCTGATATTCTTAAAAGTAAAAGGGGTTAAAATTTATAAATCAAAAATTGTAGCATTTAAACAGAAGCTCAGCAATAAAAGATGCATTTTTCTTTATTTTAACGTAATATTTTAGAAATCTTGTAGGCAGATAATTTATTTTTAGAATCTCAATCTCAGCATGAGTACATTCGGGAGTAGGAAAAATCACCACTAATTGTTGTTTGAAAATAGGAGAACAGAATATATGAAAAAAATCAAAATAGGATAAGGGGAAAACCCTTTAAGAAAAATTCAAAGAAATAAATTGATTTCAAAAAATATATAAATTGAAAGGATCGATAATAAGGCATAGAAATTCTAAATATTGACAGCATTTTTTTAAAGAGGTCGGGCCCCTCCATTTATTTTTGGATTCCATAACGGATCATTTAAAACCAAAATTTGATTTCAAGTGAAAGAGTTAAAAAAGTCAACTGAACTGTAGCATGTAGACAGGGTCTCAGAAATAATAGCAAATAGTTTGAAATTTAAAAAAAAAAAAAAAAAACACTTTTAAATATTGTAATAAGGTAGTTTTCTCATTTTATCTTTTAGCTAATTTTAAGGCATTCAATCACATCGTTACAGTTTTCGTGCGTTAAAGAAAAATCACCACTAATTGTTGCATTTTATTAAAAGAACAGATCATGTGTAGAAATCAACTACAACCTTGAACCTTGAAAAAGTCATACAAAGAACAAGCAGAAGGATTAATTTCGTCAGTTTCTTAAAAATTCTTGGGAAACAGATTGTTAAAATCAAATATGGGCGTAAAAATAATAACCACTAATTGTTAAAAGTGTTAACCTTTTTTTTCAAAACTATTTGCTATTATTTCTTAGACCCTGTCAACTTGCTACAGTTTTAGTTGACTCTTCTAAACTCTTTCTTTTAAAATCAAATTTTGATAAAAAAAAACTGACAGCCAGATTTTCTGACAAAGATACTAAAAAATGCTCTCAATAATTTGAATTTCTATTCTTTATTATCGATCCTTTCAATGAATTCGGTTGTACATATTTTCAAAAATAGAAGAACAGAATATTTGAAAAAATCTAAAAAGGAAAATTCAAAGAAATTAATTGATTTCAAAAAATATGTAAATTGAAAGGATCGATGATAAAGAATACAAATTTAAAATATTGACGGCATTTTTTGCATTTCAATAAATTTTAAATCTTAAAACCAAAATTTGATTTCAAATGAAAGAGTTAAAAAAAAGTCAACTGAACTGTAGCATGTAGACAGGGTCTCAGAAATAATAGCAAATAGTTAGTATTTTTTTTTTAAGGATAACACTTTTAAATATTGCAAGCAGGTAGTTTTAACATTTTATCTTTTAGCTAATTTTAAGGCATTCAATTACATCGTGATCAATTTTGTGCGTAAAAGAAAAATCACCACTAATTGTTGCATTTTATTAGGAGAACAGACCATGTGTAGGAAACAGCTACAGTCTTGAACCTTGAAAAATTCATACAAAGAACAAGCAGAAGGATTAATTTCGTCAGTTTCTTAAAAATTCTTGGGAAACAGATTGTTAAAATTAAGTCACTCTCTTTGCACAGACTGCAAACAACTTTCTCCCTTATAAAAGCCGTTTTAGTTATGTTCCTAGCATTGATGTAATTTTTTTTAAATCTTGTAAGGAGATGATGTATTTGAAGTGAATAATACATTTGAAATCTCAATCTCAGCATTAGTCAATATGGGCGTAGAAAAACTTATAACTAACAGCAGTCGTAACTAAACAAAAGCGGAAGGCGGAACGTTTTCTTTTGCTTAGCATTTACGCTGATATGCCATACCTAAACAATAGTGTCAACGTTGTGTCACGAACAATAGTGTTAACTTTTTTGTTTAATAAAACCCACGCAATAAAAATAAAAATGGAGAAAAAAAAGATTCACCAAAAAACAGCTCAATTGCCATTATTTATCAACAATAGCGGCCAACTTCACTATTAAACGAGGTGTCAAAATCGGATTTTCCAATTGCGAAGCGTTGACGCCGCGCTATTTAGGGATGCTTCATACAAATTGTATGGGCACGAAAATTTTGGACAGCTAGAAAAAACGCTTTCCGCTCTTGTTTAGCTACGGCTGTAATTGTTGTTTTAAAATAGGAGAACATAATATTTGTAAAAATCAAAATAGGTTTTCCCTTTAAGGAAAATTCAAATAAATAAATTGCTTAAAAAAAACATTTTAAAACATGTTAAGGAATGTATAAAAAAATTCAAAATATTGACAGCATGTTTTTCAGATATCTATTTATTTTTGGATTTTATGAAATCTTTCAAATAAATGAAAGAGTTAAAAAGTCAACTTAAACTGTAGCATGTAGACAGGGTCTCAGAAATAATAGCAAGTAGTTTTGAAAATTTATTTAGAAAAAAAAGGATTACAATTTTAAGTATTTTACATATTTTAAGACATACAATCTCATCGTGGTCCTTTTTGGGCGTCAAAGAAAAGTAACCACTAATTGTTGTTTTTCAATAGGAGAACAGACAGACCATTTGTAAGAATTAACTACAAATAGGAAAACTAAAATGAAAATAGTAATTTTTAAATCGCATTTTCAAATACATCGTCTTAGTATTTTTCAACCATTAAAAATTCATGGAAAAAAACAGAAGGATTAATTAAGTCAGATTCTTAAAAATCTTGGGAAACAGAGATTGTTTTAAAGTTTGAATCTTTCTAATTAGAGGTGGAAATGAAAGTCACCACTAATTGTTGTTTTGGAAAAGGAGAACAGAATATTTGAAACGATCAAAATAGGTTTTCTTCTTTAAAATAGGTTTTAATTGATTTTGAAAATATGTACATCCGAATTAATTGAAAGGATCGATAATAAAGAATAGAAATTCAAATTATTGAGATCATTTTTTTAGTATCTTTGTCAGAAAATCTGTCTGTCAGTTTTTTTTTTTATCAAAATTTGATTTTAAATGAAAGAGTTTAAAAGAGTCAACTAAAACTGTAGCAAGTTGACAGGGTCTCAGAAATAATAGCAAATAGTTTTGAAAAAAAAAAGGATAACACTTTTAAATATTGCATGCAGGTAGTTGTAATATTTAAATTCTGGGGAAACAGATTGTTAAAAAAAAAATCACTCTCTTTGCACAGACAGCAAACAAATTTCTCAATTTTAAAATTTCCACGGAAAAATTTGTCGTGTTCGGCGAAACTTGTCGTCTGTTTCAGCATTTATGTAATATTTTAAACATCTGGATAATCTCAGCATGAGTCCATTTGGGCGTAGAAAAAATCACCACTAATTGTTGTTTTAAAATAGGAGTACAGAATATTTGAAAGGATTGAAATAGAATAGATTTTAGTTGATCTTGAAAATATGTACATACGAATATATAAATTGAAAGGATCTATCTATAATCGATAGAATAGTAAATTCAAATTAATTTTTTTTAATCCTTGTCTTAAAAAAAAATTTAAATTAAAGAGTAAAAAAAAGAGTCAACTAAAACTGTAGCATGTAGACAGGGTCTCAGAAATAAGAGCATAAAGTTTTAAAAATATATTAAGAAAAAAAAGGACAACACTTTCAAATAGTGTATGCAAGCAGGTAGATTTTACATTTTATCTTTTAACAAATTTTAAGACAATTAATCGTATCGTGACCCTTTTAAGCGTAAAAGAAAAGTAACCACCAATTGTTGCTTTTCAATAGGAGAACAGACCATGTGTAGGAATTAACTACAAACAGGGAAACTAAAATAAAAATAATAACTTTCTAAACGCATTCTAAGGTGTACGTCTTAGGAGTTTTGAGCCTTGAAAAAGTCATACAAAAAAAGGATTGATCAGTCAGATTCTTAAAAATTCTTGGTAAACAGGTGGTTTTAAAGAAAAAATTATCACTTCTTTATATTTGAATCTTTCTACTTAATGGGCGTTGATGTGTGGCAAACGACAGTCACCACCACTAATGGTTGTTTTTTAACAGGAGTTAAGAAAAACTATTTTCAATAACATTAATTTTTAATTTTAACTACAAGGAGAACAATTAATTCACACAGTTTACAAAAAAAAGAAAATATTTGTAAACATGTAGTGCGATTTTAAGTGAAGATAAATTTACGTTTAAAAGATTCGGTGAGCCCAGTAATAAGGACGTGCCCATAACGTAATTAAATCACACAAATCGTCAGCTCATATAATGATGGTATTTCACCATGATATGCGCGAAACCAATAATGAGCTGACGAAATAATAAATAAAAAATCGAAACAATAGTAAGTTTTTTTAGGAATTCGGTTGATCGGTAAATAATATAAATAGAAAAGAACATCTGTTAAAGTTAAGGTAATCGCAAATTGAACTTATTTTTAAAGAAACTAAAGTAGATTATACATCTAACAGAGTTTTAGAATAAGGTTACTTACTTACTTGGATCCTTATAGCGGTCTCTTTGGGATACCCTGAGTCATTGACCACTGTCTTGGATTATTATCCAGACATCACAGCATCCTCGAACCATTTTTATTTCCTGCAGAAAAAAAAAATCAACCTAAGTCCAACATAAAATATCAATTTTTGTCTCCCAAAATGTTTAAACCGGGGAATTGGCAAAGAAAGTGAAACACCGTTTTCTTCTCCACATAATAACAACTTCTAAATTAGTCATTACTAGGTTATGACAACTACTGCAGAATGGATCCTATTAACCAGTGCTGCGTAATGACTAATACTACCGTCCTCATCTGGTCCCTACCAAACCCAAGTATCACGCAGGTTTTCCCCGCGTCTATTTTAGTACTAAAAATCGATAAAAAAAATCTGTTATAAAACTTATTTTCCAAAAAATACTCTAAATTGACAAGGTTTTTATCGATTGAGCTTTTAAACTATTTTTTAATTAAAAATGCATTTTGAAAACAGTTTAGGTGATCGCAAATGAAACTTATTAAAAAAATAATAATAATAAGACAGAGATATAACCGATTTAACCAAACTATTGTACTAAAAATCGATTTTTAGAAAAAAGTTGAAGTAATC
Source organism: Pollenia griseotomentosa (assembly GCA_963931875.1). Lineage (NCBI taxonomy): Eukaryota > Metazoa > Arthropoda > Insecta > Diptera > Polleniidae > Pollenia > Pollenia griseotomentosa. The sequence continues at coordinate 119,739,163 of OZ007564.1, read as the reverse complement.
AAAGTTATTTTTCCTAAAACTGACAACGTTGGAATATAGACGATGGATGGTATAGCCGATTAAAGGCTTTAACGATTTTTTACTAGAAAAAATTTGAAGGATCAAGGATAATGCGTATTTTCCCTAATAATGCAAAACTGACGAAGATGTAGCCGATTTTTTTTGGGAATTTATGAAGAGAAAAAATCTTTTTTTGGTAAAGAAAAACCGAATTTTTATTTTTTAAAAAAATTCTGGCAGCACTGCTTCAAATTAAATCTATTGTTGTACTATCAAGAGTTTGTGCTAATGTTCTGTTCTCCTATTTTACGTAAACAATTGTTATTTATTAAATCAATTATCATAGAATTTAAATAATTATGGTATAAAAAAAATTTATTTATTTGTTTTTTTTTTAACAAAACATTTTTGAATTTTCTAAGCCCCTGTTAGAAATAATACACTAGATGTCAATTATTGATATTAAACTTTTGTTTAAACAAATTATTTCATTTATCAACAACTAAAATAAGCCAGCCCCCCAAATGTTTTATTTTGTGGATTTTTTTGAAATCTTAAATGTTATGCTTTCTTGTTAAAAAAAAAAAAAAAAAACAATTCATCCCCATAAAAAACTGTAAAAACACGACGAATTTTTTCTATTTGGCCCCCAAAAATTTAAATTGTTTACTGATTCGACATGTTTTTATTTTACTTTTTATGTGTTTATTTGTTTAAATTAATTGTTTATTTTGTGTCTCGTTTCTGGGTTTAAAAATGTGTGTTATAAAACCAATTTATGGCATTTTTATTGTTATTTGTTGCTGCATTTGATTAGCATAAAGTCATAAATTTTATAGTAGATTTGTTTAGATAGTGTCATTTAAAAAACATGTTTTTTACCAGGGTCTCAGCTAAAAGCGCTGGTGGGTGAATGAATAAATTTGTGTGCTGTTACAAGTCTATAGAGAAAAGTATTTTGTAAAAAGGGAATTTTTTTACATTCGATTCAATAGAAGTCAAATAATACTCACATACTCGTACGTGCCATCACACACGTGCACAATTTAAGTTTATGGTGTGAAGTAGTATTTTGTAAAAATTAAATGGGTGAAGAGTAGAACGAATATGGAACGTTCGTGTTCAATAAAGTAAAGGGGGCGACAAATGTAGTGGGAAATAAAGAAAGGTGTTGAAGAATTTTAATAACATCTGTTTCAAAACACGAGTTGAGAGAAATATTGTTAAAAAACTTTAGAAAAAACTAAGGGAATAATTTATTCACAATTAACAACATGTTGCAATTGGGGCCATTTTGGCTTAAAGTCCATTTAAGGGTTAAATCAAAATTTAATTCTGCAATAGAAGCGTTGAATTCTGTCTAAACATTTTCCACTTATAGGTATAAAACTTTTTGTACTGTGTCTAGTCGTTTTACTTAATTGTTTTCAAACCTCTATGTCTTGAGTTCATTCAACTTTTGTAACCATTTTTTCTGACACAATTTCAATATTTTGCCTTCATAAGACCAACCTTGACACATTTTCTGAGTAAGTTACGTTAAAAAAAATGCGCAAAATATTTAATGCACATTTTTTAGTAATACTAGTGTTATAGTAACCAAAGAGAAGGCCGAGAACACGAAAATATAATACAAGAAATCCCCTTACAATTATCTATAATTGCCTTTTGCATTTGCCATTGAGAAATATTTTTCAGTTTATCTTTGCTTTAGGAATAAAAGAACAATTATGTAGAAAAATTTAATTGGACTTCCTAGAATAACAGAGAAAACAAAAGCGGCTATGCCTTAGAAATGTCTTTTACATGTTTTGTTTTTGCCAAAGTTTGTATATTTGTGTAGATAAACTGAGCACTAATGAAGAATGTGGCAGAGATTTTAAGGAATAAAATCGTTTATGAGCTTAACTGCTGTTAATCAAATGTTTACTCTCCTATGCTTTTGCGAGAACGAATTCATAAAAATGGTGGTGGCAATACTTAAACAAGAACACCAATAAAAAAAACAACATTCAATTGTTGGTTTCGTTGGTCAATATGTCAAAAACACAAGCAATTTTTGACACATTTCTCTCTCTCTCTAAAGGCTAGTTGTAACTATTTCAAAAGTCTTACGTATTCCATAATACATTGTGAGATAGAAATCTAATGAGTTTTGTTGCGACTGTCAAAAAATCTTATTTAACATGACAGTTTGTGTTCACACCATCACACAAAGTATAAACCCTCACATATGAAATAAAATGCAACCGTGATCCAATAAAAAGTATTATTGCTAAGAAATTTTTCAAAAAACGATGAAGTCGTATGGGATGTCAAACTTTTTTCCTAATACTTGTCATTTTCGTGACACAATGCATTCACACTTTCACACATTGTCATATTACTTGAGTTTTTGACATGTATTAATACAAAGTATAATAGTGTAAACTAGTCTAAGTTAGAACAAAACGTAGTTCAGCTGTGTTTTCATCGCCAACTATAAAGTGAATTCGCCTTGATTAATGCGGTGTAATTGTTAAAAGCTGGGCTCTTTAACAAAAGAAAGAAAACTATTTCTGCTTTACTTATATATATTGCGAGTTAAAACACACACACTTGTGGCCGTTTTCTCATTAGGCGATTATCTTTTTCCCCAACGAAAAACTACTTCTATTCTATCGCCAAGCTAACCCGCCCTTATCTGCATAATATTCATTTGCCGTATGTATAAATTTTACAGCTTAATTATGTCAACAAGGTGTCACTTGAAGACAGGGCTTCCAACTAAATAAATTTTTTTTTTGTTGGTATAGTAAGAAAACCAAAATTAATCCATGCGTTCCGAACAATAATTTTGTCCGGAGAATAATTTTTTTACTGAGTGCTCTGCAGAACGATTCACCCATTTCGGAAAATTTGTCCCGAAAAACAAAGCTACCATATGGTTTACAGATGGAAACAATTATACAAAATGGCAGCACAACTAGCAAACTACTTATATTATGTGCGTTCGTTTACTTTTCCAGTAAAATCCAGTAGGTGAGTAATATGAAAATTTTACAAATTTATGTGTACGCGAACGCATTTCAATAAAATCCAGTTTGTATTATTTTGAATTATATTTATTTATTTTTATTTAATTATTCAGCAAAAATACAATTCTTGTAATCAACTTCAAAAATTAAACCAATTTAAGAAAAAACTTGTCGCACAAAAACTCAATATAAAAAAATTTTGTCCGTACAGAAACGCATTGGTGAATCGAGCTTAAGAAAACGGCCATTCGTGGTTTATTAGTTCGTGTATACATTTTTGAAAAACAAGCGATTTCGCTACTGGAAGGCGATTTTGCCTTTCATTTGCACTTTAATTTTGAAAACTGTTTGATACTTACAGCTGTTGTGTATGAGAAAGATTATAAAATCGATTGGGGATATTCGATCGGGCCAATGTAACAACTTGGCGTTAGTTGAAGGCAGGATTTTTATCGGACGTATAAAAAGTTTTGGGAATGGGTTCTAAGCGGGACTAATCGGGTCTGGAGGAAAAGAACGGATTGTAGAGTAACGCGAACGTTGTGGCCAGTGCCTAGGAAGACTGTTCTAATTCCCTAGAACCATGATAGGTATTATCACGAATGATAAGCAGGGTGGCGTTGGTAATGGTATCTGATTGAAAAAAGATACAGTTGAGCTCATTCTGTGTCATTGTTCTAGCCTACAGAGCCGCAGGCTAAGATGGCTGGGTAGAAGGTTCATAGACGAATTTGGAGATGAGAATCTGCCAAGATTCGTAATGGTCATGAAGTGGCTGTATAACAGTCTGCTGGGAACTAAACACTTTTGTTTTTAGTAGGGTTGTTTTTATTTTCGCTGCGTTATTATCTTCCACTATTTCTAATGATTTCACTCTTTATTTTTTGATTTCTCTTCTTCTCAGTCTTATTTTATTACCCACGGCGACACAGTGATCGTACTGCTCTCTTGGTGAGGGAGTGCAGATTGAACTCGCACCAGCCTTTCTACCTAACCTATCTAATAAATTATTTAATTCCTTTAAGCTCTGCCTTAGGCAATTAAGGTAATTGGATTTGTTTTTGCCTTAAACTTTAAGAAATATAAGTCTTAAAGACCAAATTGTGGCGTTTATGACTGGGATAAGGAAAGAAGGCAGCTACAAAGGGACAGACAGGCAGCTTGCATATGTAAACGATGGTGGTGGTACCAGTTTTCTGATGTCTAAAGGTACATTTGTGGTAGAGTTCTTTTTTTGTAAGCAGTTTATGTGTTTGTGCCTTCTTTTTTAAATTAATTAGCAAACTAACAAGCTACAACAGCAAACAATTCATTATTTAAACGACAACAACAGCAAACAGCAACAGTACTAATGAAAGAAAAAGACATTTTTTGTAGGATGTTTGTTGTTGGTTTTCATTTAATTGAAAAGGGTTAAAAAGGCAGGCAATTAGTTGTCATTTTTAATAGGCGCACAGTTTCTGAGAGCTAGAAAATTTAACAGGAATTTTGTGTTTTTAAAACAAAAAAAAAACGGATAAGAGAAACAAATTAAGAATATAAGAGGAATAGGTTGGTTCATTCATTAAGCTCGTACAAAACAAATAAATAAAACAAAAAAGAACAAAAGAGTCAGAAATTGTGGTCATAGGTACCAGCCTCAAAACTCACATCATGGTATTAAAGAAAAAGCAGTTAAATCATTATGGAATATATTTTTGAAATACATATCGCACCGGTTTCTCTAAAGAGTGTTAACTCGAAATCTATAAATTTTCAGAAGAGACATAACACGATTGTTTTATAGGTATGTTCTCTTACATCACAAATATGGATTTTTTTTTGGCAAAACACTAGAGAAATTGATCGTTTTCTTGCAAAAAGTGAAAATGCACGTCATACAGAAATCTTATTGAAAATGTGTTAATTTTGACTTGACTCCCTTTAAAGGAACCAGTGCGATATGTACATATTTTGTATGCTAAAAAAAAGGAAAAAGCCACAAATAAACCAAATATTTATCAACACGTCCAAAGCTCTTGCCAAAATAAAAAAAAAATTTTTTCTTTTACAACCTACCGACCCCACTTTTATTTTAGAGTTCAAGTCCACCACTAACTTCCATTTGCTAAAAGAAGAAAAAGCAGGCTTTTCTAAACGAAAAAGTTTTAACTGATTTTTTTTTTTTGTAACTCACAAATGTTTGTGTTTAAATGTTGCTGTTGTAGTAGTTGCTGCAACGTGCAGCAAGCAACCAGATGTAGATTGTGATGATTATGATGAAAAGCCTTAATTAACACTTTAACAAGCAATTAAAATTCATTTACAATAAAATACATAAACACACACTCTGACAAACATTTGTATAGACATTCAACATGTTGTAGATTTTAAATAAACAATTTTTAATTGGCTTAAACTACAACAACAACAACAACAGAAACATCAACAGAAATGTTACAAAGGAAAAACTGAATTTGTATTTTTGCATTTAATTAAGGTAGATTTTAACTAAGAGCCCAGCATATTAGAGAAAGTATTTTTTTGAAATGATTTTTGTTTTTTTTTTTAATTTTCACTTTATTTTTCATTTGAATTTTCATTAAATAATTAAATTGAATTCAAAAGAATAGAATACACATACATTCATTCATACGTGTGTACTATTTAAACGAAAAGGAATAATTAAAGCAATTTTTACCAGGATAACAGCTGTTGTGTGCCTCTAATTATCGCAGAAACAATAGAGAAATGCTATAAAACAAAAGCAGTTTGTAATTTGCCGAAAAAGATAATGAATTTTTTCACTACAATAAATTTTGAATGAAATATGATCTTTTGTTAAAAAAAATTTGCCATAATACAGATTAATTCCTGCTGCACGCTCTCATACATATTAAACACACATGGTTTTCGAGGACAATACTCAACTAAAATAAAAAATATACCTGTGTTATGAAAACAGGTAAGTTCGGCTATGACGAGCAACGAAAGTTAATTTCTTAAGGATTCATGGAAAAAAGATTAAGGGAAATGTAAAGTTAACAATTTTGGAACATTTCTAATAAGTGAAATCTATTATGCCCAAATAAATCTCTTTTTCCCGTCTTTCGGATAAAGCGAGCGTACTGGCGATAAGAGAGGCCTAAATAACACTGGAGGATAGGAATTTAAGTGGCAGAATTTGCATTTTTGTCGATAGCCAGGCGGCTCTGATATCACTATGGTCGCATTAAACAACGTCCATTCTCGTTAACCAGTATGAGGAGCAATTATCCAGACTGGGCAGCCTATCTGGCATTACCTTAATTTGGGTCCCTGCGCATAGGGTCGGCAATGGATAGGCGGACGGGCGGGCCAAGACTAAAGCTTCTTTTAATATTTCGCAGGGTGTGCCAGTCGCAACAGCCCAGGGAACTATCAGAAGCGAAATCTTCAGACATTATCTGGATATGGCTAACGATAGATGGAAGAAACTGGTTGGCTGCAGGGCTACCAAGGTAACGTGGCCTACTTACGAAATGAGTCGCCCTAAGCGACTTCTCACTAGACAATCGGTAAGCACGCTAACAGCCCTTCCTTAACAAAAGCGTAATGCGTTTTCTAGCTGACAAAAATTTTCATGCCCATACAATTTGTATGTAGCATACCGAAATACCGTAGCGTCAACGCTTTGCTATTGGAAAAACCGATTTTTACAGCGCGTTTACTAGTGAAGTTGGCAGCTATTGACAATAAATAATGGTAATTTAGCTATTTTTTAGGTCAACCTAGCGGTTTTAATTCTATTTTTTATTTATATTATGTGGGTTTCATTAAACAAGAAAGTTAACACTACCGCTCGTGGCACAACGTTAACGCTCTGGTTCCCATACACTTGCAATATTATTGTATATGATATTCGCCATATTATTTTCATTTTGTCCAATATTATGCAATAAGTCGCACAATGGTTTCAATTTAAATATTGCTCAACTTTCATTCAATAAAAAGGTGAACATAACCTATAGAAATAACATAAACAGCATTGTACAATGTTGCCAACACATTTCACTTTCTTTTGGTTATGCCATAAAATCAAAAGTCTTTTGATTGTTTCCAATATGTTGTGCTACCGTCGAATATCACATACACATTGGCGATATAATTGTACACTCAGAAGAAAAATCAATCCATCTGTACTCAAAGCAATCCGAAGCGGTATTAATAGTACGGTGAGTACGGATTTTCTTGAATCAAGTACAGAAAGATTGATTCAAGTCAGGGCTGCCAGAAATTTTCAGCAAAAAATCTTAATTTCACCAAAAAAAAATCTTATTTGGGAAAAAAATCTTTTTTTTTTTGGAAAAAAGAAGTTTTTTTATTAAAATAAACTTTAAAACAAGTCAATATGTATTTCCACTGTTGCCAAGTTTTTTTTAAGATTTCCCGCCAAATTGGACTTTAAGACCGCTAGAAACCGCAAAATATTTAATTTAGCGGGATTTTTCTTAAAACTACCTTTAAATCTAAACATTTTTAAAAGTTTTTTTATATAAATCTAGATACAAACTGCTTTTTCATAGGTATTTCGATGCACTTAAAATTACCTTTTCGGATTAAACATTTTTCTATTATATTGCTATTATTTAATTTTTGCGAACCATAGTCTGACTTGCAATTCTTTCTGTTTTTGCAAAATAAAAAGCGCGCAAAGCTTACACCTGATTAATCACCCTTGAACGCCAAACAGAGGTTGCTTTTTAAAGGCCTAACCATAATATGCATAGCGGTGCTTAACCTACTGTCAAAAATTCTGTTAAATGTATTAAAAGAAAAACAAAAATAAAATGAACAAACATTTGATTCCGTACGGAATCTGCGTTCAATTTCGCACCTTGCTTAAGCAAATGACAGTTTCATAAAATTTAACAAAAAAGTTTCCTTAAGTTCAATATGGCTAGCCTCATATGATTAACATGTATTCGCATATTTGCTTAAGCCAACTTAAGCACATTATGGTTGGGCCTTAAGTATTTTTTTTTTGTCCAGTAAACCGCAAGGTTGCATTATTAAGTTTAAAAATTTTCAAATTGGAACAAAGAAGGTTTTTTTCAATTGAACCTAGCCTTCGCGAAGGCTAGACGAAGCTTCGTCTAGACAAAACAAAAAATCTTGTTTTTTGGGAAAAAATCTTAAAATCTTTTTTCGGTTATAAAATCTTAAAAAATAAGGTAAAATCTTACTTCTGGCAGCGCTGATTCAAGTACAGATTTTCAATCACAAAATACTTAAATTATCCATATTCAATCCCGTTTCGTACTTAAAATAATCCGAAAATTAGACTGATTTATGTAAAACTAAGATTGAATCAATCTCAAAATGCGATTGATTCAAGTACTATAAAGTTGATGTTATCAAGAAATTAGAAAGAAAAAATTATAATGATTGATTATCTTACCCGTATTACACCTTACAAAATGATAAAACACCAATATCATCCCCGATATGGTTTTTATTTCAGAAATCTTATGTACATATTTAACTAAAAATATAAACTAAATGAGAATCAAGAGTTCAAATTTACTTGTTAACCCTTAGTGGTGCACATGAGTCTTGCCAGACCTTTTTTCAATATGTATAGAAAATTAAAACATGCGTAGACCGGAGGGTTAAACACAACAAAAAGTTTAATCTTTTTTTTACTTGATTTAAGAATTTCATACTTATTTCAAGAAATTTCGGGATTGATTTTTGAAAGTAATACCATTTAGGATTGTTTTGAGTACGTTTAAGTTTTATTCGTATATGAATTTTTTAAGTACGACTCGTACTTAAAGTAATCATAAAAACTTGATTTATCCCGAGTGTTTTTCTTTCTGTGTACAAACCGTAAAATTGAACAATTTTATTGCAAGTGTATGAGCCGCTTAAGCAAAAGAAAACGTTCCGCTTATCGCTCTTGTAGACCGCAAGTTGGAAAAATTTTAAAAAAATTGGAGAGATATTGACATTTTTTAACAAATTATTGTTAGATTTTGAATTTTTATATGTAAGTTTTTGACTTGTCATAATACTCAGTATTATATTGTAAAGGGACCTTAAATAGAACAAACATTTATCTTTTTCTATTAAAATTGATAAAAAAAAAAAAGTTTAAGAAAACAACAGTTATAGAGCATTAAAATATATTAATTTTTAAAGTCTAAGTATACCAATGTCTGTTCATTAAAGCTAGGCTCCACTGTTCTGTTCATAGAAATAATAACGTTGAATGTAAATGTGCATGTGCATGTGCATTTGCATGCAAGTAAAACTCATTAATTAATTATAATATTCTTAAGCTTATAAAGCGTTGATTGTATTTAAATAACAAACATTTATGAATTTTAAATTTAATTGGTTTTTTTTTAATTTGAATTAAGTTGCTTTGCTGACTTTTCTGTTTAATGCAAATTGTAGCAGAGTAAGTGAAATGGAAAAGATGTGTAAGGGGAAGAGAGTTTTAAGCAAACTGCAACGTCTACTAAAACAACAAGTACTCGTAAATAAGTACTAATTGTTTAACTTATCCATTTATTAAATAAAGTACGTTATAACCACTTGCTGTAGACAAGTAGAAACAAAAATAAATACAAAACTAATTAACCAGCTTTGTTTGGGAATGTTGTAGCAGTAGGGCATGTTGGTATTTTTAATGTATAAAACTTGCAACAGACGCACACTTGCACATAACACACACACACACGCATTTACTCAAGCTAATTAAAGGAAAAGAGAGAGAGGATGTGTTCGAATAACAAATTAGAGCAATTAGTTGGAATTTTCAATAGGAGTTCAGCAAAATGTAGAAAGGATTTAAGGTTTAGTTCTAAAATGATGACAACAACTGACGGGCGGTCGGTCGGTCGGTCGGTCGTTTTGTTGGATATTCTTTAAGTCGCATCGAAATAACTAATTGTAGCGCCAGAACGACATACTAAATATTATAACTGTTATATGAGAAAACTGTATGGGTTTGAGGGAATATTATAAGGGACAGAGACAGAAAGCCAGACCCAAAGAGTGAGTAACTGATTGTGTGGTGGTTTTTCTTAGGCAGAACTCAGCAAAAACAACATTTTAATTGATGTTTAATGCAGCAATTAAATATTTAATGAATACTAATTAAATGTGAAAATTGAAAGAAAGTAAATTGAGAAGAGTGTGAGTTCGAAAAACCACCACAAAACAGTTAAAGTACATAAACGCATATTGCCATTCGTACATATAAGAACCACATGCTTTGGACTTAAAGAGCTCATTAATTAAATTGGCTTTCATATAGTGGATTTTTGTAGATGTTAATGGCCACAAGCTTGAGTGTCAAGGGAACAAAGTCATATTCATACAATGTATGTAGATAAGCCAACCACATATTGCCAGTATCTAAATATAAAAGCTGAATAGACATTTATAGCAACATTCTGAGCGCCTAGTGAAATTCGAGTAATTTGACGTGAAAAGATATTATCAGATAAATTAATTAATTGCTTGGGTGTAAAGAAAAATAGACCATTTAATAATGAAAAAAAGAAAGCATACATTAGGTGAGGGACCAGTATTTTGATGCGCTTTATTTATACATATATTAATTGTCAAAATGTTAGAGTCTTTAGCAATTTTATATGGAATAAATCATTCAAACAATCTCGAGTTCACCATTATTTATTAAGATAAAAAAGAATTTGCCAAAAATATAACAGATTGCCTAACATTTTTAGAAATATGTATATTTTACGTGTTAAGTTTTTTATGAAGCTTAATTTTTGAATGCAATAAATAATAAAATGTTTCTCAAAATTAGTTATAAAAAAGTTATGAAAATAATCTTTCTGCCTGTTTTTAGAATATTAAAAAAAGTGAAGTGAGTGAGAAATTATATTGAAAACAACAAAAAAAAAAAAAAAAAATTTGTTTTTGTTTTTAATATAAACAGGCAATTTAAAACTCTACTTAAAATTAAACTCATTCAAATGAAAATCATCAAGAGAGGAGAGCTGACATTTTCCTCACACTTTAATAGTGGTTCTGGGTTCATTCCAGCAGTATCACTTAATAAAGCACGAATCTTATATGATTCACCTAATGTCAGAGCACTTATACTCACACCACTAAAGGAGGAAAGAGTAGTAGGTGTTTGTACTGATGTATGTTAGTAAGAGAGTATAGTTCGTCAAGCCAGACCATTTGATGCCCTACACCACATTACTTACAAACAATTTTTCGAGAGTGGCAATCATGGACCTGCTAGAACAAAATTATGTTGAGTTTAAAATTCATGTTAAAGTTCTTTTAGCCAATCTTCATCTTGATAAGATTTGTTTGCCTCTAAGTTATTTTAGGAAGGCGGTTTATTTGGGACCTTCGGTTAATTTTGGACCTACCAGCATAATTTTTGTCATGAAATAGAAGCTTTCCTAAAAGTTATTGTCGCCAAATTTTATATCAATACCATCATCAAGCTTTGGCACTAAAAGCTATTTTCGGGAGCGGTATTTGTATGGCAGCTATTGTCAAATATGGGCCGATTCCAATACCATTTGGTAAGATGATTTAGATTGCAATAATATAAGCTTGGACCAAATCTATTATAAATGCCAATATAATAAGATGGTTAACAATCATTTAGGTTTACATGGACATCTAGCCAGTCAACCAGACGGACAGACATTGTAAGATCGCCTCAGGAAGAGCTTTTGAGTCAAACGGTAAACTTAAAGGTTTGGGGTAGAACTAATATTTTATGGTGTAACAAACATAAACACAAACGCATAATAGTTCCTCCACTATTGTGGTGTGGGTATTAAAAGTGTTTGAACTATCCTGAAGGCAAATACATGTGTTCATTAATAACAGGTTAACAGGAATTAGAAAAAACATTTCACAAAATTAATTTAATTAAATCTTTATTTATGTATCAAAACTAAAAATATTTTAAAAGAAGAAAGTAAAATTAAAGAAGAGGCGTTATATTTTAACCACGTGTATATTTGCAAAGATTTTTAAAATTTTTTTAATAGTTTTCTAAGAAATTGTATCAAAGAATAACTCAATAACTAAATTTATGAGTCACCTGGAAAAGGTGTTTCTGGAAATTTAAGTATTTTTGTCTGGTACCAAAGCGTGAGAAATTTTGAAAATTAAATAACAAAATTGTCTGAATTAATAACAGGTTAACAGAAAATATTGCAAATATTTCAACATAAACAAATATTTTACAAAATCCTGACAAAGAAGTAAATCAATAATTTAAGATCAAAGGAAATTCGAAACAGTTCGTTATATTTTCAAAATCACCTGCAAAAGGTGTTTAAAGAATTTCAACAATTGCTCAAATTTTTGTAAGTTTTCTAAGAATTCGTGCCTACATTATTTATTCAAAATGAATTATTTAGTAAAACCATTAAAATTCTCTTTTGAATTCCATGGAAAAGATATTTTATTGAAACTAAATAAATTTTGTCTGGAGGAAAAAGCGTGGGAAATGTTTGGAAAATATTTGGGAAATAAAATTTCATTAAATTTTTTTAAAAAATTTTAAAATTCTTCGAAAATTTAACTTCAAAAAAAACCTTTTTATACCGATTTTGTTAATCACCTGCAAAAGGTGTTCTAGCAAATTTGAGAGGGTGTTAAAGAGATTTTTAAATCACTTTTTGTAGTATTTGCTGGAAATCATAGAAAAAATTCTTATTAAGTCCTTAAATCCAAGAATTTTGTTAAGTGCTTAATCGTGAGAAAATTAAGAACTCTTTAAGCAAATTTATTTTATTAACAACAGGTTATCAGAAAAGATTGCAAGTTGTTAACAAATTAAAAAGATCAAAGAAAAGGCGCGTGAGTCATCGCCTGCATAAAGTATTCTAAAAATCAAGTTAATTGTCCTGATTTTTGTAAGACTTTTTAAAGAATCCTTAACAAAAGATTGATTCAAAATTGTTTAATCAAACAAATTACTGAAATTATTTTAAGCCAGCCTGAGTTTATGAATCACCTGGAAAAGTGGAATTAAAAAAATTTTGTCCGATGCCAAACCGTGAGAAATTTAGAAAAACAAATAAAAAATGTATCTTTATTAAGAACAGGTTAACAGAAAATATTGCAAATACTTCTGAAATAAGTAAATATTTCTTAGAATCCTTTCAAAGGATTGACTTTTGTGTAATGCACTAAAAGTTTTAAAGAATTCATTATCACAGCAAGAACGACTCAGCCAGGTCCAAGGCGAATTCATTTTTCAGGTAGAGTTGAAAGCACAGCTGAGCTATTTTTATTTTTTTTTTTTGTCTTACTAACGAAAGCAACAAAATAAACAATGTTACGTTTTTGGTGTTGTACTTGTTGTCGTATGGCCACCACCGTTGCCTTGGCCAGTTTTTTTTACTTATCTGTTAAAACAATTTATTGTTAAGAATTTTTAATTCTTACAAAATTTTTATGAAAGTTGTCTGATTTTTTTAAATCTGTTTTCCATTTGTTTTCAAACACTTAAAAATGTTGTTTGTCTGCTGCCAAAACGTGGGGAAATAAACAATACAATTATTTAACATTGTCCTTATAACAGGCAAGCAGAAAACCACCTGCACATATTGCCAATAATAAATCAATATTTCGTGGTATAATAATAATCTAAAACAAAACACCACCAAGTGTTTATAATTAAAAAGTTAAAGTATTAATTGCAGAGACTTTATAAGAGATCATTACTAGAATCCTTAAAACTGTTTATTACACGTTCTTTTTTAGTTTTTTTTAGCGGAATTCAAGGAATTTTGTTTGGTAACAAATCGTGAGAAACTTGTAAATATTAATACCAAATTGGTTGTTTTCAACAACAAGCTAACAGAAAATACTTTAAACAAACAAAATTGAATCCTTACAAAGGATCAATGTTACATATACATGAAGATAAAAAACCCATCTGCAAAAGGTGTTTTTATAAGTTAAAAAACTCATTACCGAGATTTTTAAATACTTCTGAAAATTTCTATAGAATCCTGATGAAGGATAGTCACTAATCACCTGTAGAGTTTTAAGAGTTTTGTCTGGTACCAAATCATGAGAAATTGTTTGGTACTTACAACAAATTTGTTTTTTTAAATAACAGGTTAACAGAAAATATTTCCAAAAATTAACAAGAATCCTTCCAGAGGATTAACTAATGTAGTTAACAGAGAAACCTTAGGAATCTACATCAAAGAAAAGCGAATAATTTACAACTATTATGAATGTCTGGAAAACTGTTGTCGTTAGCACAGACTACAAATTACGAAAAAAAGTCAAAGAATCCTTACAAAGGATCAGCTTCACACGGACTAAAATTTACGTAAAAAGGTGGATGAGTCAGACCTTTTCAATCAGCTGCAAAGGTGCTTATTAAACTCATTGTAGATATTGTTTTTTTAATTTTCCTTTAAATGGACCAAAAGATCACAAAAAAAACAATTGTCTGTTGCAAATCGTGAGAAAATGCAACACACTGGTACCAAATTAGGCTTTATTAATAACAGGACATCAGCAAATATTTCAGTTCTTTCAGAAATAAACCAACATTTTAAAGAATCCTTACAAAAAATAAATAAAGCAAGAATAAGAAAATAGTACAGAGATTTAAGAAATGAAAAATGAAATTCATAAAATAGGATGGCTTTAAATGTAATAAACTAAAAAAAAAATTCAGGGAAAAATAAAGAAAAAAATTGAAAGAAACCTTAGAAAGGATCAAAAAACCGTTTCGATTGCAAAATGTGTTCCAACACTTCAAACGAATTTTAAAACATTTTCAATGAATCCTGACAAAAGATAGTGTTTTAACATTTGGTTACCTGAAAATTAAAAATTTTTGACTGGTGCTAAATCGTGAGAAAAATAAATAAACTTATACTAAATTTTTTTGCTTAACTAACAGGTAAACAGAAAATATAATAAATATTTAAAAAATTACAATTACAAAAATTAAGAGTTAAGGGAAACCTTACAAAGGACTTGCTTTTATGATCCTTACAAAAGATCAGAGTAACATCTACTTCAGAGGACAAGTGATTCATTCACCTGCAAAAGGTGTTTCAACACTAAAAAAAAATCTCACTGCAGTTAAATATTTTTTTCAAACGATCATTTCAACAATACCGACTACATCAGTCAACTGGAAAAGATTTTTTTACAGAAATTTTGTCTGGTGCCAAATCGTGAGAAAATTTAAATACTTATATAAAATTCGTCTGGTAAAAAACAGGATAACAGAAAATATAACAAATATTTCAGAGAATCCTTACAAAATGCTGGCTTTGCAAGTAATACACTGGAAGAGGTGTTTCTTTAAAAAAATGCCAACTTATTTAGAATCATGTTTGTAAGCATAAGCTTATGCTCTACCTTGTTAACCCACATCGAAAGTCCTGATTTTTGTTCACAATGTTTTACTCTTTCTCTTAAGGTTTTTTTTAACAATTCGAAAAGAAATTAACGAAGACATTGGTAGATTCTTCTTTAACGACATTTTTTTAGAATGCCCTTTTCCTGGGTGAGCAGGCATGACTTTACATATTGTATGAATGAATACATTTTTAGGGAGGTTGTTCCACAGCGGTAATTGTTGGCTCTATTCTAACAAATCGTAAAAAAAAACACCCCTAAGGAGGGCGAGGGCGGGGATGAAATGTTTTACAAAATCGATTGCCATGAAATTCTACTGCAAACATATGTCGGAACACATCAAAGCCCTATATAAACTTATCACCAACAGCAAAAGGTAGCCAAACTCAAGAATCAATAAAAAATACGCCAATCGGCTGGCTTATACTCTATGCTCATTTCATTCATTAAGCCAACAATGCACAGTGGGGAAGAAGACATATTACATATCACAGTATGGGGAGTTGTGTATTTATTTAAAAAAAAATAATAAAACTTTAAACAATTGTAAAATATATTTTGCAAAAAAGTGCGAAATATGTATTTTTTTGTTTTTGTCAATAATAATTAAGCAAAAATATAAATTTTTAGGGAGGTTGTTCTACAGCGGTAATTGTTGGCTCTATTCTAACAAATCGTAAAAAACACCCCTTTGGAGGGCGATTGCGGGGATGAAATGTTTTACAAAATCGAATGCCATAATTCTACTGCGTACATTTGTTAGAGCACAGCAAAGCTTTATTTTAACTTATCACCAACAGCAAAAAACAGCTAAACTCAAGAAAGCTTATACTCTATGATAATTTCATTAATTGAGCCTGCATTGCACAGTGGTGAAGAAGACATATTATCAGGGGTGTTCTGGAAATCAATAACGCAAAACTCAAGAATTTTAAACGCCATTTTTTAATAAAGTTTCTGTAAGAAAAGAATTTTTTGACAAATATTATACAAATATTTTTCTATTAAACAGAATTTTATAACAAAAATTATAAAAATTAGATCAAAAGTGTTTTAAAAACAACTTCCAACATCTTGCGTTTTTCGTTTTCGATTCCCAGAAAACCCCTGTGTATATCACGGTATAGGGAATTTGTGTATTTATTTATAAAAAGAATAAAACTTTTAACAATTGTAAAATTAATTTAATATATTTTTTAAAAAAGTGCGAACTATGTTTTTTTTTCTCAATAGTTTATATAGTTTCCTATATGCAGGCTTTCAAGGTCATTAATTTAATGTAAATAAAAGATTATTTATTTCATTCTCAATAAAATCCGACGTTTCGTTGGTATTCTTTCCAACTTCTTCAGGGATTGAGTTTTTATTAAAATCTGGCAACATTGTAAAAACACAAATTAAAAAGTAGTCAATAATAACAATAATTATAATCTTAATTTTTGACAAATTAACTTACAATAATCTTTTTCGTCAGTTTACATCATTTATAAATTATATCACAGTATTTTGTATAGGTGGACAACACAACACAAAACTTAAAATATTAAAATAAATGTATGTAAATTTAAAAAATTATCACAGAAAGTTTGTCCTTTTTTGATCACAGTTGTTATTATTACCAAAATATTGCAATGGTGTAGTTTGCATTTGTATTGTCTTTGTCTTCTTCTTCTGTTTTGTTTTTGTCAATAATATGGCATGTGCCAAGGTACATTAACACAAGGTAGACTCATTTGGGAGTGTAGGCATGCTGCTCTGTAAAAATACCCGACTTTTCAAAATTGTCCAGCGGGAAAAAGAAGGAGTGCGAAGGCCTTCTAGAAGGCCTCTGTACCCCTTCTTTTGGATGTACAAGGCCTTCTTGCTCCATTCCATACTCATATCTTTTTTACACACGTTGTCATTCAGGAGAAGGCCTTCCGCTCTCGCTTCTTCAACAGGTACATAAAAAGGGTAACGGGACCAAAAAAATTGATTTTGCTTTTGCTTGTGCAAAAAAACAATACAAAAAATGTTACTCCTTCTCTACTCCCTTCATTTCAGTCAAAAATCGCCAAAAACTGAGGAAAAATACAAAAAAGTCGTTGAAAGTAAGTTTTGTTTAGTCTCTTATATTTTTTTTATAACATAAAATGGAGGTCATATATTCAGGTAAAACAAAAACTTAAATTAAGTACACAAGTCTAAAAGATCGTACACTTCAGCCTCATCGATTTCATTACTAAAATGTTTTGAAATGCATACTTACTATTAGAAATAATGAAATAAATAATAGAAATAAATAATAGAAATAATTAGAAATAGTGATTGACTATAATTTTCACTTAAAATGATAAAAAAAAATGACAAACTGTTAAAAAAAATCGCTGAAATAATATAAATGGTAAAAATAGCCAAGTAAATCGCTATTTACATCAAAAATCGCCAAAAAGTCGCCAGTCGCCAAATGGAAAATCCCACCGTCAAACACGTTTCAAAATCGCCACGTTTGGCGAGAAATCGCCATATATGACAGCCTTGAATATACCTTGGAATGTGCTGACAATCGCTTAAGATTTCCGATTCAGACTTCAAATCGAATAAAAGGGGTTCTGCTAATCGCAAAAAGTTTGGCGACTTCAAATTGCAAAAGTATACTCAAGGGAACAAGATTTTAAGAAACTCTGGCAGATTGCAAGCAGAACTTAAATCTAGCGTTTTCGGATTTCAAATCGCGCTGTTGTCAGAACAGAATTTTTATTTATGCAGTAAAAACTTTATTAGATAACACTGCGGTACAGTCATTTTGCGGTCTGGAATTGGTTTGCAAATTTTTACTAATTTGAGGTCGCTGATTTCAAATCTAATCTCCATTTTTCTCTATCAGCTCTTTTTTTCTATATATAACGTTATTTCCAACATTAAGGCACTTTCACTACATATATTGAAATTACTTGTAATCGGTGCAATAACTTTTGATTTTATTCACAATTTACTGAGAAAACTGAATATCGATTTTTATACAAAAAGGAAAAAACGCTCATGACACACACATATTTAAAATGTTATTTTTGTATGGAAATCGATATTCAGTTTTCTCAGTAAATTGTGAATAAAATCAAAAGTTATGCACCGATTACAATGAAATAAACCTCATTTCATTCGAAATATTTTAAGCTAAATGTTTTTAGACCAAATTTTAAGGAACAAAAAATTTCTTCTTTTTTAAAAATTTCCTTTTTTTCAAAAATTCAACGCTATCTCCGAAACTACTGAAACTAAATTTAAAAACAATGTAAGCATTAAAGAAAATATTGTTGCTGAGTTCCGGTTTTTTTTTTCAACTGAATATGGTCAACCGATTTTAAGTTATTTTAATATATGTATGTAGTGAAAGTGCATTAATTTTGGACATAACGGTATATCTCAAAAGGAAGATCTGATAGAGAGAAAAATGGAGATTAGATTTGAAATCAGCGAACTCAAATTAGTAAACATTTGCAATCAAATTCCAGACCGCACAAAAATAGTTCAAATTTGTTGTGTAGTGTAATATAAATTAATAAAGTTTTACAACTTAATAGATTTTTCAATGCTTAATAGAAGCCAAATAAAATGTCTTTTAAAATTTCCAAAGGCCATCCCACAACTCCCAAAATTTTCCGAAAATTCCCAAAAATTTGTATTTTTCTAATTTTTTTTTTTTCAAATATTTTTCCTATCAAGTACGTGTCTCAGGATCCCCACTTTACAATTGTAACAAACGTATTGGATTTTGCAAACAGGCATATTACATGGCATTATAAAGGGAAAATTTGTTTGAAAAATAGGTATATATCGGAAGCGCATTATTATTATTATTAATTTCCCGTAGTTCCTAGGTGGAACATAGGGCGCTATCGGAAGCGCATAGAGAGTTGTTATTGAAATTTTTGAATTTTTTTTCAACGCAGTATTAAAGGTGAAGTAGCCTTTTAAAAAAGAAAAAACAATATATATGTTTCTTACTTCACATTCAGTTTTTTTTTTTTTTTCGATAAATAAAACGGAATGAAAATATTTTTTTTACTAAAAAATGGCAAAAAACGAATTTTAAGTTCAAATAACTTTTTAATTGCAAACGATATTTTACAAAATTCGTTCCGTAGAATATTAACCGAAAAAAATATGTATTGCAAAAAAAAAAAAAAAAATCATGACAAATTTGAACCCTATAATTGCAAACTCTAGACCAAAATAGCTCAAAAATAGCAAATTTAAATTTTCCAAGACGGTTATTTCCTAAACTATAAGAGATAAAATACACTCATAAAATTATTACAGCCTCGGTAGGCTAGCTGGTAGCGAGCTAATCTATCAGCGCCGAGGTTGCGGGTTCGATTCCCGCCAGTGACTCTGGTTTCTTTCCTGCAGACAAGCATAGAGCTTCGCGGGATTAGCTTAGGAAATTTAATTTATAAGTTTGTGACCAAAGTCTTTCGATTTCGACAAAAAAACTTCACTCAAATTTAAAAAAAAAAAAAAAAATTAAAGGTAAATAACAAATTGTAGGTTTAATAAATTAATAAACCATTAAAAAAGTCAAAATTTGATATACCTACCTACCTATTAAGTTATAAGTTATTAAGTTAACTGATTGTGGGCTATTAAATTCGTTTTCCGTAGTGTTAAAATTGAATAAAAATATAGTTATTTTACGAATAATTTTATTTTTTAACATTTATGTTTGTTATTTAAAAAACAAGCTACCAAAAAAAATGTTTTTCCGTATTTATTTTGTTATGTAGTTTAATTTTTGCCGGTTAAAATATATTTTTTTAAAGTAAAAACTATTCGATTTTAAGGAATATGATGTTCATTCAATAAATAAAAAATTTAAAAATTAATGTAAAAATCATTTGTTTTAAATGAAATGTAAATTATCAGTTTTTTAAATGAACTTTAAGTTGTTTAAAATGAATTTTCATTTGAATTTAACCACATAAAAAATTTTTAAAATCGGTCTAAAATAAATTCAGAATAGTTTTAAATTTTTGTAATACCCGAGTTGCCCTTCTTTGAAACCTTATGGCGGCCTATCTGATGTGTCTATAGACATCAAATCCAATACTCGAACGCAAGTCCTTAATTGCCACCGGAAATTTTATTTCAATCGGACTTACCGTTAATAAAACCCAGAATTATTTCCAATTTTTTTCCAAAATCTCCACTGTGCATTACAATAAACAAATGTGTAAAAGGGCAATCTTGAGTTTGTCTCTTTTTTGCTGTTTGTGTTAAGGTTTGTGCTTTGGTGTGTTCTGACTTATTTAGTAAAATTTTATGGCCAACATTTTTGTAAAACATTTCATTTACGCTCTTGCCATTAGTAGGGGTCTTTTTACGATTTGTTACAATAGAGCCAAAAATTATGGTTTTGAAGGTGTTCCACAAGAGGAAATTTGTAGTTGCTTTTGCTGGTGAATAATGTCAATATCAGTAACAAAATGTAAATGAAAAATGTAATTTGACAGTTGTTGTTGCAAATAACCAAAACAAAAAGATACATGAAATTCGCCTTGATAAGTGATCATAAAAATCGACTGAAACAAAAACTCGTAAAAATAAATAAATAAATAAATATTCAAATTTATTTATTTATGTGTTGCGCCAAAACATTTTAATGATTTCTATAAACATTTGACATTTGCAAAACCAGGCGATCAGAAATTGTTCACATATAAAAATAGCAAAAAGCACTTTTAGCAGAAGTAATTGTCTGCTGTTAATTGCTACAACAAAAAAGAAATGTGCCTTTAATATTACAAAACATGGTGTGGAAAAATCGAGTAAATGCACTAACTTTTGATACTGCTAGACTAGTATACCAAAATATTTAAAAACATTTGTTATAACTTATAACTTTTTGCCAGTCAAAAGTAAAATTTGTTTGTATAAAAAATAAAAGATTCCGTTAAAAAAGGCACATTAATAAGAGATGACACCACAACTTAAACAGTATCATCTTTCACTTTGTTAAAAAAAACATCGATCTAAACTTAAAGGACTCCCCATGTCGATGCAACATTTGTTTGATAACACAACCAACAACAAAAAGAAACTGTTAATATTTATAACGTGAGAAAATCTGTCACTAATAACATGCTGTTCTTAAAAATTTAAACAGGATTTCATATTTTTTCACAGCTGTAACGTGTAAAGAAAAATACTAAAATAATAATTATCGTAAGAAATGTCCTTGTGTGTGTGTCTGTGTATTTTATTTTTGATATTTTGCCTTAAAAATCCTTATATGAAAAACTCAAAGCCTGTTACTTTATCCATAAAAATGGCACGTGTTAAATTCCTGCTTCCAAACAGTTGCTTTTAAAATGACCTCGTTAAAACAGGACTTGTCCTTAATTGTCCTTTTACATTCCTTAATACTGAAAACATACTAATTTTATTATAGTTTGCGCCATTATTGCTAATGGTTTTAAAGAAAAACAACCCTTAAAAGTTTACTTAAATGATGTCTTAAGTTATTTACTGAATGTAATGTAAAGCATTAAATTAACCTTAAAATGGAAAAGAAATTTGGGTTCAAATAAAATAAAAATCATAAAAGTCTTTTCAATAAAATTAGTGATAGTGGAGAGGGTATAATGCATTTGTGCTGATGTTTCAAACACATAAAAATATGGGTTTTAGACCCACCTTATATGACCGTTATTTCTAAAAATAGATATCTGGTCGTGTTCGTATCTAACAGTTATCTTAACCTATACGGTAAAATTATTTTGGTAATTTTAACGTTAATTTTGCCTACTTTTTTTCCTTTAAGTTTTGTTTTAAAATATGGCAACCTTTGTATTTTTCATTAATTTTTTGAATTAACTGTCAAAAATCGAT
Organism: Pollenia griseotomentosa; assembly: GCA_963931875.1. NCBI lineage: Eukaryota > Metazoa > Arthropoda > Insecta > Diptera > Polleniidae > Pollenia > Pollenia griseotomentosa. The sequence continues at coordinate 119,716,901 of OZ007564.1, read as the reverse complement.
GGTGTTAAATACACTACAGTTTAAGCAGTAGGTAAGAAGTACGTGTTAAAATGTAGAAATTATATAGATATTGATATTTAAATAATATTCGCCACAATGAACTCTTATTTTAATCTTAAATTCATAACATAGTTTCCTTTAAACAGGTCCATAATTGGCCATGGTTCCCAAATAGAGTAAAATCTCGAAAATGTGTCTGTATGTACTCTGGTGTAGGGAGGGTATCATTAAGTCGCGCTTGACTGTCTTTACTTTCTTACTTGTTTTGCTTATGGAAGTGCATTTTAAAAATCCGTTATTTAATTAAATACTCTTTTCATGTCAAATAATTTTGTGACCCAAAAGGTCTCCTTTAACCCTTATAGGGTTAAAAATTTTAAACTGTTAAAGGTCCTTAATAATAACAAGTTTTCCTACTACAAATTTCTGCTCTCCTTGTACAATTGATGCAATTTACGTGACAATTTTCACACCATCAACTTAAAATTTATTTATTAAAAATTCGTAAATGATCCTTAAGAATAGAAAGGAAATTGTAAGATCCTTAAAATTTATTAGGGGAAAAAATATTTTTGAATTCTTAAATATTTTTTTTTTATGTGTGCAAGAATTCAAACTCTGCTTCCTATAAATTATGAGTTCCTTGTTAAAAATTTTAAACACACGTGACAAATTTCATACCCTAAGAGAGGAGAGAATGTGGTTTGTTTGCTTTAATCGATCCTTAGGATAAATTTAAAGATTCCTTATTCCATTAAATTTATTACTACAACATCACATTTAAAGTTATGAGCGGCTAATTACAAAATATGAAAATACACGTGCCAAGTTTTAGGTAAGAAACTTCTTGTAAATTAGTCCTTCTTAAAATACTCGCACCAAACGTGACAAATTTCCACAAAAAAAAAACTCGTACAAAACAAATTATTTATTCTAAATAAGCTGCATTTCAAAACAAAAAACAAAATAGGATTTGTAAATAAGCTAATAAGTTTATACGAAAAGAACATATTTTTTGTGGTCTTTGCAAAAACATTTCCTCCCTGACAGTTTTGTTGACATTTGGGGTGTGTGTTGTGTAAAAAGCCGATCAGCTTAAAAATAAGAACAACTGCTCTAGACCTTTAAGGATATTTTATGTTTCTTAATTGGTATTCGTAAATTCTCAACAAAGTTTCTTAATACCTGTTAATTTACAAGACGCTGCTACGTGGTCATATTCCCATTGAATATCTTATGGAGATGCTTATAGAATTCATCCCCTTTTTGTATGCCCAACAAACAAAAATTAGGCCGCTTAAAATTTAAGTCTTTTTCTTTTAATATACGATCAAATCTTTTTTTAAATATTTTTCAGAAAAAGTTACTCATTTTGGTGAGAAACTTATATCAAACAATTTTCTATCGCTTAAAAAGTTACCTTTTTTGGTGAGAAAACTATCACTCTCAAATGATTTCAACTCTTTTAATTAACATTAAGCTTTTGTGTTTGCTGGGTTTTGTTTTGACGTAACACTTCTTTAGTAAATCTTACAATTCTACTCTTAAAATACTTTTTAAAAACTAAAGGAATGTTTTCTGAATCTATTTACTGAAAATGATGAGCTCCTTGTAAAAAATCTTAAATGCGCGTGACGTGATTTAAAAGATGACACAAATTTCTAGAGATAATGTACACCGAAAAAAGCTTTTACTAAGTGTCTTATTCGAAGTTTACGGATATTTTTTTTTTTGGAAATGTAATTCAGTATAAGGTTTTCGATTAAAAATAAATAGGGGTGCTATATTCGGCTATGCCGAATCTTGCATGCACTTCACCATGGTGCGATAAGAACAGAAAGTTATGTAAACACCGTTCTTTAGATATAAATAAATCTGTTTTGTGACACGCCCACTTCTCCAATTCCGTCCACATTTTGTCGAATGTTGTGCATGCGTGTACCTATTTCCGAAACTTTGGCTTTTTCCGTTACCAGATATACAGACATTTATAATTTCTTTTAGTGGGAAGTGCCACGCCCACTTCTCAGAGGTTTTGTATTAATGATCAAGATGCTTGTACCTCATTTGGAAACTTTAGTTCTTGCTGTTCTAAAGATATGTAAAAATATATAACGTCTTTGTAGGAGACGTGCCACGCCCACTTCTCTAATCCTACCCACAGTTTGTCGGATATTGAGTATTGAAAACATAGCTGTTTGTTCCTAATTTTAAAACTTTGGCTCTTTCCGTTCTCCCGATATACAGAAATTATTAAGCCTTTGTATGCAAAGTGCCACGCCCACTTCTTTAATCCCACCCATTTGCTTACCATTAGCAAAGGGTATAAACAGACAAGCAAACAATTTATTTGCTCAACATTTTCGCAATTTCTGTCATTTCTACAAAGAGAGTGGAAGCAGTTATTGCTTTATTTTAAAGTGCAATTATTTCTTGCCTACCACTGATAGTACGTATTAGTAATGTTACGAATATCAATTTCTATATTTAATTGAAATTACTTCACAGTATTGAAAACAAATTTTCAAGAGTATACCCTAATTGGGCCTCATGGACAATCATGGACCCGCCAGATCATCATTATGCTATGAGGTTAAGATTAATGTAAAAGTTGTTTGTCCCGAATATTATTTAGATATCTTCATCTTTAAGAGATTTATTCGCCTTTAAGTGATTTAAGGAATCAGTGATTGAACCAACGAGCACAACATTTTGTTATGACATAGTAGCTGGCTTAAACGTCATTTTTAGTATCAATACCAATATTAATATGGAAGCTATGATATTAAAAGCTTTTTTCGGGAGTAGTATTTGTATGAGAACAATGATCAAAAATGGACTGATTCCAATAAAATTTGGTAAAATTATTAAGATCGCAATAAAATAAGTTTGGACCAAATTTAAACTAAATACCAACATAATAAAACGCTTTATGGTTACAAGGACTCTATTTCCGACAAAAGCTTGTATGGGAGCTATGTGAAACAATGGACCGATTATCACCATTTCCATAAGTTTGGATCTTAGAACCTATTTACCAAATTTTATCAAACTATCTCCAAAATTGCGACCAGTACTTGGCGCACAATGTTTACATGGACATCCAGCCAGACGGACGGACGGACAACGTTAGACCGATTAAAAAAGTGATTCTATGTCGATCGGTATAATAAAAGGTGTTACAATCATCAGCTCAAACGCAAACTATTCTCTTCACTATTTTGGTGTGGGTTTAAAATTCTCCCGTTGTTTTTTAAAGTATTTGCAAAATATTCGCTTGAATTTGCGAATACGAATGTCATGAAATAGCCGAATAATCGTCGATACGATCTCGAATTTTCCTAATATCACTAGAACATATATCTTCACCCAGAGAAAAAACATGTTTAAATAGGGTCACCTCCAACAACACAATTTTTAAAGAAAATTTTGTACATATTATGTTTATTTTAACCATATTATTGTCACCGAAAACCATATTATGGTTAAAATAGTCCTCCATCAAGAAGCCACAAACATACTATGGTTGCCTATGAACATGTTATGGTTAATTATTACTAAACTATGTTTGACACTTATAATACCATGGTTGTTTTTCAACCATAGCATGTTGCTCTTGGAAAAGAGGAAAATACTATTGTTTATTTTGAAACAAGTTATTGTCATATTTTACCATAACATGATTAGAAGCAACCATAATATGGTAGTGACTTCTTGATGGACGACTATGTCAGCACATTATTTTCAAAATTTTCTTTAAAAATAGCGTTCCTGGAGGTGAACATATTTAAACATATTTATTCTCTGCGCGTTGGGTTAGTACGTATGTTTCTTGGTGGTCGAAACTTTCTCTTGACGTTCCTAAAGGCAATAAGTGCAACTAATAAATTAAGCTTGTCTGGGGCTTCAAGTTTAATACAATGCCATGCAAACCAGTTAAGTTTTTATTACATTGATGTGAACAATTGATAAATTGGCTGAAATCACAAGTTTTAACATAATTTTTTGTAGATGACAAATCATAGCACAGTTTTTTGTTTCAGTGTAGAACAAATATTAAAAAAATGTTAGAGGTTTTTTTCTTGTTTTCTTTTTAAAAGTTAAAACACCATCCTCTTGCTAAAATTTTAAGATCCTGTTAAGTTACAAGACGTTGTTACGTGATCGTATTTCATCAAAACATCTTAAGACATTGATGAAAAAAAAGATCTCTAAAAAACAACCCCTAAAATTTTAAGAAACTCAATACAATTAACCACATGAGACCTTTTGAATATAACGCACGCGACAAGATCTTTTAACAAAACATCAATACAATTTTAAACTTGTAATTTGTCCTTTTAAATATTATGGGATCTTTTTTAAAAAATATTTTAAACATGTGACAATTATTTTTTTTTTTACTCTTTTCGCATTATCCTTGAGGTAACTAACAAAGGTTGTTTTGGTTTCTTTTGAAAAGAAATAAGGAAACGTATTGAAAATCTTGCTTCTATTTTTGGAATTCTGTTTTTGAAATCCTGTTACTTTTTAAGGTGACATTATGGAGAATTGTACTATTTTCTTAGGGAATATTAAAAAAAACCATTTTTTGTTTTAAAGATATTTCTCACAACCCTGCTACATTTTTTGAAAACCTATTGCCTTCAAGACATTGGAACGTAATCATATTTCCTTTTCTTAAAATTTTTCTTATATTTAAGATCAACCCTTAATATTGTTCGTTTTATTTCTTTAGAAACCATTATTGATCTTTTTAAATATGTTTGGTAAGTTTCTTAAATATTTCCTTCTATTTAATTCTTCTTGAGTCCTGTTACTTTAGAAGACATATTTGTATGTAATTATATTTTCCAGGTAACTTTGAGATTTTTTTTCCCTTTGTACACACACCACAATAGTATAAAGGGTATTTTGCATTTGTGCTGATGTGTGTAAAACCAAAAAATATTTCCCCTGGAAATTGTATGTATGCGTCTTGAAAAGCACTAATCTTTTAGTGTGGCATCTTTGTGAGATAAACATGGGTTCAGCAAATAACTTAAGTTACTCTTGGAGCCTAAACTTGATAACTAATCTTCCATAGATCGCGGCTGATTTAAATGCAATTAGCTACCATGAGCATATGTAGCCGCCTAAAAAGATAGACTCCAGTTCAGATAAGGAGCCTTTAGAGATTATTTTTTGGCTGCTGGGTTAAAGCTTCATAAGATTAAATCCGCTAGCCATATACAACAGTATTTAATAGTAATAAATATCGCAATTGCTTGGTTTTTTTCAATAATCTTTTCCTTTAAGAACACAAGCCCCTTCTCTTTCTATACACTCAATTAACTTTTCGTTTCTTAAAATACTTTCTTTGACCTTAGTGAAATATATTTTCTTTAATTTATCTTAATTTCAAGATACAATATTGTTCTTAATAAAACTTATTTTACCCTCTTAATGTTTCTTTCCAGTACATTACTTCAGCTATTGTTTTCTCAATTTTGTCTTCTTAAGTAAAACGTGACCTGAATATTTAAAGGACACATTAAAATCAAAACCACCCCATACAAAATCAAAATTCTTGTTAAGGAAAATTAATTCTTACGAGAAAACAAACTTCAAAGATTGTAATCTATTAAGGCAACAAAAAAAAAACAACCCTCTAACATGTTTTTGAAGAAACTTAACGAATTTCTTTTAAGAAACAAGAATAATTTTCAACATCTTATCACTTGCAAATAATTCTGAAATACTAGTAGAACCAAGACGTTATTTGAAATTGAAACCTTTTGTTTTGTTTATTATTATAAAAAAACATTTTAAAAGAAATTTGAGAATGTTTGGAAACGGGTTGCTACTTCTCTCTTAGGCTGTTACCCTAATAAAGCCAAGACATTATAGTTTGAATCAAATACTCAAAATACGTCTTACTTCTTTAAGAAATATTTAAGAAAGAAACATACTTTAAGAAGGTCTTTGAAAAGAAATACTGATCTATGGTATTTTTTAAAGTAGAATACACATTTCAACAATATCTATTGTTGATTTTCTGAACTACTTGTAACCTTTTATTTCGTCGACAACAAACATGCTGATGTTAAATTGATCACAAATAGTATCAAACATACATACGCACAGAAGAAAATAACAATTTGTGATATGCACCCTTATTCCATTTAACGTCGTCGTCATCGTCATCAATTGAATATCAAAATCAATTTTTATCGACATCGTCATCAATTCGATACAAAACTTGTATGCAATAACAGCAATGTAACGATGTCGATTGTTTATCGTTTTTTTAAGAACATCTCTAATAAGTTTTTATTAAAAATGTGCAATTTGATGTTCGTTTCTTATTAATGTTGTGCTCTCAAAGAGGGTAGCTTGATTTATTCTAAAAAAATCACCCTTACTAATGCCATAAGGTATTGATTACACTTTTCGCCCCGTATAAATCGACAGTGTTGATAGTGCCCTGTAAAAAACAGAACGGTACGACGATTGCCAAAAAGAGCAACAAAAAGTTACGCGAAAATTGCAAACATTCGGAAAATTTGCAAAAATAGCGAAAATTCGCGAAATTCTTTTTTATTTGAAACAAGCCATAAAATTGACTTAAAGTCCCCAAAAACATAAAAATGGCAAAAATTCCATAAAAATGGCAAAATTAGTGGAAATTCGCAAAAATTTGATAAAAGCGGCATGAAAGAAAAATTTAATATGTATTAAAAATCGTTAAAACTGTAAAGAATCAGAAAACTTACAGGAAAAATTGCTTCTATCGCGAACATAGCTAAAATTCGGGAATTTGCGGTAATTTAGCGATTTTCATGGAATTTTTGCTATTCCTTATAGTTTTAGGAACTTTTAATCAATTTTTTGGCTTGTTTGGAATACATAAAATTTTCGCGAATTTTCGCTATTTTTGCAATTTTCCCGAAACTTTGTTGCTATTTTTCATTTTTTTAATTCAACATTATTATTTTTGAACAATAAAAAAGAAAACAACTGTTTCGACACCAATAAGACTGACGACAAAAACAGAGTCAATTTAAATCGATGCCAACGTTAACGTTGCGTACGGCATACCAAAAATACATCGACGCTTATCGATAAAACTTCATATTGACAATGGGCATACCGATTTGCAACAATCGACACAAAACGATATCGTTTCGTATTGATAACGCTAAATGGAATAAGGGTGATTAATTAAAAAATTAATTAAATTTGCACCAGTAAATAAATGAATAGTATCAATTAAATCTGTTAATAGTATTAATTAAACGTTTAATTCACTTGATTAAACGTTTAATTCACTTGATTCAATTTATAATTAATACTGATTATATTTTTGATTAATGCTTTAATTGGCGAAAAATTTTGGAGAATTTTGTCTGTGCGTACATATTTACATCCCTTTGTACCGCGGTATTCCTTAGGAAGTACTTTTTTAAATTGCGACTTTTTTGACCCCCGGTGTTGTAGCGATCATCTAAAAGATGTTTCAACTTTTGGTGCTACATCCTCCGGAGCATAATCAGGTGTAGTCAATACTTTGGATTCGTCTAAAATCCCAAATTGACAAATCTCTTCACAGAAAAAATTTACAAACATTTTTCACCAATTAAAGCATTAATCAAAAATTAAATCTGTTTAAATTAAAAATTTAATCAAGTGAACTAAATGTTTAATCAAGTGAATTAAACGCTTAATCAAGTCAATTAAACGTTTAATTGATACTATTAATTTGTTTACTGGTGCAAATTTAATTGAGTTTTTAATTAATATCACAATTTTTTTAATTTAAAACAATCTTTATTTTTTTCTGTGTTGAGATCGCGGCGCCAGAGATAAATAGCTGGTATCAGGGGAGTCAGTAGGCCCTGGTGGCATGCCACCGGTCTGACTATTGGTTGAGGCATCCTTAAGTATGCTTCTTGCGATAAATGCTGCTGTATTTTAAGGAGATTGTCCTTGTGGGAGTTTCGCCTGTCCGCTGATAGGATACTGTCCCAAAGTCGACTGAAGGAAAATTACTGAAAAGCCTCCTAAAGAGGCTGATAGGATACTGTCCCAAAGTCGACTAAAGGAAAATTACTGAAAAGCCTCCTAAAGGGCTGATTAGCCGGATATGTTAAGCCTACTTCTTTAAAGTAGATCTGGTGTATAGTACCAGCTCACAGAAAGAGAGAGTCTTTGGCAGGTTGAACTCCGCTTTATTTCAGAACCAAAAATTGTCTTTTAACGCGACATCTTAAAAATCTTTCTAAACGCGATTTCAGTGAAAACCACTGTGATATATCAAAGGCAATATCCCATAACCAGTCCACGAGATGTTTCTTCAGTGTCTACCGATTTTATCCTTGATGTGTGTGAAGATAAATTTTGGACAACCGCGATCGGCAGAAGATCTGTTAATCTTTCCAGAGTGGAAAAAACCATAAGAAAAGTTTTTGTATGCAGAATTTTATAGACAAGTGAATTGATCGATTTTTATTTGCTTAAAAGTCAGGACAATCGCAAAGTAGTAACAACAATCAAGAATTGATGTCTGTTTAAAAAGGAAGCCCATGCTCCTTTTGGTGAGAATGTATAGCTTTATTGGGGAAAAAAATCCATAAACCTTTTACGTCGATAGCCGCCTACACAACGTTATACGATTGCCGAATAACCCTTTTTTTCTTAGAGTTAGTGAAATGTATTCTGCGATTAAACGATTTTAGTTCGAAATTAAAAAAATAAATAAATAATAATTTGTAATATTTCTTTAAAAAAGAGTAGCTCCGAATGAATTACCCGTTAATAGAAACCTTTGAACTTGAAGATCTTGAGAAAACCACTAAAAACAAAGAGCGCAAAAAACTTTTAGAAATTCCAAACGTCTTGTAATTGTTTTAATAATAAATTTAAATTGGAAAAATCTAGATTGAAAAGAATTTTTTGACTAATCGGTTTAACGACCTTATTATGATAATTTTTAAAAGTTTTCTTGAGTGTAAATGCTTGACGAGTAAAATTTTTTTTATGTTAAAAAAAAATATATAATCTCTTTTTTAATGTACCAAGGCGAATTCAACTACAGGTGGTGTCGGAACTACAACAATCCAAAAACAACAGAAACAACATAGGGTTTTTTGCATTGCATTGTTAGTGCCATTAGCTCGAAATGTCAACCATTATTAGCAAAACACTAACAAATCAAAACAAATAAGCCCGAACTGTCAAAATCAGATGACGTTTCGACACCACCTGTAGTTAATTCGCCTTGTAATGTACCAAATATTTTATCTATAGATAAAATTTTTTTCAAGAAATACTTAAAAAATGTCTTGAACAAAATGAGCGCCTATTAAAACAAAGATTAGTCATGCCTTAAAAGGGAAATTAAAGCATTTTTTCTCATTTTTGGATCGATCTTTTTTTTAAAGAGAATTTAATTTTTTTGAACGAACAAAAAAACTTTATGATGCTATTATAACTTAGCAGGTTATAGCCTCTTAAGCTGAAGTTCCAAACCAAGCGTTATATGCGTTTGCTACTCTCTGTGCAAAAGAGCTGACACTTTTTCAAGACACATGCGACACAAACAAAAGTAAAAAACACATAAACCTAGTTCACCTGGAATTTTTTTTGAAATACCTGATCTTCTGCTATTGCAACGATCAGTCAATCCATTAAAGGAAAAAGATAAAAAAAATTTTATTTATTCTATCGACCGTTATTTAAAATAAAAAATTTAGAGAATTGTTTTTTTAAGTTTTCTCTTTTAAAAAACTTTTCTCCAGTACCTTTAAAAAAGATATTTTAATATTTCTGGAATCTTTTTGAAATACCTGATCTCCTGTTATTACAACTATCAGCCCTACCATGAAAAGAAAAAAAAAATATTAAAGAAAATTTGATCTTCAAACTAATCAAACTGTCAAACGAATGAAGTCTGTTTGACTTTTTTTCAATATACTTGGGCAAATGACCATTCAAAGATTTCACCAGAATACGTTTACAAATCGTGGAAATTTATAGCCAAAATTCATACTCTGTTCGCCAAACTTATAGAGCACTTCGTCAAGTTTACAGTGCGCATTAATTTATATCCAAATCGAGCCCATACCCTTCATAGAAAAGAAGCCATCGTCAATGTAGGTAGGCTTCAGTGTGACAGAGGTTTTGAGTTTATCGATCCAACGCCGTTTTCAGCAACTCGGTCTATGTTCGCCTACTACTTGGAAAATTATGAGGAAAGATCTTGGCCTACATCCATATAGGATCCAACTGGTGCAAGATTTAAAGCCATCAATTGCATCTTGTGTTAGGGGAATGCTCTGAGAATCATCTGGAAGTTCAACCAGATTTTTATCGTCAAATCATCTTTAGCGATTATGCTAATTTCCAAAACCAGTGGCAACGTTTATGTGAATGAAGAGCTCTACAGGCAAATGATTGGTGATTTTTTTTTCCTGATATCATGGCAAATCATTTGGAAGAGAAATAGTTATAACAAGATGGCGAAACATGCCATACTGCGCTTGAAACAATCACTTCGTTAAGCCAAACGTTTTGTGACCGAAATATCACAAGAAATGGACATGTAAATTGGCCACCTCACCTCGTCTGTGTGATTTGACATCTTTGGACTACTTTTTGTAGGGGTACATAAAATCAATGGTCTATGCTGATAAACCAGCAACGATTGCAAATTGGATTGGACTAAGGATGGCGTGTCAGAACTTATTTTTAAACATTAAATGCGAAGAAATTTGTGAGACATTTTGGTTATTCCATTGAATTTGTTGTGTTTTATTTTGATACAAATTTCTATGCCCCTAAAAAAAACACCCTTTACTTCTTTAACAATTGGCGTTATCACAGAACCAAGTCATTTATTTCGTTTTAAGCAGCTTATTTTCTGTTTATTAAAAACTAAAAGAAAGAGAAATTTTTTAAGATTGGTAGTAATTAAAGTATGGCAAAATTAGAGCGTACAAAGATTTTTTAAAGAAATTTATAAGATCTTAAAAAGTGTATTAAACAAGTTGAATCTCTAAAAATGTTTGATAAAAATTGAACCACCTGACCCCTGTTATTTGCAATACATTCATCAAAAGAATTATAATTGATTATAATCTTTAACTCATGCAGCAAAATTGAGATTTTAAGCGACTGGGTAGAACATTTTTTTAACGAAAATTTTAACAATTATAATGTTTTAAAAAACCTGAACCCCTATTAAAAACCAAACATTTAAAACGTTTTTAAATTATAAATAAAAACTAGATCCGTTAAAAAACTTAAGTAAGGCTCAAGCTATAAAGATTTAAAATAGACAAAAGAAAAAAAAACATTTAATGGCTTTTATAAAAATGTGTAATCCTTTTTTTTTCTTGAAATTTGAGAAATGTGAATTTCCTTCCCAAAACTCACTTTTTTCTTTGTTTTGTTTCTTTCTCAAAAATCTGTTGCCCTAATAAAATTAACAATTTGATTAAAAGTATTTTGACATTTTAAATATTATATTCGAGAGTTAAAAAAATTGTTATAAACTATATAATTACGAAAGATCTTAAAAAAATGTATCAAAAACATAAAAAAAACGAGAGAAAGAATATCCAATTTCATTTTTAATTCCCTCCCTTTCAAAAAGAAAATAAAAAATAACGAATGAGTAATTGCTTCTAACTAAAAAAAACTGAGTCCCTGTTTATTTGAAGTCAGGTATTATGTTTTAAAGATCGTTATCTCAAAAAAAAAAAATATATAAACAAAAAAAAAAAACATTTAAAAAGATACAATTATAGAAATAGAAAAATAAAAATTTTGTGGAAATCTCACTTTAAACAAACTGAGACCTCGTTCTTCGTAAGCCAACGATCTTGTTTTGAAAACTGAGATCATTTTGAATACAAGAATGTGAGGAAACAAAGATCCAGTCCAGCTCAACTTGAAAATATTCTTTTAGTTACATAATTACATTTAAAATTTTCTCTTTCTATAATCCGATTTTAATTTAAAATTTAGAGTCTATTCCCAGTTCCAAAGCGTGTTATAAATTTTTAGTTAAGAAAAGAAAAATCTTTTATTTTCTTAAAAAAAAAATAGAAAACACCCTACAAAATTCTCTGTGACCCTAAGAAAATCCACCACCAAAACAGATTAAAAGCTAATTTAACTCTTTTTCTATTTTTGTTGTGAACCACCCGTCTGGAAGTTATTTCATTCATTATCTATCAACAAAGTAGAAAAATAAACTGGTGGAGTTACTTTGAACGCATTTCTAGCTATTTATCTGTTCCCCTATGAAAAACCTCCACCAAATATGGCTAAAGAATTTTTCTACACCTTTTTAGCATGTACGTCGTCGTACATTTTTCAAGTGGAAAATCGATAACGAAGAAATGTGGTTGAAATAAAGAGAACAAAATTCATTTAATAACACTTAAACAACCAAACAAATTGAAAATTTTTAATAATTTAAAGATACCGATTTTAATTTAAGATAAAAGAAAAAAAGTTAAAACGATTAGGACAGCCGATTTAGGTCTTCAGGGATTAATTGTACTAAAAATCGGTTTGCAGGAAAAAAATGTTTATTATTAATTTATTTATCATATTTGTCATTAAAGCGAAATTTTACAAAGATTTGAGCAATTTATGTTTTTTTTATAATTTTTTTCATACTATAAATTGATTAAAGTGATCATTGATCAGTGTTTACTGATTTAACACTATTCTTATCAAGTTTTGTTGAAATATTTTTATGTTTAAACAAAAAAAATTAGAACAGCCAATTTTTTTTTAACGAAAATTTTGCACTTTCTTCTTATTCAAATGAACTGCAAGCCTGTTATTAAAAACGTTTAAAATAAAACAAATACAAACTGAATGCCCAGCCACAATTTTTTTAACTTTACCTTTGTTGTTGTTGTTGTTTGATTAACTAATAAAATATTTTAAAATACATATTGAAGATTAAAAAGCAACAACAACAATGAAATTTAAAAGAGAACTTAATGAAGTTTAAACATGCAAACGATTACAAAACGATCGTGAATTATAATGGATGGAAAATACGTATGAATGAATGAATGATTGCGAACACAATGAATGAAATGTGATTGTTTGATTAAAGGCAAGGGATGGAAAATTTAGTACTATTGAACTTTATTTTAATGCTATTTTGAAAAATATATTCCGCAATACCCTTGTGGCATTTGCTTTTTAGAAAGAAAATTTTTATCCAATGGATGATTGCGGACGCGATGAATAAATGGTGCTTATTTCACTCAATGGCACGCATGTATCCCGTGAATATTGAAAGGGTTGATTGACCCCTTTTTCCTTAACTTTGATTTTTTATAAGTTCAAAGATAAGTTTTTATATTCTACTAATTAAATTTGAATTGTCCACTTTTTGTATGTCCTGATAAACAAACTAAGCCTTAATATGAACTATTCCTACCAGGTTTTGGTTTTAAGGATAATATTTTGAGAAATGTCGCACGCAGTCAACTAAAGTGTGTAATTTTGCTGAAGTAAGACTTTGTTGATAGCTGTGGTAAAATATTTTCATAATGAGCTTTCTTTCAAAGAAAATATATTTTGCACTTAAAAACATCTTCAAGCTCGGCTAGAAAAAGCCAATATTAAGAAAGAACTAGAAACTTAACACATTTTTCGTAGCACTAAGTTCCTGCTGATCGACTTGAATAAACGTTATTTTTAAACTATTTTGGAGATAATTTAGATAATTGTAAGTTATGGACTCAGTAGCTATTCTCGAGTGCTGGTAATTATAATCACCGGATGAGTTTAATAAGAAACAAGCGCTATTTTTATCGTAATTGTGGCAAAAGTATAAAAGAGTTCGGATCTAGAACTTAAAGGTTCATTTAATAGGAATACTTTTGAAAAAATATGTATTTGAGTCACAACTGTTTTATGGTTTTTCTCAAAAGAATCAAAGAATTCTTTGAAAAGTACTTTTTCACTACTTCAAAATCTAAACTTTCCACCCCTGTTAGGCTTTTATTGCTTTTTTGTTGGTGGTTTTGTTGATTTTATCCATTGAACAAAGTATGCGTGTGAAACTTAAAAGTATTTTTAACAGATATGCCAGATTTTTTAACTTATTTCTAATGCGGATAATAAAGAAGATAAGTAAAAGTACCAATTTTTTTTTTTTTTTTTTTTTTTTTTTTTGTTATTTTATACATACTTATCAAATTGGCCGTGAAGATATCCAATAAAAATTTGAAACAAATCTTTTACTACACGGAAGGAATAATTATTTACTTAATAGGTATGGCTTTAAAATCAAGAAATTATTTTTAGATTTTGGATTTACTTTGTTTTTAAGAAACGAATTTGATAACTTTAGAAAATAAACTTCTTTCCATGTAAAGCTTCAAATTTCAAATTGCTTTTGTATGCTTGATGAGCTCAATGTTCTTTGTTGTTATTGAAGATTTTGTGTACTTGTTGCAAAAAGTCTGGTAAACTTGTTTGTTTATAAAACATTTTTTTGTTTGTTGTTTATTTTACGTATATATATCTTTACCCTGTGGTTGTATGTTGTTGTTGGTTTTTCTGTCTGTCATTTTTATTTATGTGTAGATGTCACGATAATTTCATAAATTTTTACTAGGCGCCCAGTTAAATTAGGCTACAAACATTTAACAACAACAAAAGTGTAGTTTTTGTAACAAAGAATTTAGAAAAAATAGCCCGGGCGAAAACAAAACCCTTATAATTTAGCAAACATAATAAATAAATCAAACACTTTAAAAACGAAATTGTAAGAAAATTTTTAAATTGAAACTTTTTATAATGAAAAGGTTTCTTGCTGTTAGCCTGTTCTCAAACATTAATTAAAAAAAAAAATCGACATTTTGGAAAACAAAAAAAAAATCATTTAAAAAGATCGTTTTTGACCATAATTTTGTAAATTTTTATATTAAAAATGCAATATTTTGGCCTCCTAATAAAAATCATAAAATTATCTTGACATGATCAGCAATTTATTGAAAATTGAAAACAAACAAAAAAAAATAACTTTCAAACAATTTTTTTTTTTATTTATGTTTAGGCTGAAAGCAAAAACGATGTTATATAAAAAAAGTTAATTTTAATACAAAAAACTTTTTTAATCTTTTTTTCAGTTTTCATAAAAATGGGATTTCAGTTAAATTTTTGTAGAATTAATTAATAGGTTTGCAGCATTATTTTGCCTAATTCCTTCCCTTGACATTAATTTATAACAATTGATTTAAATTTTTTATAAAGTGTATCATTTTAACAGGAAATCATAAAAAAACACTAGAAACAATATTTTTGCTTAAAAAAAAATTAACAAGAAATTTCCATACAAAAACTTATTGAACTTTTTGAAAAAACCAAAAAAAAATCGTTAACAATAAACACTTATTTTATACGTCGTCATATGTACACATTATTTTAGAGATCACTAAACACTTAATGACCCATAAAATCATTAACATCTTTTTTTTTCTTCTGTTGATTCTTCAACATTCAGTATTTGTTTGTTTTTAAAAAAAATACGAGGGTTGTGTGTTAAATTATGGGAAATGATCGTATTAAAATGATCTTGAAATTTAAATGTTGATTCATCAATGCGTTCCGAACAATATTTTTGGCCAGAGATAAATTTTTTATTTAGTGTTCTACAGAACGATTCACCCATTTCGGAAAATTCGTGCGGAAAAACAAAGCTACCATATGGTTTGCAGATGTAAACAATTATACAAAATGACAGCACTATTAGCAAACTTCTTATATTGATGGCCGAAAGATAAAAGTAATTTTATTAACTTTAATTATAATTATTTTTTATTTATTTAATTATTCAGCAAAAAAAAAACAATTATTGTAATATAAAAGAAAACACTTTATGATGTGGCAGCTCATTTCAACTTATATGTACAAATTGAAAAAAGTGGCATCTCAGTTCATTTTGTTCTGAACAAGAATACAAATTAAACCAATTCAAAAAAAACTTGCCGAACAAAATAATCTCTCTCTCTCTCTCAAAAGTAAAACTTCAATATAAAAAAATTTTCTAAGGACAAAAATATCAAAACGCATCAGTGAATCAAACTAAAGATGACTTTAAGTGATGCGTACTGTTTATGATGTCATACATACATCCAAAAAGTTTTTTACGAAAGTTTGAGAATTTGGTAAGGATTTAATTACTCGATTAAAATCTATAATAATTAGGGAAACGCAAAAAAAATTGTTCAAAAATATTAGCATTTATAAAAAAAATACGAACATTGGATAACACATGGCCCGAGAGATATCGAACACCGTTTGAACTCATCAGAAAACCTGTCTTAATCCATGAAAGCAAAAATGGTCGAAAATGGATATTTTGGCAGGATCCACAGCGTTAACTATTATATTTAAAAATCAAGACCAACGAGTAAAATAAACGCCAAAAACAAAAACTCGTATTTGTGCTATGAACTGCTTATTCATGAAAATTACAGTCAACCTAAGAAACGATAGTATCCAAGAAGTTATTTAAAAATATATAAAATATAATACTTTTGTAAATTAGTACAAAATTTGTCATATAAAAAATCGTCAAAGGCTTGTCATAAATCGTCAATTAACCATTTTTGGTCTCCAAAATTACTATAAATCGTCCAATCTGGCAACGTTGGTTGGGTTTGAAATTTTTGAACTCGTCAGTGCGCTTAGGGTTTTTAATTGTAAGTACAAGCACAAAGATGGCTGCATATTAATGTTTTATTTTCTTTGATTTGCTGTGAATACAATTTTTGTTGCTGTTTTGAAGCATTAATAACCGAAGAAAGTTGAAACTGATTGCTGCGTGTGATCACATTGGCAACTTTAAAACGGGAATTGAAAAAATTGCGCAGAAAAAGTTAAAGCGTGTAAACAAAGACTAAGTTAGTGAAATTTATGTTTATTTTTGCATTCACGTATGCAGATACGAAGGTTGTCTGGTAAGTACAAAACATGAATATAAAATTAGGCTCTGTTCATTTCAGAAATACATATTAAGAATATCTTGAATAATCCCGATAACTAATAATAAACTCAAACATCTGGTAAATTTTATCGTTTTTTTCAAAACGAGTTTATGAAAATGGATTTAATAGTTTGAAAAATTTGCTTTTAGCCAACAATCGATACAACAATTTGTCTTTAGGTCCATGAAGAATTATCAAGAGTAGATCAAAAACTCAATTTATTTTTACACAAACACTTTTTTAATTCTCTCTAAATATTTTTATACCTAGAGCTCATATTATATATACTGTTTTTATCTACGCCATTCTAAAATGTTCTTCTCTTTAAAATTAAATAAGAAAAAAATATTTCTAACACCATTTCTACACCTATGAAAATTTATGTGACCCTTTGAGAAACCTCCACCAAATGAACATAAAAATTAGCAGATCTTTATTTTTAAAGGGCTAATTGTTATTCTAAGAAAATAATAATATTTCCATTCCAAAATTTTTTCTTATGCCAACATATTTAGACATATTTTTCTGGGATCCTAATAAAATCCTCCACCAAAATATACAAACATGTGATAAATTTGTAAACAAATAAATAAATAAATGACTATGTATAGAGTCATCCATACAATCATAAAATTAAATCTAAATTAATGTTTCAATTTACTCACAAAATACCCTACTATAGGTAAGAACACTTTTAAAAGTATTTAGGAGACCTTTGGCTTACAAAATCGAATCTTTGAATTAAAATTTTGGCTTCTTAACAACATAATATGCACTAGCTATGGTTCTGTCCCGCGGTAATTCATAAAGTAGTCATTAAAACGCCACATTAGAAAATGAGAATTAAAAACAAGCTATTTAAAAATTTTTGTTTAAATTTTTAAATCAAAAATTGTTGGGCTGGTTTTGGAAGCTTTTAAAATAGCGATGTGATATCAACCAAGTTTACAAATTACAATTCCAACAAAAACTTTTGCCGAAATATCTGTCATCAATTCAAGACGTAAGCGTTGCGGATCAGCTGTTCCGTTTTTCGTAGCCATCGTCCAGACTTGCAATTTTTTAGTTTATTGGTGAGAGGGGTGAGGAGATTGGGAAGGGGTACTCAGTTTAATGTACCCTGCAAATCTGTTTCGTTTTGTAATTCTTACACTTATTAACTTGAAGTTGGCTGTAGGTGTATTTGTATTAATGTAAAAAAAATATAAAAAGGAGAAGAGGAAAGACAAAATGAAAATACAAAAATGGCAAAGCTAGAATTCCATAATCTGGATACTAATGCAAAGAAGCAGGATTTTAAAAACTGCAGCAACAAAAATTGCAAGTCTGAACGATAACGTACCAAGCTTATGTATAAAAAAGGAACTCTTACGTAAACGAGACGTTGCGTTCCGGATTAATCTAATAACTTATGTTTATTTTGAAAACATTTCAACACGTTTACGTATTTTTAGTAACTAGTAACCATTGAAGTCGACCATAATGTTTTCGTGTCCTCAACATTTATGTATGAGTAACGAGGCCTTTTATCTTTATATGATATAAATGTATTTTCCATGGAACGATAATTTTAATAAATTATCTGAATAACTTAAAGACCCTGCACCGGACTACTTGCTTAACTTCTCTTAAAGTCTTATTAAAAAAAACATTTTTTAGAATTCGTTAAATGTCCCATTAATTTAATAATTAACTAAACAGATGTTAGATTAAAATTGATAAGACATCATAAAATCGCTAATATGTCTGCAGTTGCTAAAACCGAAATTTTTAAAGATATCTTAATTTAAATGAACCATCTTTTTGATTTTTTACCCCAAAACTTCAATATTAAATTAGTTTGCCGTATAAACAGCGACATTCAGGAAAAGTAGTGCAAGGAGTAAATGCTTTAGCTACAAAGTAATGCTAACAAAATTCTGAAGAACAGAATAACAGGAGTCTTGTTAAGCAATTTTCCAAATTCTGTGCTTCCATAATGAGATTTATGTGTTGGTCAGTAATAGTTCTGGGTGTATAAGCGACATTGTGAAACCTAAAGCATAATTTCAACTACATACCACAGACAATTCAGTTTAAGGATCCGGAGTTCTTGAAATTGATTTTTATGTACTGCGTATCCAATTCGTTCTTTACCCAAAAAATAAAACAAAGCACTTTAAAATGTTTTTATTTTCTAGCAGGTAGGAAAAATTTTAAACACTTTTACTATTATCGCTTAAATCACTATAACACATTAAAAACAAATAAAAACTTTGGTCCGATAACAAAAATAATTTTTGAGGTTTTCTTAAACAAATATTTTGTATTTTCCCTTTTCATTTACACTGTTTTTATATCGGAAATAAACTCTTTTGAAATTTGCTGAACTGCTATTCGTATGCTATAGTTTTTATTGTATTTTACCCTTTTTTTAAATATTACTAATTTTTAAAATAATTCTATGAATTTTTTAAAAATGCTGAAGACCTAATGAAATTCTTTAGATATGATTTTTCGGAGAGTTGACAACAAAAAAATTATGTGTCGGCGCAAGGCGAATTCATGAATACGGTGGCAGCAATACTTCAAACAAGTACAACAACCTTATTGTTCGTTAATACGCCAAAAACACAGGCAACTTTTGACATTTCTATCTCTACCTACCAGTGGTTTTAGATTTTTTTAGCTCCATCGCTAAAACGGATGTCTTAAATCGGCAAAAAGCAATTGTATTCAGTTTTTGTTAAAAAAAAAAAATTTATTTTAAAAAATTAAATTTTAATTAGTGTTGTGGTTATTTTGTTGAACTATTTATGGTTTTTAATCCAAATTTTTTAATATTTTTAATTAGGCTTATGTTCATTAAATTTAATTTTCATTAAATTATTTTTATGAAGAAAGGAAATTTACAACGTGAAAATTAATTAAAATTGTTATTGATAATCTTTCATTCTTGACCGTGGCCGGGATTCGAACCGCGGCCGGCAGGTCATGGTAACCGGCCCGGTAAGCCTAATTAAAAATATTAAAAATTTAATTTTGTTTACACAAAAAGAGGTAGTGTAAAATTTAACCCAAATTTCGCCGATTGGTGATTTAAGTTACCAGCACTCTCACTGTTTAATCTATTAGTTACTTTAAATCAGAGTACCGAAACGTTCACTCATTTTTCAGTCATGAGCGAGCGTGAAAAATTAAAAATTTTACTGCTTTTTCATCCTCATGAGGGTGAGGAAAAAAACTAATTTGAATTTCCTCATTCATGAAAAATGAGCAAACAAAAAAATTCATAAGTGAATTTGTCAGATATGAAAAATTTCAAAAAATTCACAATCAAATTCCTCATAATGAAAAAAACGCAACCATTAACAGCGGGAAAATGAAGCAGTAAAGAGGCCTTATAGAAGGCCTTTTTGCCGATATAAAGTTTTCTAATTTATACAGTGTGTTATTGGAGACCAAACCCCTTGTATCTACTTTAAAGACCTTCTTAAAATAATAAAGAATAAAGCTTTATTCCAGTATAATTGTGTTTGCTAATAATGCGAAGTGAATAAATTAATAATTAAACTTGGTACACATTCCAACATAACTACTAATAAAACGATTTCGATAGGCCTTATCTTAGAATAGAAAATTTAAATTTGTAAAATATTTTATAAAAACCCTTCTAAAAGAACTTTTAAAATAAGGCAGAGTGGAAAAAGTAAAAGTTTATTAAAAATACAGCTGTAAACCTTCTTTAAGGCCTAAAAAGTGAAAGCGCTGGCAATTTTTTCCGCTGGACAACACGACAGCATGTGTGTGTATTTGTTTGTGTAAAATATTTTTGGTAAAGGCAACCAGCCAAAGTGTCTGTTGGATTTTTTGTAGGAAACAATTATTGAAAAAAAATTAAAAGAACTGCACATATCGTCATCTTAAATGCAGAATAATGTAACATCACATTACTAAGTTTACATGCAAGGCATAAAACTTTGTAATATGTTAATTATTTGAAATTTAAAAGAATTTTAAATATTTCAGCTCAAAATGCGATAACCGATATATTTTTGAGGAAAAAATATTATATTTATGGTTATTTTTGAAGTTGTGTGTGTTACGTTAAATTAATTTGTAATTTTCAGAAATAAAAAGACGTATCATCAAAAAATGTATAAAAGTATTAAGTGAAACAAACATTTAAAATAATTAAATATTTTTTGTTAAATTTCCGGAAAAGTAGAATATATATATGATAACCACACGAATATTTATATTATTATAGATATTATGATATACCTATTATGTATAATTTTTTATTGATTTTAATTACTAATATGTAGTGGTTTAAACTAAAAATTGTACTTCATTAAATTTAGCTATGAATTAATATAAAAAGCTATCTTTTTCATTCTAATTTAAAAGTATTTTGATCTCCTTAAAATGAATTTTTTTTACAACGAACAAATTTTGCAAATAAATATTTGACTCATATTCATACATACCTATTTGTCTCCATATAACGAATTATTTAAAATGAACTCTGCATCGCTTCCTTACAAAAAAAAAAACAGATTATTTTAAATAAACTAATAAAAAATATTTCTTTTGTATTATAAACTTTTTATATGATGAAGAAATTTTGTGGTCCAATACAGATTCATTATAGGGAAGTTTGACTGTATTTAAATTTATTAAAAAGGACATACATACATATATAAACTCAAAAATCTAAGGACCTGCAGATGTTGCCATTTATTCTTGGAAATTCTTAGCGTTTTGGAGTTCTTTTCGGTTCTTTTAATTTTAAAGCACTTTTTTATTTTTTCTTATGCAATACTGAAAATTATTATTATAAATCATTATCTGTTCACTAATTTCACTAACACCGTAGTGACAGTTATAAAACAGATTACCCAGTTTTGATGTTCAAAAATATTAATGTGCTCTTATAAAAAGAATTAAAAACTCTGCTAATTTTTTTCTTGAGTGTGACTATACATTATGTTGTTAAAAAAATTATATATGTAGGTATTTAATGATACGTCATTTTTAATTTTGTAAATAACTTGGTTATTTTTTAAGATAGAAGTTTAAAATTTTATAAAAATATGTAACGTGAATCGTAATCAACAAAAAAAGTCAACTTCAAATGTTCCAATAATATCTACATTGTTTTGCATTTATGCTTACGATATGTGTTTTGTTTGTAAAAAAAATTCGTCGATGCCTTTAAAAGGTCCCTGTTTCTTTCGTCAAAAAGACGTACCTAAAGGCAGCAATTATTAAGAAAAAAAAAATAGCCACGAGATGTTGTTGGTATTTTGTGCTTGTAAAAATATTTTGGTTTCTGTACAAATCGCGCCGGTGGTTTTTTTTTCTTTGAAAACACTTTTCTTAAGTAAGTAAAAATATTTGAAAAAAAAAAAAAATTAAAAAGGTCTTGTTTTGCTACAATTTATGTGTAAGTAACCAATATACATAAAAGCAAATGAGACAGTAGGTAGAATTTTTGCGAAAGAAGATGTGTTTTATTGATGTATTAATGAAACTTTATTGTTTCGCACTAAATTTATTGCTTACTTTTTGTATGCTACAAATTTATAACCGAGCCCAAAGAGTTAACCCTATCATTTTATGGTAATTTATTTAACGTAAATTTGACCTGTTATAATGACTTTATACATTTTTGCAGGCAAACACAGGTGCGCATTTGGTATTTTGTAAAATGTTATGATATACCATTAGGTAGAATTAAAATGTATGCACAGATGTTTGAATGAATTGTCCTGTTGCCTTTTCTTATTGTACATTTTTCTAAGTATTGTGGTTACCTTTTTATCATTGTGACAGGCAATAACTGTAAAACATTTTGCACTGGCAATGCAAAATATTTACATATATTCATATAGATAGTTTTTACTGAAAGCAGTTCTTAATAGGTGATTGACGTGGAGTGTGTGTCTAAGTTCAAAAGTTTAACAATGCCAAAAAAACAGTTCAACATAAAAAAATTTGTGTCGTATAATGCATCTTCAAACAAAAGCACTTGTTTAATAACATCATGCAAAAAAGAACTTTGTGGAGAGATAAAATCGATTATAAAAAGTCATTATAAACTTGTTCATCGGCAGGACATCAAAAGTGATAATGAAAGTGATAGTGATGATGTCCCTGATTGCAAAAAAAATAAAAACAATAAAGTTAAACACTACAATTAACAAAACAGATTTTTTGATACTGTCACATTTGCTTTTATGTATATTGGTTACTTACACATAAATTGTAGCAAAACAAGACCGTTTTAATTTTTTTTTTCAAATATTTTTACTTACTTAAGAAAAGTGTTTTCAAAGAAAAAAAAAACCACCGGCGCGATTTGTACAGAAACCAAAATATTTTTACAAGCACAAAATACCAACAACATCTCGTGGCTATTTTTTTTTCTTAATAATTGCTGCCTTTAGGTACGTCTTTTTGACGAAAGAAACAGGGACCTTTTAAAGGCATCGACGAATTTTTTTTACAAACAAAACACATATCGTTAGCATAAATGCAAAACAATGTAGATATTATTGGAACATTTGAAGTTGACTTTTTTTGTTGATTACGATTCACGTTACATATTTTTATAAAATTTTAAACTTCTATCTTAAAAAATAACCAAGTTATTTACAAAATTAAAAATGACGTATCATTAAATACCTACATATATAATTTTTTTAACAACATAATGTATAGTCACACTCAAGAAAAAATTAGCAGAGTTTTTAATTCTTTTTATAAGAGCACATTAATATTTTTGAACATCAAAACTGGGTAATCTGTTTTATAACTGTCACTACGGTGTTAGTGAAATTAGTGAACAGATAATGATTTATAATAATAATTTTCAGTATTGCATAAGAAAAAATAAAAAAGTGCTTTAAAATTAAAAGAACCGAAAAGAACTCCAAAACGCTAAGAATTTCCAAGAATAAATGGCAACATCTGCAGGTCCTTAGATTTTTGAGTTTATATATGTATGTATGTCCTTTTTAATAAATTTAAATACAGTCGAACTTCCCTATAATGAATCTGTATTGGACCACAAAATTTCTTCATCATATAAAAAGTTTATAATACAAAAGAAATATTTTTATTAGTTTATTTTAAATAATCTGTTTTTTTTGTAAGGATTGCATTCTTCCAAGTGGATCTTTGTAAGTATGCGATGCAGAGTTCATTTAAAATAATTCGTTATATGGAGACAAATAGGTATGTATGAATAGGAGTCAAATATTTATTTGCAAAATTTGTTCGTTGTAAAAAAAAATTCATTTTAAGGAGATCAAAACACTTTTAAATTAGAATGAAAAAGATAGCTTTTTAAATTAATTCATAGCTAAATTTAATGAAGTACAAATTGTAGTTTAAACCACTACTTATTAGTAATTAAAATCAATAAAAAATTATACATAATAGGTATATCATAATATATATAATAATATAAATATTCGTGTGGTTATCATATATACATATATTCTACTTTTCCGGTAATTTAACAAAAAATATTTAATTATTTTAAATGTTTGTTTCACTTAATACTTTTATACATTTTTTGATGATACGTCTTTTTATTTCTGAAAATTACAAATTAATTTAACGTAACACACACAACTTCAAAAATAACCATAAATATAATATTTTTTCCTCAAAAATATATCGGTTATCGCATTTTGAGCTGAAATATTTAAAATTCTTTTAAAATTCAAATAATTAACATATTACAAAGTTTTATGCCTTGCATGTAAACTTAGTAATGTGATGTTACATTATTCTGCATTTAAGATGACGATATGTGCAGTTCTTTTAATTTTTTTTCAATAATTGTTTCCTACAAAAAATCCAACAGACACTTTGGCTGGTTGCCTTTACCAAAAATATTTTACACAAACAAATACACACACAGGCATTTCGAGCTGTGGTCATGCAAACTGTCGAGCAACAACAACATTACTAGTGAGGATCGTTTCTAAAAATTTTTTTTTCCTCATTCCTCATGACTGAAGAAAGGCAAAAATGTATTTTTCCTCAAAAACATAAATGAATTTGGCGAAATATTAACAATTCAGTTATGACTGTGAAAAAAGTTACATATTTTACATTTTTCATTTATGAAAAAAATTCAAGAATGGTTGAATATGAGCGATCACATATGAATTTCTCTGAACTCTGCTTTAAATCTTATTTCGTTGTTATATTCAACATCGATCAAAAAATGGGTCAAGTCAAAAACCGTCAAAATTATAAATATCTTTAAAATCAAAGTAATTTTAATCTTTAAAATATCTTTAACAACAATAATTTTTGTTTGTGATAATAAATTGCCACATTTTATACTTGAAAAGGTTCGTAAACTTTAAGTTCCTTTACTCATGTTTAAGGGAATCCTCAGATTTGATACATCACAATACCAGAATAAAAATAATTAATTTGTTCGTAAAGACTTTAACGATTCTCAAAACAAATAAATGGCTTATCAAAAATAGCCAACAATATCGCCATATCGACAAATTAAAAATCTCGCCGTAATTTGTCCACATACCCAAAGAGAATTCACCACAGTTGGCGCCAAAAGGGCTGCTGACTTTGGCAGTTCTAACAAATTTGTTTTGGTTTTACAATGTTTTGCTTAGAACCGTAAACACTAACAATGCAATGCAAAAAACCTCTATTGTTTCTGTTGTTTTTGGATTGTTGTAGTATTGCCGCCACCTGTAGTGAATTCGCCTTGAGTGAATTCAAAGCTCATTTACTCTCCGTTATATAGACTATTAGCGGTGCGTAGATTAATGGGAGCTTGTCACGAGTAACAAAAACGAGAGAAAAAAGAAAATATTTTCAAGTGATTTAAATATTTGTACGATTTTTCGCCTTATTTTTAACACCCAACAAATTTTTCTGAAAACCTAATGAAATATTGTATATTCGATTTAACTAATTTGTTATCGAATCGAAAATTTCTTGTACAAACAAATCTAGTAAAAAAAAATTCCGATAATAAATATTATTAAGTCAAAATAGATCAATAAAAAATATTGTCAAGTGCTTGAGACATTACTAATTTTTCTGTTCGCCTTATAATTAAATAAATATTGATATAAATACCTTGAACTTGTTGACGTTTAATTCCCACACTTTGAGACTTGAAATCCATAAACAAATATTTGGTGGCCATAATAACGACCAATCAATTTGGCCGTTATCTTTCCCTTAATACCAACATTTTGAAATGAATGATGATGATGAATGAATGAGATGATAATTTGTCACGACTTAGTACTTAAGCCAATAATTGCTTGTTTTTGAATAGGGTATCAGGAATTTTAAAAGGGAGTCTTTGGCAATAGTTCGATGAGACAACAAATTTTATGGGAGAGAAATCTAAAATTTTAAAAAGGTTAAAAATCGTTATTTGTTGAAAAATTTATAGGTTATTTATTGTTAAATAAGACAAGTATTTTTGAAAAACAAAAAGCATGAATTAATTAATGGCCCTAAATTAAAAAATTATAATTTGCCATACACAAAATTTTAAAAGCGCAGCAGAAACTGAAGAAGTTTAACAATAATCAATTTTTCACAAAAAAATTAACTTTTTTTAACAAAAAATTTGTGGCCAAAATACGACATTTGATATCGATCGTAATTACAACAAATTAAAAATTATAATCGATATCGAATGTCGTAATTTGGCCTCAGATTTTTTGTTAAAAAAAGTAAATTTTTTTTTGAAAAATTGATTATGTATTATTGAACTTTTTCAGTTTCTGCTGCGCTTTTAAAATTTTGTTTATAGCAACTGACATGTTAATTATGTTATAATAATTTATAAACAACTAAATTATGGTTGAATATTAAGACCCCAGAAATTTTAACAAGATATTTTTTATAACAAAAGGCCAAACCAATTTTTGGTTACACACGAAATTTGATCCCATATGAATAAATAAATAGAAATAATTATAAATTTATTTTGGAAAAAACATATGATGCAACTTTTAAAACTTTACGATCGATATAAATATTAAGACGACCCCTTTAATGTTGACAGTTTTATTTGCGAAGCAATCAATAACCACAAAAAATTGTCAGTTTTCATTAGGCGGCCATAAACTTAGGTAGACCATAAATGAAATATTGGAAAGGGGAAAATAAAGATTCTTCTAACCTTGACTATCCCTTAGTAGTCAAATAAAATGGAAACATAAAATAAATAAACACGAATGAGCACATTAAATGCATTGGAATGAGCTATAAGTACATTAGGGGCATTCAAAGTGAGAACTAAAAACTACTTTGAATTATCCAAATAAAAATCGTTTATAATAGAAAATAAAATAGAAACAAATTTTGTTAAAATTATCGCATCATATGGCATCATAAATACGTTTGTTTATTAATAATAAGCCATTAATAAAAAATAAAATCAGTTTTTATTAAAAATTTAATCAAGCGAATTACATGTTCACATCGACTGCAGAAAACGTTGTTAAAATAAAAAAAAATAATTAACTGATAATTTCTTTGCTAATTTAATTTTTAAAAATGTCCCGCGAGACAAAAACGCTAAAATTAAAAAGAAAATCTTCAAAGTCTAAACCAAAAGCGCTAACATCATTAAAGAAAAAAATAATGCAAAAGGTTAGAAAATCGCTTAAAAAACGCTACGCTGTTACAGTGTTGCCAACTCTTTACGAACAAATATAGCTTAATTTTAAGCAAAAATATTTATGAAATGTGTTAGGATGCTCAGTCGATTAATTCTTGTTAGATTAATCGAACAATTTTAGACGATTAATTATTCAAATAATTTAAAATTGCTAATTTCAATTAAAAGATTAATCGAAGAGCTTATACCAATTAATCGAATAATAAGAATATATAGTATTTATGTTAAATGTTTAATATCTTAAAGTTTTAAGTCGAATGAACAAACCAAATGTATGTGTCCGTTGGAATTTAAAAAAACAATAATGTGAGTTAAATTTTTGTTAAATTTTTTCAACACAATTAAATAATTTATTTCACAAAAAAAAAAGGATGAGTTTGGCTTGAAAATATTTTACGAATGATAATCCTTATAATGCTAAATGTAACAGGTGTCCAAAAATGTTTTAACGTAAATGTTCTTCAACAACTTCACTAATTTACCACTTGCACAGTGATTATAAATAACATAGTACTTGAAGAAAATGCTCCAGCAACAAAATCAAAGGGGACTACAAGTGGTCCAATGAGTAAATATTTTAAACAAGATACTTCGATCGATTCTCTAGAGGAAATTATTTGCATGGAATGTCCGAATACAGTTTAAAAAAGTCCAAAGTTATATTGACTATTTAAAATCCAAGTGCCCGAAAGTGAAGCAACAATTTGCAGCTAGCTACATTGACAAGTTTTGTTTAAAAAAGAATGTTTATTTTCTCAAGTACTAATTTTTTTCTAAAATTATCGAAAAAAACTAGTAGTTTATAAAATTTCTAGATTTAGAATTATTCGATTAATTTTAAAATTTTATTCGTTTAATCGAATAAGTGAAAAATGCCATTTACCGATTAATCGTTTAATCGAACAAAACTAAAACCCGATTAATTGAACACCCTAAAATGTATAAAAAGATTGAAATCGCCATATGAAAAAAGACTAGAAAAATAAAAGACTGGCAAGATCTGTTTAAATCATTAATTTCGCAAAAGTGACAAAATCGCAAAAATAATCAAGATCATGAAAAAATTATAAAACCTAATACATAATGTCAATATTGGGAAAATCGCTTTAATAATGACAGCTCTATTGCAGTGCCAACTCGTCACGACCAAAAATAGCTTAGTTTATGATAAGCAAATGGCTGAAGCATTTTTATGACATAAATTACAGAAATATCATCATTTCCTAGCAAAAATTTTTCAATAATTGGAAGCAATAAAATTAGAAACAGCATCCAAAGTGCTTCGTCTGTTGCTTCTTAAAATTATTGACGTTCACAACTGCAATGTGGAAGGAATATATTCAGCAATATATTTGTCGTTGACTATACTGCAGCGCAGAAGCACTAAAGTAAGGCGAA
This sequence comes from Pollenia griseotomentosa, assembly GCA_963931875.1. Lineage (NCBI taxonomy): Eukaryota > Metazoa > Arthropoda > Insecta > Diptera > Polleniidae > Pollenia > Pollenia griseotomentosa. The sequence goes on along the minus strand of OZ007564.1, from coordinate 119,687,816 downwards.
TTGTTAAACAAATTGTATGTGGCGTTGACTATACTGCAGCGCAGAAGCACTAAAGTATGGCAAATAGTTATTTGCACATATTTCATGTAGTGAATTCACATAAAGAATAACTGTGTGAATGAAGCATACATTGGATTCCGACGGCAGAGCTTCTACGTGAGGAATCCCATACAAAAATCATGTAATATTTCACAGAAATGGAAGCGATTCACAACTGATCTCTGCCTTACAAACCTGCTTCCGAGTAAGCACAAATTTTTGCTGGGTTAATGCATTTTTTCATAATAACTAAAAAAAAACGAAAAAAAGATGTTTAATTTTAAACAAACGAAAAATTGCTTTATCTTACCACTAAATGGCTAAGGTAGCAACATAGCTCTTCTGCCTAGCCCTACACTTCCAAATGCAAGTAATTACTTGCAAGTAGTGTACACATACGTATTATCAACGAAAAATCGAGGAAACAGCCGATTGGCTGAAAGTAAAAAAATGTGTGAATTTAGTGAAAAAGTGTGAGTGCATTGAGTTTTTCGAACTTGCACTTGCATGTGGAAACGGGGTGTTATAGAAAAAATAAAAATTTATTTCAATTGAAAATGTTGTGATATTTATTAAGAAATTAATAAAATTTGCACCAGTAAACAAATTAATAGTATCAATTAAACGTTTAATTCACTTGATATAACGTTTAATTCACTTGATTAAATTTTTAATTAAAACTAATTTTATTTTTAATTAATGCTTTAATAAGTGAAAAATATTGGAGTTTTTTTTGTGTTTTAAGAACAAGAATTATTTATTTAACTATTTATAACGAAATTGCGTTTGTTTGTTTGTTTCATATAGACTCCTGAGCTACTGAACCAATTTTACTGACATTTTCACAGTAATTTCTTAAAAATCTATGTAAATTTTTAAGTAGGCGCGGAACCTCCCACACAAAAACACCATATTTATTAAAATATAATTGATGAACGGTTTCAGTTTCCAAATTTGGAACAAATAGCTTGGTTATTAATAAAAAACATCTGTCAAAATCCTAAAAGTGAGCGTGCAACCTCCCAAAAAGGACAATTGAATTGTCCTAATATCTAGAGAAGGATAGTCTAGTAGAAACTAGAAATTTGGTACAAGTTTAATAGGGGCAGTGAAGCACACCGGGATGTGCAAGTTCTATATTGATCGATTTTTTGTTTGTGCAAGAGCAAAAGGAAAATAAATAAAATTTTAGATATTAAATAAGTTTTAATTAAATTTTTAATAAAAAGATGCACCAAATTTTATACTTTAGTCATCTGGAATTTTAAAGCAAGATGCACTTGATATTTTTCTACCAGAATAAACAAAAAAGCGATTTTCAAAAAAAATTAGTTACGCACTTTTAATATTAAGCCATCGAAATATAATATGAAAATCGAAAACAAAATCTTGAAATTAAACATTTTGATTAAGACCAAATTTATGTTTTATTAACTTTCTTACTTAGTAACTGTTTTTTTTTTTATTTGGAACCACCCTACTAAACTCTTACTTCAAGTTTCCCTGCATTTAGAATCAATTTTCTTAAATTACTGCAGCCCTGTTAAAATGGCGAAACAAGTTTTTCATTCAGACAAACATGTTCTCACAAAAATACAACAATCACTCGTCGCAAAATGACGTAACACACAAAAACTGACACTATTTCCGTTGCCAAAAAAAAGCACTTCCGCTTATTGGAAAAATAAAAAACAGAAGCAACAAAAACAGATGTTAATGGAAGAAGTGGAAGAATAAAATGTTGTTGGATACATGCAGTACTAACATTTGCTATTCGCTTAAGAGTCTAAGCACATGTTTTAGGTTTTTGTAAATGTAATGAAAAATTGAAGAATCATTGTTAATTGTTAGTTTGTACACGTGCTGAAATGTTGTACTAAACATTTGTCTTTCTAAACAAGTTGTTAACACTTTTGGGTATGAAGCAAATATTTGTGAAATTATTTTCCGGTTAGTTGCTTTTTGTAACAAGTCTTACGTATTATTTTATAAAAGAAGCTAACAACAGATGGAGTTTTCGTTACTTATTTTCAGCGTATTTACACACAAGGACTTTTGTGTATTTCCATTGACAATATTATGATATCCGAGTAGTTTGCGATATTAAAAGTCTAACTGCCGTGTTCATAAAAATATTTTTTATTTAATAAACAATTTCCTATGAAAATTTTACTTGTATTTTCCCTTTATAAAAAAAAAAACAGTAATATAACAAAAAGAAGTCACTGTAACGAAATACAAATATTTTAAAAATTGTTTACGAGTAATCACTTTTCAAAAATCACCTTTTAATATATTGTAGTGTCTAGTTCATTGGTGTCCAGCCCATACCACAATTGTGGAAATTAATTCACACACATTCTTCACACACATTCTTACGCTCTTTCATTTAGTCAACGAGAATACACAATTCAGTCGTCGATAATCAAGCGACGAGTTCACATGCGGCGGATGCTTACATATTTTGAATTATTTACTAAAGAAAACTTACCCAGTAAACAATTCATACATAAATATAGAAAAAATAGAATGATGCAATTTAAAAGATATTTTATGATTGGGAATGCTTTTGGCAATATACAATGCCTCTTATGTTTTAAAACATTTAAAAATAAGAGGCAAGATGTTTTAAAAAGGCATTTTGATAACTTTCACAGTTATATTAATAAATTTAATGTAATACAAAAAGAAGACCTTTTTAACACCCACAAAAAATTTTTTTTACAGAAATTAAAAGGCTGGCTGCTTGAAATAGAAAGCAATACAGACAAGCTAGATAATCATAAATTAAAACAGGAGGCAGCACGCCTTATTAGTTTAAATATTATAAGACATGGTCGACCATTTTCTGATGGAATGTTTATTAAAGATATACTCCTCAAGACTATGCAAACTCTTAATTATAGTGATGCTTTTATAGAAACTCTTCCCTTGTCCCGCAGTACTGTTGCACGGCATTGTATTCAGTTAGGAGCATATGTAGAATTTGCCATTAACGAAAAGCTTAAAAATTGCGAGTATTTTTCTTTTTCTTTAGATGAAAGCACTGACATTAATGACCTTTGTCAACTTGTTATTTGTATTCGATGCGTAGATACAGAGTACAATATTTTTGAAACAATGTATTCTCTTGAAACTTTTAACGCAAACGTAACAGGCAATTTGCTGTTCGATGTCGTTAATAAAAAACTTCTTTCTATTGTAGACTCTAAAAAATTAGCTGGCGTTTGTACAGATGGTGCAAATGTTATGTGTGGAAGAAATGAAGGTTTCATAGGGCAATTGAAATATGCCGTGTCTTTTTAATTGCCCTATAAAACCTTTATTTCTTCCACACATGACATTCCGTACAAACGCCAGCTAATTTTCTAGTCTGTAATAGACAGCAGTTTTTTATTAACGGCATACAAATAACGAGTTGACAAATGTCATTAATGTCAGTGCTTTCATCTAAAAAAAAGAAAAATGTTCGCAATTTTTAAGCTTTTCGTTAGTGGCAGATTCTACATATGATTCTAGCTGAATACAATGCCAGGCAATTATATTGCGGTACAAGAAAAGAGTTTCTTTAAAATAAAACCTATAGCCTTTTAATTTCTGTAAAAAATGTTTTTTTATTTTTTCTTTCACTTTAAATTCCTTTATACTACTATGAATGTTATCAAAATGCCTTCTTAAAACATATTTCCTCTTATTTTGAAATGATTCATAACATAAGAGCAAACAAATTAAAAATGACTTCCTGTTTTTGATAATAAAAAAAAAATAAAAGTCAAATATTAAAATTAATTTACCATTGAAAAATTATAATTACAAATTATAATTCTTATTTTGCAAGCAAAAAAAAAGATGGAAAATAACAAACTTTAATTTTTATGGCATCGCGATTGAAACTATTTTAATAATTGCTTTTTTAGTTTGACATGAATTTGTGTTTGCTGGGTAAACTCTCTCTATTCACTAATACTAATATGAAGCAATACAACCACAATTTAATTTTTGGACGTCTCTGGTCTAGTTGCAACCAATTTTTCCTTTTAAAATGATTTTCATAATGCTGCTTCAGCATTATCGTTGTCTGATACATTCGCTAGCGAATGGTGGAGCAGACGGCAGTCAACGCAACAAAAAAATAAGAAATATTTTTAAACTTATTAAATATCAAAAATTTATATTTTCCTTTTTGAAGAAAAAAAAATTGCTTGTAGATTTGTAACTTTTATTTGTGAGAAATGGGACCCTGGTAGACTTAAAAGTTTGTAAACAAAATTAGCACTTTCAATATAATTAATTCTTCAATCCTGTTAAAATTCTCTTTTATATTTATTTTCGTTATTACTTTTAACATTCTAAAACATGGGATAATTCCTGTAGTATTTATGAGTTTTTAGCAAAAATTGTGTTCTCATATTTCCACAAAAAAAAAACGATATAAAATTCTTTTAAAAAAACAAGTGTGAATGTAAGTTATAGAATTTTTTAAACAGACCCAGCAAACACAGAAATACACCTTATGTATTGCCACACGTATTGCCTGGATGAAAAATATTATTGCGGCAATAATCGATTTCGTATTGCGGAAGATACTTCCTTCGGGAGGATACGTGTCTCGATGGCAATACTTCTCAGCAATACGAAAGCGATACTTCTAAATGATTAACTAGCAATATAAACACTTATTAGAAAATAGGAAGATATCGCTAAAATATCATTGGGATGATAAAAAGAAGATTTTGCATTTTACAAAATTGTATTTATGTACAAAGAAGCACAGTTTTTTATTTAAAATTAAATTGGTAATTGTATACGTATAAACTTTACTTATAAATAATATAATTTATAATTGAAATAAAGTAAAATAATATACACAAATATTTAGTTTCCACCATATTTTTGAAGAAAAAACCTATTACTTCTTTAAAATTGCATCCAGGGTTAAGAAATATCTTGAATTAATTAAAAAGGGAAAAATATTAATATTTAACTGAAATGTAACTCATAGAATAAATTCGAAAAAAAAAATGTTGAATATAATATAAAGTAACCTACGAAAGGAGATAATTCCCAGTTTCTATTTGTTAAAAATAGTTGAGTTAAATACATTCAATTTATAAAGTATCACTATCCAGTGTGACACAAAGAATGCTGACGAAGGCCATAGCGGGCCAGAAAATGCATTACATTCAGCTGGTGTCTAATAATTGTAAATTTTTCTGTACATACTATATACTTCATTGCTATCCAAAAGATAGCTAAGGTAAAATGTAACAAGAAAATACAATATAATAGTCTGGTAGTGTATAAAAGTCATTCCTAAAAAATTTAAGGAATATAACTATTACAAAAAAGCTTTATAAAATACATAACTGAAATGTAACTCATAGAATAAATTCGAAAAATAAAAAATGTTGGATTAAATATTTATCTTTTGCAGAATATTTTGCGAACTAATTTCTTAGATTTTATTGATGAATTTTTATTTTTTTTTTTATGACATACAGTGCACTCGCGATAAATGAACTAATTAAAACAAAGCCAGTTCACTTTTGCAAAACTGTTCATATTTGCGAATGGCATCTTAATTCTCTTTAAAAACGTTTTCCTATAAAAATAAAAGTTTATTAGTAAAAATTTTTTTATTTATTGTTCATGGGATTTAAAAAGCTATTGATTTCTAAAAAGAAAAACAAACTTAAAGTTATTATGCAAAAAAGTCTGTGATTTTCTTCCGTTCAATCACCTTTAAAACGCCCCGCTCTCTTAACAATCTTCTGATATTTGCCGTGTCCGCTAACAGTGATCTCATTTTCAAAAACCATCGGTGCATGCATTTTCCATTTTTTGGGTACTCGGATGAAGGCAAATTTTTCTTTTTCCAGGTCAAATAAACGTTGAAAAAAAAACAATTTATTAACTTAATTAGTAACACTTGCACCTTTTCCTAAATGTTTTAAATTTTCTAACTTTTTTGATTTTTCTCCTTAAAGTTCCAAGCTTATGCTTTATTTAATTCATATTGAGAAATTTTTTACGTTAAAATTATATTTAAAGATGTATGTATATAGGATTCCATGTTAATGTGAGCACTAACTAGAACGTGTATGTAAAACATTTTTAATGAAGACAATTTAAAAGCAGATAGGTAGGGAAATCATCAAGTTATTATGCAGTTGAATCAAAATGTAGGTAGATTAGAACCGTTAAAATTACTATTATAAGTTGTTCATATTTTAAAGCTTTTGCACAAGTTCATATATTAAAGTAGTCAATAGAAGAAAATAAGTGTTCATATTTTGGGGTGTTCATATTATCGCGAGTGCACTGTACATACATATGTATGTATGTATTATAATTTAATTTTTTTTTCTGTTGATGTTGCTTAATTTTCTCGAAAATTATAAAAGGAAGAAAATAAAAAATTACTTTGATTATTTTCTTTTAGATGACAATTTGGGGATATTGCTTAACTATTGCCTTAGGGGATATCTTCCATTTGTTTGCAGGGGAATAATACATAACAACGAATTTCGGTTACATTTAAAAAAATATACAGAGGGATAAGCCTGACAATTAAAAACCCTTCACTTACGCTATCCAAATAGGAATCGGTAGAACCTTCCTTTCGGGCTTGTAACCGATATTCAGTGAGTACGCGAAGAAGATTCCTAAGAATATTTTTAAAAAAATTTGCTTTTTTGATTTAAAAAAAATTAAACAGGAATTTTTTAACATAAGAAGCCTACAGTAAAAATTATTTTCTTTTAATTTTTTTTACCATATCGATCGTTATTCTTAAAGGTGGGTCGGGTCTATGCCCAATATTTTAAGGAATTACAGACATCAGCAAAAACGAATAATACTATTGTGGCGTGGGTATTAAAATACAAAAGAATAAACCCGACTATTAAAAACCCTGCACCAACGGCATCCAAATGGTAATCGGTAGAAGCTAAAAAGAATCCCAAGAAATTATTTTGAAACAAATTTTTTTTTAACTTCCACACATTTGCAATATTATTTTTAAATAATTGATATTGTACAATAAAAAAGCTTGTGTGCATATAATTTTGTAGGTGGTACAATTTATTGGATACAATCACAAGTCTTTTTATTTATATTGCGCAAAAAGAATTATTCTGTTACGTGCTGACAACATTCTACAATACGCACATGCATGCGTTGGTTTTCTTTATGCTAGGAACACAACTAGACGGCCGAGATTCCCACTATTTCTCTATCTTTGCACAAACAGCTTTATCAATTATAAAAGCTGTTAATTATTCGTCATTATTGTGCTTCATACAACGAATGTGCTTCATCAGCGAATTTTTACTGTAAAATTCTTCGTGTTGGGTGAAATTGAATATAAAAATTGCGCCATTTTTTTTAATTGTGCAGCTTATTGGATAGGGTGGAGCAAAGTGACAATAATATATGGTGAGCTCATAGCTAAGATACAAGAAATTTCAAAACTAGTGCGAAATTCTCCACAAAATTTAACTTAATTCAGTTCTGTAACGAACTGAGTCAAAAAGGGTGTCGTTGCTAAAGTAACCGTAAAAACTCCAAGTCAATGTCTCTCATTTTCGAGGAAAGTAATGGCAGATCATCAACTCCACATTAAAATATTTTCGAAAGGTGTTTAGCATAGAAGCTAGCTTTCCCTCAACAATAAATTTCAGTGTAATTATCAAATATGAAAAATTGGGAATTTAGCACGTCATACAGAAATCTTATTTTCTGATTTGGTTCAGCTTCAGCTGTAAGCCCTTCATATGGTGCGGCTATACCAAAAGTTTTCTGCAATATTTCAAAGCTTTTGTAGTCTGATTTTTGCATTTTTTATTTTTTGTGCTAAATTTTTTATTAAATTTAAAATATTTTTACAAGATTTTGAAAATGTTGACGCAATTTTACAGAATTTAGAATGATTTCTTGGAACTGGGCTTATTAGAAAACTGTGGTGTTTAACGGATCTTCTTGCAAAATTTCGAGCAGCTTTGACTTTCAAAAAACTAATTTGTGCAAGCTTTGATTTTGGTATAAGAAAAATGGCAGAGAAAGAGAGAGGGAGAGTGATTGTTGGTGAGGGGCTTGTCTTAAGTGGACGTTATAAAGGGCCATTATGAATCTAAAACAGCGACGATATTTCTAAATAAGTCTTATAAGAAACCTATAATTAATTTTTACCCCGAAATTTTCACATGTTTTTCAAAATGTTTCTGGCGTTGTTTTAAATTTGGATTGTATAAATGGCACACAAAGAAGGAGACAGAGGGGAAAAGTGTGTGTGATTTTAAGAAGAAGGACTCCTTTACTAAAAAATTATTTAAAATGGTTTGTGTTTATTTTAAATCATGTAGTCTTAAATAAATTTAAATATCTATATTTTTTAAAGTTATATATATTTTGAAGGTATATCTGTATAAGGCTTGTAGAAATATGTTTCAAGCATCAGCCCAATAGCATTATACCAAAAATAGTGTAGGGTATAACAGAGAGAAACTGGAATTAAGTTGATTTTTGAGTTCTGCACTTCTTTTAAATTAAAAAAAAAAACTTCATAATATTTCTTGAAGTTGTAAGAAATTTTAAATGTGAACTAGAGCTACATGTAGCCAAATTCCAAATCCCCGAAGGAAACTAAAACAGAAAATACTCTGAAGCAAAAAATAACGGGTTGGACTTAAGGTAAATGGCTAATTGTGAAATATTTTAGGACTAGTAGACTTAAAGTCTCCTTGAAAATATGCTTCCATTGTTATTCTCTTAAACATAGAAAAAACCAAACCAACAAAAAAATTATGTTCTCCCATTAAATTGGAAACTAAAATTTCTACAGATTTTTGAAATTTCTCACCTCGAGAGTAAAAAAGTAAATAAATTTTGTTAAGAGATAAAAAAAGGCTTCCGGCAATATAAAATTAATGTAACAAAAAATAAAAACACATGTCATTCTCCCTAATAAATTGTTTTAACTCGTTTTTAATGTTATTCAGATTGCCTTCCATTAACTTTTATTTCCTGTTTTTGAGTTTTCCTTTTTCTTTATTAGACATGCGCCGAAACCGCATATCCGGTTTTTCTTTGTTTGAACATTTTTTCGTGTTGTTTACTTTAAAATGGAAAATGTTTGTTTTTTTTTAACCTGGCAGTTATTTGACATTTTTTTAAGGTTTTGTGTTTCCTTAAGGTCTTGTGTTTGTCTAAAACTGTTTGCCTGTTACCGAAATGTTTAAACTTTCACCTGTGTTTTAGAAAATAATCACGTGAGATTAATTTGCTAAAGGTAAGTTTTTCTTAATAAAGGTTTTGTTTGGATGTAAAATGAAAGATGACTTCTAAGAAAAATTTAGGAAATTCCTGGTAAGAAAAACACGAAAGTGCTAATTTCCATTATGAAGGCATGTGCAGAACCTTTTGAGAGACTGACATTTGTATAAGAAATTTTTACAGGAATGAAGCCACATTAATAGGAATTTTTATGCAATCTATGACTAAGTTTTGAAATTGCGAGTTTTCCTTTTAAATATTCTGGTTTCCTGTTTTGAAAATTTCGCTATTTTCTCTAGTTGATAAAAAAACCTCTCAGGAATTCGTTTTTATAGTCAACAATGAAGTAATACAGTGTGTTATTATTTTCCTTTTACCTGTCATTCACTGCTTTTTTATATTGGAAATCTAAATAAACCTTTTAAAGGAAAATCCGTTGCTCTCGAGAAAATGTAGCTTCTAGTTTAAACATTCTGTTATCCTGGTATTCACATTTCAAATCTTTCACTCGATTTGTAGAAACTCCCACGGAATTATGTTTTTTTCAAAAACTGAAATAAACTGCAGGTGCCTTTCCTTTTTTATTTTTTATAAACATTTCTAAAATAGACCTGTTATTTAAAATTGATTCACTTGAGAGCAGATGGCATTTCCGTTACATTTTCCAAATTTCCAATAGAATCTTGATTTAAGTCCATCTGCTTTGGCATGATTTAATTCGTTTTTATTTAATTTTCTGATGGCCTTTTTAAAAATTGTATTTCCTCGTGTGTTTTTTTTTTACTTTGGCAAACGTTTTCAGAAGCCTTTTAAAAAAGGAAGTCAGTCGCATATGGTGTTCTAAATTGCTTAAAAAACAATTTTCTATTTGCTGTTATTAAGTCCTTGTTAAAAAAAATTCTCAAATTTCAAATCAACAAGTAGAAAAAAAATCTTTTCGAAACAAAAACAAAAGAAAGTTCTCACGAAAGTCTTGATTCTTTGGCATGTGTTTTGGAAACATAGAAAAACGGAAGTAAATCACATCCGGCATTTTTAATTACTTGCCATCTATCATATTAAAATTAATAGAAACATCCTCTATTTAAAAAAAAAACTAAACCGAAAATTACCACATTTAAGGTGAAACACAAAATGTTTCAAAAATGTTTTGTTAAACTAAATATTCTACTAAATAAAAGGAAAAATATTTTCACTACAAATGTAGGTGTAAAGCAGGGATGTTGTTTTCTATTTACTCTGCCTTTTGCGGTACTTCTAGATAACGTTACTTCCAAAGTTTGCTAGAAAAGAAGAGGGATTGTCTGGAATTTCTAACGGCATCTTTCAGCCATGTGTATTAATAACTCTATACATTACAAACCATACGTTGATAACATCGAAATCGAATACGTGTAGAACTTCTGTTGTTTGGGATGCATCATGTCAACATAACACGGTGCACAGAGGATGACTTCAAAAATTTGTTGTGCAAACAGTATAAGGAGTGGTCCTAGATTAGAGTATCGAACCACGATTAATCTAGGAATTTTTCCGCTTTTATTTTACCAAATAATTAAAATAGCCAATTTCTAATAACGAATAACTCGAACAATTTATGTCAATTATTCGATTTGGATTGAAAACACAGTTGAGCTATATATTTTTTCTTACTTAGAGAGAGAAACGCCAAAAGCTGCCTGTGTTTTTGACATATCGACCAACGCAAAATGTACTTATAAAGTAACCTCAGTAACGCAGCTGTTCGCAGTGTTTTAATTAGTGGTGTGGCATTTGATGTCTTGTGTTTGTTTATTTTTATTTTTTACAAAGGCATTTTCTAGCAACAAAATTGATATTGTTTTTTCTTTTGTTGCATTGTTGTTGTACTGAGATCTACATTGTTGTGTTTTTAATGTTGTACTTGTTGTAGTATTGCCACCGCCCTTGACATAAATTCGCCTTGATCTAAGCTTATAAAATTTTTTTATAGAACGCTTTTTTCTCCTAAATTGTCCAGCTAACTCAACGAATGCAAGTAAGGTTTCATTTTTAAACGTCTGAAATTTTGTTTAACTTTTTCAGAATTTTCTAAATTAAAAAACAAATTCTCACGATTTAATAAGAACTTATTTTAAAACATAGCAAGAAACTAATAAATCTTAGGAAGAATTTCTTATTATTTTTTTAAGAATTCTAAAACATATTCCCACACAATCGACTTCTTTAAAAATAAGGTTTTTAAAAATCAATATTCAAAATCTTTTCAAAATTACTGCGCTCCTATTCAAAATCACCGAAATTATCTAATTTTGTAAAAACATTCTCACGAGCTACATTATTGGGCAAAATCCAATTAGAGATACAGTCGCAACAAATCGTGGGAACTCTATTGTTTTCAAATTAAAACTTTCAAATTATAAGTAGTAACAAAGCCGTTGATTGAAGTTTTTTTTTTAAATAATATCAAATTAATTCAAAATGAAAATCTTTTTTTTATCTAATCTCTTTTTGGCCCTTTCTAAACAAAAAAGAATCACGGTTTAAATAAATTTTCTCACACTTTTACCGTGTAGTTTAAGTCCCTTTCTAAAAAAAATCTCAGCTTAGAATTTAAATTTTCTCACACTTTTCGAAGCAACAAGTTTTTCTACCTGAAATAATTTTCAATAGAAAATTTATCAATAATGAAAATTTATATTAAACTTTGACTTGCTGAAACTCTGAAATCCTGTTAAACAGATTTTTAAAAAAAATTAAAATTTTAAAGACTTTCTCACGAGTTTAGGAAAAAATTTATTTTGAAATGTAAACGGTCATTGTTGTTAAAAGATAATTAAAAAATTTTTCACGCTTTTTAAATACTCTCACAGCAGGAGAGCGTTGTTATGTTTCTCACAGATCAGCTTAACAAGTGCAGGAGGAATAAGCAATTCCGAGAACATTCCTTATTTGATAAACACAGCGGGTTCATTTGTCAAACTTCTATTTATCATTTTAAAAATGTTGACCAAAGGAAAACGACTAAAGTAGAAACTCCCCCAAAAAGAAATTTTTTTAAAAAATGATCTTCCAAAAATTCCGTACGTGTGAACAACAAAGCAAACACATTTCTTTCTAACACAATCATAGAGTTAGGTTTTTTTCGCAGTGTGTGGTGTTTTCCCTCTCATTCCCTCTCTCTATCTATTCTAGTCGTATGGCAATGACAACCTGCAGCTGGAATTGTATTTAAAATTTTAAATTCTGTCTTTTTACCTGTGAGATTTTTAAATAGAAAAAAGTACCTAAGTAGATATTTTCTTTTAAATTATTTCCTTTTTGAATATTTAAATAATTTACTTTGGTATACTTTTAGAAATTCTGTAAGCCTATTATTTTCTAATTCTAATTTCTTTAGTCATTAGAAGATTTAAATTATTAAAACAAAACCTTTTTTTTATTTTGTGTGAGAATATTTTTATATTTAAGATCCCATTTAAAATTATAGATTTTCTCACACGAAAATCTTAGATGTTCTACCTGTTGATTTCAAATTTCTCCAGAATGTTCCAAAATTTCCCACGCTACAACAAGTTTTTTTTATGAAATTTTCTCGTTAGAAACATTTTTAAAATTCTGAAATCCTGTTGAAAATGATTAGATTTTAAAAGGAAATTTTTCAAAATTCTCACGATCGTTTTTGAAAATCTCAATTTTTGAAATTCTCACATAAATTATTAATTACGCCTTTTATATCACAATTTCAAAATTCGAAATAATATCTTAAAAATTTTCCACACATTCTCCTTTCAGAAATATTCTAGATAAAGACACACACTGAGGCAGAAAATATTTGAAGATTATTGTATTGCTATTTGAAAACTATTAGAATTTGTTTAGTTTTTCTGAAGTCCTGTTACAAGCATTTCAAATTTTGTTAGAAATTTGAATATGTAAAATTTGGTAAAGAAAGAAAATTTTCAGATTGTATGTTTTCTTCTTCTCCGGACTTTCATTAAGACGTTTTCGCTTGGGAAAATGAAGTCTCGACATATAAATTTTTTGTTCCATAGCAATTACTTAAAATTTTTAAAGAAGAAAAAAATTCCCACGATCGTTAAAAAAAAGATTGTGAGAATTTTAGTTTTTTATTTCGGTGATAATATTTTACAAAATCTCACATTTTTTGGAGAATTTAATCCTTTTATGAAATTGTAAAATTTTCTCACACTTTGCCTTTTTATGTTTTTAAATTTAGTAAATTAGCATCTTTAAAAAAATTCTGAAGTCCTGCTATAAATTATTTGAGTAAAATCAAGGGTTTTAAAAATTTCCCATGATTTCTTATGGGATATGTTTTTGTTAGAATTTCATTGTTTCCATCGTGAGAATTTGAATTTCTGTAAGTCTATCTAATCTTAGATTTCAAAATTCTCACGCTTTAAGAAAAGTTTTAAGACCTATTAAAACATAATCAAAAAAAAAAATAAAATAAAATAAAAATTAAAGGACACATTTTCGTAAAGTTTCTGAAATCCCGTTACAAATTATTTAAATAAAAGCAAGAATTTTACAAATTTCTCACGATTTATTATCGATCTTTCATTCATTTTATCGTTTAAAATTCTCACGCTTTAAGATTAGAATCAAACCATTTAAATGCAAATAAATTTTCTTTAAGTGTGTTTAAATTAAACGATTTGAAAAACGAGAAAAAGGCTGTTATACAAGGTCTATTTATTCAATTTAAAATAAATGATCCTTTTTTATTTTCCTCTCAGGTAGTGAGATTTTTCCTCAAACATTTTAACACGTGTTAAAAACCCGTAGTTATCGCACATCAGTTTCAAATCATGGTAATCAGGTAATCGTTTTTTTAAATTTTCCCATGTTGTAAAATTTGTCAGCCTTTTATTAAGTTTTCTAAATATTAAACAAAATTCCCACGATATTTTTTATACTCTGGCATTTGTTATCGTTAACTTTCAAAAACGGAAGCGAAAATGTTTTAAATATTCATTCGAAAGCAAACCTCTCTCTTCTGTGTCTATACAAGTAATATTATTATTTCTTATGAAATTCAATTCTTTTCTAATAATGAGGCTTTTCTTAGAATCTTTCCCAGCGATCATTTATCTCAATAAAACTTTTCTAGAGATTTTTCGCCATATTGTAAAATTTTCTAGTCCTCATCAATTTAAATATTTGCCCGCTCCCTTGTTTAAAAATAAACACAGAATTACACAGAAAAAAATAAAAATTGATTTCAATTAAAAAATTTGTGATGTTAATTAATAAAATTTGAACCAGTTAACAAAATTAATAGTATTAATTAAACGTTAGTTCACTTGATTAAACGTTTAATTCACTCGATTAAATCTTTAATTAAAACTGATTTTATTGGTTTAATTGGTGAACAATTTTGGAGAATGTTTTCCGTGCATGAGCTTACAATATCCTTAAAAACGGTAGAGATTCATATTCTACTTTTAATAATTTCTTTAAAATGCGAATTTCCCATTTGTACTATGCAAATCATATTCCTAAATCTAATTTAATTTTCACAGACAATTAAAAAAAACTCGGGGGTTACCGCGTATTTCGATTCAAAAGAAATAATTTACGAATTCGATCAATTTGTAATGTGTATAATGATTTTCGTACTATTTGTTTCTAATGAACGGATGGTTTTTATTGATAACCAAAAATCCCTTTCAAAACAGCAACTTTCTATTACGAACATAAACATTTCATTAAATGTTCCATTTTTTATTAATTACAAATTGGCCATCATTTCCAACGAGTACGAAAATCAAAGTAAAATTGTTGGAACTCGTAAACCATTTCCTTCGAATCGATATTACAACCCGATCTCAGAAAGACTTTAAATCTTAAATGTTTCTATAATACAATATCAGCTAATCCCGTTGAAAACTTTACCGAAATAAAATAAACAAATCAAAATTTTAATGATTAAAAATTTTCTTGCGATAAACCTTCACTTCTTATTATCTTAATTAAAAATATTATCACTTTAAAAATTCCCACAGTTTAAAATCTGCCTTTTTTGGCATCAGGGATGGCAATGAGAGCTTGGAAATTGTACAAAAGTTTTTTCTTAAATTGTACTTTTTAAAGATAAATTGTATCATAAGATATCTTACATACAATTGCTAGTAATAAACATTAATGAAGTGTGTAAAAAGGTCCTGTAATCTCAGGTATTCCGCCGGGTCCTTGATAACAAGAATCGTCGACTAAAAGACTTCTTGAATTAAAAGAGTTGAACGAATATTGAAAGTTTAGACACAATAGACGATTAAAGCCCGTTTCGATATGTATTGTCCTAGTAAGGAAGAATATTTCCCTAATTGTACTCTTGGCATTGCGCCGATTGTGATCCAACTGATAATCAAAAACATTAATTGGCTGTGTAATCCTTTTTAAATACAGAACATTTCCTTTTCTTGAATTTCTGTAATCCTAATAAATTTTAAATAAAATCCACCCAAATATTCAACTGAATTCCCACGAATTTTTTTTAAGGGGCATAAAATGTTCAGATAAAAAAAGATTATGAGATTATTTTTCATTAAAGCGTGGGAAATTTAGTTTTTTATTAACGAAATTTTTAGAATTTCAAAAAAACTGAATCAACAACCAAACTGAGATTCATTAAAATTTATTTAAAAAAAAGCATTTGAAATAAACCGACACTTTTGTTTGCCCATAAAAGGCCAATTGAAAAACAGATTTAAAAAATTAAACTCCGTGTCTTTTTGAAAACTCGCCTTCTTAATGATTGTTTTTTTTTTTTTTTTTTTTTTTGTTTTGTTTTCTCTATTTCCTTTAAATTTTTCCAAACAAATAAAACATGCAACATGTTGCATGTAAATTGTTGTTTTTGTTAATTGCAGCGCATCTTTTTCCAAGCACTTTGTGCACAAGAAAATTTCCAACCCCTAAATAGATTTTCACACAACAGAAAAATCCCATGCAACAAGTTTTCCTTGTGAATTTGTTTGTGTAATGGCTGGTTTTTCCAATAATTTTCCTCGTACTCTTTAGGTAGGAATTTTCTAATTTTCTTTATTCCTAACTAAAATGTATGTTGGCCTGTTAGAAATAGTGGAAAATTTACGAAAACATGTGTCACAATTCACACGCATCTTCAAAGTGCACCACACAAAAATTTGTTTTAGGAAAATATAAAAATTATGATCACTTTTCTTTTTGGAACTTTTTTAAATTCCTGACATCCTGCTTAAATTATTTCGAAAACTTTCTTTTACATTTTATTTTTATAAAGAAAACTCGAATTCTATTAAATTTTATTTATTTTAAATTCAAATATTTGTTTTCCTTTTTAATTTCTTTTTACTGAATTTGGAATTTATTTTCAATATTTACCAAAAAAATACTGAACTTCTGTTATTTAGAAATTTCTATCTAAAACAAACAATCAATGTTTTTTTCAATTATGAGTTGATTGTCACTAAAAACAAACAAACAAATTTAATTGTTCCTTTTTCCCATTTTATTTGTATTGAAAATGTGTTTTGTTTAGAAAACCTTAATCAACAGCTCTGTTTTCCCATTACAGTTGTTTACAAAAGTTTTGAGTCAAGTGAGTGTTGTCACCCTATAAAAAAAGAGAGCAGCAGAGATTTGCGCCCGCCATATTTAAAAAGTGACGGCGATTGTTAAAATTTCGCTAGCGGCCCGAAGCTGGACGCGGGCTAGCTTAAAGTAAAAATTAATTTGTTCAAAACGACGGCGACTGCAAAAAATTTTCTGCATCGGCCTAAAGTCGAACACGGGTCGCAGCAATCCTTAAGATTTTTCATAGCCGCCATTTAACTCATTAAACCTTAGACAGGTTAAGATTAAGAAGCATTAAAAAATAAAAATTTCGAAGAGGTTCAATTCGAGCAATAAATTTAGTCGAACCGTAAGTTTTTTGGTATCCAATGAAACTCTGGCTCGTCTTCGCTGCTATGAACCGTATAAAGGAAAAATCAATAACATTAAAAATTTGTAGATTTTAACAAAAAAAATTCCGTAGATTAAATGCACTTTTCATTTTTATAATTTAACAAAGCGTAAGATTAAAAATCAAAAACTTTTTTCATGCTGCTCTTAACTAAAAGCCGACTAGAAGAAAATAAAAATACTAAAACTGAGTTAAATAAATATTTAAAAAATTTAATCAAACATTTATAATTGGCTTTAAACTTTAAGACGGCAAAATCGGTGTTTATTCTTTGCCAAAGACTCAAAAATTTCTAAGCACAAAGCAACAGATTTAGGACGTATTAATTCTATAGTAGCGGCATACAAAAATAAAATGTTCGAAGCCGTATTAAAATCATCGATTTAAATAATATTTGAGCTATGCTCCCTAGAGGAGTAAGAGGAACGAATAAATCTATCTATCTATCAGGGGTGTGCTGGAAATCGCAAACGCAAAACGCAAGAATTTTAAAAGTAATTTTTTAGTAAGATTTCTATAATAAAAGAATTTTATGACAAATATTATACAAACATTTCTCTATTAAACAGAATTTTATAAAAAAAATTATAAAAATTATATTAAAAGTGTATTAAAAACAGCCTCCAAATTCTTGCGTTTTGCGTTTGCGATTTCCAGCACATCCCCCTATATATATAAAATTGTAACGTTACTGACTGACTGACTGACTCACTGATTCATCATCGCACAGCCCAAACGCCTGAAGCTATACACTTGAAATTTGGACCAGAGATTGGTCACACCCCAAATCGATCCACTAAGACGGGATTTTTGGAAATTCGAATGCTTAGGGGGTAAAAACGGGAAAATTCGGTAATCTTATATCTCCAAAACTAAAAGAGATACAAAAAAAATGTAATACTTATCGGTGTTCTTTAAAAAAATTAGCGGACAGGTGTCTGGTACTTTTTTGAAATTCGGCCCTTTTAGGGAGTAAACGTGTAAAACCTGAATTTTGGTAATTTTTTTACCCCCCATCTATCTTTTGATCCAATAAACATAGAAACAAAGTTTATACCACATTCGAAACTTATCAAAAAAATACGAATATAAATTTGGTACTTTTTCGAAATTCGAACATTTAAGGGGTAAAAATCGTAACTATTTTTGGTACTTTTTTTTACAAAACATTTTTCTACATTCATTGAGATATTCGTACCAAATTATGGGCTCCCCCTACAATACTGAAATTTTTGAAACTTTAATGGGGGAAACAAAAAGTACCAAAAAATAGGGAATTAGGGAAATTTGATATTTTTCTTTAGCTTTTTGGTTCTACAACTGGTATTTTTTTAATTATCGTTAATTTTGGACCCAAAAACATAAGATTCAACATGCAATGTCCTGAGGGGATAAGAATCTATTGCGGTACTTTTTGGTACTTTTTTGTTCTATAACTGGTACATTTTGAATTTCAGTTAATATTGGACCTAGAAACATAAAATTTAAAATGCTATGTCCTGAGTGAACGAGGTACTTTTTTATTTTTTGACTGGTACTTTTTGAATTTCAGTTGGTATTTGACCTAGAGAGATAAAATTAAACATGCAAGGTCCTGAGTGAATAAGAATCTGTAAGAGGTCTTTGTGGTACTTTTTTCTTCTTTAACTGGTACTTTTTGAAATTCCGTCATTATTGGACCTAGAAACATTAAATTCAACATGTAATGTGCTGAGTGGATAAGAATCTATGATGGAACTTTTTGGTACTTTTTTGTTCTTCAACTGGTACTTTTTGAATTTCCGTTAGTATTGCACCTAGGATGAAAATCTATAAGAGTGAACTTTTTGTTACTTTTTTATTCTTTGACTGGTACTTTCTAAATTTCCGTTGTTATTAGACCTAAAAAGATAAAATTAAACATGCAAGGTCCTGAGTGAATGAGAATCTGTAAAATCGCTTTTTGGTACTTTTTTGTTTTTTAGCTGGTGCTTTTTTAATTTCCGTTAGTACTGGACCCAGAAACATAAAAAGGGAGTAAACGGGTAAAACCTGAATTTTGGTACTTTTTTGACACCCCATCTATCTTTTGATCCAATAAACATAGAAACAAAGTTTATACCACATTCGAAACTTATCAAAAAAAACGAATATAAATTTTGTACTTTTTCGAAATTCGAACATTTAAGGGGTAAAAATCGTAACTATTTTTGGTACTTTTTTTACAAAACATTTTTCTACATTCATTGAGATATTCGTACCAAATTATGGGCTCCCACTACAATACTGAAATTCTTGAAACTTTAATGGGGGGAACAAATAGTACCAAAAAAAGGAAATACGGGAAATTTGATATTTTTCTTTAGCTTTTTGGTTCTACAACTGGTATTTTTTTAATTATCGTTAATATTGGACCCAAAAACATAAGATTCAACATGCAATGTCCTGAGGGGATAAGAATCTATTGCGGAACTTTTTGGTACTTTTTTGTTCTATAACTGGTACTTTTTGAATTTCCGTTAATATTGGACCTAGAAACATAAAATTTAAAATGCAAGTTCCTGAGTGAATGAAAATCTGTAAAAAGGATATTTTAGTTCTTTTTCGTTCTCTAACTGGTAATTGTTTTTAATAAACTGGTACTTTTATTTAATTCAATATTAATTTTTGTGCATTAAATAAAAAAAAGCTAATAGCTGTCTGGTACTTTTACGAAATTCAGCCCTTTTAGGTAGCAAACGGGTAAAACCTGTATTTTGGGTCTTTTTCCACCATCTAGCTTTTAAATCAATACACATAGAAATAAAAATTATATAACATTTGTAACTTATCTAAAAAATACAAATGCATATTTGGTAGAGTTGGGCAAAATCGTTCCTTTTGTGGAATCGTTCCGACCGATCCGTTAGATCAAAGGAACTAGGTCGTTCCTTTCGTTCATCGTTCCTGTTTTTTACTTTGAACAATGAATGAACGAGGAACGATAAAACTTCTTTGTCGTTCGTAAAAACGTTAATAAACAAGTATTTGTTATTGTTTGTTGTCATGTTGTGGCGTAACGACTACATTAATAATAATTATATAATTTCTTAAATGTTTGTAAAAAATAACAACTGTTTTAATCCGGTTTTAATCTGCGCGTAATGCCGTTGCTGGTGGTGAACGAGTGGTATATTGCTAAAATATATTGCTTTGAATCACATCAGTAATTGATTTAATTAGAAATTTTTTATGTGTCACGATCTAAATACACAAAAGTCGGCAACACTGATCAACACACAAAAAATTAACCTACAGAAATACATGTGATGATTCAACGGATTGCAATTGCGGAACGAGGAACGATAAAAAAGGAACTATTGAAAAAGTCCGCACCGTTCCTTTTAGGGAATCGTTCAATGGAACTAGGTCGTTCCGGAACGACACAACTCATATATTTGGTACTTTATGGAAATTCGAACGTTTAAGGGGTCAAAATTTTACCAACATATGTTTGTTACTTTTTACAAAAGATTTTTTCTCCATCTATTTATCTTTCATCGCAGAGCCTAAACTTCTGAAACTTAAAGGTTGACATTTGGACCGGAGGCTCTCCTCTCGCCCAATTGATCCTGCTAACCTCATACCTCCTAAGATATGTTTGTTACTTTTTCAAAATATTTTTGTCCATATATTTATCTTTCATCGCAGATCCTAAACGTCGAAAGCTAAAAGTTTGACATTAGGACCGGGGTCTGTCCTCTCGCCAAATCGATCCTGCTAGCCTCATACCTCCTAAGCTAAAGGAAAACATTAACATTTATTGTTGTTCATTAGAAAAATTCGCTAACCACATATCTCCTAAACTAAAAGAGATTCAAAATTAAAAAAATTAACAGACTGGTGTTTGGTACTTTTTTGAAGTATGGCCTTTTTGTGGAGTAAAAGGGTAAATACAAATTATATCACATTCGTACCTTATCTTAAAAAATACAAAACAGATTTGGATTTTTTTTTAAGGTGTGAAAATCGTTCCAAATGAAATCAACAACTTTAGAATTAAACGACGGCACAATAATCCATATAATACATTTTCAGACAAACGCCGTTTTTTTAAATAAACCGCAGCGCCGTATTCTAAAACTAAAATAACACAAGGATCTCAACAAAGAACTGGCTCTAAAAAACAA
The DNA here is from genome assembly GCA_963931875.1 of Pollenia griseotomentosa. Lineage (NCBI taxonomy): Eukaryota > Metazoa > Arthropoda > Insecta > Diptera > Polleniidae > Pollenia > Pollenia griseotomentosa. Next base: position 119,666,402 of record OZ007564.1, on the reverse strand, counting down.
CAACAACAACTACGTACATTAGATTTTCTCGCAGCAAACAGTTTTTTAAGGGTTAATTTTCATTAAAAATTTTCCAATATTAAAAACAGTTTTTCCGTTTAAAAAAACTTGTTAAAATTTCTGTGATCCCATTACAGTTGTTTACAAAAGTCAAGTTACAAGTGAGAATTTTCACACATTTTTAAAAACATGATGATCGTGTTTTTTTCAAATTAAGCGTGAGAAATTCAAATTTATCACGTGGGAAAAGGAAATTTTTTAATATAGATTTCCCATGGTTTTTAATTTTTAATAACAAATTAAGGCGTTAGAAATTTAAATTTAATTTGTTTAAAAAAAAACTTAAAAAATCACTTTTTTGTATTTTCAATGGGAAAACTGTGTTCCAATATTTTCCCAAGCGTGTGACTTTTTTTAGTTTTTTTTTCTCAGTTTTCCTTTATTTTATTTTAATAGAAAATCAATCTTCCATCGTTTCCTATTAAAAATTCTGCGTTCCAAGTATATTTGCTTTTAAAAGTCGCGATAAAAGTGAGAATTTTCACACGATCTTCTTAAAAAGATCATGTAATTTTTTTTAATTAAGATTGGGAAATTTTTAACATTGACCGCAGTTTTTATTTTTCCCAACAGTTTTCTTATACTTCATCTGGGATTTTAAAAAAAGTCTTGTTTTAAATCCTGACATCCTTTTACATTTGATTTATTAAAGTCAAAAGGAAACTGAGAATTTCGCACGATCTTTCCTTATCGTGTGAATTTTTTTTGGTTTTTTAAGTTTGAGTTGTTTTTTAAATTTTTTCAAAAGAACGTGTGAATTTTAATTTTTTATTAAAAATGTTCTATGAGGAAAACCTATTGTAATAAAAGGTCTCAACTCTATTATTTATTTTCCCACAATTTCCTTAACGTTCCCAGAAATTTTTAAAAATTTCCTGCCAAAATTTTCTAACTTAAATCCTGAGATCCTTTTACATTTTGGTTTATTAAAGTCAAAAGGAAAAGGAAATTTCACACGATCTTTCCTTATCGTGTGAATTTTTATTTTTAGCTTGAGTTATTTTTTTAATTTCTATTAAAAGAACGTGGGAATTTTGATTTTTTATGAAAAATGTTCTATTGTAATGAAAAGTCTGAACTCAGTACCTTATTTTTAAAATTTTCCAAAAGTTTCTTAAAAATTTCCTAATTTAAATTCTGAGATCCTTTTACTTTTCGTTTATTAAAGTCAAAAAAAAACTGAGGATTTCCCATGATCTTCTTGCCTTATCGTGTGAATTTTATTTTTAGGTTTTGCGTTACATTAACGGAACGTGGGAATTTTCATATGAAAAATTTCCAAAATAAAAACCTATTGTAATAAAAGGTATGAACTCAGGTATTTATTTTCCCACAATATCCTTCATAACCCCACAAGTTTTTTAAAATTCCCTGCTTTAAATCCTGAGAGCCTATTACATTTCTTGGTAAAATTAATGCAGAAAGCAACCAACAACTTTAACACGATCGCAAAGATCCTTGGAAAGGGTTTTTTTTTAATATTTACATGAAATAAAACTAAATAAAGATGATCTTTATTTCATGAAAAACAAAAAACTATTAAACAATTATTTTTTACATTTTTTTAAACATTCCCAGGAGTTTCTTTAAGATTTATCGTTACAATTGTTTTTAAAAATCACACCCTATGTATCTGTTGTTTTCAAAATTAAAAGAGAATTTTTTTAACAATCGCAAATGGAATGCGTTCATGTCATGTACATTAATATATTTCTAACTAGCAGAACCTGAAACATAACTTTACAAAAATCCAATTGGAATAAAATTTATTTAAATGGTTAGGATACTCTAGTTGGGAATAAACACCACTAATTTTTTTCAAAAGGTTTACGCCTCTGCTAAGCCAAAATGATTGGCATATCTATACAAGTACCGCTATCAAAATTGTCTTATAGGCTTTTTACACTGATCAACATCTAACATCTACCATCAAAGATGTAGAAAATGTGAAACACTCGTTTACATTGCTCACATCTAACATCTACCATCAAACAAAAATGTCACCATTTTTGAAATAAAAATGTTTTTTAAATAAAAAAAAGTTTTTTCTACAAAAGTGCCAAAATTTAAAAAGAAAACACAAAAATGTATGTGAAGTTCAATTTGTTTAAAAATATAAAAAATACTTTACAAAAAACCATTGCTATAAAAAATAAAACTTAACAAATGGTAACGCTGCTTTCAAAGCCAATTTTTTTTTAACAGTGATGCCACAATAATAATTGAACTTATTGCCACTTTCCTAGTGATGACACGTAAATAATCGAAAGATGTAGAATGGAATAAAATGAGATAGGAACATCTTTTAAAGATGTTGGATTTTAGCCCTATGTGTTTCTTATGGAAAGATGTTAACATTTTCGCAAATGGTGGCAAATTAATGGGTAGATGTTGATGAGTGTAAAAAGGCTATTAGAGTGGATTCAACAATTTGTTTTCGACATAATTGTTTTGTTTTTCACTTAGAGTTTTCTGTAGCACGAAAAATTTGGCCAGAAAATACCCAGTAAAAACTTCGCCAACTTTTTCCAAATAAATAGCTACTTATTTTTCAGATGTATGTAGGTAAAAAAAATTGACTTAGATTCAAATGCGTTCATTTTGGGACGTCCGTTGTAAAAATCATGGGTTCTTTCACTAGAATTGTAAGTAGTCTTCTCACTTTTTTCTAGTTACTCAACGAAGTTTTTACTGGAATAAAAGCTGTCATATGTAAACAAAATCTATTACACAGAGCGAAAAATAACGTTAAAAAATTTTCAACTAATGGAGTTGAAACCATTACGAAGTGTTGTCAATATTTCGACAACATATTTTATCAAATTGTTAACACAACTTTAACAAATTGAAATCAAATATGTAAAAAGTAACATTGTTGTGAAATTAACAACTAACTGTAGTCAAAAAAGTGAACATTTTTATAAGTGAAAATGAAATTAGTGGAAAATAAAAGAATAAAACATAGACTTGGTATAATTATGACGATGGAAAGTATTTCTGATTATTCAAAAGGTAAGTAAAAATAGACAATTATAACGGTAGTGGAAATGCTTGACAGAAAATAAGAGCTTTAAGTCCCTCCCTAAAGAAAGGTTTAATCTACATGCCAAATTTTATACAAATTCTAGTTTTCATAAAAAAAAAATCAAACGCTGGTATTTAATTATAAATAGGATATTTATAATATGTATATTTAAGGACTTCGACTGAATCTGCCGAATCAAAAATTTATTTGAGATCAAAGAGATTAAATTATAAACATCTTTGCTGAGGCACTATGCGCCCACGTTATGGCGTAAAAGCAACAAATAATTGTTGAGAACATCTTTGCAAACAACGTAGTGCTTCTTTCGATTTTGCACGTTTACCAGCAGAAATTAGTTCACAATTTTTTTAAAGTAATTTAATCCATAAATTTTTTATTTTTGTTTCAACGATATATTGTAAGCTCATTATTGGTCTGGCGCATATGCTAAAAAGTCGTAATGGAGAAAAACGACAATAAAGGTTTACATGAAGTTTTCTGAAAATATACCCGATAGAATTTTTTGGTGTTTTCACCACTGCTTCCGGCATATGTTTTGAAGAAAAATGTAAATTGTTGTGAAAGCCTAAATTAAATTGTTGTGAACTTTCATAAACGAAATTCAAAGTTAATAGCATTTTATTATAAATAAAAATTATGGTTTTGTGTTGTCATTTTGTTTTGATTTCGCTTTAATTATTTTTTTTTTCTTACGGCAATGAAGCGAAGCAAGAGTGAAATTTATTTTGTACGTTTTTGTATGAGGAATTTGCAGCATTCGCCATACAGTGGCATGTGGAGCAAAACAATACTGTAAAACATTTAAAATAGTCGATATGGAGCTAAATTAATGTTTGATATTTCAGAATCCATACAAAATGTTGTGAAACCGGTTTTAGATTCAAAAAAGGGGTATTTAAAATCTATTTGCCCCATACCAAACACATTTTTTTTTAAAAAATGGTTGGTAGATCAAACCAATAATGAGATACAAGACTGAGAACAATGTGTTATCGAAATGACTACTGGATGTTGTCAATATACCAACGGTGTGTTGTCAAAAATAATAACAGCATGTTGTTGGAATGACACCACTGCGGTTGTAATATATTACAGTTTGTTTTTAGAATAAGACCAAATGGTGACAAAATGACAACGAAGGGGTTAATATACATTTTCAAATTGAATACAACGAATAGTGTAAATTTTGGTATTTTTTAACGGATTTTTTCCTGTGTGCTATTCATTTTACTTTTAAAGAACTAATAGCTTCCTCCATAAAGATTTTGGAAAAACTAAAGATATTAAACCAAATAAAACTGTTAAGCGTATAAGACTTATAGCAACAGTTCTACTTGTAACAATATCAAAGTTTAAACAAAACACATCAACAATAAACAGTGGGTTTATCTCATCTTACATTCCCCACTACAATTAGTTGAAATTCTCTCAACATTAACTGTAGTTGTAAGTAGGTTAAGAAAAACAAAATAAAAACAAACAACAACTTACAAAAGATGTTGTCAATTAAGTGTTTTTTTTAGACCGTGCACTTGTCTGTTTATTATCAAAAAGTAATTTCAATTTTTGGGAATACAAAATTTTAATTTCAAAAGATTTTGTTATTCGTGCTTAATTCCCAGTTTTTATTATTGATAAAAACACTTGAAATTTATTGTTGATGGGATAAGCTATTCCTATGCGCATTTCACTGGTTGCTTAGGCCAGATCATCAGGAAACTTCATCCATAAAGATTTTGGAAAAACTAAAGATATTAAACCAAATAAAACTGTTAAGCGTATAAGACTTATAGCAACAGTTCTACTTGTAACAATATCAAAGTTTAAACAAAACACATCAACAATAAACAGTGGGTTTATCTCATCTTACATTCCCCACTACAATTAGTTGAAATTCTCTCAACATTAACTGTAGTTGTAAGTAGGTTAAGAAAAACAAAATAAAAACAAACAACAACTTACAAAAGATGTTGTCAATTAAGTGTTTTTTTAGACCGTGCACTTGTCTGTTTATTATCAAAAAGTAATTTCAATTTTTGGGAATACAAAATTTTAATTTCAAAAGATTTTGTTATTCGTGCTTAATTCCCAGTTTTTATTATTGATAAAAACACTTGAAATTTATTGTTGATGGGATAAGCTATTCCTATGCGCATTTCACTGGTTGCTTAGGCCAGATCATCAGGAAACTTCATCCATAAAGATTTTGGAAAAACTAAAGATATTAAACCAAATAAAACTGTTAAGCGTATAAGACTTATAGCAACAGTTCTACTTGTAACAATATCAAAGTTTAAACAAAACACATCAACAATAAACAGTGGGTTTATCTCATCTTACATTCCCCACTACAATTAGTTGAAATTCTCTCAACATTAACTGTAGTTGTAAGTAGGTTAAGAAAAACAAAATAAAAACAAACAACAACTTACAAAAGATGTTGTCAATTAAGTGTTTTTTTAGACCGTGCACTTGTCTGTTTATTATCAAAAAGTAATTTCAATTTTTGGGAATACAAAATTTTAATTTCAAAAGATTTTGTTATTCGTGCTTAATTCCCAGTTTTTATTATTGATAAAAACACTTGAAATTTATTGTTGATGGGATAAGCTATTCCTATGCGCATTTCACTGGTTGCTTAGGCCAGATCATCAGGAAACTTCATCCATAAAGATTTTGGAAAAACTAAAGATATTAAACCAAATAAAACTGTTAAGCGTATAAGACTTATAGCAACAGTTCTACTTGTAACAATATCAAAGTTTAAACAAAACACATCAACAATAAACAGTGGGTTTATCTCATCTTACATTCCCCACTACAATTAGTTGAAATTCTCTCAACATTAACTGTAGTTGTAAGTAGGTTAAGAAAAACAAAATAAAAACAAACAACAACTTACAAAAGATGTTGTCAATTAAGTGTTTTTTAGGCCGTGCACTTGCCTGTTTATTATCAAAAAGTAATTTCAGTTTTTGGGAATACAAAATTTTAATTTCAAAAGATTTTGTTATTCGTGCTTAATTCCCAGTTTTTATTATTAATAAAAACACTTGAAATTTATTGTTGATGGGATAAGCTATTTATTTCAAGTGTTTTTATTAATAATAAAAACTGGGAATTAAGCACGAATAACAAAATCTTTTGAAATTAAAATTTTGTATTCCCAAAAACTGAAATTACTTTTTGATAATAAACAGGCAAGTGCACGGCCTAAAAAACACTTAATTGACAACATCTTTTGTAAGTTGTTGTTTGTTTTTATTTTGTTTTTCTTAACCTACTTACAACTACAGTTAATGTTGAGAGAATTTCAACTAATTGTAGTGGGGAATGTAAGATGAGATAAACCCACTGTTTATTGTTGATGTGTTTTGTTTAAACTTTGATATTGTTACAAGTAGAACTGTTGCTATAAGTCTTATACGCTTAACAGTTTTATTTGGTTTAATATCTTTAGTTTTTCCAAAATCTTTATGGATGAAGTTTCCTGATGATCTGGCCTAAGCAACCAGTGAAATGCGCATAGGAATAGCTTATCCCATCAACAATAAATTTCAAGTGTTTTTATCAATAATAAAAACTGGGAATTAAGCACGAATAACAAAATCTTTTGAAATTAAAATTTTGTATTCCCAAAAATTGAAATTACTTTTTGATAATAAACAGACAAGTGCACGGTCTAAAAAAACACTTAATTGACAACATCTTTTGTAAGTTGTTGTTTGTTTTTATTTTGTTTTTCTTAACCTACTTACAACTACAGTTAATGTTGAGAGAATTTCAACTAATTGTAGTGGGGAATGTAAGATGAGATAAACCCACTGTTTATTGTTGATGTGTTTTGTTTAAACTTTGATATTGTTACAAGTAGAACTGTTGCTATAAGTCTTATACGCTTAACAGTTTTATTTGGTTTAATATCTTTAGTTTTTCCAAAATCTTTATGGATGAAGTTTCCTGATGATCTGGCCTAAGCAACCAGTGAAATGCGCATAGGAATAGCTTATCCCATCAACAATAAATTTCAAGTGTTTTTATCAATAATAAAAACTGGGAATTAAGCACGAATAACAAAATCTTTTGAAATTAAAATTTTGTATTCCCAAAAATTGAAATTACTTTTTGATAATAAACAGACAAGTGCACGGTCTAAAAAAACACTTAATTGACAACATCTTTTGTAAGTTGTTGTTTGTTTTTATTTTGTTTTTCTTAACCTACTTACAACTACAGTTAATGTTGAGAGAATTTCAACTAATTGTAGTGGGGAATGTAAGATGAGATAAACCCACTGTTTATTGTTGATGTGTTTTGTTTAAACTTTGATATTGTTACAAGTAGAACTGTTGCTATAAGTCTTATACGCTTAACAGTTTTATTTGGTTTAATATCTTTAGTTTTTCCAAAATCTTTATGGATGAAGTTTCCTGATGATCTGGCCTAAGCAACCAGTGAAATGCGCATAGGAATAGCTTATCCCATCAACAATAAATTTCAAGTGTTTTTATCAATAATAAAAACTGGGAATTAAGCACGAATAACAAAATCTTTTGAAATTAAAATTTTGTATTCCCAAAAATTGAAATTACTTTTTGATAATAAACAGACAAGTGCACGGTCTAAAAAAACACTTAATTGACAACATCTTTTGTAAGTTGTTGTTTGTTTTTATTTTGTTTTTCTTAACCTACTTACAACTACAGTTAATGTTGAGAGAATTTCAACTAATTGTAGTGGGGAATGTAAGATGAGATAAACCCACTGTTTATTGTTGATGTGTTTTGTTTAAACTTTGATATTGTTACAAGTAGAACTGTTGCTATAAGCAGCGATGCCAACTTAGTGCTTTTGGCACTATTTATGGTGCTTTTTGATGCCTCAAAACGCCAAAATTTTATCCATAGTGCCAAACTAAGAAAAAGCACTAACTTGGTGCTTTTTCAATTTTTCGTTAGTGCCTTTAGTGCTTTTTAAAATTTTTATTTTTTTCTATAATTTTTTTAAACTTTGATTATAAAAGTATGTACTCAGACGAGATTTACTATTTGGGGTACAATTTTAAGAAGGCCTGCAAAGATTTAAAGATTTAAAATGATAAAAAAGTGATAAAAGATAGGTTATTTACGAGGTTTAAGCTAGGCTTCCTAGCAATTTGGAAATTTTACAAAACGTCACACTTTTTAGCGTTGACAACATATTAAGCAGTCGTAATAAAAGTTATGTATTTGTTTTCAGTAAACACTTTTTTAAAGATGTAGACACTGTTTCTAACATAGAAAAAGGACGCAAAGACTTTAAAAACAAAAAAAGAGCCGTAACTTGATATAAGCAAAGTGTTTAATAAATTAACAACAGCTGACAGAAATTGCTTTTATAACGAGCGTTGTGTAACCTGCCATTTTTCATGCGCTTTAGTTTTCAAACACACGACACTCGTCTCCGATTAACCAAGTTTTGTACACTTCTACCTCTAGTGCTATTGCAAAAAGGTTGACTAAGATCAGAATACAAACATACATGTTTTTCTATTTTGCAGCTTATGTGTGTTCAACATTCAGAAGCGTACATAGGTTAAAATAATTGGACAATATCATACGCCAATTGTTTTATTAATAATATATAGATAATAATATAGAATTATTTAAACGATAAAATATAAGGTTTTGTATTAAAAAAAGAATGGTCGGTCACTGCAAATTTTCGGTAATTGCAACAGGTACGATTTTTTCAGTTTTATGTCTAATTCAAACTCTTTGGAGGATATTTTTATTGAAGATAATAATAATACAATTAAAACGGTTTATATACGAATATAAATATACAGTCAAAGCCCGGTTTAACGAATGATATAATGTTCAGACCTTTTGTTATACCGAGATATTCGTTATATCGATCAGTAATTTTTACCTTAAAATTTTATAAAAAAAACGGTGGTCTACAATTTGAAAAACATTAAAAATTAATTGTATTTATAATTTAGTGTCGAAATAGAACTTTAATAAGATTTTGGTATTCCATTCTTTTGGATATTACTGAAAGATTTACACCTTTCTTATACTCTTCTAAAATCTTTAATTTTTTTATCAAAAGTAATTCTTTTTCGATTTGACATCTCGTTTTCACAATGAACCAAACCAAACTACAAAAACTTTAACGAAAAAAGCAACGCATCACACGTGTTCTTTCAATACAAACATAAAAATGTAACGGTTCTGTTAAGATTTTTTTATTTTGCTTTGTCATTCGTTAAATCGGTACTATTTTTTTTCTGCCATTCGCTATACAAGGTAGTTAATGTAAAAATTGGGCCATTCGTTATATCGGATATTCGTTAAACTGCGTATTCGTTATACCGGGCTTTGACTGTACTTTTTTTTTTATTAAATTTTAAATGAAAATCCCCCATCAAAGCCGTCGCCTTTTTTTAAATTTTGGAGGTATGTGTTATTTTGCACAGCCGAGTAAAACTTGTTTTGTGTTTAATTAAATTGTAAAAATGGTTAGTGCTTTTTAACGCATTTTTTTGTTCGAAATAGTGCTTTTTAGTGCTTTTTTTAAATTTTAAAGTGCTTTTTGCTCTCAAAAAGTTGGCATCACTGGCTATAAGTCTTATACGCTTAACAGTTTTATTTGGTTTAATATCTTTAGTTTTTCCAAAATCTTTATGGATGAAGTTTCCTGATGATCTGGCCTAAGCAACCAGTGAAATGCGCATAGGAATAGCTTATCCCATCAACAATAAATTTCAAGTGTTTTTATCAATAATAAAAACTGGGAATTAAGCACGAATAACAAAATCTTTTGAAATTAAAATTTTGTATTCCCAAAAATTGAAATTACTTTTTGATAATAAACAGACAAGTGCACGGTCTAAAAAAACACTTAATTGACAACATCTTTTGTAAGTTGTTGTTTGTTTTTATTTTGTTTTTCTTAACCTACTTACAACTACAGTTAATGTTGAGAGAATTTCAACTAATTGTAGTGGGGAATGTAAGATGAGATAAACCCACTGTTTATTGTTGATGTGTTTTGTTTAAACTTTGATATTGTTACAAGTAGAACTGTTGCTATAAGTCTTATACGCTTAACAGTTTTATTTGGTTTAATATCTTTAGTTTTTCCAAAATCTTTATGGATGAAGTTTCCTGATGATCTGGCCTAAGCAACCAGTGAAATGCGCATAGGAATAGCTTATCCCATCAACAATAAATTTCAAGTGTTTTTATCAATAATAAAAACTGGGAATTAAGCACGAATAACAAAATCTTTTGAAATTAAAATTTTGTATTCCCAAAAATTGAAATTACTTTTTGATAATAAACAGACAAGTGCACGGTCTAAAAAAACACTTAATTGACAACATCTTTTGTAAGTTGTTGTTTGTTTTTATTTTGTTTTTCTTAACCTACTTACAACTACAGTTAATGTTGAGAGAATTTCAACTAATTGTAGTGGGGAATGTAAGATGAGATAAACCCACTGTTTATTGTTGATGTGTTTTGTTTAAACTTTGATATTGTTACAAGTAGAACTGTTGCTATAAGTCTTATACGCTTAACAGTTTTATTTGGTTTAATATCTTTAGTTTTTCCAAAATCTTTATGGATGAAGTTTCCTGATGATCTGGCCTAAGCAACCAGTGAAATGCGCATAGGAATAGCTTATCCCATCAACAATAAATTTCAAGTGTTTTTATCAATAATAAAAACTGGGAATTAAGCACGAATAACAAAATCTTTTGAAATTAAAATTTTGTATTCCCAAAAATTGAAATTACTTTTTGATAATAAACAGACAAGTGCACGGTCTAAAAAAACACTTAATTGACAACATCTTTTGTAAGTTGTTGTTTGTTTTTATTTTGTTTTTCTTAACCTACTTACAACTACAGTTAATGTTGAGAGAATTTCAACTAATTGTAGTGGGGAATGTAAGATGAGATAAACCCACTGTTTATTGTTGATGTGTTTTGTTTAAACTTTGATATTGTTACAAGTAGAACTGTTGCTATAAGTCTTATACGCTTAACAGTTTTATTTGGTTTAATATCTTTAGTTTTTCCAAAATCTTTATGGATGAAGTTTCCTGATGATCTGGCCTAAGCAACCAGTGAAATGCGCATAGGAATAGCTTATCCCATCAACAATAAATTTCAAGTGTTTTTATCAATAATAAAAACTGGGAATTAAGCACGAATAACAAAATCTTTTGAAATTAAAAAATTTTGTATTCCCAAAAATTGAAATTACTTTTTGCTAATAGCTTCCTTCACTCATAATTTAGTAGCTTTCTTCTACAACAAATTCTATAGCTACTTCTATAACTACTTTTTTCTGGATGTATGTAGGTAAAAAAAAAATAATGAACGCGTTCATTTTGGGACTTCCCTTGTAAAATTCATCGGTTCTTTCGGTAGAATTGTAAGTAGTGCTTTTAGTTTTTTCTGATTACTAAACACATTATTTGTAGGCGAAGTTTTTACTAGGTATGTAAATTAAAATCCGATAAGCAAGGCAACGTTTGATGCTCTAACTAGTTAAAGAAGAGAAGTTAAATTGTACACAATTTTTAATTTTCTTACAGCCCCAGATTTACGTTATAAAAATGAAAAAGTTGTTCCCAACTGCTTCAAAAAATTTAATTCTTGTATATGCAGAGTAGCTGCATAAAAGATTGCTTTGATAAGATTCCGAAAATGCAATAAGTTCTACTTCTGAAAAAAGTCCTGGAAAAGAAAAACACTAATTGTGACGGTAGTAAAATAAAATTTCACTCTTTCACATTAGAAATAGAAGATGAAAAGTGAAAGATATTATCGGACCAAAAAAAAAAAGAAAAACAACGCTACTAAACGCATAAACCCAGTTCCCAGCAGCCTGTTATACAGCCGACCTGGCTGACCTGCCATTACCAATTTTTAACTATTGCACTAAAAACTTTTAAATTTTTTCTATAGCTATGAGTTTTCAAGTATATGCTTTTATAAATTTTTACAATCCAAGCCATTGTGCAGTGTTATTTTCATTATTTTAAAATGCATTTATATGAAATTAGAAGTGGATTGCCTCCTTTTTAAGCCGTAATTTGAATATATTAAATAAACATCCTGAATATAATTTTTTTTTTTGTTATTGCCACATCGTTAAATCTATTCGTATCTTTTCGATCTATTTAATTTGTGTTCATCTGAATTAATTCTACCACTTCTTTTTACCCTTTAAAAAAACGAAATTATCGAAACGTGAATATTTTTTTTTTTCTTTATTATAATTTCTGAGCTCCTTTTACACCCGGTTACAATTCAGTGATTTTTGATTTTATTTTTTTTGAGTGCAATTCTTTTCGTTCTTCTTCTTAAATCTAATATGACAGTTTTACATCCTTAATTTTAATTAAACAATTTCTTGTCACCATCAGAGTTCTAGTTCAATGAATTTTCAATGGAATTAAATTTAATGAAGTGATGAATTATGGTGGCTGCTGTTTGAGATTTTTTTGGATTTTATGGTGCTGTGTTTTTCTGTGAGCCCCGTAAAAATCCTGTTTGTTTTCCAAATCAATGATTTTTTCCGATAAGAACGTGATAACGTTTGTCAGCAGGAATGATAAATTAAGTGTTTGGACAATTAAAAATATTCTAAGCAAATAAAAACGAGAGGGGTAGCAGTAGAATATATGAAGTCACCAACAATTTTTCTTTCTATTACAAAAGCTTTGCATGGTGCAATTACATACTGCATTTTTGCATTTAATCTAAGTTTTTAAAAGCAGAGATCCTAGCAGCTTTCTTCGATTTTACGAAATCCCTTTAAGATGTGTAAAAAAAGTAAATTCTTTTTTTTTTTTGATTTCTCAAAGCTTTCTTTTTTGCATACTTTCAGGTTTAAGAAATAAACTATACCATTTCCAATTAAATTTTAAAGTTTTCTGATTGTACCTAAGAAACATTTAACATAAAAAAGCTTTTAAGTAAAAACAGCTTTTAGTATAAAAAGCTTTTTAATAGAAAGTATTTCAGCGAAAAAGCTTTCCTATAAAAAAATATTTTAGTGAAAAGTGTTACCATGATAAAATACTTTTAGAAAAAAAGCTTTTATTGAAACTTTATTGAAAAAAAAACAAAATAAAGTAATTTTTTAATAAAATAGAATATTTTGTTTATTTTTTGTGAGGAGTTTTTTTTTTAATAGTATATTTCAATACAAGAAAACTTTATTTAAAGCTCTTTAAATAAATAAAAAGCTTTGTTTAAGCTTTTTGTGAAAAATTCTGTTTTGGTGAAAGATTTGTCCAAAAAAATGATCTTAAAAGATTTTTAAAGAATAATTTTGTATTTTAACATTCTTGTTTTGGTATTAAAGTATTTTGGTGGAAAAGCTTGTCGATGGAAATGTTTTTTCAAAGTTATCTTTGGGAATACAAAATTTATTCTTAATAAGATTTCTGTATGACGTGCTAAATTCCCAATTTTTATTTTTGATATATATTTATTTATTTTTTTTTGTTATTGTTAGAAAATTATTTTGTTAAAAACTATTTGTTTAGAAATTTTCGCAAAATGCTTCTTATTTTAAAGGTCTTGCGTTTAAAAAAAAAGTCCTTTTAAAAGAAAATACTTTTTGATAACGAATCTTTTTTACAAAAAGTTAGTAAAAATTTGCAAAATAATCCCAATAAAAAATTAAGCTTTAAACGTAGCAGATTTAAAAGGGAGAAATGTAAAAGTTTCCCTTTCCACCTTGCTTAGTCATTGTCCAGACTTGTAATTTTTTCTGCTGCAATTTTGTAAAATTCTGCTTTTAAATCGCATTTGTGTCCAGATTATGAAATTTTAATCTTGCAGTTTTTGTATTCTTATCTTCTCTTTTCTCTTTTTCTTCATATATTTTATATATATTAATTAAAGTTTTTTTTCCCGGACTTTTTCGATTCCCGGGAAAGCGGGAAATTTTTTTAAATTTCCCGGGATCCCGCTCCATATAAATAATACAAAGTAAATTTTGTTATTAATTAGTGAAAAAAACTTTTACAAAATAACGTAAGAGAACTTGTTTACAAAGAAAGTAAAAGAAATGGTTCAATACCAAAAAATTAATAGAAGATTGAAGTAGGAACTTGAATTATTATTACCTCACGCCTTTATTCCCTATTATTATGCTTTTATTCAGTATTATTATGCTCTGGATACAAGATAAAAAGATAACATAAACAACAATTTAATTCATAAAACAATAATAAAAACAAAATAAAATTAAGATACTCAAGATATGGGATCAAAAAGTTAATTAATAAAATAGATAAAATATTTTAAAGAAATATAAAACATTTTTTAACGCCTTAGGAAATAACTTTCTGACACACTCAAAGCGCTTAGTATGTCGTCAAAAAGTATATTCCTGATTTAATGTACTAATTATCATGTTTCCAAAAAATTTCGTTCATTTTTTACCGAGGTTGGACAAATAGTTAAAAGTGCACCGTTGTAGCATGCTTCGGATTCACAATCAGAAGCAATTTTTTCTTTTTTATAAACAACGTCTATATCAGTCAAATGTATGTCAAGGTTGATGCAAAAATAGCATCAACCGGACTGCTTCTTACAAACCTTTTCTTTTCAATAGGTCCATTTGTAATTTTTAGGACAATGTCTTTTTCAAGTTGTATGTTGTAGTATCTTACACGAGTTTCCAAAATGTTATTTTATTTCGGTTTCCCCGCACTTCACGGGTATATAAACCAACATAAATTGAAATTGAAAATTTTTGTTTATCACCTAATAAACATATCGCTCCTTTATTACATCATAGTCGTATCTCAAAATTTTAAGTAACTTTAGCAAAGTTTTCCTTCATGCTTTCTTGTATTATATCTCCAACTGAACCGAAGTTATAGCAAAATATATCTTTAAATCGGTACATTTTGAAAACTTTAATCGCATTTTGCCAAGATCGTTTGTTTTTGTAGATATGACTATGTTGCAATAAAGGAGCGATATGTTTAGTTATCTCCTATTTTTAAGACTTGTTCATGGACAATGAAACTTTACTGCCTGCATCTTATTTTGAATTAATGTACTTTATTAACTCTTCACTTCATTAAATGTTATAATTATCAATTGTAGCACTGCCCATTCTGCTTTTAGTAGATTTATTTAGATAGATTCAGGAGACATTGATTTAAATACATGTACTCACTTCTTGTAATTGATCTAATCCACAACCCATCCACAGATGCTTATTTTTAGAGAATAGAAAACTAAATTTCAAAGTATAAATAGCTATTATGAGGAATTTTTTATTTCCCGGGATCCCGCAAGAAAAATCCCGGGAAAACGGGAAATAAAATAATTGAAATTCCCTAATATTAATACAAATACACCTACATCAACTTCAAGTTGAAGAGTGTGAGAATTACAAAACAAAACATAATTGCAGAGTACAAGAAACTGAGTACACCTCCCTAATCCCTCTCCCTCTCCCCAATAAACTCAAGTCTGGGCCCAGATCTTCGCAGTCGTGATCGAGTGACTTTGATCGAAATTTCACTTTTTGAAATCGTCTCATTCGTTATCAAAAAACTTCTATCGAAATTTAAGATTATGTCATTCGTTAACGAGTAGTCGAGTAGTCGATCGAATGGCTTCACTCGAAATGTCATTCCATAGGTTAAGAACTTTCGTAAAAACATTAAATTGTTTTTTTACAAACAATTTACACACTTTTTAGGAATAATTCTTAGATTTCTTCAACAAATAGCTAAAAATATAAGAATTGAACTTTTTCCAGCAATAAGAAACAAAATAATAACATTCAGTGCCCCGGTAGGCTAGCTGGTAGTGAGCTAGTCTATCAGCGCCGGAGTTGCGGGTTCTATTCCCGCCAGAGACTCTGGTTTCTTTCCTGCAGCGTAAAGCTTCGCGGGATTAGATTAGGGAATTTAAAAAAAAAAGTTTTGCAATTTTTGGCAAATTTTAGTCCTGTTTGCGATAGAAGCTATTGTTTTATTCCCCTAATTTAACAATTTTTACAGAATTTGTTCCATTCCTTATACTTTTATGGACTTTTAATCAATTATATGGCTTGTTGAATTATTAAAAATTTTCGCTATTTTATTTATATATTAATTTTTGACATTTTGTTTTTCTTTTTAACGACTTAGTGATTTAAAATAAATTTTAGGGTTTCCCAGGAAAAACTTTTTGATTTTTAGTAATAGGTGGTAGTTATTTCATACGTTACCTGGTAAGTAGTTGTCATTACAATTGTCATTATTTTGAAAACTTAAATAGGTACTTACTAGTAATGACCACAACAACTACTTATTACTTCTATTATTTTCACTACTGAATATTTGCTTACTAATAATCAGCTCAGTAACTACTTATTACTTGTGTTGTTTTCAGTACTGAATATTTACTTACTGGTAACGCACTCAATAATTACTTATTAGGTCTATTAACTAGTGATTTTTTGGCTTCTGGTAAGTATATTGTAAGTACTTACAATTCAACTTACTAGTAGTTAAATAATAACAAGATATTTTTTGACTTCTAGTAAGTGTATTGTAAGTACTGAATTCTGTGGACACCTCGAACAAAATAAGTAGTTATTCAGCCGAAAAATAAGTAGTGTTTATTTTCTCCAACATTATTTGCTAACTTACTTGGTAAGTAAAGTTTTTGCTGGGTTGTTTTCAAGTTTGCAATTATTCGCGAATTTAAGTCATGTTCGCGATAGCAGCGATTTTTTCTGTAAGTTTTATGATTCTTTTCAGCTTTAACAATTTTGAATAAATACTAGATGTTGCTTCCATTCCGCTGTTTGCAAATTTCTGCGAATTTCCGATAATTTAAAATTTTATAACGAATTTTTGTCACTCCTTGTAGTTTTAGGGACTTTTAATCAAATTAATGGCTTGTTTAATATATTAAAAACTTTCGTGAGTTCGCGCTATTTTTGCAAATTTTCTGAGTTTGTAAAATTATTCTAAATTTCTATAGTTTACCAAATTTTTGCAATTTTTACGTTGCTTTGTTGCTCTTTTTGGCAAGCGCCGCCGTTATAAAAAAAGCTCTATAAAT
Source organism: Pollenia griseotomentosa (assembly GCA_963931875.1). Classification (NCBI taxonomy): domain Eukaryota; kingdom Metazoa; phylum Arthropoda; class Insecta; order Diptera; family Polleniidae; genus Pollenia; species Pollenia griseotomentosa. Next base: position 119,649,210 of record OZ007564.1, on the reverse strand, counting down.
ATACCGAAGTCACCTATTTTATAGGGCACTATCAACACTGTTGATTTATATGGGGCGAAAAGTGCAATCAATGCCTTATTCCATTATTATACGAGCATAAAAATCTCTTACATTTTTTTAACAAATTTCGATTCGAAAGCTTTCGAATGTCGCAATCCCGTTTTTGATACGTCACGACGTTTTATTCGATACGAAAGTTCATTCGAACACGTGTGCGACGATTAAGGCCCTGGACGATAACTTACGGAAGGCATAATTTTAAAGGGCGAGTGCCCACTTTGAAGCAATACATTATTGACACAAAAAGCGCATATCAAAACTGCTGAGTGTAACGATAAGTTCACTCTTTTGTTACAGTCAGTCCTTCATATTCTCCCTTACAAACCTGCTTCGTAGTAATAGAATATTCTAGCTCTTAAATTTTATTTCTTATAAATTTGTTAAGAATTTCTTAACGTACCGTACTGCTTCTCTGTATAATGTGCGCTTATTTTTTCTAATGTGCCGTTAGTGCTTTGCAAAATGGGACAAATTATTATTGGGATTGTAAATGGTGTAGTGATTAAAGCAATAAATTTAAATAAAATCAACTCACATTTGAACTCGAATAACAACAGTTCAAATTTCTGGAAGCCTTGTAGAAATCCTTGCGCACCGTTACATTTGAATGATTTTTGAAGTGTTTGCAAGTGAAAGCAACGCAACACGTTTTATTTTGTTTGTGTGTGTGTATGTGTATGTGTAATCCCAAGCACATGTGATTCTATTTGAATTCCTGACATGACAATTGTGTCCTTTAATTAAACAATTTGGTTTATGTTACAAAATCCTTTCAAGTGGTTCTAGTTCACTGATTTATGAAGTGGATTTTAATGAAGTGCTTATAGGTTAAGCTCTAAGCACATGATGAATAATAAAAGGAAAATGTTTCCAAACATTTCTGCAAGCCTAATAAAAATAGCCATTCACGTTCCAAATCAGTGATTTTATTTTTGTCCTGAATTGTATAGTTATATTTGTAATCATTCATTTATATCAAAACAAAATGTAATATGACCTGACCTCATTACTGATGTATGTAAGTGTCCTTTTACTTTAATCTCCTTTTTTGTTGACATTAAGGTCTGGTGATTTCTAAAGGTTTTTTTGTTGGCTTTGAAATTTTGAACAGTCATTATCTAATCTGATCAAATCGAGCAGAAAAAAATTGTATGAACTTTGTTGAAGTTTTGCAGCGTTTTCAGCTGTTGTCCTAGTAAAATTTAACAATTAGAGTTTACTTGAGTGATTTTTCATATCATTGATGTGCAACGCCAACCAAATGATAAAAATAAATTACCAACTCGTACATGAGAAAAAAAAAACGTATTTCCTGTTAAACTTTGACATTTGTTGGCACAGTTTGGGGTGAAAGTACAATTAGAACTACTTGCCATTAGGAGAATGAGGACGGTTTGTAATAAGAAAAAACGTAAAAAGCTACTTTTTTAAACTTTTGGAGTAAAGTAAGAAAACCCATGTTCGTAGAAGGTCTTTGGAGAAAAAGAACTTTTCTGAAGGAAAAGTTTTTCCATAAAAAAAGTTAAGGTGAATGCGTTTTAATAAAAAAAAAATTGTAGGGTGTTTCTTTTTTGTTGACCTGTGTTGTTATGTGAGATTATTTATTTGCTTCGGCTAAAGGTCTTGGATCATAAAATAAAAATAAAAACCAACTGTTTATTTTATTTTAACAATTTATTTTCTCGGAGAAAATAAATTGTTAAAATAAAATAAACAGTTGGTTTTTATTTTTATTTTATGATCCAAGACCTTTAGCCGAAGCAAATAAATAATCTCAAAAAAAAAATTATTTGAAAGCTCTTTAGTGAAAAATCTATTCTTAAAATTGTTCGATTACAAAGCTCTTTGGAAAGAAATTTAATTTAAAAGTTAAAAAAAAACTTTTTTTTGTTAAACTAACTTTTAAAGAAGGCTTTAAGTAAAAATGTCTTCAATGCATTCAATGTCTAGATTAAGAGCTTTTTTTTGTTTTAATACCAGAAATAAGAAGATATTTAGCATTATCTTTTCAAAATGATTCTTTTGCTAAAAAGCTTTTCAAATGACAATATTTTGTGGTAAAAAGGTAATGAGGGTTGGTAAAAAATTTAAAAAAATGGTTTCTTAAATTGGATAACAAGGGGGAAAAAAGCTTTTTGGTAACACAATTTAGGCTTCTTGGTTAAAAAAGAGTTGAGTTTTGTTAAAAATTAAAAAACATCTTTTAAACAAAAAGTTCTAGGTTACAAGGTTTTGCATAAAAGCATTTTGTTTGATAATAATTATACACCATTTCTACAAATATACACAGAAAAAAATAAAAATTGATTTCAGTTAAAAGATTTGTTACATTAATAAAAAAAAAATTAATTAAAAAAATTAAAAAACAAATTAATAGCATCATATAACCGTTTAATTAACTTGATTAAACGTTTAATTCACTTGATTAAACTTTTAATTAAAACTGATTTAATTTTAAATTAATGCTTTAATTAGTGAAAACTTTTGTACAGTTTTTTCTGTCTAAGCAACTTATCAAGACGTAACTTATCTGCGAGCTTCAGGAAACAGATATCAACCAAGTTTTGTTAAAATTAAAAATTTAGTCTAAGAAATTTTACCAAACTGAACCCCCAAAAGTTTAAAAATTTTTCCCATGTTTGCCTTATGCCGTCTGTAATCTGAAAATTACGCACTGTTGCAATTGTGTTTGAACTATGCAGTTTAGTTTTTTTTTTTTTTTTTTGAAAGCACTTCTTTTCAATTTCATGTGCTATACGAATATTAAAATCTTGACACATTTATCCTTGACAACTAAAATTAATTTTCTCTTTATAATTGTTGTTTTTATCCTGATGAGCCAACAACAATGAAAACAAGAAAATTTATTGTCAATGTTTCAAATCAGTGGTTTTTGTTGTCAAGCATCATTGAGTTTTGATAATAAATTAGTTTTTGTCACGAATTATTATTGCACGAGTACTTATGCATTGTACTGGTATTAAAAGTAGTTATTTTTGCTGTTATCCTGATAAAAGTCCTGATAATCGTTACACCACAATGATTTTTTAGGTTGTTATTAAATAAAGTAAGTATTAAGAAAATATGTTGCCCTGTTATTTATTGTGAATTACGCTACACTGTAGTGATTTTGAGGCGAGTTTTTTTTTTAAATGAATTTAAAAAAAAATAAGAATTAAGATACATAATTTCTTTAAAATCGGCCTGATTAGAGTTGGTATTGGTGTAAACGCCTGTGTCTACTACTAAAACAACTTGGCGTTTACGACAATGCCAACCGTAATCAGGCCGAATATATTAGTTGTTAAGAAAATCATCTAGATGATTTTTTAGGTTAATGTTAACTTTTAATAACCAAAAACCTTTTACCTGTCAGATAGCATTCTAAAATAACTCTTTGTAGGTTGATATAATTGCCGTTAAGGTGAAGAAAGTGACAATTGACTTCATTAGCATTTTCCTATATTCTTTCAAGTACCGCAAAAATAGCTTAAGCGACTTAATTTTCAATTTTCGTTTTTTTTTTAATAAATAAATTTATTAGCAACACTAGCATCATCTCCTTAAATGGCATGGTCGCATAACCCTGCGGCCACACGATCAAGTTGTTCTTGATAGTATTTTACGTGACGTAGGTGGCACTCAATTTACTTTCAAGATGCCATAAAAAAAAACAATTTATAAAGACAAACATGTAATCAACTGTTAAATTGAAAGTAAATTGCCAAACAAATGGAAAGGTGAAATTGAAAGCCATCTCGTGGTCAATTTAAAAAGTGTGAGTGTGTTAGTAAAAAAATGAGAGAGTTGAGTAAATTGAATGGAATTGAAAGGCAAAACTTGATCGTGTGGCCACCAAGTAAGGTACCGTTACGATTTTATAGCAAAAACAATTTTAGCTTAAGCGTCAACCTTCATACAAAAATTTTATGATATATTATACAATAAACTTTCTCCTGTAAGTTGTGCTTTTGTCGCTTAAGCTTTTTTGCGGCAAGGGCTCGATATGTTGGTATTGATATAAAATTTAGCAACGATAAGTTATATTTTTTTCCTTTATTCATTCCACTTGGGAACATAGGGCTTCTACAAGATTATTCCAACTTAATCTATCGTTACATATAATTTTAATTTCATCAAAAGTTTTATTTAATAATTTATGTTCTTGGTTAAGTGTTCTGCGCCAAGAGTTCTTTGGACGACCGGGTCGTCGGCTGCCTTGAGGATTCCATTCTAAAGCAGTCCTCGTGATGCTGCCGTTTGGCTTTCTTAATGTGTGCCCTTTTCATTTCCACTTTCTTTTTGTTATTTGGCAATTTATAGGTACCTCGTTCGTCAATCTCCAAAGATCGGCATTGGTTATTGTGTTCGGCCAAAAGATGCGACAAATTATTCGCAGGCATTTATTTATAAAGACCTGTAGTCTCTGTGCTATGCCGCTTGTCATCAGCCAGGTTTCGCTACCGTACAGAAGAGTAGATTTCACACTTCTATGCCATGCAGTGTCGCCAAAACTTGGTGACCAAAAATGGCTAAATTTACTGAAAAAAATTGCTAAAAAATGACTGAAAACTTTTTTTTAATAAAAACACATTAAACTTCAATAACAAAACAAAAATAATTTATTAAAAATTTGATACAATGACATTGTAAACTGGGATCAATTTATTACATAAGAATAAACATGAATTAAATATTTTAGCATTTAAAAAATTAAATCATCGGTAAATTCGATGTCGTTTTTGTACATCTCATAGGAGTCACATGTCTATTAGTTTTAAATATTTTGAAGGTAAATCATAATCATAACAACAATAACTCAACCTTTTGAGTCCAAATCTACAATAAAAAAATGGTAAAACAAAATAAACCTTATTGATAAAATCGAATTAACGGTTGATTAAAGTAACTTATTTCTAAGATTGCTATTAACGATGTTGTCTTGGCAAAAAACCCCTCTCTCTTCAGCATTAGACCATGAAAGTGAGAATTTCTAAAAAAAATTTGTTTCCGCCGGCATCTCTATATTGATAAACTTGCGACCAAAGAGAAACAGTGGTGTTTTTATTTTTTATTCGCTTTCTTTAAAATCTTGAGATTTTTTTTAAAGGAAGTTACAAATTTTAACAGCTGTATTCATAAAAATTTATTGATGATTAATTGACCGTTTTTAAGCAAAAATTGCTTAAGTTGTATTCATAAACGAAAAAAAGTCTATTGAACCTTTAATAAACCATTCATAAAGTAAGAAAATTTATTGTTGGATTTGTCCTTCTTTAAACCAAAAATAAAATGACATTTTGATAAGTGTTTGCATTTAATGATATTATTTTTGTGAAATATGTTGAAAAATAATGACAAAAATGTTTTATTTATTAATATGGACATGTTAAATACATTTAACTATTTTTTTTTTTTTTATTTTAGACAACAAATTTAAAGTTATATTGATAATTATTTAAAAAAATTGTATTTGATTTAAATGAATATGTTCAGGGGCAAATGCAGATATTCTCTTTAATTATTTATTAAATTATTGCAACTAGTTGTTTTTTTGTTTAAAACAACAAATTATTGTTCAAAAATATTTTTTTTTTAAAAATAAGCAAATCATAATCATAGTGATGTTAATAAAAAGTAAACAAACTTTTTTTTCGAATACTTTCTTATCGAATGTTTAAAACAGGTTCAAACAAAAGATTTTATGATAGTTTTCGGCAACATTTTGTTCAGAAACTAAAATAATATGTAGTTTTATTTGATAAGAATAATTTTGAAGGTCTACAATGAAAAAAAAAATTTAAATATAGAATATCATGTGAACCGAATAGAAGTTTCATGAATCACTAACAATAAAATGGCAGCAAAATATAAAGAAAGTTGCCATACTTAAACACAAAATCGCGACAAACAGTTAACAGTAAAAAAGCTGTTAATGTACGTTTATGAATACAAATTTTTATAAGAGGTTTATAAGACAAAAAGCGTTTAATAGTTATTACATACTATAAGCTTCAAATAAGAACTTTTTATGAATATGGCTGTAAACCTTTTGAAGTGTACAAAAATATCAAAATACTAGTTAATTTCTTCTACGCCTATCGATCGGTGTAAATAACGAGACGAAAACATTAACGTACCTTATTGAACAGTTTTTCTTAAATCTTTTTTTTTTTTGCTTTCTTTAAATCTTGATATCCTGTTGAAAATGGGGGTGGAAATTGGACACAGATTTCTATAAAATATACAGCGGGGTTTCAAAAATAAAAAAAAAGATTTCTCCGAGGTACCTGTTATTCGGTTTATGTTTTTTATAAAAAAATGTGTAATACGTTTTAGCTAAAAATAACATATTTACGATCCTCCATGTCAAATGTAATAGATCTTTTTTCAAAATATAAGAAAATATTATGATCTCCCAGTAAATGTCCCTGAGGATGTTCCAACATGTGATATCTAAACATTATCTTAAATGTAGAATTATTTATACTCATGATCTTTTCCTAGAAAATATAAACTTAAAAATAATCTTCTAAATTTAATTTATTTGTATCTACCTGTAAATTATTCTGAGATCCTAATAAAACGGGGGTGGAAATTGTAAACAGATTTATTTTAAATATTTTAGTACAATTAAAAAAAACATACTCAGCGGGGATCCAATTGAATGAATTTTTAGGTCTTTTATTTATAATTTTCATTCACTTTGAATTCATTAAATTATCTGAACTGTGTACTTAACATTACAGTTAGTCAAATAATTTAAACATTTTGCAATAAAAATAATTCTGTGGCATTTTGACAAAACATCTTAAGTCAAATTTAAAAAGTTGAACAAATGTTGTTAATCACACGAATTTTCAATTAAAAAAACAGTTTTGTTTAGGTTTTTTTAAATTTTTCTTTAATTTTGGATTATTTTATTATTTGATGAAAATTATTTTACCACCGAGTTTTTTATAAAAACTTTTTTGCTATCTTATTCCGACTTAAGATGTTTTATCAAAATGTCACAGAATTTATCTCTCTGTATAAATGTCAACCAATTTTGATATTCATTTCTTTTTACACATTTAGCACTTTTAAGGCAATTTCACGCTTCTCAACAATTTTATAAATGCAATTTATACTCCAATGATTTTTCCGCAGAATAATTTTCTAAAAAAAAAAATATTTAACTTTTTATGGGAATATGACTTTTATAGTTCCCACGTTCGATATTTTAAATATTCAAATAAATATTAGAATTGCAAAGAAACTACAAATTTTTATGAAATACTGGTAAGAAATCCCAAAGCGTTATGGCACAATAACTTTGAAATTATATTTCTAGTACTTTTCTATAATAAAATTAAAAAGTGCTTAAAACCAACATTCGAAAATTAGAATTGAAAATATTTAGGAAATTCACAGTGTGCTCTATTGTGTCGTATTGGTTGTATTTGCTATAATTTTATGAATGTGACTTTTACAAAATCATAGCAAATACAACCAATATGACACAATAGAACACTTTAAGAATTGCCTGTTAACTGTAGAAAATAAAGTTTGGCAAAAGTAAAATATTTAAAAAATTTTATCATTTGAAAAATTAACATTTAATATCCAAGTATATCCAAAAAAGTATATCCAAAAAAGTTTTGTAAAATACAGTATAGATTAAAAGGTAACTTTTGAAAGAATAACAATTTAAAGCTTATATTTTCAACAAAAATTGCTTTTAAACATACACATTTTGAAAAAAAATAATATCTATGAATATAAAATAGTTCTAAAAAAGTAAACGTTTTGAAAGGCCGTAGTCGTTTAGAAAAAGAGAAATTCGAAAAAAGTACCTTAGTACCTGTGGAAAATAATATGTCAAACAAAAAATTTTTTAAAAAACACCTTATATGATACGATATGATACCCTACACCACAGTATTTGAATTTCCTTTTTTGAAAAAAAGCTTTCCAAAAAATACTTTTTACCTGCTTTTTAAAAAAGTGCTTTTTTCAAAATATATTTTCTTTAAGCAAATTGCCATAAAAAGCATATTTAAAAAAGAACCTTTTTGTTAAAAAAAAAATTGCTGCAAAAGTACTTTTTGAAAAGAGCACTCATTAAAAGATAATTTTCAAAAGGTACTTCTTTCGAAGAGTACTCGTTTTGAAAGGTACTTTAAAAAACTTTACAGTACTTTTTTAAAAATGCTCTAAAGGATTACCAGTACTTGATAAGTAACTTCAAACGTTTAAATTACAGCTTTTAATATTAAACTTTCGCCCTTTTCTTTTAGCTACTAAATTCCCTTTTCCCAATCATACTGAACTCCTGATAACTGGTTCCACTAGTTGATCACGTTTTCAAAGATTTGCCTTCATATTTTTAATGAATCAAATGCATTTCAAAAGTAAATGTACTTGATAATTGGTTTGAATAAAAGATTAGGTCTAATGATTTTTCCCAAAGTTTGTACTATTTATTCTATTGAAATCTTTCTTTATGGGAAGATGAACTCTCGAATTCCCACAGCATGCACTCAAGTGATAAATGCGAAAAGAAATAGATTGTTAGAGTTGAGTGTCATCATGAGTTCTGAAGTCCTGGTAAGAAATATAAAAATTTTTACAGAAGAGTGATTTCAAAATGTGATTGATTGAAGACACTACTAAATAAATAATTTTTTTTTTAAATTTTAAAGATCTTTAGAAAATTCTATTAGTTTTTTTTTTAATTTTCTTTTATTAAAAAAAAAATTTTGTTATTTTAAAATAAAAATTTTCCTTTCAAAATTTTGTTTGAATGCAATTATTGTATGCAGTGCAGTTTTTTTTCATTATTGTCTTCATTCCCATTCCTTTATTATCCTGTTACTTATTGTTACACTCTAATAATTTTTTGTTTATTTAAAATAATTGCTTATTCAATTTTTTCTACACCACCAAATGTTTCTAGTTGAGTGAAATCCTTTTTCAAATCCTTATTATTGAAATACTACATGACGTTACACCTCAGTTACTATAATAGTTTTGAAAATAATATTGTTAAAAACCAAAATAACTTGTTTTAAATTATGTTTGCCTGATACTAAGTTCCAGTAAATGAACACGAAATTGAAATACAACAACTAGAAAACAGCTAATTCGAAATTTGTAGTCAAACTTTATGATTGAAATTTATTTTGTGCCACAAAGCTTTTACAAAAAATACGTTTAAGGCTGTCGACAAAATTCGTTGTAAATCTTTTTAATCTTTTGTGAATAAAGCAAAAATTCCAAGCTTTTATTTATGCCTTAAAGTTTTTATGTAACCTCGTGTAAGTGCTTAAAGCTCTTGGTAAGCTCTTTTAAATAATTAAAAACATAACCTTTTTTAAAAAGCTGTTATACCAAAGCTTTTATAGAAATTGCTTAAAAGCTGTATTTACAAATTATGTTTTAAAGCTTTTGCTAAGTTTATTCTTTAACGGCCAATTTCACCAAGTTCGGTTAAAACCAGTGTTGCCAGTGGATTTTTCGAAAAAATACCTACACATGCTAAAAAAAATCCGATTTTTCCATACACGCTGAAAAAATTTCCTACGCATTATTGTCATTACAATAGAAGAAAATAATTAGTTATAAAAAATAAATTTTACTCGAATAAATTGATTAAAGCTTTGACAAAAATTAAGTACAAAACAAACAAATAATATTTATGTACTTTTAATAAATTCAATTAAATCTTTCAACATTGAATAATACCTCAGTGGTATAAGAAAAAACCATTCATTGTCATTAGTAACTAGCGAAATGCTTGGCATGCGCTAATGATATTGTATACCACAGTGTACATACATATCTCTTTCTCCAGACACTTACAGCTGTAACAATTGGCACCCACTATTCGTTAGCTTCTTCGCTAACCCTAAGTTATGCAGAAACCTATTTTTTTCTAAGAGAGATTCTTTATTTGTCACTAAGGCATTGATGTCCATTTCAGCAAACAATTGTTTAGAAACCCCAATACTTTGTTTTTTAAGATATCTTAGAAAAAACATATGAGCATTTCTCCAATGTCGAATGTTCGTACGCCTTAAAAGTGAAAAAAAACATACACCAAAACATTATTTTTTTGACAAAAGGCGAAACTTATAGCTCTTGATTAGCGCTATAATTTGTGCTAAGGTTGACTTTGAGCAATTGTTCGTTTTCAAAATAATTAAAAAAGACCAAGGCATTTGCATGCGACAAAAACAGAAGTCGCCTTTAAGGCAAAAAGTTCAAACACGGATTTCAGCGAAACCTGATAAAATATTTAAATGCGACTAATTTTCAAATGTTATGCATTGATGTATCTTAATAATGCTTTTTATTTGATTCAAAAATATTGTGTAGTTTATTTTTAATTTAATTTTAATCACTGTCGCGCGCTACATGTTGCATGCGACATTTTGTTCCATCATACTTTTATGTTTATGTTTTTACTTTTTATGTAATATGACATGCGTAAGATGATTCTACATTATTTTTAATACATTCAATATACTTATTTTCCGAACAAAAATTATAAACTTAAAAAAATATCTTCAATAAAGAAAAATACAAATATAGAACAAAAACTAACTTAACTGAAAATAGTATTGCTAGTCTCAAATAAAGTTTTTTTAATGGAATGAGCTGTCCTTGCTGCTTGTAGTTGTTGGACATCGCAAATAAAGATATTTTAGAAAAAATTTTTTTTTGAATTTATGCATTTTACACTTACGATGTCGCACGCTACAAATTTGAAATAAGTACCAAAAGAAAAGCACTGATTATTTTCCAGCAAAATTTTTTTTATTAAATTTGCAACAAAAATATGGGTTTTGTTACTAATATTTGATGGGCATTGTGGAAATATCCTCGACGCACTGATAACAAATGTTCTTTTTCAGTGTCGCACGCTACATCAAAATATACGGTAAAGCAAAGAAAAAAATTGCCGTAACTGGCAATTGCATCGTTCCGTTTACATTTTTCTTATATTGTTTGAATATAAACCGAGATTTAAAAAGCAATTGTCAATGCATTATGTTTCTCATTAAGATCATTTAGCAAAACAAAACGTGCAATAGAAACGTTCAAAACAGAACTTTTGCACTTGTTCGACTTTGCATTTGAATATTTCAAAGTGTGTTATGAATAAATGTAAAATTGTCTTACATTATTGAAAGTTGATAGATTCCCTATAAAAATATGTTAAAACAACATTTTTTTAAAGACTTTGAATTTTTTGGCTGCGGTTGACATTTCCGTGGAAATGCCCATATGCATACATAGTAGTGTCCCCAACTTTTCAAACTACAAACAATCTGGAAATATATTTTTTTAGCGACTTTAGGGAAAATAAAAATTGTTTACCGTTTTGGAGAAGAAAATATTACTAAAAATACGTTTTTTTCTGCCTTTATTTCATAAACAATGCGATATGACGAAAAATCCCTACATATTGGAGATTATAAAAAATCTGTCCGATTTTCCCTACGCTTCTATTTTAGTATAAAAAATACCTACATGTAGGGATTTTCCCCTACTTCTGGCAACACTGGTTAAAACTAACTTTCAATTAAAGTTCCTGTTACCAATATGTTTTGACAGCTATAACCGGTAGTTAATTATAACCGAACTTGGTGAAATTGGCCGTAAATATTTTAGTATTTTTTATTAAGCTTCCCCTTTAACTACGTACATTAAACGTGTTTTGTTTTGAAAATCGGTGCAAAATCAGAAAAGCCATTTTCCATCTCCGATCGAAACGTCTTTTAAAAAGCTTGCATCAAATTTCATTAAAATATTGTTTGTGGAAAATTATAAACTACTAGTAGACAAGTTAAAAGAGTAAAACTAAAATAATTTGGCAATAGTTGACATAATTTTCTAAATATTACACAGACCACTGCAAACGCCAAGTTAGAAAAATCCTTTCTGCAAACTCTTCCTAACGAAACGAATCGCCTGTTAATTTGTTCCGCAGGTTGACTATTAATCCGGATTGCGAGATATATTTTCAAAACCCAAAATTGTATGACAATATATAAATTACATCTCAAAGGAAGAAAATTGTCTCTTTGCTTTTAAGTCTCTTTTTTGAAACTGTCTTAATTTAAACACCTTAAAAATCTTAATTTTCAACTAATTCTGCTCTCCTATTACCAAGTTTCCAATGAATGAACATAATACAAAGTATTTTTCCCAGCATCATCATTTTGATTTAATTTTTTTGTTATTCTTCTTTGATTTTGAATTTCAAATCATCTTGCAACACACGTATTTTTGACACTTTGTTAAAGCGCACTTGTATAAAAAATTCTGATAGTGAGATGTTGTGATGCATTTAAAGTGAACATGATTTTTGTTAGAAAGACTCTAGAGTTTTTTAATAGAAAACAATTGAAGTTCGTTTTGGACTTCTTTGTTTATGGGAAAATGAACTCACGAACTCCCACAGCATGCACTCAAGTGGTAAATAGTAAAAAAGCTATGGTAAAAATATGGTTTAGCTAAAGACTTTTTTTATGAAATCCTAATAGAGTAATTTTAAATTTTTTACACTACAGTAGTTTTAAGGAAAACATCTAACTAAAATGCAGCAATAGAAGGTATGCTTTAAGGGGATTTGTTATTTTTAAATTTCATAAAAAATTTACACAAAAAACACTTTTATGTAAGATTATCAACCTTATCGTGGTTGGCGAATTTAAAATACGCCTGCGACTGTTTTTTAATAGATTAAAGATAAACTTATTTACTTTAATCTATTACCAAACAGTCGCAGGCGTATTTTAAATTCGCCAACCACGATAAGAGTGTATATTTCATTAACTTCACCCAACACCAGAAACCTTTTCGCAAAAAAATCTTTATTATACCGTTTACACTGTAGCCAAATCTAGTATTTACGAGATTTCGTGCCAAATCGTGTGGCTTTTGACTAGATTTTTCTATAAAAAACAAAGTGTACTTCATGACTAGATTTTTGCTGCAACTATGGTCAAGTCCGACCTGTTGATACCCTACACCACAGTATATAAAGAACATTTTACAAGAGTGTGCCCTATTTGTGACACATGGCCAATCATGGACAAAATTATGTTATGAGATTTCTTTCAGAGTTGTTTGTGCCAAATATTATCTAAATACATATCAGCATCTATATGAGATTTTTTTCGTCTTAAAGCGATTTTGAAGAGTGGATTTAAATGGGTCAATTCTTGTCCTACCACTCTACAACGATAATTGCCATGACATAGTGCCTATTATAAAAGTTTTATATCAATACTAACATTTATAAGGAAATAATGGGAGCTATAAATTAATAAAGACCGATTTAAAAAAAAAAAAAAATTGGTAAGACGATTTATGTTGCAAAAATATATTTTTGAGACAAATTTAATCTAAATAACAACATAATAAGATAGTTTATGGGGACAAAGGCTATTCTGAAAGGAATTTTGTATTTGGGCCATATGAAATTATAGACCAACTCTCACCATTTTCAATAGGTTTTGTCCTTGTGAAAAGTAAGACGTATGTACCAAATTTTATCAAATTATCTTCAAAATTTAGACCCGTACTTTGAACACAAGGTTACATGGACAGAAAACCAGCCAATCGGATGGACGGACAACGTTAGATTGACTATAAAATTTATTCTAAGTCGATCGGTATACTAAAAATTGTGTCGGGGACCAATATTTTTAGTGTTACACACATCAGCATAAATGGAAAATACCCCTGTTGGCCAAACTGCCGTCGACGACATTGTCGTCAACGATTTATGCACGACATGTCCTCTATCACTTAGGATTTCTGGAAGACAATTTTGAGGAAAATGTCGTAAGCGACAAAATACTCGACATTGTCTAGTGCACTGTCTTTTAAAGAAGTTAATAAACGATGACATGACAGACATTGTCTTTCAAGTTGTCTTTTGTCAAAGCTTATCCACGACAACATGAGAGACATTTTCTTGTAAGATATCCTCTATCAACAACTATACACGACAGTATGAGCGACAGTGTCTTGTAAGCTGTCCTGTATTAAATTGTATGCACGAAAACATTACCGACAGTGTCTTGTAAGGTGTCCATTATCAACTTCTAAGCACGAAAATATGAGCGACATTGTCTTGTAAGCTGTCTTCTAAACAAACAAAAATAACTGTAAAATAACGATAATAATAAAAAACAACCAAAGCAAAGTGAAGCAAATCAGTCAGTTAAGTCTGAGAACAAAACGACTAAGGTATGATTTTAAAAATATGTATGTGCTATTGTATATTTTTATTTAATCGTTTAGGTTTATAGGCGACATTGTCGTGTAAGCTGTAGCTCCTGTAACTTCATCGACATTGTCTTATACGTAGTCGTTGACGATAAAGTAGAATCCATTGTCGTCTATATTGTCATAAAAGACAATATGAACGACAATGTCGTTCATGTGGTCATCAACGACAGGCTGAGCGACATTGTCTCTCTTTATGTCGTGCACGATTTACGCGACACTTGTTTGAAAATGTCATCGACGATTGGCATTAGTTGTCCCTTACGTGTCGTGCAGGAATTAACATTGTCATCAATGATTCGTGCACGACATAGCCAACTGGGACCCTATCCACTATAGTGGTGTGGGTATAAAGAAAAAATTGTATCAACATTTTACACTTAAATATCGAAAGCATATCCTAAGGCGTTAACATTTCAACTTAAGCTACGGTCATACTTATTAAACATTTGACCAACTAACCACAACTTTTGTTAATAGTTAGTGAGTTTTAACATAGTCTTAATATCACAAAATAACGCTAATTATTCTGCTTGACATTGCAAAAATCAGTTTTTTGTAAGATGTGGTATTATAATCAAAAAAAGTATTGGAATTAAAAAAAAATTATATTTTAGTTTGCCTGTTGGTCACGTTTTTTTTCGTCAAATATTCGATAAGTGTGACCGAAGCTTAAGAAATAGCTCTTTAGCCTTATAAATAATAGATTACTTCAGAACCCACAGCTAAATTTTTAAAACTAAATATTTGTTATCCTTTATGCAATATCCTTAATTTAAAATATTTTTTTATAAAAACAGAAATTATTTTGTTATTACTCTTCTTTCCCCCCTTAAAACAAAAAATAAACATCCTGCTTGCTCATAATTTAAAATTGGGTGACACTCTATTAACTTTTTATTAAATATTTTTGTTCCTCTTTATTAAAATAAACGGCTTATTTTTGTATTATAAATATATCTCATTTTGAAATCCTTGTATAAAAGTTCTACTTCAGTTATTTTATTTACTATTTATCATCAGTTTCTTCCATAAAAAACACAAAACTTTAATTTCAAAAAACAGTTTTAACTGAAAATGTTCGCCTAATACTTGGTTCCAGTAGCTGAGCAACACTGCTGGAAATATGCCAAACCCCTATACAAAATTAAAGTCAATTCGATTCCGCCTCATGTATAATCAATTTTTAACACTTGATAACACGCGCAATTATTTAGCACAATATGCATGTGGATTAAACAGTAAACAGAATGTAAGCGAAAAGTCTAAATGAAACTGAAGAGGAATTTCTTGATGTATATTTTTTATACCTTTTACGCCCACTAGACCATAGGGCGTACATATATTTCGAAATAAAAATTAGTCACTATAAAATTAAATTATAGCTAAACGAAACTTCAAAAGTTCTGCAAATTTTTATTTAGCTTAACTTCTTTTACTTTTTAAACCACAATACAAACGTTATGCGATAAGCCTTCTTAAAAATTCGTTATGGGAAAGGATTTTTGATATAAAAAAGCGCTTAAAAATTAATTTGTTTTTAATTTCAATAAAGTTCATTGAAACCTTGTCACAAGTTCTAATCTCCTATTATATGGTTCCATTAGTTGAACACTAAAAAAAATACTGAATAAATTTTAGAGGTAAAACAACAGCATCAATTTTTAAATCACGCCAAATGAAATAATTATCTCAAAAAGTATTCGAAACACATAAAACACAATTAAAACGTTAAACGACAAACTAAGAAGTAATTTCTTTTGTAAAAGGCTTTCAATATGAAAAAATATCTTTATTAGCTACAAAAAAATCACAAAAGTCCAGCAAAATAGCGTTTTAGGTTTTTGTGTTTAATATCACTAACAATTCCAGTTTCTAACAACATTTTAACTCTTTAATAAATCGCTTGTCGCCTTTATTCAATATGCTTTGAATTGCATTAGATATACTCTAATGATTTTTTCCCAGGCATATTTTTTGTTTTATTTTGGATTAGTTTTTGTTTTTTTACTATTTTAAAATCTTTTTTTATAGAAACATGAACTCACGAACTTTTACAGCATGCATAGAAAGCGACAGTTTTTAACATTTCTATAACTCTTTAGTTACAAAACTATTTGAGTAAGTAGTTTACTGTATTATGAGTGCCTGATAGAAAATTTTATGCTAGAGTGATTTTAATAGAATTTTAAGAAAATTTTTTGCTATAAGGACACTTAACTTAAGAATTTTTGTACAAAATATTACAATTTCGGCAAGATCAGCAACAATTTTTGGCAAAAAAAAAAACGTATTTAAAGATTCTGATGAAAAAAATGTTTAATATATCTATCCCTAACCACTAAAATAACGTAAGCGATTTAATTTCAAATTTTCGTTTTTTTTTAAATGACTTTATTAACAACACTTGCATCATCTCCTAAAATGCCATGGTCACATAAGGTACCGTTACGATTTAATAGCAAAAACAATTTTATCTTCAGCTACAAATTTCATACAAAATTTATATAAAATAAAATTACAAAAAACTCTCTCCTCTAAAATTTGATTTTTGGCGCTTACGTTATTTTCGTGGTAATAGCTCGACATAAATATGATATTGCTTAAACATTTATTTAAACTTAAGAATTTTTGTACAGAATATTACAATGTCGGCAAGATCAGCAACAATTTTTGGTAAAAAAAAAAACGTATTTAAAGATTCTGATGAAAAAAATTTTTAATATATATAACCCTAACCGCTAAAATAACGTAAGCGACATCATTTTCAATTTTCGTTTTTTTTTTAATAAATGACTTTATTAACAACACTTGCATCATCTTCTAAAATGCCATGGTCACATAAGGTACCGTTACGATTTTATAGCAAAAACAATTTTATCTTAAGCTACAAATTTCATACAAAATTTATATAAAATAAAATAAAAAAAACTCTCTCCTCTAAAATTTGATTTTTGGCGCTTACGTTATTTTCGCGGTAATAGCTCGACATAAATATGATATTGCTTAAACATTTTAGAGAAATATTTTAAGAACAATTGTGTTTTTAGTTGAACTGTTAATTTTTTATTTTGATATTTTTAGTTAGGCTTGAGTTCATTAAATTTAATTTTCATCAAATTATTTTTACTGAAGGAGCTGGGCTCGAACCTGGGTTGAATTTACCCCAGGCTGGCAGGCACCGCAGTGGTGCAGAGGTTAGAACTCAAAGAATTCTGATGAAAGAATGTGGTGATTCTTGAAACATGTAAATTCAAACCAGGTTTGATGCCCAGCTCAGCCAAGAAAATTTTCAATAAATTTTAATAAAAATTTCATGTTGTAAAATTCCTTCCTTCAGTAAAAATAATTTAATAAAAACTAAATTTAATGAACTCAAGCCTTACTAAAAAAACCAAAATTTTAAATATCTTAATAAAAAAATTTACTAAACAAAAAATTTTAACACAAAAATACAGCTAAATTATAGTTGTAAAAAAAAATATTTTCATAAAAAAACATCGAAAATATGTTCACTACAAAAATTTCACATTTTTTTTTTTTTAAATATCACCGAAAATTTTTATATAAAAAAAAATTTTTTAATACAGTGCAGCCTCGTTTGACACATTGAAAGTTGCGTTAACAGAGTCACCAATGTCAAGAATTTGGGTGTTGCGATTATCGAGGAGTTGCGTTGATCAAGGGTTGCGTTAATCGAGGTTACACTGTAGTATTTTAAAAAACGGGATAATTAATTAAACTTAATACAAAATGAAAAATTTTTTTCCAAATAAAAATTCACTGAAATTGTTTCCCTTAAAAAAAGGGGACATTTTTCAAAAAAAAATGTCACAAAAAATTTTGTTTGCTAAAAATGTCACCCACCGAAAATGGTTTAACTAAAGAATTTCACGGAAAATTTATTAATTCAAAAATTTTTCGGCAGCATATCATTTTTTTTTTTTTTTTGTGTTAATTTTATCGTAAGGAAGTACTCTTTTTCCCAGCCGGAGTCCGCCAGGGTTGTGCTAACCTGGGCCATAAGTTTAAAAACGCAAACGATTTGCAAAGTAACGAATACATACCAAATTTCGTTTTTTTTTTATTCTCTCCGCTTTTATCCCTAAGTTTTCCGCATATATCCTTCGAAGAAGAGCTAAAATTATTTGACTTTTTTAAAACACACCTTACGGTCCATAGAAGATATGTGTAAAGTTTTGTGAAGTGGTTTTCGATTTTAGCGGTTACAAACAAACACGTCTCTTTTTTATATATAGAGATAGAGAAAATATAGAGATTTTCACCCTTTCTTATTGCATTGTAACTACAGGGCCAGTATTTCGATAACCCCTAAAATTTAAGTCACTAATTGTTACGGTGTCAAGGATTTTTATTAGGCGTGCAGGATTATTTATTTATTGAGTGTTAATTGGCTTTTCTGGGTTTTCTTTTAAGATAATTTAAGTCTAAGTTCCATGATTTCCTTGTAAAAACCTTTAATTGTTAACACATCAATAATTTTGAATTTTAGTTTTTAAATAAAACTACCTGCTTTCAAAATGTTACTTCTCTATGTTAAGAAACTAGTTTTAATGTTTGAAATAAATCTCTACCCTCTTGAGCCTTTTCATTATTATAACCACACATATTTTCTTAAACAGCATTTAAAACCAGCAATAATATTCTATACAATTTTTTCTAAATGCAGTAAACGTTTTCAAAATTAATGCAGACAGATCTATTGGAAAAAAATCTACCTGCTCTCGAAGTATTTTCGAGATTTGCTTATAATTTGTTCCTAAGTTCTTTTACATTCCTTTTTCCATGATCTCCTGATAAAAATCCTTGAAAGCGTTACATATGAAATCATTCTCAGCATGTGATCCATTTCAAAAACGCCTTTCGAAATTGGTCTAGAAATCAAAGTGCTATTTTTAAAATAGAATTGATTTTCTTAATGACCTTTAGAAGAAAAAGTGGTAATTTCCATGAAGTTGTAATGAAATGAAATTGTTTTTTTAAGTTGAAGAAGAACAATGTACCTTTTTAAACATTTTTTTCTTTATAAATTTTCTTAAAGAACTTTCCACCATCTTTGTTTGAATCTCGATACTTCTGATCTCCCCATTAAAATCCTTAGAACCGTAGTACATGAGTGATTTTAAAAACTAATACAGATTTTTTAAATAATATTACATGTGGAGTCTTGATTGTGATTGTCATCCCAACGGAACTTTAAATAATTTTCCAAAAAAAATCTTTGTTTATGGGAACATGAACTCACGAACACCCGCATCATGCATTCAAGCGGTAATCGACGTCAGCGGTACAAATCATTGTAGGTGCTGGGCTGGAGTATTTCTATGTGGTGCAGCACCTACTTTTATTTTAAATTAAACAAAAATTTTAAAATAATTCTAGAACCTTAAAAAAAAGTGCGACCTTAGTGATATTTCCACCATCTTCGTTTGCGTCCCGTTATTTATGATCTCCCCATAAAATCCTTGAACCCGTAATACATGAGTGATTTTGGAAACTTTTTTTAAATAATTGTGAAGTTTTTAGAACTATAGAAAATGTTTTGATTACTTGCTTTCTCAAAGATTTTCCACCATCTTTGTTTTATGATCTCCCCATATAAATCCTTGAAAACGTAACATATGAATGATTTTCGATATTTATAGTTTTGAAAATTTTTCAAAATATGCTATAAGTTGCTCTTAAAAATTTTCTGGTTTGATTTTCCTTAAGGAATTTCTAAAGACTACCGATCTTCTTTTACTTGCCGGCATTCCTCATCTCCTAATAAAAATCCTTGAAACCGAAACAGTTGTGTGGGAGAATTAAAATTTTTAATTTTTATTTATTTTTTTTTGTACACAATTTATATTGAAAATTATAAAATACACAATTTGATACTCTTCAAGATCTGCCTATTGTAATATTAAAATTTGGAAAGAAAAAACCTGGTTTCAAAATGTTTTAAGATTGTATCTTAAATCCAATTGTCATATATCTTAATGTAAACTCTGTTAAACTATTATAATGTTACACTTTATATAAATAAAGTTGTTCGAAAATAAAAGTGAATTTTTCACATGTCTATGAACTTGTGACATATGCCTTCCTACTTATTTTTTTAAAAATCTTTCTTTTAATGTATTTTTTTGAACCTGTGCCTGATTTATATGAACTCCTGTTATGCGGTTCCACTCGGTGAACATTATTTATAAAATAATTCTCAGCATCATTAAAATCATCCATTTAACTACATGATTTCTAATAAATTAAATGAATTTTTAATCAGTTGTGCAGCACACGCTACAGAATTGAAATATTTGAATATTTGACACATGATAATTGGACCAGTTTGAGTATCTTTCTCTCTCTCTCTCTGTCCTACTAATCTGTCAAAATGCATTTTTAATAGTTAGTAGCTAGATAGCAATAAAAACTATAGCATTAGATATACACTAATGGGTTTTTTCCCATCACAACTATTGTTTTCTTTTTTTTTTCTAAAAAAAAATCTTTGTTTATGGGAACATGAACTCACGAACTCCCGCATCATGCATTCAAGCGGTAATCGACGTCAGCGGTACAAATCATTGTAGGTGATGTGTTGGGCTGGAGTATTTCTATGTGGTGCAGCACCTACTTTTTTTAAATAAAACTAAAATTTACTAACTATTGATGCTGTTCTCCTATTGAAATGTTACACTTCGTTTCACTTCACTAAACAGCATCTCATGTTAATTGATGATCACCATCATCATTATCGCCGTCGTCGTCGTCATCATCAGTATTTGCAATCACTAGGATGTGCATTGAATTTGTCACGCTTTCAATATGAGAAGTATTGAATGAAATCAAAACAACAACAACAATAATGTTCAATGAGGTGGTTACACACACTTAATTAAATTAAGAAAAAAATATTTTTTCAATATCTTCTGTTGAGCAGCTGCGTTTAATAAGTTTTAAAAGAGGTGGAGTTCAAAATGCCTACGAAATATTGCTGATATCCTAATAATTTCGTGACACGAGGTACAATCTATATTGCCGGAATAAAATACACAAAATGGAGAATTTAAACGGAGAGAGCCAGAAAGCGTTAACAAAAATGTAATAAACCAAATTTTAAAGCATATTTTAGGAGCTTATTTTAAACTAAATAAGATTTGGATTTAGGCAAATCGATAAGCAAATTGTTATAGCTTATTAAAAATAATAAAATAATCTTTTTACAAAATTAAAAAAATGTCTTTAAAAAATAAATTCGAAAAAAGGAAGAAAATAATTTGGAATCACTCATTTGTTACGGCCTCAAGGATTTTTATTGGGAGGTCATAAATATCAAAAAGTAAATGGAAATTCTATACAATCTTTGAGAAAATCTTAGAAATGTACTCAACGCAGGTAGTTCTTTCTGGATTTGGAAGAATTCGAAAATTATAATTGTTTGTTTTAAAACCACATATAAATACAAAATACGTAGTTTAAATAAACTCATTTCTATGCGAAGGGTATTGAAAATCACAAAAATAGAAACGTTTACAAAAAGATAATTTTTCATTAAATAAAAATATTTTCGGACTTAAAAAAATACAGTCAAGTGTTACAGTTTCAAGGTTTAATATTAAGAGATCATTAATACTATTAATACTAAGATAAAAAGGATAATGTTGGAAAATCTTTAAAAATAAAAATAAAAAATAGGTAGTTCTTTGCTTTGTTTTAAGGAGATCACATTCAAAGGAATTGTAAAAACAACAATTTATTTAAAACGTTAGTAAAACAATTTAATTTTTTGTGTTTTAAAAAAAACTTGTTTCCTGATAAATCCTAAAGTGGGCACCAAAAACAGATTTTTTTTATGAATAAGAAAAAAAACAGTTCATGTTCTGTAAGATTTTAAACAGATCATGGAAAATAAAAATAAAATAGAATCTAGAAATAGGGAAACCCCAGGGATTTCGATTGGATAGTAATTGTCATTGAAACAAAAGACTTTATCATTTTAAATAAAAAAAAAAAAACAATAACGCCTTAACAAGAGATCTTGAAAAGAAGCTACATAGATTTTCGAAAAATTTATATACCTTCTTACAGCACAAGAATTGAAACAAATTTGAATTTTTACCGCAAGACCGTCATAACTTAAAAATTGCAAATAAAAAAATATTACAAAAAAGTATGACATATGAAGGCATATGGCATATAAGCCGGACATACCAAGAAAAAAGGTTTCTTTATGTTTCTTTACATATTTCTTCTAGGGTATTCATTCGGTTAACCGTTAATCGGTTAACCGATTAATTACTACCCGATTAACTGATCGGTTAATTTAAAATTGGCAATTTGCGATTAACGATTAACGATTAAACCGGTTAATTGCAGTCGATTAACCGATGTAAAAAAAATTTTTTAGTTTTTCGAAGTATTATAACATTTTTTTTTTTTGTATTTTTAATTATTTGTTTGGTCTCATATAAAAAAGGTATTTGTTTGGACAATATTTTTTACTACAATCAGAGTTTTTTTCCCCCGGACTTTTTCGTTTCCCGGGAAAGCGGGAAATTTTTTTAAATTTCCCGGGATCCCGCTCCATATAAATAATACAAAGTAAATTTTGTTATTAATAAATGAAAAAACTTTTATAAAAAAACGTAAGGGAACTTGTTTACAAAAAAACTAAAAACTAAAACTAAAAAACTAAAAATGGTTCAATACTAAAAACCCAGTAAAAACTTCGCTTACTTTTTCAAAATGAATAGCTTCTTTAACTCATTATTTAGCAGCTTTCTACTATAACTACTTCTATAACTACTTTTTTCTGAATGTATTAAAGTAAAAAAATAATGACTTGCTTTTGAATGCGTTCATTTGTAAAATTCATTGGTTCTTTCAGTAGAATTATAAGTAGTGCTCTTATGTTTTTCTGATTACTCAACACATTATTTTGTAGGCGAAGTTTTTACTGGGAATTTAATTGAAGATTGAAATAGGAACTTGAATTATTATTATCTCACGCCTTTATTCCCTATTATTATGCTTTTATTCAGTATTATTATGCTCTGGATACAAGATGAAAAGATAACATAAACATAACAATTTAATTCATAAAACAATAATAAAAACAAGTTAGAGTGCTTTATTCGGCTGTGCCGAATCTTTGATACCCTCCACCGACAGTTCGAATGTTTAAGGAGTAATATCTGTATGATGTATTTTTATTATTATTATCTTAAACTGTGACGATTTGTTATTAATTATGGTTTTAGGAGACTAAACTGTTTTCCGGGAGTAGGGCATATATGGGGCCTAGGGTAAATTATGTACCGATCTTCACGAAATTTCACAGTATCATTTATAGTCCTATAAAATTGTGACGAGCCAAAATTTGTTTTGATTGCATTATTTTTTACGGTTTTAGGCGTACTAAACTGTTTTCCGGGAGTAGTGTTTTTATGGGGCTTAGGGTAAATTATGGACCGACCTTCGCGAAATTTTACAGTGTCATTTCTAGTCGAATAAAACGGACTTGCGCAAAATCTTATGTCATTCCGTGCATTTTTGCATCATTTATGTTAGTTTTTGTAACAAAATTATCAAGTTTTTGAAGGTGGTGGTTCCACATTTTGATTCATAGCTCTGGCCCTACTGAACCGATTTTGCTGAAATTCAATCCCAAACTGCTTAGGATAACTACAAGCAATTTGACACCTAGTTTGTTTATTTCCTTTGAGTTTTTCGAAAGTGAGCGTGTTTTCAACAGACGGACAGACAGACGGACATGGCTAAATCGACTTAGAATTACTCAAGCAGCCAGAATATATATACTTTATGGGGTCTGAGATGAATAATAAAAAAGTTTCACACGGAATGACAAACTTAGTATACTCTCTTCACAACTAATTGTGGTGGAGGGTATAATTAAGGTACTCAAGATATGAGATCAAAAACTTAATTAATAACATAGATAAAATATTTTAAAGAAATATATAACATATTTTAACGGCTTAGGAAATAACTTTCTGACACACTCAAAGCGCTTAGTAAGTCTTCAAAAAGTATATTCCTGATTTTATTTACTAGTTATCATGTTTCCGAAAAATTTCGTTCATTTTTTACCGAGGTTGGACAAATAGTTAAAAGTGCACCGTTGAGGCATGCTTCGGATTCACAATCAGCAGCAATTTTTTCTTTTTTATAAACAACGTCTATATCAGTCAAATGTATGTCAAGGTTTATGCAAAAAAGCATCAACCGAACTGCTTCTTACAAACCTTTTCATTTCAATAGGTCAATTTGTAATCTTAAGGACAATTGAAAATTTGTGTTTATCACCTAATAAACATATCGCTCCTTCATTGCATCTTAGTCATGTCTCAAACTAAACCGAAGTTATAGCAAAATATATCTTTTAATCGGTACATTTTTAAAACTTTAATCGCATTTTGCCAAAATCGTTTGTTTTTGTAGGTTTTACTATGTTGCAATAAAGGAGCGATATGTTTAGGTATCTCCTATTTTTAAGACTTGTTCATGGGCAATGAAACTTTACTGCCTGCATCTTATTTGAATTAATGTACTTTATTAACTCTTCACTTCACTAAATGTAATAATTATCAACTGTTGCACTGCCGATTCTGCTTTTAGTATATTTATTGCATCCGGAGACATTGATTTACTTATGTATTCACTTCTTGTAATTGATCTAGTCCACAACCCATCCACAGATGCTAATTTTTAGAGAATAGAAAACTAAATTTCAAGGTATAAATAGCTATTTTCTGAAATTATGAGGAATTTTTTATTTCCCGGGATCCCGCAAGAAAAATCCCGGGAAAACGGGAAATAAAATAATTGAAATTCCTGGGACGGGAAATCCCGGGAAAAAACCCTAACTACAATATATTTCCTTTGAGCAATACATTCTTTAAATACAGTACAAAAACAGAAACTAGGGGTTCGGAAATACATTTTTTGCGGTGCTAAGCTTTGCCAGGATGTGTCAGATAATGACCTGACAATAGAAGAAACTCATGATTGTAACACGAACAATCTTTTACAAAATTAGCCCAAATAATGGCATAATGGAAGATTTTATATGTTGAGAGAAATCCTGGAAAAGGACTGAGAAATTAAATAATCTGTATCATGATACAAAGAAACCAAGATAACGCATTCAGCTTTTAAAAATGAAATATTTCTGCGCAACTACGTCACATCAGCGTATAAGTATTTACAGCTAAAATATAGAAATACAAGCAAACAAACATGTGTATTAAAGGCTAAAGTGACGTCATATTAAACAGTTGAATTTTGTAAACATGTGCAATACGTAATCTTGTTTTTTCAATCTTGAATCTGTATTATAGGTTGCTTACGATTTCTCCAAAATCTTCGATAAGTGAAAGAATTTTTCCGAAGTCAAGTTTTACCAAAACTAAAGAAAATAATCGGTTAAATCCAAACATTTAAACCAAATTATTTTTCCAAAAGATTATTTTATAAGATCTTAAACTATTGAAATAAAAAATAAAAAAAATCTCACAGTTTATTGTTTAATAAATACATACAAATATTGGCCCATAATCATAGTCAAAAATAAAGTCGACTTTTTTTAAAGTATACTTTAAAACAATGGTGTTCACATGCATTTAAAGCCGGTTTTAGTTTAAAGTGTGCTTTATTCTGACTATAAGTATGGGCCATTATGTATAAATTATAAAATATGTTTTTCATGTTTATGAATTACTTTTTTGTTTGCTCGTTTTAGTTCAAGCATTGTTTTGTTCGTTATGTTATTGTTTTTTTTACTAATAGACTCCAATAATAAATAGTTTTTGCATTTTTATTAATTGAAATTACTTAATTTATAACAAAACATTATTAATCGGTTAACCGATCAATAACAAAATTAACCGATTATTAACCGATTAAAGTAAAACCTCGGTTAATTAATCGAACGATTAGCCGATTAAAGCAAAAGCTCGATTAAATGAATACCCTAATTTCTTCATATTTGGCATAACTAAAGTCAATATGAATGTGTGTGCCAAATACTTTGTTTATTGTTTCCCTGAAGGAAACCTGGGTGCAAGTGTCTCCAAGTCACCAGTTTTGTCGAATATTTTGGTGACATTGTCAACGAAGTGTCTACACTACACTACATTTGCCACTATATTTGGCTTTAATACGAAAACAATTTTATCAATAACAACTGAGAAGTACAATTAATATAAAAGTTAAAGAAATAATAAAAAAAAATTGTATTCGTACCAAAAGTGTAGACTACATGTACTAAAATGTACTAGTGATTCTCTGGTTCCAATGTCTACATATGTTCCCAAAGGAACTACCTAGTCAGTACCTAGTCAGTAGTACCAACGTCAGTAGTAGATTTCCAATGACACGCACATGTTAAATGTCTATAGTAAATAACATTGTCTGGGGTATAATAAGTCACTAGTACTGGTGACTGTGTCAATAGTGAATCAGTACAGATTCACTAGTGACATTTCCTGCAGGGTTATTTGTCGAGTTAAGGGGTGCTAAGTGTTGCCGTTTTTGAAAAATGTTTTCTGTAAATTGTCGTTACAAACTAGAAAAAAATATAAAAGAAAAAAATTAAGATAAGTGACTCTTATAGGAAATCGTTAGATCCAAGGTATATTTACACAAGGTAGACTCGTTGGCCCATATGTTTGTCAGCTGTTTACCCCAGTTGGAACCCAAACGTCAAATTTCGTGTATATGAACCAAAATTTGTTCATGTGTGCGTTAAATTGCTTTTGTTTTATATGAAGACAATTTTGACAACTCGGTTCTCTTTATAGAGCAGCATGTCTACACTCTCAAATGAGTCTACCTTGTGTTAATGTACCTTGGTTAGATCTTTAAAAAAAAAATATATTTCATTTGCAAAACCGCACATGACCAATTTGAATTAAGATTTTTCTAACTAAAATTAGCTAACGGTGTCCTAATTATATTGTAAAAGTTTTGATATGGGATCTCTATAAGTTTAAAAGTTATGCAAAATTTTTGTACAAACTGATAGATTTCCAAAGCCCCCATATTTGTACGGGTGCCCACTCCACTTAAAGGTGAAAATAAGGTGCAAATGAGAACATTTTTAGGACGAAAAACTAATGAAGTTCGGTCATAGGTCCTCTAGGGGGGACTCCTATGCAGATATGGGACAAAAGGATTTATTTTAACAGCATCTTTATGATATTTTTCTTTAGCCCAAAAATCGAATGTAGAATCAATATTATGCCATTCGATGGCATCGGTCTCAAACAGTGTAGCAAATGGCTTAATATACTTTTTAAAATGGGGTAAAACACATTAAACGTTTATGATATTTGCTTTTGAAGGCAATCTGTGCCGTGGCTCTTAAAAACCATTCTTGTAAACTGGTAGCTGTTTTTTAAAACCTCTCCTTTTATTCACACAAATTTCTTTAAAACTGTTATTTAAACAAAAAACATTTTAAGGTGGGCTTTTAATATCGAACTCACTGTCAGGGGGTGAATTCTCATTCTATAAAACGGTGAAATGAAAAGTTTTTTTCAGATTTTCATAATACTTTTGATTCCCGTTTAGTAAAAAAATAAAGAATATGTCAAAATGTTGTCACACGGGCCTGTTCTGAAAATCACGTGCTTTTGAAATCACCGTGTCATTTTGTGGTGTTCTGAAAGTCATACCGTTTTTGTGTTCCTCGGTGTGCTTTCGGCAGTTGAAGATCACACAAAAACGGGACACTAAAATATCACATGTGCGATTTTAGTAGGCACATGTGATTTGAAATCACGTGATTTGAGTTAAAGTGATTTTCAGAACACACAACAGTGTATTTAACTGTCAAAATCTTTTCATTTGTAAAGATTTTCTATATAAATTATTTAAAAGTGAAAAACATGGAGAAAGTAGCAAGATGAAAGTGCGCCAGTGAAAATCGCATTACTTCTCGTAGAGGAGCAGTGAATTGGCCAGATCGTGCGATTTGACACCTTTAGACTATTTTTGTGGGTTTTTTTTTAATTAAAAGTGTACAGCATTATTATCGAGCAGATATCAACCATTGACAACAGTTTATTGACAATCGTGATTGAGAATTTTAGTAAAAATTGTAATGTTGCCGAGCGAGTGGCGGTGCCACTTGGCCGAAGTGTTGCCAATTTAGCATTTTTAATGCATTTGGCATAAAAAAACTGATTTAACATATTTTTTAGCATTATTTAAAAATTTTTATCATTTTTTAGTTATTGTGGTATTTTTAATATTTTCCATTAATGTTTAAAACAAATATTAAAAAAAAAACGAAAGATTCTAACATAAATTAAAAAGGAGAACCTATTCAAAAAAGTTTCACAAAGATTGGCTAAAGCGCTTAAAGTTAAAAGAATGGGTGAAAGAAACAGATGAAAAAACTTTTTGAAATCACTGGAAATGATGTTGTTTCTTAATAAAGTGACCTGGAGCAAAATGCAAAAAGAGGAAAGCATAAAAATGCTACAGGCATAACTAAAAACCATCCTTTAAAAAGAATTTGTTACAACGTTCAGCAGAGGCAATATAAAGTTTAAGTGCTGTGCACAGTTCAGTTGCTTCTGTCGATCATCTGACCAGCCTTTTTAAAAGGCAATTTGACACCACGTTTCAAAAGCTGAATGACAAAATGTAGCATATTATAAAAAGTGCTTGAAGATTTTTCTATTTGTTTTATATAAATTTTTTTAGCATTTATTCTAGCATTTATTTAGCATTTTTTTAACAAAATCTAGCCTTTCTTTCTCATTAAGTTTTGGCAACACTGCTTGATCAAAATAATTTTTCATTTTTAACCGACACCTATTTGTAATAAACTGAAATAAAAATATCAAGAATAAAAGATTATCAATAACAATTTTAATTAATTTTAATGTTGTAAAATTCCTTTCTTCATAAAAATAGTTTAATGAAAATCGAATTTAATGAACTTAAGATTTATTAAAAAATATTAAAAATTTGGATTAAAAACCATAAATAGTTAAACAAAATAACCACAATACTAATTAATATTTTAAATATATAAAAAAACTCGTTTTTTATTAAAATTAAAATGATACTTAAATTTTGGACACCTTTTATTTAAAAAGAAAAAAATTCGGGTTTTAATTCGTTTTATGTTCGGAAGTTCGATTTCGATCTAAAAAAGTGCGTTTGGCCGGTTGCTACTGAAAGGAAATAAATTGATTTTAATTTTCTGTTTTACATATTTATGTACATACAGCTTCTCCCATTAAAAGTGAGACACTTCATAAAAATACTTAGTTTACATACTTTATAGTAATTATTTTATGTAAGTATGAAATAAATTGTAATATTTTAATATGAAATGAAGAATATTAAATGAAAGTTCTTAAATTTAACAGAAACAGGTAGTTTTCTGAAAGTAAAATAAAATTGTTCGTTTAAGCCTAGTACTCTGTTCGAACTTGCGAAAAATGTTGAGCAACATTGATTATTTCACACGAAAATTTGTTCATGTATCAATATTGTCTATCTTGCGGTTTTTCCAAACTTGACGTTTTTATTAGTTACAAGAATACAACATTATTTTGCGAAGGCGAACAAAACCATAGATGGGGGTAGTACACTAAATATTGATTTAAATCAACATTGCACTCTCACTAAATAAAACTGCAAAAAATTAGTTTTTACTATTTTTTACCAGCTTTAGTGATGATTGGTATTTCTTTCACTAGCACTAAAAAAATTAATTGGTATTACAAATTTTTTCACTATCACTAAAGCTTCGTACAGACGATGGTCAGATCTTACAATGTTGTCATGTGCACCATTGTCAGATGCATTAATTTAACACATCTGCCAAATGAAAATAGCGTACAATGTTCACACAGTTGCAAGACATTTTTAGTCAATTTTAATGGCAGCATTGTAAGATCTGGCCACCGTCTTTACGAAGCTTAACTGTGATTGAATGCATAAAATCTGCACTCAATTCAAATACGTAGTTCAAAATTTGAACTTGCAATCAAAAAGCTATACAAAAACATAATATCACTAAAATTTTAAAAAAATTAATTTTGTATGTGCATGGTTTTCGGATGGTATGCATAAGCAAAGGAAATTAAACTAAATAAAATTCTGTCAATGACGGAATAATTCTTGGATTTAACAAGAAAACACAAGTTTTTTATTTTAAATTGTGTGCAAAATTTTTAGTCAAATAAGTGAAGAAAAAAAATGGCAATACATATAGGTTTTATAAATAAAACTCCGTTATAATTTTGTTGAATTATAAAGAAAATAAAACGTTTATTTAAATAATACTAAATTAGAGATTAGCTTAAGTTGTATTCAGTTCGATGTCCAATTATTCTCTGTCTTATGTCCTAAAAACTATTTCTCGTCTCAGTCGCAACTCGCCACATTACCAGTTCGCCACTATCAAACATCTCGCCACTTGTCAATACAGAGTCGTATACATGCAGAGTTGCATGTTTAATAAGTGTTACCACTTCTAGTAATATTCCCGCTGCCATCCGATCCCACATTCGGCCCTCCTGCACCCTCGTTCGACCCGAACGACGGATTCCAGCTCTTCATGTATTCCGCCACTGTGTTAGATTTTCTCGGACCCTCACTTTCCCCAACTTTTTCAACTTCATATCTATCGTGGTTGAGCCGCCTAATTACTCTATATGGACCGAAAAATTTGGGTTTCAGCTTGAGGCCTGCACCAAATTGGGTTCGTTTGATCGCCACTAAATCGTTCTCTCTATAGACAGGTGCCTCCTTTCTTTTTCTATTAAAACCTTTCCTGTTCTCTTCCTGTATTTGAGATATATTCTCCTTAGCGATTTCACGAACTTTTTTTCTTTCTATATCCAGTTCAATTATAGCAAACTCGTTAATTAGTTTCCGTATATCGTCATGACTTCCGGTTTTCATCTCCAAGCCTGTAAGAATTTTAAACGGAGAAACTTTCGTGCTACGGGGTGGGGTATTGTTAAGACACTGTTGAACTCTTTCAACATGTCGGTACCACTGCTGAGGGTTTTCCGCACACAATTTTGAAAGCAAAGAAACAACTGTCTTATTCATTCGTTCTACTTGGCCATTGCCCCTTGGTACTCCTGTTGCTATTAATAGATGTTGTATATTTTGCTCCTCACAATATCCTTTGAATGCATTTGAGGTAAAAGCAGTTCCCCTGTCAGAGATAATCCGCTCCGGATTTCCGAAAATAACTGCTTGTCTTTTTAATCTTTCGATTACTTCTTCTGCATTGGTACTTTTAGTAGGGTATAACCACATGAATTTTGAAAAAGAGTCCACCACTACTAAAATATGGTTATATCGCTTAGTTGTTTGCTCCATTGGACCAACGTGGTCAATATGGTATGTCCTTAACGGTCTATCTGATTTATCAATAGGGTTTAATAAACCCTCGCTTTTTCCGGTTTTTGCATCACTTATAATGCACTCGATGCAGCTGCGTACTACTTTCTCCACTTTCGTTGTAACATTTGGTATATAAAATTCCCTTTCTAATATTTCCTTAGTCTTCTTACTGCCGAAATGACCGTCACGATGTGCAATTCGGATGACTTCCTCCTCCATGCTATTAGGGATTACAATAAGTTCTCTATTTGAATCTTTGTACAGTAAATCGTGCTTTAAATAAAAATCTTCGTAAACATCCTTTTCCAAAATTTTTCTTATATCTTTCATCCGTTCGTCTCTTAACTGTGCCTCTCTTAACCGATGTCTAATAGAATCCTCTACCAAAAGGCAAGAAACTCTGCTTAGAGCATCCACGTGACGCATTCTTGTACCAGATCGGTGTTCTATTTTATAATCAAAGTCCTGAAGGAACATTGCCCACCTAGATACTCTCAACGGTACTTCCTTCTTTTTAATTGTCATGGCAAAAGCATTGCAGTCAGTGATTATCGTTACCTGACTACCTATTAAGTACACTCTCCACTTCTTTAATGCTTCAATTATAGCCAGAACCTCAAGCTCGTATGAGTGATATTTCTGTTGCGCATCCGTTGTTTTACGACTCATATACTCTACAGGATGCAATTGTTGGTCTTCTGCGTTTTTCTGGAGTAATACACCACCGTACCCATACATACTTGCATCTGTATGTACTTCAGTTATCGCTCTGGGGTTGTACAAATTTAAAACTGGTGCATTCGTAAGACCTAGCTTCAGCTGATTAAAGGCAACCATTTGCATTTCTCCTAATTTAAAAATAGCATCCTTTTTCAGTAAGTCAGTCAATGGTTTAGCGATCATGGCATAGTTGCATATAAATCTTCTAAAATACGACGTGAGACCTAAAAATCGTTGAAGCGACTTTTTGTCCCTAGGGATCGGGAAATTAGCGACTGCAGATGTTTTCTCCGACGATGGCTTAATCGTAGAGTTTTCAACTATGTAGCCTAGAAAATTTACTCGCCTCCGTAAAAATTGACATTTCTGCCATTTAATTTGCAATCCATGTTTTTCAGCGACTTCTAACACCTTCTTCAATTTGATGACCCCTTCTTCCTCGTTTAGTGACGGGATTATAATATCATCGACATATACTATAATAGTACCATTCTGTATCAGTTCCCTATAAATCGAAAATATAAATCTAGAAAATACTGCCGGTGAATTACAAATACCAAATGGCACATACAAAAACTCGTATTGTCCGTTATGCGTAACAAAGGACGTAAACCTCTTTGACTGTTCCTCCACTGGCACATGAAAGAATCCGTTTCTCAAGTCCAAAGTTGTAAAAATCTTCGCTGATTGTAACTTGTGCATAACATCATCGATCAACACCATTGGAAAGTTATCCCTCAGAATTTTCTCGTTCAGCTTACGATAGTCACAGCACAACCTTTTGCTGCCATCTTTCTTATTTACCAGTACTACCGGCGATGCATACGCCGAAGTACTCGGCTGTATGACACCCTCGCGCAACCAGTCTCTTACTTGTTCTT
Source organism: Pollenia griseotomentosa (assembly GCA_963931875.1). Taxonomy (NCBI): domain Eukaryota; kingdom Metazoa; phylum Arthropoda; class Insecta; order Diptera; family Polleniidae; genus Pollenia; species Pollenia griseotomentosa. The sequence continues at coordinate 119,615,854 of OZ007564.1, read as the reverse complement.
CTACAATATTTTGGTCTTCATACGATAACCGACGAGGTCTCTGAAATACGGGAGTATCATCTGATAAAATAATTTTCATTTCAATTGGTGATGTTTCCTTTCTATCTGGAGCGTAGTTATTTATTAAATCTCGAATTTCTGCCCCTCTTCCTTTACTCATATGCGAAAAGTCGAATTCCATATCATCATTCTCTATAACTACCGTTGAACAAAACTTTTCGAACTCATTGGCTTCGTTGTTGATACTCTCAAGTTTCCTCTTCAGATCCTCCACTCGATCTGTTTTCTTAACAATTGTTGCCCCACTCGAAGTCATTATTATATCCGCTTCTCGTAAAATGTCGTTTCCGATTGCCGCCGGATAGACAAAATATTTAGCCACGTAAAATCTTATGTTGAAATCACTGCCATCTATAGTTATCGTCTTATCAAAATACCCGGTACATACCAATTTGTAGTCTCCAGCCGTGATGAAACTTTGTTCGTTCTTTATGAAATTAACGTCACCTATTGTATGAAAAACATCAAGTCGTATAATCGATATGTCGCTACCTGAATCAATAATTGCTGAAATTTTCACACCATTTATTTCTATCTCCTTAAAATTACGATGTGCTAATGGTCTGCTTTGCATAGGTTCGCCGGAATCAATCACCATGCATGAATTATTATTCTCGGCTTTCACAATGTCATTGGTCTGTTGCTTACAATCAAACGATTTGTGTCCTAGCTTTCCACATTTAAAACATTTTACACTCGTCGATCCACAATTCTTTGCAAAATGGTTTTCACCACCACATTTGTAACATTTCTTTTTTCCTTTTGTGTCGATTTTTATCTTTTCCTCTTTCGAAGATTCTGGGATTGGTTTGGAGGTTGATGCCTGTTGAACCGATCCACGAATCTTTTCATATGTCCTTAATTTATCCTTAAGGTCATTTATATCCTTCGCCTGATATAAAATACTTTTACCAAATTTAGAGTCAGGAATCCCATCCACAAAATATTGTATTAAGCTATCCTCATCCAAACGTATAGGTTTTCCCATTTCCATTAGTGTGTAAAGGTATTCCCTAAAGGTTTCGTTATTCCTCTTTCTGCGATTTTTCAACATCTTATGTACCTCAACCGATGGTAATTTAGTGCCAAACTCCTCAATTAATGATTCCTTAAGAGAACTCCAACTTTTAATACCACTCTGGCTACGAATAAACATTCGAGCAGCCCCTTTCAATAATTGTTTCGAGTAAATAAACTTTTGTAAGTCCGTCCACCCTACAGCCTCAGCATTGTCCTCAAAATCCTCGATCCAATTGAGAATTTCCAAACTACCCGAACCACAATATGTTGAAAGTGAATCCTCAATATCCCTCAGTGTGAACACATTTCTACCAAACTGTACAGCAGCAGCACCTTGATGGGATGCCACATCATCGTACTCAGAGCCGGAATCCACCGCGTTCAGGCCGAAGTGTTCCATAAGTCTTTTCCTAAGATCCTCCTTCCGTCCCACTGTACTCAAACCTAACTCACCCAATTTACCCCTCAAACCATCAACGTTCATATCCAAAATTCCCTGTCTGTCCATTGTCACTTAAAAGTAATTACCATATTAGAATAACAAAATAAAATTATATACGTATATGAATAAATAAATGAATTTCAATCAAATATTTTCAGAAACACAATTGTAACGTATTTAGTTCCTGTTAACTTAAAACAAACAATTTAAAATTACGTTATACCTAATATCAAAAATTAAATTCACATGAAATACGTTACACACAATGACAAAATAAAAAAAAATGAATTAGCAACAAGTTTTACGTTAAATTCAATAACTTAAAACAAAAACAAATTTCCTTTAATTTTAAAATCGAGAAACTATTTTCAACCCGACTTTACTCTTTTCAAAACAAAAACAAAATTAAACAAAACATCAAACTACCTACGGTATTTCATAAAATCCAAGTAAATGTAACTCACGTTGCTCTTGTTTTCTTTCCATACAAAAACAAGCAAGCAAAAAAAATTACTAAATAAAAAAAAAACTGTAAATAACTTATCAATAAACGATCTTCAATCTGCATAAGCTCCGCCTTCTTTTTCTCTTCCACAAAGCAAATTATCTCGGCAAACTTCTTTTCTTTAGCAATACACAATTTCAACCCTTTTTTTCACGCACATATAATGTTGTTGTTGTTGTTGTTTTCAACGTTCAACTCTCCAGCATAACTTTTTCTATACACTTGTTGCAGTGTCTGATATTTTCCGTTATAATTTCAACAGAATTGTTTATTTTCTGTTTTTTTTTTTCACGACACTCGTTGTTGTTTTTTATATTAGTTGTCTTTTTTTTTTCAACATAAAGACTTTCTATACATGTATTATTGCATCATCAGTTTCTTATACACTTCTATTATATTTTTGACAAATTTGTTTTTTCGTTGTTTTTTTTTTTACAGCAAAATAACGACTTTTTTTTCTTTTGTATATTATTGCATCATCACCCTACAAGAAGAGAATCAGCGAGTTGTCACTTTTTTCACGTTGGTGTTAAGAAAATGATAGAAAGAAATGACAGAAAACTTGATTTCGGTCATTTCATTCTATCATTTTCTTAACACCAACGTGAAAAAAGTGACAACTCGCTGATTCTCTTCTTGTAGGGCAGTTTCTTATACACTTCTATTATATTTTTGACAGATTTGTTTTTTCGTTGTTTTTTTTTTTTACAGCACTCGTTGCTCTTCTTATTACACAATCGTCTTTATTTTTCAAAATAACGACTTTTTTTTTTTGTATATTATTGCATCATCAGTTTCTTATACACTTCTATTATATTTTGACAGATTTGTTTTTTCGTTGTTTTTTTTACGGCACTCGTTGCACTTTTTTTTTATTAGTTTGTTTCTTTTCAAAATAACGACTTTTTATATATTCCCTACCAGAAGAGAATGAGCGAGTTGTCACTTTTTTCACGTTGGTGTTAAGAAAATGATAGAATGAAATGACAGAAAACTTGGTTTAGGTCATTTCATTCTATCATTTTCTTAACACCAACGTGAAAAAAGTGACAACTCGCTCATTCTCTTCTGGTAGGGTTATTTCATCAAAAAATTTTTATACACTTGTTTCAATGTTGTTGTTCACTCAGAATTTTTTTTCCTTTTCTCACAGTTTTAATCACTTTCAGGAATTTAATTTTCCCTTCTTTGCCATTAATATTTTCCAAAAGCTATAATTCACTTAGAATTCTTTCTTAAAAAGTCCACTAACAAGTTTTTCATAAATCTTTGCTCTTCTCCGAATCTGATTATTAAAACTTTTCGTTCAATATTTTCCTTTATTCACTCAGAATTTTATTTAACGTTTACTGATTTCTTTCCTTTATTCACTCAGAATAATAGTTTTTCTAATTCACTCAGAATTCCTCTTTAAAAAGTCCACCCAGGAATCTCTTAACTTCTTTTTTTTTTACTTTATTATTTCGACTCTTAGAACGTTTTTCTTTTAATTCACTCAGAATTTAATTCAAGGTTCACATTGTAGTTGCTCATTATCTTTATTCACTCAGAATAATAGTTTTTTTTTTTAATTCACTCAGAATATTTTATTTAAAAAAAATTCACCTTAAGATTTTTCACGAATTTTTAATTTCCATTATTTAAACTTTGTTCTTACTTTCACTCAGAATTTAAGGTTCTCTTAGGAGTTCACATATTATTCATCCAGAATAAATATCACAAAATTCGAACTAAAACACACTTGGCAAAATCCCGGACGAGCCCCCAAAAATATAGGTTTTATAAATAAAACTCCGTTATAATTTTGTTGAATTATAAAGAAAATAAAACGTTTATTTAAATAATACTAAATTAGAGATTAGCTTAAGTTGTATTCAGTTCGATGTCCAATTATTCTCTGTCTTATGTCCTAAAAACTATTTCTCGTCTCAGTCGCAACTCGCCACATTACCAGTTCGCCACTATCAAACATCTCGCCACTTGTCAATACAGAGTCGTATACATGCAGAGTTGCATGTTTAATAAGTGTTACCACTTCTAGTAATATGCCCGCTGCCATCCGATCCCACATACATATACTGATGATTGCTTTTTTTTAATCAAACTAATGTTTTAGCGCAAAATGTTTTAACATTACAATCATTCCTAATTTTCAATTCATCACGTAACATCAACAAAATTATTGCAATCATTTTAAACTAGTGCACTACCCCCATCTATGATAAAAACCATGTGTTTTGATAATTGTCATTAAAAAAAGTAAAACCATTTTATTTACATAATTTTCTAAAGTAAAAACAAACTGCACTTGTTTCGCACGGAAAATAAAAATGTTGCTAGAAACATTTCGCATGTTTTTCGTAATATAAATAGAGTACAACTCATGGTGGAATAAGCAGGTGGCATCATTACGGCAACAAATACAACATTACAACAAAAATGGAAAATACATCACCGTTTACGTCAAAAAATACTTTAAACAAAAATCAAAGCGTGCCGCTGAACGTGATGAAATAAATAAATTTTTAGCCAATTTTTATTTAATTATGGTCAATATCTTATTTATTTTAATTTAATATCATCAAAAACTTTAATAAAATACAATAATCACAGCACAAAACGTGGACATTTTGTAAACATAAACAAAACTTTGACATAAACCTAGACAAACAATGCAAGAGCAAAAAATCGTCATCTGGCGTAGTGCTGCCACCTGTTTATTTCACCATGGTACAACTCTGTCAACATTTATTCGTTTGTTGTTCACAGAAATTTTTTTTGTATTGGTTTTTAAAACATTTCGAACGAAATACTAAACAGAGTACCAGGCTTTAGGAATTTATTAGACGATATGCATTTTTGCCGATACGATACCGAAACTCAAAACAAAAATACGGGTGATACCGAGTACGATAGCGAAAGGCATGTTTTGATAGTGGCTTATTAAAAATTGCCAAAAGAAACTAAAAAAGACTAACACGTATCGTGAGAGATAACTTAAGAACTTTAAGTTAAAGAAAAATTTCAAAATATTAAGAATAAAATATTTGGCGGCCTGCAATATGACCCAAAGAAATATGGCCCAATACAACACTTTACATAAAACCATTTTTATTTTTTAATTATAATTTGTACTACTTTTTCAAAAAAAAAATTAATTTTTTTCTAATTTTGTAAAACATTTACAAAAATTGTGAAAATTATTAGGGATAATATCAAAATATTGAATTCTTATACCAAAGAGAAGGGAAATCCTTGCGCCCGGCCGAAGACCAAACCACGCTATCTATCGTGCGATTTTTAAAACCAAAACTGTAAATTCTGGATGTTTTAATTTGGAGTTTTGTATTTCTGATTTTTAGTTTCGAACATTTGAACCCAACCCAAATTTTTCATCTAACATGCTTTGTGTTTTTTTTTTTTTAATTTTATCTTTTTGAGTTAAAAATTCATTAAAATAAGTTGATTTTTCATGATGAAGAATTAATTACCCCCAATTGGTGGTCATATTTCATTTTTTTTTTACGGCTCTTCAATTTTTTTTTTTTTTTTTTTTTGTGACATTTCAGTAAAAAAGTGTGGCCATATAGCATTATAAAAAACCCCTAAATTTTGAGTCAGTTTAAAATTTCCATATTTCCTGGGGTCATATTTCGTAGCGCCAAAATATGTATGTATTAAAAAATGTAACAAAGTTTTTAGTCAAAATATTTAGGCCAAGACATAATATGCATGAGCTAGCTTAAGCCAAAAAGTATCATCGTATCGACAGTAAAATTGTAATATACGCTTAGACATTTCCATTCTGTACAATATTTGAACTAATCTCTTAAACATTAATCCCGTCTGATTTCAAAATTTTGATTATTCAATTGAATTTTAACGGTCATAATTATTGTGGATTTTATTTAGCTCACACTGTTGCATTCACTATTGCTCATCTAGTTAGCAACATTGAAAACTGCAAATAAACTGCGTAAGAATGCAATTACTTAAGCATTGCTACCGAACACTCTCTAAAATAAGAAAACGCGTGGTTTTTCTAAACTGAAAATCTATTCTTTCTTTTTCAATTTGCACCTTCCGCCATCAACATCAAAAATAAGAAAAATAGGAAAAAAAAAATAATTTATATTAAATTATTAACCAAGTGTGTGTAACATCCTTACAGGATATTTTTTTTATATAAAATTATGATTGTGGCCAAACATATTTGTTAATGTATTAATACTAAAGGTAATTTTGTTTAAAAATAATTACAATACCTTGCATCGCAGGCTTATTTTATTTCTTATTTTTTTTTTACTCATAGAGATTTAACAAAAAAAAAAAAAAACAGATCACCAATTGCAAAAGTTGTAGAGAAATTCGAACCTAAGGTTAATATTCATATAACAACTTCTAAAGTTAAAATATCCTGCAAGGACTCTAACAGTCAGGTAATATGTCTACAAATTAAACTACGATCCCCAGTAATAATAACAATTTCCAATAGGCCGTTTTGTAAGCTCCATGTACAGTGGTGGTCACGTTCCTCTAGCCACCACTGTACCGTGATATTTCTCCCAAAAACAGAAAAAAAAGAAAAAAAAAAAAATTATCATAAGAAATTTGCCGATATAAAACCAGTTTGTGGTTCAACGGTTTTTGAGAAATAGAAAAGAAGAAAAAAAAAACCATTTCAGCAGAAAAAACAATTTTAATTGTTTTAACTCATAATACAATACAGAAGTGCATGAAGAACGCAACATTTTAATATTTCAACGTCAACATACATAAATATCTATATGGAATTAACATAAAAAAAAAAAACAAGAAAAAACTTTGTTTTTTTTCCAAAATTGTTGGCTACTTAAAAGTAATAGAGAATTTTACTTTTAATTCATAAACCATATATTTTAAACCAAATATGATTTGAAGAAACTTAACAAATTTTGCCCACTATATCACAGTCGAAATTTTATTATAACATGTTTCTATTTAAGTTAAGGTACATATAATAGTAAGCCCCTATTAGGGATCAACGTATATGCAAAACAAAATGTTTACTTTCAACCTTAATCAACTTTAGCATCTGCAGCGGACTGTCGAGGCCTCCACATTCTCCAGCTCCAGATTACTATGTTAATTGGTGAGTGAGTTTATAATTGTTATCTATATATATATTTTGTTTTGCATAAAATTTTGAGACTTAAGTCTAACTATTAAAAAAAAAAAAAAACCTTTTATTGAATACCCAAAAGTAACAACAACAATGAACATATCGGACAATATTTAGTTAATGCCGTCAGTCGAGTTTTAGATGTCAATTTAACTTGCATTCAAGAGAAGCAAAGTTAAAATTTTTTTTTTTGTAATCCTTTTTGGTGGAGACCTTCTTAATTACAACGATTTTGTCGGTTTTAATGATCATTAAGCGATGCAATTAATAATCTTGTTTTTGTTACTTATTTACCCTCTAGTTTAGGATTATTCGTACACCCGGCATGCATTTGAATTTAAAACCATTCGTGGTGTTACATATTCCGAAATTGTTTTTTATTTGTTAATGATACCTCTTTTAGATTAATTATTTTCTCAACGGGCTTAAAATGAATTCAGCATAATTTTAGTAATAGTTAGTGAATATGGTTAGTATATAAGTAAATATTAAATAATCTGAATAAATGGTGAATTCTAGAATGGAGCTCTAAAGATTTTGTTAATGTTTTCGTAGCGTGAGAAAGTAAGTGTTTGGAACGTGTTAGGGATCTTTTTTCTTTACCTTGCCCAATAAGATCAAAGGAAGGGTGGGTCGTGAGGCACTATATCTCCATGACATCTGGGAGATGTAAACAAATATTACTTTTTGGGTCAAATTTAGTTTCATATAGGTGGACGAAAGTATCGGGTCATGTTTTACCTTCTTTTATTGTTTAAGTCAGCCTATTTTTTATGACTTGTTGTAGTTTAGGGAGTCTACAATAATTATTTATGAATGTCAGATAAGTAGGAGGGACATAAACCAACCAGAACAAGAACCCCGCCACCCGACTGACCGCTAGTGGTAAATCAATGGCTCCCAATGTTCGGTTGTTGTTTGTATAGCTTTCTCCTAGCCGTCTTTTCATGATGACCGGGAAAGATTTAGTTTAAAGATAATTTTATTCTTCGGATTCGATCAAGGTATTTCGGCGGTCTATTCAGGGATTCGTTTGTTACTCTTGAACTTGGACATTACATAAATTGGCGCCCAACGTGGGGCACGAAAGTGTTAAAAAAATTGTAAAGATAAAATTAACCGAGTCATCTATTGTCTTACACTTTCAGCTCTAGATTTTTTTTTAAATATCAATTTATAGAAAATGTTAAAATTTGGAATCAGTGCAGTTTACTGTTGACCAATACTTTTTATACTTCCTTTGGATTTTCAACATTTTGACGAATTATGATCGAATTGTTGACCAGGAAGATCCCTGAAAATATTTTGTGCATTAGTGAATCACGAGTTCTGAAGTTTTAGCAATTTCTTAACAAATTCCATAGCCTTATTTAGTTGAAGATATATTTGATGAGGTATCATTATCCTGATATTGTATGGAAAATATTGATTTGGCAGCCGGCATTTTAATATCCAGTAATATTGGTTTATGGGGAATAATAGAATCGTATAATGGTTTTCGAATATTTTTTCGACAAAAATATGGGAATGAAATTTCCATAGCCCAATCTTTTTTTTTTATAAATTTGATCCAACTAGTTATTATCCACACTTACGAAACTCTTACACAGAAACGAAAACGGATTTGATTTTTTTAAAAAAGAAAAAACCCCTTTTAGTTACATATTTTATGAATCTTATTGAAAAACTTGTTTTATTTTCAATCATATTATTTTTACCTTATAAAATTGTCTGAATAATACGATTAATATTGCTAGAAGTCCCATTAGTTCGTGAGTTTATTTTGAAATACGCGTTACCCTAAGCAACATTTGTATTCTGAATTTGGTAGTGTTTTTCACAACTTTTAGGCACTTATCTAATGCAAAATGTCCTTAAGACATTCGCCACCGAGGACACAGGACCAGGCACAATGTGCACCACTTGATCTTCCAACGATAGAGAACCTATGCATTGTGTGTAATGAAAACATTACTGAAACACAGGAAGTCTTAATCATCAACACATGTAGTCATGAGTTTCATAGAAACTGCATTGAGAATACGTTATCTCAGTCCTCTGAGTGTCCTTTTTGTAAATGTAGTTGCGAATTAGCCGACCTTGGCGTCAAAAGATTCGATACTCAGCTTCTTGGAAATAGTCCAAAGTCTAAACCGGTTAAAACAGGCAAGCCCCGGGGCGCAATGGCAAAAAAAAAAAATGGCGCCCAACGTGGGGGGGGGGGCTCAAATTTGGCTACTAATGACTTTTCTGATTGTCAACATTTTCATCCTTTTAAAAGCTACGTCAAGACCGCTGATAGTAAATTACAAAGAACAATAGGCATACTTGATGTACCGGTTACATTTAGGGACCAAATCCAGAGAATTAAATTTGTAATTGTTCCGTCCATTTCACAAAGAGTCATCCTTGGATTAGACTTTTGGAAGTCATTTAAACTTGCCGCAGACATTTTCGATTCTGCAATTGTTTCCATTCCGTCCGCCTATAACACGTTTGACAGAGATTTATCCAAGTTGTCCGTTTTAGACAGACCGTCCGAAGTTCTGTCCGACTGTTTAGAGAGGTCTGCTCGACCAGACGAATACAAATATCCATTGACGGTAGGCCAAACTCAACAGTTAAACACCATAATAGATATTTTTCCAAATTTCGCAAAAGACGGCTTGGGGAGAACAACTTTTATAACTCATGAAATTGATGTCGGTGGTGCGAAACCCATCAAACAGAGATTTTACCCCGTGTCCCCGGCCGTGGAAAAATTAATGTATAAAGAAATAGATCGAATGTTAGAACTAGGGGTCATAGAAGAATCCACATCTGCATGGAGTTCTCCTATGCGTCTAGTTGTTAAACCAAATAAAATCAGGCTTTGTCTGGACGCCAGGAAACTTAACAACGTGACAAAGAAAGACGCATACCCTTTACCTAATATTGAGGGAATTTTTTCCAGACTTCCAAAAGCAAATCTAATTTCCAAGCTCGACTTAAAAGACGCATATTGGCAGATCGGACTAGCCGATCAGTCGAAGGCACTGACAGCGTTTACGGTACCGGGTAGACCGCTGTACCAGTTCGTTGTTATGCCCTTTGGTCTTTGTACAGCACCCCAAACAATGTGTCGTCTTATGGACCAGCTTATTCCCCACGACCTCCGCCACTGTGTATTCGGTTACCTCGACGACCTGGTAGTTGTTTCTGAAGATTTCCCATCGCATTTGACGGCTCTCGTGAAAATAGCTGATCGATTTCGTAAAGCAAATTTAACTTTAAATATTGAAAAAAGCGAGTTTTGTGTCACACAGGTGAAATACTTGGGATTTGTTATTGGCCATGGTGGGATTCAAACTGACCCGGAAAAAATTGATGCTATTTTAAAATGGCCTACACCGAAAAACATTAAACAAGTCCGTGGTTTTCTGGGGATTGCAGGGTGGTACCGTAGGTTCATTGAAAATTTCTCCACTGAGGTCTATCCAATAACCGAGGTACTATCAACTAAGCGCAAGTTCGACTGGAGTCCTGAGGCCCAAAGGGCATTCGAAAAGGTAAAATTTTTGCTCACAACCACACCAGTTCTTTCGAATCCGGACTTTTCCAGGAAATTTTATTTGCATTGCGACGCATCAGATTACGGTATAGGAGCGGTATTAGTACAGTTGGACGAAAACGGACAGGAGAGACCCATAGCTTATATGTCTAGAAAATTAAATACTGCACAGCGCAACTACAGTGTTACTGAGAGGGAGTGCCTTGCCGCTCTCGAAGCGATAAAAAAATTCCGTTGCTATTTAGAACTTCAGGAGTTTGAGGTCATTACAGACCACTCCTCCCTGGTATGGCTTATGAGGCAACCGGACCTCTCAGGTAGATTAGCTCGATGGGTATTAAAATTACAGTCCTTTAAATTTACAGTAAGCCATCGAAAGGGTAAAGACCACGTTGTTCCTGATGCTTTGAGTCGAATTTACTGTGCCGCAGTTTCCGATATCCACATACTGGCACCGGAAATAGACTTAAACTCTTCCCATTTTAGCGACTCCGATTATCGTGACCTTAAGGAAACAGTGTTAACGAATGCGGAAAAATATCCGGACATTAAGGTTATTGAAAATTTTGTTTACATACGTACTAGCCATTACTCGGGAAATTGGGACGAGGATCAATATTCTTGGAAATTATGGGTTCCTATGCAACTGAGGTTAGAGGTTATCAAAAATATACATAACTCGATTACCATACATGGTGGAATGGCGAAAACTCTAGAGTTAATTAGAAGAAACTTTTATTGGCCAGGTATGGTTACAAGCGTGCGGAACTTCGTCAGAGATTGTGAAACTTGTAAAGAAACCAAAGCACCTAACATGATTTTAAAACCGGAAATGAGCCAGGCATTAAATTCCTCCAGGCCGTTTCAGCGTCTATACGTTGATCTGTTAGGGCCATACCCGAGAAGTAAAAATGGTCACATTGGACTTCTTATAGTACTGGACCATTTGTCCAAGTTTCATTGGCTTTGTCCCCTGCGAAAATTTACAGCTAAAGCTATCAAAAGTTTTCTTTTAGGCAATATATTTCACATATATGGAGTGCCTGAGTACATTGTAAGCGACAACGGATCACAATTTCGGGCGAATGAATTTGAAACCTTTCTGACAAAATTAGGTATTAAGCATACTCTCACGGCATTATATGCGCCACAGGCAAATGCGTCCGAACGTGTTAATCGTTCGTTAATTTCAGGAATTCGTACTTTTTTGAAAAATGACCACAAAGACTGGGATGAGAACATAAGTGCTATTAGCTGCTCATTAAGAAATTCATTTCATCAGACAATCCAATGCTCCCCTTATCAAGCCTTATTTGGCTTGGAAATGATAACCCACGGATCGTCTTATGAATTACTTAGAAAACTTAGGATGTTGGAGGAACCGTTTAATCCTCTCCCTAGGGAAGATAATCTAAGTTTGTTGCGCAAAAATATTAAAAAGAATATAAGATCATCGTTTGAAACAAATAAACATAATTATAACCTGAGAGCTAGGCCTATTCAATACCACGTAGGACAGGAAGTATTTCGCAGGAATTTCTCCCAAAGTAATTTTACTAAGAACTATAATGCGAAGTTAGCCCCGCTATTTCTCAAGGCGAAAATTCGTGAGCGTACGGGAAACAACTGTTATGTTTTGGAAGATTTGGACGGAAAGGTTATTGGAACTTTCCACGCCAAAGATATTCGCCCGTAATTAAAAGTTATTACCTACGCCGTAAATAATTGTTTTCCGTCTAATTCTGCGGTTTAAAAAAAAAAAAAAAAAAACCCCAGAATTATCTGGTTTGTAATATACGCTTAGACATTTCCATTCTGTACAATATTTGAACTAATCTCTTAAACATTAATCCCGTCTGATTTCAAAATTTTGATTATTCAATTGAATTTGAACGGTCATAATTATTGTGGATTTTATTTAGCTCACACTGTTGCATTCACTATTGCTCATCTAGTTAGCAACATTGAAAACTGCAAATAAACTGCGTAAGAATGCAATTACTTAAGCATTGCTACCGAACACTCTCTAAAATAAGAAAACGCGTGGTTTTTCTAAACTGAAAATCTATTCTTTCTTTTTCAATTTGCACCTTCCGCCATCAACATCAAAAATAAGAAAAATAGGAAAAAAAAAATAATTTATATTAAATTATTAACCAAGTGTGTGTAACATCCTTACAGGATATTTTTTTTATATAAAATTATGATTGTGGCCAAACATATTTGTTAATGTATTAATACTAAAGGTAATTTTGTTTAAAAATAATTACAATACCTTTCATCGCAGGCTTATTTTATTTCTTATTTTTTTTTAACTCATAGAGATTTAACAAAAAAAAAAAAAACAGATCACCAATTGCAAAAGTTGTAGAGAAATTCGAACCTAAGGTTAATATTCATATAACAACTTCTAAAGTTAAAATATCCTGCAAGGACTCTAACAGTCAGGTAATATGTCTACAAATTAAACTACGATCCCCAGTAATAATAACAATTTCCAATAGGCCGTTTTGTAAGCTCCATGTACAGTGGTGGTCACGTTCCTCTAGCCACCACTGTACCGTGATATTTCTCCCAAAAACAGAAAAAAAAGAAAAAAAAAATTATCATAAGAAATTTGCCGATATAAAACCAGTTTGTGGTTCAACGGTTTTTGAGAAATAGAAAAGAAGAAAAAAAAACCATTTCAGCAGAAAAAACAATTTTAATTGTTTTAACTCATAATACAATACAGAAGTGCATGAAGAACGCAACATTTTAATATTTCAACGTCAACATACATAAATATCTATATGGAATTAACATAAAAAAAAAAAACAAGAAAAAACTTTGTTTTTTTTCCAAAATTGTTGGCTACTTAAAAGTAATAGAGAATTTTACTTTTAATTCATAAACCATATATTTTAAACCAAATATGATTTGAAGAAACTTAACAAATTTTGCCCACTATATCACAGTCGAAATTTTATTATAACATGTTTCTATTTAAGTTAAGGTACATATAATAGTAAGCCCCTATTAGGGATCAACGTATATGCAAAACAAAATGTTTACTTTCAACCTTAATCAACTTTAGCATCTGCAGCGGACTGTCGAGGCCTCCACATTCTCCAGCTCCAGATTACTATGTTAATTGGTGAGTGAGTTTATAATTGTTATCTATATATATATTTTGTTTTGCATAAAATTTTGAGACTTAAGTCTAACTATTAAAAAAAAAAAAAAACCTTTTATTGAATACCCAAAAGTAACAACAACAATGAACATATCGGACAATATTTAGTTAATGCCGTCAGTCGAGTTTTAGATGTCAATTTAACTTGCATTCAAGAGAAGCAAAGTTAAAATTTTTTTTTTTGTAATCCTTTTTGGTGGAGACCTTCTTAATTACAACGATTTTGTCGGTTTTAATGATCATTAAGCGATGCAATTAATAATCTTGTTTTTGTTACTTATTTACCCTCTAGTTTAGGATTATTCGTACACCCGGCATGCATTTGAATTTAAAACCATTCGTGGTGTTACATATTCCGAAATTGTTTTTTATTTGTTAATGATACCTCTTTTAGATTAATTATTTTCTCAACGGGCTTAAAATGAATTCAGCATAATTTTAGTAATAGTTAGTGAATATGGTTAGTATATAAGTAAATATTAAATAATCTGAATAAATGGTGAATTCTAGAATGGAGCTCTAAAGATTTTGTTAATGTTTTCGTAGCGTGAGAAAGTAAGTGTTTGGAACGTGTTAGGGATCTTTTTTCTTTACCTTGCCCAATAAGATCAAAGGAAGGGTGGGTCGTGAGGCACTATATCTCCATGACATCTGGGAGATGTAAACAAATATTACTTTTTGGGTCAAATTTAGTTTCATATAGGTGGACGAAAGTATCGGGTCATGTTTTACCTTATTTTATTGTTTAAGTCAGCCTATTTTTTATGACTTGTTGTAGTTTAGGGAGTCTACAATAATTATTTATGAATGTCAGATAAGTAGGAGGGACATAAACCAACCAGAACAAGAACCCCGCCACCCGACTGACCGCTAGTGGTAAATCAATGGCTCCCAATGTTCGGTTGTTGTTTGTATAGCTTTCTCCTAGCCGTCTTTTCATGATGACCGGGAAAGATTTAGTTTAAAGATAATTTTATTCTTCGGATTCGATCAAGGTATTTCGGCGGTCTATTCAGGGATTCGTTTGTTACTCTTGAACTTGGACATTACAAAATATCGATATATCGGAAAACCTTATGCATCTCCGATATACGGCATCGGTTACAACCCTAGAATTTATATTGAAAGCAAAAGGAAATTTGAGTTTTTTTATTGTTGTTTCTTCATATAAAGTCCCAAAGGAAAATTTTCATTTTTATTTCAAAAACGCTCTTACTGTCGACTTTTATTTAGAGTTTCAGACATAGCAACATAAGACTTTTTCTATGTGTTCCACTTATAGTGTGAGCAGCTGTACATACATATGTATATGTTTTCTGGGTTCTTGTGAAATTCAAAATGTCTGTCAGTCTCTGTGGTGCTGAATATAAAAATTAGTGTTCAATAGATTTGTAAGATAATTTTGTTAATATACTCTATCTACTACTTACTTACTCTATCTACATTTCCTATTAAATTCGTACATTTAACATATTTTCAATAATATATGTACATATGTAGAATTTTATGAGAATATCATAAACTAGAGAATGAAACTATTTTTCTATTTGTTTAATAAAATTTTATATTACTACGTCATTTAACCTAAATTATGGGAATAAGTAGTAGTAATTAATAATAATATTTGCTGTGCCAACTATCTATCTATCAATTCTGAGATCAAATTTAATTTTTTCTACGAGGTTTACATAAAAAGTAGAAAGTAGATTTTTACAAACAGCCTACAAAAAGGTTAATAAATGAATAATCTAACAAATATGTATAAACTTTTTTTTTGTCTAGCATAAAACTAAAATAATGAACGAACGAACGATGGAAAAGGAAAAATATTCAACCCACTAAAATAGTTCATTCAAAAAAACATATTTATTTAATTTTTTTAGTACAATGAACTTAAAATGTGTGTTGTGTGATGAGTGAAACCTTGTAACATTTAACGAGTTTTTATTTTGGAGCATTAACAAAAATTTATCACAAGGTCTAGGCCAATGATACCCGTAATGACGATGATGAGGGCTAAAGTTTTTTGTAAGTTATTATTCAAAAAACTTATTCATTTGAGTTAGTGATATTGAGAAAGGCCATTTGTTTAAATTGACTAAGGAAGCAGAAAATTAAACGTGACTTTTAAAAGAAAACTAACGAAATCTACATAAATTTTTATTAAAGTATTTTTAACTAAATATTTGTTTTTATGTTATCAACAATTTAAGAGATAGATAAGTTTATTTGTAAGCATTTTAAAAAATAATTAATGACGTTTTTTAAAGACTTTTTCTTATTGATGTTAACCTGTTAATATTCAAGACCTAGACTTCCCGATTTAAAAAAAGATTAATCTAAAAAATTTTATTTTGAAAACTAAAGAAATTTGGGGGGTCTAGTTCAAAAAAAAAAACTCTTTATAGGAAAATGTTCGGTTTAAATGGGGAAGGGCCCATTTCTTTAGAAGTTTATGTAGGGGTCTTGAAAGCTAACAGGTCAACAGCATTTAAGATAGAAAAAAAATCTTTTCACAAAAAATATATAAGAAAATTATAACAAAAATAAATATAAGCCCCAAAATACGCATAAACAACAAAGAACCCTACAAGAAGAGAATCAGCGAGTTGTCACTTTTTTCACGTTGGTGTTAAGAAAATGATAGAATGAAATGACCGAAATCAAATTTTCTGTCATTTCATTCTATCATTTTCTTAACACCAACGTGAAAAAAGTGACAACTCGCTGATTCTCTTCTTGTAGGGAAGTGTCCAAAAATATAAAAACAAACAACCAACTGACAGAAAACAACAACACATACACACATACATATTTAAATTTTGTTTATTTATTGTTGTAACCCATGGTATAAATACGTGTTACAACAAAAACAAAATACATTTAAAGCAAAGTGGAGATTTTGAAAACAATACTGCTGATAAAACATATCGAGCCTTTGCTGCAACAGAGTCATAACTCAAATTTGAGTTTTCTAGCACCTTAAAATTTAATTATTTTCTCTAGAGTTTGGTTTATAAGATATTTGTATGAAATTGTTACACAATATGGAGATAAACTCCACATTAATAGCTAGTAGGCGGCCCTATATTTTACTGGGAAATAAAGAATTAAATACATTAGCTCTACAATCAAGTTTTTTGAGTTATGACTCTTTTGCAGCAAGGGCTCGATATATTTTTTTATTAAAAGCAACAACAACAAAAAATGGCCTCGAACAACAACACGCATTTGTGTTACAACAACTATAGAAATTTTCTATTTAAATAATTTATTTAACCTAAATGCACTTTATGCTTTAACCCTCAAACGTTTTACAGAAAATGTTAAAAACATTAAAATATATTCCTGGACTATTCGACATTCATTTTAACTCACATACCACGTCATAATGATCCTAGACTTAGAATCGAGTTCTAGACTTTAGATCAGAATTTTATAATATAAAAAAAATTTGGTACATTAGCTATTTGGGGATTCACAAGGTGTGCTATCAAGTAATATTGTTATAATATCCTAAAAGTTTACAATAACTTAAAAAAAAATATTGTTGTGTTTCATACATAAACAGTCCTAAAAAAATAAGACTTTTTATGCTGTGTTTATTGTTTTGTCATATAACTACTCGGTAGAAATCTTAATTAATCTCCATATGTATTATTCTAGACTTTATTGATCGACCCAGATCGAAACAGATTTACATTTTACTTAGACACCATATAAATAATCAGCCAGAAATTTATTTTATTTCTTGTAAAATTTTTATAAAATATTTTTATAACAATTTTCGAAATCGCCTTAAAATTGAACATACATAGTTATAATATTAATTTTACTTTCGGAACTTAGAAATTTTTTACAAATAATTAATTGCGCCATTTATACAAAAATAAATCTGAATAATGAAGGTTAATTATAAACAGCCGATTCTTAGAAGCAGTTGTTATATATAAACTTGTTATAAACCTCGTTAGCGATTACGTGGACTATTAGTTCATCTAAGCGTTTTTTTATATCGTCAAAACTATAAATTTTCTAAGGCCCTTCTAGCAAATCCAACCTGAACCAAAATTTAAAAAGAAATGTGTGTTACAGTTTAGAAACAGACATTAAACGTACGATCATATTTGCAATATTTATTGTTAAATAATTGATATTGTGCGTTTATAATTCAGGGTTATCCATTTTGTGGTTTCAAAACCGCTGGTCTGGCAAGTCTGTTAGCTGTAAAATGTCTGTCATCTGAAGTGTCATTTATTAAGTGAAAGGTTTTTTGCCAGTTACGAATATGGATCGTTGATCAACCGAAAATGTGTTAAAATAGTTAGTTACTACAAAAGTGGTAGTTCAAACGTTGCCAATTTTCGAGCATTACACGGTGATAATGGTCCTCATAATCGCCTTACTGTGCAAGAGAATGGCTATATTACAAAGAAATTTTAATAGAATGGAAGCGTTACAGATGTTATAAGTCCTGTGCATCATCGCAGTGCATCAGCGCACTGCTGAAAATATCGCTTCTGCTAGTAAAATTGCGGCGGATAATCCGAATTTGTCGATTTTACGGCGTTCTCAGCAATTGGGCCACCCAACGGCTTATTTTTGGCCTGCAATTGAAGATTGTGAGGTGGATGGATATGTGGTTTCAGAAAGACGGTGCCACAAGCCACATAGATCGACCGATTTTGGCTTTATTGCATGAGAAGATTATATATATATATATATATATATTATTCAACAATGTGGAGCAAAACGACAATATAAAAAGCAAAAAAATACTCAATAATATTATGTCGTCGATAAATACCTTACTACTGTTTTTAAATGTAGACTTCTTTTGATCTTTTTACCCGTTTAAGGGTTAATGTCATAGTTTAGGGGTTTAGATGCATACAAACGGTTAATTGAAATTACTTACACATTTCACTGATTCCCTAGTAGAAATTATGAAATAATTGTTGTATTATTAACAAATTATGATGAATTGCTTGCTGTCATATATAACTATGTATATATAATTAACTCATGAAAAAGTTCAAAGAAAAAAAGTTCAATTTGTTTAACAACTAAATAAATAGTGAACTAAATCAACACACAAACGCCAGGAAATTCAAAATTATTATTGAATAGGTTTAAAGAAAAAAAGAAAGTGGGAAAAATACTACTAACTAAGCAAAAAAAAGTTGAGAAAATTCCAAATATTTAAATAGAATTTCCAAAAATAAAAACGAAAATAATTTATAATAAAAATAAACAAAAAATATGTGAACATAAAAAAAAAACCTACAAAATTTTCTGTTAACCTCATGAAAACTAATAAGATGTTTTTACTTTTTAACCAAAAATTATTTAAAATATAATAATTATGATCACGTTTGGTGGAGCTTTTTACTTTTTTGTTTAGAGATGATCCAAATTAGCTGGTTGAAATTTCTGCTTACTGGGTGGAAAGAGCGTCCCCCAAACTTTTTGAAAATGGAGCCGTTTTAAAAATATGGGGGAATTTTTTGGGGTAAAAAGTTTTTGTTGAGATAAAGAAGTACTTTAAAAGCTTTTCTTTTAAATTTGCTGATTTCCTATTCTTTTGGCTACACCTTTCTGTGTTAAAATATTACTAATTTTTAGTATATTAACTAAATTTATTTATATATTATGTTTAAACAATTCCTGAGCAGTCGTGATAAACGATTTAAATTTTAAGACACTTACTGCCTGTCCCTCGATTTCGAATGAAAATTTCGTTCGCTTAACTGACGTTTAAAACAAAAACAAAATTTAAAAAATAGTTTTTGTTTTAAATGTAATTTAAGCGAACGAAATTTTCGTTCGAAATCGAGGGTCATGCATTCAATATAAGAAAGCTCTGAAAATATTATTTTTTTTTTTTTTATTGTATATAATTTTTTTTAAATGGTGGTTGTTTGGATTGGGTTAACAGAATTTGTAGCTCGATTGTTTTTAACCAAAAATTATTAATTGCTTATTAAGTTGTTTTTAAATGAAATTTTAAATAAATTTACAGTTATGTACATAAAGTTTTAAATTTATTGTTTAAACAATTTTTGGTTTTGTATTTAATTTTTTTGTATTTTTCTATAAACAAAAGGTGGTTTTGCGTTATATTCTAATTTTTTTGCGTTATATTTTAATTTTTCTAAAGTTTTTTATCATTTTGTATCGGGTGCTATATTATTAGGAGCATATGTATTTCTAAAGGGATCACGATATTTTAGTTATTTGTATATCCAGGGCAAATTATTAAATATGCAAAAAAAAATTTTAATCCTTGCAAACAAAAGCAATAATAAAAGTGCTTAAAAATATGCAAAAAAAGCATAAATATAATGTAATTAAAGACTTATCACATTTCGAAGAGATCAAATATTGAAGAGATCATTTTTATGTGCTCGAAAGATTATACACCCCTTCTATAGCGTTGAAAAACAGGTGGCTTTTCAAAATGAATTTCGAAAAGGGCTCATATACATATGTATGTTAATGTAAATTTAGAATGTTTTAGTTAGTAATGGAAAAACACTTCACATTCATAATTTCTACAGTGAGAGGTAAGTTTAGAATATGTGTTTAATTTGTTATGGAAAATTATTTTTGATTTTGCATTATTAAAAAAATCTTGATAGTGAACACTGTTTTAGGAGAAAAATAAAATTAATAACACAATTTTTGTTGAGCATAATTTTGCAAATGAGTGAATCCAGCTGCTTAGAGGATAATGATATCCAGATTGACGATTTCCAAGATTCTAAGGATTTTTGGCATGCTGAAGCTGAATATGGGCGGTTTTCTCTCATCACGCTACATTTATCAGATAACGGTACAATTGTATTTTTCGCTGTATACTTCTCTTTCAGCCGCCATCGAAAGTTAAGCGGCTGTTTAATTAAAATAAATTTTGCCTTGGCAGCCATTCGGGTCCCAGATATTATTCGCATCGTGGTTCATATTTAGCTGCATACTAATTTTTCACGTAGGAAGTTTGCGGAAGAATCCCACCTGCCTTGTGCGAGTTTCTGATGTTTTTTCTAGACTTCATTTCTGAGCTGTTTTGTCTAAGTGACATCTACACGATAGCGTTCTGTCTAGGGTTATGCCCAGATATTTTGGGTAAAAATTATGTAAAAGTGTGGTACCTTTGAAGCGTATTGTTAGCTTCCTATAAGCATTTCTACGAGTAATGTTTGTAAACAAATATTGAATGTATTTTATGGGTTAACAGAATTTGTAAAGTATTTAAAAAAGCTTCTTTCGAGACATTTAATTTTTTTAACATTGATAATTTTTAAATAATAAACAACATAGATAATTTCAAATATTTTTTTGTAAAAAATATTCTGAATATGCTTACAAACAATTAATGAATGCCGATTGATAATAAGTTAAAAGAATATTAAGAATTTCAGCTTATTGTTTAAACAGCTTTTAAATATTTTTTAAGTGTCTACATATTAACAATTAATGGTTTTAATAAATGGGCTAACATAATTTGTAGTTTGTATCTTAAAATATAAAGACTAAATTTTTATATTTGATGAAAGAGGCCTTATGCTAAAATTTATTCAATTCTTTAAATAATATCAATGGATTTTTGAAAAAAAAAAACAGTAGTTGTTGGAATATGTCAACAGAATTTGTTAACCTTAACAGATTAAAAAAAACTTTTAATAATTTAGTTTAAAATTTTAAAACAATTTAAACAAATTTTTGTTAATTTTTGAATTTTTTATAAACAAATGATATCTGTAATGAGTAACTCGATTTGTTATCAAAATTTGTTCTAATTATTTGAAAATGTTAAAAGTTGAAACAATAAAAGTTCTATTAAAAATATTTACTAAAACTTTGGGCCTAAAAAGTTTATAATTTATTCCTATAAACAAATTAGTGGTTGCTTGTAGTGGGTCAACAGAAAAAAGGGACAGCTAACTGACAAATTAAAAATAAACTAAAAACTACCAGGCATTTTATGGCAGAAGCAAATACATTTTTGAAAATAGGTACAATCTGTTTTAAGTTGACAAATATGTACATACATACATGATGAAGCAGGCGGCCTATCAAAGTGTAAAAGTCTCCCAATCACTCACACATTTTTTGTGTTTTTGTTATGATAACAATAGCTCATTAAAAACAGGTCTTTACTCGCTTTTATCACGCACTTATCAGTCAACAACCAAATACAACAACAATACTCCGAGTCATAAAATTGTATGCTGTCATAGAAAAAACTCGAAATAATAATTTTATTCGGGTCGGCCGCATCGTTGATACCCTCCACAAAGAACTTGATTAATATTTATTTAGAATAGGTATGTAGATGTTAGAAATTTTTATTATTGAATTATTTTAAAACAAATATAATATCAAAAAAAAATATGAAAAAAGTAACGGTTACTATCCCTAAGGCTGGGTTTGTGAACAGCTTAGTTTTGCTTGGTCTTTAATGAAATAATAAGGGTATTCACGTCACAAGTTGCACCCTTGCAAAAAAGCAAGAGTGCAAAAACATAACAACAACCACAAAGACAATTATTAACGCACAACATATTGTCTGTGTGGTTGTTGTTATATTTTTGCACTTTTGCTTTTTCGCAAGGGTGCAACTTGTGACGTGAATACCCCCAATAAAAAAATCAAATTTCTCCGGAAAAATTTGAGTTTAAGACTACGTTAAACTAAATTTAAACCAAAAACCCGATCTAAGTAGTAAAAATGTAATTAAACTTATTAGAACGTCGCAAGTTGAATTTTAAATGTTGTGATAATCACTGTGATAGTTTCAAAATGAACAAATTCTTTGCTTGATTCTATGAATTTAGTGATTGCGACCAAATTTTAATTTTTTCTGTGTACCTTTGCCCAAGTTGTAATAATTAAACTAATTATTATTATTGACTAATTACAAAGTTTAAAAATTTAATTTCCAAACAAATTGAACGAAATTGCGTATTAATTGTTTTCGCAAATAGGCTTTATATATTATTTATATATTTTGGACCAATCACACTCCCATACATAGTTTGATTTCAAGTTATATAAAAAAAAATTTTGGATAGAATTTTAATGACAATACCGATATGACGCTACTTTTTTATGCTTATAACTTTGTTGTTTGTCACTTTAATACATAAAATTAAGGTTTTTGCGATGAAGCGTCCAGCGTAAGAGCTAAAAAACCACACAAGCAGTTTGACAACAAAACCAACAATAAGATGTTTGTGTGAATATTAAAATGTTTATTACCTACAAAAACATGCTCCATACTTTTTCACATGTTTCTTTAACGGTTTGTGTGGTTTGTTTGGCCCTTAAAGCCTGGTACTCTATTCAACATTTCACGTGAAATGCTGTCAAAATGCATATGAAAAAAACTTGTGCGGAATATCTACGAAATAATGTTGATGGAGTTGTACTCTGTTTATTTTGTGAAAAAGTTCCGAAATGTTTCTGGCAACATTTTTTTTACAACTGCGAAATAATGTAAGCTGCCTTTATTTCACGTGGAATTTTAAGCAAAAGCAAAAAATATGAACTTAATATTAAAAAAGAAATACAAAATTAAAATAACACAATCGATAACAGTTTTTTATCCATATTTACTTTTTTTTTATTAAATTTTTTATTAAAAAAAAAATAATTTTAGTAAAATACATGTGGCGTTTGTTTACATACACGAAACAATGTAGCATACTTTGAAGGAATAAAAACGTCAAATTGTACAAACTCGCAAGATTGGTAACATTGATAAATGCCAAAATTTTCGTGTGGAATAATCAATGTTGCTCAACATTTTTCACAAATTTGAACAGAGTACTAGGCTTATGTCAATAAAATATAATGTGCAACAACAACCAGTTTTGGGGGTTTGTTAAAAATTTCTAGAACTAAAAAACAATTTGAAATGGTTTTGTCTGTTAATTCTTGCGGAAGTTAGTTTGTTTTCAACATACAGATAGACAGACATGGATGGCTTCATCCATTGTCTTAGAATTATTTAAGTACCCAGAATATACACCCGATCATACATATGGGTAATTCCATAGTGTTGAACGTGACAGTCGCACGCATCAAAAATGCAATAACATTTTAAACAACAAATATTTTCACGTTCTTTTAACCCTTAAATTATAGCACCAAGAAAGCACTGTTATCGGTACTAAAGTTTATGGAGGGCGCGACTCAAGGTCAAAGATAATGGCAAAGAAGTAGCGGTTCGAACGTAAAAAAATAGGAGTAGTTTTTGTGGCCATGTATAAAAAGGCGTAATTCAGCGAAACCTGGCACAATTTTTTAGTCACACTACTTTCAAATTTGTACGTAGCATAATAATTTACCTGAATAATGAGTAAAACAAAATAAAAATTTTTTTTTGCAATGTTATAATATAAAATATTCGCCATATTACATATTTCCATTTTGTCCTATATTATGCAATAAGTCGGACAATGGTTTCATTCATTCAAAAAAAAGGTGAACATAACCTATAGGAATAACTTAAACAGCATTGTACAATG
Source organism: Pollenia griseotomentosa (assembly GCA_963931875.1). Classification (NCBI taxonomy): domain Eukaryota; kingdom Metazoa; phylum Arthropoda; class Insecta; order Diptera; family Polleniidae; genus Pollenia; species Pollenia griseotomentosa. The sequence goes on along the minus strand of OZ007564.1, from coordinate 119,591,409 downwards.
TTGCCAACACATTTCACTTTCTTTTCGTTGTGCAAAAAAATCAAAAGTCTTTTGATTGATGCCAAAATATTGTGCCACCTTCGAATATCACATACACATTGGCGATATAATTGTACAATATCTAAAATTTAACAATTTTATTGCAAGTGTAAGAGCCACTAATAGAAAATATGTTAACCTTGTTAAAAAAATAAATAAAATAAACGTTCTCGATATAATTGTGCCAAATAGGTTTCAGCAATATGCGTGCTGCATGGTAACAACAAACTCCAAACTGCACAAAAAAAGACATAAAGTACCATAATTTCCATCCCTTAAGTGTAATATTCGTCTAACAATTATCTATCTGCTTTTTTTTTGATAAAAATACTTTCAGTATTGTAGCATAAGGAATCACTTTTGACAAAAACACTTCTTACTTATTACTATCGATTAAGAATTTTTTAATTTAACAAAAATTAGTATTTTTAATTTTTATTTTGTAAAAATTTGAGAGAATTTCATTCTTTGTTTTAACAGAAATTCATAATTTAACAAAAGCAAATTATTCAAAATTTTAAAAATTATTATAAAAACAAAGAAATAATTATTTTATTTCAAAAATTGTTGTTTATTAAGTAAGTTCAATACTTTTAGTATTTGAAGGGCTTTTTTTAGTTTTTGTTTTTAATAATTAATTTTCGTATGTTGTGAACTAGTAAATGACCTCAACTAAGGTTATTGTATTAGGCGTTCAGAGAAATTCAAGGACTTTTACCCGAATAACAGAAAATTCATTAATATCATTTTACTGTTTTGTAAATAAAATAAATAATATCAATAAAAAAACATGTGTTATTAAACATATAAAATATTTTAAAATATACTCACAAGTTTGGTGAAGATTTGAAGGTCTTTTAATTAATTTATGAATTAATTAAAAATAAATGAAACTAAAAAGAAATAAAACGAAAAATACAGTTTAATTGTTAATAACGATTTAAAAAACAAAAAAATTTTTGATTTGAAATAAAAAACAAAAATTTATTTTATATTTATAAATACTGCAACTCTTTAAACTCCAAATCAAAAAGAGTTTAATCTCAGAGATTTTCAAAAAAAATCTATTTAAGTTTTCCTCCAATATTCGTGTTGGACCCTTACCCTGCCTTTACACATGCAAGTTATTACTTGCAAGCTATCAACGAAAATGTCGAAGAAAAAGCCGAAAGTCTTGGTCTGCGTTCAGACGGCTCATGTCTTATTGACATGATTCTTCCTTTTTCTTCTTTGAACATGAATTGGCGTTCAAATGATTCATGTCATGTTGACGAAATGTTTTTTATTTTGTATAGTCGTGCGTATGCATGTGTGCTTTTTTGATATTGAAAACAAAAACAAAATTAAACAACGAATGAAAAAGCAAAACGTAAAGACAGTACATGCATCTGTGTACTCGTTTCGTTTCCCCTCGTCCCTCTCGCCTATAAAGTAACAATCATGTCAATAAGACATGAGCCGTATAAACACAGACTTGCAAGAAGCTTGAGCGTTTACACAGTCAGTTGTAAGTTCATTTTTCAAATGTTCTCGAAGCGAAAATATCTTATTAAAAAAGGTTTGCTTTTCGGATTAAAAACATTACCATGTTGAAAACATTAACATGGTCACAAAACGTATTTATGTTTACTCATAATTTGAAAAAAATTAAGAAAGAGATGCAGTGTAAAAGCTGGCGCTATCTTGCAAAAATTATATTTATTAATACAAGTTCTTTCTTATTCGACTTTATTATTTAAATGTATATTAATTTGTTTAAGCTTGAGGCCTTTTTTATATAAAAATATTAATTTTATTAAATATTTTTATATTTTAATTAGGTTAAAGTTCATCAAATTAAACTTTCATTAAATTATTTGGATTAAATCACATAAACAGTTCAACAAAAAAACCACAATACTAATCTATATATATAAAAGAGTTGCGTGAGTGACTGACTGACACATTCATCATCGCCCAGCCCAAACCGCTGACCCTAGAAACTTCGATTCACTAAGACGGGACTTTTCGAAATTCGAATGTTTAGGGGGTAAAAAAAGGTAAAAACGGGAAAATTCGGTAACCTTATATCTCCAAAACTAAAAAAGATGCAAAATAAATGTAATACTTATCGTTGTTCTTTAGAAAAATAAGCGGACAGGTGTCTGGTACTTTTTGGAAATTCGACCCTATTAGGGAGTAAACGGGTAAAACCTGAAATTTAGTACTTTTTTTGCCACCCCATCTATCTTTTGAACCAATAAACATAGAAACAAAGTTGATACCTCATTCGAAACTTATCAAAAAAATACGTATACTAATTTGGTACTTTTTCGAAATTCGAACATTTAAGGGGTGAAAATCGTAACTATTTTTGGTACTTTTTTTACAAAACATTTTCCTCCAATCATTGACATATTCGTACTAAATCATGGGCTGCCACTACAATACTGAAACTTTTAATATTTTAATGGGCGAAAAATATAGTACCCAAAAAAGGAAATACGGGAAATTTGACATTTTTCTTTAGGTTTTTGATTCTACTAAAGTAGCGGGTTAAATGCTAGAATTTTTAAACCTAGAAAAATAAACTTTGGCATAAAAATATGTCCACGAAGAAAATGAAGACGCTAACGAAGTAGCGGGTATATGCTAGTAATCAATATTTTTATATAAAAAAGAATTATTAGACAAGGAGGAAAATATGAGAAAGACAATGAATTTGAAGGAGGACACCAACAACATATGTGCAAGTTATAGAGTAGCCATCAAATAAACTTTGATACAATTTTTAAATATTATGTGTTTTAAAAATAATTCCATGTTTTATGTTTTTTGTATTATATATGTTAAATGTAAAATTTTTGGTTATAAAGTTTGTTTTTTAATGTAATAATATATTAAAAAAAATGTAAGTTCTAAATGTTATTTGGTAAAAAATTGTTAATTAATGTCATGTTTTTATTAAATAGACAATCCCCCGAAGAAGTCGACAAAAAATCGACGAAACGTCGGGAAAAAATGTATTAAAATTGTGTTTTTAATTACATAAAAGATTATAGGCCGTATTAGCTTAACAAGGAATTATAAACAGATTTTCTAATTTTATTTTAGTGTTTAAACCCATTGTAAACCCATTGCAAGATACAATGTGTCGCTACTGATAAGGACCTAGAGTATATTCACTCAAAATATTAGAAAGATAATTTCAAAAGAAAATGTATTAATCTCAACTGAAAATTAAATCAAAAAACTGATAATTTTTAAGTATATTTGAATGTTGTTTTTATAACTAACAAGTTCCATAAAAAGAAATGTTTATTTTATTTTAAAATATGTCCACACAGAAAATGGAGACGCTAACGAAGTAGCGGGTATATGCGAGTAATCAATATTTTTATATAAAAAAGAATTTTTCTAATTTTATTTTAGTGTTTATTAAACTCTTTAATTTAATTATTTTACCATAATAATAATTTGCTACCATTTCACAAAAAATTAATTTCTTTCTCACACAATTTGCTTATATTTGTTTCTTTTTTGCTTCTTTTTTCAATTGACAACCAAATTTGACGTTTTATGTTAGCAATAGTTGTCAACGAAAATGCACTAACAATTATTACAACATAAATTGCCGGCAATAAATATGTACAAAAAATTGCTGTCTACATTAAAGATAACATAATTTTGACATTTACTGCAATATGTGTCGCAATAATTATCTCTAGTATAGACAAGCAGTTAAGCCGCATGTTACCCTGCGGCCACACGATCAAGTTGTTCTTGATAGTCTTTTACATATACTGCTTGTCAAAATTTACAAAAATTGAAAGCTGTGACGTAGGCTGCACTCAATTTGTAAGCAATTAACTTTCAAGATGTCGTAAAAAACACAATTTATAAGCACTAACATGTAATCAGCTGTTAAATTGATAGTAAAATTGCCAAACAAATGGAGAGGTGAAATTGAAAGCAATCTCGTGGTCAATTTAAAAAGTGTGAGTGTGCTAGTAAAAAAGTGAGAGTGTATTGCAAATTGAAAGGAATTGAAAGGCAAAACTTGATCGTGTGGCCACCAAGTAACGTAACAGTTTCATATCTTAAAATAGCTGTCAAATATTCTTTTGAAAACTATAAACCGCTAAAATAAAATAAAAAAATCATTAAGAATGGTCATTTTACAAAATTCGTAAGAAGCAGGGAATTATAAAATAACCACAGAAAAAATGGCAAAACCGTTAAAGGAGTATTAAAATATAGAAAAATTAAATGAAACAATAAGAAATCGCCAAAATCTTAAAGAAGTACAAAGAAAAAATGCAATATTCATAAAAAAAACGCCAAAATAAAAAACTATGATATTTTAAAAGTCGTTCAAAAATGCGGCAAAAATTTAAAATAAATAAATACAAGTTGTTTAAAGATCACTAGAAATTAAAAATTGAAAAGTAAAAACTTAAAATGGCACTTTAAAATAGCATAATTTAAAAAACATAAAATTTTCGATAACAAATTTTGGAAAAATCAAAATGGACAAAATGAATATGCATATAATCACCATAATATAGCTATTAATTTAAAAAATTGGTAAAATACAAAAATCCTAAAAAAAAGTCAATATTAATAAAATCTCACTTGAATTGAATTATACTTTAAAAAAACTACTACAAGCGAGTTAAAAATATTTATTTAAAACAAAAAACATAGGAAAAAACGCGAAAATTCTTGAGTTACGCGAATATATATTGTGCAACCTCCTCCATTTTCGAAATAACGGTATATCTCGACAACAAGAGCTAACCTAAAAAACGGTTAGCACCACTGGATTCAGCGTACCCGAATTAGTTTAAAATGCCAACTAGCACAATGTTATCAATAGTAAAATAGGGAAAATATTTTAAAATTGGTGAAACATTTAAATCTTACAAAGCAGAACTAAAAATTTACAGCCAATCCCAGGATGTCACACGTTAGAATAGAAAATTACATTTAAAAAAAAAAACAATTTCTAAAATTTGTTTTTGTTTTAAATGTTATTTTCTATGCGAACGTTAACGTGTGACATCGCGGGATCGGCTGTAAATTACATACATTAAAAAATCACTAAAAATTCGCAAAACCGCAAAAATTTTAGATTTTTGTAAGATTTTAAAAAACTAAAAATTTTAGGAAAGCCCTAAATATCGAAAAATATCCAACAAATTGGCTCTTTAGTTTTTTTAAGAGCGGAAAAATTTTAAAATTCGAAACTTGGAAAAATTGCCTTAATTTTTTTATATATATCTGCGGCATTTTGACAAAACAGCTTAAGTCAAATTTAAAAAGTTGAAAAAAAGCTGTTAATCATACGAATTTTCATTAAAAAAACATTTTTGTTTACGTTTTATTAAATTTTGTATTATAAATAAAATTTTTCTTTAATTTTGGTTTATTTTATGCATTGATAAAGTTGATTTTTCCCCTAGTTTTTTTTTAAATTTTTTTTCTAACTTATTTCGACTTAAGAAGTTTTGTCAAAATGCCACAGATATGTACATATATAAAGGGACAAATTTTATAAAAAAAAAAAATAAAAGAAAACAAGAACGGGTGCTATATTCGGCTATGCCAAATCATTTATACCCTTCACGATGGTACCAAAGAACAGAAAGTTATATAAATACCGTTCCTTAGACATAAATAAATTTACAAAAAAGTCAGACAGATTGACGAAATAAAGAAGGGTACACATTACAAAAAACTAACTTATACTAGCTATATCAGTGTTGCCGTTAGGATACGAAAGATACATTTTTCGTATCTTTTGACTACTTCAGGTATCATGTATAATCCTGACATTTTTCGTATCTTTTGAATCTGTACGCAAAATGTACAGAAACAAAACATTCGAAAATGTTTAGCCAACTAAAACTTATTAAGACTGGTCATCGTAACCGACTCGATACTAATACAAGGCGTATGACTAAAAGGTAAGGTCAACTCTACAACAACACTGCTTCTGTGGTCGGATTGTCAAAAATATTGCTAGTAAAAAAGGTTAGTTTACATAAACAATTAGTTTGCATACACACTTTGACAAGTCGACCACCGAAAAAAAATCCATATGTCGACTTGACCCCACCTTCTAGTGAATTCACCTTGATAGCAGCTTTAATAATGGTGAAAGAAAACATTAAGGGATTGCAACAGACCAAGGTATATTTACACAAGGTAAACTCGTTGGCCCATATGTTTGTCAGCTGTTTACCCCTAGTTGGAGCCAAAACGTCAAATTGCGTGTATATGAGCCAAAATTTGTACATGTGTGAGTTAAATTGTTTTTGTTTTATATGAAGACAATTTTGACAAATTGGCTCCATTTATAGAGCAGCATGTCTACACTCCCAAATGAGTCTACCTTGTGTAAATATACCTTGCAACAGACCTAAATCGATGATTACTAGTAGTGTAAAGTTGTTCTGAGGAAATATGAACATCTTTTTTATTTGCAGGAAATTTATATCAACGTTGATATAATCGCCTTAGTATTTTTTCGTATGTTTATTTTTACAAAAATTAATTTGTTTTGATAACATTCAAACATAATAACATAACATAATTAATTTTAAAGTTTGCTTACTGTATTTTTAAAAATTACATATGTACCTAATAAAGCGCAGTGCTCGTAGGGACAAACGCGCTTGGACAGATAGTATTGCTACAGAAGCTCAAGCTGCTGCTGAAACCAACCGTAGCAGCGATTTATATAGACTTGTCAAAAAGCTGACACACACATCTACTTCAGTCTCAAAAAAGCCTATTAAGGACAACTCAGGTATACTGATTACTTCTAAGGATGAACAGCTTGAACTCTGGGCTGAACATTACTCTGATATGCTTTCATCACGGCCACAAAATGATCTAACAATATGTAATTGCCCATCCCACGATACACAATTAGATATCAGTACCACTACTCCCCTAATCTCCGAGATCGCAGATGCCATTAAATCGTTAAAAAGCAACAAAAGCCCTGGAGGTGACAACATCTCCCCAGAGCTCCTTAAGGCAAATCCTTTAACTAGTGCTGAACTTGTTTTACCAATTATTGAAGAAATCTGGCAATCAGAAATAATACCGGAAGAGCTTAAGGAAGGTATTATAATAAAAATACCAAAAAAAGGGGACTTAACGAATAGGAACAACTGGCGAGGGATCACATTACTCAGCATGGTCAACAAAGTGTTAGCTCACATTATAACTAAGAGAATTTCAGTTAATTTAATGCCAACACTAAGAAAACAACAAGCTGGCTTTCGTCCGAATATGTCATGTATTGACCACATAAATGCACTAAGGATAATTGTGGAACAATCTGTTGAATTCAGGTCTCCCCTGTATCTAGTGTTTATTGACTTTGAGAAGGCATTCGACACTCTTGCTCATAACGTTATATGGAAGGCACTTGAATGTAAAGGAGTACCAGGGAAATTGATTCAGCTAATAAAGAGTCTATACGCGGGGTCAAGCTGCCGCATTTTACATGATGGTACACTCTCCCGAAAAATCGAGATTGGTACAGGAGTCCGCCAAGGGTGCGTTATGTCACCATTACTCTTCAATATCATGCTAGATATTGTCATGAGTCACGCCATGGTGGAAAATCGCGGAATTTTATGGGGACTCCAAGAACGATTGGAGGACCTCGAGTATGCAGATTACATATGCCTTCTATCCCACAGTTACACCGACATGTCTATTAAGTTACAAAAGTTATCAGAAATATCAGCGAAAGCCGGACTAAAAATTAACATCAATAAAACAAAGGTCATGAGAATTCGTTCTGAAAACACAAATCCCTTTTTGATAAATAATGAAGTTCTGCAGGAGGTAGATTCACTCTGCTATCTTGGTGCCTACTTAACCAATACCGGCGGCTCCAGTGCAGACATCTCTAGCCGAATAAAAAAAGCTACCCAATCATTTGGACAGCTCAGCAGAGTATGGAAATCGTCTGCGATTTCCCGCCGTGTTAAAATAAACATTTTCAATTCCAACGTGAAATCTACACTGCTGTATGGCTGTGAGTCCTGGAATGCAAGTGTTAAGGACATCCAGTCACTTCAAGTGTTCGTAAATAGGTGTCTTCGCAGAATTCTAAGAATTTTTTGGCCACAGACCATTTCAAATCAAAACCTGTGGAACGAAACACACCAAACACCAATATCTACAGAGATTCGAAAAAGAAAGTGGAATTGGATTGGACACACCATCCGCAAAGAACCATCAAACATCGCTAGAAATGCTATTGAATGGAACCCGCAGGGAAGCCGCAGACAGGGTCGTCCAGCTCACACATGGCGGAGGCAAATCCATAACGAAGCCAAAAAAATGCAAAGAACGTGGAATGAAGTGAAAGCTATTGCGATGGATAGATCCGAATGGAGAACATTTGTTGAGGCCCTATGCTCCTTATAGGAGCGACGGGAATATATATATATATATATATATATTTATGACTTAAATAAATATAAGAATGAATTCACACGAAATCATTTTATTTACAATACTCATTTAAATAATTAGTATTGTGGTTATTTTGTTGAACTATTTATGGTTTTTAATCCAAATTTTTTATATTTTTAATTAGGCTTAAGTTCATTAAATTTAATTTTCATTAAATTATTTTTATGAAGAAAGGAATTTTACAACATGAAAATTAATTAATATTGTTATTGATAATCTTTCATTCTTGACCGTGGCCGGGATTCGAACCGCGGCCGGCAGGTTACCATGACATGACATGTTTCGATCGCAACCACTTGATCTTCTCAAATGGATTTGCCGTTTTACACTCGCAGCCATCGACGGCTGCTGACGTCAATAGTCAAACATCAATCCTTAAACCAAATTGTATTTTAACCTTTGGTAGATCGAAATTTGCTTTTTTGAATGATTATCCATTTTAATTGATTTTACATGTTCTTCCTTACTTCTGTTTTTTCGTACTTTTGTCAAGAATTTTTCTTGAAGTCCAAAGTACATTTTTTGTTTTTTCATTTTTGTCTTTCTTTTTCTTGTTGACCTTTTTCAGCACAACTTGAAGGACAAATTAACACATAGAGCTCGTGCCTTAGCTTTTAACAATAATTAGTATTGTGGTTATTTTGTTGAACTATTTATATTGAAATAAATATGAAATAAAAATGTTATGTAAATAAATATTAAACGTTAAAAATGGATTTTCAAATTTTTTTCAAAACGTATCTTTTTGGGAAAAAGTGTATCTTTTTGGAAACTAAAATGTATCTTTCTCGAAATTTTACTGGCAACACTGAGCTATATATTTGTTACATTCGTTGATTGGTATAAAAAAATAACAACAATAACATGGGTTTTTAAGAAAAAGACGACCTGGCTGGGTTTTGATAGCAAAATGTAACGGAGCATGTGTGACAAAAATATAAACCAACCAAGTCCACATCACATCTGATGTCTTCGGTAAACCCATTGCAAGATACAATGTGTCGCTACTAGGGTATTCATTCGGTTAACCGTTAATCGGTTAACCGATTAATTACTACCCGATTAACTGATCGGTTAATTTAAAATTGGCAATTTTCGATTAACGGTTAAACCGGTTAATTTCAGTCGATTAACCGATGTTACAAATTTTTGTAGTTTTTTGAAGTGTTATAACATATTTTTTAGTGTTTTTAATTGTTTGTTTCGTCTCATATAAAAAAGGTATATATATTCGAGCAATACATTCTTAAAATACAGTACAAAATCAGAAACTATGGGTTCGGAAATACATTTTTTTTAGTTTGTTTGGTGCTGAGCTTTGCCAGGATGAGTCAGATGATGACCTGACAATAGAAGAAACTCTCGATTGTAACACAAACTATTTTTAACAAAATTAGCCGAAATAATGGCATAATGGAAAATGTTATATGTTGAGAGAAATCCTGGAAAAGGACTGAGAAATTAGATAATCTGTATCATGATACAAAGAAACCAAGATAACGCATTCAGCTTTTAAAAATGAAATGTTTGTGCGCATCTACGTCACATCAGCATATAAGTGCAGCTAAAATATAGAAACACAAGCAAACAAACATGTGTGTAATATGCTAAAGTGACGTCATATTAAACAGTTGAATTTTGTAAACATGTGCAATGCGTAATTTTAAATCTGTATTATGGGTTGCTTCCGATTCCTCAAACACCTTCGATAAGTGAAAGAATTGTTTCCAAATCAAGTTTTATCAAAACTAAAGAAAATAATCGCTTCAATTCTAAACATTTAAACCAAATTATTTTTCCAAAGGATTATTTTATAAAATCTCAAACTATTGAAATAATTAATAAAAAAAATCTCAGTTAATTTTTTAATAAATACATGAAAATATTATGTATTAACTATAAAACATGTTTCTCATATTTATGAATTACTTTTTTGTTTGCTCGTTTTAGTTCAAGAATTGTTTTGTTCGTTATGTTATTGTTTTTTTTTTTTTTACTTAAAGACTCCAATAATAAATAATTTTTGCATTTTTATTAATTGAAATTACTTAATTTATAACAAAACTTTATTAATCGGTTAACCGATCAATAACAAAATTAACCGATTATTAACCGATTAAACCAAAACCTCGGTTAATTAATCGAGCGATTAACCGATTAAAGCGAAACCCCGATTAAATGAATACCCTAGTCGCTACTGATAAGGACCTAGAGTATATTCACTCGAAATATTAGAAAGATAAATTCAAAAGAAAATGTATTAATCTCAACTGAAAATTTAATCAAAAAACTGATAATTTTTAAGTATATTTGAATGTTGTTTTTATAACTAACAAGTTCCATAAAAAGAAATGTTTATTTTATTTTAACTTACAAAAATCAAACTATAAAACAGTCACCCCTATCGTGAATAATTTTCCCTCGTAATTTTTCCCCTTTTCACATATTTGCGATTATGAACAGCTCCCACGAAAAAAAGGTAATTCAAAGGAGAATAATAACCTGAAAAAATGTTCACGGGTATAAATTCCCCTTATCGTGAAAAGTTTCTTCTCTCGTAATTTGTTCACGTTTCCCTTAAATTTCCTCACTTTATTTTTGCTGGGGAATAGAACATGTATGTTAGTAGTTTCGCCCATAAATCGAATATTAAGGGCTATTTCCGTTAATAAGGCACAAACCGATATATTTGGCAACAAAATGCAAAACAACAGGTCGATTGCCTGAGGATTTGTGAAGCTTTCGAAAGACGTGGTGGCAGAATTTTGGAAAATATTTTACTACATAAATTTTAAAAAATGCAAAAAACTAACGTTGTAATCAACCTATCCCTCCAATACTATTATTTAGATTTATTATTTTAACTTTTCTTTAAAATATGTACTACCGGTCTAATTTATAAAAATTTCTTGTTTCAGCTTTAATGCTTACAATAGTTATCAAACACTTTTTGTTTTATAAGCCATTAATAAAAAGTCAGATTTATAAACGCTTAATAGGAGTGGATTAACAATTAAACGTTTATATTACTTTTGTATTTTTATGTTGGCAACAAAATGTTATTTTAATTGTAATTTTTGTAATAGTGATGCATACAACTGGGGATTAAACAATACGAGATCATACAACGAACGAATTTTAAGTGAATTTCTGTTTTGTTTTCAATTTAAAATGAATTTCTGTTCTTTAAAACGTAATATTTAAAATAATTTTATGTTTTTTTTTTTTTTTGTTAATAAAATACATACTACATATTGAAATAGAAGCGAAATATGTAAATCATTTATTAGCAATATCAAATTTTTACTGCTCAAACTCTGTTGGTTCCACAAAAGATTATACAGCTTTATGTTTAATGAATAATTTAACCAATTTTTATTATACATTTTTTATACGCAGATGATTTGAAAATAAAACCTCCTAAGTTTTAACAAAACATTTTTAGCCACATATAACTGCCAAAATATTTTAGGTTAAAATGTTTTTACCCATCTAACAAGCAGCGAAATCGTTGCTTCCAAGCCACAAAGCAACGTTTAACAGAGTTTCTAGTGCTTATCTGTGCAGCATTATATTTGTTCTCCTTTTCATTCTGTGGTTTGGATAGTGGGGAGAATAAATAAGTCTGCAGCTTATATCCTGAGTCTCCCAACAAAATACCTTTGAACTCTCCGCTTTCAAGTTTAATAGTTGACTCATTTAAAATACGGCAGTAAATCTACAAATTGTTTTTTTAACTTCAATTTAATTTGTTATAAGCGCTTTTTTGGTAATTGCTGAAATAAATTTATAAAGTTATAAATTTAATTTCGTCGGGAGGTTTCTGGTGGACACATTTTTACAAAAAATTAGTTTTAAATCAATTCTATATAACAATAATAGCGCCCTCTTTTTTTAACATTTAATCCCTTTTTTGATAGCTCGAATATATTAAGAGATTTTGAGTTCTAGCATTGCCTGATATCTTCAATTTTACAGTTCTCTAAACATTGTTTTGCTTCTTTCGTCAATTTTTGTGCTATGAAGCAAATTTTTGATGCAAAATTTAAAATATTATTGTTTGTAATTGCTGTGCTGCATGTTCCATTCAAAGCATGTAGAACAAAACATTTTTGTTTCGTGCGGCAAACAAGTAACTAACAGACGATACACTATGTGGTTTCTACTTTGTGTTTGCTTTAACAAATACTTTACCTATTTGAAAGACATTCTAAAATATAAGTGTAATGAATGGTTAAAAAAGGTTTGCAATATTTGAAATAAATCTTAATAGCTTTTTATATTTTATGCAAAAAGTTATAACGACTTTAAGTTTCAACAGAAAACATATCTAGCGACCCACATTATTTTAGCAAAAAAATCTATCGAGCAGTTTATATTTTAAATTAATTCAAACACTAGTTATCGTTTTTCTAGAGAAAAAAATTTTATGCGTATTAAACTTTTTTATTAAAATAAATAAAAAGACAAAAATGTTTAATTTTTCGTGCAATTATTAAAATTTTATTTTAACAAACATTGAAATGGGAACTTATTAAACGCTTAAAGTAGGGTAAAGGCTACAATAAATATTTCAAATTTATGATATGTTTATTAAACGTTTAATAGGCTATTAAACATTTATAAATACTCTTTTTTCGACTTTTGCTTATTAATGACTTATAAAGCTGCAATGATGCGTTTATAAATTAGACTGTACGTGTATATTTTTAAACAAAAATTTCATTGATTTTTAATTTGTTTCTAACCTTTCTTCTTTTTTTACATTCACTGGAACTAATAGCGTGAAAAATTTTTCACATGAGATTCACGATTGCTTTTTTTCCCTTCGAGGGGAATGAAAATTTCATTGGAACAAAAATTCCACTTGTTATTCACGATAGGGGTTAGTAAAAACATATGTATATGTATATATATATGTTTATCACTTTTTTTAAATGAGACATTTTTGCCTTCAAAAACGTTTAAACTTAAGAAAACTAGCTACAAAAATAGTAAAAATAACTGATTTGTCATTAATTATACAATTTAGTCAATACTGAACGAATCGGAATTATTTTTTCAGTGTTGTAAAGCATTAATTTGAGTTTCACAATACTGAAAAAATAATTTCGATTCGTTCAGTATCGACTGAAAAAATTAGAAATAAAATTGCTTTTGAATCGAGAAAGTACTCGATCTCGACTGCCAGAATTAGGCCTCAGATGTTTTTATAGTTTTTATATATTTTCCTTTTTCCATCACATGTTTTAATAGTTAAAATATTACATTTACAACCAATTTTACTAAGTTCAGTAAGACCTAATTAACTATCAGTTAGACCTAATTAACTATCAGTTATTACTGTCAATAACTTATATACATATATATTAACTGGAAGTTAAAGTAATAGTTAGTTTTAGCTGAACTTGGTGAATTGAGTTTCTTTAAGCAGCCCATACACGATCACAATTCAATTGTCAACTGAGTCGGTTGTTGTCCAAATCAAAGCGTGTATGGCTTTGTAAATTGATTTGTTTGACGGTTGTCGAGTTGGTTGAAGAAAAATTAAAAGATTTTGATTTTTTCAAGTTGACTACTAAGTCTTTCAATTCGATTGTACTGTGTGTGCCCAAGTCTATTGATCAGCTGTCAAAATTAATTTTTGTTGTTAAGTATTTTAAAAATTGTCTTTTATTTCATTAAATTTTAAAATAAATTTAAAATCTTTCAATTTAGTTGATGAAGTTGTCAACTGAGTTGAGAACTGAATTGAACCGTGTATGGGGCGCATTAGCATCTCAATTATACGATAAATTTAATTTTAATTTCCAGTTTTTAAATTTTCAAAAAGTTTAAAAATAACCAAACAACGTAGAAATTATCTGAAATACCCAATACAAGAGGTTAATAAAATTAATTTGTATCTCTTGTTATAGAAAGTATTTACAATTGATATCCTAATTTAAATTTTGATCCGTTATAATTTAATTGCGTACTTTCAAATACAACTCTATTTGCTTGAATACCTTTCAACAATCACTTTATCTGTTTTGCTACCAAACACTTCCTAAAAATTAATGAACATTCAAAATGGAGGCTCAGTCAAGCATTTTGTCAAAATGATAAAATTAATACACGTGCTAGCAATTCATTTGTGCTTCATTAGACCACTACTAAACTAACATTAAATTGGTGCACAACGGTGTTTTCTCTTTTGTTCGTTTCCTTTTTTTTTAATTCAAATAATTTTTTTAACAAGTATGCTGTCCTATGCACGCTCACTAGTTTAAATAAGAAACCAGAACTTTTCGAGTGCTATTTTAAGGACACAGATTAAAATGAAATTAGAAAAAAATTCCACATAATAAATTGCCCCAAAGCGGCGTTATTTTGACTGGAGTTTTATTTCCACAATTAAAAAGATTTTTATGAATCGCCATTTTTTAGTGGCAATTTTAAAACTAAAAATTGCTACTTTTGCACCTGGCGATAGATAAAAAATCGTAGTATTTAATAACGTTTAATTTATTTTTATCTTTAATTTAAACGGTTTGAGGTACTACAACAAATAGACATCAATGTTTAAAAAAAAAATTTTTCATTGCTAGGTATTTTCGTATAAAATGGTATATGTATGTAGGAAGGAAGGTGCACTTACTTCGCCTTTTTCGTATTAACATCTTTAATTTTATAAAATATCACACTTATTTTTTTCACGGAGTCAAAAAATTAATCGAAAGTGCTTAATCCACATACATATAAATATTGATTTAAATTTAATATGTATGAATGCTTTTAAATGCAGCTACAAAAACAACACTACTAGAATGATCCCACTTGCAATTAAATTCACGATTAAACTATGTAATTGCTTGTCTGCTTTGTTTTGTTATTCTGTTTGTAACTATTATGTACTGCTAATTGAGTTCGTTTTTTTTTTTATTGTTGTTTTGTTTACATTTTCAGTGGTAGATTTATCATCGTGTTTTGTCAAAATGCATATTTGTAAATCAAATTTATATTAAGAGTAGTCACGTCACAAGTTGCACCCTTGCAAAAAAAGCAAAAGTGCAAAAACATAACAACCACAAAGACAATTATTTACGCACACCTAATTGCCTGAGTGGTTGTTGTTATATTTTTGCACTTTTGCTTTTTTGCAAGGGTGCAACTTGTGACGTGAATACCACCATTATGTCCGTAAAATTTTTTTTGATAGAAAAACTTGGTTATTATTGACCAAAAACTGTTCATATTTTCAAAATTTAATTTATTGTTTACCTTTCCTTGGTGTTGCAAAACAACTGCAAAAACACGATTTTTTTTGGAAAATTTTGCTTAAAAACGGTTTTAAATTTAAGAATAGTTTTTTTAATGCGGCGATTAGTTTTAAATGTGATTAATTATTGGAATAACTGATAATAATTAAACATCTACATATCATATGTCGTTGCTTTAATTTAGAAAAGGCGTACCTATCTAACATACATAGTACCCATGTCCTATTTTCATGTATAAATTTTTTAAGTTTGAGATAAAAAACTTGATAAAAAAAAATATATAAAAAAACAAGTATAGTTTTAGAACTACAACAAATGTAGGAAAGGTTCGAATTAGGAAATGGTAAAAAGATTTTAAAAAATCGATTTTTCGATCGTTTCGCTTTTGTAAAATCATGTAAACGATCGATTTTGAAATCGTTTAAAAAAAACGTGTTGAAAAAATTTTTCTTGGTTAATGAAATTATTTCTAAGCCAGTTTCTCAGTAGTCAGTAGTAGATTTCCAATGCCACGTACATGTTTATTGTCTAACAACAAAAAAAAATCTACTATAATCGATATCGATATTCGAAGTAAATTCGATTGCAAAAAATCGATTTAATTTTAAACAAAATCGATTTTTTATTGAATTGGAATCGATTTACCATTCCCTACTGTAAAGAGAGTAACATTGTTTTCAATAAAATGAGAGTTTCATATGTATTTATCTACAATAATAAATAAATTATTAAACGAAATTGTCTAATGGCGTTCAGAATTAATAGCCTATTTCCGATTTGCGAAAGAATTCTTCCTTTCGAACAACTTCGTTTAAAACAAAAACAAAATTTTTAGAATTTTTTATGTATTATTTAGTCCATTTTCTTCGACCTTTTTTATGTATGTATTTTGAAAAATTTTTTTTAATCAGGTATGTGGAAATCAGGAAATCAATTTTAACTAAAAGTTGTGTTCCACAAGATCTCGGGCAAGTTCGAACTACAGTACAGTACAATACAGGAAATGAAAAAAAATTACTCTCTCATTTACTCTCTTAACTGCACAAAAATTGTTATGTGGAACGCTTTCGGGTAACTGTGCAAGTTCGGATTGTTTTGTTATGCATGTGGAACAGAGCTAAGATGTACTTTTGAACAAAAAATTAACCGCCTGTTCAACAATTTCGAACGTAAACGTTCGCATAGAATTTTATATGGAAAATATTTTTTAAACTGAGTGGTTTTCATATAAATTAAAATTGCGAACGTTAACGTTTGAAATTGTTGAACAGACAGTAAGACTATATTTCAGAAATGGATTTTAAAATCATTCGAAGTTCATTACAGCTTTTAAAAACGCTCGTTTTGACATCGATCGGTTTTTATCACATTCCTGATTATGATTTAATATTTTATATTCTGTTGCTTTAGTCAACCTTCCCCAGTAAAAAAATGGAGCTTACTGGTAAGCAGAGCACAATACTCCCTTACAAACCTGCTTACAAGAGGCATGATTTTTATATGGCGAATTCCCACTTGGAAGCATTTCTTTTTCCTCTCTGCTAAAAAAAAAAAAACATTTTGATAACTGATTGCGTAATAAAAAATGTAAATTCTATGTTCGGAAAGATTTCGAGAATAATCGTAAACACATTTTAAAATCATTGAAATACAACCTGCTTCCATGTAATAGGTAGGTATTAGGGATTAACAGAAACACTTAGAACTTTGTTCTTGAATTTTTTCTTTAAAATTATGACTTAAATTATTCACTTACAACCTGCTTAATTATAAGGAATAATGCGAAGTTATTCAATCATTTTTACTTGCTTACAGTAAGAATTCACTTCAGTGGTACATATTCGCTTCTCTGCTGATTCTTGGTAGTATGTAATAGCCAGCTCATACTACTTTTCATGCTTCCGGAAACCTTAAAATTTTTTACTGGGTAGGTTAGGAAATGAAACTCCAGATATATTTATATATAAGTATAATTTTAAACATATCTATAAGTATTATTTGTACCTTATAAGCCTTTAACTCCCTTTAAATAAAATGACTTGTAAATTTTTATATAACTTAAATATTGGGAGGGCTCTTTTAATCTCCCCTTAATACCACGTCTTTAAAAAAAGAACAGAAGAATAAAATTTTAACTAATGGAAACTCAAACGTACAAGCAATTAAAGTTTAACTGTTCGAAACACAGCCTACCTGCATCAAATGTTACCTTTCAAAATTAAAAAAACCAACTGATCTTCATCATAAAACAGACATAAAACCAGCACAAAAATCTTAACGAAAAAAATTATTTAAACAAAACTAGACAAATAATAAAAATAAAAGGTCGTCAGGTAATTTGAGATGTAAATATGTATGTATGTAGTTGTACAGCTATTCCAATAAAATAATAAAAGTCGGAAAAATTCTTTGAACGCGTATTAAGTACCTACACTCAATAGTCTCTTGAAACAAGAGCAAATTTTTTTAAAATAAACATAAGAAAACTAATTTCTAAAAGGAGATGTGAGGAAAATTTTAATATAACATTTAACTGAAAACAAGTTAGAGTGCTATATTCGGCTGTGCCGAATCTTTGATACCCTCCACCGACAGTTCGAATGTTTAAGGAATAATATCTGTATGATGTCTTTTTATTATTATTATCTTAAACTGTGACGATTTGTTATTAATTATGGTTTTAGGAGACTAAACTGTTTTCCGGGAGTAGGGCATATATGGGGCCTAGGGTAAATTATGTACCGATCTTCACGAAATTTCACAGTATCATTTATAGTCCTATAAAATTGTGACGAGCCAAAATTTGTTATGATTGCATTATTTTTTACGGTTTTAGGCGTACTAAACTGTTTTCCGGGAGTAGTGTTTATATGGGGCTTAGGGTAAATTATGGACCGATCTTCGCGAAATTTTACAGTGTCATTTCTAGTCGAACAAAACGGACTTGTGCAAAATCTTATGTCATTCCGTGCATTTTTGCATCATTTATGTTAGTTTTTGTAACAAAATTATCAAGTTTTTGAAGGTGGTGGTTCCACATTTCGATTCATAGCTCTGGTCCTACTGAACCGATTTTGCTGAAATTCAATCCCAAACTCCTTAGGATAACTACAAGCAATTTGACACCTAGATTGTTTATTTCCTTTGAGTTTTTCGAAAGTGAGCGTGTTTTCAACAGACGGACAGACAGGCGGACATGGCTAAATCGACTTAGAATTACTCAAGCAGCCAGAATATATATACTTTATGGGGTCTGAGATGAATAATAAAAAAGTTTCACACGGAATGACAAACTTAGTATACCCTCTTCACAACTAATTTTGGTGGAGGGTATAAAAATAAGATTCATACCATTTGTAAGGTTAAGGATAGATTATAGCATAACGACCTACCTGAAAACTACCATCTTTACACAAAAAAAACGTACATATGAGATCAATATACTTCAGTAACAAGATTATTAGCTGGAAAAACTATAGGTGACCTGAGTTGCATAGAAAAATAAAAACTTACTTTGTGTGTTTTTGTCTTAAACGAATGCGTAAAAGATGTGTTAAACAATCCTCCAGATAATTTTCTAATGAATATCTTTGTGTTTACTTTTATGATTAAAACAAAATTTAGAAAAATGAAAAATATCATTTCATTAATAAAAAAAATTCATTTGGTAGGAGGGTACGTGTAATATTTACTCTCGCCTTTCAATAGGTATATAAAAATGCAGGTCATAAATTTATTGTGTTGGTAGAGCTAGAACCAGTTGAAACTTAAAACTTCGCTTAAGACGTTTTCAATATTTTCAAAATGATTCAGTAGTCCTTAAGTTGTTTAACACGAAACACATACACAAAAAATGTTGTAAAATTTCAAAAACTCTTAAAGTGTAGCGATTTCGATATAAAATTTTGGAAAATTATTAAAAGTTTTATTAGATTTTTTTAACAAAAATTAAATTTTGGTGCTTTTTTTTATAAAATGTTAAAAAAGGTAAGCATTTTAAACAGAAAAGGAGCATTTTTTGAAAGACAAACTCGAAAAAGCAATTATTTTTCAACAACTTTGCTTTCGCTAAAATCTTTTTTTGTTTGCTAAAATTAATATTCCAACAATATAGTAAAACTTTCAATGTTATACAAAATTTTTAACCAGATTTGTATTTCTTGAAATTTACAGATATTTTATTTAATTTTAATTCTTAAATTAACACAAGCTCGTTATGGTTTTGTACCGAAATTTTATGGTCAGGATAGTGCTATAATAGTGGATACGGAAAAATCTTTAACACACAATAAAAATGGGGCCCCTACTTTTACCAATAAAATAAGAATTCCACCGCCTTTTCCTTTATGGCGACATTATCCCAGATATCGTATTATACCACCACCACCCCCAGGACAAATATTGGCTATAAATACCTGGGCCAAAACGGTACAAACAAAACCAATAACAGTACCATCAACGTCTTCCACTACTACAAGTACTACTACAACTACAACCACCACAACAACAACAACCCCAAAGCCAACAACCCCAAAGCCAACAACAACAACCGGTTCATCTCTTTTAACCACGGAAGATGAATTTCCTCCTGAATTATTGGATATAGCCCAAAATAAATTGGGTCTCAAAAGTCTAAATGAAATACCCAGTATTTCAGAATTGGGCCAACTTTTGGGCACCAACAGTTCCAAAGAAACTTTGAATTATATTAAACAATTAACCTTAAATGAGCAGGGTGTGGCCTTAATGAAAGCCTATATAGAGTCCTCAGATTATACAGATAATTCAGATTATTTACAAAATCAAAATAATGATTTGACAGAAGAAGAAGAGGATGAGGAAATAAGTGATATTGAAGAAACGGTTAAAGTAAATGATGAGGGCCTTATTGTGATAACAGATGACGATTTAAATGATGATGATTATGCATCTAATAATGATGAAGAAAAGCCTGAAGATATTTCAGACAAACCCAGTCAAAAATCACGTAGTAAAACTTCTAAAATCATACAAAAACTTAAAGAATCGCCTCAAACTCATCCCAGTTTTATGGAACGCGTTGTAAGTTACATGCATTTGAATAATTTATTTCATAAAAACAAAGAAGTTTTGAATTCACAAGAAACAAAACTTACCACAGACAAGGAATATCATGAAATGAATAGACTTTCCGAAAACGGGCAAAATACAAGCATAAAACAAAAAACTCAGACTAAAGACCCACAAGAAAATCAAACAGAATCTGAAACTTTACCAGATCAAGAGACCCAAGACAGTAAAAATTTAAAAACACCAATTTTTTTAAGAGAATCTATACCTTATAATTATCCTGTACCCATAAGATTTACAAGTTCTAGCACAACAACAACCACCACTTCTACTACTCCTGCGCCCCTTTCGACATTTTCGGTTTCATCTAATACTCCTGGGGTGCACTTAAATACTCCCAAAATGTTAATACCTCATGTTCAGCAACTTTCACGTGTCACTAAAATACCGACTCAGAAAATTGAAGACTTCTTGGCCAATAAACCTAAATTATTAGAATTGGCCACGAAAGTAAGCCGTTTTCCAATAGGTTATGATCGCAACTCACCTATAGAGGCCCAAGTAATGGCAGCTGTACAAAAAGCCATCGAGCAGGACGAAGATTTGCAAAAACTTTTAAGTTCTACGGCCACTTTAAAGTAAGGAAGGTTACGAGATGTGATTTTATTTGGGATGATACTAAAATTTTGTTTAGATTTTAGAAAAAATATTGTAATTTTATGTAATGAAATAAATTTAATTAATTTTGTATGAATATTATTTCTAAATTTTTTTATAGTAGTTTGATTTGATTCCTCTGAAAGCAGCAGGTTTTCTTAGGGAAGTCTTGAGTTTATAGTGGAGAAACAAAATCATTTTATTCTCCTTTATAAACTTAAACCTTACCAACCTGCTGTATTTGTGAATATGCATTACGATTTTAAAAGACAAAAACGGCCTGTTAGAAGCCAACGAAGCCTGAAGGACCTAATTTATTTGTAAAAAAAATCTAGTTGATGAGAATTTAATAAGTTAATGAGAATTTAATTCAAGATTAATTATTCATTATGTTAAATTTAAACATTTTGCTTAATTCTTTAATAGTAT
Source organism: Pollenia griseotomentosa (assembly GCA_963931875.1). Lineage (NCBI taxonomy): Eukaryota > Metazoa > Arthropoda > Insecta > Diptera > Polleniidae > Pollenia > Pollenia griseotomentosa. Next base: position 119,569,489 of record OZ007564.1, on the reverse strand, counting down.
TTTTTATTTATAACAAATTAAATTCTTAAAATTTAATTCTAAAAAAAGTCCTATTTCGCGAGTAGTCTATATTAAGTAAAAGTATAACTAGACTTGTTGATAATAGAAAAAAATTTTTAACAAATCTAGTTATAAAATATACTTAACTTAATTTCTTTTTAACAAGTTTGTAATATTTACACATAGAACTTATAAAACTAAACAAATAACTATTTAATCGAAAAATTTTTAATACAATAGACAATAAAAATGTTGTACTAAAAAAAGAAAATTGGAAACGAAAAACTTGAGCTCAAATTAAGAGATATTAAAACAAAGATTTTAAGCAATAAAATTTGTTTAATAACACAAGAGCCATTTTCGTTAAAAGGAAATTTGTGGAAAATTGTTTAAAATAAAATTAAACTACATATTACGATTTTGAAACACCAACTAAAGCTGGTCGTATAACGCGATCTTGTAATTTATAGCCCAATTTTGTTACTTCTATGACGGTATCAGGCGCAACAGTATCATCAGGCTGCAAATATTCATCAAAACAATAGAAAAATTATTAAAAAAAAAAAAATCAATGTTTGTAACAATCTTACAAACCTTTTGGAATAAAGCTTCATGCATATTGGGATTGAATTTTTCATTAATGGGATTCATGGGTTCCAAGCCATGGCGTTTGAAAACTTGTAGTAAAGAAGCATTGGTCATAGTTAAACCTTGATATAAATTCTTTAAATGAGGATTGCTTTCGTTTAACTGATCTTGTGGCACAGCTTTGGTGGCATGACCTAAAATATCAGCAACTTCCAATAAATCCTTGCAGAACGATTGTATACCAAAGATTTTGGCATCGGCAATTTGTTTATTCAAACGAACTCTTAAATTTTCACTGTCCGCCAAGGATCTACGATATTTGTCCACTAATTCCTCATTTTTCTCTTTTAATGCAGTGACTTCTTTGGCCAAAGATTCCACATTATCTGTCAATTTTTTCAATTCATCGCTACTGACGGCGGGAGCTTGTTCTGTTTGTGCGGCTTCCTTTTCGGCGGATTTTTCATTGCTGTAACATGTGCTTGAGATAGTCCAACAACTTAAATGAAAAATTTTTAACCAATTCATTTAAAATTTTAGCAAAAATCGAAGTCATTATTACGTCACATTTATACAATGTTCACGTTCTTTCACACAAATTGCTAGTAAATCATTATCAGCATTTGTTGCTACTGAAGTTTATTTTAAATGCTTTTAAAACATGACTTTTTTTCTTCGTTTCTTTGAAACTTACCTCTTCCAGGGCTTGTTGGCTACCAACAACGACAACAATTTTGTGTTTTGTTTATTAACCAATTGTTTTGTGGCCATTTCTTTTGTGTGATTATTTAAAAATTTATCAATTTTCAATTTATTTCTGATACATACGGAATATTTTTACCGCACGCACGATTATTTTTTATTTTCACAAGATTTTGACACTTGTGTAATCCAATTGGAAAATTGTTTGTCAAGAGATGCGGTGCTGGGTTGTATTTTTGTTAACAGTTCTTGTGCAGTATGGTAGCACTATTATGTTATTGTACTGTTAAATAGCTGCCATATGTATGAACTATTGTGAATTATAGAATCCGTTATACAATTGTTATTTTTAAATTCACAAGTGGTCTTCATAGATTTTTGTGATAGTTCTCAACATTTAATGGTTATAAAAACTTGGTTTCCTATAAGAGTGAATTTAGTTAATCAATTTAATGTTTTTAAGTGCTGTTTGTTAGCGCGATTTTTTTTTACTACTAATGTTCTACTTAGTTAATTTGATGTTAAGATGAAACAATATAAACCGATATTACCGAATTTCAAAAGCAAAAGTTTTGGAACTACAATGTAATTGTGATGGAGATATATGTAGCAACCTAGACTTAAGCTTATCTGGGATCTTCGGAAAACCTATTTTAATAGCCACACGAACAGGCGGACAGGCTTATAAGAATCCAGAATATATATTTGTATATGTATACAAATATTTTATGGAATCTACGATCAATAGAAAAAAAAAGAAATTACAAACTTAAATATGCCCTTTCCAGCTGTTGTGAAGGGTATAAAACACTAAAATTAAACTAATTAAAAACCTCTTTTTAACAATTTTAAAACAATGTTCAAAACGTTCTGCTTAAGATTGCGCACAATTTTCTGTTTTCCGCAACAATAAATAAATTAGCGCAAGTCTAAATTTTTTATAAACCTGAAATAGTCTATTCATGAATCTTCTGTACGTATAAAATTTAAATTCAGAACTATAACTTTGTCGTTATCCTACAAGTCTTACATGTACACATGTTTATTGGACACATTTTTCACGATTTGAGTTTTGTAAATAAAAAACGTTATGCCTACTTTCAGATTGTAGCTGAGGTTTTTATAGTTTTGTAATGTAACCATGTTAACTAACAACAGTGGTAAGTTATTTTTACAATTGAACAGTATACATAAACTGTTACTGATTAAATTACAGTATTTACACTGTTATTAGAAGATTTTATATTTAGTATCTTAACAGAATTATTTTCTAAAAAGCGTTTTGGAACTAAAGTACCATGTTGGTGTAGGGTATAAAAAATTTACAAGTATTTTTAAAACCATTGTTAAAAATTTAATATTAAGTTTACTTCTGCTTAGAAGTAAACACATTATTTTAATAACAATTACAAAAATATTTTTGATTTTTTTTTTTTATTAAAAGTGCATATTTATGCAAATCTTATATGTCAAAATTGTACACGATTTTTAGTCGGCTGTTATGAAAAATCAACTGATCAAACACAGTGATACAACATTAAATGTAAAAAACTTTTAAATCATGATGTTAATTAAAAAACAGAATTGCTTACAAAAAAATTATAATAAATTTAAGTTCAAACAAAAAATCTAAAAAAAATTAATCATTTTTCACCTTTGTGTTTTTTTTTAATTTCGCTAAATGTTGATTAAAAAGATTGTAACAAATTTTAAACGCATTTTTTTTATTTTTTTTTGGTATTTTCTGTTTCAACAAAAGCGTGATGTTAGCACACAAAACGATTGTCACGTTCAAGTTTAAATTAATTGTTGCAAAACAAAAGCAAAAAAAATATTTTTATAAAATTGTGTGTTACCGATACACTTTCAATTCATTTTAACTCTATTTAAAATCTTTGCATCAATGTTGTTTTTGTTGTTCTTTACAAATAAATAAAAAATTTTTTTTAGAAAAATCACATTTTTTGTAACTGTTTGTTAACAAACAGTTTACGTTTAGTATGTTGTTTACCTTAATTTCGATTTTTGTTGCTATAAAAGTTCAATTTATCGATTGAAACAAAATATTTATTACAAGTTGACACAAAAACTTATGCATAAAGTTATTTAAGGCAACATTTATATAAACTGGGATTATGGTAAAGCTGAAATATACCCTACAACAGTTCTACAGAGAAAAGGGCAAATAATTACACTGTGCTGGAATCGGAATTTTTTTATCAAGCGGGGCACCCGGCGGGTAAACCGAATTTGAGTATGTAGATTCAAAAGTCTTCCTATTTCTAGGAATACTTTTTTTGTGAAGCCATTCAAAGCAAATATTATTGCGCAAGAAAACTTTTTGTTTGTAATTTCGGTATAGAAAATGTTACCAACATCTTGTTAAAACTAAAAATGCTGTTTTCTTTTTAAATATCCTAGCACAATTTATTAAAATGTAACTGATAAATTCTATTCATACTCTAATTTATTTTTTAATCTACTACTAATAGATTTATTAAACTATTATTAAATTTTTTAGCTGCAAGACAAATATGGTTGTAATAAATACAAAATTTGTTATAATTTGATATTAATAACTCGAACTAGTTGAGAAAGCATTCTAAAAAAACCTTGAATAAAATCCTTGCTTGAAATCAATTAAGGTTATATTAAAACCACGCCTACAATTTTAATAAATAACTATAATTAAAAAACCGTCTCTTTTTTTAAATAAAGAAAAAAAGTCGTAGTACATATGTAAATGAAATTTATTGTTGTCGATATTTTTCGAAGAAAATTTTAATTAAAATTTGGACAGCTTAGCTTGAGTTTTCCTAAAACTATATTAACAATTTTCTGCAAAAAGGATTCTAATATAAAACCGGAAATATGTTAATGTTGCAGTAGTATTTGCAAGATTTGAAGAAGTTTGTCGACGAAGGGTCAAAAAGTTAGAGTGTGAAGTACACGTCTGTCTGTACTGTGGGTAGGGATGCCAGATGCAGATTCGCAAAAAGCTAGACATTGGGGTTGAAAAAGCTGGACAAATAAACAAAAAACTTAACGTTGTAACTTACATAGCGTCTTTACCTGACAATTTTTTGTCATACCAAACGTTAAACTTCATATTAAAAAAACGCTGACAAAAATTTTCGAGTTTTTTTTATATAGACTTTGACGTTTGGTATGACAAAAAATTGTCAGTTGAAGACGCTATGTTAACGTCTGGCGACTTGCATTTTTTGTAGCTCTTTCAAATGACTTTAAGCCACTTTTATTTTGTTGTTTAATTTTAAACCTTCAGAGGTATGTAAAAAATTTTGAAATCTTTACAAGGTTCCTTTAAATTTGTTTGTATAAATATTTTGGAACTCGTTATTCAGTTTCTTTCGTTAGTATAGAGTTTGACATACTAAAAAATCTTTCACAAAAAGCGTTGCCTAAGCCTACAGTACACGGAATGTAAAAAGCCACATGCGCATGTGGTTCTGACGTAATTTTGATGTCGCTACAAAGGACCAATAGAAAGTTCGTGATGTGTGATGACGACAAAATTACGTCAGAACCACATACGAATGTGGCTTTTTACATTCCGTGTACTGTAGGCTTTACTGGTTTTTCAAATTCGAAACATACAACTTTTCTTAAACTCTCGAATTTATTCCGTTCACCTTTCGTAAAGAAAGATGAAAGGCGACTGTGTCGATTTGAAAGCAATTTTATTTCTTAATCTTTTAGTCGAATCGAAATTATTTGTTCAGTGTTGTTAAGCATTTATTTGAGTTTTCACAACATTAAAAAAATAATTTCGATTCGTTCGAGTATTCGATCACGGCAGCCAGAATTATGCCCCAGGAACATATTTTATTATTTGACAAATCTTTTGGAATTTTTTTTTTTTTTTTTTGTAAGCTTTTTGAAAATAAAGCAGTACTGGAAATAAAATGGCGCAAACTGGCAAAATATGTAAAAAAAATGCTAAATTTGAAAATTTAAATAAAATAAATACATAATGATGATTTGCGAAAAGAAAAAAAAATAGTATAAAAAGATGCGAAAGATAAATGCTCTAACGCATTAAAGGGTACCAATCACTAGATTTGGAATTTGCAATTGTGAGTAGCCCCCCCCTGTATGTTATTTTTTAAACAGGACTTAAAATATTTTTGTGATTTAGATCCGCATTGCCAATCAATTCACCATTGATCTTTAACAATTGATCAGTCGCTATCTTATACATACATACACATAACACCAAGCCATTTTTACTTTTGAATTTCAATTGTCTAGGGATTTATGTTTCTTGAAAACATGTAGTTGTCGATCGCTATACACCAGTATGTATGAATTGCAATTATAAAATGAAATATATAAAAAAAATTCTATATAGGTACCCACTTTTTGTCTAATGTAAATTTTTTCCATTTTTTTCAAAAGAAGAGACGCTATACTTGTATCCAGTGTTGCCAGATTTGTCTCCGTTAAAGTATTTTTGCAAAATTTGGGGATGCATAAAAGACTTTTTATGTTAACTAGGTTCGCCCCGTGGCTGAAAGTCAACCACTTGACATTTACTTAATACATGTGTGCACGTGTGGTTGCAAGATAAATTATAACGCTTTTTAAACACTTAACAGCCTGTTCAACTATTTCGAACGTTAACGTTCGCATAGAAAATTGCATTTAAAACAAAAACAAATTGTCGAATTTTGTTTTTGTTTAAATGTAATTTTCTATGCGTACGTTAAAGTTCGAAATCGTTGAACAGGGGCTTAATCTTAAAAATTTTGAAAAAAATAGATTGTGCATATAAATACCTTTCAAACGATATAGGTTTCATTAACATCGGTGGGCGATAAGATACTTAAAAATCAACTTCAAACATTTTTTTGCCGTATTTATATGTAAGATTATTATTACAAAAAAATAAGTATTGTTTTGTTTTTTGTTTCCGAGAAATCACAGAAATTTTATCAGAAAATTAGCGTCAATATTCCAGAAATTCGTTTCATAAGACTAAATCGGTTAATAATTTCCCTATGCCCCATATAAAGCCAACTTGCAAAAACACTTTAATACGTCTAAAATTGTGAAACATTATGATAATGTAGTAAAATTTGTGTAAATTTAGTTCTACGAGACGAAAAATCACATGAAATCATTTTACGATAATCGATTCAGAATTTGCCATATGTGCATTATAAAGGTGCCTTTCAAAAAGCCGAAATCAAGCATTGCTCCTGTTGTGCTACCAATTTTTACTGTCTCCCTTACGTCATATATTACGTGGCTGCTATATAACTCTATCATTCAACCAACCGGTATATTATTTTTTTTGTACAACTTGAACTTCCCTATAATGAATCTGCACGGGACCATAAATTTACTCGATTATATAGAATCTTTATTATATAGAAAATATATTGATTTTACTTTTATTTTGGATTTTAAGCTCTTTCACCCGACAGTTATCCATTCGAGCATTGCATTATTAAAATCATTAAAAGTTTGTTAAATTCGAACTGATTGCCTTTTACATTTTAGAATAATTGCATTGCTTTTTTAAATGCTTTATAAAGTGCTGGGAAGAATCCCACAATTTTGAGCTAAATATATATGTAGCGACATTTTCGTTCACACAATAAAGGCGACTGCTGTCAAAATTGTTGTCTTAGGTACTTGTTTCTTTTGTTCTTATTTTTATCTTTGGCAATCCCCAACAAGAAATTTTTTTTGAAAAAAATTCTTTGCATGGCAACTAGAGTTTTTTTCCCGGACTTTTTCGTTTCCCGGGAAAGCGGGAACTTTTTTTAAATTTCCCGGGATCCCGCTCCATATAAATAATACAAAGTTAATTTTGTTATTAATAAATGAAAAAAACTTTTATAAAAAAAACGTAAGGGAACTTGTTTACAAATAAACTAAAATAAATGGTTCGATACTAAAAACCCAGTAAAAAATTCGCTTACTCTTTCAAAATGAATAGCTTCTTTAACTCATTATTTAGCAGCTTTCTTCTATAACTACATCTATAACAGCTTCTGTAACTACTTTTTTCTGAATGTATTAAAGCAAAAAAATAATGACTTGCTTTTGAATGCGTTCTTTTTGGGACATCCCTTGTAAAATTCATTGGTTCTGTCAGTAGAATTGTAAGTAGTGCTCTTATGTTTTTCTGATTACTCAACACATTATTTTGTAGGCGAAGTTTTTACTGGGAAATTAATTGAAGTATTTCAATCTTCAATTAATTGAATTATTATTATCTGACGCCTTTATTCCCTATTATTATGCTTTTATTCAGTACTATTATGCTCTGGATACAAGATAAAAAGATAACATAAACATAGAAATTTAATTCATAAAACAATAATAAAAACAAAATAAAAATTAAGGTACTCAAGATATGAGATCAAAGAGTTAATTAATAAAATAGATAAAATATTTTAAAGAAATATATAACATTTTTTAGCTGCTTAGGAAATAACTTTCTGACACACTCAAAGCGCTTAGCAAGTCGTCAAAAAGTATATTCCTGATTTTATTTACTAATTATCATGTTTCTGAAAAATTTTGTTCATTTTTTACCCAGGTTGGACAAATAGTTAAAAGTGCACCGTTGTAGCATGCTTCAGATTCACAATCAGAAGCAATTTTTTCTTTTTTATAAACAACGTCTATATCAGTCAAGGTTTATGCAAAAAAAGCATCAACCGGACTGCTTCTTACAAACCTTTTCATATAGGTCCATTTGTAATATTTAGGACAATGTGTTTTTCAAGTTGTATGTTGTAGTATCTTACACGAGTTTCCAAAATGTTTTTCTATTTCGGTTTCCCCGCACTTCACGGGTACATAAACCAACACAAATTGAAATTGAAAATTTGTGTTTATCACCTAATAAATATTTCGCTCCTTCATTGCATCATAGTCATATCTCAAACTGAACCGAAGTTATAGCAAAATATATCTTTAAGTCGGTACATTCGTTTGTTTTTGTAGATATGACTATGTTGCAATAGAGGAGCAATATGTTTAGGTATCTTCTATTTTTAAGACTTTTTTTTTTTTTTTTTTTTGTTTATTAATTTATTAATACATTTCATTACAATATTTGTTTTGCCCCAGCGTCATATGACATTGTTGAGGCGAGTTGGCACAAATAAATTCAAAATAATAAATTAATTAACAATATAAGATCAATTATAAATTGCGTTTAATATAGGTTAAATAGAAAAAAAGAAAAGGAAAAAAAAATAACATTTACATTAAAAGCATTTCTAAACTATTTAACAAGTATGTTTTCAAATTCAATTTAAAAGTCGAAATTCTTTCAATGTTTTTTAAATCTTCCGGCAAATTGTTAAATTCCAAACCACCAATATATTCTATCTTCTGCTTAGTAGTTTATAGTCTGCATCTTGACACCCTTAGATTTGAATTGTTTCTTGTGTTGAAAACTGTTTGATTTCTTCCAAATAATATCGTATTATGACCAATATTACGTAGTGCTTTAAACACGAAAACTAGCAGTTGCATTTTATACAATCCATTTATTGGCAAAACATTTTTAGACACATCTTTATATAATAAAATCGTAGAGTGCATAAGTGGTAAATTAAAAACAGTTTTGAGTGCTTTGTTTTGTACTCTTTGTAAAGCTTTAAGTTCATTAGTTTTTCTGCTACCATATACCAACACTAAATAATTTAATTGACTATGGATTAATGCTTGATAAAGTATAAGTTTGGTTTGTTCATTAAACTTGTTCTTGAATTTATATAGCAAACCAATAACTAGAGATATTTTTGATTTAAGCTTTTCCATATGTATGCTCCACGATAGATTGTTTTGCAAATGTACTCCCAAATATCTAACAGATTCGCTTTCAAAAACTTCCTCACCTTCCACAAATATACTAAAGTTGCCAGCATTACTGTGCATGTAAGGCTTGAACCTTACAATTTTTGTTTTTTTAGTATTAACTACTAACTTGTTAATTCTCGAATATTCAAAAATAAGCGATGCATCTCTTTCCATATACGCTTTCACTACTGCTTCATGTTTGTAGGGATAAAACAAGGATACATCATCTGCATACAAATATACTTTTCCACAGAGACCAAGATTCATAATATCATTTACATATATCGAAAACAACAGCGGACCCAAAACACTACCTTGAGGCACACCATGCTCCACATCACCAAGAAAACTGCGACTACCGTTTATTTCAACGTATTGTTTTCTATTCTTTAAATAGCTTTTAAAAAGATTTAGCTCGTTACCGAGAATTCCATAGTATTCAAGCTTCTGAAACATTATCTCATGGTCTACAAGATCAAACGCCTTCGAAAAGTCATAAAAGATACCAGCTACAGCGTAAAAGCCTTGATCTAGACCCTGACAAATATAGTTTACAACGTTCACAACTGCATTTTCAGTTCCACTTCCCTTTCTGAAACCATATTGGCCATCATAGAGTAATTTATTAGTTTCCAAATATGTAAGTAGTTGCTGATGAATAATTTTCTCGAAAATTTTATCAATAATGGACAGAAGAGCAATTGGTCTATACTTATCCTCACTAACGGCACTCGTTTCCTTGGGTATTGGCACAATTTTCGATATTTTTAAGATATCAGGATACTCAGAGGATTCAATAATACTTTGAAAAATGCTTAGTAAATGTGGTGCGATTTCATACATACACTTAACAAATATCTTTGGTGATAAATTATCATGACCTGGGCTTTTATTTACAGAAAGATTTGCAATAATCTGTAAGACTTCTTCTTCGGTTGTATTTGTCAAATGAAGGCGGTTATTATGATACCTTAGAGTTCTTAGACTATTAAAAAAATCTGTAGAAGAAGTATAAATTTGTTCCTTCATAGCTTTAGGAATTTGCAAAAAATATTGATTAAGACGTTGACATTTAATAGCATCATCATATATCAGCTCACCATGGGCATTTCTTAAATTAGTTTGAGATTTAGCCTTCCTTCCTAGACTTTCATTTAAAAATCTCCAACATTTTTTTGGGTCCTGTTGTGTATTGCATATATTATCATAGTAATAATTGTTTATTGACTCACTACAAGCTTTTTTAATAATTTTGCTTATCCTTTTTAGCCTGCTTTGTAAATCAATATCATTTGGTCTTCTTCTTCTCTTCTTTAAAATACTTTTCTTTAATAAAATTAACTTCTTCAAATCATCATTTATCCACGGAGCTATTTGTTCTTTTAATAATTTTCTTGTTTTATTTATAGTTGTAGCATTATCATTAGCATTTGAAAGGGCATAGATTATATTTAAAGTATCGGTCGATGGGTTACCAGTTTTTTGCGTGATAACATCACTTTGAAAGCACTCTTTCAACTTATTATAGTCAGTATACTTCTCAATAACTTCAACAAAATTATCATTCTGAATATTGCTTTTAATTTTGCATGAAATCATATTATGATCCGAAAGGTCACATTCAATAGATTCAATAAAAAACGTATTTGAAAGATTGCTGAAAACATTATCAATACATGTCCCAGACGTAGGACGTGTCACTTACGTGTGGCAATTATTAAAATCATAGCTTCCAAGTATATTTGATAAATCATATGACGTATTACCAAAAAAGTCCATATTGGAGTCACCTACAATAATGCAAGAATTTCGACCATATGATTCCATTAACCTTTCCATAATTTCACAGAAATCAAGAGTATTGCATTTTTGAGATCTATAAAAGGATATAATTTTGAGCGGTCTTCCATTGATTTTAAAGTTTTCTAACGATAAAACAATTCTCTCACAACAATTACTACTCTTACAAAGTTCAACACTATACTGAAAGTTGTCACGTACATATACAGATGTTCCTCCATAGCCATCCTCTCTACAGCAATGGATGCAATTGTATCCAGGGATTTGATAAACTGGAAGTAACTCAGAAAGAAACCATGTTTCTTGAAATGCGATTATATTGGGTAGTTGTGGAAAATTAACAAGTAGAGTTTTAAACTTATTGAATTTGCCTATTGACGAAATGCTTCTAATATTAAAAGATACAATATTTAAATAAGAAAATTTTAATTGTTTTAAATAATTTATAAAATATTCAAAATTTGAAAAATATTGATTATTTATCATAAAAAGAAAGCAAAATAAAGAGGTTTATAATTCAATTTAAATAAAAAAGAAAAAATATTTAAGCTCCTAAACAGGAGATAAAAATGCGGATTGAGGATCATCATCTTCAGATTCATCTACAGCAACAGTTGTTCGTTTAATTGATCTACGCTTGGATTTTAAAGTTGCAGCTTCAGACATTATATCATCAACATCACATTCGTTTTTAATTAATCTCGGCTTCGAAATCTCACTTCTTTTCACGTACACTCTAGCACCGTTAGTATAAACTGAAGTATATCCAATAGATTTCAATCCCTTCGCATGATTAAAAAGGTTAAGCGTTTCTCTGCTTAAATAATCATTCACATAAACTTCTTTGGTTGCCTCAGTTTCTTTAAGTTTGGATTTTGAAAGCATAAGAGCATCTTTAGCACGTTTGTGGTTAAATTTCACAACCTTGTTCCTTGTTTCACAACTTGTTCATGGACAATGAAACTTTACTGCCTGCATCTTATTTGGAATTAATGTACTTTACTAACTCTTCACTTCACTAAATGTAATAATTATCAACTGTTGCACTGCCCATTCTGCTTTTAGTAGATTTATTGCATCAGGAGACATTGATTTACGTATGTACTCACTTCTTGTAATTGATCTAATCCACAACCCATCCACAGATGCTAATTTTTAGAGAATAGAAAACTAAATTTCAAAGTATAAATAGCTATTTTCTGAAATAATGAGGAATTTTTTATTTCCCGGGATCCCGCAAGAAAAATCCCGGGAAAACGAGAAATAAAATAATTGAAATTCCCGGGACGGGAAATCCCGGGAAAAAACCCTAATGGCAACACAAATGGATACGAGCCAAATTTATATTTAAAAAATTTGTTCATTGTTCATCATACACTAAAATTTAAGCCTTACTTCATTGTAAAGAAGTTCACTATAGAAAAGTTCGACTGTACTAGAAATCAATCTACCGAATTTTGTGATTATCGGTGCATAATGTATCAAAGATCCCATAAAAACACAATTCCTAAACATTTTAACTCTCGATAAAGGGTATCTAAAATATGGCGTATCGGAATATAGAAACTTTACTTGTTTTTTTAAGAAAATTGAAAAATTAAATTTTAAGTTTTATGCTTATATATTATTAAATAATTTAAAATTTGGGGATAAAATTGGGGACTTGGATTTTGAGATGGGGATTTTGGGCACATCAAACTTTAAGTAGGGATTATGAACCAAAACTTTTCTGGCAACACTGCTTTTATCTGAAAAGTACTACCCCACTAACATTCAAATAGTTGAAATTTTATTTGAATTTTGTTTTTTCTCCGTTCGACAAGAAATCATTTTTTGTTCATTTAAAATCTATCTTAATTTCTCAAAAAATGTAAATTCAGTTTCTTATTTTGAATTTTTCATACTTTCAGTTTCAACACAATTTATCTACAATTGAATACGAATACTCTTATGTATGTGCATATAGAGTGTGTACGAGTAAGAATATTTTTCTCTACTCTATAAGATCTTATACATTTATGCATATGACTATATATGAGATTTTTTTCAATATTGTTGTTGTTAATTTTTCAAATTTTTCTAATGCTTTTGTTGTTCTACAATGATATTTGGTCTGTGTGTTTTTCTATATATTGTTTTTGAATAATTTATTTTATTTTAAATTTATTTTGTCGTACCCTACACTACCTTAATTTTAACTACAATTTTGGGTGTAAATCTAGACAAGGCTTTCACAGTTAAGTTAATAAATAGTCTTCTTTAATTTTTAGTCTAAGCCAAGAATATAGTATATTTTATAGTTAAGTCTGTAAGTAAGTTTATGCTTTAAAGAACTGTGTAGAGCTTAGTTTATGGCCTAGTTAAAAATTTTGTCTTAAGCACACTGTCAAAACCGCACAAATAACCTATGATTTCGAAAAATGAATAACAGTTTCAAATTATGTACAAAAATATTACAAATTATATTGTGTTAGGGAGTATCCAATTCGTTTTAAATCCATGTGAAATCACAAATTAAAAATTGTTTTAGTTAAACAATTTTTGATATTCAGTATTTATTTTGTTTAGATATTTTTTCATGCATTTGAACGCATCAGTTGTATTTTGACTTTAAACCTGAACAGTTGTGCTTTTAATTTTAATAATCAATTTAAACATCAAATAATAAATATTATTTATATATTTTAGTTATTTCATTTAACATAAAACACAAAAACATTTTATAAAAAATGATATAAAACCTCAAGAATAATTAAAAAATAATAGATTAATAAAATTCATTTATTATAAAAAAATATTTTATAAAATCAAACTAATAACAACAAAATAATAAACCAAACTAGTGGCATATTACAAAAAATCAAAAGAGGAAAAAGAAAATTTTGAAATTGAAAAATATTGAAACAAAAATGTTAAAATTTTAAAAAAGTAAGAAGAATTAAAAACAAAATTAAAAAAAAAAACAAATCTGAAAATTAAAAATACATATAATTCTAAAACTCACTTTACTTAATATGAAAGAAGAAGATTTAGCCATGGCTCGCTCAATAGTGGCCGAAAGTCAAGAACAATCTTCGTCTCCCGGTACTTCTCCAGCGCCTTTAAGACGTACTCGGGTGCAGGATTTAATCGAAAAAAGAAACCAATTTCGGTAAGTAGAATTGTTTCGTCAGAAAAATATGTACATAGACTTACATACAAACATATTTGTATTCCAAAAAATGAAACAATACAAAATGTCTGGTATTGTAAACAATAAAATAAAAATGCTAAAATTATATATACAACGTTTGCTGTTTCATTCACGTTTATTAAAACTTTTGTGCGGTATATATACATTTTTGTTTATTGTGTTTTTTTTTACTTTGTGTTATTTTTGGCTGTTTTATGTTTAATTTTAGATAATGCATTATTATGTTAATTTATTAGAGAGTTTCCTGTGGGAAAGTAAATAATTATGTATGTAAGCAAAATAAATAAAGCTATTTATAAATAGCGGTTATATGAGTGATATAAAAAATTTGTAAGCTTATAAACTAAGCAAGCCAATTTGTCTACAAAATAATATTATGTATGTATTAAAATTTATTAAGAGATTTTTAACGATATATGTAAAATATTGTTTATAATAACATGGAAATAAACACTAGTTTTGGTTATAAATGTGTATTCTATTTTAATTATATATTTTTATATTAATAACACACTATTATATCTAAAAGACCTACTTTTAATAAGATTTCAAACATTGAAAACGTTATAAATTTTTGTTAGAAACAAGTGGCAATACTTTTTATATGTCTGGCAAAGCTGCTAATAACAGTACATTTTCAAGTTCTTTAATAAACACAGCTGTACTGTTAAATGTAAATGTTTAAAAAGAGAGCTACCAGACCTCACAAAACTTTGATATTCCCAAATAAATACTTAATGTATTTAGAAATCGCTGAAATAAAATTTTTAACAGCAAAAAAGTATCTTAAACTGTATTAACACTATAAAAGTTTAACATGTTTAAGCAACTTTAAAAAATTTAAACAAAAAAGATTACAATTAACATGTTTGAGTTCACACCTTGGAAGATATTTTAGCAGCTGTCACAAAAAAATGTTAAATGAGAAATTATAAGCTTAACAAATGGATGAAAATAAAATGATTAGTGATATTTGGATATGAACTGGACGAGTTTTACAAAATTTTTAATATACATACATACATTTAAAGAAAAAAATGCCTTTGCATTTACTTCAAAACATTTATGGAGTGATTTTTTTTCGAAGAGTTCTTCGTTTGAATCATAAAGATGCAGTGTAGACTCAAAGTTCTAGCACATGCCAAGAACAAAAAATGTCTGCCTTATTTCAAATCTATTTAAGAAAACTCTTACAAATGCCCTGTTACCCATATTTGTATATTTTATTTATTTTTTTTAATAATTTTAATATTTTCAATAAAATAAATTTTTCTTGAAAAATAAAAAATTTGAAGTGCGAATAGCGATTAATCAAAATGCCGATTCATCAATTAATCGATTAATAAACATATTTTTGGAATTTTTTCGCGTTTTTTATTACATACTTTCATATTTACAATAAAATAAATTTTTCTTGAAAAATAAAAAATTTGATGTGCGAATAGCGATTAATCAAAATGCCGATTCATCAATTAATCGATTAATAAACATATTTTTGGAATTTTTTCGCGTTTTTTATTACATACTTTCATATTTTAAATAAAATAAATTTTTCTTGAAAAATAAAAAATTTGAAGTGAGAATAGCGATTAATCAAAATGCCGATTCATCAATTAATCGATTAATAAACATATCCGATTATTCAGAATCCTGATTAATTGAATAATGAATAATCAAATCAAATAGGATGATTTAAAAGAAATATTTTGTTTATAAAAATTTAAAACAATGCTTAATATTAAAGCTTTTAAGCTGGCTTATAAAAACTTGTAACGCGGTCAATGCAAAATGTTTATTTTTTTTTTGTATATAAAAAAAATCTCAGAAACTTCAAGTTAAACATTTATTAACCCATGTTATCTAATTTATATAATTTTAACATACATATGGCAACATATTACGACAGCTGATGCACATTTATTATTTCCTCTCTCAGTTGGTTTTTTTTGTCTTTTTGTTATGTCTCCTTATTCTCGCGTATTAAAAAAATAAAAAACTAGCAAAGAAATTTTTATTATAAAGTTATTATTAAAATGTTCTAAACAAATCTAAAAACTATAAAATCTATTGAAAGTGTGTGTTCATATAAATATATACAAAAAAAAGTTCATTAAAGTTACAAATTGAAAATATAAATTGTGTTCAAATTAGAAAAAAGTGAAATCTTTTTATTAAAAAAAAAGTTTTTTTTTGACAAGTGCTGATGAGTAGTTATCAGTGTGACCATCTTAACACTATTTGCAGCTGGCTGTAATTGAGTTTACCGACGCAGCTCCAAATAAATAAACTAGTACCTTGGGTGATAGAAAATGGAAAAATAAGAAGAAATTATTATACGCATAGTTTTTGAGTTATGGCCTCTTAAGTTTTCATATAAGTATATAAATGCTATTTTCCATTAAATTTCTCAACGTATATGGCCAATACTGGTATCATTTTGAAGCTTTGAAAAGATCTTTCTTTATATACAAAAAGTATTTAAAAAATCCTAACCCATTAAGAAGCGCGGATGAGTTTTTCGAAAATACAAGAGTTTTGAGTAAGCATAATATTTACGAGAAATTTTGGCAAAAGTGCACTTTACGGGGCATACGAAAAAAAAAAAAAAAAAATTGGACCCCCTCTGGAATAAAAAAAGAAAAACACCAAAATTAAAATTTAAGGGGGCTGAGGCCCCTGGGACCCCATGGATCAAAAAAAGCGGCCCGCCCACTTAGTGGTATGTGTGGGTACTCAAATTAAAGGTAATTGTGTAAAAAATACGAAATTAATAAAATGTAGGTCGAGCGGGACTTCTGGGTCCCTCTGGGGGGTAAAAAATTGCCCCTCCCACCCTTATAACTATGTGTGGGTACTCGAAGGAAAGGTATGAAAGGTTTTTTGGACCCAGGGGTCCCCACGGGACTCAGCCCCCTTAAATATTAATTTTGGTATTTTTTTTTTTTAATTCTGGATCGGGTGGCATATTTTTTATATTTTTTTTTCGTACGCCCCGTAAAGTGCACTTCAGCCGAAATTTTAGTTACCGAAGCCGATGTTTGTTAAATTATAGAGAAGAAAAATCATTGCGCCCGGTCATACAGAGAAGCTTTAGATAGTGAAGCTGTTGTTTGTTATTTAATAAATTTTTATTTGTTACATTTTTATTGGAATAAACTACTCAAGTAATTACTTAGTGCACTTCCGTAAAATTTTGATGTAAATTTATTTTATATTCAGTAAGATCTACTCAATATCCTTACCATACCTTTCCACATGTAAGTAATTAGTTGCAAGTAGCGTATACGTATTATCAACAAAAAATCGAGGAAACAGCCGATTGGCTGAAAGTACAAAAATTTTGTGAATGTTAGTGAAAAAGTGTGAGTGTTTGAGTTTTTCGAACTTGTACTTGCATGTGGAAACGGGGGGCTAAAATACCAGTATTGGCAATATAAGTTCACAAATTAAGTCGAAAATCGCATATTTATATGAAATTTTTTTAGTTTCATTACTCGAAAACAATGCGTATGCGCCACTTTTTTCAACTAATATTTTCTTTTTATTTTTCAATTTTATATCACCCTAGGTAATTGTTTTTTTTTTTTTATTTGGAGCTACGTCGGTAAACTAGATTTGTTCCTTTAAGCTTAATCTATCATTAAAAAGGCAAAAAAAAAAAATTCAAATAACTATTGCTAATTTATTTTAAATATTTTTGTTAAAACTCATAGTTTTCGAGTTATGGACCTTTAAAGTTTTCACATACAAAAATATGCGACTTTCAACTACATTTCTGAACGTATAAGGCCAATATTGGTATTATTTTAAAGCTTTTGAGTAGATATTTCGGAATATACAAAATCGCGCGATTTTCGTAAGAGAGTTTCCTTTCATTTAATTACTCATACCTATAACGGGGGCACTTTTTTTTAGCCCAGAAGTCCCGTCCGCCCTAAATAATAATTATTTTCGTTTTTTGTAACAATTACCTTTAATTAGAGTACTAACGATATTAGTAAAGAATGTTGAATTTTTTATGGTCTTTAACATTCTAAATAAATTGCAAATAATTCATACAATCAGAATGATAAAGGAACATTTCTAGGATTTCCTAAATATTATAATTTTATGCATAGCAAATAAATAGCTTCTTAAAAAAAATTTTTAGTATTTTCTTTACAATTTGTATTTGTATTCGAAATTTATGTTATGATTTCAAAATATTTAATTTTCATCAATGAAAGCTAAAAATGTTTTCATTTGATAACAATATTAACAGCCTGTTTTTAGAAAATGAAAATATTTGTTCGTTCGTAAAAAAAACAAACGAAATCAGATTTAGGTTTTCATAAAATTCAAAAACATTTCTGGTGAGTGACAAAAAAGCTTTAATTTTTTTCTACATATTTTTGGTTCTTATAAAATGAACATCTTCGTAATAAATGAAAACAAAAGTGAAAAGTAGACGATAAGTAAAAGGCATTCGTTTAAAAAACAAATCACCACAAAATGGAAAATAACTGCGATATTTTAAAAAAGGAAACCTTAAAAACTAATATTATTATAAAATATTCTATAAAGGTTCACTTATAATTACATAAATATGTATTTACAGGTTCAAACAATTCAAGAAACAATGGAACTACATATGCTCAAAAATATGAACATATGTATGTATATAAGAGCGGGTCGACCTCCTTACAAAAAAAGGTTGTGCCAGTCACCCCTTTGAATGAAAGGTATGTCAATGATGGTTCTTAAACCGTTAAATTTTTAAAGCCACGCCTCCATATGCAGCCCATTTAGTGTTTTAAATAAAGCGCTGCCATTTAAAGACCGATCACATCATGTCGCGTACCGTTGCTCATGGCATAGTACGTTCTCCCTCCAAAATTGGGGCTTAAGAATAACTCTGGATTTCTGACCGATATATTTGCTTGCATTTGCAAGGCATCCACACACTTTTAAAATCAATCTACAAAAAGTTTGGGTCAATTTCCGCTAATTATACTTTTACACTTATAAGTTAATCTGACAGCACAGATAATTATACGTACGATGCCAAATATAAAACTGTCCTTTTTAAATTAAGAAGATTTAAAGGAAAAATAATATACGGAAAGTGGCACAAGCTAAATTTGCAAGCAAATTCTTAAAGACTGCAGTAATTTTAGAAAAAAAATTACTGTTTTGTTAAAATAGGTAAGAAAACAAAGGACATTTGTAATGAAATGCGTGCATATATTTTTAAAAAAAGGAGCGATGAGAATTTCTTGAGTTCAAATTTTAATATTGTTGGACGTGTGAAGTCTACAGTGCAGACTGTAATAAAGCACTTGTCTGAGTCTCAATTCCTAGTTAGCAAGCCAAAAACTGGACGTCCACCCAAAATTTCCTTACGCGTTGAGCAATTTATAAAAAGTGTTGTTAGTGAAAATACCGAAATAACAGCCGTGCAAATTCGAAACACTTTGGAAAATTACCACAATATTAATGTTAATTAAGAAACAGTGCGAAGTGTTCTGAAAAAGCGGATTACATAGCCGCGTACCAAGAAAAAACAAATTGGGGATATAAACAGATGAAAGCGACTCGACTTCGCACCTAAGTATGCGGACAAATCCATAGTCTTAAATTTAAATAATGAAATAAATTTTTGCTTTCATTTAAAAATTTTTGATTTATTTATTAAATATCTCTAATTTTTGGAAAGTTAAAGAATTGTTAAGGCGTTCGTACTATTATCTGTGTGACTGTACATACAGTGTACTGTAAAATACCACCGTACTTCCGAATGTTACCAAAAAATTATATCTTCGCAAATATCTTCAACATATCTTTATGTTGATGTGCAGCAAAAGATCTTCTTTATGTATTTCTTTTATTTATTGCTATTATTGTTAACATTTTCATTCAACACTTTTATTTTTACTAATTTACTAACACTTTTTATAAAATATTTTGTTTTTGAAATTTAATTTTAATTTTTGTAAACAAAAGCCAGGGTTATCCACAAACACAAAGCCTTTATATGAAAAAATAATAGAAATGTACGAATATTAATGCATTGGCAATAATATTGATTCACGAAAGAAAAAAGCTCTATTTATGTCAACCATGAATAGACGAAAGCTTTTAAATGTTTTTTAAAAACCAAATTTTTAACATAAACGTTTTAATACGAAAGCTTCAAGTGAGAAGACTTATGTTTTACAAAAACAGGCTGTAAATGAAAACTTTGCAGCTTAATCAAAATTTAAAATTCCAAATTTAGCTGCAAAAATGTCAAAATGGTCACACTGTTAGTAATACAAAAGAAGAGAAAAAAAAATAATATAGTGTTTTTGCATGTGTGTGAGTGTGATTAGTGAGGTGCATTAAATTGGTCAAGTTTTTGAGTTTGCTCGGTTGTTTTTTGCTTTTTTTTATTGCCAAATAACCCACTAAGAAAATAAAACAAATTTCTCTGAAACATTATTCTTCCAGCCAAACAACCAAAAATAAATAGCTGAAATAAATTAATAAATAATACCTACATCTTGTATTAATAGTTTTGTTACGCTTGTTTTTAATATCGCCGTCATTATTTTAATGTGCTGTTTGTTTATTAAAAAAAAGGTTTTAAAATAAAGGCTTTTTTTCGTGTGTTACATACCTACAATCGATAAAGTGTTAAAAATTATCAAATAAATATGTCCAATTCACAAATAAATGGTTTGAACAGCAGCAGCGGCGGCAGCATCAATAATAAAACTTTTACAGCCACCCATTCCACCCCCACTGGTGTTGTTGGAGTCACAGCTGCTTTGCAATGTACACCTTCGTCGACAAATGCTGCTGCTGTAGCGGCGAAAGACAATTTAAACGTTAACCGCTTAAGTGCAGGCGGTAGCGCCTCTTCGGCTCCAGGACCAGGTGGAACAAATTCATCGCCTGATGTCGAAGCAATGAGGGAGTGGTGGTAAGTTAAAAATGAATAAAGTAAAATGTTTGGATTTTAACGGCAAAATAAATAAATAGATAGGTATTTTTATAATGAAAAAACTCAGTTTTAAGTGGTAAATTTTAATCGCAAATATCGCGAATACTTACGCAAACTTTAAAAACGGCAATCACCATTGAATTCAGCGTACTCGGGTGCCCAGATTGTAACAATTCGGGACTATCACAATATACCTAATTATTCAAAATGCATAATTTGTAAACTGAACATTTTTAACACTTATAGTTTTAAATATTCTCAAAAAGTCAACGGTTTAGGTACACATCGATTCCTTAACCAATTATGGCCAGTAACACAAAACCTTATCTTTAAACGAAAAATTTAACATCACTACTAAACAAGTGGGAGAGTGAATGCTGTTATATTTTTTTTAGCCTTTTGACTTCTTATCAGAAAATATGTATGTGGCTGAAGTGTAAACAAAAGAAACAATAACATTTTTCAATACAAAACAAAGACTGAGACATAAATCGAGTCAACATAACAACAACAAAAAAGCAAGAATAAAAGTTAACGCTTGCGCAATTAAAATTTTTACCGACAAAAGTTCTGAATCTCTTCTTTATTAATAAAATGTTCAAGCATTAATCGTCAATTTTTCATCTGGTTACTAAATGAGAGTGTTGTTTTCAAAAATATAAAATGGCAATAAAAACAAAATAATTTCCCGCTTTTAATTAGTCTGTTTACAAAATTACTGCTAAACGTATGACTAGTATAAATTAATAAGATAAAGTTTTTGTATAATTTTGTTATTATAAGTTAAAACTTATTTATGCAATTTAAAAAAGTTTTATTAAATAATTCATTCTCTTGTTCATTTTTAAAGCGATTTTAAACCAAATCATTATTAAGAAACTTCATTCTAATAAATATTAAAAATAAAAAAAAAAAACTTGATTCCCAATTCTTTATCCATGAGTATTAATAAAAATAACGTGTGTGTTTTTGCTGTTGCTGTCTTGTCTTCATATTGAATTGATCTCTGAAAACGTA
Organism: Pollenia griseotomentosa; assembly: GCA_963931875.1. NCBI lineage: Eukaryota > Metazoa > Arthropoda > Insecta > Diptera > Polleniidae > Pollenia > Pollenia griseotomentosa. The sequence continues at coordinate 119,547,377 of OZ007564.1, read as the reverse complement.
GACTTGCCGCCTAGAGAGTCGTTTCCATATGAAAACAAAAAAATGTTTAAAAAAATCAATCAATAGAATAATTATATGATAATAAATTATAGACTAGACAACTTCTATGGCCACATTCTGTAAGTGTTTTTTTTTTATTTTATTATTATTTATCTACAATTTTTTTTTTTAGAATTAAATTAATTAATAGTTGAGTTCACAATAACTCTGTAGTTAATATTATTATTATATCCTTTTTTATTAGGATTTTAAATATGTACTACAATTTGAACATGAAGTTTTTAAATTCGATGCTTCTTAAAGCTTGTTATTAAGCAAGTTTTGTATATCCTGAACCAAAAGCGGAAAGGGTATATAAAAGTTTGTCATTCCATTTGTAATTTCTACAATTTTTATCTAAGACTCTATAAAGTATGTAACTTCTTGGTCCTTATGAGGAGCGAAGTTTATTTAACGATGTCCTTCTGTCCGTATGTTAAAATGGGGTTTGCGAAGACCAAGGAAGTGATGGGGACTATGTTGTTATATATTTATGTCTTATATACTGCGTTTAAGTTTTCTATTAAAATTCAGCCAAATGTGCCCATAAACAGTTGAGATATGAGCAAAAAGATTCGGCATTGCCGAATAAAGCACTCTTACTTATTTTTTTTTTTTTGGATTGGTAATTTGGTAAAACAAACGTCTGATTTTTTAGTCTTAAAAAATATTTAAATTTTTAAAATTTTACAAAAGAAATACCAAGGCGAAATCATACAGGTAATCTCGGTACTACAACAAGTACAACTCGTACAAAAACCAAAAGCAATTTGTTTTTGTAAAATCATTGTACAATGTTAAAAACAGAAAGAAAACAAATATACCTACATATGAAACAAAATTTTGACATCCTACAATGATAAAGCTAAAAAAAGTTAGCAGTAGGGCTTTTAAGACCACCTGTAATAAATTCGCCTTACAAAATATGCACATACTATTTTACCAACTGGAATTTTAAAATTTTGAAAAACAAAAAGTGTACCTACATATTTGAAATTTACCAATTAAACAAGTGTGAATTCAACTAATATTTTTATAAATTTATTATTTTACGGCGTCAACTTGCATATTCGGGCAGTAGCTTGTATTTGATTATAAAAAATACTGACATAAAACTTGTTTTTTGTCAATCAAATTATAAAAAATGTAAATAAAATATATATACATTTGTGGAATTGCATAAATGTTTCTAATGATTCCCGTTTATACATACATATACATATACTTTATTTTGAGAACGAATGCTTTTTGAATCGTTTGGAACGATAAGAAATAAAGTGTGTCTTAAAAGTCACGATTTTTATGCACTATTATTTTTGTAATGAATATCTGTTTTTATTTCACATTTTTTCTTTGTATAATGATTTTATTCTTATTTCCGATATGGAATTAAATTTTTCACATAATTTTACAAAATAAAAAGCTGTGACCAACTAGGTATATTCAATACAAAAAAGTTAAATTATATTTGATCATTTAAAAAATAATATATGATCATTTTGTTAAATTTAGAATTCTGTTCAGCGTGGCCATTTTGGCATTTTTGCAGCTAGATTTAGCATTTTTTTGTCTGATTTTGCTGCAAATTTTTCATTTAGCAGTTAGCATTTTATTTAGCATTTTTCAACTAAATATTTAGCATTTTTTAGCATTATTTAATTTAAGAATATTCAAGTAATATTTGTTTGAAAATCTACCACACTTTTTTGTTGAATGCACATACAAATCCCTACTCTTTTGCTATAGAAACTGTACAATCTTTTAAAAGATCTTTCATATCAAATTGTTTTAAAATTTGATCAGTTTGATCCATTGAATTCATGTTAAGCTGATTTTTTCCAATAACGATTTTGAAAAAATTTTGGAAACGAAAAGTGATACCATAACTTTTGAAATAGAAAAACAAATACGAATTACATGCCGAGATTTTATAGCTCAATTAATATGTCAACTTAGACAACGATTGCCAAAAAGGTTTAATAATTTAACAAATGCTAACTTTTATTGTGTAGAAAACAGTTTAAAAGCTAATAAATGCAACTTAAGCGAACATTTTAAAGAAGAAATAATAGATTTCACTGTAGAAGAAATTACAACTTTGGAACATCAGTGGCAGAAACTAAATTCATATGAATTGTTAAAAAAGAACTCAACAGTTGATTTCTGGATAAATGTATATGGATATAAAAAATCAATAAATGAAAATCCATTTAGTGAATTAGCTTCTTTTGCAATAAAGTTCTGGGTTTTGCCATTTAGCAACGCGGAAGTTAAAATAGGTTTTTAGTTGTATAAATCTCTTGAAAACGAAAATTCGAAATAGACTGACGCTAAAGACTTTGAATTCGCTACATTATATTAAGTGGGGTTTAAAATTTTGCCATAGTTTTAAAAAAATGTACGATCACACATAAAAATGCGATAAGGACATATATTATAATGATATCTCGATCGATTCTTCAGAAGTTGAAGCATAATATTTTTATTAAACATGTTATAAATTTTATTGAAATACTAAATAAAAGCCATTTATAGGTCAAGTTCCTTTGATTTTTTCTTTTATATTTTTAAGACTTTTTATGTTTACTAAATATTTTATTTATTTTAATCAGTTTGTTCTATTGATATTATGTAAGTTTATAAGGAAGAATTATGTAAAATAAATCATATATGGGTATTTCCTCAGAAAGGTAAACCAGAATGAACATTTAAAATGTTGATAATCATCGTCTTTTATTGTTTATTATTATAAAAGAGTCTATGTTGTAAAGGTTCCATAGCATATCTCAGCTGTTTTACTTGAGGAAATTGCGCTGGAAACTCGAAAATTTTATATTTTCTTTTTAAGCTACCATCTTTATGTAACTATTTTGCATGCAAAAAATATGTTATGTTTGCACTCTTTCTTCATAATCTCTTCATTACAATCAATTGTAAATTGAGTATTAAGTTTTTTGTTACGGAAATTTTAAGATATTTATAAGAAAATCCATGGTGATAACAAAAAAAAAACTTATGGAAAAATCGTACGTTTGCGACCGGTACATAAGCCAATTAAACAAAAGCCAATAGAGATATTTTATTGTGTAAATACTGGATAGAGACCTACATTAACACACTTTTAAAATAAACTAATCACTTTTGAATATTCCGTTCCATTACGCAGATTTTTACATTTCCCTTCTGTCAGCCAAAGTTGACTTCTATTTTGCGTACGTTCGTGACCACATGTTTATGTTTATAACTAGGAAAAGTTTTGTTTTCTATATTATTTGTGCAGCAAAAACGTACGAACGTACGTTCGTGACCCTAGGAAATGCCCATATAAAGGTATATTAACTAAAATAACAAAAAATAATACAATTTAAATTTTAGCATTATTTTTTGGCAGTTTAATATTTTTGTTAGCATTTTTTAGCATTATTTTAAAGCCGATTTAGCTTTAAAATATTTTTGGATATGGCCACACTGATTCTGTTATCATTTTTTAAATTTAATTTTTTTAAATTTTATATGAATACCAAAACGAATATTTTTGAATTTATGGACATTTTCCAAGAAAATATTATTTTGTTGTTTAGTTTTACACTTAAGTTATTTCTGACGAATTGTAACCGTACTTTAACACTTTTATGAAAATTTTCAGTATTAAAGTTATTTTCGTGAACGGTCGTTATAAGAAAGTTTTGTGCAAACAAGAACGAACTCTTAACTAGTTTTTATTAACGTATAATTACTCTTGCAAATTGTTTTAACATCTTGAAAATATATACACTTGTCACAGTTATTTTTGGGAACACGTTCTATACGGCAGTCTGTTTTGAACTTAATCCCACAAATCGTGTGATTGAAATTTATTAATAAGTTGTTTCTTAATGAATTTTGATACGATTCAAAAATTAAAAATTTTAATTAATTTAGGGTAGAGTAAAACTCAATACTAAAATTAATTTTTAAATAAAGACCTAGTATTTCTCAAAATTTTGTGCGGTCGTTAGGCAAAAAAAAAAAAAAAATAAATGTATATGGCGGTTTTAATGTCAAGTAACCCAACTTTTGAAATCGATGTCTTCCGATTTGGATGACCAAGGTTAGTCCTATTAGATAGTAATTTACGTACAAATTTTCAACCAGATCGGTCAAAAAGTTTCTGAGTTTGACTTTGACATATTGGCCAAACAGGTGTTCTTTCTTATTCACGTAAAATATTACCTATTGGTGAAAGCATAATTTGTCCCAAGTAGCTTAGATAGCTTTTTTTATCAATCTTTCGAAAAAAATTTTTTTTGTTTTTTTAAAAAATTAAAAAAATTTTTTTTTAAATTTAAAACTTTTAATTTAAAAGATTTTGTTATTCGTGCTTAATTCCCAGTTTTTATTCTTGATAAAAACACTTGAAATTTATTGTTGATGCTATTCCTATGCGCATTTCACTGGTTGCTTAGGCCAGATCATCAGGAAACTTCATCCATAAAGATTTTGGAAAAACTAAAGATATTAAGCCAAATAAAACTGTTAAGCGTATAAGAATCATAAGCAACAGCTCTACTTGTAACAATATCAAAGTTTAAACAAAAACATCAACAATAAACAGTGAGTTTATCTCTTCTTACATTCTTTAAAACTTTAAAACTTTTTTATTTTTTTTAAGCGGGTACTTTCTAAGCCTAAATTTTTTTCATATTTTGATTTTATTGTTGGTCGTTGTTTTGTTGTTACTAGTTTTTTATCTTTCAATTTATATTTATTTATGCTTGAAAAATTGCAGTCACGTTTTAAGAAAAAGGTATCATTTCAAATCTAGAATATTTGACTGGTACCTATCAGGCAATCACTCAGTCAGCCAACCTGCAAACAGTCATGATATGCGAGTTAGAAAATAATTAATTTTTCTAAAGAAAAGTTTTGTTCAATAGCGGATTTTATTATTATTACATATTTATAAGTCCAATTGTGGTTACGGTTATTTTATTCTAGTATTAACTTAATTATTTTAATTAATTATAAATATTTAGGGGTTTTAAATAGTTAAATAGCACGAGTTTTATAAATAAACAAATGTTGCTCATTATTAAACCCCTCCAAGTACCCTTGACGATAAGATAATTAAAATTTTTTTGTAAAATTACCATTTTTAATTAATTTGCAACTTTTTATTACATACATAAAAAACCTTTGCAAAGAATTGTTCCATTTTTTTTAAGGGTAATAATAAAATAATTTAAAGTATACAGTATAATTGTTTAATTTTTTTTAATTCCATGGTTATAAAACAAAAATAGTTTACTAGAATAATCTCAATGCTAATCCGATTACTAACGAGATAATAACATATCGCTCATTTGCTGCAAGACCGGCGTAAATCAAAAAATGAAATTTTGGAGTTAGAGATGCAGAATTGTTCGCTTTGTTTTTCTTTATATTGTGTATTAAATTCATCTTTATATCTTTTTTACTTTCCCAGTTTGAAGAGAATGTGTCTTCTTTTTTTCTAAGTAGTTAGAGCAAATTAAAAACTTTAAATGCGTTTATCTCGAAATGGATTTTTTTTTTGAGTTATGCCGGTCTTGCAGAAAATGAGCGATATGTATAAAAAAACAATTTTATGTATTAGTTGATATTTTTTGTTTTAAGACAAAATGACCTAAAATACCCGATAAAATTTAATTACACTGGGTATCACTTTTAGAAAGTATGTATGTATTGTATATTTAAATATATGTATAAAAGCTAATACAGTACTTTTCGCTTATATTCACATCCTTTAGTTGCAGACAAAACGTGGACTATATCTAGATCTTTAAGAATTAAATTTAATTTAAAAATTTGTTATTATTTAGTTAATTTAAGTTTAATATTTTATGGGATAAGCTGTAAAATAAATTTTTAAAAACATAAAATATTTAATAAATATAATGTGACTATAAGCCTAATTCACATATATGCCACTATGAGGCATATAACCCAATTCGAATATAAACAATTTAAAAAATTTAAATAAATTACACCGACATCAGGCTTATGGTTTTACAACAGAGTTGCATAATGTATAAAAAATAGTTAAACTAATAACAAGATATTTCATAACTGATACCAAAGGCAAAACTAATTTTTAAGGAGTAGAAAGTTGATGAAAAAAATTAAACGATTTAATTCTTTCTTTCTTTGTATGGATTGTGGTTTCGAAAACTTAAAAGAACTTATGTGCTGTTCTCACAACACAAGTGATTGAACGTGTAGTAAAATTTATATGAAAAGCACTCATTTTTTTTAAGTATTTTACATATAAATTTTACTACATATTCAATCACTTGTGTTGTGAAAACAGCACATTAGTAAATTCTACTATTCCTATTGATGACTGTTGATAGATGGAATATATTGCAAATGTGGTTATATCGCTAAATGGACTGTAACGTAAATACTTTATATTAAATTAACTTATAGCGGCAAAAAAAAACAGATAAAATTGACTATATCGCTAATGTGACTATAAGCGGTTGTGACTATAAACGAAAGTACTGTAGTGTTTATACTAACATTGTTTTAAGATTTATTATATGTACTAAAATTAATATTTGGAGTTTATGAAACGACAGGCAGTATGCCCTTATGCCTACGAAACAATGGTAGTGCTATTTAAATTTACATTTTAATTTCGTTTTGCAAATTTTGTTTTTGTTTCAAATGTATTTTACTTGTTGACTTGTAACTTGTAGATTTGAGAAACAGGGCCTAGGTCTAGACTTTTATTGAAATTGTCTACAAACACACTAAGTCTGGGTTAGTACACTCTTTGTATTAAGCTTGTTGCTCCATCCCGATAATAGTTGTGCCAGAACTACTCTGCATGCAACCCGTTATAGTTCCTGGAGCAGCATTTTCGATTATTAGATCAGCTTAGAAAATACAATGATTTTAAATCTATATCAGCTGTTTAGTTTTTGTAACTTTGCCAACCTAATAATATATAATACAATATTTCTTTGATTGAATAATATTTCTTTAAATTCAGATAAAAGTCGTTAATTTAAAAAAAATTCCCTCAACATTTAACGACTTAGAACTTCGGCTTTAGATAAGTTTGCTCGGCTAACAATAACTTAAGGCTCAGTTAGCCGGGAGTTACAGTAACAGTAACCTAACCGTAAAAAAGTAAGGCCAGTATTTTTCTTACAGATTGAGACGTAACATCTTAAGGCTAGATTACACTTTCTCACAAGCCTTACGTATTCCATAATACTTTGTGAGATAGAAATCGAATGAGTTTTGTTGCGACTGTCAAAAAATCTAATTTAACATGACAGTTTGTGTTCACACAATCACACAAAGTATAAACACTCACACATGAAATAAAATGCAACCCTGATCCAATGAAAAGTAATATTGTTTAGAAATTTTTCAAAAAACGATGAAGTCGTATGGGATGTCAAACTTTTTTCATAATACTTGTCATTTTCGTGAGACATTGCATTCACACTATCACACTTTGTCATATTACTTGAGTTTTTGACATGTATTAATACAAAGTATAATAGTGTAATCTAGCCTTTACTGCTTACTATAACACAGCCCGACAAAATTAAAAAAGATTTTTGCTTCTTTGAATTTATCAACTGATTCTAGTTAATTTGGGTGCGCTGAATTCAAATCTGTAATCAGTTTGTCTCTATCAGCTCTAGTTTTTATGATATAGATTTAAAATAACACTGGGTTAGAAAATAAAAGAAAAATATTGTATAAAGGCTCAGTTAGCCGGGAGTAACAGTAACGGTGCAAATCAGCTGCTTCATTTTGTTGTATATAAAGCAATTAAAACGATTACACAGGCCAACACTCAATTTGCTTCTTTGAATTTATCAACTGATTCTAGTTAATTTGGGTGCGCTGAATTGAAATCTGTAATCAGTTTGTCTCTATCAGCTCTAGTTTTCATGATATAGCTTTTTTATACCCTCCACTTATGACCTCTAATTATGAGCGTGTCCGTCTGTTGGTTTTTTCAAACATTTTTTTTTTCATCAAAATTTCTTATTTACAGTTAATTTTTACGAAAAAAATGTTTTTTTGGCAACTACCATAACTGTAAATAAGAAATTTTGATGAAAAAACATTTTTTGAAAAAACTAACAGACGGACAGACGCTCTTAATTGTAGGTCATAAGTGGAGGGTATAAAAAAGCTATATCATGAAAACTAGAGCTGATAGAGACAAACTAATTACAGATTTCAATTCAGCGCACCCAAATTAACTAGAATCAGTTGATAAATTCAAAGAAGCAAATTGAGTGTTGGCCTGTGTAATCGTTTTAATTGCTTTATATACAACAAAATGAAGCAGCTGATTTGCACCGTTACTGTTACTCCCGGCTAACTGAGCCTTTATACAATATTTTTCTTTTATTTTCTAACCCAGTGTTGTTTTAAATCTATGTATTTCCATCCGTTATTTTTTTAACGATTGAAATTATTAAAATTGTTTACAAAAACAATTTATCAAAAGTATAATACGAACATGGCCAAGGCGAATTCAACTACTGGTGGTGTCGGAACTACAACAATCCAAAAACAACAGAAACAACATAGGGTTTTTTGCATTGCATTGTTAGTGCCATTAGCTCGAAATGTCAACCATTATTAGCAAAACACTAACAAATCAAAACAAATAAGCCCGAACTGTCAAAATCAGATGCCGTTTCGACACCACCTGTAGTTATTTCGCCTTGAACAAGGCAGAGAATAAATAAGTAAAGTGTTGATCAGCTTTGAAAAATCGAAGCATTTAACAGTAACTAAGTATGGATTGTTTCATTAACCAGCACTTATTTGGAGTAAAAGAGAGCTTTAAAGTTTTGTTTTTTTTAAGAGCACCAGAATGAGACAAAGTTACAATTCGTGTTTTTTTATAGAAAAATTGACCGTTAAAATACGTTCTGCATTATTTACATTTAAAAATGTTGGGTTTGTTTGTGTATTCGAATCATTTCACGTTTTTCGAAATATCTTTGGGTATTTGTGAGTGGTAAAGTACTTTTGCTATTAAATTTTGGTATGTGTTGATTTGTTTTTTTATTATTTATGAATAAATTTTATACTTTATTTATTTGCTAATGCTGACTTGTTTTTATTCTCCACGTTTGTTTGAAATTGTTTTTTTCTTATTATTTATTTTATTGTGTTGTAATTTTTGTTTTCTTTTTTATTTCTGTTTTTGTGGCTGAAATGCAAACTTTTGTTTATAAAATACAGAAAAAAGTAGATTCAGTTAGTCTTCGACACTTTGCCGTACTGGTTGGTTTTTTTAACTGTTATTCATTTTTTTTTTAATGTTTTTTAATAATTAAGATTTTATAGTCTAAAACAACTTAAAAAATTGTGCGTCTAAAAAAAAATCGCGTGTTTTTTAAATTGTCGTTTTTTTTTTGTTTTTTATAATTTTTTTTATTTAAAACATTAAAAAAACTAGTTCGTACTAGTACTTATTAACTTGACGTTAAAATTATTCATAAAATCCGTTGTGTATCTATAGTGTTTGGTTTGTTTTTAGCGGTTATTTAATACTGAATGCGACTTATACCTATGGTCAGTTAAATTTTATGTTTATATCTACATGAGTATGTATGTTATGTTTAAAATGACAATTTCGTATTGTTTGATTAAAAAATTTCGTGTTTATACAGAAAAGTGTTTTACGTACATATTTTAATGCTATTATTTTTTTAAAAAAAAGGTAGTTAATTATTATTATTAAAAAAAACTTGACGTTTTTGAAATTTTGTTAATATTTTTTATAATAAAATTCAAATATGACAAAGTTTATATGTACATATAAATGATCTTTTATAAAAGCTTTTTGGCTTAAATTAGAAAAAGTTTAATTTTTAATATTAAATTGACGATCTAAACCAAAATAAATGGATTTACCTATAAGTAGGTACAATGATGCCAATCCCGAAAATACCACGATTTTAATTTTTTTTAATGGTTACTAAAAATTTTTATTTAACCTTTTTTTTTGTAAAACAAATTCTTCCTGACTTTCCCCCATGAGTTGATAGGGGACGCAATATTGATATTTTTATTTATTTGATTAACCCTGTAAATACTGTCCTTGAAAACGAAACTGGGTCCAACAGTTATAAAAAAATTGTATTGTTAGAAGAGCTGAAAATAATTAAAGAAAAAAATTTTATAAATAAAAAAAATTATAATTTTTAAATTTTTACAAATTTTAATAATCTATATAATCATTTTGGTGATAGGTGCACAATCAATTTAAAATTTTTTTATGTGTACCCACTTAATATATTTTTGTTATATTTCAATATAAATACATATGTACCTACATTTTTTTTGTAAAACAAATTCTTCCTGACTTTCCCCCATGAGTTGATAGGGGACGCAATTTTGATTAACCCTGTAAATACTGTCCTTGAAAACGAAACTGGGTCCAACAGTTATAAAAAAATTGTATTGTTAGAAGAGCTGAAAATAATTAAAGAAAAAAATTTTATAAATAAAAAAAATTATAATGTTTAAATTTTTATAAATTTTAATAATCTATATAATCATTTTGGTGATAGGTGCACAATCAATTTAAAATTTTTTTATGTGTACCCACTTAATATATTTTTGTTATATTTCAATATAAATACATATGTACCTACATTCGTAAACGTATAAAATATACAAAATAATTTTATTTAACTTTGTTAAATTAAACCAATATTAAAGCTTTTGTTTATAAACTACGTTTTTTTTTTAATAAATATCTTTAAAATCATTTATCTTAAAATGTTCAAAAACCTGATATCCCGAAAATCGAATCAGAGCAAAATTATGTTATGAGTTTAAGCTTCATGTTAAAGTTCTTTGTGTTGAATATCATTTAGATATCTTCATCTATATGAGATTTGTTTTCTTTTAAGTGATTTTACGAAGAAGGTTTATATAGTGGACCTATGGTTAATTTTGGACCTACCAGCCAACATTTTGTCAAGGCATAGTTACTATCGTAAAAATTCCTGTTTATAATTTTTATGCCATTAAAAGCTATTTTTGGGAGTTGTATTTGTATGGGAGCTATGGGAAAATGTAAATCGATCTTAGTAAAATTTGGTGGACTCACAAAGTGATTCTGAGTCGTTCGATATACTAGATGGATGGTCTAAGACCAATGTTTTAAGGTGTTAAAAACATTAGCACAAATACATAATACTCCCCACTATTGTGTTGTAGGTATAAATATGTGTGAGGGTGATAAAGTAAGGGTTACTTTATGTAGCGATTTTTTACGAAAATACAATAGTTTGTAATGCCATAACTTCCTTATAACTGTTGGTTTCGACTAAAAATTGGCAACAATAACTTTTACAATAGCCACTATACTATGCCATGACAGATGTTGTGCTGGTAGGTCCAAAATATACCATAGAAATCTAAACCTCATAACATAATTTGGTTCTATACTTTCTTACTTTTTCTATAATTCTTATTAAGATTTTTGTTTGTTTCCTCAAACTTTAATTTTACCCCCAAAATAATTTAAAAATGACAGGTAAATTGCTACACTTAATTAAATTTACAAAAGCTTTCTCTTTTTTTGTTGTTATTTTTTGTTGATATACTTTTCTGCGTAAACAAATGTTAAAGAAAAAAGTAGAGTCATCAAACATTTTGTTTGGACAAATACGAAAACATTTTTATACATATTCTTTAAGACTCATCACAAAAAGCGGTCAGTATCAATCAATATTGTTGTTAATAATTAAAGTTGACATAATTTACTATACTATCAACAATAAAACAACAACGCGGCAATAATTCCACGGCCACACAAAATGAAAACATAAACAAAAGCGAAAACTAAAAATACACAAGTTTCCCTTTCGTTTAAAAGCAAAGAGCATTATTACAAATGTTTCATTGCCAAACGTTTCACTTTATCATTATTCACATCATAATGATCATAAATGGTATGTATGCTGTATTTATTTGTGTGGATTACTCGTGAACTACTTAAAACGGCTTAAAAAAATACCCACTAATCTATATTTTAAAGTAAGTTGCAAGTATGTATGTATTTTTTTAAAATATCCACTAACTACTGGTAAAGTGTTTAGAGAGATAGATACATATGTATTGATTAGCTGACCAAGTTATCTGTTTAGTTTTTTTAAATAAACTTGTTTTTGCTTAAATACGTTATATTCGGTGCATTTATTTTGTAGTAGAAAAATAAATATAAAGTTCTTTTGTTTGTTTAAATTGGTAATTTTTTTTTGTTAAATTAGTTTTTATGGGTTTGGTTGTTTTTGGCTAATTAATTACTTTGCCTTTTTTTAAACAATTTTCTTTTGAAAATGCGTCATCATCATTATGATCATTGTTTTACTGTTTAATTTTTTTTTGTTATTGATTTATTGTATTGAACATGAAAACTTATTTTACTTTTCAGTACTTTTGTATTGTAAATCTATTGTTCTAAAAGAAAACAAAATCTACAAGGATTTATTTGTTTTCCTTTGTGAATTTTTATATAAATATCCGGAAAAGTTATGAATATTAATTATATCAGAATATACTTCCGTGGAATTAAAATTTTTTTTTGAATTGGATAATGATTTAAAGTTCAGACTTTTGTTGAATACCTCCGTATTCAAAAACGATTATTAAATATTACAAACGTTAAGTTAAATTTCTATAGTAAACTTGTTTTGTAAACCTACATATCATTACCGTAAACGCAAACGGCCCTAAAGGTCCAATTAGACGTGACATAACCATAATGCCACAGCCGTAACGGCGAATTTAGAAACCAAACGTCTAATTGGACCTTAACTAACCAAAAATTAAAAATCGACTATTTCATTGGTTCTGATGTATTTTGCTTTTACACAAATGTCCACAAAAAAATTTGAAATCTTTCGACAAAAATTAGCGATTTTTTTAATAAAACCCAAACGGACCTAACGGTGCTGAAAGACCTAACTAACCGTTTGTATAATATGCAACATTGTCATTGTCAACTGTAAAAACAGCTGGAAAGTTTTAATGTCAAGCGATTTATTTATTGAAGAAAAATAAATTATCCTTTTTATTTTAAATAGTTTTTTTTGCCTCTGTAAAATTAATATGTTAGATAGGGCTGTTTTCGCCTAAGGTATTATGTATGTATATTATAGTGAAAATATTTTTATGATTACTGACATAAAACTTTAATTTTACAAAAAAAGTTAAAAAAAAAACTTAATTACACATGTATAGTATACGTGTGTTACATTGGATACATATCGTTTATACATTTTTAATCCCTACAAATTTTTTTTAAGCAAATTAAAAAAAAAGAATTTAGAATATTATATTGTTCAACGTCGCGTTTTTATTTTGAACTTTCTATAGGTACCTTTTTCAAAAACGATAATCCTATTTTATTTGTGAAGAATAAGTTAAGGGATTTTTTGGAAAAAAAAAACTTTTTTCTTTGGGGATTTTTGGGGATAATGTGGAGGGCTATGAGCTAAAGCGAACCAAGTCAAAAATGACAATTTGAAAATATTTTGAGGTTGAGCAAGTGAACTGCCAGTAATTTCTGGAACCATTGACTTGGGCTTATGACCGTTACCTTAGGAACGAAACACTTTTGGATTTAGTTCGTTACAGAACTGAATAGAGTTCAACTTTGCGGAGAAGTTCGCATTAATTTTAAAATAAAAATGTAAAAACATGCATATTATGTTTTATAACTTGGTTGGGTTCAGCTGTGAGTAGGGTTGCCAGACGGCCTGGGATAGCCTGGACTGTCCAGCTTTTTTTTGGTTCTTGTCCAGGAACCCGCTAAAATACAATTTATCCAGTTAAATAATTTATTTAATTTTGAAAAATTACATTTTTTTAACTGTATTTTGTTAATAATTAAAGTAATATTCAACATTTTTTATTTTTCGAATTTATTCTATGAGATAAATTTCAGTTATGTATTTTATAAAGCTTTTTTGTAATAGTTCTATTCCTTAAATTTTTAGGAATGACTTTTATACACTACCAGACTATAATATTGTATTTTCTTGTTACATTTTACCTTAGCTATCCTTTGGATAGCAATGAAGTATATTGTATGTACAGAAAAATTTACAATTATTAGACACCAGCAGAATGCAATGCATTTTCTGGCCCGCTACGGCCTTCGTCAGCATTCTTTGTGTCACACTGGATAGTGAAACTTTTTAAAATGCTGACGAAGGCAGTCTATATTTTCAAAAATGTGTTGGAAAAACGTGCAAAATACTTTTTGGAAAAGGACTGAAGGTATCGATTATTTTCTTGTGAGTAAAGTCGTCCTTTGACCGAATAAAGGCTGCAATTTCAATAAGACTACATTTTGATTTAAGTTGCGAAAAATTCCAACATTTTTGCCTAAAACTTAAGCAAAAAAGTTATTTAGCTCTGTAAATAAATATAATTTTCGTTATGTGATTTAAATAAATACATATATACCTAGACAGCAATACTACAATACAAAAACAACAGAGCCTTTTTGGATTGTTATTTTCTCAAATCCAGGTGGATTTTTTCTATTGTCCAGTTATTTGACTTTTGATATCTGGTAACCCTAGGTGTGAGCCCTCCATATATTAGGTGTGATTGTGTTTAACGAGTCTTCTCTATAATGGATACAACCAAAACCAACTTTAACAGCTGTAAAACAGTGCCCCATATATTTTGTATATCTTGTTTTGTGGCAACACTACGATACATGTTAACAAAGCTGGCTTATATGGGTCCTGTTCGGAAATGCATCACTGCGCTGCGTTAGAATAGCAAACTTCTTTTAATGCCGATAAAAAATTATTTAAATTTTTTTTTATTGTGTTACATACTATTATTTTTGTGGAGTATTTGGCAATTTTTGGTTCACATCTACTTCACTGATATATATTTAAGCATTTGAAATCACTGATGCAGCACAGTGATGCATTTCCGAACAGGCCCATGTTTACTGGTTTATAGATCTGCTGGTTTAAAAATAGTTTTTAACCAAAAAGAAAGCTTAACTTGCACTGATTTAAAAAACTGCAGTCAAAGTAGAAAAACTGCCATTTCTTCCACTTCTTCATTTGTCATTGGCCAAAAAAAAAAAAAAACTGTTGCTTTTACTTCTGATTTATTAAATGTGCATAGTTGCTGTCATTCCAACTCAAAAACCGAAAAGTTGTTCACAAATTTTCGTTTTTTGTTCGACAGTTTTTGGTTTCGACTGCAGTTTTTTAATCCCTGATTAGCCTTAAGTCTTATGATTAATGGATTAATTGAACCGACCGGTCGTAGCTGGGCTGAAATAAACGATTCGCAAGTGATAGAATTGTTTGGATTGACTTTGAAATGGCCCGACGTTCCTTTTAGGAGTTTTAGGAATAAATATATCAGACTTATATTTTTTGTAAATATATGATTTTCCATCTTTTTTTTGTGATAGTGTGGCGTTGACAATATATTTTGCAGACATTGACGGACATAATTCTGTCAGATTTGCATGCGAATAAATCGTACGATTGTGTAGGATAGTGAATACCGGTCTTTATAGTTACAAAGCGGTTGGTTTTCAATAGTTTTATTGACATTTAGTATTTTTTTTCTTTAAATTATCAACCATTATCATAGTTGCAGAAAAAACTTATTACTCTATGCAGAGAAAATTTGTACATGCGAATTATATTTGTACATACTCATGTAGGCATGTTTAAGTTGTTCTTACCATTTAGCAATGAAGTTTTTCCATGGCTATTTAAATTTCAAATTAATGTCAAGTAAAAAATAATTTACACAAAAATTATACTAGTAGTATCATAGAAACTAATAACTATTTATATACGTATGTACATACATATGAACATGTGTATGTACGTGCTTCTTTCTACCTTCTAAGTAAAAAAAAATAAAAAAAAATATATGTAAGTATGACAAATTATAATTACCATCTACAAAAAATAACTGCTAAAAAAAGTACTTCTACATACTACATACATAAAAGAGTTCCTAAGGAGTAAATATAATGCTTATTTATCATTAATACGATTTCTTATCTGGTGCGTTCTAGGTTTCGACTCGTATTAAAAATGCAAAATTTTTTGAATACGCATAATTCATAAATTTTTTCTTAAAATTCGATGATATCAATTTAGGATATAATAACACAGTGCAACACGAAAAAAAATAACCATATACGGACACCACTACGTGATAAAAGATAAAAAAAAGACCCGTGTATCCCAGTTTTGCCCAAAGTCATGCACTTTTTTTATGGGCTCTTAAAGATTTGGGGCCTCGGTGTCATTTTTGCAAAAAAGTGATAATTTTCTCAGGCTCATATCTTGCAAACCGCTCGGAATTTTGATTTACCCTCTGAGACAAAGCTGTAGCTCTTGCCATAAAGAACAAAAATTTTGAACATATAAAATCAAAAAACTTCATCTTCAAGATCAAAATCGCAAAAAAAACTTAAAAAAATTCGATTTTGTTTTACCTTTTTTCCCCTGTTCAGGTCCATAGGTAGCAAACCGTTAAAAATTCAAGGAAACAATCAACTACAAAAATGTACCTAAGATCTCAGTAAACAACTTTTTAGAACATATAAACTTCCTAGGAATGATTCTTAACACCGTTTAGGTAGCTTCAGGGGAAAAAAAGGTACAAAAATCGAATTTTTGACGTATTTAAACGATTTTCAGAAGGGGAATTTATATTTTACCCATGGTAGTTAATGGATCAATCTTCACAAAATACTACAGAGTGATTTTTGTTGTTAAAAACCTGAATTATGCAAAATTTCAATACAGTAGTGAAATTTATTTTATACGATTTATACGTTTTAAACAGAAGGCTACTTTATATGGGGACCTATGTATGATAAATTATAGACTAATTATCACAAAAGTTGTGTTATTTCTGGCCACATAAAGCTTAATTGGACCAAACTTTACCACAATGTCTATATTTGCTACGGTTTAAGGCATTTTTAAATGCTTTTCCAGAGTGGGCTTTAGATAGGACCTACATATGGTAAATTGTTGACCAATCTTTACAGTGTGATTTAACGCCTTATGAAACTATGAGACGAACGGTAAATTATGGACCGATCTTCACGAAATTTGTAAAAGTAATTTCTAATCTTATACTTAAACTTTGGCAGACCAAATTCTATAACAATACACTTATAAAATTATTACAGTAACTGATTGTGGGTTATTAAATTCGTTTTCCGTACTGTTAAAATTTAATAAAAATATAGTTATTTTACGAAAGGAAATTTTAAGGAATATAAAGTTTTGTTTTAAAAGAAATGTAAATTATCCGTTTTGTAAATGCATTTTAAGTTGTTAAAAATGAATTTTCGTTTGAATTTAACTATATAATATTTTGAGTGTAGCTTTATACGTAACGGTTTGATACTTACTAAAGTGTTTTTCAAAATCGGGCTTTATGTAAAGCCTATGTTAAATTATGGACCGTTATTCACTATGACACTGATATACAATATAGAACGTATAGAACTGAAAGCATGCTGTTCAAACGTAATAATCGATTTACCAGGTTAGCACAAGGAAAATAACTTAATTTAATAGCTTTCTTTGATAAATTTAACGTTTTGTTAATATGAATCTCCCAAGGCGGTCACCAATAACAAACGCATTTGCTACTTATTTTATAAACTAGAGAGCCGTCAAAAAGCAAAAATACAGCCAACTTGAATCACATCGAAATATGATTGATTCAAATTTCCAAATTTTTATTTAACTTTAGTTTTTTTAATTCTTTTTGTATTATTAAATTTTAATACGAGTTTTTGGCAGCTTTAACGTTCTGACATTAAGGTGGTACATAAGGGTGGGAGAAAAAAACATCAGGTGGATAAATACTAGAACGGGGTACTTGAGGTCAATTGCTTTTAGAAAACGTTGATATGTCATACTATAAGATGCAACTAGAAAAGATATAACAAAAAATTTTAAAAGGCGACCCAAACCGCCTTGCAGATTATTTTTTTTTTTTTTGGTACTGTCTTATGTAAATACATGTGTTTAATATAGCCTAAAACTATTTTGAAATGTATCTATTTAAGCGCAGTTTTTTTTATAAAATTTTCAACTTTCAAAGTTTCAAAGTTTTTTTGAAGTACGGATTAAAAAAATTGCAATACTGAGCAAATGCTAAAAGGTCATTGTCACTTTAAAAAAAGCAGAGAAAAAAAACAAGAACAAGATATCTGGCTTTCCCTCGAAACAGTACATAACTAACAACAAAATTTACATTTTATTTCTGCACTAATTCTTGCAGAATTCTGGAATATTTTTACCGTTGTATAAATTTTAAGCTTTTGTTTTTGTTTTTTCCATTTTGTTGACGTTTTATTGATGAGAAAATGGTCAATAACCTCGTTTGTTGTTGTCTTCATTTTGCTTTTTTCTGGTAATTTTTCATACGGAAAAAGGTTTTTATTATCTTTCTTCAAAGTGTTTTTAATTTAACATAAATAACGGAATATTGGAATATTAATACAAGTTTAAAATTCAAATTGTCTTTGTTTTCTTAGTTTAAATATATTTTTTCTTGTTTATACCTTAAAGAAACGGTTGATTTTTTATATTTCTAACCATAATTATACCGGAACTAAATTTAAATAATATAAACTTGATTTTTTGCCAAAATCGCAATTTTAAAAGTTTCATAATACCTACTTATTATTAATTCAAATATTTAACATTTTGTAAAAAAGTGTGAGATTTAAAGTATACCTATTCCTAGTTAATAAGTTACATTTTTCAAGTAAAATATTTAAAGGAATGTCAATAATATACATACATAGGTATATTTTTTTAATATTCAAGGCATGCATCTTTATGTTTTTGTTGTTTGTGTGTTAAACAGATCAAGGTTATGTTGTTGTCTTTTTGGGTTTTAGCCATAATTAAAGCATCTTCTGAACAGGTTGTTTTTTTGTAACATGTCGTTTTCAGTTTATTACTTGAGGTTTTTTTTTAAATATACCTATTTAACCGAAACCTGCTCAAGTTTTGGAATTCTTTTAAAATTTTTAACATTTTTGTTTTATTTTTAAAACACTTTGTGTTTTTCTGTTTCTTTCCTATTCCATTGTGTTTCTTGTAAACCGCGATGCGAAGGAGAGACAGATAATTTAGTATTAAATTTTTTATCGTTTTAAAGTGGTAGACTAAACCTCGCAATATTTTGGATACTGAATACATAACAAAAATTGCAACACCATGCATATTTTCAAATGTAAATTTTTAACCAATGCACTTTGTATTTAGTACAGAAGAAGAAAAAATTCCGCCCTTTTAATTCTTAAAAATGAATATCTAAACAGAATAGGTATTTAAGCGCGAAGTAAGAAGTTGCCGTCGAAAATTTAAAATAAGTATATACAATCTGTTTTCTAAAAAAATCTTTTCTTTTTTGTATATTTTTCTTTGTTTATATTTTAACAGCTGCTCTTGTTATACTTGTGTATGTGTTGACATTTGTTGATTAAGTTTAAGCCACCAACATTGGCTGCTAAAACTTGTAAATAAAAGTAAATAATCCGCACCTTAAAAGCTTAAAACACAGATAAAAGATGACTAAATCTCTGATCTCCATGTTAAAGACCCACAGTTAGGGTCTTAATGCAGGGTTTGGACCTGCTTAGGTACTCTAACTTCCATTGTAAGCAGTTTTACCACTAGCAAAATTCAACATTACATTTGAGATCAAGCAAAATTACCCGATTTAAATGAAATTACACCTGATATAAAATTAACGTTTTATTTAATAAAAAATATTTAAAAAAAAAAACACAAATAAAAAAACATTCAAAGGAGATCAGTATTAGTTATACTATTTAGATTATTATTGTAATCTATCTATATACATATATAAAAGAAAGTGGCGTTAGTTACTACGTTTATAACTAAAGAACGTGGACCGATTTCGATGATTCGTACCAATTCGGAATGGTCTCTGACCAAGTAAGAAGAATAGCAAAAAAAACTAAAAAAACCCACGATAGGTTGCGCTGTTGTCGTGATATTTAAATTTTTTTTATTGATGGTAGATAGCGCTGGGGTCAAGTTATTAACAAAATTCTCCAGTATTTCATTTATTATTTTTATTTAGAAAATCCCGAGCAGCGCCGGGACCAAACAGCTAGTTTAAAATAAACTAACAAAAATAACATCAGACTTGAAACAAATTAATAAAACATAAAATAAAAAATACATGTTCTAATATATGTGAATTTGTAATGACAGTTTTATGGGCAGTTCATCGATTTCGAACTACGACTTCGTTCGCTTAACTTACATGTAAAACAAAAACAATATTTTATAATTTGTTTTTGTTTTAAATGTAAGTTAAGCGAACGAAGTTGTAGTTAGAAATCGATGAACAGGCAGTTAATTAAGTTGCAGATTCACGTATATAACGAAAAATTTTTGAAATTTTTGATCGCGTTTTTTACATTAAATTTTATTGATCTGCAGCTTATCGAAGCTTTTTCAAGACCAACATAATGGTTCAAAAAGCTGTTATTCTCATCCGCCTATTGAAGACAAACGTTAAAGCGTTCGATAGCATTCTGGCATAATTTTTTTTAAGGTATCTGTCCTAAAACAACATTTTACTGCATGTACAAAAAAATCAAAACACAAAATGTCTGTTACTTTTGCATTGTGGTATGTATTTGTGGTAAAACTGAAGGCACCTTGACAAGTAAATATAGCTTGTGCTCGTACGTTTGTAGTCTTGAATTAATTCATAAAAACAAACCTAAAGAGAAAAATAAACAAAACATTGTTTGTAAAGTTGCGTTAATTGAGGTTTTGTTTATTGGAAAGTTGCGTTAACAGAGTCACCAATGTTAAGAATATGGGTGTTGAGATTGTCGAGGAGCTGCGTTTATCGAGGTTTGCGTTAACCGAGGTAAGACTGTATATATAAATCGCGATCGATTAAAGAATAAACTATGGAAATCAGTAATCCTCAGGAGTTTATCGATGTGTAGTGGTTATTGGTGAAATCTCTTCGTAGTTCAGTTGGTGGCTTTAGTTAAAAACAAAATTGCAGTAAAGGAAATCTTTTAAATTTCGATTAATGGCTTTATGTTAGCGAGAAAGTGCGGTTTTAGTGGCAAAAAAGCGGGTCTCTCAATAGGCCGCCTCTATTAAACAGAGCAGCTGCAATACCTAAGATTAAAAAGGTTCGGCTTGCGAGTAGAAGCAAGTAAAATTGTCACCCGAGTATGCACACAAATAATGAAGATAAAAGATATGAAATATTATACATATGTTTAATTGAGGGAGATCGAAAGAAATTTGATTTTAGAAAATAATAGGAATTTAATTTATTTATTATTTGAGACATTCTCCCAATTTTAATTTGATGGTGGTTTAGCATATCTATATGCCTGCATTTCATTGGTGCTTATAATCATCAGTAGACTTCAACCATATTTTTGAAAAGTTACAAACAAAACCTCTTACCTTAAGGGCCAAATAAACTACACAAACGGTTAAACAAACATATGAGTGAAGCATGTTTATGTGAATAATAAAATTTTTTAATATTTACACTTACTGGAATTTTAGATATTTTTAAATTTGGCTTAAGTTCATCAAATTTGATTTTTATTAAATTATTTTAGGGGAAGAAAGAAATTTTACAACATGAAATGAATAAAAAAAATTTTTTCTTGCTAATTTGTATTCTTGGCTAAACACGGGATTGAACTCGGGTCGAATTTACACGTTTCGAGAATAACCACATTGCAAACATCAGAGTTCTTTGCAGTTCTATAGTCAAACATTAATATTTAACCAAAATATTTAACTTTTTGTCAAGACTGTGTCTTGAAAACTTAAGTACATTTGTTTTTAATGTTATTTTCCATTTGTTTTTTTTTTTCGTTGACCTTTCTTTGTACAACTTGAAGGACAAATGTTAACATAAAGAGCTTGTGCCATAGCCATTTTTTATAACAATTTTGATTTGTTATTGAACTGTTGGCCCTTTATTCGCAGACTCAACTACTTTTTTGTTTTTACATTCCTCATGAAAAGTTTAAGGTTACCAGATATTAGAAAAAGAAAGCCCAATACTACACTATTAGAAAAATATTTAAATTATGGGTATATTTACAACAAAAGTAAGGAAAAAATATTAATAACACATTTTTAAAATAACTAGTTTATTGTACCGAAATAACCGGTTTATTAGATATTTGAAAATATATTTTAAAAATAACCGGTTTGAGCAAAACTTAAAAAAACCGGTCGAATAGTAAACGTTCGATCTCCCTAGTTTTAATCTAAAAACTTACTGTTTATTATGGATAACACGGGTGAAGCCGATTCCTAAACAATTTGAAATTTTTTGGAAAAGGCACATATGTATGTACAATTTTTCTCTCATTCTAACAACATGTTAAAAACTCATTTTAGATATCATTTCACGTCATTAGCTATACTTCATAATTTTAAATACTATCGTCAGAAATAGTTAAATAAAATATTAAATTGTTTCGTATAATACGAAACATTGAGAAAATTTACAACACATTATTATTATTTTTATAAAAATTGTTGTTGTATTGAATTTGCTTATGGCGCATTTTAATAATCTACACTAGAATTAATCAGACGTGATAATTATATATAACTTTTATAATCAATACCAAATAGCGACAAAAGATCATTTATATACTTTGCCAATATACAACTAAATACAGAAATAAAAACATTGAATATTTTTCAAACAATAGATCAGATGTTTTTTTAAGACTTCTTACCACATGTTATAAAAATTAAAACAAAATTAAACAAAAAAAAAAAAATTAAAAAAAAAGATTTTAAAGAAAATAAAATGGCTTGTTTATCGGACATTGATTTGGCCACTTTACATAAAACACGCCTAGAAGAACGATTAAATTATAAATTATCCTTTCAACAATCCCATCCACATCACCACACCTACGATGGTTTTAGCTCAATGACACGTATGTGTTTGCAACGTAATGCTGCAGATTATAATTCCCATCTTCAACACCATCATGCAACAGGGGTACTAGAAACCCCAAAGCCAAAAGATTTAAATGGAAATTGCGTTATGGATAGGTTAACAAAGAAAATAAAACATTTAAATTTTATAAATCAACAAAAATTACTAATTAATCGTGGCGATTCTTCCTCGAGTTTAGATGATGATGAAGACTTAAATTATTTTTCATCCAGCACTAGAAGGCGTAGATCGGGAACATGGCCGTAAGTTAATAAATTATTTATTTATCTATTAAATACAAGTATGTATCTGCAATGCATACTTAAAGAAATTAGTGCATAGTCATGTATCATGAGTCAGCTGTTTTTATTTGCTTGGTTGCACAATGTTAGACATGATAATTTTCATTTTGTTTAAATGATTTGGCACATTTTGCTTTTACCATGTTTTCTACTAAGAAATGTATATTCTTTAAACATTTACAAATAGAATAAGTTTTTATTTTTTAGTTTTTAAAGAAATTAAACTGTATTTATAATCTAGTATACATTATACATATGTACATATAGGTATACATTAGGGAAATAACTTTTTAACAATTTTTTAAAATATCAAAATTGGCATAGCACAGTCCGATAGAGCATAAAAAACTAAAAGGGAACGTATACTTATTTTTTCGCTAAGGTCAAAAAAGTTCACGCACCAACCGCGATGAAGTTTTGAAAATTTTTAATTTTATTTTTGGTTAAGAAAAATTAATTATTTGTTTATTTAAAATAAAAAAATAGCTCAAATATGAAATTGCAGAAATGCTTAGAGATGGTAAGAGATTTTTCCGCAAACTAAAACGTATCTTCAACCTTTTTTAACGAAAAAAAAATTAAAAATTAATAAAAAAACACAGTATAAAATTATGAATATTTAATATTGCATTGGTTTAGAAAAACCAATTTTTGAGAAAAATTACAAAAGATTATAATTTTCGTGGTTACTAGGACATGGTTAACCTCAGGTACTGTGCAATAACTCCCAAATGAAATAAGTCCCAATGAAAAAATGAAATAAATCCCAAAAAATTTTCCATACAAATTGGGACTTATTTCATTATGAAATAACTCCCAATGCATTGGGACTTATTTCATAATTTTTGTTGGAAGTTATTTCATTATGAAATAACTCCCAAATGAAATAAGTCCCAACAGGTTTTTTGTTGGGAGTTATTTCATTTGGGAGTTATCATTGGCACTTATTTCATCGCAGTTGGGACTTATTTCATTTTAATTGCAAACACTATTTTATCGTTTTTATGGGCTCAGCGAATAAAGGCCTAACGAACTAACGCCTAATTTTTCAAAATGAAAGAATGCCTAAACAAGAACGCCTAAGAAGAAAGTGAAAGAACGTCTAACTTTAAAAATGAAGGAAAGTCTAATTATAAAAATGAAAGAAAGTCTAAATTGTTAGGGTTTCTTTCATTATGAATTAACACCTAATGAAAGAAAACCTAACCTAAGAATGTTTACAAGATAGTGTATGCATTTTGTAAAAGGGAAAACCAATTGCTTTTATAATTTTAAAAACTAATAATTTTCCCTTTTACAGAATGTTTACAAGATAGTGTATGCATTTTGTAAAAGGGAAAATCAATTGCTTTTATAATTTTAAAAACTAATAATTTTCCCTTTTACAGAATGTTTACAAGATAGTGTATGCATTTTGTAAAAGGGAAAATCAATTGCTTTTATAATTTTAAAAACTAATAATTTTCCCTTTTACAGAATGTTTACAAGATTATGTTCAATGTTCAATGATTTTTTTTGGTTTTTGACACAAGTCATTCACTAATTCAACCTTTGCCTTGCATTTTTTATTTAAACATACATAATACTTTTTATTTCTTATTAATGTTTTAAATTTATACAACTGTTTTTCTGATATTACATAAAGTAATTTTGAATTAATCCTCTTGCCAGAAATAATTTCGTAATCCATTTTTAATTATAATATAATTTTTAATGTCCAACACTTATGAATGACTTGCTCGTAGTGATAGAAGTTTAACGAATGACGACAACTGATAACAAATTGCAAAAACATTTGTCTAACCGTAAATACAACTGTTAGTTTTCAATGAATTCACGCATAATAGTAATAAAAATCACACTTTTAGCAAAATGAAAAATCGCCTAACATTAATGAAAGAAAGCCTAACAATCAAAAATGAATAAATATCTAATTAGGCGTTTTTTCATTTTTGATTGTTAGGCTTTCTTTCATTATGAAAAATCACCTAACAATTTTAATGAAGGAATGCCTAAAATATTAGACATTCTTTCATAATGAACAACCGCCTAATTCCTATATAATTTTTTGTTGCAATTTTTAGGCATTATTTCATTTTTTTTTAGGCGTTAGTTCGTTAGGCCTTTATTCGCTGAGCCGTTTTTATGAATGTTTAATTATTTTTTTAATTATTTTTGTCATCAAAGAAATGAATGAATCTAGAATGAAATGAATGTTTAATTTTTTTTTTAATAATTTTTGTTATCAAATTATGTATAATATACATAAATTTATACCTATAATTATTATTACTATTATGTATATGCTTACATATAATTGTGAAATAAAAAGCGTTCTGTAAAAGGAAACCAAAAAATGGGAGTTAATTCATTTTTGTTGGGACTTATTTCATTGGAAGTTAATTCATTTTTATTGGGATTTATTTTTACATTTTGAAATAAGTCCCAAAAATTGGGACTTATTTCATTTTTGCCTTTGGAAGTTATTTCATTTTTTTCAGTTGGGCGTTATTTCATTTTTCATGGGACTTACTTCATTGGGAGTTATTTCCTTGGGACTTATTTCATTTGGGAGTTATTGCACAGTACCTTAACCTCATAGTACTATGCCAAAAAATTGGTTATACCCCTAGTATACATACGTACTAATTTATTGAAGTATTGAAAAAAGTTATTTGCCCTTGAAATCGGAAAAGAAGGAAGCATTCTTCAAAACTTTCGAAAGCGATTCATTAATATTTTGTGCTCTTAAAACTAAAAAAAAGAAAAAAATTTTAAATTATCTAAGATAGTATTTTAATGGGCGTTCAAAATGTATTAATAAAGTGGCCTCAGTTCTAAAACAATGGAACAATAGAAAAAACAACAACAATTTTTTGTATCTTTTGATGGCTTCAGGTACCATGTATAATCCTGACATTTTTCGTATCTTTTGAATCTGTTCGCAAAATGTACTAAAATTTATTAACTGCCAGTTTTTAGAACGCGAGCGCAAAAGTGACTTGTTTAACTTACATTTAAAACAAAAACAAATTTTGATATTTTGTTTTTGTTTTAAAAGTTAGGAAAACGAGTCACTTTTCCACTCGCTTTCTAAAAACAGGCAGTAAGACTGATCATCGTAAGAGACTCAATAATAATACAATAGGAGCTTTAATAATGTTAAAAGAAAACATTAAGGACGTTTCAACATACGATCCACCTAAATCGAGATTACTAGTAGTGCGAAGTTTTTCTGAGGAAATATGTACATTAGACCGACTCAAAAAAAAGTGATTTTGTTACCCCTCTGAAAATAAAGCTTGATATGTTTTATGAAGATTCCCAAAATATTTTGGTTCTAGCGTTGACCATCCGTGACCGAGACCATTTTTAAAAAAGGTATTTTTTTCAGTTTTTTGGATTTTTTTGTACTTTGCTCCAAGACGACATAAATAAAATTTGGTATCATTGAAACGAGTTTTTAAAGAAGCATCCGATTGTATATAAAACTTCACTACTTGCGACCTACTAATTAAGATATTTAACTAAATACATATTTTCGTTTCGGGTTTTCATACAAATTCTACGTATGTGGAAATAATGTTCTGCTTTTGAACAATAACTTTTGGAATAATAAAAACTTCCGATCTGTGACATTAGGAGTGTTTAGGTATAAAAGCTTAAAAACTATAACCGCAGAGAACTGATGATTTTATTAAATTCGGAGTACATTTCCAAAAGCCGCCTTTAAAATTTTAAATTGTTCTCATATAAAACTAAACAAAGAGACTTAAGCACTTATTGCCACAGAATTAATTCAAAGCCAACAGCATTTATATAAAACTAACAAGCTAAATAATTCAAACCCATTATTACAAAACATGTTTCCTTTCTATGTATGTTGCCCTTTATAGCCAAAGAAACATTATAGTTATAATCTCTAGACACTTTCAGTTTTCCTAGCACTTCCTTCAGAACTTGTAATTCCTTTTATTTTTTTAATATTTTCTTCGAATTCGAAATCTCTTACAGAATCTAATCCGAAAAATCTTTTATGCAGCCGCTCTGCATATACAACATTTTTCGTTTATATAAAATAAATCGGGGCCTTTAAACAAATTAAATATTCAGTACATTTTTACTCTTCTTCGTTTAAAATTTCTGAGCATTAAAAATAGCCCTACATGGGGTTCACCTGACAATTTTTTGTAATGTAATGACAAAAAATTGTCACGTGAAGACCCCATGTTACTTATCGGTTATGAATTGACTTCTCTTCGGCTTTTGGCAAAATTTTTTTAAGTCAGAAACTGTAGTTTTTCGTTATGCTAAATTGAATTCCCGAGTTTTTTTTCCGAAAAATGTGCGGGATCCCGGTATTTTTGTCCCGGGAAATCCCTCATGAAAAACACTACACTAAACGTAAACCACGAAGAAAAACACTGCGAACATCTGCGTTACTGAGGTCACTTTATAAGTACATTATGGTTGGCGTTGGAAACACAGCTGAGCTACTACTTTTTTTTCTTACTTAGAGAGAGATATGTCAATAGTTGAATGTGTTTTTGACATATCGACCAACAAAAGCAAGAAATAAAATACAATGTTGTGTTTTTGATTTTGTACTTGTTGAAGTATTACTACCACCACCGTTTTGAATTCGCCGTGAGTTGTACAAATAAGTTTTCCCTTTTTTATTCTTTATAATAAAAATTAGTAGACGACATAAAGGCAGCCAAAAATAACAAATTTTCATTAGGAAAATATGTAAAAGAAAAACACGAATAACTGTCGCAAACAATAAGGCCTGGAACAGAATAAAGTAGTTGTAGCAGCTAAAGGCTAGATTACACTATTATACTTTGTAATCATATATGTCAAAAACTCAAGTAATATGACAAAGTGTGAATGCAATGTGTCACGAAAATGACAAGATTATGAAAAAAGTTTGACATCCCATACGACTTCATCGTTTTTTGAAAATTTTCTAAACAATAATACTTTTTATTGGATCAGGGTTGCATTTTATTTCATATGTGAGTGTTTATACTTTGTGTGATGGTATGAACACAAACTGTCGTGTTAAATTAGATTTTTTGACAGTCGCAACAAAACTCATAAGATTTCTATCTCACAATGTATTATGGAGTACGTAAGACTTGTGAGATAGTAAAAACTAGCCTTAAAGCTGACGACTACGACAACTACGTATGTATTCTGTTGACACTACTTTGAAACTAATGTTTTTAACTTTTGACAGCTTGCAGCGCTATTCGTAACGTTGTACTACAGCGAATATTCCGTTCCCACTTTAAGTTCTTGTTCGGCAAATTTGGGTATATACGTGGTGCATTATTATTGTGTCAGATAAAATTACGTTCTCGATTCCAATAAATGCATTATTATTTTTTCGAAAATAAAACATTATTTTTTAGTTATTTATGTAATCAATTCTTTATTTTCCCGCTTGGTATGAACCAGTCTCTATTATCAATGATTTTAAAGAGAACACATTCACCATAAATTCAAAAAAAAAAAAACTATGTTGTTTGATTGATAATTGATAACTTTTTTGTTGTACCAATACAAACATATGTGCTTAATTTTAATGAATTGTTGTTACTAAAACTAGAAATTTTTTTCTTATAAATGTTAAAAAGAATTTAATAGAATTATATTTATTTATTCACAAAGAAGTAATATTATAAGTAGGGCGTGGAATTCCATGCATTTTTTATTTTAAAAAAGCGCATAAAACATGCTAATAAATTCAAAATATGCTTTGAAAATTACTAAAATATGCACTCATTATTTAATGAAAAACTGACAGAGAATTTAATGTAGGCATTTGTTATTTTTAATTTTGAAATAAATTTTAAAAGAGTTATGGTCATTTTCTAAATGTATCGACAAACTGTCTGCTATTTAATGTCGACATACATTTATAAAACCGATAAACTGTCCGTTAACGATTTTGGTTACCCAATATGTATACCGACACAACAAATACATGTAAAAGTTGGGAGTCGGCTGATTGAATTTATCTGTACGGCAAATACATTATTGACAGATGAGTGCCGGTTAGCTTTGCGACAAAATAGAAGCAAATGAGACATTTAAAAAACCAAATTTCTTTATTGTGCAGTTTTTCGTTGCGAAAAAGATAATCGCCTAATGAGAAAACGGCCACTAAAGTCTTAAGTAAAATTTAAGTTTTATTGGCTGTTCTGAAAATTTAAAACTATAGGTACTGCGAATTCTTATTTTCTAACAAGATCCTTTTAACAACAACACACAGAAAAAAATCAAGTTAAAAACGTAGAAAACAAGGTTGATTTAAAATTGTTCGGTGGTGATTTTGCTTCATACGTTTTTCAAGTTAATTCCACCTGATTTTACAATAACTTGCGAACAACATTTTTTTCTTTTAAAATAACTATAATTCATGTTAATTTAACATTGTAGTAAAGTTAGAGCAAAATGTAATTTATATTTAAATAACAATCCGAATCACGTTGAATGAAAGTTATTTCAAGTTGAAACAACGTGAATTTCATGTAGAATCTAATTGGTTTGAATGTGAGATGTAACAGTGTGAAGAAGCTTCAGAGACAACATA
The DNA here is from genome assembly GCA_963931875.1 of Pollenia griseotomentosa. Lineage (NCBI taxonomy): Eukaryota > Metazoa > Arthropoda > Insecta > Diptera > Polleniidae > Pollenia > Pollenia griseotomentosa. Next base: position 119,517,386 of record OZ007564.1, on the reverse strand, counting down.
TGCATTTATTTAAGAATAATTCAAAACACTTACCCCTGTAACACATGTTTCACTTATTTTGTATTCTCCTTTGTTAACAGAAGCATCAGCAGAATGGCCCGATATGGTGTTCGTCATCATTCTACTTTGAAAACTTAATTTTAATTAAAAGAATACGGGAATTGTCTTCTTTTTATAACATATTTTAAACATGAAAATAAGAAAATGTACATACTTAAGTATGTATGAATGTTAATTTAACAAGATAAACTTTTGATTTTAATATAAAATAGGTTTTTATGGATTCAATATTGAATCCATATTTATTTATATTTTAATATTTTTTTTTTATTTTTATTTTAACAGTGAATAATATTAAATAAACGTATTTTAAGGTTATTTTATTTTAAATTAATATGAAATAATGGTTAATTTAAATAAAGGGCATACTTTTGCAGAAATTTACTATGATTCTAAATCAAAATTTTTCCATCTCAATTTTACATTGGTATTTTTTTCTGTGTGAACCAAATTGTATCGAAAAAAGTTTCAGTTAAGGATTTTTCTATTTAATATAATGCTACAGAAATTCAATATACTCTTAAGGGGTGAATGAAAACAAAATATATGCAAAAAATAGGCTTTTTCGGCAAAAACTAACATTATATTTGAATTTATATGCATGCTTAAACATTATTTAATAAACAATGCAATTTTCCAGCAAAAATTGTGATTCGAATATAAAATTTATTCACTCAATATTTAAACCTTTGACGAAAAACATGCATTTGCATTAAATTCCACGCCGTTATTATAAACCTCATAGGCCAAAACCAATTTTCCCAAAAATACTACACGTGCTGCAGATTTCTTAAATTGTCATAAATTATTAATAATATTGTTGTGGCACCGGGTTCTTAAGTATTGAATTTAACCTTGAATGGTAAAGAATAGTTTTAAGTTAACTTCATTTAAATTAAAATTTAGCTAGTGTGTGGAAATGTAAATTTTACTTTATTATGAAAGTCAATATAAATATGTTCATAAATAAATGCTACAGCAAATTACTTGATTCACACTTTTTTCGTTTTTTTCATAAAGAATTTGTTAAAAGAACATCTAACCTTAATATTTTATACAAGATATTTCTTTTTAAAAAAAAATTTTTTTTTAAATAGGCAAAATTTTGATACAATAAATAAAAATTAATTAAAAAAATCTCCCCGACGGGGAATTGAACCCCGGTCTCCCGCGTGACAGGCGGGGATACTGACCACTATACTATCGAGGATGTTAACTTTGAATTGTTTGACATTAAACTAAACAGATAAAAGCAATGTTGAATTACACATTTAAAAACAAATAGAAAAAGCTTTTTAGGAAGCTTTTTTCAGTATATAACATTTTTCAGCAACTACCAGTGCTGCCAAATGTGCAGATTTATCTGTTTTTTTTTTACTTCAAAACTGTTTTTTTTAAATCACTGCAGGTTTTTCAATTTTATTCGAATAAAACAAAAAAAAAGTATTTATTAAGTTGGTTAAACACATAAACTCTAATGAAACACTGTTATAACTTGACTCCCTTTTAAAAGCAACAACGTACATCATATAGGTATAGTACAAAATGTTTCAATGGTTTGGAAACTTTTCCGAATTTAAAAAAAATTAAATTTTGCAACACTGGCAACCAGAGTAAAACCCGTTATTTTAATCTCACATAAATAAATAACTAACCTTAGGCAACATTTTAGAGAATCCGTTTAAAAAGCATTTAAAAATTTTTTTTTTTAATTTTGCCAAAAATCTAAATGAGTAGAATAAAAGAAATATAAATTTCGTACCAGTTTGTGCTAAGCGCCATAAGCAACTTCAACTTTTTTGACGTTCCAGTTATTTGTTTACGTTTATTTTTTGGTTAATATTTATTTATTTTTTTAACAAAAGATAAAAATATCTACATATTTTTCTGTTTTTGCTATAACCGGAATTTTTGTTTAAATTTTAGAATTTTTTTTTATTAAAATCCTCATTTTATTGTAATTTTTTGTATAACTAGACTTTAGAACAACCATAAAAAACGTTCTTATTTTGTTTTTGATTTTTTTCTTTGTTAAGCTTATTTTTCTTTTAAAAAAGGTACGTAAGCGAAATCAAAAAAAATCCATAGAATTTTAAATTAAATAGTTTTAATTAACAAATTAAATTATTTTCACTCGCCAAACCCTTTACGTTGTCTAACAGAGTTTAAAAGATATTTGTTTAGTATTAAACGGACCTTACTAAAGTTTAGTAGTGGATTATACAGGGATATTAAACGATAAAAACAGCGGTTTATTTCTTTGGTAATTAAATCTTGTGAAATTATTGTATAAAGAAATGTGAAAATTGTTTTAAAAAAGAAAATAAAATCGTTGTGACAATTAAATTCTTTAGCAATCAAATGATTATGTACCCTATTAAATATAAGTTGAGTTCGACAAACGATTTTCGCTGGCTATCGTATATATGTACATAAGTTTTGTATTATGAGTTGATAGTACTGTCGAAAATTTTGCTTTGCGTCGAATTATTTAACAAAAACAATTTAGCTTTCGATGCTGCAAATAAATTTAAAAACTTGTTGAAAATGTTAATAAATATTTATAATTATTTTTGTTTTCGTATACCAAATACCACATTCTTTATAATTTTTGTAAAATTAATGCAATGGTAAGGTTTACGACCTATAGCTATTGGCAAGGTTCGTTTTCCTTAGTGCCGGTTCACACACGTCAAGTTTGACTCGTCAAGTCTTGAGTTTTTAGGAGAGATGGGTAAAGAAATGGCGTTCTCTTTTCCCTTCTCTCCTAAAAGCTCAAGACTTGACGAGTCAAGCTTGACGTGTGTGAACCGGCACTTATGGAACAAAATTATTTTTTTCCAAAAAAGATTTGCATAAAGTTCAGCATGTAAAAAACAGAAGCTTAATTGCTTGGAACCAACCATAATTCCGTCGTGGTCATGTTTAGCTTTAATTTTAATTTTTAAACAATAATTATTTATTTAAAGGGCCAGCTGATAGAAATAAACTATATCACAAAAGTACTTTTTTATCGAACGTGCGCCATAATAACAAATGAAAATTCGTTTGATCAGCTAATTCGACTGCTTTCGAAAATCGAATATAGTTCACAATAGGCACCTGAATTTAAATTACTCTCTACGATCGCTTTATTTGTAAATATAAAAATTTGGTTGCTATAAAAAAAATTTGTTTGTAGCAATTAAATTCTTTGTTTTAGTTGTCACCCAAAGGGTCATTTTTGTAAAACGGGAAAACAAGCAGCGATTTTAAATAAAATTTAAAGTTTTAAATTTGATGCACATACATACTTAATAGTGGATCGATCGCTTAAGACCTTATAGTATGTAATTGATAAGTTTTAAAATATTTTTCAATAACTTGTAACTTGTTATTTTTTCTGTATATTTATGATAAGCATTCAACCCCATTATGAATAAAAATTCCGCGGGAGTTTCTTTCCTTTTTCCAATTTTTTGACAATGGAATTTAAATATGTATGTAGGAAAATACGAAAATGAAATAACTCGGGGAAAATTTTTCCATAATATGGGTAACGACAAGTGACTTACGAATTTATGTATATTCGGAATAATGAAGAGATTTACCCCCATAATTATAAACGATTATTTAATTTAACAAACGTTTATTAAGGATAATTTTCATAATAAAATTATTCTTTAAACATTTATTAAATTAAAAAAAATTTATGAATACAGGCATTAGGCTTTAATTTTTCACTAACGCAACTAAGTCGATCTTTTGGGCTTTAAGGAGCCGCTACTTTTCGCTTATAAACTAAAATCGTTTTTAAGTTTTCCTATTTTAATATTAAACTTATAATCGTTTATTGCGGTGACGGTTTAAACCAGCATATCTTTAAATTTGTACAAAACAATGTTATGTTTTCAATTATTTTGAAAAAACCTGGCCTTAAACTATTCGACTACTTTTTATCATTATGCAAAAAAAACTGGAAACTTTTTTTAGCAAACTAAAATATTTTGTTAGGTTTTAACTTAACGATACTTTAACCAGCCACTTTAAATTTTTAAACGCTTCACCAAATGTGGAAAGGGTATATACATTTAAGTTTGTCATTCCGTTTGTAATTTCTACAATATTAATCTTAAAACCTATATCTTATGAGTAGCACAATTGATCCGTCTGCCTGTTGAAATTGGTGTTCTAAAGACCCCTGGTATGATGGGAACTAGGTTGTATACACTTTTAATGTCACATACATATGCACCGTTAAAATTTGCTATTGAAATTCAGCCAGATCGGTGCATAAATAACTGAGATACGGGCAAAATACCACGACTGCTTTTAATTTTTACCCATTAATCTCAAATTTCTACCCATCAACCTTTAGTTTTTCAAGTCCTCTTATAATTTAAAAAAGAATACTGACAGTACAAATTAACAAAATCAATTATTTCCCCCCCCCCCCCCGAAATAATGGTTTTAGCACAGTACCGCCCATACCATATGAACTAGAAGAACCAAGTTTGGCTCAAATATTTTATAAATATAAGAGGTATTTAATATTGAAAATCAGCGAAATCGGTTCATTATTTCACCTGACCGCCATACAAGTGTCCTACCGGCTGCTCCAGAAATAAGAATTTTGGCACGATAACGCCCATTCCGTATAAATTAAATTGACCAAATTTGGCTTATATATTTTTTAAATATAAAAAATCGGTCTATTATTTCACCTGACCCCCATACGAGTTAAGGATTTTAATACGGAAGGGTCCATACAAAACAAGCTAGGTGAACAATTGATATATGACTTTCTGTTCTTTCCCAGCCATGGTGAAGGGTATATAAGATTCGGCAAATATAGCACTTTTACTTATTATCAACAAAATTGATTTCATAAAATTAAAGTGCTATATATTTATTTTTTTTAAGTGTACTTCAACGCAAATATTTTAACTCACCATTAAGCATTAAAACAATCAATACTTTATAAATATTAAATTTGAATAAGTAAAAAAAACTTTATACATTAAAACCTCTGGGGGTACAACCAGTACTCGTAGTGATCAAAGATCATTATTAAATAGACATCAATCACATTGCATAAGTGCTAAATTATAATAGAAACAATCCAAATTCAACCAAAAATAATTGAAAGCAATTAATTAGCTGCGGACTGAAACGGCGACTACAGACAGACAAAGACAATACTACTCTTGAGACTCTTGCTAATTGTTGAAAAAAATAACAATTATTTATGGTATAAAAAAATGGAACAAAATATTAAGAATTTTTTTTTTTAATTTTTTAAAGAGCTGTTATTATAAAAATTTGAGATACATCTATATACATAAAAGAGTTGCGTGAGTGACTGACTGACTGACTCATTCATCATCGCCCAGCCCAAACCGCTGACCCTAGAAACTTGAAATTGGCACTAGCGATTGGCCACTCCCCAAATCCATCTACTAAGACGGGATTTTTCGAAATTCGAATGTTAAGGAGGTAAAAAAACGTAAAAACGGGAAAATTCGGTAACCTTTTATCTCCAAAACTAAAAGAGATGCAAAACAAATGTATAGTTATCGTTGTTCCTTAGAAAAATAAGCGGACAGGGGTCTGGAACTTTTTTGAAATCCGGCCCTATTAGGGAGTAATCGGGTAAAATCTGAATGTCAGTAGTTTTTGCCACCTCTCTATCTTTTGAACCAATAAACATAGAAACAAAGTAAATACCACATTCGAAACATATCAAAAAAATACGAATACGAATTTGGTACTTTTTCGAAATTCGAACATATAAGGGGGGTAACTATTTTTGATACTTTTTTTACAAAACATTTTCCTCCATTCATTGACATATTCGTACTAAATTATGGGCTGCCACTACAATACTGAAATTTTTGATATTTTAATGGGCGAAAAATATAGTACCCAAAAAAGGAAATACGGGAAATTTGATATTTTTCTTTAGCTTTTTGGTTCTACTAAAGTAGCGGGTTAAATGCTAGAATTTAAACAAGTTTAATCCTAGAAAAATAACCTTTGGCATAAAAATATGTCCACGAAGAAAAAGGAGACGCTAACGATGTAGCGGGTATATGCTAATAATTAATATTAAAAAAAAACAATTGCTTATTAAATATAATACATAATTATAACGAGGGTGGTTCTACATAATGTTGAATTTTTTAAATGAGCAAACATGTGTTGATATCTATCTATATTTTTGATAAAAAAAAATTTTTTAAAAAATTAGTTAGAAAAGTACTCGAATTTTAATTTGTCTTAATTGTTATTTTCAATTTTTCTTCTTCTTTCAAAATTTATTTAATTTGTACTAAAAATTCAAGTTTGCTTAAAATTTTTAAAACTAATAAATTAATAAATAATAAATTTTTCAAATTTATGTTGAAATTTTAAAATTTTCAAGTTTTTGCGTACAATATGCATCGCTACAAAATTTTTTAACCTTATGCAAAATATTCTTTATCTTAATTTGTATTAAACTTTTGAATTTATACTACATACTGAAATGTTTTTGAAAATATTTAAATTTGTACAAAATTTTAAAGTTTTTAGTAAATGTCTTTGATAAACTGGGAAAATTTTTTACTGATTTGTGAAATTTTAAATTTACCAAATTTATATTAAAAAAGAAAATCCTGAAGAAGATTTCCAAAGGAAATCGAAATATAGAAAATAAAATTATATTTAATAAGATTTTGTTTGTCGTGCTTAATTCACAATTTTTATTCATGATAAAAACACTAAAATTTATTATTGATGGAAAAGCTAGTTTCTATGCGCATTTCACTACTATATTTTCTTTCAACAATCAATTTCAATGCGCATTTCACTACTAGCTTTTCCTTCAACAAAAAATTTCAGTGTATTTATCAAGGGAATTAAGCACGACAACCAAATCTTAGTAATTAAAAATTTTGTATTCCCACAAATTACTTTTAAAATAAAGTACGCCTGCGACTAATTGGTAATAGACTAAAGGAAATAAGTTCACGTTCTCTTTAAGCTATTTCCAAACAATCGCAGGCGTATTTTAAATTTTCCAACCACGATAAACAAGAAAATCAAAGTGAGCTTAGCCAAAAAAAAAAAATAAATAAAAAATAAAAAAATAAAATATTTTAAAAAGAGGTCGAAGAAATTAGAATTAATGTTTAACTAAATTATAAAAATGTTGTTAAATTTTAAATATTTTACAAAATTTCGAAAATTCGACTAAAACTTACTGCGGTATTCATAAAAAATAATTTTTATTTCAAACTTATATTAAAACTAACCATAGGAACACAATTGCACCGTATTAACGTAGTAGCGTACGACGTAAGTATGTATATACGTTGTCAAATTAAAACGTATATTTAATACAAAAGCACACATAAGCTGACGCAAACATAAAAGCTTCGTACAGACAGACGGTGGTCAGATCTTACAATGTTGTCATTAAAATTGCCTAAAAGTGTCTTGCAACTGTATGAACATTGTAAGCTCATTTTCATTTGGCAGGTATGTTAAATTCATGCATCTGACAATGGCACCATTGTCAGAAAAATGACAACATTGTAAGATCTGACCACCGTCTGTACGAAGCTTTACTTAGATCTAAGTTTTTTTCATATGCCAGTTGCATTGTCATATAAAAAGAAAAAGTCAAGGTATATTTACACAAGGTAAACTCGTTGGCCCATATGTTTGTCAGCTGTTTACCCATAGTTGGAACCACAACGTCAAATTGCGTGTATATGAGCCAAAATTTGTACATGTGTGCGTTAAATTGTTTTTGTTTTATATGAAGACAATTTTGACAACATGGTTCCTTTTATAGAGCAAAATGTCTACACTCCCAAATGAGTCTACCTTGTGTAAATATACCTTGGAAAAAGTAAAACTATAAAATCAAATTGTTTTTGTGTTTTAAATTGAATATTAGAAACGAGAATGAAAGAAGAAAAATATACACAACACAATAAATTTGGAATTTTCTAATTATTTTTTCAAAAAACGGATTTTACGGCGATACGTCTTTCGTTTCCACCACGTACTGTGTTCCCAGCAAATTTCCTTACAAATTTTTCTTAAAATAGATTTAATTTTCAATTAAGTTTCTTATGAATACGGCTGTTAAAATTTTATTTTTAAATTTTTGAATAAATTTTAAAAATTGTAAATTCAAAATTTGGATATTTATTTTAAAGTTTTTTTACAAATTTAAAAGATTTTGTTATTCGTGCTTAATTCCGAGTTTTTATTCTTGATAAAAACACTTGAAATTATTGTTGATGGGATAAGCTATTCCTATGCGCATTTCACTGGTTGCTTAGGCCAGATCATCAGGAAACTTCATCCATAAAGATTTTAGAAAAACTAAAGATATTAAACCAAATAAAACTGTTAAGCGTATAAGAATCATAAGGAACAGCTCTACTTGTAACAATATCAAAGTTTAAACAAAAACATCAACAATAAACAGTGAGTTTATCTCTTCTTACATTCCCCAAATTTAAAAATAAAATTAAATATTTAAAAAAAGGGTACTTCACTATTGTTGTATTTTAAATCAATATTCTGATATCGTAACCCCTAAAAACTAAGTACATATTTTGTTTAATTTTTTTTAATATTTTTCCATTCACGTCTTTCGACTTGTTTTATCTTTATCTTCTCTGTTCACTTAAATTGTAAACAGTGCTGCCACAACGAATACAATTTTTACAACCAAAATTTTTGAAAAAATTATAACCAAATTTAAAATGCTTTTTATTAATTGAGAAAATCATTAAAATCATTGTAATACATTGTAACACAAAGGTTATTTGCACTTTATAGTAAAATAATAATTATAAATCAAGAAAACAAAACAAGAAATGTTATTATTTTACATATTAAAAATATAACGTGGAACTTAATTAAAAGTTTTTATTTATTTGAGAGTTTTTTCGTAAAAAATTTTTGTATTTTTTGGCGCCCTATGCTCCAGTGGGAGTTGGAGGAATATATATAAAAAAAATAAATTGAATATTTTTTAATATACCAGTTATAAATAACAAAAATGGATAATAGTTTTCCGCTTTTTAGCTGTTATTGGAGGGACTGTCAAATGTGGCGATTTCTTAATCCTTTTGTCAATGGAAATTTACGTTTGGCGATATGGCAATTATTTTGGCGAAATTTAAAACGATTGGCGATATGCGAAATGCATTTTATGTAAATATTTTCTAATTTACATATATCTAAAATATTATAAAAACTTTTTTCTCTTTTGTGTAAATTTTATTTCAAATTTATAATTCTTATTATAAAAAAATGTTTCAAAATTATTCTTATATATCAAATATTTTGTAAATCATTGTAAAATATTACTGCTTTTTTAAAAACACTGAAACGACTTTTGTGCAATTTTTCAGTAATTTTCTAAAATCGATTCCGGATGATTTTATGCACTTTCTACTTTAAGTACTAATTATCTTTACTTCTCTTAAAATCAAGAAAAACTACGCTCATTTAAAAAAAATAATTAAAAAATCTCCATTGATTAAAACTTCATTTGTTTACGATTTCAGATCATGGCGTTTTTAATATAAAAATCACAAATGGCAATATTTTCTTAGCAAAAATTATTTGGTTGCTGTTTTGAAAGGGATTATAAAAAACTTCCGTTCATTGGTAACAAATAATCAAAAAATCGTAGAACACAGTACAAATTATTCGAGCTCGTAAATAATTGTACCAAGAAAAACATATTCGTTCGTAATTATTATTGTTTTAGAAAAAAGTAACTAAAATAAAAAAAAATTTCACATCTCCACATTGAAAAAAAATATAACCAATTTTGGTTTGAAATAACCAAAAACGGCAGCTCTGATTGTAAATAAACTTTAGAACAAAAACAAAGAGTTTGAAGATAAAAAGAGCGATTGCTAAGTTATTAAATTGCAACTGTTATATTTGTTTATTCTCTTGCTGCATAATAAAATCTGAGATGACAAACAAAAAGAAGAAGAAAAATATACATGCAAAAAAATTCAAAAGCAAACAGCGTAAGCTGTAAAAAACAGAGAAGAGTTGCCAATATTTTTTTTCCTAATAAAACATCAAGTTGTTGAATTTGTTTCTTTGCTTTTAAGTTTAAACAGAATCTACTCTCTTTGTTTTTTTCCTTACCGACTTTGGCTAATTAAATAATAATTTTTTTAAATAATTTAAAGAAAAAATAAAAAAATACTAAAACTGAACTTACCATTTGAAATCAGCAAAAAGGTTTATTGGCAGTAATTGTTAACTTTGTTAACCAGTATTAATGTAACCTTCGTTCATACCACACAAAATTGTTGAGGAGATTTAAGATTGTGAATTTGAGTGGTATTATTTACTAAATTTTTAATCTCAAGTCAATTGAAGTCGTGTCTAAATTCAAACAAATATATTTATTTTTTTTATTTTATAATTTCTGTATAAAATTTAGTTAAAAACTCTCGTCTCAATAACAACAAGCGCGCCTAACAAGTTCGGTAACTTGTTTTTTATTTATTGAATTTTTTTAAATACTGTTTTTTAAATATTTACATAAAATAATTTTTTTGTGTAATTTTCAACAGAAAACTAAAAAATTAATTATAGTGGTTTGAAAAATAAATCAAAAAATTATGTTACCGCTGCATCGACGTCACCAACAGCTGTTGCAGGAAGCTTTTGGCCGGGAAACATCTTCCAGCATGGAGGATTTTAATATTCACGGTGACGGTGATCAGAAGGAAAATGGTTTTAACAGCGAATTAAATTCTACCGCAACCACTTTAGCAAATATGTCCATGACGGAAAAAGTTCCACCCTCTCTACGCATTCTAAGGTGGGATTTGAAAAAAAAAATAAAAAAAATTCTTGAAAGTTTTGCTTATACTTAATTTTTATTAAACTTATAAAATTGTTTAAGGTGCGGTGCGTTTTTTAGCCTTCTCGATTCAAGCTGTTAATAGAAATATGAACAATTATTTACAATAGTTTTTTTAATGTCAACACAATTGTGATCATTATTACTGTAATTACGTTTTAAATTGTGTATAGAATAATAATAATAAAACAAAGTCTGTACAGGGTAGGCCATAAGTCACTGAACATCCGTTAATAATTCAGGTAATTTTTAACGAAATCTTAAAAGGGTTGCATAGTCTTGCCGCAAAATTTCATCAATTTCATATTTGCATCTTGTACGGAAACAGCAATAATTTTTTTTTATTCTCCGCAGTCAAGGCGAATTCATACAAGGTGGTCTTGGCTTGCTACGTAAGCAACAGCTGAAAACTAACCTTGTGTCAAAATGATTTGCTGCTACTTTTGTCGACATTTATATTTACATGTTTGTATGTAAGTGCACAGCTAATTTGTTTATTACAGTGTTGTATTATTTTGACACAACGTTAAAGTAGTTTACAGTGTTGTATCCGTTTTCAAAATAAGACCACCTTGTATGAATTCGCCTTGTCCGCAGTGAAGTTGTGAACATTTGATGCTGAGCGGCACGTTTACGAGTCCATGTTTCAAGGTTCTAATTTACGCTGTCCCGAACACGTTCAATATTATCTTTCCTTCGTGCTTCAAGCGGTCTTCCACTCCGAGTTAAGTCACCAATTGTCTAAAAACGAGTGACTAACTGATTTAGTAACCGTGATTTTGAATTTTGACTAGCAAAAGAAAACATACCAATTTTTTCTTGTTCAACAATCGTATACATTTCAACCGAATTTCCCAAACGTTGTTTATAATACTGAAAAATCAAAAATACAATGTTCAGTGGCTTGTGTCTCACCCTGTACCAAAATAGACATTGTAGTTTCTTTAATTTAGAAATAATAGACCCTAATTTTATTGTATAAATCAAAAATTTTCTTTAAATTCAAATTTTTTTACGAAGCATTTAAGAATTTAAAATTTTTTGAAATTATACCGAAAACCTGTATGACCAGAATTTCTGATGTTTTGATTTTAGATTAGACCTGAATCTATTATTTTGTTTTTTAATTTTTTTTCATCTTTTAATTAATGTCGAAATCTGTACTAAATTTTTAAATTAACACAAAATAATATTAAAATTAAACAAAAAAAATTTTTAATTTTGACTAAATTTTAAAATTCATACGAATTTTTCGAAATTGTACAACACTACATTTTCTAAATAATAATCAATTTTGTAAATTGTACTAGGTCATCATATTTGAATGTACTAAATTTTTAAATTAAAACAAAACTTTTTAAAAATGCAGTATTAAATTTTAAATATTTATTATTTCCAATCTAATTTTTAAAACTGTACTATATTTTTTAGTTAAAACCAAATTTAAAAATTTTTTTACAGATGTTACATTTCTACAAAATCTTTAATTTTGACGCAGTTTCTAAATTAAGATCATAGAATTCACTTAAAGTTTTTGTACCAAATGTTCGAATTTAAATAAAATTTTCTAATTTATATAAAATTCTTAATTTAGTACTTAATTATAAAATTTGTAGTAAATTTTTAATTTTAATATATTTTTTTTATATTTTTACTAAACATTTATATTTCTAACTGTAAATAATTTTTAAAATTGTGTAATTTTTTTGACTGTACAAATATTACAAATGTATGACCACTTTTAAAATTGGTACAATATGTAATTTTTTTAAATTTCAAAATTTTTACTAAATTTATTTAAATTGCAGAAAATATTAAAAGTTGTTCTATTTTTCTTAAATTTGTGGTAAATTTTTATATTTGTACTGAAATTTCAAATTTGTAGTTAATTTTTAAATTTATAACTTTGTAACATTTTTCAAGCCTTAAAAAAAGGTATGAAATTAATAAAAACAAGTAAGAGTGCTATATTTGGCTGTGCCGAATCTTATATACCCTTAACCATTTTGCGAGCAGAATACAGAGCAACTAGACAAAAACAAAATAATTTTTACATGTACATACATATTTACAATACTAAAAACTTTATTGTGAATAAAATTAAAAAAGCGAAAACTGGTAAATATTTTTTTTTAATCGTTTTGAACATAAAAATTAAAAAAAAAATTGTTTGACGGACATCGTTAAATCAACTTCTCTCCTCATAAGGACCCAGAATATATATACTTTGTAGGGTCTAAGATCAATATTGTAGAAATTACAAACGGAATGACGAACTTATATATACCCTTTTCCGCCTGTGGTGAAGGGTATACAAATTAAATTTAACAGAATTTCAAATTTGTTCTATGTTTTCAAAGTTAAATAGATTTCGAAAGTTGTTGGTGTTCGACCGATTACTTGGCTTCGGTATCGACCAAAAATTGCTAATCGGCCAATAATCGGTGTTCGGCATAAATTAAGCCGATAATTGCTAAAGGCCGAACTTTTTTATACTCAATTTTAAATATTTATTTCAAAAATATAGAAAATTGTAAACAGTTTGTATTGTTTATCTTTTTTTTTTTTTTTGGTATGTTTTATATATGGTTCGGCTTGAGGTCATTTATTATAAATAAAAAACATATTTCGATTTTCATTTCTAATATTTTTATTATGTCTTGTACCCAATATTTCGCGGCTCATCTTCAAGGGATTTATTAAAACAAAAAACTGTATGCTCTATGCTGTGGATTGCTAATGTATTTTGTCAAAACAACACTAGCAATCCAAATCCACAAAAAACACTAGCACTAAATAAATTGAATATTTAACACAGTTACGAAAATTGTAAAAATTGTTTTTATAAAATTTTTTTAATAGTTTACTATTGAAAAATTTCATTAGCGGAGTTCAGTATTAATCTTGCAAAATTATATATATATACATTCTGCTGGTGTCTAATAATTGTAAATTTTTCTGTACATACAATATACTTCATTGCTATCCAAAGGATTGCTAAGGTAAAATGTAACAAGAAAATACAATATAATAGTCTGGTGGTGTATAAAAGTCATTCCTAAAAAAATTTAAGGAATATAACTATTACAAAAAAGCTTTATAAAATACATAACTGAAATGTAACTCATAGAATAAATTCGAAAAATAAAAAATGTTGAATATAATATAAAGTAACCTACGAAAGGAGATAATTCCCAGTTTCTATATATATATATATATATATATAATTTCCTTTTACTCCGACTGGAGCGTAGGGCTATTGCAAAAGTGCAAATGCAAAATATCGTAGCTCTTTTGTTAAATCCAAAATCAAACTACATTACACAAGTTCTACGATATTTTGCATTTGCTCTTTTGCAAGCCTAACATTAAACTCCGGCTAGTATAATAAAATTTTTAGAATTAAAAGTTGTATAAAAAAATTTACATATATTTTACAATTCGTGTGTAGATGACTTTCTTTCATAAAATCAGAGTTTATTGATGAGAGGGGAGAGAAGAATAGCATGTTCTCTTGCACCAATTAACTCAAACCAAGGCGAATTCAACTACAGGTGGTGTCAGAACTACAACAATCCAAAAACAACAGAAACAACATAGGGTTTTTTGTATTGCATTGTTAGTGCTTATAGCTCGAAATGTCAAACATTCTTATCAAAACACTAACAAATCAAAACAAATAAGCTCGGACTGTCAAAATCAGATGCCGTTTCGACACTACCTGTAGTTAATTCGCCTTGACTCAGACTTTCTGAAATAAAATTTTCATAAGTCTAGGATCGTTCCTTTAATATCACCGACGAGTGCTTTTACACTCTTGTAAAATTTTGATTGCTTGATATAAATAATATGTACATCATAAATAGAAATTAATAAAGATTTAATAATTTTTTTTTAAATCTCCTCCGGCGCAAAATTAGTATTTTAATAAATGACAACTAATTTGAAAGAAATGATTTGAGTTTGAAATGACATTTAAAAAAATCTTTATTTTTGCCGATACTTTGTCGTTAAAGTGTTTTTTTAATTTTTTTGATAAATTTTTCATTTTAAACGGTAACTATTTTTAGCAATGAGTGTTAAGTTTAACCAAATAAATGCCGACGAAGGCTTTCGATTTTTCGACCAAATTTGCCAACATTAATTGATTTTGTTTTCATTTTAATTAGACTCATTAACTCATAATCGTTAATAAAAAGGTTTAATTAATCACGTGTAAAAAACATGTATGTATGTATGAAAATGTTAAATAAATAATATTTAGGAAATGTAATTTATTAAATTAATTGATAAACCACCCACCCATTTAATTCTGGTCAAAATCACAGTGATCATAACAAATATGAGACATTTTAACACGAATTTTAAAATTAAACGGAATCATTAATTATGAGTGTCTGATGCGAAAATGATTAAAAAAAAATTTAAATGAAAAGACTTAAAAACAAACTTTTATTTATTTCAGGCGCACACGAAGTTTAAATGCCCCCTCACCTTTTCAGCAATTTGGACCATGTGGACGTATTATGAAAAATCCGGCCATGGTTATGCAAATTCAAGACCCTGCCAGTCAGCGTCTTACCTGGTACAAACCTCCTCTAACGGTATTGGTTATCAAGAAAGTACGTGACTCTATGGTGCTGGCACCATTTGTACAATTGGTTGAATGGTTGGTCCAAGAAAAACACATGGTTGTGTGGGTGGAATCGGCTGTATTAGATGATCCTCTATTACAAGAAGATAAGAAATTTCAATCGGTTAAGGAAAAATTGGTAACATTTAAGTAAGTTTTAATTGATTTGTAGCAAAAGAACAAAAATTATATTGAAACTTTTTTCCATTTACAGAGACGGTCGTGATGACTTAACAGATCGCATAGATTTCATTGTTTGTTTGGGTGGTGATGGTACGCTCTTATATGCCTCTCTCTTGTTTCAACAATCTGTACCGCCTGTCATGGCTTTTCATTTGGGCTCTTTGGGTTTTTTGACACCATTCCAATTTGATAATTTTCAAGAACAAGTTACAAATGTGTTAGAGGGTCATGCCGCTTTAACTTTGCGCAGCCGTTTGCGTTGTGTAATTTACAGAAAAAGTGATCGTCGCAAAGATTCCTCAGAGTTGGCGCAACAAATGAATTGCAGCATGTCAGCAGATAGTGGCGTGTCAATAGATTCATGCTCGGGCATACCAACAGTGGGAAAAGGCTGCTCTCGATCTCCTTCCACAAACATATTGGTATGTTTTATTCAAAATATATTGTAGGGAAGGAATGATTTTGATTAAAAAGTTTTGTTAATTTTTTTTCTTTAGGTTTTAAATGAAGTTGTTATTGACCGTGGCCCTTCACCGTATTTAAGCAATATTGATTTGTTTTTGGATGGCAAGTACATAACTTCGGTTCAGGGCGATGGCTTAATAGTTTCAACGCCCACCGGTAGTACAGCGTATGCTGTAGCCGCTGGTGCCTCTATGATACACCCCTCAGTACCCGCGATTATGGTGACGCCTATTTGTCCACATTCACTAAGTTTTCGTCCGATTGTTGTACCCGCAGGTGTTGAACTCAAGGTAATTAATCTTAGTTAGACTTTTAATTATATTCATCTAAAAAATGTATGTTTTTTTTTTGTATACCCTATTTTCTTTTAATATTCTTTTATCCATTATAACACATTAAAACAACTGTTAAAGATATATTAAGATCTTTGTTGGGTTCTTCTATCCTTTTTTTAACGTTAATATGGCATGTGAGACCACTGATGGGATTTGTAATTGTACCACAATAGAAACTTCATTGGTACACTGGTACAATTCATCCCTTTTTGGTACAATTATCAAAAAAAAAAAAAACAATACCCACAAAGTTTTATCATTTCTTTGAGGTGGATTAAGGAGTTACACTTTTCTTTTCGTAAAACCTTAATTTTGGTACTTTTTTGGCATCCCATCTTTCTTTTGAACCAATCAACATAGGAACAAACAACATTCGAAACTTATCAAAAAAATACGAATATGAATTCGGTACTTTTTCGAATTTCGAACATTTAAAGGGTAAAAATCGTAACTATTTTTGGTACTTTTTGTATACAAAACATTTTTCTCCATTCATTGACATATTAGTACTTAATTATGAGCTCTCACTACAATACTGAAATTTTTGATAACTAAATGGGGGGAAAAAAATAGTACCAAGAAGGGGAGATACGGGAAATTTATGTTTTTCTTTGGCTTTTTGTTTCTGCAACTGGTATTTTTTTATTGTCGTTAATATTGGACCTTAAAACATAAGATTCAACATGCAATGCCCTGAGTGGATAAGAATTTATAAGAGGGAACTTTTTGGTACTTTTTTATTCTTTGATTGGTACTTTTTTAATTTCCGTTAATATTGGACCTAGAAACATAAAATTACACATGCAAGGTCCTGAGTGGATAAGAACCTGAAAGAGGGCTTTTAGGTACTTTTTTGTTCATTAATCGGTACTTTTTGAATTTCCGTTAGTATTGGACCTAGAAACATAAAATTCAACATGCAAGGTCATGTGGTCCTTTTTTACAATATATTTGTCTCCATTCATTGGCATATTCGTACTTAATTATGGGCTCCCACCACAACACTGAAATATTTCATACATAAATGTGGTGAAACAAGTATCAAAACGGATAATACGGGAAATTAACTTACTTTCATTTGCTTTTGTGTTATACGAGTGGTACTTTTTGAATTTTATATAATATTGAACTTAGAAACACAAAATAATAGGTGCAAAGTCCTGTGTAAATATCAACCTATGAGATAAAAATTTTGGAACTTTTTTGCTAAAACATAGATACATATTCTTTGGCATATAAATATGTTCATGAAAGAAAAAGCCCGATTAAAAAGTAGCGGGTTATATTTTTCAATTTAAACAAGTTTAAGCCTAGAAAAGTAAACTTTGGCATAAAAATATGTCCACGAATAAAAGGAGACGCTAACGAAGTAGCGGGTTAAATGCTAGTTATTAATAAAAATTAAAATTTTAATTTTTATTAACTGTCAAACACAATTTTTTTTTAATTTTTTGATTAAATTTTATAAATATAATATCCTGAAGAAGATTTCCAAAGGAAATCGAAATATTGATGAAACAAATAAAAGAACTGTTTGAAATAAAAGTGACCTTAAGCTCAATTATTAATAAAGAAGAATAATATTTAAAAAAGGTCAAAGAAATTAGAATAAAATTGTTAATTAATGTTCGAATATTATACTAACATATAAAGTATATACATACATACATACATAAGTATATGTACTCATATCCCTGTAGAAGCTTTGAATTAAGTGTCTCCAAATCGCCACTTTTGTCTTTTGTGTCTACATTTTTCGCTGCCTTTGAGAAAAATAGAAATAGACAAATTTTTGCTTCTTCTTAATTTTTATACCCACACCACAATAGTGGAGAGGGTACTATGCAATTGTGCTGATGTGTGTAAAACTACAAAATAATATTATCTGAGTCGATTTAAGGATGTCCCCCCGTCCGGCTGGCTGACTGGTTGCCTTTCCATGTAACCTTGTGCGTAAAGTACAGGTCGCAATTTTTAAGGTAATTCGAAGAAATTTTGAACATAGGTTTCAATTCATAAGGACAAATCCTAATAAAAATTGTGAGAATCGATCTATTATTTCACATGTTTCTATTATAAACTTCTTTCTGGAATAATGTTAGTGCCTATAAACCATCCTATTACGTTGGTATTTAGATTAAATTTGGACCAGACCTTTTTTATTGCAATCTTATTCATCTTACCATTTTTTATTGGAATCGGTCCATTTACGACTACCTTATTAATGTTGGTATCGATATAAAAATTGGCGACAGTAAATTTTACGATAGCCACTTTTTCAAGGCAAAATACCGCTGGCGGGTCCAAAATTAACCATAAAAGGTAAAGAAATCTCATATAGATGAAGATATCTTAATATTAGTCGCCACAAAAACTTTTACATAAATCTTAACCTCATAACATAATTTTTTCTGGCGGGTATACGAAAAAACCCTAAATCGAATAAGAATTTTAAACACTCAAAGTCTTACTTGTAACAATATCACAGCTTAAACAAAACACCAACAATAAACACTGAGTTTATCTTTTCTTGCATCCCCCTACAATTGGTTGGTTTTTTTCCTACTCGAATTGTAGTTGTAAGTAGGTATTCGCTTTAGGGTTTTATTCGTATAATATTTTTAGCTTTTCTAAAATCTTAGAAAAAGGTTTCCTGATGAGCTGGCCTAAGCAACCAGTGAAATGCGCATAGAAGCTAGCTTTCCCTCAACAAAAAATTTCAGTGTATTTATCAAATATGAAAAATTTAGAATTTAGCACGTCATACAAAATTCTTATTAATAGTAAATTTTGTATTCCCAAAAAATAACTTTGATAACATACTTGCATGTGCCCGTGCAAAAAACTGAAGTGGCAAATTTTTTTTTTTTGTTGTTTTCTTACGGAAACAATAAAATGAAGCAATTTGTTTTTTAATTTTGTTTTTTCTTTTTACCCACTTACAACTACAATTCGAGTCGGAAAAAAGCCAACCAATTGAAGGTGGATGAAAGAAAAGAAAAACTCACGGTTTATTGTTGTTATTTTTGTTTAAGCTTTGATATTTTTAAAAGTAAAACTGTTGCTTATAATTCTTATTCGCTTAACAGTTTTATTTGTTTAATATCTTTAGTTTTTCTAAAATCTTTGGATTTTTTGAATATTTTAAGAATTCAGATTTTTTAATATTAAATGTTCTAACATGTTTAACAATATACATAGGTCTCAAATGAGGGGCTTAGAGCACAAGGGGGCTAAGTGCCTTTTTCTAAAATTGAGTTTACATATGGAATTATAGGTATATTTCGGAGAAGTTGTTCAGAGCACAAGAAGTGAATGTAGGATTCTCATCCGGACGCTAGATATAGTGAACAATTCAAGCCTTTGACATTAAAATACCTGCTTCCTTTGGAGCACAAGCGAAACAACCGCTTCAGTCTCATTATTTAAAATAAATCACTTGAACCCCTTGTGCTTTAAGCCCCTCAAATAAGATCAGCTAGGGGATGAACTTTTTCTGATATATTTCTGGTTTATGCCGGATTTGTTGGGTATTAAAAATGGGACCAGTGGTCTCATGAGCCTCCATATGAATATTCCCTTGATTGAAAGATTTTTGGAAAAGATGGATTCAGACAACTGTAATTTCAATACTTTTATTGCAATCAAATTCAATAATTACAATCAAAATGAAATCAGAACCACAATCTTCGTTCTCTTCAAACAAAACTCCTGCTTCTAGAAATAAAGCTGACTCTGATATTTTTGAATTGCCCACAAAGTCAACTTTGTTTACAATCGAATTAATCGCAGTTAAATTAATTGTATTCAATGATTTCTAAACAGATTGATTTTTAAAATGATTGCCATCTGCAAATATTGCAATTTCGTGATTGCAGCCATTTCTAATCTAAAATCATTTTGAAATAAGTTTGGTTGAAATTATATCAGTTTTTATCCTAATTGAATGCAGTTTTTACAGCTGTTATGTCAAAAAATCGAAAATCGAATGTAAAAAAACTTTAATTTACTATTATTATTTTATTGTATTTCATCTCTTTTTAGATTTCGGTTTCGCCCGACAGCCGAAACACCTCCTGGGTATCATTTGATGGTCGCAATCGACAAGAACTTTTCCATGGTGATAGCTTAAGAGTAACCACCTCCATTTATCCGGTGCCCAGTATATGTGCTCAAGATCAAATATCCGATTGGTTTGATTCTTTGGCCGAATGTCTGCACTGGAATGTACGCAAAAAGCAAAAGTGTTTAGATGAACTTTCGGACTTGACTGCTTCGGGTTCGGAGGATACATTGGATGAGCTGGAGAGAGGCTCGGATTCCTTGTTAGATAGTTAAACAAATTGTTAATCAATCAATTAAAAAAGATTCACTATAATAATCATGCAAAACATAAAGTTTCATTAAAACTACAATATTAAAAATTAGAGAAAAAAAAATAATGCTGCAATACAAAATAAGCTTCAGTTGGTGTTAATAGGTACTAAGAGTATTCTAAAAACTAAATTAAATTAAAATAGATGAAAGGTTTAATTTAATCAAAAAATAAGAAAAAAAAGCTTATTAAGTGTCTAAACTGTTTTTTGGTTTAAGAAAGCAATGTATTATGTTAATAGGGTTAAAACGAATAAATAAATCTGTTGCCAATTAGAAATATTTTCCTTTTTTTTTTCAAATAAAATAAAAATTAAAACAAAGAAAACAACAACTTAAATAGTAGTAAATCTTTACAGCTCAAATTTATATAAAAATTTGTTAGTTTTAAAAATGTTTAAAACATTTTATTTAGTTTAAATTAATTTTATTTTAAAATAAAAACTGTTGTAATGGTTATTTGTAAGTTCACTACAATTCCTTTTCGAAAAAACAAAAAAAAGACATAATATTTTTTGTCTTAAAATTAAAAAGAAAATTCTTATTATTCCAAAACTTGTTTTATTATTATGAATTATCATTAAATTTAATATTTTTTTAATTGTGTTGTTAATTTTTTCATTTTGTTTCTTAAAAATCTTAAAATTTTTAGTTTAATTCTAAAAAATGGTTGGCTGATTTATTTAGTTGTCTTCTTATGTAGTTTGTAAATTAGTTTGTTTTTAGTTTTAATTTTCTTACACCCCACTCTAATTAAAATGTTAAAATAAACAAAAAAATATTTTTTTTATTACAAATATATTAATCGTTAATAAATAATATGTATTAAACTCTACTTAGGTCCTGTTTTTTCTACTAAGTTTTACAATTTTTTAAAATGATATAAAAATAATAATAATAAAAAATACTGTTGTTTATAAAAAATAAATAAAAATTGTGAGTTTATTTATTTTATTTCAAGTTCGAAAAAGCTCAAAATTTTTTTTATTAAATTTTCAAAATTTTTTGGTCCTTCTTATTTCTGAAATGTTGAAATAAAAAATGTCTACTTAAATTCA
Source organism: Pollenia griseotomentosa (assembly GCA_963931875.1). Lineage (NCBI taxonomy): Eukaryota > Metazoa > Arthropoda > Insecta > Diptera > Polleniidae > Pollenia > Pollenia griseotomentosa. Next base: position 119,495,396 of record OZ007564.1, on the reverse strand, counting down.
GTACGTGTGAAGTTACAACAAAAAAATCATAATGTTGGATTTTTTGACAGCTCTTTAACAAGTAAGCACAGAGAGTGTTATCGCCCTTCTCGCTTGAAAGCTAAAAAATAATAAAAACAAGTTTTTGCCTCATTCAAATTTACAGAAGCTACAAATAAGTTCAGAAAAATGTTTACACTCTGAAGACCATATAAGATTGATAAGAATTGATGTAACAACACAACCATAGAGTAAAATTTTTTTGACAAATGATAGATTGAAATTGAGATTTAAGAATGATACCGAGTCTTTACCAAAAGAGGACTTTTTATAAGTAAGTACTAATTGCCTACACGTTGGAAATAGTAATTCTACTTAATATAAAAGCTTTGGTTCATAAGCACAATGAAAACAAAAATAAAATTATTTTTTCAATTCATATATATAAAAAAGGTTGGTTTTACGATCCGATTCACATTTAAAGCTTTTTATAATTTAATATGTCTTAAAAAAAGATCATCTGTTATGTCTTTTATTTTTCTAAAAACAAGATTTTTGAAAAAATGTAGGTTATTTTTGAATGTAGAGTTTTTTTGCTTCTCCTATAAAATTTTTTCAATGCAGCTTAGGGCTTTTTTGAGACTATATGAAGATATCTTTTGACGAAATTTTTCTGCAGACACCAGAAAACAACATACATATAATGAGCACAGCATGAGCACGAATTATGGCAACGAAGCCCGTATTTAATGTGCAGAATCGAATTAACAGAGTTCAAATATGGTCTGTTTCTGATAATGATAATGATAAATAAAAAGCTAAAAATGGATTTTCTCCAACTGAAGCCCTAAAATCGTTGACTTCTATCCATAAAAGGTTGGTTCTTTGTTGATTTTTCCACTCGCAATATTTAATATTTTTTAAGGATTCTTTATTACGAAAATAATCAGTACTGAAATTCTGTAACTTTTTAACGACAAAAAATTGTCGTTAAGTAGTCAAAATTCGTTAGCTAACGATAATTGTCGTTAAGAACTAGTCTGTAATGAAATTTAAACAATTTTTATCGGCAAACAATGTCGGTAGCTAACGATACAAATAAAGTTCTTGTTAAATAATAACGAAAATAAATATACTGTTGAAAGATTAAAAATATAGAGTAAAGAAGCCAATTTTTTACACAAAAAAAGGAAAAAAGTATAGTCGATAAAGCCCGACCCTACATAACAGTATTTGGGCGATCATGTGTCCGCAAAAAGAGTATGTTGTGAGGTTAAGATTCACATAAGAGATTTTTGTGCCAAATATTATCTAAATATCTACTACTAAATATAACTATTATGAGATAACATAGAAGCTATTATTAAGGTAACTTATTTTAAGTGTATTCGTATGGGAGCTGTGGTCAAATATGGACGGATTCTAATATTGCTGATTTATGTAGGTTGCAACAAAATATTTTTGGACCTTATTAAACCAAAATGTCTATAAAACAAGATGGTTAATGGGCAAAAACCCCTATTCCGGAAAGAAGTTTGCATGTGGGCTATAAAAAATAAATAACCGCTTCTCCGCTTTTTAAAAGGCTTCGACCTTGTGGCAATAAAATCATATGTGCCAAATTTTATAAAATTATTTCCGAAATTCGACCTGTAATTTGCGCACAAAGTTATCTTGGACAGACAACCAGCCAGCCTGATAGAAAGACGGACCTCGTTAGATGGATTCTGAAATTGATTTTGAGTCAATCGTTATACTAAAAGGTGGGTTCAAAATCTATATTTAAATGTGTTACACACATTTGCACAAACACATAATATCCGGTTAAGGCACCTCGAACTTTTTCCCTATGTATAAAAAGATTTTAAACCAACATATTTGTTTAGAAGTATAATCAATATTTACACTTTTTCATTCATGTTTTGTTAAAATAATTTTAAAAATTTTAACTTTGACGTTCTTACATTTTTACCGATATTTGTCGTTATTTTTTCTTATCGAATACATTTGTTAACTTAAAATAGAGAATAACAAATTCGTTAAGGTGACCGAGATTTCTCGTTTCTTAACGATATCGGTAGTTAAAATAAAAAAGTTACAGAATTGAGGTACAGGTATGTGATGGAAAACGATTTGAAATCGATAATGTCGTTTTCAGTATCTTTAAAAATGTGTTTCTAATACATTTTTCTCTTTTTTGCTGTCTATATTCTTTAAAATTTTATATTATATATCGTCGGCTTAATATGCAAACCTGCTTAATCCACTTTTTAAGAAAATTGAGATTTTGATGCCGTGTGGTAGAGCCTTAAAATCGTTGATTTCTACCCAAAAAAGGTTGGTTCTTTGTTTATTTTTCTATATTACGAAAATAGTAACAACATCTTTAATGAAATCTAAAATTAAGTTAATGCATGATTTTACTTTTTGTTTGATTTGTTAAATTTTTTTTTAGGGTGCCACACAATGGCGACAGATTCAAATATTGCAAATATTTTGGGACCCCTTAATATTGAAATACATACAGCAAGTTTTTAATAGAAAAATGTTAAAAATTTCTCTAAAGCACTAAAGACTTCAATGAAAATTTAAAGAAGCACCAAATATTTATTTTTAGTTTAGCACCAAAGGTCATCAATAACGTTGTAAATAGTGCAAAAAGCACTGAAAATAGTGTCAAAAGCTCTTAGTTGACATCCCTGCTCCTATTAGTTTTGCATATTCCAAAAAATTAATTACATATTACGATATAGAAAACCTAATGCAGCCCTGCCAAATAAATTTGTGAGGAAATCGTCAGTTGACTAAGAATAAATAAAAAAAATAGTCTATCGTTTCAAAAAATCGTTAAAAATCGGACAATTTAAAATTTAGTTTTTTTAAACAATTTTTGTTCGATTTTTATACAAAAAAAAAAAAAAAAACATTCAAACAGAAACATAATAACTTCATACCCAGCTAGCATTTTTAATCGTGTAAGAGCTACTGGGAGTCTCATGAAGAGCGTCTTTGATCGTCGATGACCGCATTTTTTAATCGTAGAAGATTCGTCACACGGATAAAACTGTAACACGAGTAAGATTCTTCCATAGCAGAGCAAAATACGCTTCTTTAATCCTTGTGCGAATCGTTTAAGACGTGGGTAAAGATAATCTTGAGTTCCATGTCAAGAATCGTATGAGACTCATATAGATATTGAAAATATGATTTATACAGAGAGTCGTAAAAGGTTCATTCGATGTTAGTTTGACGAAAGATATACAAAATGTAAAATTGTTGTTTTTATACTATGAAAATAAACATTTGAAGATTTTCTTAAGACTTGCATATTACAGCCGTTCCTAAACAATAGCGGGACGCGTTATCTAGTTTTCAAAATGTGTCATGCCAATAATAGAGCGGTGTCAACACTTTGCAATCGGTTAAGCGCTATTGACAGCGCGTTTAATAGTGAAGTTGACCGCTATTGATAATTAAAAATGGCAACTTAGCTATTTTTTGGTCAACCTAGCGTTTTTATCTCCTGTTTTATTAAAGAAGAAAGTTATAACTACTGTTCTTGACACAACGTTGACGCTGTTGCTTAGGTAAGGCATATCAGCGTCAAAACGTTTGCGTTGCGCTCTTCTTAAGGTACGGCTGTTTTGCATACCAAGATTAAAAACGAACGTGTCAGAAAATGTAATGCATATTGATATTTAAATTGACTTTAAGAGAGTTTGAAACTGAAAAAATTTCACTTTTTAAAAAAAAATCTGTAAATAGGCACTTTGCTAATTTCGGAACAAAAAATCGTCAAAGTGACGATAAAAAGTCAAATCTGGCAGCCCTGAATGCGATTATTAAGTAGTACTTTTTTAAACAAAAAAAAGCGTAATATACAGGGGTGTGCTTGAAATCTGAAACGTAAAATGCAAGAATTTTAAAAGTAGTTTTTTAATAAGATTTCTGTAATAAAAGATTTTTATGACAAATATTATACAAATATTTCTCTATTAAACAGAATTTTATAATAAAAATTATAAAAATTAGATTCAAAGTGTGTTCAAAACAACTTCCAAATTCTTGCGTTTTACGTTTACGATTTCCAGCAAACGCCTGAAAATTTATTTGGTCACCTAAATGGCTTAAGCTTTTTATTTACATATTTTGCCTAAAAGTATGCTTTATGTTTTTTTTTAATTTTGATTACTACACCTTTTTATAACACCCTCCACCACCACTAGTGGTCAATGAGGATATACTTAGTTTGGCATTCCGTGTGAAACTTTTTTATTATTTTTCTCAGACCCCATAAAGTACATACATTCTGGCTCCTTGAGCATTTCTAAGTCGATTAAGCCATGTCCGTTTAGTATCAAATTGCTTCTAGTTATCCTAAGCAGTTTGAGAATGAAATCCAGCAAATGTGGAACCACCAACCTAAAAAATGTATAGTTTTGTAACAAACATAAATGATGGAATAATGCACGGATTGTTATTAAATTTTGCACAAATTCGTTCCATATGTCTTGAAATCACAGTGTCAAATTTCGTGAAGATCGATCCAAAATTTATCATAGGCTCCATATAAAGCCTACTCTAGGAAAACTCTTAAGTACGCGTAAACCCATAAATATTCTAACTGTCGGTGGAGGGTATCAAAGATTCGGCACAGAGGCATATAGCACTATAACTTCTTTAGTTTTAAGTTTTGCTGAAATAATAAAGTCAAGTAAAAATTTTAACGAAAAATTTTAGTAAAAACTTTTTAATTGTGGTTAAAACAAAAAAAAAAATGTACAAAATAACGCGGTCAGCTTAAGAAATTTTTATTTGCTATTTAACTTTTGCAAAGACTAACAATTACACTGTTTAATTCTTTATCATCCAATAAAATAGCAAATGACACTTAACACTATTAACCACTTTTAGCTAAATTTTAAATAGAGCCTTTAATGGAGTCTATATTACAGAGATGTAAAAGAATCAACACAAATTAAAATTAATTTGCTGAGATGAATACTATTTAAAAATAGTTCTTAATAATCGCGAAATCAGAAGATTGTTTTATATTAAATTCTTTCCCTTTGATCTTTAAAATAATAGACTTTTTGATTTTTTTAAAGCAATTCTACAATTTTCTTATATAACAGCATATCTTAAGTTTTTGTTTTAACACCACAATGCTTTTTTTTTTTTTTTGAGTTACATAAACCAATTTCGACTTTTTTTACTTGAATACAACGTAAATACAGTATTTATTTGTGTAATTTTTCATGAAGTTATGACAAAACAGAAAAAAACACACATACACTGTTATTCCTGAGCCTATTTAACAAATGTTTTTTTGAAACTTTTTAGTTTATAAGATATTATATTTATTAATAAAATGTTAAGCTAGTATTAAAACCATTTCGGCACGAGTTGTTTGAGCTCATATTTTCCAGAGTTTGATTAAAATATGCAAATATTTTAAATTCTTAAATGTTCTTAGGAATAATAGCGTATATGACCTAGGACCTTATTCCCGAAATTTCCTATCTTGAAATTTTTTTAAAAATCTTCTTTGTCAAGTAAATATATAGTTTTATTCGAAAAGGAACCCTTGTATACTTTTAAATTTGTATCCGTAGCCTTAAGAATTAAATCCTTTAATTTTCTTCTTTTAAAATATTCCCCTTCTAATTTCCACTCGTTCAAGGATTATATACATATTTTCAATAATTCATAGTATGACTACGAGTTACAACTCGCAATATAGCCACTATTATCTTGTCCTAGTAACAAATCCCACAGAAAGGAAAAAAAGAAAAGCACAAATGTAAAACAATAAATCATTCTTCTAGAAACCAACAACAGCAACAACAAAAAATCATAAAATTAAATCTGCTTAACACACAGACACACACATAAAAGACAATAACAACTGCACGTATACTTTACCAAATCCAAAGCAGTTTCCGTTTCCTATTTGAACAACTGAAAACACGCACACACAGCCACACATACTAGTGTACAATAAACATAAGCGTGTATTTGTGCCAAATGATTGTTACACGATAAGACGTTTCTTTTGCTTCTGTTCTAAAATTTTCTTGCAATTTATAAGCATTTTTTTTAGCAAAAAAAAAAAAGGAAAAAAAGAAAAGGAATTTAACACCTCATCAAATCTATTCAACACATTAACATCCTTGAAAGAGGCAAAACAAAAACAAAACGTGGAAAATTGAAAACAATAAGTTCTATAAAATTTAATGGTCATGTTAATGATGTGTGCGTAGAATTTTTTTTTTTTTTTTTTTTTTTTGCTTTTCCAAGCAACAAGTGTTTTTGGCTTATTTTTGCCGTTTTATAGAACAAATTTAGCTGCAACAGCCTTTCGGTTCTGTTATCGACGAAAAAGGCTTGTTTTAAATATTTCCCCTTGATTTTTTTTGTATCCTTTAAATGTGATTGGCAGGATAAGAATGTTGTTGGAAACACGCCCAGTGATGCTGTAAAGATGAAAAAGCGCAGACTCTAGAATTTTATATAAAACAATAACTTTGGTGGCAAATATTTAAGAATAATAAGTTTTTGTTTTTAATTTTTTGCTGCGGTAAATGTTGTAGATTTATTAAATAGAATTAATAGTTAACACTTTGTTTTTAGTTAAATTGAATTAAATATTTAAGCAATTGGTCAGTGGTTGTTATTTGTTTGTAAACAAATTAATAACTTAAACTTTAAGTTTTCAAGAGACTGATTTTTTTTGCAAACTTTACTTTAAAAAAAGATTTTTAAAACTGATACCAAAAACGTTTTTTGGGCAATTTCTTAAAACCCATTTTTAAAAAATTTTTTTTCTTATTCTGTGCTTTTATTAAGAAAGTTTTTTTGACCACTTTTTTTTAATCACATATGGAATGACCGTCAAATATATACAAAATTTGATCACATAAGTCACGTTGGAGAACTGAAGTATTATTGACTAGACGAAAAAAGTTTGAAACTGTTGAAAATTTACTTGACCAACCGGAAACGATTTGCTTATATTAAACAGTGCGACAGGAAAAAAATACCTGGGTTGCGATACCTTTTTTCTAGTAGGTCTTGTCGAGCACAACAAGACTTAATCCTTGAAATTTACGACACACCTCCAAAATCTCGAGTTACGGGTAAAACCCGGATTTTCGTATATTTAGCACTTTTATATGCCAGCAACTTTGTTGAATATTAACCGATTTCAACCGGATTTAGAAAGAAGAAACTGAGATTTTTCAAAGATGTGAACATGATATTCAAGTAATATTGAGGTAACTATGCGTATTTCTCCAGCAAACCTCATTTTTTAAAAAAGTTTCTCTATTTTTTAATTTTGAATATGTTTTTGCACATTTTTTTATTTGGGAACCGTATTATTTATGAATTTATTAAAAGTATGTTTATTTAAAATATCCGTTAAAAATTGACCGAGTTCTTAGACTTTTAATAAAAATAATCAGAGAATTATTTTTGTAAGTTACTTGAAAAAAATATTAATTTACCTCATAGTATTAAGTTATGAAACTTTCAATAAAAACAAAATTTTGGAAAAAATTTATGCCCAAACTAAATTTTTGCAAAAACAACATTTTTGGCCATTCAACTCAAAAATGTTTGCGTGATCTTGTTTTTTTTTTTTTTTAATCAGGGGTCTAATTACCGCATAGGATATCGAGCAAATTTTATCGATATTTTTTTATTTTGGTATCATGACACTCGATTCCGAATGAAACGTATCGTAATTTGAGATGATAGCATTCGATATCGAGTAACCAAAGACATCACATCTCTCAAGTTTTCATTCGATACGTCAGTGTCTATCGTAAGCAGAAAAATACGACAATTTACTCGATACGATAGTTTCCTCGATATCAAATGCAGTGATTAGACCCCAGCATCATCAGAAGTGACCAGCAGTATTCTGAAATCATTTTTATTTTATTTTTCCCTTCTAAGCGTTTTTCCATTGTAACCATTTCTTGGTGAAAATCTTCGCCTTGTTCATCACTGAACAAGTCCAGGTTGTCTGGGAAGAAGTAGAGATGAGAATGCAGGAAATGAATTTTTATGGACATGTTGCAGCCCATTTCACCATACGCACATAAAAATTCGGTAACAACCGCGACATAGTCATCGCTTCTGTGATTTCCAAACAAACTATCACATAATGAAACAAAACTTTTCCATGCAGGTTTTTCAATGGAACTTAGTTTCTTAATAAAGTTCTACTCTCTCATAATTTTGGGAATTTGTGGCCCAATAACACTACCTAAAATTAATCAGAACAGATAAAAGTTTTACACATTATAATATTAGATTTGGAAATAAATACGTAAATACCTCCTTTTTAGGAGGGAACACCGCTTTAAGATGACCAAAAGTTTCGCTGTTAACATCAACTTTTTTTACGAACTGTTACATATAGACAGAAAATATTGTGTTTTTTCTGTATTTTTCTTCGAAAGCTGCCCTTTTGCAGTTTTGTTTTGATCACGCAATTTGTGTTGATAGTTGCAGACTGTTTTTACACATTGACACTTCATTACCAAAAAATGTTTTCTTTCTCTTTCTTCGAAAGCCGCCCTTGCAAATGATTTGGGCAGTTTTCATACGTCACTTTTTCATCTCTGTATGCTCTGTGCTTCAGATGTAGTTCTGGCAAAATAACATTTAAACTGAAAACGTATATGAATTTGATTATAGATATAGAGCAAAGAACGTTGGGGTATTATCCGTGTAGAAACAGTATTTGATGAAGCCCCGCAAAAAAGTCTTACGGCGTCAAATCCCAATTAAACGTTCTGAACAGATATGTCATCCGCATAATCTAGATCGGCCAGACTTCTGCCTAGGCCCCACGTTATGCCTTTGTTTTTGTCTATTGCATTTCCCATATCAACGTTCAGCACTACATTAAATAGTAATCGCTATAATATGCTGCCTTGTCGTACACCAGGCGCCTAATTTTGTATTGCTATGCGCAAGTGAGATGCGATGTGAAAGAAAGTTTGCTTTTTATAACACTTTCGTATTCGCATTCGAGTTTTATTTCAAATCAGGGCAACACTGGTCAAAAGTAACAAATAAACGTCAAATTAAAAAAAAAAAATGTTGTGGTTCTGATAACAAAATATATTCACTCTTATCGTGGTGGGCGTTCTTGTAGCGAAAGTTGGCGTTTTTAAAAAATTTTAAAGGACAAAGCTGTCTTGAGTTTTTAATCACGACAGCGTATATAAATTTCCGTATAAATACGCCTGCGCCAAACACGATAAAGGCTATTTACTTAAATTTTGAAAAGGTTGCATAATTTGCCAAAAAATTTAATTTGCAATAAAATAAAAATTATTTTTTGAGCCGATAGTCAGAATTCTTTAATGCGAAAACAAATGTCAAAATCTCATAATTTATTTGACGGCAAAACAGCATTCACAAAGCACAAATATGTTAGTTAAAATTAATTGTTTAATATGGGGTCTTATATTAAACAATTAAATAATTTGTTATATAATATTAATTATTAATAAATAAAATATGTATTAATTTTAACTTACATGTTTGTGCTTTGCGAACGCTGTTTTGCCGTCAAATAAATTATGAGATTTTGACATTTGTTTTCGCATTAAAGAATTCCGACTTGCCACTTTTTCACATTTTAAATGCAAACATCGAAACACAGAGTAGCAATTGCTTGCTTTTATATATTTTCAAGTCGCATTGACTATCGCATTGCAATACAGAATAAGCCCCCAATTTTAACGGAAACCTTGTCGCTTATAAAGTTTTGATGAAGTATACGATAGTTGGCGTTTTTGTATAATTCCTGGATAATCTATATTATTTTTCTGTGTGGGCCATGGTGTCGAAAGCCGTTTCAAAATCTATAAAGACCAGATAGAAGGAAGATCACAATGCCACTGATTGCTCAATTTTAATCCGGTATCTAAATAGAAATCATATATCCATTGGGTGCCACAAAATAGAATACAATAAACTAGGGAATTCATTTATTGTAACAAATAACTAAAATCTGCATAAATATTTTGTTACCAAAAAACGTTGGAGGTCTCTGAAAGAAATACTAATTTCTTACTAAATATTCTCAAATTAAAATTCTAGTATTAATTATACTTAATATAAACTTTCCACACATTTTTTTTTGTAGCATAAAAAACTAACAATCAAAAGATTACAGCCTTTGAAAACAATTAAAATGCTTAAAGTAAAGAAACATCAACTTCAAATTCAAAATATTTAAAAGAGGAAATTAAATTTATATGCTTGACTTCCATGTACTATCAAAAATGTCATGTTATCTTAAGGCGTATTTAAACTAAAATAAAAATATGAGGTTATGTATATTTTCAATGCGAGAAAAATATCTTCAAAGAGAATTTTATCTTAAGTAAACAGACAGATAAAGTTTTTTTTTTCTACAGTCTAAGTGTTAAAAGTAAAATTGGTCAATTTTCTATTTATATAGTAGATTATTTCAAAAGTAACCACCACTATTTCTGAAAATTCTTTTTTTATTTTATAAAAAAATCGTACATGAATATTTAACTGCAAATGACATGACAATTTAAATTAAAAAAAAAACTCCATATAAAACAAGAGGAATTCTTGGTATTAAAAAAAAACAATATAATAAAATTTATTGTGTGGGTATTTTTAAATACTTCTCTGGGTTAACACTTACAGATATACACATATTTTTACTCGTGCTGTATTGATAATACCCTGCAATCCTGAAGAGCAAAATATAAAACAAACTACTTAAGGCCGCTTTAGCCGACCGTAAATGTAATGAAAAGCAATGTAACGTACCGTAACGTACTGTAAGCTCGTTTGTCCAATTATAGAATATGTAAGAACGTGACAGCTGTTTTTCAAAAACATAAACAAAAAAGCATTAGTATACATAAAACATAACACAGTGATGAGAATTAAAAATGTTCAAATGGTGAGCGCTTTGCAAAAAAGTACCAAGTGATTTAAAACGCATTAAAACTGTATTTCTTGAATGTATATATATACATAAGTAATTTAATATTTGATATTAATATTACAAATTTACAGTTAACAAATATGTATAATAGGATATTTGTACACACGTACTTACTTTATTTTGAAAATGTACATTCACACAACAAGGTTTTGATACCATTAAAAACCAGACTTTTTATTGTTTGTGAATATGTATGCATCTAAACATTTATTTGTTTAAATGAATATATGAATGTATTTAAAATTATTTTGTCAAAAGCCCATAGATATTATTACTGAAAAAAGTACCAAAGAAAAAGAGTGATTTTACACGCATTCCATTTAAAATACAAGCAGCACATCACTATCTACAAATGTCACGTAAATTCGTAATAAAATTATATTTTCTACAGGTTGGCACGTTACGGTTAAGTGACATTACAGTCAGTTAAGCATTTGCATTGCTTTCCATACAACAGAAACGATCAGCTGTTTACATTACATTTCCATTTCTACATTTACGGTCGGCTAACGGGGCCTTTACATATTGTACTTAATTGTCTGTCCCTTCGCGTAGTTATAAATGCTGATGTTTGAACGCCTTAAAATATTGGGCTTTTTATTATGCCGATCGACTTAGAAACGTTTTTTAAATCGATCCTACGATGTCTGGCCATCCGGCTGGGTGGCTGTCCATGTAAACCTTGCACGCAACGTACAGGTCGCAGTTTTTGAGAAAATCTTATACAATTTGGTACCTTTGGGCCCCTTTGCGATCTTAATGTTCAAAACTACACATGGGAAAAGTTATTTCAGAGGTCTCACCGTATTTTCAACCTGACACTTTAAAGAAAGAAAAAGAATAAAACGTAACAAGAAGAATAGAAATTAGTTTAAAGAGAAATATAACAAAACGACATGAAAAACGAAAAGCGAGTCGTTTTGTTTACCCCACTTTCTTTTCTACACTGTTTGCCACAAACAAAAAGAGACGTCGTAAAAGTCCTCGTGTGAACTGGCGGTATGTTAAAATGAAAACTCAAAAAAAAAACTACAAACATCCGTCTGTTTTAATTTTCTAAAAACAGGTAGTATATATGAATTAAGCCCGTTTTCACAACTTGCCGATAGCTAAACGTAGACTTTAACCGGCCTTATAAAAAGTGCTCCATTATTCAAACTTTACTTTAACCTAAAGTGAGCGATAAAGTAAATTAAGGTTTATCGTACCTGGTAGGTTAAAGTAAAGTTGCAATAATTGAAAACATTTTATACGGCCGATAAAATCCTACCTTAAGCTATCGGTAAGTTGTGAAGACGGGCCTTAGAGTAATTTTTCAAAAATCACTTTTAAAGTTTTCAATTTCTATCAAACAACACTAAAAAAATCAACTTAAGCACTTTTTCAATAACAACATTTTATAACATGTTCAGAGGCAACCAAAATATTTTTGTGGATTTTTGATAGAGCACCAATTTCACAATAATATTGTTGCCGGTAACAACAATATAGTTAAATTATCTACAATATATTTAAAAATATTTGTTAAAAATTGTTTTGGTGGAGGTGACCATACTGAAAAATATTTTTTCTCTTGATTTACCATTAAGCTGAAAGTTAAAGGACAATAGCCAGAATTGCAGGGTTTTCTCCAAAAAATAATTATGATAGATTATCGAAAGTCACGAGTAGAGAGCAGGGATGTGATCATAACTAAACTTCTATATCCAAATTTTCAAAACCATTTTTGAATTGCTATTGTAATGTTCAATTTTAGTAAAAATGCTTCCCAAACTGACTTTGATTAGCAGTATTTTTTTTTAATCAGATTCTCAAAATATTCTAAATCCTGTACTTTTCAGAGTTTAAATTTTCCAACCTCAAACAAAGAAAAAGTTTATATCATTTAGAATCTATAAATATGACAACTGGCTGTTGCTGATGATATGCTCTATAAAGTTGTGCTGCTAATGCTGGCTCTTGGCATTATGCTACACCAGAGCACAGTGTTGTTGTTGTTCTAGCAAGGATGTTAATGTGAGCTTGCTGTTGAAGTTTTTATTTTTAAGGGTTTTTATTTCTCAATTATGCCTGCCTATTTATACTCGTGCTGGCTTTTATTTCCCATTTGACTTTATTCTTATTTAACTTGTAGTTGTTGTTTTTGAATTGATGTATGGGGTTTTCTTGTATTTGGTCCTTTTCGTCCTGTTGCCATTGTTGTTGTTCTTGATTTCTAACATACGCAGGGTGTCATTATCAATTATTATTTTTTTTTTACTTTTGCCTTTTTTCTAATGGAATTTTGAAAATTTAATAAGCGAAGACTTTATTTTTGCTGTTAAATTTTTTTATTGTGCTCTTTTAAGAAATAACTGAAGGAGTCAGAAAGTTTGCGTGTGTTAAATCGCATATTGTTTGAATTAGTGGAAGCGTTAGAGAATGTTGGTTGTTGGCATTTATTTATGAAGAAGTAAAATGATTTTTATTCCTTTTTAATTTTCTACGTGACAATTGATTTAATTCCGTTCGCCTTTTGTCGTTAAGATACTTAGTTCATTATAGAGTTAAAAAAAAATAATGAACCGTTAAAAAAAATCTGTAATCAAAATTTGATACTTTAGAAAATGTTTAGTTTTAAGTTAAGTTCGAAAATCGATTATAAGTTTCCATTCCAAATTATAATTTGAAGATTTAGAACGAAAGCAATATTGAAGTTCGAAAATCGACCAAAAATCGAAAACTTTTTATAAAAAATTTTGAGTTCGACTAAAAATTTCAAGTTCGAAAATGGATCAAAAACTATTTTGTAAAAAATCTTAAGTTCGAAAATCGATCAAAAAATTATCTTTAGGAAAGTTCGAAAATCGAGAAATACTATTTTTTTAAATTTGGAGATAAAAAATTGAGCAAACATTCTTAACGAATAAAAAAAAGATTCAATAAAACATTTTAAGTTCAAATTAAATTAGTTCAAAAAAGAATTTTAAGTTTGAAAAACGACAAAAAAATTTCTATAAAAAATTTTAGATTCAAAAATTTTTTTAAAAAAAAGTTTATTAAAAAATTTTGAGTTCAAAAATCGTTCAAAACTTCTCTGAAAAATCTTAGGTTCGAAAATCTTTCAAAAAAATGTTCTTAAGAAAATTTTGAACTGGAAAATATATAAAAAAATCTATTCAACTCAAAAAAAAAGCGACAATAAAAATTTCTATACATGATTCTCTAAAAAATGTTGAGTTCGAAAATCGATAAATTTGTTTTTTTAATTTCAAGTTGAAAAGTCGATAGAAAAAATTTTTTTATTTTAATTAAAAAAAATTGATCAAACATTTTTTAAAGTACATTTCGAGTTTAATCTATTAACAAAATGTTCTTTAAAATTTCGAATTCGAAAATCTTAAAAAATATTTTCTAAAGAAAATGTTGAGTTCTATTTTTCAATTGTCCATAAAAAATTTAATATTCGAATAATTGAGCAAAGTTAATAAATTTATGGACGTCTTTAAATTCTACCCACTATATCAAGTATTTGAGTTCACAAGAAAAAAATGTTTAAAGGAATTTCTTAATGAATTTTCTCTGGTTGAAAACAAAGGATAAAATGACGAACAAATTAACACAACCAGCAATATTTGAACGTAAATTCAATACAAAAATTTTTGAAATTGAACAAAAAGAACGTGGAAATATGCAAAAAAACTTTGAACAAGGAAAGCACAAATTTAATTTCAAACTTAATAAAATGCTGCTTATATATACTCCCTTTTAACACGAAACGAAATAATAAACCCTGTAAAATTTTATATAAAGCAGCTTTAAAAGGGAAAAACTCTAAAAAATAGTAAAAAATAAAAAACCGTTTGAGTAAATTTTTCATGGTTAAGTGCTTTTTTTGTATTTTAACCTCTTAACCCACAAATTTGTCACATCTTGGGTAGTAAAGTTGTTAAAGAAAAGATTGAAACAAAAATTAAATAAAATACGATTCCATTGCAATAAGAAAAATATGCCCAACATTAGAGAAAAATCAAGAAGAAGAACTTTGAAAAAAGTAGGTAAATACTTTAGGGTTTTTAAATCCCGTCTAAGTGTTTCTTTATTTTTATTTTTATTCATGGTGACCACTTCCTTCCACCTAGAACAAAAGTGTCCTTTCCTTTGTCCATTCAACGTGCATGTGTGAATTTTCAAGTGGCATAAATGGGTGAATATATTTAAGCACTTCAGTTCCTTTGTAGGCAGTGTTTACACTTTTTTTGGTGAGTATTCCGATACAAATGTATTTGAGGGTTGTCGTCAGTAAGACGGTAGTTTTGAATTTCTACGCCATTAACTTTGATTTTTCCAATGATTGACCAAGTTATGTTGACATTTTGTCTTTAAGATTTCAATTCAATACTTTGTGTACTCTCACATTTTTTATTACAAAGTAAAATAAAAAATTTTATTATTTGAATATTAATACGAGTAGTAAAGTGGCAACTTTACTCTATACTGCTGTAATAAAAGTAAGATTTTATAAAGAATTATTAAAAATAATAACGGAAAAACTCGAGTTAAAAAATAAAACTCTATTAAAAAAATATTCAAAGAACGAAAAAAGCTAGGAATGTAGAAAGGCTGGAGTAATATGAAACTTCACACACTCACCCAGCCACCAGTCTTTTGACGCCTTGAGAATAAAGAGAGATACAGAAATAAGGTAATTAGAAGACGGAAATGCGAAGCACAAGAAATAGTGGAAACATCTCCCAATCCGCTCATGAAGTAAAGGCCTCGTAACTCATACGTAAACGTTGCGGTCGACTTAAATTTGTTAAAAACAAAACAATAAATTTGTAAAATTTATAAATTTTTTACTTTTGTAATTTGTGCGTTTTGTATAAAAATATAAAAAAACGTCGTATGCTTCGGTGGAATGTTCGCTTTATCAATAAATATATAATTCTTTAATAGCTAATACGTTAAAACGGACAAGAATTTTAATTTTATCAGATTCATACGGAAGCATGTGCAGTAAAACGGAATAGTCCTTACGTCAACGTATACGTTTTTGTAAGAGTAACAAGGCATTAAGGCGTAATTTTCTATAGAGAATTTAAGTTCGAAATAAAATATTTAAATAAGGTAAAATTTGTTTCCAAAAATTCGTTCGATAATCCCTAAAAAATTTCCACAAATCGTATTTACCTTTATTTTTTACCTTTATTCATAACTTTATTTCATAACAAATTATGAAAAAAGTTTAAAAAATCTTTAATACATATTTGAATGTTTTTATTTTCGAAATTTTTAAACCAAAATGTACAAAATAATTCTAAAACTGGGACGAATGATTAACTTCGCATAGTACGACGGATTCGTCGGCAATAATTCGCCAAATGAGACTCAATGAGTGTCTCAGGTATTAACGTGACTTGAATTTTTTTTTTTTTTTTTAATTTATAAAAATAAATACCTTGGACGCTAGATTATATAAACATTTTTATTAATTTTCATCTTTTTTAACTAAATTTTATTAAAATTTCCTTGTAATTTATTTGTTTGTTAACATTTATCAAATTATAGGTTGACCATATTTCAACAAAAAAAAAAAAAAACATAAGAAACTATTGATTGAATGTGTTCTCGTATCCGAATGCACTCGAAAGT
This sequence comes from Pollenia griseotomentosa, assembly GCA_963931875.1. Taxonomy (NCBI): domain Eukaryota; kingdom Metazoa; phylum Arthropoda; class Insecta; order Diptera; family Polleniidae; genus Pollenia; species Pollenia griseotomentosa. The sequence goes on along the minus strand of OZ007564.1, from coordinate 119,478,769 downwards.
GGATTACTTAAGCATTTTTTGTGTTCTGAATTTCGATTTAGCAAAGTCAAATTAGTTTTTGGGTTTGTTTCAAATTTTGCAATTTTTCGCGAATTTCAGCCATGTTTGCGATTTGTTCCTGTAAGTTGTCTGATTCTTTACAGCTTTAACGATTTATAATAAATAGTAGGCTTTGCTTTCATGCCGATGTTAGCAAATTTTTGCGAATTTCCGCTAATTTAGCAATTTTTACCGAATTTTTGCCGTTCCTTATATTTTTAGGGACTTTAAATCAATTTTATGGCTTGTTTGAAATATTAAAAATTTTTACTTTTGCAAATTTTAGCCAAGTTGGCAATAGAAGCGATTTTTACCTATCGCAGTGTTCGTTACGCAGGACGAATTTCGGTCGACGCAATGATTGTGTGTATTTTCATACATACCAACGTGTTCTAGTTCTGACGACGAATATTCGTTGCGAATAATTCGTCGTTCGTCCCAGTTGTGTTTCGAGCATAAAGTAGTTAGTTTCATTTTAAACTGAAAGGGCCACAATAGATTAGAAAGTAGCACAGCGCCAATAAACATTCAAAAGTGCAACAGATGACCCAGTTGTGACTCATTTTTCTTCACTGTCCCAGAAACTGGTACCATCAGCAAAATAATAAACTCTGTTGGACATCGCTACAGCAAAGCGTACAATCACCAAAATGCGACTTAAGACTGGCACCAATACTTGTTTGGTCCCTTAAGTAGAAACGTCTACGTTATTAAAACAATTTGTCAGAGTCGAGGTTCGAACCCCCATAGGTGATATTTATACAACTTTAAATCTGAACATTTTTATAAAACACATTTACTGTCACAGTCGAGATTTAAGCTTGAGTCTACCTTTTTTGGGATTTGTTTAATTTTGCGCTGAAGCACATGCGAATAACTTTATTAATTACGAGAAAATACTGTATAAGATAATTCGTTTATGAATTTAAAAAGTACATAGTTGTTGGTTAAATGTTAGTCAAGTTTATGCTTGGATGTGAAACCAATGTGAGAAGTAGATTTCATGTTATGATTAAGAAGGAACGATACGTTACGTACACGCAGAGAAACCGCATTTTTCTATATAGTCTCACATCCAACAAAACTATTTTCAAAGGAAAATGTGTAAACATATTATACATAGTTACGTTTACCATATCATTGTAACCGACAGGCAAACATTTTATGGCAACACCCTGATGGAGGGTGTTACAACCATATTATGTTTACTAATAATAAATGTGCCTATTTTCCAAGAGCAACATGTCATGGTTGAAAAACAACCATACAACTTTTTTTTTTTTTTTTTGGTAAACATACCTATATCGAAAAATGTGTTTTCTTTACGTGTAGTTGTTGGTTGATACATGCTCCCGCTATTAAACAACACAGAATTAATTACAAAATTCGCATTTTGAAACCTTTTTTACGTATGAGAACAGTTTGGGCAGATTGCTTTGTTTAATCGTAAAATGTTGGTCCGATAAAAAACACAACGCGGTTCTTAAATAAAGCAAAACAGAAAAATATAAAATAAAAACAAAAAGATTTCCTAAAACATAAATTTGAAAACGAGTTTTAATGCGTATTTTAGTTACAAATAGTTGTGAATATTTTATAAATTGTGACATCACACAAATAAAGAATTTAAAATTAAACTTGCAAATATTAACATAATTTAACAAAATATTTTTAACACTATGAATTGTGTTAGATAACAAATAAAAGAAAGAAAGAAAAAAAAGCAATTGTAAAAATACAATTAAGAAAACATTTTCAAAAAGATTTTTAAACTTTTCTTTACCACTGTATATTGTAAGTGTGTGCAAGATGTCAGGAAGATTTTGAAATGCAAATTTGTTATATTTTATTAACTATAAATTTGATTAATTAATTTAAGATACAAAAGAAAAAAGTTATTTAGTATAATTACAAAATTTTTTCTTTATTATTTCATTGATTTATTGCAAATAAGTTTCGGTTTCTAGAAACGTTTAATGTTTCCTTATACATACAAGTTTAATGTTTGATAATTTTTTGGGAATCAAAACTCGTTTTTTGAAATTATTATGTTTGTGTTTTGTTCAAGAATACATTGCCCTTTTTAGCTTTAAATCTTTTTTAACTTATATTTCGTATAAAAGATTTTAATGGTAACAGAACATCAAACACACTTGTTGAGTTTAAAATACTTTTTTTTTACTTGGTTGCGCCAGTGTTCAAAAAATCACTCATGCTTTATTTTGAGAGTTTGTTTTTGCAAAAAAGGGGAAGAATCCTAAAGTATGGATATTATTTGAATATTTCTTTAAGACAATTTTTGTTCAATATAATAACATTTGCTTGATTTTTATAAAGCCTGTTTTTTTAAGTTCGATAAAACTTATGAAAGGGTTTGACGTTAAGCGAACTGTCACTTTTTAAAATTTATGATCAGTTAACTCTGGCAAATCATCACTAATAGATTTACGCTTGAACAACGATACCAAATTATCCAAACTAAACTTACCTTGAAAATCAGTCATCAAAACATCAATCGCATAATTTTGTTCAGCGATTAGGCTCATTTTTAGCTTAAAGGTTTTGTTAATAAAAAAAACATTGCTGCATATAATACAGCATACACCCAGAGAAAAACATGTTTAAATATGGTAACCTCCAAAAAAACTATTTTTAAAGAAAATTTTAAACCAGTGTTCGAAAATAAACAGTACATTATTTAGCGTTCGGCTCACACACCCAAGAACGATTTCTATTTTTTAGTGATTATGTAGACGAACACAACCATTAATACCGTTCGTAACTATTTTCAAGAAAGAACCGAACATTATATAATGTTCTGTTCTTCGTCAAAAAACAGAACAATTGTAGTGATTATATTATTATATATTATTATATTTTAGTGTTCTATAATGTTTCTTTTTTTACATTGTTAAAAAATTAACAAGCAAAAAATTTAAGCAACGACCGCTTGTGTGTGTATTGTATATAGGTACATATGTTTTGTTTGTGTAAAATTATTTTGCTGGCTTTTTGTTTCTTTTTCGTATGTGTATTTTGTTTTTGTAAAACTAACAGGGAAACGCTATTTTTTTAATGATTTTCTACCGAACCGAACACTAATGAGCGATATTTAGTGTTTATTTTCGAACACTGTTTTAAACATATACTGTCATATTCATAAAAAATTCAAATGGATTTGAAATTCATTTTAAGAAAAATTTGTATGAAAATTTTGCCTTAAAACACATTTCAAACTTATTTTTTTTTTATGAATATGGCAGGCAGATAATCTTTAATTTAATCATATTTTTGTCACCGATAACCATATTACGGTTAAATTAGTCCTCAATCAAGAAGCCACAACATTTTTCAGTGTTACATCAGCACAAACCAATAATATCCTCTCCACTTTTGTGGTGTAGGTATAAAAATTAATCTTTGGACCCTATTTCTTCAAAATGGAAGTCGGAGCACGTGTTTCGGCTAATGAAGATCGTGACCGCACCATAATCAATTATTTTTTGTTTGAAAGTATTAATGACATTGATCTGGGCAAGATAAGGTTTCAACAGGATGACGCTATGTGCCATCGACTAAGTAAAATCAAAATTTAGCGATAAGTTGATTTCGAGAAATGGACTTGTCATTTGGCCTCCAAAGCAGTGGGATTTGACACCTCTGGGTTATTTTCTATGGGGCTACGTGAAGTCACTGCACTTATGCTCGAAATTATTTTCAAATGTTTATTTTTATTGATCTTTCGAACAAAGAAACTTTTTTAAAAAATTTATGTTCTAATTTTAGTACTTTCTTTATGAAAAAAATGTTTTAATCGAAATTCGAATTTTTTATAAAAAAGTGTTGATCATGGAAAATTTTTTATAAAAAAGTTTAATACTTAAAAAAATGTCTATAAAAAAGTTTAAAATATGTATAGAAAAGTTTTCAACATAAAAAACAAAACAAAAAGTCTATAGAAAAGTTTCCAGCATCCGAAGATTTTGTTAAAAAGGAATTCTAAAAAATATAAAAAGCGTCTTTCAAACTTCAAAGTCCTTAATTTTTTACAGAAAAAATGTTTGTGTCTTTTATTAACTCTTAAAAAAAACTGCATTTAAAGTCAATTAGGCGTGAAAACCGGCAATAACATTTATTTATTCTTTCAAGCTGAAACCACAAGAAAATTACTCCAATCGTTTGTACAAAATCCATATCCATATACCACCTCCAAAAACAACGCCCCTCCCCCTCCCTCCCAAAGAAAAGCAAAATAAAAGAATCTCAATCCAAAAGTTTGGTTTTTACAAAAAACAAAATAGAATCATCTGTATGAAGCTGCTGCAACAGGCTGTAAAGCAACAGGATTGACTACTCGTTTTCTTTTTTTTTTTTTTTTTGGTTCGTTGTTTCTCAATGTCAACAACAATTTTGCTGCAGCATTTAAACGAAATAAGGACGAACAACCAACAAATTACAAACAACATTGAAATAAATGTTTTCGCATTGTTGAGCGGTTTTTTTTTTTTTTTTTTTTTGTTCAAAAAAGGGAAAAACAAAAATCATGATGATTACGATGACTAAAAGCGTGAGTTTGCGAACTACATACAACTCGCAAAATTCACATTTGAGTTTGTTTGTGTGTGTGTGTGTGTATGTACAAGCAATCACAACTACATATGTGTGTATGACTTTGTTAGATACTTGATATTAAATATCACAACTGAAGTTTAGTGTCATTTCGTAGTATTCAGCATCCTTGCCATCTGAAATTAATCACTTGCTAAATTCAGTGCGAGACGAGATCTCGTTGCTGTTGGTAGTGTCTCCTTAGTTTTTTCCTTCCAAAAAATTAAAGAAATAAAAAAAATCAAAGACTTTGTGAATTATTTTTTAAATGTATTTTGTTTATTTGGTGTTTTGTAAATAAAATTTAAAATAAAACTTGCAAGTGTGTGTGTCAAATTTATAATTTTGTTTTGAATTTTAAATAATTTTTATCTTTACGCTTTTATTTGCAGTTTATTTTTTAGCGAACTTTTATTTTAGTTTTTGTTGTTAACGAATTAAAACAAAATAATGCAAAAAAGTGTTAAATTTGTAAAAAAAAAAATTTAATAAAAACGAAAGGGATTATAAAATAATGATTTAAAAAAAATATTCAACAAAAAATAATGTGATCAACTAAAATCAAAATTAAACACAGAAGGGTGTAAGTTTATTTTTTTATTAAAAAAACTTAATATTTTTAGGAAAATAATAATTCATTTATGTTCAATAGAAAGTTTTGAACTTTTAATAAATTTCGGCAAAAAATTGCCGAATTTTTTGAAATCCTTTCTGGAGTAAATTTTTAAGTTTTAAAACTTTCTATAGGAAAGTTTGGGTTTAAAAACTATTGAACATTAAACTTTAAAAAATAAATTTGAGTTTCAAAAAATATTCCGTAAGGCCGTTTTACACTATCAAACAAGTCTTAAGTATTTTGACGAAAATGCATCCCTAATCTAATAATTGTTTGAAAATTTTCAAACAACAACTAATAATGACAGCGTTGTATTTTCCGCAAAATACGTAAGAGTTGTGTGATAGCGTACAGTACCTATAGGGAAAAAATTTCTAAAATTTTTTTTATAAATTTCAAACGCCTTATAACTTGTGGCGTTAAATATTTTAAAATTGTACATTAATCTCTGTAAAAATTAACAAAAAAATTACAAAATATTTATGAATTTGTTTTTGCTTTCAATGTTATTCTTTGGCATCTATAAATCGACGGCAAGTCAGCCGTCTTTCAAAATGTATAAAAAGGCGTGCAACAAAATTCGACGGGGGTATTGTAACATTTTTAAGAGTGTCAGGTGGACAATTACCTTTTCAACTTAAAAAATGTTGTATAAAAACTTAAATTTTTTTTTTTTTTTTTTTTTGCAAAATAAATTCGATTACTGAGTTCGTTTGAATATAACGAGCCCTTACCGCTTAAGTAGCTTAAGCGACATAATTTTCAATATTCGCTTTTTTTAATATATGAGTTTGTTGGCAACACTTGCACCATCTCATAAAATGTCATGGTCACATAAGGTACCCTACCGATCTTATAGCAAAACCAATATTAGCTTAAACGCCAACCTTCATACAAAATTTTTATAAAATATAATATCAAAACCTTCTTTTTCCTCTAAAATTGTGTTTTTGTCGCTTAAGCTTTTTTTGCCGTAAGTGCTCCATATTCCATAATTAAAAAACTTCGGTGTAAATATTTTTAAAGAAATCTCTTGTACTTAAGTGATTTTGAAAACTTTTTTTTACCAAATTTCAACTTAAAAAAATCATTCGAAATTGTTATTTTTTCATAAAAATGTTGTAAAGTAAAACAAATTTAGTACATAAACAATTTGTTTATTATTTTCAATTCATTGCAGTTATAGTGATAGTTAACTATAACTAAGCTAGGTGAAATTGGCCTTTAATAATGTTTTACAATACAGAGACATTTAAAAAAACTCTCTTTTAATTTGAAGTATTTAATTGCCTTAAAAAAAAGAAACGTTTATTACAAAATGTTCTTTTGCAATTGTGTGGTGCAGAAAATAAAATGGTTGTGGTTTTGTAGGACAACAAAAAAAATTGCAGGTAAAATAACAAAAAATTAAAATCTTTGCATCAGAAGCAAAAATGGAAAAAGGAACTCAAAAAAACCTTACAGGTTTAAATTTTTAGATGCGTATGCCTTCAATAGATTCTCATGAGAAAACCATTAATGCCATTGTTTCAATTATAAAAATATTTATTTAGTTTATTACTGAATATTTTCCTATAAACTTTCTAAAATTTTAATATGTACAATACTGCAATAATTAATCATACTCCCTTTTCTGAGTAACATTTCTAATGCATTAAAAATCTAAACACTTTTAAAACCACAAGTCACTTAAAACCCCCCTATCACTGTACTCCCCTGCCAAAAAAAAAATTTTTTTTACTTTTATGTTTCGATAATTTTTTTTTTTTTTTTGTTTTGTTTTCAAAATCAAACAACCCTCTTTATAAACTTCAACAACAAAATTATAATTCATTCATAACAATTGACCAGTGGTCGGACAACTTGATGACATCTAAAGACAACAACACTTAAAACATGTCAAAGTCGCAAACAGTTAAAGCCACTTAAAAAACACATGCAGCACCAACAACAACATCAGGAGAGCAAAATCTAAAAATACTTTACACAAGCGATTCAATAATGTAAATAATGTAAAATATCGCAAGATTAATACACACAAAATCAGACATTCATACACACACATTTACATACTTGAGGTCTATTTTAAAATGTGTTTTAAATGGCGTGAGTAGGAGAATGATAATGAACTAGTAAATGAGTATGTAAATAACGGTAATTATTAAAGTGTGATAGGTAATCAAAAACGTATGAAAATAAAAAAACGTTTGTATGACTAGGAATATTAACCCTTTTCAAAATTGACATTTAAAAAAAATACTTATTCCTTTGTAATTTTTTTAGTTCTAGGACACATTGAAGACAGAAATTTTTTTAAATCGCTATATGTATGTAAAAAAAAAAAAAAAAATTCGTTAGATGTCTTCCATATTTTGTAACAAGTTGTGATTTTTAGCAAATTGATTTCTTATTATTTAGTAGGAAATTATTGTACAAAAATCTGTGACAAAAAAGAAAAAGTGCTAAAGTTGACTTAAGCTAAGTTTGAGTTAATGGCACCTGTGAGATCTTCACGTTCAAAAGTACCCAATTGCAAAGTTTCATCTATTTTGCACGATTTTTTAGAAAGTTATAGCTTATCTTTTTTTAATGTGCAAAACTAAAAATAGACTAAGGCCCTTTTTCCTTATTGGCACAGAAAAATTCTTCTTATATAATTTTACAGCTACAAACGAATTAAATCAGCATACTTGCATCCGTTTGAATAAGTGGTTTTTCCGATTTGTTAACAACATTGTCTAAGGTTTACGGAATTGTAATATATTATTTAAGCAAAGATTTACTTGGAACATTTTGTGCCGTTATAAACATATGCTTCTACGTCTGAGCTAAGATTTTAGATTGAACCACAATCGCAATGCAAATTTGGGGCCTAATTCTGGCAGTCGTGAGCGAGTACTTTCTCGATTCGAAAGCAATTTTATTTCAGTCGATACTGAACGAATTGAAATTATTTTTTCAGTATTGTGAAACTCAAATTATTGCTCTATAACACTGAAAAAATAATTCCGATTCGTTCAGTATTGACTGAAATAATTAGATATTAAATTGCTTTCGAATCGAGAAAGAACTCGATCACGACTGCCAGAATCAGGCCCCTGAATCAAAACAACGCAAAGCGGATTGCACAACATTTTAAAAAGCGACGAAAATCGAACCAACGCAAATCGGGGCTTTGGTGTACACCAGGTTTTTAAGTACTCTAAAATTTAAGGTTAAGTGTCTAATAAACTACACAAGCAGTTTGACAACAACATCATGTTTGTGTGAACATAAATTTTTTTTTAATATTTTCACATACTCTTTTTACATGTTTGTTTAACCGTTTGTGTCTTTTATTTGATCCTGAATTTGTATTTTATACAAGTTGTTGAAACAGTTTTTAAGTACAAGGTGAGGCAAAATTAATGGTCCCTATTGGAAAATGTTATAATTTTTGCAAATGACGTCATACATCAATCGTATTTGACATTTGTGAACTAGACAGCTGCAGTATACAAACAGACAAGCATCATAATTTTGTCAACAAGGAAGAGGACGATTTTGATTTTAATATCATCATGAATTACGTCAGTAAACAAAATCGTTTCTGGGGCCCTGAAATCCTCCCACGAAAAGCTGTTACGGAAGGAGTATTGCACGATCCTGCATTGTATATAATCGCATACTTGTCTATATAAGGCAGTGATACCTAAAGTAATTTAATATATTTGATCAGTACATATTCACTCCTATTACGAAAGTCGACGGCAACAAAAAAATAATTGTATTTTTTATATTGAATACAATCAATTACTATTGACAGTCGCTTGATATTTTCTAAAGCGCTTTTAGGTCGACGTCAATAAGAACTGTTTTAGTCGACAGAAAAATTTTTTTTTTTTTTTTTAAGAAATTTTAGTTGGAAAGTATATATATTTTTTAAATAGGTTTTCTATAAAACAATGCAAGTTAAAATGATCTTATGAAAACACGTTTTATCAATAATTTTTAAAATTTAATGTTTAAACTAGTCCACCAAAAGCTTACTAAACACCTGTGTTTTAAATATATAAAATACATTTTAGACTTCAGGTAAGCACCCACTATGAAGTAGCATTTGAATAATTGAAGCCCTCAGGACTAATTTCAGTTTGTTGTTTTACTTTTACGTTGAAGTAATGTAAAATCAGCTTAAAATTCACATTTATATCGCTATCGTGCACATTTTATTGATATTCTTTTTGCTTTTTTTTTTTTAATTATAACAAAAAAAATGTCTGTAATCATCTTACTAATATTAAAAATTCTTAATCTCCCTTAGGAATTCTCCTGTTGCTATATTTTAACCAATAAATATTAAAACCAGCAACAACATTAACAACAATAGCGGCTACAATTAACATAAAACAAAATATAAGGACACAAACAACAAAAATCTTAACAAAAAAAATCCAGCTGATTTAGTCAAGACCACTGAAAAAATCATCTGACAAGGATTTAACTCCATACAAACTCCTTCCCCTTAACATCACAGTGCGAAACGTCAACACTTTCCTTGCCTTAAGCCATCAAAATAACCCAGTGATATTTTCCTTTAAATATCTCATCATTAACAACAACAAATATTGTCGTCTACATAACAAGAGTATTCCCTTTTTTTCGTGTATACTCTTCTTTATTTTTCATCACACACAGCCCCACATAAATAAAGCACCTCAATCAAACGGTAAGTACGAACGAAATAAGGAAAAACAATTTTAAGTTGACATTATACAAATCGTGTTTATTTCTGAAAAATATTTAAGAAACCACACAGAACTATATATTTGCATTGGCTGTGTATTGGTATACTCTCATATTCTTACATACTTACTAAAATACTCGCTTGGGAATAATAAACGAAAATAAACCACTGGAGAGTCAGTGGTTCTTTTAACAGAGAAAGGGAAAGGAAGATTTTAAGCAACAGGTTGTTGTTGTTATTAAGTATTCGTATTGTATGTGAATGAATGTGTAAGTGCGACAACATTTGTTGCAACAATTAAAAATTATTTAAGGGTTTTTGTATAAAATACTCAAAAATACAAATAATATGGGAAATTAATCACAAACATTGACTTTTTAAAACCAATATCATTGTGAGAACTGCGGGCAGTAAAATTGTTTGGTTTAAAATAAAATCAGTTGGGAAGAAATATACTCAATTAAATATATAAATTTTTTTAAATAATAGATAATTAAATTAATACCAAATCCAGTTAGACTGTAGTCTTTTTCAAAATCGTAAAATCCCGAAAGTAATTTTACTAATGCCGGTCATTAACTACACAAGCAGGGTTACTGCTCGTCGACTAAAGTTGCAATTTAATCCCATTTTGGCGTTCTACGACTTTTGTGAGACTTTTCAAACTCAAATAATTTTGATACTTTTTTAATTGTATGTCAAGCTTTTCCCCTTTTTTAGAAGAAAACGAAAAGCTTTGTTGTCATGATATTTAAAGCAATCAACAACTTATTATTTTTTTGGCATTATTTTTTTATGTATATACCCAACAAACACGAGGTCAAATCTTTGATATGAAATTACTTTATCATTTGACATCAAACACAATTCCCAAACGTTTTCCAATTGTTTGATTAAAACATATAAATTCAAATTTATAATGATTTGAAAATAAACATTTTACATCAAATGTTTTATCAATTTGATGTAGTTTGACAAGACGTTGGATTTTTAATCATTTTCAATTTGAAATCAAACTTCCGTGTTTGTTGGGTAGGTACATATTTTTTCATACATTGACATGGATAAAAATAATTTAGAATGTAATATTTTTTGCAAAAAGTGATTTAAAATTATCAACCATTTAAGAAAATTTCAATAACGCTACATGTTTTTTATTTTGCTTATTTTCTTGAATAATATGGCCACATTAGTGACAATAATATGGTAAAAATAACCATGGTAGGTTTGAAAATGCAAGTTTAAATAGTTGTGTTTGTGGTAACCATGTTATTTTTCTCTGGGTGTTTCATTGCTTTAATCAAACAAAATTTTTGCTTTCTTTTTACACTCATTTGTTTCTCTAAAACTCGCAAAAATAAAATTTATCCCACATTTTATTTAAAAAGTTTACATTGTTAAGTAAATTTTGTTTAATACGTTTTTAATAACTTAATTACTTGCCATACTTATGGGCACATGTTAACAATTTTTCAACGATTAGTAACGAATCTTGGATTTTAATTTCATTATTAATTAACGAATATACACAAAAAAAGTTGCAAAAGTATAAAACATTGACATTGAATGTGTTTATGAGTTAAATAATGAATGAAAAATTAAAATAAAATAAAATGCATGCCAGAGCATGCTGTATTTAATTAAATCAATTACCTTTAACTTAAGGAATCTAAAGCATAATAGTTGAGGTTTTTCTGTAATAAATGCGAATATTAATTAAAAAAAATACTTATTAACATACATATGTAAGTGTGTATGTAAAAATAACATTAATTTTAATTAACCTTACGGCAAGTTGCGTGATTGAAATTGTTTAAGAAAATGATTATTTTTTTTAAACAAATAAAAGATTTTGTTTTTTATTAAAAAAGATCTTGCAATAGAAAATTAAGATTTAAAAAAACTACTAATTGTTGATGATAATAAAAATTAAACACGTTTTGTTTGTAATATTAGGTTTGATGTTTCCAAAATACAATGCCAGCGTTAGGCCTTAAACAAATAAAGTATATTTTTAAGGCGAATATTTAAATTGCTTAAATCTAAGATTTTTGTCGTTGCGATTATTATCTTATTGGTGAGAGAGGAATTAAAAGGGGTACACAAGCGAGTGTACTCTTCCATTCTTTTTGTTCGCTCATTCGTTCTCTCATTTGACAAAAAATTTATTTGAGTTCGGTGGCGCAGAAAAGTTTTAACGACAAAAATCTAACAATGTAAATATCAGACCAACTTCAGAGAAGAAACTACAATAATCGCAACGACAAAAATCGTATAATGTAAATTGGGACTATTTTTTTAGGTGATTAGGAGAGCAACTTTTAACTTTAAAGATGATTTTTGAAAATTTTCCCATATTCTAATATTATCATTAGTTTGTAGTTTTTTATTTATTTCTAATGTCACAGATCGGAAGTAAACTTGGGTTTTTATTCGAAATATTGCGCATTGAAAAGAGATAAGCAAAAAGTCCTTTTGCTATAATTTCCTAAAAATCTTACAAAATAATTGAAACTTTGCCCATGTGTACTTTTAAACGTGAATATCTTAAAGTTACCTTAAGCACTTTTGTGTTTTTGTAACAGATTTCTGGAAAAACCATGTTTTTAGTCAGAATGAATTAAAAAAAAATATCCGTTAAAATTTGTAACTGTAAAAAGCATAAGGCGAATCATGGAATTTCAATTAACCTTAAATTTTATTTTCAAACTAGAAAATATTTTAAGTGATTAAAAAAAAAAATTTATCTCGTCTTTGCACAGCCAAAATTAAACTAATTTATAAAGGCTAATATTATAGCAATCTTTCAAATCATTTATGACTTTTAATTTATTTAAAGCACTTTATAATCGTTAATTATAGTTTATTGGTTTTAAACATTAATTCTAGACTATATACGTGCAATAAAAATTATTTAAATTACATTATATTCATTTTAGACAATAAAATTACTTTCCAGAACTGATATTTTCAAATTATAAACAAATGATCTCGTGAGATTTAAAAACATTTTAAACAAGGTCTACATCCAGCTTTTTTCATGAAAAAAAAAATTGGGAATTAAATTTGAATTTTAAATTTTTCTTTTTTAAAAAAACTAATAAAACAAATAATAAACTTAAGTAATACATCTAAAAAAACAATAACTGCAACGAAAGTAAATTATTCCAAAACCAAAAGGGAAAACAGCAAAAAATTGCTATCGGCATTTGTTTAGATGTGAAAAAGTAAATAAATAATTTTATGTATTTATATTTATTTTTTTTTTATTTAATAACGGCAGAAATATAATGAAATCTTTTCAGTTGCGGTTAACTCTTCAAAGAATAACTTTGGTGTTTAAGATTTAAGTGAAACAAAAAAAAAAAACAAATTAGTAATTTGAAAATTAATAAAGTGTTTATTAACAAAAGATAACTCAGAATCGTATTGAAATAGAACAAATTTCAAATATTTATAGTAAAAATTAAAAAAGCTAAGTTCTAAAAATAAACAGTTTTAATTTTTTTTTAATTCGAAAAGTAAGTTTATCTTATTAAGATTTATACAATTCTTTTTTAAACTAGACTGCGTGATAATTTAAAGCAAAAAGAAAAAATTTCCTTATTCTTATTCATCTATAAATTTGTCACTGCTATCTGAATTCGCTTTTTAAATATTCTCTAATGCGGCGTTTAAATTAAATTGATATTTATACATATTAAAGCTTAAACTTGACACTTTGCTGAATACACACGACAAATATAAACAAATTAAAGAAAATCAAATAAATGCATATTTTAAAACATGTGTATTTAGTTGTTACTACAATAATAGAAATAACCGTTGTTAGACAACAATTACACAGTGCTACTTAAAAAAATAACGATAAATTGTTAAACCCAATTGGGGCTCTAAAAGCTTTTTTATTTAATTTGCTTATTTATTCAGGCAAACCAGTGCAAGAAAAAACTTAATTTTTAATTTCTTTAACTAACTCTAACTATTCAGCTGTGGGATTTTTCCATTCAGCCACATTTTCAGCAGTTCAGCTGAACATTTTTATAATGTCACCAGTGTTGCCAGTGAAATTTCGAGAAAAATACATTTTAGTTTCCAAAAAGATATACACTTTTTCCCAAAAAGATACGTTTTGAAAAAAAATTTAAAATCCATTTTTAACGTTTAACATTTATTAACATAACATTTTTATTTCATATTTAAATTAATATTGTAAAGAAAATGATTTCGTATAAATTAATTTTTATATTTATTTAAGTCATAAATATTAGGTACATATGTAATTTTAAAAAAAAAATACAGTAAGCAAACTTTAAAATTAATTATATGTTATTGTCTTTGGATGTTATCAAAACAAATTCATTTTTGTAAAAATTAATATACGAGTTAAGCCGTTTTTACTAAGGCGATTATATTGAAAAGTTCATATAAATTTCCTGAAAATAAAAAAGATTTTCATATTTCCTCAGAACAACTTCGCACTACTAGTAATCATCGATTTAGGTGGATCGTATGTTGCAACCCCTTAATGTTTTCTTTCACCATTATTGAAGCTGCTATCAAGGCGAATTCACTAGAAGTTGGGGTAAAGTTGCTGACTTGGTGTTTTTTTTTTCGGTGGTCGACTTGTCAAAGTGTGTATGCAAACTAGTTTTTTAAGTGTAAACTAACCTTTTTTTACTACACAGAAAAAAATATCCAAAATGTTTCACCAATTAAAGCATTAATTAAAAATATAATCAGTTTTAATTAAAAATTTAATCAAGTAAATTAAACGTTTAATCAAGTGAATTAAACGTTGAATCAATACTATAAACTGGTTTAATTGATACTATTAATTTGTTTACTGGTGCAAATTTAATTAATTTTTTAATTAATATCACAAATTTTTTAATTGAAATCAATTTTTATTTTTTTCTGTGTAGCAATATTTTTGACAATCCGACCACAGAAGCAGAGTTGTTGTAGAGTCGACCTCACATTCTAGTCAATGCGCCTTGGCTGCTATTGTATTAGTATTGAGTCGGTTACGATGATCAGTCTTAATAAGTTTTAGTTGGCTCAAAATTCTCGAATGTTTTGTTTCTGTACATTTTGCGTACAGATTCAAAAGATACGAAAAATGTCAGGATTATACATGACACTTTAAGTAGTCAAAAGATACGAAAAATGTATCTTTCGTATCCTAACGGCAACACTGAATGTCACAGTTATTTTTTACTAGAGTAAACTGATTTGCTTTTAAATATAACTTTCTTTAACCAAGAAAATACTATTACGGAAAAAATTTCGATAATTTTTTTCAATTAAAGCATTAATCAAAAATAAAGTCAGTTTTAATAAAATATTTAATCAAGCGAATTAAACATTAAATTGATACTATTAATCTGTTAACTGGCGCAAATTTAATTATTATCACAAATTTTTAATTGAAATCAATTTTTTCCTGTGAGGGCTTTAGTTTCTTTCAATTCAGCTGAATTTATATAGTTTTGACTTTTAAATCCAATTTATGTACAATAATTTAGTCTTTATTCAGCTTTGATTTTTAATTCATATCACAATTCAGCTAAAAGAAATCAAAAATATAGTAAAGATCACTACTTTTAAATTAAAATATATATGTCTTAAAATTTATTTTTTATGGTCGGCGATTTTTTTAGTATTTCAATAAAATAGTTTAAGCTAAAAAAGTTTATATTGAGTTAGTTTTTAAACAATTAAACTCAGCTGTCCAAATTTAAAAAACAGTGCATACATATCGGCAGCTCAGAATTGATTTGGCGCATAGCATGGTAATATAACCATGCATGCATGGTAATTTAACCATGATAGGCTCCAAACCAATTCTGAGCTGACGATATGTATTTTGTATACATTCTTAATAAAGTTTTGCATAATTTAACATTAAATATTCAATTCAGCCTTAACATTTATGCAATTTATTTTTTAATTTTGTAGTGTTAAACTTTTTGTTTAATTAAAAATTTTTTTCAATCGATTTATTTATCCACCAGCCATTTTGCTTTTCTTTTCAATTATCAAGTTTTATACTTTATTTATTTCCTTTAGGCATTATGGGTTATTACTAGAGTTTTTTTTCCCGGACTTTTTCGATTCCCGGGAAAGCGGGAAATTTTTTTAAAATTCCGGGATCCCGCTCCATATAAATAATACAAAGTAAACTTTGTTATTAATT
Source organism: Pollenia griseotomentosa (assembly GCA_963931875.1). Classification (NCBI taxonomy): domain Eukaryota; kingdom Metazoa; phylum Arthropoda; class Insecta; order Diptera; family Polleniidae; genus Pollenia; species Pollenia griseotomentosa. Next base: position 119,462,581 of record OZ007564.1, on the reverse strand, counting down.
AATGAAAAAAACTTTTATAAAAAAAGTAAGGGAACTTGTTTACAAAGAAAGTAAAAGAATTGGTTCAATACTAAAAAATTAATTGAATATTGAAGTAGGAACTTGAATTATTATCACCTCAGGCCTTTATTCCCTATTATTATGCTTTTATTCAGTATTATTATGCTCTGGATACAAGATAAAAAGATAACATAAACATAACAATTTAATTCATAAAACAATAATAAAAACAAAATTAAAATTAAGGTACTCAAGATATGAGATCAAAAAGTAATTAATAAAATAGATAAAATATTTTAAAGAAATATATAACATTTTTTAACGTCTTAGGAAATAACTTTCTGACACACTTAAAGCGCTTAGTAAGTAGTCAAAAAGTATATTCCTGATTTTATTTACTAATTATCATGTTTCCGAAAAATTTCGTTCATTTTTTACCGAGGTTGGACAAATAGTTAAAAGTGCACCGTTATAGCATGCTTTGGATTCACAATCAGAAGCAATTTTTTCTTTTTTATAAACAACGTCTATGTCAAGGCGAATTCATTTTTCAGGTGGCGTTGAAAACACAGCTGTGCTACTTTTTTTTCTTAATTAGACAGAGAAATGTCAAAAGTTCCTTGTGATTTTGACATATGGATCAACGAAAGCAACAAATAAATACATTGTTGTGTTTTTGGTGTTGTTACTTGTTGTAGTATCGACACCACCGTTTACATGAATTCGCCTTGGTCTATGTCAGTCAAATGTATGTCAAGGTTGATGAAAAAATACCATCAACCGGACTGCTTCTTACAAACCTTTTCATTTCAATAGATCCATTTGTAATCTTTAGCACAATGTCTTTTTCAAGTTGTATGTTGTAGTATCTAACACGAGTTTCCATTTTATTTCGGTTTCCCCGCACTTCACGGGTATATAAACCAACACAAATTGAAATTGAAAATTTGTGTTTATCACCTAATAAACATATCGCTCCTTTATTGCATCAGTCATATCTCTAAATTTTAAGTAACTTTAGCAAAGTTTTACTTCATACCTTCTCGTATTATATCTCAAACTGAACCGAAGTTATAGCAAAATATATCTTTAAATCGGTACATTTTTAAAACTTTAATCGCATTTTGACAAGATCGTTTGTTTTTGTAGATATGACTACGTTGCAATAAAGGAGCGATATGTTTATGTATCTCCTATTTTTAAGACTTGTTCATGGACAATGAAACTTTACTGCCTGCATCTTATTTTGAATTAATCACTTCACTAAATGTAATAATTATCAACTGTTGCACTGCCCATTCTGCTTTGAGTAGATTTATTGCATCAGGAGACATTGATTTAAATACATGTTCTCACTTCTTGCAATTTATCTAATCCACAACCCATCCACAGTTGCTAATTTTTAAAGAATAGAAAACTAAATTTCAAAGTATAAAAAGCTATTTTCTGAAATTATGAGGATTTTTTTATTTCCCGGGATCCCGCAAGAAAAATCCCGGGAAAACGGGAAATAAAATAATTGAAATTCCCGGGACGGGAAATCCCGGGAAAAAACCCTAGTTATTACGCTAGGTTTTAGTTATTCGTCAACATTCTATACAATTCAGCTAAATTAGACATATATTTTCACAATTTATATACCCAAATAACAACTTGATATAATAAATTTGACTATTGCAATATTTGTTTAAATGTGCTACTTTGGCAACACTTATCATAAACTAATACCAGGGATGGCAGTGGGAATTAAAAAATCTTATAAATTCTAGTTTGTTTAAAAAAAATATTTCCATTTATTATGAAATATTGCCTTTAACAATTTCCTCGATTACGAGAATGTTTAACTTAATTTATTTTTACGTGGGCGAATCGTTGAATAAATCCTCCCTCCTCATCTAAAAAAATATAATGTCAAGAGCCGTGTTGATTTGTGCTGTTTTTCTGAAGAATTTGTTTACAGACAATAATGCGCTATATCAGATTTAAACGATCTCACGGATGAGTTCTTGAGTTCTTCCTGTCTTGGCACTTCATACAATTTTTCTACTAAGTAGTCCTCGTTCATATTATGAAACATTTGCTGCAGAAACTTTTCTGAATTCTCTTTTGAAGCTGTATTCGTGTCCATGCAATAGAGCCATGGTGTAATTATTAGAAGGTGGCCTCGATAAGCAAGCTGTTTGCTGTCGCTTGTTTCTGTTACTGTTAAAACAATGGTATTCAATTCATCGATGTTTTGTATTAATCGATTAATCGCACGAATAATTATTCGAGGTACAAATTAAAAAGTAACAACAATTAAACAAAAGGTACTTCATGTAATACAGTAGAATCGCGAAAAAGTTAACTCTCGGAAAAGTTAATCTCGCGGATAAGTTAACCGAATTTTAGCGTCGCTCTAAAAAAGTTAACTTTTAGTTAACTTTTCTGATCGCTTTAATAAAAAAAAACATTGCAAATGATAAGAAAGTAGAGATTTTAAACAAAATCAATTAAGATATTCAAAGAAAACTATTATCGTTGGATTATGCATCTCAAAAAAAAAATTTTTTTTAATTTTCGAGGCTTTTCGAACACATATGAAAAATCTAAGTTAAATTTTGGTTATGATGATAACTAAGGCATTGGAATAAGTTTAGTGTGTTATTTCCGAAAGATCCATGTTTTTTATTGTACATTCTTCAAATTTAAACTCGCTTAGAAAAGTTAATAGTTCGAAAAAGGTAACAACCCTTGAGACATTTTGGTTAACTTTTTGCGATTCTACTGTAAAAGAGAAAAACTTTTTAAATAAAAAAAACATTAAAATTTAAGCTTATCTTCTAAAATAATCTTTCTTAAATAGTATACAGTTTAAATGTTTAGGCTTCACACGATTTTCTTTCTTTTGTTTTGATAAAACTTGATTTAGAAAAAATTCTTTCACTTATTGCTGGCGTTGGAGAGATTGAATGTAAAGTGTTATAAGCATATCCAATTTCTCCGTTCTTTTTCATGTCTTTTCTAAAAAATCTTAGTCTTACATTATACCACTTAAATCTCTTTTTGACTTTTTTTAACAATTTTAATACTTTTAAAAGTCTTGTTAAGGTCTGGTAGAAGGTTGTTTTCATTCGTTTCAAACAAATCTTCTTCTTCATCTAAATCGTTGTGGTAAAAGTCTGTACTTAACATTCAAAAAAAAAATTATTTCCAAACTCTTTGGTTTCAGTCTTTGCACTATACTATATTTAAAAAAATTGTCACTCTCGAAGAAAATTTTCCAGAGTTAAGAAACAATAAAAGGGTATTTACAACATACCGGCCGTGAAAAACAAAATTTTCGATTAATCGATTAATCGACACAAAATATTCGAATTATTTGTTAATCTAATAAAATAAGCAATTTTAAATTGTTAGAACAGTTAATCGCCCAAAATTAATCGATTAATCGAACAACGGGTAATCGTTTAAATACCCTAGTATATAGTTATACTATAGTTGATTGTCAAACTAATATGGAAAAAGATACAATATATACATATTTGTTGTAATACCGAGGCCACCTTAAGTAAATATGCCATGAGTAAAGCATTTGTTTTGCAGCATTTAAAGTATTTTGTATGTCTTCCCCTCTTTTTTTTCGTCTTCCTGTCAAAACCAGGTCTTCGTCTTCGTCTCTAAGTATTTTGTATGTCTTCATTTCTTTCTTCTTCGTCTTCCTCTCAAAACAAATGACACTTTTTCATTCGTCTTTCCCCTTTAACCTACAACTCAAAAGTTTCGAGCAAATGTTTCATAGTATGGACTCGGGCAAACTACCGATTAGTGTATTATTGTACTTTAAAAAAATTGAACCAAATTTGCCAACCCTGACATATACTCACACTTAGATATTTTCCTTTATGGCAAGTTTTTTTTCTTAAGAAAATCATCAGGCATCTCTCTAATTTGTAACGTTTTTTTTTTTTTTTTTGTAGAAAAGCCGCATAATTATTATGTTCTTTTTTATAAATAAAAGAATAGTTTTTAAGAAAAAAAAAACTAAAATAAACGGAAAACAACTTGTTGATATTTATCGTATGATATATTCCAACAAAAGCCAAACAGACAAATTGAAAGACTAAACAAATATTATTACGAATGTACTCGTAGTTAAATGGCAACTTTTTAAAATACTCATATCAATGGAACAATGTATTACAAAAAAAAAACTAAACGATATAAATTCATTATTATATTTTCATTTATTTTAAAACTACCGATATTTACAACGTCTTCTCGCAATTTTATTATTTTCCTTAAATCGTGTAAACAAATAAATTTCATTTACACGGTTTGTTTAGTTAGAATTTATAGTTTGTTTATATCACACATTGCGGTTACAATTTGTTTAAACAAATAAATTAGTATATAATAACAAGTGACAAAAGAAACACCAACACTGACCACTGAAATTGTTTCGCTTTTAAAAACGTTTTTTTTTTTTGTACTTTACAGTACGTGAGTGATGTTAAACAAATTTAGTGATTAAATATTTAATTAGAGAAAAAAATTTTAATTACTTAACGGTAATAATATGAAAATTGGCGACAAGTGTTTAACTAATGAAACTAAATTATTTCTATAGCTTATTTTAGTAATAATTGGAATTGTAAAATGTTCTTGGATACATATAAGTATTTAAAGTTTAAAAATGTAAAAGTTTTTGAATTGTGAAATGAAATATGCTTTTTAAAGAACTTCTTTTTGAATAGGATCTTTTAAGATTAAATAATTTTTGAATTAAGAATTTTTATATTACCACAACTTTAAATAGATTATTTTAAAGTGAAAGTGTTAAAATGTCAATAAAATAAACTATAATTGAAACCGCAATAGTAATTATTGCACATGTTTCTGTAAAATTAACAATTTTAATAAAAAAAAATTTTTAAATAAAATTATATTTTGTAACTCATAAGTCAAGTAAGTAACTGAGTCAAATCCGAAATAATTTATTACTTATCATTAAAAAAGACAAATTTTTTTTTAAAAAAAGTTTAATTTTTTAAATAAATTACAAATAAAGTTCACTATATTTAATAGATACTTTTTAAAAAAATTGTCTTGTTGGGTCAAATTGCATGATCTTGGCGGCCAATGAACTGCTTCAAAACATCTTTCAATAGGCTCGAAGTCGCCTCTCAATAGGTTTATGGTATCGCGAGACGTGTGGCACCATCTTGTTGAAACCACATGCCATACAAGTCTAATTTTTCCATTTTTGGCAAAAATAGGCGAAGTAGAATTAAATCTGTCATACTTTTAAAAGATAAGTAAGCACTCTGCAAAATTTCTTGAAGATCGGTTTATAATTTGCCATAAGCCCCTGCCTTCCGAAAAGCACTTTAAGACGCATTAAATAAAAAAATTTTCTACTACATTGATATTTGGTCAATCTGTTTATTACTAGATATCTTACTATCGCATTTTGTGATGAACGGATCATAATTTACAATTGGTCCAATAAAAAAACTTAAATAAAAAAGATTTTTTTAAAATTTATAGAACCCATATAAAGCCCTCCCCTGAAATATTCGAACTCTTGGTGGAGAGTTACAAGGATTCGTGTTTTTCAGCAAGAACTTTGTTTTTTAATTGTGGCAACACCAACAACATGATAGTTTTCACATTAAGTTTTTTGACGTATTCGTATTAGATGCATTGGTAATTGTTACAATGAATTCAATTTCACTCGAAAACCGCATCAAAATAATTAAAATCAACTATGAAGTGGTGGCTCTGTTAAAGTTCCATTTCGTAAAATTGAGACGAAGCCCATTTTTCACTTGTCAGGGTATGTCAACAAGCAAAATTTGCCGCATATGGGCTTCTAAAAATCCTAGAGCGATTATTAAAAAGCCTTTGCCGGAGGCGTGATATGCAGTTTTTTTTTTCGAAGATGAGGCTGGAAATGCGGTAACGGTCAATGAGTCACGCTATCGCGAGATATTAACAACTGACGTGGATATCAGTGACATGTGGTTTCAACAGGACGCTGCACCCAGCCAATGAAACGATCAATTTATTACAAACCAAATTTCCCGATCGCATAATTTCACGAAAATCAGCTGTAAAGTGGAAAGCCACATCGTGCGTTTAACACCACTGGATTATTTTTTGTGGGGCTATGTTAAGGACAGAGTCTATACGGAGCCAATCGAATCGATTGCAGCCTTAAAATTTAAAATCCGTGATGTGATTCACAAAATAGACCCACCATTTTGCCAAAAAGTGAATAAAAACTTTTATAAAAGAATCGACATCTGTCAACGTGCTCGTGGGGGACATTTTCCAGGTTTTATTTTTCATTCATAATTGCCGAACTTTCTCTTCGAAATACAATAAAAATTTGAATCATCTTCGTCTTGATTTTTTGGTTTTTTTTTTTTTTTTTTGCTTTAGAAAATAAAGTTCTTGAAAAACCCGATAAAAAACTCTTGCTTACACGCAGAGAAAAAATATGGTTGAAGTATGGTTAAAAAAAAAACATATTATGGTCCCTGCAATGGCAACAAACACAAACTTTTGTTGTTTTTGCCAAAACTTTTTTCACGATTGATAATATTTTGTTTCTGATTAACAATAAAGTGTTTACCTCCTTTAAAACTTCAAATATGGTTGAATTTAACAATAAAATTGTTTAATAAAATAAAGCTACAACTATACACTTAAACATATTATGGTTACATTAACCATATTATTATCACGGCAACCATATTATGGTTAAATTCATACATCCAAAAGCATCAACAATATTATGGTTGCCTCCAAACATGTTATGGTTAATACAAAATAACAATAATATGTTTGAAATTATAATATTTTTAAACATTGTATGTTTAATTTTAAATTTAAAATAATATGATTAGAAAGCAACAACATTCTGGTTGTTTGCATTTTACTTGGTTGGCTTAAAATTCTCATTCATTTTATTTTAATTATTGAATAAAATATATAAATTTACATAGAATAAACTAGTAGAACAGAAAAAAAGGTAATGAATGTCGTTACAGGCTGGAATATGAATCAAAGGGGATTTTTTTTATAAAAGTGAAACATAACACCTATCAGGAATAAAAAATTAAATAAAATTATAATTTGACACTTAACAAACAAGTTGAAAAAATGGATGAAATAAATAACCATAATATGATTAACATTGACCATATTATTGTTTTTTCTGACCATAATATGGTTACTTTTGTCAAAATTCTGGGAAATTCTGGGTATATCAGGGACCTCAAATAAGCTATTTAAATCATATCTCGGTAGTCGTTACCAATCAGTGTTTATTAACGGTAGTTACTCGTCTGCACTCCCTGTCACCAAAAGTGTTCCACAGGGATCAATTTTGGGGCCACTTTTGTTTTCGTTGTATGTTAATGATCTTCCCCGAACTTTAACATATTCTAAATTACACTTATATGCCGATGATGTACAAATTTACATTGGCAGTTCTGTGGAAAATATTGTAGACAACGTACATAAATTAAATAAGGACTTAGAAAGTGTTTATAGATGGGCAACCGCTAATAGACTTCTAATAAATCCCCAGAAATCCAAAGGCCTTATCATTCACCGTAAAACGATCCGTTTTAATATAAACTTTGACATTATGCTTAATAATGAAAAAATTTAATGTGTATGCTCGGCAAAAAATCTTGGTGTTATATTCAATAATAATTTAGATTGGTCTGACCATATTAATAAAACTGCATCAAACATTTACCTACGGTTACGTGAACTTTGGCCTACCTAATACTTTACGACCTTAAAAATTAAAATACTTATCGCCAAAACATACTTAATGCCTCGACTTTTATATGGTTGCGAGTTGTTCTCAAGTTGCGACTTTCGTAGCAAAAATAATATAACAATATAATCAGATATGTTTTTGGTTTGGGGAAATATGATAGTATATCCCAGTTCACAAATAAACTTTATGGCATGACATTTAAAAACCTTTTAGATATGAGGGTATTGCACATGCTACATAAAATAATATATACGAAGAATCCTCCATATCTGTACAACAGATTAACCTTTGCAAGGTCTAACAGGGGAAATAAGATAATTCCCTTTACACACCGCAGCCTGTTTTCTGAATATCAATTTTTTATTCATTCTGTCCTTCTTTGGAACCTACTGCCCAATCATGTTCAAACAAACAACAATGTGAACAATTTTAGAAATCAATTAGTAAATTATTTAATAAGCCAAAACTTATAAAACTAAACCAATTAATTTTTGCCATCAAAACTATTTAGTTAATTAGTTTAGTTTATTTTAATCTATGATTTATATGTTACAATCAGTCAACTTACAATTTAAAATTTAATCTTTCTTTAAATTAAATGTTTATTTTCTTTCCATTTTGTTATAATGTACTCTATTTTGTTTTATTTTTCTTTTCTTTCTTTTCAAACTTAATCGTTTGAGTGTGATTACCCCATTATGTTTTAAAACTTATATAATTCCTGCCCTTTAACTATAAGATTTATATCTTGTTGTGTAGGATTAGCAAGAAATTCTTAAATAAATATTAATTTTGAACATAATATGGTTAGTTTTAACCATTATTATGGTTAATATTGACCAAAATATGGTTTTTTGACCATATTATGGTAGATTTCGGGAAAATTTTTTATTGATTTTAACCATACTATGGTAATTTTTTAACATAATATGGTAACCTGCAAACATAAACATTGTTAAAATCCAACCATAGTATGTTGCTCTTACAATATGGTTACCTCCAACCATATTTTTTTGCAACGTGTACCTTACTCTTATTTTAAAAAAGTTGATGTATAAAAATTTAATGCATTTTTAAAAGAACTTCTTTTTTAATGAAATGTAATTTTTCGAAAAAAATTGATTATATATGCATAAGCTGGTTTTCTTAAGTTTAATATGGTTCGACACATATGAATCACATGTATTCGCACAATTTCTTAAGCCAACTTATGCATATAATAGTTGGGCCTTTAATAAGTTTGGTTTATACGTTCTAACTTTTTTTCCATCCTCTTTAAAAGTTCCCAATATGATCACACATAGCAATCGATTTTAACTTTTTTCGGTTCAAAACAAACACAACTTTGTTCACAGCGAATCAAAGTAGGAGTGGTATTTGTATGGGAGCTGTGGTCAAATATTGACCGATTTTAATAAAACTTAGTAAGATGATTAAGATTGCAATAAAAAAAGTTTTGGCCATATTTAATCTAAAGCCCAACATAGTTAAGTGGTTAATGGGCACAAAGACTCTATTCCGGAAAGAAGCTGAATGGGGGCTATGTGAAATTATGCAACTCTTCACACCATTTTCAATAGGCTTCGTCTTTATAATAATTAAGATGTATGTACCAAATTTAATTTAGTTATCTCCAAAATTTCGACCTGAATATGTTTGAAACAACAACAATAATTGTAAAATTGTTGCTTTTTTAATGTATGTATTTATTTTACTTGAAGATTTTTAACTTGTAGTTTTGAGAAACAGGGCCCTGTACTCTATGCACAAAGTAACATGCACAGAAAAAATTAAAAATTTATTTTAATCCCCATTTTCGTAGAATCAAGTAAAAAAAAATGTTGATTTCGAACCTATCAACAAAATTTTGTTTACTAAAAGTTTTAAAAATTAAAAATTGTGAATTTTTTTCAATAAATAATATTTTTAATTTCGATTTTTAACAACTTGTTAATTGATTTAACTGATTTTGTAATAGTCGATTCAGAATTTTTCATAGGCCCCACATAAAGCCGCATTTAAAAAAGTGCTTTCATATGCCTACAACAGAAGTGAGTCTTGATATATTATTTTAGACATTTTTCTAAATTAAAGTATGATATAGTTCAATATTATAACCATTCTAATTATACCTTTTAAAATCTGAAACTTTATTGGCAATTTCTAAGATTTAAAGACTTCTAAGATTTAAAAACTCAAAAAGTGATTCTGAGTCGATAGGTAGGTGGATTTAAGACTAATATTTTTAAGTGTAACACAGCGTTACTGATTTTTAAAACACGACTTGTACAAAACTTTCTAAAATGATATTATTAAATACAGCCTTTTGTTTGATTCAATTAAAATTTTTTTTAATAATTTTATATAAGCAAATATTTTCTTAAAACTTCTCCTGCCAATTTCAGTTTCTTAAGTTAAAATCTAATTTCATTTCACTGCTAATTGAGTTAAATTAAAATGAATTTTAAAAGAAATGTTACTTATACGCCCAGTAGCAATTGTAGCCAAAAATTTCATAGAAAAGTAATAGTCGTTTTTAACAGGGAACCCGTAATAGAAATGACACTTTCGTTTCTGGGCTAAATGTTTTTTATATATACATAAATTTTTTTTTTTTTTGCTAACAACAACTAACATTTCTTGTAATCAAATTGCTTAGAAAAAGTTTTTTATTGCTATCAAAGCATAACTTTTTTTTTGTGTTTTCTTAAGCAAGTAGAAGTCAGTCTTTTATTATTGGCATGTATTCTATTTTCGACATACACTGGAAATCAAATTAAATTATGAAAATTCAATTTTCATTTTCTAAAGATGCAAATGAAAATAAATGCGTTGATGATGATGACTACGACGATGTTGAGTAATAAACAGATGCTAGAAAAATTATTGAAAGGGGGAAATGTAAACTGGTAATTTATATTTTGACAAATTTATATGACATTGACAGGCAATTGATATAAATTTAACAACACTTAAAACTACAATGCGGCATAGAGCGCGTCGAAGAGAGGGAGGGAGAGAAAAACAAACCCTTAAAAAGAAAAAGTAAAATGGGAAATGGTTGTTGTTTGTTGTTTGTATTGTATTCAAATTTTATTTTTTTTTTTATTTTTTGTTACAGACTTATTAAAAATTATAATTATTTAAAGGCTTTTGTTTTCAATAGAGAAATATCATTTAAATTTGAAAATGTATTTAAAGTCTAAATTCATGTTGTTAGCGATTTCTTTTATTTCATTCAAATTAATATTCATTTCCCATCCATTGTTTATAATTTGAATATTTCCTAACAGCTGTTCGTTCTTTTTCTTAATCATATTTTTTTATATTTGTTCGAAAACTTAACTGTTTTTCTTAACAATCATCGATTTAACAAGTCTTAGTTAATTAATGTTTTTATTACTATTATTTAAAACTTATAATTCTGTTTGTAACTTTGCCATTTATTTTGTTGTCTATTGTTACCTTTTCTATTTTTTTTTTTTTTGTTTTACTAACGATCGTGTTATTAAATATTGTTTTTATAGCTTTATTTGTTTATTATTTAATCTGAGTTCAGATGAGGTAATTAAAATCGTATTTGTAGTAAAATTAATTAAGTCTGTGTGAATTTTCAAATTTAATGGTCTTAAATGACAGGTGTAAACGTTATTTTTCCTAGTAAAAAATGGACCTTAAAGTATGCTTTGACTTTTAAAAGACTTCTAAAATTAAAGATAATTACATTTAAAAAGCCTTCTGGCTGGCTAAATCAATCTTATTTTGAAACCTTACCTAAGATCTCCCAAATAAATCATTGGGGTTCCAAGCTAGACTAAAGATGCCTATCGACTCCACAAATATCTGTGGCAATAAATAGCAATGGCTTAAGTTGACATAAGTGCTTTTTCATATTATTACATATTCTTGTTCTCTTCTTCAAGGTCTATCACTCAGCTAAATTTCAAGTATAAAATGTCATTAATAATAAAACTATACTTATTTACATTTTAACTTATTCAGCAAAACACACAATTTATTTTAGACAAAACCCTTCATATCTCAAAACACGAAATTTCGAGACATAAGCCATTATTATTTATTTCCACAGATATTATTGAGTACTTTATTGTTATGTATTATCGTTTTACATTAAGCTATTCAATAAGTTGCAGAATATAAAAACATTTCCATTCAATATTAAAAAAATATGTAAAAAAAACACATGTACGTATGGAACATTGTTGGCAACAGATAACTCAATATTTTTATGCAATTTAACTCAAAAGACTTTTGATTTAATCCAATATTTATTTTGAAGCCTTATATTAAACAATAATATTGCACATGTGTGCAAAATTATTTAAAAGTGTGCAATAGTTTTAAAAAAATTAGTGCCCCGTAACTACTGCTTGATTTTTTAAGTAAGAACATAATTTGTAATTGCATTTGTAACAGTTAATAAACAAATAAAATTTTTTTTTAAAATATATTTTAAATCAAAAATCACAAATCCTTTGAAATCCATACAAAACCGTTACTTTTTACATATTTCCTGCTCAAAAATGTTTTTTTTTAAATGTTCCCTCTGTCCAATTGATGCCCCTAGCAACAAAGTTGTTTTAATTTACATAATAAATAAAAAAATATCTTAACCCTAGAGTACGAACCATATTTTACGTACGTTGTAACTAATGATTCGACGATGTATTTTTTAACTGCCTATAACTTTGGCTTTAAAGCAAATATACTTTTTCAATTAATGTTTTTAATCATCATGGCACCTTATAAGTTTATATAAAAAAAAATTTTCGTTTTAATTCATATAGATAAACGAAATATTTAATTTTAGAACTTTTTTATTTAATGTTGCACATATTTTTGGGATCATAAAGAATTACTTATAAAATATTGTTAGGAAAACTGAAAAACTAAAAAAGAGTCAAAACTTAAAAAAGACATTTTTGGCTTTAAAAAAAATAATTTTTTTTTTTTTTTAAATAACAATTTGAGCCAGAGTCACAAAGTTCAACTTTGGGTTCTCCGCATATGGGTTTTTCGCATATATCACATTTTAATTTTGACATTCGTCATTTTTTCGTATGGGCATGATATACACATATTTCATTTGTGTTTTTTTTTTTATTTTCTCCTTAGCTGGTCATTGTTGCCACTATTGTTTAAAGTAACACATTTGCAACATTTGCTCACAAAGTTTAAAAATAAAAGTCACGTTAATACTAACCATCGACGATTCGACGAGTACAAAACCAATAAAAGCAATGTTCCAGCAACGCAGTTTAAAAAACACAATTACACACAACAAAAGTAAATCATCTACTAACAGCATATAAAATTTGAGAGTGTTAGGCACACCCATTTAAAAGTAAATTAATTAAAAGAAAGCGATGCTCGTCGAAACGTCGATCATTAGTACTCTAGGGTTAAAGAAAAATTTCGCATATACCACCCAAATCTGGTGGTGCAATTTGGATTTACAAAAGAAATGAAAGTGCAAGACTTATTTCTACTCCCAATACTTTTATAAAGAAATGATCATGTTAGGTGCGGTAATAATTCAAACTTTTTGATTTTACTTTAACAAATTTTTAAAATAATTCAATCCCTATTAGCCACTAATGCCCAATTTGCAGGATAGTAATTAAATCTAAATTAAGTTAATTTTCATAAAAACTTCAATCGTATTTAAATACAGATTGATTTTTTGAGTTTTATTTTAAAAGTCGTATTTAAATAAGACAAAAGTATGGTAGCACTACTAAATACAAAAAAATATCATAAAAAAGTATAATTATTTACAAGGAAGGTCTCCTTAGTTACGATAATACCAAAGCCAGGAAAAGATCACACCAAAGTTGAGTCATATAGGCCTATCAGCTTATTATCTAATATATCAAAGCTGTTTGAGAAGCTCTTAGCGTCCAAATTACCCCAATTTTAACTGATAATGGGTGTATACCTAACCATAAATTCGCTTTCAGACGAGAACATAGCACAATTGAACAAACCCATCGGATAGTAAACGCCATAAGAAAAGCCTTTAAAGAAAGAAAATATTGCTCCGCTCTCTTCATCGATGTCTCTCAAGGTTTTGATAAAGTCTGGCATGTAGGTTTGTTACATAAATTGAAGCTGAACCTACCGGTTAACACACACAAGCTGTTAGAAAGCTACTTGGTCGCTCGAAAATTTATTATTAAAGAAGGTGATTTTTTAAGTTCCCCTCAGACAATTTAAGCTGGAGTCCCTCAGGGAAGAATCCTGGGCCCACTTTTTTTTCTTATATATACCTCGGACATGCCGACAAACAATTACACCCTAACCTCAACTTTTGCTGATGATACAGCTTTCCTAAGCGTACACGAGAACAGTCGTGAAGCATCTCGATACCTGCAGGATCATATATTTCAACTCGAACTGTGGTTAAAACAATGGAGAATAAAGATCAATGAGCAAAAATGCGTACATATTACATTTACCTTGCGTCGGGAAACATGTCCCCCTATTGAAATCAGTAATCAACTAGTGCCTCAACAATCGCATGTCAAATATCTCGGTATCCATCTAGATCGGCGTTTAACATGGAAATGCCATATAGAAGCAAAATTAACCCAAATGAAACTAAAAGCAATTCAAATTAACTGGCTTATTGGAAGAAATTCTGTTCTTAGTCTCGATTGCAAACTACTACTTTACAACTCTATTTTAAAGCCAATCTGGTGCTACGGTATTCAACTATGGGGCACTGCCTCGGCCTCAAATATCGAAAAAATTCAAAGGCGCCAAAATAAACTTCTTCGAATAATCACAGCTGCCCCTTGGTATGTTAAAAACTCAAATATCCACAAGGATCTCAATGTGCCACTGGTAAGGACTATTATTACGAAGTATGCGGTAAAATATTTAAAAAGGCTAGAGTTGCACCCAAATCCACTAGCTCGAAATATTTTAAATGATAGCGGCCACACTCGCTTAAGGAGAAGAGACACTGCAGCACTTACCCATTAAGATGAGCGATAAACACATATATAAATGTGATACAGAACCCGTGATGAAGAAAATTTTTGTCTTGCACTGGCAGGACATAAAATAAAGAATTAGGATAAGATTTGATTAATTATTGTTAGTTCATATTTAATATATGAAGATTCAATAAATAAATAATGAGAAAAAAAAAAAAATTACAAGGTGGTCTCAAAAAACAGCTGATTGTTATTGCTTTGCCTCTTGTTGTTGTATTGTCGTGATATTGAGGCCACCTTGCTAAAATATTACAATAGAAACTAAAGTTGAAATTAAGTGTACCACATCGGTGAATTAAGTTTGATTTAAGTATTTTGTGAAGAAGAGAAATTTGTATTTAAAACGATTTTAAACATAAATGTGTTTTAATATCAATCCTGAAAATTGCCCATAAGCCTAATAATAATTCCATTCAATTTTCTGATCTCCTTAGAAAAATTATTTTTAATTTCTAAATTTAATCACATCATAAAGATTATATTTACAACAGGTACTTACAACAAAATTCAATGACTTACAAATGTAAATCGGATTAAATTTTTACAACCTAAAAAAAGAATGGAATAAATTTAAAAAAAAAAATATTGAAATAAAATTTAATAATGTCTGATATTAAAGTAAAAAACAGATTATGGGAAATAAATTTGTGAAATTTTTTAAAAAAAAACTCATGAATATGGAAACGTTTTTTTTTTATTAATTTTTAAACAACAAATAATTTAAAATAAATTAAAAAATAAAGCAAAATATTTACACAGTTTGTATCTAACGATAAAGGAAAATTTAGTTTTTTTTTCCTACTTCGCTAAAGAAAACATGTAGATGGCTGTATTTAATAGGATTATTTTGGCATTAACTTTAAATGAAATTATTGTTAAATTAAAAATAAATCAAAACCTCTTAACAGATGTTTCTGTTTTTTTTTTTTTTTTGTTCAAGAAATTTTCTAGACAAGACAAAAAAGTTTAGGTTTAATTAAATGTTGTTGAAATTTTTTTTATTTCTCACTCATAAATTTTCCCCCATTTTGCTTTACAGTAATAATTTTGTAACGCAATGCAATCGACTGATACTGGTGGCGAATTGAGACAGCAGCATAACACATCATCATCAACGGCGACGACAAATTCTGCCAAGACGGGTATCAACGAAACGACAACATCCTTCACCACTACCAATACACCGAACTCAACAGCACTCAACAACGACGATACACCCAGTAAAAATCCCTTCAAACAGCAACTTAGTCAACGACAGCAGCAGCAGCAGCAAAATGGCAGCTCGGATAGTGCACACAATGCAGAACGTGGCTCTAACTATGGTGGCATATTGGGTGTGGGCTCTGCATCACCATTACCAACACCAGCTTCGGATAATGCCCATAAAATGACCTCGCCCCCGGGTAATGGGAGCGGTAATGGCAGTGGTGGCAGTGGACCACCTATACCACCACCAGATCACTATCGTCAAGAGGATCATAGAGCTGCCGGGTCCTGGGCCGCCTTTAAGAGTTGGATGATCGGATGGCGTGGCTCCCGGCGTTTAGTGTTGGTAATCGTGGCCATTGCTTTGCTTTTGGATAATATGCTATTGACTACTGTCGGTAAGTTTTAAATTATTTATTTCGTATTCTCTTTTTTTTCAAAAAGAAAAATACCATAAATTAATTGAAACTGC
The DNA here is from genome assembly GCA_963931875.1 of Pollenia griseotomentosa. Lineage (NCBI taxonomy): Eukaryota > Metazoa > Arthropoda > Insecta > Diptera > Polleniidae > Pollenia > Pollenia griseotomentosa. The sequence goes on along the minus strand of OZ007564.1, from coordinate 119,446,101 downwards.
TTCAATTTAATCATTTATTTACTCTTCATCTTTTTCGTACACCAACGAGTGTATTTGTCTTGTTAACTGACAATTTATTTCCTTTACTTTGTGCCTGTGCTTGCAATAATGGGTTACGGACGGCTCTTTGTCCACCCACAACCAATCAAACTTTAAGTACCTTTGACTACTTATTTGTCTGACAAATACGCAAACACACATACACGCACTTAAGTAGCTGGCTATGTTTAAGTGGTAGTGGGGGGGGGGAAACTATAAGTGTATTGGCTATAAATATTCTTACATACACTCACACTCATTTTCTTAGCTTTTGTCGTCCTGACACTTATCTCAAAGGAATCAATTAAATAAACACTTAAAGGCAATAAACAAATATCTCAGTCATACGTTTTTTTTTTAAAGAAAGAAATACAGTGTAAAGGATAAAAGGAAATAAAAGAAAAATTGATTCAGACCTAAGAAAAACAATCAAGTAAGCTTGAGCTTTTGCTGGAAATCTGTGGCTTCAAGTACACTGATTTAAGCCGAAGACAAAGTTTAAGTGCCGTCAACACTCAAGAAGTATTAACATAATGCGTCTAACTTTGTGCCGCCTCTATTTATTTGATAGATAATGCTGAAAGCCAGCGAGAATTTGTGACGTTTACTTCTCTGTCATATCCCTGCGGGAAAACTGAGAAGACCTTCTTACTTCAGACCTTTTTAAAGGCCTGCTTAAAATTTTATTCGATTCAATTACTGTTCTTATCTTACTGTTAAGGAATGCCTCATATAAGGCCTCGGCTCTTTTGTATAAAAGATAAGATACACATTCTACATTCGCTTCTAAAAGGCATCCGTACTGCTTCTTTTTCCCGCTGGGATGTAGCGGATGTTTATGATGTATGAACTTTTGTGTCGTATATTGCGTACGCATACGAAGAATTGCGAATTGTTGTTTCAATATTATCGAAAAAATAAACGCACAAAATATTTCGTTCATATACATATCAAGCCCTTACCGCAAAAAAAGCCTAAGCGACAAAAACACAATTTTACAGGAGAAGGTTTTTTTTATTATATTTCATTAAAATGTTAAAGCTAAAATTGTTTTAAATTTTCGTTTTTTTTAATAAATGAATTTATTGGGAACACTTGCATCATCTTCTAATATGTCATGGACACATGAGGTACCGTTACAATTTTATAGCAAAATCAAATTTAGCTTAAGCGTCATCTTTTATACAACATTTCCTATAAAATTGTGTTTTTGTCGCTTAAGCTTTTTTTGCGGTAAGGGCTTGTAATGTTGTAATTTATTTAAATAATCGGGTCTCGAGGAACATTTCTCGACTCGAAATCACTCTCTGACTCGATCTGAAGATGTCCATCTGTCCGGCTGGCCAGCTCGCTGGCTGGTTTTCCATGAAAACTTTGTGGGCAAAGTACAGGTCGCAATTTTAGAGATAATAAAAAATGATAATAACTAGTAAACAGATTCTAATTGTCAGAAAGACAAATCCTATTGAAAATAGTCAGAATCGGTCCATAATTTTACACTGCCACCATACAAACTTCTTTTCGGAATAAAGTCTTTGTGCCCATAAACCATCTCTTAAAGTTTCTGTAAATGCTGTAGTGTAGGGTAGCAAATGGCCAAGCTTGCCCAACTGTACTTGTTACTTAGTTGTTATATATAACAAAAAAGGATTAAAGTGACCATAAAACTTTTAAATTTTGTATAACTGTACTGTATGAGTTGGCTGTAACCGTAACGAATTATATTTAGGAAAAGTTAAATTCCAAGAGATAATTTTTTGAACACCTCTATAAATCGCTATCAATCGGGTTTTAAGAGAAACAACTAACGCTAATATAGAAAGGATTTCAATCAAAGTTAAATATTGTCTATCGATGTCACCACCAAAAAACTATCGAAAGTTCAATTCCAACATAGCGAATTTCGATAACAAGCTGTAAAACCTTTAATATTATTCTATCCTAATTGAACCTTTAACTTTGCTCAAAAACTCATGCTAAATTAATGGTTCAATTAACCTCAAAAGCATATTTTTAAAAAACTTTATATATATATAAATAAAATAACTTATATCTCCTTTACATTATTGAATCAATTCTACCAACTTTTTCCCCTACACAAACATTTAAGCATCTTAACAAATATTCTTCTTTTTTTAAAAATGACTGTTTGAATTTTAGCAGACAATTGTTAAGGAACAAAAAAAAATAGAAATTCAAATATTTGTACATGACACAAAGACCACAAGTGTATAGAGATTTGTTAAAATTCCCCAACATTTTCTAGCAAAAAATAAAAAAATATTATTACAACAATAAGAAAAACAACGAAAAAATAAAATGCCAAAAGAAAAACTTCTTCAACTACTTGTTGAAACTTAAATGGAGGAAAAAAAACTGGAAACGGAAGTCACTAAGTCATACAAAGAACAGTTTTTTTCCTACCGCAAAATCAGAAATATAGACAAGGATACTAGAAAGAAAATAAATATAAAATAAAGAAAATGTCTATTAAATCTTAAGAAAACTTAAAAAAGGGGGAGAAGGGCCATTTTAATACACTTTCGTAGAATTTGCACAATTTTTTTTTTCACTTTTCCTACTTTTACTCTATTAAGGAAATCCAGCTTTTTGTGCGTAAGGTTGTGAGTGTGTGTGTGTGATAATAAAGTTTACCTTAAGTGGCTACATTAAAGATAAATCTAACATTTACTTTTATCTGACTTTATTTGAGTTCAAGTGTGAAACGTCTTGTTAAACATTTTTTCCCCTTGTTTTTAGGGGTGGGAAAAATTGGGGGAAAAAAGGTGTGCAACAATTTATTCATGATATTTTCTAAGAAAAAAAAAGAAAAGCTTTCCAAATCATTAAATTAATTTAGCTGATAAGTGCTTGAAGTGAAATAAACCATATACATACATATTTGAATTTCGTATAATAAAGTAATAAATTTTATTACTTTCAATAAATAATGTTAAAAGATTTTCTAAAAAGCATAAATTACAGAAAGGAAGATAATGATGAACTTCTAGGGCGAAAAAGATTTAGCTAAAATCGTAAGTTAAGGTGTTTAAATCTTCGGTAGAATTATTAGATCTTATATATTTTCTAATTTATTATCCTTTTTTGTATCGCTATTCATTAACTAAAGTGCTTTAGTCTATCATTGAAATCATAGAATTCTTTTTGTATAATTTTCCTATTAAACAAAACAAAGTCTCTGGACAATTTCCAAATGATTGAACAATCAAATAAATCGTGAAAAAACCATAAGGGATTAATAAAAGCTACTTAATATCAATCAACACTAAGAGGATGTCAATGTAATGGTTAATGCTAAGACTGAATTTTTACTAGAACTTTTTTTTTAGGTTTAGGCTGGCGAAATTATTTGAAAAGCATGCAGACTGGATTACAGTGCTTTAAACACCAATTGGAGGCGATGCGTCTACTAACGCCCAAAAAAATGCAACGTATATATTTACTGCCCAAACAAAAACTTCCCGGTAGGAAGTGCTTTAAGCAGTGCTTTAAGCAATGATAGTAACCACAGATAGTACAACTAGGGTTTCTAATTTCCCGGACTTTTTCTAGTCCCGGGAAACGAAATAAAAAAAATCTTATTCCCGGGAATTCCGGGATTTTTAAAATAAAACAATGATTTCATTAAATGAGTTCAAGACACAGGTTTTTACTTTTTTAAAAGAATATATATATGTATATACACCAGTCTAAAAAAATAACCTTAATTTAAACTACAGAAAACCAAAACAAAACCAAATAAATTGTAACATTTATATTTACATACATATTATGTAGCAACTTGGTAAAATTAATTTTCTTTTAAGAAAAAACATTTAAGTATTATTAAAGCATTTAAAAGCTCATCAGAGATTCCATTTCTAATCCCTGTTGATATGTATATTGCCTGCTACCGAAAACGTACTCTAGCTTTCTACAGACGTTGGTTTTATAGTAAGAAGCGCATCATACAAAGATTTTAAATTTGTTGGCCCTTGACTTCTTCGACGTCAAATTCTTTTTTAAAATATTTTCAGGCTTTTTTATTTTCTTTGCACTTATTTTTTTAGAATTTGAAATAGCCTTTTCAAGGTGTTCTTTGAAGATAGTAGATGGTTCATCTGGTGTTAGTGCTGGTGTATCGTGTACATTTTCATTTTCTACTTCAATAAGCTTTTTAAATATTTCATCAGCAATTAAAGAGACCGTCGATTTATTGGCTTAGGAAAAATAGTCCGATTTTTTTTTTTTTTTTTGTGTCCCGGGAATCCCGGAAATTCTTTTCCGCGTAGAAACTCTAAGTACAACCTAAATCAATGTAGTTTAGTTTTAAAAGTATTGTTCATTCTATTACATACATACTAATAAATATTGCAAAAGGTGATTAACATAATCAACGTAAATGTTTTTAATGAAAATAACAAATAAAGGCCCCTTTAAACTATAATACTGAGTACTCCGACACACAGAGGGATTTAGGTGGCAGAAAATTAATTTTTCAACTAATTAAATAGATTACTCTTTAGATTACTGTGCTAGAAAAAAATCTAGGGAAGTGATTCTAATATTTTGCCACGGAAGCTAATGAAAATTATCAATGCTAAAATTTTCATACCGCTTTTATTTCAACTAGTGTTTGTCAAGTGGTCGAAAATCGACCATAAATATTTATGCAAATATGAAGAAAACAAAGAGATTTGAATTTAGATGTTTCAAGCATTTGTTTTTTTCGTCTTAGTTGATCGATTTGTCGAAGGACCAACCTCGATATATAATCTTCTACTCAATCCGTGTATGTTTAATATAGTTTTATACATTTAATTATATAAAAAACAAAATCATAAAATTTCAATTGAAAATAAAAAAAAAGTACCAAAAAGTCTCCTCTTATAGTTTTTCAATCAATCTGGACCAGTTAAAGATCGAAAAAGTACCAAAAAGATACCTCTTACAGATTCCCATTTGCTTGGGATGTTGGAAGTTTAATTTTATGTTTCTAGGTCCCATACTAACGGAAATTCAAAAAGTACTAGTTGAAGAGCAAAAAAGGAACCAAAAAGTTACATTTTATAGATTCTAACCAACCCAGGACATTGCATGCTCAATTTTATGTTTTTAGGTCCAATATTAACAAAAATCAAAAAAGTACCAGTTGTAGAACAAAAAAGTATAATTTACAGATTATTATTCACTTAGAACAGTTACAGCCAAGCACGCATACATCGATACTTGAGTTTGTGTTAGAGAGCTTTGAAAGCTCTTTTTTTCAGTACATGTTTTTTAGTGACAATGTTGCTTATTGGGCAAAGTAACATCGATTGATGGTTGTTTTTTTTACAAAAAAAAACAGCAAGCATTGTTGTATGATAGCTTGTTGTACTCGTGTCAATGTGAAAGCACAAAAGCTCTTTTGTAAAAGCTAGCCCATTGGGCATATGAGCTGGAGGTAGTGATGGGACAAGGGTAAATACCCAAATGGTAAATTAGGTATTTAAATGTAAATACCCAGGTATTTACCCAAGCACCTGGGTATATACCCAAAATGTGGGTATAAATCAGAATAAAGAAAAATTTGAATAAATTAAAAGAATTTAATTTTTTATTATGAATTAGATTTTTTAATAACAAATGAAAAATGTTATCCAAATATGTGGAGGAAATCGCTTTTCTAGTTGGAGTCTTGAAATGTGGATTAAGGTCCTTAAAAAAGTTCTTCCACAATGGTTGCTCCACCATAACTAAAGGAGCGCCGGTTACAAATATAGCATTAGCTAAGTTGTATTGTGCTAAATTTGAAGGAAGATGCATCTGTAAATCAGAAAAAGGCGGAGAATCATTTGCTGTCTGTATCTTGCTTATTGTCACATTGGTTGCAAGCATGTCTTGAACTCGTTGCTTAATTAATAATAGACACTTGATGCACGTTATTAAATGTCTTGCCATTTTATTTACATTTGAAAATTTGTACCGCTTTTTGCAATGTGAGCATGAAATTTCATTGCTACTTCCGCTTCTATGAAAATGTTTCCAAATAGCTTCATTTTTCTGTCTTCCCATCATTTAAAATATAATTATCAACACGCGCACTTTATTTCATTTACTAATCGCTGGGAACAAATGAACCAAATTCTTTTTATGCACCTAAGGCTCAAGCTTGCGTTTCGAAACTTTAATCTTTCTAGTGGCTTCAGCATTGTTGTTGCCATCGCTCCCACTCATTACATTGAATTGCCATAAGCACGCTGATTAGCGGTTCTTATTAAGAATTGTTGTTGTGTTTGATGCAGTCAAAACTGCCTTATCTGAGCAAAACGCATCAAGAAATGTAAAAACGAAATACACTTAAACATAATATGTTCAAATTAAATGCGTAAAATACGTAACAACGAGTATTGGTTATTCAACGTAACAACGAGTATTGGTTATTCAAATGAGTATTAACCCGAAATAAGATAAATACCCGGGTATGAAAATGGGTATAAATGGGTAAATACCCAGCGTAGGGTAAATACCCAGGTCTAAACCCATCTCTAGCTGGAGGTAACTGACTTAGAACCATGCAAATTTAATTTTATGTTTCTAGTCCCAATATTAACGAAAATTCAAAAAGGAGCAGTTGGCGAACAAAAAAGTACCAATAGTTTTCATCTTAAAAGTTCTCATTCACTCAGGACCCTGAACCTATAATTAGCACAAAAATGTATGAAGCCATCGCTCTGTGTGACACGTCAGAATAGCTCTGTTTTTTAACTTTTTGGGTAAAGTTCGTGAAAATGAGAGCAAGCATAAATTTTTCTCATAAAGGGTGTGTGTGAAACGGTAGCAAAGTTGTATGGTGAAATGAAATTTGTTTGTGGTAGAAAATTTTCATATTTGTGCTGTGTCAAGGCGAATTCATCCCAGGTAATCTCGGTACTACAACAAGTACAACTCGTACAAAAACCACAAGCAATTTGTTTTTGTAAAATCATTGTACAATGTCAAAAACAGAAATAAAACAAAACAGAAACAAAGATAATAAAAGAGAATAAACAAAATTTTGACATTCAACAGTGATTTTAGCTAATATCAGCAGGGCTTTTAAGACCACCTGTAATAAATTCGCCTTGTGCTGTGTGAAATTGTAACATTTTTGACAACGTAAAATTTTGACATAAAGAAAAAAAAAGTTTTGTGAAAATGAATAAATTAATCAAGTTTTTACCAAAAATCATTTCAATTCTGTTGGAAATGAGATCGTCCCAACTATTTGATGAACTCGTTCTGATATATTACCAATTTTTACAAAAAGTATGGGCAAAAGAGCTTATACATATGTAAATACTTACATGTTGTATAATTATTTTTAATTTTTTTGCCGCTGGTCCTGCTTCAATATTATTTTTTAGTTTGTTTAAATAAATTTGATGAAAAAAAATAATTTTTTGGTTGTCAAAAATTTCTACACTAATGTCAAAATTTGTACTAGCCCCCAGGGCTAGTGAAATTTTATTAACCTCGATAGTGGCAAAATTTTACTTCCATGAGTACTTAGCTACCGTTTCACACACACCCAAAGAGACAAAATTACACAAAAGTACAGGAACAGACAAAATACAATTTTAACCACAAAATAAAAATTCACCCCCGTATTTATAAACGATTATTAAATTAACCAAACGTTTATTAAGCCAAATTTTCATACAAAATTTGTTTTGTAAACCTTTATTAAATTTAAAAATTTTTTATAAATACAGGCATCAGTGTTTTGACAGGCTTTACAAAACAATAAAAGTTTGCGCAACTTTTAAAAAATGTTATATTGTCTGAACAAATAAACTATTTTTACCAAAAATAAAACAAAACAAACACTTTTACAATAACTAATGGCGATTTCTTTTCTGAGAAAAATGTTGCATTAATGTTACATGTTCTACATTTTGTGTTCGTTTGTACAAAAAATACAACTGTGGGAAAAGTTTTCAAGTTCTTTTGTGAAAATGTTGATGAAAAACAAGCAAAACATGTTACATGCTTTACCCTTACTTTTACTTAAGGGTTCATACTGCCCTGTTTTACAACTTTGGTACTTACTACTTTGTTTGTACAACCAATATTTAATTTTTTGTCATAATATTTTAAAAGTTTTGTCAAAAGAATTCTACATCTAAATATTCTTCGACGGCATACTCCATTTTGAATTTTTATTTTGGTGGAAAATTCTATGTATTTATTATCGTTTTAAATTTGTTCAAGCAATAAGTGATGTCAATGTCTGTTTCAAACCGTAAAGTAAGTGTGCAGCAAATAGTCGAATAGTTTTAAAAATCGCTAATGAACTACATTAATAATAAAAGTGTAATAAAGGCAGCTAATTCTGTTCGATTGAAGTTGTACAACATGTAACACTAATGCCTAATAAATCACTGATGGTTTAAACGCTGGTTTAGTTGAACTAAACTTGAATTTATATGTAGTTTAAACTCATCAACCATAAATCAGTGTCCCATGCACTACGACAAATGTTGGCAAATTCATATGATTTGTACTGGTAGTTTAAACGCCCAATTTCATGCGTTTAAAGATGGTTTATATGTTTAATGATTTATAGATTTGTTGGTTTAAACACATTTTAAACCAAAAAGAGAGTTTAACTTGCTCTGATTTTTTAGCCCTTAGAGTGACTATAGGTAACATGAAAAAGTGTTACATGCATATACTGTAGCATTTTTTTCTCAGAATAGAAATCGCCATAACATTATGTTTTCCTAATACTTCAATATAAAACTTTATATTTAAGTACATTATTCTACTCTACAACACTTTTTCCAAAATTTGGTTCATGATTTTTTTCCTTTGCATTTTATTGTTTTGTTTATGTTTTACAGCTGTTTGACAATTTACACAATTTGCACGAAGAAACAGTCTGGGCTGTTTCGTGCAAGAAAAAGAAGAATTTTATTTTCTCAAATCCGCTCTCATTTACACAAATTAAAAGTACGGGAACGCTTTTCGTGCAAATTGGGATAGCGAGGGATCCCAAAGTAGAGTAAAGAAACAGAGCTAATATCAAATAAATTAAACATGTAGAATAATGTTAAAAGAAATTTCACAGTCGAAAAGCAACAACAAAATACATTTAATAAGTCTCATTATTCTCCTTTAGACTCTCATTCGTGTCTACGCAACGAATTTTGTTTTTTTAACTTTAACATTCACTTAAAGATAATCACTATGTGTTAGTCGGCACTCTGCAGACAAAGTAACTAGTATTTAGATAGAAACATATTAGTTGCAATTTCCTTCTGACTAGTTGCACATCTGTTTTTTATATATCGAACTATCGATTTTAACGTTAGTTTGTCATAGGAGCCCAACTATATCATTTTTATGCAATTATATACCAGTTTATAACTAGTTGGTTTATTTATAGTATAAAAACAAAATACATACAAATACATAGTAATAGTATAAAAATAAAAGAAAAATGCTTTAAAGCCAAAGTAAATTGATTTTAAGCCAACTACTGGTTAACAGACACATACATATTTGTTGTATTTTAGAACAATTCGAGATACAAAGCAGATTTTTTATCTTCCTGTTACAGTTTTCACTTTAGCTGCATCTCGTTCTTTCGGTAATCAATGAAGTAAAATTTTTATGCACTGAACAGTAATTTACAATTATTAGACACCAGCAGAATGTTTTAGTTGCCCGCTTAGGTTCAACCTAATTTTAACAAATGGCAATCGGGAATTTGTCTTTCTTTTTATTAATTATTTTGTTTTTTAAACATAAAAAAATTAAGCCATAACACAAAATGTTCACTTCTTATTTCACATATTTATTATTTTTAACATGGTAGAATAAGTACAAGGTATAGTCATCTGAAATTTTGTTCTCAATTTCAAAACCCATATCATATCGTCAAACAAAAGAAACTATGGAAAAAATTAAAACAAGCGTCAAAAATCAAATAAATTAATTTGACATTACATGGGTAAATAATGAAAATTCTCCCTAATGGACATACCTGGTACTTATTATACTACGATTTTTAAAACATCCGAAAAACAAAAATTTCCATAGAAACACAATTTGTCAACTCTGAAGTCAATGTGTGTTGTTGTTTTTTTTTTTAGCAAACAAGTAAATCGTTTGTTGCCGAATTTTTCTATTTTCATAAGGAGAAAATTCGTGCAATTTACGGAGAGCGTCACTTTATAAGCAGTACATTTAATATTTGACTTGTACGAATCTAGTACTTTTGCAACAAGTGTCGTTATAACTAGTAATATGATTGTCCCAAAACGTAACTAGTTTTAATTTAAGCTACAGAACACTTACGCTACTATTTAAAGCTTAGTTAAAATTAAGAATCAAAATATATATAAAAATCTTAGCTTTATTTAAAAATAAAACAGTTTTAATTATGTATGAACATAGTAATTTTCAAAGTGTTGGAAAGAGTTAGCAAGTAAATAATTCATTAAAAATTAAATATTATTTTCGGAAAATTCAAATATTTTATTTTTCATTAACACTGGAAGCGCCGCCATTATATTTTGTACAATTTCCAAAAAAAAAATATTAGCATAATTTTAAAATGAATTATTAAACGTGCTTTTGTTTAAAGGGGGTGTTTAAACGTCGATCGTAACTTTCGACGTTTCTAGTGTTAAGTAAAATATTTGATTACAATATTCTCTAATTTAAAAGAACAAAAATATTTTCATTTACAGTTCCTTTTTCTAGTTTACTATTTTTTTAAGTCTGTTCTTTATCCTTTATATCCAAAGTGTCCGATTTTTGTAAAGCATTTATTTTCTCCTTCTCTAACGCGGAGTCTTTACTAACAATTGGCTTTTCCTCTGTACACTCCCGGGATTGATTTCTTCCGAATGGAAAAAAAGCCTGCACTTGTCTTTGTAAAGCTTTCTTGTTTATGGTATTCTCCAGAATTTGTTGATTAATAATGGGAGCATAACGTTCCTCAAAACTGTGCTGGTGTTTAAAGGGCACGACAACAGGTGACTCAGAACGAGATGTGGCTGCAGGTTTTTCTATTTTCTTTGAATTATTTGAAGACATATTTTAAAAATTTTATTTTTTTAATTTAGTTTAATTAAGTTTTGTTTTTTTTTTTTTGTTTTTGCTCGTCTTTAAGAAACAACCGCTGTTATTGACTGTTAAAGTTGCAATGTTAATACATGTGTGTTTATTTTTTTGTTTAATATTATTTACTATTTTTGGTATTTTTCGTGGTCTTTTTGCTGAGGTTATTTTTAGCTAGTCTGCCTAAGATATTCAACTTTTGTCTGTCTGTCATAATATGTTTTTGTTTCAAGTTTACTATGTTTACATGTTTTTATTGTTGTTTACTGTGTGGAAGTGTTAGTGTTATTTATTGTAATTGTTAAGGTGTCAGTGTTGTTAAGTATTTGGTTGGAATTTGCATGAGTAATCGCGTATCTTAATTTTTAAAAACATTGTTTGATAAAACTTTAATTTTGTTTAACTGATTTATCATCGCACAGCCTAAACGACTGAATCTTAAGGTTGATATTTCGACCGAAGGCTGGTCTCCCGCTAAAGCGATTCACTATTTTGGGATTTTTGGAAATTCGAATATTTGGGGGGAAAAGCTAAAAACGTGGAAATTTATAACCTCATATCGCTTATTTGGTGCAACAACATCTTAAGTCGAAAATCGCAAATTTTAACTTAAGAATTAATAGTAAAAAATTCCACTAAAGATAAACCCAACCCTTGAGAGAAGAATAAATTGTTCTTTTTCCATAAGGATGTGTGTAAATTAAAAACCTAACGGTCGTTTTAACTAATATTTTTAAGTTAGGACGATGTTGCAGCAAATGAGCGATATCCCGTAAGCGAAAATCTCCTAAACAAAAAAAATAATACTAATCGTTGTTCATTAAAATAAGCGGACAGGTGTCTGTCTGGTACTTTTTTTAAATTTAGCTCTTTAGGGGAGTAAACAGGTAAAACCCGTATTTTGAAAATTTTTTTAAACCAATATTAACTTATCTAAAAAATACAAATATAAATTCGATAATTTTTCAAAATTCGAACATTTAATTGGTGCAAATCGTAGTTATTTATTACTTTTTTACAAAACACTTTTCAAAAAATAATACCTGTTTTATAACTTTTTTCTACTCCATTCATTGGCACTTCCAGCGAAAATTTACTTTTTGTAACGTAATGCCAGCAAGCAAATAAGCTTGGATTTTAGGCCCATTTTGTCAAATGTTTCCCATTTTAGTTACAAAATGTAGACCTAGTTGCGCTTTGCACCAAAATACAAAAAAACATATAAAACTTTTTGGGAAACAATTCGAATTGCTTGCTGGCGTTACGTTACAAGAAGTAGACTTTTCGCTGGCTATGCCCATATACGTATTTAATTATGGGTTCCCCCTACGATATTGAAATTTTTGATGCTTTAATGGAGAGAAAAAAAGTATCAAAAAAGGGAAATATGTGAAATTATACCGCTTTCTTTGACATTTCCGTTCTTAATATGGTACATTTTGAATTTTCTATAATATTAAACTTAGAAACATAAAATTAAAGGTGCAAGGTCCTGAGTGAATGAGAACCTATAAGATGTGAATAAGTGAATGAGAACCTATAAGACTTTTTTGTTAAAACACAGAAACATAAATTTTTGCACATAAATATGTCTCTGATGGATAGGAAGACGCTAACGAAGTAGCGGGTATTTTTTGACAAAAAAAAAAAACAAAGACCTTTTCAAAGACTTTTTACAGAAACTTGAAAAAAATCGTAACCTATGCAAAGTCTCCAAAGCTTTTGGCTTTAAAGCTTAATCTCTTTTTCATACAAACATTTTTTTAATTTATAAAAGGTTTTTTAAAAATATTTTCATAGAAAATTCGTTTTATAAACCTGAAAATTTCTTAATCAATTAGACCTTAAGTCTTTTGCTATAAAAAAGCACCAATAAAATCACTAAATTGAAATACTGGCAAGTAAATGTTAAAAAATGGTATATTTCTTATTACCAACTATATGTAAAAAGGTCACGCAATTTTTGTTGTAGTACAAATTCAAATGAGTCATTTTGTTGTGCGATAAGATTTAAGTACCCAAAAGCAAAGAAATATTGTATTTGCCTTTTAAAACTTTTGTAAACATTTGCATGTCAATTTTATTCACAAGCTGCTAAATTTTTTGGCAGCTGGGTATTGTTTGTTGATATTTCATTAAAAACCCATAAGATTATATATCAGTTCAAAAAAGGACATTCTACACTTTAAATAATTTTAAGATTTTTATGCGCAGTATGCAAATGCTAATTGATATGTGAATTTTTACGTTCATATGTATACACAAAATTAATTATTTACGTTGTAATTTTTGTATTAAATACACGCTTAATGTCTTTAGGTCATTAACTATCAGGTTTTTGCTTGCTTTTGTTAAATTGTTTAACGTTTCGTTAATGTCATTTTTTGTAGTTCTTAAAACTTTTTTGTTTACCTTAGTAAAGAAGAATAAAAAACAAATATTTAAAATTGACATTAAAAGTTTTATTAAAGTTTTATTGGGATTCCAATGCAGTTGTTTATTTAGTTGCTCTATTTGTAAAACTTTGTTTACACTTGCAATGAACAATGTTTTAGTTAAGTACAGTTGGGATAAGGTATATACAGTGAAATCTTTAATGACTGGAAGACGATGGGAACAATGAAATGTGTTTGTACAGCAGGAATGTCCTCTTAAAAGAACTCTGTGCTGACCTTTTACGAAAAGTATTAGTTAACCCTGGATGCTAACTTTCCGCCGACCAAGCTCATTTACTCTTTATCATATAACTTTTTTATGTGTACGCTCTTTTTCAACAATTAATTTGAAAACACAAAAAAGAAATCAAATTTGTATGGAATTTTGAGGTGGTGAATAGGGTATATATAAATTTGTCATTCCGTTTGTAATTTCTATAATATTGATGTTAGACCCTATAAAGTATATATAGTCTGTCCGTCTGTCCGTTGAAATGGATTTTCCGAAGACCCCATATATGATGGGGGCCAGGTTATTATACATTTATGTCACATATGGTCCGGAATGGTTTGCTATTGAAATTCAGCAAGATCGGTCCCCAAATGGCTGAGATATGAGTAAAAAACCACGACTGCCTCAAATTTTTTCCTTTAAAGCTCCAATTAGACGTGACATTACCATACCAACACTGTATTACCAAAACGACATAAACATACCAGAAAACCCAATTCATTTTTTGTTTCTACGGTCATACAGTGGCTATGGTAATACAGTGTTGGTAATGTGGTTTTTTAGTTGTTTTTTTTTTATACCCTTCACTACAAGTGGTGGATTTTATTTGTAATGTGTTTAATTTTACGCATCCACATACACATTAATGCATGTATATGATATGCCGCTCAAATAAAGAAACAAAACTCATAGACTCAATATATTTTAATTTAACGCTTCTTCAGTAAAAGCATTCGTAGCCGAGTTGTTAAGTTCTCTCCTGAGACTGATGATATTGCCAGTTCGAATCCCAAAAAGAATTTTTTTTCATTTTTTATTTCATTTTTTTATGTTCTAAAAAACGATTTTAAGATTAAAAAACGAATTTCAAACATCAACTTTGGCAAAAGAGGAAACGGGCTTAGGATATATATAAATTTTTTGTTTTTTTTTATATTCTTCGGCATGGCGAAATGAAAAGTTGGCGTGGCTCAATTAATATTTATTTATACCTATCTAAAGAATCTTATCTATGTATATAACTTTTTGATCTTATCTCATCATGGTGAAGGGTATATAAGATTCGGCATAGCCGAATATTGCACTCTTACTTGTTTTTAATTAAAATGCTTAAATTAAACTTTTTGTTGATTTTTAAATAGTTTGTTTATTCGACGAAGAGTAACCTTAGGCCCTAATTATATAAAACGCAACGCAACGCCAAAGAATTACATTGAAAGCAAAAACAAAGTTATAAATATTTTGTAATTTTGTTGTTGCTTTCTACAGAAGTTCACATTGCCTTTTAATAAATTGTGGCGTTGGCAATTTTAAAACGGTACATGAATTTCTGTAGAAAGCAACAACAAATTACAAAATATTTATGACTTTGCTTTTGCTTTCAATGTAATTGCTTGGCATTGCGTTGCGTTTTGTATAACTAGGACCTTAATGTACTTAAATAAATAATAACCTTCCAGGGTTACAGAATAAAAAAATTGGTATTTTAATTGTAATTTATTTTTTTTAATATTTTTTTTTTTAATTTTTAGTAGTTCCACATATGAGCATTATTTAATTCTAATTTATTATGAATCATACGCCACATGGAACTGGCAATTAAATTAAACATTAATCATACGTCATTTATGACAAATTCTATTAATGTAATTTAATAACAATAATACGCGATATAAAATGATCCGTTAAAATCAAAAAAAACTTTTAGTATTGGGAATAAAGACATTCAACTTCGGAATAACTAAGAGAAAGCTGAATTTTTGCACAAAAATTTCTTTTTTGATTCTAAACAACATCCCAAAATTTCCCTTCGATCCATGCGTCGCACAGTGGGAAATTTAAGAAAAACAAAATGAAAATAGTTCTATATTTTCTAAACAGTTCAACCGTAATTAAGTTTCAGGTAGTAGTTAAGGACTTGCATTCGAGTTTAAGTTATGAACATCTAAAGACATCTCAGGAGGGCCGCCATAGGTTCCCAAAATAGGTGATTGCAAAAATTAAAAATTTTCCAGAATCCTAATTTTTGGCCCGATTTAAAAATTTTTATTTTTAATCAAATCTACTAGTCGATAGTTTTCAATGAAAAGCACTCAGATTTTAAATATTTTTTTTTTTACCATAAAACTTGAAATGAGAATTCTAAAAAGAATTAAATTACCGATTTTTTAGTAAAAGGCCGTTTACATTACAACGAAATCTAGTAGATTTAATTTGAATTCTTCTTCAAAATCTAGTGCATTTACATTGTACTTTAATGGCATTAGCGAGATTTCGTTTGCTTAATAAACACAGTTGACTGAAAGACACAAACATACTTACATATAAAGAAAAAGGCATTTAAAAATATGGAAAGTGGTGGAAAGGGTTTGGCATTCCGTTTGTAATTTCTTCAAAATTGATCATAAACATAAAAAAGTATATATATTCTGGGTCCTTAGAAACAGCGAAGTTGATTTAACAATTTCAGTCTGTGCGTCTGTCCGTGTGTATGTTGAAATGGGCTTTCCGAAGATCATTTCTGAGATAGGGACTAGGTTGTTAAATATTTACATCACATAGTGTTTCGAATAGTTTGCTATTGAAATTCGGCCAGATCGGTTCACAAATGGCTGAAAACAACGACTGTTTCATATTTTACTCACAAGTCGCACGTTGTTTTTTATTATTATTTTTTTATATCTGGAAAACAACGAGAGCCAAAGCTTCCAAATTAGGTACAAGCATTACACAACATCCAACAAAATATAGGAGGAATTGAAGAAGATGACTTGGCACAAAATAGATTTATATATATCTAACGATTGGCATTTAAATAAGTTTCTGTTCTTACATCACCATGGTGAAGGATATATAAGATTCGGCATTGCCGAATATAGCACTCTTACTTGTTTTATCAATATTATTTGTATTTTCCACTGTTTACTATTTCTCAAAATTTTGAAATTTTTTACCAGTTTTAACAAGCAGCCATTACGGTTTTTGTCTTGTTTTTTTTTAATATAATTTTTTTCTTGTTCAAGGAAATATTTTTTTATTTCTATATGGAAAAAACCATAGTAGCATCACAAAGTACTACTAGTTTTTCAGATGGTTTCGTCTAAATCTAGTTACAGAGTAGATTTTGTTTTGTTTGGGAAATCTAGTCAAAAACAACTAGATTTTGCTAGAAATCTTGTTAGTACTAGATTTTGTTTTAGTGTAAATAAGCTATTAAACATATTTTGAGTTTTTTTCTAATTAAATTTTATTCAGCATCGAAATTTAGTTTTATTTTAATCTTTACACTATTTATAATTAAAATCACTGAGATGGTTGTATGCTCAATTCCGGCTAGAGACTCTGTTTTGTGTCACTATAACGGGCTGATGGTCTACTAGTTGCTCGGAAATTAAGTTAAAATATAATTTCTAAATGACTTATTCATACAAGAAATTTTAGGGTTATAAAACGAATTTTCTTTAAAAAATGTCTTTAATAAGCAACTAAATCTGGCAACGCCGCTCATGTTAAAATAAAAAATAAAAATTTTTTGTATATTTTACCATGAGCGTCGTTGCCTGATATCGCTGCTAACAACTGAACTGAAGTTGAGTTGCCATCCGAAATCGAGCCAGAAACCGTTTTCAAAACTTAAATAATGAGTATGAATAATATCATAATTAAATAACAATCATACGCCACATATAATAAAAACAATAATAATATAAAAAAATGCATATACATACATACTTTATTCAATTACTGCAATTAAGGCTTTTAAGTAATTTAACAATGTGTATGGAAGGTATCTCTATTTCCTTTTGAACTCCCTTTTTTTTTAATCCACCTTTAAGAAAAACTTCGATTCCACCTTAATATCTTTCTGATATTCCCTAATCAAGTGCTCTATATAAAAATGTATCTGCTTTGAAATCATGAAAATAACAAAAAAATGTGAATTACCATAAAAAGTAAATAATAATTTATAAAAATCCGAAATTGTAACCACCAAATAATATTTTAATTCCGGTGGCCGTTTAGTTATAACCTCAAAAAAGAAAATTGAATGCCAGGCTGAGAAGCCCATTTTCGCAAGCCAAACAACCAGAAATACCAAACTCAAATAATAGAGACGACGATAAATACAGGAGACATCAATGCCCATTAAAACCAATTCATCCAAAACTTTCAGGTACAGATTTAAGGATCTCACATGATGATGATGCCCCAACAGGGGTGGTAGAAATATCAGAAATGTTGTAATAATATTTAGTAAACGTAAGTTTAAATTTCCAAACGCAGTCAGAGATGAATGGCCAATCATGGGTTGTGAATAGTCATACCAGTTCTCCATCAGTGATGTAATATTCACATACAAGTACATTGCGAGATGAAATATAGTGATGAGGAATAGCTTCCACGATAATTGAAAAGTATTGTTGGTTGCATTGAAATGAAATGGAAACATGCCAGTTAAACGGAATAAAATTAAAGTCATCCCAAAAGATTCGACTAAATTACGAGGATTTCCAAAGAAACTCATGACTGTTGTGGTGGTTTAATGAACGAAGACTGAAAATATTGACATTAAATCGCTAGTGGGTTACGTGTAAGACTTTGCAAGTATATGTTATTTGCCTTGAATTTTATAAAAAAAAAAAAAATATTTTTATTGTATCCCAAAGGAAAAGATAACAATAAATTAGAAATAAATGTTTTCATTGTGAAAAATTTTACACAAATATAACCAATCCTACTAATAGCCCATTTACACTACAACTAAATCTAGTACTTACGAGATTTCTAGCAAAGTCTAGTTGCTTGTGACTAGATTTCCCATATACACAACTTAATCTACTTCGTGAATAGATTTGAAGAAATATAGCGCTAAAAAGTACTTCCCTGCACAAGAAAAAAAATGACATTTTTTAAAAATAATTTAAAAATTTTTAAAATATAGTAAAAAATGGAAAAGACAAATAATAAAAATGATTAAATTAATAAATTTGATTATAAATAAAAAGTAATGCAAATTTGTAAATGCCTATTTCTTTACTTGGCTGTTTTGTAGCGTACTTTTTAAGAGGTAAAAAGGGGACACAATTGGTACTTTACTAGTTTTTCACTTTTTGATAAATTTTGTATACAGATATGCAATCTGTATCATGGTGAAATAAACAGGTGGCAGCACTACGCCAGATGTCGATTTTTTGCTCTTGCATTGTTTGTCTAGGTTTATGTCAAAGTTTTGTTTATGTTTACAAAAAGTCCACGTTTTGTACTGTGATTATTGTATTTTATTAAAGTTTTTGATAATTTTAAATTAAAATAAATAAGATATTGATCATAATTAAATAAAAATTGGCTTAAAATTTATTTATTTCATCACGTTCAGTGGCACGCTGTGATTTTTCTTAAATGTATTTTTTGACGTAAACGGTGATGTAATTTCCATTTTTGTTGTAATGTTGTATTTGTTGCCGTAACGATGCCACCTGCTTATTCCACCATGATCTGTATGATCCAGATTTAAATATATAGGCTTTTTTTAAGGGATTAAATTGGTACTTTTTAAGGGGTAAAAATGGGATTAAATTTGTACTTTTTCAGTTTTCGATAAATTTGATATACATTCTATTATAGCCTATAGTGTACTTTCTGGGGGCCAAAAATGAGAAAAAGCTTGTTCCCTTTTACCTTTGGTACTTTTTCTATTTTCGAAATATTTGGTAAAGAGATAGTATATGGTCCAAATTAAAATAAAGGGTATCCCCCTGTACCTTTTATAATGTTTAAACGGAAAAAATTGATTGTTCTTTTCCATTATTTGATCAATTTGGTATACAGCATAGCACAGCATTTTTTATGCCGCGTTAAAAAATAAAAATTTCAAAATTGATCTAAAAAAAAAATTTTTTTTTTAACCAAAAAGAAATTATATTTCTTAAATGACTACGCACTTTAAAAAAAAGATTAAGCTATCTCAAATGTAGTTTTATTACGTTTCCAGTTTATTTAATTAACTAAACCGCACGCGAATATATTCTGTGAATTTTCGAAATAACGGTATATCTAGGTTAAATCTCGGTAAGCACCACTGCCCTCATCGTACTCAAATTAGGTTTACCTGCCGGGTGCCCCTTTTGTCTGCCAAAAGAGTGTTAATTTAAAACACAAGGATATTCATTTAGCAAATAGTCGCTATCATCATAAAGAATGTAAACAAGAATTATTGTTTTAAATAAAAAATTGTTATTTTTACAAAAAAAAAGCATTAATAAGCAAAAAACTTCAATTATTTTTGTTGAAAAACGTTAATTTTTTTATCCGATTTAAGCCACTATTTGACAAGTAATTCAATCGAACCAGCCTTTGACTCTGGATGGCGGCCAAAAGAAAAGTGCATAGCGTAAAACAAAAATGTTCCGTTATCTGGTAAATGGGACATGCTATGAATTCTATGAATATCGTTTCCCGTTACAGTTATAACAACAACCACAAATAATAACAGTTTTAGAAAAAAAAACTTGCAATAAAATAATTTCGCAGACACGTGTTGTTGCTGAATTTATGCATTATCTCATTTGACAAAGTTACAAAAGGACTTAAAAAAGAATTTTAAAATTTACAAAATTCAAGGAAATCATATCGCACTGGTTCTCCTAAAGGGAGTTAACTCAAAATTTATAAATCTTCAGTAGAGACCAAAAACTGTTTTCTTTTTATGTGTACTCTTGTACTACAAATGTGCCAAAATACTGGGGAAATTGATCTAAGATTTTTACGGTGGGTGAATATGACCATTGTTTAGCCTTTTTTTGCAAAAAATCACAATGTAAATTTTGAGTTGACTCCCTTTAGAGAAACCCGTGCGATATATATAAATTTTTCTTTGAGAAACAATTTTGATTACTTGAAAACGTAAAGTGGCAAAAAATAATCTTCACTGTGGAAATGCCTTTATATAAAAAAAAAGAAATCATAATTAAGCATAATTTTTTTACCCTTAGTTAATAAACAACAAGAGTTTACTTTAAAATAACAATTATTTACTTCTGCTTTATTTAAAATCTTTACAATTCATCACCCGAAATAACCACTTTCTTAACCACTTTCTTCTTCCTCGACAGATCCTTAATTATCCTCTGCTTTTCATAATCCTCTTGATATCTCTGCAACAAAGTATCCACAAAGCCATTCAGTTGCTGTGAAATTAAATAAATAGCGACCAATTGCACATTGCCATAACACAAAAATAAAATTTTATAAAAATTTGCCAAAAAAGCCATCAAATAATATTTGAAGGCGGGAGAACGATGTGTTATCAGTTCATAAAAATAAATAGAATGCCAGGCCGTAAATACCAAAGTCACCGCCACACTTGAGGCCACAAACATGCTCAAGAAGTAGATACGACGATAAATGCATTTCACGTCGATACCCAGTTTAATGTATTCCTCGATAATTTGCACGTAATAATTTAGAGATGTTACAAAAGTGCGACTACCAAATAGCAGTGGTGGGAGTATAAGGAATGTTATGAAAATGGACGCCAAACGTAAAATCAAATTGCCAAATGCTGTAAGCGAAGAATTGCCCATCATGGGTTGGGCAAAATCTTTCCAATTTTCCATTAGAGAAGTTATATTCACGTAGGTGTACATCGTAATGTGCACTATGGTCAGGCCAAAATATTTACGTGATATAATAAATTTATTTTTCGCTGGATCAAAATGAAAAGGAAATAGACCGGATAGGCCGAGGATTAACATAACCAAGCCAAAGGATTCAGGCAAACTTTGAGGTCGACCAAAACGACGCATGTTGTTCTGAGTATATTTAAAGAATTACTAAACTTAAGTTGGTTTAGAAAGTGCATGAACAAATAACATAATCATGTATTTTATTTAAGCTCAAGGGATTAATTTTTATTTAATTCTCTTAGGCATATTAATTTTACATAGAGCAGTGAACACACAGAGAGAAATAATGATTGCCAACATTATTTTCTTATGAAAAATATTTGATTTGACTATAAGATGAATTAATCGGTTCCCAATATAAGTTTATTGCCCAATTTTACAATCTTGTGCAAAGTGTCTTGCAGCATCGCATTTGTATGACCAACCCCACTTTATTTTTCATCTCCATCATTTATTTCTTACATACCTACCCACTATCTCCATATCTTAAGGGGGCTTCAATACAAAATTTTCAATACAGACTAGAAATATATTGCAGGAAAGTCCCATAACTGCCCAGGAATCGCCTCTAGGGGGAAATAATGTATTAGTTTTTTTTTTAACTTTAGGTAAAGTTAAAATTACCTTAAGGTAATTTTATTGCGGAATTTCGGTTTTTTTTAGTAATTTCAATAAACTAAACCGTTTTTGGGTACGCCAATATATGTTTTGAAACCTCCTCCATTTTTAAAATAACAGTATATCTCGAAAAAAAGAGCTTACCTAAAGAAAGAGTGAGCACCATTGGATTAGGCGTACCCGAAATAGGTAAAATGCCAAGTGCCCGTCTTGTCTGTTTTTTAAGCCAAACTTAAGTAGAATATTATTATATTTATCAATCAGCTGTGAGTTACGTCTTTCACAACAAGCGTTCAAAACTAAACCAAAGAGTTTTTTCACAATTGATGGAAAATATTTACAACAACATAAATTTGCCATTTCAAATATCGTGAATTGGCCTTATGTGATTTTAAAAGCCATTCTAAAAATCTTCTGTCAAATCATAAAATATTTGAGGTATTTTTCAGATTAAATGGTAAAAAAGCTCTAAAGAACTCTCAAATACAGGTGGTGTCGGATCTACAACAATCCAAAAACAACAGAAACAACATAGGGTGTTTTGCATTGCATTGTTAGTGTTTACGGCTCGAAATGTCAACCATTCTTGGCAAAACACTAACAAATCGAGACCAATAGGGTCGAACTGTCAAAATTAGAAGGCGTTTCGACACCACCTGTAGTTAATTCGCCTTGCTCTAAAGTAAATGAAAACAAGTTTCATGTGATTTATTAATCATAATAAAGTTGCTGTTATCATTTAATTGATTGTGATAATTTTATTCTGGTTAAAAATACTCTTTTAAACATAATATAGTTAGCAGGCAGTGATCATTATTGAATACATATGTAGTCTCCGGTTATATTTCTAGTTCCTTATATCCTGCACAATTCACTAAAATTTTGACTTAATTCACTTATTCCATCATCAGTTCCATAAATACCTTTCCCTAAACCCTTTTTAAGCAAAGTGGGCATAAAAATATGCAGTTGTTTCTTGGAATCAAGTAAATTATTGTAACTTTCTTGCATGGGATTCTCATGCAAACGTTTCTGCAATGTAGAGTTGGTTAAATCGGCCACTGTATCCAAACGCCTTCGTGCCGACAATGATTTATTTCCACCATTTCCTGTCTTTGATTTCCCAAATGATGTTTTAGGAATATTTAAGCCGCGAGAATTTTCAGCACTTTTATACAGACGTGCTGAGGCCAAAGTGCCAGCTAGTCTGCGTGTCGTGCTAGGACTAGAGGACAAAGCACAAAGATCTATATTCTTGACAGGTCTATTTAAACGTATTGGCTGACCTTCTTTATTGAATATAATCGTAATGTGTTTAACTGCCTCCGAGGATTTAAGGCTCCTCTGACTAGATGTTTGAGCAGCAGTATTAATAGAGGCACGTTGATGACTTTTGCTTTTTTGTTGTTTGGGTTTTTGTGAACTTTGAGCTTTAGTATTATAACTTTTTATGGCATCTTGCCGAAGTTTAGAAGTTTTACTTAACTTTACTTCCATTTCTTCGAGACTATGAAGATTTTTCAAGAATTCCTCTTTTCCGGCCAAATCCAACCAGTGTAAAACTCTTTCCGCTAAAAGTTCATCGGCGGTTTCTGATGTCGGCTGAGGTGGTAGAGTGTTGTTTTTAGAATATAATTCCGAACTTTCTGAAGGTCTTCTATTTAAGTCTTTATTAGTAGAGAAAGGATAACTTTCATAACTTGAATATTTGCGATTTAAAAGTGAAGATCTTCGGCGACGTTTTGACTTTTTTCCTGAAACTAATTTACAAGGTTCGTGTAGTTTTACTTTAGCGGAGCCTATAAGAAAAACTTCTTCTTCTTTGTCTTTATTGACCTCATCGAAATCCATAAAATTATTTAACTCCAAGGAAATGGAACGTTTTAAAGGTCCTATTTAAAAGAAAATGATGTAACTGGTTTAAAAATTTCTCGAAAAAAATTGCTAACCAACCTTTGATCCTTCGTTCTAGGGGACTTACTGCCGAATTTAGTCTCTCCCAAGGTCTTTTGGTATCATAATCCAATAAAAAATGCCTTTGCAAACCACGTCTCAGCTCAGAACTCTCTAGCCATACAGTGCGCACAAATAGCGGACGACTAGCTGATTCCCAAATTGTAGAATTTTTCATAGTACTGTGACAAATATTATTAGCAGAGTTTTAAAACTTTTCACATTCATTAAAATTAGTTTTTTGTAACTTAAGTACCTTAATCGCTATTTTCAAATTCTATTCCCCATAAACACGTCATTTTCCTGGGGCCATATTTTTTATTTTGTGATGTGTCAAGTTGTATTTCCTGTTGTCTAATAACTCGAGCATAGACGATTTTAGTTTTTCGTTGGGGGTTTTTATTTGTGTTTAAGGGCATATTAAAAAGCAAACAAAACTCTTGTTCTCTTGGCGACCAAAGTTAATCAATTCACGAAGAAATTTAAAAAAAAAACAAGAGATAAAGTTTGCTTGTTTGTTGCGGCAAAAAGTGTCTCTGACACGCGAAATTTTGTCGTTGGAATTTATTCTCTGGAAAAGTTTGTTGCCAGCACGTGGTTTAAGGATTTTAATAGAATTTCTTTTCATTTTTAGTTGTTTCTAATAATTATATTTTTGTTTATTTTATAACAGTAATTAAGGTGATTATTAAATAAACAGAGTGATTTAAAAAAGAAGAATCACGGATAAAAAAAATTTATCGATTTAAAATAGTTTGTTTGTACTTTTCAAGACAATCAAAGGGTTAATTTCTAAAAGCATTGAGTTAATGTTGCTAATTTATGGTTCGTAAGTGAACCAGTTTTTAAATTCATAGTCCTATCCACACCACAATAGTGGAGAGAGTATTATGTGTTTGTGCTGAGGTTTGTTAAACGGTAAAATATTAGTCCTTAACCCACCTTATAGTATACCGATCGACTTAGCACTACTTTTCGAATCGATCTAACGATGTCCGTTCGTCAGTCTAGAAGGCTCGCGCCACGAACAGGTGGGCGCAAAGTACAGCTGGGGCTTTCTTAAGTGGGGTTTTCTTAAGTGTATAAGGTGTATAAGAATAAACCACAAGCCACATCAGTCCTCAAAGCCAACATAACCCATGCCTTCGGTCAAATTCAGCCTGATTTGTGCGCCAGAGTCATGCAAAATTTGACATGTACGATGCGCTCCAGCCGGAGAAGCCGTGGCGGACATTTGAGCGATATTATATTCCACATAATGGCATCAATAAGTCTATCAAACAAATAAAAACTTTTGATGATACCTCACACAAACATTGTTTTATTTAAATTAAAAGATAGGAAGCGCTTAATAAAATTATTGCATTAAAAATACTTAAATGAATGAGAGATATTTAAACCAAAGAATCATTGCCAATTAAAACATAAGAACTTGAGGAAGTAAAACTTACATAAAATCCTTCAATAAATTTATTTTATTTTACAAAAATAGCTTAAATTATAAAACTCCATATTTAAATACAAAAATTGCCATGTTTTACGGGCAAATTGGGGTTCTTTAAGGAAAAAAAACTTGTGAAAATAATAACTTATTATAACAATAAAATAATTATTTAATATAACCGAATTTTAATCATTAAAACTAAATAATACCCAAAACTTAAATTTCCGTTCCATTTAAAATAAAACTTATAACATAAAAAAAATTTTACCATTAAAATCACTTTAAACAATATTTTAATACAACAAAATGTAGCAGAAACTCTTTTTTAATTCTTTTTTGCACAACTGCAAGTGTTTTACTTATATTACCTTTGAAAAAATTACCCTCCATTTAAATAATGAAAATAATTACTGCTTAGAGAATTACCCAACAACCAGTCAGTGAGTCAGTCATAGACCCAAAGCAGACTGGTGGCAGGCTGCCTTTAAAAACACACACACACACAAACCTGAATTTAAGGTTATGTTTTATTCATATAATTGCATATTTCCGACACGCAAGGCAGCCCAAAGGATAAAATGTCTAAATATGGCCACAATATTATACCAAAGCAATTATCAAGTGTTTAGCACTTTATGGCCTAGAAGTACCAGCAACAGTAACAACAACAACAGAAAACATATTTTAAACTTTTAGACTATAAAATTGAATTTACAACAAGCAAAACATGATAAACTCACAACTATGAAGTACCGTGGTAGTATAAATAGACAAATCCATAAAAAAAGAAAACTTTCCAACATGCAACATGTTGTACGGGAAAAAGGGTAATTGTTTTCATTTTCCAAACAAATGATATGAAGTTAAAATATTTATAACCTACACCATCATTAGGCGGGTAAGTTAAAATCGGCTTGGGAATTCACCTACCGACAGTCAAATTATCACAAGATGATAATTTCTATGGGGGATAAGATCTAAAAAAGGTTTCGTTTGGGTATAATCACAAAACAATTATTGCTCTCACTAAATTTCATTCGAATAGGTGCAGAACTAGACGAAGCGCCTATATGGAACACCATTCCTTAAAAAAAAAAAAAATATGTTTCAAAAACGACTGCTCATATTAGAAAAAAAAATTTACTTTTCTTAAAGGAATTTCGTTTTTTTTAGTAATTTCAATAAACTAACCCGTTTTTGAGTTACACGAATATATGTTGTGCGGGTATATCGCGAAAACCAGAGCCAATCTAAAAAAAAAAAACGGCGAGCACCACTGGATTCAGCGTACCCGAATTAGGTTAAAACGCCAGGTGCCCAGCTTGTCTCAAAAATAAGTGTCAATTTCTTGCACAGTGTAATAAAACACAATAATGCCTTCAGATTTTATACATCACTAGCGTAACCCGGTGAGCTTTGCTACCGCCACTGAAATAAAAAAGTAAAGCAATTAGAGCCAAATATAGATACTTCTTCTGTTATCCTTTTCCAGCTTTTTAAACAATTATATTGTCCTTGTATGGAAGATTTCACGCTTATTTTCCAATTTAGCTCGCTTTTTGACAGATACCCTTCTTAAGAAATAAATAAATCTATTTTGTGTCACAACCACCACTCCAATCCCGTTCACATTTTTTTGGATGTTGTCTTTTGATAACAAAGATGCTTGTAACTAACTTCGCAACGTTGGCTCTTGCCATTCTCCAAATATACAGAAAACTATAATGTCTTTGTATTGAAAGTGCCACGCCTACTTCTTCAATCCCGCTCACATTTTGTCGGATGTTGTGTATTGATAGCCAAGATGCTTGCTTTTAATTTAAAAACTTTAGCTCTCCAAAAAAATAAAAACAACAAAAAGGATTTTTTTTGTTAGGACCATCACTCAGGGGATAACGCCTACTAATCCATTGCATTGTGTTGGGAATAGGAAAATAATTCATGGGAAGGAGGATAGAGGGAGTAGAGCTTGTGAACATTTGACTTAAACTTATTTATGTTAAAAGTGAGAGTAAAGACTTTAGCAGTAAGAAAATTCCACGTGCGAACAGTTCAACCAAAAAAACGAATTTTCAATGTAGTGCGTTGTACGATGCGCCGGCCAATCGACCACAAAAGGATGAACTCTTGAGGGAAAACGTGTATTATGAACAAACGTACAGGTTTCGGAAACCAGATTCACAATTTCATCAGAACACAATAGCAAACAATTCCGGACTATCTAGGGTTTTTGGAAACCCCATTTCAACGGACACACGGAGATACGGAAAGACGGACATCGTGGTTTGAACTTCTCTTTTCATAAAGATCCAGAATATAAATAACAAATAAATCTTCGAAATATATATAGTTACATTATAGGGTCGAGCAGGGCTGTGGAGTCGGAGTCGGAGTTGAGGAGTCGGAGTTGAGGTTTTTGTGCCGGAGTCGGAGTCGGAGTCGAAGTACCCACAAAAACTAGCGACTCCGACTCCGACTTTTTTGATTTAAAATTTTTCTAATATTTTTTAAAATAAAAAATTTTAATGACCAATTTCTCCAATTCTTTTTAAATATCAATTCATATTTTAATATAATTTTTCTAATAATTTTATTTTTATTTGACATAAAAAAACAAATTTTAAACATAAATTGATATTTAAATAAATAAGTGGAATTGGCAATAAGAGGGTCTGCTTTTTGAAATTGTGAAGTAAGAAAATAAGGACCAGTATACTTTTCATATGATTAGGTGAGTTTCAAAAATTAAAAAATTGAGATAACATCTTATTTCGACAATTTATAAGAATAGTTATATAGATTGTATCGAAGCATGTCCTTTTCTATGTTTTAATGTGACCTCAAATTTCTGTAACAAAAACCAGCGGGTTCACTATTTGAATTTCGCCAAGATATCGTTAATGAAATAAAGCCGAATTAAGGAATTTAAAATTTAAATTTGTAAAGATGTTGTTTTTTATTTATCGTATACATATTAACGAATATTTTTGTAGCCATGTCCATGAATATGACATGAAATCGGAAAAATACATGACATTGTTCCAGATATAATTCCCATCAATGTGGGGGTTAACCCGAAAAATGACTTGAGAATACTTTTATCTACTCACTTTAGGGAAAATTGGAGAGATAATAAAGACTTCTAATTTCAAATTTTGGTCTTGGACAATAATAATATTGAATTAGGAACGGAAAAATTCAATGGCGAGTACACTGAAGAAAAAGATTTAAATTTAGTTGTCTAAAAATTCACCTTTTTTTTAACTCTGCAGGTGGGAGATAAATTACATCAAGCCACATTTTGAAAGCTTTACAGCAGACCGCGAAAACATGTTGATAATCGCAAATGATGTTTATGTTATAAAAATGTGCATTTGTACGAATATTTTATATGATCCTAACATTTTTTTTTATGTCGTTGATATACTTAAAAAATTACGTCATAAAAGGTTCGTTACCTTCTATGGTACTGTTCCATGCCTTGAGACAAACAGCACCAAGTCCAACAACAAAAGGGGTGCTATTTCCCAAAAATAATAAAAGGCTAACAACATTTTTTTACATTACGTTTCTCTTCAAAATGTGTTATATAAATTGTAGAACTAACAACTGAAGGCGCATCTGCATGTTTTAATAAACTATATTAAATTTTCCTGAGAATGATTTGACTTAATAAATAAAACAAGACCAAAATGTCGGTGTCTGAATTTATGTATGTATATAAAAAACAAAAGACCTCACTTCACAATTTACAAAAAAGGACTGTCCTTTGCCTCTATTAATATTGTGGTAAACAACAGAAAGTACACTTGATGCCTTAACGTCTAAGCCAATTGGACTTGGTGCTGTTTTCAACTTTTCTATCTCGAAAGCTAAATTAGATAGGACTAATGGAAATTCACACATCTATAAATTCCAACAGTATAAAAAACGTTATTTGAAAAAGATGTGAATTGGTGTAGTTTATCTCTCCCCTACAGAACTATTTTTACATTTTGTAGCACTGTTTGCATAATTTTAATAAATTAATATAACCTTTAAAATATACTAAAGTTCAATGATCCCATACGGATTGAAGCAAAACTCGTTTCTTTCGAAAGTTCGTAACAAAACTCGTTCGCTCCAAAATTATATCCATTATTTTTCTATATTTCAGTTGGTTTAAATTTCTAAACTGTTGAGTTATAAGTCAAGAATGTCATAACACTTTAGAATTAAAATAGGTTCAACTCATTTAGTCTATTTAATCGGGCGCCATGTTTTTTGCATTTTTTCCAAAATCCAAATAAAATGTTTTGCAGCTTTCCTACTCATATAGTAGGTTAAAGCTCAATACGCGGCACGTTAGAATTAAAATATCGATTTGAAATTTTTACAGAATCATTTTGTTGCTATATTTAACCATTTAACAGGTACTAAATTAAAAAAGAGTTTAAAGTCAAATAAAAACTAGTCTCTTAAATAATGCTAGGTTAGAGTAGGAGTCGAAGTCGGAGTCGGAGTTGGAGTCGGAGTCGGAGTCGGAGTCGTACTTAAAAAATTTCACCAAAAGGAGTCGGAGTCGGAGTTATAACTTTTTCTTAACGACTCCACAGCCCTGGGGTCGAGGATCAATATTGTAGAAATTACAAACGGAATGACAAAGTAGTATATGGGTGTTTTCAAAGTAACGGTCGTAATTGGGAGATTTTTAAATAAAATTCCAACCTGCCCAAATATGCCACGAGGATTGCTCCATTTTGGACTTACGAAAGTTCAAGCAACGGTAGCAACCAAAAGAATACATAAAAAATATAATTTCAATACTTTTTTTGACCATTAAAAAGTAACGGTCGTTACTTTATAAATGTGCTGTTTTCAAATGTCGGAGACAAACATCATGTTTTAAAAAATTTTGCACAGGATATGTCAAGTAAAATATCTGATTAAATTCTTTGAAATGTTTTGTTTAAGAAATGGATTTATTTTCCAACCAAAGAAATTAGTTTTTTTAAGTAACGGTCGTTACATTAGAAAAAGTTAAAAGTTTTTTGTGTTTGAATTCATTTATTATGGGTAAGTATGGGTAAAGTAGCATATTTGTGTTAGTATAAAGAAAATAAAAGTTGATCTTTCGGAAAATGGCAGATACATTTATTTTGTATAATATTAGCGGAAAAATAAATTCAAAATAATAATTTCATTTTTAAGCTATTAAGGGTAATTTTCTGTGGAAACACCCATATACCCTTTTACCTTCGGTGAAGGTTATAAAAAAACAGAAAAACACTGTTTATGGATTTGTATTGTCAGTTGTTCTTTAAAAAATAAATGCATATTATATTAATTTTAAAAACCTTTTTAAGCAGATTGTATGCGCATATTTTCCAATAATAAATGCATACAATTCCACGCCCTATTGATAAATAAAAAAATTGCGCTTTCCAGATAATTGTTTTAGGACATACTTATATCTTATAATAAGCTGCGATCAAGATATGGATATCTACTAAAGATGTGTAGAAACCGACTTAAACGACTTTACAATATAACTTCTTTTTATCATTTCCTTTGCTAACATTTTGGCCGCAACTGTCTTTATTTAAAACCAACAGCTAGACAAATTTGCAGATACAAAAAACAAAGATCTATTACTAGTTAAGTGTCTATGTATTTCTATTAAACAAAAAGTAATTAAAATAGGAAAATTTTAAGTAACACAACCTCAACAAGTTTGCTAATGCAATTTACTCCAGTTTAAATGAAAATAATAATGTTTCCTAGATGTCTCCAACCCAACAAACAAGCAACCAACCAAACCACCAGCCAACACACTTGTACAACAATTATGTATGACACTTTACAATTTATGAACAAAGAAAAAAAGTATTCAAAGCACAATTTAAAAACATTTTGCAAAAAAAAAAAAAAAAGTTTACAAAAGTGGAAAATGGGGTTAGTCCACATAATTGTTTGTAAAAGCTTTAAGACAACAACAACCTAATTACCCAAACTTTTATTTATTAAAATGTTTTCATTCTTTTCATTTCAGTTCCTATTATACCTGAGTTCCTGTACGATATACGCCATCCAGATGCACCCCTGGATAGTTTTCCACGTACACCTTTAACCATACACACACCACCTCCCCCCACTCAATGCCCCTGCCTTAAGGATGGTGAAGCCATACCCACAATGGACGTTTCTACACTTAGTCCAGAGGGTAAGTTTAATAGACAATTAATGTAAAAAAGCCGGTAGTTAAAACGAAAAAAAAAATAGAAAAGATTGTTTTTTTTAATGGACTTTTTAATATAATTTAGAAAATGAAACATTTTATCGTGAAATGGAGGAAAGACATCAGGAATTGGTAGGAGAAACTGTAGAAGTTGGTCTTCTTTTTGCCTCCAAGGCATTTGTGCAGTTATTAGTTAATCCAATTGTTGGGCCATTAACACACAGGTCAGTATTGAACACAAACAAAAATTTTACAAATTTTCAGTTAGACTAAATATAATGATAATTTTTTGTTTGTGTAAACAATTATGCTCCGGAAATCGAAATCACGTGAAATTAAAATTGATGTAGATCTTCAATTTAACTATTTTGCAAAGGAACGTATGTAGCTTTTTTTGATTTCAAATGAAGTTCTGGCCCCTGTTCTGTAACTCTCGCGGCGAGAAACTTTTCCATTGAAAAGTGTGAAATGAAACAAATGCCTTATATTGAAATAAATAGCTGTTTTTCTTACTAAAGGCTAGTTAACCCTATTATACTTTGTATTAATTCATGTCAAAATCTTAAGTTATATGACAAAGTGTGAATGCAATGTGTCACGAAAATGACAAGTATTATGAGAAAAGTTTGACATCCCATACGACTTCATGGTTTTTTTTAAAATTTCTAAACAATAATACTTTTCATTGGATCAGGGGTGCATTTCATTTCATGTGTGAGTGTTTTTACTTTGTGTGATGGTGTGAACACAAACTGTCATGTTAAATTTGATTTTTTGATAGTCGCATTAAAACTCATTAGATTTCTATCTCACAATGTATTATGGAATACGTAAGACTTGTGAGATAGTGAAAACTAGCCTTAAACAGTGTCTGTAACTTTTTTTTGGCGAGTACTAGCTGTCACGTAAGGAAATTACTTGCCAATTCACAGAAAAAGTGAGAAAAGTTACCGCTTTGAACTGTCAAATAAACTCACGAATAAAAAATAGGGCGAGAAAAAATGTTAACAATTAAAAATGCAAAATACAAAGAATAATGATAAAAATAATATTTCGTTCTTGGCACATTTTTTTATTGTATTGTATTTTTAAACGAATATTTCCAAAACTCGTTTGCAAACAACAAGCATTAAGTCCCACTTTACATTATTTGGTATAGCCGACGGTTAAATTTTCGCCGCCGTCGTTGAAAAATTTTCAATTTTAGTAAATTTTGGTCGCCGTCAACGAAATGTGTAACTGGCGTTCTCAACGTCTGTAATGTCACATCGGCTGCGAGTATACTAGTATATATTTTATAAAATATTATGATATTTATAACGTAACGACGAAATCTTTTTCAATAGTTTTCGACATGAGTTACAGACTCACCTTTTTCCCATTTTTCGAGAATCGATGGAATATTTTGTTTCACATCTTTTCGATGGGAGAAATTCTCACCAAAGTTACAGAACATGAGTACTAGGGGCAAATTACGGCATTCGATATCGATCGAAATTTCCATTTAAATTGTATTATAATTTCGATCGATATCGAATGCTGTAATTTGCCCCCTTGAAAGATAAAAGTGAACATTTTTGTGAATTTTAAACACAGGATAGTTTTAAAAATTTGTTCGATTTCAAGTTCACTCGCATATGATTTCCCGAAAATGGCTGATAGGTATGAATTTTTATAGACATACAAAAATTTTAAGTCATGTCTGTTTTTGCAAGAAAAAAATAAAAAGTTTTCTAAAGATGTTTATTATTTCCCCAACTTTTCAATCTTTCTTTTTCCTTTCCAGAATTGGTTACAGTATTCCCATGTTTGCCGGTTTCGTTATTATGTTTGTATCAACAATAGGTAAGTCCCTCTCTTTATATCGGGGTAAAAAGAAAAAAAATATTTCAAGAAAATTTGTAACATCACCGTTTGTAAAAAATAAAATTTTAGTTCAACAAACTTTTTATTTGATTCAATGAAAATATTTATCAAAATTACACTTTGCAAAATACAACTCAATAAAATATATTTAGTAATGAAATAAATTAATATTTCTACATATTCAATAAAAAAAAGTATTTGAATCAAAGTAAAGTCAGAATTTATACCACTTTTGCCAGTTTTTTTAATTTTGGGCTACAACTTTTTTTATTGACTCAATAAACTTGTTTGTTGACTAAAAATTCAAAAACTATTCCTACAAACTTCTTTATCAATATCACAAAAATCGCCATCGCAGAAAATTCCAAAATTTTTTATCAAATATGCAAATTTTTCTGTGTATAACCTCAAAATTGAAATATTAATAAATAAACTATTCTCTTTTTTTTATTAGTTTTCGCTTTTGGTCGCTCTTATTTGGTTCTTTTCGTTGCCCGTGCTCTACAAGGTATTGGTTCATCCTGCAGTTCTGTTTCGGGTATGGGCATGCTGGCCGATCGTTATACTGACGACAAAGAACGTGGCAATGCTATGGGTATAGCCTTGGGTGGTTTAGCTTTGGGTGTTTTAATCGGTCCACCCTTTGGCGGTATAATGTATGAATTTGTAGGCAAATCAGCACCGTTTCTGATTCTATCAGTCTTGGCTCTCGGCGATGGTTTATTGCAATTGTTTATGCTGCAACCCTCGATACAAAAAGCAGAAACTGAACCTCCTACTTTAAAGGCATTGATATCGGATCCCTATATTTTAATAGCAGCCGGTGGGTTTTGAAAATATACATATAATAGGGCCATGTTTTGGAAATTGCATTTAATAGACAACCAAACCAGAAGAATTGAATTTGCTGCCTGTTCAACGATTTCGAAGGTTTGCGTTCGCATAGAAAATTTATTATGAAAACACTCTGTTTTAAAAATATTTTCCATATAAAATTTTATTCGAACTTTTACGTTCAAAATTGTTGAACAAGCAGTTGGTAAAACTTGGTACAATTTTTATGCTTTGGTTTTTTAATATCGAAAACTTTAAACCACCATTAAAATAAATATACTGAAAAATTCAACCGACTTTTCAAAACGTGGCCGATTTTTCTTTTCAAACTGTTGTGTATAAAAAGTTTCATTATTTTTATTCTTCTGATTTTGAAGGTTCTATAACTTTTGCCAATATGGGTATTGCTATGCTGGAACCTTCGTTGCCCTTGTGGATGGTAGATAACATGGGTTCTAGCCGCTGGGAACAGGGTGTTGCCTTTTTACCAGCCTCTATAAGTTATTTAGTGGGTACTAATCTGTTTGGTCCTTTGGGTCACAAGATTGGTAGATGGTTTGCTGCCTGTTTGGGTCTAGTTATTATAGGAGGTTGTTTGATAATGGTAAGTACACAGAATTTAGACTAACAAGAACTTTATTGTATTAGATAGTTAAAAACACCTGACGATTACATGTAATTGTATGTAGAATTTTTAAATTACTAAAAGTTACTAAAAGAAAATGCTTAAAAAGAATTTCGGGTAATTGTAATTTAAACAAATTTTACTAATTGAATATAATAAATATGTATATTTATGAAATATATCAGAAGAAATTAGTTTTTGCTTAATTGCAAATATTATTACTTGTAATTTCTAATTACTCATTTTCAATTACAATTACTTATACAAAATGTGTGTTTCATTTGTATATCACAATTGTGAATGGAATCACAAATATTCTGAATAAATTGGAAATATTATAATTACACTTTACATATAATTGTAATGGTAATTGACAGTCTAATTACTTTCAAATTTAATTATTTTTAATTGTTTAAGCTTGAGACCCTTTTATTTATAAAATATTATATATTTTTTTTTTTTTAATTTTGATTCTATGTATTTTTTTTTTTTTTTTTAATAACTGCCTTTTTCGAAATTCTTTTAAAACTTTATTTGCTTTTTATTCACAGATTCCCATGGCCACATCCATAACTCATTTGATTATACCCAATGCTGGTCTTGGCTTTGCCATTGGTATGGTTGACTCGTCCATGATGCCCGAATTAGGTTATTTAGTGGACATACGTCATTCTGCTGTGTACGGTAGTGTTTATGCTCTAGGAGATGTGGCTTTTTGTGTTGGCTTTGCTGTTGGACCTGCTCTGAGTGGTACTCTGGTAAAATCGATTGGTTTCGAATGGATGTTGTTCGGTATTGCTATACTGTGTTTCCTGTATGCGCCTCTATTGACACTGCTTAAAAATCCTCCCACACGGGAAGAAAAGAAGGTTGGTAGTGCGACACAAGAAGATGTAACGCCTGTACAGGCAACCAGTCCTGCCATTTTACAAGATGGCCTTGTAAATACTGCTTATGAAAGTGAAAGGCTTTAAGTTTTTTTTTTATTTTATATAATTTTTCATTATGTGTAAAACTTAAAATTAATTTTAGTTTAATTTTGTTTATGTAGTTTTACATTTAAGTTTTTTTAAAAAAAATAATCGTCCTGGCACCATTTTTAATTTAAAATTTTGTTTTTTTGTAATAGTTTTAATTTTTGTTTTTTTTAATTATTTTATTTTATTAATAAATTTAATTCAGAATGTGTTTCAAATACATCAAAAAAATGTTGGTTTGTGGAGTTTTATTGTGTGTTTTGATACGAATTTTATTTTTTTTTTTTTTGCATTTAATTTAGAACGTTGTTCTCATTCAAAAAAATAATATGCAGTATTACCTTTCTTATTTAATTATTATAGTAAGAAAATTTTCAAAACATTTTCCAAACAATTAGAATTTCGAAAACGTGCGTTTTTACAGATGTAAACTTTTGGATAAAGCAAATTTTAATTTAAAAGATTTTGTTATTCGTGCTTAATTCCCAATTTTTATTCTTGATAAAAACACTGAAATTTATTGTTGATGGGATAAGCTATTTCTATGCGCATTTCACTGGTTGCTTAGGCCAGATCATCAGGCAACTTCATCCATAAAGATTTTAGAAAAACTAAAGATATTTGACCAAATAAAACTGTTAGGCGTATAAGAATCATAAGCAACAGTTCTACTTGTAACAATATCAAAGTTTAAACAGAAACATCAACAATAAACAGTGAGTTTATCTCTTCTTACATTCCCCACTACAATTGGTTGAAATTCTTCCAACATTAATTGTAGTTGTAAGCAGTGTTGCCAGTGGATTTTTCGAAAAATACCTACACTTGGTAAAAAAAAAATCCGATTTCCCCTACACGTTGAAAAAATTTCCCCTACAAAAATCCCTACGCATTATTGTGAATAAAATAGAAGAAAAAACATTAGTTTTAAAAAATAAATTTTATTCGAATTGTATATTAAAGCTTTGACAACAAATAAGTACAAAACTAAATAAAAAAATAACTCATATCGCAATGGTTCCTCTAAAGAGAGTCAACTCAAAATTTTTCACTTCTTGCAATAAATCAATGCACAGTGGTCATAAATACGCACTATAAAAATCATAGATCAATTTCTCTAGTATCTTGCAAAAAAGATAAAATTGTATGTATCCCCCTTGTAGTATAAGACATATAAAAATAAAAATAAAACAGTTTTTTGTCTCTACTGAAAATTTATAATATAAAAAAATTTAGAGGACCCAGTGCAATATGTATGTATTTTTAATTAAATTCAATTAAATCTTTCAACATTGAATGATATTTAAGAAAAAACATATACATACATATTAGTGTCGCCAACTTTTAAAACCACAACTCTGGAAATATATTTTTAAGCGATTTTAGGGAAAAGAAAATTTTTCAACCGTTTTGGATTAGAAAACATCGCTAAAAAATACTTTTTTCAGCATTTATCTCATAAATAATGCGACATGACAATAATCCCTACATTTTTGAGATTATAAAAAATCTGTCCGATTTTCCCTACGCTTCTATTTTACTATCAAAAATACCTACATGTAGGGATTTTCCCCTACTTCTGGCAACACTGGTTGTAAGTAATAAGCAAATTTTTATAATTAAAACATTTTGGAAAAATTACCTTTACACTTTATATGTATGTATATAAGGCAAAGAGCTGCACAAACACAAGAAAATTGGCTTAGAAGCAATCTTATTAAACTTAAACTAGTGTATGTATATTTCTCTCTCATTATAGTACACATACATATCGCTTATTTGCTGCAAGACCGGCATAACTCAAAAAAATTAAATTTTGGAGTTAGAGATGCAGAAT
Source organism: Pollenia griseotomentosa (assembly GCA_963931875.1). Lineage (NCBI taxonomy): Eukaryota > Metazoa > Arthropoda > Insecta > Diptera > Polleniidae > Pollenia > Pollenia griseotomentosa. The sequence goes on along the minus strand of OZ007564.1, from coordinate 119,408,245 downwards.
TGTTTGCTTTGTTTTTCTTTATATTGTGTATTAAATTCATCTTTATAACTTTTATACTTTCCAAGTTTGAAGAGAATGTGTCTTCTTTTTTTCTAAGTAGTTAGAGCAAATCAAAAACTTTATCTCGAAATGGATTTTTTTGAGTTATGCCGGTCTTGCAGCAAATGAGCGATATATACTTCCAAAAATAGTTGTTTTGCATAACGATAAAAAAAATTTGAAGATAAGAACAATGTTGGAATAAACTAAAGCTCAATCAAAACAAAGATGAAATTAAAACTGAAATAGAACAATCAAAACATGTTTGAATGTTCTATTTGTAGGTAGACATAGACCAAAAACAAACTTCCATAGGGAAACACTTTTCGCACTGGTTCCTCTAAATTAAGTCAACTCAAAATTTACACTTTCACTTTTTACAAGAAAGCGATAAACAGTGGCCTAGAGTACACAGAATGTGAAAAACCACATGCGCGTAATTTTGACTTTATAACAAATCCACAATGGACATTGTGTGTTGTGTGATGACGTCAAAATAACGTCAGAACCACACGCGCATGTGGTTTTTCACATTTTGTGAAAACTTAAAACTGCCCTTGATGCAATTACATATTTAACTACACTGTTGTTTTATATTTTTACGTTTTTTGCATGTGTTCTATTGTATTCGGTGCTTTTGCTATGATTTACCGTTTATTTCATTGTCGGTTTTTGATTTTTTTTTTGTTAATTCTACTTGTTTTGAAAATAAAAGCACTAAAAAAACTGTATAGAAAAGCTTTTCGAATGGTGCTTGATATACTTTAGTGCGAGTCATGTTTTGTTTTTTATACTTTCAAATACAGTGATTGGAGGTAGGTTGAAATAGCACACATAAGATTTCAAATATTTTGCACAACTCTCATTTATAAAGCAACAAAATCATCAAATTTTTCCCTAAAACTTTCTATCTTTTCAGTCTCTTATCATCGGCGAACGACCAGCGGTACGTTATGTTACATATCAAAATTATGAGGACGACGAATAACTAACTCTCATGGCTAACGATTCTCTAAGAAACTAATGACAAATAGTTCTCTCTGGTTAAAAAAAAATTAAAAATCCCTACAAAAAAAAAAAATCAACCAATAATATCAGAAATATCATATGAAATTTTTATAGTTTTTTTTTAAAAAAGCTTTTGATGCTTTCAATTAAAAGTTTTTTTTTATTTACTTGTTGTTAAATTTAAACAAAATATTTACATACATACAAATTTATCAAAAAAAAATTACTGAAAAGCAAATGGTTTTAGAAAAAACCACAAAAATCCTTAAAAAAAAAAGTTATTATACATGAATATTTAAAAGAAAAATTCAAGAGTTCGTTCAAGCGGGTTAAACAAATATTTTAAAAACCCTTAAACATTTTTAGGTAAATTTATTAAATTTTATAGAGTTTAGAACATAAATTATTTTATTAAAAAAACTAATTTGAGAACTTTTAAGGTTTTAAAACTTTTCTTTTAAGAACTTAATTTTTTTGTAGGATCTTAAATCAAATTAAGTCCCAAATTCGAAATTTGATATTCAAAATTTCTGTCGAATTCTCTAAAAATTTAAACGGGTTTTCATACAAATTAAAAAAAAATTCGTTGTTTTAAATAAATTCGAAATTTTTTTTAATATTAAAACTTCTACTGTAATATTTAAAGTATGATAATCTGAAATAAATTAATAATTTAAAATAAAATTTTCTAATATTAAAATAATCAGGGGTGTGCTGGAAATCGAAAACGTAAAACGCAAGAATTTTAGAAGTCGTTTTTAATAAGATATCTGTACTAAACGATTTTTATTACAAGTATTATACAAATATACCTTCATTTAACAGAATTTTATAACAAAAATTATAAAAATTAGATTAAAAGTGTATTAAAAACTACTTCCAAATTCTTGCGTTTTGCGCTTTCGTTTTCTCGCACACCCCCGAATATACTTTATTACATAGGAGAAAAGTAAAACAATAATTTTTCTTTCCTCTCTCTTCTTAATTTAAAAAAAAAATGTGTTAAAAAATAGTATAGTTGTTTAATTTTCTGCAAATGTTCAAAAATTAAAGCAAAAAAATCTTTAAGATAATGTAAACAAACATTTGGAGAGCATATTACGTCATTTGAAATAATATAAAACGCTCTTAATTTAAATTCCGATCGATATCGGATGCCGTTATTTTGTCCTATTTTGATTCGAAAGAAATTACTTTCGTTATTCGAACAATGTTCTTTTCGACAGATTTTCCCACAGATTTTCAAAAATGTTTGCGTTATTTTCATATAAAATTTTTAGGAAAAATTTATAATTTCGTAGTAATTTCGAAAGAAATTACTCTCGTAATTCGCTATACAGAATTTCGAAAGAAATTACTTTCGTAATTCGAAACTGTTCTTTTCGACAGATTTTCCCACAAATTTTCAAAAATGTTTGAGTGATTTTTATTAAAATTTTTAGGAAAAAATTTTAATTTCGTAGTTAAATTTAATACTTTTATTTATAAAAAAAAAAAAGAAAACAATGCTTTGCATTGTAAAGTATTTTAATAGGAATTTTCAATTTTGAAAATTCCTACTCCCAGTAAAGAAGATTGTTGTCAATGTTACCACTCGAATTGAGATGAGTCAATATTTTTCTCAAAAACAATCAACCCAATTATGAATAAAAATTCCGTGGGAATTTTTTCTCCCATTTTTCCTTTAAATTGAATTGTAAAAATGGGAAAAGAGATTAAACTCCCGTGGAATTTTTATTCATAACTGGTCAGAATATTTATATAAAATTATAAAGTTTCATTTCGAAATTTGATTCGACGATATAAAATTGCCTAATTTAAAACTTTGATGTCGGGAAATTGTTTTTGTGTATATGTATTTCAGTTAGATAAGGAAGTCACTCGAATTTAAAAAGAGAAATTTAAAAAAGGTTCTATAACTTCGAAAAACTGTAATTTAAAATTAATGAATGACTCAAGAGTTAAAACAATAAAACAATTTTGAAAATTTCTATTCAGATTCGCATTAATACATTACATAAATTTAAATTTGTTTATTTTAAATTATAAAAACTCATTCGAAACTTAAAAAATATTCATAATTTTTCCAATAATTTTCGTACAATCGCAATTTTAACTGAATTCAAAGGCTAATAAATATTGTTTTAAAAATTTTAATTTATTACATTTAATAGCAATTAAAAGCCATATACATATAACTCATTTGCTGCAACATTGTAAAAAGTCAAAAATTTCCAATTTTAACCTTATACCGCTAATGCATAGTAAATCAGGTGTTTTATGAAGTGGTAATTATTTTACATGAAGATATTGTAAATTTAAAATTGCAAAGTAATTTTCTGTAAAACTAATATTTTTGAGTTATGACGATGTTGTAGCAAATGAGCGATATATAGCCTCAATAATTTTCAGGCATATTTATGACTTGTATATAAAAAAATATTGTAGAAATCAAGGTAAATATACCTTGGTAGAAATAATAAAAAAATGTACAAATATTGAAAAATGTATTAAAATAAATACAGAAAATTTTCTAAAATGCTTATATGTATTTACAATCGGCCATGTTCTAGAAATCGAATTCGAGTGAAATTAAAATCGAGAAAATTTTGAAAACGACCCAGTTTCGACAGTTCATAAAAGTATTCCTTTTTATATACTTAATGCTTAAGGTGACAAATATATTTACCAGAACTTTTTTCTTAAAGCCAGGGAAAACGTTGGTCATTTCTAAAACATTGCCGAATAATTAAATAAAATTTCTACAGTTTTTCTTTTCTTTAAATGTTAATTAAACGAACGAAATCTTTGTTCGAAACCGATGAACAGGCAGTTAATTTTTAAATTGTCTTCTTCTTTCCGAAATATTTCTTTTTTACACTTTTAATAATTTCAATTTATCCCCAAATACATTAATATTGACTTTAACCGGCAGTTTCGCATTGCTACGTGAAGCTGAGTACTTGAAATCCTTTATATTTGATGATAAGGATGGGGTATAAGTGGAGGATAAAGAAGACGTTTTCGGTTTTGTTATATTAAAGATTTTCGACAAAGATGTTTTATCTTTAATGTAAGGTGAGTTCAAAACTTTAGATCCTCCATCAACCGATATATTGGAATTACGATATAAGGAATTATGACTACAGCTTTTAGTTGAAGCTTTGTTATCATAAACGCTTAGATTATTTCTCTTAAAGTTCTCTTTCGAAAGAGATGAATTGTTGATGTTTGCAATGCTTCTCTTAAATGGTATCAGGGAGGGAAAACGCTCAGCTGACTTAATATTACGTGCTTGAGGAGATTTTCTTACAATTTCAGAACTATATATAGAACACAATTCTTGCTTTCTTTTATCACTATTTTTTCTCTCTTGATTTAACGAGAATTTTGATCGTTTTTTGTCAGCAAATAAGGCGTCATGAGAATTCAACCGTTCCATACCACCTTTAGTTCGTTCGATGTTCAAAGTTTTGGAATATATTGTATTTAAATTTCGATCTACCGTATCCGTTTCAATTTTAATCTCAACGTTATCCTGTAGGCTTTTGTCATCTAAGCTTTTAATATTAATATTTATCTCACAACCCGAACTTAAGCTAAAAGTTCGGCTTGCTTTAATGCCTGATGAAGTTGATGGCAGTGGCTCCCTTTCTTTACTTAGAGGTTCAGGAATCAAGCGACTTTGTTTTCCCGTTTTTTTCCACAATAGACTATTGGCGCTTGCTCTTAAGTTTTCCTGTGATTGGTCAACATTTATTTTATCACAGAACGAATTCAATATATTGCTTTCATTAGAATCTACTCTAATTCCGCCTAAACAGCTATTTCTCAAAAAGCCACTTTCTTTTAAAAAATTTCTTCTACGATATTCTTGAAATTTTGTCAAATTCAAACTCCGTCCATCATTTTCCAAGGCAGTACTTCTTGAGTTATTAGTATTGAAAAAATCATAGTTATGGAAATATGTTTGGCAGTTCTTTGAATTCTTATCACTAGTGATTCTTTGCTGCAAATTTGGCGTTGGATGAAAAGGCCTTTCGGCATAACGAAAATTATACGAGTTAATTTTAAATGGATCTTTTTCGAACAGATCAGCAGGTTGCTGGCGCCGCTTTAGTTTTTGCTTGGCAATAACATGAAAATCTCCCAAAGTGACTATCGGATAAAACAAAAATTAGATATTTTAAGTTTTATTGACTTTTTTCGGGAAACTTACAAATATTACGACGATAATTTAAGCTCATAGTAAATTTTTATAAAGATTTTAGAAAATTTTGATTTCCTTCATTAATCAATTTAGTTTCTTGAAAAATTTCCCAAAATAATAACAATGCGAAGAAGAAAAAGTCAAAATAAAAAGCAGGGTTTTAAAATGAAAATGTAATTGCACAAAAATTTTCTAGGGAATCTCCGTTCTTATACCCAGTCAACAACTGACAATTGTACAAAATTTTTCTATGGAATCTTCGTTGTTATACCCAGTCTACAACTGACATTAAATGCTTAACATTAACAACACTAACATGATGTTAGTATTAAGTATAGACTGACTCATCATGTTAGAGGTTTTCTCATTTTCTCATCTTTTTGTAAACTTATTGAAACATGTTACAAATTTGAGTGGATCAGCGATGGCAGAAGGGGTTTCTTTCAAATACTTACGAAAAAGCCCTGGTTAAAAATCTTCTTTAAATAAATCAATTTATAAACTAAACATATTAAATATTATTAATAATTTAACTCATTAAAATAGTTTTGTCTGAAAATAAATAAAAATAAATAATTTTGCTAAAATAAAACCAAAAAAAAAAAAAAACTTAGATAAATAAATAATATTTTGTAAAATTTCGCCTAATGCACAAGTTATCTGACACAAAAAGGGAATAAAGTAATTTTAGTATATAATAAAAAAATATATAAATATGTATGTATATGCATGTAAAATTATTTATAAATGTTATAGCAATATAAAACTTAATGGAGTTTAAACGAAAATTGTTTTTTTTTTAAGAATTTTTTTAAGTGTTTTCAAAGCAAAAATTTGAATGGCTGCAAATTTGTGTTAATGAAAATACAAAAAAGATTTTAAGGTCATATCTAAATTCCCCTAAAAAAAACTTTTCAAAAGAAGTTTAGAAGTTTTTATCGTTTTATTTTTGAAAAAAAAAATAATTTTTGAAATTTCTTAAAGATTGAGTAAGATTTTAGAAGTTTGTTTATCTTAAATGAAACTATTTTTTTAATCGATCAATTTTAAAATTTAACTCAGTTTAAAGCTGAATAATTATTTAAAATTTAGAAAATTTTATTAAACTTCTTCAATTGAAATTTGACCATGGAAATGTATGAAATTTTTTTATATAGATAAATTCATATTTTTTTAATAATTAACTACAAATTTCCCCATGTTCGGTTATAACTAAAACTATAACTTTAACTTCCAGATAAACAATATGTTTTTGGCAGTTATAACTGATAGTTAATTAGGGCTGAACTTGGTGAAATTGCCCGTTAATCAAATTAAATTTAATCAGAAATGTTTTCTTGGCTTAACATTGAGTTGAAAGAACATAGAAAGAAAGTTGTATGGGTTATTCAAAAATGAATAAAAATAAATAAAAGAAAATGAGTAACAGCTTTCATTTTTCTTGATTGTTTCTTCAATTAACTTAAAACTTGTTCAACAAAACTTGCTAAATCCAAATAGATTTATCTAAAAGTTGTGATTCAAACCACAATTTCAATTAATGACCTTGTAAACTGGTTCCAAATTTTTTACGGCCAATTTCACCAGTTCATTTATAACTAACTATGTCTATAACTGTCAAAAAACATATTGTCAACTGGCAGTTATAGGAATAGTCAATTATAACTAAACTTGGCAAAATTGTTCGTTAATAATAAAATTTTTGAAAACAATTTTCGTTTAAAATAGTAAATATTATCCCTTAATAAGATTACATAAATGTTTTAGATTTATAAGACACGTCAAAAGGAATAAAATATGTAATAATGTCATAAAATTTACAGTTTAACCACGTTTTATGTAAATTTGGGTTAAATTTGCAAAACCAAAGTTGAAAAGCAAACATTTGTAGTTGAAAGCAGGTATTTAAGAAAGTTATATATAAAAATTGTAAATAATAAAATAGCTGAAATACTTGCTGATATTTAGAAGAAAACCAAAGGAATAATATGTATGTATTGATGTTTTTGAACGTTTCTCTTTAAATAAATAACGATTAAAAAAACGCGCCCAAGAATTGCCACAAAAATGCAATCAATATTATAAATTTAAACAAAAAAAAAAAAAATAATTAAAAAAAAGCTTATGTACAGGGTAATTAAAAAAAAAAAAAAAAAAGTTTAAACGGTTTTCATTACATTATTTAAATAAAAATTTATAAAAATTAGAAATATTCTATATTAAACCTTTAAAACGGTGTAGAATCATTTCAAACCGTTAATGAGTATTATTGTGTGAATTAGACAATATAAGTTCAAATAACAAATAAATAAAACAATTTATACACATATTACTAAGAAAATAATCAGTAATAATCAAATATTTCAAACTAAATATATACTACATATATACTTTATTTCAAAAACATATTTGCACATAATATTAATTATAAAAAAAAGCTGGTATGGGGTCAAACACACACTATTCACTGATATATTTATTAAATTATCTCATATATCTATGTATTTAAATTAAAACATACTCTTAATTCTAACAAATAAAATAATTTAGTCTTTAAGCGCTTTGTGGCCAAAATATTATTAACATTTTTAAATTTAATTCTATAAAAAACAAACAACTATATAGCAAAAATTCCTGAAAAATTTAAAAAAAAATTGTTTTGCATTTGAGCATAATAGTCAAAATATATACTTACATATACAATACAAAATAACTTCTATTGATATAATAAACATTGAATAATAATAATAATAAATATTAGCTTTTACATATTGTACTTAAATAAAAACAACTACATTCAAATTACAATGGAGGAAACCACTTTGACATTTAGCTAAAATGTTAATAAAAAAAAGAGGAAACCCTTAACAAAAGCAACTAAATTAAATATTTATACATAAAAAAAAAAATTATAATAATATACATACATAAGTATGAATTTTGAATTAACCTAAACCTTTAGATTATTAAGAATTTATAAATGAATTTAAAACCTTAAAAATTATTAAATCATTAATATGATTAAATTTAAAAGAAATAAATACTTTGTTGGTGAATAAAACTGAGCTACACTCAAAAAACTGCCAATATTCAATTTTAAAGTGGTGAAAGAAAGGTGAGTAAAGAGTTATCAGAACCGGTTTCCGAATTTTTCGAAAAACCGTGTGTTTTATATTTCTCCTGTTTTTTTATACAAGTTTTTTATATAAGTATTATAAACAGGGTTGCCGAACTTGGTCTTCTCCGAACAAATTTGGTCGGATATTTTTGTTTTGGTCGGATGGTAGGCCAAGCCGAATTTTGGTCGGTTTTAGAAAATGAACAACATATAAAAATAACAAATAAATCTTCAAGCTCGAGGTCCTTTTTTTGTATAGTATATTCCTTATTTTATTTATCCAATATTGGATACATTAAATGTATTCAGGTTTTCAAGACAAAGTCTTGACAGAAAGAATACGAAAAAACGGAAGAAATGAAGAAAGGAAGCAATATGTAATATAAAATTGGAAATGATAATTACAGCAAATTTCGAACCACCAGTAACACTGGTTAAAGATTTATGTTTGACTGTAGGCTGACAGGAACCGCAGTGGTGCAGAGGTAAGAACTCGAAGAATTCTGATGAAGGAATGTGGTGATTCTTGAAACATGTAAATTCAACCCAGGTTCGAGCCCCAGCTCAGCCAAGAAAATTATCAATGAATTTTAATAAAAAAAATTTCATGTTGTAAAATGTAAAAAATGAAGAGAAAACAGAAAATGTACTTTGGACTTCAAGAAAAATTCTTGACAATAGTACGAAAAAACGGGAGTAAGGAAGAACATGTAGAATCAATTAAAATTGATAATCATTCAGAAAAGCAAACTTCGATCTACCAAAGGTTAAAATACAATTTGGTTTAAGGATTGATGTTTGACTATTGACGTCAGCAGTCGTCGATGGCTGCGAGTGTAAAACGGCAAATCCATCTGGGGAGATCGAGTGGTTGCGATCGAGACATAAAAGGAAAATATATGAAATACTTTGGGAAGAAATAAGATAGAAGAAAAAACCAAATTGCTTCTCCCATTGTGAACGAAGCTAAAAGGTTCTTTGTGGTAGTATTTAAAGATTTTTCATCACTTCTAAAATTTTTTTTTAAAAATGATGGTAGCGCCTTTTGATTTTTTTTGACGATATACTTGATTTTAAATATTTAAAAAATTTCGTCGGTTTCAAAGGTATTTGGTAGGTTTTGCAGACAATTTTGGTCGGATAATAATTTTCAAACGGCAACCCTGATTATAAATTATAAATTATTCGAACGGGTTTATTGTGTCGAAGTAGTCTTTATTTTAATGTTCTTCATTTGCAGCGCATTAAAAAAAAATAGCTAACACAAATACATTTCAAATGTGTCTGACTTTTTACTGGAAACTTGTACACATTTGTTTTTTTCGATAATTTCCAGAGATATCGCACTAGGTTCTTTAAAGGGGGTTAACTCAAAATTTATAAATTTTCAGTAGAGGCATAAAACTGTTTTCTTTTTATATGTACTTTTATATCACAAAGGGGATATAATTGTTTCTTTTTTGCAAAATACTGGAGAATTTGATCTAAGATTTTTACAGTGGGTAAAAATATACCCATTGTTTATCGTTTTCTTGCAAAAAATCAATATGTGAAAATTTGAGTTGACCTAACTTGAAAAAATTTAAAAGATCTTCAGGGGTGTGCTGGAAATCGAAAACGTAAAACGCAAGAATTTTGAAGTTTTTTTTTAATATGTACACTTTTAATATAATTTTTATAATTTTACAAAATTCTGTTTAATAGAGAAATATTTTTATAATATTTGCAATAAAATTCTTTTATTACAGAAATCTTATTAAAAACCGACTTTTAAAATTCTTGCGTTTTACGTTTTCGATTTCAAGCACAGAATCGCTTATTTAATGCCAATTTATTCTAAGGAGTACTTTAGACTCGATAAGTCTATTTTTGACACTAAATCAATATAAGGAACTAACTTTAAAATTTTCAAAACCATACCGCTTTTCGTTTTTCATACAATTTGTAAACACAATGTTCAAGTAATATCCATTTAACATTTTTTAAATTTTTGCTGGGTGTTAATTTTTGAATATCTCGTTACGAAATCGTTGATATTTTTTTCGATGTTTGACAAATCTCTCTTTAATACTCATCCAACTTCAAGTTTATATCGTTGTTTTTTCGATTGAAATGCAAAATTTTTAAAAACAAGAAATTTTGAATATATAAAATGTCTTAGTAGAAATAAGCTTTTTTATCTGGAGAACGGCAAAAGCTAAAGTTTCCAATTTAGGTACAAGCATTTTGGTTTTCAATATACAACATCCGACAAAATGTGGGCGGGATTAAAGAAGTTAGCGCGGCACAAAATGTATTTATTTATATAATAGCCCGATAAAGTCTACATACCCCTATGTATATGTATATATAAAATTAATTTTAACGAAATTTAGCCATGTTAAAAAATATTTTTCTATGGGGATTTTGAAGAAAATAATTAAAACCATGAATTTTTTTTTTTTAATTTTTCTAAAATTTCCAAATGAGCAATAAAGAAAAGAAGTTCCTGCAAAGATAAGAAAAGTAATCAAAGTTAAAAAATGAAAAAATTTGTACGGAAAAACCTTAAAAACTCATGAATTTTGTCGTTCAACAAAACAACTATTATAAGAAAATTTAATAATATCAATTTCACTGACAATAAACACCGACCGCGTAGGCCAAAGAAATATTCAGAACTTGAAAGCGTAATATTGTACGCTTTAAAGGCCTGAATGTTAACAAATAAACCTAAAACTAGTCCGAAAGTTCTTGAAAAATGTAAAAATATCAGGGGCCTGATTCTGGCAGTCGTGATCGAGTAATTTCTCGATTCGAAAGCAATTTAAAATCTAATTATTTCAGTCAATACTGAACGAATTGGAATTATTTTTTCAGTGTTGTAAAGCATTAATTTGAGTTTCACAATACTGAAAAAATAATTTTGATTCGTTCAGTATCGACTGAGATAAAATTGCTTTCGAATCGAGAAATTACTCGATCACGACTGCCAGAGTTAGGCCCCAGTATTCATTCCGAAACTGTGCGAAATGTTTTTAGATCACAGCCGTATTTTAAGAAAAAAAGCCATTTATTAGCGAAGCGAAAAAGTACTCGAGCTCGCGAAACTGCACGCAAATCACAAAAGAGTTTTGAAAAATGTTATTTTTAGCGAGTCTAAATTTAACATATTTGGCGGTAATCTCCAGTGGCATAATGTCCATGGACACTTTTGACATTTTAAAGGCATAATGTTCATCAGGGCAGTGTTATAATATCACAAAGAAAGAATTCTTTCGCACTTAGTGAAGCAGACAGAAAATTAATCTTGACCTTAGCAACAACAAAAGTACCCTTGTTGTTGTAGCAGCGCGACTTGTAAATGTATGTACATATACACATATTATTTTTATTATTCCTGCACAAGTACTGCTGACTCATCTAGATACAGACCCAATAGCCGGGCTACCTCTACCGGGTGAGTCCAGATTGATTCGGGATCAAGATAAGTCAGGTTTGCCCTGCAATTAATTAGGTGGGTGACGTCGTGCGCGCCTTCACCGCATGCAGGGCAGACGTTGGGGGTGTTAGGATATATTCTCGACCAATAAGAATTGAGTCGAGCACACCACCCAGAACTAAATTGGGACGGGACCCTAATTTTTCGGCACAGACGTGTTTAAGTGGATATCGTTGAGCTGTTTTATATGAGTGGTCTAGTGGTTCAGTGACATATCTTAGGACTTCACTCTCATGTAACAGAAGATCCTCCCTGACATTCCTAGGGAGGGGGTGTCTAATTCCGTTAGATGGTGGTTCGGATGTCCCCTCCGATGGCATCCCAGCAGGAACTGTTTCGTCAGCATGTGACTGTGTTCCTTTACAAAAGGACCGTAGTTTTTCCTGGTTTTAAGAGTTGCTTTACGGGTTCTTTTTTAAAATTTGTTCGATTTTAAATCCACTTCATTTCGATTTCTCAATAGATGCCCGTCAGACTTAATTTCTATTACTATTAATATTAAAAAATTTCAATTATAGAAACAAGTTTGTGCAATTTAAAACTCTCCTTGCCATCCCTGAGTTTGTTGATTGTGTTTTTGTTTTAAAATTAAACATCGATAATTATTTTGTTTTTTTTTTATTTTTATTAAAATATTTAATTTTATATGTATTTACATTAAAGTAAATTTTCTTAAAAATAGAACCGGGTAGTAATTTGAAATTTTTTTACTAGCAACATTTGTGAATTTTTGAATAGTCAATCGAAAAAAAGATAAAGGTCAAGTTATTTTATTTAATTTACAAAAAAAAAAATGAAAAAATAAGATGTTTAAACAAAGTCTAAAAATATATTAATAAAATCATATTATTTATAAGCATACATGTAAAAACTTTCAAAAAGTTTTATAAGACCAACTTCATTAAGAGTCAAATAACTTAAAAACCCAAATTTTAATAATTATTATATACAGTAAATTTAAAGGGTTATATGAATATTTATTAGTTACTATGAATATTTATTAGTTACTATTTATCATTGTTAAAAACAAATAACTATTTTAAAAACTATAAAAATGATAATTAAACGCCTACATCGATTCTTATACATACTAACACAATTTTTAACATAATTTCGAAATCTTGTATATAACATGCGTGGAAATCCATTACAAATTTCGTACTGAATGTTATATTTATACTTTAATATTATTAAACTACCACTTTATGACAATTATTTTCCCCACAATCAATCGCATAACTTTTCCCCAAATTGGACATGGCAAAGCTACAATAATTAAACAATCTTAAAGCCTGGTCCAAATGAAATAAAAAACTATACAAATAATATAGCTTGTGAATATGTATCTATCATCTTCAAAATATGTATATTTAATATTTAATCTTGAGTATAACTATTATCAGTATTGCGTATCGAAAAGTCAATTATTTCTACTAAGCAACGACCCAATTCTTCCATGACCATTTTTTCTGTTTGATAAGCAGGTAAATTATTATTTTCACATTCATCCGCCTGGGTTATCATGCATTGTATTGTAGCATCAATAACTTCTTGAGTTATGAAATTACACTGTTGACGATCTATAGTTGGTGAAAGCGCACCACTCATTGTGTCACAATTGCTAAGGGATTTTATTGGTTCCATAGAAAGCTTTTCACTCTTAATAGTTACACCCGGCACTGAACCACTTAAATCTCTTTGAGCTTTTTCATAGCTACGTTTATCACTAGTGCCTCCCATGGCAATTGTAGCCATAATTTTAGGATCTATAGGATCCATATCCAAATCAGGACGATCTTCAACATTGCGACATCCTGTTGGTAAATTTTTTATTTTTTGTTTAATTTTTTGTACAAAAATATGTTACTTAATATTATTTTATCACTACTTACCCACACATTTACAATTCGAACTGCAAGGAATTTTAGCTTCATAACATTCACAATAATTCTTCAAACATCCTGAACGTTTGCAATTGCATCCTTTATTATGTAAACGCATATCGGCCTGATCTCTTGAGGATGTAATTTTTGGTCTGTATTAAGAAATGCGAAATTCTTTTAAAAATCTTGATGGAGAATTAAGAATTGTTTTTGATGTGATTATGTATGTATATAAAAATGGACTACTTTGTTGAAAAAAATTAACAGATTTATTTTTTAAATCAGACATTTAGTTTTGGCAACACCGTATTTTTTTGTATTATTGCCATATTGCAACAAGATAGGAAATTGTGATAGGAAAAGTAAAGTAACTAATTTTCTTTCTAAAAATCTAGTAACAAATAATAAAGAAGATCATTAAAATCATGGTATAATAAGTTTTTCATTTTCAACAATTTTTTTGCAATGCGTTCTCAAATTTGGCAAAATTTCAAAAGGGAGAATGGAAAGGCTCAATGTTTAAATTTTCCAGAAGTATGGCCTTGCGAATTACCCTCAACATCGGCTTTTTTAGTCATCTTAGCACTGTTGCCAACTTTTTTGAACACTTCCCGCCAAATCGGACTTCAAAACCGCTAGAAACCGCTAAATATTTAAATTAGCGGGAATTATTTTAAAAATATCGCTAAATAGCGATATTTGTTACCGTTTTAGGCGTACTAAAGTTTTTTTCGAGAGTGAGCTTTTTATGGGGCCTTTGGTAAATTATGGTCTGATCTTAATGAAAGTTGACAGTGTGATTTCTATTCATATAAACTGTAACATAACAAAATTACAATAGCATTATTTGTTACGGGTTTAGGCGTACTTGTTTCTGTTGCTGTTTTCTGAGAATGGGCTGTATATGGGGCCTATGGTAAATGAGTGACTGATAATTACGAAAATTTACAGTGCGATTTCTAGTCATATATAGCTGTTTTTTGGGAGTGGGCTGTATATTGGGCCTAACGCTAATTATGGTCCGATCTCCACGAAATTTAACAGTATGATTTTTAGTCATATAAGAAATCTTATATCAATGTGTGCAATCCGCCACTAGTAATAAAATTATTTTTAGGGTGGTTGTTTCAAATTTTGATTCATAACTCTTTTCCTACTGAATCGATATTGCTATAGAAAAACTAGAAACAATATGATACCAATATTTATCTTTTCTTTTGAGTTGTTCGAAAGTGAGTGTGATTTCAACAGACGGATAGACAGACGGACATTGCTAAATCGACCTAGAATTACTCAAGGGCCCAGAATATATATACTTTATGGGGTCTTAGATGAATATTGAAACCGTTTTACCCGGATTGACAAACTTAGTATACCCTAATCACAGAAGGTATAACAATTTCTTTATAAAAACGCAAAAAAGTTTATAACATTTACGCTACTTTTGGCAAATTTTTCCCGTTTTAAGTAATTAGATAAAGTTAGTTTGATGAAAGTTAGTTAAATATATTGCTTGCGATCTATTAAAACAATTAAGATCAATACTTTACCCTTTGTTTTAAAATTTTTAGCAAGCTTAAAGTTGCCCTTCCAAAAAACTAACTGAAAATCGAAAAAAAAAATGTGACATACAATCTTCAGTTCACTAAAACTGCAAAAGTAAGTAAAACCATGAACATAAACTAGAAGTTATTAGACAGAAAAACAAAAAAAAAATAATAAGAAAAAGTATAAAATCTGTCTGTATATTTAAAATTTAAGAAAGGTTTTTATAGCGAAAATGAGCCGTTGAGAGATGTTTGAAAATCTCTAGATTTCCCGCTTACCGCTAAAACCTATTTTTTCCCGCTATTGAGGTTTCAAAATCGCTAGATTTAGCGGGAAAATCTCTAAATTGGCAACAGTGCATCTTAGAAATATATATACATATATATAAAATATGAATTTGAAAATTGCAATGTTGCAACTTTTAAACCTGATGTTTTAACACTTGGTTAACGATTGTTTCAATTGCAACTTTCAGTGTAAAACTTTTTTCTTGCGTTTGTTGTAATCGAAAGTTGCATTTTTACGTGTTTCCATTTTTGCAATAAAAAAAATGTGAACTGAATACACTTAATATGTTAAAAACATATAAATAGATTTATATAAAAAAGTAAGTATGTAAGTAAGCAACATCTAAAAAGTGCAAAATATGTGAGAATTTAATTATTTGCAGTAAATATGATTTCCTTGTTTGACATTTCATGAGTGGATATTGACAACTATTCTTAATGCCTACTATACCTTGTTTACTATACCATATGGTAAAAAAATAATTTAAAATTATGTTTTTTTTCTAAATGCCGAGAAAAAGGCAAGTAAAAAGCACTTTCAAAAGCCAATATTCAAAAATGTATATAGTACTCACTTGAAAGCATTTGGATTTCTTTCTAAACAAGCCTTTATAGCCCTCTGGCGTTCATCTTCATTTTCCAAATTATTAAAGCAATCTTTACATGTGCAATCCTGACAAAATTCCCCATTAGCAAAACAGTCGCAATACAGTTTTAAACATTGTGATTTACTGCAATTACAGTGTTTGCGTCGTACACCTCCTACCAGAGGATCTAAAGTGTCGGCTTCATCTTCGGCCATGGCGGTGGGTAAATTAAGTTGATCAGCTTGGGTTTCGGCATTACTAGTGATGTTTGAGTTGGAAATTGAGTCTGCTGGTTCTTCTTTAATTTTAATAGGGAACAGATATGTTGAGGAGGATGTTGTGGCTGAGTTTATAGATTTTAAGGTCTGTCCCGTTACATTTTGTTGCTGCTTAAGTTGCAAGAGTTTTTGCTGTTGTTGTAGTAATTGCTGTTTATTAATCAAAGTTTTTGTAATGCCTTTATTAGATGTTGTTGATGTCAATGACGAAGATGTTGCGACTGTTTGTTGATTTGTTTTCAGCACACTAAAGAGTTTGGGATTGGTTTTTGGTTCAACAGAAGGAGGTTTTAAAACTGTATACAATTTATTGCCATTTTGTGTTACATTGACGGCCTGCACCATAGTACCACCACTTCTGCTTGTGGTAGAAGATTGAGAGTTAACAGAGATAGACGACGTTATGCGCCCAGGTTGTTGTATACTATTATTGAGAATTTTTGGTTGTAAATTACTCGAAACGACAACGACCCTGTTATTTGGTGTGGGTTTTTTGATTTCCGGTGGTCCACCTGTATTATCAGCTGTTGTGGTTATTCTTTGTATTTCGGTATTAATTTCCGAAATTTTATGTTTCCTCACCAAAGATTGATTTGGGCTGATATTGCTAGTTAATAAACTTTGTTGTGCCGTTTTAATTAGAGACTGTTGCTGTTGTTGCAATTGTGGTTGGGGTTTTTTGTTTTTATCATCGTTTAAAGACTTAATTGTTGGCACAGTGACTATTGTTTTTTGTACCTTAGAGGCCATAGGTGAAAATTCCATATTGTTGTTATTACCCGACCCTTCTTTTTTCTGTGTTACCAACAATTTTGTAGTGCCACCTTTTTGTACTACAGTGAATTTTTGTGGCAGAGAATTCAAAATTTTTACAGGCTGGTTTGGTGTATTTATTGTTTTTGCTGATGTAACGGTTGATGTTGCTGTTGTTGTGGCTGTGGTATTTAAAGCTTTTACGGGAACTTTTGTATTGGGTAGCACACGCACGTACTGCACTCCAATTTTACCCGGTATTTGTATAGCATGTATTTGGCCCGAGCCAGTGGTGGATGTTGTAACCGTATTGCCGCCGGCGGATGTTGTTATAGTTGGCGGTTTTGGTGATAATTTAACAATATTTTGATTCGAGACTATTATGGGCTTACCACTGGTCCCGGAAACAACTATAGGTTTAGATTTGTTTAATTCGTTAATTTGTCCAGTTACTAAAGATGGTGATGTTATGGGTTTTACCACACTTCTAACACCAGTTATTGCATTCGTGGTCATTGTTTTAGCAGTAGTAGATGCAGTCATAGTTGAATCTGTCGGTTTTATTGTACCCTTTATTATTACTTGTCCACCCGCAGATGATATAATTTTCTTGCCAGCCAAACTAGTGGGTGAAAGTGTTAATGTTGTATTTTTTCCATTTGTTCCAGACGTTGCAGACTTAAGTGGTACATAGCTGCCGTCGGCTGTACGCAAAACTTGAATCGTCATCGGTTTAGTATTGTTGCCTCCTAAAGCGGGAGATTTAACAACATTTGCGTTAGCACTCGCCTTGATATTTGTTGTTGAAAGATTTTTTTGTATGTAAATAATTTGTCCGTTTGATGTTCTCACAGCGGTTTTTCCCGAAATTGATAAATTTGATGAACTACCCACGATTTTTTGTGTCAATTTAATTGAGTTGTTCAATATTTGAGGAGATGATGCTTTTGGTAATATATTTTTGCTGTTTAATAGAACAGGTGTTGCTGTTGAGGTACCACTATTATTTTTAATTGCGTTGGTTAATGTGCTTTGAGTACTACCCAATTTGACAGCTTGTGTTCTAATGGTGGTTGAAGTTTTTGACGCACTCGATACAGTTATGGAGGTGTTAAAACTTTTTTGCATTGCTGGTGGCTTCTTAGGTCCAGGCGTATGAAGGGTATCATCTGTACGATTTGTTCGTTCATTATCCTGTTCCAAAGCATCATCATCAAAGGTAGACTTGTTGCTTTTCTTGATCGGCGAAGGGTCTAGAAGATCGTCAAAACTTAATTCCGGCAGCGCAGATGATTCATCTAAAGAATCTAAAATTAATGCCAAGATTTAATTTATTTTTAATAGCGAATATATATTAAATACCCGAATAATGAGAGCAACAGATGACATGATTAGTCAATTCATTTTACTTCTTTATTGTGAAAATAGGTAAGATTTTAAAATAGATAAACTACCACTTATGCACAAAATATCAATTAATAATCGCTTCAATATTAGTGACGCCTATAATAAATTCCTAAAAATTGTTGGATTTAATTATGCCAAATAAAACTCACAGAACTTTTGTTTATTTATATTTTTTATTTTATTTAACTTGATTTTGCAAAAAAATAAAAATTAAATGATGACTTAATATAGAAATAAAAAACGATATTATTTTTAAGAGCCTAAGAATAATAAAGGCCAACAACACTTCTAAGCAAACATCGATATAATATACCACAAATGCTTTTAAAACGTAAATTTAACAACTTGCCAATTGCAAAATTGTTTCACAAGAAAACATATTAAACAATTAATTTCGTTTTAAACTCTTACATTACTAGTTTTACTTTTCTGCAGCTTGCTTCTTCTCACGTGCCTTCTTGCCTTCTGTTAAAGAAGAACGTTCGACTTCGGTCAATGGAGGCATAACTTTGGTGACAACACCAGTACCCAGGGTAAGGTGACCATCACGCAATGTAAAACGTTGACCCTGTTCCAAAACCATGGGACGGATTAAACGTAGGATTAATTTTGTGTCTTCGCCGGGCATCACCATTTCTTTGTCGGGTATTTGGACTTGCACAGCACAATCCCAGGTACGTGAGAACATTTGCAATTGAATGAAAGAAGTAAAAGGCTTGGTACGACCACCTTCTTCCTTAGCAAGAATGTACACTTGAGCTTCCAATTGATCGAGAGCTTTAACACTGCCGGGTTTACACATCACCATACCGCGCTTGATTTCATCACGTTTAACACCTCTTACAAGAGCACCCAATTGATCACCTGCCTGAGCTTCATCCAAAATTTGATGGAACATTTCAACGCCAGTAACGGTGGATTTTAATACTTTGTTGTAGCCTACGAATTCACATTCCATACCCTTCTTCACCACACCTCTTTCCAAACGACCTGTCACAACAGTACCACGCCCGGGGATAGAATAAACATTTTCGACAGGCAGCAAGAAGGGTTTGTCCAATTCACGGACAGGAGTGGGAATGAAGTTATCAACTTCATGCAATAGTTTTAGAATGGCTTCAGACCCAATTTCGGGATTTTTGTCTTCCAAAGCACACAGAGCAGATCCCTTGACAATAGGAATATTATCACCATCATATCCCATTTCAGATAACAATTCTCGGATTTCCATTTCTACTAAGTCTACCATTTCTTGATCAGCAGCATCAACTTTATTGATAAAAACAACAATGTGATTAATACCGATTTGTTTGGCCAATAATAAATGTTCTCTGGTCTGTGGCATAGCACCGTCTGTAGCTGCTACCACTAAAATAGCACCGTCCATTTGTGCGGTACCAGTAATCATGTTTTTAATATAATCAGCATGACCGGGACAGTCAGTGTGGCCATAATGACGATTTTCAGTTTGATATTCAACGTGGGCTACATTAATGGTGATACCACGAGCTCTTTCTTCAGGGGCATTATCGATTTCATTGTATTTCTTGCTTTCGGCCAATTGTTTGTCGGCCAATACTTTGGTAATGGCAGCAGTCAATGTTGTTTTGCCATGATCTACATGACCAATTGTACCAACATTGCAGTGAGGTTTAATACGCTCAAACACCTTTTTTTCGGCAGCATATTCTCGAACAAATTGTTGGTAACCATGGCAGCTTGTCGGCATAAGAGTAAAACGTTTCATTTGCATTAAGGCAGCTGGAGTTCCTTGCGTCAAACGCACCAAACGTGCAATGCTAAGAGTACGGCGCACTGAAGAACATTTTCCCAAAACTGAAGCGGTCACACCACTTGCTTGACGTGCAGCACACAAAGCAGACATGATGCCGGACTGTAGTTTCAGTTGTGAATTGAGACCAACTAAGAAAAAAATATAATAAACTATGTGTGTTCTTCGCAATAAACAAATTTTAACTTACCAATATTTACAATATAATATATTTATCAGAGAAAAATTAAAGTTTTCCTAGAGTATCCACAAAAAATGCAGCAATTGCATAAAACTAACCCACAAAATGTGCAAAGAAAAATGTCAAATTAAAAATATCCCCCCATATGATCACATTATACCAGATTGTGCACTTAAAAGGGAAATTGTTTTAATTATGCCTTGTTTAACTCTCTAACGATGTGGCAGCACATTTTCAATAAAAAAATTGGAGGCAATGGATGAAAAAAAAACATGAAAAATTTATAGAAAAATTCTAAATATTGTTATAATTTGATGCATATTTGTGTTAAATTCAATTATTAAAACTAATAAAACATAAGTTTAGGAATATGGCAAAATTTGGTTTTAATATTTAAGACAGTCCCGTCAATATAAACTGCCAGTGGCCGTTGGCAAACTACGCAATGTACACCCAACGAAATTGAAATTTCTACAATATGTACATATTATACCTTCATCAAAAGAATTTATAAATAACTTATTAATGTTTTTTGTAGCTTAAAAACAATTAAATATTAGAATAAATAAAATTTTTTATTTAAACATTATTAAGAAAACCTGTCAGCCATAGTGGTACAGGCACAACAATCAGCAATTGAAAATTCAATTTGAAATGAAGAATATTTCTTAGACAGATGTAATAATTTTGCAATAACTTACCCATGTTATCACTAGTATCCATTTTTGGAGCTTTATTTATTCGTTTTATCAAATTACGTATCAAATTATTCACAAAAACTGCAATTTAAAAAAAATTCCACCAAAATAGTAAGTAAACACTGCACAGCACTACTACGTGAATTCTTGGGAGAGTAACCCCACAAAATAGGCGCGTTGTTATACTTAAATTTCAACGCTATTTTACACTTTTCAACTTAGCACTAAAACTTTTCTTTCTGACGATAGTTTTAACACATTTTACTTAATATAATTTGAATAAAATTTCAAATTAATATATTTGCTGTATTCTGCGTTATCGTGTGTAGAAGGAAATTTTTTTTCATTTATTATTGAAATGGATTTTTGTGCTTTATGATGACATTCGTGTTAGAAGAAAATCAGAGGTGTATTTTTATATGTTGCCAAGGTTGGCAGTACTGTAAACAAGAGACAGGAACAAGGGAATTTTTTTATAATTTTTAAATTCTTCTAATGATTGTTTTTAAATTATTTAACGTTAGAATAATTTTCAACTTTCTTTCATTAAAAAATTATTTGACTTTTTGAAGAATAACACTTAAAACATTGATATTAGTTCGACACAGGCATGCCTACATACAGAGTTGTATTTAATTAATTTTAACTAAATTTTCAGAATTTTAGTTGGCTTGCTTTACTTAAGTTAAATACATATTATATCATTACTTTTAATAATAAAATATACAAAAATGTTAAACCTACATAAATTTTAAGTATGTAATTGATTTCGTTTATTTGTGGCCCATTATTCTTTACTAATGATGTTTTGACACACAGATGGCGTTATATGATAGATAAATTTGAAGACCCTTTTAAAAAAAATTTTTTAATCGATAGGTAGTAATTTCACCATGGATAAGGGGATTTAATCATAGCCTAGAAAACAAATATGTATGTCCCAAGAAACACGCTCATCAGAATTCTAAAATTGCTTCCATATTGATTGAGAACATTATTTATTGCTCCCTCATACTCGTCCCATACCAAACCCATTATCAAACTCTGTTTGATAAACCATTTAAAAAAAGTGCAAACAACCTAAAATATAAAAACTTAACTGTAATTATGTCTTTGTTCTGTTTTTATTCCCAAAACAATTTAAACACGTATTTGGATTTTAAAACGCATTTTGTAAAATTAACTAAAAATCAGTGAATAAGCAGAACTAAATTACATATGTATGTATGTAGGTATGCTAAAAAGTGCTTGCTTTGAAATAAAAAAACATTAAGCTGAACACCTTTTTTAGTACATACTGGTAAGTATGTACATATGCACGTGTAAAATTATCCTAAACATCACACTAAATTTCGGAAATAAAAAAAATAGATAAATTAAAATAATTTATGTTAAAAGTCATTGTTTCGTAGGTTTTAATCCATTTAGTTTGAGTTTTAATCAATTTGCAAAATAAACTTCTTAAAAAAAATTTTTAAGTTGTTAATGTCAAAAACGCCACTTTTAAGATTTTCGCACCAGAATATTAAATATTAATTTTCATTTCTTTTCCAACTACTCAAAACGTCAAAAAACCGGTGGCTGTTTTTGCTTTTACTCACTTATATGACTCTTGAATATGTATGTAAACAAAGTTACATGTGAAAGTAAAAAAGAGGTAAAATATCTAAAAGGATGGATAATTCAGCGTGTCAAGCTGGAGAAATCTATCCAGGTCCATATATTTTTTCTTTGGGGCGTTCAAGACATGGCCCAATTAGTAGGTCTGAGCACAACTACAACAAACCAATTATAAAAAAACAACGCTTTAGGGTTTTATTCGTATAATATTTTTAGCTTTTCTAAAATCTTGGGAAAAGGTTTCCTGATGAGCTGGCCTAACTACCCGTCTCCACTATCCATCAACTTGCTAAGAACAGCATGTCGCACATGAATTCGACTCGTGTAGCCTGTTCATGTTTCGTCCATGTGCTGCCATCGTTGCCTAAAAATTCGTCTTAGCATCCATGTGCGCCATGATGTTGGCCATACAATGTATTTTCTGTATACAACCAAACACCACAACAATAAAAATTGTGGTCAATCAGAAAATGAACATCAACACGTATTCGCCACGTACAAGAACGTGAACAAATTATTACCGTTGCTCTGCCGGCGTTATGGTCATGTCATGTTCAAATCGAAAGCGCATGGAGACGTGGGGTAAGCAACCAGTGAAATGCGCATAGATTCTAGTTTTCCCTCAACAATGAATTTCAGTGTATTTATCAAATATGAATAATTAGGAATTTAGCACGTCATACAGAAATTTTATTCAGGGTTGTCATAGAAACCAATATTGTCAGAATTGGATTTAAAACCGACAAGAAAAAATGCTTTGGTGTCATAGAAACCAATGTTATTGGTTTTATGTTAGAACTAGAATTATTGTCGGTTTTAGGTGTCGCAGAAACCAATGTTATCGGTTTTTTATTGGAAATAAACCAAGCAGCTTACAGCTCTTGTTATTTTATTGGAAATAAATATGGTTGCTAAAAGCCTAATTTTTATTTAATAGTTAGATTTTTTCCACAGATAGAAGTAAATAAAATTGATAAATTGGTAAAAAAGTATTTTTTGCATGTTTCCGGGCTGCTGCAAATTTGCCTCTTCTTCTCACTTTTCTCTGCTAAGAACAAATCAAGGTATATTTATAGCAGGTAGTCTCAGTAAGCCAGCTGTTTATATTTTATTTGCTTGTTTTGCGATACGAACTGTCAAATGTTGTATAGTAAACAAGTTTTTTGTCTTTTTTTCTTTTTTGTCCCTTATCAACCCTTTTGCTGTTTGACAGTTCGTATCATATAACAACAATAAAAAGCCTTGTTGTTTGTTTTATTGTAAAATTGTTGTAATCTCGCGGCTACCTGCTATAAATATACCTTGCAACAAATATGCAACAACAGCAGTGGTCACTTTACTTATTTATAACGTTAAACAACAAATTTGTTTATATATATAATTTGTTTTTATTATATAATTACATATTTTTCACCTTTTAATTATTTGATATCAATTAATTTCACAAAAAACACTTTTACTGATATTTAAATGAAAAAAATATAATATTTTGTAAATTTTCTGCAAAAAAGTAAAATAAAAAATAATAAAAATGTAAACAACAGCTGTTTTCGATATTGGTTTGATTTACATTCGAAATTAACAAAACCAGCTTGGTTTCGTGACACCAAATGAAACCAATATTGGTTTTCAAACCCGACAATTAGCAAAACCCAAGGTATATTTACACAAGGTAGACTCATTTGGGAGTGTAGACATGCTGCTCTATAAAAGGAACCAAGTTGTCAAAATTGTCTTCATATAAAACAAAAACAATTTAACGCACATATGTACAAATTTTGGCTCATATACACTCAATTTGACGTTGGGGTTCCAACTATGGGTAAACAGCTGACAAACATATGGGCCAACGAGTTTCTATGACAACCCTGATTAACACGCATTTTGTTTGTGTAAAAAATGTTAAACATGTCAGAAACAAAAGCATTTATTTGTGTAAAAAATAATAAAAATGTCAAAAACAATTGCACAAGAAAAACACAACTCTGCAAAAGAACCCACTAATTGCACCGAGAAATGGTATTCATTAAGGGTACTTTACACTATCCCTCAGTTTTAAGTATTTTACGAAAATTTTCAGAAAACAGAAAACTTATCATGACAGGGTTGTATTTTCCTCAAAACACATATGACTTGTGTGCAGAAAAAACAGCAAAGCTGCATTTTCCAACTTTTATGCCGTTTTAAAAACACAAATTTTTGATATTTTGCTAAGAAATATTTTTTTTTTGCCAAAAAAATTTCTTAACTTTTTTTTATACATTTTCAAAATAAAAATACAAAAATTAAATTTTAAGAAATAACGTGCACAAAAAAATTTTAAACAATTAAAAAAAGTATAAAACAAACGAGCATATATTAACTATTAAATTAACATATGTACATATAAAATAAAAATGAAAAAAAGGTTTTTAAGTTGGAATAAATAATTAAGTCAAAGGAGTCTTAAATACATATGTTTAAAACTTTTAAAATTGTTTTTCTATTATTAAACCAAAATAGATCCAGTTATTTATTTGCTGAGGTATCACCTTGAATTCGCCTTGGGTATGACAATTTCACATGAGGGTCGCAAACGTACTTTACGATTACGCAATGTTAGCGTACGCTGTGGACTATCTGTACTTTGTAGTTCTTCTAAAAATATCGAAAATACAAAAAATATCGTTAAATTTGTCTACACAAATAATGATGTTTAAAATTTACCTTCATAACTTTTTGCTAAATCTTCTTCATGTGTATGATTAGCATCTTCTTCATTTTCGGCATTAATGTCTTCATCGTTTATTAAAAAATTGAACTTTTTTACACGTAATTTTTCATTAAAAATTACATTATGCAATCGGCTTTTGGCCGTACCAGGAGTTTTTAAAATAGATTTACGTGCAGTGCGTACTGGTGAACGAGGCGGACTTAACTCTGAGGACAAAGTGGAATGACTTGTAGGTGTCATGCTATATACGGAGCCATTTTCTTTATTTTTTGGAGTAGCAGAGTCTAATAACATTTTAGGATCATCATTTTTTTTGTCTTTTAATGGTGATTGTGTGATTAAACTCATGCGTCGTGAGTTACTTTTTTTTATTAAAACTGATCTTCTTAGACCAGAAGACGATTGCGTTGTATCCAAAGCCTCATTGAATTTTTGTATGTGCTTTAACATTTTTGGCGAATCTTGGCACGGTTTTTGCGGTATCGTTGATACTCTACGATTTGGAGATGAAATCGAAAGAACTGTAGCAGCATGTGAAAAATATTTTCGATCTTTTACCACTATATCTATAGATTTCCGCGGAGTTGAGTTATTGCTGCTCGCTGAACGTCTTGTTTTTTGTTTGGATATTGTTAGTGCAAAATCCGCGCTGTTTTCTTCTGGTTTGTTTTTACGCATTTCTGCCTTCATTTTACGCAACATTTGTTGCAATGCTGAATTGGGTTTTGCTTTAGCAGCAGGAACTGTTTTTTGTTTTTTAACTTTTGTTAAATTCTTTTTAATTTCTGGCTTGACTTTATCAGGATCATTCCAATCATTTAGTTTCCAACGATTTAAATTTTCAAAACGTTGGTCCAGGTTGTCAACCTGCAGACCCAAAATGGACCAGAAACCTTCTAAATCTCCCGAGACAACAGGTTTGGTGTTCTCACTACCGTCATATTTAACTACACCTATGTCGGTAGCTCCAGCTTCACAGCGATCTATTAAACCCTTAAACTGCATAAATTTTTTGCTCGTTAAAAGGCGAGTTTGGCCAATTGTTACATTAATCATGTCTTCACCATTTGCGTTTTGTATTTTTTCTATATTCTCAGCTTTATATTTTTCCCAAATATCGCACTTTTTGTGCAGTCTATTAATTTCATCCTGCAATTGTTTACGAAAATATCGTACTGCCTCTAAAGTCCTACGGACTTCTACAGAAAACATCGGTTGGGGTGGGGGAGTGTCGGAGCTAGTACTTTCCGCTGGCAAATTATTGTGCTCTGAAGTATTTTGTAAATATATGCTATTACGTTTTTCCTTCTCTTTTTTTAAATTGACTTTGCCGCGGGCCACAGAGACAAACGGACTCAAATAATTAGCTGGCCTATCGTCTGCACCAGATTTGGTGGGAGTTTTTTCATATACTTTTGAATTGTCAACTAAAGTAATATTATTTTCATTAGAACAGCCATTACCTTCCTGCTCTCTTAGTTCTTCATTTTGTTTTTTATTGTGATCATTGATAGATAAGTTGGTCACTTCCGAATATCTTATAAAATTGAATTTTTTTACTTTGTTAGTGGGATTTTCCTTATTCTCCTCAGACTCCTTAATTTGTGTGGTATTTATTGCATCCAGCATGATATTTCTTTTTGCCGACGAATTGCCATGAGATTTTTTATATGTTTCGATGGGACTAATGCTTTTTACATTTTCCATTATTTGGCTAGAATTTTTTATTCGGGTTGAGGTTACGAACTCATCGAATATATTCGAGGTTGCGAAATCTTTAGGAGTTTGTATAGTCATATCTTCCTCCGGCTGCTTTTTCTTTATATTTTTCAAAAGATTTTGACTGTTTATTTGTAGGCCGGGTACACTTACTTTTTTCGATGTATTTAGTGGTTTTTTAGCCTTCAAAGTTTGTGCCAAACGGGCCCCGCCACTTTTTAAGGGTGACTTTTTTCGAATTTCAGCGCGTTTTTGAGCCATACTCTTAATTTTGGTCAATGCCCCCGTTTGTTTTTTTGCAGCATTTGTATTTGTAGAAGGTGGTAGTGGGGGAAGCATAATTAAAGCACGAGGCTTTAGCTCTCTTTTTAAGTGCGCTTGGGCAAGCGTTGATGTTGTGGTTTTTTTAGCTATTTCTAGCGGCTTTTTGAAACTAACTGCTGCTTCCTTTGCTCTAGATTTTTTTTCGGGACTCTTTCTTAAAGTTTTTTTATTTTCCGTTGTTGTTTTACTATTAAACTTTTTTCTCGGTGGTGTAGGTACAACAGTATATATAGATACTCTCTTCTTTTTAGCAGTATTTTTATCTTCTACAACCTATTTATTCAAAAATGTATTTTTAAATACATACATACATAAAAAATATACAAACAAAAAAATTGGGACCTCCTTTACAATACGTGTAACTCACCAATTTTTTTTTCAATTTGTGTTCGTAGAAATTTTTTTTGGCAAGAAGGTTTTAAGTTTAAAATTAAATTATTAATAACTTCTAAGTTTGTATGTGTAGCATCTAAACAAAGTATATGAAAGTGCTTAAAAATACCTTTCAAATAGCTTACAAACATTTTTAACTAATTAACCCATTAAGAACTTATTTAGAAGAGTTCATTATTTGAAAAATCTTTAAAATGCCTGTGTGCATTTCCAAATATTTTAATATACTACTGGAAATAACCTAAATATAGAAAATTTTATTTATATTCAAGTTTTTAGAAACACTAAAACTTCTTTTGTATACTCTTGCAGTTATGTTCTAAAATTTATTCCGCGTTATTTTTATCTTTACTATTCTTAAAATTAGGAAAAATTTCCGTTTTTAATATAACAAGCACATATGGCAAATTTTTTTTTAACAAAAATCTTGAAAAAATTATTTGGTTTTTGATAAAGTATAAATATGTACTTCCGTTCATTGGAAACAAATAATTAGAAAACCGAAGTACACCATACAAATTATTCGAGCTCGTAAATAGTTTCTTTCGAATCGAAGTACGCGGTAACCCCTGATGTAAATAAAAATGTTAAAAGTTTAAAAAACGTTAATTGCAATTGTATCAAAAAAAAAAAAAACATATTCTTACGTTTTATTATTCTAGAAAAAAGTAAACAAAATAAGAAAATATTAACATCTCCACATTGAAAAAATTCACCAATTTTGGTTTATAAACTTTTATAGTCAATTTCTTACAAGAATTAAAACTTTAATAAGAAACAAATTTCTTATAAAAAATTATTGCTTAATATAAAAAACGCTTATATGAAAAATTTTCGTGGTGTTTTTTTTTTTTTATTTTCTTACTAGTTGTCCGTCCGCCCCCGGCTTCGTTTAGTTCTTCGAGTTCTTAATAAATTTTTTTCATACATTGAAAAGTGAGAAGTGAAAAGAAGGCAGAGCATTAAATATTTGGATGTGTCAAAAGCTAAAAGGCCTAAATCCACAAAATAAAAATTAGAGTAGATTAGTAATGTTTGAAAAATTGATTTCCAAAATTAAGATTCTACAACAAGGAAATTGGCGAACACGCGAAGCGTAGTAATTCATACTACAGCTATATATTATTGCCTTACTTTGGTTTGTATATTTTCCTTTTTTTAAAGCCGTCTCCTAAAAAATTTCGAATCCAATAAAAAAAATCGGCCAAATCGCTCCAGCAGTTCTCACGTGATGCGATTACATACATTCATGGATCATTAAATTTTTATACATGTATGTACCTAGGTATATACTGTTCCGGCCTTTGTCTGGGCGGGAGGGTTTAAACCTCATTGCTTAATAAAATATTTTCTATACGGTCAAACACCGGCTTCTCTAAATTAAGTTTTCTTTATTAGAGGTTTTCGGCCGTAAACCTTCGCTAAAATGGAGGTTTTTATATTTACGTTTTGTCTTAGTAAAAAATTAGATGATCCAAAATTTTTTTATTTAAATATTTTTTTTAACAAATCTTGAATTTTTTAAGCTACAGTTTTTAAACTTTTGTCATGAAAACTTTTAGTATTCTGTACATTTCAATAAAAGGCATTGAAGGGCTTCGACCTTGAAATGTCTTCGCAAAACTAAGGATTTTCTACATTTTTTCTTTATAAGCCAGTAAAAGAAAGAGACTTTTAATAATTAACGTTTTTTTTTTTTTTTTGTATGAATAAAACTGGATGATTTTTTAAAATATCTATTTTCAACCTTTAAAACTTTGGCATTTTAGATGCTAGTTTTCAAACTTATACCTATCAAAGAAAAGACAGGGACATTTCAGTTTTAATATTGAAGATTTAAAACTTCATTGCCCCTAAAACTAAAAGCTTCTTGCCCACGATTTATAAATATGTACATATACCCTACCTTAAAATATTATGGTTAAAAAAATGGTATGGCAATGGTTAAAATTGATGAGTTACACGTTTTTTAAATTAAAACAAAAAATTTTTATTTACCTTTTTATTTTCTGCAGGATTTTTCAAACCAGCTGGCGGTACAAACCCTTCATGATGGCCTATTGGTACCAAGGAACAAGAAGTTGTTGTCTGACGGTTACTATTTACAGCCGATACAAAAGGTTTCTTTCTGTTTGTTACCTCTTGCTGTTTTATATTCTTTTTGTTATCCATCCATTCTACGAAGCGTTTTATAAATGCTTCTTGTTTTGTTATTTTTTCGGGATCATTTGTATTACAAACAATTTTAGCTAAGCGGGATGAATTTTCTTGCAGATTATCGTTTTTTTCCGTAGGCAATGGTACAATTATTTCTTTTTGTGTACGTATAGGGCTGGGTGATATATTTCGGGAATCTTGAAATCTATTCCGTCTGTGTTTATTTCGATTTTCTTCTTGCAATTCACGATTTATTCTATTGTAATGACGGGGGGTATGTAAACGGTGGTCTTTGTACAGAACTTTGTGATGATCCATATTTTTGGTTAAATATTTAGAAATAATTGTATATCTAATATATTAAAGAAATTAAATAGTTTCTTGCCGCCTTTACAAGGTAAGATGGCGCTTCAGCGTTCTTTATTTGAAAAATGCAAATTAATTTTAGCGGCTTGTCAAGCAAGACAGTGTTGTTTTTCTTTTATTAACAAACAGGGTTGTCTTCTTCAAAAGATGTCAAAAAATTTTAACCCTAAAAAATTTCAGTGCCGGTTCACACACGTCAAGTTTGACTCATCGATTCATGAGTTTTTAGGAGAGAGGGGAAAAGAAATGGCATAGTTTGCCAACGTAGCTCCAAGCAGAAACAAATTGACATATGATGATAGAATCAAAGGTATATTTACACAATGTAAACTCGTTGGCCCATATGTTTGTCAACTGTTTACCCCTAGTTGGAACCCAAACGTCAAATTTCGTGTATATGAGCCAAAATTTATACATGTGTGCGTTAAATTGTTTTTGTTTTATATGAAGACCATTTTGACAACTCGGTTCCTTTTATAGAGCAGCAAGTATACACTCCCAAATGAGTCTACCTTGTGTAAATATACCTTGGTGGAAACATGATGGAATAAGCAGGTGGCATCGTTACGGCAACAAATACAACAAAAATGGAGATTATATCACCGTTTAAGTCAATATATATCTATATATATATATATATATATTTCCTTTCTTTATGAAATTTACAACGTGGTAATTGTAAATTAGATAAAAGTTCACGAAGAACATAGGGCATCAACAAATTCTCTCCACTTTACTCGATCTTTAGCTAGGATCTTTGCTTGGTTCCAAGTCACATTATGAGATTTGCATTCGTTTTTTACCACTCTTATCCATGTGTTTCTGGGTCTTCCAGGATTTCTATGGCCCTGTGGATTCCAGTCCAGTGCATGCCTTGCGATTTCGTCAGGTGGCCTTCTTAGGATGTGACCTATCCAAGTCCATTTGCGCTTGCAGATTTCGTACTCGATTGGCTTGCAGTTAGCCATCAAGAGCAGTTGTTTATTGGTTAACCAGTTCGGCCAGAAAATTCGCAAAACTTGTTTCAGGTATTATTGCAGAAATATTGCAATTTCCTGCATGTAGCTTGCGTTGTGCTCCAGGTGCTGCAACCATGCAGCAGTACCGATTTGACACTACAGTTAAAGATTCTCAGCATTGTGGTGGTGGTTATATTGTTCGCCCTCCATATTATGTGCTGCCGAGATATGAAAAGGAGTCTACATCTTCGATCAGCTGTCCTTGGAATACTAGGAGGTTTGTGTTGCTAGTGCCAATCCGCATTAGTTTAGTTTTCTTTATGTTTGTTTTGAGGCCAACTTTATTTGCATTGATGGATAGGCGGTGAATCGTATGCGTCATATTGTCGAAGCGGTGTGTAAAAAGGCATATATCGTCAGCATAGTCGATATTATGGAGGAACTCACTCATGTTTCGAAGGTCCGAAGGATGCCATACGGGGTTTCGGAGTTTGTTTGCTGAAGTACGCAATCCAACAGCAGTAGGAATAGTGTGGGTGACAGAACACAGCCTTGTTTTACCCCTGTGTTGGGTTCGAATGGTTGGCTTTCTTCGCCTTTGTATCGAACTTTACATTTAGCATCTATGTATATAAAGCACGCGAATAAGGCGGACTATTTTAGGCGGGATTCCCTTGCTACTCAGAGCAACGTCAAAAAATGCTTTAAACAAATATCAAAGTCTACCGCTGAACGTAATGAAAGAAATACATTTTAGCCAATTTTTATTTAATTATGGTCAATATCTTATTTATTTTAATTTAAAATTATCAAAAACTTTAATAAAGTACAATAATCACAGCACAAAACGTGGACTTTTTGTAAACATAAACAAGACTTTGACATAAGACTAGACAAACAATGCAAGAGCAAAAATCGTCATCTGGCGAAGCGCTGTCACCTTTAATATTTTACCATGGATAGAATATTGAAAAATAAGAAGAAAATATTATATAGAAAAAGTTTCGGAAACGCATAGTTTTCGAGCTATGGAGATCTGAAGTTTTCATATGTATATGCGACTACATTTCGGAACCAATTAGCCTAGCCCAATTATGAATAAAAATTCCCCGGAAGATTTCTCCCATCTCCGATTTTTCCTTGGTATAATTTGAAAGCTTTTAATATGTCTTTCAAGATATACAAAATTTATTAAGAATTTCTTAGACCATTAAGAAGCGGAGATGATTTTGTGAAAATACAAGAGTTTTAAGTAAGCATATTAATTGCTATGCAGAGAAGTTTTAGTTAGCGGATCCGGAGTTGTTATACCATAGAGGAGAATGTATTTGCTTCCGGCCAAAGCCCGGCTATGCAGAAAAGCTTTAGTCGGCGAAGCCAGAGTTTTATTTACGAAGTGCACTTCTGTAATATTTTGGTGTACAATTTTTAAAAACAGTATTGGGAACTAAAAAGTTATCAATTTGGAAATAAATTTTGTAAATCCAAAATTACTGTAGTATCAATAAAACAAATTTTTTATTAATCTTGCTTATTCATTTATAATAAAAATATTTACTTTAACATAAAAAATCAATTGATTCATTTAAAACTATTTGTTAAACTTAAAATATTTTCTAATAGCCTTTACGACCCCTGAAACGCATTCGATTATCAAGCTGCAAAAAATTGAGAAAATTTAAAAATAGTTACATGTTAAAAAAAATAACTTACAATAGATCTTTTACATTCAAAAAAGATATTTCGGAGCACTTGACACTCTTCAGGCACCAAGTTAGCCTGCAAACATTCCCGAGGTGTTTTCTTGTCCTGAAATAAAAAAAACATTCACATAATCTTTTTGTTCATGGTGTTGTATTTTACCTTTTTGCAGCAATCACTTTCTAATAAACACATTTTTAAATCGGCTCGTATATTGGCGCAAGCTGTGTTATCAGCCAACTTTTCATTATCCTCATAACGCATCATTTTGTAAAGATATTATTTAAAAAGCTGTTGAAAATTAAATAAAATGGCACAACAAATAGTGTAAAAGTTTAAATGTATTTACACCATCATAAAAATAATTATTTAAAACATATGTGCGATCCAGCGTTACCATTGTTGGTGTTTTCCAACCACATTTGGGGAAATATTTTTTTTGTCGGATCATGGCCCAATTAGTAGGTCAGCTCAAAATTAAACCATGTTATAGATGTCGAAAGCTAATGCATTTGTTTGTGCAAAAAATGGCAAAGTTGTCAAAATCAATTAAACGAAAAACACAACTCTGCGTTTCAGCGTAAAATACAATGATGTTGTGTTTTTGGTGTTGTACTTGTTGTAGTATCGTTACCACCGTTAACATGAATTCGCCTGGAGTGGTATATTCGGCAAATCTAATGGTTCGATATGAACAATTATACCGTGACCGTCCGTTCTGTATTATACAGATCTGTACTGTATATGACATATTTGTTCCAGGCAAATTAATTTAAAGTAAAAACCTAAACATGTTCTGTAATTTATTTAAACTGGAATAGCATTTACAATGTATTTGAGTTTTCTCATTACTTGAAACTTGTAAAATTGTTCTTTATAGCTCAAAAAATCGCTGATTTACATATACATTTTGATTATCAATAAAAACTATTTTACTCTTTTCGGATATCCACTTATACATTTAAGGCCTTATTCATAAACAATATTTTAGGTTTAAAAAAGGTTTATAAAAAAAAATGTCTATGCAAATTTGTAAAAAGAACCTATTAAATACCTTAAATATTTTTCCGGTCCGGTTTAATCGTATAAAAAAAGCCGGTGCGGTCAATTAATGCCATATGTAAATAACAATTTAAAGAAACTCCCAATAAGTCTGGCATTATTAAACGAAACCCGGACCATCTGTTTGGTTTGTTTTTGTTATTTTTTTTTTACATTTTTGCGAAAGAAAAAGCGTTTCTTTAAAGCTTTTGACAAATCGCTTTAATAAAATAATAACAAATCATAATGGTTACATTAAGGTAAGAAATAAGTAATTTAAAAATTAATAGAAAAACTAAATTTTGTTTGTACAGTTGCAACATGACTAAAATTCGATTGGGATATTTTGTTAACCCCTTGCGAGCCATTAGTACACAACAACATTGGTTAAAGCCGGATGGGATAGACACCGGCATACGTATTTATAACTGTGCCGCCAAGCGTCAAGTACCTTTAATATTGACTAAAAAAAACTTTTTAACTTGGTACACCTGCGGCCCCACAGTTTACGATACTTCTCATTTAGGTCATGCCAGTTGTTATGTGAAATTAGATATTATTCTACGTATACTACGGATACATTTTAATTTGAATGTTGTAACTGCTATGAATATAACAGACATTGATGATAAAATTATACGCAAGAGCCAGGAAGAAGGTAAAGATTGGAGAGCAATTTCACGATTATATGAAATGGAATTTTGGTCAGATTTGAAAAAATTAAACGTTGCAGAGCCCAATATTAAACTTAGAGTGACCAATCATATTCCCCAAATTGTAAGTTATATAACTAATATAATGCAAAAAAAATGTGCTTATGTAGGTAGAGATTCTTCTGTATATTTTGATGTAAAACAATTTCCCATATATGGAAAATTACAAAATTTAAATTTAAACAATGAAGAAGCTTTGCAGTCAGAAAGTAAATTTTCATCATATGATTTTGCGTTGTGGAAAGCTCGAAAATCCGAAAATGAACCTAGTTGGCCTTCCCCATGGGGTGCTGGTAGGCCAGGTTGGCATATTGAATGCAGCACTTTGGCTAATATATTTGGCAATTCCATTGATATTCATGCTGGTGGTATGGACTTACGATTTCCACATCATGAAAACGAAGAAGCCCAAAGTTGTGTATATCACAATACTCGCCAATGGGTAAACTATTGGTTACACACCGGCCACTTAAATATAAAAGGAGATTTAAAAAAGATGTCTAAGTCATTGAGAAATACAATATGTATAGATGAAATGCTTAAGGATTTTAGTTCTGATGATTTTCGTATGGCCTGTGCTTTGTCAAATTATAAGAACTCAATGGATTACAGTTATGAACTTATGGAAACTGCTAAAAATACTTTGAATAAATTTAAAACATTTAAAATAGACTGTTTGGCCTATTTAAGTGGCAAAAAAGTTGCTTCAAATTTAAACGCCGATACAATATTACAAAATCTGAATTATTGTAAATCAAATATAGAAAGTGCATTAAGAGATGACTTCGATACTTCTCGTTCAATTAGTATTCTCATAGATCAAATTTCAGGCATAAGTCGGTGCATTAACACAAATTCTGTTAGTCCGTTGGAAACGGAAACATCTTGCTTAGATGCTATAGCTGCGGTTAATAATTACGTTGAATATGTTTTACACTTATTTGGTTTTACTTTTGCTGATTTAAAGGCAAATGAAGCTATAAATGATACACAGAAGCTAAATTTAAATATTTTGATGGAAGATATTTTAAATACTCGTCAAACCATAAGGGAACGTGCTACCAAGGGAAACAATAAAGAATTATTTGAAATATGTGACGATTTAAGAAATTGCTTGCTCCAACATGGAATTGAAATACGCGATCACTCACAAGGAAGTTCATGGAGTTTTATAAAAAAAAAGGAAAATTGAATTATTGAATGTTATCAATCATAATATTGATATCTAAGATAAATAAATAAAAGATTATGTTAATAATATATAAAATTAAACAATAAAAATAAATATATATATATATATATATATCCATATATCTGTGGCTTGGAGCTAAAAGGGCCAATGTCAAAATATTCATTTTTGAGAAAATTTAAGGCTTTGCAAAAGGTTTTTCATAGTGACATTGGCCAGCATTTTATTTATGAAGCTGTTCTGGGTTAAGTATGACTTTAGCTGTTTTACCATAATGAAAGAGAGCAAGAAAACAAATATAATGCAATGATTAATTCAAAAGAGCAAAAGTGAAAAGGCCCTTTTAGCTCCAAGCCACAGATATATAGTTTGGATCCTGATATGTGTGCCTTATAAAGGTACCGGGCTTTAAAAGACTAAGCTTTGTTAATACATTTAAAGCAAAGTAGGGTGGCAACGTTTCTATTTAGGTAATTTTGTGCAATAACTGGCAACTTTACATAGACATTACACAGAGTTGTCAGGTTAGGGGATTTTGTTTTGGAAATGGTGATACAAATTTAGACTTGGGGATTTTGTCAGGGATCAATTTTTTTATTTTGCGGATTTAATAGGATAGGATTTTTCTCAGCGTTTTTTTATATGAAGTTTGACGTTTATTATGACAAAAAATTGTCAGGTGAAGACCCCACGTTATATTTTTATGTCATTTTATTTGGCAACAAAAAAGATGTTTGATAAACCTGTCACTAAATAATGGCATTTAAACTTTAGAGATATCGCTTTGATAACAAACCCTATGTTGCAAAAAATGTTAAAACATTTCCTAAAAAAATCTAAATTTGTTCAAGACTTACTGCCTGTTGTTAGAAAACGAATGCAAAAGTGACTTGTTTAACTAACATATAAACCAAACAAAAAATCAAAATTTGTTGTTGTTTTAAATGTTAGTTTTAAGACAGGTATCAAGGCGAATTCATTTTTCAGGTGGCGTTGAAAGCACAGCTGTGCTACTTTTTTTCTTAATTAGAGAGAGAAATGTCAAAAGTTCCTTGTGATTTTGACATATGGATCAAAGAAAGCAACAAAAAAATTCATTGTTGTGTTTTTGGTGTTGTTGCTTGTTGTAGTATCGACACCACCGTTTACATGAATTCGCCTTGACAGGTATATTAAAAATACAACCTGCCCATGTGTAAATGGCAAAACTTAAAGTTTATATGCCAGGGCTATTTCATATGTGTTTTCCTTCACATATGGTTGCTTCCTCTATCACTAGTCGTATTGCTAGGGTTTCACACAATAACGGAAGTTGCTTCAAGACATGCACAAAACGAACTATACCGTTGTATAGGAAGATGTAATCCTGAAGTCGACTCCAAGTATTCAAAACACAAGTTTTAAATGGTCCTCTACCAGTAATCAAAAAAGAGTTTTAAATGGTTCTCCACCAGCAATCACAAAATGAGTTTTTATTGGTCCTCCACCAGTATCTGATCAATTTATTAAGTTTAAAATCGTCCAAAACTCATTTCCACA
Source organism: Pollenia griseotomentosa (assembly GCA_963931875.1). Taxonomy (NCBI): domain Eukaryota; kingdom Metazoa; phylum Arthropoda; class Insecta; order Diptera; family Polleniidae; genus Pollenia; species Pollenia griseotomentosa. Next base: position 119,370,541 of record OZ007564.1, on the reverse strand, counting down.
TAGTCACCGCCAAGCAAAATAAGGTTAAAACGAATGCATGTGGTTTTTACTGAAAACACGAAAAACTTTAATATTACAGTTACACGACGCCATGCCATTAACCAATGCTGTGAAACGCAAAACACACGAAAGACAGACAAACAAGAACGACCTGATTGTCCTTAAAATTAATGACAACTAGCGCGAGCTGCTTCCCCGTGCAGAGCAGTTTTACGAATGAATCGAGTCACTTTTGCACTCGCGTTCTCAAAACAGGCAGTTATAAATATTTTGCTTTATATACAAACATGAAGTAACCCATTGGGACAACCCAGCAGTTATTATCAATGTCTTAAGAGAAATTTACAAATGTTTCACAATGAAAAAAGCTTTAATTTGTTAAATGGATTAAACTCATTTGTTGAGAAATTTATAAATATAAAAATGACGTTGGATCACGATTATTTGAAGAATCAGCCAAATCAGAATTAACATTTCGCTGTGCACCACCAATCAATGTTTGGTTGAACTGGGTTTTCAGCAATAATTGCAAAACTAAGAAATTAAACGCAATACTTATAAATATTAAGCTTTTAAAATTAAAACAAGTTGTTGCGACACATATAAGCCATCTCCGAAAAAATAAAACTGTTTCTAGAAAAATGTATCAAAAATTGAAAAGGAGGACAAATTTTAATGTGAACTTTACAGAAATCGACCATTTATTAATTTAATTTAAGTAGATGTACAATAATAAAAATAAAATATTTTGTAACAAATTTTAAAAAAAAAATTTTTTAATATTTAAGATTTCAACAAATAGAAACTGGGAATTATTTCCTTTCGTAGAAAAATTGAAGGAATAAGACTATTACAAAAAAGCTTTATAAAATACATAACTGAAATTTAACTCATAGAATAAATTCGAAAAATAAAAAATGTTGAATATTTAAGATTTCTTAAGAATGAAGAAAGTAGTTATTGGGAATTAAGGGAAAACAAATTTTGCAATGTTGGGATAAAGTTTGAAAAATACGTGACAACCCTGTCATTAACTAATGGTTATTGTTTACTTTTTAATTTTTTCGAGTAAAAAAATATTGTAAAAAAAACCTTAACTAACTATCTACTTTATCCTGTAAACTTTCACAAAAATAATTTTAAAGCGCGAAAAATGCGTGATAACAAAGAAGAAGATTCAGTTGGTATTGGCCAAACTGCTACGCCAATGCCCAAGCACATACCATTTCCTGACTATCCTGGATCCTCAGAAATTCTAAATGAGTTGTTAATGTTTCTATTTACAGCATGTGTAGCCGCTATGCAATTTATTAATATTTATCGCACAAACTGGTGGTTACCCCACTCGCAAATAACAAATACAATAGTAAGTACGAATTCAAAAGTGAACTAGTTTTATTTTTGTTAAATTTTTTTTTGTATTCTAGAATCTCAATCACATCGAGCCTTTCTTGATTATACTAATTGTGGCTATAAATGCAAGAAGGTTAGTGTATTGTGTTTGCCTTAAGGTAGTAGACTTATTGTTACCTTTACATCTGCAACAAATGCGAGGCATATGTAAATATGTCGTAGAGGATATTATTTTAGCTTTACTTATCGCTTGCATTGTTATGCTGTATAACAACAACAATTACTTGACTATTTTTTTGTTAATATATCCGTAAGTGGTTAATACTTATAACATTGTTTTTATACCCACCACCAAAAATTAAATAATCATCGGAGACGCAATACATATGTATGTTGTATGTACATATACGTATAAATATTTCATTCCTTCTGAAATTCTAAGACCATCAAGCCAAGTTAGCCATTCTGTTAAAACTACGAAAAGATAACAATTAAATATTTAGAAAAATTCTTTTGGTAAAATTGATTTTTGCACGACAGATTTGCTTGATATTGAAAAAGGCTAAATCGGTCCGTTATTTTACCTAATTGCCCGTACAAAAGTTGCGCCACGATTATTATAACATAATGAACTAAACAACAAAACTTATCAGAAATAGGTAGATACATGCTAATTTTATAAAAGAAATGTTCGGTGGTAAAAATCGACCAATATTAAATTTCGAATACTTTGTGTTTTATAACTTCACGTTTATTATTTCAGCTAGCTGTCCATACAAAAGTTCCGCCGCGATAATATAACAGACATACAGAATGAACTAAAACCACAAAACATCAGAAATACATAGGACCATGATAATTTTATAAAAGAAATGCTCGGTAGTAAAAATCGACCAATATTAAATTTCGAATACATACTTTTTGTTTTTTAACTTAACGTTGTTTTATTTGAACAAATGGTGGTGGGCATCGTAAATTTGGCACAGCTGAATAAAGCGTTCTTACTTGTTTTCTTTTTAATTCTAATTTTCTTATAGATTTATAGTCTACTTTTTGGCATTTGGCTTCACTTTGGAGCCTTTTTTACGCTTTAATTATGAAGTTAAAGGAGCATATTTTAATGGATTTCCTCTACATTCTTGTTCTGCGAATCCAAATGCAATTCGCTATGAAATTGATGTTCTGCGCAATGACTTTAATTGTCGTTTTAAGCAAGTTATATTTACCTCACTTCTAAATGCATATTTTTCGACATTTCTTCCCTGCTACTTTTCTACATCCGTGCATTATAATGTTCTTTGGACCAGTATACACATTCTCTTAGTATTCTTAAGTGTTTTTACTATGTGCACCGTTTTTAGTTTTCCCTCTAAATACAGCGATATTTTTCATAGAGCGGCTTTACATTTAGGCTATTGGTTTAAACTAGAATTACGCGCTGGTGCAGATTGTGTTGTGAGTGCGTCTGCCCCCAATTGGATAAAGACTGCACTTTGGGGCCATAATACCGTGGTTAAATTTAGTGGTGAGCTATACCGAAGTTTTGGTCCGGTAACAGTTGCCTTACCTGGTAATTCATCACATGCCAGGTTTTATGTGAGTATTTAAAGTAATTGTCTGTTGAATTACAAAAAAAAACCGATTTGTTTTTGTTTTCAGAAACTTTTCTATAATCCTTCTTTAATTTATGCCACCTTAACCGTTATACAATCATGTATAGTTTTGTCCGGGATTTCGCTGTTGTATTATGTCGTTGAATGGCATTTTATTTTATCTTTAAGCTTTATAACTTTGACTAATCAATTTACTTTTTTTAAATTGATGCGCGATTATTTAATAACAAAAAGAGTTTATTTAGCTGAGTTAACGGTAAGCGATTTAAAATTGATTGAAAATTAAACAAAACATTTTAATAAAAATACAAAGACTGCAAGCAACAAAACTAATGAAAAAAATTATTAACCCTCCGATGAGTGACAGTTCTGAACTTCACGGCCGTGTGAAAAGGTCCCTACCTTTTTTTGTAAATCATGTTTTTTTTCATATAAAAAATTTTTTTTTGATTTTTTTTTTTGTTTTTATTGTTTATAACTAAATTCTACATACAAAAATAAATTTTTCAATTTTTTAAATTTTTTTTTTTTTTTGGTTGAATTTTCTTAAGACTATTATAAAAAAGTTTAAAAATTATTGTTGTTGAGCGTGTACTTCTTGTCCCCCGCCCTGTGCGCAAGTGTTGCAGCGATGTAAAAGTGTGCTATGTTCTCCGCAAACATCGTTGCCGCAGACGAAGCAGTATGCCCGCGTTTTCCGCTGCCGCCCGTACTCAGAACGGCAAAGGCGACATGACGGTCTACTTGACCTAGCCGCAAACGACGGTACATTGCCTTTCATCGGTCTTGGTAATACCTGAAATGAAAAGAAAAATAAAAAAACAAATAAATATATATTCTATTCTTGAATTTGAAGATGTTTTTCTTACCCTGACATCGAATGCTTTCATCGCATTGCGTATCCTTGGATATGAGGTTATATGGTTGTTCAGGGCACGTTCTTCGATATTTCGTGTGGCAAATTGTTTCGTTAGCAGTAACAAGAACGACCGCCGTCTGTCACTCCTTTTTATAGGCTTCATTTCGTTGTAAATCGTAAAAGCAGCCAATGCAGCGACGTCCAGCATATTATAAAACATGGCCAACGGCCATCGTTGTGTTGCTCTTTTGCAGCTGTAAGTGCCTAGCATTTGATCCATGGTATCAACGCCGCATTTGTTGGCGTTGTAATCTAATATGGCATAGGGCTTCCGCTTCTCGGTTTGCTCGTCAACGAGGCAGAGAGCACGTTCACCACTTTATTTTTTTCGGCACGTATGAGCATAACGCTATATCCCCTTCGTTGAACCCAAATAATGTACTATTGATGGTGCGCTTCGGGTTCTTCTTGAACTCCTGTGGAATGAATGTTTTGTTGTAGCGCACTGTACCAACATATGCGGTCTTCCTCCTCAACAAAATACGCGCCAAGTCAAGAGTGGTAAAGAAATTATCCGCGTATATAGTACGGCCAGCATCTAAATATTTTTCACAAGATCCAGCACTACGTTCTGCCCTTGGCTTATCTCCCGTTGTTGGTTTGGCAGTTTTCCAGAATATATCATTCCCTTCACAGGATAATAACTCTGTGAGTCGCATAACCACCATACTTTCAAACCATACTTAGCTGGCTTTGACGGAATATATTGTGTGAAGCGGGTGCGGCCTCTGTAAGGCCGAGGCCACGCAATGAGCGGCTAAGCGTCAAGCGTCTGAGCGATGAGCGTCAAAAAATTAAAACATATGAAATACTATTGAAGTGGCCACGAAATGAGCGGCAAGCGAGCGAAATTTTTGAGCGCCTAAGCGGCGTCGCTCAGGAATAAAACTTGTTCTAATTTTTAGTTGTTTTCTGAGCGTCAAAGAATAAACATGGCAAAAATGAATGTGGAGCTTACAATTTCATCTGTACAAAGCCGACCGCTATTATGGCAAGACAGATTACCAAATTTTAAAAATAAAAATATAACCAAAAATTTATTTTTTTATTTTGTCAATCTAGTGTTAACTGCTTGCAACAGCAAATCAATGGATTTCACATTTGGGTAGATTTGTATATATATGATTAATGATGAACACCAAGGCCTGTTCGTCGATTTCGATTAATATAAATATTATAATTTGTTTTTGTTTTAAATGTAAGTTAAGCGAACGAAGTCTTCGCTCGAAATCGACGAACAGGCCGCAAATTGTTTTTTTTTTCTTAATAAACGCATTAAATTCATATGAATACGATTTTCGCGTAATAACATTAAACAATCCACTCTTTACAATAGCATTTTAACAACTAACCGCTCAGAAATGACGCTCAGTAATAAGCCACTTGCAGCTCAAACTTGACGCTCATCGCTCAGACGCTTGACGCTTAGCCGCTCATTGCGTGGCCTCGGCCTAAGGGAACAACTGTTCATCAACTGTTAGTGCTTCATGAGGAGTGTAAGCTGCTGCCAAGTTATGTTGCAACATTTGCCAAATATCGTCAATAGCCGCAGTTTTGCTGTTGATGAGTCGCTGTTGTCGAGTATTTCCATTGTCGAATCGAATAAATTGCTTTATACACATGAAGCGATCGTACGACAACGCAGCTTTGTATATTGGGCAACGCGTCGCGCCCCATAATTCCATAGCTGGTTCATGGTTTGATCTTGTGAGTCCAGCATACAAAAGAATAGCTACAAAGGCGTCAAACTCTTTCACTGTCACTGGCTTCCACTCCTTTTTCTTCGTGGAATTAGCCAAATTCCATGCAGCTGTAACCTCCCTGCCTTTACGATTTGTTTCACGTAGCACTAAGTGTATTATTTCCTCTGTCATGATTGAACGCATTATTGTATAGGGGTCGTGTATATTTCCTGTTGGTCCTGGTTTCTTTCTTGTGAAGTCGACCACGTTATGATTACGAGTGCGTGATGTTGGTGGTGCTTTTTTACTCCATTGGGTGCCATCTTTACCAATATAGTAACTTTCATTCGTTTCCTGTCCATCATTTTCTTCTTCTTCATCATCGTCGTCATCAGTAGGTTGGTATGTGCGATCTTCATTATCCTCAACTTCATAATTATCAATTGCAGCAATATCAATTTCTTCATCCATAAAATCAGCAAATATACTATCAGCACGCCTTTCATCCGCAGTCATTTGCTGGTAACGTGTGCTACGGCGTACAACAATTTCAGCAACGTCCAAATTACTTGCATCTGCCATATTTATATTTTTGTTTCTATCACACACGATTTTACTCTTCGCTGTCTAAACTTTGACTGATTTGGTTTACGAAACTACAACTTCTTTTATACTCTTTCGTACGTCTACCTGAACTCAAAGACATTTAGGGATTACTTCATCATCATTATAATTTTTTTTATTGTTTCAACACATAATTTACTTGTTCTGAACACAAAGACCTAAACTCAAAGACATTAGGGATGATGATAAAAACAAAAAAATTTAAGAAAAAATTCTTTTGGGGGGGGGGGGGGGTTGTAGTGGCCGAAGTAGGAGTAATTTCAGTTTGAAAAGGCAAAAAGGTCCCTAGGGACCTTCTCACTCATCGGAGGGTTAAAGCGAGTTTTACAATTTATTTATTGAAAAAGTTTCACATTAATATATAAAAAAGGAAAATGCAACCTTGGCATAAGTTGTTATTGTTTTTTGAAAAAGTTCGTACAATAATTAGATTAGGGAACAGTTTTGTCAAAATTCTTGAGACTTGTATTATAGTGTGAAACGTCCTAAAGTAATTTTGCTAAATGTCTTGAAAGGTTTATGCCAAGGGTATGTTCTTAAAAAAGATCTGGCAGTTTAAGGGGTCAAAATGCTTAACTAGCCTGTTTATAGTATCCCAACAAACACGAAGTAACACCAATGATATGAAATGACTATAATTTGATTTGCAGGTAAACTTTAAAAAATTCGGTTTATAAAAAAATGTGTTTAAAAATTAAAGAAAAATTACATATTAAAGCCGGCGATACCCTATCCTATACTGTCGTACGAATTGTAAAAAAAACCATGTGTGCTCATAAAGTAGCAAGAATGATAAAAACAATATTACGCATTGCGCATGTTTACAAAATATAACTGTTTAGAATGAGGTCACACCAGCGCTGTACTTATACGCTGATGTGACGTAGATGCGCAGAAACATTTAATTTTTAAAAGCTGAATGCGTTATCTTGATTTCTTTGTATCATGATAAAGTAGGATAATGTGGCTTAAAAATGAATTGAGTGACAGATTTTTTTTGACAAATCTGTCCGACTTGCAAATGTTCATAAAATGATAGTTTCTATGCGATCAGAGTTACATTTTCTTGTAAAGTAGCTGAGTCATTTGAGTTGGCATCATTTTTGTGGGATAGTGTGGTATTGACAGCAGATTTTTAAGACATTTTTTTATGTCGTATAGAATTCCAACAGATTTTCGTGTGAATGAATCGTACAATCGTACGATTGTGTAGGTTAGTTAATCCCGGCCTTAAAGCCGGTGTTTAGTCGTACGATGTAATCTAAAATAAAATTGAGTGATAGATTTTTTTGACAAGTCTGTTTGACTTGCAATGTTTCTAAAAAATTTTATAAAATGATATGCGATCAGAGTTGCATTTTCTTGTAAAGTAGCTAAGTCATATGAATTTGCATTTTTTTTGTGGAATAGTGTCGCATTGGCAGCAGATTTTGCAGAAATGTCGGATACAGAGACCTGCGTCGAAGAAGCTAATTGCCAGCCGCAGATAAATATTGAAAGCCACCGCCCAAGGTATATTTACACAAGGTAAACTCGTTGGCTCATATGTTTGTCAGCTGTTTACCCCTAGTTGGAGCCAAAACGTCAAATTGCGTGTATATGAGCCAAAATTTGTACATGTGTGCGTTAAATTGTTTTTGTTTTATATGAAGACAATTTTGACAAATTGGCTCCTTTTATAGAGCAGCATGTCTACACTCCCAAATGAGTCTACCTTGTGTAAATATACCTTGCCACCGCCGACAATTTTCTAGCTAAAACTCGGTTCAAACTTAGCCGCCGATTACTTTGTAAAGAATTTGCATTCTCTTTTTTAAACACCTTACCACATTCTTTTTTGTTTGACTTTCCTTAAAAATTGTAACTTATAATCAGGGTTTAAAAAACTGCAGTCGAAACAAAAAACTGTCGAACAAAAAACGAAAATTTGTGTACAACTTTTTGTGTCTATCTTGCTTTGGCAGGGACTGTTTACATTTAATGAATCAGAAGTAAAAGCAACAGTTTATTTTTTGCCAATGACAAATGAAGAAGTGGAAGAAATGGCAGTTTTTCTACCTTGACTGCAGTTTTTTAAACGCTGCTAATAATATCTGCCTCTCAATACTTTCAGCTCTTGTTTTTAAAGCATCGTGTTTTTTGCGTCAGCCGCCGCCGCTGATAAAAATCCAGGCGCAGGTCTCTGGTCGGATAAAATTCTGTCAGCGTTATCGTAGGATAGTGAATCCCTTCCTTACACCGAGTCAACAACAGGCATGAGTTGCAATTACAACATAATGGATCTTCACCTGACAATTTTTTGCCATAAAAAACTTCAAACTTAATTTTAAAAAAAAGGCTGACAAAAATTCAAGAGTTTTTTATATAGACTTTGACGTTTGGTATGACAAAAAATTGCCAGGTTAATACCCCATGTTACACTAACATCATATTAGTATTAATGTTAAGCATTTCATGTCAGTTTTAGATTAGTGTAAACGCCGTGTCAGATACAACTTTTTCGCTTTGCATGACGTTTCTTACTTGGACACTTATGCAATGCGTGTTAAAAATAAATAAATAAAAAAATTATACTAGCAGATTATAAATAATAAATAAATAAAATAAATTGCAATATAATTTATTAAGCTTGAGGTTTTTTTGTTTTATATAAAAAATTAAATAACATTGATTTATTAGTTCCAATATTTCGATACAGCAATGTGTAACATCGTCAGGGAAATAATTAAACAATTAAAATAACGTTCACAAAATAATGAAAAAATAATAACAATTGTCACATAGAAAAAATTATTTACAATTAGAAAAAATTTTTTAAACAAATAATCTATTACATTCTAAAAAATTTTTTAATTTTAATTTCCTGTTTTGTTTTTATACACTAACTGCCGTATTCATAAAAAATAAAATATGTTTGAAATGTGTTTTAAGGCAAAATTTTAATACAAATTTTTCACTTATGAAGTTCATAATTAGACGATGTTGACACAACATAATAAGAATTAATTTTCTGATTTTTATTATAGCCCAGAAGATGTTTTTCAATGAAAAACGAAATATTGGCAAATTAAAAATTGTAAAATTAGAATAATTAACAATAAAATCAGGACCTCGAGCTCAAAAGGAAAAAAAGTTCTTTTATTTATTTCTTATTTAATTTTTTATATAAAACAAAAAAACCTCAAGCTTAATAAATTATATTGCAATTTAATAAATAAAGGTTAAATAAAATTTAAATAAATAAAATAAATAAATAATGTTAACCATTTTAAGTCTGTTGAAGACTGCGTTAAGTAGGGAAGCCAGATTTAAAATTCGAAAAAAAGTACACCCAGTACAAAAAAAGTACAATTTGGGAAAACACTTATTTTTAAGTATAACGTAATATTCAAATTATATTTTTTAAGATTTTAATTAAATAACCGACAGCAAAAAAGTACACTTAGAAAATATAAGATCAAAGAAAAAATTTTACACTCTGTGGCGAAATGCGATTATTTGCGATTTAAAACAAACCAACCGAACTAAGTTTGAATTTACACGTTTCATTTTTTGATGCTTAACTCGTGTCTTTTTATGAGAGAGAAGAAGAAAGTTCTTTCTTTTATTTTTCTCTTTGATTCGCTATAAATAAAATAATTGTTGTTTTGAACCGAAAAAAGTTGAAAACGTTTGCTGCGTGTTATCGTATTGGCATCTTCAAAAGGCAATTGAAAAGAAGTTCGACATCAAAAGATGAAACGTGTCAGACAAAGCATGTTATATATATCAAAATATTTTCGGAAAACAATAACGCTGTTAACCATAGAGCAATAACTTAAATCGAAAGAGGGAAAAACCTAAGTCAGCTTAAAAAATATTATTAGGTAAGTAAGATTTTCTTTTACCCTTTAATGCACTTAAATGTATGTATATAACAAGACATTTTAAAGGCAGTTTCACATTTTTAACTGTAAACTTTTGAAAAACATAATACTTAAGCATTTATTACCAAAAAAAGTGGTTGGCCCTTACTTCAGCTTTGCTTTTAACTTACACATAACTTAACGTTTTTTGTTTTTCATATTTAACTTTTGAAAAAATAAAGCTAACCCAAAGGCTAAGGCGAATTTATTAGGCCTGTCACAGAAATAATTTCCGATCGAAAGTAGAAGTGGTTTCGTATCTTGCTTTACATAAAACGCAGTGATGCCATTAGGATACGAAAGATGCACTTTTCGTATCTTTTGATGACTCCAGGTACCATATATAATCCTGACATTTTTCGTATCTTTTAAATCTGTACGCAAAATGTACAGAAACAAAATATTTAACTTTGGTTTAACAGTGACGTGTACTTCCATTTTCGAATGGAGAGAATTTTTAGCCAACTAAAACTTATTAAGACTTATATCATCGTAACCGACTCAATACTAATACAATAGCAGCTTTAACAATGGTGAAAGAACACAATAAGGATGTCTTAACATACGATCCACCTAAATCGATGATTACTAGTAGTGCGAAGTTGTTCTGAGGAAATATGAACATCATTTTTATTTTCAGGAAATTTATATGAAATTTTTGATATATTAACCTTTGTATAAACGCCTTAACTCGTAAATTTATTTTTACAAAAATGATTTCGTTTTGATAACATCCAAAGATAATTACATATAATTAATTTAAATGTTTGCTTACTGTATTTTTAGAAATTACACACCTTATATTTAGACTTAAATAAATATACAAATGAATTTATATGATATAATTTTCTTTACAATATTTATTAAGTATGAAATAAAAATGTTATGTTAATAAATGTTAAAAATGGATTTTCAAATTGCATCTTTTAGAAAATTGAATGTATGTATCTTTCTCGAAATTTCTCTGGCAACACTGATAAAACGAAATCACTTTCGATCGGAATTGATTTAAGGCCTGTATATAAAGTGACCGTGGTGGCGAATTCATAAAAAAGCGAATTTGACGCTTGTTATTTTTTACATTTTGTTTTTTTTATTTTTATTAATCTTTTTCTGTACTGTAAGTACCCTTTCACACTCGGCAAGTTACTTGCTCAACACTTGGTTTGTAGAAGTTAGCGGTAAGGTCGGGGTAAAGAAAATAAAATTTTGTACAGACTTTGTTGTTGTCGGCAAGTAACTTGCGCAACTAACTTGCCGAGTCTGAAAGGGGTCTAATCAAACAATGTGTGTTAAAGTAACAAGGGTTTTCAGAACAAAATTTTAATTATATCAAATGTTGAAACAGAGAAGAATTCTGTGTTTGTTTTTACAAAAAATATGCATTACATAGCGTCTTTACCTGACAATTTTTTGTCATACCAAACGTCAAACTTCATATTAAAAAAACGCTGACAAAAATTTTCGAGTTTTTTTTTATATAGACTTTGACGTTTGGTATGACAAAAAATTGTCAGTTGAAGACGCTATGTTATAAAAAAAAGTACAAAAAACAGTACATGGTGTAAAAAAACAGCGTGTGCATAAAACATTACAATCAGGGTTGTCAGATGTGGCGATTTCTCGCCAAACGTGGCAATTTTCAAACTTGTTCGGCGACCTAATTTTTGATTTGGCGACATGGCGACTTTTTGGCGATTAAAAAAAAGTTGGCGGTTTCGTTGGCTATTTTTGATGAACTATGGATTTGTTTTAAAATTCGTTATATTCAATAAGAAGAAAAAATATTACTTTTATTCTAGTATTTTTATGTATGTAATTTGAGGCATTCATATGTATGGTCAGTATTTGAAAGTATGTACGCTAAAATGGCTGATGAAGATAATAAAAATCTTCGAGAAAATTGTTTTTCGTTTTTAACACGGCTCTTGAAAGAATCAATAAATATAATTCCTTAAAACATGAATATATTTAAAGTTTATTAACATTTTTCCATTATATGTACATAAATATGTGGCCATTTATTATCATAGATAAAAAACGTTGTTGTTAAAGATTTTTATGAATCCTAACGTACCTTTTGATGTTTACGAAACACACTCGAAAAAATTAGCGTTTGTTAATTGTAAAGAGGGTTTTAATGATTATATTTCATCTAATTTATATAGGCTTAGCCCAAAATTTTTTAGCTACATGGATACGGCAGGTACGTACCATTTAAAGGAACTTGCTTTGGATGTACATCGATGCTTATCGTGGAAACATCGATGTCTTCAAACATCGATGTTTTTCAGAGCGATGTTGCATCCCTACTTGCCACTGAAGCGTTTGAGCTAACTGCAACTTATATACAAATGTATATCCAATATTTGTTTAGTACTAACTGCAAAATTACTTTTTTTGTTGCTTTTAGTAGACTACTATAAACTATTTTATAGTAAACATTGTACCTCTTTTTGTGTTCACTAACTATTTTTACTGTGTTCTACATAAATATTAAACAAAACGTATATTATGGCGACTTTTTTTTAATTTTTGGCGTATTTTAGGGATACTGAACAAATTTATTTTTTAAAATTTATAAAAAATATTTTTAATAATTCTAAAAATATGTATTTTAGTGTCAAAAACTGAAAAAGAAAGGCTTTGGCGATTTTTGACATTGAATTTGGCGAAAAAGGTCAAAATCAATCTGACAACCCTGACTACAATTGAAAAATAGTTCATGTACTGCTCAAGGCCTATCCATAGCATAGGCCTTGGTACTGCTAACATAACAACAGTACGCCTGGCCCCTAATATTAAGTGAAGTGAATTTGCCTTTATAAAAACTTAATTTCTTGTTTAAAAATATCAGTTGTTTGTGAGTATAAAATTAATTACAATGAGTAAAGTGCGAATAAAAATAAACGGGAAAGTGAAGAAATTATAAATTTGTTGTACGATAGCCATTAAAATCCAATGTTTGTGTTAACTCAAAATTTCAAAGTTTTCAGTAGAAGAAAAACAATTTTTTTAATATAAAAGGCATACTTATGAAAAAGTATTTTTAAACCAACCGTTTCTTTTCCAAAAACAAGACAAAATAGCTCGATATTTTTACAGCGGGTAGATTGCTGAACAATTGCGATATGTATGTAAGTATCTAATATTTTTTAGCAAGCTCGGTGCCAAATAAAAGAGAAGGCTCTGTAAAATTTTATAGAAATGTTTACCTTAGTGAACAAAAATATATCCTTACTTATCCTTAAAAGTTTTCATTACATTTTTTTTAAAAATTATATGTTTTAGCCTTAAACACACTAAAGCTACGGTCACACTTATTAAATATTTCACCAAATAAGCGTAACCACTACTTTTGTTAGTAGTTAGTGAGATTTAACATGGTCTTAATACCACAAAATAAGCTAATTATACTACTACACATAGTAAAACACTGTAAGTTGTGGTATTATAATCAAAACAAATATGTATAGGAATTATTTGGAAATGCTTATTTAGTTTGTTTGTTGGTCCCGTTTTTTGCTTAATTGATTTTATTTAAATTCCCAAAAAAAAATTGTATTTTAATATTTTTATTTTTAGTTGTAATTAAATATACATAGGTATGTATAATTAATTTTTTGAGCTTGAGGTATGTTTTTATAATATAAAATTTTTAAGTTTATTTTAACTAGGCCAACCATAAAAAGAAAATGCTTATTTTTTGGTTTACAAGATAGAATGTTTTTGATTGAAAACAAATTCCGATCATAAAAAAACAAAAAGAATGTGCTATATTTGTTAGGGCTTTTTTGCTTTTTTTTTGGCAATATCGGCTTTTTTCATTACTTTTGCAATATCGGCTTTTTTTTAATTATTTTGCTATTTTAAGATAATTTTTCATTTTTTCATACGAAAAAAAAAATTTAATAAATTTTTGCAAAAATCGTTATTATTTTTTTGATGTGCAACTTTTTTTGTAAATTCAAAAAAAAAAAAAAAAATTAAAAAGATAATTTAATGAAATTTGGTACATAGGTTCTAAAAATAATAAAACAAGGGCGTAACGGTCCATAATTTTAAATAGCTCCCATACAAAATCCATATTTATAAGGACACATAAGGTATGCATTTTTTAAAAAATAGGACCACGAGGGGAGATAGGGGTCAATTTTTGCCTAATAGAAACTATCAAAGCAATTTTAATTAAATTTAAAACATAGATAGATCCCTATTCATATAGCCATACACTCTCGAAAATTTGTGTTTTAATACTGTGGTGTTGGGTATCATATGGACGGGCTTGACCGACTATACTTTCTTACTTTATTTTTTCTGTTACTCTGTCTAAGCGGTAACACAACGGGAACTAATTAATGGACCCACGTGAGCTGTGCTTGATCACGGCTGCCAATGGAACCTAACCTAACCTGTCTAAGCGGTACTGTAACGTACTTTATATTGTTGTATATATTTTTTATGTGTTTAAGTTTTTAGTATTAAGCTTTTTTATTAACGTATTATATTATTTGCTTGTTTAAGTTATTTTCTCTCGAAAATTCCATAGCTCTATTCTTACGATCAAATTCCTCAGTCACACAGTCACTTCATACAATAATACTCTTTCTGTAACGTCTTTTTACCATCATGGTTTGTAACATGAAACAAAGAAAACAAGATAGCGCATTGCGCAGGTCCGTTATCTTTTTACTCTCATTTTGACGTCATTATAGTAAAGAGATTTAAATGTAAACAAACATTCAGCATACTACAAACACACGTTTGTGTGATCATGTTTGTGCTCATTTACTACCAGAGCTGGGCAGTATTTGAAATACATGTATTTGAAATACGTATTTAAAATACAAATACGTATTTTGTATTTGTATTTTAAATACATGACGCGCAAGTATTTTGTATTTTGTATTTTAAATACATATCCAGCAAGTATTTTGTATTTTGTATTTTAAATACATACAATAAATATAAGTAGTTTGTATTTTGTATTTTAAATACATAAAAAAATGGGAGAATTTTGTATTTTAAAAACATAGTTTACAAAATATATTCTGTCAGTTTATTGATGGTTGATTGTATTTTAATCTACCAAAATATAAAAAAATATGACGTCACTATTCATCTTTCGTGAAAAAAGTTTCCGCACCGAAAGCGTTGAAGTTTTGTTTTTATTTTTTATTTTCATCATTAAATCAGTGGCTCTTGTCTTAAATAAGTTCGTTTCTGTTTAAATTCATATATAATCTTCAACATTAAACCATTTTTCATAAGTCTAATGCAAAATCAAAAGGGTTTCAATTTCCAAAAATAGAATTTACACATAATATGGAGTTTTAGGAATCGCTTACGGTGCGGAAACTTTTTTCACCGAATCAGCTTAAAAAACAGTTTTTTATTATCAGAACAAAATTCCCCACATGGCGCTGGAGTGGTATTTTGCACTCAAAAAAAAGTTATAACCTTAATGTACATGACGTGGAAGTATTTTGTATTTTGTATTTGAAATACGTACAATAAATGGAAGTATTTTGTATTTTGTATTTTAAATACATACAGGATGTGTAAGTATTTTGTATTTTGTATTTTAAATACATAACCTGAAAGTATTTTGTATTTTGTATTTTAAATACATGACCAGCAAGTATTTTGTATTTTGTATTTTAAATACCGCAAGCCATGTATTTTGCCCAGCACTGTTTACTACTATGACGTACATGCGCAGAAAAATAATGTTTTTATAAATTTAAATGCACTATCTTGTTTTCTTTGTTTCATGGGTTTGTAACGAGTTATTTCTTTTAAAATATAGTTGTTGTATAAAGTATTGTTATTTCGCCTTCTCACTGCTTTTGGTATAGTAACGTTTTTTTTTCTTTTTTAATATACAGTGCCAGTCAAAAAAATAGACCCAATGACTAATTCTTTGTTTATTCTAGGTATATTTATACCAGGTAGCCGCGAGATTACAACAATTGTACAATAAAACAAACAACAGGGCTTTTTATTGTTGTTATGTGATGCGAACTCTCAAACAGCAAAGGGGTGGATAAGAGACAAAAGATAGAGGGGGGTGTGCTGGAAATCGCAAACGCAAAACGCAAGAATTTGGAGGCTGTTTTTAATACACTTTTAAATTAATTTTTATGATTTTTGTTACAAAATGCTGTTTAATAGAGAAATGTTTGTATAATATTTGTCCCAAAATTCTTTTATTACAGACAACTTACTAGTAAACGACTTTTAAAATTCTTGCGTTTTGCGTTTGCGATTTCCAGCACACCCCTGAGAGACAAACAACTTGTTTACATGTTTTTTATACAACACTAGCTTAACCCGGTGCGCTTCGCTACACTGCTTAAACCACTTCTTCAGTTGAGAGATATTTAATATATGCATCATATGGAAGGTTTTCCCCCCTGCGCCTTCCCGCTTTATTTTTATTTTCAAAAGTGTAGTTCTTAAGATATGTGATATTAAACATTGGCGTCCTATGGGGGGTAACATTTCCCCGCTGCTTTTTTATTTCAATTTTGGGGTTCAGAAGATCATACTACAAAAAGTTTAATAAAAAGAGTGCAGCGGCTCTAAATTATATTTCTATCTATGAGGGGTACTGCTCCTCCTCTGTCCACTTCTATATTGAAATTTAAAGTTTGCCATAATAGTAGCTTTAACCACGTTTGAAGACTCTCCCTTTAATAGTTCTTGAGTTGAGAGATATTTAATATATGCATCCTATGGAAGGTATTTCCCCCCTGCGCCTTCCCGCTTTATTTTTATTTTAAAAAGTGTAGTATACCATAAGTGTGACTTCTACAAAGTTTGAACATTCTAACTTTAATAGTTTTTAAGATATCCGATATTAAACATTGGCGTCCTATGGGGGGTACCACTTCCCCCGCTGCTATTGTGTTTAAATTTTGGGGCTCAGAACATCCTACTACCAAAAGTTCAACAAATTGCTTGCAGCGGCTCTTATTAATATTGCTATCTATGAGGGGTACTGCTCCTCCCCCGTCTACCCCGCCCATTTTTATATTGAAATTTATAGTTTACTATAATAATAGCTTTAACCACTTTTGAAGACTGTCCCTTTAATAGTTCTTCAGTTGAGCGATATTTAATATATGCATCCTATGGGAGGTATTTCCCCCCCTGCGCCTACCGCTTTATTTTTATTCTCAATAGAGTAGTATACCATAAGAGTGACTTCTACAAAGTTTGAACATTCTCACTATAACAGTTCTTAAGATATGCTATATTAAACATTGGCGTCCTATGGGGGATAACCACTTCCCCCGCTACTATTTTATTTAAATTTTGGGGCTTAGGAGATCCTACTACCAAAAGTTCTGCATAATGCGTGCAGCGGATCTTAATATATGCGATAATTAATATTGGCATCCTATGGGGGATACCAATTCCCCTGCCCCTATCGAAAAAATAAGTAGCCTATTTTATTTTTAGGGCTCACGTGATGTATCTGTAAAAATTTCAGAAAAATCGGTTCAGAAGTTTAGGAGTCTATAAGCCAACAAACAAACATACAAACATTTTTCATTTGTATATAAGTATATAGATTTGACAGTTCGTATCGCAAAACAAGCAAATAAAATATAAACAGCTGGCTTTCCGAGACTACCTGCTATAAATATACCTTGGTATTATTTTAAATTAAGTATGCAATACTGTTATACTATGTATGCAGTGCTGGGCAAAATACATGGTTTGCGGTATTTAAAATACAAAATACAAAATACTTGCTTATCATGTATTTAAAATACAAAATACAAAATACTTTCAGGTTATGTATTTAAAATACAAAATACAAAATACGTACACATCCTGTATGTATTTAAAATACAAAATACAAAATACTTCCATTTATTGTACGTATTTCAAATACAAAATACAAAATACTTCCACGTCATGTACATTAAGGTTATAACTTTTTTTTGAGTGCAAAATACCACTCCAGCGCCATGTGGGGAATTTTGTTCTGATAATAAAAAACTGTTTTTTAAGCTGATTCGGTAAAAAAAAGTTTCCGCACCGTACGCGATTCCTAAAACTCCATATTATGCAGTGTGGCCATATCCAAAAATATTTTACAGCTAAATCGGCTTTAAAATAATGCTAAAAAATGCTAACAAAAATCTTAAACTGCCAAAAAATAATGCTACAATTTAAATTGTATTATTTTTTGTTATTATAGTTAATATACCTTTATATGGGCATTTCCTAGAGTCACGAAAGTACGTTAGTACGTTTTTGCTGTACAAATAATATAGAAAACAAAACTTTTCCTTGTTATAAACATAAGCATGTGGTCACGAACCTACGCAAAATAGAAGTCTACTTTGGCTGACAGTAGTGAAATGTAAAAATCTGCGTAAAGGAACGGAATATTCAAAAGTGATTAGTTTATTTTAAAAGTGTATTAATGTAGGTCTCTATCCAGTATTTACACAATAAAATATCTCTATTGGCTTTTGTTTAATTGGCTTATGTACCGGTCGCAAACGTACGATTTTTCAAAAAGTTTTTTTTTTGTTATTATTACTATGCATTTTCCCATAAATATCTTAAAATTTCCGTAACAAAAACTTATGAAGAAAGAGTGCAAACATAACATATTTTTTGCATGCAAAATAGTTATATAAAAATGGTAGCTTAAAAAGAAAATATAAAATTTTCGAGTTTCCAGCGCAATTTCCTCAAGGAAAACAGCTGAGATATGCTATGAAACCTTTACAACATAGACTTGTTTTATAATAATAAACAATAAAAGACGATGATTATCAACATTTTAAATGTTCATTCTGGTTTACCTTTCTGAGGAAATACCCATGTATGATTTATTTTACATAATTCTTCCTTATAAACTTACATCATATCAATAGAACAAACTGATTAAAATAAATAAAATAGAAACTGGGAATTATCTCCTTTCGTAGGTTACTTTATATTATATTCAACACTTTTTTTTATTTTTCGAATTTATTCTATGAGTTACATTTCAGTAAAAAAAAAAAAAAGTGTTGAATATAATAAATAACATATTTAGTAAACATAAAAAGTCTTAAAAATATAAAAGAAAAAATCAAAGGAACTTGACTATAAATGGCTTTTATTTAGTATTTCAATAAAATTTATAACATGTTTAATAAAAAATTTGATTTTATTAATTAAATACGTCATCAAAATTTATATTATGCTTCAACTTCTGATGAATCGATCGAGTTATCATTATAATATATGTATGTCCTTATCGCATTTTTATGTGAGATCGTACATTTTTTTAAACTATGGCAAAATTTTATACCACACTTAATAAAGTAGCGAATTCAAAGTCTTTAACGTCAGTCTATTTCGAATTTTCGTTTTCAAGAGATTTATACAACTAAAACCTATTTCAATTTCCGCGTTGCTAAATGGCAAAACCCAGAACTTTATTGCAAAAGAAGCTAATTCACTAAATGGATTTTCATTTATTGCTTTTTTATATCCATATACATTTATCCAGAAGTCAACTGTTGAGTTCTTATTTAACAATTCATATGAATTTAGTTTCTGCCACTTATGTTCCAAAGTTGTAATTTCTTCTACAGTGAAATCTATTATTTCTTCTTTAAAATGTTCGCTTAAGTTGCATTTATTAGCTTTTAAACTGTTTTCTAAACAATAAAAGTTAGCATTTGTTAAATTATTAAAACTTTTTGGCAATCGTTGTCTAAGTTGACATATTAATTGAGCTATAAAATCTCGGCATGTAATTCGTATTTGTTTTTCTATTTCAAAAGTTATGGTATCACTTTTCGTTTCCAAAAATTTTTTAAAATCGTTATTGGAGAAAATCAGCTTAACATGAATTTAATGGATCAAACTGATCAAATTTTAAAACAATTTGATATGAAAGATATTTTAAAAGATTGTACAGTTTCTATAACAAAAGAGTAGGGTTTTGTATGTGCATTCAACAAAAAAGTGTGGTAGATTTTCAAAAAAATATTACTTGAATATTCTTAAATTAAATAATGCTAAAAAATGCTAAATATTTAGTTGAAAAATGCTAAAAAAAATGCTAACTGCTAAATGAAAAACTTGCAGCTAAATCAGACAAAAAAATGCTAAATCTAGCTGCAAAAATGCCAAAATGGCCACGCTGATATTATGTGTAAATTTTATTTTTGGAAATTGAAACCCTTTTGATTTTGCATTAGACTTATGAAAAATGGTTTAATGTTGAAGATTATATATGAATTTAAACAAAAACGAACTTATTTAAGACAAGAGCCACTGATTTAATGATGAAAGTAAAAAATAAAAACAAAACTTCAACGCTTTCGGTGCGGAAACTTTTTTCACGAAAGATGAAAAGTGACACCATTTTTTTTTATGCCCCACACGGCCATAAGGTGGTATTTTTGTTGTTTGCAAAAATTGCAAAAATACAATATTTTTATTTAAACCAAAAAATACATTAGGTAAAACTAATTTACAAAACAATTGTTTCCATCAATAAACTGACAGAATATATTTTGTAAACTTTGTTTTTAAAATACAAAATACTCCCATTTTTTTATGTATTTAAAATACAAAATACAAACTACTTGTATTTATTGTATGTATTTAAAATACAAAATACAAAATACTTGCTGGATATGTATTTAAAATACAAAATACAAAATACTTGCACGTCATGTATTTAAAATACAAATACAAAATACGTATTTGTATTTTAAATACGTATTTCAAATACATGTATTTCAAATACTGCCCGGCCCTGTATGTATGTATATACTCTCTGAGCGTCTTTATTTTTTCCAAAAAATATTAAGGGTTCTTTTCCAATGATCGAAATTATAAAAAAACTCTGCATCAATGCAGTCAATAAAATAGCACCGAATGACAAAAATTCTTAAAAAAATATTTATAGTTGAAATAAAAGGATAAAAATCTGAAGGAAAGATATATATATTTTTTTTTAAATGAAATAATTCATCGCATATTTCATTATTTATTTTAATAGAAATGGGGCGTGGAAAGCATTTTACACCTGAGCACAAATCATATTCTGAAATAAGAAACTTGATTGGGTGTTCCAATAAAATGATTGTAAATGCCATAAAATTAACTCAAAAGTCGGAAACACGTGGTTGCAAGAAAGTTTTGCCACCATTAATGGTTAAGCGTTTGGTCAGAGAATGCAAAAGAACCCGTTTATGCCAGCTACAGAGCTAAAAAAAGGAGTTAAATGTGCCCGCAAGTGTTGAAACTATACGTCGGAGATTGCGAGACAACAACTTTAATGCCTGTAGTCCCAGAAAAGTGCCCCTGCTCTCACGTAAGCATGTTGCAAAATGTTTGGAGTTTGCTAGTACTCATTTGGAATGGCCAACTGAAAAGTGGAGCAATGTTCATTGGACAGATGAATCCAATATTGTTTTATTTGGATGCAAAGGATCGCGTTCTTACGTCAGAAGACCCCCTAATGCTGAACTCAATCCAAAATTCACAACGAAAACCATTAAACGTGGTGGTTCAAGCATTATGGTATGGATGTGCTTTTCCTACTATGGAGTAGGACCCATATATTTGATCAGAACAATCACGGATAAGCCACTTTACGTTAATATCCTTCAGGAAGTAATGTTACCATTTGTAACTAAGAAAATGCCGCTTGGTTGGGTCTTCCAGCAAGACTTGACCCGAAGCATACCAGCAAACTTGCCAAAAAGTGGTTTCAAGACATTAAAATAAACGTGATGGAATGGCCAGCTGAGTCCCCAAATCTAAATCCAATCGAGAACTTATGGACAGATATAAAGAAGGGAGTATCCCAAATACAACCAACCAGTAACGAAACGCTTTGGCTTACTGTTCAGCAAACCTGGAACAGAATTTCAAAGAAGAGGTGCCAAAATCTGGTGAAATCGATGCAAAAACGTTGTGCAGAGGTTATTGCCAATAATGGGCACGCAACAAAATATTCATTTCAATATGAGAAGACATCATAAAAATAAAGAATTCAAAATCTTCAATTTCTTCTCGGTTTAAGTATTTATTTTTAATACAATTAGAACTGAAGTGCTATTTTTTTGACTGAGTGTTTTTTAAGTTGTTTTAAAAAAAGTTAAAAATTTGATATTAAATAAAAAACCAAATTAATCAGATATGTGATGAAAAACGATCGTTTTTAAAATTATCGTTTTTGTAGGTGTGATGATTTTCGACCGATTTTAAAAACCATTTCTGCAGTTAATTCTTAATTTTTTGTTTGGGATATATAAATAATTTAAATCAGTTTTATTATTTATTATCGCAATCACAGTGCTCGTTGAATGCAGACGTGTTTTTTTTAACTCGGCATACGGTTTTTGTTTTCTTTTAACATACTTAAATAAGTTGTTATAAAATCATAATATTATTTATTAAATAAATAATATAATATCAGCGAATTGGACGCTTAAAAATAATTTTTAATTTGTGAATATAAACGTCAATAATTAAAATAATAAAAGTTATAATTTAATAAAAAAATGTATGTATGAACATACATACATAAACATACATACATACATTTAAGCAAAAACATTTCTTGTTTTTGTTTATTCTTCTTTTTTATTATCGGGGTGTTTAACAACAAATAACAAGAAGAGCACAATTAAACAAACTGTAAAATAAAATAAAAAAAACTCTTATGAATGCGTACAATGCAAAAACAATTAAACATAATGAAAGAAATGCGTATGTTACAGTGAGTGTCGACGAAACAAAAGTAGAAACAAAAAAAAGAATCGATGATAGCAATTACTTAACGGCTAAACCTATTACTCGAACGCGTTCCCTCTCACCTTCTTTGTTTACAAATACGGTCGATCGTATTACAATAACAAGTTTGTTAACTGCAAGCGCTGCCGCAGAGCCAAAAAAAAAAACTTTAATAAGTGATGATACGGTTAACCCCAAAACAGCCGCTATGGACAACTCAGTAACCCAAGGAAAAATTTCTCAAAAGCCTACAGTACAAGTTGGTATGGACAGGTACATAACAGTGCTCAAACGGGGACGCAGCCCTACCTCTGCAGCAGTTGCTTCGGCCTCAAAAGTACCAACTTTTGATAAAATAAATACTCAAAATCGTTTTGCAATTCTGGAGGATGAATCCTCTGAAGCACCAAACGTCATAAAATCGTCAAAGCCTCCCCCGATATATCTTAGGGAACAAAATTCAAATGAGCTCATAAAGAGTTTGATATCAGTGATAGGTGAAAATTCGTTTTACGTAGCGGCTATCAAGCGTGGTAGTATAAACGAGACTAAAATACAAATCAATCATGAGAATGATTTTCGCAAAGTAATAAACAACTTTGAAGCACTAAAAAAAAACTTTTATACATACCAACTGAAAAGCAGTAAAGGTCTTCAGGTAGTGATTAAGGGTATTGACTCATGTGTGGACCCAGAAGAGGTCAAAACATTCCTAGAAGAAAAAGGCTTCAAGGTAAAACATGTAGTAAACATTAAAAATAGAGAAAAAATTCCCCAACCACTTTTTCGAGTAGAGTTTGAACCCGGCGACGTTAAGCTTAAAAAAAATGAAACGCATCCCATCTATGATTTAAAATACATTCTGTACAGAAAAGTAACTATAGAGGAGCCGCACAAAAGAGGTGGTCCCGTTCAATGTTTGAACTGCCAAGAATTTGGCCATACTAAGGCATACTGCTATTTACCCCCTGTTTGCGTAGTATGTGGTGAGCTACACGGTACAGTTCTTTGCGATAAGTCTAAAACCGACCCCAACGTAAAAAAATGCAGCAACTGTGGTGGTAATCACACTGCGAATTATAGAGGATGCCCTGTATATACTATCGTCAAGCAGTCGGTTGGACCGAAAACTAATCCCCTTCAAATGCAGGTAACGAATCAAGTAAACAGTAATGATCTTCAGGCTCCGCAGCCTAGTAGTAACAGAACCTCTTATGCTAACGTTTTAAAATCAAACAATGTACCAATGCAAGGCGCTTCGTCAAGTAATGACGAAACTCCAGTTTCTAATCTAAGTCGTCTAGAAAAAACCATGGAAACATTAGTGCAAACAGTAAATAATTTTACAAACACAATGGGTAATATGATGCAGGAAATTCTTAGAATGCAATCGATGTTATTGCAAGCTATTCTTAACAAGCCATGAACTGTTTAAAAATTTGTTTTTGGAACGCAAACGGCATCCGCCAACATAAAAATGAATTATAATACTTTCTTAAAAATAAACAAATTGATGTCATGATGGTTTCTGAAACTCATTTGACCTCAAGAAATACGTTTAAAATTAATGGTTATACTCTATATGATACCAAGGACCCTCGAGATAGAGCTTGTGGAGGTTCTGCTATATTAATAAAAAACCGAATTAAACACTACCCAATGTGTGATCATCGTGAAGATTATCTCCAAGCTACGAACATTTGTGTCGAAGAGCTAAATCGAAGCATAGTTATTTCATCTCTATATTCACCACCTAGATTTGCAATATCAGAAAGCCAATATTACAAATATTATAAGTCACTGGGGCCCTGTTTCCTGGCTGCTGGCGATTACAACGCAAAACATACCTTCTGGGGGTCACGACTTATAACACCAAAGGGTCGTGTTCTGTTTAATACAATCTCTAAAATGAATTTAAATGTTGTCGCGAGCGGCCAACCAACATATTGGCCTGCTGATCCGCAAAAAATTCCAGATGTCATCGATTTTGGCGTGGTTAAAAACATCCCCACAGAAACGATTTACGTTGAAGCTTCCATAGAATTATCCTCTGATCACACACCTACAATTGTTACTATAAAAAACACCAATAGAATTGAATCTCCCTCTGGTCACATAGCGACGTCAGCTACACATATAAATTGGATAAAATATAAAAAATATCTCAGTACCCATTGCACAGAAAATATTCCGCTTAGCACACCGGAGTATATAGATCGTTCTATTGTCAATTTTGACAGTTTTCTAAAACTAGCTGTTCAACATTCCAGCATTGCCCCCAAAAAAACCAAAAATAATAAAATATATTCCTCAGATGTCGAGCGTCTCTTGTCTGAAAAAAGGAGAGCTCGTAGAGAGTGGCAATTGCACAGATCCCCTCAACTTAAGTCCTTACTAAAAGACTGCACAAAAAGGCTGAGAAAGTTACTGCAGACTCAGAAAACGGCTTCTCTGGAAAAATATCTTAAGGAACTTGATGCAACTCCACAATCAGACTACTCATTATGGCGTGCAGCTAGAAATTTCAAAAGGCCAGTTGTCGCTAATCCGCCATTAAGAAACTTGAATGGAAGTTGCTGCTAGAGCAGCTGTTCCCCTAAGATTTGAGATAAGAGAAATCGAAAAGGCTATTTGTGATTTTAACCCCAAAAAGGCTCCTGGTTTTGATAAGATCAGCAACAAAATGCTTTTGGAGCTACCCAGCATAGCAAGGAGAATTATTCTTTTAATTTTTAATGCTATTTTACGCCTGGAATACTATCCTCAAAAGTGGAAGGTTTCCTTAGTCATCATGATACCTAAACCAGGAAAGGATCACACAAAAGTTGAGTCATATAGGCCTATAAGTTTACTTTCAAATATATCAAAGCTGTTTGAGAAGCTGTTAGCGTCAAAATTAACCCCAATTCTAAATGAAAACAGATGTATTCCTAACCACCAATTCGGCTTTAGAAGAGAACACAGCACAATTGAGCAAACCCATCGTATAGTAAACGCAATAAGAAAAGCCTTTGAAGAAAGAAAATATTGTTCCGCTCTCTTCACCGATGTTTCTCAAGCTTTTGACAAAGTCTGGCATGAAGGCTTATTACATAAATTGAAGCTAAACTTACCAGTAAACACACACAAGCTGTTAGAAAGCTACTTAGTCGGTCGAAAGTTTATTATTAAAGAAGGTGATTATTTAAGCTCTCCTCAACCAATTGAAGCTGGAGTCCCTCAGGGAAGCATCCTAGGCCCACTTTTATACTTAATATATACTTCGGATATGCCAATAAACAACTACACCCAAACTTCAACATTTGCTGATGACACAGCTTTTCTAAGCGTGCACGAAAACAGTCAAGAAGCATCTCGATACCTACAGGATCATATATTTCAACTCGAACTGTGGCTGAAGCAATGGAGGATAAAGGTCAATGAGCAAAAATGCGTACATGTAACATTTACCTTGCGTCGGGAAACATGCCCCCCTATTAAAATCAATAATCATTTAGTGCCTCAAAATTCGCATGTAAAATACCTCGGTATTCATCTAGATCGCCGTTTAACGTGGAAAAGCCATATAGAGGCAAAATTATCTCAAATGAAACTAAAAGCCATCCAAATTCATTGGCTTATTGGAAGAAACTCTGTCCTAAGTCTCGACTGCAAACTTTTACTATACAACTCCATCTTAAAGCCAATCTGGTGGTACGGTATTCAACTATGGGGCACTGCCTCGGCCTCTAATATCGAAAAAATTCAAAGGCGCCAAAATAAACTTCTTCGAATAATCACAGCTGCCCCTTGGTATGTTAAAAACTCAAATATTCACAAGGATCTCAATGTTCCTTTAGTAAAAACTATGATTACAAAATATGCAGTATAATATTTAAAAAGGCTTGAACAACACCCAAATCCACTAGCTCGAAATATTTTAAACCATGGCGGCCACACTCGCTTAAGAAGAAGAGACACTGCAGCACTTACCCAATTAGATGAGCGATAAACACCTATATAAGTGAACAGAACCCGTGATGAAGAAAATTTTTGTCTGGCACTGGCAGGACATAAAATAACGTATTAGGTTAAGATTTGATTAATTATTGTTAGTTCATATTTAATATATGAAGATTCAATAAAAAATAATGAGAAAAAAAAAAAAAAAAAAAAGTTTTATAAAAAATGAAGGATTTTCGGTACTAAAATATATTGGAAATATTTTGGGAGACAAGCGGAATTGTAAGTCCAATCTTTTAAAATATACTTTAGAGCAAATACTTAATTTTAAATATGCTCCCTTAACATCTGTAGACGTAGAATGAACTTTTTCTATGTAAATACAAGAACTCGCTGACTACAAATAGACAGTTTTCTTTTCGAAAATTGATCGCATCAGTTTTTAATTTACTGTAACAACTTCATAAACGAATACAGTGGAAAATAAACAGTGCTTTTTTGGGTTGCCCTAATTCTAACCAATATTTCGACACTCCTTTGTATGCCTTCTTCAGGGTTTTTCTTTATTAATTGATAATATTTAACAATTTTTAACAAATTTAACAATGTATGTATATATTATACATTTAAATAATAAAGCTTAAATAAAATACATATTAAGGTGTTCACGTCACAAGTTTCACCATTGCGAAAAAGCAAAGTACAAAAACAAACAACAACCACATAGACAATTATTTGTGCGAAATAATTTTCCTTGTGATTGTTGTTATGTTTATACACAAAGATGCAACTTGTGACGTAAACAATTTTATTATTATTATTTAATTAAATAAATTATCATATGCCTTGGAAAATATATGCTTACTTTTCAAATCATCGTTAAGTTCGATTCTTTTGCGGTAATTGATATATTCCTTATGTAAATTTTCATCCAAAGGTCCCCAAATTAACGAAGGTTTAAATAAAGCCAGTAACTTCTAAGTAATGAACAATAGTTAATATTTTAAATGAAATTATCTGTACGGAGGGCTCAGAGCGAACTAAGTAAAAAAATAAAATTCGAAAATATTTTGAGTTTGAGTAAATGAACTGCTATTAATTTCTGTAGAAATTAACTTGGGTTTATTACCGTTACCTAAGGAACGAAACACTTTTTGATTCAGTCCGTTACAGAACTGGATAGAGTTAAACTTTGCAGAGAATTTCTCGCACCAGTTTTGAAATACATATGTACATATATTTTATGACTTAGTTCGGTTCAGCTCTGAGCACTCCATATAATTTACCAACCTTCTTCAAACTTAATTGTCTATCTTCGCACCAAAGTTGATACAAAGCCCAACCTGGTATTTGAAACAGGCTTAAAGCTGATAAGCACCAGCCGAAAACTATAAATAATAATTTTTCATTAGCATATAATTTTGTTAGTTAATAACTATTTTAAAACTCAACCATGAGCTATTTGAGGATAGTCCACATTTTTATATGTTAAAGGCTTCAAATCGATTAAAGTGTAAATAAGAACAGCCAACATCAAACCGGGTGTTATTATGCCCCAGCATAAACGCCAATATAAACCGGTTTTTAAACCCACCATAAATTTTATATCTTCACAAAAACGTTTAATACCTAATAAAAGAAATTATATTAAAATAGTAATTGCAGATAATATAATGTATACACAAATTACCATAGACCCAGGCCACAGCTAGTAATTCTCCAATGGCCAGAATTAAGGTTGTAAAGGAAACACCATAAAAATCCACTAAATTCAATATAAATTGCCCACCAGGACACATATAAATGATGCTTATGGCAAAACCCAACACAACTAAAGCCAAAGTCAGCGACCAATTTGAGGCCTTTACAAATTGATCTCTTATTACCCGTATAATACAGGAACCCATGCCCACCGTACTTCCTATACCTAAGACAAATAACATTAAAAAGAAAAGCACCGCAAACGCCTTTAGGTAGTTGTGTTTAAAAGCATCAAATAGGCTAAATAGCCCCGATAACTTACCTGTGGTATAAATTCGAATTTGGCTATTGCATCCGGATAGGAAATAAATGCCAAGCCGGCACCACCCTTAACTACTTTGGCAATGTCGGTATTACCAGTTTGAAAAGCCAAATTTCCCAAAATACCAAATGTTATGCAACCAGCAATAATCGAGGAACAAGAATCCATTGTGGTTATAACAACAATGTCACTAAAAGAAAACTTGTTATGTAAAAACTAACAATCATTCTATCTTTTGGAATGGTCTTACTTGTAAACGTTACGTTTAAAATTATTGTAAGATGCATAAGTGATCAATGTCCCAAAGCATATCGCTAAACTAAAGAAAACCTGCGTAACAGCAGCATACCAGACCTTTATGCAAAACAAAAAAATTATATTAATGATTCGAAACAGAAAATATAACACGACCTACCAAAGGGTTGAGTAATTCTTTCCATTGTGGCTTGAAAAAATAAATTATACCTTGCAAGGCTCCAGGTAAGGTTACAGCTCTTATCAATAGAATAATTAAAACGACGTAGGGAAATACGCCTAAGAAATAAGCCGCTTTGCCTGAACTTTTGATTCCTTTAAAAACGATTTAAAATTTATTGCATGTATGTGTATGATATAAACTGCTTTAAACCAACCTCTTATTAATGTGGCGCCAATTATACACCAAGATACTGCCAAACAGGCGACAAGTTCCCAATTGGGTAGGCCAATGCCGTTGTCAATATCATGATATTCCTTTAAAATTTCATTTCTGAAAAATAAATTGTGAGGTTTAAATAACAATAACTAAAACAAGGCGTTCATTAGACCGTACCTCAAAAAAAAAAAAAAAAAAAATACAAAAAGTACAAATATAAAGTATTTTTTCAATGCGGTTTCGAAAAAAAAATAATTTTTTTTTGTTATAAGCAGGGATCGCATTTCCTTTAATAAGCTAATTACCATAGCATTATTCGTTAAGGTTTTAGGCGTACTAAAGTGTTTTCCGAGAGTGTGCTTATATATGGACAATATAGTAAATTGTGGATTGATAATCACAAAATTTGATATTATAATTTCTTGTCTTATAAAAATGTACCGACATAATAATCTCAAGACAAAAACTTTGATATATCACACTTTAAAATCCGACTGTAAATGCCAAAGATATACAGAAAATGTAAAAACGCGACCCCTACGTTCGGCTATATACTTCATATTAAGAGTTGTATCGCGCACTTTTTTTTGCTTCTAAGGTGGTACGCTCTAATATTCATAAATGTTTAAAAATTTTCTTTTAAAGTTAAGAATTTATCTATTCCACTTACTGAAAATATAACTCGGCTGGTGATATTTTATTGTAGTTATCCGTATTATTTTCCAACAGACCATTTTCCAAACATATTGAACCCCATTCGTTTCGACAATAACTCCAAGGTAAAACTTTTGAAAAAGATCCAATTAAAAATCTAAGAGTTAAAAACAAAATATGTATATATTTACGTAAAGTTTAATGCCTGTATTCATAAAAATATTTTAAATTTAATAAAGGTTTACAAAACAAATTTTCTATTAAAATTTTCTTTAATGAAAGTTTATTGAATTTAACAAACGTTTATGAATACTAAGTCCCCATACGATACGTAAAATTAAAAATAAATATATTAAGAAGCTATTATAATTGATTTGATAAAGTTTTTTGCTTCACCTGTAAAATATATAAAAGTTTTTATTACGTCCGTTTGCATTTAATATGACGATATATAAATGACAGGTATCGAGAACGCCAAAAATTTAACATTTAAAAAAAAAAACAGAATTTTCATCAACAATTTTAAGAGTTTAAATATTTTTACTTACCTTTCAACACTGGCGCCATATTAAAAGCTTTAAGACAACCTCTACCCGAAAATTGTCCTATTAAAATTTCCAAATAGTATACAGGACGTCCAATTATAAGTAGAACTATTAAATAGGGTATAACAAAGGCACCGCCACCATTTTGAAACGCAATATAGGGAAAACGCCAAATATTGCCCAAACCCACTGACAATGAAATACACGAAAACAAAAATTCTTTTTCACTGCCCCATTGTTCTTTGGGTTTGCCAGAAGGTGTTGAAGGATCCTTGTTTGAAATAGATATTAAATTACTGGTATTTTTTGTATTTATAAGTCCTTTTTCTTCTAAATCCGACATTTTTAATGCTGATTGTAAGACGTTTCAAGTGATACTGTTACGTGTTAATTTATCATTTGATTCATTGTAATAAAAACGATCAAAATGGTGATGATAGTAAAATAAAATTAAATTATTATCTTATATACTTACTTTTGTATACATATACATACACACATATCAAATTTGTTTATTTTTTCTTTGAAGTTGTGTTTGTTTTCATTATAAGTTTTATTGTGCATATTTTCTTATACTTAATGGATTTTATAACGATTTCGTTTAGTTACTTGCTTCATTTAGATTAGTAAAAAATTGATAAGACACGGTTGGTTTTTTAACACGAGTTTTTTCATATTGATGTTTATAGCAAATTAAAATATTCGTTACTCTAAAAGTTAAATAAAAACAAGTTAGAGTGCTATATTCGGCTGTGCCGAATCTTTGATATCCTCCACCGACAGTTCCAATATTTCAGGAGTGATATCTATATGATGTCTATTAATTAATAATTTTTCTTTATAAAAACAAACATCAGCATTAAAATTAGTTGCGGCTTAGACCTATATTAAATTATTGACCGACAATTTTGATCTTGGGTAAATTATGGACCGATCTTCACGAAATTTCACAGTATCATTTATAGTCCTATAAAACTGTGACGAGCCAAATTTTGTTATGATAGCATTGTTAATTATGCTTTTAGGCGTACTAAACTGTTTTCCGGGAGTAGGATTTATATGGGGCCTAGGGTAAATTATGAACCGATCTTCACGAAATTTCACAGTTTCATTTCTAGTCCTATGAAAATCGAGAAGTACCAAATTTTGTTATGATAGCGTTAGCTTTTACGGTTTTAGTCGTATTAAACTGTTTTCCGGGAGTTGGTATTATATGGGGCATAGGGTAAATTATGGACGGATATTCACGAAATTTTACGGCGTGATTTCCGGTCGAATAAAACAAGTTTTTGCAAAATCTTATATGATTCCGTGCATTTTTCCACTATTTATGTTAGTTTTTGTAACAAAATTATCAGTTTTTAAAAGGTGTTGGTTCCAAATTTTGATTCATAGCTCGGGTCCAACTGAACCGATTTTGCTGAATTTCAATCCCAAACTGCTTAGGATAACTACAAGCAATTTGACACCCAGTTCATTTCTTTTGAGTTTTTCGAAAGTGAGCGTGTTTTCAACAGACGGACAGACAAACGGACATGGCTAAATCGACTTTGAATTACTCAAGGAGCCAGAATATATATACTTTATGCGGTCTTTATACGGTCTTTATGCGGTCTTTATTATATTATGCGGAGATTATACCCTCCACCACATTAGTTGTGAAGAGGGTATACTAAGTTTGTCATTCCGTGTGAAACTTTTTTATTATTCATCTTAGACCGCATAAAGTATATATATTCTGGCTCCTTGAGTAATTCAAAGTCGATTTAGCCATGTCCGTCTGTTGAAAACACGCTCACTTTCGAAAAACTCAAAAGAAATGAACTGGGTGTCAAATTGCTTGTAGTTATCCTAAGCAGTTTGGGATTGAAATTCAGCAAAATCGGTTCAGTTCGACCCGAGCTATGAATCAAAATTTGGAACCAACACCTTTTAAAAACTGATAATTTTGTTACAAAAACTAACATAAATAGTGGAAAAATGCACGGAATCATATAAGATTTTGCAAAAACTTGTTTTATTCGACCGGAAATCGGAATAGAATTTATGTAGTTATGTAACTTTCAAAATATGATCAAATATTCAACATGTCGTCAGCTCATTATTAATTTGGCGCATATGTAGTTTTCTGAAAATATAGATAGAATTTTTTTTTGTTTTTTTTCACCATTGCTTCCGGCATATGTTTTGAAGAAAAAATGTAAATTTTTGTATTTAGTATTTTCTTGAAAGTGAAAATTATTGTTTTGTTTCGCATATGCCACTTTTCTAAATTTATTGAAAAGAAAAATATTGATTCTTATTATATCGCCATCGTTTTAAGCGTACAATTTTACCTCGGATAGGATATATTTAAAAAATTTGAAATCGGCGAATTTTTCATGTTAAAAGCTATCGAAAAATCGATGGCACAGTATCAATTGCTAAATCCACCCACACTTGTATAAATACATGGAGGCGCTGAATGAGCTATAAAGTTTTTATTATTGATAATTTTTTTATTTATGCGATTATTATTGTTTTTTTTTTTTTTAAATTCAGAAAGGGACTTATTTTGCATAAGTTAAAAAAATTAATATCCTGTAGGTGGTGGCCATTTTCTCCTTCAAACATACTCATGCGTTCTTTTTAACATATCTTCCAAAAGTTTTTGCAACATTTCAGGTGTAATAGCCATGATTTCATTTCGAATGTTAGTTTTATGTTGGGGATGGGGATTATCTTGTCAACATATATACACTCTTTCTTTTAAATATTCACAAAAATATTTTATTAGACGTCAAAAATAAATACAGACGGCAATTCAAAAATTGGCATAAAAAGACGGAAAGTTGTTACAATTTTTAAATAAGGAAACAAATACTTTTGACCAAAAGTTTTTAGCATCCCAATTGCCAAAATATTTAAAGAATATACATACAAATACTTGGTTGTAAATTTACGGAGTGAAATTATTTTTAAATAAAATTAATTTAAAACACAGTTTTTTTATAATTAACACATTATAAATGGCAAACCTAAATGCTTCCTCTTTTAAGTCCATAAAGAAGTTAGAACCCAACTAAGACCTAATGTGATGCCCATATGACTCTTTTTATATATATTAATAATACACAAAGAAGAAAATAAGTTGATTTTTCATAAAACATTTAATGTATTTTTATAATATGTAATATTTTGTTTAATTTGTTCTCTTTTCATTAAATTTTATTGTGAAAATTATATTTGCACTAAATATTATTAACTAATTGAAAAAACACTTAAAATCAGTAACATTATCATATTATTTTATTCGTTTATTATAATAAGTATTGTATGTTTAAATATGTTATCATGTTTATTTTGTATTTTTGTAATTTTTAGTTTTAAATATTTTTTTAATTATTACAAATAATTTTTTTTAAAAGTGTATGTATGTATATTGTGGCTGTATATTGGATTTAAAAAGAAATTAATGAACCATACAAAAGTCAGAGTAGGAAAACTATAAAACAACTAACTATGAAAGTTTAAACAAAACTAAAGGGGAAAAAAAAATAATTTACATACATGTACATAGGTCTATGAAATTAACACATTAATAAATTGAGGCACTTTTTGGCGTTACTTTAAACTATTAAAAAAAATTACTAAATTTAAACTTACAATAAAGTTATAGTTAAACTAGTAATCGATTAAATAACTATTTAAAAAAAAATGACACGGAAAGTTTTTCTTTCTTTTTTAATATGTTTTCGTTAATTAACTTAAGAGTTTATATAAAATACAATAATAAATTAAATATTTACAAAAAAAAAGGTATGAGGGGATGGATGATATTTTGTTTAATATGTTGAAAAATGGCATATAAAGAAAAACGTTTAAAGTTTGAGTATAAAGCATTGTAGTTGTAGGGTTTATTACAGTGTTTTACAAGTCAGATTCCAAAATTGAATGACATTTTTATTATTATCTTGCTAAAAGGCTCATTAAGCCAGATTAACAATGATAGCAACCTTTACGCTGGGTGTTGCAATACAAAAAAATTTCACAAGCACAAGTATTTTCAGTCCAAAATATTATGTTACAATTTTGCGTATAATTTATTAAGGGTTTTCATGATATCGCTTAAAAGTTTTGAAATCTGTGAAAACTGTGCATTTTTACGCCCTCGCAAATGAACTGGCAAAAATTTCATGAAAATTCATTTACACAACCTTGGTAAATTTGCCCAAAAAGTTCGACATATTTTTTTTAATTAAAAACATGGTCCAATTAGTAGGTCTGCTCAAAACGTCTGCTCATTTTTTGCAGAGTTGTGTTTTTTACGTGCAATTGTTTTTGTAGCAATTTTTTTTGACATTCCTACAATTTTTTACACAAACAAATGCTTTTGTTCTTGACACCTTTATCATTTTTTACACAAACAAAATGCGTGTTTCGTCTAAATGTGATAAACTCCCAATTCATACTATTGATAAACTGAAATTTATTGTTGATGAGAAAAGCTAATCCTATGCGCATTTCACTGGTTGCTTAGGCCAGATCATCAGGAAACGTCATCCAAAGATTTTAGAAACACTAAAGATATACAAATAAAACTGTTAAGCGAATAAGAATTATAAACACTAGTTTTACTTGTAACAATATCAAAGCTTAAACAAAAACAGCAACAATAAACAATAAAATGCGTGTTGTCTCACATGTTTAATACATACTTTGAGAAAAACTAAGACAAAAGAAAAATCAAATTGTTGCCATCATTGTAAATGAAGCTTTTAATAGAAAATTATGTTTAGGTTTTCAATAACTGCAAGTTTAAGTTTAGGGTAAAAAAAAATTTGTAAATAGAGAAATCTAAACTTATTCGAATAATTTGTTTAAGTTCGCTTATCTAAATATAATATATAAATTAGATTAACACTAACGAACTCCACTTCTTTGCTAAAACTCAGCAAAATTACAACTTTGGAAAAATTAAAAAAAAAAACTTGGAAGGTATATCGTCGAGTTTTTTTTCATACAAAGTTGTCAAGATAAGAATGCAATCGGGTGCAAATGTACCAGGAAAACCAAAAAAGTCAATTTTGAAAACTTTTGGTTTTAAGAAGGAACGCGACGATATGTAGATTTTTGTCTTATTTAATCTCAGAAAGTCTATATTCTTTAAAACAAGTTTTTTTTGTATATTAAAAATCTTTAAGACTTTTAACTGTGTTACAAACAATTCAACTACAATTTTCTTATTACATTTTTTTAAGATTGAGAAAATGAAAAAGTTTTTAAGTGTAATTGAATATTGCTAAGACTACGAAAGCTTCGTTAACAATGGGAGTAACAGTTTCGTTTTTTCTTCTATCTTATTTCTTCCCAAAGTATTTCATATATTTTCCTTTCATTTTTCGAACAAAAATGTAACTAAAGTTTTTTAAAAAATTGAGTCTACTACTACTTCAACAACAATTTTTATGAAATTATAAATGACGTCCTCAGAGGCATGTTCTAAAAATCACTTCAATTCAAATCATGTGATTTTAAACCACATGTGCCTTTAAAATTACACGTGTGATTTTGTGGTGCTCCTTTTTATGTGTTTTTCGGTGTTATTTTCAATTGCCAATTGCACACCGAAAAACGCAGAAACGGTACGATTTTCAGAACACCACAAAATCGCACGTGTGATTTTGAAATCACATGATTTTTAAAATAGGCCTGTATAATAATTTTATTTTGTTTTGCATGAACATTTCAACAAAATGTTCTACAAATTAATAATAAATACATAATATTATTCTGGGCAAAATTTGCAAACGTTTTCTTAATTGAACAATTGTGTGATTTTGAAAAAAGTTGTTGCTTTATTATGTACACCATGTGAAAATGTTGCTGCCATTGTAAACGAAGCTTAAAAGTTTTTTAATTGTAATTCAAAATGTTTTTATTAAGTTCAAACGAAATATAAAAATTTCTAATTAATTAAGTTTTAAAGAATCTTTTACAGCGTTTCAGAATTTTTTTATTTGTGTTTATGCTTAAGTCTTTTTTAAATTGTTTCTATTTAATTTTTAAAAATATTCAGGCATGTGATGAAAATCGATCGATTTCATAATGAACGTTTTTAAAAGGTGTGATGAATTTCGACTGATTTTAAAATCCATTTCTGAATTTTAATCTTAAATTTTCGTTCATAATACACTTCAGTTAACGTATATAATATAAAATTTAAAAGAATAAAGACTGAACATAAAAGAAATATGCATTTAAAATCGATTTTAAAAGATACTGAAAACGATTTTTTCGGTTTCAAATCGTTTCGTTTTTAAAATCGATTTCCATCACATACCTGATTACTTTTTTCGTATGCAGTCTTTTCTAAAATAATATGAACAAAATATTCAAAAAATATTTTACTTTCGTTTTAAAATTTTAAAATTATTTGAAAAAAAAATGTTTAATTAAACTTCTTAAGGGTTGATATGTTTAGTAAAAAAATATAACTACATGTTAAATTATTGATTACTTTCGACATTTTTTTTTTTACAAATCTGATTAAATTTAACATACGAGTACTTAATAAACCAATCACAATGACAGGAGGGAGAGATTTAAGGTGTGAGTATTAGGGTAATAACTTTTTTTTGAATGCAAAATACCACTGCAGTACCATGTGGGGAATGTTGTTCTGAAACTGTTTTTTAGGTTGATTCGGGGAAAAAATTTTCCGCACCGTAAGCGATTTCTAAAACTCCATATTATGTCTGCATTTTATTTTTGAAAATTGAAAACCCATTTGATTTTGCATTAGACTTATGAAAAATGGTTTTTTGTTAAAGATTATATAGGAATTTGAACAAAAACGAAATTATTTAAGACAATAGTAACTGATTTAATGATGAAAATAAATAAATGAGAACAAAACTTCAACGCTTTCGGTGCGGAAACTTTTTTCACGATAGAGGAAAAGTGACACCATATTTTTTAATATTTTTTTATGCCCCACACGGCTATGAGGTGGTATTTTTGATATTTGCAAAAATTGCAAACAGTTATATCCCTAGTGTGTATATGTTGTGTATATATCGTGAATTATATTAAGAGCAATTTTTTGCTCTTTTAGATTGTTTTGTTAACTAATATTATGTATGTATAAGATATTTTATATATAATAAGAATTATTTTGTTTAAATTTGGCACATTATTTTTTAATTTGAACATTTTTTTACATACTTTTTCTATTTTTCTTTAAATTTATAATGCTTTTCTCATTACAGTCCAATGGCCCTTTAAAAATGAAAATTATCACACATTTAGTGAAATTTTATTTTCAAAAAACTTTAATTTTTTTTTTTTTAATTTTGATTGTGTTAACAATTGTTGAGATATTTTAAATTTATTAATATTTTTATTAGTTAATTGCTTCCTACTATTTTCTAAAATTTAAATCGTATTTTATTTATTCGTTGTTAAAAGAGGGGCTAGGTTTTTTTTGGATGAGAGTTTAGGAAGTGGCCTCAAAAGAATATGTGGTTTAAAAGTTTCGATTTGTTTTAGAATTAATGTCTTATATACATTTTTAAAAAATTGAGAAAAGTTTAATACTTATTGTTATCTTGTATAGAGTATTTACAACAAAATTTTATAAGAAAAGGGGTTTACCTTTTCTCACGAAATGTGAAAGCATAATAGAAATAAAATTAAAAAAAAAAAAAAAAACTTAAAACAAATCTACTTACATAAAAATTTCAAACTGTTACGTGAAACCACGACTAGGTGATTGTACCGGTGAAGGAGGTGGAGGCAATGGAGAGAAATATGTTGATGACCTAGAACTTGGGGAGGGAGGGCATGAAGATTCAGGCAATATTCTAACATCACTGTGATAGTGTGAACGTGGAGTAGGCGGTGGTGGATAGGGTTCACTGTCGTAGCCATATTGTAGGCAGGAATTTGCGTTGGCCGAGGAGGATGACAGTTTTGTATTGCCATTACTATTGTTACTATTCGATTTGCTGGTATAGTTTGAGTCGGATTCATCACAAATATCAGTAGAACAAGGCGTAGGAGGTGGTGGTTGGTTAATTATTTTATAGTGTCTATATGGCCGTCTTGAACGTGTGGCTGGTGAAGGCGGTGGATTTATAGGGTAAGCTACCATACTAGATCCGTTTGTCGTTGAACTCGAGGCTCCTGTTATATGATTCCTATCATAGGAGTTCATGCTGGTGCGTGAGTTTAAAGTAGACATGCGCACAGCGTCTGCCACAGAGGCAATTTTTGAAACTCTTTGCGATTTGCTAAGAGTGGAAGGACTTAGAGGATCGGAAGCCTGATCGTCTTTGGGTTCATTGCGATTTTTGCCAATGCGTGTGCGACAAAATTGCAATAAGTAAACTATGGAAAAAATTGTGATCATTGTCGCCACAATTAAAATCATAAAGGCCTTTTTATCCGAAGAAGGTGCCATGCGTCTGGTATTAGCCTGGGAACAAATCTCAGCAGATTCATCGGCTCCATCAGCACAATGATCCCATCCGTCACATAACAAAGCAGCAGAAATGCAGAGCTTAAAAAGATATCAAAACATTATTAAATTTTGTAATTACTATTGAATTAAGTTCTAAATTAACTCACTTTATTAATTGGGCATTGAAATTCTCCCGGTCGCTTACAACAATCAGCCTCATCATGACCATTAGCACAATTTGTGGTACCATCGCATACCAAAGCTTTGTCTATACATTCACCGGACTGGCAACTAAATTGATCTGGCCGGCAAGAGGGACATCCTACTTCATCGGACTTGTCGGGACAATCATTTTGCCCATCACAACGCCATGAGGCTGGTATACAGTCCTTGTTCATGTCACTATTAGCTCCACTGCCAGCCACCGGTGCAGCACAAGTAAAATGATCTGGACCGCAAGCTGGTAAAGCCCCACAGTTTTGTTCATCTTCCAGTAGCATTAAATTTTTTGGGCAAGAACAAACCTCGCGACTTCTGCCTTCAGCCGAAGCTATGCATATATGAGAGCACTTAGTACGCGCATGAAGGCATGTATGATTTCGAAATAATTTCGATTCTGGTGTCCATACCGCAACAATGTCAGTAATTTGAGGCATACGCTGCATTTCGGCACGTCTTCCCTCTCCATTAATAGTGATTCGTTCCACACCGGTTTTGTCATCTAACCAGTAAACAAAACCTTGAAGGGCTGCTATAGATATAACTTGGGAAATGTGGTTTGATACTAGAATTTTTCTGAAATTAGAATTAAATTTTTGAGGTTTCTGTTTAGTTTTTGAAATGGCTTTTACACTCACTTATTTTTTCCATTTATGTCCATCGAATCAATTCGTTTTCCATGAGCATAGTAAATCATATCAATCTGTTGATCCACTGCCAAAGCAGTAACGCCTTCAAGTTTAAAAGCCAAAACCACACGTTCAGCTCCATCTACTCGTGAACGTATAATGGCCTGCTTGCTGCCAACATCCGTCCAAAAGAGTAAACGTTTCATGGAATGAACAGCAATGTTGCGAGGCTTTTCTGAATCGCCTGTATCTATAACACCAATGGAATCTCCAGAAAAACTATAAATTTTAACGAAAAAACTAATTATCAAACAATTTTTATAAAAATATTTTCTCAAACACAAACCTGGTAACATTTATACTGTTAGAATGAGAACACGTCCAAAATAGTAGTCGTCCTATAACATCAATAGCAATGTCAAAGGGTTGAGAACCAGATCCCACTAATACCGATGCACGGGTGCCATTAACTAACGCTCTTTTAATACTGTGACTACGACCTTCGACCTTAAATTATAAAAATTTTAAATTTTGTTTTAAATTTGATTTTTTGAAAAATCCTACCCAATAAACAAAATGCGTTATGGGATCATATTCCACAGCTCTGATGTTTTTCCCTGTCACTGGTAAAGGGACATTTGGGCAGTCAGTGGTATTGGGCATTAATCTTCCAAAACTATTCCGTTGACTAAAAACTATATAGTTTTTGGGTGGAATACACGAAACATTATCTTTGGACAAGGTATAGTGAGTAGGACAAGCACATGTCATGCCTCGACGACTGGGCAAAGCCAAACACAAATGAGAACAGCCACCATTATTAATTTTACACGGATTTGTGCCAACTTGTCGTTGATTGTAAAAGACTACCAAGGAACTGATGTAAGTCATGCCACTGTGTACTAAACTTCGGTTTTGTCCTGTTATTTTGTGCACTCTCTCTATATCACCCGTATTCCAATCACTCCAATAAACATAGTCCTGATATAAGGAAACAGCATAGGGTTCATCAACATCTGTGCTCACTAAAACCTGACGCTTTTTGCCATCCCAATCGGCGGATTCGATTTTAGTCGGCCTAGACTGAGTGGCCCAGTAAAGCCGTCTAGTTTCAGGATCTAATGTCAAACCTGTAGCATG
Organism: Pollenia griseotomentosa; assembly: GCA_963931875.1. Lineage (NCBI taxonomy): Eukaryota > Metazoa > Arthropoda > Insecta > Diptera > Polleniidae > Pollenia > Pollenia griseotomentosa. The sequence continues at coordinate 119,329,442 of OZ007564.1, read as the reverse complement.
ATTGGCACTTGAGATTATGGTTTGTAACTCAGAACCATCCATGGCGGCTCTTCTTATCGAATCTGAGGGAGATTCGGTCCAATACATGTAACCCTTGCGTGGTTCTAATACTAAAGACCTGGGTTCTTCTACTCCTTTCCAAAGCAGAACTCTTCGACTGCTTCCATCTAAACGTGCAACCTCAATACGTCTAGCTTCCGAGTCGGTCCAGTAAATATTATGACCTAACCAATCCACAGCTATACCCTCGGGTCTTATGATACCAGCATCAACTATACGTTGCACATAGGAGCCATTCAAAGAAGCTCGGTAAATACACTTTGACTTCTGGTCGGTCCAGTAGATGCGTTTATCTGCAACATCTACATCCAAGGAATGGGCATAACGAACATCTTTGAAAGGAATTTTTTCGTCATTGTGATTTCCCTCATTGTTCTCGATTGAAATGCGTCCTATATACTCCTGTTTAGAAAAGAGAAGATAAGCTTCGGGTATAACGCAGGTTTTCTTGTCATTGGCCAATTCATATTCTATAGAACAACGACAGACATAATCACTGGGCCGGTTAAGGCAGAGATGAGAACAGCCCCCATTCCGTAAAGCACAAGCGTTTGTGCCTTTAACTTCTCTTAGCCGGGTAACTTTAAGTCCCATTAAATCAGGATATTGATCTACTACAACTATACGGTTATTTCCCGTAATCTTGTGAGCACGATCTATAGATCTTCTTTGCCAATCGGTCCAATAAAGATAGTCATCTAACAAACTTAAGCCAAAGAGATGTTTCAGATTGTCACTTATAACCACACGCCTATCTGAGCCATCCATATTTGCCACTTCAATTTTATCTGTTTTGCCGTCACACCAGTAAATGGTTTTAGCTTCGATATCTAGGGCTATGCCATTGGGCCATGCCAAGTCTTCAGATACTAAAACAACTCGTTCGGAGCCATCTAACGAGGCTCTCTCCACCTTGGGTTTCTTTTCGTTCCAATCACTCCAGAACATCCAGCCAAGTGTGGGTGCTAAAGCAATTGCTCTGGGTTCTTCTAAATGTTCGTAGACCAAAACTTTTCGAGCTGAACCATCTAAACGGCATACTTCTATTCGATCAGTAACTGTGTCGGTCCAATAAAGATTTCTTGCCAACCAGTCCACAGCCAAACCATCGGCATGTCTCACCTCTGAAGTAACAAAATCCGATACTCCTGTGCCATCAGGATGGGCACGTTTAATAGAAAAGGCCTCTACATCAGACCAGTAGATGTACTCATCTACTGGATCATAGTCGATGGCTATGGCATATTTAACTTTTCCCAAAGGCAGGGGAAATATTGTAAAATCAGGTGAATCTAAAGATATTTTGCTTATTTGGCCTCTTTGCACAATGAATAGCATTTCCTGAGAACCATTGGCACAAGTATTTTCCGATAATAGTTTAACCCCAGTAGGACAGGCACAGCTGAAACCTTGGGCATTTGTGCTAAGCAAACAAAGATGACTACAATTGCCATTATTATGGGCACAAGGAGTATCTTCATACGGTTGTAGAGAAGGATCCCACGTCCTTACAGAATTCGGAGCTTCTGGAGTATCGATTAACTCTTTCATTTCCTTTGATTTTAAGTCATAGACATTAAGAGATCCCTGTGACCAATCTGTCCAATAAAGGCGACTATCAAAATAAGTCAAACTATAAGGATATTTAAGGTTATTGACAATAGTTCTCCGATTGCTCCCATCCAATTTCATAACATCAATAAATTTCAAATGACCGTCTGCCCAATAAATTAAATCATTTTTTAAATCCACCGTCAAACCATTTGGCCAAAATATGTTGTCTTTAACCAGGGTCATACGCGTCAAAGGATCACCGTCCATACTGGCTCTTTCTATTTTAGGATATTCACCCCAATCGGTCCATATCAAAAATTTCTTTGCAGGTACTAGAGCTATGGCACGCGGCTGATCTAGATCGGTCCAAAATAATACTTTTTGGTATTTACCATTCAGCGTGGCAACCTCAATGCGATTTTTTTCACCATCAGTCCAATAGATTTTATCAGTATACCAGTCAATGGCCAAACCTTCGGGTTTATCTAAACCCGTTGATATCACAGTTTGTTTCGGCGCCTTCAATATCGGCCCCGTCGTATTTGTATTAACACATTCAATTATTTCGCGACCGCAATCGGTCCAGCATACCAAATTCTTGGCATAGTAAAAATCAATGGCCATAGTTTCGGTGAGATCTTTGACAAGAACATCAATTTGTGGTCCACCGGTGGGTTTAGTAATATTTGCCACCTGTATGTCATGATATGTCGTAAAGAGTAGGGTGGCAGGTGTATTGAAGAATGTGGAAGACGATGTTGAAACGGAAGTTATATGTACTGAAAAGAAAAGGAAAAAGCAGAGGCAAAGGTTAGGGAAATTTAGTTTTTAGATAAAATCTTTAATTAAAATATTTGGTATTGTAATAATAAAGACGTTAAAGGGGTCTTATCAACTTTATAAGCTGTTAGGTCTTTTAAATATCATGGTGACCTTAGTAATATTTTTATAAAACTTTTATCTATAAAGCACAATCCTAGCTAGCGTTTGTCTGGTTTTAATAAATTCCTTATAAAAATACTTTACAATGAAATTTTTTTGGAAAAAGTGTAATAAATTCACCTAAAATCAACAAGCCAAGCATGGTGAACCACCAACCAATCATTTAAACAATATGTATTTGTGTGGTTCGTCTAATTGCAAATGAATACGCGTAAATGCAAACAAATAAATAAGAAAATACAGCAGCAGCATCAACAACGAATGAGCAAAAATAATAAAAACAAACACTACTTCTGTAACAACTGAAACAAGAGTGCATGCACTCTTGCTATAGCTGGGCACATTCAGTGTATTTTTTATGTATGTATGAGTGTTTTCCCATCAAACACAACAAGTTTAAGGCCGTTTTAAAGATTATTTAAATTTTTCAGTTGACAAACATTTGAAAACGATAATCATTGAAGTTCCTAAAATTATATAAACAACCCACTTATGAATAAAAATTCCCCTGAAGTTTTATATCACTTTTCCTACTTTTACAATTGAATTAAAATTAAGAGAACGGGAGAAGGAAATAAACTTCAACAGTATATGCTGCAGACAAAACTAGCAATATCGAGGTCTACAATACATCGGACTTGCGGAAATGAAACTTGGCAACAAGTTCTTTATAATATATTTTAAATTAGTTCTAAAATTTGGACAAATCAGTCCGCAATTTCGTCATAACCGCAACCAAAAATTCTTTTAGTCCCTTAAACGTTAAGAAAAATATTAGTAAAGGCCGGGATTCACTATCCTACACAATCGTAGGATTCATTCACACGAAAATCTGACGGAGTTCTATCCGACATAAAAAAGGTCCGCAAAATCTGCTGTCAATGCCAATGAAAATTTTTAAAAACATTTGCAAGTCGGACAGACTTGTCAAAAAATCTGTCAATCAATTCATTTTTAAGCCACACTGTGCTACTTTATGAGCACACTCGATTTTTTGACAAATCGTAAGTCTGAATCATGATACAAGGAAACCAAGATAATGCATTCAGCTTTTAAAAATGAAATGTTTCTGCGCATTTACGTCACTTCAGCGTACAAGTACAGCTAAAATATAGAAACACAAGCAAACAAACATGTGTATAATATGCTGATGTGACGTCATATTAAACAGTTGAATTTTTAAAACATGCGCAATGCGTTATCTTGATTATATCATTCTTGCGTCTGAATAGGATAGTGTATGTTTCGCCGGCTTATAGGCTTTTTACACCGATCAACATCTAACATCTACCATCAAAGATGTAGAAAATGTGAAACATTCGTTTACATTGCTCACATCTAACATCTACCATCAAACAAAAATGTCACCATTTTTGGAAAAAAAGTTTTTTTAAAATTAAAAATGTTTTTTTTCTCACAAAAGTGCCAACATTTAAAAAGAAAACACAAAAATGCATTTCAAGTTCAATTTGTTTAAAAATATAAAAAATACTTAACAAAAAAACATTGCAATGCAAGAAAAAACTTGACAAATGGTAACGCTGCTTTCAAAACAAACAGCCATGTCACAGAGTACAATTCCGTGCGGAAACGGAATGCATTCCGTATTTTGGTGCTTCAGAAAATGACGAAAACATTTTTCGGAATGAAACCAATTTTGTTTTCATGAACGGAATGGGAGTTTTCTGTATCTGAAAGGCCAAAAAACTATCAAAATACACTCTCTATCAATAAACAAATATGTCTTCTTCGATTCCGAACGGAATTGTACTCTGTGACATGGCTGAAAGTTCTTTTTGTCAGTAATGCCACAATAAAAATAGAACTTATTGCCACTTTTCTAGTGATGACACTAAAATAATCGAAAGATGTGAATGGAATAAAATGAGATAGGAACATTTTTTAAAGATATTGGTTTTTAGCCCTATGTATTTATTATGGAAAGATGTAAACATATTTGCAAATTGATGGTAGAAGTTAGTTGTTGATCAGTGTAAAAAGGCTTTTAACGAATGGGGCGTGATATATTTTTTAAGTGTAACCAAAGCTTTTGATTACTTTTCTATTTTTTGTAAAGGATTTACCACGCCCACTTCTCCAATCCCGCCCACATTTTGTGGGATGGTGTGTATTGATAACCTTTATGTGTGTAAATAATTTGGAAACTTTAGCTCTTGCCGTTCTCCAGATATACTGAAAAAAGTAATAAAAATACAACAAAAACAAGGGATTTTTGTACACAAAACATACTTAGGATCACGTTCTGGTCTAAAACTATAACTCCAATCAAGTCTCCACCTTTAAATTGTTTGCAAATGTAGAAGAGGGTCTAATACTTGACATATATTTTTTAAGAATTTTAAAAAATATACTTTTCCAGATATGGACCTTTGAACTTAAGACCCCAAAAAATTACCTTTGACCTCTTCTTAAAAAAAAAAACATAATATGCATGTGCACTTTCCCCTTTAAAACGCTACCAAAAAACTTTTGTGATTTTTTAACATTTTCACATCTTTTATGACGTCATATTTCGGAAGCCGAAAGAATCTGGGGTCTGAAAATGTATGTTTTGTTAAAGTCCAATAACATACAACATTTGTGTTGAATTTTATTGAAATCGGAGGTGATGATGCCGAACGACATGATGGTTTGACATGGATTCACCCTAATACATAGTTATATTTTTTAAGCTAAAAAAAATAAAAAGAAAATTTTGAAAATTTTTATTTATTTTTTATATAAATTTTATTTAGTTTTATTTTATCTTTTTTAATTATTTATATTTATTTTATTGAGATCTTTGATTTACAAAATAAATTGTATTTATTTCAGATTATTTTTTAAATAAAACCCCTAAGTTTTTATAAAAATTATTAACAAGGGATTTAGGGTGTCATATTTAAATGTTCTCTCAAAGAAGTTTTGACCCAAAAACACACACAATAAAAGAGTTAAAAAATGGTACAATACATAGTTATTTTCTTTCAAGATTACGAATGAAGAGCTAATTATTTATAAATTGAATACCCTCCCCTTCCGTAATCTTTTTTGGTTCGGTCGGAATTTAAAAAAATCCCTCCCAGATACACCAGCGGAAGTTAAAATAATTTTTTAAAAATAGAAAAATTTATATTTCATAAATTTTCTTTCAAGATTACGAATGTAAAGCTAATTACCTATAATTTGAATACCCTCTCGTTCCGTAATCTTTTTTGGTTCGGTCACAATTTAAAAAAATGTCTCCCGGATACACCGGTCAAAATTAAAAAAAAAATTAATAAAAACGTAACGTTTTACGTCATAAAACATATTTAACTCGGCGTATTTATCTTCACCCACTTTATTTTTTTAAGTTAAAAAAAATAAAAAGAAAATTTTGAAAATTTTTATTTATTTTTTATAAAAATTTTATTTAGTTTTATTCGACCTTTTTTTAATTATTTATATTTCTTTTATTGAGATCTTTTATTTACAAAATAAATTGTATTTATTTCAGATAATTTTTTAAATAAAACCCCTAAGTTTTTATAAAAATTATTAACAAGGGATTTAGGGTAAGTCATATTTAAATGTTCTCTCAAAGAAGTTTTGACCCAAAAACACACACAATAAAAGAGTTAAAAAATGGTACAAAGAATCCACATTAATATTTTTTCATATTCAGCTTCTCAATTTAGCCTTGAAAATCGCTTCAATTGAAAAAACTATAAAAATGAGTTTGCTGGGTATGCATTGCTCAACATTTGCAACCTCTTCAACATCTGCAGCAGGCGATAATAACAAGAACAAAAAGATAAAATTACATCATGGGCTATAAATTGGTGATATGCTTGCTATATTCAGCAAGAACGTTAAAAACAAACAAAAACTGGCTGTCAGGATGAATATAAATGAAACTATACCCGTTCTGAAAGGATATGCGTGCACTCGAATTTACACACAAACGCACCCATACAAACGCCAACAATCGTAAAAAAAATTTGAATAATGCAATAAATGCATTCATGTAAACAAATACAAGAAGTTTTCCCTGTTCTCTGCTCCGATTAATGATAAATGAATGACTGCCTGGCAACCTGCTTAGGTGTCTGCCTGACGGATAAAATATAAATTCTCGCTCGTTCGTTTACTACTGGCGCAAAATGCTGAAGTAATTTACTTGAGGGTTACGCATTGTATTCTTTCAAATGAAAATATTAAAATAATAAAGGTAGAATAAATATTCATACACATAAGAATGATATTTTCTAGTTAATACTTAGGCACAACATTACTTGAGTCAGTTGAAGAGTTACAATTATGCTAAAACAAGTACCTAAGAAGATAAAGTACCCAAATGCAAGCAGAAGTAAAAAAGCAACCTGCTCAAGTCATTATAGTATTTCGTTAGCAATTTAAACATGGATTTGTTGGGTGCATTTGTTATTATTATTGGCACTTGTACCATGATTTACATTTAGTAAGGAGATTATAAAGGATTTCAGTTGAATAAACATTTTAAAGATTTTTATACCCTCCATCACTACTTGTGGTGAATAAGGGTATACTAAGTGTGTCATTCCTGCGAAACTTTTTTAATATTTATTTAAGACCCCATAAATTATTTATATTCTGGGCGGTGTTCGAAAATAAACATGTTAAAATAATTTAGTTGACTTTAAATATTTATTTAATGTGCACAAGAAATCCCCATGATGAAATTACACATTAAAATAAATATTTAAAGTCAACTAAATTATTATAACACGTACGTTTCTTTAGAAAACAACTTTTATTTTTGCCTGAGAAAATAAAAATCAAAAAAATTACCTATTTTAACTTGAAAAAATTAAAAGCAAAAAATAACTGTTATTTTTGCTCGAAAAAATAAAATCCAAAAAATAACTGTTATCAAGGGACTTTATTGAAAAAGTAATAATTATTACGGTCCCTGAATAAAACATTATTTTTCTGTGTTACGAAGAATTTAAAATAACATAAAATAATTGCAGACTTACATTTGTTGTCTCTATTGTAAGTTTTTTTTTTACATTAATCTTCTTGTTGAGCAAAATATTTAGGGGAAAGTAAAATCTTTTTTTTTTTTTTTTAATAAATAGCACAGCTACAATCTTCTATTTTTATTCCACAATTAATCTAGAAGGGTAAGTAAAACTTGAACAAACCACTTTCTTATTTTTATTCCATACAATTTTCTAAATACATTTTTTTACACAAAAAAATAAATCTTTGCAATACGTTACATTAAAAAAATTCTACAACAATAGTCTGGCAGCACTTAAAATCTTCCTTCACAAAAACGTATTATATCTTTAACCTAATTTCGGTTACATTTACTAACTGCATCCACACAACCAATGCAACGCAACACAGTTCAGCTCAGTCTCAACTCAACACAGCACAGCGGAGCAAAACTCAACGCAAAACAACAACAACACATTTTAACCCTATTTTTTTAACTTCCTTAACACAGTGCAATTAAAATTAAGGTGTATATGTGTACATAACCGTAAATATTTTCAATAGGTTAGAAATATACACCCACACACAAATCTTATTTAAAGGGGATGTTCGTTGGTTGGAGGAGGGTGAATGTAGGAGTGTTTTAAGGTTTTTTTTGCCCCACAGTTAAGTCTACAAGTTTAAATAAATACACACTCAGCATACACATTTCAACTTAGGCACACATTTAAATACATACATACATATGTACATACTAACATGCAGATACATATGTACATAAATACTGTTTTTAGATACATATGTACATATTTATTGTGTGCATGTAGAAGCAAGAACCCACCGAACATAAATTTTAATAACATTGGATATAAAAATTTTAGATCAAATGTTACTAGAAATAGAATGTGAGCTAACACATATGTATGAACTTTAATTCAACACTGTCGTCCGGTATGTGCTGAAAATCGAATTTAAAAATTCCATATTCCTCTTATTAACTGTCTATATCCTTTAAAATTTGATATAATCAGGCATGTCACACATTCCGATCGGAATGGTTATTATCCCGTATTTGCAACTCCGATAGATTTTGTTTTAGATTCTTTAAATTCCGAATGATTTTTTTATTCCCAAGAAAAAAGTAAAGTATAGTGAGTGCATGATAAGACAAAAAACAAATAAAATTAAAAATGTATATGTACATATAAAAAAATGGCGGAAATCTTAATTGTGGCTGTAGTGGATGCCAAGAGACCACAAAACGTTTTTGAAAAAATACGCCGAAATGCCTTGAGGTATGCTTCGACATCCAAAGAAGTGTAATTACATATGTATAACACGAGAAAAAAGTATTTAACAAAACTTCCTTCTGTATAGTTTTATTAGTTATTTTCGCCTCACAATGATTTTGAATAGAATTGTTCCACATCTGAAAAATATTGTGAATAAAGGATACCAAAACCTTTTTTTTATGTTTAATCCAATTGCCTTAAATGCAACAAGTTTTCAAAAATTTAAATGTTTATGTATTAATATCAACTATTCATAACAAATCAATGTTATAATCAAGAATACTTTTTAATCTTTCATTTTGACTTAATTTTTCTTTAATAAATCATTAAAAAATAGCAATTCCCCCTTCAAAATTTTTCGTTTTCTATATATGTTGGCTGAACTGTATTTTGAACGAAAACTTTGAACACGTTTATCATACTTTTTAAAAATATTTTTTTTTTTTTTTAATCGATTGAAATTCATCACATGCCTGGTTGTCAACAACGTATATACATTTATTAAAATGTAATTTCATTTTCTTCCTTCTCTTCAATTATCACTAGAAATAAACTTGGAAAGTTTGAACATCACGAGACTAAAAGCACAATAGTTTTCTTTTCACTATCTTTACAAAATTTTTAATGTTAAATTTAAAACGAACGATTAGAAACGAACTTGGTTATAGAATTGTATTCATTTTATTATTTTTGTATTCTCGGTTTAAAACGTATACATATTTTTCTTTCTAAACTACTTGTAAAGGACCAAATACACTTGTCAAATGCTTGTCCAGCCGGCGAATTCAACGTGTACGTGTGCTGGACGTAATATTCGCCGTCATATCTTAATTTTTTGATTTTTCATCAAACGTTGTCTGTGTCACACATACAAACACATGTTCACTAATACTACCACAATGCTTGATGAGTATTTTGATCAATGTATATCGGCCTTAAGGTCACGATATGATTTTCGTCCAAAATGTTTGTTGGTTATTTTCTCGTTGTTTTTATAATGTTATGCAAGTAAGCTAAAATTACATACAACAACACCAATAACGAGCTGTATGCAGAGAGAGAAAATCACATTGAGATCCTTGTAAATAATTCACATTTTTTTAACATTTTGCTCTAGTGGCAAAAAACGAACAAAAAAAAACAATAAGCAAATAAAAATGATGCAGTGGTGGTTGAGATATTAAGTTCACACTACACCCAAGGGAGTAAAAGTTATCCACTTTTTCTCTAAAGCATTTCCATAATTGAAAAAATAGAAATTTTTTTTAGAATTTTCACAAATATCTAAATCATATTTGCAATATTATTTTTTAATAAATGATATTATATGATACAATCAAAAGACTTTTGATTTTTATTGCGCAAAAAGAAATATTATAATGTGTAAATTGCACCATATATTTTTTTTATATTGCGCTACTGATTATGTAGTGTGAAGCAAAGTTGAACCAGATTTGTACCATCAAACCATCTTTAGCGATGAGGCTCATTTCTGACTTAACGGGTGTGTAAACATGAAGAGCTCAATCCTCATGAGCCTCTTGAGTAAAAATTTCCTATTAACGGTTTTAGTTAATTTAAGGAAGTTATTAAAGAAATAAAACCAAAAAAGTCACCCGGGTGGGTATTGGTAAAACGAAGGTTAAGGGTACTTAACACTATCACACAAGTCGTACGTATTCCATAGACAGAAATATAACTTAACATTACAGTTTGTATTCACACTATCACACATGAAATAATGATTTTATTTACGTTTGTTAAAATGCAACCCTGATCAAATAAAAAGTATCATTGTTTAAAAAAAAATTTAAAATACGAAGTCGTATGGGATGTCAAATTTTTTTCGTAATACCGTGTTCAGATATACCTTTTTTATTGAGTCAATATTCGGTTTATTGACATAATTATCTTTCTGTTCACATATACACAATTTAGCTAACTCAATTTATATTACTACTACAAACAACATTCAACGTTAACAAAAACATGTATAAGCAAAATGTAAACAAGTTTTGACATATTTAAGGAATACACATCTGGCTTTTGCAACGACCTAATTGATGGGCATTTGTTTTGTTGTAATTTCAGTTGCCAAATGTCAAAACCCTGTTTAGTAAGCTGTGTTATGCTCAATAAACACACTTGTGACAGGGTCGCATTTTAATTTTACTCAATATTTATAACAATTTCGTATGAATTGAGCAATAACTAAATTGCAATTTTATATGGATAATTGAGCTCAATAATGTCATTTATTGCGTAAAACTCAATTAAGGTGCATATCTGAACACGGTATAACACTTGTCATTTTCATTACACATTGCATTATCACTGTTACATTTTACTTGAGTTTTTGACAAGTCTTAATACAAAGTATAATAGTGTAAAGTAAACTTTATCAGAATTGTGTGTGTAATGAAAACCTTTTGTTATTTAAAATTTTTCTTAGATTAATCTACGAAATTTCGTTAAATAACGAAAGTTTTTATTATCTTTACTCTTAATTTGAAGTTGAAATTTAAAAATGTATTGCAATAAAAATAACCAAATATTTACATTAAAAACTGTGAAAAATCAAACAGACCACCCCTAGCGATCCGTGTGAGATGAAGGGTGCACAACTGAATGAATAATGGGGGGAGAAAAATAAAACCAACCAACATGGATGGTTGATGGATGGCAGTATTGAAGCAGAAATCATCGCCAACATCATGATCATCATTATAACAAAATCACTTCATCATCGTTATTCCAATGATGAATATTGTGTGAATTTCGATGGTGGTGTGTAAATGTTGATGCATTAATCGTTGTGTTGTTACAAGGAAGGTGGTTTAATGTTGCTGCTGATTTTGACGATGATTATGATGGTAAAGATGGTTGAATATTTAACAAATAACCGACAACAAAAACAACAACAAGAGCCCATGAATACAGTAGAGTTGAGCAGAAAAAAAAACAAGCTATCACAAAAAAAAAATGAATTATAATGCAACGCAGGAATATTTTAATTATTAATGTATACACATGCGGCAGTAGCAAAACCCATCAACAGCATAGTAACGTCATCATTTTGTAACAGCAACAAAAACATGTACATACAATAACAACAACAACAGCAACAAAACATCATCAACAAAAACAACTACAACAATTATAATAAGAGCTTTAAAATAATGCAGTAGATTGCGATGTATGTAAATACAGTATTAAAACTATTTATTATAACAATAGTACAGTACAGTATTAAAACAGTATTAAAACTATTTATTATCCCTCTCAGACCTAAACTAAAATGTACAATAATAAAGTTAGTCTGATTTGGTTACAAATACAATTTTTTTTTTTTAATTTTTATAGCTTTCATAAATTTTTAATTTTAATTTTTGATTTTATCCATTTTAGTTTATAGTTCGCTAGATGTCGAAGCGGAAGGTTTTATCCTCACCTGCTGCAGAAGAAACTGAAACGGTCGTTGTTAAAAGAGCGCTCGGAAGTGCTTGTAAAAATGAAGCGGTATTTGAGAAAATGCAGCTCGACGTTCGGGAGATGTCCGATCTTTTCGTCGAAGTTTCGAGATATTTTCATTTCTCTCTGATGAAGCGGTGGAGCACTGGAAACTTTGAATCTATTAAATTTCAATCATTCTACTATCCTCTCATGAAAAAGAAAAAGCCGCAGTATGTTCTCGATTCGGAATATGAAGAATTACGCAATAGTCTACCTTTGTACGACAGCTCTTATCGTTCGAATCTTTTCACTGCAGCCGCCAACCAGTATGAGGTTCTATTTCACAACAATGTATGGATACATGCTTATAGCAGATTACGTCGATTCTTCAAAGATGAAAAAGACAAGAAAAAAGTGTACCAAACTTTGTCGTTTATATTTCAATCTACGAGTAAAGAAGTTCCAGATGAAGAATTGCTGCAACAGTTGAAAGACAAACTATCGTGGGATGGCGAAAAACTTGATCAAATACAAAATCGTAAATTATTTTGGAACTCAATCCCACTATTCTACAATTTGCAGCGGTATAATGAGAAAATGAATCTGATGAATTTTTCGTTAATACCAATCTTAAAACACAGAAACGATGAAAATTTTGCATCAATACAAATATGCTAAGATTTTTTTTATCATTTTTATATCAAATTTTTTTTAAAATGAAACATTATTTTTATCGAATTTGGATATTAAGTTTTATTAATTAAAACTTTTCGAAAACATTGGGCAATAAACATTTTTAATAAAAATATTTGTCAATAGAAATTTTTTGATGAAAATAATCGTTAATAGATGTTTCTGATGAAAATGTTCGTCAATTGAACCTTTTCGATAAACATACAAACATTTTTAAAATTAAAATTGTTGATTATAAAAATTTTCAATTAAAGTTTTTTTGTCAAAAACAAAATTTTCAATTAAAATGTTTTTTATCAATTAGAAAATTTTAATAAAAATTGATTTCGATACAAAAAATTTTAATGCAATTTTTTGCCAAAATAATTATTTTCAATTATAATTTTGAATTAAAGGTTTCGTTAAGAATTTTTGAATAGAAAACTTTTAATTAATTAAAAATGTTGTTGAAAAAATTTTAATAAAAAATTTCATCAATAGAAAATTTGAATGAATAATGTAATGAATGTTTTGTCAATATAAAAATTGTCAAAAAAGTTTTTTTGATAGAAAATTTATTATAAAAAAGTAAAAGTGGTTTATTTGTTGCGACGCACATTGGGTTCAAATGGTATTAGTGTTGCCAGTGGATATTTCGAAAAAATACACACACATGCTAAAAAAAATCCGATTTTTCCCTACACGTTGAAAAAATTCCCCTGCAAAAATCCCTACGTTTTATTGTCATTAAAAAATAAGAAAACACATTAGTTATAAAAATAAATTTTGTTTGAATATGTGTATTAAAGCTCTGACAAAAAATATGTACAAGACTTACAAAAAAATAATCATATTCCACTTGTTCAACAATACTGTGTTAACTTAAAATTTCAAAATTTTCAGTAAAAGCAAAACAATTTTTAATTTAATATGAAAGGCATATTAAAAAGTATTTGGAATCCAACCGTTTCTTTACCAAAAGGTACACAAAATAGTTCGATATTTTTACACCGGGTAGATAGGAATAATACCGGTCGATTTTTTCCAAAAAGTGAAAAACTAATACAGTATTGTTGAAAAGGTACGATATGTATGTACATACTTTTAAAAATTAAATTAAATGATATCTTAGAAAAAACATATTTATTCATATTAGTGTCGCCAACTTTTTAATCCACAAACAACTCTGGAAATACATTTTTAAGCGATTTTAGTGCAAAGAAAAAATTTTTAACCGCTTTGGACAAGAAAATATCACTAACAAAACGTTTTTCTGAATTTATTTTATAAATAATGCGATATGACGAAAAATTTTGGTGATTATAAAAAATCTGTCCGATTTTTCCTACGCCTCTATTTTAGTATCAAAAATACCTACATGTAGGGATTTTCCCCTACTTCTGGCAACACTGAATACTATCAAAGTGGCGATTAATTGATATTTAGAAATAAAGTTTTTACAATAAATTTTGGTATAGGGTGAAAATAGATGAAATTCTGCATCACTAGCTGTGAAAGTCAATCAACTAAGTTGTGTACTTTCTTTTAAGTGAGCGGTCAAAGTTAAGCCTATAGTACACGAAAAAAAGCCACATGCGCATGTGGTTCTGACGTATTTTTGACGTCATCACACAACACGCAATGGTGATTGTGGCTTTGTGGTGACGTCAAAATTACGTCAGAGGCACATGCGAATGTAGCTTTTTACATTCCGTGTACTATAGGATTTAGCAAATAATTGCTGTTTAAAAAAAAAGAGAAAAAATTGGAAATTTTTTACAATTCAAGCGATTATTATTAGTAATCTATTAAAAGTAAAAAAGTATTAAAGTACAGGGTGGCGCAGAATGAGCTATATGGTTTGAATTCTTTATAACTTTTTTAACTTTTATTCTTTCTTTGTTTTTTTTAGCATTTTGTGAAGGATACTTGGGGAATTAATTATAATCATTACACGATCGAACAACGTCCAAAAATAATAGAATTTTATTTTTCAAACCAACGGTCTATTGTGTTGATCGGCGAACGCATTATTTCGCGCACAAGCGATTTTAACTGGCCTCCACGTTTAACAGATTTAACAACTCCTGACAGTTTTCTTTAGGGATATTTGAAAAAAAGAGTGTACGTTAACAAACCGAGAATCATACTCCAACTAAAAACCAACATTCGAAATGAAATCATGGCCATTACACCCGAAATTTTGCAAAAACTTATGCTAAAAAGAGCTCGTATGTGCGAAGCAGAAAATGGACATTACTTACAGGATATCATTTTTCAAAGCTAATTGCAAAAAATTCCCCAATAATATACTGTATTTTTTATAAAAAAAAAATTATGATACTCGCATAAATAAAAAAAGTTATAAACCATTTAAACCATATAGCTTATTCTGCGTCACCCTGTAGATATTAATTTTTTTTTTTATAAAAATTTTTAATAATTTTTTTAATAAAGGTCCAAAATTGGGATAATTTTCGCATTTAATAGGCCACAAGTATTAAGTTAGTAAGAGTTGGAATTAATGTTATGGATTTTAGAAAATTATAGGATGTCAGCTTATATTTAAAAAAAGTCCAGAGAATGTTCGGCCCTTTTTTATATTTATTTTTGTGTAAAAACTCTGGTTGTCATTTATTGACCAAGTAATGTGTTTTTATGTTTTAATATTAAAAATTTTTTTAAGCTGTGTTTTTATGTATTTATGATTATTCATTACTAAAAAATTATAATATTCTCTTTTGTGACTTTTTTGAAAAAATTTGTAAATGTATATAAAATTTTGTGAAAAAATAAATATTGGATTTTAAATAAAATTTTTACTAATATAAATAGGTACATATGTATAATAAATTTATTATTTGAAGTTACAGCATAAATTTTGAACTAAGGTCTTTTTTCCAATGCGCTTACCGGGTTAAAAAAAATTTTTTTTTTAACTTTTATTTTTCTAAAATGCTGTGTTTTTATGTGCTTATAATAACGCATCAATAAAAAATATAATATTTTAAAACTACGGCTGTTATGAATTAATCGCCACTTTGGGTACCATCGAACCCACTGTGCGACGGATTAAAGTGTTTACAAAAGTACGCTTTATATGGGACCTATGGTAAATCATGGCCCGATCATCAAAAAGTTTTATGATTTTATTTCTGGCCATATAAAACTTATTAACTTTAATAAAAAAAGCATGATTCGCCTAGTTTTATTAAAGTGATTTTCAGGAGGGGCTTTTATAATGGATGAATAATGGATCGATTCCCACAAAAGTCGGTAGAGTGATTTCTAGTATTAAAAAACTTAATCGGACCAAAATTCAAAACAGTAATATTTTTTTTAGTGTTTTATGCGTTTAAAAGTGCTTTTAAGAAGGCCGCATTTTATGGAAAACCTATGGTAAATTAAAGACCGATTTTCACAAAGAGACATTTCACCATATAATTATTGGATACGATTTAAGGCGTATTTAAATGATTTCACAGAGTATGCTTTAAATGAAACCTATGGTTAAATATGGGCCGGAACAACGAGGGACCTAATTTTAATACAACAGCGTAATTGGTTACGCTTTTAGGCGTACTTAAGACTTTTTCAAGAAAGGGCTTTATATGGATCCTTATGTAAATTTTAAACTGATACTCACGAAATTTATTAGTACACACAGAAAAAAATACCAATGTAAAATTAACATGGAAAAATGTTGATTGAGAATCATAGTAATTTTCTGCAAAAGTATGCCCTTTATTTAAATTTATCATTATTTCATATTAATTTTAAATAAAATAACCTTAAATCACGTTTATTTAATATTATTCACTGTTAAAAAAAAAAAAAAAATATTAAAATATAAAAAAATATGGATTCAATATTGAATCCATAAAAACCTGTTTTATATTAAAATCAAAAGTTTATCTTGTTAAATTAACATGCATACATACTTAAATATGTACATTTTTTTTTCATTTTTAAAATATGTTATAAAAAGAAGACAATTCCCGTATTCTTTAAATTAAAATTATTTAGTTAAATAGTACATCAAGTTTTCAATGTAGAATGATGACGAAAACCATATCGGGCGATTCTGCTGATGCTTCTGTTAATAAAGGAGAATACAAATAAGTGAAACATGTGTTACAGGGGTAAGTGTTTTGAATTATTCTTAAATAAATGCATATGTTGTCTCTGAAGCTTCTACACACTGTTATAACAGACTCAAACCAATTTGATTCTACATGAAATTCACGTTGTTTCAACTTGAAATAACTTTCATTCAACGTGATTCGGATTGTTATTTCAATATAAATTACATTTTGCTCTAACTTTACTGCAATGTTAAATTAACATGAATTAAAGTTGTTTTAAAAGAAAAAAATTTTGTTCGAAGTTATTGTAAAATCAGGTTGAATTAACATGAAAAACGTATAAAGCAAAATCACCACCGAAAAATTTTAAATCAACCTTGTTTTCTACGTTTTTAACTTGATTTTTTTCTGTGTGTATGATTTCTCTTTTTTGTTGATTCTTTAGAACGTAAGAAAGTTTTCAACAGACAGATAGACAGACGGACCTCTCTTTTCAATGTGCAATAACATTTGGAATACATATTTAAGTTTTTTCCGATCTGTGGTGTTAGGAATAAAAACTTAAAAAACTATAAAGTCAATTTTCAAAAATCCCCTTGCAACTTTAAAAAGCTAAAAATTGATCTCCTACAAAACTTAAAAAAATAGACTTAAACACTTTTTCCTTATTGCCGCAGATATATTTTCAAAACAAGGGGTGAAATTAAGGTAACAACAAAAAAGTATACTAAAAACAAAATAGAAGATGATGTTGCCGTAAGTTTAGATGCCTGGGTAAGTTAAAGATGGTTATCGTGAATAACATAGTTCAAATTACTGAGTAAACATTTCACATTGTTATACAGGTACATACAGGACATGCAGAAAAATAAAATTCTATTTGATAAAATAAAAAAACTACTGCACTACTGCTACTGCAAAATTTAGTTAATCTATGAAATGGTTGACTTACATTTAAATAAACATACATATTTATAATATTAATTATTTTTTTTCTAAATAAAAATCATATTTTTTAAAGTGTAGTTAGAAAATGTAATATAAGAAGAGGAAAATCTTCTTTAGCAATGTAAGAAGGTAAATTGAAAAATGTGAGTGCGGGTGTAAAGTATAATAATATGGAGGAAAATGCAACATCCTATAGAACAAGACCCAACAACAGAATGGTGAAGGCCTGCTGCAGCATCAGGCCACAGTAACAGCACCACCAGTAATATCTAAATAAAAAAAAACTTTATTTTCAAATGAATCAAAATATGCATGCAAATATGTACACTCTGCCATCCATACATCTACAAAAAAAAAGCAAAAAAAAGGAAAAATAAATAAGAACAACACTTAAATGCTTAATGGGTGAAAATGGACTCGAGTTGGTTTTTATGCATGCACAGTTTGCAGTATACAATTGCACGTACCATTGACACCATGGACAGGCATTGTAAGAAACAAGGAGCAAGGAGCCAGCCCCACCAATGTTATAAGGAAGTTTTTATGTTGAACAAAAAAAAAAAAAAAAAAAACAACTTCTTCATGACATTAAGTGAGCATGCACAAGCGTTGGTTGTTGGTTCGTCCAACAATAAAAATACTTATCAAAATACAAAAATCAACAGTAGATACAACAACGTACACGTTTCTTTAGTAGGTACTCGTTGTACAAACTAGAATTTAAAATTTAAGCTTAAGCTTACACGTAGGCATACCAGGTACTTACTCTCTCTTCCCACTCCCATTTTCCGCATAATGCAGTAATTGAGGGGTGCTGTGTAGGACAGCAATCAGTAAATTTTAGCTACTTGTTTAAAATGTGTAACACAAGAGGGACTGGAGATGTTGTTGCAGAGGGTAGAAGTAGGTAAGGGCTATATGTAGTTTGTACTAAGTAGATGACGATGATGATGGTGCTACCTACACCCCAAAACGAAGGACGATATCAGATTATGCTTGTTGGATGACTAGCGGAATGGTTGGCTTACTCGCTTGCTTGCTTGTTTACTTATTTATGTACATACCAACGGATGCAAATATAAAAATGACATACTTACATAATCATACTCTTTAATCCGATATTGCAATACACGATGGAGCATGCCCGTCAGTTCGGAATTGAAAAATAAACACTTGTACAAATGAGAAGAAGTATTTATCTAACAACTTACAGTAAAATAAAAAAAAATTAAAAAAGCTGTTTTTAACACAATGTTTTAATACATTTGGTTCTAGAATGGCAACATATTTAAACGATTAATTCGGGACACATTATAGAACTTTTTGATTCAGAATCTTAGCTTGATGACAAGAGCAAATAGGCTTAAAAAAAATCCCTTTACAATTTGTTTGGGTTTGGAAAAAAAGATGGTGAGAATGACAAAAAGCCAGTCATGGAAAGAGTTTGGACGATTCCTAAAGGAAAATCACAGTGAAAATACAAAATTATATTACAAAACACGACGGTATAGTTTCGGAACTTTTAAGATATATGTGTGATGCAGGTGGAGGTTTATTCTAGTTGAATTTTTTACTAAATAAATTCACAACAAGTGTGAATGTGAACGCGAAGGGAACACATGTATAAGTTTTAATTTGTATTTTAAGGTAGAACTCAATTAAAATATTTTTTTCTTTTTTTGAAGGAGAGTTAATTAAGAAAATGAAGATTAACACTTTTCGGTGTATTTTTTATTACATTATTATTAGTATGTATTTTATTTTGTATATATTTCTTTCACAAGACAAGAACTGACAAGTTATTCACAATAGAGACTTATTTATAAAGCACTGACAAATAATGCACAATATAAATTTGTTGGCGATGGGCATATAGCGCGATAAGGGTGATTTTCTTCACAATGCGCCAACTATCGGAAAAGGCTATAGAATGTTAAAATACACGTATGTTTTATTGACCTAGAAAAAGCATTCGATACAGTGAAATGGTCATTTTATTTTACTAAAAATTATTTTTTTTAATAAAATGGAAGTAAATATGAATAAAAAAAAGCTGTTACCTTAATTTTTTATTTCTTATTTGAAAACCAGTTTATACTTTTTTGCTTAAAACTCCACGTGAAATAAGTTCAGCTTACATTATTTCGCAGTTGTGAAAAAATGTTGCCAGAAACATTTCGGAACTTTTTCACAAAATGAACAGAGTACAACTCTATCAAAATTATTTTAGAGATATTCCGCACAAGTTTTTTTTTAAAAAAAATTTTTGTGGGGTTTCCTAAACGCTCTGGTTGGTAACGTTAACTTTACCCCATTTAAACAATGTCAAAAATTCCATACAGAATGACATGGGCTCAAAAAAGTTTTAAGTTTTGAGAAGTTATTTTATATGATAAAAGTGCACTTAACAGGACCTGGTGTTCTCAAAACTATTGGCTTCACAAATAATCTTATATACACTATACAAATGAGTGTAAATCATATGAAATTAAATCAGGGATATGCAAACTCTAAGCTTTAAAAAATTACCAAAAAAGTTAGACTTAAATGTTGATCGTTATAGAATCAAGAAATTCTAGATTTTAAAACACAATTGATGCTGAATAAATAAAAATTTATACATAAAACTCGGTTTTTTTTATTACAGTTTCAGTATCTCTGTTGTCGATGCTTGCAGTATTTAAAGTAGTTTAAAGTACGAGTATGTGGATGCAGTAGAAGTAGCAGTTGTTGTTGTTGCTGCTGTTAAATGTACATACTAACTATTTACATACTACAACTACAAGTTGTAGTAGTTTACTTGGCATCATGGTGTATAATTAATTTTGTTCATGAATAAATTTTAATTTATCATAATAAGAGTTACAACAAGAACAAGCACAGGCATTTATGTAGGCATGCATGACAAAATATGCATATAAAAAATTTAATCTAGAAAAAAAAATGTAAACAAAAAAAACTAAATAAAAAAATTAAATAAAAATATTGTCACAATAACGTGTTATGGAACAGTGAGTAAACTGTTTTTTTAAACAGAGAAGTAGAATTTAAAATAATAAGGGGAAAAACGGTTGATGTGTTTCTTAATACGAAGAAAATCATTTTCCTTAAGATAATTAAATTTTCTTAGTTGCTTTTTTGAGGGTTTTGATGTTATAACTAATAGAAACTTGACGATGTGTGGGGTGCCCCGATAGGCTAGTTGGTAGTGAGTTAGTTAAAGTATTTGTAACTCTTAATAAATAAATAATTTTAAGATGTACACTGAAAAAAAAAATCCATGCTACATTTTATAAAATAAATTTTCTTATTATTTGCAAAAGTTTCGTATTTAATAATATTTAATTTGATTAATCCTTTAAGAAACTAACGGCGGCTTCGCTAACTAAAGCTTATCTGCATAGTCGGCCTTTGCCCGGGCGCCATAGATGGGAAAAATCACTGCGCCCGGCCGAAAGCCGGCTATGAGGAGAAGCTTTAGTTAGCGAAGCCGGTGTTTGTATACCATAAAGAAGAAAATCCTTGCGCACGGCCGAAGCCCGGCTATGAAGAGATGCTTCAGTTAGTGATTCAGGTTTTATTCATTAATAAAAATCACCCCTATTTTGTAAGTCGTGCCGTCGTCGACATTAATTTTTTGTTATTTTCACATCAGTGTCGACGTCGACTTGTTATCGAAAATCTAACAAAACAAAAAAATTCCATCTCCAATTATTATACCCTCCACCACAATTAGTTGTGAAGAGGGTATACTAAGTTTGTCATTCCGTGTGAAACTTTTTTATTATTCATCTCAGACCCCATAAAGTATATATATTCTGGCTGCTTGAGTAATTCTAAGTCGATTTAGCCATGTCCGTCTGTCTGTCCGTCTGTCCGTCTGTTGAAAACACGCTCACTTTCGAAAAACTCAAAAGAAATAAACAAACTAGGTGTCAAATTGCTTGTAGTTATCCTAAGCAGTTTGGGATTGAATTTCAGCAAAATCGGTTCAGTAGGACCAGAGCTATGAATCAAAATGTGGAACCACCACCTTCAAAAACTTGATAATTTTGTTACAAAAACTAACATAAATGATGCAAAAATGCACGGAATGACATAAGATTTTGTACAAGTCCGTTTTATTCGACTAGAAATAACACTGTAAAATTTCGCGAAGGTCGGTCCATAATTTACCCTAAGCCCCATATAAACACTACTCCCGGAAAACAGTTTAGTACGCCTAAAACCGTAAAAAATAATGCAATAATAACAAATTTTGGCTCGTCACAATTTTATAGGACTATAAATGATACTGTGAAATTTCGTGAAGATCGGTACATAATTTACCCTAGGCCCCATATATGCCCTACTCCCGGAAAACAGTTTAGTCTCCTAAAACCATAATTAATAACAAATCGTCACAGTTTAAGATAATAATAATAAAAAGACATCATACAGATATTGCTCCTTAAACATTCGAACTGTCGGTGGAGGGTATCAAAGATTCAGCACAGCCGAATATAGCACTCTAACTTGTTTTTCTACTATTTTTGTTCTTCATCATTATAGCTCATTTTTTGGCTTTTTTTAACCGATTAACAGCTAATCCCACGATGTCACACGTTAACGTTCGCATAGACAATTACATTTAAAACAAAAACAATTTCTAAAATTTGTTTTTGTTTTAAATGTTATTTTCTATGCGAACGTTAACGTGTGACATCGTGGGATTGGGTGTAAGTGTTTTCAAATAAATTTTAGAGCTTGTTACCGATTTTGAATTTTTGCCATGTTTGCGATAAGATTTATGTTTTACTGTAAGTGATTCTTTATAGCTTTCATGCCGTTTTTAGAAAAATTTTGGGAATTTCTGTTAATTTAGCAATTTTTACCGAATTTTTGCAAACTCCTTATAGTTTAAGGGACTTTTAATCATTTTTATGGCTTGTTTAAAAATATTAAAAACTTTCGAATTTTCCCTATTTTTGCAAAATTTGCCGAATTTTCGCGTTTTTTTTACTAATAAAATTTGTCCCATAACTTCTTTTAAATTTGCATTTTTATTTTAAACCTATTTTATAAATATGTTTGCATTCCATTTCAAATTTCTTTAACTTTTATTTGAGTCGCCTTAAAATTTCCTGTCGACTAAAACAGAGACAATTCTATTTGACGTCGACTTAAAAAATATCAAGTGACTGTAAATAGTAATCGGTTATTGTCACTAACGACTCAGAAAATACAATTACTCTTCCGGTGACGTCGACTCGCATCGATGTCGACTTTCATAATAGGGGTGAATATGTCTATCAATTACTGAACCAGATCTTACAGCCGTTATTTTTTACTATCTCATTAAAGAATTTCTCAAAATAAGAACACGAAAAATCGCCCAATCATTCTTAATTAAGCGAATTATTACCCAAAAATTACGAAATATTGCCCAAAAAATAAATAGGTTTCATTTCTTATGCAAAATCAGCCAAATTTGTATGGACATTTTTTAGGCGATTTTTCACACAATGCTTTAGGCTCTTTTACTTTGGGGCAGTTAATAATTTAACCCAATCAACTCGACCAAAATTAACGCTTAACCCTTGATTGGTGTAGAGTTTGATATGATAAGACTTGGGGGACGACATTTTTATATTTATTAAAATTTAATTTAATTAAGTGCTTCACTGAAAATTTTAGAATTATTTCGAAGACTTTCACTCAAATTCAAATGTAAGTTAAAATGAATTTTAAGTTTATAATGTGCTAGCTCACATTATAACACATGTCGTACAGAATAATTTAATGAAATAGCAGTTTGGTGACGAAAGGTGTAGAGACGCTTGCGTTGTAACAATGTGGAAAGAAATAAAGCAACAATTTAATGTTAATTTTTAATATGTTTCAAATAAATTTTTAAAGAAGCTCTCAAAGTTTTTCAATAAATGATACTTTTTTTTTTAAATTATTTTTTGTTGTTTTAAAATGTTAGAATAAAAGTTAAATACACCTGTTTTATTAAAATTCAAATTATACGAGGAGCTTGTGGCTTGCAACTTAAAACATAACGTCTGAACATGTACAACATGTTTTGTCGTATAGTGTAAAACAGGTTCTTAACTTTTTATTAGAAAATGGAAATTAGAGAATTTTCATAAAGTATTGAACTACCACTCTGTTTAGTTTGTATTGCTGTGGGTGTGTTTAAAAGCCGTAGAATTTAATTTAAATTTATTTATGACAAAAATGTATAATATTAAATTCCATTAATGTTATTTTGTAGCACACATTTACACACAAATACGTGTGCACAACTTTAAAAACATACTTAAATATTTATTCAATATATGAAAATGTGGAGAAGCAAAAAATAAAAACAAATAATATAAAAATAAAACAACAACAATTACAAAAACAAGAACATTACTTTTTTCACCCTCTTGAAATATTTTATGCATAACCTCTTTCTTCAGTTCCTACCAGCACCAACAACACTTACAAAAAAATCGCTTGGAAGGGGGAAGGTAAGACGTGAACATTGGGAGATTTGGAATACCGAAGCATACACATACCCAAACCTACTTGCACCAATTACACTTACATAGCTACACGTACACTTGAACACACACATCCATACATACATATTTATGCATATAGCCATAATGAATTACATACTTATAAAGGGGTATTCCAAAATTAACGCAAGATTAAAATTAAATTTTTAGTCTTAGTATTGTTATACAAGTATGATTTTATAGACAAACTACACAAAATACAAAGGATAAGGTTATTTATGGAATACTTAATCGGTCAAATGGCCTATGTTGGCATATACAGGGTTAACACTTAGTTAAAAATCAGTCATCTCAAGTGTAATTTATTTAGTGGAAGGTTTGCCATTTATGATTAAGGACCGTTAAACGCGTACACATAGTTAAAACTTACTACATGGCCACTTTTCAAGTATTTCGGGTGATTATGGTGGTCATAATCGAACTACTCTACAAGGAATTGGCAAGATTATTAAGAAATTTGAAGAGACGAAGGGTTACGGGTGTACATCATCGCTTTGTGCGCATTGCAGAAAATATCGATTCTGCTAGTGAAAGTATGGCGGATAATCCGAATTTGTCAATTTCACGGCGCACAATGGGCTCAATCGCAAAAAAGTGGTAATAAAACTTAATCTTAACTACTGGTCGGATTGCAAAATCTTTTATAAACGAGTCGTAGAGGAGGACATAACTTTAAGAGAATAGTGTTTTTGACCACCTGTTAGAATAGCAGGGTTATATAAATTTTGTAATGCTTGTTACTTGTGCAAAAATTGACAGGTTTCAATTAATGACACTTTGTAATCAGCTAGTGGGAAGATAAAAATATTCTGGTTTATTTCACTAAGTTATCTTTTATAGTTTTACAAACTTTTCAGTTAGAATTTTTTTTACCGTTTTTATTTTATTTGGTTTTTTGCAAATATGTTCGGTAATGAAGGTATTTTGTACGTAATGGAAAGATCCAAGCATTAAAATGAAATAAAAGTTTAGTCGAAATAACAGCTTTATGTGCTTTTTATATAACTGTTGAAACCGAAAAATGGATTGCCTGTTACAACGAGTTGTCAAAAAAACAGCAGTGCGTTGTCAATATTTTCAACAACATCCGTTGTCAAATCTATTACAAACACCACATTATGGTCAAATTAATATTAATCAATTTCTGCAAAAAGAAAAGTGTTATGATGTCCCTTTACCGATCACCAGTAACAGTCACTGCTTGTCTAGCATCTTTTTTAATAATTGATCCAGTCAAAAATCTGAACTAAACAGTGAAACGTGGTGGATGCATTGGTTTTTTGACAATTAGAAGGGTGTTCTTCGAAAACCCAATTTCGATTTACATTAACAATAAAGTGAAAATTATCCTCACCTCCACTTGTTGATGTTCAATTAACCATTAAACGAACTCTTAAGGTCCAACCAGAATGTAAATAACGTGACTTAAACAACTGAGCAAATACATGTAAATCATATGTGTAAAACCATATTAAACTTAAGGAAACTTTATGTTAAGTTTTATAAAACTATAATTTGCTTAAGCAAGGTGCGAAACTAATCGCTCATTTCGTACGGAATCGATGTTTTTTTTTATTTTCTTTTTGTTATTTTTAATGCATTTGAGAGACTTTTTGTTTTCTGTTTGACAGTAGCTTAAGTTTGTTTATGCACATTCTGGTTGGGCCTTTAGCGTTGTGCAAGGTCATTAGGAACCTAATTAAAAACCGTCATTTCTAAAATTATATAAGTGAACAGAACCAGTGACGAGAAAATTTTTGTCTGGCACCGGCAGGACATGAAATAAAGTATAAAGCTACGGTCACACTTATTAAATATTTGATCAAATAAGCGTAACCCCTACTTTTGTTAGTAGTTAGTGAGATTTAAAATGGTCTAAATATTACAAAATAAACTAATTATACTACTAGACATAGCAAAAAACAGTTTTTTGTAAGATGTGGTATTTTATTCAAAATAAATATTGATATTAAGCGAAATGATTTCTTAGTTTGGTTGTTGGTCCCGTTTTTTTCGTCAAATATTTGATAAGTCTGACCGTAGCTTAAGGCTAAGATTTGATATATGTATTATTATTAGTTCATATTAAATATATGAAGATTCAATAAAAAAAAAAATGTCTACAATTTTAATTTTTAAGGTTGCCTGCCAACACTTTATTGCATAAATTGTAATAAATTTAAATGTTGCGTAAATTTTGGGACACCCTTTATTTAGATTTGTATGCAAGTGTGTAAAAGTAAATTATATACCCATAAACATACAAACTCATATGTATGTATAGTATATACAACAACAAGTATATAGCCAACCACTTCAGGTGGAATTGCAGTTGTATTCTACTGTTGTTGTTATCGCTGCTGTTGTAGTTGTTGCTGGTTTATTTATTATTATTATTTTTTTCTTCATGATGATGGTTGAGGTTTTTGAATGCTGATGATGCCACTTGACAAAATGAATGAATGCAACATTTTCTATACAGGGTGGTGGTAATGGCTGTTGTTTTGTAATAGTCATGGTAGTAATTTGTTGTTTTTAGGTTTTGGTTAGAATAGACGCTCCTAACTATTCTAGCCATAGATTTTTTTATATAATTTTTATTTTTAAAATTTTTTTCAATCTTATTGGGTTGTATGTGCATGTGTTGGTGTAAGTGGGAGTGTAAGTGTGTATGTGTTATATTTTTCAAATGCAGCCTACATAATTGCCAAGTTAGGCATGATTAATTAATGTAGAGTCTCCTTCAACAAACAAACTTTTTGGAACCAAACTCCACTTGATAAAGTTGATGAAAATATTTGGGGTGTATTTCATTAGAATAGTTTACTTATTTATTTTTTGTTGATGTTGTTGCTGCTTGTTGTTAATTTTTTTTTCAGTTCACTGTTGTTGCCATGAATGCATGTATTTGGTTTCTTGTTGGTTTTTAGTTGAAATAAGTGAAGCTTAAATTGACAAGTTTTTTTCTAATTAATGCAAATTAAGTTGAGTTTGTTTTAAAAATATATTTAATAACCGAAGAAGGTTGTTTATATTATAATAATAAAAGAGTGTATCTAATTAGTTATTATCAAATAAGTTAAAAAATAGGCAAGTTAAGAATTTAATAATTTTACGCTATTAAAAAATTTTCTCCATTTATTATTAATTAAAATTTTGAAGTTAGGCAAAAAAGTCTTAAGTCAGAAACTTTAGTTTTTTAAAATCTTAAATTGAAAATTATTTAAATGCTTTATTTAGTTGATTTATTTCCTAAAGATCAACAGCCGTATTCATAATGAAAATTTGGCATGAAGTTAGCACAAAGTTTATTCATAATACACTACCAAACTCTGGCTAACGATTTGCTAGTCTCTTGTTAACGAGCTGCAAACGTTTGCCAACTTTTGAAAAACAGCCGTTTCATGTCTAACTATTTTGTTGGTTTTTTTTATATTGAGTGTCTGTAATTTGCCTTTTTTTTAGTTAATTTGATTTTAAAACTTCTTAAAATATTTATATGTGGAACGTAAAACAAAAAAAAAAAAATGACAAAACCAGCGATGATTAATGCAAAACGTGTTGCATTTTTGAGTTATATAATGTAGCATCATTAAAATTCAGCTTGATTTATTAAAAGTTTGCAGATGGAAAACAGTTTGTTATGAATAAACTGTGCTAATAAGCTGCTAAGCTTAATCGACATTCTAGTTAGCAGCTCGTTGTACGTAGTGTACATGCTGTGGCTAACTTTTTGTTATGAATAAGGCTGCAAATGATTTCGATTAGAAGCAGTTGTGCTAGATTAACGTTATTGATACCAAACAAAAGAGTAAAAAAAAATTGAGTTAACCCTAATCAAAAACTCAAAATGCATTTTTTTGACTTAACAAAATTTTTCCTAACGTCAAAGAAACAAAAATAAATTAAATTTGTTTTTAAGTACTAGATAAATGATGGTCCGTTCCACTGTTACTGAGATTGTTAAGTGTAAAAAGTGATATGGCAAGCAGGGTTGTCAGATTCATTTTGACCTTTTTAGCCAAATTCAATGTCAAAAATCGCCAAAATCGCTAAAGCCTTTGTTTTTCAGTTTTTGAAAATAATATACATATTTTTAGAATTAATAAAAATATTTTTTATAAATTCTAAAAAATAAATTTGTTCAGGATCGCGAAAATACGCCAAAAATTTAAAAAAGTCGCCATAATATATGTTTTGTTTAATATTTATTTAGAACACAGTAAAAATAGTTAGTGAACACAAAAGAGGCACAATGATTACTATAAAATAGTTTATAGTAGTCTACTTAAAGCAAAAAAAAAAATAATTTTTGCTGTTAGAATTAAATAAATATTGGATATACATTTGTAAGTATAAAAGTTGCAGTTATCTAAAACGCTTCACTGGCAAGCCTCCCTATTTGTCTTCATTTTTGGAATACATTGTAGGAGAATTACATTTATTCAATGAAGGTACAAAAGAAGTGTAACATGTACTATTCACATTCATATAATTTTAACCTCGTAATAACGCGTCTAGAAGTTCGTAATGCATCCTACTTTGAAGGCGAGTTTTTGTGGAGTTCATAATTTCAACACAGGCAATATTTGTTGTAATTACCAGCATATAAAGTACATCCAAAGCAAGTTCCTTTAAATGGGACGTACCTGCCGTATCCGTGTAGCTATAAACTTTTGGGCTAAGCCTATATAAATTAGATGAAATATAATCATTAAAACCCTCTTTACAATTAACAAACGCTAATTTGTTCGAGTGTGTTTCGTAAACATCAAAAGGTACGTTAGGATTCATAAAAATCTTTAACACCAACGTTTTTTATCTATGAAAATAAATGGCCACATATGTATGTACATATAATGGAAAAATGTTGATAGACTTTAAATTATATTTATTGATTCTTTCATTAAGCAACTAGTGAAATGCGCATAGAAGCTAGCTTTCCCTCAACAATAAATTTCAGTGTATTTATCAAATATGAAAAATTGGGAATTTAGTACGTCATATAGAAATTTTCTCGAAGATTTTTATTATTCTCATCAGCCATTTGAACATACATACATACTTTCAAATACTGACCATACATATGAATGCCTCAAATTTCATACATAAAAATACTAGAATAAAAGTT
Source organism: Pollenia griseotomentosa (assembly GCA_963931875.1). Lineage (NCBI taxonomy): Eukaryota > Metazoa > Arthropoda > Insecta > Diptera > Polleniidae > Pollenia > Pollenia griseotomentosa. Next base: position 119,299,789 of record OZ007564.1, on the reverse strand, counting down.
ATATTTTTCTTCTTATTTAATATAACGAGTTTTAAAACAAATCCATAGTTTATCAAAAATAGCCAACAAAATCGCCAACTATTTTTTTAAATCGCCAAAAAGTCGCCATGTCGCCAAATCAAATATTAGGTCGCCAAACAAGTTTGAAAATCTCCACGTTTGGCGAGAAATCGCTACATCTGACAACCCTGATGACAAGGTTAAAGCACCGGCAGCACTACAACCTTAATGGCCGTTTTCTCATTACACGATTATCTTTTTTTCCAAACGAAAAACTGCACATTAAAGAAATTTGGTTTTCACAATGTCTCATTTGTTTCTATTCTTCTGCCAATTATTTACTTTTCTTTAATTTGCCGTACAGATGATTTAGATCAGCTGACTTCCAACTTTTACATGTATTTTGAGAGATGTTGCCAACTGAAAACAATGTTTTTTGTCGGTACATATATTGAGAAACCCAAAATAGTTAACTGAGAATTTATCGGTCTCAAAAAATTCATGTTGACATTAAATAACAGACAGTTTGTCGATACATTGAGAAAATGGCCATACAAGAAGCCATTTTCTATAAAATTCGTGCGAATTTAAAAAAATATTTAAATGAAAGAAATCAAGATTTGAGGTAGTGTTCAAAAAACCTAAGTTTTTAAAAGGTAACTTAACTATTTATTTACATAACTTTTTCATCTTTGAGACTATTTGAAAAAAATCTCCTATTTTTAAGACTTGTTCATGGACAATGAAACTTTACTGCCTGCATCTTATTTTGAATTAATGTTCTTTATTAACTCTTCAATTCACTAAAAGTAATAATTATCAACTGTTGCACTGCCCATTCTGCTTTTAGTAGATTTATTGCATCAGGAGAAATTGATTTAAATACATGTGCTCACTTCTTGTAATTGATCTAATTCACAACCCATCCACAGATGCTAATTTTTAGAGAATAGAAAACTAAATTTCAAAGTATAAAAAGCTATTTTCTGAAATTATGAGGAATTTTTTATTTCCCGGGATCCCGCAAGAAAAATCCCGAGAAAACGGGAAATAAAATAATGGAACGGGAAATCCCGGGAAAAACCCTAACATTAACAACATAGTTAATAAAAAATTTTACATGAAGTCTTATACCATGTTCACACGGACAGCAATATTCGTGTTTCCCTCTCTTATTCCTGTTTCGCGCCCCAAACATGATTGAAAAAACATGTTTTGCCATACAAAATTTTGAGAGCGAAACTGGTCGTTTCATTTTGAAACATGCTGCGAAACAGGAAAAATATACTATCATCTCCAATTTTGATAACATTTATCGTTAGTTTATCTGAACTAGCTCTCAAAAAAAAAAAAAAAAAAAAATCAAAACAGAAAAAAAAACAAAATTAAAATTAATGTTTATTTATATAAAGTGATAATTATAAAATAATAATATTAATAAAATTATTAAATTATATATTTTTAACTTTTAATTACTTTTTTATCTATTTTAATTAAAATCACACTAACAACACAAAAAAATGTCAACATGAAACAAGAATGAATCGTATGAATAGCATGTTTTGCAATCTAGTTTTAGAGAGCGAAACGAGTGGTTTATATCGTCGTATAAACATAGCATTAACATTATATTTTAACAGAAACTCAGTTGTGTTGCCATCCGTAATCGACCCATAAATATAACTGTTTCGATAAAAGTTCGAGGCCTAAAATTAAAGAAAACTATCGGAAATATTTAATAAATTTACTCATTTTCGCAAGGTAGCTTTATAGATAACATCTAATGGAAAAATATTTTCAATAACATAAATAATAGATTAATTCAAAATTATACAATTTTTTATATATCTATACATATTTACATAAAATTAAAATTGCAGGCAAAAAGCTGGGACTGATGTTATGAAACCAGGACCGTAACCGCGGTTTTCGATACAAAATAATTTATTTACGATAATTGCGTAACGATGGCAGAGTTATATTTATAAACAAAGGGGAAATTTGATAAAAATCGTAATACACAGTACACATTTTTTGAACTCGTCATTTATATACATATTTCGATTTGAAAAACGTGGTATACTCCCAGTTATATGTCCTAATTGCACTTGCTTATCTAGTAAGGAAAATTTTTTAATATTTTCTTTTAAATTTTTGCAAATTTAAAAATTTTTTATTTCAAAATTATTCTGTATTGGACAATATATTTCTGTTTATATTAAATTTTATAGAATTTATTACTGATTTAAAATACTATTAAAAAATTTATTTATTATTAAATTTAAAAAAAAAACTAGTTTTGTTAATGATTAAACTTTTCCCCGAGTTTTGATAAAAAAAAACAAGCAACTACAAGCCCAGTATTTACAATTCAAATATATAAACTGAATAAATTTGTTATTTAAAAAAATAAAATAATAACAAAAATCATGTGTTTCCTGCATAAACCAAAAGCTCTACACGTTAAAAAGTTGAAATTTAAGCATGAATCATAACAACAGTGTTACCACCAGCAAAATTCAAAACTACACTTAAGATAACGCAAAATTAGCCAATTTAAATGAAATTGTACATAATATTTAATTAAAAAAAAAAAACCTAAAAAAGAGCAAATTAGAAAGTGCATAGTCGGTTAATTCCGAACAAATCTTTAAGAGTGTTTTCTTGTTAGGTTCTATATGCAATTATGGACCTATAACAACAAATTAGGCTATGTCGAATATTATCAAGGTAACTACATCTATTTGTGATTTTTTCGTCTTAAAGTGATTTAAGGGAGGGGGTTTATATATGACCTACGTTCAACGCTTTACCATGCCATAGTAGCTATTTGTATTTGTATGTGACCCATGGTCAAATATGGACTGTTGACAAAATAAATTACGTAAGATAATTTATGTTAAAATAAAATATATTAGGGCCAAATTACGCCAAACACCAACATAATAAGATGGTTAATGGAAACCAACACTCTATTAGGAAAAAAAGTTCGTATGGGGCTGTTAAATTATTGACAGATTCCTAAAATTTTCAAAAAAACGTGTGAACCAAATTTCATTAAAATATCTTTAAAATGCGACCAGTACTTTGCGCAGAAGGTCTATGTAGACAAACAACCAGCCACTAGGACGGACGACTCAGACACTGATTCTAAGCCAATCGGTATGCTATTTACAACTAATATTTGTTTGTATTTCACATATCAGCTCAAACTCATTATGCCCTATTCACTAAAAAAGATCAATATAAGTCATACTACATATTAAGATTCATATATGTATAAGCAATTTAACAAAAATAAAATTAAAAACCTCAAGTAAATTAATAAAAATGAAATAAAAACTTAAAATAATAAGTTCTACTTCCATATATCTAGGGAAGGATCAAAATGTTCATTGACATTCCCTTGTATACTTTATTAAGTAAATAATTGTTTCAGGTACACTACAATGTAACTTTTAGTGAGAACTTCTCGCATCGAGAAGATGTGAAACAAAATATTCCATCGTTTCTCGAAAAGTGAGAAAAAAGTGCGTCTGTAACTCATGTCGAAAACTATCAAAAGATATTACGTCGTTACGTTATAAACGTCATAACATTGCACTTGAAGCCGATGCGACATTGCAGACGTTCAGAACGCCAGTCACACATATCGTTGACGGCGACCAAAATGTATTAAAATTGAAAACTTTTCAATGACGGCGGCAAAAATACAACCGTTGGCTATAATGTAAAGTGCGACTTTAATGTTTGTTGTTTGCAAACGAGCTTTAAAAACATTCGAATATTTTATAAAAATGTTAAAACCAAAATAATTAAACAATAAAAAAATGTGACAAAAAAAAAAACTATTATTATTATTATTTTTTTTTGTATTTTGCATTTTTAATTGTTAAAATTTTGTCTCGCCCCATTTTTATTCGTGAGTTTATTTGACAGTTCAAAGCGGGAACTCTTCTCACAAAAATGTTACATACACACTTTTTCTGTAAATTGGCGAGTAATTTCCTTACGTGACAGCTAGTACTCGCCAAAAAAAGTTGCAGACACAGTTTAGTGAGAAAATAAGCAGTTTGTTTCAATACATGGCATTTTTGTTTCACTTCACACATCTCAATCGAAAAGTTTCTCGACGCGAGTGTTACAGAACATGGGCACAGTTTAATAAATGTTAAGGAAGCTTAATATTTCTTAACTAAAGCGTTTTAAATGTTAAAGTAAACACAAAATTCATTAATTTTTGTAATATTGGAAACTTATCATCCTCCAGGGGTTTTTTTTTTTTTTTTTTTTTGATATAAGTATATATGTACCATCTTTTTTCAATAAACTTCGCGTTCAAAATGTTTAACGAAATTCAACTTTCCATCGCAATTGCGCCAATCACGCAATCTTTTACTTGATAAACTATGGAAATATTTTTTTTTAAACAGTGACTTTGGTTGAATATACTGTAATTTTCTTAGATCAACAATATCTTAAATGGTATACATTTTATCACTAAAATCAAATCCTTATATTTTTTGTTTTAAATGAAAAAATTTCAAATAAAACCTGATCTACACCTCATAGAAATTACCCACGCTCTACCCACGACAGTAAAAATTACACCAAATTCGGATAATTACCCTAAAATTGGCCACACTGCATAACAATGAAATCACTCATACTGTTGGCAACACTGTACTCAAGATGCATTGGTAAAGTAAAGAAGACGAGTGTCATAAATAGATAAGAGGTTTTTATTTGGAAATTTTATAAAAGTTTTTTAGAGTAGTTATTCGGGACTACATACGATCAGGAATATATCAGTTAAACGTTTAGAAGCGTTTCACCAAATTATTTCTCTCATTGTAATCTCCCAATTAAGAAAAGATACACAACTAAAAAACAAACAAAAATGTTTCAGAAAATATTAAACCTGAGCAAAATCCTTGTCGAGGTTCAAGATAAAATTGCATGTGTAGATGTGAAAATAAGAATGATGATGATGATATTCATAATGTTCATTGTGAAACAATGTTGAAGGAAGCTTAAGCATTTATAAAAAAAAAAAAAAAAACAAAAGCCAGGACAAAACTCCACTAAACAAAATAAATAAATAAATGAATAACAAAACACCACAGAACCTGAATAAAAATATTGTTAAAATGCATTCATTGTTTTTTAAAGAACCACAAACTAAATATGTTTGTAGGTCTCGTATATGGCTGAAAGGGTGTTTTTTAAGCACGATAATTAATTATAAGTGTTGATCGACCTTTTTTTTTTTTTTTTTTGATTACTCTAAATAGTTTATATAGTTTCCTATATGCAGGCTTTCAAGGTCATTAATTTAATGTAAATAAAAGATTATTTATTTCATTCTCAATAAAATCCGACGTTTCGTTGGTATTCTTTCCAACTTCTTCAGGGATTGAGTTTTTATTAAAATAATAATCTTTTTCGTCAGTTTACATTATTTATAAATTATATCACAGTGTTTTGTAAAGGTGGACAGCACAACACAAAACTTAAAATATTAAAATTTCATTTAAAGGTTTAAAACATGGTATTAACATTTAAAAATCAATTTGGGTATATGGCGGCTTTTCTTGACAAATCGCATTCTGGAAGTCCAATTTTGAGCTACTTTTCTGAACATTAAGCCGTGCTCCATAAAAATCACAAAGTCATCTCTATAAGTTTCGCCAATCAATGACTGGTATTCAAAGTAAATTGGTATGATTTGTTGGCGTTGTTCAAGCGTAAATTTATTTATTATGATTTGAAAGAGTATATTGAACATGAATGTAAAACAGTGAGCGCAGTTTGAGAGTTCGTTCGACATCTAGCCCTTTCGTAAGTTCTATCGGGCTTAAAAAAAACACCCTTAATATACCAGACATACGATTGCAAACGGCAGAAAAGCAAAATTTATATGGAAGTAACAACAACCAAATTAATATATACGTACGAGACATATGCGTATGTATATTCACATACATAAATGTCTGAATTGTATCTGGAAATCAGAAAATAACACAAAATTCATACAAATGTGCAAGTAAAACAAGATGACGTTGTTGTTAATGATGATGATACAACTGGAGGAAGATGTTACTAAAACAAAAAAAAAAAGCACCAGGAATACAAAATAAAATAAAAATGGTAGGTCTACATTTAGGTACTACTACAACACCAAGTAGACTGGCAACAGTATTATCATCATCTTCAGCTGAAGCAGAAGTATCGTCATCTGCATCTTCATCATCATCCTCATCAGCAGCCAACAAACTTAACCATCGACAGCAGGAACGAAGGCAACCGAGCATATGTGTTAAGTTGAAGTTAAGTGGATTCATTTTATACATTGCTTCGTTAAGATGCGTGATGGTAATTTAAATAAAATATGTAAAAAGAATACAAAATGAATACATCCCAACCATCCAATCCATCCAACAAAACCAACGACAACAGCAACAGCAGTATACAAACAGAAAAACGAGAAGCCACCAAATAAGGAAAGGAAAGTAAAAATAAGAAAAAAACAACAAAAAAAAATGAATAAATAAAAAATATAAGGAAACTCCAATTAACCCTTTTTTGAATGAAAACAAAAATTAGTTTCCTGCGCTGTAAACCTTGTTTTTTTTTTTAATTATTAATAAAAACATGTTTCCAGGGACATATAACATATGTTTGTACAGCCCTGGGCTTGTTAAATGAGAATTTATGGGAAATAATTTAAGAAAGCTTTTTTGTTTTTTTTTTTTTTTTTTTTTAACTTTTAGAAAAAATCATTTTAAATTGAGTTCTTTAATAAACATTTTTTAAATAGCTGAATTTAATGCTAAAATATTTTTAATGATTGTTTTAAAAAGCTTTTTGAGTATAATATTGAAAAACAATAATTAAATAAAAGCTTAAATAGAAAAAAACTTTTAAGGTAAAAAAAAACAAATTTTTTCAAAATATTTTTTTTTAAATAAAGCTTAATAAAGCTTTTGTTAATGCAATTTTTCATATATAAAATATTTTAAAGTTTATCAATTTGAAGTTTTTTTTTAATATTTTAAAATTTCTTATCAAAGTAATTTTTGGGAATATTTATTTTATTTTACAATTTTTTTTATTAAATGAAGCTTTGTTAAACGAAGTTTTTTTCCACGTCTTTTTTAACTTTTAAAATTTTGCAATATCTAATTTTATTTAAGTTTCTTTTAAAGAGACTTAGTAATAACAAATTTCTTAAAAGTTTTTAAAATAAAAACGATTTAAAGAAAGTTTTTTAAAGCTTTTGAAGAAAAGTTTTACAATTCTTTTGAAAATAATATTATTTAACATTTTTTTTTCAAAGTTTTTGTAAGTTACAAAATCTTACTAAAGCTTTATTAAAACAAAATATTTTCTCAAAGCTTTTCTATTAATAAATCTATTACAATCCTTTACGAATAGCTAATTACTATTTCGTGCTATGAGAACCTTTGGATACAATATTAGAAAAGTCTAACTAATGTTGATGAAAAAAGTAACAATTAATTTCCTTAAGCCCTTATGATACTTGCTATTTTTTGTATTGGATTTTTTTAGGATTGACTGAATGAAACAACAAATGCGAGAGAACAAGAAATACAATATGTAAACAAACCCTCTTTTCTGATTGACATTTCTCATGTATATTTTTTCTTTGACTAAAACAAAAAAAAAAAAAAAATAGTAAAAGCTTGGGCAGATGAAAATATTTTGTTTTTGATAAATGAAATGAAGCAGGTGCCCTTCATATGGGATTCTAAATCATAAATTTTCAATTAAAGAATATACCCCGATGTAATTCGAAATATTTTTCATTATTTGCATTAAATTTTGTTGTATTAAAAAAAATTGTTTGTGAAACCAAAATAAAATGTAAACAAAACAAACAATATTGCCCACTTTATGTTCCCACAAAAACCGGTAAAAAAAAAGCTAAACATCGCAAAAAGAAGTTAAAAACCGCTACTTTCGATCAAAAACTAAAAAAAATGGCAACATTTAATCTGGAAATGTCAATTTTAAGTTAACAATTTTTATATTTTTTTGACAGTCTTAGATTATTTATCGATAACAGACGTATAGTATATTTGTTTGAAATTTCAAGATTTTTTATGATATAATCATACTCTTTACACTTAGCCAGTTTTCCTATGCAAATATATTTGGACTATTCTCCAAGTAACCCATTAACTCAAATGCAGTATTGTTCGAAACCAAAGCAACTTTTCGTGACATTATATAAAAAGTTTTACATTTATTTTAAAGTAGATTAAATAAAAATAACACAGTAAATTTTTATTATATTATGCAACTACTTTCTAACAGTAACTACAACAATTTAGTTTTATTCCCTTGCAAAAAATAAACAAGTAAAAATTAAGTCAACTCTTTGAACAACTGTTCGAAACTTAAGCAACTTTCAGTACTTCGTATAATAGCCTTTGTTAAAATTGTTGATGACAATGATTCCCACACTAATTTTAAGCAATCCAGCAGATCCTGCTTATTTTTGAAACGACCAGCTCCCACCGTCGCTTCAGAATGCTGAAAATGTTCTCAGTGAAATTTAAGTTTGGTGATTTAGCTGGCCAATCCTATAACCAGACAATTAATATTTGATTAGTTTTGGCGAGTGTTTTTGGTCATTGTCACATTGAAACACCAATAGAAGTGGCATTTCCCATTTGGCCCATTGAAGAACGTAGTTGGCTAACAAGTCCCTATAAAAGAAACAATCCACTTTTGTATGTATTTCAACAAAAGGGCTAGCTCCACTCTTAGAAAAACGGGTCCACGCCATTACATTTCCGCTTCCATGGTTTATTGTGCCTTTAAAATAAGGTGGATGTTACCATTCCCTTTGGCTTTCGAGTGGTATACTCCATCTTAATTTAACAAGTTATGTTTAGTCTTGTCGCTAAATAAAACAGTTTTCCATTTTGCCACAGTCCATTTCGAGGAAGCTTTTTTAATATCCAGTCTAAAATTTCTTCAAAATAATTATAATAATAATATAAGGCTTTGATTGCTTTATCAAGACAAGTTGCTTAGGTTTCGAACAATAATGTACCTATTTTTTATTGGAAACAAAAAATAGCGATTCTTATTTCAAGGGTTAATCATATGCTTTGCTATGTTACCTTATTTAACAACAAAATTTTAGGATATCCTGTATCTTAAAATTGATCATTTTAAAATTGGAGTTTACAACCAAAAAACTTAAACTTTCAAGCCTTCTTCAGCCAGGGAGCATGCATTATTATCTTTTCCATATGTGTTTTCAGTTTTCAGATGTTGCTGTTGTCCAAACTAAATTGTAATCTTAAATATGTTTGCAAACAACATATTCCACATATGCAGCAACTTGCAACACAAGACACAAGAAAAAAAAACCAAAAAAATGGCACAAAAACTTTACAATTTTAAAATAAAAAAGAAATGGGGAAAAATACTTATTCTTGTGGGTCAGTTTGTGTGCCATTTCAGACTGTAGTTATCTCTCGAGTTCAGACTGGCTGGTTGACTGTGTGTGCTCAAAACAACGTCGTCAGTCGTCGCCGACGTCGATTGAGGAGTGTTTAAAGGTATTAAGGCGGTTCTTGCATGTCATCGCCTGATTGACGAAACGATGAATAAGTTGTTTTCGAAAAAAAAATTCAACGAAAATTATAAAATAAACTCACTCCACTACGACATCAGACTAAATTAAAAATAAAAAACAAAAAACATTATAGGAAGCAACAACAGATTTTAAAATCAGCAACTAAAAACAATGGAACAACATGATTACAATAACAATGATGTGTGTTGCTTGCAGAAATGAGGAAACTTTATTCCTCTTTATTTTTTTAAACATGGCAAGAAAATTGCATTATTTACTACAAATCAGCATGAAGAATCTTCATCTTAGAAGGGGAAGAATGGGTAACAAAAAAAATTTAACTAAATAAGGAGTAAACTTGTGAAGTTTTTTGAAGAGTAAATCTTTCGACAAGTACTATAATTATATATAAATTGAACATAATTGTTAAGTGGGTTTCGTTTATTCGTTTTAACATGTTTTCTTGCTCTGCCTAAGAAATTTAAATTTTATATAAAAACTAGCTGTTTGGTACCGGCGCTGCTCGGGATTTTCTAAATAGAAATAAAAAATGAAATACTGGAGAATTTTGTTAATAACTTGACCCCAGCGCTATCTACCATCAATAAAAAAAATTTTAATATCACGACAACAGCGCCACCTATCGGGAGTTTGTTTGTATAAACCATCAGTGAAAGTAGACCTTTCCAACGCATGTACTCGTTTGCAAATCGGTTGAGTGGTTCTCGAGTTATAAAATGACGAACACAGGACAACTTATTTTTATATATGTATATATAAAAATAAAGATAAAAAAGTGAACATGGTGTCCTTTGGAAAACTTTCTAAATAATTTTTTCGAATTTTAACATTTTATACATATAAATCTAAACATCTAAAAAATTCGAAGGATTTCTTAATCAAACCCAGTTAATTTTTTTTAGACAAATATATTACAAAACGGTTATAAAACCATCGAATTTTTATATTGATCACAATGTTTTTATTATACATACTTCAATTTAGACGATATTTTCCTTTAAATTAGTTACTAAAACTTAAGCTTTTTTAAAGAATTTCTATAAATTATAGAATATTAAATAATATATAAACGATTGGTGTATTTTTATTTTAACTTATTTTTTGCAATATAGCGATTTTTCGAAATTACACCAATACCCCTGTTTGCGTCGCTTCGGTTTGTGATGTTTCGAAGTTACATACGTCTTTTTAAACTTTCCAAGTTGCGCTGTTCTTGCTTTATTTTGAGTCGCATGGCTTCGAAAATGCGTCGTTAGTGCTTCGATTTGCGTCGTAAATATAAAAACGTTTGTACAAACTTAAAACAGAAAAAGGGGATTTCCCGTTTAAGTCCAATGTAAATATGTACGTGAAGGCTGTCTGCTGGTTGGAAGTTGAAGGTCGTTAGTAGTTTCAAATTACAGTTGCTAGAATTAATTAAATTAAGTAAACCTAAATATTTTACAACAATAAGCAACAAAAAAAAAAAAAAAAAATCAAATACGCTTAAAAATAACCGTACATTTTGTAACGTTCTGGATATGGCTGATGATATTGAGAGAAACCTTGGACTAGCTCCTTCTATAACAAAATACATTTGTTGTTCCATAGACGCTGATAAAATTGAAAAATGTTTAATGAAAATCGATACAAATGACTGAAAATCGTGCTTCGGTTTTCGTTGCATTTCTCCAGTCCCAATTAGCGACGCAAGCCGGGGTATTGGTGTATTGATTAAAATTATTTTTGACAAAGTTTTTATAAAATAATAGATTTTTTTATACATTAAAATTTTTATTTACAATTTCACAATTTATATGACATTTAGGCGATTTTGTTCTTCTAAAATAAGCATTTTTTCTATGTCAGCGGTTTTTTTAGAAATTAATAATTATTTCTTAATTAAGCCATCCTTTCAGAGTTTTTTTTCGCTTCTAGCCAGATTTATTAAAATGATTTTATGATTTTGAATTTTGGTGTTTTATTTTTTAGTAAAATTACTAATTTAAGCGTTTATTTCCTTTTAATCAATTGATTTTTTGTAAAATTTCTAAATTGTTAGATTTTTTTATGAATTAAAGAACTATTTGTTTTCTTTATTTTTGGCCACTTTCAAGTATTTATAAGTATGTATATATTTTTATATATTCGGCTGGTGAGGCCTAACTCCGCTTATGTAAATAAAAATGCAAGTTTCTTATTTCATTTTTTCCCGACGTTTCGTGAATTTTATGTTCACTTTTTCAGGGGATTAGCCTGGGTGTAACATAAAATAAAACATCAACTTTTATTAATACAATTAATATGAATTTAACTAACTTACAGTGAAAAATCAAATTTGAATAACATGAATTTTTTGCTTAATATTAAAACTAGTGGCGCCATCTACTGTTTTTGATAACAACTCTATAACAGGCGCTTAAATTGTCCGTATCTTTTTTTTTTAGCAAAATTTACATTTTTGTTGAAATTCGCAAACATTTTTGAAAAAGGTGGATTTAAGCGATTTTTGAGATTATATCATGATTTTATTAAAATTTGATATTTTAAGTGAAAATCCAATAATAACACAGTGCAACATTTTCAAGGCCATCAAATGTGAACTTGATATTACGTTTTCATTTTAAAAATTTCAGTCAAAACATTCATGATACTAGAAAATTTATATTCGAGTTAAGCCCAAAAAAAAAACCCCCAAATTGCTAGGTTCTATTAGTCATTTCAGTAACTGAAGTCAAAATGGAGTGCACATTTAATGTGTAGACTGTATAATTTGAGTGTTGTTAATTAGAAGATGAATTGAATTAACAGATTTACTAAAAGATTTTTAACTTCTCAAATTATTTTTCCAATATTCGACTATTATGCGCTTTTAAGTTGGCAACGGTGTTTAAAAACAAAATAGACTCAACAACCACCAACATTGCCACATCATCAGCCATGTTTTTACATTTATTTAAGTTTTCCTCAAATCTGTGATAATCGTTCGAAATATCTGTTATTATGTTTTATAAAAATCGTTTTCAACTATTATTACTTCCATTAAAGTATTTATTTAATTTTTAAGTTCCAGAAGAACTCTCACACTCATTCGCCTATCTAAAACTTGGCAAAAATGCAATCAACAAGCAACAAACGATCAACTATATCTAAAGGATTTTGCACATTATAATTTTGCAACTACAGCGTAGAAAATAGCGTTGATGATTAAATACTTCTGATGGTTTCGTTAACTTTAACTATTTACACGATTCGACAATGTCTTTGAGTCCGTCTGTTGGTACGGGAGTTTGTTTGTATGTTCAATGCCTGTTAAAAATGTCTCGTCTGCAAGAGAGTCTGTGGGTCTGAATGTCTTGTTGTATCTATGTATCTCTTTATCTCGTTGACTTAATGCTTATTTAGGTATTTGCATTAAGTTGGCTTGTTACAACAACACCTTCTTTTTGCCTTCTTATTTATCTGCTGTTGCAAATTTAACCATGAATTTGCGTATCCGTACGTACTACAACAATGACTGGCTGACTGACTACTTGCTTTTGCTGGATGTTGATTTTCTTTTGCTCGTCAGCTTTCTTGGTGCAACAAACTACACATTTTACATACAACTAATAGTTGGCAATATTACGATGTTTGTAAATATTCTGTCTGGTAAGCAACAACAAACCGACAGACAGACAAACATAAAATTAAAAAAAAGAAAAAATATAAAAAAGCAAGAACTTTAATGTTGCATATTGTTGTTGCATTTACAAGAGTCATGTTTATGTTAACTGCTACTTTAATGTTTATGTTTTGCTGTTATTGTTGCCGTTGTTGATGCTTATTTGTTGTGTTTTCATTTTTCGCTTATTTACCCATGATGTTGTTGTTGATGATGCTGATGAGGATGACGACAATGATATCAAGTTGATGATGGTGACGTTTATAACAATGATGTTGTTGTGAGTTTAACATGTTTATAGTAACTTATAGGCGATATTCAGAGATGCAAAAAAATAAATTGGTGTTTCTTTTTAAACTGAGCGTGAGGGTTCTTAAGCTCACGGAGAAAATAAATGTAAACAAAAACGCTCACCCACGAAAAATTATTACATTTTTACGTCGGTGATCGTTGACAAAGTCCAAGAAATCAGATAATCTCACGATTTTTTTAAATTAATGTCATTTTCAATAATTTTTTATTTAATTTTTTTAATTTTATTTATTAAATTAAATTCTCCTATTTATTTCATAATATTTTAAAGTTTATTTCTTTATATTTAGCGATTTATTATAAATCTATAGCTTAAGGAAAATTGCCGATTTTAACCGAATTTTTATTAGAATTTAACATATTTATTGTTAATTAGAGTTTTGTAATTTTCTTTTTAATGGATTAGACTGGTGCTCTGTTCAACATTTCGGACAAAATGCTAACAAAACAGCATATAAAAATTTAGTGCAGCATATTTATTCATTTTATGAAAGTCAGGAAATGTTTCTAGCAACATTTTGTTTGCAACTTATTTCGCGCGAAATTTTAAGCAATAGCCCATCAGTTGTATGTTTGGAGCATAATTTTGTTAAAGGATAAAAATTTATTAAATGAAATATGTCAAAATTTAAAATTTCATGAAAACAATAAATAAATTTAGTGAACTTTAGAGAAAGGGACTTTTAGAAAGGCGATTTTCGTCCAAAAGTTCGTCCGTAGCAACAACAACACCTATTAATTTTTGTGCTGCCTCACAACTGGCCAGAAACAGTTCTTTATCAATGTTGACATAAGCAAAACATGTCGTCGCATACTTTAAAGAAAAATAGTAAAATTTTGCAAAATCCCAAGAGCGATAGCATTTGTTTAATTTTTCTCATTATGCTCAAATCCGCATAGAGTATTGGCTTTATTTGAGAAATTTAAACGAATTCTTTACGACTTTTGTGGTTTTTGGATTTAAATATTAATAAATTACAGATGTTTAGTAACATTTAGGATATTCTAGCAATTAAAATAGATTTTATCCTGAGAATTTTGAACAATGTTAACAATTTTTTTTTTTTAAACTCGACCAATTTTTTTTTTTTTTTTTTTTTTTTTTTGTTTTAAGCTGGTTTATTTTTAAAGATTTCTTCCGAGTCCCAACTTGATATCAAAAGTATTGTTATTATGAAAGCATTTCAGAAAATGAGCACCCTTAAAGAAAGAATTAATACCTTTAATATACTTAAGTACTTTATTCGTCTGACTTCAGTTAGTTGTTAGTCAAACTGCTAAAATGTATCTTTTCAAAAAACAGAAAGTGGGTGGTGGTGCAACCCACTCATTAACAAAAAATTTTTTTATATTAAATTTTTGTTGCTATTGCAGCACTTTATTTATTTGGTTTTTGTTAAGCATAGATGTAAGTAAAAATATTCTACCAACCAAGAAAACATCCGTAATATAAGCGCTAGTGTTACCAGCAAGGTTTTTTTTTTTGCTTTAATTTTACACTATTTATGTACGTTATTTTTCACTTTTTAGTTAAATTAGTTGGTAGCTCTTTTTTATTTTTCTTCTTTTGTTGGTTTATTTTGACAACCTTAAACAACACACACTCATAACAAAACTTTACTGTATTATTTTGTATATTTTTACGTTTTTGTTTACATTTTATAAAACAGTTTATTTTGTTGTCACTTTTTGCTTTCAAACATTGTAATACGTTTGTACTTTTGGCCTGATGTGATGCCAACATGTTGTTTATAGTTAGTATGTGTAAATGTTGTTAATGCAATCGTCTACTAATTTTGTTCCCACAATGTGGCGTGTGTATTTATTTATCACTATTTTTTCTGTGTTTTTGTTTTACGGTCAGATGTCAGGTCAGAATTTTTATTTGGCATTAAAAAATATTATGTTTTAACAAGACTAATTTAAGTTCGTATGGGAAATCAATAATATTATATTATATCTGGTGAGATATTTCTTTAATCGTTTACAGGATAAAATCAATGTACTACAAATAGACAGTCAATGTCTAATCATAATCAGCAAAAAATTTTGAAAATAGTTTAAGGCCCGTTTTCACGACTTAACGATAGCTAAATGTAGGAAGTTATCGAACAGATAATGAGTTTTAGGCCCGTTTTCACGACTTAACAATAGCTAAATGTAGGAAGTTATCGAACAGATAATGAGTTTTTAATTATCACAAGTTCCCTTTAATCTAAAAGTGAAGGATAAGCTAAAGAGAGGAACGTTCTACCTTTAACTTTTGTCGTAAGGTTTAGATTTGAGATTGCCATATTATATTCACATATTTTTTATATATGGCAACTCCAATTATACGTATATTTTGTAAATGTAATACCATGTTCACACGGACAGCAATATTCGTGTTTCGCTCTCTTATTCCTGTTTCGCGCCCCAAACATGATTGAAACGACTTGTTTCCCCATACAAAATTTTGTGAGCGAAACGAGTCGTTTCATTTTGAAACAGGCTGCGAAACAGGAAAAATGTACTATCATCTCCAATTTTGATAACATTTATCGTTAGTTTATCTGAACTAGCTCTCAAAAAAAATCAAAACAAAGAAAAAAACAAAGTAAAAATTGATGTTTAATAAAATAAAGTGATAATTATAATATAATAATATTAATAAAAGTATTAAATAATATATTTTTAAGTTTTATTTACTTTATTATCCATTTTAAAAAAAATTACACTAACAACACACAAAAAAGTGTCAAAATGAAACTAGAATGAATCGTATGAACAGCATGTTTGGCAAACTAGTTTCAGAGAGCGAAACGAGTGGTTTATATCGTCGTATGAACATAGCATAAGAAAAGTACGTAGTTGCCAGTTCGTATTCTTATTTTGGCAAAAACAATTGGTATTTTCTTTAGTATTACCACATTTTCAAAAATTTTAAGTTTATTTTATACAGAAGTTGTGAAAACGAAAAATAGTTGAAGGTAACTTTATTCATCACTAGTGCTAAAGGTACCGTTAACTTTATAGGTAAGTCGTGAAAACGGGCCTTAAATTATCACAAGTTCCCTTTAATCTAAAAGTGAAGCTAACACTGAGTCTTCACCTGAGATAATATCTGATATAATATGTGAGAGAACGTCAGCAGAATGAGAGAACAAATTTCTTCATGTTAATCTTAATCTTAAACAAGGGGAACACGTATCTTATAAGATTTCATAATCGAATGATTTTCGCACAGTAAACTTGTGTCGTTTTTATTCTTTTTTTTAAGTTTTTCTTGTTTTAAGTTAAAAATATTGTTTTTTTAAACACTTATCACAAGATTTTCACTATTTGTACAAAAAAAATTAAACATTTTAATGAATGCGTCTTTTTATTGTTTTTTATGTATGCATGTATGTGTATTTTTGACAGCTCATCTTATAAGATAGTTGTTATAAGATTTCTCATAACAACTGTCTTATAAGATTTATTATAATTTTAATATTAACACTATTTGAGAGTCTACACGTAAGATAATACTCTCTGCGATTGAATTTGACGTTTTCTGATATAAAAATCTTATATCTTACCTCAGGTGTAGACCTTATGTAAAGAGAGGAACATTCTATCTTTAACTTTTGTCGTAAGGTTTAGATTTGAGATTGCCATATTATATTCACTTATTTTTTATATATGGCAACTCAAATTATACGTCTATTTTGTATATGTAAAAAAAAGTACGTAGTTGCCAGTTTTTATTTTTATTTCGGCAAAAATAATCGGTATTTTCTTTAGTATTGCCACATTTTCAAAAATGTTAAGTTTATTTTATACAGAAGTTGTGAAAACGAAAAATAGTTGAAGGTAACTTTATTCCTCACAAGTGCTAGAGGTACAGTTAACTGTTTCGAACTTTATAGGTTAGTCGTGAAAACGGGCCTAAGGGTCATTATTAGGGTATTCATTCGGTTAACCGATTTATTACTACCCGATTAACTGATCGATTAATTTAAAATTGTCTATTTTCGATTAACGATTAAACCGGTTAATTTCAGTCGATTAACCGATGTTACATAATTTTTAATTTTTTGTAATATTATAACAAATTTTTTGTATTTTAATTAATTGTTTCGTCTCATATACATGTTTAGAAAATATTTTTTATACAATATCAGCCCAATTATGAATAAATATTCCCCGGGAGTTTTCTTCCTTCTCCCATTTTTCCTATGTTAATTCAATTGTAAAAATTGGAAAAGGTAAAAAACTCGCGGGGAATTTTAAATCATAATTGGGCTGTATATTTCCTTCCAGCAAAACATTCCTAACAGAATTTAATAGGGAAATATTTGTCAATAAAATTATTAAACTACAGAAATCTTATTAAAAACCCACGTTTAAAATTCTTGCGTTTTGCGTTTTCGATTTCCAAAACACCCCTGAGTATAGATTACTTTAAAATTACATATCACATATTTATGAATTATTTTTTTTGTTTGCTCGTTTTAGATCAAGAATTGTTATTTTTGTTTTTTTAATAATAAACTCCAAAAAATAAATAATTTATGCATTTTTAATTATTGAAATTACCTTATATCGGCGATATTTAAGCTTTGCCGATATATCGATACCGGAGATATTTTACTGTTGATGCGAAGACTTTTTTTTATACTTTTTTAACAAGCAATTTAATTTTTACTGCTTGGGAGAAGTGGGTGTGGCACTTCCCATACAAAGACAATCTAGTTTACTGTATGTCTGGAGAACGGCAAGAGCCAAAGTTTCCAAATAAGGAACAAGCATCTTGTTGGGCGGGGTAGGAGAAATGACTTACATATAAGATATTATTTCTTTCCCATTACTTTTATACATCATTGTACCCAAGGCAACTTCATGTAAACGGTGGAGCAAAAGTACAACAATAAAAAACCACATTGCATTTTAATTGTTGCTTTAGTTGGTCGATATGTCAAAAACATAAGCCACGTTTGACATTTCTTTCTCTAAATAAGAAAAAAAAATAGCTCAGCTGTGTTTTTAACGCCACCTCTAAATTAAATTCGCCTTGATTGTACCTATGAAGGATGATGTCTTCTTTTTTACTTAGTATAAACAAATTTATATTTTTTTAATTCGTAGAAGTTTTGTTAACAATAAATCAAAAATATTTAAAGGGACTTCGTTCAAATAAAGATTTTTATTTGAAGAAAAAATTTTTATTTTTTAATATTTTTAAATCTTAATTTAAGGTTGTATTTGGTAATTAAAACTTTAAAACGCAAAAAAACTTTTAAAAGTTTAGAAGAATGGATATTTTTATATTTGTATTTATTTGCGTAAAATTTTGCTGTTTGAGCTTGTTCCTTGTACCTAGCCACTATTGTGTTTTTACCTCCATCCGAGTAGACATATGTATGGTGGCAAAAACAAAGTAATGGAACGGTAAGGCTCAGTTTTAACACTCAATATTCTTTGTATAAAATTTTACTTAAAAACAAGTATGAGGGATATATTGGGCTGTTATACCCTTCACCTAATGTCACGCAGCGCCTTAAGACCACTCGTCCACTAACACACATTATCAAACAGAATTAAAAACAAAATTATATCAGATTTTCAATAGCAAAATTTAACGGATTATATGTGACAGAAATATATAATAACCCATTATTTCTGAGGTCTTCGGTAAACTCATTTAAACAGACAGAAGGTCAGACGGACATCAATTGATCAACTTTGCTACTCATAAGGACTCACAATTTATATAAATATATATATAGGGCCTAACATCAATATAGTACGATAATAAATTAAAAACGAAATGACAAACTTATATATCGTCACCTAAAACTCAAAATACCCTAACTAACAAAAACTTAATAATCGAATTTTTCATTAAATTTTATGTATTGCATCAACACAAATATCCACAAAAAATTGACAAAAAAAAAAGAACGGCCCTATCTACAAAATATTATGTATGTTAAACGCTAAAAGACCTAACAAGCTGTTTGTAGAATAGGCAACATTCTTAATTGTCAAAACAACTGGTAGGTTTTATATGAAAAATAGAAGATCAATTTTGCTCTCCTGTAAAATTTTCAAAATAGGGCCTTTTGCGTTTTAGGTGACAATATGTATGTATGTATACATTTCCCCTGTGGTGAAGGGTATAATGACTGGAATTCAAACTTAACCGTACTTTTAATTCAAATTTAAAGTTGCTTTAAAAATTTAGGAGATTAAAACACCCAAACATTTTTTAATGCAATTATATTCTATAATGAATTCAGTTTCTTAAACACACACACACATAAGTTTAATTTTCTAACAAAAAAAGCCGTGTTAACAACCATGATTTAATAGACTGGTTTAAAAAATAAAAAAAATCCTGAGGTATTTTTTAAAATACATACATACTTTATGTACATATGTATGTTGTAAATATTGTTTGTGAGAAAACGAAAAATTAAAAAAAAAAAAAACTGAAATAAGTGGCATTTAAAATAGTCAACATTATTTATTTAGCCTACAGGGAACACAAGCTGTTAATTTATAACTAAAACAAACATACGAACGAACCATACATACATATGTGTGTATGTGAAAGTTTATAACAAGGATATAATTTAAACAAGAAAAAAAGCCCTCAAACTAAATAATTTAAATGAAAAGCTCACAAGGAACGAAGAAGTGGAAAAAGAAGAAGAAAAAAAAACAGACAGAAACTTAAACTGACTGACATTTATAAACATGATGAACAAGCCAAATGGTGATGAGTTGCAGAAATGCTCAACAACTTCAGCAAGAAAGACGAAAGCCAAACTTTAGTAGTTGCAGCAATAAATGTTGACCATGACACAAGCATATGGATAGCAGAGAGTCAGAAAAGGGCTGGGGCTGTTGGATGTCGTTATGGATGAAGCTGATGATACCACAGCTATCAGCAATGAAGCAGTCCAACATCATTATGTGTTCACCAAACAAATCTGCATCATTTTTACAAACTTAAATTAACAACGACTAAAAGACAGTAACAGAATTAAAACTAAGCACAGTGGTTCAGAACGATATACATATTTTCGAATTGTGTAAAGTTTTTAAATATTAATTAAAAAAAAATATAAAAGCATACTTTTTAAAATATCATTTTTTCTTTAAGAACTTTTTAAGATAATTTAATTTCTATTTAAAAAAAAAAAAATTTTAAAATTTCATTGAAGTTTTTTTTCTAAGTTTTCATTGAAATAACGTACTTTAAAAAAAAAAGTTTAACGTTTAAGTACTTTTTAAAGTCTTTAGTTTTTTTATTTAAGCTCTTTATAAAAATATTTGATTTAAAAAGGACTTTTATTTAATTTAAGTACTTAAAAAGAAACGTCGTTTAATAGAAGTACTTTTGATTTGTTTTTGAAAAAAAAAACGAATTAAAGAAAATCATTAGGAAATTGTGTATAAAATTTAAAAAAAAATTTTAAAATTCAATATAATTAGGGAGTTCCCAAATGCATTTAAAAATATCCCTTAATATAGTGACGTTTCAATTGTAATTCCTTTATATGGGTTGGCAAGTTTGTTGTTCATTTTTTTGGTGTCAATGAAACTTAATACCAAGTGCCACATTTAAAAACCTGAAAAGCATGTGATTTTTAATATGATATACAGCCTACAACCCAGCTGTAGTTGTATGTTTATAGTTTTCAAATGTCAAATTCTAATTTAAAAGATTTTATTTTAATACTTTTATATACTGTGTTAATGAAAATTTTGAGATGCTACCACAATAATATTTTGATATACTCATTATGAGTTTCCCTAATAAATTATAATTTAATTTTTTGCTATAATAGACTTTTTTAATATTTAAAATTTATTACAAATGTTTCTGAAGTATCTGTTTTGAAAGTTTTATTTGTTTGTTAAAGCATACTTTTTTAAAAAGTTTAATTTTAAGGTACATTTCGAAAATAGTACCTTTCCAATACCTTTTAAAAATAAAAGTACTTTTCAAAATATTTCTAAAAGACTCCACTGTATTTGGTCAGAAATTTGGATAATAACCAGGCAGTTGACAGGCAGATGGACATTTGCAAGAAACACAAAAAAAAAACAGAAACAAAAACCTGACAACTGCATCATGAAGTGGAAAAAGGCCCCTAAGGCTGCTGTATATACAGCCAGTTTTCAATAGAGTTTGGTGGTTTTGGGATATGGAAGAGTTTTCATAACCAAACTAAATACTAAATACTACCACTATTATCACCAGCATCATCGGCAGCGTCAACACCACCTACATAATCATGCATTTAAAATAAACTGAGTAGTTGGTTGAAGGAGGCTTTTGGAGTTTATTTGGTTATTTTGTGTATGTCAGTGAGCGAGTGAGTGAGTGGTGTTTGCCTTTATTCCTTTAAAAAGCAGCTGCATAATTGATGAATAATGGAAAATTTGTTTTCTGTTTATTTTATTTTTTTTTTGCGTTTCGCTATTGCTGGTTACTTGATCTGGAGGTTTTTAAAGATTAACCATAAATTTCAATGAATTTAATTTAAAGAAAGCATTTTTCGCTTTGCTCTTAACTGAGTAAGTTGAAAGTTGTTGTAAGCTATTTTAAGTTTTACACATAAATATTAATGATTAAAGTTTGTTCTTTGCTACAAATAATTATTAAAAAAATCAAAGTTCATGAAAATTTATTTGCAGAGTTAACAGAGTTAGGTTTAGCTTTTGCCTTTTTAGTTAAGTATATTTTAAATAAAGGTTATGTTTAACTTGCTGTTGTCTTTAAAGGCCCAAATACACTTATCAAAATACTCATCAAGCATTGTGTGAGTGTTAAGGGGTCTAAGCACGATCAAACATTTCTCATCAAGCGCTATGGTAGTTTAGTGAAAATGTGTTTGTATGTGTGACACCGACGGTGCTGGAAGGAAAATTGAGATATGACGGCGAATATTACGTCCAGTGCATATGCACGTGTGAATTCGCCGTGAAGTCAAGCATTTTGACCGTGTACAGGCATTTAGTGAAGATTTGTTTGTATGTGTCATACCGACGATGGAAAATCAAAAAATTTAGATATGACGGTGAATATTACGTTTAGTACAGATACAAGTGAATTCGCCTGCTGGACAAGCATTTGACATGTATATTTGAGGAGCCGCAGAACAAAACGTACTTTTTCGCATTTTTTGACAAATTGGTTTTTTGATATTTTTATAATATTTGGGTTAAAATCTTTAAGAAAACATCTTGTTAGCATATTTTTTTTTTTTTTTTTACCAAGAAAATGGGTTCTAAAAAAATTGGTGCATAACAAAACGTATTTTTTTCATTTTTTTTTTTTCAAAACGTGCTTTTTTCATTGTTTTTGCCATTTCTTCGTGAAGTTGTTTTAATAACAAATAATTTTTTAATATTCTTAATTTGTTTGACGTTTATTTATGTCGTTACAATTTCGTTAAAATTAACTGTTAAATAATGGTGACTATTCTTGAAAACGCGTCGAAAAAGTAAAAATTTTCAGTAAAACAAAAACAAAGTTAAAGAAATTGTTTTTGGTTTGTCATACAATTTACCGTTTTTTAAAGAGAGAGAAACGAGTCAAAATTCTCACGTTTATTTAATTTTAGAAATGTATGATAAACCAAAACTATTTTTTAAACTTTACTTTTGTTTTAATGTACATTTGTATTTGTATTTGGTCTATTTAACATTGCGATGTCCTAGGGGAGGACCATATAACCCACCTTTGGACTACTATGGAGTAGTTTTAAAACTACTCCATGGTATACTCAAGAGGATTAGTTTTGAAGTCGTTTAAAAACGAAAGCATGTCGTTAAAAAACGAAGACATGTCGTCTCACTACAAACACTTTTTAACAATGACATGGTCCATGCTTGCATTACATCGGACCAGTCCATGGAGTAGTCCATTTTATCAAAATGGATCAGGTGGTCCAATTTTATTTGCAGGGGTGAATGAGTGTTATGAAACCAATAATTAATACAATAGTATAATTAAACATGGAATAAATACAAGAATCTGTAGAAAATTTAAATATTTTTTTAAACAAAACGTACTTTTTTTCATTTTTTTTAGCAAAACGTACTTTTTTCGATATAAAATTGGTTTGATATTTAATATCCTTGACATTTAATGTGTTTGTTGACTTTCGGCAGTTTGATTCATCTTTTGGTAAGCAAAAAACTTGTTTCCATTTCCAGGTTCATACAGTTTTTTAAGGGGTCGAAAAAAATAAACCTCAATTTCCCAAAAATTTTAAATATGTGAAAAAGTACGTTTTGTTCTGCGGCTCCTCATTTGGCCCTTAAGGTGTTAATTTAATGGAGAAGTGTAACTGAACTATTTTTTTATTTTCAATGCTAACACCCGTATTCAAAACAAAAATTTTGTTAATTCATATCCCTGATTAATGAACTATGATTATCGAATGATCAAAGACTTTTTAACTCCTAATTAACTGCTGTCAATTTGCTTTTTCTGTCAATTGAATTTAACTAAAACAGAGATGCACAAATTTTTTTTTACTCGGGCGATTTAAAAGTGTTTTGAATAAACTCTAGACTAAATGGTGATTAAGCTTAATAAACATATTAGTTGCTCACTCGATGAGCGGAGTATCCGAGTATACACAAATTTTCGTTTTGAATACAGTTGTAAGTTTTTATCTAACTATTTGAGCCATATTGCCAGGGTATTACACAGTTTATAGAGCCTCATCCACAAGTACTAGGTCCGTTTAAGCCTTCGTATAGGAAGGCGAGAGCTTCCAGAATCTGCTCCAGTGTATTTTTGTTTCCACCAGTAATACGTCTGAGATTTCCATGGTTCTCTACCAGTCTTGTTGAGTTTTTTTGCTTTGGTTCTCCACCAGATAAACATAACGACAAAGATTCGTGATCGGCTTCCCCTCCCAGAGCAGTTTTTTAACAGTAACTGACCTTTTTAGATTTTTACTAAAAAAGTTGTATGCTCGAAATTTAAGTTTAAAATTTAACCTGGGATTAACACATGCAATTTCGAAAAACTCTATACACTCGCACTTTTTCACTAACACAAACACTTTTTGTACCCAATCAGCCATTTCTTCGATTTTTCGTTGTTAATACGTATGCTCTACTTGCAAGAAAGTACTAGCGTGTGTTATTTTAGATTAGGTTATAGTTCTGGAAATTATGTCCGATAACACAAATGAGATGATTTAAATATACTTTGAGCCAACTCCTGGTTCAAAGATACAAAATATCTTTGGAAAACTTCTTTTTTCGCTATAAAATTCTTGCAGATTAATATTACTGCAGGCTGGCAAAAATTGCAAAATCTTTTTTAACTCACGCCTACGCGAAAAAAAAACTAAAAAAACCTCTGCAAACATTGTAATCGTTACTGGCAAACAAAAAAAAAAAAAAAGAAAAACAAGTAAGAGTGCTAAATTCAGCTAAGTCGAATCTAATATTCCCTTCACCATGGTGCAATAAGAACAAAAAGTAATGTAAATACTGATCTTAAGAAATAAATATGTAGATCTATTTTATGCCACGTCCACTTCTCCAATCCCGCCTAGTTTTTTAAGCAGGTTGTGTATTGATAACGCAGCTATGAGTACCAAATTTGGAAAATTTTTCTCCTAACGTTCTTTATATATAATTAAATCTATTTTGTGCCACGCCTACTTCTCTAATCCCACCTCTCTTGTTCCTAATTTAGAAACTTTGGCAACATACACATGGACAGATGCACAGACGGACATCTTCAAATCAAATTCGCTACTCATAAGAACCCAGAATTAATAGCTTTATTGGGTCTTAAATTAATATTGTAGAAATTGCAAACGGAATGACTTATATATACCCTTTCCCCCTGTGGCGAAGGGTATAAATATGTTTCAAGAAATCCATTATGAAGAAAATTCAACAGTAACAAAAAACACCTCCTACTCAATATTTTGGGTTCATTCTTTGTTAAATGCTACTTTTAAACTCCATATGCACGAATAAATCGTACGTGCAATATGTACTTTTGCCTGGTCTGTCTGTCCGTTCCACCGCATTTCCTCTCTTTAAAGTGGAAAAGTTTTTTTTCTTTTTGTGGTACAAGAAATATAAGATAAAGCTATGAACAGAGAAAATAAAATAAAAACTTAAGTCTATAAGAGTTAAGGTCCCAAAAGTAAACTTTTTGCAGCTGCAAATATTTCATGTTGCAAATGCTGCCTTATTGAGTTGTAGCGGGTATGCAGCAGCATCATGTAGAAAAATAGTAGAAGTAGGAAATTGTAAATACAAAAGAAAGTTATTGGCAACATTTGAGTATGGTCACGAAACTTAAAATTCGTTAAGGTTTTCTATTTTTTATCGTTCTTGTTTTATTTACTGTAAAAAGAAGATGAAAAAGAACTTTGGAAGCTGTTAAAATTCTTTAACAAGACCAGAAAGTGTTGAAAAAAGTTTTAAATGAAAAATATATTATTTTCTTTTGATAATGTTTTTATTTTTTAAATGAAACTAAAAATAATTGAAATTTAAGAATGTATTTTAACCCTACAACTAAGCGAATAAGAACATTATTTTAAAAAAGGGCAAAACAACCATTCATATCTTGGAAAAAAATTTCCTTCAAAGTTTTATTCCTTTGCCCTAAAAAATTTGTGGAAAATGGCAAACCTTATTAAACAGAAGAAAAAAACTGTTAACGTTTTATTCATGATAGGCATGAATAACAGCGATGTTAAGAAAGCCATAATAAAACGTATTGGCTAGCCATATTTATGTTCAAACAGCAAATAATTTCATGTGTACACATGAATTGAATCGTGAAGACTGCTGCAGTCGATGTTTTGTTCTTGTTCTAACAGGGTTAATTAAACATCAGTGCCTTATTTCGGGAAAATAATTGCGGTGGAGCTAGGTGAAATTATGAACTGACTTTTTAAATATCGTTTTACAGGGCACTATCATTACTGTCGATTTATACGGGGCAAAAAGTACTATGCTTTATGCCATAAGTAATGCTGAATTTTTTAGAATAAAACATGCTACCCTTTAAGAGAGCAACATTTTTAAAAACAAACACCAAATTGCATTTTTTAATAAAAGGTCAGATTTTTTTTTTTGTAGAAACGAAAACCCCATTAGTTAATTGGTTTGCTAAAATATTAAAGCAATATTTTTATGTAATAAAAATTTTTTTTTTGGAATCTAAAAAGACTGAGTATTTATTTCTTTTGAGATTCTATAAAGAAAAGGTCGAATAAAAAAACTAACTTTTATTTATTTAATTTTTTTTTTTTGAAATGTATTCGTAAAATATTCGCTTAAATTTGGCGATTACGGATATGAATGCCATAAAATAGGCAAATATTCGGCGATACGAATATCCGTGAGATCAATAATGACTCAAATTGCTTCTTTACCACTTTAATGCTGAATTTGGAAAAAATATTATGCATATCTACACAAAAATAACTTTTAAACCATATCTGTTTCATCCATATTGGTGGTTAATAAGATATTTAACCCTAAAAGGATAATCATATCATGACAAACGTTAAAGATAATCATACGTAAAAATAACGCATTATTTTAACCTGATATATGGTTGCATTAATTGATTAATTAAGAAAAAACTTATATGAATTTTATTTTTACATTTTTAAAAATACAAAAACAAAATTTAACACATGTTTATATATGAAATGTCTGAAGTGCACAGCAACTTATTTAAGCTTAATAAAAAGATATAGCAATATTTCGAAAGTGCGTGCGTAAAATTTACGCAGATTATCTTTCTAGGGTTAAAAATCTACGACAAAATGTGTCGAGTATTTATACATATGCATATAAAAATTGCAACTGAAAGTTCTTTTTGCATATTTCTTGCAAAAAGTTTTATTTAATTTTTAATAATACATAATAAAAATGTTGCACATGGGCATTTCCTGGGGTCGCGAACGTACGTTCGTACGCTTTGGTGTGCAAAACATATAGTAAACGAAACTTTTCCTAGAATTTTTTTTTGCGATTCGATAGTATTTGGATAGCTCTTTGTTTAGTGCAAAAGATCGATTTATTCGAGTTTAAATTTTCATAATGATAGTTATAAACATGTGGTCACGAACGTACGCAAAATAGAAGTCAACTTTGGATGACAGTAGTGAAATGTAAAAATCTGCGTAATGGAACGGAATATTCAAAACTGATTAATTTATTTTAAAAGTGTATTAATGTAGGTCTCCATCCAGTATTTATAAAATGTCTCTCTTGGTATTTGTTTAATTGGCTTATGCACCGGTCGCGAACGTACGATTTTTCCATATGTTTTTTATTATTATCACCATGCATTTTCCCATAAATATCCTTAAATTTCCTTTACAAAAAACTTAATACTCCTTTTACAATTGATTGTAATAAAGAGATTATGACGAAAGAGTGTAAACATAACATATTTTTTGCAAGTAAAATAAGTATATAAAAATGTCTTTAGAAGTAGAAAATAAAGGAAAATATAAAATTTTACAGTTTCCAGTGCAATTTCCTCAAGTAAAACAGCTGAGCTTTGCTATGAAACCATTCTTTTATTACAACAAAGATTTTTTTATAATAATAAACTATAAAAGACGATTATAATAAACATTTTATTTTTTCATCCTGGTAGACCATTCTGGGGAAATGCCCATATTTATGAAAAGGGCAAACACTTTCCTTTACAAAAGAAATATATTTATATATTATAAAAATGCAGACTTGACTTTAAAATCTAACATTTTTTGATATTTTAATGAGACTAAAGTTCATCAAATTTAATTTTTATTAAATTATTTTTATGAAGAAAGGAATTTTACAACATGAAGTTAATTAAAAGTTCTAAATAATTCTTCATTCTCGACCAAGCTGGGAAACGAACCCAGGTTTACACGCAAAGGTTACCCCTACATGTTCCGATTGCAACCACTCAATCTCCTCAAAGGGATTTACCGTTTAACATTCACCGCCATTTAACCTTTGGTATATCGAAATTTGCTTTTGAATGATTATCTACTTTAGTTGATTTACATGTTCCTCCTTTCCTTAAAGTAGTTCTATATATTCTTTTACAATTTATATACCTAACGAAAAAATTTAACCGGAGAATTAGTTAAACTTCCTATGCATATGTATACCTACATTTTTCACTTAAAATCTATGTTTTACTCCTAAAAATTCTACTCTAAGCAAAAGGTTAAAAACCCACCATTCATATTAAATTTTTACCAGGGGCAGTTAGTAAAAAACTTTTGGCCACTGTTTTATTTTTTTTTTTATTTAAATTTCCAGAAATTTAATAGTTAATATTAACTGAAAACGCCGAGAAAAATATAGAAACATAAAAATGTATGGAAAAACAAAAAGTTTGTAATAAATTTTTAGCATGAAAACTAAAAGTCGAAAAAAATGTGTGAAATATTAAAATTTCTGTTAAAAAAAATGTTATTAGCTTGGGGCGGGGGGAACTAGAGAAACCCTGTAAAAAAATCAAGGAAAACTTTAATTAAAGAGGGTTAGAAAATATTTTGAGAAGAGTTTTTATTTTGTTTATTTCTGTAAAAAAATGAAATAAAATTCTGTGTAAAATAAAAAAGAACAGAACTTTTATAATTTCATAAAACCAACCAACACTTGAAGTCTTTTTTTTTTTTTGTTTTCAATTGACTAAAGTAAATAATTATTTTGAAAAACAAAATACTACTACATAATTGTATAATTGAATTAGGGTTACCTTGAGTTTAAATAAATTGTATGTACCAATGTTCTTGTAAGAGGATAAATAAAACAACAACATAAATTACACTAAAAGGTTAAAGATATTCTTTACAATGGCAAACGAAGGGGGAGGGGACAGAGATAACGAAATATTGATTTAAAAGATTTACCATAACTTTGTGGTTAACAGTAACTTCAAATAATTTTGTTTATAATAAAGTTTTTATAAAGTTGGCCATCACAAAATTTTGTGACCCATACCTGAAATTCGTGGAAATTTACGCAAATAAATCTTAAATAATATTTGGTATGTATTTACATTAAATTTTACAAAAGTAACTCATATAAAAACATTAAGGCCCCAATTACGGTTCACAACTCAACTCAGTTGAGTTGTAATTTCTTAATTTTTATATTAAATTTACAACTTATATTGCTATATTGCGGTGAACAAAAATTACAACTGATCACAACCAGTTGTAATAATTACAACTCAATTGAATTAAATTAAAACAAAAAATTAAATAACTTGTGGCTCATAACTGTGCTCATATGAAAGAGTGGCTTAAGTCGATATAAGACCAAATTGAGTAATAACAAGTATAAAAGGTGTAAAATATTTATATATTTTCCAAATTTACTTTAAGCCTCTTTTGAAGTTGTTACTAATACGATTAAAGCAAAAAACTTTTCAAACAAAACTGAGGATACCTCGAAACTACAATATTCGACATAAGCTGCTTTTCCATATTGTCAAAACAATCATATCAGGTCCATTTTCGAAAACCATTTTCATGTGAATCTTGTTAATATAGAAAGTTCAGCAACATTAATTTAAATGAAAAATTTGGTTTCTCTCTTAAGCCTGGTACTCTGTTCAACATTTCACGTGAAATGCTGTCAAAACTCATATGAAAAAAACTTGTGCGGAATATCTATGAAATAATGTTGGTAAAGTTGTACTCTGTTCATTTTGTGAAAAAGTTCCGAAATGTTTCTGGTACCATTTTTTCACAACTGCGAAATAATGTAAGCTGTACTTATTTCACGTGGAATTTTAAGCAAAAGCAAAAAAGTATGAACTGATTTTTAATTTAAAAATAAACAACACAACCGGTAACAGTTTTTTATCCATATTTACTTTCTATTTTATTAACCCTTCTTTGCATGATTTTTTCTTTTTTGTAAAATTAATCACAGAGATGTAATTCAAGCACTAGATTAAGGAAAAATATTAAAAAAAATTTTATTATAAATAAATAGTATAAAAAAGGTAAAAAACAGAATAATGGAAATTTCAAATTCGCCTGTCAAGCTCAATACTAAATAAATAAAAATCAAAATAAATGCGCAGATTATTACTAAGACACTAAAAACAATCCATTTTTCCACTCATACCCACTTTTATTTAACAAAAAATTTTAAAATCAGCTTTTACAAAAATACCACGAATTATGCAAGTTTCCTCTAACTTAACAAACAGCGGAGTTACGAGACATAACCAATAAATTTCAATGTGCTTCTTTTTTTTACCGCTATGATCCAGTGTATAGAATGGTCATGAGGAATGATGTCAACAGCAACCAATTTACTGTACACCAGTTTGTGTGCGTTTGCCTCTTCAATAAATGTTATGATGGAAATTTCCATCACCATGCAAAGAAGGGTTAAAAAAAAATTTTTTTAGTAAAATACATGTGGGGTTTGTTTACATTAGTGCTGGGATACTATCGATATTTATCGATAGTTCAGATTTCACTATCGATATATCGATATTGCTATCGACTGAATGTTTGTACTTGTGCAGGAAAACTTTAACTAGTTTTTATCAGGCTACAGTTCGTTGTTTTTATCACTTTATTGAACGTATGAGACGTATGTATATACGCACGTTATTTTAGATGACAGTTTTTTTAAAAAATGATAAGTACCTTTCTGAAGGAACCGAAGTAGCAGGGACTATAAGATATTCTATTGCAACTTTAAATAATTTTCTAAATTGGTTTTGATTCTCATTGTTTTGTCCTATGCTCGCAATGGCAATTGCATTTGGATTTGCATTTGTTTTTTCAACATTACAAAAATATTTGCCATTTCAGTCCCTATATAAACATGTAGAAATTTCGACTTAAAGGCCTTTAATTAACAGTTAAAAGCACAGCTAATCAATCCATACCACTCGCCGTTCTTGTTGTTTGTATTCATTACTGTATTCATTCAGCGCAAATAATAAAAAGCAATAAAAATTTGGGGCAAAAAACTGTGTGTGTATAGCTGCTGTTAGATGTCTTCATAGCTGTATTATAAATAATAATAATATCGATATTGAAATTTTTACTATCGATATTTTCGATATTTTAAGACTATCGATATTTTCGATATTTTAAGACTATCGATAAAATCGATATTACTATCGATAGTTTCCCAGCACAAGTTTACATACGCAAAACAATGTCGCATACTTTGCAGGAATAAAAACGTCAAATTGTACAAACTCGCAAGATAGGTAACATTGATAAATGTCAAAATTTTCGTGTGAAATAACCAATGTTGCTCAACATTTTTCTCAAATTTGAACAGAGTACTAGGCTTTATCCTAAAAAGTCTTATCATTAAAGGATTTTTTTTTGCATACATATTAAAAGGGAAATTAGAATCGCCAATTTCATACATAAAACTAAATTTAGTATTGAACACTCTAGTAAAAGATTTACATTAGACGACCATTCGTCCCATAAAGTGTATTCATGAAGGAGCTTACTAAATCCTTTCTCGAGGGAGTTTATTAAATCCAAAATGTAAAGGCGTTGTTACTCCTACGTATACGTTGCGAATCAGCTGTTTCGTTTTCCTTACCAAGCTTATGTATAAATAGCTACTCTTACGTTGCGGATAAACCTTATAAAATTAATTAAATTTTCTTTGTTTTTACGGATCAACTGTTAAATAATTTTAACACACTACGTTTTTGTTTTTATTTTTATACAAAATGCTCAAATAACAAAGGCTAAAATATTATAAATTTTATAATTTTTGACAAATTCTCTGTTTTTTTTAATATATTAAAACACATTTACGTATTTTTAGTAACTACCAACCATTATAGTCGACCGCAACGTTTACGTGTCCGCAACATTTACGTTTGAGTAACGAGGCCTTAAGTTTTGAAAAGTACCTTTTAAAAAGTGTTTTTTAAAACAAATACATTTTTAAAAAATTTACACTTTTTTAAAAATAACTTTTTGCCAGGACAGCAATATATTAAAAAAGGACACCTTTTTTTAAAAACACTAAGACCTTTTTTATTTTCAAATGTTAAATTTTTTTAAATACATATTTCTTTTAAATAGATACAAATGTACAGGGTGTCCTCCGGGAAGGTATACTACTTTGGTAAACAATAATTTTGACAGTTCATATTTGGCAGTCGTGAAGTAGACACGTGGCAAATTTATTATGGAAAAATATTCGATAAACCAACAAGTTACGTGAAATTTTTAGGAGAAACAACGTGCCAACAAAACGAACTATGTATATATCGTGAAGTAAATGATTTCGAAGAAAGAGGATCTGTCGGTAATAGGCCCAAGCATGGACCACAACGTACTGCAAGATCGACTGAAAACATTACTGCTGCTTAAGAAAGTGCTCAAAACAATCCATCAACCACAATTCGACGCCGTGCTCAGGAGCTTGGTGTTCAAAGAATAACTTTGGCCACAATTTTGCACAAGGATTGGCATTTGTTTCTATTTAAGATTCAGTTGACACAAGAGCTTCTTCCACAAGACCATTTACGCCGCAGTACATATGCCAATAGGATGTGTAGTATACCTTCCGGCGGACACCCTGTAATATGTAAAAAAAACTTTTCAAGAGTAATTTTTTAAACAGATAGTACTTTTTTCACTTTTCGACATACATAGTATCATTTAAACCTTTTATTTAATGGTACGGGTTTAAAGTATGGAAAAAAATAAAAGGAAAAACGTTGAACTTTTTTTCAAAATATGTACGTAGAATAATGAAAAGTACTTTTGAAAAAGGTCTCTCTCTACGAAAATAGCTGAGTTTTAGAGTAATTTTCCCTATATTTCACAAAGTGCATTATGAAAAACTTACGTAAGATTCATCATTTAGAAATCATTCATGAATTAAAAAATCAGGCTAGTAAAGTTGAATATATTGAAGACTTACCTAAAAAGATACAAAAAAATAATACATAAATCAGAAAAAAACTTTCAAATGTTATTGAAAAAAAGATAAAAAAAAAAAAATAAAAAAAAGTTAAGTTTAATAAGTTTATTTCTCCACTTTAAATTGCTTCTTTATAAAAATACATACACACTTACAAACATTCAAAAATATTAATGTATTTGTTATACTGATTAAAAAAATTAAAACATAAAACAAGATTTCTTTTCAATATATATAGTCCTTTTGGAAAGAAATTGTATAAAAAATTCTTAAAAACCAACAAATTTTATATGTTGCTCTTAAATATGCAAAAAAAAAAAAAAACGCCATCTATATAACATAAAAAATCATGAACATGATGAATTTACTGCGTTAAATCAACAACCCAAGAAAAAATTATATAGAATATAAATTAACTGCGTCAATTTTGTGACTGGAATATAAAATAAAGTTTAATAGCAATTTAGAGGAGGAACGCTAAAATCATACACAATGTTTACACATTAATAACACAGTCTGCCAGATTCACCAGGCAAGACAGGCCAATTCATGCAATCTAAAAACGAAGTTGTCCACCCTGGGACTGCTTAATATTTCCAATAAAATAAACAAAGTTATACATGATTATTTAATTGGAAGTAGTAGTACGAAGAAATTAAATGACCAACCACAGAAAAAAACCAACATGTAGATTTCAATTTAATAGTTGATAACTTTTACTCTTTTCTCTTGTTCTACCTACAACTGTGAGCGACTTCAAATATAAACGTTCTTTAAACTAACAATTACTCGTTGTATTATTTTTTATAGGGGTTTTGTTACTTGTTCTTTTGTGCATATAGAGAGGAAGCGTTGGGAAATTAATATCCTGGAATCCAATGAAAATTTATGGAATTTTAACAATCTACAAATTGTTTACACAAAATTAAAGCTTAAGTTTAAAATGAAGCCATTTGTTTAATTTTTATACTCCTAGCAATCAGTTGTGGATAGATATACTTCACACTTTATTGCTAAACCGTAATTTAATTTACTTTTTATTTTTTCGTTTGAAAAAATAAAGCAAGTTATTTATCTACTTTACCCATCTACAGCTATTTTACAACTCTAAAATATTTTTTCGATGAGCCAATGCCAACTTTACTGTCTCTAAGTAATAAGCAGGGAAACCAGAAATATGCTCTAACAATTTCTTAATGTACATTAAATATGCAGTAAAAACTTGAAAATATGCCCTTAAAAAAACAAAAATGGCTTATTTGAAAACAAATTGAGCTTCACAAATGTTAAAGAAGAAAAGTTGAAATAAGCGATCAAGTATCAGGTGCTTTATTGAAATTCGGCCCTTATGGGGCTTAAATGGGTAAAATCTGTATTTTTAAGCTTTTTTGTCGTTCCAGTAAACATAGAAAATTATATCACATTCGTAACTTATCTTAAAAATACATATACAGACCAATTACGAATAAAAATTCCCTGGGAGTTTTTTCGCTTTTCCCATTTTTACAATTGAATTAACATAGGAAAAATTGGAGAAGGAGAAAACTCCCGGGGAATTTTTATTCATAATAAGGCTGATAAAAAATGGAAACATTTTCGAAATTCGAAAGTTTAAGAAATGAAAATTGTAAATATTTTTGGTACTTTTTTACAAAACATTTTCTCTATTCACTTCCATATGCATACGTCTTAAAGGGTCCTACCACAATATTGAAATTTTGTATAATTCAATGGGGAGAAAAAAGTATCAAAAAGGGGAAATACGACAAATTAAATTCCTTTCTCTTACTTTTTCATTATACAAGTGGTACTTTTTGAATATTCTATAATATTGAACTTAGAAACATTAAATTAAACGTGCAGTGTCCTGAGTGAATGAGAACCTAAAAGATGAAAAATCTTGGTACTTTTTTTTATTAAAACGAAAGAAAGGGATGCGCTTACGAAGTAGCGTGTTCAATTCTAGT
The DNA here is from genome assembly GCA_963931875.1 of Pollenia griseotomentosa. Classification (NCBI taxonomy): domain Eukaryota; kingdom Metazoa; phylum Arthropoda; class Insecta; order Diptera; family Polleniidae; genus Pollenia; species Pollenia griseotomentosa. The sequence continues at coordinate 119,264,301 of OZ007564.1, read as the reverse complement.
AATTGCATATAATAAAAAATTAAAAAAGTATAGTCAATCAAGTCTGAACATATTCAGCCCAATTATGAATAAAAATTCCCCGGGAGTTTTTTCCCTTTTCCCATTTTTACAATTGAATTAACATAGGAAAAATGGGAGAAGGGAGAAAACTCCCAGGGAATTTTTATTCATAATTGCGCTGATTATGTCCTGCACCAAAATACTAACAGCCAAATATCCGAGTGCTCCCTATTTAAGTCGATCTGTACACTACAAAGTTGGTGTAAAATGAATTATTCTATTTGTTTTACATCTTTGTGGCTTTCATGGGCAACCGCTTATGTCCATTTTTTTCGATTTTAAGATGTTGATGGCATATTGCTAAATTTTAAACGCTCATTACATAGTTCTTAACATTTTTGAAAAAAGATAGACCGATTCCGATTTTTGACGTAATAGCCAAGTTTAAAAAGTTCAATACCTAGCCCATAGTTTAAACTAGAATGGTTTTTGATTTTAAGACATATGCGGTTGCCCATGAAAACAACATATCTACGGTTATGCGGTTATAAATAGAAAAGTCATCTGGTACATTTTATCAATTTAGTTTTTGTTCTGCACTTGTTAGAATTAAAAAAAAAATTCAACAAGTATCAAAACAAGCCTCTAAAATGGTGAAATATGCACTATAAATGCAAAAATTCATAAAAAGCTCTAAAACGGATAAAAATATTGTTTCTGCCTTCATTGCCCCTCAAGGAAAAACATGCAATTGCATATTTACGGTTTCCCTGCCAATAAGCAATAAAAGCTGACGATCTGGCCTAAGCAACTAGTGAAATGCGCATAGGAATAGCTTATTCCAATAACAATAAATATCAGTTTATCAATAGTATGAAATGGGAATTTAGCACATTTAAACGAAACTTTGTTAATTCATTTTTTGAATCCCAAGAAAAACTTTGAAAGCTGAAGCCGTTGATTTTATTGTTCAATGAAAATTAGTGGCAACCTGGGTTCGATTCCCAGTTCAGTCAAGAATGAAAAATTATCAACAAATTTTAATCATTTTCATGTCGTAAAATTTCTTTTTTCATAAAAATAATTTAATGAAAATAAGTAGGAAAGTATAGTCGGTCAAGCCCGACCATATGATACCCAGCACCATAGTACTTAAAAAAACATCCATAGAAATGGGGATTTATCAATGTTTATAAACTTAATTAATAGGTTTTAAAGTTTGTGAGAGGTAGAAATTGTCCCCTACCTCCCCTTGTGGTCCTATTTTTGAAAGACTGTAAAGCTTATGTGTCCATATAGATATGGATCTATTTATGTTTTAAATTTCATTAAAATCGGTTTGAGAAGCAGAAATTGCCCCTTTTTCCCTCGTGGTCCTAGTTTTTATTTAGTCCTTATTGGTCCTTGTGCCAATAAGAATCTATGTCCCAAATTTTATCAAATTATCTCCAAAATCGCGACCTGTACTTTGCGCACAAGGTTACATGGACAGCCAGCCAGCCAGCCTAACGGACATCGTTAGTTCGACTCAGAAAGTGATTCTGAGTTGATCGGTATACTTTAAGGTGGGTCTAGGACCAATATTTTAAGGCGTTACACACATCAGCACAAATACATAATACCCTCTCCACTATTGTGGTGTGGGGTGGGTATAATTAAATTTGATGATTATTAGTCTGATTAAAAATATTAAAACTTGGATTAAAAAATAACAGTTCAATAAAATAAACACAATACTAATTATTGCGATGCAAAAGATAAATGGTATGTAGCAAATAGAGTGATTGGTACTCTGTAATGCGTTTGCGCATTTGTCTTTTGCATCTCTTCTTTTCGCAAATCACGTCAAGCGATTTAATTTTTCTTTATTTTTACATACATTGACATTTAATTACTGTCAATCTGCGCCATCTTTAATTTGTATTGCCAGTGTTGCTTCGTTTAAAAAAAAAATTGCGAAAGGGTTTGTGAAAGCGATAGAGAGAAACAAATTGGCCTCTTATAGCATTCAGCTTTTGTATAGAAATTGCATTCACATCGTAAAAGTAGCCCCCTGTAATAAAGACCGAGATCTTTTTGGCAATGTTTCATATTGTTTTTAGTTAAAAGAATCTTATTTCAGCGGAAACCCCTTATTAGGTTTAATTGTGTATCATCCTGTAGATATTGTTGCCTACATGAGCATTAATATTGAATTTACAAATGCAGATGATTCTGCATTAAAACAATATTATCCTACACATACATGTGTACATATGTATGTATATACTTCATTGATTTTATGCACCAACTTTCAACCATTCATTTATCCATTTATTGGGAAGCATAAACTGTGCAAACATTATACAACAAATTTGGTAATTTTCATCAACAATTTTTTTTTTTTTGTTACTTCTGTTGTTTGCATTGATTTAATTTGATTCAATAAGAGACTGACAAGCAATAGAAAGGCAATCAACAGCAATAATGATAACATCATTATTACAATCAACAACTTCATCATCGTGATTACCAAAGGCAGCAGTAGCAGAAGTATCACCGACCAAACATTTTAGGACAAATATAATCAATGTCTGTGCCATATAATCAATGAAACCCAAATTAAATATACAAATATATAAATGAACGATATTTGCTTGTTTCTCTGAATACACACATACAAATTTAAATATGTATGTATATAGAAACAAATCAAGAAAAAAATTTACATACATATTTGTAGATGCATACGCTCATTTTTTACAAACAAATTGTCGTAGTATTTTTTTTAAATTAAGCAATTTAAAAGAATTAAATTAAATGAAAACAAAACCATTATAAGAGTAAGTTATCAATTTAAAATAAATTCAAGAAAATTCAATGAATAAAAAAAAATCGGGATGCTTAAAATACTTTTGTAATATTAAAAAATTCTCTAAAGAGCTTTTTTTTTTGTGTAGAAAACGTCCACATAAACAAGATTAAAGAAAAAAAACGCCTAATCAAACTATTTACGTTACAAAATTATATTATGAGATTAAGGCCCGTTTTCACTACTTATCGATAGCCAGTATTCCATTTTTAAAACTTTACTTTAACCTAGCATGTAGGATTAACTTTTCTTTAATTATCGCTTACTTTGGGTAAAAGTTAAGTTGTATACTGCCACACTTTTTATACGGCCGATAAAATCCTTTAACTATCGTTAGGTTAAGTTGTGAAAACAGGCCTTAGCCTCATGTAAAAGTTTTTTGTGCCAGGTATCCTTTAGATATCTTCACATTTACCTTCATAATAAGATGGTTTTGATTTTCTTTCTTTGCCGATCACACCTTTATCAAGTTAGTCTAGAAAAATTTCACTGGTTCAGAATGTATTTATATTATGCGCAAGTATACTCAAAAAAGTTTTACATTTACTGTTTGTAGTTTATTTAAACAGTTTTCCGTTTAGTTAAAATTAAACCAAAATATAGTTATTTTAGTACGAAAATTACTTTTTAACTTATTCGGCACGTTGTTTAAAAAACAAATTACAAAAGACGAACGAAATTTCCGTTCATTTAAAATATTCAGTTGTTTTTTTTTTTTTTTTTGTTATTAAAAAAAAATCATAGTTTGTTTGATTTTTTTTTCATAAGAAAAAAAAATTTAGGTGTTTTTTATACCATAGAGTAGAAAATATTTGCGGCCGACCAAAGGCCTGCTATTCGGAGAAGCTTTAGCTAGCGAAGTTGGTGTTTGTTATAGAAAGAATTTTTCCACTATGGTATACAAATACTGACTTCGCTAGTTGAAGCTTCCTCTATGGTAAAACAAACACCGGCTGATTTCAAGATTCAATATTTTTAAATTTGAGATTTAAAAAAATTCGCGAGTTTGTTAAATCTTTTGTCCCAGAGCTTGACAAAAATTGAACCAACAACTAAGTGATTATAAGTCACTAAAATGTGTCATAATGTCCAGTGACATTGTGACACTTTTAAAAGTGTCATAGCGTCCGTGGACATTATGACATTTTTTGATGTGTGATAACGTCCGTTGACGTTATGACACTGAACGTTATGACATGTCAGTATGTATATAAATATATTTAAATAGCTAATAATCGGTTTAACTGTACAGGTAATCCTCCTATAAAGTCGTAAATACGTTCGAAAATTGAAAATATATAAAGCAATTTGTTCTTAAAGCCCTGAAGAATGATTTTTGCTGTTTTCAATTTAAACTAGAGTGAAACCCCGTTATGAAAGCCAGAGGATTACCTTTGATTGAACTTCATTTTATTGTTTCTTTTAGTACGGCACTCTATGGTGATTGCGTTTGAATATGGCGAAATGTTTTGTTTGTAAAGGATTTTTTAAGTCCCATAAATAATAATAATATATAATTTTTAAATTTTAAGATTTTAACACATACATATGTACATACATATTAGTGATAAAACTGCTTATATAAGTAATTTTTAATTTATGTATTTATTTATTTAAATGATACTAACTTTACATATGTATATAAATACAAGACTAATATGTATTTCTAAGTACATATACATATAGCACTAGCTACTTTGGCTATAAGTTAATAATAATAAGTTATTTCTAGACAAACTTTCCTTTTTTAAGAACTTACATACTACATAATAAATAAGTATTATTAATTCTGAATTTTTTTTTATAGTTTTCGATTTCAAGCTTGTTTCACGCTTCAGTTCAAAAGTTTTTTCTTTTTACGCGTATTTTATAAGATCCTTTTGTAATATACTTTTAGCTATAAAAATAAAAAAATTATTTTCTTTAAAAAAAACTTGTTTTCTTTATAGTTAAAAAATTAGAAACAAAAGTTAAAATCCGTAATTTTTACGGAAATTGTAGTTTGTTTTTTTGATAGTTAAATTTTCGAAACAAAAGTTAAAGTCCGTAATTTTTACAGAAATTGTAGTTTGTTTTTTTGATAGTTAAATTTTCGAAACAAAAGTAATTTCTACTGGAATTAGTGACTTATTTTTTAACATTTAAAAATAAAAGGATTTTAAGTTTGATTTAAATGAAAAATGAGTTGACCGGTTTTTAAATGAATTTTCATTTGTTTTATATTTAATTTTACGTTGATTTTACCTACATTATATTTTGAGTGTAGATATTTATATTTGGCGCAAGTAGGTGGGGACTGGTTCGTAAGTCGATTGACAAAAGCTCTAGGGAGATTCTATCCATGCCAAGAGAATTTTTGTTTTTAAGCGACTTTATCGCTTCGCATAAAAAATAACCGACCTCTCAAAAAAAAAAAAAAAAAACTCAAATTTTACACAGGAAACTGTCGTAAAATACCCAACTTAAAACAGTTTTTCTATAAAATCGTTAATTTTATAAAACATTTTTTTCAGAGAAAGGTTTTTCCTATTTTTTCCTTTAAAATTATTAAAAATTCTTTTAAGAAGTCATAAATAAGTTATTGATCTCATTTGTTGTAATATTAAAAATAATATCTCAATCCTTGTTAATATGTATATACTTTAACAAAATGAAATAAAGATGATATTATAAATTGAATTGAGTTGAAATAAAACATTTTTTTAAAAATCCAAATTTCTAAAAAACTATCGCAAATATTGTTTGTTTTAGAAAATCCGCTTATAAGATTGTCAATTTTCACAAAGAATGCAAAACTTTAAAATAAACGAATTCTAAGATACACTCGTGATCTTAATAATAGGTACATTTTAATATTCCCTTCTTAAAACAAAATCATTTTTATGAAATTGAAAAAAAAAAACAGCATACATTGCATACAGACATACAAAGTAAATAAATAGTAAAAAAACTAAAAAATTCAAATACATTTGTAACTTAAAGCATTTTATTTGTTGGTCTTAATAACTTAATTTCTGTGATGCTTAAAAATTCATAACACACCTTCATTTAATTTTCTGAAATACATAAAATATTAAATAAGAATTAGTATCCTGAATAGCCGGCTTTTTTTTCACCAGTATCTGCATTCTCTTTGGCATACTAGATATTAACTTTTAGCAGGTTTCTGTTATTATTTCGTGCCATGTCTTCTTAGTTTTTCCCTAAAAAATCGTACTTACTTCTAAAAGTTTCGTCGAGTAGCTTCTTCTTAAGTTCGTCACAAAAGTTTTCGATGGGATTCAAATTTGGTGATTGGCCAGGCGAGCTTAAAATATTAAAATTGTTGCTTCTCAACAATTCTTGTCCAAGGCAAAAGTATGCTTTGGGTCATAATTTTGATGAAAATCCAAAGCAAAGGCATAAATTCATCTGCATATGGAAGCATAACATCTTGCAAAATATCTCGGTACCCTATGGCATTCATCGTACTTTCTATAGAAAATATTGGACCTACTCGATTCCAAGAAAACATCCCCGTACCACAATGTTTCCCCCACCATGTTACACCGCCTTTCTTGTAAATTTAACAGGAAATTCTCTACCTTTGAGGCAACGAGCGTCTCTTTGGTAGTCATTACCAAACAAATTTATTTGTGTTTAATCACAAATTTTACCAATTCGCTCATTAAGAAAAAATAGGAGTTCAACAGTAACTGGCATTTGAAAATAAGTTAATACTGTGTACCTATTATTATGATCATGAGTATGTTTTTTAAATTCCAGCTAGTAAGACAAATTTCGACATTAAATAAACAAATTTAATTAAATTGGTTACTAAGGTTCGGTACAGTTAAATAGGTTTTCTTAATTCTAGATTATTAACGTTGGTGGGTTAATTAGCGCTGAAAATCGCTTTTAACTTGATTTTTCATTTTAAAAATTTGTTCTTATAAATTAAAGTTAAAAAAGCAGATTCCTTTTATGGACTACTACTTATCTTAAATCTTTTTTTTTATAATTTAAGATTAACAATTCTAAACTGACACCTTCCTTCTATTCAAACTTTTGCAATATTTATGTACGTGTCACCGGAAAGCACAAGTTTTTTTCCAACTTAATATCTTTATAAAAAGAATTATTGCTTTGATTTACTATGTAAATATTGAATTTTTAATTAAAATATTGTTGTTATTCTTGTTACATGTCTAACACCATATGGTGTTTGATTTAAACAAAAAAAAAAATGAAACACAATTTGAATAAATATAAAGAAAAACTAATCTTTTTTCTAGTTTATTTTTTCCATCAAAGCAAACTACACACATATTTGTCTATTTTATCTGACATAAACTAACGAAATGATAAACATTGTGTTAAGCTCTTTTTCTTCCGCACTGCCTCTCTCTCTCACAATCACACACTGTAAACAACTTAATGCAATCAAAATGCAACACTGTGTTAAGAAAATATAACGTTACAAAAAAAAAAAACGGGAATTTGCAGGGTATTAGAGTATGTAAATGTTATTCAACAAAGTTTGTAAACATTGTACACATTTCATGTGTATGGGCGTTATTTGTTTTTTTTTAAGAATTTTTTTTTTTAATTTAAAAAAAGCAAACAATTTGTTTAAGAAAAAATTAAAAAAAAATACATAATAAATAAGGCAAATCTTGCTTACATTTCCAGCACGGTACCAAAAAAAGATAAAAGCTCAAAATGTATTACAAATACGAAAAAAACGAACATAAACAACAACAACAGAATCAAAATTAAAAGACAGACACGGAAATTGATTTATAAATTTGTTGATTTACAATTCGCTACAATTTCTGCACTTCATTTTTGTTGGTGCGTTAATACTGTAAGATTTTTGTCTGTCCATATCTTAATGCGTAAGGCAAACGAATGATCATCGGTCCGGAATATACCAGCCAACGAATCTGTTGGCTGTCTGCCTACCTATTCACTAGTTGTTTAACAGCAATTTGTTTAACGTTTTAAAAACAGCTTTAGCAATATTATATACCTCAATTATTTTTCTATAGCATTAAGTTAAGACTCAGTCTCAATAAAATTTCAATTTTCACATTTACAAACGATCGATGTCTTCTTTAGTTTTTATTCGATGCATTCAGTCTGCGATGCAGCCAGTGCCGTTTGGTCGCATGATTGTGTAGTTTTGAAGAGTCTAAGATCAGGAGTAAAATCAATGAAGTATAAGGTGACCATATTTGGTATTTGGCACTGTGCATTAATTTTGTTTATCACGTGGAAAAGATCGTGCTATACATATATGGAAGCTAGCAAACATGATCTAAGAGAAAAGCATTGTTAGGTTATATTAAGCAGAAAGAATGGTGTGAAGTCGATCTTCACACCCTCATCGGGAGATCAGCAGCCGTTTTCTGTAATTTGCTTAGCTAAAGATAAATCTCGATCGCTAAACTGCCTTAGAGAATACAAAATTTAAACATTTTAGCGATAACAATAAAAGCTAAAATTTCGGCGAATTGAATTTTTATTGCATTGCCTAATTTAGCAATCCACGTTACAGAATTGCATTCGTTGCCAAAAATCGCTAAATCAAAATTATAGATTTTTGGCGATAGAGATTTAGCATTAGCGGATTACAGAATACGGCTGCAGTATGGCCCATGTGACGCCTAAGGTAATCAAAGAAGACTAAGAAGAAATTAAAGGGTGAGAAGACAATATCGGATCAGAAAGAAAAACAACCCTACACAATCGCCCTACACATACCCAGTTCCCAGTTTGGAATTTTCTCGAACTTTAAGTGTTCGAAAATTTTTTTTTAACAATTTTTCATGATAATTTTAAATATTATCGCTGCCCCAAAATTTCCTCAATAGGGCCTCCCTAAAATCATTGGCGATAATGCTCGCCCATACGTTTGAGTTTGTTTGTGACTGTTTTTATAGCTTAGCTGTGGTATTAACGTTTTTTCGATTTTAGCCATGTTATGGCATGCCATTACAAATGATGTATGCGTTTTGATCGTGTTATTATATTATGATCATAAAACAACATAACACTCACTTTATTATCGCTGCAGCGCGCTGGCTGGTGTCGTTTTATTTATTTCTTTTTTTTTTAATGCATTTGTTTTTTTTTTATTCGCATTTTCGTTGCAGTTACTTTATCTTGTCAATTGTAAAAGTGATTTGTTTCCATTATAGTTGTAGGATTTTAATACAAGATGATATTTCTGATTAAGAGATGGATATTATAATTGAAAATACACAAAAATGTAGATAAAAAGTAAACTGGTTTTTTTTTTTTGAGATTAGTAAAATGTGTTTTTTATACTTAATTAAAACTATAAATAAATATGAGGTGTGAAATGGAAACAAATTTAATATGTAAATAATACTTGAGTAGTTATGCGGTTTATAGAAAAAGTGATCATTGATGATTGTAATTAAAATTCCAGATTTTAAAGACTAGATCACTAAATATGTAGTAACATTTTAAGAGAAATTATGCGCTATTAGATTTCGTCTTGACAATTAAAAATACCGTGTAAAAATTGGAATTACCCGGGGGAAATTCTTATCTGTGAATTTTGGACTTTTTTTTAATCTTAAGATAAACTGTGCAAAAAAATATTTTAGAAAAGTTAACAATTATTACAAGTCTTTTGAAAATATTATATTTAACATGAGTAAAATTCCTTTTTTTATCCACATATTTCAAATTGAAAAACTGTCCTTTTTTTAAACTCGAAGAAGAGGGGCAGTATTCAACTAATGTTTCTGGTCAACACAAATTTCTAAACATTTTTCGCATGTATACCAACAAATTATTCTGCTTTGCTATATCAACTCATAGCTCATTTTTTTAGCTTTGATATTGTTACAAGTAAGGCTGTCTCTTATAATTCTTATACGCTTAACAGTTTTAGTTGTATAATATCTTTAGTTTTTCTAAAACCTTTGGATGAAGTTTCCTGATGATCTGGCCTAAGCAACCAGTGAAATGAGCATAGGAATAGGTTATCCCATCAACAATAAATAAAATTGGGAATTAAGCACGACAAACAAAATCTTGTAAATATTAAGAACTTTGATTTTTTTAACTACTAACTTAACTTCTTCTAACTTTCTAACCGTTTATATGAATTCTTTATTTACAAACAAAACAATTTGCAAAAACTTAACTCGCTTTTTATACGTAGATAGCATTCAGAAATATTATTATATTTTCGTGATGCCATGCAGCAAAAATATAGTCATACAGTAACACTAATAATAAAAAAAAATTATACAAAAACATTTAATACACATTTTATTTGCAAATAGCTCCTTATTTGCAAATTGTTTTGGTGACTTATTGAGTCACAATAAAAAAGTAAAATGGCAACGCCTTTATCTTCCATTTGCAAATTCGAAGTGCGTATAAACGATACGAGATACATACAATTCACTTTTTAGAATCCATTTTAACGGGAAGCTTAGAGGTTTTTATAAAACATAATTGGAGTTGTTAAATCATTTAAACATTTTAAAATTTTAAAGTTGTTCTAGTTTAAGACCCTTTAGCTACGCTTCTGAGAGTTCTACTAAATATAATGTTAAAACTTAAACTTAAGTCCCCATCATATCTGTGGTCTTTGGAAAACCCATTTCAACGGAACCAAGGACAGACGGTCAGACTGACCTCTGCTACTCAATAGGACCCACAATTTACATACATATATACTTTATTGGATCTTAGATCAATATTGTAGAAATTATAAACGGAATGACAAACTATTAATTAATTAGAAGATTTAATTTTTAAAAAAAATATTTTTTTTGAGCTTATGCTCATTCTATATTTCCCGAATTCAAACTAGAACTAACTTAAAAATTAAATAAACATAATTATTAATACACCTAGCTTTACATTGTCAGCAATTAATTTACCTGAGGAAACTTATTAAACTTAAGAACATAAAAATAAACTTATTTCTTGACACACTGTCAGCAGAATGTTGTGGGAAAAAATAGGTTGCACTGTCAGCAGAATGTTGTGGGGGAAAAAAGGTTGCGCGTGTGCTTTTAAATGAGAAGTGTGGTAACTAATATCCCCTTTTACCTTCGGTGAAGGGCTCTCACATAGTTCAAGCACAAAATAGCCAGCTCAGTGATGCCAACTTGTCCTTTTATAAGTACAGTGTAAATTCGATAATCCGGACTCCACTAATCCGGAATATTCGGTAATCCGGACAAAATTTTCCAGCTCATTGCGTATTCTATAATCCGAATTAATTGCAAATATATAGTCCGGATTGAATAACACCCGTTTTAATTTATTTTTTTATTCAAATCACAGCATGCTTTAAAAAATACAGTCATTGCGTATTCTATAATCCGGATTGATTGCAACTCTATAATCCGGATTGAATAACACCCGTTTTTTATTAATTTTTTTTTATTCAAATCACAGCATGCTTTGTTTGAAAAATACAGTTAGAATAGTGTGATATGAGTATGTTTCCACATGCGTTTTTTTTTTGCTATGAATTATTATAATTTTTAATAAATACATACATGCGGTAATCCGGATAATTCGCTAATCTGGATTGGGGTCAGCAATCAATTATCCGGATTATCGAATTTTTACTGTACCTGAAAACCCAAAAAAAAAAAACTTAAGTACAAAACGAGCAAAATTCAGAGCTTTTTGTTCTTATTATTTAGCCCTTTAAGACCGCTTTTGCTTTTTTGTTTGTCTGGCAATATCGTATTATGAAAACTGTCTTAAACATTTTAAAACGTGTGAATGTAAAAACATTGAAAGTATGGAATTATAAAAATTAAAATGGTAACAATCTATTTATTTAACTTTCTAGTTCTGCTATAAAAATATTGATATATTCATTCGTACTCAAATTTTGAACTTGTCATGAATTTATTAAAAAATAATATGTCGTTGAAAACATTTAAGTCCATATTAAATCGCGTTAGGGTCGCAAGACTTGGCATCACTGAAGCAGTTGCCGTAGTGCTGTCACATTGTTATAATATCACCATGAGCAGACCATTACAGAAAGTTTAAATTCTTTTTAGATTATTTTTAATGTCAAAAGTACTTTCTTGCCTCATAACTTCGATTCTAAAACATCTGAGATGTGATTAACTAGATCATTCTTTATTATGATCAAACTAAAGTTATCAGCAGGGCTGTTAAGTTCACCTGTAATGAATTATCCTTGATTTGAGTTGTATTATAATTTCCATTAACATCAAATGCCGTAATTTGGCACTAGAACTTAAAAAAGATTTGATAATTTGCCAAAAAATATTTATTTTGCGTCCCACTGTGTAACAAAAGAGTGATATTAGTATACAAAAATCTAAACTGATCGTTTCCATCGTTTTCTAAAAAGCCAATGAACGCATAACATTTTTTACTCACTTTTGTATCTAATAATAATATTAAATAACATAATTTCAAGCCACGTTATGGTCCAGAAACAAACAAAAGAAAAGAGTTATAGAAGAAAACGAACTGAACCCCCAAACTTGTATTAATAATAAATACAAATTATTGTTTTTATTTTTTATGTTAAATATTTAAATATCTGTATGTACATTCAAGATGAAAGACATAAATTTACGCATAGTTATAAAGAAACAAACTACAAAAAAAAAAAAACGATTAAAAAATAAAAAAAACTTCACACCCAAACATCAACTTAAATTATCAACAAAACACCACCAGAGAGCACCATTAACAGAGCCACAATGATCAGCATGATCTTCATTAACAAACGTCATAATCATCAAAAGCCGTAAACATTAAATTATTTTCAGCTCGTACAAAAGTATACAGATTCTAATTTGCAGCGTTAAAGCCAACTAAGCGGACCTTATCGGTAACGACATTAAGCCCGGCAGGCATATAAACAACATTCAAACTTCTCTTGACTTGGTAAACATCTATCTATCATACTGGTTGGTTTGTTGGCTTGCTTGTTGGTTGGTTTGTTGGTAGTTCTCCTCCTTCTCCTCCTTCTTCTCTTATTACTTGCACTCGTACTCGTAACTTAAAACTCAAGTTAAAGACTTTACTGTTTGGTATTGCTGCTGCTGCAGCTGCCTGTATTTCTTTTAACAATTACAAGAGTTAAATTGGCTGACTGCCTGTTTGACTGCCTGCCAGCCAGTCAGTCAGCTTTTTTAGTTTCTTAGCAGCCAACGAACCAGACAGCCAGCACTTAACATACGACAAGCTAACAACGAGGCTTAAATCATTTCAACTTAGTTAAGCTCGTTGCACGTTTTTTAATGTGTTATTTTTTATTATTGCTGGGATTGTTGTTGTTATATTTTATTTTTTATAACAACCATTAAATTTAAGCTGGGTGTAGAATAATAAAAAAACGTAAACAAAACAATACAGTGTTTTACATGGTTAAAAATTGAGTTTAAAATTTGTTAAACTTTCAGTTTTAAACGGTAAATAGCTAATAAAGTAAAGTTTTTAGGTACTTTTTTAAAACAAGTACTTTTGAGAAAAGCTACTTAAAAAAGAAATATGTACATTGAAGAAAACGCAATTTGTTTTTAACTCTACACAAAATGGCCCTTAAAATGTATTTATAACGTATATAATAATTTCTGACAAATAAAAGCTTAGTAAAAGCAATGTCACACCCGCAACAAAAAATGCCATTTTCGTGGGTGGGCCATTAAGGTTTAAAAAAAGTTTTTTTTTTGGGAGGATGATTTTATATAAGAGTAGTTTCCTAACTAATGCTTTTTTTAAAAAAGTACTTTTGACAAAAGTTATTTTTTGGAAAAAAAATTAAAAACCCACAATTTTTAGAAAAGGTAAAATTTAGAAGAATATTGGTACCAGGGTACCGGAAACATTAGGGCAATACTTTACGGGTTCCACTGAATCTGGAAGGCGGTGGGGTTCCTTTTTGTCTCTTGCAAACTCAAACTTCGACTATCGATATTGCTTATGACAGATGGGCCGCGATCTCTGGACGCCAGATTGCCAGGCCCCACGTTAATGACGGGCAAACCATGTCTCTACTATCGGTGACCAAGAGGGACGTCACACTTTTGGTATCTGTTGTCACGGGACGCTATGCATGCCTACTTAGCATGCACAGCGTCCGGGAGCCGTACACTATGATTACTGCGGCAGCTGTGATGACGAAAGTGAGGAAGAAAACGTAGAACACCTTCTATGTCGCTGTCCTACACTGGCAAGAAGACGACAGGCCGAAATGGGATCCGCCATCTTTGACGGATTACACGATATCTCAGGTGCATTTTAAACTTCGTTTGAAGTCCGGGTTGGTTTTACGGTGGTTGGTTTAACTTTTTATTTAGAAAATAATTTTCTTTTTTAAATTAAAAAAGTAAACTTTTAAACATTTTTAAGGATTTTTTTATTCGTGGTTAATTCCCAGTTTTTATTCTTGATAAAAACACTTGAAATTTATTGTTGATGGGATAAGTTGTTGATGTTTTTGTTTAAACTTTGATATTGTTACAAGTAGAACTGTTGCTTATGATTCTTATACGCTTAACAGTTTCATTTGGTTCAATATCTTTAGTTTTTCAAAAATCTTTATGGATGATGTTTCCTGATGATCTGGCGGCCTAAGCAACCAGTGAAATGCGCATAGGAATAGCTTATCCCATCAACAATAAATTTCAAGTGTTTTTATCAAGAATAAAAACTGGGAATTAAGCACGAATAACAAAATCTTTAAAATTAAAAATTTTGTATTCCCAAAAATTACTTTTGATAACATTTTTAAGGATTTTTTAAAATTTTCGAACCATAAAATTTTCTGTCAAAAGTACATTTTTTTAAATTATTGCTGCACTGATATGTTGTTAAAGAGATAAAAACATACAAAATAAATAATGCATAATGCAAATAACAACTGAGTGTAAAAATTTTGATAACATTACCAACATTTTTGATAAAATGAGTTTTGGATGAATGTGGCCATTGTTGGCCATTAAGCTATTTAGTGTGTCACAGTAGCCATTTTTAATTTTTGTGCAAAAACTGATTTTGTAAGTTTTTTCTTTGTTAGTGTTGATTATTTTACTAAGATCGTTTTTAGTCACTTTTGCTAAAAATTTGGTCATAAAAATAGTCAACACTAATGGGGACTTCTACCAATCCTAGTTTGAGACCCAAAAAACTGTTGATAGTTGAACTTAAGGCTTTTTTACTAAAACTTAAAGAAGTTTATTAAACTGAAAGTGCATTTTGTGAATAGAAAATTTTTCCGAAAAACATACCCAATTATTCTTTCTTGGGAATTTGCAGAAATACTTATATGTTTAGACCGATATATAAGTTTGTTCTATTTTATTTAAAGATCAGAATATGTTTTAAGTAAAATATAACGTTCTTAACTCTAAAGTAAGGTTTTTTATTGAAGATTACGCAATTATTAAATCTGGCAACTTTGAATAAACCGTTGGCAATTTTAATGATAGTCACTACCAAACATAATTATGAATTTAAAGTGATAAAATCAATCTCCCAAATTATAATGCTAGATTATCAGCCCAATTATGAATAAAAATTTCCCGGAAGTTTTTTCCCCTTTTCTCATTTTTACAATTGAATTTACATAGGAAAAAAGGGAGAAGGGAAAAAACTCCCGGGGAATTATTATTCATAATTGGGTGGTATATTTTGCAGTTTAAACTGACCAGTACGATTAAAATTAGCATCCATAAAGACGACTAAAAGAAGCTTCTTGTCGTGGGTATCATATTTGTATCTATACTCTTCATTCCGTTTGTAAGATGTCCGTCTGTCTGTTAAAATGGGTTTTCCGATGACCCCAGAATATGATTGGTGTTATATTTTTTTGTCACATATACTTTGTTCAAGTGTGCTATTAAAACTCAGCCAGATCGATCCCTAAATAAGCGAGATAAGAGCAAAAAGCCACGACTGGCTCTAATTTTGCGTATAAATCACGTTTTTTTTTTTTTTTTTTTTTTTTTTTTTTTTTTTTTTGTATATCTGAAAAATGGCAAGAGCCGAAGTTTCCAAATTATATACAAGCATATCAATACACAACATCCGACAGTATTTAAGTTTGGAGAAGTGGGCGTGGCACTTTACATACAATGCAAAACAAATTTCTGTATATCTGGAGAATGGCAAGAGCCAAAGTTTCCAAATTAGGTTAGATTCGGAATAGCCGAATATAGCCTTCTTATTTATAATTAAAAGTGTAAACACTAAAATGTTTAAACAAAACGGTGATTAAATTAAACACCAAATTGTTTTACAAAAACAACAAATTTTTAGGTTGTCATTGTATTTAAATCTTTTAAACATTTTCCAACTTAAATGAATTAAATTTGTTTTCTCATTTACATTAATATATCATATTAATTTGTCCAAAATAGCAGAAAAAAATCGTTAATAAATTTTTAAGTGGTAGGAAATATTTGCGTGAATCTGCTGTGTGAATGTTTTATAAACAAAATAAAAATCACTTAACCATAAAAGCTACATGATTATTATCTTGTTTTTTCCCCCTTGTTTAAATCGGTTCTTTATCTCATTTGCTTCAGTACACTTTATCTTAATTACCACAAAAATGTGTTACAATTTGCACATTAGCTATGCTGTCATATGTATGTACAGATATGTATATGAATGTTGTGTACTTGACGTACGAATGTTGCATGAATGTCGGAATGGTTAGTTGGCTGGCTGGCTGGTCGGATGGTTGGTTGGTTACTTTACTTTGCTTTTTAGTCAGGTTGATAAGTGGTGGTGAGTTGGAAGATGGTTAGTTCGTTATTCGTTGTACATTATGGATATGATATGTTTGTTATACAAAAGGTATGCTTGGATTGTTGGTTGCCTGAATGTTTTGGACGGTTGGATGGATGGGTGAATGTGTTTTGCGTATGGGAATGTGTACAGCTCCCTTTTACTTGTATGTCCAAAACCATAATACAATATTTATTAACATTAATATTTATTCTTGTTGTTATTGTTTTATTTTTTTTTATTTTTATGACATTTGTTTTTATTAAGAGGTAACAACACAACCAATGATTCGAAGCATGCAATGTTGTGACGTATGCATGTTGTACGTTTTACATGTCTTCTTTTTTAACTCCTCTCTCATGTTACATTTTGACAAGGTATGAGTAGTTTGCTGATTGCTTGGCATGTTAATAATGATATATATTTGCCTACCAACCATATTAAATTGCATTGTTTAACTTTTTTTATTTTATGTAGATATTTTACTTCTTTTTTTTGCATATAATGTTTATATTGAATAAGAAGCTTATAAGTTTGTCAGGGAATTCGTAGAGCTAAATGGGAAGAATAAATTTTCGGAAGAAAATGAAATGCACTTTTTTAATCGAAATATTCACATAATTTAGTGTTAATAGGATAAATGTTCAACATATTAAAAAAAAAACTTAAAGAATAAAATTTTAAAGATTTTCAATATTTTAACAAATAGAATGTGGGAATTATTTCTCTTTCATAAATTATTTTTTATTATATTTTCCGAATGTGCGTCTATGAGTCAAATTTCAATTAATAAAGCTTTTTTGCAGTAGTCGTATTCCTTCAATATTTTACACACTTTTTGCTTTAGCTAATATTTGGTTAATATTGAAGCTAAAGAACTTAGGTATTATTCCATACAATGCCAGAATTTCTTGTATCTTTTCTGGCCCGTACGTTCTTCGTCAGGATTTTCGGTGTCACACTGGATAGTGATTCTTTATAAATTTCATGTATTTAACTTAACAATTTTTAACAAATAGAATATCAGAACTATTTCCTTTTTTATAAATTATTTATTTTTTTTACTATATTAAACATTTTTTCCAATGTGCTTTTATAAGCCAAATTTCAATTTATAAAGCTTTTTTGCAATAGCCTTATTTATTAGAGAAGCACTTTCGAAAAAATATGTACTTAAAATATTTTCTTTTAATAACACACTGCAACATTTTTAAAGCCATCGTGTGAAGTTTCTCGAAGTACTTATTGAAACTTACAAAACCCCATTTGAGTTCAGCTAATTTTGGCTAAAATTTGATTTTTCCGAAGAACATGCAGATTTTCACACGATTATATTTTGGAAAACGGCAAAATTGTAGCCATATAATAGAAAGAAAAAGTGTAAAACAATTAACCCGAAAGTGCCTTAAAAATAGTAAAATGTCAATTTTTATTTTGCATTTTGTGTGTTGCATTCTGTAACTGTTTCTTAAATATATAAAAAAAAAACTAACATTCATACATATATTTTTTTGGGAATCCTGAGTTTTACGTTTTCAAATTTGTGTCAAAATATTTTTGAAAATCTGGGGCCTGATTCTGGCAGTCGTGATCGAGTAATTTCTCGATTCGAAAGCAATTTAAAATCTAATTATTTCAGTCAATACTGAACGAATTGGAATTATTTGTTCAGTGTTGTAAAGCATTAATTTGAGTTTCACAATACTGAAAAAATAATTTTGATTCGTTCAGTATCGACTGAGATAAAATTGCTTTCGAATCTAGAAATTACTCGATCACGACTGCCAGAATTAGGCCCCTGATAATTAAAACTGATTGCAATAAGTCTACCTTATATTTTCCATGTATAAAACCTCATTAGTTTTTACGTTCTGTTGCCGTTTTTTTTTCGGTAGTGAATATTTTGTAATTACTTTTTCTGTTACAGTAATCAGCTGTTTTAAAAAAGAAAAATATAAAAATTGTAAAAAAAAAACTTTTCGTAAAAACTAAAAAAAAACAATATTTTATGTTAAAAATATATGTATGTATCACTTTTAAAGAAATCATTAATTAAAAAAAATTTTTCTAGCTTTTAAGAAAATATTACAATATTTTCATACCACAGCAAACTAATACATACGCACTATTTTGACAGTCACTTAACGTTGAATTCTATTTTAAACAGATTTGTCCGCAACAGAACAGAATGAAAAAGGGAAAAATAACTTTACTTTCACCTTAAGTAAACCTTGTAGAATATGTGTTAGTAAAAATAAACAAAATCTATTTATAAATGAACGATTTATGGACAAATTACTACTTTTTTTTCCAAGACAATGGTTTTGGCACAATAGCACCCCATACTACATATAGAAGCTAAAAGCACCTATTTTGGGTCAGATATTTCTTTAACAAAATACTTAGGCAGGGCTCTTTAAATTCGTTTACTGTCTAGAAAAAAAACTGCTTGCATTTAAATTTTTCTCAATTATTATATTTTTTATTAAAGTTTTTTCTGCCATTATTAAAAATAATATTTATTACAAACATGCCAAGCTTTGTAAATAATACTAATTTTCCTATGAAAATAAATAAAATTGAAAAAAATACCCAGTTGTTAAAATTGCGTATCGTTAACATTTCTTATTCGTGACTCAAATAGTGTGAGTGTAAACTTCACACCCATTTAATTCTAATTATGCAATTTATAATAAACATAATTTTTTGAGTGGCTGGCTCTTTTCAAAAATAGCAAAAACAAAAAACATAAAATGGGTGCAGAAATTCAATGCAATTTAAAAAGATTGCCACATGTTTTCGGTTCAATGAGTTTTCTCTGCTCCCCTTTTTTGTGGACTGCATTTTATTCGTTTGTAAAGACTTGAGAAATATGTCGTTAAGTTGATATGAGATAGAGAATTCCGAAATTTAATTAAATTTTTATTTAATATAAAAAGGTATACACATACACATTTATAAAGTTGTAAAATTTAATGGAAAACCCTTTCAAAACTAAGGCCAAATTAAGGCATTCAATATCGATCGAAATTTATGTACATATCGTGCAATATTTACATAAATATGTAATATACATTTTGCTAATGCCGCGTTTTATTTTCTCCTGTAATGCGAGGATGATTGTAAGCTGATTTTAAGTTTAAATAACCCCACAAAAGAAATTTATTGCTGTTAAAACATACAAATAAAATGACCTAATAGAGAGTTCTTGACTAGAATATGGCTCATGCATTAATTAATTGAATTGTTTCGAAGGGTATATGTACTATTTAAATCACACATTCAAAAAATGTAATTTGATCTGAAATATCGGTGATATCATGTCGCAATATCAAGCACCAGAAACAGTCATTGATTCAATAATGCCTTCAGACCAAAACCCATTCCAAGCAATGACACGTTATGTTTCAAATGTTACAATTGGGTTCTCCGGATCCCAAATACTGCAATTTTGGCGATTATTAAAGCCATTAAAGTAAAATCAGGCTTAAAACATCAACATACACTTGTCTATGTTTAATAAGCCATTCCATGAACTCGCTCTGTTTATGTATATGTTCATTAGAAACCTAACATTAAACTATCAGATGTCAATTTGTTTTCCAGGGTTGCCACCCATTAAATGCACAAATGGCTGTAAATTTAAATCATCCATTAATTTTAGAATACCCGTTAACAAAGACATTTTATTATTTGTAGCATCAGTCTAGGTTGGCAACTAAAATGAATTTCGTTATTGGTGTTTAAGAATTTGTTATTTCGGTATTTAAATATTTGTTATTTTGATATCGGTATTTTAATTATATCAGTATACCGGCACAGAATCTTTTATAACGGTTTTAAAATTAAATTAACCAAACCAACCAAGAATGACACAGTTTTTACATAGTGGCAATTATTAAAAGAAATTTATATTTCTTTTTTTGGAAAAATATAAATTTTGCAGAGTAGAAACAAATCAAAATTTTAAACATTTGAATTATCGGAAAATAGTTTGTTAGCATTTTGGTATCGTTTCCAATACTGGTATTAAGCTATTCGTTATTTCAGTTATCAACACTGGCATTAAATTTAAAACGGTATATAAGCCGAATCTGTATTAATAAAGGTTTTAGTTGCCAACCCTGATCATTGTTTGTACTTGTTTTTCTAAATATATACATTTTTTTATTATAATCTCAGCAGTATGAAAAAATCTACCACCTACAACTTCTTCAATTTAATTCGTTTCATTTGGTTTTTGCATTTTACATCTTTTAATAATCTGCTGTATTTTCATCTCTCCCTCTGTCTCTCTTACTCACCTTTCATCTCCTTAACTATTTAGTCATTAAACTAGTAATGGAAGTTTACTCATGAATCATCATGATATTTTTAGTTGGGTTTTTGCATGGACAAATGGATGGATGGATGGATGGTTGGTTTTAGTTCAGTTGCTTGTTTGGTTCGATGCTTCAATAGATGAATGGCTAGATGGATAGAAGGATA
Organism: Pollenia griseotomentosa; assembly: GCA_963931875.1. Lineage (NCBI taxonomy): Eukaryota > Metazoa > Arthropoda > Insecta > Diptera > Polleniidae > Pollenia > Pollenia griseotomentosa. The sequence goes on along the minus strand of OZ007564.1, from coordinate 119,243,192 downwards.
GATATATAGATAGTAACACAGATACTAGTCATGTAGTTTCTACTGCTGTTGCTGTTATTTCCTCTGTGCAACAAACTTTAACCAACCACAAAGTAAACTATTACCAGTTCACATTTCAATGATTCTTGAGGCATGTTTGTTCATTGATACTTTGGTTTTTATTTCTCTATTACTGTTTTTTTATTTAATTTTTCCCTGTGTTTTTTTACAACAAGTATTTGCAATTGAAACATTTTTTATTTCACAGAATGAGATATTTTTCGAAATGCTCTTGAATTGCTTTTTTTTAGAAAACTTTAAAAGAAAAAAGCAATTGGAAATCATAAAAAATAGTTTAAATTTTTCTTAAAAGTAAAAAGTAATATAAAAAATATAACATATTTTGTATGTACAATTCATACATTTTTAATTAAAGAAAAAAAGCCAAAGTTGATTTAATATTTAATTAAATAACCATATTTTTAAAAAACTCAAAAAAACTGAAAAAAATCTTAAACTTTTTGTTTAAAAAAAAAGTTCTTGAAAATAAATTTGAAATAAATACGGATTTGTGACTGGGACATACAATCAGCAACTTTGAAGTTCTTGTCATTTAAACATTATTGCAAAAGACCTGCGGTGTGTTAAGCATCATTATAATGTTAAAAAATTATATTTACCGTCTACAATGTTCTTATTTTTTCAGAAGCGGGGAGATTAGTACCCCTAAAACACCGACGTTTAATTGCGCAGCCATTGTACTAACTATTCTGTGGACAGTTTTATCTGCTTTAGTCGTCATGCAAGACCCATAAAATAAAAAAAAGGCTGCAGTCAGCTGGGAAGTAGGGACGTGCCAAAGTGAAAAAGCCATTTTTCACCAGTAAGTATCAAATTATATAAAAAAAATTGCTTCGCAAGCAGCAAAAAAAAACCAAAAAAAGGTTGTATGGTTAGATAAGACTAACATTAATCGTCTTAGGTCGGATGGCAGGGAAAAGTGTTAGCGAAACTTGTTAAGAACTTTCAAAGATGTCAAAACAACTTCAAAGTTTGGCATATTTATTTTACAGAAAAGTAAGCACACTTTAAATCTGTATTGCATGTATAATAAGGAAAGTAGGACACCTGGGGTAAATGCGAAATTCAAGATAACAATATTTCGAGCTTTCAGATACAGTTTGAAATATCGTTTAATATCAGATAATATTTGTCAAACTTAAAACATCGAAAGCGTAGGTGTAGTCGATCAAATACATGCAAATAATTAGATATTTTGAACTAAATCACAACTAAAACCTTTTGTCTTTTTATAAAAAAAAGATAGAAATTAATGAATTTTATAAGCAATTTTTTTAAATTTTGCGAGACACATTTTTTTACTTAATGGCGAAAACGTATTTTAACTCCCAATATTAGAAACCGATCATTAAAAGCAGAGTGTTAACCTAAACAACCTGCGTGACTATTTTAATGATTACTAATTGGCTTTAAAATTTTTTTGTCTTTTAATTTTCCACCTCTTCGTCTGGTTATTTATTTTATGGACTGGTTAATTTGTTTATTAAAAAATTATTCAAATATGATGTGTGTTTTACGCTAATATATTCTACTTAAATTAATCTGTTTTTATTTAACAAGTGTTAAATTGTTAATAAAATATCGTTTGAGAAAAGAGACACACAAAGCTTTTTAAATTCGTACTTGTGAGTGTGCGTGATTTTTTTAACATAAAAATTCAAAATTCGGATAGATACATTTCGATTTTGGTTACAGGTATTTAAAATCGTTTTGAAGATGACCGTCATTTTGTGTTTCTATTTATTTATTAATTTTTTTTTTTAACTTATGAATATTGAAAATTAGTTTTTTTCTATTTTATTTGGTCTTCTTTTTATTTTTTGAAGTTTGAAAGTGTTGAACATGACGCGGGCTTTTTTATTTTTTATTGTCATGTAAATTCTTGGTAAAACAAATTATGTTGACTTGAAAATAGAGATTTGAATTCCTTAGATTTTGTTGGTTTTATTTATTTTATTTGGAATTTTACACTATTGATTTCGAGCTTAAAAATTAACATGAATTTTCGAAATTTGTTAAAAAAAAGTCATAAAAAAGTTATTTTTCATCAAAATCTGTTTGTGATTTGCAAATCAAATTAGAGATTGTTTAACTGTTTCGAATTTAAACTTATGTAAAGATAGGTATTCTTTTTATAATTTTTTTAATGATTTGCATTTTAATGACACTGTGCCAGAAATTGGCACTTTTTCTCTTAGACAAGCCGGGCACCTAGCATTTTAACATAATTCGGGTACACTGAATCCTGAGGTGCTCGCCGTTTTTTTAGATTGGCTCTGGTTTCCGAGATATACCGTATTTTCGAAAACTCAAAAATGGTTTAGTTTATTGAAATTACTAAAAAAAATTCCGCAATAAAATTTCCTTTAAGAAATGTAAATTTTTTTTCTAATATGAGCTGTCGTCTATGAAACATAATTTTTTTTTTTTGAAAAAAAAAAAAAAAATTTTATACCAAAATTTCGAAATTTTTGTTTTTTAAAAATTCATAAAAAATTAAAAAATGCAGCTAGGCTTCGAGTTTAATTGCGGAATTTCGGTTTTTTTTAGTAATTTCAGTTAACTAAACCGTTTTTGAGTTACGGGAATATATGTTGTGCAACCTCCTTCATTTTCGAAAAAACGGTATATCTCGAAACCCAGAGCCAATCTAGAAAAACGGCAAGCACCACTTGATTCAGCGTACCCGAATTATGTTAAAACGCCATGTGCCCGGCTTGTCTGTTTTTTCAACTAGCATAGTGTAATTGGCTTAATTAAGTTTGCCAGATTTACCGCTCAAAACGCCGGGCGCTCGCATGTAATTCGAGTCCGGTGTTGCCACTCGACTTGCCTAGGTGACATTAACGTTAACCTTAACGTTAAGCCTTCCTTAAGGTAGGTCCTAAGGACCAAACGGTCCAGTCGTATCAAAACACCATTTCTCAGTTAAAGAAAAAGTGTCTACGGTGGAAACTGATAGTGGCCCTACTGGAAACAGAAAAAAGGCTCTGTTAGATGAAGCGATGATGGACAATAGTTCTCAGCTTTGTGCTTCGTGTTAATGGGAGGCCCTTCCAACAATTTCACAGAAAACGCTTGGCAGGATCTAGGTTATTTGTTAAATTTAAATAGATTTTACTTTATTATTGTTAATCCGTTTTGAAAAATAGTTCACAAGTCAACTCCTTTGCATTGCTACGAGATAACTAACAAAGTCTGTGAACAAAAGAATACAAAAAAATCATGTAAAATTCCTTTGAATGTTCTTATTATTATAATTATTTGTTGCGTTTACGCCAGATCGTGGGCGCATAGGGTCAATGCATGTTCTAGCAATTGAATATTCCGCAAATGGGACCTAAAATATAGATTTAAATACATTTGAAAGGTCCAAAAAGTAATTTGTAACGGGTTATCCATTTTGCGGTTTCAAAAGTAAACGTAAATAAAACACATATAAAATATTTTTTTTCATGATATTTCTTTTTTATTATAAAGTTTGAACGTTGACATTATGTGTGAAACTCTATATCATTTAAATGACCACCACGCGAAGTGTTGCAAGTATACTACAAAAATGGTGATTTTGGCACAGCCACATATCGTTCTTTAAGAGGAGTTTATGGTTTACATAATCGTCCAACTATGCAAGCAATTGGCAAAATTGTGAAGTAATTTGAAGAGACTGGAGCGGTTACAGATATTGTAAGGACCGTGCATCATCGTTTCGCTCGTTCCGCTGAAAATATCGCTGCTGTAAGTGAAAGTGTTGCCGAAGACCCGAATGTGTCGATTCCTCGTCGTTCTCAGGAATTACGACTGTATGGTCGTATGATAAGCGACTTTTTTTTGCCTGCTATTGAAGAATACGACTTGGAGAATAAGTGGTTTCAACAAGACTGTGCCACATGCCACACAACTCGAGCGAATATGGCTTTATTGCAAGAGACATTTCCTTCTCATCGTGGCGACATCAACTGGCCACCAAGATCATGCGATTTGACACCATTAGACTTGTTTTTGTGGGGCTACGCGGAAGACCGTGTTTATGCAGGTAAACCTTAAACTCTTGAGCACTTAAGAACCAACATTCGTCAAGTTATGGCTGAGATACCACCCAATATGTGTCAAAAAGTGGTTCAAAATTACCTCAAAAGAATCAATGCTTGCAACACTTCGCGTGGTGGTCATTTAAATAATATAGTTTTTCACACAGAATGTCAACGTTTAAACTTTATAATAAAAAAGAAATATCATGAAAAAAAATATTTTATATGTGTTTTATTTACGTTTACTTTTGAAACCGCAAAATGGATCACCCGTTATGTAGGTTCCGCAAAATTTGCGCGTTCAAACTGGGGCCAAAAGCCCTTTTATCGCTGTTCAATTCATATCTCCTCAGCTACATTACTAAATAAGGCACACTAAATGTGATGTGTGTAACTCTCAGAACAAACTGCATCTTCCAACAAAATCTTGAAAGTATAGGAAGGGGGGACGGATACCCTCCATACAAGGTATTTATTTTTTTTTTTATATCTACAGAACTACAATATTAAGACACTCTTAAATTGATGTCCGTTACTCATAAAACAAGATGCATGTTCCGAAAATAACTTAGAGGTATAGCAGCAGGAGACGGATACCCCCATAAAAAGTATTTTATATTGAGACACAATAAATTTGATTGAAATTTAAAACAAACTTCATGTTCCAACAAAATCATGGTCGTATAGAAGGGGGAGACGGGTACCCTTTATACATAGTATTGATTTTTTTTTTATATATCTGCAAAACTGCATATTGAGGCACACTTAATTTGATGAGCGTAACTCTTAAAACAAAATGCATATTTCAATAAAATCTTGGAGGTATGGGAGAGGGAGAGAGTTTTTTTTTTGTTGGAACATGAATTTTGTTTTAAATTTCAATCAAATTTATTGTGTCTCAATATAAAATACTTTTTATGAGAAAATATTAATAAATTAATAAACGCGATTTTTTAATATAGCATGCTTTCGCTGAATTGCCTGCGTTGAGGAACGGTGAATAGATGTGGAAAATGAAAAATTCACAGCATCTGTCACGATTTATAGCAAGGAATATAAATTACTTTTTATAGGTAGGTATATTCTTTTATATACCCCAGTTTAGCCCTTTCTCTCTTTACTTAGGTTGTTTTGTAATACATGCATAGTTATGTAAAGTATGTAAAAGAAATATCTATTATTTGTTCTCGGTAAAAATCATGTTTAAGTTATTAAATATTTTCTTAGGTAAAGGATTTAAAGATCAATTATCAGTAAAGTCTGTTATTTGGTCAAATATTTGACAAGTGTGGACATACAAAATTTCAAACCATATTTAATAAGATCTGCAAATAAATTTCTATCCACTCTTGATTTATACAACTAATAGATTTTTTTGCAAAATTTTTTAGCTCACCTAACAGCAGGTATTGGAATTTTTTTTTGCAAACAAATCAATAAATTATTATTACTTTTTTAATTATACAAGCTCAGAACGTGTAGGTACATTTATTTATTTAAAAAAAAAAATCATGATTATATGTCAAAGAACTTGAATTAAAAAAAAAAACTAATACAAACATTTAAACATCCTCATCTTCATCTGCTGGTGATGGTGCTGCTGCCTTAAAAACAAAAAACGCTGTTTCAATATTTTTGCACTCCGTGTGCTAAATAGAACCTTGTTATTTGGAAAATTTATGTTTCCACAAGTTAAACGAACCATAGGAAATAAAAACAGAAAAAAGCACACAAGAACAAACAAAAAGATCACACCTTTAAAAAAAAAATTAAAGAAAAAACTAATAATCAAGTTTAGAAGAAATGAAAGGTAAATTTGAAGCTAAAGGTTGTATGTTGCAAACACCATTAAGAAAAATGGCAGCAACAACAAGTTAAAAATGTTCTTTAAGTCTTAAAAGAGTAACGTCTGAAACTCAATAGGGAGCCCCCCAAAAACAATTTTGTTCGTATTGAATTGGCATAACAAAAAAGTATGAAAATAAGATATTGATTTAATAAAATACAGGTTTTTAAGAAAGTGTATTCTTTAAATGCTGACCTGTATATGTAGAATGGTAACAGATCCCAAGAAGATCTTGTAGGGAAGACAAGGGGAACTTCGGCGTTGCGTTTACAAAACAAGATTTAAAATTGTGCTATTTTCCTAAAAAAATTAAGTTACATCTAAATCTTTGTGGAAGATTAAAAGAAGAAAAAAAGGGAAAATAGCACTTTCTGGTTAAATTCGGCGTTTTCAATTTTTTTTTTCAGAAACTTGGTCGCTTTTCATTTCTATTTTTTAAACCTGAAAATTAAGTTATTTCTCTAGTTCTAAGGAGCGAAAGTTAACAAGTCCGATGAACCTACCTACACTTATATTCACACAGTCGCACTAAATAGTTATTATAACTTTAATTTAGCTCTTACTTGGTATATTTAATAATTTTTTAGTAGGTATGCAATATTTAAACGAAGTCCGATCAGGTTTTTGTTTTTATAAATGCATACCGCTACAAAACATCGAGTAGCATCATATTGCACTGAATGCAATATCAGAAGAAGTAGTGATAACTACTTTTTTAACGTTTTATTTTTGAAATTTTTTCAATTATATCTTTAACCATGATGATGTAGCGAAATATTGGAAAATAAAATATGATTTTATAAAAACAAAAACCTGGATCCTGAGCTTAATTAATTACTTCTTTTATGTTAGCATAAAAAGGTCGAATAAAAATAAACTTAAACAATATGGTATGCAATATTTTAGTTTTTTTTTTTTGCGCCGCAGCTCCCCTGATTGGGGTTCATTCAGCGAAAATGGCATATTCTACTTTCTAAATGATTCAAAAGAATCGCGCTTAATCTTGTAAACCAAGCAATTCTAGCCAAATAACCAATACTCAGTGTTCATTAGATTTTGTCGCAATATTTTATTAATAAAGATTCAAGAACAATAATTAAATCTCTCTAATACCTTTTTAGATTCAGAGCTTCAAAAGTGCTAAAGCTACCCCAACGATTAAATACCTTAAAACTCCTGACAAAAATTAACTTCACCAAAACAAAAAAAAACAAAAATCGAAAGACCATGAATATTTCTAACTACAACAACAAATTTAAAAAAGAAGCCTTTTAAAAGATAAGGAGGGCTGTCGCTTATTATAACTTTAACAAACCCAACAACAAAAGCAACAGAAAATGGTATTGAAATTGAAATCTAAAACCAAAATCGCTTTTGGCATTGAAAATGTTGTTTAAGAAAACAAAACAAAAATGAAATAAAAGAACCAAAACACGAAACTACACCAAAAAAGTACAACAATAACAATAACAACACAAGAAAAGAAACATCAACTAAATTGTTAAAGAGTTTAAGTTTAAGAATCGAACACAATAACAAAAACAACATTAAAACGGTTGTTATTGTTGTTGAATTAAAAATAAACCACAACAAAACAATCAAAACTCTACGGCTGTTAATGCTGCTTCTTCTTATAATACTAAATAGTACTGCCAGTCTGACTGCCTGGTTGCCTGTTTGTTGTACACTTCACGTACGAGTAAAAACTCTTAACGAAAAAGATTGTCGCTGGGGCAGGGCAGGCGTAACAAAAGCCAAAACAACATTTAAGCCCACAACAAGACACAGTGGGGTATTTTTGAGTAAAATAAAATAGATTTGCAGTTTATAAATGTCCCATAAAACTATTTGAGCAATGGATTTATTTTTGTTGTTGTTTTAAATTGTTATTTGTTGTTGAACAAAATTTTTGTTTAAAAATTATTTTTTAAATAAAATTTTAGACTTACATATCGTCGGCTTTATATGCAAACCTCCTAAATCCACTTTTTAATTAAATTGAGATATTGATGCCGTTTGTTAGAGAAAGATAAGCCTCGTCGACCAGCATGTAGTTGTTCTTCAATTTGAGTCTTGAAGTGTGTAAAACCAACTATATTTTTGGTTTTCCTCTCAAACTGCAAATATGAAATATAAAAAGTTTTTTGTCTCTGCTGTCTCCTTTCTACAGAAATTCACATTGTCTTTTCAAATTTCAAACGCCTCATAACTTGTGGCGTTGAAAATTTTATAACGTTACATGAATTTCTGTAGAAAGCAACAACAAAATTACAAAATATTTATAACTTTGTTTTTGATTTCAATGTAATTCTTTGGCGTTGCGTTGCGTTTTATATAAAAAAAAATTTAACAATATGCTCTAATAAATCGGTGCCATTACTCAGCGAAAAGTCGAATTCAAATTAACAAGTTCATAAGAAAGTAATTGAGCATACATATGAGGAATGGCATTGATTTGCATGTGATTTCACGTCATATTTATAAGTAACTAAAGAAGACTTTTCCGCTAAAATATTGGCAAATATTTAACTTTTTTTAAAGCAAATGTTCACTTCAATTCCAAATTCCGTTATATAAACACAGTTTGTGGGTATAAGTTTAAATATTTATGAAATAACATGGACCTCTTTGAATATTTTATGGGACAAATACACTTGCCAAATGTTTGTCCAACAGGCGGATTCACTCGTGTACGTGTGCTGAACGTAATATTCGCCGTCATGTCAAAAATTTTTTATTTTTCATCCAGCATCGTCGGTGTGACACCTACAAACACATTTTCACTAATACTACCACAATGCTTGATGAGTATTTTGATCAGTGTATTTGGGCCTTTAGGGGTCTGTACACGTGAAGCATTTCTCATCAAGCGCTATAGTAGTATTAGTAAAAATGTGTTTGTATGTGTAACGCCAACGATGCTGGATTAAAAATCAAAAAATTAAGATATGACGGCGAATAACACGTCCAGCACACGTACACGAGAAGTGGTTTTGTCGTCTTTTGGCGCCAAATTTGAATGTTTCGCAACTAAAGATTACACGGTGCTACAAATGAGCACATTTTTTTACTTGAAAAGCGACCTAGTGTAGGTTATAGACCTTATTGAGTAGATCATAAATCAATTTTAAAAAGTTCGGAAACACCCTCAAATTTCGAAGTTGATTTTTAGCCGATATTTATTTTTTAAACGGTTTCTGAAAGAAGAGAAATGTGCCTTTAGAAATATTTACACCCTTTGGTATGTGTATACAATTTTTGTAGTGATATTCTTAATTATATTTTTTCTAGGTTTTTCAACTTTGGTGCCATTTTTTTAAATTAGTTTGTTAAGAAACATATCCTTATGTATATATTTCATTAAAGTTAATTTAATTTAGTCGGATTAAAAATGAAGCCACTGTCAAGCCATGAACAACGATATGCGATTTAATGAGATCGGACTTTAAATGGCAACGCTACATATAAAAAACCAAAAGGGCTGTATTTGGGGGCGTGGCAGAAAAAAATATTTCCTGTTTTAGAAACTTCATTGACATATCTTTCATTCTACGGGGTGGCTGGCTTCCTTTTTACCGAAGGGTGTATATATTTAGAAATGCACATTTCTCCTCTTTCAGAAACCGCTTAAAAAATAAATATCTGCTTAAAATCAACTGAGTTACGTGTTCATAAGTACTCGAACCTACCAGAAAATGGTTTTTTCGGAATAACTCCGAAATTTGAGGGTGTTTCCGAACATTTTAAAACTGATTTAAGATCTACTTAACAAGGCCTTCAACTTACACTAGGTCACTTTCAAAGTATATTTTCACTGTAGCACCGTGTTATTAGTTTTTTTAATTTAAAATCTCCCACTGTGCAAAATGCAAGTACATGATGTTTTTGTTTTCTTCAGCTCGTTCATGAAACTTGAGTGTTACATGTTGTTGTTTTAATTGCCCTCCTCCTCTGCCCTACAACAAAATGCCTTTATTTTTGTTTATTGCATTTTCTATTCCCTTTTTTGTATTACTGCACCATTTAAATTTTTAAAATAATATTTTTTTTAAATTATTGTTTTTACTTTGGTTTATTAAATTTTTAAAAATAATAATTTGTATAAGAATTGTTAAGATTTTTTGCAGATGGACCTTAATAAAATTCTGGCAATCGTATTTTTTGGGAAAAGAAAAAAAATATCATCTAAATTGAGTTATTTTCTAATATTTTTTAATAAAGGGTATATAAAATTCGTCATTACCAACATTAACATGGACACAGTGTTTTCTGGATTGTTCCCCATCAAATGAACACGAGTCAGTTCATATCTGTTTAGAGTGCATTTGTATGTGTGTGTTGAATGTTGTTAAATGTGTGTTCTTGGTTTTGAGTTGCCTGTCTTAAAGCAAAGTTAACACAACACAACAAACTAACAACAATGACTCCACGAACCAAGCAGCCATCACCAGTGTTACCCAACATGATAATGATATAGATAATGATCATCGCCAGTATCAACAGAGAATAGTAGAAAAGGCGCAGCGAATGTGTCTTGTTAGCACAGACAGACATACATATTAGTTGTGGCAACAGCAGGCAGTCGACAAGATGCACAGACAAACACTTTTGTATAAAGCAACAAGAACAACAATATTAGAATGTCCAAAATTATTAAAGTGTTATGAAAATGCCAAAAGAGAAAAGCACTGGACACTATAAAGTTAGAATAATGACAAAGAAAAACTTTTGGTCTTAACTCAATTTAAAATAAACTGTTTATATGTTCAATTAAATTTTTTATTAAATTATACTAAAATTCTAGCACCAAAAATTTTAATAACATGAAAACCGGATTTGGAATAAGAGAATACATACCTACATGTTGAAGTCGAATTTAACTACAGGTGGTGTCGAAACTACAACAATCCAAAAACAACAGAAACAACATAGGTTTTTTTGCAGAAAAAGACAGAAAAAATAGCACAATATTTCCTGTCTCTGTGTGAGCTGTGGGTAATATTTTGTGTAAAATGAAAGCAGGGGTCAAATTACGGCATTCGATACCAATTGAAATTAATATTAAAATTGTATTGTAATTTAAGTAATTTATCGGATCAGGAAAATTTCATCTTACCCTGCAAATAATGTTGGATCACCTGATCCATTTTGATTAAATGGACTACTCCATGGACTGGTCCGATGTAATGCAAGCATGGACCATGTCATTGTTAAAAAGTGTTTGTAGTGAGTTGACATGTCTTCGTTTTAACGACATGTTTTCGTTTTTAAACGAAGTTAAAACTAATCCTCTTGTGTATACAATGGAGTAGTTTTAGGACTACTTCTTTGTAATCCAAAGCTGGGTTATATGGTCCTGCCCTAGGACATCGTAATGTTAAATAGACCATGTTTTTTCCATACGTTTGGGTTACTTTGGACACTTTACACCCGTGTTTGGACTTGTCCTATTATTTGTAGGGTATTTCAAGCATGTTGTACCGTCTGAGGTGCATACGTAAATTATAGAGAAAAGGGTCCCTGCAAATAATAGGACTAGTCCAAACATTTAATCTTAATATTTTCAAGAAGGCCATCTCCTATTGATCGGTGTAAGTAATAATCTGATGAAGCAACGTCTGGTGAAAAAGTTGGGGAATGTATAACATTCGGTATACAACCCACAGTTTTGTTTAAACAACTCATAGACGACAACACTAATCAGTTGTATTGTTTATACAAATTTCTGTATGAAAAGTCAGCTTGAATTTCCATTGTGATTTTCAATGCCTTGGGTTACCGGTAAGACGATCAGAGTCGCCTTTTGAAGTATCTCGACATCGTAGAAATGTAACATATATGATATAAGCTTTCTTAGAACTTGTTAATAATAAATAGAAAGTATAACTGGACTACGAACTAGTTCTTCTAAGAATAGATTTAAGGAACAAGTTTCTAAAATTATCGTGAATTAATAACGATGAAGATTATTCAGTCATTGTATATTCATTTAAGACTCTTTTAAAAACTCGTTAATAATTTGTAGGAAAAATGAAAATCTTATTGTCATTTAGAGCATAAGAAATAATTTTAAATAATTTTTTTTCTTAATTAACTGAGCTTATCAGCGAGCTTTCAAACTAGTAATTTTTAAACTAGGTCTAAAATTCTCTCTCATTTCACGCTAAAGATAAAAAAAGAATATTATGTTGAATCTATAAATAACCATTTATTTCTACTACCTTTTATTTTGTTAATTAAACTAAGGCCCTTTTCCCTACAACCAAAAAAAACTTCCTCCAAAACTTCTTCTTTAAAAAAAACTTTTAACGTATTAAGTTACTAAATTTACTTAAAACACCATTTACCTGGAAAGAAGAGTCTGTTTATGTATATGTTTTTTTTTTTTTTTTTTTTTTTTTTTTTTAGTATGTACACCTTGCGTTGGAAGACACAAACCCAAAACAAACAACATCATAATGGTATGTTTCGAACAAAAACCAAAACGAAAAGGTCAATAGAAAAAAAGTTTTGGAAAAAATTTAAATACAAAAACTTAAGTAACTAACAGATCGAGCTAAATAAAGTATTTTTACTTACATATTGAAAAGATTTTGAATATAATGAACTTCTCAACATTTATGCTAAAAAGTTTTCTATAAATTTTAAATTCACGCTTTATTTATAATTCTTATGAATTATTTCAAAACAATATTTAAACTTCAGGGCTGCAAATGCAAAAAAACAAGCAGGACTTATTTAATGTAATCTTTGTTAAGTATTCCACACGCCATTTATTGCTTTAAGTACATTGTTAATCGTGCAACGAATGCTGCCAGAATGGTTTGTGGCTGCGTCTGTTGTTGTTGCATCTACTGTTGCTGTTTTATTTTAAGCAACAGTTGCCGCTCGATATCTCGTTAATTACACTTTTACTTGTGTAATGCTCATTCACTTCTATTCTACGGTTAGATCGAACAATAATTTTTTTTTTGTTCATACTTTGCTGTTATTTTTTTGTTCATGTTTCCTTCTGTTGTTCGTTCTGTGGCGGTTTCCTTGCTACTCTTAATGCATCACGATGCTGTTGTTATTTTCATTGATTTTTTGCTTCTTCTTTTTCTTTATCGTTGGCCACCATTAAAATTTGTGGTACACACGTAATTACAAGATTACGATAAGTGATAAGCCGAGGAATAACAAGTCTGAAAGAATCCCTACGCTATAAGAAACAGATCATTCTTGTTTTTTTTTTCTTTCCTTAGGCCATATAATGGGTGATTTTTTACGCGTAGTTTTTTTAAAAATCTAATAAAACACTCGAATTCGCATCATATATTCAAAATTTTTATTGGAATCGATAAATTGGTCTTTGCCATTTACTTTTTAAAAATAACTTCATGCAAATGTTGCCCACGTCAAATGGTCAATTGAACCACTTTTTCGAGCATTTCCCACTCCACTATTGTGGTGTGGGTATAAAAACTAGGTTATATGTATCGACAATGCTTACAGCGTTGCCACGACCAAAAAAATTTTGTAACCAAAATGTAAAAATAAAGGAACCAAAAGCGAAAAAAAGTAACCAAAATTATTTTGTATCAAAAGTACTATTTTGTTCGCACTTCAGTTTAAAAATATGTCTAAAGAAGAAATTATGTTTGTTTGTATCTTGTAGGCTCATTTGCCGCTGGACCGATTTCGGGAAAGAACAATTTTTCGAAAATTTTAGTGGAAGTGGCACTTCCTATACAAAGTTTAAACTTATTTTCGTCATTTTTAAAAATTTTATGAGCTATAGCTTTCATTCTTTTTATATGAAGAGCTCTTACTGTGTGTTATATTATTAAAGTGCAAAATTGAGCTAAACTTTGCGGTAGATCTTTAATTTATAGATGATTTTAGCCCAGTGGAATATACTCATATTAAACGGGATCGGATCGGAAGGGCCTTTGACCTTATCGTTTATCTAGAAAAGTGTTTCAGTTAGCCATATGAAGCATGAAGAGTAGCAGATAATGGCCATTTACACTTGATAGTCTGTTAAAGCTTAAGCTTCTAAAACAATTATTTTTAACTAGATGAAAAGAAGTATTGGTTTAAGATGCACAAATACCACACACAATTTTTAAAGGTCAAAAAAGCAAAGCGGGTAGTTCTTGCTCCAAAACAAAAAATTGGTTATTTTTGTGTTGAAAAAAAGTAACCAAAATGGAAAAAAAGTACACAAGTACACATTGAAAAAAAAAGTAACCAGTTTTGGTGAAAAGTAACCAAAACGGCAACGCTGAATGCTTATAGAAAAACTCGCATATTTGCATCGGTGGTGCATATATAAAAACTCTGTTGTTTGCATAAGTGCTTATACATATACAAAAAATAAAAACGAAACTTTTGTTTAAGGTTATTTAAAAATAGGTATATGGTATCATATGGTCAGGCTTGACCGACTTCACTTTCTTACTTGATTTTCTTTGATCAATAAAATTTTTTATAAAACCGATTAATCAGAAAAACTCGGCTTAACGAAACATTTACTATATTATCAAAACCAAAACAATAACGCCAAATAATTATCTTTTTTTTTAACAGTAAAACCACTTAATTTTTAAATGACCCAAAAGCTTTAAAACGAATTAAAATAGAAAAAAGGAAATATTTACAAAGTTTTTACTTTGCCCCTGACAATCATTTTAGTTTCAGTTTCCCTAACCAACCGCCATTATTTCGAAGCAATTAAAAAGAAAATAAACATAATATCAATGAGTTAGGGATGAGGACAAGGAATGGCTCTAAACGTATTTAATTTTCTGCATAATTTATAGAAAATAATACAGATACAAAATAAACTCTTGAAAAAAAAACTCAAAAGCTAGATAAAAAAAATCAAATTAATGATAAAGAGTACTTTTGTAGCAAAATGAATGAATGAATAGTATTAAGTACATTTACCTAAAAGATAAGTACTGACTAACTAAATATAGTAAAAATTAAAAAAAAGCTACACAAAAAGGATGTTTAACGTTATAAAGAAAAAAAAAATAGCTGAAGAGAAAAAAAACAACCAGCTCTTTGTGGTGGCAGGATTAAAAAAATTGTTGACAGGATTGTAGAAAAAAAACTGAATATAAAAAAATATCAGAAATTATATAAAAATACGCATCGACTATAAAGTCAAAGGAGAAAAAGACATACTAGACTTAAGAACTACAACAAGTAGATGTTGATGACGACAAAAATTATTATGATGATGATGAACAGGAATAACAGCAAAAGGAGTAAAATGGTTGGTTGATGGTCATAAAAAAAAACTACAATTTAATATGCTTCAATAAAACGTTTTAAATTCAATTCAATAAACTTTCTGTCAAGCCAGAAAAAAGGATAAAGCTGTATAAAGAAAATCTAAGCATTTTGGAATGCTAGCAAGAAAATTAAGAAAAGGAAAGGAACACACTCCCGTTCAGATAGATATCATTACAATTTTGTAAAATAGAAAAATTGGTAAAAACTTATATGTATGAAAACGCCAAATCGTTTTTCTCCTTTTTTTTTGTTTGTCATTGACATTGCACCAATTTTCCACAGTTCCTTGCATTTTCTTGTATTCTTTACTTTGTTTATTTTTTTCTATCGTTGAAATCTCAAAGGCATTGAGAAAGTGCAATAATGAAAAAAGAATCTAAAAGGAACTGTAAAAGGCAAAAATACAAAAAAAAAAAAATACGGAGGAAGAGTTTACTCACCCAACATTCCAAAGAAAAGAGAACAACAATTGAAAAAATCCTTATAACCAGTCTTGCCATCTAGCACTTTTTTCCAAGTTAGCATACAAATTTAAAAAAAAATGCTAATTTTTAATACTTTTTTCACTTCTTTTAATATTATTTTTCTGCAATTTGTTAGTAAATTCATACATATATACATACAAATTTCTCTAATTGTGTAAATTACAGTTCGGGTAAAACGGAAAAAGTCAAAACCAGTGGAGCTATATTAGTGAGCAGGTTTGGGATACCGATAGGAATACAACTGAATTCCGGATCGAAGTGAATTGTCAGAGTTTTTACTGTCTCTTTTAGTTAAACTTTTCTTAAACGCAGAAGTAGAGCATTTGTTTAGTTAAATGGGGTTAATAAACAGCAAACTCAGAACAAGACCAAACCCAAAGCTTTTAAGCTTTGTTATACGTTTAATACCCCTGACAGACATAGGATTTGTATACTATACTATCATGGTATACTACATGTGTGTCAACCTAAACTACAATTAAATCATGAATCAAAGTGGAATATTGATGGTTTATATACTACTGTAGTATGTATACCATGGTATTGAAACTATATGTCTGTCAGGGGTATAAGAGAACGGCTTACACTAGATAATGTGATGTAAATAACATCGACTTTTCTGACAAGTACCAAAAAGGATTTGTATGTGATAAAGATAATCACCCTTACTCCATTTAGCGTCATCAATACGAAACGATATCGTTTTGTGTCGATTGTTGCAAATCGGTATGCCCATTGTCAATATCAAGTTTTATCGATAAGCGTCGATGTATTTTTGGTATGCCGTACGCAACGTTACCCTTGGCATCGATATAAATTGACTCTGATTTTGTCGTCAGTCAGACAGTTTTTTTCTTTTTAATTTTTCAATAATAATAATGTTGAATTAAAAAAAATCAAAAAATAGCAACAAAGCTTCGGGAAAATTGCAAAAAATTTGCAAAAATAGCGAAAATTTTGAATATTTCAAACAAGCCAAAAAATTTGTTAAAAGTCCCTAAAACTATAAGGAATGGCTTAATTACCGGAAATTTGCGACTTTTAGCCATGTTCGCGATAGAAGAAAATTTTCCTGTAAGTTTTCTGATTCTTTACAGATATAACGATTTTTAATAAATATTAAACTTTCTTTCATGCCGCTATTATCAAGTTTTTGCGAAATTCCGCTTATTTTGCCATTTATATCAAATTTTTACCATTTCTTATAGTCTTAGAAATTTTTAATAAATTTTATTGCTTGTTTGAAATAATAAAACTTTACACGAATTTTTGCAAATTTTTTTTGTTTTTTTTCGACATTTTGTTGTTAACCGATTTAACGTGCTTAAATAAATTTAAGTGATTCTGTACAGATTTAACGATGTTTAATAAATATTAAACTTTGCTATCATAACACAATTAGCAAATTTTTGCAAGTTCCCGATAATCTTGCCATTTTTATGTAATTTTTGCCATTCTTATGTTTTTAAGGACTTTTAATCCATTTTATGGCCTGTTTAAAACATTAAAAAATTTCGCGAATTTTCCCTATTTTTGGAAATTTTCCGACTGTTTGCAATTTTCGCGTAACACCCTTGTTGATTAAAAGTGAATGTCATTGAAATTTTTAATATTCTTGAAAATATTGTGTGAGCATAAAACCAAAGAGTGTTTCGGGGCTGAGCCCTCCTCTTTAATGCCGATATGCAAACGATTCTATCATCTCTCACAAACGAATCAATGAAAATAGATCTGAAAGCATACATACCCAAAACTAAGACAATGAGAGTTAATGCAACAAGCACTTCTAAATTCTCAGTAAACGATCAAGAAATCGAAGAGATTGCGAGTTTTGAATACCTTGGTAGTATAATCAGCACAGATGGCGGAACGAAACTCGATGTAGAAAACCGGCTAAAAAAGCAAAGGGCAATTTTGCGTTGCTAACCAAGGTCTTGAGATGAAACACTATTTTTTAATACAACGAAGGTTCGAATATCGGAGTCTTGTGTTAAATCTTCACTTTTATCTGCTGCGAAACTTGGTTCCATACCAAGGCACTTATTTGGAAGTTGCAAACATTCATTCGAAAATGAAATTAAGAAAATAAAACAAGGCTGGCTGGGGTATACGCTCATAAAAGAAAGCGAAATTACCCACTTAGCCTTGGAATGGAATCCTCAGGGACAGCGTGGCGTTGGAAGACCTAGAACCGACTTGGAGAAGAACAGTTGTCAGCGAGACCAGACAAATATTTAACTTGATTGTTTAAGTAGAAAAAATTATAAAACAAATCTAGCACTTTCTTTTTTTAGCTGTAGAACATTTAAGTACTTTTTTTTAATATTTAGCACTTTTACTCTTTTATCTTATGGCAACACTTCTTATAACAAAACTATGTTTGTATGCGTATGATGTTTTTATATACTTTGTACTATTTGTAGAAATCAAAAAAAAGATTCTTTAAAAGTTTCACTTTTTTTATCCAACTGTAAAACTTTTTGTTTGGTCTTTATGTCTTTTGATTAAGTGAATAAAAACATTTGCAACGCATGCAACAAAAGTACTTTTTTATAAGCGAGTTGGTACTTTTTTAGATATCAGTAGACTGATTATCAGGCAGACTTCTTTTTAAAAATACCATTTCTTAAGATTTATGAATAGAACCTCTGATGTCTGGACTGATGACACACTCAAATTTCAAGTAATGGACTTAGATTTCTATGTATATTCACCAAAACTATGATGAATATACATATCTGTGTTGAGTTTGCACTTTCATTTGTAACTTTCGGAATAATTGTTCAAGATTTTGGTCCTTGAAATTAAAGTTTCAGCACGATAGCAGCTAAAATCAGTCCATTATTTCACGAAGTCTGACGGAATGAGGAAACTTAATGACAAACTTTTTACAAAAATTTTCTACACTAAAAATTTGATTGATTAAAATCAAAAAATCGCCTAAATCAAAAACAAAAGGTAATATAAAAAAATTTCTTAAATAGTAAAAATTTATTGATTTTACATAAAAAACGTTGAAAAGAATTTTCAAAATCTTGTTTTTCAAAAAAACTAAAAATCTTTTTAAAAATAAAACTTTAAAGTACGTAAAACCACTAAAATCAATAGATTTGCTGAATTTAAAATAAAACAAAAATTGTGGTAAAAACGAAAAAGTTGTATTGTTGAGTAAATTTATCAATTAAATACAAAAAATATCAAAGTTAAAAAAAATCTGAAAATTCAAAAAAAGAATCAATAATTTTACATTAAAGCATTGAAAATTAACAGTGATCGTTAAGTCTAAAAATAATTTAAAAACTCAAAAACGCTAACAATAAAAATGAAAAGTTTTGACATAAAACAGACGCTTGCCGCTCTTATTTAGGTAGTCGATCGATATATACATAAAAGATGGGTTCAAACCAATATTTTTATATGTTACACAGATCAGCAAAAATTCATAATATGTTCGACACTATTAAAAAAAAGCGTCTCCACTTTGTTTACTACAGTAGTGGAAATATATTACAAACATATTGAGATATTAACTAAAGCTGTGTTCACATTATGTGTATTTGTCATGTGGAATGTCACTTTTTCACATGTTAAATTTGTACATATCGTCTGAACCCCTCCAAACAATATCATGTGTTATTTCTCTGTGTGCAGTACACATGACATTTTTTATTTAGAACGAGTTCTATTTTCAAGTGACAAACCATCTGACATCAGCTGTTTTTTATTAAAAAAATTTTGTGGCGGCAAAAATTAATTGAAATTTTAATAAATATAAATTATAATCAATTTACAAGATTTTGTTTGTCGTGCTTAATTCTTAATAATTATAATAGTAAATAAAAAATAACCAATTTTATTATTGAAAATGGAGGGAAAAATTTAAAAGAAATTAACAAAAGTAAGTACATAAGTATGTATTTTTTTATGACAATTTCCATATTTATTTTAATGTTTTTCCAGTTGGACTGGTGTAAAGAATCGGTACTACAGTTAATAGATATGTGGCAAGAGAATGAATGCTTGTATAACCCGCGGAATAAGTTCTACCACAATAAGCATGCCAGGTACGCAGCGCTCAATGATATGGCTGACAAGTTAAAAATTTTCAATTCATCTATTGGACCTAATGAAGTTAAGGTAAGGCATTGGGCAATTGTTGTTTGTAATAAATGTAATGCAATATATTTCCAGAATAAAATAACATACTTGCGCGGTCAATATAGCCGAGAAATTGCAAAAGCTAAAGAAAAAAGAAGTGGGGCCGGAGCAGATGATGACTATTTGATCAACCTTTCGTTCCATATTAAAATAAAATTTTTTTAGCACAAATTAAATTTTTATACACTCAGCTGTTTTAAGATTGTTTTTTTTTTTTTTTGAGAGGTTATGTCAAGTGTACTTTACATACCAACATGTGAACGTGTTAATTACAAACCATATGTAAAACATCAATTTTGACATACACATGAAATTTCATGTGTGTAGAAAAGTGACATTCCATATGACAAATACACACAATGTAAACACAGCTTTAATATGTATGGAATAAAGGTGTCCTTAAAAATCCATTCAACCAAAAAAATTATATATGTACACTATATTTGTGTTGATGCAATACATCAGAATCAATGAAAAAGCCGATTTAAAATTTTTGGTTAGTTAGGGCCTTTTGAGTTTTAAGTAACGATATGTAGGTATAACACTTTTACTTGCTAGAAATGTCTATTGTCTATTTGCATTTTTTCTTCTATTACTGTTTTTTGTAAAAAAAAAGTAAAGTAGTTTTTTCTTACTAATGGTGTTTTCTTTTCTACAAAAAAATGTGACATTTTATTTAAAAAAAATGCAATTTGGTGTCTGTTTCTTAAAAATTTTGCTCCCGACAAGGATGAGTTTTTTAGAATTAAACAAGCCACCTTTTTCCGGAGCAAAATTTTTAAGAAACAGACACCAAATTGCATTTTTTTAAAATAAAATGTCACATTTTTTCTAGAAAAGAAAACACCATAAATCTATATAATAAAAATGAAATGTTGTCTGTTGCTGATCGCATAACTTGAGAACGGCATGACAGTTTTGGACGATTTTTCCTTTAAAATTATCGCCATGGTCCAACTTAGGTTTGTACGAAAAGAAAATTTTGTTTTTGCTTCTTTCAAACCATTACCAAAATAACTATAGTACCAGAACAATAGTCTGTACAAATTTAGGTACTTGTGCAATATGAACGATGTAAAGAAAAGTATATATGAATATGCTTTACATCATCATAAGCTGCTCTTGTCACGAAGTACACACGGTAGTTGTAGAATCCGACATACATTCATACCACATACACACCATAAAAAAGTATATTCGATACGTTTACTAAAAACCTACATATGTATGTACACGTTTAGGACCAGTAGCAGAGAGCAGAGTGTGTGGAACTATTTCATTATTCCCTTTTTCGATAGCTAGTACAGGGTGGCTCAGAATGAGTTTGGATTCTTTATTACGTTTTTTTAATTAATATTCTTTCTTTGTTTTTTCAGCATTTTGTGAAGAAGACTTGGGGAATTGATTATGAATAGCTATGCAATCGAACAACGAACAAAAATAATTGAACCCAATTAATATTATTAAAATGACTTGTCTTGGGTGTGTGAAACACAGGGTGGCGCAGAATGAGCTATATGGTTTGAATTCTAACCTTTTTAATTATTATTTTAATTTTTTTTTTTTTTTTGTTTTTCATCCGCATTTGACATGGGAAAATAATTATGAAATCTATACAATCAAACAATAATAAAAATAAAAACGGACGACATTTTGAGAAAAGTTATGAAAAATACATAATATGTATGTAAAAACAGCACGTAAGTATGTGCGAAGTAGAAAATTCAAAGCTAATTAAACAAAAAATCCACAATAATAATGCTGGGTAAAGACAGTGCAATCTAAATGCAATCTATTTCAATGCAACCTCAAAATAAAAAGCGTTTTAATGTTGATGCAATCTGGAATTAATGAAAAATGAATTTAATTTGCTAGATTGCGTAAATGCATTGCCTAGTGTGTACCCAGCATAATAAGCATTAATAAAAAAATAAGCCATTTAAAACATATAGCGCATTGTGTCACCCTGTACTAGTTTAAAGTAAGTATTTGTTGTTGTCATCACACATACACACAAGCACACTCATCCGACCAGCCATCCTTCCATCCATCATTTTACCTTCATACAAATAGTTTTTTCTTCAATACACCTTTTTTAGTTTTCATGTTCAGAGAACTATAGTTTTTTTCTCACGTTTATGTTAACAATTTTTATTTTTTTATCTTTGGAGTTTGTGCACTTTTTTTTTTTGATAGTTGTCCTTGCAAAGAGTTTTTGGAGTAGTAAAGGAATTTTTTGATTACTGAAGTATGTTGTAGTAACCAAAAGGAATAAAGAAAATGTATGAAAAACTTGAACAAAAAAAAGCAAGGAAAATCAACGTGCTACATGATGCAACCAACCAACGTATGTATGTATGTATATGTTGCTGCTTACTATTCGTAATAAAAGTAATACTAGTGAAAAGGACATCAAAGAAAAGAGCTGTGTTACACAAATATTTATTTTATTGACATCATCATCATCAGTTTTCCGCTTTTCTTTAGTTTTTTTTTTTATTAAAGAAAAATTTAAGAAATTTAATTTTAATGCTGTTATAACTGAACAATTTTAGCATAATGTATAAACAATGAGAAATGTCAAAAACGCTTAAAGATTTTATGGCATTTTTGGAACTATAATTGAAAAATTCAATTTGGGGCTCATATGCACTTAAATGAAATTTAAATCTCAGTCTACGTATCCGTCAAAAATGTATAATCTAAGTCCCCTTTTACATTATACGATTTTTGTCGTTGCGATTCTTACCTTATAGGCGCGAGGGGAGAGAGGAATAAAAAGGGGTACACAGTCGGGTGTACTCTTCGAATCGTTTGTTAGCGTCGTTCGAACAAAACAGCTGATTTTGGCGAATTATACATATTCTGAAAAAATAAGTGTAAAAAGCGCTGCATGTTACTTGGGAGCTTAGAATGCAAAATACGCCAATGAAAATGCATGGTATTGACCTCTAAATTAACATGGGGTCTACATCATCAGCAAAAACTTACGGCGAGCTCGTATTCACTCAACAGAAATATCAAAAAACAAATAAGAGTGCTATATTCGACTATGCCGAATCTTATGCTTTAGTCGCACGACAGCGTTTTTTCGTCAAATTGTAAAATAAAGTGTTTTTTTCTGAAATTTGAAACAACAAAAAAAAAAAAAAGGAATTGTTAAAATAATGAGACATTTTAAATTGTTTTTTGCTTTTATATTAATTTGTAAGCAAAAAATTTTCATAAGTGTAAGAAGAGTTGTTGAATTATGAATATGCCGTGCGTACAGCATTATTCGCATTCGTAATTCAAAGAGCGAACCACGTAATAAAAATGCCGTGAGAACATAGCATTATATACCCCAGGGCTGTCAGTTTTGGGGTTTTGACCCCAAATGAGGGGTTTTTTTTTCCTTAAGGGACAAAAAATTTATTTGAGGTTTGCATGGGGGATATTAAAAAAAAATTAGGATTTTTTGGGGAATGCAGATGCATTATAGGGAACTTCGACTGTATATATGTATACATATCTACATATATATAAACGAATACTTATTTATTTAAGATAAAAATGATTTCTTGTAGGTCATAGTTAAAGTAAAACTTAAATAAATATTTAAATTATCCGTTTAAAATGGTGTATTTTTTTAAAGGGGCTTATTTTGGGGATTTTTTCTTTTATCAGAAGATTTTTGGGAGTAAAATTTTTTAAGTTTGGGGAGTGCGAAAAAAAGTACCTAGCAGCCCTGATATACCCTTCACCTTGGTGCGAAAAGAAAGTTATGTAAATACAGTTCTTTAGATATACATAAATCTATTTTGTGCGACGCCCACTTCTCTAATCCCGCCCATTTTTTGGCTAATATTGTCTATTTATAACCAAGATATAACCAAGATGTTCCTTATTTGGAAACTTTGTCGTTCTACAGTTAAACAGGTCCACCGACCACATTTCCGATCCCGCCCATTTTTTAGAGAGGTTTAGTATTAATAACCCAGCTATATGTACCAAATTTATACAATTGTTATTTTACCGTTCTTCAGACATAAATAAATATATTTCGTGCCTCGCCCATTCTGCTTTCGTAGGATGTTCTCTATTGATAACTACGATGTTTGTACCTAGTTTGGAAACTTTCGCTCTTGCCGTTCTCCAGATACACAAGAATGTATAATGTCTGTATGGGAACTGTCACGCCTATTTCACCAATCCCGCCAACATTTTGTCGGCTGTTGGATGTTGCAATAGTCAATCATTTAAGGATTTTATATTCGGTTATGGTTCATATTGAAAACTAAGTAGCTCTGCGATAATGTTATAAATTTGCACAGTAGTTATTAATTAAAAACCAATTTTTTATTTTAATTTTTTCAACTTCAATAATTATTTTAAACTTTCTCTGCAAAATAATTTATTTCCTTGTAAACTTTTGCTTAGTTCTAATAAATCGTAGGCACACACAAGAAATCAAACTTCATCAACAGAGCACGTTTTTATATGCACAACATTTTTTTAGAATATGCAAGCAAATGAACTCGAAATAACTAAGAAATATGCATACCAAAACCATGGTGAAGTCAATACTATTATTTTCAATATAAATTTTTATTTAAAAATAAAGAATATTTTTTGTTTAAAATATTTAATAAAAATTAAACATAGACAAGCCGGGCACATTGCGTTTTAACATAATTCGGGTACGCTGAATTCAATGGTGCTAACCATTTTTTTAGGTTAGCTCTTGTTTACGAGATATACCGTTATTTCGAAAATGGAGGATTTTGCACAACATATATTCGCGTAACTCAAAAACGGTTTAGTTTATTGAAATTACTAAAAAAAAACCCGAGACTCCGCAAAAATATTACCTTTAAGTAAAGGTGAACTTTTTTTCTTAGATACGCAGTCGTTTTAGAAACATGATTTTTTTTGGCAAAAAAAAATAAATTTTAGCAACATTTTAAAGTTTTTGTTTTTTAAAAATTCATCAAAAATTGGAAAATGCAGCTATGCTTCTAATTTTTTCCAGACATATAAACAAACAAAACAAGCCATAAATGATTAAAATCTGTTAGCAACTTTTGATTTAATTCACAAAAGAATTAAGAATTTCAAAAAACGCAATATTTATATGGGAGCCGCCCTAAGAAGTGGAAATGAGGAGCAAGTATGTCTCGAGTAAAGGTAAAGGACAAAAAATTAATTAAGTTCGGTCGTACATTATATATCACTAGGGGTGACTCCTGGGCATTTATTGGACTTTTTCTTCAATATATTTATAGTCTGCATTTAACATTTTGTATAGGAGCTCCCTTAAGGAATGGAGATAGCGGGTAGGTATGTTAGAAATAAATAATTTAGATGAAAAATAAAGTGGGGTTCGTCATAAATTTGACCCATCTAGGGGCATCCTAGGCGCTGCAGGGGCCAAATTTAAGAATTTTATTCAACCGCCATATTTGTATGGTTGAAATTCTTAAATTTTATTGCGGAATTTCGGTTTTTTAGTAATTTCAATAAACTAAACCGTTTTGAGTTACGCGAATATATGCAGAGCAACCTCCTCCATTTTCGAAATAACAATATATTTCAAAAACAAGAGCTAACCTAAATAAACCAGTTAGCACCTTTAGATTCAGCGTACCCGAATTATGGTAAAACCCCAGGTGCCCGGCTTGTCTAAGAGAAAAAGTGTCAAATTCTACCACAGCGTTATCAGATTAATAGAATCGAGCATGTTTTTGAAGTCGAAATGAAGTGGAATGAAATCGAACGAAATTTTGATTTTTATATTTTTTTTCCTGGTTTAAAGCGTTGTTCTTGTAAAGATAATTGGTACTCAAAGTATGAAGTATATAAAAAGGAATATTTTTATGAACTTTCTTTAATATGTATGCATAAATATGCCAAAAATATATATTTTTTTAAAGTTTTTGAGATATAGGCAATTACTACTTATTTTTCAAGCTATAAGCTTAAAAAATTTGCCCTGATTGTTTAACATAATTTTGTAATTGTATTTTCTTAAACCACCCAAATTAAAATTTATACGCTTTTAATTTCAAAATTGTTTTAAACTTTTTAATTAAATGATAATCACTAGACCATAATTATGTACCGACAAAGTATTTTTTCTTCTTCTATAGGCGGAGCCGGAGGAATAAGGAGTACTAGAAGGAAAATACAGCAACAACTACAAATATACAAAAAAAAAAAAAAACATCCTTAACAAACAGAGAAAAGTAAATTTGGTGGAAAATTTGCCAAAATAACACAGCACACAACGAATGGAACTCTTCCAATCCAAAAATATTTTACAGACTTACAAGTGTAACTGTGGGTGTGTTTGTGTGTGTTTGTAAATAAAATATAAATATCGACAAAAGTACAATAAATAAAAAGAATAGAACAGAAAAGAAAGAGTCTGTGGCCCAACAGCAGTAGCAGCTAACTTCCCGATTGACAATCATTAAGTAAATATAAATACATACAACAAATTCAAACAACAAACAAACACAAGTATACAACAACAACGGAAAGAAAACATTTTACATGTATAGTACACAAACAATTGAAAATTCAATGCAATAAGGGCGCTCAAGGGTAAATTTTTTGTTTTTGTTGTTGCTGCTCTTGTTCATGTGATGCCACTTGCAGAATATTATTCAAGTTGTTTTTCTCGTTGTTTTTGTTTAGTAAAAGACCAGAACAACAACAACAACAAACTTTAACTTATTTGTATTTACACACAAACATGTACATATAATTTCGTTGGATTGAAAATGAAAAATTAAAATAACAAGTTCAAATACGTACATAATACGCTTAAGGTATATCCCAGCAAACATAATATCACATCTTAAAGAAGACAAGATATGTATGGCCTTTTGAAATAAAAAAAGGAGAGAAGGTAGGTTTGTTTGGCCAACTTTAAAGCAAACCGTTTTTCATTAAAGCCTTTAGTTTACACGTTAAATTAAAAAAAAAAAACATTTTTCTAACAGCAATAAAAAATACAAGGATTAAATGTTTTAGGTTTCTTGCAGAATCCTAAAAATATCCTTAAATATTGAGAAACATTATTATAATGAAACAAAATTTTAATTTGGCGTCATGAAATAACTCCCCACGAAATAACTCCCCAAAAAATTAAATGAAATAAGTCCCCAATTTTTGGGGTCTTATTTCATATGAAATAAACCCCCAATTTTAAAATGAAATAAAACCCCAACGAAATGAAGTAACTCCCTAAATCAAAATGAAAGAAATCCCCAAAAATCGGGGAGTTATTTCATTTGAAATAAGTCCCCAATTCTTGAAATGAAATAAATCCCCAAAAACTGATTTTTTAATATAGATCATTTTTTGATCTACAACGTATAACAATTTGCTATGTTTTCTGTAACCACTTATTATTTCAAAATTTATTTTTAATATTTTTTTTTTCTTATTAATGCACCTTATACAGCAAAATTATTTCTAAAACTAACTGCCTAGTAACAATTATTTTTAATGACCATTCATTAAAACAAGTTTTGTTTATATATTATAACGGGACATTATTTGCATTTTTGACGACTTTGGAATAAATTATAAAATGAAATAAGTCCCCAAAATATTTTTAGGGACTTATTTCATTTCAGATTTTTGGGGAGTTATTTCATATGAAATAACTCCCTAAAATAAATAATGAAATAAGTCCCTAAAAAAATGAAATAAGTCCCCAAAAAACGTTGTTGTTGTTTCCTGTATATTTTTTTGGGGAGTAATTTCATTTTTTTTTGGGGAGTTATTTCGTGGGGAGTTATTTCATGCCGCCTTTTAATTTACGTAGACTTACATATAAAAAATATGAATCGTCTAGGTAAAACTTTTAAAAACATAGTTAGGCAGTTCACAAAGTCTTCTATATTGTCTTATTGGTTATATTTGCTATTATTTTATCAGTGTTTTAAAAATGTTGTTTTACATATTTTAGTATTTAAGCAATTTTAAAAGTGTTCTAGTGTTTAATATTGGTTGTATATGCTATAATTGTATGAGAAAGTTTTCTATTACATCATATGGGTTGTGTTTGCAGTAATTTTATGAATGTCACATTAATAAGGGTATATAAATTTGGCACAGCCGAATGTAGCATACATGTTTAAGCTATTCGAAAATTGGGTTTTTAAATAGGTCGAATGATCGATCACTTTATTATTAAGTAAAGTGCAGAAAATATTCATGTCTTTTTAAATTTAACAAATTTTAAATGCTTAAAAATTTAATAAAATTTAAATATGCAGTATTCTTATCACCCCTTTAAGAAAGTATTGATTTTAAATTATTTATTTATTCAAAAGTTTCCTGGGTTTCTGATTAAAGTCTTCAGATTATTTTCTGTCGTTGGTTCTTGCTCATAGTAAATACTTTTTTTTTGTAATAGACGTCTTTTGAAGTTGGATTTTTTATGTTTAAATAATTTTATTCCTAAAATACAATTTTCGAAGGCGTTATGCATGTTAATGAACTTGGCTGATGCCAATGATGATGATGATGTTGTTAATGATGGGAATGCTAATGATGTGACGTGAGAAATTGTTAGAAAAAGAATTACAAAGCATCAGCCAATAATTATACTTGAGAAAAATCAAAGACGAAACTTTTGTTCAAGCATTTTTTATTTGCATAAAAAATAGGAAGAACACAAATTTATTGCAAATGGTCAAATTTGGTCAAGAAATGCATTATGATTTTTTAAAAGTCTTATAAGTTAAAGGACAAAATTATACACTTTTGGTTTTAGACTTGAGTGATTTTTTGATTTTGATGAACAAAAAAAAAAATAAAATAAAAACAAATATTACTAAATTTTCGAGCTTAAGGTCTTTTTATAAAAAACTTTTAACGTTTATTTAAAACCAATATTTCGGCACTTCCTTGAGTGCCTTCTTCAGGGTTTTTTTCTTAATTTAGTAATATTTAAAATAAGAAAGGTCGAACAAAATACATAAATATTATATAAAAAAAAAAACATTTAGGTTCAAACTTATAGTCATTAGTTAATTATTAGTAAACTAAAATGATAACTATTGCTTAACTAAAGTATCATATCGAGCCCTTATAGCAAAAATGATGTAACCAACAAAAATAAAATTTTACAAGAGATGGTTTTTTTTAAATATCTTTGCTTCAAGTCTAGGGTTTCGTTTGAAATTGTTTTTGCTCTTATTTCGTAACGGTACTTCCTAGAGATATGAGATTTTTAGAGATGAAGCAAATGATCAAAAATTATCGATTTTCTTTAAAAAACAAAAATCTAAAATGTTATTGGTTACATCATTTTCGCTATTAGGGCTCGATATTTACAATAATTGGTTAAGTAAAAATTTTAATCAGACCAAAAACTGGTAACTCTATTAAAATAATAAATAATAAAAAAAAATAAAAGTAGTTAACCAATAACATTTGAAGGTTTAACTAATGGTTAAGAAAAAGGTGGAAATAATATTTTGTTTGTTAAACTGTTGATATTAGCTAACTAAAGGCCCAACCAGAATGTGAACAACGTTGCTTAAGCAACTGAGCAAATACATGTAAATCATATACATATGTCAAACCATATTGAACTTAAGGAAACTTTATGTCAAGTTTTATAAAACTGTCCTTTGCTTAAGCGAGGTGCGAAACTAATCGCTCATTCCGTACGTAATCAATGTTTTTTTATTTTCTTTTTGTTATTTTAAATACATTTGAGAGGCTTTTTGTTTTCTTTTTGACAGTAGCTTAAGTTTGTTTATGCACATTCTGGTTGGGCATTAATGCATTAAACACATTCACCACAGCAGGCTACACGAACACAATACGACAAATGCTGCTGGCTGAAATTTTAGTCGTGTAGTCAGCTACTGAATTATGTTGAAGACGGCAGCTACAATTGAAAAAATACAAACAGCTGTTTTTGTTTACTATGACTTTAAATTTCAGTGGTGCCACTATCATTTTTTTTTTCTTTTATAAAATGGAAAAACATGCATAATTGCAGACTCTTATTCAAACTTAATTTAAGATTATCAACAAATGAATTTATTAAAAAAATTCAGATTAAACAAAAAGTACATATAAAATGCTTTTAAAATAAGAAAATTTGTTCCTTCAACACACGTGGTATAGTTCGTAAAAGTTTCAGAACACTTTGGGTGCGTACGTAAATGCATAAAAACTATGTATCACTGCTGCAGTGATGCAAAATGTTGTTGCTGATGAGTGACTACCAGCTGCAGTTGTGTTGCTGATACTTTGCACAACAGCTGTACAAAGTTTGAATTTTTCAAATTTTAAAAGTTTAATAAGCAAACATTAAATAATAATTAAAATGCTTTTTACAATAAAGATGACAAATTTAATTGAAAATATTAAACCAAAAAGTAACAGTTTTCTTATAAATGACGATTAAACGATTTCTTTTTTGTCAAAAGTTATTGCTTCAGAAAATTAACTGAAGCAATAATTGCCAAATTTTGCTGTAGAGCTGCGGCATTACTGCGTAAAAACTTTTGACATATGAGAGTGATGCTTTTTCAAACATTAAACTTTACTTCTGCGCAAGTGATACCCAACAACTGCATTTACGAACGTACTCTTTATCAATAACTTTTTAGGTTAAAACTGGACCTAAGCAATAGTGGTATTATTAGAAACTACTTCGAAATGGCTTTCACTTGATCTTTAAAAAATTCCGATTTATTAGCCCGTTAAGGGACAATTTTAAAAATTTTTCTACAAAACTTAAAATTTTGTCAATATACACATTTATTAAAACACAATATCTTTAGGGAAGAACACTTCAATCTTTTATATACCATATTATTAGTAATTTCATCATATAAAATTTTAAATTTATTAAGCTTTATTTTATTTTGGAAAATTTGTCAATTTATTTAAAAGTTTGATTAAAAATGTATATCTGGTAATAATTTATGTACTTCTCCCTTCTCTTATTTTTCCTATGTTAATTCAATTGTAAAAGTAGAAAAAAGGAAAAAAACTCCCGGGGAATTTTGTTCTGCATGGCCGAAAAACCGCAATTCAGAAAAACTTTATTAAGCAAATATCTTAGAGTTTAATAATTATTGTTATT
Source organism: Pollenia griseotomentosa (assembly GCA_963931875.1). Lineage (NCBI taxonomy): Eukaryota > Metazoa > Arthropoda > Insecta > Diptera > Polleniidae > Pollenia > Pollenia griseotomentosa. Next base: position 119,212,223 of record OZ007564.1, on the reverse strand, counting down.
TCGACATGATTTAAAGATAAAGCCAATTTTGTAAAAAAAAGTCAGCCACGGAGTAGAAATATATAAAATTGGCTCTTAACTGGTTAATCGGTATGACATAAACGCCATGTGAAACACACTTTAAAGAATTTTCCGATGATTCCCATATTTTATAGATTCATTTTATACCTAAAGAGATATGGATAAAGTATTTTGAAACTTTTACGACCTATAACTCCTGAACTAGAAGCGCTGGCGCGAAAAACATCTTCCTATAGAACTTATTTCAAGGATATAAAAAAATTATATAAATAACAAGTTGGTGTTGAGCCGAGTTAATATTCTTGTTTTATGCCGATTCTTTTCTATTAAACAAAAAAAAAAACAAAAAAAATAAATAAATTTAAGCACTTATTTTTTAAATATTTTTTTATATTAGCAGCACTTTTTCTGTTTTGTAGTGGACAAAAATAGAAATTAGTTTAATTTGACTACAACGACAAAATAAGCACAGACAACAACCTGCAGCCATGTATCCGTGTCGTCGTGAAAATAATCATTTCCATATGCACACATGTATTCTAGTTTTGACATATTGAAGTCGGTAGCTTGCTGTCTCGAATGTGTTTAAAGCATAACACTGTAAATTTGGGCCTTAGTGATTCTTTCCAATTTAAAAGAAGAGATAAACTAAAAATGTCATGTATTCTGCTTTAAGAATTTCTATTAAAACTGATTGTTGCTGTTAGCATTTTAAATTAATCATTTAATCTACTAAAATGAGAAATTTTCGGTTACTTTTTTTAAATATATCTCAGTGATTCTATTTAAGTTATTCCGTTTTTGCAGTTAATACTTTAGTTAAGGATTTTTCAGCGCACGATCATTTTTATATATCCAGTGGGAAAACTAAGAAGACAATCCTACTTATTATTAAAGTCTTGCATAAAAATTTTTTGATTCAATTACTATACTAATCTAACTGCTAGAAAATGCCTCATAGAAAGCCCCGGCTCTTTCGTATAAAAGATAAGATACACACTCCACATTCCCTTTTTTGAGAAGGGAGAAGAGAAGGAATAATATTATTATTTTTTTTTTTTTTGATCCAGTTACTATTGGAGCGAACAGGCCTTGTACATAACTTTTTTTTTGCTGTCAAATTAACTTCTCTCTATTCACTTTCTTTCGTCGCAGATAATTGCGCAGCAAAGTTAAAACAATTAAACGTTATTTTAACAAAAATTCAAACAATTAGTAATTGTTTTTCATTGTCTTAAGCAACAAATGTAAGTATGTATAATAAATAGATAATAACAAAAAAATAATCTAACTTATGTATGTTGTATTGTCGCGTACAATACACATACATACATACTTCTGTTGTATAGATATCTACAAAATGAAAACGAAAAAGACTTAATAAAATGGCAAAGAAAAATGTTGTACTTACCATTTTTTAATTGCAAACTAACGCCAACACAGCTCGTTAAAATTAAATATAAAACTAAGATAATGAATCGTAACGATGTGCAGTTTAAGGTGATGCTCGAAGTCGTTATAGAATTTTCGGTTGCTGCTGCTGATACTGATATTGCTGTCGATGAAGCTGTTTCTCTTATAGATGATGTTGTAGTTGTTGCTGTTCTTATTTTTGGTTTACATGATATGATTGGGATGGTTGTTGGTTTGAGGGTATTGGTTAGAGGATAGTTGGCATTGGTGGAGGTGTAATTGGTGTTGCTGCTGTTGTTGTTATTGGAAACGCAAAAACATGATAACTTTGTTTGATTACATAGTGACAACGCCGATGTTATTGTTGCAGTTGGTTTTGATGATGCTGTCGACGGTAATGGTTTTAATATTGTAGATACTTTTTGTTGTGGCAAATACTTTTTATTGGTTGTTGCAATTAAGTGACTACATTTTGTCACATTTTGAGATTTTCTTAGATTTTTATAAATTTTTATGTTGCTGTTAAAGTTACTTCTGCCAACTATCTCCTTTTCCTCCCTCTCGTTGTTTTTGTTGCTCTTTGACTTAAGGGAAGTTTTCAATTTATAAGTCTTTAAAATTCGTAAAGCCAAAATATCTTTTGAAATTGTGGCTGGTGTCAATGATTTTGATGTTGATAGTGATGACTTATTGTCGTCGTAAGCCATGGCTTACTAAATAGAGGCCTTTTAAGCCAGCCAATTTGTTTGTTTATATTTTAGACAAATGTTTAAGATAAAAATATTACCTTGAGTTTTTTTTACTTAACTTTAATCAAAAACATTATTTTATGTTGTATTTTTTTCAATAATTCTTAGTAGTTTTTCTTTAACTAAAAAAAGTGCGTAAAATAAACATTTGGCATGAATAATTATTACTTATTTGTTGTTTATATTGTGTAATTTTTTGTTAAGTTTAAAGTATTTTTTATTTCATGGTTGTTTCTAACGTGTTTGTTTGGTTTATGATTCTTTACTTTAGCTGCTGAATATTGCTAAAAAGTTGTCGTTGCTGGCGGCAATATTTCAAAAGAATTGTATGGTGTGTGTGATAAGCATAATTAAAATATTGATAAACAAAATTGCTACAATTTATTAATATTTTTATTATTGTGTGAACAAAAGAATGAGTTTATTTTTTGTAGTTTTTTTTACCTAAAGGAAATTATTTGTCTTAAATAGTTATTAAAACAATAGTTATGTTAAATTCAATATAATTAAAACGTTTGACATAAAATTTGAAATAAGTATTGTTTAAAAAAGTTATTAAATAGCTTTTTTTCTTAGAAATCTGATAGTAATTCAAAAAGTTTTTGAATTTTTAAATTGAATTAAATACAAGATAGAAGAGAAAATGTGCACATACATATATCGATTAACTTTTAGAGTAATAACTAAGTTTTATTTAAAAAACAACTTCTAAATCCTACATATGTTAATTTTTAATAATTTTCAGATATTGATGCTTATATGTCTGATAGCACTTTTTACAAGTTCGATTCGAACATTGAAATAAACAGTTAGCACTATTTTAACTAAAATACAAATGAGCTGATTTTTATTAAAATATGTAATTAGTTTCTTTAAGCAAACAATTTTCAAAATATTATGGAAAAGTAAAATATAAAGAAACACTTCGAAATTATAGTTAATTAATTTTGCATGAAATTATATTTTCGAAAATCCTAAATATTGCAGACTCTTCACACGGATTTTCTTATTTTCTTCTGCATCGGGAGACTACATTATGGTTAATATGTTCATTCTTGAATTCAAGAATAAATTTTTGGTTAAAACTATAACTGTGACGAATTTTGAACGATAGACCGGCTAAAGATCGTCCTCATCTTATTTAGATGATATATAACAGATTGCAATACGCTGCAGGTCATTAACTTTGTTGGTTGTTCACTAATTGCAACGGACATACTACATATCGCACTTGTTCGAAAATAGCGAATAGATAGCACAACAAAAAATTAATTAAAAACCCCGTTTTGGAAATAATTTTTTTTTAATTCAAATGGCAGATGAAAATTTTTTCAGTCAACACTTTGCAATAAAAAAAAATTGCAGGTAGCACTGTTTGAATGAAAGACCTCGAGATAAAAAACACTTTTACCTATTTTTATTATCCACTCTTTTTGATCATTGTTTCTAACTCTTTTTCTTAATACTGATTATGCACTTTTACAAGAAAACGTGTTGTGGTTGACTTTAATAAAAGACCCTAAACTTTTTCTGAAGCCATTAAGCCAATGGTGGGCTGTACACATGCTACGATATTTCCAAAATTGTTGTTTCCTTAGCACGTGTGCCAAGAAATTGAGTATGTGTCCATCAATTTTTAAAACTCTACTCTATCGTCTAGATTTCTATGAACTTACATAGAACCTGGCCCAGCTGGTTTTTTTCTAAGCTCATAGCTATCAACGATTACGATGAACTAATCTATTTCTGTTTTGAACAATAAAAAAGTTATAAACTGCCTCTTTTATAAAACAGCACACAAACGGTCTTAAAAATGATGGCGCTCTGGAAATTTTAGCTTGGCTACACAAGCGATTGAATGTTAGTTTAACCGGTTAATATTCGTCTTATATTTAAAATTTTCGCAGCTGCCGTTGAGCATGATAATAATGGATAAACATTTACTGGACAAGACACCTAAAAGATCGTATTACTGTTTATTTTTTCTAAAATAATTTGCTTTTCTCAATTTTAATTTGCATAAAATATTAATTTTTGAGATTCGGTTACAATGATAGCAACTCAGAAAATACCTTTTATTTAATAAAACTCAAGAAATGTTGATTTAAAAGTATTTTTTTTTTATGTTTTAAAAAATAATTAGAAATACGTTATATTGTTTTGGAAAAATTTGCAATAGTTGTCTTAATTGAAAATTTGTGTTTTTGCGAAAAAAAAATGTTTATAGTGCACACCAAGTGAAAATGTTTCTGTTATAGTGAATCTGACCTTAGTGCACTAGGTAAAACTTTTTTTTTCATTAAAGTAATCTTAATATTTGATTGCTTCAAAAATTTTTTTTATTGCATTGTACAAGTATTTTAAGCTAACTAACCAACTTTTTAGGTTCTTGACCTGAATTCTTTTTAAAGAAAAATGTTCCTTGCAAACAAATACTTAAAACCATAGTATAATAAGTACCAGGTATGTTCATTAGGGAGAGTTGTCATTATTTACCCATGTAATGTCAAATTAATTTATTTGATTTTTAAGCTTGTTTTACTTTTTTTCTATAGTTTCTTTTGTTTGACGTTTTATTGGTTTTGAAATTGAGAACAAAATTTCTAATGACTATACCTTGTACTTATTCTACCATGGTTAAAACTTTATTTTTTTGAACTTAAAATAAACCATTCAATATTTTATCGTCATATTGAGGTACAAAATACAGACATACATACATATGTATAGTACAGTGGATCACAGCCTATACTTATACTAAGCTTATACTTTTTTCTTTCGGATTGCATATCAATTAAACTTACTGAAGTAGAAATTAAAAATTGGTAGCATAGTAAAGAGAAAAGCTTACATCTTAACAAAGAGCTTTATATGTTAAAAAAAACAAGTGTAAATCATTTATTTATTTACTTGCTAGCAATTAAGCCTGTCCCTGACAGATAGGAACAAAAACTACTTTAAGGTAAGCCCCAACATCAGAACCATATGCTTGGCAATTCTTAGCTTCATTGATTGGTCTTTAGGAAACTTCAAATTTAGCTGAATTGTAAATAACACAATTTTTACATACCGCTGTTTCTCTCGATTCTCTGCCCGTAGTACAAAAATCTTAGATCCGACTACTTCAAGCTATGCTCCATTGTTAGGACTATATGCTAAGCAATCCTCTGTCATTAGGGGGCTTAAATATAAGCTAAAATGTTAAAAAAATTATATTTTCCACGCCCCTATTTTCCTCTTGATTCATATAAACATAAATTCATTATATGTATATAGATTGGTTGTAACACAAAAAGCCTTTAACGCCAAAGCGCATTACTGGAATATTTATTTATTTATTTTTACATTACCAATAACCTAGCCTTAAAGGCCATAATCGGTTACAAATTGTAAACAAAAATTAATACAGTAAAAATTCGATAATCCGGATAATTGATTGCAGACCCCAATCCGGAGTAGCAAATTATCCGGATTACCGCATGTATGTATTTATTAAAAATTATAATAATTCATAGCAAAAAAACGCATGTGCAAACATACTCATATCACACTAATCTAACTGCATTTTACAAAGCATGCTGTGATTTGAATAAAAAAATAAATAAAAACGGGTGTTATTCAATCCGGATTATAGAGTTGCAATCAATCCGGATTATAGAATACGCAATGACTGTATTTTTCAAAGCATGCTTTGATTTGAATAAAAAAAATAAATTAAAACGGGTGTTATTCAATCCGGACAATATAGTTGCAATCAATCCGGATTATAGAATACGCAATGAGCTGCAAAATTCTGTCCGGATTACCGAATATTCCGGATTAGTGGAGTCCGGATTATCGAATTTACACTGTATATAAATGTATGTATGTATATAAAAATTAAAATATATTAAAGTTAAAATATAATAACAAAAGGGTTAGATAGCTTCATTAAAATGTAAGAGTTTAAGCTATGAAAAATCCCAAAACAAACGATTCAGAAAAATTATATGAAAATTTTATATGTAAATACATGTACATGCACACACATACACATATATACATACACATATGCATACACACGCACATATGACTAAGTAACAAAATAATGAAAATTTTAATAATGAAGAAAAATATTAAGTGGATATTTGTTAACTCTCAGAGTATAGATAATGATTTGTTTTGTGTTCATAAAGAAAATACTACACAAAAAACTTCACAGAAATAAATTTTTAAATATCATGAATTTAATCCTTTAATGCATATTCAACACATAAATAGAATCACTTATATAGAAGATTAATTTCCTGAAAGTTCCAGAAAAAGTCTTTTTTTATATGTGTTAGCAGAAACACCAAAAGTTTTCAAAAAGTTAGGCAACTTATTATAAGATCGTGCAACTCTAACATAAAAAGAACGCTCCAATACGGCAGATAATTTTGGTATCTTTAACTGTCTATTCCTCGTTGATCTACAAAATTCAAATAACTGAATTAAATATCCAGGAGTTTGCAACCTATAGGACTTGTAAAAGTGAACAAGATTTCTAAAATTAATGAACTCTACAAAAGAAAAACCTAAAAATTTTAAAACAAATGGTGAGACATGCTGTCTTATTCTCAACGAGTAAAGATATCGCATAACTCGATTAAAAACCAATTTTACTTTTTTTAGAATATAGCCAACTGTTCCAGAGTACACCTCCAAACCATATAAAAAAAACTGGCATTATAAGACCATGAACAATTTATTTCTTAACATACGTTGGCAACATTAAATCTGTATTGTAAAATTTACGTAAAGTAAAATTCACTTTGGATATTATGAAATTAACATGACCTTCAAATGATAATTTAGTGTCAAGTATTACACCTAGGCAGTTAAGACGATCAACAAACTCAATTACACCACCACTAAGAGTAATAGTAAACTCAGAACTACTACATTTGCCAAACAACATAGCCTTAGTTTTACCAGTATTAACTACAAACGCATTATCCAGAACCCAACTATCCAACAATTGAACTGTATAATTGATCACATTTTGCAATACATCAGAAAATTCAGGTGTGCCCTTAAACAAAAGTTGCACATCATCAGCAAATGAAAATGGAAGACACGAATTACTAGAAATTTGATCAAAAAGAGCATTAATAAACATTATAAAAAGTAAAGGTCCAAGGACCGATCCTTGAGGCACACCACTGTGAACTGGAAGCAAGCTAAAGCCCGATTACCACTAACAACATATTGACTTCTACCAGAAAGATATGAAGATATTAACTTGCAAGCAGAACTTGAAAAGTTATAATATCTGTGCAATTTTTGAACAATTAGATAATGATCTACCCTATCAAAAGCCTTAGTAAAATCTAATGACAATAAAATACAAACACCTTCATTAGCTAAATTATTGCGAATATTATCTGTTAAGCCAAGCAGTAAAGAGGTAGTACTCCTATTAGCTCTAAACCCAGATTGACAATCATGTAGATAATTATTATGACCAATATGTTTTAAAAGTTGAATCTTCATAAGATGCTCCACAATTTTAGATAGAACAGGCAATATGGATATCGGTCGTAAGTCGCCAGAGCCAGTTGTTGAATTATTTTTACTTATGGGTACTATCCTCGCAATCTTCCAAAATAACGGAAAATTCGACGTTACCAATATTGTATTGACTAAATGAAGTACATAGCTCCCAATAATTGGCATCAAAATCCTGATAAACTTAAGCCTAAAGCCATCTAATCCAACAGCATTTGACTTAATTAAATAAAAAGCCGAAACCATTTCGCACAATTCAACTGGAAGAAATTTACTTTATACAACATTTTATCTTAAAAATAGTTTAACAACATTTATAAACTAAATCATTTATCATCAAATTAAAATTAAAATTGTCTTATACATGTTTTGCAATGGTCTTCCAATAATTTGTGGCCTTTCTTTTGGATCTCTTATTGATGTAATATCAGGAAGTGGGTACATTTCGAAGAATTTTTTCAACTAATACATTTCAACTATTTGATAGATTTTCCCATGCTCTTCCTATGTCGTAGGGTAGATTTGTTTACAATATTAGACGTTGGGATCATTTTTCGTGTTATGATCATACATTTTTTGAATGATCTTTTAAGAATTTTGTGAAATATCAAAGTCTGGTTTTGTTTTATATTCTAATTTTGAATAATTTTCCTTCCCATTTGTGTAAGAAATTTATTGTTTTGCGCTTTTCTAGGAATCCTTAGATTAATGTTTTAAGAATTTAAAAATTAACTTTTGAAAGATCATTTGTTGTTTGAACTGCTCCCTGCTAGAATTGCTTGCCCTACGAACATCAAATATATTCCCACTCAAATCATGTTTTTCGTTTTAAGCTTCTGGGCAATTTATCTCAAAACATTTGATTACACCTTTTTATGTTTATTTTTATTCTAATATTTCTTGTAACAATTACGACAAGCTTCATTTGGACCACCATTTATTTTTCTGATAAATTTGTCTATCATATAACTTTATTAGCTGGGGAATGTACTTATAAAGACATTTGCCGTCACAATTCTAGCAACAAAATTCGTGTTGTTTTTTCTATTGTTGCATTGTTGTAGTAGGTATGAGGTCACTTTATTAATACATATGAACATTTTGGATTGTAATTTAGTTTTTAAATAATTTTTTAAAAATTTGTTTGCTAACATCTGTAATCTACACTAAAAACTCGGGTTTTTACTGAATTGAGTATTAGGTGTGATAGCCTTTATTGCCAATAACAGCTTTGAGCTGGACTGGCTGCGATGTGACCATATGTATATTGAGTAACACAAGAAGCATTTGTGTACCGACATATCAATTCCAAAACATCGACAAGTCGACTTAGCATGTTTTTAAGTTTTTTAATTAAGTGTTGTTCGAGTTAAATACTGTCAAACTCAGATGTTGAATGGCTAATTAAATCTAAAGTAATGCACAAAATAATAGCATAGAACTGAATGTTGTATCGGCCGTAAACTGTAAGAGCTTTTTCTGCAAGCTACTTTTTCGACTTAAGCATGTTATGGAATTGAGCTGTCGGTTTGTTAATGATCACAGCTATTTTCGCTAAGAATATCCGTTCTTGGTTTTTGCCAACTCTCGTTCAACATATGTTGGGCGCGAACTTATTAAATTTTTTTAAACTAATATACCTACCTACATACCTAGGTATCAAACTAAAACCATGAAAAAAACAAAAACTTCAACAGTCATAGAGAAGAGAGTTCATAAAATAAACTGTGTGCTGAAAATAGTATCAATTTATGTGTTTTATTTGTAACTTATTAAAATAGCTTTACCTAAATTCTTGCGAAAAACAAATCATTATTTTATTTTTGAACTGGTTCTCTTTTTAATGGTACTACTATTTTTTTAATCCTGTGAGTTTTATTCTTATCTTCTTATCTTAGCGTGAAACTTATGTACTGCATAAAATAAGCTGTGAGCCACTGTTTGTACATATAACTAATAAAAACCCATTAGCACATAACTGAAAATGTCCGACCCAAAACTATAAAATAAAAATCAATAGTTACTAACACAAATTGCACTTATATACATATGTTTGCAACGAATGCAGGCAAGTAAATTCAAGACAACAAGAAATCTTAACCAAACAAGGTATCCATTCACTCTGTCACTCACTCACATCGTGTTTGTTTAGTTGTTTCAAATGTCTGGCCTACTAAATGCTCCACATACAAAATCTTGACCAAATTTGTTATAAATTTAAATTGACTTAAAGCCACCAAAAATCTTTTCAAAACTTTGAACAATTTACCTTAAAATACCATTAATATTAAAATTGTAAAAAAAATTAAATATGCAAGCGGTGTGGTGCGTACGCCCTTTAATGGAGTTTCCAACGAACACCACATCAAAACAAACACAAATAAAATAGAACTAACACACCAAAAAACAGAGACGACGAAAAATAGAAGAAAAGCGTGATTTTTTTTCTTTGGAATTAATAAAATTCAATAAACTAAAAAATACACCAAATTTTCTTTAAAAAAATATAAACAAATTAAACCCTGCACCAAAAAAATCAAATACAAACAAAACAAATGAATGTCATGATAAAAATAAAGTAAAAATCAAATTTTGAAAGAAAACCAAACAAAACAACAATAAAATGAATAACAAAAGAAACTAGCCAAGAATTATCAGAGAATCCAGAAAACTCAACAAAAATTGTAACACAATTGAAACAAAGATAAACTAAAAGAGTAACAAGAACAAAGAAGATAGGAAAACAAAAAGAATTAAATGAATTTTTTAACACAAATTTTGTAAATTTCTTCAAAAAAATTTTTAATTTAACATATATTACTATTTAGTTTTTATACTTAATATATAACAACCTTTCCTTATATGATTTTGATTATAAATTTCGGTTTGAACACTCTTTTGCTCGGTTCTTTAAATGGGATTAATGTAATGGGAGTTTTGCTTATTTTGTTATGTATAGACTTTCGTTCACATTTATTAAGAATATTGCAGCTTTTTTATTGACTTAATAATTTGCTAAACATTTTATGACACAACATTTTTTTTAAACAATATCGTTTGTTTTTATTAAGTGTTTTTGTTATTAAACTTTTTCCAAGTTTATCTTATTGAACAAGGAGCTCTTTTCTTTTAACGGTAAAATTTCCAAACGATGCTCACTGAACGACACAAAAAACAAGACTGATTGTAAAATTTTATTTAAAACAAATGTCAGAATAACATTTTTAAGAAAGTCAACACAAAACAAGTGTCAGAAAAGAAAAATTAAATTGCAAGGCGAATTCATGTAAACGGTGGTGGCAAGGCGAAGTTAATTCGCCTTGGGTGGTGGCGATACTACAACAAGTAACAACACCAAGAACACAACCAAGGCGAATTTATACAAGGTAAGTGCAAGTCTACAACTACAAAAAGTCCATGTATAGCACCATGTATTTTGTTTATGCGATTTTCTGACTGGTTGTCAAATTTCAGTATAGAAACAAAATATTTTGACGTTTCACCATTTTTTTAATTCGCCGTGGATACAGCTGATGAACGGCTGACGAGTTGCACTTACCTTGTGTAAATTCGCCTTGGGTAAGTGCAAGGCGAATTTACACAAGGTAAACTCATCTCGTCAGCCGTTCATCAGCTGTATCCACGGCGAATTAAAAAAACGGTGAAACGTCAAAATATTGTTTTGATTCTGTACTGAAATTTGACAACAAGTCGGAAAATTTCATAAACAAAATACATGGGACTTTTTGTAGTTGTAGAGTTGCACTTACCTTGTATAAATTCGCCTTGGGTAAGTGCAACTCTACAACTACTAAAAGCCCCATGTATTTTGCTTATGAAATTTTCCGACTTGTTGTCAAATTTCAGTATAGAAACAAAACAATATTTTGACGTTTCACCGTTTTTTTAATTCGCCGTGGATACAGCTGATGAACGGCTGACGAGATGAGTTTACCTTGTGTAAATTCGCCTTGAACACAACATTGTATTTTATTTGTTGCCTTTCGTTGGTCGCAGAATGTACTAATAAAGTGACCTCACAAGCACAGCTGTTTGCAGTGATTTTCTTCGTGTGTGACGTTTGTCGTCATTTTTTTGTTTATTTACTTTTTTTTATAAGGCATTTTGACATTTGCCGTCTCAATTCTAGCAACAAAATGCCTGTTGTTTTTTCTATTGTTTCATTGTTGTAGTACTGAGGTCACTTTGTTAATACATTTTGGTTGGTCGGTATCAGTGAACCAAGCCGAAGGCATTTGATCGGCGGCGGCGGCGTGGGTATAATTGATCGGCGGCGGCGGCGTTTGCGTCAATGAATCGGCGGCGGCTTAAATGTCGGCTTGAAATGTTTAAAATTGTTATTTGCATGCAGTCTACAACTGACATGAAATGCTTTACTTTAACACTAATATGATGTTATTGTTAAAGGCCAGTTTACACGGTAATACAATGTATTACGACTTTGTAGAATCAAAATATTATGAAATTCTCTCCGTGTTTAAAAGAAAAAAATAAAAATCTTTTGTAAGTATAATTCATGTTTACACGGATGGTATAAGTAAAATCAAAAATAATAACAAAAACACAGATGGTTGCAGTTTTAAATTTTTACAAAAACAACATGAAAATTTCCTGAGTTGATTTTAGTTGTTTTTGTAATTGCATAAAAATGCTACCACCTTCAATATACTCCGTTAAAATACACCTCTGGTGTGATGAGAATACATAAGTTTCTAAAATGGTTTAGAAAAAAGGCATTTACCGACCGCTTGTCAGATTTTGTATCCGTTTTCTCTCTTACTCAATACATTTTGCTTTTACATGATAAGATTTTTCTCATTCTACATAATTATTCGACAAGTCGTAATACAAAATATTACCGTGTAAACTGGCCTTAAGTATAGACTCATCATGTTAGAAGTTTTCTCATGTTATAACACGGTTGTTAATGCAAATGTTTTAGCAACGCTTTTATAACATCAAGTTATAACAGCAAATTATCTTTTGTCTATTTTGTCTCTTATCAACTCCTTTGCTGTTTGACAGTTCGTATGGCATAACAGCAATAAAAAGCCCTGTTGTTTGTTTTATTGTACAATTGTTGTAATCTCGCGGCTACCTGCTATAAATATACCTTGGTCGGTATGTCAAAAACACAAGTAACTTTTGACATACCTCTCTCTAATTTAGAAAAACAAGTATCACAGCTGTGCTTTCAACGCTACCCAGGGCTGCCAGGTACTTTTTTTCCTTGTCCCCAAAAAATTAAAAATATATCCCCAAAAATCCCCAAATTCGCAAATCTCCAAAAAACAAAACCTTCAAAAGTTAATATTTTTTGTTTGTTTTTTTTCTGACCAAATTTTAAATTTTTTTTAAAAAATAGTTAGAAAAATGTTAATATGAAATCCCCAAAAATCCCCAAATAAACATTTTTAATCAAAAAAATCATTTTATTTTGTTTGAAGCGACTGGTTTCGGCATGTTTTGTAATTCCTTTTTATGCGATTCCAGTAAGGAATAACAAGCGGAACAATATGCTGTTATTGAAGACGAATGAGCCAATTTATAAGAATTTAGAGCTTGTTCAATCGGTTTAAGCCAACCTTAAAATCAAAAAATACATATATCCGTCATTTATTTAGTACCTTGATGCATCATAACTACTAACCAATAGCCTAGCATTTTTCCCAATCTTATTTATATTGTTTTTCATATTTACTTATTTTTGGGGAATACATACATATTTGCTTCAAAATTGTCTTTAAAAAATCAAAAATTTTTTGTTGACAACACGGTTTTAGATTCTATTTTTCTTATTTTTTTCTTTCTGTTTTTTTAAAGCACTCACGCAAGAAAAATAACAAGTTTATAAAGTACCTTTTACACACTTAACAAAAATGGTAATCTTAATTAGGACCCTTTTTTACACTATATAAGAGTAAGATAAAAGTTTTGCTATTTTTTTCATATTTTATATACGAAACAAAGAAACATAAGCGTAAATAATAAAAAAGTGTAAAATCCCCAAAAAAATCCCCGAAATTTTTTTTAAATCCCCAAAAAAATCCCCAATCCCCAAATGACCTTCTTTGTCCTTTTTGCTCACATGAAATCCCCAACTTTGGGGATAAATCCCCAAGTCTGACAGCCCTGACGCCACCTGAAAAATGAATTCGCCTTGGCGTCAAGCTAACGCTCACCATTCACAGTTACGTTACGATTCGCATCATCTTTGAAGAAGTACGGTCCAATGATGCCACCAGCCCATAAACCGCATCAAACTGTGACTTTTTCTGGATGCATTGGTAGCTCTTGCAATGCTTCTGGCTGATCTTCACTCCAAAATCGACAATTCTGCTTATTAACGTACCCATTGAGCCAAAAATGAGCTTCGTCGCTGAACACAAATTTTCGTTAAAAAAGTGGTTCCGGATTCGATTCCCGCCAGAGAATCTGGTTTATTTCCTGCAGACAAGTGTAGAGCTTCGCGGGGATTAGCTTAGCTTTGATATTGTGAGGCGGTTGCATTGAAATAGATTTCATGTAGATTGCACTGTGTGTACCCAGCATTATATATTTTTTCCATATTTTACATACCTTTTCAAGAAATTTCGGGAGAAATTGTCATGATTTCATTTCGTATGTTGGTTTTTAGTTGAAAAATGTTTTTGGCTTGTTAACATACAATTTTTCTTTCAAATATGTACAAAGAAAACTTTCAGGAGCTGTAAAATCCGGTAAACGTAGAGCCCAGCTAAAATCATTTGTGCGTTTGCCGAATTTGTATCTTGCCATATCCATTAAAGCACCTGCAGTATGTGCTGTAAAACTACAAGTTTGGATGGTTTTCACAGCTAGCCTAAAATAGTCGGATCTGCCTATTTCTTTATATGTAAGTATGTGTTACACAAAAAACTTTCAGTCAGCTGATTTTTTGAATTTTGAAAAAAGTGCAAAAAGTGTAAATGGTTTTGAGAAAAATTTAAAATCAAATCCATAGTAGAATTAGTACCAGGTAGGTGCATAAGTGAGAGTTGTTATTATTTACCCATGTAATGTCAAAAAAATTTATTTGAATTTTGACGCTTGTTTTAATTTTTTTCCTTATAGTACGTTTCCACTTACATGTTTTGGGTCACAAAACTAGTTTTGCAGCAAAACAAATGTTTTGCTACTTGTTTTCCCATACATTTTTCATGTTCGAAAAACTCAAACAAAAACTAGTTTTGCTCCAAAACATCTCGAAAATCATGAATACAACTCTGGGTTATCCATTATTGGTGATTGACAATTTCGAAAAAAGTGACATATTTACCAAACTATTAAGACTTATTAAATAGTTTTATGCAACTCTCCAGCTGATTTATTTGTTTGCAGCGTAAAAATAATAAAATAATAGAATAAAAAGGTAGTAAACTATGTGCTTTTATATAAGTACATATATGTACATCTGTGTATTAAAAAACAATAAAGGAAATTTCATGTTAAAGATAAATATTTTTTTTTTTTAACACATATTTTTTTTGCTTCCATGTTTGTTTACAACATAAATGTCAAATTGATTTCGAAAATTCGAAAACCAAAACCAGTTTTACATAATGGAACACTTTGACAAGTTTTGCCCAAAACAAGTTGTTTTGCTCATAGTGGAAACATAGTATTACATAGCGTCTTCAACTGACAATTTTTTGTCATACCAAACTTTAAAGTCTATATAAAAAAAACTCGAAAATTTTTGTCAGCGTCTTTTTAATATGAAGTTTGACGTTTGGTATGACAAAAAATTGTCAGGTAAAGACGCTATGTTATGTTCTTTTGTTTGACGTTATATGGATTGTAAATTGAGAACAAAATTTCTAATGACTATACCCATGGTGAAATAAGCAGGTGGCAACCTTTACGCAACAAATACAACATTACAACAAAAATGGAAATTAGGTCCCAGCTTACGTCAAAAAATATTTTAAACAAAAATCAAAGCGTGCCACTGAACGTGATGAAATAAATAAATTTTTAACCAACTTTTAATTAATTTTGGTCCAATCTTATTTATTTTAATTTAAAATTAGTTAACAAAAGCAAAACTTCGACATAGGATTGGACAAACAATGCAAGAGCAAAAATCGTCATTGGGCATAGTGCTGCCACGTTTATTATTTCAACATGCCTACTATATCTTGTACTTATTCTAACATGATAAATCTACTAGATTTCGTTGTCCTGTAAGGAGCCAAAAAAAATTTGTATCCAAAATGTTTGTATTAAAAGCACTATTTTATTTGCACTTCAGTTAAAAATTTTACATATAAGCATGCATATTTATACACCAAAACCTCTAGATCGATGTTTATAAAATTTTGACAGTATGTTACTGATGATCTGGAAGCTAGAACAGGCTCAAGGCGAATTAACTACAGGTGGTGTCGAAACGGCATCTGATTTTGACAGTTCCGGCTTATTTGTTTTGATTTGTTAGTGTTTTGCTTTTGTTGTAGTTCCGACACCACCTTTAGTTTAATTCGCCTTGAACAGGCCAAGGTATATTTATAGCAGGTAGTCTCGGAAAGCCAGCTGTTTATTTTTTATTTGCTTGTTTTGTGGTACGAACTGTCAAATGTTGTATAGAAAACAAGTAAACCAGTTTTTTGTCTTTATCTTTCGTCTCTTATCAACCCCTTTTCTGTTTGACAGTTCGTACCACATAACAACAATAAAAAGCCCTGTTGTTTGTTTTATTGTACAATTGTTGTAATCTCGCGGCTACCTGCTATAAATATACCTTGGAACAGGCTTTATAAGTTTTCGAAGTTTCCAACAAAGCTAACACTTACACATTTTCGTTAATTGGCAAAACTGTATGAGTTAGAGCTTTCAAATTTTTGAAGAATCAGCAGACTATAAATCGATGTCCACTTTTCAGGTTGCCTCGGTAGGCGTAGAAAAAAGAAAACCGCAGATAGTGGTTATTATTTACAGTAGTACCTTTATCACCTGATAATTACACGAACTAATATGCATATTCATATGTGCTTATGTGTATGTAAATACCGGCTGCCAGACGGCATAGAATGGCCTGGATTGTCCAGTTTTTTTGGGTCTTGTCCAGATACCAACTAAAATACAATTTATCCAGTTAACTTTTAAAAATTACCTTTTTATTAACTACATTTTTTAATGATTAAATTAATATATTGTAATTTTAATTTGCCGAAAGACATTCCAATTAACATGATACGGTCCAGGTTTTAAAAATGCGATAAAAATAGCGTACAAAATCTATATAAATTGATCTCGTTTGTTATATATGCCAATTAGCAATACTTTTTGTGAAAAATCGAATCCGAGTGAAATTAAAGTCGATCAAACTTTGAAAACGAACTAGTGCCAAGCACTAATCTTAAAATCAGGAAGAACCACGGAAATTTTCAAACAAATTTAACGGGATATCTCCATTGATTTCAATTTCACTCTTTTTCGATTTCCATAACATGGCTGTATATGTACTTTTTTATCTGATTAAAATTTTTATATACCAATGCAAAGTTTTGCAAACGCTGCCAGTAACACTGCCTTTACACATGAAAGTTATTTCGTGAAATTTCTGTATACGTATTATAAATAAAAATTCCAATGAAACAGATGACTTTCTTGAAAATTTCTTGTTCGATTACACAGGAAAGTGAAAGTTCATTTTAAAAATGTCGTCAAAGGTAAAACTTCTAACAAAAATGTCTCTTCTTCTTTTTTAATTATTTTGCTTTTTTGAAGTTTCAGAGTTGCCAAGACAATTACTCACGCCGAACATCAGGCATTCGTTCAAATTAATATTTTTTTAAAATTATTTTCATGATATTTATACATTTCAGTTAGAATAATTGTGTTCTTAATGCTATTTAGTTGAAAATATATATTAGATTCTTTATATATTCGCGAAAAACAAGTTGCTTTTGTAACTGCTAATTCACACAATCCTGAAATTTCAAGTGAAAAGTTTTACATTGGCAACACTGCTTAGTTTATTGTCATTTGCTTTCATGAAATGTTCAAAAAATCGCTTTCTTGAAATTTTCATTGAAAGCTACCCTGCAGTATTGGTAATCGACTCTACGCCGATGAGTTCAACGACTACCACAAACCTTTCGTCGACGACTCGCTAAACTACCAGAAATGCTTTTGAGCGGCGAGTTTAACAAGGCGATGTCCGCATTGGTAATGCCTTACTGTTCGTCGATTACTTCATCAATTATTCGCTTTATTTTGAACTCAAATTTTTTCTTTGAATTCAACTATAAGGTTAACAACTTAAGGCATTAGATGAAACTAACAATATTAAATTCTTAAGGTTAAGAAAAACAATAGAAAATCTCTGGAGACACTACCTTACAGATTACCACTGAGTACCAATGTAATCGGCGATGTAGTCAATGAAAAATCAATGGCGATGTAGTCGGGGAAATGTTGCCAGCCACTACTTGTGAAACTGCAGGGTAGCTGAAAGTTGGGTTGAAAGTAAAAAAATGTAAATGTGTTAGTGAAAAAGTGTGAGTGTATTGCGACTTTCATGAAATTACTTTCACGTGTAAATGCTAGGTAAATGTAATTCTACAACAAAGTTTACTGCTCGATATGCCAACCCAAGGCCTATCCAATAGGTCTGCTTAAGAAGCCAGATGTTTGATTTGTTTATTCCTCAACGATGTCAAAAGTTGTTTACTTTTTCCTTATACATGTATATTTTTGTTTTTTTGCCACACATGCATGCACACAAAACACATTTTTCCTTTTGTTTCCTCTATGTCGTAGTCACTGTTGCCAACTTTTTTTGAACACTTCCCGCCAAATCGGACTTCAAAACCGCTAGAAACCGCTAAATATTTTAATTAGCGGGAATTATTTTAAAAATACCGCTAAAAGCTAAACATTATCAAAAGTTGTATATAAATCTAGATATATTGCTTTTTCAAAGGTATAAGACTCTCAAATTACGTTACATACTAAGGTTTCCAACTTCGCTAGCTATTTTTTCCCAAAAAAAATTATAGTGATGTATTCGGTTGTGCCGAATCTTTGATACCCTACAAGTAACTTATAGTCTTGTAAATCTATGGCTGACCAAAGTTTATTATAATAGAACACTAAAGTTTTTTCGGAGAGAAGGTTTATATGGGGACAATGGTAAGTTATCGACCGATCGGCACGAAAGTTGACGGTGTAATTTATTATCATATGAAACTGTGGCAGACCAAAATGTATTATAATAGCGATATTTGTTACCGTTTTAGGCGTACTAAAGTTTTTTTCGAGAGTGAGCTTTTTATGGGGCCTTTGGTAAATTATGGTCTCATCTTCATGAAAGTTGAGAGTGTGATTTCTATTCATATAAACTGTAACATAACAAAATTACAATAGCATTATTTGTTACGGGTTTAGGCGTACTTAGCTGTTTTCTGAGAATGGGCTGTAATGGGGCCTATGGTAAATGAGGGACTGATAACTACGAAAATTTACAGTGTGATTTCTAGTCCTATATAGCTGTTTTTTTTTGGGAGTGGGCTGTATATTGGGCCTAACGCTAATTATGGTCCGATCTCCACGAAATTTAACAGTATGATTTTTAGTCATATAAGAAATCTTATATCAATATGTGCAATCCGGCACTAGTAATAAAATTATTTTTAGGGTGGTTGTTTCACATTTTAATTCATAACTCTTTTTCTACTGAATCGACATTGCTATAGAAAAACTAGAAACAATTTGATACCAATATTTATATTTTCTTTTGAGTTGTTAGAAAGTGAGTGTGATTTCAACAGACGGATAGACAGACGGACATTGCTAAATCGACCTAGAATTACTCAAGGAACCAGAATATATATACTTTATGGGGTCTTAGATGAATATTGAAACCGTTTTACCCGGAATGACCAACTTAGTATACCCTAATCACAGAAGGTATAACAATTTCTTTATAAAAACGCAAAAAGTTTATAACATTTATGCTACTTTTGGCAAATTTTTGCCGTTTTAAGTAATTAGATAAAATTAGTTTGATGAAAGTTAGTTAAATATATTGCTTGCGATCTATTAAAACAATTTAGATCAATACTTTACCCTTTGTTTCAAAATTTTTAGCAAGCTTAAAGTTGCCCTTCCAAAAAACTAACTGAAAATCGAAAAAAAATGTGACATACAATCTTCAGTTCACTAAAACTGCAAAAGTAAGTAAAACCATGAACATAAACTAGAAGTTATTAGACAGAAAAACAACATAATATGAAAAAGTATAAAATCTGTCTGTATATTTAAAATTTAAGAAAGGTTTTTATAGCGAAAATGAGCAGTTGAGAGATGTTTGAAAATCTCTAGATTTCCCGCTTACCGCTAAAACCTATTTTTTCCCGCGATTGAGGTTTCAAAAACGCTAGATTTAGCGGGAAAATCTCTAAATTGGCAACAGTGGTCGTAGTAAGATTTTGACAACGGTGAGGAATTTTACACAAACAAAATGCCTGTTGTTTTTTGTGTTGTTTTATTGTTGTAGAGGTAAGCAGACCTATTGCATAGGCCTTGTGCCAAGGCGAATTAACTACAGGTGGTGTCGAAACGGCATCTGATTTTGACAGTTCTGGCTTATTTGTTTTGATTTGTTAGTGTTTTGCTAATAATGGTTGACATTTCGAGCTAATGGCACTAACAATGCAATGCAAAAAATCCTATATTGTTTCTGTTGTTTTTGGATTGTTGTAGTTCCGACACCACCTGTAGTTGAATTCGCCTTGCCTTGTGCCAACCATTTCTAAACAAAACATTGTAAACAGCGTTGCCACGACCAAAAAAAATTTGTAACCAAAATGTAAAAATAAAGTAACCAAAAGCGAAAAAAAGTAACCAAAATTATTTTGTATCAAAAGTACTATTATATTTGCACTTCAGTTTAAAAATATGTCTAAAGAAGAATTGTTTTTGCTTGTATCTTGTAGCCTCATAAGCCACTGAACCGATTTTTATAAAGCTTTGACAGTATATTACCGAAAGAACCGAAAAGAACAATAGGCTATAAAATTTTTCGAAATTTTCGTTGCAAGTGGCACCACCTGTGCAAAGATTACACTTGTTTTCGTCAATTTTAAAACCTTTATGAGCTATAGTTTTCAAACTATGGTAAAATATAATCATATTAAAAGGGATGGGATCGGAAGGCCTTTGACCTTATCGTTTATTTAGAAAAGTGTTTCAGTTACCCCTATGAAGCATGAAGAGTAGTAGATAATGGTCATCTACACTTTAAAGTATATACTTAATATGGTTAACTTGATAGTTTATTACAGTTTAAGCTTCTAAAAAAACCATTTTTAAGTAGATGAAAAAAAGCATTGGTTTTAAATGCAAAAAAACACACAATTTTTAAGGGTCAAAAAGCGGGTAGTTCTTGTTCTAAAACAAAAAATTGGTTATTTTTGTATTGAAAAAAAGTAACCAAAATGGAAAAAAGTACACAAGTACACATTGAGAAAAAAAGTAACCAATTTTGGTTAAAAGTAACCAAAACGGCAACGCTGATTGTAAAACCAAAATAAATTGTTTCCAACTGTTAAAGTCAGCAGGCTTTTCGATGCCACCTGTAGTGAATTGGCCCTGATATATACCTAATTTTGTAATATGGCATAAGAATAAATTTTTAATTTTACGTTTCCTCACTTTTTATGTTTTTTTTTATTAAGAAAAATGTGAAGTAAAATTTGGCTTTTTCTTATTGTCCAGTTATTTTTTCAAAATCCAGGTGAAATTTTTCTATTGTCCAGTTATTTGACTCTTGGTATCTGGCAACCCTAATGTAAATATCATTCACAAATGCAATATTTAATCGCTTGTAAATTCTCAATAAGACTGTATAGTTTAAATATATAGTTTTGATAACAGCCTGAGATTTAGATATTTATTTTAAATGTAAAAATATTTAACCAAATTATGTACATCTATTCATAAAATTTTACTGGTACAATGAGCAATGTGCAGTTTGTTTTCGTTTTGTTTAAATAAAACTATATTAATATCGTATTGTTATATTTGGAAATGATTTGTTATACATATGTTTTATAAAAAATGTACCAAATGGTTTTCCAGATTTAAAGATTTTACCTTCTAAAGTTTTGACAACACTGTACGTTTAGAATTGTTAAAACACGCTAAATTGGCAACGTTGCAATAGTTTCTTAGCAAATAACGCTTTTCAACACTGTTTTTTAAACAAGCCGTTTTTTTTAAGTAAACTTTTTTAGTCTTTTTTCATTTGCCTATTTTTATTTTGTTTTCGAATAAACAAAATAAAGTTTTTAAAAAATGACCAAAGTACCTTACAAACCCGGTCCAAAATCATCTAAGAAAAGCAAAACATTTCTTGAGCGTGGTTCTTTAGGTGAATCTACCTCAAATACTGATGACTCCACTTCTAATGAAACCGATGTAAATTCTCAAGTGCCCAGAACACCAGAACGTAGACGCAAAACAAAACACCTAGTGGGAATAGAAAATCTTTCTGAATTTCAAACACCTGACACGGAAGATGATATTACCGACTATGGACTAGAATTTACAACAAGCCACATACAATCATCACCACGGCGCTGTTCTACATTTAAAAAAACAGGTCAAAGTTCACAGGAGGAAAACCAAGGTAATAAACTTTTTAGATTTCTAAAAATTTTATATTTTTAGACTAATCTGTAGCAATCATTAGCCCTTGACGACGAAGAATTTTCCGCTGACAATTTTTAAATTTTTTTTTGCGGATTCTTAAGCTACGGTCACACTTATTAAATATTTGATCAAATAAGCGTAACCCCTACTTTTGTTAATAGTTAGTGAGATTTAAAATGTTCTAAATATTACAAAATAGCAAAAAATAGTTTTTTGTAAGATGTGGTATTTTAATCAAAATAAATATTGATATTTGATGATGATTTTTTAGTTTGGTTGTTGGTCCCGTTTTTTTCGTCAAATATTTGATAAGACTGACCATAGCATTACTCTGAATGGCAACATTTAAAGACTAAAGTGCTGTCAAAATTTTAAAATTGTTACTCCTGCAAGAATAATCATGGGAGTTACAGTGCCGCACATATTGGCACAACAAGAATTTTTATGTTTATACCCGCTGCACGGCGAATTGGAACAATGTACAAGTGAAAAAATTGTCTCCCATAAACATTTTTCAGTTTATTAAGTAAAGCAAATATTTCTTTAATTAAAATTTAATTTTATTTAGTATTTGCAACATATTTAAGAAAAAGTAATAGCAATTCTACTGCACAAAACTATTGGCACACCTTATCTAGGTATATCTCGCAAAACGAAAAAAAAATGTATATGGTACCTATACCACATTTAATACTTTGTTGGCAAACCTTTTTGCTTTATAACTGCATTTAAGCGTTTTGGCGTGGGATACACTAACTTTTTCGTTGTTCCATTGCCAATTTATCGCCATTCTTCTATTAATGCCTTCTTTAGGTTAGATTTATTAGAAAAAGGCCTCTTTCACACGTCTATCGAGTTCTTCCCACAAATGCTCTATCGGGTTGTGGGGGATGGGATAGGACATGTGCGATGTTATATATAAGCCACATACGAACATCATTGGCTGAATGCTTCGGATCGTTATCTTGTTGAAATGTAAAAATAAGTGGCTTACGTCTAGCAACTCGAGCATGGGACGACGTGTTCTTTTAACGTTTTCTAAGTTTGACTGCCCTTTAAAACGATTAACAATACTTCGAATTGTAAAACGGCTTCTGTTCATTATTTTACCAATCTCAGCGTACGATTTGCCTTGATTGTACAGGTGCAGTATTATTTTGCGCTGAGATGTGCTAGTTTATTTTTGTTTTGGACTCATTTTATAGTTTTTTAGACTTAATTAATAAAATTTTCTTAGCAAACTGTCACATTAACTGCCAAAGCTGCTAGATAACGGTGTCTGGCTAAATTTGACAGGTATTTTCTTAACTAAGTTTCCAAAACATAAACAAAATAAGGAAAAAATCAAATAACAGTTTGAGTGTGCTAATAGTTTTGTGCTGCGTAATTGTGCATTTTTTGATGAAATTTTTTTGAATATTTAAATAATAATATGAACTAATCAATATTAACGGGCATGTTCTGACAATCGCAAAACGCTTAACATTGGCGATTCTGACTTAGAATCGCAAATTAGGTGTTCTGTAAATCGCAATAGCAAGAAGTTTGGCGACTTAAAATTACAAAAGGGAACTAGAATATTTGTAAGAAACTATAGCAGATCGCAAGCTAAACGCACGAGTTAAGGAACACCATAAAATAAATTTGGCGTTTTGCGATTTCAAATCGTGCGATTGTCAGAACATGACCGTAAATATTTTTCCAACAATATGATATTTATAATGCTCCTAAACTGACCTTGAAATTAAAAAAGCTTATTGTGCGAATATTTATGTGCGGCACTGTATGGTTCCCATTCGTCGTCAAAGATAAAATTTGACCATGATTTTTGTTTAATTTACATTGCGAAACACACCATTCAATTATTTGTAGCTATATGTGTAAGTTTATTAGTTTAGACTTAGTCTAAATTTACACGTTTCATCTTTTGATGCTCAACTTTTTTTCAATTCCCTTTTAAAGATGCCAATATAATCACACGCAGCAATCGGTTTCAACTTTTTTCGGTTCAAAACAACAACAATTTTATTTACAGCGAATCAAAGAGAAAAAAAAGAAAAAAATTACATGCAGCCATTGCTGTGCATATATCAACGAATAAAAACACAAAGCGTACTGCCCGAGTACAGGCATCTCCGTACTAACCCCCTTTCTTCTTTCTTCTCTCACCTAAAAACATAAGAGTTGAGCATCAAAAGATGAAACGTGTGAAAGCAGACTAAAGCTACGGTCAGACTTATCAAATATTTGACGAAAAAAACGGGACCAACAACCAAACTAAAAAATCATTTCGCTTAATATCAATATTTATTTTGATTAAAATACCACATCTTACAAAAAACTGTTTTTTGCTATGTCTAGTAGTATACATAATTAGTTTATTTTGTAATATTAAGACCATTTTAAACCTCACTAACTATTAACAAAAGTAGGGGTTACGCTTATTTGACCAAATATTTAATAAGTGTGACCGTAGCTTAAGAGTTGATTGCGTCACCTAATATAGCCAGAAAAAAAAACCAATAAAAATTACGAGCAGGTTTAAACCCAAAGTTTAGCGATAGTGAGGAGGTCCCATCTGTTTTATAAGTGTTCAAACAAATTTGTGAGTTCGTCGCACCAACAGAGTTCATAATTCACCAAACGGAACTTTATTGTTAGCGGAAATGTATTATATTTTGTATAAGTCAAGAAGAGTTGAATCTATTTTTTGGGATGATTATAGTAATGAGCAGGGAAACCAAAAATATGCAATTGCATGTTTTTCCCTGTGCGACCAATGAAGGCACAAACGATATATTTATCCGTTTTGGAGCCTTTTATTAATTTTGCCATTGATTTGTTAGTGCATATTTTTGCATATTTTACTGTTTGCAGCATTTTTGTGCATAATTTAGTTAAACGAGTATTTTTGCAGCATTTTTTAAGTTTATAGCGCATATTTTACCTTTTTAAGGCATATTTTGCTACGTGTTCATTTTTATTAGATGCCTTGCAAGAGCTTTCGCAGCAAATAAAAAAATTTTTTTTCCAAATTCTGGTTAACAGATGGCTTTTCTGTTTTAAATACGTATCTGTATACTCAACGTGTTGCTTCAATTTCGCCTTTTACATTTATTTTTACTCTAAAATTGTAATACCAAGCCGGTTGTCATTTAAGATAAATGTTATGCGATGCGTATAATACATAGAAATCTAAATCATTCTTTTTAGTATACCGATCGAACCAGAATCAATTTTTAAAGTGAACTAACGATGTCCCTCCGTCCTTCTGGCTGGTTTTCTTTCCATGTTGACCTTGTGCACAAAGTGCAAGTTGCAATTTTGTAGAAAATTTGATCAAATATGGACGCAGTCTATGTTAATGGCGAAAATCGGTCGTGTACGTTACCATTTTGTTGGTACATATTTTTGAAATAAATTTTCCCCAAAAATATTTTACTGCAAATTATTATTTCGAATCGGTTCGCATTTGCCCAAAGCTCCCATCCTTAAATAGCTTTAACTTTCTTTAAAATGTTAACATTAATTAACAATTTAGCGATATGAACTTCAACCTAATATGGGCTTACGCGATAATATTTTCATCTTTATTTTTTTTAATTTTGTTACTAAATTGTTGAATATTTTTTCTTCAAATAAGCAATTTTTGATTTTTTAGGGCATATTTTTAACAATTTTCAGGGCTTACTTTCCAGTTTTTACTGCATATTTAATGCGCATAAAACGCGTTTTTTAGAGCATATTTCTG
Organism: Pollenia griseotomentosa; assembly: GCA_963931875.1. Taxonomy (NCBI): domain Eukaryota; kingdom Metazoa; phylum Arthropoda; class Insecta; order Diptera; family Polleniidae; genus Pollenia; species Pollenia griseotomentosa. Next base: position 119,186,060 of record OZ007564.1, on the reverse strand, counting down.
GTTTCCCTGGTAATGAGTATCCAAAGATTTCCACAAATAAAATTGTACTGGTCTACGATGGAAATATATCTAGTACCGTTTATTTCCAAGGTTATGACTCGAGACCGTTTTGAAAAAATTCCACGAGTATCCGCTAAACGGTCAAAATTGAGGGCGGTTTTAAATTAAAATGGATTTTACCAAACAAGAATGAAAGGAGAGTCAGTAAGCGATATCTTGCTTGCACAAAAAAACGGAATCGAAAGTCAACCAAACACAATTTGTTACACATGCGAAAAACCAATGTGCTTTACTGGGAACAAAAATTATTTTAAAATTACTATAACTAAATTCGATTTTGATTTAGTTTATATGAAATATAAAGCACGACAAACAAAATCTTGTAATTAAAAATTCTGTATTCCTAAAACTTACTTTTATAATATTTATGGGATCTCATAATTTAAAATACATTTTTTCGTGTTTTTTTATGTTTTTACTGAATTGTTTATGATTTCTTTGTTTTTCAAAGGTAATAAATAAAAAATATTCAAAAAAAAAAAAAAAATAATAAAAATTTGTCTTTACTTTCACCTTTGACGACGAGTGGGACACATATGTCCTATCATACTTTCAGATCTATCGAGAAAACTGTAGAACCAATTAGATTAGATTTGAAATCAGCGACCTCAAATTAGTAAAAATTTGCAATAAAGTTCCAGGCCTCACAAAAAAGTTTATTTTTTTTCCCTTGTGTAATAAATATCGATAGATGGTATCCATACCTAATAAAAGTTATAGTAACCTCATTTTTTAAAAAGTGGACTTATACCACTTTCAAAAATAACAGCTCATTTATTTCCGTTAGATTTTTCTTTCCGTGCTACCCAATATGAAACATTTTCAATTGTCAAAACAACTGGTCCGTTTTACTGTCAAACAATTTATTTATTGAAGAAAAAATAAAATTATAAAAAATTTAAGGCTTCTTTAAAATTTCAAAATGTTAGATAGAGACGTTTGCAATGGGCCTGTTCGGAAATGCATCACTGCGCTGCATCATAAAAGCAAATTTTTTTAATGCCGATAAAAAATTTATTTAAATTTTTTTTATTCTGTGACTATTATTTTTGTGGAGTAATTGACAATTTTTTGTTCCACATCTACTTCACTGATATATATTTAAGCATTTGAAACCACTGATGCAGTGCAGTGATGCATTTCCGAACAGGCCCAATGTTAGATTTTTGCGTTTGCGTTGCGTTTGCATTTGCTTCAATAGTGTTATTTTGTTTAACTTTTATTTTTTTTAATTGAAGAATTTTTGTATTAAATTATTTAAACTACATACATACATACATATGAAGATAAATCCAAACTTTAGTTAATCAATTAATAAGATAATTCAGAAATTCTGATTAATCGCACATTTTTACTCAAAGCTATTACTGACGTCCAAATACAATCTAAGCTTTCAATTTAGATGTACATATCTTCTATTTTAACAGTTTTCAAAATTCGAAATTATATTCTAGGATTTTCGAATATTAATTTGTAATTTCATTTTAGTTCGAAATTTTGTTCAGAAAATGATGTTCAGAAAATCACGTTTTATCAACGTGAATTGAAATCACCAGAAACGTATTCAGTGCATATAATTTTGTGATTTCAAAAAGTTCAGCTTCGTAACGAACTTTTTGAAATCACTTTGTTATTTTTGAGACTATTGTATGATAAAAATAAATAAAATAATTAATTTGTTGTTTATTAATTTATTACGCAATTAGTTGTTTTATGTACAAATCGTTCAAAGCTGTTGTATGCGCTTTAGCAATTCAAAATTACACCCAAAAATACAAAAACGCGTGTGATTTTAAAACCACATGTGATTTGAAATCACGAGATTATAGAACTGGCTGTATGTCATCTAGGTTGTTTTGTATTAATAGACAAATTTGCTGTTTGTATTTGTATTTTGAATCCATACATGGTTGTATATTTCTTATATCCATTAATGATATTCAGAATTTTGCTTTTGTTAAAATTTTTTATTGGTCTTAATATTCTTTTGAATATTACTTATATTAAAATAAATAAATAAATATTTATACCCAATTTACACAAGTATCAAATTTGTAGCAGAGGAAAATAGTCTCTAACTATATTGTTATTAAAATTTCTAATAGAGAGTTGGGCGAAAAAAATATTTAATTTTGCCATTTTTATTTAGAAAATAATCCAAATCCTGGTACTTCGAAACAACCACATAAAACAAACGAAACAACAACAAGTGCCAAAAGAACTCCCGCAGCAACGCAGAAAGAAGCTGCGCAAAAAAGACGAAAACAAAGAAATCCAGTACAACTTGAAAAACGATTTTGGAAAGAAGTTCAAACATTGCAAAATCGCACTGATTTTCTTATACCACTGTTGCCATTCTCACGTCTAGTAAGAGAATTGATTCAATGTGCTTCAACGGAGGTAACAAAAATAACGCCCGCAGCAATGGAAGCTCTGCAAGCATCATCGGAATTGTATTTGACACAAAGACTACAAGATGCCTATATGCTTACCTTGCACAGGGGTCGAGTGACACTAGATGTAAGGGATATGAAGTTAATAAATTTTTTTAAAATAAATAATCAATAAATAAACAACAAATAATTAAATTTACATTATACATAGTACATTATTTTCCATTTGGTAATAATTTTTTGTTTAATATAAAAATTTTTCTTGAACGATTTCTGGTTTTGCTTTGTTTGTTTAGTTTCGTATACCACAAATATTGAATTTACTAAAATGTATTAAATTTTTATTATTTATCGCTCATTCCTTGTTTATCATATAATAAATTTTTAACATTGAATTAATAAATAAATAAATAAATAAATAAAAAAAAAAAAAAAATAGTAATACATATATATGTAATTCATTTCATTTAAATTATTTAGATTTCTGTTTTCTTTTTTTTAATTGAAACACTCACACATACAATATACAAAAGAAAGGAAAAAATAAATTCTAAAATTAAAATGATAACATTTATTATTAAAAAAGAAAAATTAACAAAATAATTAATGACACTCAAAGTGCGTCTAAGTCTTCTCTCGACTCTAAACCCAGATCATTATTGACAATTGAGGATTTTTTGTTTTTATGCTTTAGAGGAGGATTAGTACCTTGATTAACAGTTTGTACTCCCTTGGGCTTTGAACCATGATTATTAGACTGGCCAGCTTTTGAGGCATGGGATTTACTAACACCTCCCTTGCCCGGGTAAGGTATGGTGAAAAGTTGTATATGTAAATGAGCACAAATTTCCAAGCACACCTGTAAGGAGAAACAAAAAATAAAAATAAACAAACATATATATTTTGAATTTGTTTATATAAAGGGGTGTTTTTTAGTAGCATGAGAACTTAGAATGATAATACAAGAAAGAACGAAGGAGCCAGTGAACTCAGGTCTAATCGCCGCATTCGATATCGACTAAACTATCGTATTGAGTAAACTATCGTTTTTACTGCGAACGATAGACACTGAGACGTATCGAACGAAAACTCGTGGAATTTAATGTCTTTGGTTACTCGATATTAATTGCTATCATCTTAAATTTCGAGACATTTAATTCGTTATCGAGTGTCATGTTACCAAAATAAAAAATTTCGATCAATTTTGCTCGATATAGACCCCAGGACCACTTCGTGAAATAAAGCTTTCACCAAATAAATTTTGCAATTGCATAAACGATTGTTTAGCGCGCTGTATGGCAAGTCTTGTTAAAAACAAATGTTGATGTTTAGCTGATTAATTTTGGAAACAAAAATTCAGTCATTATTGCTCGATAGCGCAATTGTAGTAATACTGTAGACAAACATTATATTTTAATGTTCTATAATGTTTACTTTTTTACATTAGTAAAGAAATGAACAAACAAAAAATTTTAGCAACGACCGCAGCACGAACAGCTTGTGTGTGTATATGTTTTGTTTGTGTAAAATTAATTTGCTGGTTTTTTGTTTTTTTCCTATGTATTTTGTTTTGTGTAAAAAAAGCGTTTGTGTTTACAACAAATCTACCAAACCGAACACTAAGGAGCGATATTAAGTGATTATTTTTGAACACTAGTCTAAAGAAACCAATATTAATGAATTGATGCTTAAGTTTTTGCCAAAAAGTACTAAAGTTTTAGAAAATTTTCATTCGAAAAAAAAGATGAAGAAAAAATGACACAGTTTAGAATTAAGTTCATTGATCTCCTGCCGCAACAATTTAAAGCCTGGTAAAGAGTCAGAATTTCAAAATTGACATGAAAACGACAAAGACTTGTAATCTTTTAACGAAGAAAGAAATGACTATCATTTAAACCAGCACATGACACATGAAACCAATCAGCAAAGATTTTTGGCAAAGAAATCACACAAGCAACAACATCTGCAACAGAATGTTTTCAAAGATCTCCAGAACTTACGTCTTCAATTATTTTTAAATATTTAGGCACACAGTGATTTAATAATTATTTATTTTATTAAAAAGTACCAACTTCCAATTTTTAGCAATTTATTATTCAATTATAAAGTTGAATAGTTAAAAAAATTATTAGCTATCAATAAACGCGCGTTAAGTCTACTCAAGCATAGCTTAACTAGAAATAAGCGTCGTAAAATGTACGAAGTGCTCTATGAATTTTGCGAACCGATTTTTTTTAAAGTAAATTTCTACAATTTGGAAGCGTTCTAACGTTAAACGATTAATGATAATGTAATGTGAGTGTGTTTTTGGATTTGGAAAAAACGATTTATCCAAAAAAAACCTTTTGCTCCATGGTGGACTTTGGCACGTTGGTGTTTTGGGCTGTAGCTCGCCGGGAATGGGAGGTTCGTGTCCACCTAGGTTTTCACAACTTACATGATCTATTGTGCCAAAAATGGAAATAATTAAAAAAAAAGGAAGCAAAAAAAAACGAGAAACGATGTACAAAATACCTAATGAAACGGGTAAAGACCTTTAATAACGGACAGACATTTCGACGACAGAAACCCTCACACTTAATTTGTTTGGCCGGACTCGAATCCTCGGGACAAGATGTTATGGTCCCGGTCAGGCTGCCCACCCCATATGACAGGTTAATGTCAACCGTGACATTACCTTTTTGCCTGTAAAAAAAAATATAGGTAATGTCCCTAAACTTTACTTACCACGGCTTCAATTCACCTAAGCTACATTTCCACCTCTTCAGTAATTAATTAAAACATAATTTCTAAGAAATATATTTCAGATACAAAAAAAATTGTTTATTCCAACAAATTGTTAAACTTATCTTAAAAATATGTTAGTCATAGAATGTTATCATACAACTAAAAAAAAATAATAATTACTTTGTATAAAAACTTTAAGTAATTACTGTGTTGCTACGTTTCTAATTACTGGTTTTGACAAGAATAAATGGACCTATAGTATGATTATGAGTTACAAATTTATGTGAACATTTTTGGTTTTAGTTTTTCTCTTTTTTTTTTTTTTTTTTTGTATTTAATTGTTTCTTAAATTAAGGTTGGGTAAGTTAATAACTCGTATCACTATCTTCCTGGTTGTTACTAAAAAAAAGATCTGAGCATATTGATCTTACATATGTATATATATTAATACTATTGTATTATTATTACTATTATACATATATTCGTTTTTTTTCTTTTTTTTTTTTTAGGGATGATCAATTGATCGTGGGTATATGTGGTTATTCGAAACTTTTATTTAAACAAATATTTAAGCGCTTACTTATTTGTTTCTTTATTCAATTATTTATCTAATTCTTCCCTCGTGTAGTAATTTATTAATTCATGCTTAGTTCCCTATTTAAAGGTCTATCTATTCAGTTCTTTCTAGTTATTTATTTACTTATTGTTAGTTTCTTATTCAGATATTTTTTTAGTCTTTCAGTTAACTCAAGTGGTTACATTTTGTTTAATCATTCACACTTAGTTAGAAATTTTTAATTTTTAGGAATTCCGATCTAAATTTAGAAGCAAAAGAATTTAGTTTACGTATTTAAGTTTAGCCAAAGCCTTAAAATGTTCTTTAAATGTTTCAAGTTTCATCCATGTATTAAAATCTAATTTAAATATTTACAATAAATTTTGCGCTTTCAAATTTCAAAGTCTTTTACGTGATTTAATGCGGACTTAAGAAGCTACGTTTTGTTTTAAAACTTTAAACGTTATTTTCGCATTTATTGCAATCTGTTGTAATCATTTAGTTTCCATTTAGGTCTTAATATTTTCATTTAATCCACGAATTTATCGTTAACTACGTTCTAAACCCCTAGAGGGTGTTTGGCTTATTCTCAGTTGCGTTAAGTTTACGTTTCTAAGTTAAGCTTAAAAACTTAAAACTTTTTTTTCTTAAATACCTATTTAGGCCGTAAAATTTTAAGTTTTGCTCCAGTATTCAGATTCAAACTAAGCATTCAGATTTAATTCAAGTGTTTAAATTTAGCTTTTTGTACTAACAACGTTGTTTAATTGGTAAAAGTGTTGATTTAGGCACTCAAATCTTGGCCTAACCAATTATTTTTTTTTTTAAACTTTGGATACTGTCTTTAAATTTACATGCCGTGTAAGTAGTTAAAATTGAATGAAGTGTTCACAATTAGTTCTCGACTACTTAAGCTTTAATTTACCCACTCGAATTTGAATTTAGTTTACGCCACCAATTTGGGTTTAAATATTCTGATTAGTTTAGGGTGCTTCAATTTGAATTAAATTAATGTTAAATACTCAAAATTATTTTAAACACTTGAACCTAAACTTTATGCATGAATGTATTTTAAATAGTAAAAACAATTTTAATTGATTAGCGAAATTGTTTTTTTATCTTCAAAAATTTATTTCAACTTCTCAATTGGAATCGAGCTTAAATAGTTCAACTTAGTTTAATGTTTCAAATCAGTAGTATTTAATGATTTAAATTAATATTATATAATTGGTGTTTTTACTATTTAAATTACAACTTTAAGTTTTCTAATTTGAATCTTGTTATCGTAACCATAGGTATTCACCTTAAATTCTAAAATTTGTTTATGCATGAATGTTTGTAGTTTAAATAGTAAAAAAAATAACCAATCAAGTATGTTTTTTTTTTTTTTTTTTTTAAATCTTCAAAATTGTATCTCTAATTTTCGATCGGTATCCAGCTTAAATAGTTATATTTATATTAATGTTCAAATCAGTAGTATTTAATGATTACATTCAATATTATATAATTAGTATTTTTACTATTTAAAATTACGACTCTAAGTTTTTCAATTGGATCTTGTTAACGTAACCATAGGTATTAAATTGGTTTCCAATATTTAAATGGTATTTTTATATTCCAACTAGAATTAAGATTACGTTTTGTGTCTAATGCGAATTTCTGATTCCGGTAGATTTACAAAAAGAATTTACATTATATTTCGCCTTTCTCAGTTTATAATTGAGATTAAATCGTTTAATTAAGTTTAAAGATTCAAATACGTCAAAGATGGTATTTCGGGTTTTATTTTAATTAAAGATTCAAATTATGTTTTTGAATTTTTTAATTTTTTTTGTTTCGCGTTCTTAATTTTGAATTGGGCTTGATAATTTAGAATTCTAGTTTGTTTTCATTTTCGGTTCTTAACCATATAAACTTGCAATTTAAAGTCACTAAAGGTATGTTCAGACCTAACAAATATTTGACGAAAAAATCCAAAAAAAGCGTGACCAATAAATTAATCAAACTTTAGCTTCATTTTTGACAAGTTCTATTGGTTTACTAAACTTTATTTGTGAAAAGAGAATTATATAGTGTAATTAAGAAACTCTTAAATGGTATTTAACTAAGCCAAACGTTTATCAAAAGCAAATAATTCTTTAATAAAGCTAGGGGTAACGTGTAGAACGTCAAATATTTTATAGGTGTGAACGTAGCTTAAGAAATAAATCGGATGTGTTTTTGCCCCACGAACGAAAGTGACCCAGGGTGAAATAAAGGTTACCTGTTTTTCCGGTGATTTAGTTTACCGAGCCAGTAATTGTGGATGTTGTCACGATGTTTGGTAACGGTGTGTTTGTGGAATCGAGGTAATATTGTTTCCTTGGTAAAGCGTTGTTCTCGGTTGTGACGATATTAAATGGAGATAAAGTTGTCCTTTTTTTTTTCAGAAGACGACAAAGGGTGGTTGTTGTGGTAAAAAGGAGGTAAAGTTGATTCCTTTTTTTGTTTTCATTAAAAAAAAAACAACGATGATGCACAGCGGTTTTCTGGTGTTCGTTGGTGATAACGTTGTAACAGCTTTTTTTTTACCAAGCTCAAAATAGACGTTTAAAAGGTGGTGGCGAACAACAAACCAAAACGTTAAACAAAATTGCACGTGGTTTCGGTGAGCCGACGAACATCTGCCGCTGAGGTACAGTTGCGGTTACGACGAACCTGTTTTGCCGCCCCGATTTCAAGCGCACGTGAGGTTTTATTGGCGGTAAGACGGATGTAAGGGCGACGCATGTCTTGTCTCTCAGCACGTGGTGTCTTATTGCCGGTAAAATTGCTATTTGATCGACTCGCCTTGTTGGGTTTGATTCCTTCTGTTAGCCCAATATAATTTTCTCCTTTTAATAAAGTTTGTGTTTCACCACCGGTTTTATTAGCTGCATCGTCTCACAAATGGTAAACTTGCACAAAGTTGCTACCACGTGGCATACCTATATAGGTATGTATACGCGATTTTATCCTTCGGTAACAATTTTAGGACACTGAGTAATACGTCCGACCACTGAAATGAATACAACAATTATTTCTTCTTTTTTTTTTTCCATTATATATTTCTTAGTCACTATTCATTATCATCCAATTGTCTAAATATTTGCATCACCATTTTTCTCACCTTTAAAACCGCCAAACAAAATTCGTAATTAAAACTTTACACTTGATTCATCTGCCGCCACTTACTGAATGACTTTTCTAAAAATTTCTATGCCCACGCCAAGTTTACAAAACCCTTACATCGTAGAGTTGTATTCGTTTTGGTACGTTGTAGGGTTGTATTGTCTTACATTTAAATTAGTGATAGCACCCAGAGATGATATACTTAATTTTTCCAGTGTTAAACAAAACGCTTACTTTAAATCAACCACAGAAGCCGTCACAAAGCCAGCTCTTTTCCCGTAACCTGTGGCGTGAAAAGAGTTGGGAATCCGGATGATCTGGCAACTGCCTTCCTATTTCTCCTATTCCATCAACACCATATTTCCTCCTATGCTTCACATCACCTATTGCTTTAAGTGTTGAGCGTGAATCACGCCAATAAATTGTCCTCTGAGATTCTCAATCTCATATTGGCTGTTACCTACTGCCTTTCTGATCCTACACCTTAGCCACGGTCTGCAAAGTTTTGCGTTTATGCCCTTTGAAAATTTGCTTTGTACAAAGTTTTTTCTATAGACCTCTTGGCCGGGCATATATTTCACAATCCTGCTTTTAAGATTGTAGGATTTAACATTTCGCTGATATGCATCATGTAGCCTTTCGCCAACTTTTTGGTGGATGAGTTGCATTTGTGAGGCTTTCGGCAGTATTAGCATTTCTCCTTCTTCAGCTGATTTTAGTTTTCGTAAAATTTCATACGCATCGGCGTGAGTAACCATATTGTAACCGGTTAGAGAAAAATAAGGGCTAACACCAGTTGAAGAATGAACCGTAGACCTAAGAGAGCATTCTATTTTAGACAAATTTTCATCCCATTTCGATTGGTCACTATCCAAAAAACTTCTGATGGAACTGAGTATGGTCTGATTGACCCTTTCGCTCGCGTTAGACTGCGGTGAATATATAGGGGTACGAATATGTTTGACGCCAAATATTTCTAAAAAATCCTTAAATGCTTCGGAGGTAAACTGTTTGCCATTATCAGAATGTAGCAATTCCGGCACTCCGAATTTATAAAATACCTCATCTCTTAAAAATTTAATCACAGCTTTAGTAGTAGCCTTGGACAACGCTTTCAATAAAACAAATTTGGTTTTGTGGTCTAAGACTATAAAAATAAATGTGTTACCCGATTTTGTTCTAGTATAAGGTCCTAAAAAATCAATATAAATCTTTTGAAAAGGTCTTTGAGTTACAACTTCTTTTCCCATCGGTGGACGCAGTATTTTCCTTGGGTGTTTTATTTCCTTACATGTTTTACACTCGCTTACGAAGTTTCGGATCTGCTTCACCATTGAAGGCCAGTAAAAATACTCCCTAATGTTGAACAATGTTTTTGCTATACCTCCGTGTAAGGTGTTGTCAATATGCGATTTACTTATTATGCCGTCTGTTAGGCGGGATGGTACCCATATTCTCCAACAATCGTCTTCATTCTCCAGACCGTTTCGGTTAAATTTTACCCTTTTGTAAATAATACCCTCTTCTACCTTTAAATCCGGAAGCCTATTACTGTTTTGTTCTATAGTGTCTATCAGTGTAAGATATTCTTTACTTTTGAATTCTTCTGAATTAAATTCTAATACGGTGCTACTAGTATCGGCTACTACCTCCTCCATATCCTGACGCGATAGCATATCGGGGACTACATTTTTGCTGCCTATCCTATGCTCGATATTAAATTTAAATCCCTGGAGTTTTAAACTCCACCGAGCAAGTCTACCATTTAGGTCGTTCTGCCGCATGAGCCACTTTAAACTGGAATGGTCTGTTATCACCGTGAAATCCATCAGTTCTATGTATTGCCTAAACCTTTCAATCGCAAGTACAACCGCGAGACACTCTTTCTCCGTGGTAGAATAATTTTTCTGAGCACTGTTTAGTTTCCTGGAGAAATACTCAATTGGATGCTCTTCACCTTCATCGTCCTTTTGAAATAAAACTGCGCCTAAGCCAACGTTCGAGGCGTCGCATTGGACAAAGAAAGGCTTTTCAAAATCGGGGCTTGACAAGACAGGACTGGTTACTAACCGATGTTTCAACTCTTCAAAAGATTTTAAAGCTTCTGCAGTAAAGTTAAATTTAGGGGCTTTCTTTAGGGTATCAGTCAGGGGTGCTGTAAGTGTGGAAAAGTCATGAATAAACCGACGGTACCACCCTACGGTGCCTAGGAATCTCCTAACATCCTTTTGATTTTTCGGCGGTTTGATTTGCAAAATTGCCCTTACTTTTTCATCATCAGGCCTAAGTTTACCTCCACCTACAACGTAACCTAAATACTTCAATTCCCTATAGCAGAATTTGGATTTCGACATATTAATAGTAAGACCTGCAGCTGTCAATTTCTGACCTACGATTCGAAGCATTTCCATGTGTTCTTCAAAATTCGGTGATACTACCAACAGGTCGTCAAGGTACACGAACACCCTATCTTTCAGCTCAGACGGCACCACTTTATCCATCAATCGACATAATCTCTGAGCAGCATTACACAGTCCGAAAGGCATAACCTTAAATTGGTATTGAGGCCTACCTGGGACTGTGAATGCTGTTTTCGGCCTACTCTCTTCATCCAGAGGGATTTGCCAAAACGCATCCTTTAAGTCGATTGCTGAAATAAAGTGTGTGTCGCCGAGCCTAGCTAGTAAGCCATCGATGTTAGGGAGAGGATAAGCGTCCTTTTTAGTGACCTTATTCAATTCCCTCGCATCGAGACATAGCCTATTCTTACCGGGTTTCATGACGAGTGTTGTCCTATTATTCCATTCGGCTCCTGTGGTGACTTCTATCACATCCAAATCTAACATTCGGTCCAATTCTGCATAAATCAACTTCTGTACGGCCGGACTAACTGGATAGTATCTCATTTTCTTAGCGGGTGCCTCACCAGTGTCGATTCTGTGAGTCTCCAAATCAGTTTTACCTAAACCATATTGAGTATGACATTTAAACGAAAGTTTTACGTTTTCAAGTACTCTACGTTGGTAACTAGTCAAATCGTGAATTTTAGGGTTTTCTGAACCTTCTTCGGCAAGGGCGTTTATTGTTTCATTCTCAAAACTTATTTTTAATCCGATTTGCCTCCAAAAGTCATATCCGAGTATTAATTCCTGACTCAAATTAGGTACTAAGTATAAAACTGATTCTACTGACTGGTTTCCTGATTTAATTATTGCCTGTATTTTTCCCACTATCATATGTTGTTTACCGTCCGCCGTTCTTACTGAAGATTTATAATCAATTACTTTCGCCTCCATTTTCCGAACGTTTTCTAAACAATTTTTGCCAAGGCAACTTACTGATGCGCCACTGTCGAGAAGACCCTGATAATTAAACCCATTTATAGATACCGACATGTATGGTCTTATGTCGTCTGGACTACATATTAAAGTTGACACGATTTTTTTTCTTTCTGCTTTTCTTACACCATATCTTTTTCGGGTGTTAATTATTCTCTTGCTCACCCTTGGTTCGTAGTCAGCAAAGATTTCCGCCCTTTTTTGTTGGTATAATTTAAGGCGTTGTTCATAAGAAAGATGAGGATTAAAATTTAATTTCGAAACAGGTTTCTGGCATACGTCGGAACTTTGTTTTATCAGTGGGCTATTCTTTTCACTCGTTTGGCTACATTCTGACTTAAGTATATCCGTGGTTTGGCCTAAATTCTGGTTTTCGGTTGGTTTGGCGCTAGCTAGTATAAAATTTAAAAAATTGTCATTTACTGGGTTGGGTTTTGGAATGAACACGCCGGCCCAGTCCTCTGCGTGTTCACCTTGGTGTTTCCCACACATTTAGGGCAAGTCGGGCTAGTCACGTCCTCGAACCCACATTTGTAACAGAAAATTCTCCTTTGGGTAACCGGACATTCAATAAACGAGTGGCCTGGGGACTTACAGTTCCAACAGACTAGTTGTTTCGCTGCGAGGTTAACCTTCTGTAACTCCTCCACTAGCCGCGCTTGATCATCCTTTTCCTCACTATCAAAAACGTCAACTTCATATACCCTACGTGTATTTCCTACAGGCATACGTTGAGAATACCGTTTGGCAATGTTTCTTTCCGCCCTTTTGCATTCTTCAAGTAGTTGGTCTAAATTATCAATTCTAATGGGAAAAACTAACTGTGCTAAACCGTCCTTTAAATTGTCTTTCACGATCTTTACTAGCTCGGTTTCTAATACGTGGACCCTCATTTGATTCTTTAGCTTTATTATTTCCGTTATGAAAGCATCAGCGGATTCATTCGGAGCCTGTCTGCGTTCCATTATTTTACGCTGTATCTCAAAATCACTTTCGAAGTTTCGGAATTTTCTAATCAGATGGTGTTTAAACGTAGTCCAATCACATATGGGATGCTTCATCCGAAAAGCCCAAAACCAAGTACTAGCAGCTCCAGTAACCAAATGGTGAAATCCCTTCATTACGATGTCCCATGAGCAATTGTAATCATGTCTTAAAATCTCCACACGAAAAACGAAATCTTCAACAGTCAAAGATTTATTAGTACCGTCATACTTAATCCCCCACTTCTCTAGCTGGTTAGGTGTTATAGAATTATAGCCATGGTTATGCGGTGAATTATCAAAAGAAGGTTCAAAATAATTTAGTGGACTGTTTTCGAATAGTTGTTGTGGTACTTGCGGTTGAGGTAATCGACGTTGAAAAGGCATTCGAGGAATGTTTGGTGGACGAAATTGTGGTTGGTGTCTATCATTATTATTAAATGGTGTGCGAAAATCGTGATTTGGATTAAACTGTCCAGGATTCGGTTGGTTCGCTTGGTCTATAGAATGGCTGCGCTCTGAACGTAAAGATTCTCGGATTAACTGCGGTAACATCAACTGCATGTGCTGTACTTCCCTCATGATTGAAGCTTGTGCAGCGCCAACAGATGCAGCGACGTATTCCCTAATCGTCACTCCCTCCTCGTCTACGCCTGAGCCTGGGTAAGCTTCTTCTCTAATTGGTGGTAAATCTCGATCCTGTTGATCCATGTTGTTAATATCGGGCCTTGCTGGTCTACTTCCTTGTCCGCTAATTTCCCTCGCTGTTATACTGCTATACGTTGGTGTACGGATAGTGATTTCGCTTTCGGGCGAAGAATGTGTTTGCGGCCCAAAACCTGGAGGAAATCTAATGGACATTAACGGTGTAACCGCGTTTGTCGAAATAACCGGAGCAATGTTTTGTGAGGCTGACGTTGTGGCCGAATCACGAGGTTGATTATCCTCGCTGGTAACGGGGTTCCGACTAGAGGACCTAAGATTCCTAGTATTCATCGTATACTACCGTCACAAACAGACAAAATCCCTCGGCTAATTCAACAGACAATCGAAAAACGTTTTAAAATCAATCAGATCAACTAACTCCTAATAAGAGAATACCTTATAAAAATCAGTAAAGCGAATCCTAAAAGTTCAGAAAAAAAACAACAATCGTATAAACTAGGTAACTATTCGAGCCGTAAAAACAAGAATCACCAAAAATACCAGATACCAAAGCACCGATATAAATACCGAAAGTAACAAAAAAAAATAGTCGAATAGACAAAATTCCCAAGAAACAATTCCCGAAATAATGGACAAATAGGTACGCCCGATCCACCGACAAAAGGCACAATATATATAAATTCAATAAAAAATGTAATAGAATGTAAAAATGTGTTCGCAAAAAAAAATATCCGTATTATTTACGATTATTTTTTTTTTTTTCAATTATTTAACGCCCGTATTCATAAGAGTATTTTTAAATTTAACAAAAGACAAAAAAAATTTTAGTATATATAAAAAATTTCTTTAAGCCAAAAACCGCCCATGAATATGAGGCTAAATAATTTATAGTGGTTACGTAAAATCCACTAAATAATGTATATTAGTATAAATTTAAGAAAAAAATGTAAAAATTGTGTGTGTGAAAAAAATCTATATTGTTTTAGATTATATGTATGTTCTTTAATAGTTTATAACTCTTACGGTTTAATACTACAAAAGTTTAATGCCAAATACATATATTTTATAATGTTAAACTACAAAAGATGTAATATTATAATTAGTAGATACGTTTTGTTAAACTACAAAAGATTTAATAATGTGATTAGTAGATAAGTTTACGAATCCACAAAAAAAATTTTTGTTTGTTGTATAATGTAATTAATAGCTTGAGGTTGAAATGCGTAGCATAAAGTGAAATAAAAGCTGGTAAAAAAAAACTGTATAGTTCGAGTCCGCGATTTATCAAAATTACAATCAGATGATTGAGTACGATATGCACGATAGCGATAAAATTGTTTTTATGCATTGTTTTCAATACAAATAAAAACGAATAAATCTAAATCTTGCCAAACAAAAAAAAATGTTAAACTGTGTGTGAAATGTTGGAATTATTAGTTTACTGTCATCGAAATAATTAAGGACGAAAAACTAGAAACGAAAATTACATTAATTTGAGTCGCCGGATTCTCTTCTCCCCTTCTCAACTAACTGAACCTAATGAACGCCTAGCTATTTAGCCCTCGGATCATGATCAAGGTTAATGAAAAGATTCGGTTCGAATCCCTTGACTCCCCCAGTACTAAGTTCCCTTGTCCGACGCAGACGCAACTCAGGCGTGGCACCATTAACGTACCTTCCAGGACATACATTGTCAAAAAAAAGTTCCTAATACCGAGATTCCTATACCGAGTTTCCCTATCCGATGCAGACGCAATGCAGGCATGGTATCTAATTAATACCTTCCGCGACATAAGTCATTATATAAAAGAAAAAAGTACGAGATTGAACATTTTGAACAGAAATGTTCGAAAGTATGGAAGCCAGCAAAGATGAATTAAAACACCTTCAGGCTAAATTAATTTAACCCAAAGAGTTAAATTACTCTCGAGCCAAGTTACTTTAACCCGAAGGGTTAAATCTCTTTCGGGCCCCACGTTGGGCGCCATTTTGTGTAATGTGTTGTGTGTTTTTGGATTTGGAAAAAACGATTTATCCAAAAAAAACCTTTTGCTCCATGGTGGACTTTGGCACGTTGGTGTTTTGGGCTGTAGCTCGCCGGGAATGGGAGGTTCGTGTCCACCTAGGTTTTCACAACTTACATGATCTATTGTGCCAAAAATGGAAATGATTAAAAAAAAAGGAAGCAAAAAAAAACGAGAAACGATGTACAAAATACCTAATGAAACGGGTAAAGACCTTTAATAACGGACAGACATTTCGACGACAGAAACCCTCACACTTAATTTGTTTGGCCGGACTCGAATCCTCGGGACAAGATGTTATGGTCCCGGTCAGGCTGCCCACCCCATATGACAGGTTAATGTCAACCGTGACATTACCTTTTTGCCTGTAAAAAAAAATATAGGTAATGTCCCTAAACTTTACTTACCACGGCTTCAATTCACCTAAGCTACATTTCCACCTCTTCAGTAATTAATTAAAACATAATTTCTAAGAAATATATTTCAGATACAAAAAAAATTGTTTATTCCAACAAATTGTTAAACTTATCTTAAAAATATGTTAGTCATAGAATGTTATCATACAACTAAAAAAAAATAATAATTACTTTGTATAAAAACTTTAAGTAATTACTGTGTTGCTACGTTTCTAATTACTGGTTTTGACAAGAATAAATGGACCTATAGTATGATTATGAGTTACAAATTTATGTGAACATTTTTGGTTTTAGTTTTTCTCTTTTTTTTTTTTTTTTTGTATTTAATTGTTTCTTAAATTAAGGTTGGGTAAGTTAATAACTCGTATCACTATCTTCCTGGTTGTTACTAAAAAAAAGATCTGAGCATATTGATCTTACATATGTATATATATTAATACTATTGTATTATTATTACTATTATACATATATTCGTTTTTTCTTTTTTTTTTTTTAGGGATGATCAATTGATCGTGGGTATATGTGGTTATTCGAAACTTTTATTTAAACAAATATTTAAGCGCTTACTTATTTGTTTCTTTATTCAATTATTTATCTAATTCTTCCCTCGTGTAGTAATTTATTAATTCATGCTTAGTTCCCTATTTAAAGGTCTATCTATTCAGTTCTTTCTAGTTATTTATTTACTTATTGTTAGTTTCTTATTCAGATATTTTTTTAGTCTTTCAGTTAACTCAAGTGGTTACATTTTGTTTAATCATTCACACTTAGTTAGAAATTTTTAATTTTTAGGAATTCCGATCTAAATTTAGAAGCAAAAGAATTTAGTTTACGTATTTAAGTTTAGCCAAAGCCTTAAAATGTTCTTTAAATGTTTCAAGTTTCATCCATGTATTAAAATCTAATTTAAATATTTACAATAAATTTTGCGCTTTCAAATTTCAAAGTCTTTTACGTGATTTAATGCGGACTTAAGAAGCTACGTTTTGTTTTAAAACTTTAAACGTTATTTTCGCATTTATTGCAATCTGTTGTAATCATTTAGTTTCCATTTAGGTCTTAATATTTTCATTTAATCCACGAATTTATCGTTAACTACGTTCTAAACCCCTAGAGGGTGTTTGGCTTATTCTCAGTTGCGTTAAGTTTACGTTTCTAAGTTAAGCTTAAAAACTTAAAACTTTTTTTTCTTAAATACCTATTTAGGCCGTAAAATTTTAAGTTTTGCTCCAGTATTCAGATTCAAACTAAGCATTCAGATTTAATTCAAGTGTTTAAATTTAGCTTTTTGTACTAACAACGTTGTTTAATTGGTAAAAGTGTTGATTTAGGCACTCAAATCTTGGCCTAACCAATTATTTTTTTTTTTAAACTTTGGATACTGTCTTTAAATTTACATGCCGTGTAAGTAGTTAAAATTGAATGAAGTGTTCACAATTAGTTCTCGACTACTTAAGCTTTAATTTACCCACTCGAATTTGAATTTAGTTTACGCCACCAATTTGGGTTTAAATATTCTGATTAGTTTAGGGTGCTTCAATTTGAATTAAAGTTAAAGTTAAATTTATTGAGTCTCTTTTTTTACAGTAATAGTATAATAAAAAGTAAAATTGTTACATTTAAGATTATAATGTATTGTCTTAAAAACATTAAGTAAAAATATATTCAGTACCAAACTTAACATTATATGTATTAAATTGTGTTTTTTTTTTAACAAAAATGTAGCAATTGCCCTTGCTCCCGAGGCAAAACTATATCATGAGTGTATATCTCTTATATAAATAAATATAATAATATGCTTATAATTAAAGCTTATAAACTAAAATTTAAATATAAAAAAAAAAAAAAAGAAATATATTAACCGCGATGAGAGCCAGGTACAACTTTCTTAAAGAAATCCGATGAAGAATTAGCCGTATTAAAAACAGCAATTTCATTTTTTAAACCAAGAGGTGACAAATAAGAAGTGTTAGTCCAATTGAAATCAACTTGAGAATCTATAATTTCTTTAAGAATAACGTTTTCATGAAACTGTAATCTAGTATTATACTTCCTTAAAATGTCCATTACATAATTACTCATAGGTGTAACCTTAGACTCTTTATAAATTACAGTATTTGAAAAACGTTTAGTTCTTGAAACAAAATTTTTGCCTATGCACGATCGTAATATCTTTCTTTCAAAAATTTCAAATTTGTTCATTAAAGAAGGAGAAATAAAAAACCAAACTGGAAAACCATACAATAATACCGGTCTTAAACATGTCTTATAAATTAATAATTTTGTTCTAATAGGTAAAGATTTATGAGATAAAATTCTTCCTAAAAATTGTTTGACTTTATTAACTTTATTTAAAGCAAATCTTCCATGAACATTAAATTTAAATAGCTTATTAAAGTAAATACCAAGGTATTTAATTTCATCTCGAAATGGAATTTCTATATTATTTAAAAATAATTTAAGTTTTTTACTTTCGGGAACAACAAAATAAGGACATTTACCAGAGGCATTTCTTAAACAAATTGCCTCACTTTTTGAAGCATTTATAGTTATTCCCCAAAAATCATAAAAATCTTTAACTTTATGCAAATGTCGAGATACAATATGAAGTGCTTGTGTAGGAGATTCGTGGTGAGCATATAATAAAGAATCATCCGCATACAAAATACCAGTTGAGTTTAAAAACTTATGGGGAAAATCGTTAATAAAAATGTTATATAAATGAGGTGCCAGAATTGAACCTTGAGGTACTCCACAAGAAACCTGTCCAAAGTCAGATAAAGATCCATTTAACTGAACACAAAAACGTCTATTATCGAAAAAACTTTTAAATAGTTTTAATATGTGAAAATCAAATCCTAAATTTCTCATTTTAAAAAGTATTCCACAGTGATTTGCTTTATCAAAGGCCTTTTCTACATCAAGTGATATAGCAACTGTACAAAAACGTTTTCTTAAATTACAAATAACGTCATTTTGAAACTTTGAAAGAGCATCAACTGTAGAATGACCTTTTTTGAATCCAAATTGCAAATTTGGAATATAAACATCCTCCAAATTAAAGTCCATTTTAATACGAATAAATTTTTCGAATAATTTTCCTAAATTTGATAACATAGAAATAGGTCTCAAATTATTGATGTCTGAAGAGTTCATTTTCTTTTTAATTGGCACAATTTTAGAAATTTTCCAATTATCAGGAAAATAAGCATTATTTAAGCAATTATTAAAAATGATAACCAAAAATTCTAATGCTTTAATTGGAAACTTTTTAATTATAAAATTTGAAATATTGTCAACACCTGCTGATTTTTTATTGTTTAAATCTTTACAAAACAATATCATACTCTGTAAATTTATAAACCTGTTCGAATTTTGACTATTGAGTGCTGAAAAGGTGTTGTTAAAAGAAAGAAGAACATATTGATCTAAAGTAGCCAAAAAATTATCCAATTCCAAAGAATTCATTCCTAGTTGACTGCCACTATATAATCCCGAAAAATGACTTTTCAAAATATTTAATTTAATAGATTCGTTATCAACAATTAATCCATTAACAGACAAATCACCAAATGACGTTTTTCTTTTATACCCTAAAAAATTATAAATTTGTTTATGAGCATAAGGGCCCGGCTTAATTTTTCGAAGTTTTTTACTAAAATTTTGTACACTTTCTTTGTTTACTTGTTCTTTAATCAAAATATTTAATAGCTGAATTTGTTTAGAAAGAAGCTGATATTGATAATTATGTCTGTTCAATGTTCTACTAAATATCTTTTTTAATTCCTTTTGCCAATTATACTTAATTTTAAATAATTTCTTAACAAAATCAGACGTTGTAAATCTAGGCGATTTTAACTCAATCTTTTGAGAATGAAAATTCATGCACGTATTTACTACCGTAGTAAAATTATTAATAAATAAATCAATTTCGTTATTCAATAAATTTCTCGTACAAGGAGGAAAATTTTGTATTAAATTAGTTGTCAAGTCATTCTTAAAGCAGTCCCAATTAGTATCCTTATATGACGAATATGAAATTGTTTGCTTAAAAACAAAATCAAAATCAATTAAATTCAAACTTAAATATAAAGGAAAGTGATCTGAAAAAGTAGGTAAACAGTCAATATGAAAGTTTGGATCGAAGAGATCAATTATATTAGAACTCAAAAGAAAATGATCTAAAAACGAAGAACCATTAGGAAAACTAGGAATATTATTACAAATTCTTAGAAAAGAATGTGAATTTAGATCAAGCCAATTTAAAAAAGTATTACCATTCAAGTTGTTACAGTTATCTCCCCAGGAAGTATTTTTTGAATTAAAATCGCCACCAATTATTAAAGCATCGAAATTTTTTGAAAAATTTGCAATTTTTGTCAAACCATCATCAAATTGCAAAGAATTAAAGTTACATGGAATATAAATAGACCCAATCAAACATTTCTTAATAATGTTGTTTACTTTAATATGAATATCGATAAAAAGATTTGGAAATGAAACACCCAAAATGTTTACCTTAGAAAACGTATAATTCTTTTTAATAGCAACACCAATACCTTGTGTTGAAAAGTCCCGTATAAAGTTATAATTTTCCAAAAATACTTTTTGGTTTGATTTAAGATGTGTTTCTTGAACAAATGCAAAATCAATATTATTATGATTTAGCAATTTTGATAGGTCCATTTTTCTACTTGTTTCAACAAGAGACCTAACATTAAAAGTAAATATTTTAAAAATATTACGGACCATATGTTGATAAGACTTCTTGAAAAAGACTTTTACACTCAATTAAAGCTTGAGATTTTGACATAGATTTAAAATTCTTCATAAAATTCATTATTCTAGTTTCTAAAGAATTTGGTTCACATAAAACTTTAGCCAATTTTAAAAATTCAACTACTATATCTGGTTTATTAGGTAACTGGTTGTTAAAATGACTAGCAAAAGTGCGATTTGGATCCGTAAAAGTTGAATTAAAAGCAAGAGAAACATTATTCGAAATCTTATTTCTTTTTTCCTTAATTTTATCAGACATTTTTCTTTTTAAATCTAAATATTTTTTAAAAGAAGGGCATCCACGCCAACTAGCAGGGTGACCATAAGATTGACAGTTAAAACAAAAGGGTTGAGAGTTTGCATCCGAATTAAACGAACATTTACCAGGTTCATGGCTTGAAGAGCACTTCACACATGTATAAGAACGATTACAATTCTTAGACATATGACCCCAATTCTGACAACGATAACATTGAACAACTTTCTGATTTTGCTTTGGTTTTTCCCAAGTAACTACCTGATTTAAAATATAGCGAATACTTGATATATCATTTAAACCCTTACCTTCCTTTAGAGTAATTAAAAAAAGGCCTGTTTCTAAATCGTTTTTTCTTGAATATTGCGTTTTAAATTTAGAAACGGATTGGACAGTATCTGGTACAATCCTATTCAAATCAGTTTCAATATCTCTAATATTAGAATCATAATACAGACCTCTTAGAACTAGAGACTGACGCCTTAAAGATAAAGGTGTAAATGAATATGATTCAATATTCTTTTCTTTAAGTAATTGCATCATTTCAGAATGTGCTGCAACATCCTGTAAGTAAAGTTTACTTTTATAATTACCTTTATTCACAATTTTAAAATCGAGTCCCTTAACTTTAAATTGATCTACTAAAGATTTAATATTAACACCAAATAGAAAAATAGGTGGACAAAATTGTTTAATATTTCTTGGCTTTTTCGTCATCAGATTACTTTTAACGTTGTTAGTATCTGCCTCGACAGTTAAGTCTTCTAAAATTGCAAATCTATTTTGACTACAACTAGGTCTTATATCCACAGAACTTAAATTAGATAAATCTATTTTTAAATCTCCCTTTGAATTACGTTTGTATTTTTTTTGTTTAACAATTCCAAAATCAATATTATCACCTGAAGATTTCGCCATTCCAAAATTTTCATCTTGAGACATGTAATTAAAATGGACATCATCAATACAATTAGATTCTTGACAAAGAATATTTGAATTTTTACACCCATCAGAAAGCAATTCTGCACTATTTATAATGTCCGATTGTTGAATTGAGCCAGAACTTTTGGAAGTAAAATTTTGGGAATTGTTCTTAGAGGATGATGTAGGAGCATTATTCAACCCAAGATTTAAATTTTGTTTTTGAGAAGATTCATTATTTTGATAAGTGAAACATTTATCCGGCGGCTTTTTTATTTGCTTACCAGATGAAACAAGATTATCCATTTGCAAGGATTTAATAATTAAAAATAGCTTTTTCCGTCTTTTTAATGGTTATATATAAAAAAAAAAAAATAAAATATATATTTAAAAATTATTTTTTATTTCAAATTGTATATTAAAGTTTGAGAAAAACACGTCTGCCAATTTGAATTAAATTAATGTTAAATACTCAAAATTATTTTAAACACTTGAACCTAAACTTTATGCATGAATGTATTTTAAATAGTAAAAACAATTTTAATTGATTAGCGAAATTGTTTTTTTTTATCTTCAAAAATTTATTTCAACTTCTCAATTGGAATCGAGCTTAAATAGTTCAACTTAGTTTAATGTTTCAAATCAGTAGTATTTAATGATTTAAATTAATATTATATAATTGGTGTTTTTACTATTTAAATTACAACTTTAAGTTTTCTAATTTGAATCTTGTTATCGTAACCATAGGTATTCACCTTAAATTCTAAAATTTGTTTATGCATGAATGTTTGTAGTTTAAATAGTAAAAAAAATAACCAATCAAGTATGTTTTTTTTTTTTTTTTTTTTAAATCTTCAAAATTGTATCTCTAATTTTCGATCGGTATCCAGCTTAAATAGTTATATTTATATTAATGTTCAAATCAGTAGTATTTAATGATTACATTCAATATTATATAATTAGTATTTTTACTATTTAAAATTACGACTCTAAGTTTTTCAATTGGATCTTGTTAACGTAACCATAGGTATTAAATTGGTTTCCAATATTTAAATGGTATTTTTATATTCCAACTAGAATTAAGATTACGTTTTGTGTCTAATGCGAATTTCTGATTCCGGTAGATTTACAAAAAGAATTTACATTATATTTCGCCTTTCTCAGTTTATAATTGAGATTAAATCGTTTAATTAAGTTTAAAGATTCAAATACGTCAAAGATGGTATTTCGGGTTTTATTTTAATTAAAGATTCAAATTATGTTTTTGAATTTTTTAATTTTTTTTGTTTCGCGTTCTTAATTTTGAATTGGGCTTGATAATTTAGAATTCTAGTTTGTTTTCATTTTCGGTTCTTAACCATATAAACTTGCAATTTAAAGTCACTAAAGGTATGTTCAGACCTAACAAATATTTGACGAAAAAATCCAAAAAAAGCGTGACCAATAAATTAATCAAACTTTAGCTTCATTTTTGACAAGTTCTATTGGTTTACTAAACTTTATTTGTGAAAAGAGAATTATATAGTGTAATTAAGAAACTCTTAAATGGTATTTAACTAAGCCAAACGTTTATCAAAAGCAAATAATTCTTTAATAAAGCTAGGGGTAACGTGTAGAACGTCAAATATTTTATAGGTGTGAACGTAGCTTAAGAAATAAATCGGATGTGTTTTTGCCCCACGAACGAAAGTGACCCAGGGTGAAATAAAGGTTACCTGTTTTTCCGGTGATTTAGTTTACCGAGCCAGTAATTGTGGATGTTGTCACGATGTTTGGTAACGGTGTGTTTGTGGAATCGAGGTAATATTGTTTCCTTGGTAAAGCGTTGTTCTCGGTTGTGACGATATTAAATGGAGATAAAGTTGTCCTTTTTTTTTCAGAAGACGACAAAGGGTGGTTGTTGTGGTAAAAAGGAGTTAAAGTTGATTCCTTTTTTTGTTTTCATTAAAAAAAAAACAACGATGATGCACAGCGGTTTTCTGGTGTTCGTTGGTGATAACGTTGTAACAGCTTTTTTTTTACCAAGCTCAAAATAGACGTTTAAAAGGTGGTGGCGAACAACAAACCAAAACGTTAAACAAAATTGCACGTGGTTTCGGTGAGCCGACGAACATCTGCCGCTGAGGTACAGTTGCGGTTACGACGAACCTGTTTTGCCGCCCCGATTTCAAGCGCACGTGAGGTTTTATTGGCGGTAAGACGGATGTAAGGGCGACGCATGTCTTGTCTCTCAGCACGTGGTGTCTTATTGCCGGTAAAATTGCTATTTGATCGACTCGCCTTGTTGGGTTTGATTCCTTCTGTTAGCCCAATATAATTTTCTCCTTTTAATAAAGTTTGTGTTTCACCACCGGTTTTATTAGCTGCATCGTCTCACAAATGGTAAACTTGCACAAAGTTGCTACCACGTGGCATACCTATATAGGTATGTATACGCGATTTTATCCTTCGGTAACAATTTTAGGACACTGAGTAATACGTCCGACCACTGAAATGAATACAACAATTATTTCTTCTTTTTTTTTTCCATTATATATTTCTTAGTCACTATTCATTATCATCCAATTGTCTAAATATTTGCATCACCATTTTTCTCACCTTTAAAACCGCCAAACAAAATTCGTAATTAAAACTTTACACTTGATTCATCTGCCGCCACTTACTGAATGACTTTTCTAAAAATTTCTATGCCCACGCCAAGTTTACAAAACCCTTACATCGTAGAGTTGTATTCGTTTTGGTACGTTGTAGGGTTGTATTGTCTTACATTTAAATTAGTGATAGCACCCAGAGATGATATACTTAATTTTTCCAGTGTTAAACAAAACGCTTACTTTAAATCAACCACAGAAGCCGTCACAATAACTTGCCAAACACTACTAAACATAAATGTCAACACAGTTTTGACATTCTCAGCTATTAAACCATAGTTATCGATATCGAAAGTTCTTAAAAAGCTAAAAATGCACCCGATATAACTGTAGTCTAATACACTTACTTGAGAGCAATATCTAATTAAATCTTGTGTACCCCAAATTAAGGTAAACCAAAGCAGCCATATTTCTGGTAACACACAATTGAAATACTGATTCAGAAACAGTAAAGCAGGACCCAATAGAGACCAATCCAAATATTCCATTTCCGCCTTAGTCATGTGGGCAATCTTTTAATAAGAAATTAAAATAAATATAAGTATTGAAAATAAATTATTATGGTAAATAATTTCTTTGACAGTCATACTTACCACTAATTTATTAGTGACTTTAGCAGCCACCATGCCAAATGCTACTATATACAAAGACGGATGTTCGGTAAAAATATTTTCTGGTGATTTTTGAGCAATTATAAATGCAGGCAATACTACCAAAGTCAAAGGTATACTTGGTGATAATACACTAGTACCCTGCGCATGATGATACGAAGTTGGATTAAATAAGAATACAAATTTTTATTAGTTTAAATTTTTTTTGTAAAGAAATTAAAAATTGAATAAGAAAAAGGTTTGAAAATGAAATATATGATTGAAAGTGTTTTTTATTACATATTAAAAAAATATATGTATGTATATGTTTAAATAAAATATAAATATATCGGGCCTGCTCTGAAATTCACGTGCTTTTAAAATTACACGTGTGATTTTGCTGTGTTCTATAATTCACACTGTTTTTTTGGTTTATCGGTGTGCTTTCGGCAATTGAAAAACCACAAAAACGAAACACCACAATATTACACGTGTGATTTTAAAAGGACATGTGATTTGAAATCAAGTGATTTTCAGAACAGTCCTGTATATATGTTTAAAAAATTTGTTAAATAAAGTACCAGATCTTTGTTTTTTACACAAATTTCAAAGTTTAATGTAAATTAAAGTGTTTTTTGGTATTGGCTACAAATTTCGAGATATACTTCGTTAGAAATCGATTTCTAAAGATGTAGAAGTGTTAACCTTAAGTTCCAGTAAATAAGGACTTGCATGGATACATTTTTTTTTTTGTTCTAATCGATGCGAACCGCCTAAAATCATTTAAAATTGAGGTAAAACTTTCGAACATTTTAAACTATTTTATTTTATCGCATCAAATTAATAGGAAATGTAATTATAAAAATATTATTTTTATTTAAGTTTTTCTGTTCAGGAAAAGCTTACCGACAAATTTTAGGAAAAATTTAGTGAAGTTTCTAGGTCCCAATCCATACTATGAAACATTTGCTGCGAAACATTTGAGTTTGTTGATAAAAGGGAAAAGACGAATGGAAAAGTGTAATTTGTTTCATGTACAATCAGTTTTTTTAAGTTTGTTATTGAAAGAAAGAGAGAAGGCATAGAAAATTACTCAGTGCTGTAAAACAAAACTTTTATTCTATGGACACGAATGCAGTTTCAAAAGAGAATTGAAGAAAGTTTTTGCAGCAAATGTTTCATAATATGGATAGGGACTAACAAATTGTTGCTAAAAATTTTTGAAAATTGTAATCGACATAATAACAAATTTTCTTCTTTTGCAAATCACAACACTTTATAAAATAAACACACAAAGTGATCGAATTCTTAACAAATTTTATAGAAAAAATGCATTGCTTCAAAGTGGGAACTTGTCATAAAAAATGCATGGCTCCTGTAACCGAGATGGTAAGCAAATCTTTTTCATTTGTCTTCTAAAAACCTGCTACTTTTGAAGCTCTATTTTTTATAGGGAAGTGGTCTCAAATGATTTTTAAAAATTTGGAAACTTAATCATAATGAGTAAATACCAATAAAATGTTAAGGTCGGTGCCAAGGACCTTGATGATAAGTTAGTGCTTAAAGAAACTATCCGGCATGTTCTGACAATCGCAAAACGCTTAACATTGGCGACTTAAAATTGCAAAAGAGAGAAATAGGAGGAATGTTTCTGATGGTGGAGTTTGTGTGGTATTGTCGTTGGATTTAGCTAAGGCCTTCGATAGGGTAAATCATTCGATCTTGGTAAGAAAGCTGCATGATTATTATGGCTTTTCTGTATCGGCTTGTAAGCTTATTTTTTCTTATGTCGCATAGAAGACAGTATGTATATAGTGATGGCCTTGCTTCAGGTTTGCTGTCGTTATATAGTGTTGTCCCACAGGGTTCTGTTCTTGGTCCTCTTCTGTTTATCATGTTTGTTAATGATCTATTTGGGAACATAGCTAATGGAATGTGTACTCCATTTGCATTTGCTGACGATGTGCAGCTGTTGTTCAGTGGTACTGGGGAGTTTTCTGATGTTTTGCAAAACATGATTGAATATACTGTTGGGTTATTGGTTGATTGGATAGGTAATAATGAAATATTAATGCGAAAAAGACTAAGGCAATGATGTTTGGTAAAAGTGATAGGGTTGATTTTTCTATTACATTAGATGGTCATTTGATTGAGTTTGTTGAGAAAATGGAATGCCTAGGGGTTATTGTTGATAAAAAATTAAGTTTTGAAAGCCATGTTAATACTATAGTTTCTAGGGTTAACTTTATTTTGCGTAAGTTTGGATTTAATGTTGCCTTTTTTTGCTAAAAGTCGGGTTGTTCATGGCCTTATTATGCCATTGTTTCTTTATTCCTTGGAAGTTTACTCGGGAACTTGGGGATATGTTTTGAAAAGAATAAGGCTGGTGTTCAATAGAGTACTGAGATATTTGTTTTCTCTCAGTTTATGTCGGCATGTTTCTTCGTATGTTGTACGATTTGTTGGTTTTTCATTTGAGGATTTAGTTAAATTAAGGACGTTATTGCATTTTTACAAGTCCTATAGGTTGCTAACGCCTTAATATTTGGTTGATTTGTTTGAATTTGGTAGATCAAACAGAAATAAGCAGTTGATAATACCAAGATTAACATCAGTTTTGGAGCGTTCATTTTCTGTAAGAGTGGCTTGGTTATATAATAAGTTGCCAGGATTTTTGAGGGTATTTGATGTTTCCCCTGATGTGTTTAAGATTAAGCTCTATCGTGAGTTTTCTGCATTGTCGGGTTAAAGTAAATGCTGTAATAAATTAATAAATAATGATAAATAAATAATAAAATAAATACAATTATAAGAACTTTTTCTTTTTTCTTCTTCTTTTTCTTTTTTTTTAAATAATTTTTTAACAAAATATTGCCATACTTACCAATTATTTTGTACTGAAAAGTGCTACCACAATTCTAATAACAATTTTTTCCTAAGAACAAGCATTTGCGGTCTGGCAACACTTAAAATAACACTCATTACTCTTTACAATTGATTAACAATTCCTCTCTCTTTGATGAGTGAAAAAAATATTACTCCCTTCAAATTGAGTACTTTGTTATCTACTTTGTTATCTTCTCGGCCGCAAAAAAAGTACTATATTTCAATTCCACGTGTTTTTGTAAACAACATCAACAAAAAAAAAGTTTGTTATTTCAATTCCATGATGTCCGCAAGTAATAATATGACAACAAAATTTTAAATTAACTTGAAAAATCACATATATGGTTTGTTACTATATAAAACCGATAAACATCGTGGTGACAAAAATTGGAAAACGTAATTATATGTAGAAAGACCGTAGGAATCCAAATAACGGGTTGTCACTTTCGAGAAATTAGCCGTTTATAGGGTGTAGCCATAAAAAGTGTAAAAATCAAAATTCCATATATATATAGTATGTTACTATATAAAACCGACAAATATCGGTGTGAGAAAAATTGGAAAACGTATTTCTATGTAGAAAGACCGTAGGAATCCAAATAATGGGTTGTCACTTTCGAGAAATTAGCCGTTTATAGGGTATACCCAAAAAAGTGTAAAAATCAAAATTCAATATTTACATAGTTTGTTACTATATAAAACCGACAAATATCGGTGTGAGAAAAATTGGAAAACGTATTTCTATGTAGAAAGACCATAGGAATCCAAATAATGGGTTGTCACTTTCGAGAAATTAGCCGTTTATAGGGTATACCCAAAAAAGTGTAAAAATCAAAATTCAATATTTACATAGTTTGTTACTATATAAAACCGACAAATATCGGTGTGAGAAAAATTGGAAAACGTATATCTATGTAGAAAGACCGTAGGAATCCAAATAATGGGTTGTCACTTTCGAGAAATTAGCCGTTTATAGGGTATACCCAAAAAAGTGTAAAAATCAAAATTCAATATTTACATAGTTTGTTACTATATAAAACCGACAAATATCGGTGTGAGAAAAATTGGAAAACGTATTTCTATGTAGAAAGACCGTATGAATCCAAATAATGGGTTGTCACTTTCGAGAAATTAGCCGTTTACAGGGTATACCCAAAAAAGTGGAAAAATCAAAATTCAATATTTACATAGTTTGTTACTATATAAAACCGACAAATATCGGTGTGAGAAAAATTGGAAAACGTATTTCTATGTAGAAAGACCGTAGGAATCCAAATAATGGGTTGTCACTTTCGAGAAATTAGCCGTTTATAGGGTATACCCAAAAAAGTGTAAAAATCAAAATTCAATATTTACATAGTTTGTTACTATATAAAACCGACAAATATCGGTGTGAGAAAAATTGGAAAACGTATTTCTATGTAGAAAGACCGTAGGAATCCAAATAATGGGTTGTCACTTTCGAGAAATTAGCCGTTTATAGGGTATACCCAAAAAAGTGTAAAAATCAAAATTCAATATTTACATAGTTTGTTACTATATAAAACCGACAAATATCGGTGTGAGAAAAATTGGAAAACGTATTTCTATGTAGAAAGACCGTAGAAATCCAAATAATGGGTTGTCACTTTCGAGAAATTAGCCGTTTATAGGGTATACCCAAAAAAGTGTTAAAATCAAAATTCAATATTTACATAGTTTGTTACTATATAAAACCGACAAATATCGGTGTGAGAAAAATTGGAAAACGTATTTCTATGTAGAAAGACCGTAGGAATCCAAATAATGGGTTGTCACTTTCGAGAAATTAGCCGTTTATAGGGTATACCCAAAAAAGTGTAAAAATCAAAATTCAATATTTACATATTTTGTTACTATATAAAACCGACAAATATCGGTGTGAGAAAAATTGGAAAACGTATTTCTATGTAGAAAGACCGTAGGAATCCAAATAATGGGTTGTCACTTTCGAGAAATTAGCCGTTTATAGGGTATACCCAAAAAAGTGTAAAAATCAAAATTCAATATTTACATAGTTTGTTACTATATAAAACCGACAAATATCGGTGTGAGAAAAATTGGAAAACGTATTTCTATGTAGAAAGACCGTAGGAATCCAAATAATGGGTTGTCACTTTCGAGAAATTAGCCGTTTATAGGGTATACCCAAAAAAGTGTAAAAATCAAAATTCAATATTTACATAGTTTGTTACTATATAAAACCGACAAATATCGGTGTGAGAAAAATTGGAAAACGTATTTCCATGTAGAAAGACCGTAGGAATCCAAATAATGGGTTGTCACTTTCGAGAAATTAGCCGTTTATAGGGTATACCCAAAAAAGTGTAAAAATCAAAATTCAATATTTACATAGTTTGTTACTATATAAAACCGACAAATATCGGTGTGAGAAAAATTGGAAAACGTATTTCTATGTAGAAAGACCGTAGGAATCCAAATAATGGGTTGTCACTTTCGAGAAATTAGCCGTTTATAGGGTATACCCAAAAAAGTGTAAAAATCAAAATTCAATATTTACATAGTTTGTTACTATATAAAACCGACAAATATCGGTGTGAGAAAAATTGGAAAACGTATTTCTATGTAGAAAGACCGTAGGAATCCAAATAATGGGTTGTCACTTTCGAGAAATTAGCCGTTTATAGGGTATACCCAAAAAAGTGTAAAAATCAAAATTCAATATTTACATAGTTTGTTACTATATAAAACCGACAAATATCGGTGTGAGAAAAATTGGAAAACGTATTTCTATGTAGAAAGACCCTAGGAATCCAAATAATGGGTTGTCACTTTCGAGAAATCAGCCGTTTATAGGGTATACCCAAAAAAGTGTAAAAATCAAAATTCAATATTTACATAGTTTGTTACTATGTATATAAAACCGACAAATATCGGTGTGAGAAAAATTGGAAAACGTATTTCTATGTAGAAAGACCGTAGGAATCCAAATAATGGGTTGTCACTTTCGAGAAATTAGCCGTTTATAGGGTATACCCAAAAAAGTGTAAAAATCAAAATTCAATATTTACATAGTTTGTTACTATATAAAACCGACAAATATCGGTGTGAGAAAAATTGGAAAACGTATTTCTATGTAGAAAGACCGTAGGAATCCAACTAATGGGTTGTCACTTTCGAGAAATTAGCCGTTTATAGGGTATACCCAAAAAAGTGTAAAAATCAAAATTCAATACTTACATAGTATGTTACTATATAAAACCGACAAATATCGGTGTGAGAAAAATTGGAAAACGTATTTCTATGTAGAAAGACCGTAGGAATCCAAATAATGGGTTGTCACTTTCGAGAAATTAGCCGTTTATAGGGTATACCCAAAAAAGTGTAAAAATCAAAATTCAATATTTACATAGTTTGTTACTATATAAAACCGACAAATATCGGTGTGAGAAAAATTGGAAAACGTATTTCTATGTAGAAAGACCGTAGGAATCCAAATAATGGGTTGTCACTTTCGAGAAATTAGCCGTTTATAGGGTATACCCAAAAAAGTGTAAAAATCAAAATTCAATATTTACATAGTTTGTTACTATATAAAACCGACAAATATCGGTGTGAGAAAAATTGGAAAACGTATTTCTATGTAGAAAGACCGTAGGAATCCAAATAATGGGTTGTCACTTTCGAGAAATTAGCCGTTTATAGGGTGTAGCCAAAAAAAGTGTAAAAATCAAAATTCCATATATATATAGTTTGTTACTATATAAAACCGATAAACATCGTGGTGACAAAAATTGGAAAACGTAATTATATGTAGAAAGACCGTAGGAATCCAAATAATTTTGATTTTTACACTTTTTTGGATTTTTACACTTTTTTGGCTACACCCTATAAACGGCTAATTTCTCGAAAGTGACAACCCGTTATTTGGATTCCTACGGTCTTTCTACATATAATTAGAAAATGCCGTTTCCGAAAGTTCCGAAAGAAGAGCAAAAACATAACATAAACCCCCAACGAAAACGCTTTACCTAATGAAAATACAGTTGAACTTCTATAACTCGAAACTCCATTATCCAGACAAAAAAGTTCGACTTACAGAAACTTCAAGTAAGAAAATTTTGTAATAAATGCACAACAAAAAATTAAATTGGTTTGGTATTCATGTTACTTACAGCCCGTTCATCGATTTCGAACGTCAACGTTCGCATAGAAAATTATATTTAAAACAAAAACAAAATTCTAAAATTTGTTTTTGTTTTAAATGTAATTTTCTATGCGAACGTTAACGTTTGATATCATTAAACAGGCAGTTAATTTTATTTCGTACAAATATATATGTACATATGTTCATATTTAAAGACTGCAATTTTCAAACATTGTAATTTTTAGTTAATCATTAACAATAATTTTTATTGCAACAATAATTATTACTTCAAACCTTAGCCTGAATCTTTCCTTTAAGTACTGAGCAATATAGTGTCTACAGGGCAGAGAACCAAGCCGATCGGCGCAAGCCGATCAGCTCGCCGCCGCCGCTTGATTTCACCAAGCCGCGCCGCCGCCGACTTACACGGCTTAGACGGCTCAATTAAAGCCGCCGATGACAGCAGCTGAGCTGTGAAATTTCTTAATTCGTGTGACTAAGTTTATTTTACAGATTTGCGTTTTAATGTATTAATTTCTTTGTCAAAAATGGTATGTTTTAGCATCAAAGTGCAACATTCAAGTGCCGTTATATTTTCTTAAAATTTTTCAAAGCGTTATTGTACTTAACAACTTTTTCTTAGTGTTTGAAAATATAATTGCCCTGAAGGAAACCTGGGTGCAAGTGTCTCCAAGTCACCAGTTTTGTCGACTATTTTGGTGACATTGTCAAGTGTCTACACTACACTACATTTTCCACTATATTTGGCTTTAATACGAAAACAATTTTATCAATAACAATTGAGAAGTACAATTCCTATAAAAGTTAAAGAAATAATAAAAAAAAATTGTATTCGTACCAAAAGTGTAGACTACATGTACTAAAATGTACTAGTGATTCTCTGGTTCCAATGTCTACATATGTTCCCAAAGGAACTACCTAGTCAGTACCTAGTCAGTAGTACCAACGTCAGTAGTAGATTTCTAATGACACGCACATGTTAAATGTCTATAGTAAATAACATTGTCTGGGGTATAATAAGTCACTAGTACTGGTGACTGTGTCAATAGTGAATCAGTACAGATTCACTAGTGACATTTCCTGCAGGGTGGTTAAATGCTTCTTTCGTTTTCATTAATGCATACATACATACATATGTGAATCTTTATTAAAAATAATTTTTACACAAATATTTCCATGATAATAACAAATTTAACTTGCAATATTTTCAAATAAACTTTCCATGTTCATATTAATATTTTGATGGGCTCTTATTTAGGACACAACACCGTTTGAACATACAGAATTTTTTTTTCTCAAATATTTTAGTATTATACACATATGTATTTCCAAACATATCGATTAAGAAGTTCAGCCAATAAAGTTGGTAATAGCAAAATATCAGTGAATGCTTTATTAAAGTAATCTATTTGAAAACTTGTTAAATTTAAAAAAAAATATGTGAACAACATATTTTTTTCTTGCTTTTAACTAATTAGTGGTATAATTTTGACCACAATAATTAAATTAAAAAAATAGTTTTTCTGATAAGTTCAGGTTAAGAAAATTTTATATTTAATTATTGCAGAAAGCTTTACTTTTTGTAAATGGATATGGGTATGTGGTCCTACAGATAACATCAGTTTAAAACAGTAATGAGAAAAAAACGAAATTGCACTATCCTTTTATAATTATTTAATGTTTTGTACTTTAACATAAAAATAAATAGATATAGAAATGATAAATAGTTTTCCTTAACTGCCCGTCTACAACTGACATGATTTGCTGTTATAAAAGCGTTGCTAAAACATTTGCATTAACAACCGTGTTATAACATGAGAAAACTTCTAACATGATGAGTCTATACTTAACAATAACATCATATTAGTGCTAAAGTAAAGCATTTCATGTCAGTTGTAGACTGCATGCAAATAACAATTTTAAACATTTCAAGCCGACATTTAAGCCGATTCATTGACGCAAACGCCGCCGCCGCCGAACAATTATACCCACGCCGCCGCCGCCGATCAAATGCCTTCGGCTTGGTTCACTGTATAGGACTTGTAAAAATGCAATAACGTCCTAAATTTAACTAAATCCTCAAATGTAAAACCAACAAATCGTACAACATACGAAGAAACATGCCGACATAAACTGAGAGAAAACAAATATCTCAGTACTCTATTGAACACCAGCCTTATTCTTTTCAAAACATATCCCCAAGTTCCCGAGTAAACTTCCAAGGAATAAAGAAACAATGGCATAATAAGGCCATGAACAACCCGACTTTTAGCAAAAAAAGGCAACATTAAATCCAAACTTACGCAAAATAAAGTTAACCCTAGAAACTATAGTATTAACATGGCTTTCAAAACTTAATTTTTTATCAACAATAACCCCTAGGCATTCCATTTTCTCAACAAACTCAATCAAATGACCATCTAATGTAATAGAAAAATCAACCCTATCACTTTTACCAAACATCATTGCCTTAGTCTTTTTCGCATTAATATTTCATTATTACCTATCCAATCAACCAATAACCCAACAGTATATTCAATCATGTTTTGCAAAACATCAGAAAACTCCCCAGTACCACTGAACAACAGCTGCACATCGTCAGCAAATGCAAATGGAGTACACATTCCATTAGCTATGTTCCCAAATAGATCATTAACAAACATGATAAACAGAAGAGGACCAAGAACAGAACCCTGTGGGACAACACTATATAACGACAGCAAACCTGAAGCAAGGCCATCACTATATACATACTGTCTTCTATGCGACATAAGAAAAAATAAGCTTACAAGCCGATACAGAAAAGCCATAATAATCATGCAGCTTTCTTACCAAGATCGAATGATTTACCCTATCGAAGGCCTTAGCTAAATCCAACGACAATACCACACAAACTCCACCATCAGAAACATTCCTCCTATTTCTCTCTTTTGCAATTTTAAGTCGCCAAACTTCTTGCTATTGCGATTTAAAGAACACCTAATTTGCGATTTTAAGTCAGAATCGCCAATGTTAAGCGTCAGAACATGCCGGATAGTTTCTTTAAGCACTAACTTATCATCAAGGTCCTTGGCACCGACCTTAACATTTTATTGGTATTTACTCATTATGATTAAGTTTCCAAATTTTTAAAAATCATTTGAGACCACTTCCCTATAAAAAATAGAGCTTCAAAAGTAGCAGGTTTTTAGAAGACAAGTGAAAAAGATTTGCTTACCATCTCGCTTACAGGAGCCATGCATTTTTTATGACAAGTTCCCACTTTGAAGCAATGCATTTTTTCTATAAAATTTGTTAAGAATTCGATCACTTTGTGTGTTTATTTTATAAAGTGTTGTGATTTGCAAAAGAAGAAAATTTGTTATTATGTCGATTACAATTTTCAAAAATTTTTAGCAACAATTTGTTAGTCCCTATCCATATTATGAAAAATTTGCTGCAAAAACTTTCTTCAATTCTCTTTTGAAACTGCATTCGTGTCCATAGAATAAAAGTTTTGTTTTACAGCACTGAGTAATTTTCTATGCCTTCTCTCTTTCTTTCAATAACAAACTTAAAAAAACTGATTGTACATGAAACAAATTAAACTTTTCCATTCGTCTTTTCCCTTTTATCAACAAACTCAAATGTTTCGCAGCAAATGTTTCATAGTATGGATTGGGACCTAGAAACTTCACTAAATTTTTCCTAAAATTTGTCGGTAAGCTTTTCCTGAACAGAAAAACTTAAATAAAAATAATATTTTTATAATTACATTTCCTATTAATTTGATGCGATAAAATAAAATAGTTTAAAATGTTCGAAAGTTTTACCTCAATTTTAAATGATTTTAGGCGGTTCGCATCGATTAGAACAAAAAAAAAATGTATCCATGCAAGTCCTTATTTACTGGAACTTAAGGTTAACACTTCTACATCTTTAGAAATCGATTTCTAACGAAGTATATCTCGAAATTTGTAGCCAATACCAAAAAACACTTTAATTTACATTAAACTTTGAAATTTGTGTAAAAAACAAAGATCTGGTACTTTATTTAACAAATTTTTTAAACATATATACAGGACTGTTCTGAAAATCACTTGATTTCAAATCACATGTCCTTTTAAAATCACACGTGTAATATTGTGGTGTTTCGTTTTTGTGGTTTTTCAATTGCCGAAAGCACACCGATAAACCAAAAAAACAGTGTGAATTATAGAACACAGCAAAATCACACGTGTAATTTTAAAAGCACGTGAATTTCAGAGCAGGCCCGATATATTTATATTTTATTTAAACATACATACATATATTTTTTAATATGTAATAAAAAACACTTTCAATCATATATTTCATTTTCAAACCTTTTTCTTATTCAATTTTTAATTTCTTTACAAAAAAAATTTAAACTAATAAAAATTTGTATTCTTATTTAATCCAACTTCGTATCATCATGCGCAGGGTACTAGTGTATTATCACCAAGTATACCTTTGACTTTGGTAGTATTGCCTGCATTTATAATTGCTCAAAAATCACCAGAAAATATTTTTACCGAACA
This sequence comes from Pollenia griseotomentosa, assembly GCA_963931875.1. Classification (NCBI taxonomy): domain Eukaryota; kingdom Metazoa; phylum Arthropoda; class Insecta; order Diptera; family Polleniidae; genus Pollenia; species Pollenia griseotomentosa. Next base: position 119,148,979 of record OZ007564.1, on the reverse strand, counting down.
TCCGTCTTTGTATATAGTAGCATTTGGCATGGTGGCTGCTAAAGTCACTAATAAATTAGTGGTAAGTATGACTGTCAAAGAAATTATTTACCATAATAATTTATTTTCAATACTTATATTTATTTTAATTTCTTATTAAAAGATTGCCCACATGACTAAGGCGGAAATGGAATATTTGGATTGGTCTCTATTGGGTCCTGCTTTACTGTTTCTGAATCAGTATTTCAATTGTGTGTTACCAGAAATATGGCTGCTTTGGTTTACCTTAATTTGGGGTACACAAGATTTAATTAGATATTGCTCTCAAGTAAGTGTATTAGACTACAGTTATATCGGGTGCATTTTTAGCTTTTTAAGAACTTTCGATATCGATAACTATGGTTTAATAGCTGAGAATGTCAAAACTGTGTTGACATTTATGTTTAGTAGTGTTTGGCAAGTTATCATTAATCGTTTAACGTTAGAACGCTTCCAAATTGTAGAAATTTACTTTAAAAAAAATCGGTTCGCAAAATTCATAGAGCACTTCGTACATTTTACGACGCTTATTTCTAGTTAAGCTATGCTTGAGTAGACTTAACGCGCGTTTATTGATAGCTAATAATTTTTTTAACTATTCAACTTTATAATTGAATAATAAATTGCTAAAAATTGGAAGTTGGTACTTTTTAATAAAATAAATAATTATTAAATCACTGTGTGCCTAAATATTTAAAAATAATTGAACACGTAAGTTCTGGAGATCTTTGAAAACATTCTGTTGCAGATGTTGTTGCTTGTGTGATTTCTTTGCCAAAAATCTTTGCTGATTGGTTTCATGTGTCATGTGCTGGTTTAAATGATAGTCATTTCTTTCTTCGTTAAAAGATTACAAGTCTTTGTCGTTTTCATGTCAATTTTGAAATTCTGACTCTTTACCAGGCTTTAAATTGTTGCGGCAGGAGATCAATGAACTTAATTCTAAACTGTGTCATTTTTTCTTCATCTTTTTTTTCGAATGAAAATTTTCTAAAACTTTAGTACTTTTTGGCAAAAACTTAAGCATCAATTCATTAATATTGGTTTCTTTAGACTAGTGTTCAAAAATAATCACTTAATATCGCTCCTTAGTGTTCGGTTTGGTAGATTTGTTGTAAACACAAACGCTTTTTTTACACAAAACAAAATACATAGGAAAAAAACAAAAAACCAGCAAATTAATTTTACACAAACAAAACATATACACACACAAGCTGTTCGTGCTGCGGTCGTTGCTAAAATTTTTTGTTTGTTCATTTCTTTACTAATGTAAAAAAGTAAACATTATAGAACATTAAAATATAATGTTTGTCTACAGTATTACTACAATTGCGCTATCGAGCAATAATGACTGAATTTTTGTTTCCAAAATTAATCAGCTAAACATCAACATTTGTTTTTAACAAGACTTGCCATACAGCGCGCTAAACAATCGTTTATGCAATTGCAAAATTTATTTGGTGAAAGCTTTATTTCACGAAGTGGTCCTGGGGTCTATATCGAGCAAAATTGATCGAAATTTTTTATTTTGGTAACATGACACTCGATAACGAATTAAATGTCTCGAAATTTAAGATGATAGCAATTAATATCGAGTAACCAAAGACATTAAATTCCACGAGTTTTCGTTCGATACGTCTCAGTGTCTATCGTTCGCAGTAAAAACGATAGTTTACTCAATACGATAGTTTAGTCGATATCGAATGCGGCGATTAAACCTGAGTTCACTGGCTCCTTCGTTCTTTCTTGTATTATCATTCTAAGTTCTCATGCTACTAAAAAACACCCCTTTATATAAACAAATTCAAAATATATATGTTTGTTTATTTTTATTTTTTGTTTCTCCTTACAGGTGTGCTTGGAAATTTGTGCTCATTTACATATACAACTTTTCACCATACCTTACCCGGGCAAGGGAGGTGTTAGTAAATCCCATGCCTCAAAAGCTGGCCAGTCTAATAATCATGGTTCAAAGCCCAAGGGAGTACAAACTGTTAATCAAGGTACTAATCCTCCTCTAAAGCATAAAAACAAAAAATCCTCAATTGTCAATAATGATCTGGGTTTAGAGTCGAGAGAAGACTTAGACGCACTTTGAGTGTCATTAATTATTTTGTTAATTTTTCTTTTTTAATAATAAATGTTATCATTTTAATTTTAGAATTTATTTTTTCCTTTCTTTTGTATATTGTATGTGTGAGTGTTTCAATTAAAAAAAAGAAAACAGAAATCTAAATAATTTAAATGAAATGAATTACATATATATGTATTACTATTTTTTTTTTTTTTTTTTATTTATTTATTTATTTATTTATTAATTCAATGTTAAAAATTTATTATATGATAAACAAGGAATGAGCGATAAATAATAAAAATTTAATACATTTTAGTAAATTCAATATTTGTGGTATACGAAACTAAACAAACAAAGCAAAACCAGAAATCGTTCAAGAAAAATTTTTATATTAAACAAAAAATTATTACCAAATGGAAAATAATGTACTATGTATAATGTAAATTTAATTATTTGTTGTTTATTTATTGATTATTTATTTTAAAAAAATTTATTAACTTCATATCCCTTACATCTAGTGTCACTCGACCCCTGTGCAAGGTAAGCATATAGGCATCTTGTAGTCTTTGTGTCAAATACAATTCCGATGATGCTTGCAGAGCTTCCATTGCTGCGGGCGTTATTTTTGTTACCTCCGTTGAAGCACATTGAATCAATTCTCTTACTAGACGTGAGAATGGCAACAGTGGTATAAGAAAATCAGTGCGATTTTGCAATGTTTGAACTTCTTTCCAAAATCGTTTTTCAAGTTGTACTGGATTTCTTTGTTTTCGTCTTTTTTGCGCAGCTTCTTTCTGCGTTGCTGCGGGAGTTCTTTTGGCACTTGTTGTTGTTTCGTTTGTTTTATGTGGTTGTTTCGAAGTACCAGGATTTGGATTATTTTCTAAATAAAAATGGCAAAATTAAATATTTTTTTCGCCCAACTCTCTATTAGAAATTTTAATAACAATATAGTTAGAGACTATTTTCCTCTGCTACAAATTTGATACTTGTGTAAATTGGGTATAAATATTTATTTATTTATTTTAATATAAGTAATATTCAAAAGAATATTAAGACCAATAAAAAATTTTAACAAAAGCAAAATTCTGAATATCATTAATGGATATAAGAAATATACAACCATGTATGGATTCAAAATACAAATACAAACAGCAAATTTGTCTATTAATACAAAACAACCTAGATGACATACAGCCAGTTCTATAATCTCGTGATTTCAAATCACATGTGGTTTTAAAATCACACGCGTTTTTGTATTTTTGGGTGTAATTTTGAATTGCTAAAGCGCATACAACAGCTTTGAACGATTTGTACATAAAACAACTAATTGCGTAATAAATTAATAAACAACAAATTAATTATTTTATTTATTTTTATCATACAATAGTCTCAAAAATAACAAAGTGATTTCAAAAAGTTCGTTACGAAGCTGAACTTTTTGAAATCACAAAATTATATGCACTGAATACGTTTCTGGTGATTTCAATTCACGTTGATAAAACGTGATTTTCTGAACATCATTTTCTGAACAAAATTTCGAACTAAAATGAAATTACAAATTAATATTCGAAAATCCTAGAATATCATTTCGAATTTTGAAAACTGTTAAAATAGAAGATATGTACATCTAAATTGAAAGCTTAGATTGTATTTGGACGTCAGTAATAGCTTTGAGTAAAAATGTGCGATTAATCAGAATTTCTGAATTATCTTATTAATTGATTAACTAAAGTTTGGATTTATCTTCATATGTATGTATGTATGTAGTTTAAATAATTTAATACAAAAATTCTTCAATTAAAAAAAATAAAAGTTAAACAAAATAACACTATTGAAGCAAATGCAAACGCAACGCAAACGCAAAAATCTAACATTGGGCCTGTTCGGAAATGCATCACTGCACTGCATCAGTGGTTTCAAATGCTTAAATATATATCAGTGAAGTAGATGTGGAACAAAAAATTGTCAATTACTCCACAAAAATAATAGTCACAGAATAAAAAAAATTTAAATAAATTTTTTATCGGCATTAAAAAAATTTGCTTTTATGATGCAGCGCAGTGATGCATTTCCGAACAGGCCCATTGCAAACGTCTCTATCTAACATTTTGAAATTTTAAAGAAGCCTTAAATTTTTTATAATTTTATTTTTTCTTCAATAAATAAATTGTTTGACAGTAAAACGGACCAGTTGTTTTGACAATTGAAAATGTTTCATATTGGGTAGCACGGAAAGAAAAATCTAACGGAAATAAATGAGCTGTTATTTTTGAAAGTGGTATAAGTCCACTTTTTAAAAAATGAGGTTACTATAACTTTTATTAGGTATAGATACCATCTATCGATATTTATTACACAAGGGAAAAAAAATAAACTTTTTTGTGAGGCCTGGAACTTTATTGCAAATTTTTACTAATTTGAGGTCGCTGATTTCAAATCTAATCTAATTGGTTCTACAGTTTTCTCGATAGATCTGAAAGTATGATAGGACATATGTGTCCCACTCGTCGTCAAAGGTGAAAGTAAAGACAAATTTTTATTATTTTTTTTTTTTTTTTTTGAATATTTTTTATTTATTACCTTTGAAAAACAAAGAAATCATAAACAATTCAGTAAAAACATAAAAAAACACGAAAAAATGTATTTTAAATTATGAGATCCCATAAATATTATAAAAGTAAGTTTTAGGAATACAGAATTTTTAATTACAAGATTTTGTTTGTCGTGCTTTATATTTCATATAAACTAAATCAAAATCGAATTTAGTTATAGTAATTTTAAAATAATTTTTGTTCCCAGTAAAGCACATTGGTTTTTCGCATGTGTAACAAATTGTGTTTGGTTGACTTTCGATTCCGTTTTTTTGTGCAAGCAAGATATCGCTTACTGACTCTCCTTTCATTCTTGTTTGGTAAAATCCATTTTAATTTAAAACCGCCCTCAATTTTGACCGTTTAGCGGATACTCGTGGAATTTTTTCAAAACGGTCTCGAGTCATAACCTTGGAAATAAACGGTACTAGATATATTTCCATCGTAGACCAGTACAATTTTATTTGTGGAAATCTTTGGATACTCATTACTATAATCATCCCAAAAAATAGATTCAACTCTTCTTGACTTATACAAAATATAATACATTTCCGCTAACAATAAAGTTCCGTTTGGTGAATTATGAACTCTGTTGGTGCGACGAACTCACAAATTTGTTTGAACACTTATAAAACAGATGGGACCTCCTCACTATCGCTAAACTTTGGGTTTAAACCTGCTCGTAATTTTTATTGGTTTTTTTTTCTGGCTATATTAGGTGACGCAATCAACTCTTAAGCTACGGTCACACTTATTAAATATTTGGTCAAATAAGCGTAACCCCTACTTTTGTTAATAGTTAGTGAGGTTTAAAATGGTCTTAATATTACAAAATAAACTAATTATGTATACTACTAGACATAGCAAAAAACAGTTTTTTGTAAGATGTGGTATTTTAATCAAAATAAATATTGATATTAAGCGAAATGATTTTTTAGTTTGGTTGTTGGTCCCGTTTTTTTCGTCAAATATTTGATAAGTCTGACCGTAGCTTTAGTCTGCTTTCACACGTTTCATCTTTTGATGCTCAACTCTTATGTTTTTAGGTGAGAGAAGAAAGAAGAAAGGGGGTTAGTACGGAGATGCCTGTACTCGGGCAGTACGCTTTGTGTTTTTATTCGTTGATATATGCACAGCAATGGCTGCATGTAATTTTTTTCTTTTTTTTCTCTTTGATTCGCTGTAAATAAAATTGTTGTTGTTTTGAACGGAAAAAAGTTGACACCGATTGCTGCGTGTGATTATATTGGCATCTTTAAAAGGGAATTGAAAAAAAGTTGAGCATCAAAAGATGAAACGTGTAAATTTAGACTTACTAATAAACTTACACATATAGCTACAAATAATTGAATGGTGTGTTTCGCAATGTAAATTAAACAAAAATCATGGTCAAATTTTATCTTTGACGACGAATGGGAACCATACAGTGCCGCACATAAATATTCGCACAATAAGCTTTTTTAATTTCAAGGTCAGTTTAGGAGCATTATAAATATCATATTGTTGGAAAAATATTTACGGTCATGTTCTGACAATCGCACGATTTGAAATCGCAAAACGCCAAATTTATTTTATGGTGTTCCTTAACTCGTGCGTTTAGCTTGCGATCTGCTATAGTTTCTTACAAATATTCTAGTTCCCTTTTGTAATTTTAAGTCGCCAAACTTCTTGCTATTGCGATTTACAGAACACCTAATTTGCGATTCTAAGTCAGAATCGCCAATGTTAAGCGTTTTGCGATTGTCAGAACATGCCCGTTAATATTGATTAGTTCATATTATTATTTAAATATTCAAAAAAATTTCATCAAAAAATGCACAATTACGCAGCACAAAACTATTAGCACACTCAAACTGTTATTTGATTTTTTCCTTATTTTGTTTATGTTTTGGAAACTTAGTTAAGAAAATACCTGTCAAATTTAGCCAGACACCGTTATCTAGCAGCTTTGGCAGTTAATGTGACAGTTTGCTAAGAAAATTTTATTAATTAAGTCTAAAAAACTATAAAATGAGTCCAAAACAAAAATAAACTAGCACATCTCAGCGCAAAATAATACTGCACCTGTACAATCAAGGCAAATCGTACGCTGAGATTGGTAAAATAATGAACAGAAGCCGTTTTACAATTCGAAGTATTGTTAATCGTTTTAAAGGGCAGTCAAACTTAGAAAACGTTAAAAGAACACGTCGTCCCATGCTCGAGTTGCTAGACGTAAGCCACTTATTTTTACATTTCAACAAGATAACGATCCGAAGCATTCAGCCAATGATGTTCGTATGTGGCTTATATATAACATCGCACATGTCCTATCCCATCCCCCACAACCCGATAGAGCATTTGTGGGAAGAACTCGATAGACGTGTGAAAGAGGCCTTTTTCTAATAAATCTAACCTAAAGAAGGCATTAATAGAAGAATGGCGATAAATTGGCAATGGAACAACGAAAAAGTTAGTGTATCCCACGCCAAAACGCTTAAATGCAGTTATAAAGCAAAAAGGTTTGCCAACAAAGTATTAAATGTGGTATAGGTACCATATACATTTTTTTTTCGTTTTGCGAGATATACCTAGATAAGGTGTGCCAATAGTTTTGTGCAGTAGAATTGCTATTACTTTTTCTTAAATATGTTGCAAATACTAAATAAAATTAAATTTTAATTAAAGAAATATTTGCTTTACTTAATAAACTGAAAAATGTTTATGGGAGACAATTTTTTCACTTGTACATTGTTCCAATTCGCCGTGCAGCGGGTATAAACATAAAAATTCTTGTTGTGCCAATATGTGCGGCACTGTAACTCCCATGATTATTCTTGCAGGAGTAACAATTTTAAAATTTTGACAGCACTTTAGTCTTTAAATGTTGCCATTCAGAGTAATGCTATGGTCAGTCTTATCAAATATTTGACGAAAAAAACGGGACCAACAACCAAACTAAAAAATCATCATCAAATATCAATATTTATTTTGATTAAAATACCACATCTTACAAAAAACTATTTTTTGCTATTTTGTAATATTTAGAACATTTTAAATCTCACTAACTATTAACAAAAATAGGGGTTACGCTTATTTGATCAAATATTTAATAAGTGTGACCGTAGCTTAAGAATCCGCAAAAAAAAATTTAAAAATTGTCAGCGGAAAATTCTTCGTCGTCAAGGGCTAATGATTGCTACAGATTAGTCTAAAAATATAAAATTTTTAGAAATCTAAAAAGTTTATTACCTTGGTTTTCCTCCTGTGAACTTTGACCTGTTTTTTTAAATGTAGAACAGCGCCGTGGTGATGATTGTATGTGGCTTGTTGTAAATTCTAGTCCATAGTCGGTAATATCATCTTCCGTGTCAGGTGTTTGAAATTCAGAAAGATTTTCTATTCCCACTAGGTGTTTTGTTTTGCGTCTACGTTCTGGTGTTCTGGGCACTTGAGAATTTACATCGGTTTCATTAGAAGTGGAGTCATCAGTATTTGAGGTAGATTCACCTAAAGAACCACGCTCAAAAAATGTTTTGCTTTTCTTAGATGATTTTGGACCGGGTTTGTAAGGTACTCTGGTCATTTTTTAAAAACTTTATTTTGTTTATTCGAAAACAAAATAAAAATAGGCAAATGAAAAAAGACTAAAAAAGTTTACTTAAAAAAAAACGGCTTGTTTAAAAAACAGTGTTGAAAAGCGTTATTTGCTAAGAAACTATTGCAACGTTGCCAATTTAGCGTGTTTTAACAATTCTAAACGTACAGTGTTGTCAAAACTTTAGAAGGTAAAATCTTTAAATCTGGAAAACCATTTGGTACATTTTTTATAAAACATATGTATAACAAATCATTTCCAAATATAACAATACGATATTAATATAGTTTTATTTAAACAAAACGAAAACAAACTGCACATTGCTCATTGTACCAGTAAAATTTTATGAATAGATGTACATAATTTGGTTAAATATTTTTACATTTAAAATAAATATCTAAATCTCAGGCTGTTATTAAAACTATATATTTAAACTATACAGTCTTATTGAGAATTTACAAGCGATTAAATATTGCATTTGTGAATGATATTTACATTAGGGTTGCCAGATACCAAGAGTCAAATAACTGGACAATAGAAAAATTTCACCTGGATTTTGAAAAAATAACTGGACAATAAGAAAAAGCCAAATTTTACTTCACATTTTTCTTAATAAAAAAAAACATAAAAAGTGAGGAAACGTAAAATTAAAAATTTATTCTTATGCCATATTACAAAATTAGGTATATATCACAAAGTATACAGAGATGTCACGAGACGGAAGATTTTGCGTTTTCTTCCGTCTCTTTCTTCGAAAGCTGCCCTTTTTGCATTTTTTGTTTTGATTACGCAATTCGTGTTGATAGTAGCGGCCTGTTTTTACACATTGCCACTTAACTACCAACAAACGTGTTTTTTCTCTTTCTTCGAAAGCTGCCCTCGCAAATGATTTAGGCATTTTTCATACATCACTTTTTTCATCTCTGTATACTTTGTGGTATATATCAGGGCCAATTCACTACAGGTGGCATCGAAAAGCCTGCTGACTTTAACAGTTGGAAACAATTTATTTTGGTTTTACAATCAGCGTTGCCGTTTTGGTTACTTTTAACCAAAATTGGTTACTTTTTTTCTCAATGTGTACTTGTGTACTTTTTTCCATTTTGGTTACTTTTTTTCAATACAAAAATAACCAATTTTTTGTTTTAGAACAAGAACTACCCGCTTTTTGACCCTTAAAAATTGTGTGTTTTTTTGCATTTAAAACCAATGCTTTTTTTCATCTACTTAAAAATGGTTTTTTTAGAAGCTTAAACTGTAATAAACTATCAAGTTAACCATATTAAGTATATACTTTAAAGTGTAGATGACCATTATCTACTACTCTTCATGCTTCATAGGGGTAACTGAAACACTTTTCTAAATAAACGATAAGGTCAAAGGCCTTCCGATCCCATCCCTTTTAATATGATTATATTTTACCATAGTTTGAAAACTATAGCTCATAAAGGTTTTAAAATTGACGAAAACAAGTGTAATCTTTGCACAGGTGGTGCCACTTGCAACGAAAATTTCGAAAAATTTTATAGCCTATTGTTCTTTTCGGTTCTTTCGGTAATATACTGTCAAAGCTTTATAAAAATCGGTTCAGTGGCTTATGAGGCTACAAGATACAAGCAAAAACAATTCTTCTTTAGACATATTTTTAAACTGAAGTGCAAATATAATAGTACTTTTGATACAAAATAATTTTGGTTACTTTTTTTCGCTTTTGGTTACTTTATTTTTACATTTTGGTTACAAATTTTTTTTGGTCGTGGCAACGCTGTTTACAATGTTTTGTTTAGAAATGGTTGGCACAAGGCAAGGCGAATTCAACTACAGGTGGTGTCGGAACTACAACAATCCAAAAACAACAGAAACAACATAGGATTTTTTGCATTGCATTGTTAGTGCCATTAGCTCGAAATGTCAACCATTATTAGCAAAACACTAACAAATCAAAACAAATAAGCCAGAACTGTCAAAATCAGATGCCGTTTCGACACCACCTGTAGTTAATTCGCCTTGGCACAAGGCCTATGCAATAGGTCTGCTTACCTCTACAACAATAAAACAACACAAAAAACAACAGGCATTTTGTTTGTGTAAAATTCCTCACCGTTGTCAAAATCTTACTACGACATAGAGGAAACAAAAGGAAAATGTGTTTTGTGTGCATGCATGTGTGGCAAAAAAACAAAAATATACATGTATAAGGAAAAAGTAAACAACTTTTGACATCGTTGAGGAATAAACAAATCAAACATCTGGCTTCTTAAGCAGACCTATTGGATATGCCTTGGGTTGGCATATCGAGCAGTAAACTTTGTTGTAGAATTACATTTACCTAGCATTTACACGTGAAAGTAATTTCATGAAAGTCGCAATACACTCACACTTTTTCACTAACACATTTACATTTTTTTACTTTCAACCCAACTTTCAGCTACCCTGCAGTTTCACAAGTAGTGGCTGGCAACATTTCCCCGACTACATCGCCATTGATTTTTCATTGACTACATCGCCGATTACATTGGTACTCAGTGGTAATCTGTAAGGTAGTGTCTCCAGAGATTTTCTATTGTTTTTCTTAACCTTAAGAATTTAATATTGTTAGTTTCATCTAATGCCTTAAGTTGTTAACCTTATAGTTGAATTCAAAGAAAAAATTTGAGTTCAAAATAAAGCGAATAATTGATGAAGTAATCGACGAACAGTAAGGCATTACCAATGCGGACATCGCCTTGTTAAACTCGCCGCTCAAAAGCATTTCTGGTAGTTTAGCGAGTCGTCGACGAAAGGTTTGTGGTAGTCGTTGAACTCATCGGCGTAGAGTCGATTACCAATACTGCAGGGTAGCTTTCAATGAAAATTTCAAGAAAGCGATTTTTTGAACATTTCATGAAAGCAAATGACAATAAACTAAGCAGTGTTGCCAATGTAAAACTTTTCACTTGAAATTTCAGGATTGTGTGAATTAGCAGTTACAAAAGCAACTTGTTTTTCGCGAATATATAAAGAATCTAATATATATTTTCAACTAAATAGCATTAAGAACACAATTATTCTAACTGAAATGTATAAATATCATGAAAATAATTTTAAAAAAATATTAATTTGAACGAATGCCTGATGTTCGGCGTGAGTAATTGTCTTGGCAACTCTGAAACTTCAAAAAAGCAAAATAATTAAAAAAGAAGAAGAGACATTTTTGTTAGAAGTTTTACCTTTGACGACATTTTTAAAATGAACTTTCACTTTCCTGTGTAATCGAACAAGAAATTTTCAAGAAAGTCATCTGTTTCATTGGAATTTTTATTTATAATACGTATACAGAAATTTCACGAAATAACTTTCATGTGTAAAGGCAGTGTTACTGGCAGCGTTTGCAAAACTTTGCATTGGTATATAAAAATTTTAATCAGATAAAAAAGTACATATACAGCCATGTTATGGAAATCGAAAAAGAGTGAAATTGAAATCAATGGAGATATCCCGTTAAATTTGTTTGAAAATTTCCGTGGTTCTTCCTGATTTTAAGATTAGTGCTTGGCACTAGTTCGTTTTCAAAGTTTGATCGACTTTAATTTCACTCGGATTCGATTTTTCACAAAAAGTATTGCTAATTGGCATATATAACAAACGAGATCAATTTATATAGATTTTGTACGCTATTTTTATCGCATTTTTAAAACCTGGACCGTATCATGTTAATTGGAATGTCTTTCGGCAAATTAAAATTACAATATATTAATTTAATCATTAAAAAATGTAGTTAATAAAAAGGTAATTTTTAAAAGTTAACTGGATAAATTGTATTTTAGTTGGTATCTGGACAAGACCCAAAAAAACTGGACAATCCAGGCCATTCTATGCCGTCTGGCAGCCGGTATTTACATACACATAAGCACATATGAATATGCATATTAGTTCGTGTAATTATCAGGTGATAAAGGTACTACTGTAAATAATAACCACTATCTGCGGTTTTCTTTTTTCTACGCCTACCGAGGCAACCTGAAAAGTGGACATCGATTTATAGTCTGCTGATTCTTCAAAAATTTGAAAGCTCTAACTCATACAGTTTTGCCAATTAACGAAAATGTGTAAGTGTTAGCTTTGTTGGAAACTTCGAAAACTTATAAAGCCTGTTCCAAGGTATATTTATAGCAGGTAGCCGCGAGATTACAACAATTGTACAATAAAACAAACAACAGGGCTTTTTATTGTTGTTATGTGGTACGAACTGTCAAACAGAAAAGGGGTTGATAAGAGACGAAAGATAAAGACAAAAAACTGGTTTACTTGTTTTCTATACAACATTTGACAGTTCGTACCACAAAACAAGCAAATAAAAAATAAACAGCTGGCTTTCCGAGACTACCTGCTATAAATATACCTTGGCCTGTTCAAGGCGAATTAAACTAAAGGTGGTGTCGGAACTACAACAAAAGCAAAACACTAACAAATCAAAACAAATAAGCCGGAACTGTCAAAATCAGATGCCGTTTCGACACCACCTGTAGTTAATTCGCCTTGAGCCTGTTCTAGCTTCCAGATCATCAGTAACATACTGTCAAAATTTTATAAACATCGATCTAGAGGTTTTGGTGTATAAATATGCATGCTTATATGTAAAATTTTTAACTGAAGTGCAAATAAAATAGTGCTTTTAATACAAACATTTTGGATACAAATTTTTTTTGGCTCCTTACAGGACAACGAAATCTAGTAGATTTATCATGTTAGAATAAGTACAAGATATAGTAGGCATGTTGAAATGATAAACGTGGCAGCACTATGCCCAATGACGATTTTTGCTCTTGCATTGTTTGTCCAATCCTATGTCGAAGTTTTGCTTTTGTTAACTAATTTTAAATTAAAATAAATAAGATTGGACCAAAATTAATTAAAAGTTGGTTAAAAATTTATTTATTTCATCACGTTCAGTGGCACGCTTTGATTTTTGTTTAAAATATTTTTTGACGTAAGCTGGGACCTAATTTCCATTTTTGTTGTAATGTTTTATTTGTTGCGTAAAGGTTGCCACCTGCTTATTTCACCATGGGTATAGTCATTAGAAATTTTGTTCTCAATTTACAATCCATATAACCTAGCATTTACACATGCCACTGCCAGTTCGAAAAACTCAATACACTCACACTTTTTTACTAATACACTCACATTTTTCGCAATGGCAGCTCCAGTGGCAGCAAAAATTGCATGCGAGTAGAAATTTGACACTTGCATGCCACTAAATGACAAAACGATGAACAAAGTTACCCTGTTAAAAATTAAATGCAAATTTACTGGATTATTATCGAATTGCAATTAAAGTTTTAACTTGATAAATGTATTATTATGATTAATTTTTTGAAACGTGCATTAATAAAAGCAAGTTTGTTAATTATAAAGCATTAATATTGTTAAAGTAATGCTTTTATAAATATATGTAAACTATTTCCCCAAAAATGTGCTTATATGATTAGCTCGGTAACTCTATTTGGTTTTTTGATACTTTTTTTTTAATTTGAGAAGTAAACAAATTATATCAAGTTTGCGCTTCGACGACATTTTTAAAATGTACTCGTAGTGGCATATGTAAACACAAAAGCAAATGGCATGAGATTCGACAATTTCGAACAATTTTTCTTTGATAATATGTATACAACAGTGGCATGCCACTACTTGCATGTGTAACATAGGGTCTCCACCTGAGATAAGATATAAGATTTTTATATCAGCAAACGTCAAATTCAATCGCAGAGAGTATTATCTTACGTGTGGACTCTCAAATAGTGTTAATATTAATATTATAATATATATTATGAGACAGTTGTTATGAGAAATCTTATAACAACTATCTTATAAGATGAGCTGTCAAAAATACACATACATACATAAATATAAAACAATAATGAGACGCATTCTTTAAATTGTTAAATTTTTTACTGCAATTAGTGAAAATCTTGTGATAAGTGTTAAAAAAAACAATATTTTAAACAAAAACAAAAGAAAAAACTAAAAAAAGAATAAAAACGATACAAGTTTACTGTACGAGAGTCATTCAATTATGAAATCTTATAAGATACGTGTTCCCCTTGTTTAAGATAAAGATTAACATGAGGAAATTTGTTCTCTCATTCTGCCGACGTTCTCTCACATATTATATCAGATATTATCTCAGGTGAAGACTCTGTGTAAAGGCAGGGTAACGTCAAACAAAAGAACATAACATAGCGTCTTTACCTGACAATTTTTTGTCATACCAAACGTCAAACTTCATATTAAAAAGACGCTGACAAAAATTTTCGAGTTTTTTTTATATAGACTTTAAAGTTTGGTATGACAAAAAATTGTCAGTTGAAGACGCTATGTAATACTATGTTTCCACTATGAGCAAAACAACTTGTTTTGGGCAAAACTTGTCAAAGTGTTTCCATTATGTAAAACTGGTTTTGGTTTTCGAATTTTCGAAATCAATTTGACATTTATGTTGTAAACAAACATGGAAGCAAAAAAAAATATGTGTTAAAAAAAAAAAATATTTATCTTTAACATGAAATTTCCTTTATTGTTTTTTAATACACAGATGTACATATATGTACTTATATAAAAGCACATAGTTTACTACCTTTTTATTCTATTATTTTATTATTTTTACGCTGCAAACAAATAAATCAGCTGGAGAGTTGCATAAAACTATTTAATAAGTCTTAATAGTTTGGTAAATATGTCACTTTTTTCGAAATTGTCAATCACCAATAATGGATAACCCAGAGTTGTATTCATGATTTTCGAGATGTTTTGGAGCAAAACTAGTTTTTGTTTGAGTTTTTCGAACATGAAAAATGTATGGGAAAACAAGTAGCAAAACATTTGTTTTGCTGCAAAACTAGTTTTGTGACCCAAAACATGTAAGTGGAAACGTACTATAAGGAAAAAAATTAAAACAAGCGTCAAAATTCAAATAAATTTTTTTGACATTACATGGGTAAATAATAACAACTCTCACTTATGCACCTACCTGGTACTAATTCTACCATGGATTTGATTTTAAATTTTTCACGAAACCATTTACACTTTTTGCACTTTTTTCAAAATTCAAAAAATCAGCTGACTGAAAGTTTTTTGTGTAACACATACTTACATATAAAGAAATAGGCAGATCCGACTATTTTAGGCTAGCTGTGAAAACCATCCAAACTTGTAGTTTTACAGCACATACTGCAGGTGCTTTAATGGATATGGCAAGATACAAATTCGGCAAACGCACAAATGATTTTAGCTGGGCTCTACGTTTACCGGATTTTACAGCTCCTGAAAGTTTTCTTTGTACATATTTGAAAGAAAAATTGTATGTTAACAAGCCAAAAAACATTTTTCAACTAAAAACCAACATACGAAATGAAATCATGACAATTTCTCCCGAAATTTCTTGAAAAGGTATGTAAAATATGGAAAAAATATATAATGCTGGGTACACACAGTGCAATCTACATGAAATCTATTTCAATGCAACCGCCTCACAATATCAAAGCTAAGCTAATCCCCGCGAAGCTCTACACTTGTCTGCAGGAAATAAACCAGATTCTCTGGCGGGAATCGAATCCGGAACCACTGTCAAACATCTTCAGTTTGGTCTATAATTTAACCATGAATCGTCTTACAAACGAACAACGCTTGCAAATTATTGAATTTTATTATCAAAATGCGATCCACTTTTTTAACGAAAATTTGTGTTCAGCGACGAAGCTCATTTTTGGCTCAATGGGTACGTTAATAAGCAGAATTGTCGATTTTGGAGTGAAGATCAGCCAGAAGCATTGCAAGAGCTACCAATGCATCCAGAAAAAGTCACAGTTTGATGCGGTTTATGGGCTGGTGGCATCATTGGACCGTACTTCTTCAAAGATGATGCGAATCGTAACGTAACTGTGAATGGTGAGCGTTAGCTTGACGCCAAGGCGAATTCATTTTTCAGGTGGCGTCAGGGCTGTCAGACTTGGGGATTTATCCCCAAAGTTGGGGATTTCATGTGAGCAAAAAGGACAAAGAAGGTCATTTGGGGATTGGGGATTTTTTTGGGGATTTAAAAAAAATTTCGGGGATTTTTTTGGGGATTTTACACTTTTTTATTATTTACGCTTATGTTTCTTTGTTTCGTATATAAAATATGAAAAAAATAGCAAAACTTTTATCTTACTCTTATATAGTGTAAAGGGTCCTAATTAAGATTACCATTTTTGTTAAGTGTGTAAAAGGTACTTTATAAACTTGTTATTTTTCTTGCGTGAGTGCTTTAAAAAAACAGAAAGAAAAAAATAAGAAAAATAGAATCTAAAACCGTGTTGTCAACAAAAAATTTTTGATTTTTTAAAGACAATTTTGAAGCAAATATGTATGTATTCCCCAAAAATAAGTAAATATGAAAAACAATATAATTAAGATTGGGAAAAATGCTAGGCTATTGGTTAGTAGTTATGATGCATCAAGGTACTAAATAAATGACGGATATATGTATTTTTTGATTTTAAGGTTGGCTTAAACCGATTGAACAAGCTCTAAATTCTTATAAATTGGCTCATTCGTCTTCAATAACAGCATATTGTTCCCCTTGTTATTCCTTACTGGAATCGCATAAAAAGGAATTACAAAACATGCCGAAACCAGTCGCTTCAAACAAAATAAAATGATTTTTTTGATTAAAAATGTTTATTTGGGGATTTTTGGGGATTTCATATTAACATTTTTCTAACTATTTTTTAAAAAAAATTTAAAATTTGGTCAGAAAAAAAACAAACAAAAAATATTAACTTTTGAAGGTTTTGTTTTTTGGAGATTTGCGAATTTGGGGATTTTTGGGGATATATTTTTAATTTTTTGGGGACAAGGAAAAAAAGTACCTGGCAGCCCTGGGTAGCGTTGAAAGCACAGCTGTGATACTTGTTTTTCTAAATTAGAGAGAGGTATGTCAAAAGTTACTTGTGTTTTTGACATACCGACCAAGGTATATTTATAGCAGGTAGCCGCGAGATTACAACAATTGTACAATAAAACAAACAACAGGGCTTTTTATTGCTGTTATGCCATACGAACTGTCAAACAGCAAAGGAGTTGATAAGAGACAAAATAGACAAAAGATAATTTGCTGTTATAACTTGATGTTATAAAAGCGTTGCTAAAACATTTGCATTAACAACCGTGTTATAACATGAGAAAACTTCTAACATGATGAGTCTATACTTAACAATAACATCATATTAGTGTTAAAGTAAAGCATTTCATGTCAGTTGTAGACTGCATGCAAATAACAATTTTAAACATTTCAAGCCGACATTTAAGCCGCCGCCGATTCATTGACGCAAACGCCGCCGATCAATTATACCCACGCCGCCGCCGCCGATCAAATGCCTTCGGCTTGGTTCACTGCTACAGGGACGTGAGTTCTAGTCCTTAAGGAGTTCCATGGTCGTCTTTAAATACCAAATTGTTGATATGAAACTTTTGGCTTTTGTGTTTGCTTACGCTTAACAAGAGGCAATCAAAATTTGTTCCATAATAATTCCAACTCTACGATTATTGTAAAAATTAAAACAGCCTGAAGGCCACCGCCGGTCATGGCTTTTTTATCCCAATCACTATTGTCCACCACACGCAAGCGGGCTAGCTTTTGTATTTCTTTGCATACCGCTATTGTGTGTAGCAGCTGAAATGGTGTTTGATTGCAGAATATTGTTTTAGCAACATGCTGAACACCAGAAGGTTTTATATTTTGCAGTATACAATTTTTTTTATTTTTAATTACTTCTTTTTAAAAAAATCCATTTTAGATTTCTTTTCAATTAAAATAGACTGCTTCCATGGTAACTTAGTTCTTAGGAATGTAGGAATGGGCGAAATTGAAATGTCTATGGAGCAGCGTTGCCAGATATATATTTTTTATAATTTATTATGTTATGAAAAAATATGTTCCACACTCGCCGACGAATGTAGTATAGACAATATGCATTTGGCAATTCTACACCCAAAATATTATGTAGTTAAATTCAAACGAAAATTCATTTTAAACAACTTAAAATTCATTCAAAAAACGGATCATTTACATTTCATTTAAAACAAATGATTTTTACATTAATTTTTAAATTTTTTATTTATTAAACTGCATATTCCTTAAAATTGAATAGTTTTTACTTTTAAAAAATATATTTTAACCGACAAAAATCAAACTACATAACAAAATAAATACGGAAAAACATTATTTTTTGGTAGTTTGTTTTTTTGAATAACAAACATAAATGTTAAAAGATAAAATTATTCGTAAAACAACTATATTTTTTATTAAATTTTAACAGTACGGAAAACGAATTTAATAACCCACAATCAGTTACTGTAATAATTTTATAAGTGTACTGATATTTGGAAACAAATTTTTATTAATTTTATTTTTCAATTTTCCAATTCTAGACCAATAAGCTTCAATGTTGAATGTTTGAAATTTTTAAATTGTACTAAACATGTTATTGGAGTACTTCAGTACTTTTGCAATGATAATAGTACTGAAAAAAGTACACTTGTACTAACTTTATCATCCCTGATCCTCTACGCAAATTAGTTTCACAGCCTGTTCATCGATTTCGAACGTCATCGTTCGCATAGAAAATTACATTTAAAACAAAAACAAAATTCGAACATTGTACGAACTTTGTTTTTGTTTTAAATGTAATTTTCTATGCGAACGATGACGTTCGATATCGTTAAACAGGCAGTCAGTATATTTGCTTATCGTAGGGTAATGGGCCTTATTTCATAAAACTTTAAGGCCTTATTAATTAAATATTTCCGCTTTATAAAACAGATTATCAGAAGTATTTTTTACATTTAAGAAATATTCAATTAACAAGATTTTGAATGTCGTGCTTAATTCCTAATATTTATTCTTGATAAAAACACTGAAATTTATTGTTGATGGGATAAGCTATGCGCAGAAATATTGTAAAAAAAGGTTTAATTATTATGTATTATTTGGGTATGTTCGTAAATGCATCACATCAGTAAATTCTAATGTTTATATGTATGTATATTAGTGAAGTAGATGTGGAGCGAAAAATTGTCTAATACTTTAAAAAAAATAGTCACACAATAAAAAAAAACTATACAGACCAATTATAAATATATCCCGGGAGTTTTTCCCTTCTCTCATTTTATTTCCTATTTAAATTAAATTGAAAAAAAAACCTGGGGGAATTTTTATTTATATTTGGGCTGACAAGTTATGTCCAACAGAATTTATTATTATTACATAATAAGAAAACAAATTTTTTTCTTAAATGTAAAAAATGCTTCTGTTCTAGGTTTCGACTCGAATTGAAAACGAACAATTTTTTTAATCCGCAAAATTCACAAATTGGTGTTCTAAATCCTCATATTTTTGTGTATTCAAAGTTTTTGTTCGAAAAAACTTTAGTATGAAAGCTGTTCAGAAAAAATAGCTTCTATCGCGAACATGGCTGAAATTCGCAAAAAATTGCAATCTTTTAAATAAACACTAAAATTTATTAGAATTCGCTAAATGGCTAAATATGTTTTCGTTTCGACCTTTTAAATTTTAAATAAATTAAGTAAATAATTAGGCTCGAGGTCTGTGTTATAATCAATTAGTGTATTTATTTTTTTTTCAATATATCGCCTACCATCGGTAAGCATCATTAGGAAAATCTATACACAAAACAAAAATAATACAAATTAATTTATTTTATTATTGTGACAGAATATAAGGATAACACGACAAAAACAAAAAACTTACAAAACAATGAGTTACAATAATCAAAAATTAGAACTTTAAAGTTAAACATTTAATATTGCACTAAATTTCCTATTTTGTTTTAAAAAAACAAAATGTCAGAAAATAACAAAAAAATTGCGAAAATTTTTAATATTTCAAAAACTATAAGGAATGGCAAAAATTCGGTAAACATTGCTTAATTAGCAGAAATTCGCAAAAATTTGCTATATATAAATCATTAAAGCTGTAAAGAATCAGAAAACTTATGCTAAGTTCACACTTAGGTTTTTAAACGCGTTTAAGCAAAATGTTGATTTAGCTAATCAAAGCCGTTCACATTACATTTGAGATGATTAAGATGACAGATGATTAAGAAAAAAAAAACACAACAAACAAATTTATATTTCTTTAAAGTATTAAAAATGGATAAAAACACTTTTATAATATTAGCATAAATTAAGTTGAAAGACTAAGTTGACAACTGAATTAAACCGTGTATGGGGCGCATAAGGCCTTAAAGTTTTATGAAATAAGGCCCATTACCCTATGATACGCAAATGTATACTGAAAAAAAAATTTTGCGTGGAGTAATATAAAGGAAACCACTTTCGGGAGGCACACATGAAGCTAAGACCTCTAATCCGGCATTACAAATATATGTTTAATGTGGTGCTTTCGGGCTACTTTTGGAGACACTACCATCCGCCCGAGTCACAGTGTTTTCTGTTGATTGAGATTTAGCTGAAATAAAGAAACCAAATAACATTAATTTATAAATTAACCATACAATTAAAACGATATATATATATTTACCTTTAAATCTCACCTTTGTACGTCCGCATAACTTCTAAAAAACCTGAAAATAGAAAATTTATTATAATAATTGTAATAAATAAACTTGCCCAAGGTATATTTATAGCAGGTAGTCTCGGAAAGCCAGCTGGTTATTTTTTATTTGCTTGTTTTGTGGTACGAACTGTCAAATGTTGTATAGTAAACATGTAAACACGTTTTTTGTCTCTATCTTTTGTCTTTTTTGTCTCTTATCAACCCCTTTGCCTTTTGACAGTTCGTACCACATAACAACAATAAAAAGCCCTGTTGTTTGTTTTATTGTACAATTGTTGTAATCTCGCGGCTACCTGCTATAAATATACCTTGAACTTGCCATGCTTTACACAGAATACTAACAGAACTGTCACGAGACGGAAGATTTTGCGTTTTTTTTTCTCTTTCTAAGAAAGCTGCCCTTTTTCATTTCTCTTTGCATCATCTTTTATGCCGCAATACAATGAACACAAATTTATTTAGTTGAGATTTATTTGCAAAGCTTTTGTAAAAATTAACTTTTAAGTTTACCACGACACAAGTAAATAATATTTAAGTAAATAAATAACATTATAAAACAAAAAATATTAATAAATACATTTTTTTTTGCACAAAACACAACGTTTGTTGAAATAATGCATTTTTTTAACGTGGTCTGTGTTTTGTTATTTTTGTTTTGATCATGCCATTTGTGTTGATTGTTGCTGCCTGCTTTTACACATTGCCACTTCACCACCAAAAAAAAGCTTTTTGTCTCTTTCTTCGAAAGCTGCCCTCGCAACTAATTTGGGCCTTTTTCACACGTCACTTTTTTCAGTTCTGTTAGTATTCTGTGATGCTTTATTCCTTCTGCTATTTGTTTAATTTTTGTTCTGAGAGTTGCCAGATATGCAGAAATGGATACAGGTACAATTGGAATTGAACATCAAATGGAATTATTTTGATGTAATTTTTAATGCTTTTATGTAGTTTAAAGCGATTATTTAATAAAATTGTTTGGTTTTTAATATTTTAAATACGATAAAAATGTTAAATTCAAACAATTTAGAGTAAAATGTTGAGATTAAAAAAAATATTATATAAATTGATTTTTATTTTGTGGTAGCAACTTTTTGCTTTCAAATGTCTTATTTTGCATAAAGAATTTTGTGAGTTTTATTGATTTTAGTCTTTTTTCTGTCTTCCATTTTTAATTGAATATATTTCATGAAAATTTTAAAAATTTTGACATTCTAAAATTTGAGCTACTGTTAAAAATTTTTTTATTTTTTAATTTTGAATATTTTAAATTCTGTGATTTTTTAATAAGAGTGGGTGGTTTTTACTATATTTAACCCTTTTTGTGCATATGTACATTATTTTGTCTAGAACCAAATTTTCACAATGAAAAGACATTCCTTTTTGGATTTATTTTTTAAAGAAACTTCCAAAAACTTGTTGAATTTTCACCTTGTTTTTTTAGTCAGAGTTGATTTTGTCTGATTTCCTTGGTTCCTTATTCATATGAAAATATTTTAAATTTCGTTATTCCACATAATTTTGATTTGTATTTAATTTTATTAACAATTTTTTTTTAATTAAAAAACACAAATGCGTGCAAGAGCTATTAAAATGCAGTCTAATCGGTCTAAAAATAATTAAGATATGAACAAAAAAACACGATTGCCAGTAATTTGTACCCTTAAATCTCTAATTTTTAGCTATGTATAAATCTATACTTTTTCAAGTCTTTTTATAAAATATTATTTAAAATTATTATTTCTTCTTTTTCAAGTGAAATAAATTTTCTTCCCGAAAAAACAGTTTGGCTCATAGCGCTCGTGTAAGCTTGAAGGATTAAATTTAGCTCACAAATTTTTTATTTTTAAGAAGTATTAAATATCAAAAATTAGTCAAGTCCGTCAATAGCTTTTCTTGGTCGCCATACAAGTGTACTCTCGAAACCAAGGTTTTGGTGAAGGATATAAAAGATTCGGCAAAGCCAAATATAGCACTTTAATTGCCATTTTATTAAAATTGACTGGGCTAAAATGTTTCTCTACATTGGCAGAAGAATGAGGTAATTTGATCACATGAAAAAATACATTAAATAATAAAGCCTATCATGAATTAAAAGTGAACAGAATTTCCCTTCAAAGTTTTGATTTGCCCATAAATTTTTTAAAGAAAAGAAAACAAATTTCGGGACTTATTTTATTCACAATCAGTGTTTTCATATTTTTTTTCAAAAACCTTTTAACTTCTAAAAAAAACTTTGTTTCTAACAAAGCTACTTTTTTTTACAAATCGTCTAAAAAACACAAGAACTACATGTATTTTATTTATATTTCTGTGGCCGTATGGAAAAACTAGTTAACTCCACTTTTTGCGAAAAAAGAGATAACATCAAAACTAGAAAGCGTATTTCATTTACTATCACTCTGTCAGATCGAAATTTTAATATAGTTTCTCATTTAAAAGTTATCTGAAAAACAAAAATGAGAAAAATACCAATTTTTATGTAAAAACTAGATAACTCCATACATTTTTTGAAAAAACAAGGTAACTCCATTGTGTCTTAAGAAACAGAAAAATTAGAAGTTAAAAACGACTTTGTGTCGATAACTAAGAGAAAAAAAGCGAAATAGAAAAAAATTTGGGTCACAAGCTCTTTGGGTCAAAATTTTAAACCTAAAATTTGCCAGTCCCGATAAATCAAAGAATATTATAGAATATAGAATATTATATCATTTCTGAAGCTCTTGATATATAGAATACGACTGCCAAACACCCGAAATCTTTCCGAGTAATAGTTTTTAGCCCATAAAGATCAACCGTACTCTTTGTGGTACAGTAACTTTGAAAAATCTTTCGACTTACCAAATAATATTTTTTTTTTTTCTGTTGCAAAGATAAGACAGTGTTTTTGGTCAGCTAAACTGAAAAACTAAAAAATAATTGTATAACCCATAAACTGGCCTATGAATTTCATAAAATCAAGAAGGGTAAGCCATAAAGGGTAAACCTTTTATTTCAGTTTATGCATAAAAACAGACAAAAACTCGGCTTATCTATAAATTTAAAATTGTAACGTTACTGACTAATTCATCACCGCACTGCCTAAACGCCTGAAGCTAAAAACTTGAAATTTGGAGAGGAGGTTGGTCTCTCACCAACTAAGACGTGATTTTTAAAAATTCGAAAAATATCTCTAGAACTAAAAGAGATACAAAAAACTGTAAAAGGTATCGTTGTTCTTTAGAAAAATAAGCGGACAGGTGTCAGGTACTTTTTTGTAATTCGCCCATCTTAGGGAGTAAACGGGTGAAACATGTATTTTGGAACTTTTTTGTCACCCCATCTATCATCTACCAATAAACATAAAAAATAAAGTTAATATCAAATTTCTGATAATTTATTAGGGAAAAAAAATTCCAAAAAGGGGAAAACCGGAAACTAAATTCCTTTCCTTAGCTTTTTGTTTTATAAGTGAAACTTTCTTTGAATATATGTAGTTAATATTTTACATATAAACATAAAATTCAACATGCAACGTCCTGAGTGAATAAGAACCTGTGAGTAAATTTTGTGGTACTCTTTGTTCTTTAACGGGTATTTTTTGAATTTCCGTTAGTATTGTACCTAAAAAATAAAATTAAACATGCAAGGTCCTCAGTGAATGAGGATCTGTAGGAGGTATCTTCTTGGTACTTTTTTGTTCTTTGGCTGGTACTTTTTTCAATTTTCGTTAATATTGCACCTTTAAACACAAAATTAAACATGCAATGTTATGAACGGATGAGAATAACTGTTTGGTACTTTTTTGTTTTATAACAGGTCGCTTTTTAATCTAGAGACATAAACTTTGGCATATAAATACATATGTATGTCCACGAAAGAAAGGAAAACGCTCACGAAGTAGCGGAATTAATGCTAGTTTTTGATATATAAGCATACATAAAAGGAAAAAAAGATATTTTTTGGAAAAACTGGGTTACTTAATTTTTTCGTAAAAAAAAACGGGTAAATTACAATGCTGAGTCAAATAGTTAATGTTTTTCCACATATAATTTCTTAAGTTGTCTTAATTCCGTAAAACTTTAAACAAAATTGAAAAAAAAGTTTTTTCGGAAAAACTAGATAACTCCATTTTTCGAAAAAACAAGATTAGTGACATTGATTCTCGGTATTAGTGACCAAAAATTAGTTCAATGGAACCAGAAATCTTTAACACCATTTAAAATTATGTTATGTTTAATACGCATGCAAAGTAACATAAATTCATGTTAAATAATAAACGAAATATGTTTAAAACTTTAAGTGTGTTTTTCTCTTGTTTTCAAAAAATGGAGTTATCTAGTTTTTCCATACGGCCACAGATTTATTTAACAATATATATGATGAAAAAAATAGGTGCTGGTGAATGTACTTAAGAATAGGTAGACAAGATTGTCACCATTATCTCCAACACCTTGTACTTCAAGTTACCCAACTGGTTCATAAACAGGTATCATTGATGGAAAATACAATAAAGTTTTAACAGGCAAAAACCCTTTTACATTTTAATTTGGTTTCCAAATTACATTAAGATTTGGAACGATTTATGATCAACGTCACTACTGAGGACTTCGTGTATGGGGTCAACACTCCAAGACCACCTTTTGGCATGGTCGAAATTTTGCTGTATCACTCTTCCACATTATGCCCTTTTTAAAAGACCGTTTTCAAGCCGAACAAAGATAAATAGAAAATCTAAAAACAAGATAGTGTTTTTTTTATTATAATTGTTTTATATGTTAAGTATTTTACCTCTGGAATTGCTAGGAATTTAATTTATGTTTGAATTCCTGTTACTGAAAGCATGTGCAATATGTAATAATATATAAGAAAAACTAAACAATTTTTACTTATTTATAAAATTTAATATAAAATGTTTTGCACAAAAAAATATTCTTTTTGACCATAAACAAAATTCGAAGAAGATACCTAACTCAATTTGAAGTACATATTAACAATAAGCTAAGACAATTCTTATTGTATAAATTACCAATTGTCGCGGCATGTCGTAGGTAATTTAACTTAGTTTTTGTTTTCACACAAAAATAAATTACCTATGCACCCCTTGGTTAAAATTCCTAGACTATTTTTTTGTGTGTATCTATGAAAAATATAATTAAAAATTAAATTCATCAATTTTTTTATACCATGTATTAAATCCTTATATTTTTAAAAGAACTAATATTGTCTAATTTTAAAGACTGAATACAATCGTCACTTTTAGAAAAAAAAAAATAAGAACATCGGCAATTGGCTAATTTATAACAAAAAAATCGTCGAAATTACGATAACTCTGCCAATCTGGCAGCCTTATGTTTATTTTCCACATTTTTTTTACCAAGAAACGCCGTGGAAACGAAAATACATACTTTTTTTTTACTAAATTTGGCATTAAGTCCAAAATACCTTTTTTTACAACTCTAAAAAAAAGTATGTTAAAAAAGTATGTTTTGTTCACATCGATATGTTTTGTTCACATCGATAACAAAAGAAATAAATATAATAAAAACAGGGCTGCCAGATTTGACGAGTTATCGTCATCTGACGATTTTTTGTTCCGATATTAACAAAGTGACGTTTTGATGATTTTTTCTAAAAAAGTGACGAAAGCAAAAACAATGTATCGGCAAAAGCAAAATTTCGAGGGAAAGTAATGGACCGACTTGGCTTATTTTGAACATTTAATACTTCTTATATACATATACAAAATATGATTGATATTTGATATTCTTATCTTATATGTTCACTTTTGTGCCAAAACCATTATTCCGGCAAGAAAGAAATTTGTTTGTCTCCCAGTAAAAACTTTTTCAAAATGGATAGCTTCTTTCACTCGTTATTAAGTAGCTTTCTTCCATAAGAACTTCGATAACTACTTTTTTCTGGATGTATTAAGATAAAAAAATGACTTACTTTTGAATTGTTCTTTTTGGCACAACCCTTGTAAAGTTCATTAGTTTTTCAGTAGAATTGTATGTAGTGCTTTTATGTGTTTCTGATAACTTAACATATTATTTTGTAGGCGAAGATTTTACTGGGTCTTTAACCCGTTTATTTATGAACCGATTTTTTTAATTTTAACTACAAGGTATTCTACTAAGTCTATTTCAGGTAAAAAAGAAAAAGATTATAGTAATAGGTAAATTAAAGATTTATATCTCAATTATTAAATAATAATTACTAAATACCCATGAACTATAACTATGTTTTTGTTTGATAATTTTTTAATAAAAGTCGAAACAAATTTATTTAAAATTGATTTTAAATTTCACGATTTTTAAAACAAAACAGACGATCTTTTTATTTTTTTCTCAGGAAATTGACGATTTTGACACAAATTTATCTGGCAGCACTGATTAAAACCAAAACAAGAAAAGGCTAACAAAAATTTAAACTAACAAAATATAACAATTGTTTTTTGTTTATTTTCAGCATATAAATTATGCATTTATCATTTATATTCCTTCTATTTTTTTATTTTTTTTTAAAAAAATAGTATATAAACATATTTTAAATTCAAAATATCTACGTTTTGTTTTTCTCGCCACCAATTTCATATGTGACTTATTTTGACAGTTCTTGAAAGAAACTTTTCGCAAAATATTGTTATAGAAACACTTTTTCTCGCATCCTTCCAATAATTGCTGGAAAATTATTTAAATGACAGATAATTCTCGCAAAAAAAAGATACAGAAACACTTGTGTGAGAAAAACCATTTTTTGTTTCATTTCACACTATTTTTGTTGCAATTCACACGTTTCATGCGAAGAGTTTTACGATATGAGATATACAGAAACGGGCTACTTACTGTATTACTTCGTTTTTCGCAAAATTTGTCTAATGATTTTTGCAGTGATTACACTACTGTGAAAGATAAGGGTAGTATCTTACAACTGATACAACTGATACAAAAATCATAAAAATAACTTGGCATAAAACAGTTATGTTATTGCAAGTTGTGAAATTTATACATAAGTGTTTTTCATGTTTTTTTGTTTTGTTATTTCGTATTATTTCTACTTTTCAACTTTCTGAATTATCAGAATTTGTTATTTCGTTGTTGGTTCTACCTTTTTCAAACGCTGATGTTGAGCGATTATTTAGCACTATGGGTTTGGTCAAAAACAAAATAAGAAATAGAATGAAAACGGATCTTCTGTGCGGTATCCTACAAATCAGAGAAGGATTAAAACTGGACAATTCTTGTTGCTATTCGTTCAAAATACCGTCTGACTTTGCATCCAAAATAAGATCGTCCGAAAAATATGAGAAGCTTGTAACTAATGAGGAAAACGAAGAAATGGAAACTATTTTGTCCTCTCTACAGGGCATTTAAATTAATAAAATTTTATAAATCAAATTAAATTATTTTACGTTAATTTTTAAAAAAGTATAAAAAGTTACCCTATACTAGAACCACAATTCTGCCGTACCACGTAGGGCGTATCGCCGTTTATTTCAAATGTTCAATTTTAAAACACAAAAATTAATTCATATAACAACATATATTTTTTTACTATGATAATACGCTGATACGCTGATATTGTGTTTTTTGTATAAAATATACGCTTTAATTTGACAACGTATTTACAAAATTTTTGTTTTAATCTTAGCAGATTTTTAGGATATTTTCTTCATTTCACGATTTAGCAGATTATAGCAGATTTTTTTTTAAGTTTTGGCATATTCTCATCAAAAAGTTATGGCAACACTGAAGTAAATTGTCTAACTTGGTGGCCACACGATCAAGTTTTGCCTTTCAATTCCATTCAATTTACTCAACTCTCTCATTTTTTTACTAACACACTCACACTTTTTAAATTGACCACGAGATGGCTTTCAATTTCACCTTTCCATTTGTTTGACAATTTACTTTCAATTTAACAGCTGAGTACATGTTTGTCTTTATAAATTGTTTTTTTTTATGGCATCTTGAAAGTAAATTGAGTGCCACCTACGTCACACCTCTCAATTTTTGTAAATTTTGACAAGCAGTATATGTAAAAGACTATCAAGAACAACTTGATCGTGTGGCCGCAGGGTAACTTGGTGGCCACACGATCAAGTTTTGCCTTTCAATTCCATTCAATTTACTCAACTCTCTCATTTTTTTACTAACACACTCACACTTTTTAAATTGACCACGAGATGGCTTTCAATTTCACCTTTCCATTTGTTTGACATTTACTTTCAATTTAACAGCTGAGTACATGTTTGTCTTTATAAATTGTTTTTTTTATGGCATCTTGAAAGTAAATTGAGTGCCACCTACGTCACACCTCTCAATTTTTGTAAATTTTGACAAGCAGTATATGTAAAAGACTATCAAGAACAACTTGATCGTGTGGCCGCAGGGAAATGGAAAGGTGAAATTGAAAGCCATCTCGTGGTCAATTTAAAAAGTGTGAGTGTGTTAGTAAAAAAATGAGAGAGTTGAGTAAATTGAATGGAATTGAAAGGCAAAACTTGATCGTGTGGCCACCAAGTAAATTGGCAACGTTGCAATAGTTTCTTAGCAAATAACGCTTTTCAAAACTGTTTTTTAAACAAGCGGGTCTTTTTTAAGTAAACTTTTTTAGTCTTTTTTCATTTGCCTATTTTTATTTTGTTTTCGAATAAACAAAATAAAGTTTTTAAAAAATGACCAAAGTACCTTACAAACCCGGTCCAAAATCATCTAAGAAAAGCAAAACATTTTTTGAGCGTGGTTCTTTAGGTGAATCTACCTCAAATACTGATGACTCCACTTCTAATGAAACCGATGTAAATTCTCAAGT
This sequence comes from Pollenia griseotomentosa, assembly GCA_963931875.1. NCBI lineage: Eukaryota > Metazoa > Arthropoda > Insecta > Diptera > Polleniidae > Pollenia > Pollenia griseotomentosa. The sequence goes on along the minus strand of OZ007564.1, from coordinate 119,119,307 downwards.
GCCCAGAACACCAGAACGTAGACGCAAAACAAAACACCTAGTGGGAATAGAAAATCTTTCTGAATTTCAAACACCTGACACGGAAGATGATATTACCGACTATGGACTAGAATTTACAACAAGCCACATACAATCATCACCACGGCGCTGTTCTACATTTAAAAAAACAGGTCAAAGTTCACAGGAGGAAAACCAAGACCAACCAAGTGATAGCAGAGTTGGAGTTGTTCGTGCTAATGCAAACAAGTCTAATAAAGGTAATAAACTTTTTAGATTTCTAAAAATTTTATATTTTTAGACTAATCAGTAGCAATTATTAGCCCTTGACGACGAAGAATTTTCCGCTGACAATTTTTAAATTTTTTTTTTGCGGATTCTTAAGCTACGGTCACACTTATTAAATATTTGATCAAATAAGCGTAACCCCTACTTTTGTTAATAGTTAGTGAGATTTAAAATGTTCTAAATATTACAAAATAGCAAAAAATAGTTTTTTGTAAGATGTGGTATTTTAATCAAAATAAATATTGATATTTGATGATGATTTTTTAGTTTGGTTGTTGGTCCCGTTTTTTTCGTCAAATATTTGATAAGACTGACCATAGCATTACTCTGAATGGCAACATTTAAAGACTAAAGTGCTGTCAAAATTTTAAAATTGTTACTCCTGCAAGAATAATCATGGGAGTTACAGTGCCGCACATATTGGCACAACAAGAATTTTTATGTTTATACCCGCTGCACGGCGAATTGGAACAATGTACAAGTGAAAAAATGGTCTCCCATAAACATTTTTCATTTTATTAAGTAAAGCAAATATTTCTTTAATTAAAATTTAATTTTATTTAGTATTTGCAACATATTTAAGAAAAAGTAATAGCAATTCTACTGCACAAAACTATTGGCACACCTTATCTAGGTATATCTCGCAAAACGAAAAAAAATGTATATGGTACCTATACCACATTTAATACTTTGTTGGCAAACCTTTTTGCTTTATAACTGCATTTAAGCGTTTTGGCGTGGGATGCACCAACTTTTTCGTTGTTCCATTGCCAATTTATCGCCATTCTTCTATTAATGCCTTCTTTAGGTTAGATTTATTAGAAAATGGCATCTTTCACACGTCTATCGAGTTCTTCCCACAAATGCTCTATCGGGTTGTGGGGGATGGGATAGGACATGTGCGATGTTATATATAAGCCACATACGAACATCATTGGCTGAATGCTTCGGATCGTTATCTTGTTAAAATGTAAAAATAAGTGGCTTACGTCTAGCAACTCGAGCATGGGACGACGTGTTCTTTTAACGTTTTCTAAGTTTGACTGCCCTTTAAAACGATTAACAATACTTCGAATTGTAAAACGGCTTCTGTTCATTATTTTACCAATATCAGCGTACGATTTGCCTTGATTGTACAGGTGCAGTATTATTTTGCGCTGAGATGTGCTAGTTTATTTTTGTTTTGGACTCATTTTATAGTTTTTTAGACTTAATTAATAAAATTTTCTTAGCAAACTGTCACATTAACTGCCAAAGCTGCTAGATAACGGTGTCTGGCTAAATTTGACAGGTATTTTCTTAACTAAGTTTCCAAAACATAAACAAAATAAGGAAAAAATCAAATAACAGTTTGAGTGTGCTAATAGTTTTGTGCTGCGTAATTGTGCATTTTTTGATGAAATTTTTTTGAATATTTAAATAATAATATGAACTAATCAATATTAACGGGCATGTTCTGACAATCGCAAAACGCTTAACATTGGCGATTCTGACTTAAAATTAAATTGTTTTTTGATTACTTATATAAAAAGTGTAGTTAGTTATTAAGTTATTAATGATTTAAAGTTTAACATATTCTCAGTTCCATACTGCAAAATAAGACTCTTAGTCTTGTGTATGGAGCAATTCAATTATTAAATAAATAAATAAAAATAAAATCGCAAATTAGGTGTTCTGTAAATCGCAATAGCAAGAAGTTTGGCGACTTAAAATTAAAAAAGGGAACTAGAATATTTGTAAGAAACTATAGCAGATCGCAAGCTAAACGCACGAGTTAAGGAACACCATAAAATAAATTTGGCGTTTTGCGATTTCAAATCGTGCGATTGTCAGAACATGACCGTAAATATTTTTCCAACAATATGATATTTATAATGCTCCTAAACTGACCTTGAAATTAAAAAAGCTTATTGTGCGAATATTTATGTGCGGCACTGTATGGTTCCCATTCGTCGTCAAAGATAAAAATTTGACCATGATTTTTGTTTAATTTACATTTCGAAACACACCATTAAATTATTTGTAGCTATATGTGCAAGTTTATTAGTAAGTCTAAATTTACACGTTTCATCTTTTGATGCTCAACTTTTTTTCAATTCCCTTTTAAAGATGCCAATATAATCACACGCAGCAATCGGTTTCAACTTTTTTCGGTTCAAAACAACAACAATTTTATTTACAGCGAATCAAAGAGAAAAAAAAGAAAAAAATTACATGCAGCCATTGCTGTGCATATATCAACGAATAAAAACACAAAGCGTACTGCCCGAGTACAGGCATCTCCGTACTAACCCCCTTTCTTCTTTCTTCTCTCACCTAAAAACATAAGAGTTGAGCATCAAAAGATGAAACGTGTGAAAGCAGACTAAGAGTTGATTGCGTCACCTAATATAGCCAGAAAAAAAAACCAATAAAAATTACGAGCAGGTTTAAACCCAAAGTTTAGCGATAGTGAGGAGGTCCCATCTGTTTTATAAGTGTTCAAACAAATTTGTGAGTTCGTCGCACCAACAGAGTTCATAATTCACCAAACGGAACTTTATTGTTAGCGGAAATGTATTATATTTTGTATAAGTCAAGAAGAGTTGAATATATTTTTTGGGATGATTATAGTAATGAGTATCCAAAGATTTCCACAAATAAAATTGTACTGGTCTACGATGGAAATATATCTAGTACCTTTTATTTCCAAGGTTATGACTCGAGACCGTTTTGAAAAAATTCCACGAGTATCCGCTAAACGGTCAAAATTGAGGGCGGTTTTAAATTAAAATGGATTTTACCAAACAAGAATGAAAGGAGAGTCAGTAAGCGATATCTTGCTTGCACAAAAAAACGGAATCGAAAGTCAACCAAACACAATTTGTTACACATGCGAAAAACCAATGTGCTTTACTGGGAACAAAAATTATTTTAAAATTACTATAACTAAATTCGATTTTGATTTAGTTTATATGAAATATAAAGCACGACAAACAAAATCTTGTAATTAAAAATTCTGTATTCCTAAAACTTACTTTTATAATATTTATGGGATCTCATAATTTAAAATACATTTTTTCGTGTTTTTTTATGTTTTTACTGAATTGTTTATGATTTCTTTGTTTTTCAAAGGTAATAAATAAAAAATATTCAAAAAAAAAAAAAAAAAAAAAATAAAAATTTGTCTTTACTTTCACCTTTGACGACGAGTGGGACACATATGTCCTATCATACTTTCAGATCTATCGAGAAAACTGTAGAACCAATTAGATTAGATTTGAAATCAGCGACCTCAAATTAGTAAAAATTTGCAATAAAGTTCCAGGCCTCACAAAAAAGTTTATTTTTTTTCCCTTGTGTAATAAATATCGATAGATGGTATCTATACCTAATAAAAGTTATAGTAACCTCATTTTTTAAAAAGTGGACTTATACCACTTTCAAAAATAACAGCTCATTTATTTCCGTTAGATTTTTCTTTCCGTGCTACCCAATATGAAACATTTTCAATTGTCAAAACAACTGGTCCGTTTTACTGTCAAACAATTTATTTATTGAAGAAAAAATAAAATTATAAAAAATTTAAGGCTTCTTTAAAATTTTCAAAATGTTAGCTAGAGACGTTTGCAATGGGCCTGTTCGGAAATGCATCACTGCGCTGCATCATAAAAGCAAATTTTTTTAATGCCGATAAAAAATTTATTTAAATTTTTTTATTCTGTGACTATTATTTTTGTGGAGTAATTGACAATTTTTTGTTCCACATCTACTTCACTGATATATATTTAAGCATTTGAAACCACTGATGCAGCGCAGTGATGCATTTCCGAACAGGCCCAATGTTAGATTTTTGCGTTTGCGTTGCGTTTGCATTTGCTTCAATAGTGTTATTTTGTTTAACTTTTATTTTTTTTTTAATTGAAGAATTTTTGTATTAAATTATTTAAACTACATACATACATACATATGAAGATAAATCCAAACTTTAGTTAATCAAGCTTTCAATTTAGATGTACATATCTTCTATTTTAACAGTTTTCAAAATTCGAAATGATATTCTAGGATTTTCGAATATTAATTTGTAATTTCATTTTAGTTCGAAATTTTGTTCAGAAAATGATGTTCAGAAAATCACGTTTTATCAACGTGAATTGAAATCACCAGAAACGTATTCAGTGCATATAATTTTGTGATTTCAAAAAGTTCAGCTTCGTAACGAACTTTTTGAAATCACTTTGTTATTTTTGAGACTATTGTATGATAAAAATAAATAAAATAAAATAATTAATTTGTTGTTTATTAATTTATTATGCAATTAGTTGTTTTATGTACAAATCGTTCAAAGCTGTTGTATGCGCTTTAGCAATTCAAAATTACACCCAAAAATACAAAAACGCGTGTGATTTTAAAACCACATGTGATTTGAAATCACGAGATCTGAACTGGCTGTATGTCATCTAGGTTGTTTTGTATTAATAGACAAATTTGCTGTTTGTATTTGTATTTTGAATCCATACATGGTTGTATATTTCTTATATCCATTAATGATATTCAGAATTTTGCTTTTGTTAAAATTTTTTATTGGTCTTAATATTCTTTTGAATATTACTTATATTAAAATAAATAAATAAATATTTATACCCAATTTACACAAGTATCAAATTTGTAGCAGAGGAAAATAGTCTCTAACTATATTGTTATTAAAATTTCTAATAGAGAGTTGGTCGAAAAAAATATTTAATTTTGCCATTTTTATTTAGAAAATAATCCAAATCCTGGTACTTCGAAACAACCACATAATACAAACGAAACAACAACAAGTGCCAAAAGAACTCCCGCAGCAACGCAGAAAGAAGCTGCGCAAAAAAGACGAAAACAAAGAAATCCAGTACAATTTGAAAAACGATTTTGGAAAGAAGTTCAAACATTGCAAAATCGCACTGATTTTCTTATACCACTGTTGCCATTCTCACGTCTAGTAAGAGAATTGATTCAATGTTCTTCAACGGAGGTAACAAAAATAACGCCCGCAGCAATGGAAGCTCTGCAAGCATCATCGGAATTGTATTTGACACAAAGACTACAAGATGCCTATATGCTTACCTTGCACAGGGGTCGAGTGACACTAGATGTAAGGGATATGAAGTTAATAAATTTTTTTAAAATAAATAATCAATAAATAAACAACAAATAATTAAATTTACATTATACATAGTACATTATTTTCCATTTGGTAATAATTTTTTGTTTAATATAAAAATTTTTCTTGAACGATTTCTGGTTTTGCTTTGTTTGTTTAGTTTCGTATACCACAAATATTGAATTTACTAAAATGTATTAAATTTTTATTATTTATCGCTCATTCCTTGTTTATCATATAATAAATTTTTAACATTGAATTAATAAATAAATAAATAAAAAAAAAAAAAAAAAAATAGTAATACATATATATGTAATTCATTTCATTTAAATTATTTAGATTTCTGTTTTCTTTTTTTTAATTGAAACACTCACACATACAATATACAAAAGAAAGGAAAAAATAAATTCTAAAATTAAAATGATAACATTTATTATTAAAAAAGAAAAATTAACAAAATAATTAATGACACTCAAAGTGCGTCTAAGTCTTCTCTCGACTCTAAACCCAGATCATTATTGACAATTGAGGATTTTTTGTTTTTATGCTTTAGAGGAGGATTAGTACCTTGATTAACAGTTTGTACTCCCTTGGGCTTTGAACCATGATTATTAGACTGGCCAGCTTTTGAGGCATGGGATTTACTAACACCTCCCTTGCCCGGGTAAGGTATGGTGAAAAGTTGTATATGTAAATGAGCACAAATTTCCAAGCACACCTGTAAGGAGAAACAAAAAATAAAAATAAACAAACATATATATTTTGAATTTGTTTATATAAAGGGGTGTTTTTTAGTAGCATGAGAACTTAGAATGATAATACAAGAAAGAACGAAGGAGCCAGTGAACTCAGGTCTAATCGCCGCATTTGATATCGACTAAACTATCGTATTGAGTAAACTATCGTTTTTACTGCGAACGATAGACACTGAGACGTATCGAACGAAAACTCGTGGAATTTAATGTCTTTGGTTACTCGATATTAATTGCTATCATCTTAAATTTCGAGACATTTAATTCGTTATCGAGTGTCATGTTACCAAAATAAAAAATTTCGATCAATTTTGCTCGATATAGACCCCAGGACCACTTCGTGAAATAAAGCTTTCACCAAATAAATTTTGCAATTGCATAAACGATTGTTTAGCGCGCTGTATGGCAAGTCTTGTTAAAAACAAATGTTGATGTTTAGCTGATTAATTTTGGAAACAAAAATTCAGTCATTATTGCTCGATAGCGCAATTGTAGTAATACTGTAGACAAACATTATATTTTAATGTTCTATAATGTTTACTTTTTTACATTAGTAAAGAAATGAACAAACAAAAAATTTTAGCAACGACCGCAGCACGAACAGCTTGTGTGTGTATATGTTTTGTTTGTGTAAAATTAATTTGCTGGTTTTTTGTTTTTTTCCTATGTATTTTGTTTTGTGTAAAAAAAGCGTTTGTGTTTACAACAAATCTACCAAACCGAACACTAAGGAGCGATATTAAGTGATTATTTTTGAACACTAGTCTAAAGAAACCAATATTAATGAATTGATGCTTAAGTTTTTGCCAAAAAGTACTAAAGTTTTAGAAAATTTTCATTCGAAAAAAAAGATGAAGAAAAAATGACACAGTTTAGAATTAAGTTCATTGATCTCCTGCCGCAACAATTTAAAGCCTGGTAAAGAGTCAGAATTTCAAAATTGACATGAAAACGACAAAGACTTGTAATCTTTTAACGAAGAAAGAAATGACTATCATTTAAACCAGCACATGACACATGAAACCAATCAGCAAAGATTTTTGGCAAAGAAATCACACAAGCAACAACATCTGCAACAGAATGTTTTCAAAGATCTCCAGAACTTACGTCTTCAATTATTTTTAAATATTTAGGCACACAGTGATTTAATAATTATTTATTTTATTAAAAAGTACCAACTTCCAATTTTTAGCAATTTATTATTCAATTATAAAGTTGAATAGTTAAAAAAATTATTAGCTATCAATAAACGCGCGTTAAGTCTACTCAAGCATAGCTTAACTAGAAATAAGCGTCGTAAAATGTACGAAGTGCTCTATGAATTTTGCGAACCGATTTTTTTAAAGTAAATTTCTACAATTTGGAAGCGTTCTAACGTTAAACGATTAATGATAACATTCCAAACACTACTAAACATAAATGTCAACACAGTTTTGACATTCTCAGCTATTAAACCATAGTTATCGATATCGAAAGTTCTTAAAAAGCTAAAAATGCACCCGATATAACTGTAGTCTAATACACTTACTTGAGAGCAATTGGGGGTGTGCTGGAAATCGCAAACGCAAAACGCAAGAATTTGGAGGCTGTTTTTAATACACTTTTAATCTAATTTTTATAATTTTTGTTATAAAATTCTGTTTAATAGAGAAATGTTTGTATAATATTTGTCATAAAATTATTATATTACAGAAATCTTACTAAAAAACGACTTTTAAAATTCTTGCGTTTTGCGTTTGCGATTTCCAGCACACCCCTGAATATCTAATTAAATCTTGTGTACCCCAAATTAAGGTAAACCAAAGCAGCCATATTTCTGGTAACACACAATTGAAATACTGATTCAGAAACAGTAAAGCAGGACCCAATAGAGACCAATCCAAATATTCCATTTCCGCCTTAGTCATGTGGGCAATCTTTTAATAAGAAATTAAAATAAATATAAGTATTGAAAATAAATTATTATGGTAAATAATTTCTTTGACAGTCATACTTACCACTAATTTATTAGTGACTTTAGCAGCCACCATGCCAAATGCTACTATATACAAAGACGGATGTTCGGTAAAAATATTTTCTGGTGATTTTTGAGCAATTATAAATGCAGGCAATACTACCAAAGTCAAAGGTATACTTGGTGATAATACACTAGTACCCTGCGCATGATGATACGAAGTTGGATTAAATAAGAATACAAATTTTTATTAGTTTAAATTTTTTTTGTAAAGAAATTAAAAATTGAATAAGAAAAAGGTTTGAAAATGAAATATATGATTGAAAGTGTTTTTTATTACATATTAAAAAATATATGTATGTATATGTTTAAATAAAATATAAATATATCGGGCCTGCTCTGAAATTCACGTGCTTTTAAAATTACACGTGTGATTTTGCTGTGTTCTATAATTCACACTGTTTTTTTGGTTTATCGGTGTGCTTTCGGCAATTGAAAAACCACAAAAACGAAACACCACAATATTACACGTGTGATTTTAAAAGGACATGTGATTTGAAATCAAGTGATTTTCAGAACAGTCCTGTATATATGTTTAAAAAATTTGTTAAATAAAGTACCAGATCTTTGTTTTTTACACAAATTTCAAAGTTTAATGTAAATTAAAGTGTTTTTTGGTATTGGCTACAAATTTCGAGATATACTTCGTTAGAAATCGATTTCTAAAGATGTAGAAGTGTTAACCTTAAGTTCCAGTAAATAAGGACTTGCATGGATACATTTTTTTTTTGTTCTAATCGATGCGAACCGCCTAAAATCATTTAAAATTGAGGTAAAACTTTCGAACATTTTAAACTATTTTATTTTATCGCATCAAATTAATAGGAAATGTAATTATAAAAATATTATTTTTATTTAAGTTTTTCTGTTCAGGAAAAGCTTACCGACAAATTTTAGGAAAAATTTAGTGAAGTTTCTAGGTCCCAATCCATACTATGAAACATTTGCTGCGAAACATTTGAGTTTGTTGATAAAAGGGAAAAGACGAATGGAAAAGTGTAATTTGTTTCATGTACAATCAGTTTTTTTAAGTTTGTTATTGAAAGAAAGAGAGAAGGCATAGAAAATTACTCAGTGCTGTAAAACAAAACTTTTATTCTATGGACACGAATGCAGTTTCAAAAGAGAATTGAAGAAAGTTTTTGCAGCAAATTTTTCATAATATGGATAGGGACTAACAAATTGTTGCTAAAAATTTTTGAAAATTGTAATCGACATAATAACAAATTTTCTTCTTTTGCAAATCACAACACTTTATAAAATAAACACACAAAGTGATCGAATTCTTAACAAATTTTATAGAAAAAATGCATTGCTTCAAAGTGGGAACTTGTCATAAAAAATGCATGGCTCCTGTAAGCGAGATGGTAAGCAAATCTTTTTCACTTGTCTTCTAAAAACCTGCTACTTTTGAAGCTCTATTTTTTATAGGGAAGTGGTCTCAAATGATTTTTAAAAATTTGGAAACTTAATCATAATGAGTAAATACCAATAAAATGTTAAGGTCGGTGCCAAGGACCTTGATGATAAGTTAGTGCTTAAAGAAACTATCCGGCATGTTCTGACGCTTAACATTGGCGATTCTGACTTAAAATCGCAAATTAGGTGTTCTTTAAATCGCAATAGCAAGAAGTTTGGCGACTTAAAATTGCAAAAGAGAGAAATAGGAGGAATGTTTCTGATGGTGGAGTTTGTGTGGTATTGTCGTTGGATTTAGCTAAGGCCTTCGATAGGGTAAATCATTCGATCTTGGTAAGAAAGCTGCATGATTATTATGGCTTTTCTGTATCGGCTTGTAAGCTTATTTTTTCTTATGTCGCATAGAAGACAGTATGTATATAGTGATGGCCTTGCTTCAGGTTTGCTGTCGTTATATAGTGTTGTCCCACAGGGTTCTGTTCTTGGTCCTCTTCTGTTTATCATGTTTGTTAATGATCTATTTGGGAACATAGCTAATGGAATGTGTACTCCATTTGCATTTGCTGACGATGTGCAGCTGTTGTTCAGTGGTACTGCGGAGTTTTCTGATGTTTTGCAAAACATGATTGAATATACTGTTGGGTTATTGGTTGATTGGATAGGTAATAATGCAATATTAATGCGAAAAAGACTAAGGCAATGATGTTTGGTAAAAGTGATAGGGTTGATTTTTCTATTACATTAGATGGCCATTTGATTGAGTTTGTTGAGAAAATGGAATGCCTAGGGGTTATTGTTGATAAAAAATTAAGTTTTGAAAGCCATGTTAATACTATAGTTTCTAGGGTTAACTTTATTTTGCGTAAGTTTGGATTTAATGTTGCCTTTTTTTGCTAAAAGTCGGGTTGTTCATGGCCTTATTATGCCATTGTTTCTTTATTCCTTGGAAGTTTACTCGGGAACTTGGGGATATGTTTTGAAAAGAATAAGGCTGGTGTTCAATAGAGTACTGAGATATTTGTTTTCTCTCAGTTTATGTCGGCATGTTTCTTCGTATGTTGTACGATTTGTTGGTTTTTCATTTGAGGATTTAGTTAAATTAAGGACGTTATTGCATTTTTACAAGTCCTATAGGTTGCTAACGCCTTAATATTTGGTTGATTTGTTTGAATTTGGTAGATCAAACAGAAATAAGCAGTTGATAATACCAAGATTAACATCAGTTTTGGAGCGTTCATTTTCTGTAAGAGTGGCTTGGTTATATAATAAGTTGCCGGGATTTTTGAGGGTATTTGATGTTTCCCCTGATGTGTTTAAGATTAAGCTCTATCGTGAGTTTTCTGCATTGTCGGGTTAAAGTAAATGCTGTTCCTATCAGATTAATGGATATATAGTAGGACTTTTGTCTGACATTTTTATTAATATCCTTATGTATTTTAGATTTTTTGGAATTGTTGGGTTTTGCTTTTAATTTTTGTGCAATTTGATTGACCTCTTAATTAAAACTTATTATTAAAATGTTACTTATATTATTTAAAATTTTTTCTATAAATTATTTTTTGTTGTTATGTACTAGGGCATGTTCGTAAATGCATTACTGCGCTGCATTAGTGATTTCAAATGTTTATATAAATATCAGTGAAGTAGATGTGGACCAAAAAATTGTCAAATACTACACAAAAATAATACACAATAAAACAGATTTTATTAATAATTTTTTTTATCGGCATTAAAAAAAGTTTGCTTTTCTGATGCAGCGCAGTGATGCATTTACGAACATGCCCCTATGTACTAATTTATTTTTAATTTTTTTTATATCTTTAAAAGTTTTTTTTTTACTATTATTAAGTAGAAATTTGTAAGCCGATTATGGCCAATAGGCTAGGATACTGAAATTTAATAAATAAAGAAACTATGGCAGATCGCAAGCTAAACGCACGAGTTGAGAAACACCATAAAATAAATCTGGCGTTTTGCGATTTCAAATCTCTTCTTCAACGCCAGTGCATGGGTTGGAGGTAAACTTATTAGCCTGAACTGGCTTAAATCGGAAGAAGGACAAAACGAGGGTATAATAATCGGCTTTTCAAAGATTTAGGGTAGATTTTTCAAATCACAATTCCTCTTATTTACCAAACAGATGGCAAAGACTGTTCATTATGATTTATCTCTTTCCATTGATTGTGAAAAAAGCTTTACAGTTCTCTAGGAATAAAGGCAGATTTGTATGTTATCCTGGGAACTCAAAAACTTGTGGACAAATGTTAAAAGTAAATATTAATATTTAGAACTGTTGTGTAGTTTAAAAACATTTTGCATAACTCGATAAAAAAAACATTCCAAATATTTTTTTGGTTTTCTTTTAAATTGAAAAATAAAGTTCTTTATTTCATTTCCAAACCTTTTTTAAATAAAAAAAGTTTACTAAATAAATCTTTTGGCTTTTTAATTGTTAATTACTTTTAACAGGGTGTGATTTTGATTGAGCTTGTTTTGTAAAGCTGTTATTCTTTGTGTTAACAATTTGAGGTAAAAAAATAATTGAAAATGTGTGGAAAATTTCAAAAATGGATGTACATATGTATAAAAAAGCTAGATGATAAGACAAACTGGATAAATAAAATTGGTGAGGACAAATGTGAGAAAAAATAATGTTTAAAGCAATTACAAGAAACAATACAAAAACACAAAGAACTAAAAACTAAAAACAAATATTAAAAATAATCAATATAAATAATACAAATTTAAAGACCAAAACCCCAATTTAAAAAAAGTGTTAGTAAAGATAGACTAAAGACATTCCTTGTACTAATTTTAAGCTAATGGTGAGTAAAAGTTTTCAATCAAAAATCTTAAAACTATAGATACAAAGAACAAAATGTTGTGGAATTTAACAATTACAATTTATTTAAATTCAACAAATTATAAATAAATGTATGTATATATACAATATATGTATGTATGTACATTTATGTCTGTCTGTTGGGTTATAAAAAAAAATGAATAAAAATTAAGCATAATATTTGCTGTGAACGAAAACAAATGCAAAATATACACATCAGCAACATTTCACTAAAACCATATTCAAATTTTATTTAGGAATTAAAAAACAAATTTTAGAAATCTTTCAAAAGTTGTGTGTTTTTTTCAGTTTTGAGTTTTTGGAATAGAGCTGAATATTTTCTTGATAAAAAAAAAATTTTTAAGTATAATTTTGTGGGTGTTTTTCTTTTTTGTAGATGTGTCATCAATTTATAAGTGTAAATAGTGTTTTTTTTGTTGTCGTGTGTTTCATGTTTAATAAAGTGTAAAGTGTCTTTCTATTAGTTGTTTTATCTTTATTCCACTGAATCAAAATATAATTTGTGTACAAATATTGTAATTGAAGTGTAAATAAATTACATATGGGCATTTCCTGGGGTCGCGAACGTACGTTCGTACGCTTTTGATGTACAAATAATATAGAAAACAAAACTTTTCCTAGCATTTTTTCTTGCGATTCGATAGCATTTGGGTAGATGTATGTTTAGTGCAAAGGATGGATTTCATCGAGTTTAAGTTTTCATAATAAGAGTTATAAACATGTGGTCGCGAACGTACGCAAAATAGAAGTCAACTTTGGCTGACAGCAGTTAAATGTAAAAATCTGCGTAATGGAACGGAATATTCGAAAGTGATTAATTTATTTTAAAGTGTATTAATGTAGGTCTCCATGCAATATTTACCAAAAAAAATATCTCTTTTGGTTTTTGTTTAATTGGCTTATGTACCGGTCGCGAACGTACGGGTCGCGAACGTACGATTTTTCCATATGTTTTTTTATTATTATCACCATGCAGTTTCCCATTAATGTCTTCAAATTTCCTTAACAAACAACTAAATACTCAATTTACAATTGATTGTAATGAAAAGATTATGAAGAAAGAGTGTAAACATAACATATTTTTGCATGTAAAATAAGCATATAAAAATGTGTTTAGAAGTAGAAAATATAAGAAAATATAAAATTTTCCAGTTTCCAGTGCAATTTCTCCGAGTAAAACAGCTGAGACCTGCTATGAAGCCATTCTTTTATAACAACATAGACTTTTTTTATAATAATAAACAATAAAAGACGATGATTATCAACATTTTATTTTTTCATCCTGGTAGACCATTCTAGGGAAATGCCCATATATAAATAAAAAAGTATTGATTGGTTTTTCTCTAACACACATACACACATCATAGAAGAACACTTATATTTTTTTTCTTGATACTAAATAAATAAAATTTATGTATAAAATGTAAAAAAATTATGTATGTAGTTATAGAAGTTATTAAAAGTCTCTTACAGCCACTGAAGATCCATTTTTTCCACATCCTTCAGTTGTTACAACTTTGGCATAACGTAAAGCTAATAAAAAATCAATGCCACAGGCAAAATACAAAGGTATTATGCTTAACTCACAGCCAACATAAGGTAGCTATAGACAAATTATAATTCCAATTTTTTTTGTTGGATTTATTTTTTAATTAAAAAAATTTTAGACAGTGTAATAAAATTTTTAAAATTGTTTTGTTTTCTTTTTAAATTTAATATATTTAGAAAAAAAAAAAAAACAAAAGGAAAATCATTTTTAATTAGAATATACAATTTTGCAAAACTATAAATAAATTATAAATATAAATTTCCAGAAGATCGTAGCATTAAAATAAAGATAAGCAAAATTAAATTATTTTTAAACAGCATTTTATGTCGAATTCTATAGACAACAATTTACAGGAGTGATAAAAGCTAAGGGTTTAAATGTATTTGTGTTGAAAAAGTATATATACAGGCCTGTTCTGAAAATCACTTTAACTTAAATCACGTGATTTCAAATCACATGTGCCTACTAAAATCACACGTGTGATATTTTAGTGTCTCGTTTTTGTGTGTTTTGGTGTGATCTTTATTTGTCGAAAACACACCGAGAAACACAAAAACGGTATGACTTTCAGAACACCACAAAATCATTCGTGTGATTTCAAAAGCACGTGATTTTCAAAACAGGCCCGATAGTCTAGGTAATTTTAACTTAAGACTCTATAGTTCATAATGTATATATATATATAAATATGTAATTTATTTTTCCTGCTTGCTTTTATAAGTTCGAATGTTTGTATAAAAAACAATAATACGATAATTGTGAACAGGCCGTAAGTGTAGAGAAATTAAAGCAAGATAATTTTAATGAATGGGGGATTACTGTGTTTATTTGAAAGGCGTAAAATATTTAATATCTAAAGTTTGAAAATTTTTTTTGCAAGAAAATTGTAAGAAAATTTATTTGAATTTTGACAGTGGCTTATTACGAATTTTATTTCTAGTATTTTGATGCACCAAACTGTTATGTTTTTTAGTTAAAGTTTGAAAAAATAATTGGCAAAACTTTTATTGAAAATAAGTTTTTTTAAGAAAATTAAAAAAATAGTAATTAAAATACTTTCTTTGTATCGAGTCCTCACTTGATACATTAATGTGTCTTAGATTTTATGATGATGTTAAAATACAAAAAGGAACAATAGGTGAAGAAGTTTATCTACCTTAACTTCGGCAAATCACGAAAACACAAAATACATAATACTTAGGTTGTTCACGTCACAAGTTGCACCCTTGCGAAAAATCAAAATTGCAAAAACATAACAACCAACCACAAAGGCAATTATTTGTTACTATGTTTCCACTATGAGCAAAACAACATGTTCTGAGCAAAACGTGTCTCTATTATGTCGTTAAGGTTTTGGTTTTCGAGTTTTCGAAATCAATTTGACATTTATGCTGTAAACAAACATGAAACCAAAACAAAATAATTTTTTCGGTACCACGATTTTTAAGAAATGTTTTTTTATTTGAAAACGAATTCGGTAGAGAAGAAAGAGGGGTAGAAAACACTTTACTGTCATTTAAAGTTTTGCTATTTTGGGGGCATTTATACGATGTCTTTTTAGAATTGTCTGTTTTCTTCATTCTCTTTTGAACATGCTACCAAAAACCTTTAGCATTTTGACGATGTCTTTCCAAACATGTCTGTTTTTATGTCTTATTGTCTCAATTTTTTTTATATATTTATTAAAAATCATATTAACAAATATAAAAACTCCTTTCGTGTCTGTTTGGCAACTCCACTTTCTCTAACCCGATTGCCTACAAACAAAACAAACGTGTTTGTTAGACATGTCTGAAAAGACATCGTGTAAATTTGGCCTATGTTTTATTTTCATTCGATTTTTAAAACAACAATTAAAAATAGACATGTCTTAAAAGTCATCATGTATATGAAAAAAGATTTTGGTAGCAGCTTTGAAAGACAATTAAAGAAAAGACATGTTTTAAAAAATCATCGTATAAAATCGGACATATCGGACATATATACATACATATAATCAGCTCATTATTGGTTTGACCTACCGACCATTTTTAAAAAAATTGAGTTAAGTGCGGCGTATATATATTTTGTATACCTCCTCTTCTTTCTGAATCCAAAACCTGTTTCACGAAATTTTTTATCGTTTCTGAAATATTAGGCATTAATTTTGCTCCATATTTTAAAATTTTTTTAATTTATGGTTTGTTCCGCACGACACTGTTTGGCGAATGCTGCAAATTCCTCATGCAAAAAACGTACAAAATAAATTTCACTCTTGCTTTGTTTCATTGCCGTAAGAAAAACAAGTACATAGTTAAAGCAAACAATATAAATAAAATGTCAACAGCTCAATACACAATAAAATAATATTAATAAAAATTTACATTTGCTTTAAAACATGCCAGAAGCTGTGGTGAAAATACAAAAAAAAATCTATCGGGTATATTTCCAGAAAACTTCAAATAAAGCTTCATTGTCGTTTTTCTCCACGACTTTTTTGCATATGCGCCAAACCAATAATGAGCTGACGATATATGTATGTATATAAAGCAGTGAAGGGCAACACACATACTATCACATTTATGCTTGCGTAGGAAGCAGCAGAAAACGAATGACGCTCATCAACAAGTGCTGATCTGTAAATGATTTAAATAACTTTGACGAAATGACAACAAAGCAACAGCCGAACGTACATTGTCACAGACCACACGAAGAAGTTTATAGTGTACATGTGTCGACGTCACACAAGCAGCATTTTTATTCCTATGCACTCGTACATAGGATTTGCAAAAGCGCCCTTCACTGATATAAAGGCACATAAATTATGTACTACGTTTTTATTTTATTATTTTTACGCTGCAAAAATAAAAATCAGCTACACAGTTGCATAGCACTGTTTAATAAGCCTTGTTATTTTGGGATAAATTTCCCTTTTGCGAATTTGTCAATCACCACTAATGGATAACCTAGATTTCTATTCATATTTATAGAAGCAATGCAGTGTTGCACAGAAAAAAAATGTATGGGAAAACAAGTAGCAAAACAGCTATAGCTAAGCTATTCCTATGCGCATTTCACTGGTTGCTTAGGCCAGATCATCAGGAAACTTCATCCATAAACATTTTGGAAAAACTAAAGATATTAAACCAAATAAAACTGTTAAGCGTATAAGAATCATAAGCAACAGCTCTACTTGTAACAATATCAAAGTTTAAACAAAAACATCAACAATAAACAGTGAGTTTATCTCTTCTTACATTCCCCACTACAATTGATTGGAATTCTTCCAACATTAATTGTAGTTGTAAGTAGGTTAAGAAAAAACAAAATGCAAAAAAACAACTTGCAAAAGCATGTTGCCAGGTAGTTTTTTTAGGCCGTGCACTTGCCAGTTTATTATCAAAAGTAATTTCTTGGGAATACAAAATTTTAATTTAAAAAATTTTTTTTTTTTTTACCTGGCAACATGCTTCTGCAAGTTGTTTTTTTGCATTTTGTTTTTTCTTAACCTACTTACAACTACAACTAATGTACCTAGCAGCCCTGATATACCCTTCACCTTGGTGCGAAAAGAAAGTTATGTAAATACAGTTCTTTAGATATACATAAATCTATTTTGTGCGACGCCCACTTCTCTAATCCCGCCCATTTTTTGGCTAATATTGTCTATTTATAACCAAGATATAACCAAGATGTTCCTTATTTGGAAACTTTGTCGTTCTACAGTTAAACAGGTCCACCGACCACATTTCCGATCCCGCCCATTTTTTAGAGAGGTTTAGTATTAATAACCCAGCTATATGTACCAAATTTATACAATTGTTATTTTACCGTTCTTCAGACATAAATAAATATATTTCGTGCCTCGCCCATTCTGCTTTCGTAGGATGTTCTCTATTGATAACTACGATGTTTGTACCTAGTTTGGAAACTTTCGCTCTTGCCGTTCTCCAGATACACAAGAATCTATAATGTCTGTATGGGAACTGTCACGCCTATTTCACCAATCCCGCCAACATTTTGTCGGCTGTTGGATGTTGCAATAGTCAATCATTTAAGGATTTTATATTCGGTTATGGTTCATATTGAAAACTAAGTAGCTCTGCGATAATGTTATAAATTTGCACAGTAGTTATTAATTAAAAACCAATTTTTTATTTTAATTTTTTCAACTTCAATAATTATTTTAAACTTTCTCTGCAAAATAATTTATGTATTTCCTTGTAAACTTTTGCTTAGTTCTAATAAATCGTAGGCACACACAAGAAATCAAACTTCATCAACAGAGCACGTTTTTATATGCACAACATTTTTTTAGAATATGCAAGCAAATGAACTCGAAATAACTAAGAAATATGCATACCAAAACCATGGTGAAGTCAATACTGGTATTTTCAATATAAATTTTTATTTAAAAATAAAGAATATTTTTTGTTTAAAATATTTAATAAAAATTAAACATAGACAAGCCGGGCACATTGCGTTTTAACATAATTCGGGTACGCTGAATTCAATGGTGCTAACCATTTTTTTAGGTTAGCTCTTGTTTACGAGATATACCGTTATTTCGAAAATGGAGGATTTTGCACAACATATATTCGCGTAACTCAAAAACGGTTTAGTTTATTGAAATTACTAAAAAAAAACCCCAGACTCCGCAAAAATATTGGCCCATATTCATAGTCAAAAATAAAGTCGACTTTTTCTAAAGTCGTCCTTAGAACAATGTTATTGACATCCATTTAAAGTCGGTTTTAACTTAAAGTATACTTTATTTTGACTATGAATATGGGCCATTACCTTTAAGTAAAGGTGAACTTTTTTCTTAGATACGCAGTCGTTTTAGAAACATGATTTTTTTTGGCAAAAAAAAATAAATTTTAGCAACATTTTAAAGTTTTTGTTTTTTAAAAATTCATCAACAATTGGAAAATGCAGCTATGCTTCTAATTTTTTCCAGACATATAAACAAACAAAACAAGCCATAAATGATTAAAATCTGTTAGCAACTTTTGATTTAATTCACAAAAGAATTAAGAATTTCAAAAAACGCAATATTTATATGGGAGCCGCCCTAAGAAGTGGAAATGAGGAGCAAGTATGTCTCGAGTAAAGGTTAAGGACAAAAAATTAATTAAGTTCGATCGTACATTATATCTCACTAGGGGTGACTCCTGGGCATTTATTGGACTTTTTCTTCAATATATTTATAGTCTTCATTTAACATTTTGTATAGGAGCTCCCTTAAGGAATGGAGATAGCGGGTAGGTATGTTAGAAATAAATAATTTAGATGAAAAATAAAGTGGGGTTCGTCATAAATTTGACCCATCTAGGGGCATCCTAGGCGCTGCAGGGGCCAAATTTAAGAATTTTATTCAACCGCCATATTTGTATGGTTGAAATTCTTAAATTTTATTGCGGAATTTCGGTTTTTTAGTAATTTCAATAAACTAAACCGTTTTGAGTTACGCGAATATATGCAGAGCAACCTCCTCCATTTTTGAAATAACAATATATTTCAAAAACAAGAGCTAACCTAAATAAACCAGTTAGCACCTTTAGATTCAGCGTACCCGAATTATGGTAAAACCCCAGGTGCCCGGCTTGTCTAAGAGAAAAAGTGTCAAATTCTACCACAGCGTTATCAGATTAATAGAATCGAGCATGTTTTTGAAGTCGAAATGAAGTGGAATGAAATCGAACGAAATTTTGATTTTTATATTTTTTTTTCCTGGTTTAAAGCGTTGTTCTTGTAAAGATAATTGGTACTCAAAGTATGAAGTATATAAAAAGGAATATTTTTATGAACTTTCTTTAATATGTATGCATAAATATGCCAAAAATATATATTTTTTTAAAGTTTTTGAGATATAGGCAATTACTACTTATTTTTCAAGCTATAAGCTTAAAAAATTTGCCCTGATTGTTTAACATAATTTTGTAATTGTATTTTCTTAAACCACCCAAATTAAAATTTATACGCTTTTAATTTCAAAATTGTTTTAAACTTTTTAATTAAATGATAATCACTAGACCATAATTATGTACCGACAAAGTATTTTTTCTTCTTCTATAGGCGGAGCCGGAGGAATAAGGAGTACTAGAAGGAAAATACTGCAACAACTACAAATATACAAAAAAAAAAAAAACATCCTTAACAAACAGAGAAAAGTAAATTTGGTGGAAAATTTGCCAAAATAACACAGCACACAACGAATGGAACTCTTCCAATCCAAAAATATTTTACAGACTTACAAGTGTAACTGTGGGTGTGTTTGTAAATAAAATATAAATATCGACAAAAGTACAATAAATAAAAAGAATAGAACAGAAAAGAAAGAGTCTGTGGCCCAACAGCAGTAGCAGCAGCTAACTTCCCGATTGACAATCATTAAGTAAATATAAATACATACAACAAATTCAAACAACAAACAAACACAAGTATACAACAACAACGGAAAGAAAACATTTTACATGTATAGTACACAAACAATTGAAATTTCAATGCAATAAGGGCGCTCAAGGGTAAATTTTTTGTTTTTGTTGTTGCTGCTCTTGTTCATGTGATGCCACTTGCAGAATATTATTCAAGTTGTTTTTCTCGTTGTTTTTGTTTAGTAAAAGACCAGAACAACAACAACAACAAACTTTAACTTATTTGTATTTACACACAAACATGTACATATAATTTCGTTGGATTGAAAATGAAAAATTAAAATAACAAGTTCAAATACGTACATAATACGCTTAAGGTATATCCCAGCAAACATAATATCACATCTTAAAGAAGACAAGATATGTATGGCCTTTTGAACTAAAAAAAGGAGAGAAGATAGGTTTGTTTGGCCAACTTTAAAGCAAACCGTTTTTCATTAAAGCCTTTAGTTTACACGTTAAATTAAAAAAAAAAAACATTTTTCTAACAGCAATAAAAAATACAAGGATTAAATGTTTTAGGTTTCTTGCAGAATCCTAAAAATATCCTTAAATATTGAGAAACATTATTATAATGAAACAAAATTTTAATTTGGCGTCATGAAATAACTCCCCACGAAATAACTCCCCAAAAATAAAATGAAATAAGTCCCCAATTTTTGGGGTCTTATTTCATATGAAATAAACCCCCAATTTTAAAATGAAATAAAACCCCAACGAAATGAAGTAACTCCCTAAATCAAAATGAAAGAAATCCCCAAAAATCGGGGAGTTATTTCATTTGAAATAAGTCCACAATTCTTGAAATGAAATAAATCCCCAAAAACTGATTTTTTAATATAGATCATTTTTTGATCTACAACGTATAACAATTTGCTATGTTTTCTGTAACCACTTATTATTTCAAAATTTATTTTTAATATTTTTTTTTTCTTATTAATGCACCTTATACAGCAAAATTATTTCTAAAACTAACTGCCTAGTAACAATTATTTTTAATGACCATTCATTAAAACAAGTTTTGTTTATATATTATAACGGGACATTATTTGCATTTTTGACGACTTTGGAATAAATTATAAAATGAAATAAGTCCCCAAAATATTTTTAGGGACTTATTTCACTTCAGATTTTTGGGGAGTTATTTCATATGAATAAATAATGAAATAAGTCCCTAAAAAATGAAATAAGTCCCCAAAAAACGTTGCTGTTGTTTCCTGTATATTTTTTTGGGGAGTAATTTCATTTTTTTTTGGGGAGTTATTTCGTGGGGAGTTATTTCATGCCGCCTTTTAATTTACGTAGACTTACATATAAAAAATATGAATCGTCTAGGTAAAACTTTTAAAAACATAGTTAGGCAGTTCACAAAGTCTTCTATATTGTCTTATTGGTTATATTTGCTATTATTTTATCAGTGTTTTAAAAATGTTGTTTTACATATTTTAGTATTTAAGCAATTTTAAAAGTGTTCTAGTGTTTAATATTGGTTGTATATGCTATAATTGTATGAGAAAGTTTTCTATTACATCATATGGGTTGTGTTTGCAGTAATTTTATGAATGTCACATTAATAAGGGTATATAAATTTGGCACAGCCGAATGTAGCATACATGTTTAAGCTATTCGAAAATTGGGGTTTTAAATAGGTCGAATGATCGATCACTTTATTATTAAGTAAAGTGCAGAAAATATTCATGTCTTTTTAAATTTAACAAATTTTAAATGCTTAAAAATTTAATAAAATTTAAATATGCAGTATTCTTATCACCCCTTTAAGAAAGTATTGATTTTAAATTATTTATTTATTCAAAAGTTTCCTGGGTTTCTGATTAAAGTCTTCAGATTATTTTCTGTCGTTGGTTCTTGCTCATAGTAAATACTTTTTTTTGTAATAGACGTCTTTTGAAGTTGGATTTTTTATGTTTAAATAATTTTATTCCTAAAATACAATTTTCGAAGGCGTTATGCATGTTAATGAACTTGGCTGATGCCAATGATGATGATGATGATGTTGTTAATGATGGGAATGCTAATGATGTGACGTGAGAAATTGTTAGAAAAAGAATTACAAAGCATCAGCCAATAATTATACTTGAGAAAAATCAAAGACGAAACTTTTGTTCAAGCATTTTTTATTTGCATAAAAAATAGGAAGAACACAAATTTATTGCAAATGGTCAAATTTGGTCAAGAAATGCATTATGATTTTTTAAAAGTCTTATAAGTTTAAGGACAAAATTATACACTTTTGGTTTTAGACTTGAGTGATTTTTTGATTTTGATGAACAAAAAAAAAAAAATAAAAACAAATATTACTAAATTTTCGAGCTTAAGGTCTTTTTATAAAAAACTTTTAACGTTTATTTAAAACCAATATTTCGGCACTTCCTTGAGTGCCTTCTTCAGGGTTTTTTTCTTAATTTAGTAATATTTAAACTAAAATGATAACTATTGCTTAACTAAAGTATCATATCGAGCCCTTATAGCAAAAATGATGTAACCAACAAAAATAAAATTTTACAGGAGATGGTTTTTTTTAAATATCTTTGCTTCAAGTCTAGGGGTTCGTTTGAAATTGTTTTTGCTCTTATTTCGTAACGGTACTTCCTAGAGATATGAGATTTTTAGAGATGAAGCAAATGATCAAAAATTATCGATTTTCTTTAAAAAACAAAAATCTAAAATGTTATTGGTTACATCATTTTCGCTATTAGGGCTCGATATTTACAATAATTGGTTAAGTAAAAATTTTAATCAGACCAAAAACTGGTTACTCTATTAAAATAATAAATAATAAAAAAAAATAAAAGTAGTTAACCAATAACATTTGAAGGTTTAACTAATGGTTAAGAAAAAGGTGGAAATAATATTTTGTTTGTTAAACTGTTGATATTAGCTAACTAAAGGCCCAACCAGAATGTGAACAACGTTGCTTAAGCAACTGAGCAAATACATGTAAATCATATGTGTCAAACTATATTGAACTTAAGGAAACTTTATGTCAAGTTTTATAAAACTGTCCTTTGCTTAAGCGAGGTGCGAAACTAATCGCTCATTCCGTACGTAATCAATGTTTTTTTATTTTCTTTTTGTTATTTTAAATACATTTGAGAGGCTTTTTGTTTTCTTTTTGACAGTAGCTTAAGTTTGTTTATGCACATTCTGGTTGGGCATTAACACTGTAAATTTGGGCCTTAGTGATTCTTTCCAATTTAAAAGAAGAGATAAACTAAAAATTTCATGTATTCTGCTTTAAGAATTTCTATTAAAACTGATTGTTGCTGTAAGCATTTTAAATTAATCATTTAATCTACTAAAATGAGAAATTTTCGGTTACTTTTTTTAAATATATCTCAGTGATTCTATTTAAGTTATTCCGTTTTTGCAGTTACTACTTTAGTTAAGGATTTTTCAGCGCACGATCATTTTTATATAGGTATCCAGTGGGAAAACTAAGACGACAATCCTACTTATTATTAAAGTCTTGCTTAAGCATTTTTTGTTTCAATTACTATACTAATCTAACTGCTAGAAAATGCCTCATAGAAAGCCCCGGCTCTTTCGTATAAAAGATAAGATACACACTCCACATTCCCTGTTTTGAGAAGGGAGAAGAGAAGGAATAATATTATTATTTTTTTTTTTTTTTTTTTTTTTGATCCAGTTACTATTGGAGCGAACAGGCCTTGTACATAAAAAAGAAGGACTACAGAGGCCTTCTAGATATCTGTACTCCTTCTTTTTCCAGCTGTGTATGTACATACATAACTTTTTTTTTGCTGTCAAATTAACTTCTCTCTATTCACTTTCTTTCGTCGCAGATAATTGCGCAGCAAAGTTAAAACAATTAAACGTTATTTTAACAAAAATTCAAACAATTAGTAATTGTTTTTCATTGTCTTAAGCAACAAATGTAAGTATGTATAATAAATAGATAATAACAAAAAAATAATCTAACTTATGTATGTTGTATTGTCGCGTACAATACACATACATACTTCTGTTGTATAGATATCTACAAAATGAAAACGAAAAAGACTTAATAAAATGGCAAAGAAAAATGTTGTACTTACCATTTTTTAATTGCAAACTAACGCCAACACAGCTCGTTAAAATTAAATATAAAACTAAGATAATGAATCGTAACGATGTGCAGTTTAAGGTGTTGCTCGAAGTCGTTATAGAATTTTCGGTTGCTGCTGCTGATACTGATATTGCTGTCGATGAAGCTGTTTCTCTTATAGATGATGTTGTAGTTGTTGCTGTTCTTATTTTTGGTTTACATGATATGATTGGGATGGTTGTTGGTTTGAGGGTATTGGTTAGAGGATAGTTGGCATTGGTGGAGGTGTAATTGGTGTTGCTGCTGTTGTTGTTATTGGAAACGCAAAAACATGATAACTTTGTTTGATTACATAGTGACAACGCCGATGTTATTGTTGCAATAAAAAATACAAGGATTAAATGTTTTAGGTTTCTTGCAGAATCCTAAAAATATCCTTAAATATTGAGAAACATTATTATAATGAAACAAAATTTTAATTTGGCGTCATGAAATAACTCCCCACGAAATAACTCCCCAAAAATAAAATGAAATAAGTCCCCAATTTTTGGGGTCTTATTTCATATGAAATAAACCCCCAATTTTAAAATGAAATAAAACCCCAACGAAATGAAGTAACTCCCTAAATCAAAATGAAAGAAATCCCCAAAAATCGGGGAGTTATTTCATTTGAAATAAGTCCACAATTCTTGAAATGAAATAAATCCCCAAAAACTGATTTTTTAATATAGATCATTTTTTGATCTACAACGTATAACAATTTGCTATGTTTTCTGTAACCACTTATTATTTCAAAATTTATTTTTAATATTTTTTTTTTCTTATTAATGCACCTTATACAGCAAAATTATTTCTAAAACTAACTGCCTAGTAACAATTATTTTTAATGACCATTCATTAAAACAAGTTTTGTTTATATATTATAACGGGACATTATTTGCATTTTTGACGACTTTGGAATAAATTATAAAATGAAATAAGTCCCCAAAATATTTTTAGGGACTTATTTCACTTCAGATTTTTGGGGAGTTATTTCATATGAATAAATAATGAAATAAGTCCCTAAAAAATGAAATAAGTCCCCAAAAAACGTTGCTGTTGTTTCCTGTATATTTTTTTGGGGAGTAATTTCATTTTTTTTTGGGGAGTTATTTCGTGGGGAGTTATTTCATGCCGCCTTTTAATTTACGTAGACTTACATATAAAAAATATGAATCGTCTAGGTAAAACTTTTAAAAACATAGTTAGGCAGTTCACAAAGTCTTCTATATTGTCTTATTGGTTATATTTGCTATTATTTTATCAGTGTTTTAAAAATGTTGTTTTACATATTTTAGTATTTAAGCAATTTTAAAAGTGTTCTAGTGTTTAATATTGGTTGTATATGCTATAATTGTATGAGAAAGTTTTCTATTACATCATATGGGTTGTGTTTGCAGTAATTTTATGAATGTCACATTAATAAGGGTATATAAATTTGGCACAGCCGAATGTAGCATACATGTTTAAGCTATTCGAAAATTGGGGTTTTAAATAGGTCGAATGATCGATCACTTTATTATTAAGTAAAGTGCAGAAAATATTCATGTCTTTTTAAATTTAACAAATTTTAAATGCTTAAAAATTTAATAAAATTTAAATATGCAGTATTCTTATCACCCCTTTAAGAAAGTATTGATTTTAAATTATTTATTTATTCAAAAGTTTCCTGGGTTTCTGATTAAAGTCTTCAGATTATTTTCTGTCGTTGGTTCTTGCTCATAGTAAATACTTTTTTTTGTAATAGACGTCTTTTGAAGTTGGATTTTTTATGTTTAAATAATTTTATTCCTAAAATACAATTTTCGAAGGCGTTATGCATGTTAATGAACTTGGCTGATGCCAATGATGATGATGATGATGTTGTTAATGATGGGAATGCTAATGATGTGACGTGAGAAATTGTTAGAAAAAGAATTACAAAGCATCAGCCAATAATTATACTTGAGAAAAATCAAAGACGAAACTTTTGTTCAAGCATTTTTTATTTGCATAAAAAATAGGAAGAACACAAATTTATTGCAAATGGTCAAATTTGGTCAAGAAATGCATTATGATTTTTTAAAAGTCTTATAAGTTTAAGGACAAAATTATACACTTTTGGTTTTAGACTTGAGTGATTTTTTGATTTTGATGAACAAAAAAAAAAAAATAAAAACAAATATTACTAAATTTTCGAGCTTAAGGTCTTTTTATAAAAAACTTTTAACGTTTATTTAAAACCAATATTTCGGCACTTCCTTGAGTGCCTTCTTCAGGGTTTTTTTCTTAATTTAGTAATATTTAAACTAAAATGATAACTATTGCTTAACTAAAGTATCATATCGAGCCCTTATAGCAAAAATGATGTAACCAACAAAAATAAAATTTTACAGGAGATGGTTTTTTTTAAATATCTTTGCTTCAAGTCTAGGGTTTCGTTTGAAATTGTTTTTGCTCTTATTTCGTAACGGTACTTCCTAGAGATATGAGATTTTTAGAGATGAAGCAAATGATCAAAAATTATCGATTTTCTTTAAAAAACAAAAATCTAAAATGTTATTGGTTACATCATTTTCGCTATTAGGGCTCGATATTTACAATAATTGGTTAAGTAAAAATTTTAATCAGACCAAAAACTGGTTACTCTATTAAAATAATAAATAATAAAAAAAAATAAAAGTAGTTAACCAATAACATTTGAAGGTTTAACTAATGGTTAAGAAAAAGGTGGAAATAATATTTTGTTTGTTAAACTGTTGATATTAGCTAACTAAAGGCCCAACCAGAATGTGAACAACGTTGCTTAAGCAACTGAGCAAATACATGTAAATCATATGTGTCAAACTATATTGAACTTAAGGAAACTTTATGTCAAGTTTTATAAAACTGTCCTTTGCTTAAGCGAGGTGCGAAACTAATCGCTCATTCCGTACGTAATCAATGTTTTTTTATTTTCTTTTTGTTATTTTAAATACATTTGAGAGGCTTTTTGTTTTCTTTTTGACAGTAGCTTAAGTTTGTTTATGCACATTCTGGTTGGGCATTAACACTGTAAATTTGGGCCTTAGTGATTCTTTCCAATTTAAAAGAAGAGATAAACTAAAAATTTCATGTATTCTGCTTTAAGAATTTCTATTAAAACTGATTGTTGCTGTAAGCATTTTAAATTAATCATTTAATCTACTAAAATGAGAAATTTTCGGTTACTTTTTTTAAATATATCTCAGTGATTCTATTTAAGTTATTCCGTTTTTGCAGTTACTACTTTAGTTAAGGATTTTTCAGCGCACGATCATTTTTATATAGGTATCCAGTGGGAAAACTAAGACGACAATCCTACTTATTATTAAAGTCTTGCTTAAACATTTTTTGTTTCAATTACTATACTAATCTAACTGCTAGAAAATGCCTCATAGAAAGCCCCGGCTCTTTCGTATAAAAGATAAGATACACACTCCACATTCCCTGTTTTGAGAAGGGAGAAGAGAAGGAATAATATTATTATTTTTTTTTTTTTTTTTTTTTTTTGATCCAGTTACTATTGGAGCGAACAGGCCTTGTACATAAAAAAGAAGGACTACAGAGGCCTTCTAGATATCTGTACTCCTTCTTTTTCCAGCTGTGTATGTACATACATAACTTTTTTTTTGCTGTCAAATTAACTTCTCTCTATTCACTTTCTTTCGTCGCAGATAATTGCGCAGCAAAGTTAAAACAATTAAACGTTATTTTAACAAAAATTCAAACAATTAGTAATTGTTTTTCATTGTCTTAAGCAACAAATGTAAGTATGTATAATAAATAGATAATAACAAAAAAATAATCTAACTTATGTATGTTGTATTGTCGCGTACAATACACATACATACTTCTGTTGTATAGATATCTACAAAATGAAAACGAAAAAGACTTAATAAAATGGCAAAGAAAAATGTTGTACTTACCATTTTTTAATTGCAAACTAACGCCAACACAGCTCGTTAAAATTAAATATAAAACTAAGATAATGAATCGTAACGATGTGCAGTTTAAGGTGTTGCTCGAAGTCGTTATAGAATTTTCGGTTGCTGCTGCTGATACTGATATTGCTGTCGATGAAGCTGTTTCTCTTATAGATGATGTTGTAGTTGTTGCTGTTCTTATTTTTGGTTTACATGATATGATTGGGATGGTTGTTGGTTTGAGGGTATTGGTTAGAGGATAGTTGGCATTGGTGGAGGTGTAATTGGTGTTGCTGCTGTTGTTGTTATTGGAAACGCAAAAACATGATAACTTTGTTTGATTACATAGTGACAACGCCGATGTTATTGTTGCAATAAAAAATACAAGGATTAAATGTTTTAGGTTTCTTGCAGAATCCTAAAAATATCCTTAAATATTGAGAAACATTATTATAATGAAACAAAATTTTAATTTGGCGTCATGAAATAACTCCCCACGAAATAACTCCCCAAAAATAAAATGAAATAAGTCCCCAATTTTTGGGGTCTTATTTCATATGAAATAAACCCCCAATTTTAAAATGAAATAAAACCCCAACGAAATGAAGTAACTCCCTAAATCAAAATGAAAGAAATCCCCAAAAATCGGGGAGTTATTTCATTTGAAATAAGTCCACAATTCTTGAAATGAAATAAATCCCCAAAAACTGATTTTTTAATATAGATCATTTTTTGATCTACAACGTATAACAATTTGCTATGTTTTCTGTAACCACTTATTATTTCAAAATTTATTTTTAATATTTTTTTTTTCTTATTAATGCACCTTATACAGCAAAATTATTTCTAAAACTAACTGCCTAGTAACAATTATTTTTAATGACCATTCATTAAAACAAGTTTTGTTTATATATTATAACGGGACATTATTTGCATTTTTGACGACTTTGGAATAAATTATAAAATGAAATAAGTCCCCAAAATATTTTTAGGGACTTATTTCACTTCAGATTTTTGGGGAGTTATTTCATATGAATAAATAATGAAATAAGTCCCTAAAAAATGAAATAAGTCCCCAAAAAACGTTGCTGTTGTTTCCTGTATATTTTTTTGGGGAGTAATTTCATTTTTTTTTGGGGAGTTATTTCGTGGGGAGTTATTTCATGCCGCCTTTTAATTTACGTAGACTTACATATAAAAAATATGAATCGTCTAGGTAAAACTTTTAAAAACATAGTTAGGCAGTTCACAAAGTCTTCTATATTGTCTTATTGGTTATATTTGCTATTATTTTATCAGTGTTTTAAAAATGTTGTTTTACATATTTTAGTATTTAAGCAATTTTAAAAGTGTTCTAGTGTTTAATATTGGTTGTATATGCTATAATTGTATGAGAAAGTTTTCTATTACATCATATGGGTTGTGTTTGCAGTAATTTTATGAATGTCACATTAATAAGGGTATATAAATTTGGCACAGCCGAATGTAGCATACATGTTTAAGCTATTCGAAAATTGGGGTTTTAAATAGGTCGAATGATCGATCACTTTATTATTAAGTAAAGTGCAGAAAATATTCATGTCTTTTTAAATTTAACAAATTTTAAATGCTTAAAAATTTAATAAAATTTAAATATGCAGTATTCTTATCACCCCTTTAAGAAAGTATTGATTTTAAATTATTTATTTATTCAAAAGTTTCCTGGGTTTCTGATTAAAGTCTTCAGATTATTTTCTGTCGTTGGTTCTTGCTCATAGTAAATACTTTTTTTTGTAATAGACGTCTTTTGAAGTTGGATTTTTTATGTTTAAATAATTTTATTCCTAAAATACAATTTTCGAAGGCGTTATGCATGTTAATGAACTTGGCTGATGCCAATGATGATGATGATGATGTTGTTAATGATGGGAATGCTAATGATGTGACGTGAGAAATTGTTAGAAAAAGAATTACAAAGCATCAGCCAATAATTATACTTGAGAAAAATCAAAGACGAAACTTTTGTTCAAGCATTTTTTATTTGCATAAAAAATAGGAAGAACACAAATTTATTGCAAATGGTCAAATTTGGTCAAGAAATGCATTATGATTTTTTAAAAGTCTTATAAGTTTAAGGACAAAATTATACACTTTTGGTTTTAGACTTGAGTGATTTTTTGATTTTGATGAACAAAAAAAAAAAAATAAAAACAAATATTACTAAATTTTCGAGCTTAAGGTCTTTTTATAAAAAACTTTTAACGTTTATTTAAAACCAATATTTCGGCACTTCCTTGAGTGCCTTCTTCAGGGTTTTTTTCTTAATTTAGTAATATTTAAACTAAAATGATAACTATTGCTTAACTAAAGTATCATATCGAGCCCTTATAGCAAAAATGATGTAACCAACAAAAATAAAATTTTACAGGAGATGGTTTTTTTTAAATATCTTTGCTTCAAGTCTAGGGTTTCGTTTGAAATTGTTTTTGCTCTTATTTCGTAACGGTACTTCCTAGAGATATGAGATTTTTAGAGATGAAGCAAATGATCAAAAATTATCGATTTTCTTTAAAAAACAAAAATCTAAAATGTTATTGGTTACATCATTTTCGCTATTAGGGCTCGATATTTACAATAATTGGTTAAGTAAAAATTTTAATCAGACCAAAAACTGGTTACTCTATTAAAATAATAAATAATAAAAAAAAATAAAAGTAGTTAACCAATAACATTTGAAGGTTTAACTAATGGTTAAGAAAAAGGTGGAAATAATATTTTGTTTGTTAAACTGTTGATATTAGCTAACTAAAGGCCCAACCAGAATGTGAACAACGTTGCTTAAGCAACTGAGCAAATACATGTAAATCATATGTGTCAAACTATATTGAACTTAAGGAAACTTTATGTCAAGTTTTATAAAACTGTCCTTTGCTTAAGCGAGGTGCGAAACTAATCGCTCATTCCGTACGTAATCAATGTTTTTTTATTTTCTTTTTGTTATTTTAAATACATTTGAGAGGCTTTTTGTTTTCTTTTTGACAGTAGCTTAAGTTTGTTTATGCACATTCTGGTTGGGCATTAACACTGTAAATTTGGGCCTTAGTGATTCTTTCCAATTTAAAAGAAGAGATAAACTAAAAATTTCATGTATTCTGCTTTAAGAATTTCTATTAAAACTGATTGTTGCTGTAAGCATTTTAAATTAATCATTTAATCTACTAAAATGAGAAATTTTCGGTTACTTTTTTTAAATATATCTCAGTGATTCTATTTAAGTTATTCCGTTTTTGCAGTTACTACTTTAGTTAAGGATTTTTCAGCGCACGATCATTTTTATATAGGTATCCAGTGGGAAAACTAAGACGACAATCCTACTTATTATTAAAGTCTTGCTTAAACATTTTTTGTTTCAATTACTATACTAATCTAACTGCTAGAAAATGCCTCATAGAAAGCCCCGGCTCTTTCGTATAAAAGATAAGATACACACTCCACATTCCCTGTTTTGAGAAGGGAGAAGAGAAGGAATAATATTATTATTTTTTTTTTTTTTTTTTTTTTTTGATCCAGTTACTATTGGAGCGAACAGGCCTTGTACATAAAAAAGAAGGACTACAGAGGCCTTCTAGATATCTGTACTCCTTCTTTTTCCAGCTGTGTATGTACATACATAACTTTTTTTTTGCTGTCAAATTAACTTCTCTCTATTCACTTTCTTTCGTCGCAGATAATTGCGCAGCAAAGTTAAAACAATTAAACGTTATTTTAACAAAAATTCAAACAATTAGTAATTGTTTTTCATTGTCTTAAGCAACAAATGTAAGTATGTATAATAAATAGATAATAACAAAAAAATAATCTAACTTATGTATGTTGTATTGTCGCGTACAATACACATACATACTTCTGTTGTATAGATATCTACAAAATGAAAACGAAAAAGACTTAATAAAATGGCAAAGAAAAATGTTGTACTTACCATTTTTTAATTGCAAACTAACGCCAACACAGCTCGTTAAAATTAAATATAAAACTAAGATAATGAATCGTAACGATGTGCAGTTTAAGGTGTTGCTCGAAGTCGTTATAGAATTTTCGGTTGCTGCTGCTGATACTGATATTGCTGTCGATGAAGCTGTTTCTCTTATAGATGATGTTGTAGTTGTTGCTGTTCTTATTTTTGGTTTACATGATATGATTGGGATGGTTGTTGGTTTGAGGGTATTGGTTAGAGGATAGTTGGCATTGGTGGAGGTGTAATTGGTGTTGCTGCTGTTGTTGTTATTGGAAACGCAAAAACATGATAACTTTGTTTGATTACATAGTGACAACGCCGATGTTATTGTTGCAGTTGGTTTTGATGATGCTGTCGACGGTAATGGTTTTAATATTGTAGATACTTTTTGTTGTGGCAAATACTTTTTATTGGTTGTTGCAATTAAGTGACTACATTTTGTCACATTTTGAGATTTTCTTAGATTTTTATAAATTTTTATGTTGCTGTTAAAGTTACTTCTGCCAACTATCTCCTTTTCCTCCCTCTCGTTGTTTTTGTTGCTCTTTGACTTAAGGAAAGTTTTCAATTTATAAGTCTTTAAAATTCGTAAAGCCAAAATATCTTTTGAAATTGTGGCTGGTGTCAATGATTTTGATGTTGATAGTGATGACTTATTGTCGTCGTAAGCCATGGCTTACTAAATAGAGGCCTTTTAAGCCAGCCAATTTGTTTGTTTATATTTTAGACAAATGTTTAAGATAAAAATATTACCTTGAGTTTTTTTTACTTAACTTTAATCAAAAACATTATTTTATGTTGTATTTTTTTCAATAATTCTTAGTAGTTTTTCTTTAACTAAAAAAAGTGCGTAAAATAAACATTTGGCATGAATAATTATTACTTATTTGTTGTTTATATTGTGTAATTTTTTGTTAAGTTTAAAGTATTTTTTATTTCATGGTTGTTTCTAACGTGTTTGTTTGGCTTATGATTCTTTACTTTAGCTGCTGAATATTGCTAAAAAGTTGTCGTTGCTGGCGGCAATATTTCAAAAGAATTGTATGGTGTGTGTGATAAGCATAATTAAAATATTGATAAACAAAATTGCTACAATTTATTAATATTTTTTTTTATTGTGTGAACAAAAGAATGAGTTTATTTTTTGTAGTTGTTTTTTACCTAAAGGAAATTATTTGTCTTAAATAGTTATTAAAACAATATTTATGTTAAATTCAATGTAATTAAAACGTTTGACATAAAATTTGAAATAAGTATTGTTTAAAAAAGTTATTAAATAGCTTTTTTTCTTAGAAATCTGATAGTAATTCAAAAAGTTTTTGAATTTTTAAATTGAATTAAATACAAGATAGAAGAGAAAATGTGCACATACATATATCGATTAACTTTTAGAGTAATAACTAAGTTTTATTTAAAAAACAACTTCTAAATCCTACATATGTTAATTTTTAATAATTTTCAGATATTGATGCTTATATGTCTGATAGCACTTTTTACAAGTTCGATTCGAACATTGAAATAAACAGTTAGCACCAAGGTACATTAACACAAGGTAGACTCATTTGGGAGTGTAGACATGCTGCTCTATAAAAAGAACCGAGTTGTCAAAATTTTGTTCATATAAAACAAAAACAATTTAACGCACACATGTACAACTTTTGTCTCATAGACACGAAATTTGACGTTTGGGTTCCAACTTTGGTAAACAGCTGACAAACATATGGGCCAACGAGTCTACCTTGTGTAAATATACCTTGGTTAGCACTATTTTAACTAAAATACAAATGAGCTGATTTTTATTAAAATATGTAATTAGTTTCTTTAAGCAAACAATATTAAAAATATTATGGAAAAGTAAAATATAAAGAAACACTTCGAAATTATAGTTAATTAATTTTGCATGAAATTATATTGTCGAAAATCCTAAATATTGCAGACTCTTCACACGGATTTTCTTATTTTCTTCTGCATCGGGAGACTACATTATGGTTAATATGTTCATTCTTGAATTCAAGAATAAATTTTTGGTTAAAATTATAACTGTGACGAATTTTGAACGATAGACCGGCTAAAGATCGTCCTCATCTTATTAAGATGATATATAACAGATTGCAATACGCTGAAGGTCATTAACTTTGTTGTTTGTTCACTAATTGCAACGGGCATATACATATCGCACTTGTTCGACAATAGCGAATAGATAGCACAACAAAAAATTAATTAAAAACCCCGTTTTGGAAATAATTTTTTTTTAATTCAAATGGCAGATGAAAATTTTGTCAGTGAACACTTTGCAATAAAAAAAAATTGCAGACAGCACTGTTTGAATGAAAGACCTCGAGGTAAAAAACACTTATAGGTACCTATTTTTATTATCCACTCCTTTGGATCATTGTTTCTAACTCTTTTTTTAATAAAAGACCCTAAACTTTTTCTGAAGCCATTAAGCCAATGGTGGGCTGTACACATGCTACGATATTTCCAAAATTGTTGTTTCCTTAGCACGTGTGCCAAGAAATTGAGTATGTGTCCAAACTCTACTCTATCGTCTAGATTTCTATGAATTTACATAGAACCTGGCCCAGCTGGTTTTTTTCTAAGCTCATAGCTATCAACGATTACGATTAACTAATCGTTATTGTAGATGCAACTGAAGTATCGCAATGACTTTAAATCAATGGATGTTTTATAGGCGAAGATTCAAGCGAAGAAGAACAGAATTTCAATTTTAAAAGCAAATCTGTACAGTATCAAAACTTACTTTTCTATTTCTGTTTTGAACAATAAAAAAGTTATAAACTGCCTCTTTTATAAAACAGCACACAAACGGTCTTAAAAATGATGGCGCTCTGGAAATTTTATCTTGGCTACACAAGCGATTGAATGTTAGTTTAACCGGTTAATATTCGGCTTATATTTAAAATTTTCGCAGCTGCCGTTGAGCATGATAATAATGGATAAACATTTACTGGACAAGACACCTAAAAGATCGTATTACTGTTTATTTTTTCTAAAATAATTTGCTTTTCTCAATTTTAATTTGCATAAAATATTAATTTTTGAGATTCGGTTACAATGATAGCAACTCAGAAAATACCTTTTATTTAATAAAACTCAAGAAATGTTGATTTAAAAGTATTTTTTTTATGTTTTAAAAAATAATTAGAAATACGTTATATTGTTTTGGAAAAAATTTGCAATAGTTGTCTTAATTAAAAATTTGTGTTTTTGCGAAAAAAAATGTTTATTGTGCACACCAAGTGAAAATGTTTCTGTTATAGTGAATCTGGCCTTAGTGCACTAGGTAAAACTTTTTTTTTCATTAAAGTAATCTTGATATTTTGTTGCTTCAAAAATTTTTTTTTATGGCATTGTACAAGTATTTTAAGCTAACTAACCAACTTTTTAGGTTCTTGACCTGAATTCTTTTTAAAGAAAAATGTTCCTTGCAAACAAATACTTAAAACCATAGTATAATAAGTACCAGGTATGTTCATTAGGGAGAGTTTTCATTATTTAC
The DNA here is from genome assembly GCA_963931875.1 of Pollenia griseotomentosa. Lineage (NCBI taxonomy): Eukaryota > Metazoa > Arthropoda > Insecta > Diptera > Polleniidae > Pollenia > Pollenia griseotomentosa. The sequence continues at coordinate 119,083,345 of OZ007564.1, read as the reverse complement.
CCATGTAATGTCAAATTAATTTATTTGATTTTTAAGCTTGTTTTAATTTTTTTCTATAGTTTCTTTTGTTTGACGTTTTATGGGTTTTGAAATTGAGAACAAAATTTCTAATGACTATACCTTGTACTTATTCTACCATGGTTAAAACTTTATTTTTTTGAACTTAAAATAAACCATTCAATATTTTATCGTCATATTGAGGTACAAAATACAGACATACATACATATGTATAGTACAGTGGATCACAGCCTATACTTATACTTAGCTTATACTTTTTTCTTTCGGATTGCATATCAATTAAACTAATTGAAGTAGAAATTAAAAATTGGTAGCATAGTAAAGAGAAAAGCTTACAGCTTAACGGAGAGCTTTATATGTTAAAAAAATCAAGTGTTAATCATTAATTTATTTACTTGCTAGCAATTAAGCCTGTCCCTGCCAGGTAGGAACAAAAACTACTTTATGGTAAGCCCCAACATCAGAACCATATGCTTGGCAATTCTTAGCTTCATTGATTGGTCTTTAGGAAACTTCAAATTTAGCTGAATTGTTAATAGCACAATTTTGACATACCGCTGTTTCTCTCGATTCTCTGCCCGTAGTACAAAAATCTTAGATCCGACTACTTCAAGCTATGCTCCATAGTTAGGACTATATGCTAAGCAATCCTATGTCATTAGGGGCTTAAATATAAGCTAAAATGTTAAAAAAAATATATTTTCCACGCCCCTATTTGCCTCTTGATTCATATAAACATAAATTTATTATATGTATATAGATTGGTTGTAATACAAAAAGCCTTTAACGCCAAAGCGCATTACTGGAATATTTTATACAACATTTTATCTTAAAAATAGTTTAACAACATTTATAAACTAAATCATTTATCATCAAATTAAAATTAAAATTGTCTTATACATGTTTTGCAATGGTCTTCCAATAATTTGTGGCCTTTCTTTTGGATCTCTTATTGATGTAATATCAGGAAGTGGGTACATTTCGAAGAATTTTTTCAACTAATACATTTCAACTATTTGATAGATTTTCCCATGCTCTTCCTATGTCGTAGGGTAGATTTGTTTACAATATTAGACGTTCGGATCATTTTTCGTCTTATGATCATACATTTTTTGAATGATCTTTTAAGAATTTTGTGAAATATCAAAGTCTGGTTTGGTTTTATATTCTAATTTTGAATAATTTTCCTTCCCATTTGTGTAAGAAATTTATTGTTTTGCGCTTTTCTAGGAATCCTTAGATTAATGTTTTAAGAATTTAAAAATTAACTTTTGAAAGATCATTTGTTGCTTGAACTGCTCCCTGCTAGAATTGCTTGCCCTACGAACATCAAATATATTCCCACTCTAATAATGTTTTTCGTTTTAAGCTTCTGGGCAATTTATCTCAAAGCATTTGATTACACCTTTTTATGTTTATTTTTATTCTAATATTTCTTGTAACAATTACGAACAGCTTCATTTGGACCACCATTTATTTTTCTGATAAATTTGTCTATCATATAACTTTATTAGCTGTGGAATGTACTTATAAAGACATTTGCCGTCACAATTCTAGCAACAAAATTCGTGTGTTTTTTCTATTGTTGCATTGTTGTAGTAGGTATGAGGTCACTTTATTAATATGAACATTTTGAATTGTAATTTAGTTTTTAAATAATTTTTTAAAAATTTGTTTGCTAACATCTGTAATCTACATTAAAATTTTATCATCTCACTGCTTATTTTATTCTGAAAATTATTACATATTTAAAAAATTCGGTGCTTTGATAGGTTTTTACTGAATTGAGTATTAAGTGTGATAGCCTTTATTGCCAATAACAGCTTTGAGCTGGACTGGCTGCGATGTGACTATATGTATATTGAGTAACACAAGAAGCATTTGTGTACCGACATATCAATTCCAAAACATCGACAAGTCGACTTAGCATGTTTTTAAGTTTTTTAATTAAGTGTTGTTCGAGTTAAATACTGTCAAACTCAGATGTTGATTGGCTAATTAAATCTAAAGTAATGCACAAAATAATAGCATAGAACTGAATGTTGTATCGGCCGTAAACTGTAAGAGCTTTTTCTGCAAGCTACTTTTTCGACTTAAGCATGTTATGGAATTGAGCTGTCGGTTTGTTAATGATCACAGCTATTTTCGCTAAGAATATCCGTTCTTGGTTTTTGCCAACTCTCGTTCAACATATGTTGGGCGCGAACTTATTAAATTTTTTTAAACTAATATACCTACATACCTAGGTATCAAACTAAAACCATGAAAAAAACAAAAACTTCAACAGTCATAGAGAAGAGAGTTCATAAAATAAACTGTGTGCTGAAAATAGTAGCAATTTATGTGTTATATTTGTAACTTATTAAAATAGCTTTACCTAAATTCTTGCGAAAAACAAAGCATTATTTTATTTTTGAACTGGTTCTCTTTTCAATGGTACTACTATTTTTTTAATCCTGTGAGTTTTGTTCTTATCTTCTTATCTTAGCGTGAAACTTATGTACTGCATAAAATAAGCTGTGAGCCACTGTTTGTACATATAACTAATAAAAACCCATTAGCACATAACTGAAAATGTCTGACCCAAAACTATAAAATAAAAATCAATAGTTACTAACACAAATTGCACTTATATATGTCTGCAACGAATGCAGGCAAGTAAATTCAAGACAACAAGAAATCTTAACCAAACAAGGTATCCATTCACTCTGTCACTCACTCACATCGTGTTTGTTTAGTTGTTTCAAATGTCTGGCCTACTAAATGCTCCACATACAAAATCTTGACCAAATTTGTTATAAATTTAAATTGACTTAAAGCCACCAAAAATCTTTTCAAAACTTTGAACAATTTACCTTAAAATACCATTAATATTAAAATTGTAAAAAAAATTAAATATTCAAGCGGTGTGGTGCGTACGCCCTTTAATGGAGTTTCCAACGAACACCACATCAAAACAAACACAAATAAAATAGAATTAACACACCAAAAAACAGAGACGACGAAAAATAGAAGAAAAGCGTGATTTTTTTTCTTTGGAATTAATAAAATTCAATAAACTAAAAAATACACCAAATTTTCTTTAAAAAAATATAAACAAATTAAAGACTGCACCAAAAAAATCAAATACAAACAAAACAAATGAATGTCATGATAAAAATAAAGTAAAAATCAAATTTTGAAAGAAAACCAAACAAAACAACAATAAAATGAATAACAAAAGAAACTAGCCAAGAATTATCAGAGAATCCAGAAAACTCAACAAAAATTGTAACACAATTGAAACAAAGATAAACTAAAAGAGTAACAAGAACAAAGAAGATAGGAAAACAAAAAGAATTAAATGAATTTTTTAACACAAATTTTGTAAATTTCTTCAAAAAAATTTTTAATTTAACATATATTACTATTTAGTTTTTATACTTAATATATAACAACCTTTCCTTATATGATTTTGATTATAAATTTCGGTTTGAACACTTTTTTGCTCGGTTCTTTAAATGGGATTAATGTAATGGGAGTTTTGCTTATTTTGTTATGTATAGACTTTCGTTCACATTTATTAAGAATATTGCAGCTTTTTTTATTGACTTAATAATTTGCTAAACATTTTATGACACAACATTTTTTTTTAAACAATATCGTTTGTTTTTATTAAGTGTTTTTGTTATTAAACTTTTTCCAAGTTTATCTTATTGAACAAGGAGCGCTTTTCTTTAAAAGGTAAAATTTCTAAACGATGCTCACTGAACGACACAAAAAACAAGACTGATTGTAAAATTTTATTTAAAACAAATGTCAGAATAACATTTTTAAGAAAGTCAACACAAAACAAGTGTCAGAAAAGAAAAATTAAATTGCAAGGCGAATTCATGTAAACGGTGGTGGCAAGGCGAAGTTAATTCGCCTTGGGTGGTGGCGATACTACAAGTAACAACACCAAGAACACAACCAAGGCGAATTTATAACAGGTAAGTGCAAGTCTACAACTACAAAAAGTCCATGTATAGCACCATGTATTTTGTTTATGCGATTTTCTGACTGGTTGTCAAATTTCAGTATAGAAACAAAATATTTTGACGTTTCACCATTTTTTTAATTCGCCGTGGATACAGCTGATGAACGGCTGACGAGTTGAGCTTACCTGAAGTTAATTCGCCTTGAACACAACATTGTATTTTATTTGTTGCTTTCGTTGGTCCAAGGCCTATCCAATAGGTCTGCTTACTATTACAACAATACAACAATACAAAAAACAACAGGCATTTTGTTTGTGTAAAATTCCTCGCCGTTGTCAAAATCTTACTACAGTACTTTTTGTTTATAGTCACAACGCTTATAGTCACATTAGCGATATAGTCCATTTTATCTGGTTATTTTGCCGCTATAAGTTAATTTAATATAAATTATTAACGTTATAGTCCATTTAGCGATATAAGCACATTTGCCATATATGCCATCTATCAACAGTCATCAAATGGAAAAGTAAAGCAAATTAATGGCGTTATAGTCACATTAGCAATATTTACTTAGTTCTATTTAGTTTTCGAAACCACAACTCATCCAAAGAAAAAAAGAATTAAATTGTTTAATTTTTGTCATCAAGGCTCTACTAGTAAAAAATTAGTTTATGCCTTTGGTATCAGTTATGAAATATCTTGGTATTATTTTAGCTATTTTTTATACATTATGCAACTCTGTTGCAAAACCATAAGCCTGATGTCGGTGCTATTACGTATTATAAATAAAAATTCCAATGAAACAGATGACTTTCTTGAAAATTTCTTGTTCGATTACACAGGAAAGCGAAAGTTCATTTTAAAAATGTCGTCAAAGGTAAAACTTCTAACAAAAATGTCTCTTCTTCTTCTTTTATTATTTTGCTTTTTTGAAGCTTCAGAGTTGTCAAGGCAATTACTCACGCCGAACATCAGGCATTCGTTCAAATTAATATTTTTTTTTTAAATTATTTTCATGATATTTATACATTTCAGTTAGAATAATTAATTCTATTAAGTTGAAAATATATATTAGATTCTTTTTATATACGCGAAAAACAAGTTGCTTTTGTAACTGCTAATTCACACAATCCTGAAATTTCAAGTGAAAAGTTTTACATTGGCAACACTGCTTAGTTTATTGTCATCAGCGTTGCCACAACCAAAATAAATTTGTAACCAAAATGTTAAAATAAAGTAACCAAAAGCAAAAAAAAGTAACCAAAATTATTTTTTATCAAATGTACATACTATTTTATCCGCACTTCAGTTGAAAAATATATCTAAAGAAGGAATTGTGTTTGTTTGTATATAATAGGTTCATAAGCCGCTGGACCGATTTTTATAAATTTTAATAGTGTATTACCGATGGTCTGGAAAGAACAAAAGGCTATATAATTTTTCGAAATTTTTAGTGGACGTGCACTTCCTTTACAAAATTAACACTTCAACCTTTTTATATAAAAAGCTCTTGCAAGTAAAATTTTTTAGGTCTTGCTGTGTTATTAAGGTATCAAAGTACAAAATTTAACTAAATTATGCGGTAAATCTTTCATATATATCTGTTGCATTTTGACAAAACATCTTAAGTCAAATTTTCAAAGTTGAAAAAGATGTTGCTTATCATACGAATTTTCATTCAAAAAACATTTTTGTTTACGTTTTTAAAATTTTGTATTATAAGTGAAATTTTTCTTTAATTTTGGTTTATTTTAATATTTTACATAAATTATGTTTTCGCAGAGTTTTTTTAAAAAACTTTTTTGCTATCTTATCTGGACTTAAGATGTTTTGTCTAAATGCCACATATATGTAGATGCTTTTTGCCCGGTGGAAATAGAATCCTATTAAAAGTTCCGTTCACTTTGACCTTATCGTTTGTCTAGAAAAGTGTTTCAGTTAGACCTATGAAAAATTGAAAGTAGCAGATAATGGCCATTACACTTCAAAGTATATATCGAGCCTTTGCTGCAATAGAGTCATATCTTAACTTTGAATTTTCTAGCACCCTAAAATTTAATTCTTCTCTCTAGAGTTGAGTATATAACATATTTGTATGAAATTTTTACACAATATGAAGAAACGATATGGCGATTTAGTCCACATTATGAGCTTGTAGGCGGCCCTATGTTCCTCCGGGAATTAAAGAATTAAATGCATTAGCGCAAAAATGTAGTTTTTTGAGTTATGACTCTATTGCAGCAAAGGCTCGATATGTACATATGGTTAAGTTGACAGTTTGTTAAAGTTTAAGCTTTTTCAAGTAGATGAAAAAAGTATTGGTATTGGTTGCACAAATACCACACACAATTTTTAAGAGTCAAAAAAGCGGAGCGGGTAAATCTTCTTCTAAAACAAAAAATTGGTTATTTTTGTGTTGAAAAAAGTAACCAAAATGGAAAAAAAGTACACAAGTACACATTGGAAAAAAAAGTAACCAATTTTGGTTAAAAGTAACCAAAACGGCAACGCTGATTGTCATTTGCTTTCATGAAATGTTCAAAAAATCGCTTTCTTGAAATCAAGGTATATTTACACAAGGTAAACTCGTTGGCCCATATGTTTGTCAGCTGTTTACCCCTAGTTGGAACCATAACGTCAAATTGCGTGTATATGAGCCAAAATTTTTACATGTGTGCGTTAAATTGTTTTTGTTTTATATGAAGACAATTTTGACAACTTGGTTCCTTTTATAGAGCAGCATGTCTACACTCCCAAATGAGTCTACCTTGTGTAAATATACCTTGCTTGAAATTTTCATTGAAAGCTAGCTGAAAGTTGGGTTGAAAGTAAAAAAATGTAAATGTGTTAGAGAAAAAGTGTGAGTGTATTGCGACTTTCATGAAATTACTTTCACGTGTAAATGTAATTCTACAACCAAGGTATATTTACACAAGGTAAACTCGTTGGCCCATATCGATGGTTTTCTTCCGCAACCACGTAACTCGATTTTTTCCGATTTTTTGTTTTAACCGGAAAAGAAATCAGTAAATACCGCCTTACAGTTTTGTAATTTTTTTGTTTGGCGGAATATCGGAATTTTTTCTAATTCTTGGATTATAAAAAAAATATATAGCAAAAAGTTTCAGATATTTGGTAAAAAGAAGTATTTTGTCTCTCCTGAAAAGAATTTATTTTTGAGTTACGAGGTTGCGGAAGAAAACCATCGATATGTTTGTCAGCTGTTTACCCCTAGTTGGAGCCAAAACGTCAAATTGCGTGTATATGAGCCAAAATTTGTACATGTGTGCGTTAAATTGCTTTTGTTTTATACATATGAAGACAATTTTGACAAATTGGCTCCTTTTATAGAGCAACATGTCTACACTCCCAAATGAGTCTACCTTGTGTAAATATACCTTGTCTACAACAAAGTTTACTGCTCGATATGCCAACCATTTCTAAACAAAACATTGTAAACAGCGTTGCCACGACCAAAAAAAATTTGTAACCAAAATGTAAAAATAAAGTAACCAAAAGCGAAAAAAAGTAACCAAAATTATTTTGTATCAAAAGTACTATTATATTTGCACTTCAGTTTAAAAATATGTCTAAAGAAGAATTGTTTTTGCTTGTATCTTGTAGGCTCATAAGCCACTGAACCGATTTTTATAAAGCTTTGACAGTATATTACCGAAAGAACCGGAAAGAACAATAGGCTATAAAATTTTTCGAAATTTTCGTTGCAAGTGGCACCACCTGTGCAAAGATTACACTTGTTTTCGTCAATTTTAAAACCTTTATGAGCTATAGTTTTCAAACTATGGTAAAATATAATCATATTAAAAGGGATGGGATCGGAAGGCCTTTGACCTTATCGTTTATTTAGAAAAGTGTTTCAGTTACCCCTATGAAGCATGAAGAGTAGTAGATAATGGTCATCTACACTTTAAAGTATATACTTAATATGGTTAACTTGATAGTTTATTACAGTTTAAGCTTCTAAAAAAACCATTTTTAAGTAGATGAAAAAAAGCATTGGTTTTAAATGCAAAAACACACAATATTTTTAAGGGTCAAAAAAGCGGGTAGTTCTTGTTCTAAAACAAAAAATTGGTTATTTTTGTATTGAAAAAAAGTAACCAAAATGGAAAAAAGTACACAAGTACACAGTGAGAAAAAAAGTAACCAATTTTGGTTAAAAGTAACCAACGGCAACGCTGATTGTAAAACCAAAATAAATTGTTTCCAACTGTTAAAGTCAGCAGGCTTTTCGATGCCACCTGTAGTGAATTGGCCCTGATATATACCTAATTTTGTAATATGGCATAAGAATAAATTTTTAATTTTACGTTTCCTCACTTTTTATGTTTTTTTTTTAATAAAAAAAAATGTGAAGTAAAATTTGGCTTTTTCTTATTGTCCAGTTATTTTTTCAAAATCCAGGTGAAATTTTTCTATTGTCCAGTTATTTGACTCTTGGTATCTGGCAACCCTAATGTAAATATCATTCACAAATGCAATATTTAATCGCTTGTAAATTCTCAATAAGACTGTATAGTTTAAATATATAGTTTTAATAACAGCCTGAGATTTAGATATTTATTTTAAATGTAAAAATATTTAACCAAATTATGTACATCTATTCATAAAATTTTACTGGTACAATGAGCAATGTGCAGTTTGTTTTCGTTTTGTTTAAATAAAACTATATTAATATCGTATTGTTATATTTGGAAATGATTTGTTATACATATGTTTCATAAAAAATGTACGAAATGGTTTTCCAGATTTAAAGATTTTACCTTCTAAAGTTCTGACAACACTGTACGTTTAGAATAGTTAAAACACGCTAAATTGGCAACGTTGCAATAGTTTCTTAGCAAATAACGCTTTTCAACACTGTTTTTTAAACAAGCCGGTCTTTTTTAAGTAAACTTTTTTAGTCTTTTTTCATTTGCCTATTTTTATTTTGTTTTCGAATAAACAAAATAAAGTTTTTAAAAAATGACCAGAGTACCTTACAAACCCGGTCCAAAATCATCTAAGAAAAGCAAAACATTTTTTGAGCGTGGTTCTTTAGGTGAATCTACCTCAAATACTGATGACTCCACTTCTAATGAAACCGATGTAAATTCTCAAGTGCCCAGAACACCAGAACGTAGACGCAAAACAAAACACCTAGTGGGAATAGAAAATCTTTCTGAATTTCAAACACCTGACACGGAAGATGATATTACCGACTATGGACTAGAATTTACAACAAGCCACATACAATCATCACCACGGCGCTGTTCTACATTTAAAAAAACAGGTCAAAGTTCACAGGAGGAAAACCAAGACCAACCAAGTGATAGCAGAGTTGGAGTTGTTCGTGCTAATGCAAACAAGTCTAATAAAGGTAATAAACTTTTTAGATTTCTAAAAATTTTATATTTTTAGACTAATCAGTAGCAATTATTAGCCCTTGACGACGAAGAATTTTCCGCTGACAATTTTTAATTTTTTTTTGCGGATTCTTAAGCTACGGTCACACTTATTAAATATTTGATCAAATAAGCGTAACCCCTACTTTTGTTAATAGTTAGTGAGATTTAAAATGTTCTAAATATTACAAAATAGCAAAAAATAGTTTTTTGTAAGATGTGGTATTTTAATCAAAATAAATATTGATATTTGATGATGATTTTTTAGTTTGGTTGTTGGTCCCGTTTTTTTCGTCAAATATTTGATAAGACTGACCATAGCATTACTCTGAATGGCAACATTTAAAGACTAAAGTGCTGTCAAAATTTTAAAATTGTTACTCCTGCAAGAATAATCATGGGAGTTACAGTGCCGCACATATTGGCACAACAAGAATTTTTATGTTTATACCCGCTGCACGGCGAATTGGAACAATGTACAAGTGAAAAAATGGTCTCCCATAAACATTTTTCATTTTATTAAGTAAAGCAAATATTTCTTTAATTAAAATTTAATTTTATTTAGTATTTGCAACATATTTAAGAAAAAGTAATAGCAATTCTACTGCACAAAACTATTGGCACACCTTATCTAGGTATATCTCGCAAAACGAAAAAAAAATGTATATGGTACCTATACCACATTTAATACTTTGTTGGCAAACCTTTTTGCTTTATAACTGCATTTAAGCGTTTTGGCGTGGGATGCACCAACTTTTTCGTTGTTCCATTGCCAATTTATCGCCATTCTTCTATTAATGCCTTCTTTAGGTTAGATTTATTAGAAAATGGCCTCTTTCACACGTCTATCGAGTTCTTCTCACAAATGCTCTATCGGGTTGTGGGGGATGGGATAGGACATGTGCGATGTTATATATAAGCCACATACGAACATCATTGGCTGAATGCTTCGGATCGTTATCTTGTTAAAATGTAAAAATAAGTGGCTTACGTCTAGCAACTCGAGCATGGGACGACGTGTTCTTTTAACGTTTTCTAAGTTTGACTGCCCTTTAAAACGATTAACAATACTTCGAATTGTAAAACGGCTTCTGTTCATTATTTTACCAATATCAGCGTACGATTTGCCTTGATTGTACAGGTGCAGTATTATTTTGCGCTGAGATGTGCTAGTTTATTTTTGTTTTGGACTCATTTTATAGTTTTTTAGACTTAATTAATAAAATTTTCTTAGCTAGTTTAACTGCCAAAGCTGCTAGATAACGGTGTCTGGCTAAATTTGACAGGTATTTTCTTAACTAAGTTTCCAAAACATAAACAAAATAAGGAAAAAATCAAATAACAGTTTGAGTGTGCTAATAGTTTTGTGCTGCGTAATTGTGCATTTTTTGATGAAATTTTTTTGAATATTTAAATAATAATATGAACTAATCAATATTAACGGGCATGTTCTGACAATCGCAAAACGCTTAACATTGGCGATTCTGACTTAAAATCGCAAATTAGGTGTTCTGTAAATCGCAATAGCAAGAAGTTTGGCGACTTAAAATTACAAAAGGGAACTAGAATATTTGTAAGAAACTATAGCAGATCGCAAGCTAAACGCACGAGTTAAGGAACACCATAAAATAAATTTGGCGTTTTGCGATTTCAAATCGTACGATTGTCAGAACATGACCGTAAATATTTTTCCAACAATATGATATTTATAATGCTCCTAAACTGACCTTGAAATTAAAAAAGCTTATTGTGCGAATATTTATGTGCGGCACTGTATGGTTCCCATTCGTCGTCAAAGATAAAAATTTGACCATGATTTTTGTTTAATTTACATTTCGAAACACACCATTAAATTATTTGTAGCTATATGTGTAAGTTTATTAGTAAGTCTAAATTTACACGTTTCATCTTTTGATGCTCAACTTTTTTTCAATTCCCTTTTAAAGATGCCAATATAATCACACGCAGCAATCGGTTTCAACTTTTTTCGGTTCAAAACAACAACAATTTTATTTACAGCGAATCAAAGAGAAAAAAAAGAAAAAAATTACATGCAGCCATTGCTGTGCATATATCAACGAATAAAAACACAAAGCGTACTGCCCGAGTACAGGCATCTCCGTACTAACCCCCTTTCTTCTTTCTTCTCTCACCTAAAAACATAAGAGTTGAGCATCAAAAGATGAAACGTGTGAAAGCAGACTAAGAGTTGATTGCGTCACCTAAACTAACTAAATTCGATTTTGATTTAGTTTATATGAAATATAAAGCACGACAAACACAATCTTGTAATTAAAAATTCTGTATTCCTAAAACTTACTTTTATAATATTTATGGGATCTCATAATTTAAAATACATTTTTTCGTGTTTTTTTATGTTTTTACTGAATTGTTTATGATTTCTTTGTTTTTCAAAGGTAATAAATAAAAAATATTCAAAAAAAAAAAAAAAAAAAAATAAAAATTTGTCTTTACTTTCACCTTTGACGACGAGTGGGACACATATGTCCTATCATACTTTCAGATCTATCGAGAAAACTGTAGAACCAATTAGATTAGATTTGAAATCAGCGACCTCAAATTAGTAAAAATTTGCAATAAAGTTCCAGGCCTCACAAAAAAGTTCATTTTTTTTCCCTTGTGTAATAAATATCGATAGATGGTATCTATACCTAATAAAAGTTATAGTAACCTCATTTTTTAAAAAGTGGACTTATACCACTTTCAAAAATAACAGCTCATTTATTTCCGTTAGATTTTTCTTTCCGTGCTACCCAATATGAAACATTTTCAATTGTCAAAACAACTGGTCCGTTTTACTGTCAAACAATTTATTTATTGAAGAAAAAATAAAATTATAAAAAATTTAAGGCTTCTTTAAAATTTTCAAAATGTTAGATAGAGACGTTTGCAATGGGCCTGTTCGGAAATGCATCACTGCGCTGCATCATAAAAGCAAATTTTTTTAATGCCGATAAAAAATTTATTTAAATTTTTTTATTCTGTGACTATTATTTTTGTGGAGTAATTGACAATTTTTTGTTCCACATCTACTTCACTGATATATATTTAAGCATTTGAAACCACTGATGCAGCGCAGTGATGCATTTCCGAACAGGCCCAATGTTAGATTTTTGCGTTTGCGTTGCGTTTGCATTTGCTTCAATAGTGTTATTTTGTTTAACTTTTATTTTTTTTTTAATTGAAGAATTTTTGTATTAAATTATTTAAACTACATACATACATACATATGAAGATAAATCCAAACTTTAGTTAATCAAGCTTTCAATTTAGATGTACATATCTTCTATTTTAACAGTTTTCAAAATTCGAAATGATATTCTAGGATTTTCGAATATTAATTTGTAATTTCATTTTAGTTCGAAATTTTGTTCAGAAAATGATGTTCAGAAAATCACGTTTTATCAACGTGAATTGAAATCACCAGAAACGTATTCAGTGCATATAATTTTGTGATTTCAAAAAGTTCAGCTTCGTAACGAACTTTTTGAAATCACTTTGTTATTTTTGAGACTATTGTATGATAAAAATAAATAAAATAAAATAATTAATTTGTTGTTTATTAATTTATTATGCAATTAGTTGTTTTATGTACAAATCGTTCAAAGCTGTTGTATGCGCTTTAGCAATTCAAAATTACACCCAAAAATACAAAAACGCGTGTGATTTTAAAACCACATGTGATTTGAAATCACGAGATCTGAACTGGCTGTATGTCATCTAGGTTGTTTTGTATTAATAGACAAATTTGCTGTTTGTATTTGTATTTTGAATCCATACATGGTTGTATATTTCTTATATCCATTAATGATATTCAGAATTTTGCTTTTGTTAAAATTTTTTATTGGTCTTAATATTCTTTTGAATATTACTTATATTAAAATAAATAAATAAATATTTATACCCAATTTACACAAGTATCAAATTTGTAGCAGAGGAAAATAGTCTCTAACTATATTGTTATTAAAATTTCTAATAGAGAGTTGGTCGAAAAAAATATTTAATTTTGCCATTTTTATTTAGAAAATAATCCAAATCCTGGTACTTCGAAACAACCACATAATACAAACGAAACAACAACAAGTGCCAAAAGAACTCCCGCAGCAACGCAGAAAGAAGCTGCGCAAAAAAGACGAAAACAAAGAAATCCAGTACAATTTGAAAAACGATTTTGGAAAGAAGTTCAAACATTGCAAAATCGCACTGATTTTCTTATACCACTGTTGCCATTCTCACGTCTAGTAAGAGAATTGATTCAATGTTCTTCAACGGAGGTAACAAAAATAACGCCCGCAGCAATGGAAGCTCTGCAAGCATCATCGGAATTGTATTTGACACAAAGACTACAAGATGCCTATATGCTTACCTTGCACAGGGGTCGAGTGACACTAGATGTAAGGGATATGAAGTTAATAAATTTTTTGAAAATAAATAATTAATAAATAAACAACAAATAATTAAATTTACATTATACATAGTACATTATTTTCCATTTGGTAATAATTTTTTGTTTAATATAAAAATTTTTCTTGAACGATTTCTGGTTTTGCTTTGTTTGTTTAGTTTCGTATACCACAAATATTGAATTTACTAAAATGTATTAAATTTTTATTATTTATCGCTCATTCCTTGTTTATCATATAATAAATTTTTAACATTGAATTAATAAATAAATAAATAAAAAAAAAAAAAAAAAAAATAGTAATACATATATATGTAATTCATTTCATTTAAATTATTTAGATTTCTGTTTTCTTTTTTTTAATTGAAACACTCACACATACAATATACAAAAGAAAGGAAAAAATAAATTTTAAAATTAAAATGATAACATTTATTATTAAAAAAGAAAAATTAACAAAATAATTAATGACACTCAAAGTGCGTCTAAGTCTTCTCTCGACTCTAAACCCAGATCATTATTGACAATTGAGGATTTTTTGTTTTTATGCTTTAGAGGAGGATTAGTACCTTGATTAACAGTTTGTACTCCCTTGGGCTTTGAACCATGATTATTAGACTGGCCAGCTTTTGAGGCATGGGATTTACTAACACCTCCCTTGCCCGGGTAAGGTATGGTGAAAAGTTGTATATGTAAATGAGCACAAATTTCCAAGCACACCTGTAAGGAGAAACAAAAAATAAAAATAAACAAACATATATATTTTGAATTTGTTTATATAAAGGGGTGTTTTTTAGTAGCATGAGAACTTAGAATGATAATACAAGAAAGAACGAAGGAGCCAGTGAACTCAGGTCTAATCGCCGCATTCGATATCGACTAAACTATCGTATTGAGTAAACTATCGTTTTTACTGCGAACGATAGACACTGAGACGTATCGAACGAAAACTCGTGGAATTTAATGTCTTTGGTTACTCGATATTAATTGCTATCATCTTAAATTTCGAGACATTTAATTCGTTATCGAGTGTCATGTTACCAAAATAAAAAATTTCGATCAATTTTGCTCGATATAGACCCCAGGACCACTTCGTGAAATAAAGCTTTCACCAAATAAATTTTGCAATTGCATAAACGATTGTTTAGCGCGCTGTATGGCAAGTCTTGTTAAAAACAAATGTTGATGTTTAGCTGATTAATTTTGGAAACAAAAATTCAGTCATTATTGCTCGATAGCGCAATTGTAGTAATACTGTAGACAAACATTATATTTTAATGTTCTATAATGTTTACTTTTTTACATTAGTAAAGAAATGAACAAACAAAAAATTTTAGCAACGACCGCAGCACGAACAGCTTGTGTGTGTATATGTTTTGTTTGTGTAAAATTAATTTGCTGGTTTTTTGTTTTTTTCCTATGTATTTTGTTTTGTGTAAAAAAAGCGTTTGTGTTTACAACAAATCTACCAAACCGAACACTAAGGAGCGATATTAAGTGATTATTTTTGAACACTAGTCTAAAGAAACCAATATTAATGAATTGATGCTTAAGTTTTTGCCAAAAAGTACTAAAGTTTTAGAAAATTTTCATTCGAAAAAAAAGATGAAGAAAAAATGACACAGTTTAGAATTAAGTTCATTGATCTCCTGCCGCAACAATTTAAAGCCTGGTAAAGAGTCAGAATTTCAAAATTGACATGAAAACGACAAAGACTTGTAATCTTTTAACGAAGAAAGAAATGACTATCATTTAAACCAGCACATGACACATGAAACCAATCAGCAAAGATTTTTGGCAAAGAAATCACACAAGCAACAACATCTGCAACAGAATGTTTTCAAAGATCTCCAGAACTTACGTCTTCAATTATTTTTAAATATTTAGGCACACAGTGATTTAATAATTATTTATTTTATTAAAAAGTACCAACTTCCAATTTTTAGCAATTTATTATTCAATTATAAAGTTGAATAGTTAAAAAAATTATTAGCTATCAATAAACGCGCGTTAAGTCTACTCAAGCATAGCTTAACTAGAAATAAGCGTCGTAAAATGTACGAAGTGCTCTATGAATTTTGCGAACCGATTTTTTTTAAAGTAAATTTCTACAATTTGGAAGCGTTCTAACGTTAAACGATTAATGATAACTTGCCAAACACTACTAAACATAAATGTCAACACAGTTTTGACATTCTCAGCTATTAAACCATAGTTATCGATATCGAAAGTTCTTAAAAAGCTAAAAATGCACCCGATATAACTGTAGTCTAATACACTTACTTGAGAGCAATATCTAATTAAATCTTGTGTACCCCAAATTAAGGTAAACCAAAGCAGCCATATTTCTGGTAACACACAATTGAAATACTGATTCAGAAACAGTAAAGCAGGACCCAATAGAGACCAATCCAAATATTCCATTTCCGCCTTAGTCATGTGGGCAATCTTTTAATAAGAAATTAAAATAAATATAAGTATTGAAAATAAATTATTATGGTAAATAATTTCTTTGACAGTCATACTTACCACTAATTTATTAGTGACTTTAGCAGCCACCATGCCAAATGCTACTATATACAAAGACGGATGTTCGGTAAAAATATTTTCTGGTGATTTTTGAGCAATTATAAATGCAGGCAATACTACCAAAGTCAAAGGTATACTTGGTGATAATACACTAGTACCCTGCGCATGATGATACGAAGTTGGATTAAATAAGAATACAAATTTTTATTAGTTTAAATTTTTTTTGTAAAGAAATTAAAAATTGAATAAGAAAAAGGTTTGAAAATGAAATATATGATTGAAAGTGTTTTTTATTACATATTAAAAAATATATGTATGTATATGTTTAAATAAAATATAAATATATCGGGCCTGCTCTGAAATTCACGTGCTTTTAAAATTACACGTGTGATTTTGCTGTGTTCTATAATTCACACTGTTTTTTTGGTTTATCGGTGTGCTTTCGGCAATTGAAAAACCACAAAAACGAAACACCACAATATTACACGTGTGATTTTAAAAGGACATGTGATTTGAAATCAAGTGATTTTCAGAACAGTCCTGTATATATGTTTAAAAAATTTGTTAAATAAAGTACCAGATCTTTGTTTTTTACACAAATTTCAAAGTTTAATGTAAATTAAAGTGTTTTTTGGTATTGGCTACAAATTTCGAGATATACTTCGTTAGAAATCGATTTCTAAAGATGTAGAAGTGTTAACCTTAAGTTCCAGTAAATAAGGACTTGCATGGATACATTTTTTTTTTGTTCTAATCGATGCGAACCGCCTAAAATCATTTAAAATTGAGGTAAAACTTTCGAACATTTTAAGACACTATTTTATCGCATCAAATTAATAGGAAATGTAATTATAAAAATATTATTTTTATTTAAGTTTTTCTGTTCAGGAAAAGCTTACCGACAAATTTTAGGAAAAATTTAGTGAAGTTTCTAGGTCCCAATCCATACTATGAAACATTTGCTGCGAAACATTTGAGTTTGTTGATAAAAGGGAAAAGACGAATGGAAAAGTGTAATTTGTTTCATGTACAATCAGTTTTTTTAAGTTTGTTATTGAAAGAAAGAGAGAAGGCATAGAAAATTACTCAGTGCTGTAAAACAAAACTTTTATTCTATGGACACGAATGCAGTTTCAAAAGAGAATTGAAGAAAGTTTTTGCAGCAAATGTTTCATAATATGGATAGGGACTAACAAATTGTTGCTAAAAATTTTTGAAAATTGTAATCGACATAATAAGAAATTTTCTTCTTTTGCAAATCACAACACTTTATAAAATAAACACACAAAGTGATCGAATTCTTAACAAATTTTATAGAAAAAATGCATTGCTTCAAAGTGGGAACTTGTCATAAAAAATGCATGGCTCCTGTAAGCGAGATGGTAAGCAAATCTTTTTCACTTGTCTTCTAAAAACCTGCTACTTTTGAAGCTCTATTTTTTATAGGGAAGTGGTCTCAAATGATTTTTAAAAATTTGGAAACTTAATCATAATGAGTAAATACCAATAAAATGTTAAGGTCGGTGCCAAGGACCTTGATGATAAGTTAGTGCTTAAAGAAACTATCCGGCATGTTCTGACAATCGCAAAACGCTTAACATTGGCGATTCTGACTTAAAATCGCAAATTAGGTGTTCTTTAAATCGCAATAGCAAGAAGTTTGGCGACTTAAAATTGCAAAAGAGAGAAATAGGAGGAATGTTTCTGATGGTGGAGTTTGTGTCGTTGGATTTAGCTAAGGCCTTCGATAGGGTAAATCATTCGATCTTGGTAAGAAAGCTGCATGATTATTATGGCTTTTCTGTATCGGCTTGTAAGCTTATTTTTTCTTATGTCGCATAGAAGACAGTATGTATATAGTGATGGCCTTGCTTCAGGTTTGCTGTCGTTATATAGTGTTGTCCCACAGGGTTCTGTTCTTGGTCCTCTTCTGTTTATCATGTTTGTTAATGATCTATTTGGGAACATAGCTAATGGAATGTGTACTCCATTTGCATTTGCTGACGATGTGCAGCTGTTGTTCAGTGGTACTGCGGAGTTTTCTGATGTTTTGCAAAACATGATTGAATATACTGTTGGGTTATTGGTTGATTGGATAGGTAATAATGAAATATTAATGCGAAAAAGACTAAGGCAATGATGTTTGGTAAAAGTGATAGGGTTGATTTTTCTATTACATTAGATGGTCATTTGATTGAGTTTGTTGAGAAAATGGAATGCCTAGGGGTTATTGTTGATAAAAAATTAAGTTTTGAAAGCCATGTTAATACTATAGTTTCTAGGGTTAACTTTATTTTGCGTAAGTTTGGATTTAATGTTGCCTTTTTTTGCTAAAAGTCGGGTTGTTCATGGCCTTATTATGCCATTGTTTCTTTATTCCTTGGAAGTTTACTCGGGAACTTGGGGATATGTTTTGAAAAGAATAAGGCTGGTGTTCAATAGAGTACTGAGATATTTGTTTTCTCTCAGTTTATGTCGGCATGTTTCTTCGTATGTTGTACGATTTGTTGGTTTTTCATTTGAGGATTTAGTTAAATTAAGGACGTTATTGCATTTTTACAAGTCCTATAGGTTGCTAACGCCTTAATATTTGGTTGATTTGTTTGAATTTGGTAGATCAAACAGAAATAAGCAGTTGATAATACCAAGATTAACATCAGTTTTGGAGCGTTCATTTTCTGTAAGAGTGGCTTGGTTATATAATAAGTTGCCGGGATTTTTGAGGGTATTTGATGTTTCCCCTGATGTGTTTAAGATTAAGCTCTATCGTGAGTTTTCTGCATTGTCGGGTTAAAGTAAATGCTGTTCCTATCAGATTAATGGATATATAGTAGGACTTTTGTCTGACATTTTTATTAATATCCTTATGTATTTTAGATTTTTTGGAATTGTTGGGTTTTGCTTTTAATTTTTGTGCAATTTGATTGACCTCTTAATTAAAACTTATTATTAAAATGTTACTTATATTATTTAAAATTTTTTCTATAAATTATTTTTTGTTGTTGTTATGTACTAATTTATTTTTAATTTTTTTTATATCTTTAAAAGTTTTTTTTTTACTATTATTAAGTAGAAATTTGTAAGCCGATTATGGCCAATAGGCTAGGATACTGAAATTTAATAAATAAATAAATAAAGAAACTATGGCAGATCGCAAGCTAAACGCACGAGTTGAGAAACACCATAAAATAAATCTGGCGTTTTGCGATTTCAAATCGTGCGATTGTCAGAACATGGCCCTATACGTTAACAGCTCTTCTTCAACGCCAGTGCATGGGTTGGAGGTAAACTTATTAGCCTGAACTGGCTTAAATCGGAAGAAGGACAAAACGAGGGTATAATAATCGGCTTTTCAAAGATTTAGGGTAGATTTTTCAAATCACAATTCCTCTTATTTACCAAACAGATGGCAAAGACTGTTCATTATGATTTATCTCTTTCCATTGATTGTGAAAAAAGCTTTACAGTTCTCTAGGAATAAAGGCAGATTTGTATGTTATCCTGGGAACTCAAAAACTTGTGGACAAATGTTAAAAGTAAATATTAATATTTAGAACTGTTGTGTAGTTTAAAAACATTTTGCATAACTCGATAAAAAAAACATTCTAAATATTTTTTTGGTTTTCTTTTAAATTGAAAAATAAAGTTCTTTATTTCATTTCCAAACCTTTTTTAAATAAAAAAAGTTTACTAAATAAATCTTTTGGCTTTTTAATTGTTAATTACTTTTAACAGGGTGTGATTTTGATTGAGCTTGTTTTGTAAAGCTGTTATTCTTTGTGTTAACAATTTGAGGTAAAAAAATAATTGAAAATGTGTGGAAAATTTCAAAAATGGATGTACATATGTATAAAAAAGCTAGATGATAAGACAAACTGGATAAATAAAATTGGTGAGGACAAATGTGAGAAAAAATAATGTTTAAAGCAATTACAAGAAACAATACAAAAACACAAAGAACTAAAAACTAAAAACAAATATTAAAAATAATCAATATAAATAATACAAATTTAAAGACCAAAACCCCAATTTAAAAAAAGTGTTAGTAAAGATAGACTAAAGACATTCCTTGTACTAATTTTAAGCTAATGGTGAGTAAAAGTTTTCAATCAAAAATCTTAAAACTATAGATACAAAGAACAAAATGTTGTGGAATTTAACAATTACAATTTATTTAAATTCAACAAATTATAAATAAATGTATGTATATATACAATATATGTATGTATGTACATTTATGTCTGTCTGTTGGGTTATAAAAAAAATGAATAAAAATTAAGCATAATATTTGCTGTGAACGAAAACAAATGCAAAATATACACATCAGCAACATTTCACTAAAACCATATTCAAATTTTATTTAGGAATTAAAAAACAAATTTTAGAAATCTTTCAAAAGTTGTGTGTTTTTTTCAGTTTTGAGTTTTTGGAATAGAGCTGAATATTTTCTTGATAAAAAAAAAATTTTTAAGTATAATTTTGTGGGTGTTTTTCTTTTTTGTAGATGTGTCATCAATTTATAAGTGTAAATAGTGTTTTTTTTGTTGTCGTGTGTTTCATGTTTAATAAAGTGTAAAGTGTCTTTCTATTAGTTGTTTTATCTTTATTCCACTGAATCAAAATATAATTTGTGTACAAATATTGTAATTGAAGTGTAAATAAATTATATAAATAAAAAAGTATTGATTGGTTTTTCTCTAACACACATACACACATCATAGAAGAACACTTATATTTTTTTTCTTGATACTAAATAAATAAAATTTATGTATAAAATGTAAAAAAATTATGTATGTAGTTATAGAAGTTATTAAAAGTCTCTTACAGCCACTGAAGATCCATTTTTTCCACATCCTTCAGTTGTTACAACTTTGGCATAACGTAAAGCTAATAAAAAATCAATGCCACAGGCAAAATACAAAGGTATTATGCGTAACTCACAGCCAACATAAGGTAGCTATAGACAAATTATAATTCCAATTTTTTTTGTTGGATTTATTTTTTAATTAAAAAAATTTTAGACAGTGTAATAAAATTTTTAAAATTGTTTTGTTTTCTTTTTAAATTTAATATATTTAGAAAAAAAAAAACAAAAGGAAAATCATTTTTAATTAGAATATACAATTTTGCAAAACTATAAATAAATTATAAATATAAATTTCCAGAAGATCGTAGCATTAAAATAAAGATAAGCAAAATTAAATTATTTTTAAACAGCATTTTATGTCGAATTCTATAGACAACAATTTACAGGAGTGATAAAAGCTAAGGGTTTAAATGTATTTGTGTTGAAAAAGTATATATACAGGCCTGTTCTGAAAATCACTTTAACTTAAATCACGTGATTTCAAATCACATGTGCCTACTAAAATCACACGTGTGATATTTTAGTGTCTCGTTTTTGTGTGTTTTGGTGTGATCTTTATTTGTCGAAAACACACCGAGAAACACAAAAACGGTATGACTTTCAGAACACCACAAAATCATTCGTGTGATTTCAAAAGCACGTGATTTTCAAAACAGGCCCGATAGTCTAGGTAATTTTAACTTAAGACTCTATAGTTCATAATGTATATATATATATATATGTAATTTATTTTTCCTGCTTGCTTTTATAAGTTCGAATGTTTGTATAAAAAACAATAATACGATAATTGTGAACAGGCCGTAAGTGTAGAGAAATTAAAGCAAGATAATTTTTAATGAATGGGGGATTACTGTGTTTATTTGAAAGGCGTAAAATATTTAATATCTAAAGTTTGAAAATTTTTTTTGCAAGAAAATTGTAAGAAAATTTATTTGAATTTTGACAGTGGCTTATTACGAATTTTATTTCTAGTATTTTGATGCACCAAACTGTTATGTTTTTTAGTTAAAGTTTGAAAAAATAATTGGCAAAACTTTTATTGAAAATAAGTTTTTTAAAGAAAATTAAAAAAATAGTAATTAAAATACTTTCTTTGTATCGAGTCCTCACTTGATACATTAATGTGTCTTAGATTTTATGATGATGTTAAAATACAAAAAGGAACAATAGGTGAAGAAGTTTATCTACCTTAACTTCGGCAAATCACGAAAACACCAAATACATAATACTTAGGTTGTTCACGTCACAAGTTGCACCCTTGCGAAAAATCAAAATTGCAAAAACATAACAACCAACCACAAAGGCAATTATTTGTTACTATGTTTCCACTATGAGCAAAACAACATGTTCTGAGCAAAACGTGTCTCTATTATGTCGTTAAGGTTTTGGTTTTCGAGTTTTCGAAATCAATTTGACATTTATGCTGTAAACAAACATGAAACCAAAACAAAATAATTATTTCGGTACCACGATTTTTAAGAAATGTTTTTTTATTTGAAAACGAATTCGGTAGAGAAGAAAGAGGGGTAGAAAACACTTTACTGTCATTTAAAGTTTTGCTATTTTGGGGGCATTTATACGATGTCTTTTTAGAATTGTCTGTTTTCTTCATTCTCTTTTGAACATGCTACCAAAAACCTTTAGCATTTTGACGATGTCTTTCCAAACATGTCTGTTTTTATGTCTAATTGTCTCAATTTTTTTTATATATTTATTAAAAATCATATTAACAAATATAAAAACTCCTTTCGTGTCTGTTTGGCAACTCCACTTTCTCTAACCCGATTGCCTACAAACAAAACAAACGTGTTTGTTAGACATGTCTGAAAAGACATCGTGTAAATTTGGCCTATGTTTTATTTTCATTCGATTTTTAAAACAACAATTAAAAAAAGACATGTCTTAAAAGTCATCATGTATATGAAAAAAGATTTTGGTAGCAGCTTTGAAAGACAATTAAAGAAAAGACATGTTTTAAAAAATCATCGTATAAAATCGGACATATCGGACATATATACATACATATAATCAGCTCATTATTGGTTTGACCTACCGACCATTTTTAAAAAAATTGAGTTAAGTGCGGCGTATATATATTTTGTATACCTCCTCTTCTTTCTGAATCCAAAACCTGTTTCACGAAATTTTTTATCGTTTCTGAGATATTAGGCATTAATTTTGCTCCATATTTTTAAATTTTTTTAATTTATGGTTTGTTCCGCACGACACTGTTTGGCGAATGCTGCAAATTCCTCATGCAAAAAACGTACAAAATAAATTTCACTCTTGCTTTGTTTCATTGCCGTAAGAAAAACAAGTACATAGTTAAAGCAAACAATATAAATAAAATGTCAACAGCTCAATACACAATAAAATAATATTAATAAAAATTTACATTTGCTTTAAAACATGCCAGAAGCTGTGGTGAAAATACAAAAAAAAATCTATCGGGTATATTTCCAGAAAACTTCAAATAAAGCTTCATTGTCGTTTTTCTCCACGACTTTTTTGCATATGCGCCAAACCAATAATGAGCTGACGATATATGTATGTATATAAAGCAGTGAAGGGCAACACACATACTATCACATTTATGCTTGCGTAGGAAGCAGCAGAAAACGAATGACGCTCATCAACAAGTGCTGATCTGTAAATGATTTAAATAACTTTGACGAAATGACAACAAAGCAACAGCCGAACGTACATTGTCACAGACCACACGAAGAAGTTTATAGTGTACATGTGTCGACGTCACACAAGCAGCATTTTTATTCCTATGCACTCGTACATAGGATTTGCAAAAGCGCCCTTCACTGATATAAAGGCACATAAATTATGTACTACGTTTTTATTTTATTATTTTTACGCTGCAAAAATAAAAATCAGCTGCACAGTTGCATAGAACTGTTTAATAAGCCTTGTTATTTTGGGATAAATTTCCCTTTTGCGAATTTGTCAATCACCACTAATGGATAACCTAGATTTCTATTCATATTTATAGAAGCAATGCAGTGTTGCACAGAAAAAAAATGTATGGGAAAACAAGTAGCAAAACAGCTATAGCTAAGCTATTCCTATGCGCATTTCACTGGTTGCTTAGGCCAGATCATCAGGAAACTTCATCAATAAACATTTTGGAAAAACTAAAGATATTAAACCAAATAAAACTGTTAAGCGTATAAGAATCATAAGCAACAGCTCTACTTGTAACAATATCAAAGTTTAAACAAAAACATCAACAATAAACAGTGAGTTTATCTCTTCTTACATTCCCCACTACAATTGATTGGAATTCTTCCAACATTAATTGTAGTTGTAAGTAGGTTAAGAAAAAACAAAATGCAAAAAAACAACTTGCAAAAGCATGTTGCCAGGTAGTTTTTTTAGGCCGTGCACTTGCCAGTTTATTATCAAAAGTAATTTCTTGGGAATACAAAATTTTAATTTAAAAAATTTTTTTTTTTTTTACCTGGCAACATGCTTCTGCAAGTTGTTTTTTTGCATTTTGTTTTTTCTTAACCTACTTACAACTACAACTAATGTTGGAAGAATTCCAATCAATTGTAGTGGGGAATGTAAGAAGAGATAAACTCACTGTTTATTGTTGATGTTTTTGTTTAAACTTTGATATTGTTACAAGTAGAGCTGTTGCTTATGATTCTTATACGCTTAACAGTTTTATTTGGTTTAATATCTTTAGTTTTTCCAAAATGTTTATGGATGAAGTTTCCTGATGATCTGGCCTAAGCAACCAGTGAAATGCGCATAGGAATAGCTTATCCCATCAACAATAAATTTCAGTGTTTTTATCAAGAATAAAAACTGGGAATTAAGCACGAATAACAAATTTTTTAAAAAAAAAATTTTAAATTGTTGTGCAATTGTTATCAATATTGAAATCTGTCATTTCGCCCAATGTTAAAAACGCTTAAAATAATTTTTTTAAAGCTTGTTCTAATTATAGTTAAATCTTAGATAGGTTATAATAAATTTAAACTTTCGAGAGGCTTATGTATTAATGATGTAAATGTACAATTATTTGACGTTAGGCAAAAAGGTATGAAGTCAAAAAAATGCATTTTGAGTTTTTGATTGGACTTTACTGAATATTTTTCTTTTCCGTTTGGTATCAATAACATAAGTCTAACACAACTGCTTCCAATCGTAATCATTTTTATTTTATTTTTTATTTATTTGTCGTTCCAAACACAAGACTAAGAGTCTCATATTGCAGTACAGAACTAAGTATTAGCAAAATGTTGTAATGTTAAATCATAAAACTAGTTACAAAAATTTGATATTTGGGAAAGAAGTTAATTAAATAATTTTCAATTTAACATTACGAAAAACTATAAAATCTGACTTAAGACCTTTTCACCTAACTTCAGAGAACTATTAACTTAATATCCATAAACTTTAATGGCCAGTTTCGCCAAGTTCAGTTATACGGCCATGTTCTGACAATCGCACGATTTGAAATCGCAAAACGCCAAATTGATTTTATGGCGTTCCTTACCTCGTGCGTTTAGTTTGCGATCTGCTATAGTTTCTTACAAATATTCTAGTTCCCTTTTGTCATTTCAAGTCGCTAAACTGCTTGCTATTGTGATTTACAGAACAACTAATTTGCGATTTTGAGTCAGAATCGCCAATGTTAAGCGTTTTGCGATAGTCAGAACATGCCCGATAATTAAATATTAGTTTTAACTGTCAAAAATATATTGCTAACTGGAAGTTAAAGTAATGGTTAGATTTAACTGAACTTCACCAAGTAAATTATATAAAATATTTTTATATATTTAAATCAGTCGCTAGGAAATTAAGAACAACATAAAATAAAAAATGATTTTGTTTACCTAAATTTAAATACTTAAAAGCTATTTTCCATTAACATGATCAGTTAAATTTTTAATAATGAGCATACTATGTACATAAATTTATATTATCAAACTTTTCCAAATAAATATTTATAATTTTAAACCACCATTATTTAAAATATTAGAAACCACAAAATTCTAATTGCGATTTAATAGAAATACCTTAATCCGTTTTAAAATAAATTAGGAAAATTAATATGAAATGGGGGCTGAATTAGTATGTAATTCTAAATCTCCACCAACAAAATCCATTAGATTGGAACCAAAACAAAACAAATCAAATGTAAATAAACTTTTTAAATGTTATTTTAAAAACGTAAAGTAATGAATGTTAACCCATTAAACGCCAAGACCATTAAAAACAAAAAAGATTGAAACTCATTTATTTGTTTATACTTAAATACAGTTAATAAATATAGAAAAAACAAAAAATTAAAAAAAAAGTTCCTGGAAGTGTGTTTTAAGGGCTGTACTCGGACGAGTACAATGGCGTCATGAGTATGCTATTTTTTTAATTATGAAAAATTTTAAAGCATATTTTTTCAACTCATAGAGCAACATCGCATTGCTCAAATACCCATATTATGCTGTTAAAACACTCACGACATCGTAACTGATTTGTTATCCTTTTAGGAAAGAAGTTTCCACCACTAGTTGCAACGTCAGCAGTCAGCGACCATTTGGAAACATTCACCTTCTGGGTATAGATTCGCAAATAAAATTGAGCAATATTGCGTTGAAACCCAAGCCAGTCCATTTGAGATCTGTTAGCAACATAATCTAAAGTTTTAGGAACGTTGTTCATAAAATCAAGCACGACTCGGGATCCAAGAGGGAGTTTTGATCTTTCTACTTTTATACCTTTGGCCCCACAGTTAGTATCGAATTGGTATAAATAACCGGAGCTGCTCGTTAGCATCCTATTTTTAAGACCAAATCTCACTTGTTTAACTCTTATGAATTATTTTGAGGAGTGTCTACCAAAAAAATTAGTTTGATGCATTTGAATATCACAAGGTCTCTTTGTCGACTTAGGAGCTATTTTGCTTGATTTTGAAAACTATTGTTTGTCGCAACTGCTCAAGTGGGATATAATCTTTGATATCACTGCCGAAAAAAAACCTTCGACTTCACCTGGTGCATCATTTGGCATGCGATCAAAAAGAATATCCTCAGCATTCCCCTCCTCTTCATCTGTGTTATAGTCCGGATTTGGTTGAATAATAGCTATATCGAAACTTTTGTGATCATCTTTATCTAGCTGTTTAAATTTGTGAAAGCTTCAGCATAAAAACTTGAGGGTTTAATGGCTTGAAATTCCATTTTGGCCGAAGAAAAATTAAAAAAAAAATTATACATATCAAGCCATTGTACTCGGTTGGGTACAGCGATTTTGCTACTCAAATAACGTTGTCGAATAAAAAAATTTTTCTTGTAACTTTTTTTTAAATGTACACACAATCACTCTTCTTCAGAAATTTATAAGAAACTTTTGTTTCAACAAAACAGTATTTACTCTATGCAGCTCAATTGCTACTGGCCTAGCTAAAAATCACAAAAATGATAAAGTGTTACAAGAACAAAAGAAAATACACTATAACGGTATATATTTTTTTAAATTTTTTTATGTGTGTCTTTAAAGCACAATGTGTTGAATGCAAAAACACATCAAAAGTTTTCTAATTTATTTTGTTATAAAATTTAAGCGTACTTAAATATTGCCTTTTTTCTGTACCCAAGCGAGTACAATGGCTGGGAATGGGTTAAGTAAATGTTATAACAAACTAAAGTTACATAAATGACACTGAATATAAAAAGATATCTTTTTAGTAAAATTGTTTGACATAAATGGAAAATTGACCAATCAATTTGAAATTTATTGAAAAAAACCATTTAAAAGAGCTGACTTTTTTTAAATTAAATGTTATTTTGTGAATGCTTTGTGTTTGTATTTTGTTTTATATATTTTTTTCTTTTGCAAATTTAGAATTTTTTAATGTTGATGTAGTTTTTTTTTTTTAACTTATGCTTACAGCAACTGAGGAGCCATTTTTGCCACTGCCGCCATGTAAGAATAGTTTGCAAAAATTCGTAAAATTTACAAAATAACATACGGTTATACCAAATAAAATACAATAATTTTTATTAAAGCCAACAAGTGGTAGCTAAATAAAAAAATAAATAAAAAGAAATTCGCAGATTAAAATAGTCAATCGTGTTGTCGAAAACGGTACAAAATAAAAAAAAGCAACAAGCTAGACTAGATAATAAAAATAGATTTCCATACAATAAATAGTTCCAGTTGTTGAAATAAATCTGTGGTTATATGGAAGCGTAGCTTAAGTCGATAAAAGATAAAATAGGGTTATTACAAGTATAAAAGGTATATAAGTTGTTTTTATTCGGCCTTTCTATTTATAAATCTTAAAAAACAACATAAAAGAACAAGAAAACATAAGCGTAATTAAAAGCATTTTTATTTAAATTTTTTTTTAATATTTACTTTTAGCCTCTAGTAAAGTTGTTACTAATACGATAATATACAGACTTAAAACAAAAAAATCTTCGAATAAAACTTTAACAAAACTTAGGATACCTGCAAACAACTATAATATTCGACAAAAGCTACTTTTCCATATTGGCACGGATATATAAAATAATGATAACAATACAATTTAATAAAAAATAAAATGATTTTGATGAATGTTGAAACCTGGGGCCAAATTATGGCATTCGATATCGAACGCAATTATAATAAAGTTTAACCCTAGCTTGGCCAGTATTTACATTTGTAAATACATATTCAATTTTTAAAATAGCTATAATTTATATATTTAAGGTCCTATGTGACTATGATCGGGTAGTATTTACAAATGTTAATACTACCGGATTTCGTAGTAAAAAGTTAGGGTTAAATGGGAATTGCGATCGTTGTCGAATGCCGTAATTTGGTTTAAGAACGAATTAATGAAAATAGCCAAGTTAACATTCTGAATGTAAATTTTCAATTGATATTGAAATCCTCTATTATGGTTATCCGGAGTAGATATTTGACTTGTAATTTTGTTGTATTTATAGATTAAATAAAGGCCTATTATCCTAGTATAAAATCTAATGTAACTTACATTTCTACTTGTTTTAATCTAATTAGCCCATTTCGATTAGTACAATATGTTTAATTCAAAAAAAAAGATTAACAAATTGTAAAAATTATAAATATAAATAGCATACGAAAATGTTATTTAACTAAATAAAAAAAAGATTTTCTTAAAAAAGCTTTGGGAATTAAAAAAAAACTTTCATCACAAATAAAGGTCTTTTAGCAATTTAAACTTTCATATTATTTTTTTCTTCAACAAATTTAAATTAAAAAAATTACAAAAGTTGTACTAAAACATAATCAAGTTAAAAGTTAAAAGAGTTAAAATTGGGTAGTATAAAATAGTAAGATACAAGAGCTTAGAGGCAAAGGATAATAGGGGAAAAAACTAAAATTTATATTAGGTTCTTTTTTTATTTGTTTAGTTTTGTTGGTTTTCTCATAAAAAACAATTAGCCAAAAGAATGTAAAACAAGATTAGGTTGACAATTTTATTACATATGTATTTCTTTTTTTCATTTAGAAAAACTTACGGCAACTGTTGAGCCATTCTTGCCAACACCTCCAGCCAAAATAACAGTGAATATATATGACAATGACCAAATACCACAAACTATTGTCATTAGGCATAAGGAAGACCACAATTCTAAATTACCAAATATCTAAGGGAGGAGTTAGGAGGGTGTATATGTAATCATATTTAAAGATATGTATGTAAAATGTAAAAATATGTACAAAAAAATATAAAATCGTAAAATGTTATTTTAAAGGGTAGTATTATTGTTTTTGTAGCGAAATAAGTGAAATTAATTAAATTGAAGAATGTTTTTGGTAAATAAATTTTATAATCTCCTGGAAATATTATTATTTAATTTTTTTTTTTTTAATAAATATAGAATTTAAAATTAATTTCCAAATAAAAATATGTTTTAGAATAGCAAAGACATAAACCATTTTGGTATTAATTTAAAATAAAAATTATCTTTTATAAACTACATATGTACTTGGAATAGCCAATTTTAGCTAAATTGAGATTTAAAAAATGTACTTTTTATAAATCAGTCGGTTAATAAAGTATTTTTTATAAAAGTTTTTAGTTACTTACATGCATAAAAGAAACCTTGGATAAAGTAAAGGGTGTTTTAAAGCCCGATCAAACTAACAAAGGGACTAGCTGTCAAACGAACTGTCACCCTAAGCTCACAATTTGACATTTATGATCAGTATAATCTGGGAAACCATCATTAAATTGTCCAAATTAAATTTGAAAATCAGTCATCGATTCGCGCAACTTATAGACAATCTTTAATCGCAAAATTGTGTTCAGCGATGAGGCTCATTGTTGGCTTAGCCGGTTTTTTAATAAAAAAAATTGCCGCATATGGAGTGAAACTAATCCACAACAGACCCTACAGACATTCAGAGAAATGCAATGTTTGTTGCAGTTTACATGCTGCAGGAGGCATCATCGGATCTTACTTCTTAAAAATTAAGTCGAAGCTCGTGTTTCATTTAACTTAAGTAATGACCGCATTCCGTTCAATCATGACTTTGATTCGGGCGAGATTTGGTTTCAACAGAATGGCGCTATATGCCATACGGAGAAGCAACCATCGACTTATTCAAATCAAAATTTAGCGATAAGTTGTGCGGCAACGTGAATTCACTGGTGCCCATTTGATCGAAATAATTTTTAAATGTAAACGCCATGTGTTTTTATATTGAATAAACACTTTTTGGATTAAAATTTATAGTTTTGTGTTACTTATTTACAGCCCTAATAGACTTAAAAAATGCCCTTTACTTATTCCAAAAAAAACTTTTTGAAAAAAAGGTATAAGAAAGTACTTTTGAAAACAATTTGTTATAGATACAAAGTTTAAAATTATTGCATTTTTACCAAAACAGAATTGGTAAAACTATTTCGTTTTGACTTTTCAAAAAGTAACTTTCAATGTTTATTTAAAAAAAAAGGTTTGTATCTTGGCTAACGTTACAAAAATAAAAAAAACAACAAGAATACATTTGAAAATTAAATTAAATTGAAAACAATACAAAACAAAATTGCTTACAAATATTATCTTAACTTACCTTAGTCATCCAGAACTCTGGACCAAATATAAATGAGATTATATGAATGCCCATAATGGTAAATTGTGCCTCGGTAACATCAATTTTACCAAATCTCATAGTACCCGAAACATAGGTTTGCCAATGGGCACAATAAAATAATGATATAGCACAAAAGCACTGTAATTGAAAAAAAAAGAAGCAATTAAAACTCGAAAAAACCTATAACTAAATGTTTAAATAACCACATACCTGGAAGAATAACCAATTTGGATAATGACCTAATTGACAAGATATACACGCTGAGAGAGCTACGAAAACGGTGGATATTGAATCGCAGCCATGATCAAATAATTCACCCAATGGTGAGGAAGTATTTGTACGTCGCGCCTGTTTGCCATCTATGGAATCTAAACTTTGATATACAAACAAACCAAAGGCACAAAGTAAACAAGTCCATCGAGGAGGTGGTGAAGTCCCTTCAGGGCTATATCTACAAATATAAAATAAAAAGAATGTAATTTTTATTTAATATTACTAATTAAAAAAAAGCTATATTAACCTTTTTTTTTTTTAAAGCTATATAATACATATTTTACAGGGTTGGCTACCGATACTGTTATTAATGCTGATACCGCTTTAATCGACCGTTTTTTTTCGGTTGCCGACAAACATAGCTTCCATAAGCACAAGCGTTAAAAATTTCAATTTGTTTATTTATAAACTTTATACATCTTTTTTGCGAAGATAACACAATTTTTACTTTTAATTTTAATTTTTGAGAAAAATTCATTTATGAATTGCCACCTGTCTTCTAAGTGATTAAGACCTTTTTATGTCATAAAAGTTTCTGTACTGCTATACCCATATAAATTTAATACTGATACCTTTACTGAAATAACAAATAGTTTAATACCGATACCGAAATAACAAGTGCTATTGGTTCCGGTTGCCAACCTTGATATTTAATAATACATTCATAAATGTCTAGGGCATATCCTAATGTTTATAAGGATCCAGCGGGAAAAAGAAGGAGTAGGAAGGCCTTCTAGAAGGCCTCTGTACCACTTCTTTTGGATGTACAAGGCCTTCTTGCTCCATTCCATACTCATATCTTTTTTACACACGTTGTCATTGCGGAGAAGGCCTTCCGCTCTCGCTTCTTCAGCAGGTACATAAGAAGGGTAACGGGACCAAAAAAATTGATTTTGCTTTTGCTTGTGCAAAAAAACAATACAAAAAATGTTACTCCCTTCTCATAGAAGCGAGTGTGGAAGATGTATCTTATCTTTTATACGAAAGAGCCGAGGCCTTCTATGAGGCCTTCTTTAGCAGTTAGATAAGAATAGTAATTGAATCAAAAAATCTTTTAAGCAGGCCTTTAAAAAGGCCTGAAGTAAGAAGGTCTTCTGAGTTTTCCCGCTGGGGATGTATGAAAATGTATAAAAATGTATGTATATGTATGAATATGTATGTATGCATACTCTACTCTAAATACTCTAAACTTACATTGTAAATCACTGAACTTTTTTCAAGAACCTTTGTGGTCAAACATACACATTCACCACCTGGCTTTTGTTCGTTCATGTCGTTGTTAAAAAAAAATTACCAATTCAATAAATAAAATTTAGATCAAAGAACATTTAAATGCAAAAATTCAAAAAGGGCAAGTAAAAGCCAATAGCTTAACAATATATAAAAAGACACAAATAGAGAATTCTCTTTATTAAATAATTTATTAAATTAATTTTTATTCCCCCCTTAAAGAAGGGGGGAATAAATAAAATATGAAAAAATAAAACACATTTAAATCAATTTGAATACAAAAATTAGTTAAACCTTGTAATAAATATAATAAAAATCTAATATTAAAAAAAACTAAATTAGAAAATAACAATTTATTAGAACTAACTTAACAAGATAACATGTTATAATCTTATTAACGAATATAAAACAGTAGAATGTTGTAAATTTTCTTATTTAAAGCATAAACAATTAAATTAATTTTGAAAAATTACACTTTTTGTTTTATCACCCTCTATAATTAAGTAAAACAAAAAATCTGTTTTGTTATAGCTGCAACTGTTTGCTCATGACTTGTAATCATTATTTTAAATGAATCATTTAGCGTCATTTCTTTTTCACAAAAAAAGGTATATTCAAAAGTTGTATTATATAAAACATTTATAAATATAATTGGATGAGACAAATGGGCGACAATTTTTCCTTTTCTTAAAGTTAACGTGTCAAACACATGTTTCTTTTAACTCTTTATTTCAATTTAGTATAACTATAGTATAATATAAATTTAATTAAATAAATAATGCACTAGTTTGTAGTAGAAAGCATGTTTTGTTTGTTTCTCACAATAAAACTGTTTTCTTTTTTTAAGTAATCAATAGAGTTCAAATTATTTGTTACTTGTGTTATAAGTGTAATAAATGGACAAATTAAATAAACGATATGTAATAGAAATTAAAACAATAATTTTATTAAACATTTTCAATTTAAGGCTTGTGAAAACAAAACTTAATTTATACAATTACACTTAAATTTCGGACAATGTTTTTACAATTCATGTGTGTCTGTGGCACCGTTGCTCCCAAATGCCTATATTGATTTTAATTTAGTTTTTGTTGTTTGAATTGTGGCTTTATCTTAAATCTTCTTCCGTTAACTTATCGCTCACTTTAGGTTAAATTGAAGTTGCAAAAACGGGACACTTTTCATATGGTCAACAAAATCCTATCTTAAGCTATCGGTAAGTTGTTAAAACGAGCTTAAATGTGCATATTAACATCCTTTTGTCTTATGGTTTTCCTTATATGTATAACTTACAACACATTTTTATTATATTTAATTTTTCTTCACGATTTTAATTTAATTTTTTTCGAAAAGAAAAAAGATGAAAATGATTTCCAACTTTTGTGATAAATATCATAAACGATTTTTATTTAATTTTTTTCGAAAAGAAAATATTTTTTTTTCCAAATTAAAAAATTCAGATGGATAAAAATATTTTTTAATCACAAGTTTTTTAGCTTTTAAATGAAAATAATTATAAAATTATTAATAATAATTTTGAAGTTGTTTTTAATATACATACTTATAATTTAATTTTTATAGTTTTTGTTATAAAATTCTGTTTAATAGAGAAATATTTGTATAAGATTTATCATAAAATTCTTTTTTATGTAAATATGAAGAAAACATAGTTCATCTAAGTATGTATGAATTAACATGTTTCGAGCATCTATTTTTTTCCGTCTTAGTGGATCGATTTGGTGAGGGACCAACCTTCGGTTTATATTTTATCTTCAACGTGAGTTAATTTAATTTTGTAAGTTGAATATAAAAATATCAATTGAAAAACAAAAAGGTATCAAAAAGTCTCCTTTTACAGATTGTCATCCACTCAGGACATTAGATGTTTAATTTTATGTTTCTATGTCTAAAATTAATCAAAGTACAAGATTTAGAACGAAAAAGTACCAAAAAGCACCCTCTTATTAATTGTTATCAGGGTTTAAAAAACTGCAGGCGAATCCAAAAAGTGGCGAACAAAAAACTAAAATTTGGGTATAACTTTTCGCTTTTTGAGTTGGAATGTCAGAGACGGTTTACAGAAGAAAAAGCAACAATTTGTTTTTGGCCAATGGCAAATGAAGAAGTGGAAGAAATGGCAGTTTTTCCACTTTGACTGCAGTTTTTTGGACGCTGATTGTTATTCACTCAGCACCATGCATGTTTATTTTTATCTTTGTAGGTCGTATATTAACAAAAATTCAAAAAGTACCAGATGAAAAACAAAAAGTACCAACATTTTTCATCTTATAGGTTCTAATTGACTCAATAGCCTGCGTCTATAATATTATGTTTCTAAGTTCAAAATTATAAAAAATTTTAAAGTTATCACATGAAAATTTTTAGAATTTGTTTTTTTTTTTAAACTTCTTTCTCCCCATAAATGTTCGGTTGACAAACAAAGCGTTTTTAACTGTTTTGCCTGTGCCGATTTATATAGTCGAAATATTCGAAACCCGGTTTCGACCACCCTATTTTTTATTATTTGATACCCAGCAGCTAGCATTTTTTGAAATTTTTAATCATATTCGAGTCTTTTTTGACTCTTCAGCGCAATTAAAATACTTTTGTCGGGAGAAAATGGTACCCTAACCGCGACTCTTTTTGAAGAGTTGTTTATGATTAATTTTTTTTTTATTAGTTTAGAGACATTTTCGACTCTTTTTTAATAGTTTTTGTTATTGAATTTTTAATCAAACACTTTCAAATCATAAGCGCGAGTCATTTTTGTGTCGATTTTTAAGCATGCAAGTGATTCATCAGTTTTTAATCACCAAAAGTTTTCAAAAAAGACACATACCGATGATTTAAAAAAAAAACGATTTTCCAAATGCTAGCTTGAAAAGAACAAATTTTTTAGTTACATATGTGAGCGTTCTCTGCGTTAGATACTTTTTTCAAGCCGCATAAATGTTCCTCATTTAATGTGCTGTTTTGACACCACAAGTGATTGAACGTGTAGGAAAATGTATGCGAAAAACACAAAAAAACGGAGTGCTTTCCATATAAATTCTACTCCACGTTCAATCACTTGTGTTGTGAAAACTGCACATAAGTCAAAACTTCCTTGTTGAGTTAAAAAATATAAAAATAGTCACTAATTTTGAACAAAAAAAATTAATAAAAAAATTAACGGCGACGCATATTTTTTAAGTTATTGGCCTTCGAAATTTCCAAAGATATTTGCTCATATCTCAATTTACTTACATATGTTTGATGGGATAATATGGGTATCATAAAAAAGCTTACTAAAACCCTTAAAAAATGCGATCGAAACGTGTTGAACACTGGCTTCGCTTACTGTTTTTTTGGCCTAAATGGCTTAATATTACGTAAATAAATGAATAAATAAATAAATAAGTTATATTGTATTGTCGGCCTTCAGTTGGGCTGAGGGATTTTAAACTCCATGGTATGTAGAACATCGGCTTCGCTTAATAAAGTTTTCCTTAATTTGACAAGAACATTTCTTTTGTGTATTTATATTAAAAACAACCACCTGGATAACTATCTTGCCGCGATGTGGTGGCTTAAATGCTGGCTGTAGTGAATGTCTTGTAACTTGTTTCGGCTAAGCCGGATTCTGAATTGTTTCGGCTAAGCCGGAACAAGTTGGAAGGCATATGCTCTAAGGCCAGCACGACTTAGGGTTATCCATCCTCCCATCCCCCATCCCATTACCTATAATCCTATCTATTCCCCCTTTATCTCCCATATCCCCCACTTTTAAGGTCAAGGTGGTAGACAGCAGTGCCGAGGACCTGAATGGCTGGTTAGTGGTTAAAGAAACTGGTCGTGAACAGCTTCCCTCTTGCGCCGATGGCAAGGGTCAGTTGTAACTTTGGCCTAGTCCGTGCAAGCCGTCACTGCGCGGACGGTCCTTTTCTTTACGGCTTACTCGTGGGACCAAAAACTGGACAAATTTCTTAAAAAACAAAAGGACGCGACTCTAGGAGTCGATGCAGGGAATATCTCTAATAACTCGGCAGTTTCGGTGTCAGATCTAGACGCCGATTGGCTGAGTATCCATGGAGATATTCTTGAGCAGGAAGGTCAGTTATTGACAGAACTGACAGGGACAAGAGGAACGAACGACCCCCCAGTCGGTTCCCCGCCTCGAACAGGGGTCTCGGAAAGACTCGATGGTCTAGCTCTGGGATCTGATGATGAGCATGAAATAACAATGATTTCGGCTCATGATCAGGACCATAGGGCTGGGTCATCGACTCCTGAGGTCACACTCGAGATAGGGAGCGGAGTAGCGGGTGTACCAAAAACTATTGTTCGGCAAGATGCGACAGAACAGGTCACATCAGAAGGCCGAACGAGCCTTGAAAAAGCCAAGAGTGGTGTAAGAGCCTCCTTAGCCTTTCTAGAAAAGATAGCTAAGAAAGACTCCTCACTACACGATGGGCGGGATAGGCACTTGCTGAGGAAGCACCGGAAGAACGTTGCCAGATTCGAACGAATCCACGGATCTGTCGGTGATATCCTAGGCATTCCCTATCCTGCGGGATACACAGCAAGGGCTGCTGAGGGCTCAAATGTTGTCAGTAAAGATAACGAACCCTCAGCAACCCCTGTTGATGAATCCTCCAAAAATTCGGGAATTCAGAAGGAGGGTACGAAATCAACACCTGGTCCTCTAAACCGAGACAGTATGGTCACGGATAAGGGAACCAAGCCTGCTGACGTAATACCCACTACTAGTAATCTCCGACAGTCCCTCCCAAGGGGAAGTCACAAAAGGGATAACTGGGACAAACCAGCCAACATCTGCAGGGAAATCGGGTAATCACCGACAGAGCTCTGCTAAGGCCCCCAAGAAAGGGGTACTTAAGAGAGTTAGGTCTGGTGATGACCAGAAATCCCCAGCGGCTAAAAGGAAGGATCCCTGAAAGGAGATCACTAAGAGGATTGGCTCCAGAGAGGACCAACCCTCCACATTAAGGAAGCTAAGGGAGTCGTCAGGTAAGGACGGTATTCTGGCAGCTGTCATTGATCGTATGGATCCCGATGGAAGGATCAGTGTCGAGAAATGGCAGGTGCTAGAAAACAAACTGCTTGACGAAATCTTTAGCGTTAAAGGAAGGCCGGACGAAGTATCGTTCAAAGGGGCTGACTGGATAAGAGGTGTCAAAACTGTCAGTTGCGGCAATCTAAAGACCTTTGAGTTTTTAAAGGCTGCAATCGGCAGGTGTGGCAGCGCTTGTCCTGAAGCCAGATTGGACGTAATACTCGCGTCTGAGTTGCCGTTAAGGCCGGTAGTCACGGTATGGATTCCTCCACCTATAAAACCGGTGGAGGTCATACTGGGGTTACTGGCCAACCAGAACAACGGGCTCTTTACAGGACAGTGGAAGATGGTAGCTTCACTGGGTTGTAAGGAGAACCAAGGTAGAGACTTCCGGTTCGCAGTAGACCGAGAGTCTCTAAAGAAGCTGAAATCAATGGGAGGGGTTGCTGTATTCGGGTTAGGGTCTGTCAGATTTAGGTTTCCTAAAGATGATAGATCCTAAGAGGCTGAAAGTGGTGCAGATAAACTTGCACCACTGTGAAGCGGCCTCAACCGAATTGGCAACCCACCTCATTGACAACAACGTGGACGTGGCCTTAATCCAAGAGCCCTGGATTAACAAAAACCGGGTAGTTGGATTAAAGGTCACGGGGTATACCTTGTTCGTATCCCGCTCGGAGGAGAAGGTACGAACTTGTATATTGGCAAGAACTGAGCACAATTTTATGTTTTCTCATTCTTTCAGTAACGGAGACCTCACGGTTGTGACAGGGAAGGCCAGGGACAGATCAGTCCTGGCACTAGCATCGGCATACTTGCCATACGAGGCTGTCGATCCACCTGGTGAAAAAGTACGAGAGTTGGTGGAGCACTCAGGCAGAAGCGGCTTGAGACTGGTACTGGGATGTGACGCCAATGCACACCACACCCTATGGGGTAGTGCCGACATCAACAAGAGAGGTGAGTCTATGTTTGATTTTATTATTGCCAGCAATCTTTTTATCTGCAACAGGGGGAATACACCGACGTTCAGAACTAGAGATAGGGAGGCAGTGATAGATATAACACTGACGAACTGCAGGGAATTAGTGGAGGACTGGAAGGTGGCGTTGGATTTTTCCTTTTCTGACCATAGTCGCTTGTCCTTTAGTCTGATATTTGAGGGGTCGAAAAGGTGTCCGTATAGGAATCCGAGAAGGACGGATTGGAACACTTTTTCGGGATTGGTTCAAAGTAACTTTAGAGTTACAAGGGACTGGGGGTCGACTCCGACCGGTGTGGAGCTGCTGGTGAGCACCTTTACGGGGGTATTGACCAGTAGCTATGAGCGATCCTGTCCGTTAAACTTTCCGGGCAGGCGTACACAGCCAAGATGGTGGACAGACGAGTTGAGGACTCAAAGGTCCACCGTCAGAGGGCTGTTCAATAGGGCGAAGTATACGCGTAAGGAGGAAGATTGGAGTAACTTCAGGTTGAGTTACGGGAGGTATAAGAGAGATATTAGAAGGACGAAAAGGGACTCGTGGATTAAGTTTAGCGAGTCAGTTGAATCCGTGAATGAAATGTCTAGGTTCAGGAGAATTTTATCCAAGGACCCGGTGGTCCCTGGATTTATTCAGAGACCGGACGACTCATAGACGGAATCTGGCTCTGAATCTCTCTGTCTGCTTATGGAAACTCACTTTCCGGGGTGTGTGGATCCTGGGTCGGGGGAACAGGTTGTATGTGGTGACCCCTTCTCTGGGTCGGGCTCGGACGGTGGGGAAAGGGAGACGGTGGGAGATATGATCACCTTGGATAAGGTAACATGGGCGGTGAATACCTTTGGGTCCTACAAATCGGCGGGACCAGATGGT
Source organism: Pollenia griseotomentosa (assembly GCA_963931875.1). Lineage (NCBI taxonomy): Eukaryota > Metazoa > Arthropoda > Insecta > Diptera > Polleniidae > Pollenia > Pollenia griseotomentosa. The sequence continues at coordinate 119,043,639 of OZ007564.1, read as the reverse complement.
ATCTTTCCGGCGATGTTACAGAATATCGGGAGATCATCACTCCTGGTGTTGGTGGAACTGTTTAGGGTATGTGTGCTGAACGGGTACATTCCTAGAGGGTGGAGGGAGGTCAGGGTAGTTTTTATTCCCAAGGCGGGTAGAACCGGTCACTCTAAACCCAAGGATTTTAGACCAATCAGCTTATCGTCTTTTCTTTTGAAGACGTTGGAAAGACTGATTGATCTACATCTGAGGACGAAGATTGACGCCGGCAACATCAGCGGCGCTCAACACGCCTATCTTAAGGGTAGATCAGTTGAGAGTGCGTTGCATGATGTGGTGGGTTATGTTGAGCGGGGTTTGCGAACCAAGGAATACACCTTGGCGGCATTCCTGGATATAGAGGGCGCCTTTAACAATTTGAGGATAGAGGCTATTAGGCAGGCACTGTTTGATCAGAGGGTTCCGTTGTTCTTGGTCGAATGGATAACTAGGATGCTAAGCAGCAGGGTTATTCACACGGACTGGGGAAACGAACGTTTGAGGAGATCGGTGACTAGGGGGACCCCACAGGGGGGAGTTCTCTCACCCTTATTGTGGCTCTTGGCCGTCAATGTCGTTCTGAGACGTTTTGACAGAATGGGTCAGAAGGTCGTAGCCTACGCGGATGATGTGGTGATATTGGTGTCGGGCAAGTTTCTGCCGACAATTAGCGACATCATGCAAGGGGCGCTGGGCGAACTGTCGGCATGGGCGAGTGATAAGGGACTGGGAGTTAATCCGGGGAAGACGGAGTTGGTTCTTTTCACTAGGAGGTACAGGGTGGAGGATTTTAGGCTGCCGGTACTAGGAGGAGTGGAGCTTAGACTATCTGATAGTGCTAAGTATCTGGGAGTTATTCTGGACAGCAAGCTGTCATGGGGAAGGAATACTCAGGAGAGACTTAAGAGGGGTCTCAATGCCTACTATGCTTGCAGATCATCGATAGGTAGGAGTTGGGGACTCCGGCCGTCAGTGGTGGGATGGCTGTACACTTCGGTGGTTAGACCCATTCTTACGTATGGATGCTGTGTTTGGTGGGAGTCATTGAGATTGGCTAGTCGTAGGAACCTTCTTTCTAAGGCTCAGAGGTGTGCTTCAATGGGCATGACAGGTGCCATGAGGAGTACTCCTCAGGCGGCCCTGGACGTCATTCTACATCTTCTGCCTATTGAGCAGTATGTGATGGGAATGGCGGCCAGGAGTATTCTTAGACTGAGGGAATCAGGACTGATGGGGAATGTCACTCAGGGTCACTCACGGATCCTGAGTGAGATTGAGGCGTGTGGCTATTGCCTGGGACCTCCCGGATCCACAGATTATGTGGGCACTAGGGTGGATTTTGGGCGGCTGCCGGAGGTAATAGTTCCTTCTAGGGAGAGCTGGTCAGGTAGGGGCAGATTATTTAGTGGATTTGCTATTTTCACTGATGGCTCGAAGATGAGGGGCACGGGTGCGGGGGTCTACATTGAGGATCTGAACATCAGAAGGTCATATAGGCTTCCTGACGACTGCAGTGTTTTTCAGGCGGAGGTTCTGGGGGTCATGAGGGCCGTGGAACTGATAAGGGACAACATTGATAGGGGCTCGGAGGTCACTATATATGTGGACAGCCAGGCGGCTCTTATGGCCGTAAGGGGCTGTTATGTGAAATCCAAGCTGGTTGATGATTGTAGGAAGGCTCTTGGAGCAGTCTTAGGGGAGTATTTGCTAAGGTTGTGCTGGGTGCCGGGTCACTGCGACATAGTCGGCAATGAGGTTGCTGATGGGTTGGCGAGACAGGGCTCGGAGATGGAGGATCCTAACTGTTTGGAGGCGGTTAGGCCTCCAATGGCATTCTATTTTGGAAGAATCAGGGAATGGATTGTGGGCGCGACCAATCGGGCCTGGGGGAACCGAACGGACTGTCGGGTATCACGGACGCTGTGGCCGGTGCTTAATAGGTCCGATTCGGTTTTGCTGATGGGCAGGAGTAGGGTCTGCGTTATGACCATGATAGGAATGATCACGGGCCACTGTATGATAGGCAGGATGGCGGTGAGGATGGGATCCGGATTGTCGGATATGTGCAGGTTGTGTGAGGACCCTGAGGAGTTGGAGACGGTGGAGCACATTCTGTGCCACTGTCCCAGGTTGCAGGGCAGCAGGCGGAGGTGGCTGGGCAGTAGATTCCTGGGCGAATTAGGGGATGTCTCGGGTTGCGGACTCGAGAATCTGATAGGATTCGTAATGGGGATGGCCTGGCTGCGCGAGAGTAGGCTGGGTGCTGGACGCACGTAGGGCGTATTTGGTTGAGTAGGATTTCTCTCGGGTTTGGTCCGGAACCTTCTTTCTTTCTTTCTTATTTATCTTATGCTTTCTCTGTTTATTTCACTAACTTTCTATCTCTCTAGGGCTATCCCTGAATAAGGCATCACAATGGACCATATTGGTCTCTGGGTGAGGGTGTGAAGGAGACTTCACACCGGCCTTTCTACCTACCTACCTACCTACCTATATTAAAAACAATAATAAAAAAAATTGGTTTTTGTTTTCAATGTAAATATACAAAGAATGCTAGAAAATATGTTTAATTGAATAAATTCCGTTTTAATGGATCAAATTTCCTTAAATATACTTTTAATTTTTTTTTATTTAGGTGTTAATGGATTAAGAAAATTTTCAAGTTTAAAATTTAAATATTCTTAGTATATTTTAATGTTTTTTAATCAGGCTTAAGTTCATCAAATTTAATTTTTCATTAAATTATTTTTATGAAGAAAGGAATTTTTGAAACATAAAAATTAATTAAAATTGTTATTGATAATTTTTGTTTCTTGACTTTCTTCATAAAAATAATTTAATGAAAAATTAAATTTGATGAACTTAAGCCTGATTAAAAAATATTAAAATTTGGATTAAAACCATAAATAGTTCGACAAAATAACCACAATACTAATTGTTTTTAGTATAAATTAAGGTATATTTCTTTGTAATATAGTTTATTGGCCTAATGAGGCTTTTATATTACTTGTAATAAATTGAAATTGAAATGTTATTTCTCAAGCTATTCCATAGTTTTCATAGTGGTATATTTGAAGAGTCAATATCTATAACTTGGGTAAACTAGATTTAAGTCCAAAGTGTAAACAATTTGAAGCGACTACAACAGTGGCAACTTCAATATTTTGGTACTCATATTTTATTTATTTGTTTTCAATAAAGTAATACAACAACCTTATGAATTTTTTAACTGCTGTTTTCTTAAGATATTACTACCAATAAAGTAGCTCGCGACATTTTTGGTTACTAAATATTTTAATAAAAATTTTAAGAAAAAAAAAAATAAACATATAAAAAAATTAGCTGTTTTCGAAAAATTAAAACCACACCGATAAACTAAAAATCGCGTTATTTGTTAAACAGCAAAACGGCTTGTAATTTGAAACTACGTAATTTTCAAATCAGACCTGAAAATTTATACTTTTAGATTTTAATTTTTAAAAAATAATTATTATACCCACACCACAATAGTGGAGAGGGTATTATGCATTTGTGCTGATGTGTGTAACGCCTTAAAATATTCACCCTTATCGTGTTTGGCGTATTTAAAATACGCCTACGACTGTTTGGTAATAGATTAAAGGAAATAAGTTCACGTTCACTTTAATCTATTACCAAACAGTTGTAGGCGTATTTTAAATACGCCAAACACGATAAGGGTGATTGATCCTAGACCCACCTTTAAGTATACCGATCGACTCAGAATCACTTTCTGAGTCGAACTAACGATGTCCGTCCGGCTGGCTGGCAGGAATGCTGGCTGGCTGTCCATGTAACCTTGTGCGCAAAGTACAGGTCGCAATTTTGGAGATAATTTGATAAAATTTGGGACATAGGTTCTTATTGGCACACCAAGCCTATTGAAAATGGGCCGAATCGTAGGACCACGAGGGAAGATAGGAAGAAATTTCCTCTCAGAAACAATCAAACCGATTTTAATGAAATTCAAAACATAGATAGAACTATATCTATATGGACACAAAAGGTATGCATTTTTTAAAAAAATAGGACCACAAGGGGAGATAGGGGCTATTTTTGCCTCTCAAAACGATTTTATATATTTATTTCATTCACAGTAATATATAAAAGCCTCCCAGGCCAATTAACATATATTACAAAGATATATTCCTGAATAAAAATACAATTCAATTTTAATATGTACATAGTTATAAACATACTCTTCTTTATAACTAATAACAAAAAAAAAACCCATTCAATGGCTCCCCAGCCAAAAAAAAAAAAAAACAAAAAAGTTATATAAAAGATCATATGGAAATTTAAAACATAGATAGTTCCATATCTATATGGACACATAAGCCATACCGTTTTTCAAAAATAGGACCACAAGGGGAGGTAGGGGGCAATTTCTGCCTCTCCCAAACTTTCAAACCGATTTTAATAAAGTTTATAAACATAGATAAATCCATATTTATATGGACACACAGTGTTGGGCAAAATACATGGTTTGCGGTATTTAAAATACAAAATACAAAATACTTGCTGGTCATGTATTTAAAATACAAAATACTTTCAGGTTATGTATTTAAAATACAAAATACTTACACATCCTGTATGTATTTAAAATACAAAATACTTACATTTATTGTACGTATTTCAAATACAAAATACTTCCACGTCATGTACATTAAGGTCATAACTTTTTTTTTGAGTGCAAAATACCACTCCAGCGCCATGTGGGGAATTTTGTTCTGATAATAAAAAACTGTCTTTTAAGCTGATTCGGTGAAAAAAGTTTCCGCACCGTAAGCGATTCCCAAAACTCCATATTATGTGTAAACTTTATTTTTGGAAATTGAAACCCTTTTGATTTTGCATTAGACTTATGAAAAATGGTTTGGTAGATTAAAATGCAATCAACCATCAATAAACTGACAGAATATATTTTGTAAACTATGTTTTTAAAATACAAAATACTCCCATTTTTTTATGTATTTAAAATACAAAATACAAACTACTTATATTTATTGTATGTATTTAAAATACAAAATACAAAATACTTGCTGGATATGTATTTAAAATACAAAATACTTGCACGTCATGTATTTAAAATACAAATACAAAATACGTATTTGTATTTTAAATACGTATTTCAAATACATGTATTTCAAATACTGCCCAGCCCTGTGGACACATAAGCATGATGTGTTTTTAAATACGGTGGTGTAGGGTATCATATGGTCGGGCTTGACCGACTATACTTTCTTACTTGTTTTTATTATTCTCATGAGTAAGACAAACTACAAAAAAATTCGTTCATGATATTTCTTTGGCGTTAACCAAAAAGGCCTTAAGTCAGAAACTGTAGTTTTAAGTAATGTTAAACTGGAAATGATTGTGTTAGCTACTTCAATTAGAGACTTGGCATATTCTGCATTTCAGAGGTCTAAATCTGCTGGTGATTGGCTAGTTTATTGTCGTTATCGGAATAGTTTTAAAAACTTAATTCGAAGGGAGAGGAAAAAATATTTTTCTAAATTGTTTTCTGGGTTAAATTCTCCGAGTATGTGGAATGTTTTGAAGCGGTATGGTATTCTTGGTAATAACAGATTGCGATGCGATTTGAATGTCGATGAAGTAAATAACTACTTTGCAGATGTTCCGTTGACTGATAACTTTAATAATGTAGATTTTGGTAGTATTGATGGGATTTTTTCTTTTCAATGTGTTACAATTGAAGACATTTGGCTGTCACTGTGTAAAGTAAAGTCAAAATCTATTGGTGTTGATGGCATTCCAATAGGCTTCATAAAAACTATTTTCCAACATATTTCTCATTATATTCTTTTTCATTTCAATTCTATTTTAACATCTTCTGTATTCCCTTCGCCTTGGAAGTTAGCACGCGTGGTCCCTATTCCTAAAGTGAGAGCAATTCGTAGTGTAGAAGACTTAAGGCCTATTTCAATCCTTCCTGCACTATCTAAAGTAATGGAAGATATTCTCAAGAACCAAATTTTATCATTTGTTAGTCGGGACATTGTTGCTTCTCAATATGCTTTTCGCCGTGGACATAGCACTACTTCTTTATTGTTAAATTTAACGGATTCTGTACGTGACCATATAAATAGGGATAAGTTGTCGTTATTGGTTTCATTAGATTTAAGTAAGGCTTTTAACACTATAAATTACGCTTTGTTGATAACTAAACTAAGGGACTTGTTTAACTTTTCAAGGTCTGCATGATTTATTCCTACTTAAATAATAGACAGCAGTTTGTTGATATGAATGGAGTCTACTCTAACATACTTCCCTTGTCATCAGGTGTTCCTCAGGGATCGGTTTTGGGTCCACTTATTTTTGTGTTATATGTAAATGACCTTCCTACTTAAATAATAGACAGCAGTTTGTTGATATGAATGGAGTCTACTCTAACATACTTCCCTTGTCATCAGGTGTTCCTCAGGGATCGGTTTTGGGTCCACTTATTTTTGTGTTATATGTAAATGACCTTCCAGGATTTATTGATACTAATGTTTGTAGGTCTTTTATTTTTGCTGACGACATTTTTCTCTTATTTAGTACGAATAAAGATAATGGTGATGTTCTACAATCTAATGCAAATAACAGACTCGAACGTTTCCGTCTTTGGTCATCTACTAACAATTTTTGCATAAATATTTCCAAAACGAGGGCTATAGTCTTTGGGAATCAGATAAGTAATTTTAATATTTTTATTGGTAATGAGAGAATTGATTTTGTTGACCAGTTAAGATGCCTTGGCGTATTAATTGATAATCGGCTTACTTTTTCTGATCATATCGACCATATATATTTCAGAGTATCAGGGATTTTGCGAGGGATATATTCAAATAACATTTACCTACCGTATTGTATTAAAAAAAAAATTGCTTATGCTTTACTGATGCCGCATATTTTGTATGGTCTCGAGATTGTGTCTGGTACTTTAGCTCTCCAAACTGTTAGATTAAACCGAATTTTGAACACTGTTGTTAGATATGTTTATAATGTTAGAAGAAGAATGCATATTTCTGGCTATGTGAGAACATTTCTTGGATGAAGCTTTAAACACTTTGTTTTACACCGCAATATACTATTTTTCTACAGGGTTCTTAGAAATGGTTATCCTACTCAGCTTTGCTCTGAATTTCAGTTTACCCACTCTACAAGAAATCCACAAATTGTTATTCCCAGGATAAGATGTAGCTGTTTCGAGAGGTCTTTTTTTGTAAGGGTAGCTCGATGTTGGAATTGTTTGCCTAGAGATCTTCGCTTATTTTCCCACTCAAATAATGCTTTTCGTTTAAAACTGTTGACATACTTTTCATTTCGTTGAGCTTTATACTTATTTAAGTATCTCATAACATTTTTGATTTTTTTCATCTTTCGTGTTTGTGCTTTCCAAATGTCAGTTTAAAACATTATATCAAGGTATATTTACACAAGGTAAACTCGTTGGCTCATATGTTTGTCAGCTGTTTACCCCTAGTTGGAGCCAAAACGTCAAATTGCGTGTATATGAGCCAAAATTTGTACATGTGTGCGTTAAATTGTTTTTGTTTTATATGAAGACAATTTTGACAAATTGGCTCCTTTTATAGAGCAGCATGTCTACACTCCCAAATGAGTCTACCTTGTGTAAATATACCTTGCATTATATGTTCAAATTAAATTGACATATTTAAGTGTGAACAATTACTTCGCATATTCATACTTCTGGTTTTTATAAACGCATATTAGATCTTACTGAGCTATCCACTTTGGGGCCTGGTTATTATTGTTATTTTATTACTAATATTGTATTAGGCTGGGGAGCCAACTCGTAAATAATTTTAAATAACAGTTATATTGTATGTATAAATTTATTTATTTTTTTTTTTATTAAATGTGCTTTAATTCAGAATATGGATTTACAATTGTAATATATAATTTTTGGCCTCCTAGGCTTTTTATATTACTTGGATGAAATAAATAAATAAATAAATAAATAAATAAATGATTTTTTCGGTGTATTTCAATGACTTTTTCCTATAGAGCAGATGATTACGATTAGAAGCAGTTGTGCTAGATTTAAGTTATCGAAAAAGAAAAAATATTGAGTTAAAGCCAATTCAAAACTCAAAATGCGTTGTTTTGACTTAAGACCTATTTACCTAACGGAAAAGATTTATCGGAAAATTTAAAAATTATTTTCATTTGCTGAAAAAAAAAATTAATAAAGGTATGTTCAGACCTAACAAATATTTGACTAAAAACATCAAAAAAAAGCGTGACCAGTAAATTGATCAAACTTTAGCTTTATTTTTAACTACATATTTCTATTGATTTACTAAAATTATTTGTAAGAAGATAATTTTATAATGTAATTTATAAACTGTTAAATGATGTTTGATTTAGCAAACATTTTGCAAAAGCAAATAATTTTTTAATAAAACTAGTGGTTACGTATAGGAAATCAAATATTTAATAGGTGTGAACATAGCTTAAAAATTAATATAAAATATTTTGAAAAACCTTTTTTAATAATTTAAAAATTTTAAATTTAAATTGGGTCGACGCAAGGTTCTACACTTTTTAAAATACTCTCTATTTACCAAAAATTCCGTCGTAAAGGTATTTTGTTTTCTTTTACAAATATTATTAGAAAATAACAAATTTATTAATTTTTTTTTTTTATTTTATCCTTTTGTTAAGGTTGATTCAACATGTCATGTCGTCCAGACAAGAACTTTGTCCTTGATTTTTTTAAGTTTTTGTAATAATTTTTTATTTATTTTTTTTATATTTTTGCCAAACAACACCTTGTCTATTATACATACATATTTATGTATAATACATATACATATTTATGTATAAAATTCAAAATCATTCTACTGTTTGCTTAAGAATGTGCAAAATAAAAAAACTGATAGACAAATTTTACGCTATAATAATGAAATCAGAGTTTGTTCAATACTGCTTAGTGGGGGTTTGTAAAATTCACATTAAACTATTTTTTTATTATTAAAACAAGTATTTCGGCAGTAAATTTTGATAAGATTTAAAAAAACTTATTGCTTATACATTCAACAAAAAATATCATATCATGTTTGTATAAACAACAAAAGAATTAACGCAAATTTAAAATTAAAAAAAAACCATTTAATATTTAATAACAAATAAAAAGAAGCAATAAAATCTAATATTTATTTAATCAGTTATGATGGCATGATGGTATTTAAATAAACTTTAAATCAAATTCAAAAATAATTACATAAATGTTGCGTGAAAACAGTATCTATGTGTGTATATACATATAATAAAGTAGACTAAAACTTTGAACATACATATTAAATATAATTGTATGTATGTATATTGAAAATATCAAAGAATACATCGCTAGATGTAAGCCAAAGTTCAAATTTCAATTTGCATACGTAATACTTTAGCACGTTTTTTATAATTGTATTAAAAAAATACCGCCATATTAATAAAAAATATTTTTGATTTATAAAAGGTTTATTGAACAAATTTTCTTTGACTTTTAAATTCTTATCAATCTCTGATTACACTATGCTAGTTGAAAAAACTGACAAGCCGGGCACATGGCGTTTTAACATAATTCGGGGACGCTGAATCCAGTGGTGCCCGCGGTTTTTTCAGATTGGCTCTGGTTTTCGAGATATACCGTTATTTCGAAAATGGAGGAGGTTGCACAACATATATTCGCGTAACTCAAAAACGGTTTAGTTTATTGAAATTACTAAAAAAACCGAAATTCCGCAATAAAATTTCATTTCAGAAAAGTAAAACTCTTTTTCTAATATAATTTTCTAATATAATACAAGCCATAAATGATTAAAATCTGTTTTAATCATTTATGGCTTGTTTTGTTTGTAGCTTCGTTTTTTATAAGTCTGCAAAAAATTAGAAGCCTAGCTGCATTTTTTAATTTTGTATGAATTTTTAAAAAACAAAAATTTCGAAATTTTGATAAAAAAATTAATTTTTTTTTCAAAAAAAAATTATGTTTCAATAACGACTACTCATATTAGAAAAAGAGTTTTACTTTTCTGAAATAAAATTTTATTGCGGAATTTCGGTTTTTTTTAGTAATTTCAATAAACTAAACCGTTTTTGAGTTACGCGAATATATGTTGAGCAACCTCCTCCATTTTCGAAATAACGGTATATCTCGAAAACCAGAGCCAATCTGAAAAAACCGCGGGCCCCACTGGATTCAGCGCCATGTGCCCGGCTTGTCACGAAAAAAAAGTGTCAATTTCATGCACAGTGTTATTATTATTCAAATTTAATATTTTTGCAATGACAATTAAATGGTCTTGGAGGTTACATTTGATTAGTAGTTTTAAAAAAGAAGTACATACAATTTTCTTAAAAGAAAAAAATTTCCACTTGGAAGATTTTAAAAAAAATTTTAAAAATGTATTATTTTTTTTATTTAAATTTAATAATTTTAAACGCTTTTAAAAACTTTTTGTAATACATTTTACCTTAATTATTTTCTATATTTAACTTAAAGTTTATAACAAAACTAATGTTAAACTTATTTATATTTTTTGATATATACAGGGCTGGGCAGTATTTGAAATACATGTATTTGAAATACGTATTTAAAATACAAATATGTACGTATTTTGTATTTGTATTTTAAATACATGACGTGCAAGTATTTTGTATTTTGTATTTTAAATACATACAATAAATATAAGTAGTTTGTATTTTGTATTTTAAATACATAAAAAAATGGGAGTATTTTGTATTTTAAAAACATAGTTTACAAAATATATTCTGTCAGTTTATTGATGGTTGATTGCATTTTAATCTACCAAACCATTTTTCATAAGTCTAATGCAAAATCAAAAGGGTTTCAATTTCCAAAAATAAAATTTACACATAATATGGAGTTTTAGGAATCGCTTACGGTGCGGAAACTTTTTTCACCGAATCAGCTTAAAAAACAGTTTTTTATTATCAGAACGAAATTCCCCACATGGCGCTGGAGTGGTATTTTGCACTCAAAAAAAGTTATAACCTTAATGTACATGACGTGGAAGTATTTTGTATTTTGTATTTGAAATACGTACAATAAATGGAAGTATTTTGTATTTTGTATTTTAAATACATACAGGATGTGTAAGTATTTTGTATTTTAAATACATACATACATATTTTAAATACATACATAGGATGTGTAAGTATTTTGTATTTTGTATTTTAAATACATAACCTGAAAGTATTTTGTATTTTGTGTTTTAAATACATGACCAGCAAGTATTTTGTATTTTAAATACCGCAAACCATGTATTTTGCCCAACACTGGATATATATACTTGCTTAATGAACTGAATAACCATATGAACATGTTAAATAAAGCAACAAATACATATATTTTCTCTGTAACTCTACAAATGAAAAAAATGTGTCTTAAAAGACATATTTAAAATAAAAATTACCTTTTGACTGTCTTATTAATAACCTCATTTTAAATAGAAAAACTCTTTTAACTATTCACATACATAATTACAAAGTAAAAATGTAATTGAATCAGTTTTCAAAGTTTACGAGTATACATATAAGAAGTACATACATATAATATTGATTACTTTAGAAAAGAGGGTTATTATGAGAGTGCTGCTTTTAACAATTGTGACATAATTTATAAAAAACTTTTTTGAGATAACATTTTAAATAAAAGGATACTTTAAAAAGAATCAACATTGGTTCTATCCTCTATATATCATTCAACCAGATAATCACTGGTTTTATCTCCTTCTAAGTTTCGGACATTGACACAGAAAATAAAGCATAGTTTCCTCTTCCTTCACTTAATGACAACTGCTGCAAAAGTCATTGATTTAAATACAAAATGATTGAGTCAAATTAAAATCCCTTCGAAGTTCGAACACTAATAAATGAACTTTTTTAATGAAACATGTTTAAAAAATATGTACATATTTAGAAATATTATATAAAATATGACCTTACAAGAACTTAAATTAAAAAAAGTTCTTTGTTAAAATATAGTACGAACTTTTTTAAAAATTATGCTTTATATGCTATAAAACAAGTGGGTTATTGTGTTGTTCGCTTCAGCATGAAATTCTTTTGAATTTAAATGCTTTTTTGATATACATATTTCGAAAGTGTTTTTTTTTTCGAATCGAAAAACGTACATACACATGAAGGAAATTCCTCGCTTTCTAAGTAATTGAAATAAATCTAAAGTTTCTAAGTACCCAAAAGCAAACAAATTAGTGAACTCTTTCTTATTACTATCCTAATGTTAAATAAAATGTGCATAAGAACCAAAAAACAAAACATATACGAATTAATTGTTGCGAATGCACTATCAACTGATGTGGATGGACCCATCTAACTTTTGCTATACAGTGTGTATCGTATATGTGGGAATTGTATTCGCACATTTATTGTTGTTGGTCTCAGACCGAAGATGTACATGTGATACAAATTCACTCGGTATAGAAAACAGGAACAGTTTAAACAGTTTATATGTACCTATGTTTTAAAAATATTTGGAACTTTTTAAGCCTTTTAAGCGAATAATTTATCTATAGCACATGATTAAGTTCCTTTTATCATTTCTGTACCTAGGTAGGAAATATTTAAGACGAATAACAACGAAACAGGTAATTAGAAATATGCATTTTCCATTTCTGAGTTATAAAAAGAAATTGCTCCACAAATCCACTAACATAGTAAATGTGTAACGACGATGAAAATGCTGATGCTGATAACGATGATGATGGGAGCTCGCTACCAAACAAACACAAGCTATGTATCTACGTACATCGGTGGCAAAAGGCAGGCAAACGAATCGGTTACAAAAATTGCAAGGCCGAATTCACAAACACACTCGTAATAGAAATGAAAATTTCATGGTCAACAAGTGAAACTCATACAAATTTCAAATAAAACCTAATTGCTACAATAAATGTTTACAATTGCTCTGATTAAGTACGATAAATAAAATACTTACGCTACTAAAACTAATGTGGTGACTATGTTTACTACTAAACCCACTATGGTTATAAGATTTGGAGCCAACCATAACGGTGTCTTGGACACCAACCAATTCCACCAGGGCTGTAGCCAGGGATCCATTAAACTTGAACTGCTACATGAGTACTTATGTTCGGACAACTTCTTTAATTGCTGTGGTGTTAGTATGCGGTCTTTGTAGGCCATTGAATTTTTGTTTTTCTTTAACAAAAATTTTATTTAAATTATTTTGATTTCTTTTTTTTCACCTTTTTCTTTATATATACAATTTTCTTTTGATATCCACACTTTTACTAAAAAATGATTTTGCTTAATGATTTGCATAAGATGGGGCTTAGCAAATTGCGATTCTATAACAGAAAGAAAAGTTTTTTTTTTTATTTTACATTTATTTGCTTTTTTCTGTATTTATTCTTAACACATTGTTTTTTTTATAAATAAATTTGCACTTGTAATTTTGTATACTTTTATTAATTTGCACTTTTTACCTTCACCCCTCCCTGTTCTTAACACAATCACCTTTTTTAAAATAGTACAAAATATCCTCTTTTTTCTGTGCTTCACGTGTTTGACGGTGTACTCTTTGGTAGTTGTTATAGAGAGTTCTGTAAAAACTTCTTTAGTATATTTCTTTTATTAAAATATACATTTGATTTCTTTGATTAATTTTGTTTGCGTGTGATTTATTGTACGATTTTTTTGTGTTAATTTAGCCGCTGAAATTTTTCTTTCACAGAGATAATAATCGTATGAGTATTTAGAGACGTAGACAAATTCAAGACAAATTTATAAATGATGTGTCAAAATGTGGTTACTTGCTATATAGTGTTGCCAGTGTTGCTAGTTTTATAAACTTTTATTAAAAGTTAACGATTTCTAAAGACATAAACAAAGTTTGTATATGGAGGGTTCAAAGCTGAACCGAGCCAAGTCATAAAATATAATATATAAATATATACATATATATATTTCCAAATTGGTGTGAAATTCTCCGCAGTGTTTAATAGGCTTTTACACTGATCAACATGTAACATCTCCAGAAATTAATGGCAGTTCAGATATATATATATATATATATATATATATATATATATATATATCTGAATAAATTTTCTTTTTTGACTTGGTTCGCTTCAGCTCTGAGTCCTTTATATATATTTGGGTGGTTATTGGTATGCAGTGATGTTATATACTTTTTTTTAAAGGGCCTACGTAGCCTGAAAATTTTTTTTTTTCACAAATCGAAAAGATTGCAAAATATATGTACATATATAGTTTTGTCACATTTTGAATAGTCCTTACATTTTAATGTTTTCAAAAAATCTATCCTTCTTATCCATACGATCATTTTTTTAGAAGAAAATCCCTACAAATAGGGATTTTTTCCAATGTTTAACATCACTGCTAGTAGGCCGCCTGTCGTATTTAAAAAAATGAGTTATAAGTCAATTTTTATAATAAATGCGCCTCTTTTTTAAATCCTTTATATATTTCTTAATATCTTGAATATACTTATTAAAAGATATCGAGCCATAAAATTGCCTCATATCCACAATTTTAGAGTTATCTTAACATTGTTTTAGTTTATTCTTCACATTTTGTGTTATGAAGCAAATCTTCAATGTAAATATAAAAATATTATTGTTTGTAAAGTCAATTTAATATAAAAAGAATTCATGTGCACGCATGAATTTAGCATCTGTAGATGAATACGCCTTGCGCAGACCTTTTGCATAGACCTTAAATATTTGTATTCGAAAATAGCACCGTTGCGAAAGTTAGCGAATTAAAAATGTTTGAAAATGTAAAACAAAAATGAACATTCGCAACAAAGAAGTTTTTGCGAAGCTATGGCCAACTAAATGTTGAGTAAGCTAGTTAAAATACGTTATGTTTACTAACATATCACCAAATCTTTATAAATGATATTGTTGTCTTCTTCTATCAAAAAACTTTAAGAGAAAAAATGCATCGGATAAACACGAAAACCCAAATGTAATGCTTTTTCAAAAAAAAAAAAAATACATATCGTAATCTTTTTCATTTGAAGAAAAGGCAAAAACACAAAAAGCTTTGCTTTCATATTATTGCCAAACTATTAAACACAAATGTTTGAGCCGGCGATACACTATCCTATTCAGTCGTACGATTTGTCAAAAAAATCGTGTGTGCTCATAAAGTAGGATAGTGTGGCTAAAAAATTAATTGAGTGACAGATTTTTTTGACAAGTCTGTCCGACTTGCAAATGTTTATGAAAATTTTCATAAAATGATAGTTTATATGCGATCAGAGTTGCATTTTCTTGTAAAGTAGCAGAGTTTTTTTTAATTTACATCATTTTTGTGGGATAGTGTGGCACTGAGAGCAAATTTGTCAGGAATTGTCATATCGGATAGAATTCTGTCAGATTTTCGTGTGAATGAATAATACGATTGTATAGGATAGTGAATCCCGGCCTTAAGCGATATTAATATCGGATATCTAGAAATATAAGTATCCACTAGCCATCAAATGATGTTACGAAATAATGTTATAAAAGAGCTTTCAATACAGATTGCTAAGAAACGCTGTTTATACATAAGAAAACCCTATGACATTATGATTCTATACTTAACACTAACATCCTGTTAGTGTTAAACATGTCTTCAACAGACATGATTTGCTGTTATAGCATGATGCTATGAAAGCGTTGTTAAAATATATGCATTAACAACCAAGCAGCACATAATGTCTGTTGTACTATTGAGTAACAGCTTCTTAATTCTTTTATACTTTGTTTTATTACCTGTCAAAAGCTAAAGTAATATGTATAAGTGTGAAAGTAATGTGCTATCAAAATTACAAGTAACTATTAGGACAAACATTTGACATCCCATACGACCTCAACGGTTTTTAAAAATTTTCAAAAGTTTTTCTTGGGATTCAAAAAATTAGTTAACAAGGTTTCGTTTTAATATGCTTAATTCCCATTTCAGCTTATCAATAGTATGAAATGGGAATTTAGCACATTTAAACAAAACCCTAATAATACTTTTAATCTGTTCAGGGTTGCATTTTAACAAAAGCATGTTCATGTGCTAAAGTGTGAATACAAACTATTATGTTAAATTTGATTTTTGGATACTCGCAACAAAACTCATTAAAATTCTACCTTACAAAGTATTATGGAATACTTAAGACTTGTGTGATTGAGTAAAATACGCTTTAACATCAGTTCATGACTCGTAAAGACTAAGGTAACTAATAGGTAAATTTTCCCATTTTTCCGTTTTTTTAAGTTTTGGGAATAAGCTTATTTCAACATTGGTAAGTCGGAATTTACTGGGCATTTCTTGCCGGACAGCAAAAAGTTTGTTGGCAAGAGAGACAAGAAGTAAAGTGTGTCACGCATACAGCGTCGCGACTGTAGAGTCTTTCATAGAGTTTAGCTTTTGTATAAGTCTTACACAAGAATTACAAGCTGCCACATTTTTAATTACATATTATTTCTGAACGGTTTGTGGCTTTAATATAAAACGGCTCTCGTTGTCGGCAACACAGTCAGTCAAATTTTGTAGTAGATTAAGGAACAAAGGTGTGTGCAAGGCGAATTCAACTACAGGTGGTGTCGGAACTACAACAATCCAAAAACAACAGAAACAACATAGGGTGTTTTGCATTGCATTGTTAGTGCAATTAGCTCGAAATGTCAACCATTATTAGCAAAACACTAACAAATCAAAACAAATAAGCCCGAACTGTCAAAATCAGATGCCGTTTCGACACCACCTGTAGTTAATTCGCCTTGGGTGTGTGTTACTTTAACCTACTACAGAGTCGATTTCGACAATGAGAACAGTAATAAGCCTTAAAGAATTTATTAAATTTTTATTTTATAAAATTTATTTATTTTATATGTTTACTTTATTACCACTTCTTATTTTCTTTTCTTTAATTAAAAACTCAGGTTTTACCAATATTTTAGCGCAAAAATCATAATTTACAAAATTGTCAAACAAAAATTGAATTTAAGGATGTAAACACATGAGCCAAAACATTAAACAGCTGATTCGAATATCGGTTTTATTTGTATTCGAAAATAACAAATCCGACTTGTTTTCATGACACCAAATGAAACCAATATTGGTTTGCAAAACCGACAATGAGCAAAAGTGACTTGGATTCTATGACACCCCGGTATATCACATCCCTTTGTGATTTATTAAAAAGAATCAATGAGTGTTGTCCTCAAGGCCAATAATATTCTAAAAGCAAGAGTATCGGGAGCTTTTTAATATTGAGCTTAAAGGAGATAATCTGGGGTGTGTGCTGGAAATAAAAAACGTAAAACGCAGGAGTTTTAAGTCATTTTTTAATAAGATTTATGAAATAAAAGACTTATGTCAAATATTTCTTTATTAAACAGAATTTGATAACAAAAATTAGATAAAAAGTGTATTAGGAACAACTTTAAAATTTTTGCGTTTTACGTTTTCGATTAGCAGCACACCCCTGTATGTTAAGATATGGGGTTTCTTTGTTAGGTTGGCTAATTTTGGGACTGGCCTTGTATGTTTAACATTTATTATGAATTAAAATGCATTTTGTTTACAAGTTTTTGTTTTAATATATAATTTTTATTTATTACTCACTTGATCATTTTTTGTTTATCACTAAACATTTGTGATTTTTTTTTTTTAATTTTTCTTTAAATCAGATTTATTTTAATCTTAATAATTACTAATTGTATAAGTTTGTAGATGTTTTTGTTGGATGTTTAAATTTTATTTTCAATGTCTTAATAATTTTGTGTGTTGATCATTACTAAAAAGTGCAATTATCTTTTTATGTATAGTGATTATTTTTTTTATGATGAATATATAAAAAATTATTATGGACTGGACAAAAAGAGAAATTTTTACCACGTACAAAATTAATTGCAAAAAAAAAAAAAAATATTTTTTTATGTGGAAAACTACATAATTTGTTATAAACGCTTAATGTGGTTTTTTAATTCAATTTATATATTTTTTTTTTTTTTGGAAAAAATGTGATGTGAGATGTGACAACCATTTCCTAACTAGTTGGCATTTTATTTACGTTTTTGTTTAATTTATAAATATAATGAAGTGAGTAGGATGTTTTATTATATTTTGGCAATAATTTTTTTTTTTATTTTCTTTAAATATTTATATTATTTTAAGGGATATATTTCACATAAATTTGTTTATTGTGTTACGAGCTTTGTTTGCTTACAAAGTTGTTGGTAAAAAAGTTGTTGTTTGTCAGTAAAACATTGGTGTTTTTAGATTTCTTCAATAAAATAATTTATTTTTAGCTGTCTTAGTTATTGGTTTTATTTATTTTTATTAATCCCTATATAAAATTCCTTGTTAGAGAGTAAGTGTGTTGTTTTTTTTTTTTTTTTTTTTGATATTATTATAAGTTCTCTTTTTTTATTTGATAATAAAAGCCGATTATTTTTAAGTAATAATTAAATTTATTAATTAATGAAATTTAATAATTAAATAAAAACTGATTTTGTTTTTTTTAAATTTTATTTATTTTATAAGATTATATCAAAGGCATTAAACATATGATTTATTTTAAGCAAAATTTTATTGATTTTTTATTTTATAAAAACCCTTTTTAAATGTATGTATAGATAAGGAAATAACTGAAACAAATAATATACACACATACAGGTCTCTGACAGAAATAATACACCGTCTTGACTAGCAATCGCTATGTTCAAACAACAAACAATTACATGTGCACACATGAATCGAATTGTTATTTTACCAAACACATGTTTGTACAACGATGTCTGACACCACTGCAGTATTCCCACATAAATAAACGTAACAATGGATAGTCCGGACGGTGTGTTAATTCCGATCGAAAGTAGAAGAAATTCCGTATTTTGCTTCTCAAAAAAAAAAAAAAAAAAAAAAATATTTAAAGATGCTAAAACAAGTTTGATCGGAATTTGTGACAGGCCTGATAATTTTATTTAATTATTAAAAAAGCAAAAATATTTAAATAAAATTAAAAACAAAACTAAAAAACACTTATGTTTAAATAAAAAATAGCAAACCATATTTTTTTTGTTTTTTTGTTTAATTTTTTCTTTATAATTAAATAATTTTTATATCTATTTTTTTATTTTCCTTTTCTTTTTATTAATCGCTGAATGCTGGTATTTTATTGAATTTCTTTTTTTACTTTTAGTATTAAATATCAATTAAGAGATTAAATTAAATTTAAAAAGGTTTAATAAAACACTTACAGCCTTATTTCTGTGGCTTGGTGCTAAAAGGGCCAATGTCAATATTTTGTTGTTTTGAGTTAATCGTTGCATAAGGTTTTTTGCTTAAGCAGTCAAGTTCTAATTTAACCCAGAACAGCTTCATAAAGGCTTTGCTAGCCAAATTCACTAAGAACTCTTCTATAAAAAAAACTTTAATTTCAATTTGCTCAAAAGTTAATATTTTGACATTGGCCCTTTTAGCACCAAGCCACAGATTTATAAAAAATATACCAAGCCAATAAAGAGCTTATGAAACGGATTTTGTACGAAAATTTGTTTAATAAACCTTTAATTAATCTGTTTTAATTTTTGTGAATAAGGCAGTTAAAATTTAGAAGAAAAAAAAATCTGAAATTCAAAATTTGTTTTACTAACGGCAAATTTCACCAAGTTCAGTCAAAATTAACTATCAGTTATAACTGTGAAAACCTATTGTTACCTGGAAGTTAAAGTCATAGTTAGTTTTAACTGAACTTTGTGAAATTGGCCGTAAATTATTCAAAAATTTACTGTCTAATGCAAAAAAATTAAAAGTTAACGTTAGTTAACCGATACACTAAAGGTCCAACTATAATATGCACAAACTGGCTTAAGCAACTGTGCGAATACATGTAAATCATATGTGTCAAACCCTATTGAACATAAGGAAGTTTATCGTTAAGTTTAATAAAACTGTCATTTGCTTAAGCAAAGTGCGACACTGCTCGCACATTCCGTACGGAATCAAATGTTTTATTATATTTTTAAATGCATTTGAGAGACTTTTTGTTAATTTTTGGCAGTAGCTCGATCAAGCTCATGTATATTATAGTTTGGCCTTAAGCCTATACACGCCTGTTAGGCCAAGGCCCGTTTTCACAACTTACACAGAAAGAAAAAACTCGTACTAAATTTAAGTTTGTTCTTCTTCCTTAAATACGAGTCGTACTCAAAAATTTAAGTTCGGAAAAGACTTAAAACAATCCAAAATGGTAAAACTTTCGAAAACCAATATTCGTCCATACGCGTGTGTTTGTAGAAGTTTGTTGTAAAACCAACAACAATTCTACATGAAGAAAAATATAGATTATTTTCGTGTTTAAAAAGTAAAATAAGAAGTGAAAATTCCCATATTCTATTTGTTAAAATTATTTAGTTAAATACATCAAATTTTTAAAGTAGAATGATGACGGAAACCATATTGGGAATGCTGTTGGTGTCCTATAATTGAGAATTCTTCTATAAACAAAGGGCAGAATACAACAAAAGTGAATTAGAAATGTAACCGGTAATAAAAATAATAATATTCTCTCTGGTTCTGTCGGGCAAGTGTTTATGTTAGGATTTATCTAATCTCACTTTCGGATTATTTTAAGTACAAATTGAGATTAAACCTTCTTAAAAATTCTTGAAAAATGTAAAGAAAAACAAGTTAAATATATTTTCAATGGAATTTGTTAACCATGATGTATTTTGATTTTCAACTTTACTTAAAATGTAACGACAGTTTTTGGCCTCCACTGAAAATGTTCAGCCCATGGATACAAATTCCCCGTGAGTTTTTTCCCTTTCCCCATTTTTACTATAAAGTTTACATAGGAAAAATGGGAGAAGGGAGAAAACTGCCGGTGAGTTTTTATTCATAATTGGGCTGTTTATAATTTTTATTTAAATACCCTCTTGTTGATCGAGTGCCATATTAAAACTTTAATTTTGTTTAGGATTTGAATAAGAACATTTTCTGTCGTATCCTCAAATTTAATTTATTTTTTTTATTTAAATTTTTAGATAAGGTTTATCTATAAAAAAAAATGAAGCATATTTTGACTAAGACAGACCTTTTAATCCGCATGACAATACACGGGAATTAAGCAGACACTTAACATAACCTCGATTTGTTTTTTTAAATATAAATTAAATAATAAAATATAAAGGTCTGTTGAAAATTTGATTGCACATGATTTAAAATTCACACGTAAGCTTTTTTCTCGTTATTTATAATCTGAAAATATTGGTGTATGTATTTTTCTTTCGAAAGTAAAAGCTTTGCTTTCGGAAACAGTTCAAGCATTCAGCCCAAAATATGGATATTTTCTGATTTTTCTACAAAGCTTTCTTTCAATATAAATTTTATTTTAAATTTCATTTTATTTTGATTCAAATATAAATACAAATTAAAAAATATCAAGTGTAATATTTATATGTGTGTATTTGTCCATTTTTAATAAAAATGGATTAACTCTAACAGAATCAGCTAACACAATTATGTTAGTTGGGTCTAAAAGGGTTATATGGCCTAATTATAATGCAAATTAATATTTGTCGTTTTTAAAATTTTTAATTTAAAAAGAGAAATGCTGAATTTGTTACATAAAGAAAGCATAAACAAAGTGTTTGTTTGATTTTTGTAAAGGAAAAGAGAAATAATTTAAAGCTGTTTAATTTCTTTAAATAAAGTTTAATTTTACAATATTTTTTAATGTTATTATTATTTTTTAATAAAATACTTGTTGTTTGTTTTATAAATATGGCAATTTTTTTTTTGTTTTGTATTAAACAGCATTTCAAAGTAAAGGTTTGTGCTAATACAACTTTTTTTATAATTTTTAAGTTTATTTAAAACAAAATGGAAGCAAACAATAATAATTATAATAATATTTAAGTTAAATTTTAATTTATACATGATTTTATAGCAAATATTTGTTTTTAAAACTTTTTGTAAAAAAATTTCATTATAGTTTTTTTGTTTTTTTTTTTTGTAATTAATTTATTAATTATTTATAAAGTAAAAAAGTTTTTTTTTACTAAAAATAATATTTTTTGTTCAATTTTTTTTATATTACTTTTTGTTTTTAAGTAAAAAATAATTAAATTGCTTGTTTTATGGTTTTTTTTTCTAAAAAAATGCATATTCACGGAGTTTTATTTTTATTTTTTAAATATTTAGGATTTTTTTTAAACTTAAAATGGTATGTGTTTTTGTGTTATTCTAAATGTGTATTGAAAAATGTGTCGGTGTTTACAAAATGTGGATTGATTGTTTGTGTGTGTAAGTGTTTGTATTAATTCTGACATTTTTTGCAGTTGTTGGTTGGCGTTGGCTGAAATTGTTTGTTGTTTTATAATTTAATAGGATTTTTATTTTGTATATGTTTGTTGTTGTTGTGTTTGAAATTTTTATTATAATTTAGCAATAATTATGAATGATATGGCGTAACATATGTTGCTGGGAAAATGCCTTTACGGTTGCCAATTTCACCATTCCACCAGTTTTCGTCAGAACGATCTGTTACAGTAATGACATCACCACGTCTAAAGTCCAATTCACCAGATTCCTGTGGCACAAAATCGTACAAAGCCTGCACAAGCATCTGTAACAAAAGTTAATGAAGTATTTTTCTTTTGTAAACAATTAAAAACATTTAGTTATTTAAACAAAGTTTACCTCTTCAGGTATCATATCTCTTAATTTAACATCTTGTGATCTTGATACACTAGCCGTTCGATGATATTCCACCAATTCATTTAGGGAATTAAATTTAACCACCCAAAGGAAAAATTTACCTTGTGCGTCACGTAATACCTTAAAATGTTGAACACCATCGGGGCATCTGTTTTTAAATGACACCACAGCACATAAACGCGCAAATAGATAAAACAAATTATTTTTCAATTAAATATTATTAAAATGGCAAAAACACACACGGTGCACACACACAAACTAAAACATTTTACTTACTTGACCGATAATGAAAAATCACCCGGACTGGATTCACTGATACGTATTAAAAAAGCGCCTTCATGTTTATTGGATAATAGTTTCTCAGCATCAGCACGAGTTATGCGACCATAATACCAGCTGTTTGTTGTTGTTATAATAAATGTTGTTATCAAAAATAAATTTTTTTTTTTTAAGAAAAATTGTAAAGCAAAACAGGGTTATAATTAACTCAAGGAAATCGAGAAATGAGTTCATTTAAATAGTATTTAAAAATATTATTAGAAACAAAAAAATGTGTTCGCTATAAGTATAGTTCATTATAACCGTGTTCTACTATATATAACAATATGTGCATTGTATGCTTGAAGAAAACTTACTCATGATTTTTCATTTCTATGTAATTGCTGGGTATTAATCCTTCTTTGCCATCTAGTTCAGCACGATACCAATTTGAATCGTCTTCCATATTTAAAATCTAAAAGTAAATAATAAAATTTTTTTTGGGGTTTATTATAGACAAAGGTAAAAGGATATTACATAATAAGTTAAATTAATTTAGAGAAAAAGCGTTTTTGAAATATGTATGTATGTCCGAAACGAATTTTTATTAATCCTGAATGGATACATATTGATGAAATTTGGTAGACAGATATCATATGGGCCAGATTATTAAAAATTAAAAAAGGGTACGGTTTTATTAGGTACAAACCGAAATAAAATGGTATTTTTGGTACTTTTTCTTTTTTTGATCATTTTAGTATACAGATTGATTGCATATGGTCCAGAGGCCGGAATATACATGTTTAGACACCCTTGCTTCTCATATTCACAGGTGAATCTCGGTTGCTCAAGAGGATCGAGTGCTCAAAACAGGGTGGTGCAGTTTGTATTCTTTATAGCTGTATTTTTTTTCTTTGTTTTTTCCAGCATTTTGTAAAGAAAACTTGGGGAATTAATTATAAGTAACTATAGAATCGAACAATGAACAAAAATAATTGAACCCGATTAATTACATATTATTAAAAAAGTAATAAATCTTATAATGTTGTTTACAGAATAATTTTAACAAAAAATAATTACACATCATGGTCCAATTAGTAAGTCTGAGCAAAACTACAACAATTCAACAATAGAAAAAACAACACGCATTTTGTTTGTGTAAAACATGTCAAAGATTTCAAAAAACAAATGCGGTTGTTTGTGTAAGAAATTGTTAAGATGTCAAAAACAATTGCTAAAAACACAACTCTGCAAAAAATCAGCAGGCGTTTCGCGCAGATCTACTAATTGGGCTATGGTATACATGTAGAAAACAAAATAAAATTCTGTAAATTTTTTATTGGATTAACCCTTTTTTTAAATCTTGCTTTAATTTTCACGTGGACGAAGTCAAGGGTAAAAACTAATACTTTTTTTATAAAACATTTTTGGCTTGCCGAAAAATTTTGGTTGGAAGGTTCCGATGTAATCGATCATATCATTAGGTTAAACATTTGGCATCAGTGTTGCCTCTAAATATGTATTAGCGATTTTTTACCATAAGGAGTCATTAACGGGTGTTAAAAATTGGTATCATTGGATACTTACAACTGGAACTGTCACTGGTATCGCTCAGTCACAGTATTTTCAAAGTTATGGCTGGAATTTTCTGACTAAAAATATTGTTCCACGGAATGGAATATCTGGCATAAACTGAAAATATAAGCGGACTTGAAAATGTCTGCGCGCTTAGGTTTGTTCCCGTACTTAAATTGGGATACTGTTACCGAAAATCGTTTCTTCATATTCGAAAATTGTATGCTGCATGGTGATATTGGGGTTCCGCGGGAAATAACTTTTAATACAATTAAAGCTTATCAAATGCCTGTAAATCACTTATAAAATCCTCAAATATTTAACAAAAATACTAGAAATTAAATGTGTTATGTGAATTCAGAAAAAGAAAAACTCGGTAGACTTGAGGAAAAAACGTTTTTCAACTTAAAAGCGTGCGAGCGACCGGCCCCAGACATACAAAGCAGTAGAACGCTAAATTAAAATTCAAATGCAACCAACCATTCAACAAGATAATGAACACACAATACAAAGTGCATTGCCATCAGCTTAGCCTTGTGCCTGAGATAGTCATATTATCATTATCAAGTTAACAACATTAAGAAGCAACAGCAGCCCTTTTTTCCCATTATAAATTCAAGAAAAAGTTTTAAATGTATTGAAAATTCAAGCATCCAAACTACTAGATGGGATATTTTGGGAGAAGAGTAAACTTAATGCGAGAGAGAGAAGAGATGTTAAGTCAAAATCTTGTATGACTAGCATGTGTCCCTCACGCCATGCCTGCTGCCCTGCAGTTTCACAAGTAGTGGCTGGCAACATTTCCCCGACTACATCGCCATTGATTTTTCATTGACTACATCGCCGATTACATTGGTACTCAGTGGTAATCTGTAAGGTAGTGTCTCCAGAGATTTTCTATTGTTTTTCGACGAAATGTAACCGATGAAGTAATCGACGAACAGTAAGGCATTACCAATGCGGACATCGCCTTGTTAAATTCGCCGCTCAAAAGCATTTCTGGTAGTTTAGCGAGTCGTCGACGAAAGGTTTGTGGTAGTCGTTGAACTCATCGGCGTAGAGTCGATTACCAATACTGCAGGGTGGCTGCACTTTGAGAGGAGGTATAATAAACCTGACTGGCTAAACTAAAAAAAAAAAAAAGAAAAAAACAAATCAGTTCAGCTTCTTTAACAAAAAAAATCTATGTATGTACAACAATTCATTTTTGGCTGGATTTAGGGTTTTTGACTGGTTTTGTCTTTTTCTCTTTAAAATTTTTTCCGCAAGGGTCTATTTTGGTTTATTGTTTGTTTGTTTTTTTTTTGTTGTTGTATTTTTGATGATGTTTTTGTTGTGGCTTTAAACCTATTTATTACACCAGTTGCCAAGTGGTAATTCGTTTTTGTTGCATTTGTAACTTCTGGTTATCGTACTTTCTTTCTCTCTCCCTCATTTAGGTTGCTCTCTTCATTATTGTTATGTATTTTATTATTTTGTAATATATCACATGCTTTTTTCAGTTATTGCTTCTTTTTGGAATTTTTCTTGTGTAAAAAAATATACTGCATAATGTGTTCTCAACTTTTGGTTCTTGTTATCTTTTGTCGTACGACCTTTGAACTTTCTCTTTCGCTGGGCACTTTTACTTAAAAATTTGTTCTTTTTTTAAATTTTGGTCAATAATAAAATCATTAATAGTATTTTAAAAATTGTCAATACGACAAAGATACTTTAAAGGAAATATCGGCGATACCGATTCCGATACGCACATGGGCATTTCTTTCTTAAAATCCACCGTGACCAAAAAATTTAAAAGTTATTAAAAGCATAGGCCCCTATTACGATTTACAACTCAACTCAGTTGAGTTGTAATTTCTTAATTTTTGTATTATGGTTTACAACTTTGCTATAATGCGGTGAACAAAAACATAACAAAAATTACAACTGATCACAACCAGTTGTCTTAATTACAACTCAACTGAGTTGAGTTGTAAACCGAAATAGGGGCCATATTCTTTAATGATTTTTTTTATAGAGAAATATTTAGATTTTACTAATTTTATAAATTCCCCCATAAATTCGTTCACTAAGACGAACAAGCAGACTGCAAAGTTGTACAAACGTAGTTTTTTATTTGTGAGAATGTTTTATTGTATGTTTTCTTTAATATGGGTAATTCCAAAGTGTTGAACGTGACAGTCGTACGCATCAAAAATGCAATAACATTTTAAACAACAAATATTTTTACGTTCTTTTAACCCTAAAATCATAGCACTAAGAAAGCACTATTATCTATGCTAAAGTTTGTGGAGGGCGCGATTCTAGGTCAAAGATAATGGCAAAAGAAGTAACGGTTCGAACGTGAAAAAAATAGAAGGAGTTTTTGTGGCCATGTATAAAAAGGCGTAATTCAGCGAAACCTGGCACAATTTTTTAGCCAAACTAAAATGTCTTTGGTTTATGTATCACTTTGCGTCGCAAGACTTCGAGGTTGCGTCGCTAGTGCTTCGATTTGCGTCGTTAATATAAAAATGTTTGCACAAAGCTTAAACAGAAAAAGGTGATTTCCTGTTGAAGTCTAATGCAAATATGTATGCGAAGGTTGTCTGCTGATTGCAACTGGTTTTAAATTACATTTGCTGAAGTAAAGTTAAATTTAAATATGTATTTTCCAGCAACGAGTCAAAAAAAAAAAAATAAGTTTAGAACAAAAACTCGGCATTT
This sequence comes from Pollenia griseotomentosa, assembly GCA_963931875.1. Taxonomy (NCBI): domain Eukaryota; kingdom Metazoa; phylum Arthropoda; class Insecta; order Diptera; family Polleniidae; genus Pollenia; species Pollenia griseotomentosa. The sequence goes on along the minus strand of OZ007564.1, from coordinate 119,016,306 downwards.
TGAGTCGATCTAAATCAGGGGAAAAGGCTGTTGATATTGAAAGAAACCTTGAACTAGCCCTTCTACAATAAAATTCATTTGCTGTTCCAGTGACGCAGATAAAATTAAGAAATTTGTCGGTACCAATTAAATAAAAATCAATACAAATGTATGAAAAATTGTGCTTCGGTTTGCGTCGAATTTGTTCGGTCCCAATTAGCGACGCAAGCCGGGGTATTGGCGTAGAAGATTTTGTAATCAAACCAAAGACATTTTAATGTTAAATTGCTACGTAAAATTCTGAAAGTAGTTTGACTAAAAAATTGTGCCAGGTTTCGCTGAATGGCCACAAAAATTCCTTCTATTTTTTCACGTTCGATTCGCTACTTCTTTTGTCATTATCTTTGACCATAAACTTTAGCAGAGATAACAGTGCTTTCTTAGTGCTATAATTTAAGGGTTTAAAGACGGTGAAAATATTTGGTGTTTAAAATGTTATTGCATTTTTGATGCGTACGACCGTCACGTTCAACACTTTGGAATTACCCAGAAAAGTTAGATCTAAAAATCCAAAAAAAAAAAACAAAAAAAAATATGTTTGAAGTTTTGTCCAAAACATACCTCTGTGCTATGGTGCAAAGCAAAATGGCTTAGAATGAAAAGATAGAATTTCATTTTCCTATTTTGATTTTGTGCTCTGCTTTTAATGTTTTATTTTTCTTAGCTGTTATGTAAAAAATAAGCATTGAAAATTAAATTGTTTGTTCAAAAAATTCGAAAAAAAAATTTTTAAAAATACCGTCATCGACATATCGGCAAATCTTAAGTATTGCCGATGTATCGGTAAAGCCGACGATACACTATCTTATTCAGTCGTACGATTTGTCAAAAGATCGTGTGTGCTCATAAAGTAGGATAGTGTGTAGGGGTTTCCCGGGATTTCCCGTTCCGGGAATTCCCGAGAATTTCAATTATTTTATTTCCCGTTTTCCCGGGATTTTTCTTGCGGGATCCCGGGATTTTTCTTGCGGGATCCCGGGAAATAAAAAATTCCTCATAATTTCAGAAAATAGCTATTTATACTTTGAAATTTAGTTTTCTATTCTCTAAAAATTAGCATCTGTGGATGGGTTGTGGATTAGATCAATTACAAGAAGTGAGTACATGTATTTAAATCAATGTCTCCTGATGCAATAAATCTACTAAAAGCAGAATGTGCAGTGCAACAGTTGATAATTATTACATTTAGTAAAGTGAAGAGTTAATAAAGTACATTAATTCAAAATAAGAAGCAGGCAGTAAAGTTTCATTGTCCATGAACAAGTCTTAAAAACAGGAGACACCTAAACATATCGCTCCTTTATTGCAACATAGCCATATCTACAAAAAAAAAACGATCTTGGCAAAATGCGATTAAAGTTTTCCAAATGTACCGATTTAAGATATATTTTGCTAAAACTTCGGTTCAGTTTGAGATATAATACGAGAAGGTATGAAGGAAAACTTTGCTTAAGTTACTTAAAATTTTGAGATATGACTATGATACAATGAAGGAGCGATATGCTTATTAGGTGATAAACACAAATTTTCAATTTGTGTTGGTTAATATACCCGTGAAGTGCGGGGAAACCGAAATAAAATAACATTTTGGAAACTCGTGTAAGATACTACAACATACAACTTGAAAAACACATTGTCCCAAAGATTACAAATCGATCTATTGACTGATATAGACGTTGTTTATAAAAAAGAAAAAATTGCATGCTACAACGGTTCACTTTTTACTATTTGTCCAACCTCGGTAAAAAAATGAACGAAATATTTCGGAAACATGATACTTAGTAAATAAAATCAGGAATATTCTTTTTGACGACTTACTAAGCGCTTTGAGTGTGTCAGAAAGTTATTTCCTAAGCCGTTAAAAAAATGTTATATATTTCTTTAAAATATTTTATCTGATTTATTAATTAACTTTTTGATCTCATATCTTGAGTACCTTAATTTTTTTTGTTTTTATTATTGTTTTATGAATTAAATTGTTATGTTCATGTTATCTTTTTATCTTGTATCCAGAGCATAATATTACTGAATAAAAGCATAATAATAGGGAATAAAGGCGTCAGGTGATAATAATTCAAGTTCCTATTTCAATCTTCAATTAATTTTTTAGTATTGAACCATTTCTTTTACATTCTTTGTAAACAAGTTCCCTTACGTTTTTTTATAAAAGTTTTTTTCATTAATTACCCTGCGGGAAATTTGTGTCAATTGGTCCAACAGACTGGTCCTGGAATTTTTGAAAACAGAACAAGTACAAAAAGAAAGGACTCATGACCAGCGAATGAAGAACCAATCCCTTAACTGGTTTATGAAGAACAAAAAGGTAGAAAAAGTAATGAATTAGAGTACAGTCTTCACCGGTGCTGTGACACATTTGTTGGTACTTTCTAAAATTTGGTTCTTGAATATGATTCTAGGACTTTTTTTTATTGAAATAATACTACATTTTAGTAACTGACACTAAGCACGTTCATTGTGAATAGATCTGTGACTGGTCAAATGGTGTCAATTGACCCCCTCCAATGACAACCCCATGTAAAAGTGATAGGTCTTATTCATATAAAGTGTTAGAACTAGAACCGGTCCCTACCACCAAAAACCTATCACGGGACCACTTTGGTGTCAGTTCGCTTCCCTCTAGGGTAATAACAAAATTAACTTTGTATTATTTATATGGAGCGGGATCCCGGGAAATTTAAAAAAATTTCCCGCTTTCCCGGGAATCGAAAAAGTCCGGAAAAAAAACTCTAATAGTGTGGCTTAAAGATAAATTGAGTGACAGATTTTTTTGACAAGTCTGTCCGACTTGCAAATATTTTTGAAAGTTTTCATAAAATGATAGTTTATATCCGATTAGAGTTACATTTTCTTGTAAAGTAGCTGAGTCGTTTGAGTTGGCATCATTTATGTGGGATAGTGTGGCATTGACAACAGATTTTGAAGACATTCTTTATGTGTGATAGAATTCCATCAAATTTTCGTGTGAATGAATCTTACGATTGTGTAGGATAGTGAATCCCGGCCTTAACGGTTACATTCCTACTTAATTCCATGTAACAATTAAGGTTTTTCCTTCAATCCCTATTTCTTATAGCCTTTTCACACTTGTACACATCTACCATCAATTAGCGAATATGTTGAAATTTTCCCATAAGAAATGCATAGAGCTAAAAATCCACATCTTTGTTCCTGTTCTACATCTTCCGATTATTTTAGTGTCATCACTTAAACAGTGGCAATAAATTCTATTATTATGGCAACACTGACAAAGGGCATTTGTTTTGAAAGCAGTGTTACCATTTGTCAAGTTTTTGCTTTTTTGCAAGTCCTTTTTTGGTAATTTTTTTTTTATGTTATTAAACAAAAAGAATTTAAAAAACATTTTTGTGTTTTCTTTTAAAATTTTAGCACTTTTGTAGAAAAAAAACCAAAGTTTTTTTTTAAGAAATGGTGACACTTTTGATTGCTAGTAGATGTTTCAAGTGTAAATAAATTTTTCACATTTTCAACAACTTCCGTGCATTCCCCCGAAATGTATGCAAGTTTGTCGTTGTTTCTATATTTTTGTATAAATGAGTCATAAAAATAACTAAAATAAAATAAAAAAAAACCAAATTTTAATAAACAATTTATGAGATCTTCACTTGAAAAAGAAGTTGATATGTAGACAAAGTAGACTGACTACTTTGTAGTCAGTGTAAACAAACAGCTTTTAATTAATACAAATAAACGCGACCTAAGAAGTAAGAGCCCTAAATCCAAAATACACTGAAAAACTTTTTTTAAAGTTTATTTGTTTTTAAAGGCATTTAACAATTTTTTTTAAATAAAACAACTATATTTTTAAAATGGATAAGTTCCAAAACATAATAATACTTTGCAGTCAAAGTCGAAAATGTAATATCAAGTTTAACGATGCACAGTTTTCTTGTTGTGTACGACGAATTGATATATTTTTTGATGTACTTTGGGACATATAACATTGTAAAATTCTAACTATAAACCCACACCACTGTAGGTGGAGGTCTATAAGGTATCTGAGCTGATATCTATAACAGTCTCAGAATCATGTTTAAAAACGTTCTAAAGACGTTTTTCCGTCCATCCGGCTGGCTGTCCAATAAAACTTCTGCCCAATTTTAGAGATAGTTTAGTGAAATTTCGTACATACCTTTGAATTGTCATAAGGACGAAGCATATTGAAAATGGTTAACATCGGACTCCATACAAACAACTTTCTGGAATGGAGTAATTGCACCTAAAATGGTATGTATTTAGATTAAATTCGACCCAAATATATTTTATTGCTATTAACCCATTTGATGAGGTGGCGGACGAATTCGCGAGAGGGGGTTCGAGTCTCGACTTAGTGGTAAGGGACGGGGGGTAAAGCCCCCCCTATGTTACTACTATGGGGTGATACGGGAGAAATTCCGTGATGACGTTGACCGATCCTGGAGAGACAGAATGGATTGCAGGGTGTCTAGAGCACTATGGCCCAGATTGGACGTGGGGGCAACCAGGGTTCTACTGGGATTGGATAGGGTTAGTCTTAGAACACTTTTAGGGTTCTTGACGGGTCACTGTCCTGTTAGGGCTTTTACGAGCAAATGGGATAACACCATACCGGACTTCTGCAGGTTGTGCGAGGATGCAGAGGAGTTAGATACGATCGAGCACGTACTGTGCCATTGTCCTAGGATGCAGGGTCTCAGGCAGATGTGGCTAGGAGATAGGTTTCACGACGAACTGGGGTGCATAGCTGGATGTAATCCGGCCGATCTACTGGGGTTTGTCAGGGAAATAACGCGGCTGTTTCTGTTGAGGGGACTGTAAGGGGGGTATTGGTCCTACTTTCTAATTTTTTCCGTCTATCGCATACTTCCTTTTCTCTACTTTTCACTTCTTCTTATTCTATCTTATATTTCTTTGAAGGGATTCACATTGGACTGTATTGGTTTCCGAGTGGAGGTGTGCCCATGGGCGCACAACCCTTCTTAACCTAACCTAACCCATTTGACCAGGTTTAATTATTTATAATCGGTCGAAATAACTTCTAATGCCAAAAATTCCTCTTAAATGTTGGTATTGATATACAATTTTACAACAGTAACTTAACAACAGTTCCTATGTCATGGCAAAAGTTAGTGATGATAGGTCTAGAATTGACTAAAGGTCCCATATTAACCCCATACTTAAAATCACATGAGCACGGTAAATTTTCATATACATGTTGACATCTAGATAATAATTAATACAAATAACTTGTATATGAATCTTCATAACATAATTTTGTTGGGATTTGGACTGCGCATGGGTTAGGCGCATGTCTGATAATATTGTGGTGTATGGCGTCATATAATCAGGCTTGACGACTATACTTTCTTACTTGTTGTTTTAAAAAACAGAATTTCCTTCTGGTTGTTAAAAATCTATTAATAAATTGTACAAGAAGGTTTCTAAAGACGTAAAATACAGGAGCATTTTTATAGGTAAAAAGTGGATTTCGGTGAAGTGTAGGGCATCCAATATTCCTTCAATTCTCTTCCAATTAAAATACACATTTTCATGCCTTTCACAACTTTCATCTTTTAAAGTAATAAAGAATTTTATATCAATAACTATGAAAAAAAAATATTGTGCCTGCCATGTGTATCTTAAAAACAATAATAATAAAAAAAAAATTATAAAATCTGGGTCATTTTTATAACAATAAACAATAAATAAACATAAACTGCAGACATCAGTTTTAGCAGACATACAAAATTAAAAAAGAAATTATAAAAGAATTTTTATTTTTCGATAAATTAAACAAAAACCCTTTTACTTTTTTTATTTTCTAGTTCTACTTCTACTTTTATTATTTTTATTCATTGAGAAATTTTTGTTCGACTGAAAATATAAATTTAAATTTATGCAAAAAAACGTCATTATTAGTTTTTCTTTTGTTTCCTATTTCATCTTTTGTTCTCTCTCTTTATTTTTTTTTTTTAACAAATAGAGAAGTAAATATTTTGCATAGTTAAATGAATTAAAAAGTGAAATAAGGCAAATTAAAAAAGTTTTTTCTTAATTATTCAAAATTAAAATGCTTTCAATTGAATAAATGATAAATGGATTTTTATTTTATAGAAATATTTTCACTTTACAGCTTAACAAAATTCGTTTTGATTTAAGTTAGTAGAATTGAGCAAAATTAGCACCTGCTATTTTATTTAAAAACTTTTTTCTCTTATATCTAAAAGTGACAGAAGACAGCTTTATTTTACAATTTCTTCCATTTTTTAAAAGCGTATTCAGGGGGCTAATTCTGGCAGTAGTGATCGAATAATTTTTCGTTTCGAAAGCAATTTTATTCCTAGTTCTTTCAGTCGACACGGAACGAATCAAAATTATTTTTTCAGTGTTATAAAGCATATACATATTTGAGTTTTCACAACACTAAAAAAATTATTTTATTTTTATTTATTTTTATGTTCCAATCCTGTACAACAAGAGTTAATCTTATAATTAGAGTACAGGAAAGTATTATTGATAAGTTAAATTAAGACGGCAAATGCAAGTACATATACATATTTAGACAAAATAAACTAAAATTTGTTTAAGAATATAATAATATTTGTGATTTTCTAATGTGTAAAATGTTTATATAAATAAGACTTAAAGCTAGTTGCGTTGCTATTTAGTTGTTGTGTTCGAGGAAGATTATTCCAGAGACGCGTCGAATGTATGAAAAATTGACATTCGGATACAAGAGAACGATGGAATGGAATTATGATCTTTTTCCCCTAACTGATCTGGCAAACCTTATCTTATCAACGAGATATTGTGGCATATCTGAATAAATGATTTTATGCAGAAATAAAAGCACACGTATGTTAGGAAGGTTGTTAAACGAAACTCCATATAGTTTCAAAGAAAAGTGGGATACATGATCATATCTTCTCAGTCCATATACATATCTAATAATGTTGTTGTATAAAACATTAAGCTTACCTTTGCTTATTGAGTCACAACTGGCAAAAAGTTCACAACCGTAGATTAAATTGGGAACAATATAAGATTTTGCAAGAAGTAGTCTTATATTTAATGGGGTATAATGCTGTGAGGACCAAAGACAAGGTTTTTGGCAGCATTAACTATACATAGTTACTTTTTCACCATCTATCAAAATATCAACGTCGGTCAACGTTTTCCTACGAATAATGATATACACTTTGATTTGCGAGGGTTTAAACAAAGCCCATTTGCAGTTGCCCAGATATAAATCTTATTAAGATCGTCATTAAGTTTCAATTTTGATTCGAATTGTTTTCGAAAAGAAAAAGTATTCGATCACGACAGCCAGAATTAGCCCTAGATCATTTAATTACAGTTTACTTATTCAAACATTATTTATTTTTTGCGTTTGTAATTTCTACAATATCTTCCTTAGACCCTATAAAGTATATACATTAGAGCGACTCAAAAAAAAAAAAAAAAAAGTAATTTTGTTACCCCTCTGAAAATAAAGCTTGATATGTTTTATGATGATTCCCAAAATATTTTGGTTCTAGCGTTGACCATATTTTGGGAATCATCATAAAACATGTCAAGCTTTATTTTCAGAGGGGTAACAAAATCACTTTTTTCAGTCCATACAAGGCGAGTCGGTCTAATATACATATGGTGTATTTTTATGTCAAGTGATCCAATTTTTAAATCGATGTCTTCCGATTTGGATGAAATTTGTACCAAAAAAAATTTTTAAAAAGCAAAAAAATTATTTTTTTAAAGATTGCTCAAATAGTTATCAAAGCTACTTGGGACAAATTTACAAGGATGAAAAAGAACACCTGTATGGCCAAAATGTGAAATTTTGACCCCCTCTAACTCAGAAACTTTTTGACCGATCTTGTTAAAAATTTGTGTCTAAACCAATAGGACTTACCTTTGTGCAAATTCCATCCAAGCCGGAAGACATCGATTTAAAAATTGGGTCACTTGACATGAAGTCCCCCATATGTATATTCTGGGTTCTTATGAGTACCGAAGTTGATTTAACAATGTCCGTCTTTCTGTTACAATGGGTTTTCCGAAGACACTCGAAATAATCGCAACTAAGTTGTTATATAACTAATATTACTTTTCTATTGAAAACCAGCCAGAGCCGTCCACAAAAGGCTTCTTCTATATGACCAAAAAACCACGACTGCCTCTAATTTTTTCCAATAAAATCCCTTATTGTTTTTTTTCTGTTTTAAAAAAATGTGTATTAAACGAATAGCCGTTCTCAATATATTTTATGTTTTTGCTTTTTTGGAAATGTGCGGTAGTGGCTGGGTGGTCTAAGGGTTTAAAAAACTGCAGACGAAACCAACCATTTGTCTAAAACTTTTCGTTTTTTGTGTTGGCTTGGCCACGCCTTTAATGAATCAGAAGTAAAAGCAACAGTCTTTTTTTTTTGCCAATGGCAAATTATGAAGTTGAAGAAATCTAAGTTTTTCTACTTTGACTGCAGTTTTATCATAGATGGGGGTAGTGCACTCATTTTGCAGTTTTAACTCACACTTAGTGATAGTGCCAAAATATTGCAATCATTTTGTTGATGTTGGGTGATGAATTGAAAATTTGTAGCCTCACTAAACATGAGTGATAGTGATGTTAAAAAATTTTGCACTCAAAAACAAATAGTTTGATTTAAAATCATCAGTTTATTGCAACTTTTTTCTACACTCATTTGAGTGAAACTTAAAATGTTGCACGAAATTTAAAATCAAAGACTTGTTTTTTCATAATTAAAGCCATTAATAATAATACCGTTATGTAAAAAATTTTATTTTGTTTAATGTTCTTGGCTTATGCAGATCCACAAAAAAAAAAAAAAAAAAAAAAAAAAAAAACCATGCACTTACAAAGTAAAATTTTTTAAATTTTAGTGAGAAAATATTTGTATGCAGCATTTTTGATTGCAAGTTCAAATTTTGCACTATTTGAATTGAGTGCAGATTTTTGGATTCAATCTGCGTTTAGTGGTAGTTAAAAAAAATAACAATCATCACTAAAGCTGGTAAAAAAGAGTGAAAACTAATTTTTTTGCAGTTTTATTTAGTGTTAGTGCACTGTTGATTTAAATCAATATTTAGTGCACTACCCCCAACTATGAGTTTTTAAACGCTGGCTGCGTCAGTCACACTTTCTACTGGTTCTAAGTCCAAATAGCCGAATATGGCACTGTTACTTGTTTTTTCGGTTTGATATTGTGTGTTATCTTATTTTGAGCTTTTTTTAGATTTGTTTTATTTTACATAAAGTTTTCAAAGTTATTTTTAAATGACAGAGTTTTTTTAAGAAAAACTTTTTATTATTGAAAAATTCAAAATCGTGACTTAATTAGTATTTTGAATTAATTTGTATATCTGCTTAAAGCAGCGAATGATTATACTGATGTTTGAATATTAAAGTTAATTATTAAAATAATTTTTTTTAACAATTTATAAAAACGACATTTTAACACGTAAGTGTGACATGAAATTAATTTATATGAGATTTTTCTATATTACTAAATATGAAAAGTGTTTTGATTTTCGAAATAGATAATGTATAAAAAGCTTAAAAGAAAATAATATCGGGAAATTAACGTTCTTCAGTAAAAAAAAAAAAAAAAAATATAAAAAATACAATATAAAAAAAAAAACAAAAAAAGTATTATATAAATACTAACTAAAAGGTCTTCCAAGTAGGACTTCCGAACTGTTACAGTTGATTTTGCTGAAGCTACATATATATATCGAATTGGCATCATAAACGGATAGAGCGAGCGTTCAACAACACGTGCAAATAATAAAATTGTTTAATCAAAACAAAACTCTAATTTCCATTAAAAAAAAAATTTTCAGTGATTAGACCCATTTGATGACAATGAGTACGTCGGCGGCATGAAAATAATTTCATATGAAATAATCCAAGGTATATTTACACAAGGTAGACTCATTTGGGAGTGTAGACATGCTGCTCTATAAAAGGAACCGAGTTGTCAAAATAGTCTTCATATAAAACAAAAACAATTTAACGCACACATGTACAAATTTTGGCTCATATACACGCAATTTGACGTTATGGTTCCAACTAGGGGTAAACAGCTGACAAACATATGGGCCAACGAGTTTACCTTGTGTAAATATACCTTGAAATAATCCCCCAATTAAGAAAATGAAATAACACCCCAAACAAAAAGAAATAACCCCCCCAAAATCGTTGTTGTTTTGCTCTGTACAAACTTTTGGGGGGTTATTTCATTATTTTTTTTGGGGCTTATATTTTGGGGGGTTATTTCATACCGCCGAGTACGTCAACAAAAAAAATTATTAACTTTGGGAGAATACCAATAATCATATCCAAGAGTATTCAATGCATCCAGAAAACAGTAAATTTTTCGCAATGCAATGTATTCTTTGATCTGGATTTTTGACTGGCGGCATCATCGGTCTATATATCTTCGACAAAAACACTGGTCAGAACATCACCGTTAACCGCGACGACCTATAGCGGCTTCTATTAACTTTATCAGCAACTTCTTTTGAATTGGATAAAATAGACACTAACGACATTTGGTTTCTACTGAAAGACCCTACACAGATCATTGGACAATCTGCACAAGCGATTTAAGCGCATCGTCCACTCACGTGGAGGTCATGTAAACTGACCATCGATATTGTGCGATTTAACCCCGTAAGACTTTTTCTTGTATGGTTTTCTTAAGTCGCAAGTGTGCGAAAAAGCCCCGTAAGAATTCTTCTTGTATGGTTTTTAATAAAATAAATAGAATATTTCGATGGTATCTCACATGACACTTGATTTATTACTACATATTTTTTAACCAATTAAAATAACCCCTGCAATAAAAACAAAAGCAAGAGCCTGATATGCAATCCATTTAAAAATCAATTTCTATATTTTCCATTTTAAACAATTATTACACTTCGTTCAACAGTCTTAATAAATTAGATTATTATTGTCTCGTTTTCTAAAGATTAGTAATGCTTTAAGAAATTATAAATAAAAAAAAACTATTAAATATCTAGTATCACTTAATGCTGTAAACAATTAAAACTCTAATTATTTTACTCATTGTAAGAGATAATATTGTACTGTAAATAATATATAAGAAAATATACACACTTATTTATATTTTTCATGAGTCATGTCGATAGAAAGACATACTTATTATTCTGTAAATAGTTGTGATTTAAAGGTTCAGTAAACTTGTAAAAACAACTGCAATGAAATTTTATTTTTTAAGAAATAATAGTCGAACTTTGGGCACATTAAAAAATAAAAACAAGAAAAAGTGCTTTATACGGATAAGGCAATTTCCACGTCATCGTACGACGTACGTGACATTTGTACGCCTTCAGAGAGATAGAGATTTTGTAAAAAGTAGTAGTAACTGGAAAAATTTTTTTTTATGATTATGTTTCATTTAGAGGCTACTATATTTAAAAAAAAAAATTATCAAATTCGGAACCTTGTTTTCCAAAATATCGAGCAAAATAAGAGCATATCGTACGTGACATAACACGAAAGTGATTTTGGCGTGAATGTAAAAAAAAAAAAATACCAAAATCTGCGAATTGTGGAAGGTTTTTCTCCTATTTTTAATTTTTACATTAAACTACATTTAAAATAAAATAAATTAAAAATAAATTTTTAATGAATTTGTATTAAGTAAAGCAAAGAAAATCCGTACCAGTTTCGATAAATTTGGTAATACAACCTCGTCATTATAGTTTTTAATTTTTACTAATTTTATATAAAACTGTTCCAAATCCATGTTTCAAAATATTTTAATTACACAATTTCAAAAAAATTATTTGTATACGTTTGTTCTCTACTCATACATGAAATCATTGAGGCTTAAGTTGAATTGGTAAGACAAAAGTTCAAATTTGTACTAATCTTTTTTTGTAAAAAACATTTTCTGGATTTAAGAATTCCATTTGTTCAAATATTAAATCTTAAAAAATTAGTCCGATTATCCTTACGCTCCTATTTTAGTATTAAAAAACCCTACATGTAGAGATTTTTCCCTACTTTTGGCAACACTGGGAGTAAGTTTGTTTGTTTGTTACGCAACCATGCCAAAACGGCTAGACCGATTTTGATGAAATTTAGTTACGAAGACAGAATGACATAGCGAAATTGCTATAGGTTAAATTTTTCCTGGAATTTGGCAACAGGGAAGGATTATAAGGTCAAAAATGTGCAAAACTGGAACGGATAGTTTTGTAATGCAAGTACAAATCCACTTCTGTTTTTTAACGTCACGCCAGCGCATATTTTTGCTTATATCTGCAAATCCTTAGCGTCGATTGTTGTAATTTTTCTGAATATAGTTGCTACTTCATTACTTTGCATATATAAAAACCCTTTTTACAAATTTGACTTCTTCATTTAATTTTTTTACATTTTGACGTACAAATATCACATGACGTCAAAATGGAAATGCCCATATCCAAATTTTTGTCCTAGGATTTTCTATAGCTACATCGCATTTGTCCCGAAAAATGACATTTTAAAATCGGCCTTTTAGGTGGTAAAATTGTTAAAAAGGCGAATTTAAGGTTAGAATATTTAGAATGTAAAATATGAAAAGACCATATTTTAAAAAATTAGGTTCCAAATCCACTTTTTGAATGTGTAACCTTTCGCATATTGATTTTGAATATCTAACTAAAATAGATTTCTCTCGTAGGGTACTGTCATAAATATCGGTTTGAAATAAATTAGCTTTTAGAATACTTGTTTTTATATACCAAGCATGTAGCATATGGCTTAAAAAAATACATAATAATAAAAGAAAAATGTATAAATGTGGTCAACATTTTACTAATACATATTATCAAAACGTAAACAAATACAAAATAGTTTAAAACAAAGTTTATATCATCTTATTGAAATGGATTTTAGCAAAATGTTTTTAGTTAAATTCTTTATTTGTGTACATGAAGGGTGTTTTTTTAGACCCGAACGAACACGAAATTTTAAAAGTAACACACAAAATTAAATATTTATAAAAAAATTTTTTTTTTTTCGTTTATGTCCTCTTGGTCCTCTTTTTCAAGCATTGCTGGCCTTATGTCACGAATGCCACGAACAATGTTGGCTTACAAGGCGACAATTGTTGCTGGTTTATCAGCATAAGCCAGTGACTTTATGTAGCCCCACAGGAAATAATCGAGAGATGTCAAATCGCACGACCTTGGAGGTCAATTACTCGAAATCAACTTATCTTCAAAATTTTTGTTTCAATAAGTTGTTGGTTGCGGTCAACGTTTGCACCTCGCTCGGATCAAAGTCATCCATATATTATTTTTTAACAAAAAATCATTGATCATACTGCGGTTACCATCTCCACTGACCGTAACGCGAGCTCCGAACTCATTTTTGAAAAAATAAAGTTTATTAATAAGCCCATTAAGCCAAAAATGAGTCTCATCTCATCGCTGAAAACAGTTTCGGGATAAGGCATCGATGACTGATTTTCAAAGTAAATTTGGATAATATGGTAGCGTTGCTCAAGCTCAAATCTATTCTTGAGTATTTTCCAGGGTATACTGATCATAAATGTCAACAATTTAGTGCAGACCGTTTGACAGTTAACCTTAAAAAGAACACCCTTTATTTCAATAAATCTAAACACTTGTTTATAATTTTCAGTTAAACACACATACATATGTATGTATATTTAAATTTTATTAAAGAAAAATAAAATCAAATATTTTTATATTTCAACGCCAACACGCATGTTTTCGATTTCTGGTACATTTTTCGTTAGATTTTTGTGTTTTTATAAAATAACAAATAGACAAATTTTTATTTTTGCCGTCATAGTTTATTTACATATTTATTTTGCTACTTTTGTTTGATTTTATTTGATTCGGTTTCGTATGGTGGCTGGCTGCTACTGCGACTAGATTATTTTAATGATGCAATAATTCTATTTAAAAAAATCCGTACAACATTGTGAATTGTTTGTGGAGGGTGACCAATTTCTGTGTCCTCAATAATGTAGTCAGTCTATGGTGCGTAAAGAAAACTAAATTTACATGTGCAAAAATCTTTATAATTTAATTGATTTAAATTGTGCGAGTAGTTGCTACACATTACTGGGTTAAATTGAATTTAGGTTAAGGGTTCAATAACATGTTCTTTGTAATGGGATTATAAACAGCTTAGACATAAAACCGTGAAATATTTCATAATGCTTTTAGGTTAGATTAATTTGGTAGCGGTTTAAAGCATAGGTCTGTTGGGTCCACCACAGTTCCTATTGTGATACTGTTTTGCCATGGCAACAGTTCATTCTAATTCATCTAGTTGCCATCACTTTTAAGCCATTTTATTGCCTTTATATAGCCGTGGATATTGCCTAAATCGCCTTCCGATAGACAAGTATTGCCTAGGAGTTTTCGGTGAACAAACTCGTTTTGTCTTAAGTCCTTAAAGATAGGACAACGGCAGAGAATAGGCTCTTTTGTTTCCCCTTCTTTTAAATGCATCGTTCTACATCGCTTTTACAAACATCGTTGTAAGAAAATTTTCAACGTTTTTGCGTGTTCGACAATTGGCCAGTGGCTCGTTGTAACAGCTATGATGTTTATAATATGGAGTCAATGCTGGATTAATAGTGTCCTCTGCGTAGGCCAAAACTTTTTGTTCGCTGTGCAATAAGGTGAAGTTTTGTCGTAATAAGTCGCGTTCCCCTTGAAAGAGGAACACTAATGTCATAGTAGACTTTTCTCAAATTTGAAGTCTTTGCTGCATTAGCACATGCGTCCGTTCTTTGGTTACCTTATATTTGTGTATGTCCTCATGTTCAGGTGTAAATTTGTAACGACTACTTCATACTTCCTGCATTACTTTGAATTAATTCGGTAATTAATATGACCAACTTATTTGTGATGACTACTACATATCATCTGTATTACTTAGAGGTAATCTAATAATGAGTTTCTGACAATTTAATGTTAAGTAATGATTTATTTTACAAAGCCAAATTTTTATAATTTTAACTATGTCTTAATACCTATATCAGGGTAATAACTAGAGTATCCACTCGATTAATCGTTATTCGATTAATAGAGGAATTTTTCCGCTATTATTTGATCGAATAATCAAAATAGCCAATTTCGAATAACGAATAACTCGAACAATTTATGTCAATTAATCGATTAAGATGAATATCTTAAAAAAATCCACTTTTGTTATATGAAAATATTTGTTTTTATATTTCTAACTGTTTAATATTATATAAAACTAAATTACATGTTCTTTACTTCTACATTTATTTTTATCACACACATTTTTGAGCATATTTCAGACCCTTTTTAGATGTTGTTCTGTGAGAGACAAATTTATATATAATTATAAACGTCAAATTCCATTCGTTAGAAATTTAATACTTAAATAGCAAATTTTTTATATAAAGTTTGAAATTTATCGTAAAAAAATGTGTAAATAAAAGGAGATTTCTAAAAATTATATAAGTTATCAGTGAAATTGAAATCAAAGTAATTTTTAAAACTTAAGTTTATAAAAAAATCAGAAAAAAATACGGGGATTTTTAAAAAAAATTAACTGAGAATGTCCATCGACTTCAATTTCACTCGATTTCTGGAAATAATAAATTGGTTTTAAAAGTTTTTCATAACTGGCTGGCACTCTCACAAAACGTGCCTGGATTACAAAGACAAAAATATAATAAATAAATAAAAAATTATTTTAAATACCCGCATTAAGTTAAACAGGCGGGACACAATTGCAGTTCCCGCCTGCTTCTAAGCATAACTGTACTAACCTTTGGCTTTCAGATCATTTTATAGTCTGTTTAACCAAAGTAGTGTTAATAGTTTGTTTTAATTAAATTTTCCTTAATCTTTTTTCGATATTTTTAATGTATAAAAACTGTATTTTTTGCAGCCGTGTGTTTTGATTTTTTTTTAATTATTTACTTAATTTAAAAGTTTTAGAACTATCTTCATAGCACATATGAATTGTTATTTTATTGTTTATTGTTAAACTACATGTTTGTTTTTATGTGATTATCAATATAATGAAAGTATCAATTCATGTAGAGATTTATGTTTTTTCCCATTGGATAAAATTATTTGAATTATTCGAATTATTCGAGTAATTCGAACAATTTAAAAACCTTACTCGATTAATCGAGCGAATTTAAAATTCAAAAATCGATTAATTTCTTACTCGAACAAAACCAAAAGTCAAATAATTGGATACTCTAGTAATAAATAATAACCGCTTGCTTTTAATGTCATAATGGTGTTAAAATCGGACCACTGTGTATATCGCATTTTAAATTATTACTTGGCAATGAAAGTGTTTTTAGAAGTTTGTATCAGTTTTTAAAAATTCTTTTCATTGAACAATCTTTTTAATAAGCAAATACTTCTTTACCAAGTTTAAATTTTTTTTACCAATAACTTAATATTATTTACTATTTTAAATATTTTTCCCTTCTCTAACACTAACTAAAAAATACAAGCGCATATTCATATGCATAAATTTATGTGAATATAGAACTAAAAATACATACCAAGAAAAATGACTCACATGAATTTTTGTATAATTATTTCAATGTAGGAAATATCACAGAAAAAAAAAAAAAAAGAAAAAAATATGAAATAAAATAATATTTTTAAACCCTCCAAAGGCCAAAAGAATGTTAAAATGTGACCTCTTTTTGAGTAAATAAATAAAAATAAAAAATTCCTTTTATTTTTTTAAATTGCAAAAACATATAAGATAAAATATTTTGTGTTTGGTAAGTAATTAAATATTGAATTGAGTAAATTAAAGCCGGAGTTGCAAAAATAGCAATACAGTCAAATCCCGATAATTCGTACCCTTATAAATCGTAATTCCCGATAGTTCGTAATAAGCTGTCGGTCCCTTGAAAAAATCTCGTTAATTCGTAAAATTTCCATAAATTTGGTCCCCTCGCTAATTCGTAATTTTTTTTTAAATAAAATCTTCTTTACCTCTTAAAAACGTAATTGTTTGCTAAAAACCACTTATAATTCGTAATAAAAACAACAGAAACATAGAAAAAATGATTTTTTGTTTATCGCTATTTTTTTTACGTGGGGTTTTGCTTGTGTCTGTGTTTATTTTCTTAAGATCAGTTTGTTACATGAATAATTTTTATATACAGTGCACTCGCGATAATATTTACACCCTAATAAATGAACTCCCCAAAATATGAACACTTTTTCTCTGCCATTGACTACTCTAAAATATGAACTCTGTACAAAAGCTTTAAAATATGAACATCTATTTTTTTTATTTTGAAACGGATTTTAGTTACATAATATGCATAAAAATTAGGGGAAACCCCGAGTTATTAGCATTTCAATGGCAAATGTCAATGGTCAAACAAACAAGTGCACTTTTTAGTTAGTTTCTACATGCACGCAGACGCAAACGCATTTTTGGTTTTTAATTGTTAATTAAAAGTGAATAATTTGTATAATATGCATACGAAACAACATAAATTTCTAACTTTAAAGGAAAAATATGAAGTTTTGGAGAATTTACAAAAAGGTGCAAGTGTTACTAATTTAGCAAAGAAATATGGAGTGACAAAGTCCACAGTATCTGGAATAAAAAAGAATAAAAATGCAATTTTAAAATGTGTCAACAATACATTCATCGGACCTGGAAAAAGAAAAACTATGCGCCCGTCGGAGTATCCAAAAATGGAAAAATCATTGTATAAATGGTTTATGCGTATGAGGGATAAGAAATTACCCATCAGTGGGCTAATGTTGAAAGAAAAGGCAAAGGAGCTTCATTATAATATTAAGGAAAATAGCTCTGACTTCAACGCGAGTGATGGATGGCTGCAGAATTTCAAAAAGAGATTCGGCGTAAGGTTGCTCCAAATTTCTGGAGAGAAACTTTCTTCTCAGCCCCAGTTGGTTGAACCATTTAAAGTGGCACTCAGATCAAAGATAGAAGAGCTTGGATTAAGTAATGATCAACTTTATAACGCCGATGAATCGGGTTTATTTTGGAAAAATTTACCAACCAAAACATACGTGTCATCTCAGGAAAAATCAGCCCCAGGTACAAAGACTGAAAAACAAAGAATTACTTTTCTGTGCTGTGCAAATGCTGCGGGATCTCATCAGCTCAAACTGCTTGTTGTTGGAAAGTCAAAAAAACCCCGTTGTTTCCAGAATTTTGATTGCCCTGTCCACTATCGTCATTCTAAATCAGCGTGGATGACTGGTAGCATTTTTAAAGACTGGTTTCATCACTCATTTGTTCCAGAGGTAAAAGTTTTAATATGTATTGACATTAATCGACGCATACCTATTCATTTTAAAATATTTTTTACATACATAATTCAGGTGGAACAATTTTTAACTAAAAAAGGGCTACCAGTGAAAGCTATTCTCTTAATAGATAATGCCCCATCTCACCCACCTGAGGACGAATTAAAATCTGAAAACTCCTCTATTTTTGTGATGTTTATGCCACCGAATGTGACCCCACTCATCCAGCCCATGGACCAAAATGCTATAAGGATCACAAAGCTGTATTACAGAAATAGCCTTTTGGCTTCCATTGTTGCCAAAGGGGGTGGTTTGATAGAAAGTATGAAGCAGACTACATTAAAGGAAGCTATCATTATATTGGAATCAGCTTGGAAAAGAGTGGATTCAGCTGTGTTATCCAAATGCTGGAAAAACATTTTAAATATGGCAGTGAATCAAGATGATCCCGAAGATGAAATTCCTCTAAGTGTTGTTAGAGAAAATTTACAAATGAATTTACGTGAATTGGAAGAAAGCGCCGCCAATGTTTTATGCGCCTTACAACCCGAGGTTTGCATTCTCTGAAATTTACTTAAAATTATGTGTTATTTTAATTTTTTCATAGGTTCAATATACGGCCTCAAACGTTAAAGAATGGAATGAGGATGCTTTTGAATGTGAAGATAATGAAGTAGAAGTCATATCCGATGAAGATGATTGTGTGGAGGAACCAAAGAGGACGATTAAAGCCGGGGAGGCTGTCGATATTTTCAATAAGGCGTTGGATTGGGCTGAAGGTGAGATGGTAGAACAGCGAGTTTTAAATGTTTTAAGAGACTTACGTGAGAAGGCAGTTTTAAAAGTTCTCGACCAAAAGAAACAGCAAAAAAAGATAACCGACTTTTTTGAACATTAGCTTTATATTTTTAGCATTTATGTATATGAATATTTATAGAAATATTTTTGTTTGCTGCAAACAAACTTAATGAAAAAATTCTTTTATGTTTTAAAATAAAACAAAAATTTAAACTATTTAAATTAAACTTTTATTTATACAGGAAAGAACTTTAGGTGGTAAGTAAATGACTTGGTTTTATTAAAATTTTGTGCCATTTGTAAATATGAACAATCCCAAAAATTTGAACTGCCCTTGTTTTCATTAGTTCATATTATCGCGAGTGCACTGTATTTTATTTTTAACAATTGTCTTTTGTGTTTCTTTTTCAATCGATTACGAATTATCGGGATTCTACTGTATTTGGTTTCAAATAGATATTTAATGATTACATTATTGTTGCAATTTTTGTTTATAACCAGTGTTGCCAATTTAGCATTTTATGTTAATTTTTTCTGAAAAATTCATAATTTTTCATTCAATTGATTTTTGGTGTTATCAAAATCAAACGATTGTGGCACTTAACCTAAAATTTCATATATTATTTAAAAAAATGGGAAACAATAAATAAATAACTTTCTTTTAATCCTTCACGTAGCATTTTCTATGTGCAAAATTACCGTTCGATATCTAACTGCTGTTTTATTTTAAAAAATTTTGCAATATATTTTTGTGTTTAACAAAAATATTCAAACTGATGTCTCTATTTATGAAGCGTCAAACACCTACACCTACTACATTCAATTCCAGAAAGAGTAAATGCATGGGATGAAATTCCTCGAGAATAGAAGCAAATTTGGTAGAATTTGTTTAAATACGACTAATTCTTAACAGAAAATTGTTTTCGATTCAATTTTTTTGTTGTTAAAAGTATATTCAGCCTGATTACGGTTGGCGTTGGCGTATTCGCCTGAGTCGTTTTTTGTAGGAGATTAAAGTAACACACAACCTGAGTTCTTTAATCTACTACAAAAAACGACTCAGTCGTATTCGCCAACGCCAACCGTAATCAGGCTGATTGTTAGAATAATAAGAACTTGCTGTATATAGTTTTTAATTTTAAGTACAACTAATAAGAATTAATTCCAATCAGTTTTGTTTTGTTACTAAATTGTCAAAAGTTGTGCACCAATTTCAATTGGAATACTTTTAACTACATGCTATCGACAAATAACTGGCTAGTTGTTGCATTATTTTGAATTGGTTTAAGAACGTTTTATGCGTATATTTTCCAATAATAAATTCATGAAATGCCTCGCTCTAAAAATGATAAATGCTGTTATGATCAACTTCTGGATACATTATTCATAATCTTAAGCTACGGTCACACTTGGCAAATATTTGACGAAAAAACGGGACCAAGAGGCTAAGTAATATATAACTTCCTTTAATTACAAAATTTATTTTGATTATAATACAGCAGCTTACATAAAACATTTTTTTGTTATGCCTAGCAGTGTAATTAGTTTTATTATGTGATATTAAGACCTTGTTAAATCCCACTAACTATTAATAAAAGTAGTGGTTATGCTTATTTGGTCAAATATTTAATAAATGTGACCGTAGCTTTAGGCATTTGCTAAGAAATAATAAGAACATTTAAAAAAAATTTTTTTAAGAAACGCTTTTCTTAAAAAAGAACATTTTTAAAAAATGTTGCCCGCCCCCTAGATTTTATCCTGGCTACGCCCATGTATTCGTGTACTGTCATCGGGAATATGTATGCCTGCAAAGTTTCATCCATTTGCATCGAGTAAAAGGCGGTCAAAAAATTGTTGCCTCCTCCCCCCCCCCTAGATTTTATCCTGGCTACGCCCATGTATTCGTGTATTGTCATCGGGAATATGTATGCCTGCAAAGTTTCATCCATTTGCATTGAGTATAAGGCGGTTAAATTAACGTTACAAGATTTGATTTTCCGAAGTGAAGCTAAAGAAAAGGTTTTAAAAATTTTGCCCGCCCCCCTAGATTTTATCCTGGCTTCGCCCATGTATTCGTGTACTGTCATCGGGAATATGTATGCCTGCAAAGTTTCATCCATTTGCATTGAGTAAAAGGCGGTCAAAAAAGCATTTTACCAAAGAAAAAATTTTGTTTGCCTGTTCCCCCCCCCTAGATTTTATCCTGGCTACGCCCATGTATTCGTGTATTGTCATCGGGAATATGTATGCCTGCAAAGTTTCATCCATTTGCATTGAGTATAAGGCGGTTAAATTAACGTTACAAGATTTGATTTTCCGAAGTGAAGCTAAAGAAAAGGTTTTAATAAAAATAATAAAATAACATATACATACATATGTATATAAAAAAAAAAAAAATAAAAAATTAAATTATCTTAAAATACAAAAATATATATTTTGTTTGGATATATATAAATTAGCAGCCATAAAATTTTTTTTTAATTTAATTAAATTTTATTATGTTTATTTTTATCGAATTATGTATTTAACGAATTATGTAGCATATATGATAAATCAGAACAAACATACATACATAATCAGTACTTTAAGACAAACCAAATTTTTGGTCAAGTAATAAGACAAAAAGAGCTGAAAAAATCCTGACTGCTTCATTGTTCATTGTAACTTATTAAATATTTTTTATTATAAACTATTGCAAAAGTTGGACAATCTTTATTCTCTTATAAAAAAAATAGCTAACTTAAGACGACTAAGTTATCTCTTTTTAGGCACAAGAGATAGAATTAAGTTTAGGGTCTGTAAAAAAAAAAGAAATCCTTTATCTTAGCGTGAATAAAAGTCTGAAATTGGACAGCAAATAAATGCAGAAATATCTACACGGGCAATAAGAAGGCGATTGAATGAGTTGGGAGTTCGTGGTTTTATTGCATAACAAACAGCAGGTCTCAGAAAAAATTTTAAAAAGCGGTTGCGGTTTGCAAGGGAAATCCATAGAAAATATTTACGCTACTAAAATAGAGTTCTCTGGTGCGACGAGTCCAAATTTTACTTATTTCAATCTGATGTTATTAATTTTCAACATACTTAGTTTTTAAAGTCGTTTCTAATTATAAATCCACCACTGTACATACATAAGTACATATTTTAAAGATTTGCTAATCAATCTTCAAATCTGCAAATCAATCTAAGATTACATCAAAGACAAGAAAAAAACTAATTTATTTATACTCTTATCATTTCTTAGTGAATGGTGAATAAACAAATCATACTGCTATATACAAAAACGATGTTGATAAGACACGTGTAATTGAATTGAAATGACCTATTTATATATTATATTATATTTTTTTTTTTGTTAATATTTATATTAATAAAAATTAGGTATATTGTACCAACTCATAGCAATATTAACAATAAAAAACAATGTCTTAACTTATTTTGGGGGTTTTTGTTGTTTATATTAGAGTAAAACATTGTTATAACCAGGGCTGTGGAGTCGTTAAGAAAAAGTTATAACTCCGACTCCGACTCCTTTTGGTGAAATTTTTTAAGTACGACTCCGACTCCAACTCCGACTCCGACTCCTACTCTAACCTAGCATTATTTAAGAGACTAGTTTTTTTTTTACTTTAAACTCTTTTTTAATTTAGTACCTGTTAAATGGTTAAATATAGCAAGAAAATGATTCTGTAAAAATTTCAAATCGATATTTTAATTCAAACGTGCCGCGCATTGAGCTTTAACATACTAGTTACTAACATATGAGTAGGAAAGCTGCAAAAAATTTTATTTGGATTTTGGAAAAGTTGAAAACAACACCAAGTCCAATTGGCTTATACGTTAAAGGCATCAAGTGTACTTAGTGTTGTTTACCACAATATTAATAGAGGCAAAGGACAGTCCTTTTTTGTAAATTGTGAAGTGAGGTCTTTTGTTTTTAATATACATTTTATTTATTAAGTCAAATCATTCTCAGGAAAATTTTATAAAGTTTATTAAAACATGCATATGCGCCTTCAGTTGTTAGTTCTACAATTTATATAACACATTTTGAAGAGAAACGTGACGTAAAAAAATGTTGTTAGCCTTCTATTATTTTTGGGAAATAGTACCCCTTTTGTTGTTGGACTTGGTGCTGTTTGTCTCAAGGCATGGAACAGTACCATAGAAGGTAACGAACCTTTTATGACGTAATTTTTTATGTATATCATCGACATAAAAAAAATATGTTAGGATCATATAAAATATTCGTACAAATGCACATTTTTATAACATAAACATCATTTGCGATAATCAACATGTTTGCGCGGTCTGCTGTAAAGTTTTCAAAATGTGGCTTGATGTAGTTTATGTCCCACCTGCAGAGTTAAAAAAAATGTGAATTTTTAAACTGCTAAATTTAAATCTTTTTCTTCAGTGTAATCGCCATTGCATTTTTCCGTTCCTAATTCAATATTATTATTGTCCAAGAACGAAATTTGAAATTGCAAGTCTTTATTATCTCTCCAATTTTCCCTAAAGTGAGTAGATAAAAGTATTCTCAAATCATTTTTCCCACATTGATGGGAATTATATCTGGAACAATGTCATGTATTTTTCTGAGTTCCTTTTCCTTTTATTCTATTATAATTCACCTTGAAGGTTGGAACTTCAAATGTAGTTCACTTAATGCTTTCACCACAGGAGCTACAGCTGATTTCAAGTCATATTCATGAACATGACTACAAAAATATTTGTTAATATACGATAAATAAAAAACAACATCTTTACAAATTTAATTTTTAAATTCCTTAATTCGGCTCTATTTCATTAACGATATCTTGGCGAAATTCAAATAGTGAACCCGCTGGTTTTTGTTACAGAAATTTGAGGTCACATTAAAACATAGAAAAGAACATGCTTTGATACAATCTATATAACTATTCTTATAAATTGTCAAAATAAGATGTTATCTCAATTTTTTAATTTTTGAAACTCACCTACTCATATAAAAAGTATACTGGTCCTTATTTTCTGACTTCACAATTTCACAAAGCAAACCCTCTTATGGCCAATTCCACTAATTTATTTATATATAGCAATTTATGTTTAAAATTTGTTTTCTTATGTCAAATAAAAATAAAATTATAAGAAAAATTATATTTAAATATGAATTGATATTTAAAAAGAATTGGAGAAATTGGTCATTAAAATTTTTTATTTTAAAAAATATTAGAAAAATTGTAATGCAAGTCGGAGTCGGAGTCGCTAGTTTTTGTGGGTACTTCGACTCCGACTCCGGTACAAAAACCTCAACTCCGACTCCTCAACTCCGACTCCGACTCCACAGCCCTGGTTATAACGAACACTTGTCTTCCTTCCAATTAATTTTAGTTTAAAATTTTTAAAAACACGTTTATTACGAACCCATTCTCATGTTCCCAAAAACCAGGAGGAAATCCCTATAAAATCCCCGCTCATTGTTAATTTTTTTTTTAAATTCCCAGTAACAGATAAAGCGAACTACTCATGTCATCACCTTAAATGCCAAACAACATATCACCACTTATTAAAAGTTTACAGGAGAAGGCAAAAACGTTATAAAATGGAAACTTGCAATTTTGAAACAAAAATTTCAAATCAGAATTAATTTTTAACTGATTCTAACAGTTATTCAAAAAACTAAGTGCATATTAATACGGATTTTCAGTTGCAGTTAATATTGTCCGTTGATTGAGTTAAATTCTTCTTTATGTTAAAGTAAATACAAATGTAATTTAAAGCAACGAAAAGTTCATTTAATTTTTACTGTCAAAAATTCAACCGCGAATTCCGTAAATACAAATCAATATTCAGTTATCTTATATAAATTAATTGTCAAAAAATTAACTACATATTCCGTAAAAACAAATAAATATGCAGTTATTTTATAAAATTTAAGTATCAAAAATTCAACACCATATTCAGTAAAAACAATTAAATATTCAGTTATTTTATATAATTTTACTACCAAAAATTAATTTTTACTTATCTATAAAAAATGAATTGCTTGTTTTGTGTAAGCAATTCCCATTTTTCTATTTGTTAAAATAATTTAGTTAAATACATCAAATTTTAAAAGTAAAATAATTGCGAAGCCATATCGGTCATGCTGCTGGTGTCTTATAATTGAGAGTTCTTCTGTAAACATCGTGGTCAGTACAACAAAAGTAAAACAAACGTGTGTAACTGGGTAAGTAAATAAAAATATTCTCCCTCTCTCGCTTATAAGAAAAACAAGCGGACAGGTGTCTGTCTGGTATTTTTTTGAAATTCGGCTCTTTTGTGGAGTAAACGAAAATTTAATAAAATAACTGAATATTTAATTGTTTTTACTGAATATGGGGTCAATTTTTTGACAGTAAAATTTTAATAAATAACTGAATATTTATTTGATTTTACGGAATATGGTGTTGAATTTTTGACAGTAAAATTTTACAAAATAACTGAATATTTATTTGATTTTACGGAATATGGTGTTGAATTTTTGACAGTAAAAATTAAATGAACTTTTTGTTAAAAAATAAATGAAAAATAGGTAGACCGGTTTTAATTGAACTTTCATTTATTTTATATTACAATTTCAGTTAATTTTACGTACAGAATATTGTGAGTGTATACAACAGGACTTATCCGTCATGGTGCACCTCATTCAGAGTCTAAACACAATGTTTGAGGTGCGGTGCGATTTATCGTTGCGGGAGAGAAAAATAAACATAATACAACGAAGACGGCGACGGCAATAGTTGTCATTGTTTGTTTACATTTTTATTAATTTATTTGTGCATACACATCAGAAAGAGAACGAGTATCAAAAATTGAGAGAAAAGGAAGTCCGCAATTAAAATAAAATAGATTTTAATTTTATGCCGTTCCGCACTGCGGTTTTTTACTTCCAAATCGAATGAAAAACAGCACCGCAATAAATTATTGTATTCAGACTCTCACTTTTCCTTTTAACCTGAATTTTGGCTCCTATTAACTCAGTTGAGTTGTGAACCGTATTATGGTTTTGTATTATGGTTTACAACTTTGCTATATCGCGGTGAACAAAAACATAACAAAAATTACAACTGATCACAAACAGTTGTCTTAATAACCGTAATAGGGGCCTTTATTTCAAGTCTTATAATTATAGTACAGGATAAACAATTCGTAGCAATTTTTTATGTGTCACACAATAAAAGATTTTAACAATACACACACTAATACATTTAAGCAATTTTTAAAGGGCATTGATCAAACAATGTTAAAAATAAAGACATTCAAAAGCCTTTTTAAATACAAAAGATTTCACATTTTTATTATAATATAAAAATAACCGAAAATATTGTAAGTGTCAAATTTGGCTATCATAACTTTTATAATTCGTCAGCTCATTATTGGTTTGGCTTATGGTCCAATTATTAGGTCTATGCAGATATACAACAATAGAAAAACAAACACGCATATTGTTTTGCGTATACATTAGGGTATTCAATTAATCGAAGTTTTGTATTAATCGATTAATCGCGCGAATAATTATTCGAGCTAAAAAGTTAATCGAACAATTAAATATTTTTCGGTTAATCGAATAATTTTAATTTTGTCTAATTTAGAAGTTTAAAAATAAGACCAATAATTATATTTTTCAACATAATAAAACATATTAAAAAGTAACAACAATTTAACAAAATGTACTTCATGTAATAAAAGAGGAAAACTTTTTAAATAAAACATAGCATCAAAATTTAAGCTAATCTTCTAAAATAATCTTTCAAAAAGAGTATACAAAAAAAATTTTGTAAAATATTAAATATTAAAAATAATATCATAAAATACAAACACCTTTAAAAATGTCATTTTATTTTTGGTTTAAGCAAGGGCAAATCCAACAATAAATTTTCTTACATTATGAATGGTTTATTAAAGGTTTAATAGACTATTTTTCGTATATGAATACAGCTTTAGCAATTTTTGCTTTAAAACGTTTAATTAATCATAAACAACTTTTTATGAATAAGGCTGTAAATGTTTATGTTTCAAACAACTTCTTTCTTATATTTTAGTGAAACTTGATTTACAAAAGATTCATTTACTTATTGTTGACGTTGGAGAGATTGAAAGTAAAGCGTTATAAAGCATATACAGTTTCTTTGTTCAATTTTAATAGTCTTGTTAAGGTCTGGTAGAAGGTTGTAACGTGACGTTACAAACTTACCCTACACTAACATTTAATGTTACCATTTCAATCCTAACTTTATGAAGTATGAGTAATCCAACACTGTGAATACCCTTAATATGTTACTTAACACTATGAATACCCTTACTATTTATCTACATTACATTTTTACCGTATAATTCTCATTTAGTTTGTTTTATTTTTGAAGAAATAGACTTAAGTTTGCTTGAATAAAACAGAGTAGATATTGCCCTTAACCCCAGTATTTACTCTCGGTAGTTAGTAGTAGCCGTAGATTAGTCGTATTTAGCCGACTGCCGGTGCCTCCGAATTCCATTCGGTAGCCGACTAAATACCATCCCGTATATAACCAGTAATTAGTCGTATTCAGCCGACTGCCGGTGCCTCCGAATTCCATTCGGTAGCCGACTGAGTACAAACCAGTATTAGCCCGTAGTTAGTCGTATTTAGCCGACTGCCGGTGCCTCCGAATTCTATTCGGTAGCCGACTAAATACCATCCCGTATATAACCAGTAATTAGTCGTATTCAGCCGACTGCCGGTGCCTCCGAATTCCATTCGGTAGCCGACTGGGTACAAACCAGTATTAGCCCGTAGTTAGTCGTATTTAGCCGACTGCCGGTGCCTCCGAATTCCATTCGGTAGCCGACTGAGTACACACCAGTATTAGCCCGTAGTTAGTCGTATTTAGCCGACTGCCGGTGCCTCCGAATTCCATTCGGTAGCCGACTAAATACCATCCCGTATATAACCAGTAATTAGTCGTATTCAGCCGACTGCCGGTGCCTCCGAATTCCATTCGGTAGCCGACTGAGTACAAACCAGTATTAGCCCGTAGTTAGTCGTATTTAGCCGACTGCCGGTGCCTCCGAATTCCATTCGGTAGCCGACTGAGTACACACCAGTATTAGCCCGTAGTTAGTCGTATTTAGCCGACTGCCGGTGCCTCCGAATTCCATTCGGTAGCCGACTAAATGCAAACCAGTAGTCAACGTATTCTTACCAGTAGTGAATACGAACCAGCATTCATACCGTAGTATTTAACCAAACCGTATTTAACCGAACCTGATTAAACGAAACCGTATTTAACCGAACCTGATTAACCAGAACCGTATTCAATATGGTGCCCGGGGTATTCTACCCAGTATTTAACCAAACCGTATTTAACCGAACCTGATTAACACGAACCGTATTTAGCCGAACGCCACGGTCTCCGAATTCCCGTGGCGTCCGATGTATTTTACCCAGTATTTATCAAAACCGTATTTAACCGAACCTGATTAACCAAAACCGTATTAAACCGAACCGGCTTAGCCAGAACCGTATTTAGCCGAACGCCAAGGCCTCCGAAATCCTTTGGTGTCCGAAGTAGTTTTAAGTCATTTCTAGAATGTAGTTAGCCGAACGCCAAGGCTCCCGAAATCCCTTGGTGTCCGAAGTATTTTTAAGTCATGTCTAGTATTTAAGACCGTAGTTAGCAGAACACCACGGCCTCCGCATTCCCGTGGGGTTCGAAGTATTTACCACCGTAGTAGTCACACCATGGCCAGACAACCGTCAGCCGTCGACTTATCAGGGGCCATAGTTAGCCGAACACCCGAGGTTGCGAAATCCTCTCGTGTTCGAAGCGCTCGGCCCAACTAGTCGCAGTAGTTAGTCGTGTGTGAAGCCAACTGGGTGGCGAACCAAATGCTCCGTACTCGGCATAGGTTCGATCGTAGAATTAGATACTAACAAACCATAACCGAAACCCGTTTATTATCATCTTCTCTGCCAGATCGAACCATCAGCAACTTAACACTGCCCCACGGATCGCCACAGAACGAGCCTTACAGCGTGCCGAAAACCATCCAGCCGTTTCCTCACATCATCAGCCGTACGTGCATGGAATTATGCTGCCTCAGCACCCGTTCCCGCCTACATCTACTCCGAATCTGCCAAAAGCCGTCATAGTTCTAAGTATTTAGCGTAGATTAAGATTTCGTAAATAAAGCTTTGTTAAATAATTGTAAGCGAACATACACGAAAACATCCCGTGTTTCATTTCAAAGGAAGCAGACCTTCGAATTGACCCTGGACAGACTGAGTCATACCTCAGCTGGGAAAGTAAACTGCGTTACAATGGCGCCCGAGCAGGGACCCGATTTCAAGTACGCATCCTGTGGTAAAACCTCACCAGACCACCAACGTAACTGGATCGGATCAAGCACAAAGCAACGAAATCTTATGAACTAAAAATACGCTACCGACGAACCCACGGTGACAGATCTATCCGCTACGGGAGGACCAACTGACAAAAGTATGTCATCAGCATGAAAACTTATAAGCAAAGGGTCACTGTTGATCAACTCCGTCGTTAGCGCAGCGAACTCACACATCGGAAACGGCAGAAGGCATTCTCGTTTTATTTTTGGAAGTGGTCAATTTTTGTTTCTTTCTTTTTATTATTTCATATATTTAGTTTTAGTTAATTTTTTTTTAATATTAATACAAATAATTTTTTTCAATTAGCTATTCACTAGTAAAAAAAACCCTGTAATGGATTTTTTTTTCCAAAGTAGGAGGGGACTGTAACGTGACGTTACAAACTTACCCTACACTAACATTTAATGTTACCATTTCAATCCTAACTTTATGAAGTATGAGTAATCCAACACTGTGAATACCCTTAATATGTTACTTAACACTATGAATACCCTTACTATTTATCTACATTACATTTTTACCGTATAATTCTCATTTAGTTTGTTTTATTTTTGAAGAAATAGACTTAAGTTTGCTTGAATAAAACAGAGTAGATATTGCCCTTAACCCCAGTATTTACTCTCGGTAGTTAGTAGTAGCCGTAGATTAGTCGTATTTAGCCGACTGCCGGTGCCTCCGAATTCCATTCGGTAGCCGACTAAATACCATCCCGTATATAACCAGTAATTAGTCGTATTCAGCCGACTGCCGGTGCCTCCGAATTCCATTCGGTAGCCGACTGAGTACAAACCAGTATTAGCCCGTAGTTAGTCGTATTTAGCCGACTGCCGGTGCCTCCGAATTCTATTCGGTAGCCGACTAAATACCATCCCGTATATAACCAGTAATTAGTCGTATTCAGCCGACTGCCGGTGCCTCCGAATTCCATTCGGTAGCCGACTGGGTACAAACCAGTATTAGCCCGTAGTTAGTCGTATTTAGCCGACTGCCGGTGCCTCCGAATTCCATTCGGTAGCCGACTGAGTACACACCAGTATTAGCCCGTAGTTAGTCGTATTTAGCCGACTGCCGGTGCCTCCGAATTCCATTCGGTAGCCGACTAAATACCATCCCGTATATAACCAGTAATTAGTCGTATTCAGCCGACTGCCGGTGCCTCCGAATTCCATTCGGTAGCCGACTGAGTACAAACCAGTATTAGCCCGTAGTTAGTCGTATTTAGCCGACTGCCGGTGCCTCCGAATTCCATTCGGTAGCCGACTGAGTACACACCAGTATTAGCCCGTAGTTAGTCGTATTTAGCCGACTGCCGGTGCCTCCGAATTCCATTCGGTAGCCGACTAAATGCAAACCAGTAGTCAACGTATTCTTACCAGTAGTGAATACGAACCAGCATTCATACCGTAGTATTTAACCAAACCGTATTTAACCGAACCTGATTAAACGAAACCGTATTTAACCGAACCTGATTAACCAGAACCGTATTCAATATGGTGCCCGGGGTATTCTACCCAGTATTTAACCAAACCGTATTTAACCGAACCTGATTAACACGAACCGTATTTAGCCGAACGCCACGGTCTCCGAATTCCCGTGGCGTCCGATGTATTTTACCCAGTATTTATCAAAACCGTATTTAACCGAACCTGATTAACCAAAACCGTATTAAACCGAACCGGCTTAGCCAGAACCGTATTTAGCCGAACGCCAAGGCCTCCGAAATCCTTTGGTGTCCGAAGTAGTTTTAAGTCATTTCTAGAATGTAGTTAGCCGAACGCCAAGGCTCCCGAAATCCCTTGGTGTCCGAAGTATTTTTAAGTCATGTCTAGTATTTAAGACCGTAGTTAGCAGAACACCACGGCCTCCGCATTCCCGTGGGGTTCGAAGTATTTACCACCGTAGTAGTCACACCATGGCCAGACAACCGTCAGCCGTCGACTTATCAGGGGCCATAGTTAGCCGAACACCCGAGGTTGCGAAATCCTCTCGTGTTCGAAGCGCTCGGCCCAACTAGTCGCAGTAGTTAGTCGTGTGTGAAGCCAACTGGGTGGCGAACCAAATGCTCCGTACTCGGCATAGGTTCGATCGTAGAATTAGATACTAACAAACCATAACCGAAACCCGTTTATTATCATCTTCTCTGCCAGATCGAACCATCAGCAACTTAACACTGCCCCACGGATCGCCACAGAACGAGCCTTACAGCGTGCCGAAAACCATCCAGCCGTTTCCTCACATCATCAGCCGTACGTGCATGGAATTATGCTGCCTCAGCACCCGTTCCCGCCTACATCTACTCCGAATCTGCCAAAAGCCGTCATAGTTCTAAGTATTTAGCGTAGATTAAGATTTCGTAAATAAAGCTTTGTTAAATAATTGTAAGCGAACATACACGAAAACATCCCGTGTTTCATTTCAAAGGAAGCAGACCTTCGAATTGACCCTGGACAGACTGAGTCATACCTCAGCTGGGAAAGTAAACTGCGTTACAAGGTTGTTTTCATTCGTCTCAAAAAAATCATCTTCTTCATTGTGGTAAAAGTCTGTACTAAACATTCTTAAAAATAAATTATTCCCAAACTCTTTGGTTTCATTCTTTGTACTATATATTTACAAATTACTACTTGAAGGAAATGTCCCTGAGTTAAGAAACATTTAAAGGGTATTTAAAACGGACCGGCTGGTTTTTTAAATTTAAGAAAAAAACTAATACATACTGTGGAAAAACAAATTTTCGATTAATCTACATAAATTATTCGAATTATCCGTGTATCGAAAATAGTTAATTTTAAATTATTCAAACATTTAATTTAATTAATCGATTAATCGTTTGAATACCCTAGTATACATGCATAACGTGATAGATGTCTAAAATACAAAAACCATTGCATGAAAAAACACATTTCTGCAAAAAATCAACAGGCGTTTTGCGTAGGCCTACTGATTGGACCATGCTTTTGCTTAACTAATTTTTTTCTTACGGCAATGAGGCAAAGCAAACCTAAAATTAATTTTTTTTTGAATTTGAAGCAATCGCCAAATATTGGCTTACTTAAAAACTTTAAATTAGTTGATATGGAGCAAAACAGATTTTGGATTCAGAAAGTGGGTATTCAAAATATATATACCTAATACAATTTTTTTTTAAATGTTCGGTAGATCAAACAAATAATGAGCTGAAGAATTGCTACTGTATCATAGTAACGACAATATGCCCCATGTAAACACCGTCCCCAACCCAAGGTAACTTGAATGAATTGCACAAAAAACTCATATAAATCTTGTGCTGTTGGGTACATGAATGAATAATAGATCTTCATAATGAATTTAAAGTGTTGGCAACTTCAGGTTAGTAATAACCCTCTTCTACTGTATTTTGTTAATTTGTGGAAGGTTACGACTATTTGTTGTCATGAAAATAAAAACAAAATTGGTAAAAAAAATATGCAAACAATTGCATGACCCATACATGTTTTAAGGTTTTTTCTTAACTTTATTTTTATTGTTCAAATAACGTGTTCAGAATATAAATTTATAGTAATATTTAGCACAATGTTTGACACCCATAGTTTTTGTGGTCTAACGCATTTTAACGAAATAAAATAATAAATAAATATCTACATACGTAATTGATTAAAACATGTTATATTTTTATTATTTAATTTTTAGGTTTAAATTTTCGCTTTCATTGCTGGTTAACTGGTTTTTTCGTATATCTGTTAAGTTTTTTCTTTTCTTCAATTAAAGAAAAATAAATAAAAAACCAGAGTTCAATTAAGACTCAGTAGAAACTTTATTACACTGAACGCAATTTGTTGGGTAAAATGATATAAAGTAAATTTCATTTTTTGTATTTGAACTTGTTTTTTTTTTTATAAATTTTTCCTTTCTTTAAGGAAATATGCCAATTGCGCTTGAAAAGAAATGGTAATTTGTTTTTGACACAAGATGAAAATCGAGACAATTTTTGACACCTTTAACTAAAATAAAGCCTCTTTGATTTAGGTTGTCGTTTACTGAATCAAATCTTCTTATCTTTAACGATTCAGCATACTTTTTAATGAATTTTTATGTTCTTATAAGTAGTCGTGCGTCCAATTGTTCCTAGCATAATGTTTAAGGCAATATTTATTTATGTTTTGTTATTTAAAATCAAATTGATCTTGATAGTGCTAGTGATAGATAAATGGCTTCAAGTCAGACGAATAGAATAACTGCAAAAGGATGCTTTGGGGAACAAAATCTTCTTTCTCTTAAAGTAATCTACACAGCTACTCAATACTTGGTACTTTAGGTATTGAGAAGTATAAGCCTTCGATTTTTGCCTTCGAAAATTGTTAGGACGACAAAACTGTTTATTTAAAATTATCGAGGCTATAAAATTTTTTTATAGAAAACTGACCAGGGGACAAAATTTTTTTCAAAAAAGTGACAAGGCAAAACAAATTTCTATAAAATAATGCCAAACCAAAATACATAATTCTTTATTGGAAATTCCAAAGGCGACTTCATTTTCTATTGAAATTGTCAAGGCAATAGAAGTTTAACTTAAATAACAAAAGCGATTTTATCAAAATTTTGCAAGACATACAATTTTCCTGTGAAAATTACCAGGTCGACACACATTTTTATAGAAATAAATTACATAAACATTTTTAAAGTCAATCAATCAATTTTTTACTTGACTTAAGTAAGCAAAATTGTCCCAAAAACTTTATATTTGAATTTTCGAAAACCATTATTTTCAGAGAATTGTTCGAAATTCGTTACAAAATTTTTTTAAAGAAAAACTGTCAGGATACTCACCTTTAAAATTTGATTTTTACGAAAACTAAGTTCATCATCAGCTGTTGCTGAGAAATCATGTTTGGCAACTGCTTCCATTGTTGTGTTTTATTAATATTTTATCAATATTTGTAAAAATAATGTTGTTGTAAATAGAATTGTTGCTGAAGTTGTTGTTGTGCTTTAATTCTTAGTTTATAAAACTGAGTAAAATAGAACCTTTGTAATTCTTTATGTATAATTATTTATTATAAATATTTTTTAAATGATGTTTCGTTGTGTTTTCTTTCCTTTTTACTTATTTATTTTTTATATTTTTCTTTTAACACAATCATAAATTATTACACTTATTTATTACTTTGCTTATCTATAATTTAATATTTTTTTTTTTTATAAAAAAAAAGATTTATAAATATTTATTAAATTCAAAATAAAATGCATAAATAATTTCATATACGTAAATGCTTCATTTTATACTTGAAAAACACATTTATTTTTACTATGTAAATATATTTTATTCATCTTTTAGATATTTTTCTAGTTTTTTTTTTTTTACTTTACTTTATTTTAAACAAAAATATCTCAGCTATTTTAGGATTGCTTTTTTGTGCCGCAGTAATATTAACTATTCATGCGGCATTTACGAAAGGTACATACATGTACTTATTTATGTACATATACATAAATAAATTTTAAATTTTATTTTAGCAATGATATTTTAAATACAAAAATTTGTTTATCAAAGATGTTTTATTTATTGCAAACCACCACTAAAAATTTCACGATTGGTGTCATTGAAACACGAGAAACGACGAAAACAAAATTATATAACAAATAAGTTTTTATTAAATTTATTAAACAAAACGAAATTTAATAAAACAAAAAAACCAGCGTATCCACCATTTGTTTGACTGGCGGACTAAATGACAACCACCAGCTAAGTTACGCGTTGTGTTGTATGTACCACACTGACAATGAAACAATCGGCATTTTTCTGTATGAATATCTATAGACAGAGTAAGTGAGTCTGACTGGCAGTTTGGTTAAATTTGGCTCATACGATTTAAGAGCAGAGTATCTAAAGAGTGAGCATATGATGAGGAAATTATCATGGAAGTTGTACACACATACCTGTAGAGTATTGCCAGAATAAATTTATTGTTTTTGTTTGATTTGTTTAGGCTGCTCTACAAAATGTTTGACGATGCTTTAGTACACATAAATTAAAAACTTGTTATAATAACGTTTTAATGATAAGAGTTAAAAAAGATACATAATTTTTACAAAGCAAGTGTTTTAATTAATTTAACCAATACGTAAAATAATTATCGCTTATTTGCTGCAACATCGTCATAACTAAAAATTATTAGTATTACAGTAAACGAATTTAAAGTTTTTAATTTACACACAATATAATGGAGATAGACAATTCTTCTCAAGAGTTGAGTTTACAACATCCCAGTCTAAGTATATTTTTTATAAAACATTTGTGCTTTTTAAGTTTATGAATTTATTTCTTTAATTGTAGATTTTAAAATGGTATAAATTAGAACTCGAAAACAGTTTGAATTTTTAATCCCTGAAATGGAATATAATAATCAAATTGCTCGCAGTTTTCCGTCTTTTAGGAAAACAAGTTTGGCCCCGATGAAACAGGTTGTAGCCGAAGTTTTACAGATGGTGCTGATATTTAATCCATACAGACATGTCATTGGGGCAAAATTAACCGAAGAAGCTCCATAATACCATAGATGGGTTAGTGCCATAATTTTTAAGTTTCAGATCACGCTTAGTGAAAGTGCAAAATTATTGCAATCATTTTGATGCTGTTGAGTGATAAATAGAAAAGTAGCAACTAAACATGAGTGATAGTGAAGTTAAAAAATGTTACACAAAAAAAAAAAAAAAAAAAAAATAGTTTGATTTTGTTTAGTTTCCTTTAGTTTTCCATATCCTCAAAAATTCAAAAACCAAGCACAAACAGAATTACATTTTTTAAATTTTAGTGAGAGTACATTTATATGCAGCATTTTTAATTGAAAGTTTAAATTTTGCACTATTTGAATTAAATGCAGATTTTATGCATTCAATCACAGTTAGTGATAGTGAAAAAATTTCCAATACCACTAATTTTTTTTAGTCCTCGTAAAAAATATACCAATCATCAATAAAGCTGGTAAAAAATAGCGCAAACTAAAGTTTTTGCAGTTTTATTTAGTGAGAGTGCAATGTTGATTGAAATCAATATTTAGTGCACTACCCCAACTATGCAAAATACTAACGAGCGGCAACAACAAACGGTAGATGCCAGGTTAACTGCCTCCTTTGCAAAAATAGGTCCCCAGAGCTAATCATATATTGTAATTATATTTAATTTTAATTCACTTTGAATAACTTTTTTGTTAGTTTTTTCAATTTCTTATATTTAATTCTAGTTGCCAAACTGTCAAAATAGCATTATCGATAACTTTTTGGCAACGCAAGTGAAGTTTTACTCGACTTCGATGTACTAATTTTTTGCTTTTTACTTCAAAGTCAAAAACTCAAGTATGTACATAATAGGATAAAGTGTAAATGCAATGTGAAAAATGAAAATGACAAGAATTACGAAAAAAATTTACATTCTATACAATTTTATTGTTTTTCGAAATTTTTCTAAACAATAATATGTTTTTTTTAATCAGGGTTGCATTTGATTATATGTTTTACATTTTTTGACAGTCGCAACAAAACTCATAAGATATCTATCTTACAAAGTATTATGGAGTACACAAGACAAGTGGAAAGTACGCTTTATTGCATATTTTACAAAAGGCTAGTTAACACGGTAATACAATGTATTACGACTTTGTAGAATCAAAATAATATGAAATTCTCTCCGTGTTTAAAAGAAAAAAATAAAAGTCTGTTGTAAGTATATTTCATGTTTACACGGATGGTATAAGCAAAATCAAATAAAATAACAAAAAAGGAGATGGTTGCAATTTTTACAAATACAACATGAAAATTTCCTGACTTGATTTTAGTTGTTTTTGTAATTGTTTAAAAATGATACCACTTTTAATATATGCTGTTAAAATACACCTCTGGTGTGATGAGAATACATAAGTTTCTTAAAGGCTAGATTACACTACCTCACAAGTCTTACGTATTCCATAATACTTTGTGAGATAGAAATCTAATGAGTTTTGTTACGACTGTCAAAAAATCTAATTTAACATGACAGTTTGTGTTCACACCATCACACAAAGTATAAACACTCACACATGAAATAAAATGCAACCCCGATCCAATAAAAAGTATTATTGTTTAGAAGTTTTTCAAAAAACGATGAAGTCGTATGGGATGTCAAACTTTTTTCACAATACTTGTCATTTTCGTGACACATTGCATTCACACTATCACTTTTTGTCATATTACTTGAGTTTTTGACATGTATTAATACAAAGTATAACAGTGTAATCTAGCCTTAAGTGGTTTAGATTTTGTATTCGTATTTTCTCTTACTCAATACATTTTGCTTTTACATAATAAGATTTTTCTCATTATAAATCATTTTTTGCAATGTCGTAATACATTGTATTACCGTAAACTAGCCTTAAAGGGTTCTTAACACTGTCACACATTTCTTATGCTGGGTACACACTATGCAATGCATTTACACAATCTAGCAAATTAAATTCATTTTTCATTCATTCCAGATTGCTTCAACATCAAAACGCTTTGATATTTTGAGGTTGCATTGAAATAGATTGCATGTAGATTGTACTGCCTGTACCCAGCCTTACACATTTTGAGGAAAATACAACCCTGTCTTGATGCATTGTTATAGTTCTTTAAAAATTTTCAAGCCATATTTAAATAATAAATATTTAAATACTTCACACTTTCATACTTTGTATTAATACATGTCAAATACTCAAATAAAATGTCAAAGTGTGATAGTCGGCTTTAAAATCTCAATTTCTTAAAATTGATTGTTACGTTTTGGGCAGTTCTCAATATAATTGTAAATATTTCGTGTGTTTCTAAACATGACGGAAGTTTTAAGCACGCATATTTAAAAAATCGTAAATCGTCATTTTGCTGTATTTTCTCAAAAAAATCGTCAAAATGACGAAAAATCGTCACATCTAACAACCCTGCAACAAAGTGACATTTTACGCCAGCATAGTCTAGTGTAGAAAGGCACTATGGAAAATTTACACTCAATTTACATGAGGGCTTTTACGTCGTCTCTTTTTGTTTGTGGGCAAACAGTATAGAGAAGAGGGGTAAAGAAAACGACTCGGTTTGTGTTTTTCAAGTCGTTTTTATATTTTTCTTTAAACTTTTTCTTGTTACGTTTTATTGTTTTTCCTACTTTGAAGTGTGAGGTTGGAAATATAGTGAGACCTCGATTATCGATAACAGACGGGACCGGGAGGGAGCATTCTTTATAATAAATTTTTTTTTTTTGTGTGGTTTTTATTTTATGTAAATATAAAATGTATTCAAATATAATCTGGGAATTTATTTCTCATGATGAGTAACACTTATTATATAAATTTACATATTAATCGAATGTGTATTCTAAGTCAAATTACAATTTATAAAGCTTTCATACTTTAATAGAAAATATTCCTGGAAAATATTGAAGGACTAAGACTATTTAAGTATAAAAGCTTTATAAATTGTAATATGACTTAGAATAAACATTCGATTAATATGAAAATTTACATTATAAAATGTATTATTATGTTAATATTTAAATATGAGGAAAAAAGTAATTTTGGCAGAACATGTTTCTAGTACGTTCTCGTTCTTTCTTTACTTAAATTTTTTTTTGATTGTTCAAAAGTAAACGAAAAAAGAATAAGTTTTTTATAGTTTCGGATAACAAGAGGTAATGCCAGATATTAGAGGTAATTTAAATTAACGCAAAAAATGTTTTATTTTCTGTTTAATTAATGGTGCCGGTTAATCTATTTACGGAAAATCAAGGACCTACTGTAAATAAAAAAAAAAACATGCAAACAAAAATCATCGTAAAAACGCAAAGGGATTTTGGAAGTTTCTTCAAAAGGGAATCAAGAAAAAACGACGCCGTAAAAGCCCCATGTAAATTAAGTGTAGACAAAAACAACTACACTTGGCTTGAAATCTAGTAAGTACTAGATTTCGTTGTAGTGTAGATAAGCTTTTTATTCAAAAAATATACATTTTGAAAAAATAAAATAAAACGGTTACATATCTGTAGCATTTTGACAAAGCATTTTAAGTCAAATAAAAAAGTTAAAAAAATTTTGTTAATCATACGAATTTTTATTAAAAAACATTTTTTTTACGTTTTTACAATTTTGTATTATACCTAGGGTGAATTTAGCTTAACTGCGTATGATTCATATTTAATACAATCCGAGTCATAAAAAAACACCCATTTTCTGTAAAGATTCAAGAAATTTTCATAAACAAAATATTTATTACTTTAACAAATATTTCATTCTGGCAATACTGCGATGACGTCGCCGTTTTGCTTGATTTTAGTTTCTGTTGTTGTTTTTTTGTTTGTTTTTTGTTGCTGTATTCTTAATAGTATTTTCTCCCCCACGACATTCGTGTTTCAATGAAGACTACTGCTGGCAGCGTTGCCAGAAGCTTTGAAAAAAAAAAAAAAAAAAAAATATTTTGCAAAACTATTTTGAAGAAAAAACATACAATTTTTTTAATTTAAACATTTTACAACGTGATAAAAAAGTAATAACAATTAATTTTATATACCGGAATGTAATGAAAATCGATTGATTTTAAAAAGATCGTTATTAACAAGTATGATTAATTTCGATTGATTTTAAAATCTATTTTTATATTACAATCTTTATTTTTTGT
Source organism: Pollenia griseotomentosa (assembly GCA_963931875.1). NCBI lineage: Eukaryota > Metazoa > Arthropoda > Insecta > Diptera > Polleniidae > Pollenia > Pollenia griseotomentosa. Next base: position 118,976,073 of record OZ007564.1, on the reverse strand, counting down.
TTGGAATACAATTCAACTAATATTTATATTTTTTTAATTTCTATTTAATCGAGCTAATAGTTTTTTTTTTACTAAAAAAAGTTAATGTTTATTTTTGTTTACAATTTTCGTAACTCCTTTGTGTTACGTTTTCAGGATTGAAAATAATAATTTATTATAATATCAACTAATATATATATAATATAAAATTTAAAAGAAAATATAAAAGCGATTAAAAAAGGATTTATATATGACTCATTGCCGAACAAATAAAACAATTAATGAAAATAAATGTAAGTTCTTCTTTTCTTTGCGAGAACCCGATAACTTTTGTTCGAAGCCGATAGTACTGCTGCTTTTATCGGAGAAAAAAATTAAAAACGTAACGATTAAAAATATTTAAAATATAATCAAAAACTATATAATTTACGATTCAAAACTGAAACGGAAAATATCTTATAATGATAAAAACTACCATTTAATTGCTCAAAAAGGGGTCAGAAAATTATTTTATTTTATTTATTTTGTTATTTTGCTCGACAAAGTGCTAACTGGTTTATACATGCATGCATACCTACATATATTTATAAAAACTTTTTATTTAACAGGCCTGTTCTGCAAATCACTTTTACTTAAATCACGTGATTTCAAATCACATATGCCTACTAAAATCACACGTGGAATATTTTAGTGTACCGTTTTTGTGTGTTTTGGTGTGATCTTCAATTGCCGAAAGCACACCCAAAAACACAAAAACGGTATGATTTAAAACACTACAAAATCCCACACGTGATTTGAAACAACGCGATTTTTAGAACAGGCCCGTTTGTGAACTTTTAAAACAGTTCTTTTTATAACTAAAAAAAAACAAGGGAAATAAATTCACTTAAAATTACATGTATGTATTTTTCGATTTTATTTGGATTGTTTGCCCCTATCTTGAATGCTGATTTCCTAACAATCGTACAGGTATAAGTATGCCATTTTTATACCCTTCACCACAGGTGGTAAATAGGGTATATGTGTTTGTCATTTTAAGTAAGTTTTGGTGCACTGGAAGGTCATATAACAACTTTTACAATCGTCTTGTAAAAAAGCGGATAATGCAAATTGAGGATTTATTTTTTTTTTAATTTATGACTGGCTTTAAAATTATTCTTCATATGCCTTTTATAGGTAGGTATATAATTAATAATTGTCTTTCTTTTATTGAAAATCTTTAAATTTTGACTCTATACCATCTTTATGATCAAGTGCGATACATACTTGGGGATAGTGACTTAATATTGATTTAAATCAGCATTGCACTTTCACTAAATAAAACTGCAAAAAATCAGTTTGCACTGATTTTTACCTGCTTTAGTTATGATGTGGTGTTTTTTTCACTGTCGCTAAAGGCAGATTGAATGCATAAAATCAGCATTAAAATAATAACTGGAGCAATCATTGCGCAATTTGGGAAAACGTCGTATATTTATTTATTTATTTATTAATCCATATTGTAATACAAAGCCATTTGGGCCAAAAAACGTATTACACAGCAATATAATCCCGAGTATAGTACTTAACCTAATCTATAAAAATAACTTACATTTACTAATGTAACTACACCCATTAATACAACTTATTGGCTCCCCAGCCGTAACAAATTATAAAAGTACTATAAAAAAGATTCAGTTCAGCAATTTTTATCCGGTACTTGTCACAACTCATATCAAACATATGAATCATAAAAAAGTGAAAAAAACAATTTGAAAGCTACCTGCAGAACATAAAAACTATCGAAAGAAACTTGAAAAATGCTTCAAAAGCTTTAGGCGAAACACATTATTAGATTGCGAAAAAATACGCAATTCATGGGGTAAACTATTCCAGCAGCGAGCCACCCTTACAATAAAAGACCTCTCAAACAAAGAACACCTGATTCTAGGTATTAGAATTTGCTTGTTCCTATTCGACCGCGAAAAAGTAAATTCGTTACATAACTGGACAGGTATGCCACTTTTAATAATGCGATGAAATAAAAGAATATTACGGTACTTTACGAATTTATCAAAGTAACACCCTAAAAATTTCTTAACAAATTCGGATATATGCTCACGTCTACGGATATTAAAAACATAACGAGTCACAGTATTAACAACCCGCTCCAATATCTTTAAGTTCATGGCAATGGTCCCTGACACCAACTCAAGTCCATATAAGATCTGCGGCATAAGAAGAGCATGAGCTAGTCTACATTTAACCCGAAAAGGCAGGAATATATTTGTGGAATATATTCTACGTAAAGTACAAGAAATCTTGCGATGCACATATACGAAATGAGACTCATAACTAAGCCTATTATCAATGATGATACCCAAACATCTATGTTGACTCACAAAATCGATTTTAGAATCCCGAATAAAAATCTCAAAAGCTGTCACAAAGTTCACAGACGATCCAAACAAAATCGCCTTAGATTTAGACGGGTTTACAACCAGTGAATTTCTGGAAGACCACAGGTCGATTTTATTAAGGCAGTAGTTTATATTAGACTCCAATACATCAGCAAAATCTCGACCAGTACTAAATAAAAGCAAAATATCATCTGCAAATAAAAACGGCTTACACATACTAGAACTTAGAACTTCAGGCAAATCATTAATATAAAGTATAAATAAGAGGGGGCCCAAAACCGACCCCTGGGGAACACCAGATTTAGTTGAAAGAATACTAGAAAGCCTACCATCTAAATCCACAAACTGTGACCTATCACATAAATAAGACAAGATAAGCTTACAAGCCGATTTTGAAAAGTTAAAGAAACTCCTAAGTTTCATAATCATAGTAGAGTAACATATAGAATTAAAAGCTTTAGTTAAGTCCAGGGAAACTAGCACACTTAATTTTCCGTCATTCTCACAACTTCTAACAGCATCAGTTAAATTAAGCAAAAGCGATGTAGTGTTAAATCCTCGGCGAAAGGCATACTGAGAATCAAAAATTTTATTCCTGGTAGAGACAAGCATTTGATCCTTAATTATATGCTCCACGACCTTAGACAGTGCAGGAAGAATAGAGATTGGTCTCAAATCATCAGGACCCCGAACAGTACCAGATTTCGGAATAGGCACAACTCGTGCAATCTTCCAAGCCTCAGGAAACACGGACATGGTCAAAATAGCATTTACCAAATGCAAAATAAGAATAGAAATATGAGGAAAAATAAGTTTCAAGAACTGAATAGAAACATTATCAACACCAATGGACTTAGATTTTACCTTATTCAAGGCTACAAAAACTTCATATTCAGTAACACAATGAAATGAAAATGCCCCATCCAAATCGTTAAAATTGTTAAAATCAACTTCAAAGTCCCGAACAGGTCCTTCACCACGAACAAAGTTCTCATTTAATACATTCACATTACCATTACAAACAATATCATTAGAATTTACGCATCCAGCCCTCTTTAATACCTTCCACATACCAGACGTATCCAATCCCCCAAATAGTTCAGCATAATGCCTCCTCTTTTCCCTTCTAATAGTAGATTTTACTCTGTTTCGTAATTTACAAAATACACTCCATTTATGACTTGTAGGATCATTTTGATACGCAGAAAAAGCTAGATCTCGAAGAGATCTTGCCAAAACAATAGTTCTAGCCTTCATCCAAACATCATCACCAGCTGAACGAATAATTCGCCTTACAGGCACAAAAGAAAAAAGTTTCTCAATAAGAGAACTAAATAAAAAGCATTTATTATTATTATGGAGCAAAAACGTTTGCGGCAATAAATACGTAATATCATAATTTTAAAAATAAACATACCTACCTAATATCATTTGATAAAATAAAATAAAATTATATTTTGGTAAAAAAAGATCATTAAAAATATGATGTTCGTATATCTTTCTGGCAACGCTGACTGCTGTTGTGTGTCGGCATAATTCGCAGAACTCTATGTGCATGTTGTCTTTCTTATTGTGTGTAGATTAAAAAAAGATTTTTTTTTGTATTTTTTGAATATTTGATGTTGGCTTTTTATTATTTGTTTTCTATGTTTTTATGCTGCTTCTTTGTTTTATGTTGCTATTTTTTACATACTAAATAAACCAAACTCCTTTGAACACGAAGATGATATGATGATCATGTTGTTTCTGATTAGGAGCATGATAATGACATTAGTGAAGATGATGGAAGATTTTTTAGTGCACACTTGAACGCAGTTTCAAATACATACTACCTATGTAGGTATTTTAAGTTTTTGGAAATGTAACAATTTAAATGGAAATTTCAAATTGTTTTTAATTTTTTTTAGTAGCTTTAAAAAACAAAAGGGGTTAACATATTTTTATATCTTTTATGTGTGAAAAATCTCTGAAATAAGCTTTGAAAATTAATTAATTAAGAGCCTGAGAATTTTGTTATTTTAAAAGACAAAAGAAATAAATATAATTAGGTACCTATGTAAATAAATTTCATTTATTTTTTTCGTCAGTTTAAAGTTTTTCTTGATACCCTCCTCCACTAGTAGTGAATCAGGGTATACCTACCTACTAAGTTTGTCATTCCGCGTGAAACTAAATAAATACCTATTCATCTCAGACCCCATTAAGTACTCTTATGAATATATAGGTACCTATACCTATTCTGGGTCCTGGAGTAATTCTAAATCAATTTAGCCATGTCCATCTGTTGGAAACTCTCACTTTCGAAAGACTCATGGGGCCTTTAAAAAGCGCACTCTCGGAAGCCATTCAGCCCAATTATGAACAAAAATTCCCCGGGAGTTTTTTCCCTTTTCCATTTTTACAATTGAATTAACATAGGAAAAATAGAAGAAGGGAGAAAACTCCCGGGGAATTTTTATTTATAATTGAGCTGATTTAGTACTCCTAAAACCATAATGTTTAATGCTATTTTAGTAAAATACATCAAAATTTCGCTAAGATGGTTCCAGAGTTTAAAGAAGTCCCATTTAATACCCACTCTCGAAAAACAATATATGTAGTAACTACGCCTAAAACACCAACGAATTAAACTGTGAAGTCAGTTTTTATTAATAATGGTTTATAATTTTCTTAATGTGGGTGAAGGGTATTAAAGATTCGGCACAGATCGTTTTACAATTCTTTGTGTGTGTTACGAAGGCGGTGTCAGTATGATTTGTGGTGGAGTGGAGTTTTGGTGGTGGAAAATTTACAGCAATAACAAAACAGAAAAAATGCACTTAAGTATAGGAAATTACATTTGAATAGCAAAGAAATCACACATCATTTCCTTAATATGTATGTGAATATTAAAATTGATTCAATTGAGAATTATTGAAATAACTAAGTCCTAAATTGACTGTCAGACTGCTCCAACACGGTGGTGTGATCAATAGATGCTAGTGGCTGGCTGGCTGGTATGCCGCTCAAGATGCTAAAAGTAAAAAATAAGAAACTGGAAAACTCGTTTCATCTTTTTTTAATTTTTTTTCAATTATATGTCAGACACAAGGAAAAATTATTTGACGTTGCTGGGTGCAACTTGCTCACTTTTTTTTCCTTTACTATTTTGCTTTTGTTTTTCAATTCCCTCTTGTTACTAAAGGGCCTGCCTAGCCTGATTGCAACAATACCAACAACAAATAAAAAAAATTGCAGACAAAAAACAAGAATAGCTCAAAGAGGAGAACGAAAGAATTACAACGAGAAAAAAGGTGCAACGAACTGTATGTAAACTAAAAGGAAAAATACCGAAAATTAGAATAAAATTTATCAAAAAAAATATAATTTCCAATGTCCATCCATATATATTGGATTTTTTTTAACATTTTCACAAAAAAACACTTTTTTACTGCAAAAACTATATGTAAATTAAAATAAGCCGAACGCAACTTTTAATATACGGCATTTTTAAGATGCCATCAAGTTTTATAATAAAAAATTCTCTAGAATGTTTTTTTCTGCGGTGCGGCATATAAAAATTTCACTTTTCATTTCAAGGTATAAAAATAATTTGTTTTAGGCACTTTTTTGTTTAACTTCTTTTTCTGTATTACACTTTATTTCCAGCACTTTGATGTTGAAGTTTACTTTATTTATTACATACTTTTTTTATTAATTAAAATAAACTTTTTTACTTTAACAAAATTAACTCAACCAACCAACCCATAAAGCAAAATTTACTAAAAGGTGGTGGCAATCCTACAACAACACAAAAAACAACAGGCAGGATTTTTTGTTTTTGCATTTCTGTCGTTTACAGCATTGCCACAGCCAAAAAGAATTTTAAACCAACATAAAATGTAAAAAAAGTAACCAAATGCGAAAAATGTAACCAAAAAATATATATGGCACCGCTGGTCGTCAATTAAATACGAGCAGGGCTGCCAGTTAATTAGTAAAATAGTCAATTTCCTGAAATTACAAAAAATCTTCAAATAAATGCACTACGCTATTGACACAATGTTGCTGTCGAATCAATGCAATATCGACCTAGGTTGCCGTTTGAAAAATTATTATCCGACCAAAACTGTCTGCAAAACCTACCAAAATCCTTTGAAACCGACCAAATTTTTGAAATATTTAAAAACAAGTATATTGTCATAAAAAATACAATTTCATACAAATTGTTGCTGAAGTAGGAGTAGACTCAACTTTTAAAAAGACTTCTACTTCAACAACAATTTGTATGAAATTGAAAATGACATTTATAATATTTTTTTTAGTTATGAATGAAAATTTAAAAAAAAAATGTTGTAAAAAATAATAATAAATGGATAGTTGTTGCTGTATTTCGAACACCAGTAAAAATGTTGCTGCCTATTGTGAACGAAGCTTAGTACTTTTTGCATTGCTAAAGGCTAGTTTACACTATTATACTTTGTATTAATACATGTCAAAAACTCAAGTAGTATGTAAATTCTGATAGTGTGAATGCATGTTTGATGAAAATGACAAGTATTATGAAAAAAAGTTTGAAATACCATACGAGTTCATCGTTTTTTAAAAATTTTTAAACAATAATACTTTTCATTGGATTAAGGTTGCATTTTATTTTATGTGTGAGTGTTTACACTTTGTGTGATGGTGTGAACACAAACTGTCATCTTAAATAAGATTTTCTGACAATCGCAACAAAACTCATTATATTTATATCTCACAAAGTATTATGGAATACGTAAGACTTGTGAGATAGTGTAAGCTAGCCTAAAGTAAGTTTAAGCTTACCAACATTACCAGACATGGCGTTAGCGCCGTTTGTTGCCTATCCGATCAAATTTCTGAAAGGAATATTGTTTGTTTATGAAAAGCTTTTGAAAAGAAAAATTAAACGGTATCTGACTTGGTAAGCTCGAATAAGGTTACAAAACTATTCTTTATAAAACTAACACCGTTAAAGTAACTTGCTACTAACGTAATTGGTAAAGGCTAGTTTACACGGTAATACAATGTATTACGACTTTGTAGAATCAAAATAATATAAAATTCTATCCGTGATTAAAAGAAAAAAATATGTTGTAAGTGTAGTACACGGAAGGTATAAGTAAAATCAAAAATAATAACAACACATGAACATTTCCTTAGTTGTTTTTGTAATTGTATAAAAATGCTACCACCTTCAATATACTCTTTTAAAATACACCTCTGGTGTGATGAGAATACATAAGTTTCTAAAAAACCATTTACCGACCGCTTGTCAGATTTTGTATTGGTATTCTCTCTTACTCAATACATTTTGCTTTTACATGATATGATTTTTCTCAATAAACATCATGTCGTAATACAATGTATTACCGTGTAAACTAGCCTTAAAAAAGATAATAGTGTTACGAAAGTAACTTTAGTTAAGAATTAGTTGTAATTATTAGTTAATAACACTATGCTAGTTGAAAAAACTGACAAGCCGGGCACATGGCGTTTTAACATAATTCGGGGACGCTGAATCCAGTGGTGCCCGCGGTTTTTTCAGATTGGCGTTGGTTTTCGAGATATACAGTTATTTCGAAAATGGAGGAGGTTGCACAACATATATTCGCGTAACTCAAAAACGTTTTAGTTTATTGAAATTACTAAAAAAACCGAAATTCCGCAATAAAATTTCATTTCAGAAAAGTAAAATTCTTTTTTTAATATGAGTAGTCGTTATTGAAACATAATTTTTTTTTGAAAAAAAAATTAATTTTTTTATCAAAATTTCGAAATTTTTGTTTTTTAAAAACTCATACAAAATTAAAAAATGCAGCTAGGCTTCTAATTTTTTGCAGACTTATAAAAAACGAAGCTACAAACAAAACCAGCCATAAATGATTAAAATCTGTTTGCAACTTTTGATTTTATTCACAAAAGTCGACAAATTTTAATTAATTTAAGAATTTCATAAAACGCAATATTTGTATGGGAGCCCCCTAAGGGAAATTCTTAAATTAATGAAAAATTTGTCGACTTTTGTGAATAAAATCAAAAGTTGCAACCAGATTTTAATCATTTATGGCTTATTTTGTTTGTAGCTTCGTTTTTTATATGTCTGCAAAAAATTAGAAGCCTAGCTGCATTTTTTAATTTTTTATGAATTTTTAAAAAACAAAAATTTCGAAATTTTGATAAAAAAATTAATTTTTTTTTTCAAAAAAAAATTATGTTTCAATAACGACTACTCATATTAGAAAAAGAATTTTACTTTTCTGAAATGAAATTTTATTGCGGAATTTCGGTTTTTTTAGTAATTTCAATAAACTAAACCCTTTTTGAGTTACGCGAATATATGTTGAGCAACCTCCTCCTGTTTCGAAATAACGGTATATCTCGAAAACCAGAGCCAATCTGAAAAAACCGCGGGCACCACTGGATTCAGCGTCCCCGAATTATGTTAAAACGCCATGTGCCCGGCTTGTCACGAAAAAAAAGTGTCAATTTCATGCACAGTGTAATTAGTTGAATTTATTAGTTATCTTGTATTTATTAGTTAACTTGTATTCATAAGTAATTTTATTAGTTTACATCGTTTTTGTTATAATTTAGTACACTTCAATCCCAATGTGCAGAAAGCCCTAGAAATGACCGTTAAAAAAGCTTCTTCAGTATAAGAGGTAAAATTATGTAAACATAAGTGCTACCATAAATCAAAGTGTGGTGAATAAAAAAAAGCCTCGAATCTTCGAAAAACATTTCGAATATTCTAGACAACCAAATTGCAGTATAAATACTAGCGGCGAGTAGCAGAACAAGATCATTCTTAGTTCAGACCTTGTCGATAACGCATAACGCTGAGAAAATTATAGTTGGTTGTGAATAAAAGCTATAAATTACGGTTGTTAAAAAGACTTAGTACTAAAGAGAGTTGAATAAATTGTAAATAGTGTTTAAAGTGTTTGTGTTTTATTTATTTTATTAAAGTTGCAATAAAGAACTCGAAACGGTTTATTATAAAGGAAATAAACCAAAACGTTATTGAAAGGCAGTAACGTAACAATTGGTGTCAGAAGTGGGATTGCATAAATAAAATAAATAGATAATAAAAGTGAAAAAAAAAAAAAAAAAATTATAAAATAAAAAAAAAAAAAAGAACAAGAAGACTGCAATGAAATTTGAAGAGCTTAAAGTAGAACAGCTCAAGAAAGAATTGGGCAAGTTGGATCTGCCAACTGCAGGTAATAAAGCAGAGCTGCAGAAGAGACTATTAGATGAATTCGAGCGACGCAATATGGACATTGTGAGCTACGAATTTGAGGATAAAGAAGAAATAGAGGTATGTACTCGTGCAGTTGCTAGCAGTATAAATTTAAACACAATGTTTGCTGCAATGATGGCAAAAATGGACGATAATTCCAAAAGCATGGTACAGATGATAAAAGAAAATTCGAGTGATATTCTAGCTGAAACTTCTAGAAAAATTGATGAAACTGCTAGAATAATGAATGAAAATTCGAGAAAAATGGAAGAGAAGACAAGCACCATCCTGGCTGAAATTCAAGAGAATTCCCGAACCACAAATGAGAAGCTTCAGGAGATTTCCACCGAAATAAATGAAAGAGTAAATGACATGGAAATAGAATTTAACCAGAAGCTGACTGAAGTAACAACAAAGGTAACAGATATGGATGAAAAGTTTCATCATCTTGAAGCAAAAGTAAATAGTCTACAATGCCAAGAGGGACCAGTGCGTGTTATTCCAGAAGTTTCTAGTAGAATAAAGGCCCCTTGCTTTGACGGTAGTGTGCCATTAAATGTTTTTAAGTTCCAGTTCGATACAGTTGCCAACAGAAATGCATGGAACAGTGAGGAAAAAGCCATCGAGCTAATTCTTGCTTTAAAGGGGACTGCTGCTGAAGTGCTTGAAAGTGTACCAGTAAGTAGCAGAAACAATTATGATGAAATTATGGTAGCACTGCAACGCAAGTATGGTGGTGAACACAAAAAGGAAATCTACAAAATGGAGTTGCGTGGCAGAGTGCAAAAGGCAAACGAAACCTTACAGGACTTCGCACTGGAGATTGAGCGGTTGGTACAGCTAACTTACCCTGGTGAGAATCATCCGTTGTTGGACAGCTTCAAAACAGAAGCATTCATTAACGGTATAAGAGATGCTGATGTTAAGTATGCGGTATGTGCAGCATTAAAGTCAACATTTGCAGAAACTGTTTCATTTGCCCTGGCCCAGGAAACCGCAAGAATTATTTCAAGACCACAAGTAGGCAGAGTGCGAAGGCTCGATGTGACCGCCAATGGTGAAAGGGATATTGTGCAGGATATAAAAGAGGCAGTTATGGAAGCTCTAAGTGAGAAGCTGGGCAGAAACAAACTAAAATGCTATAACTGCGGTAAGATTGGGCACATACAGCGTAACTGTAAAACACCAAGAGAAAGATCAAGATCTGCTTCGCCGCCCAGAGACAACCAGCGGGGTAATCATCAGTCATCACAGGAGTCGCCGTTAAGTATGGAGGGAGTGCTACCTTTCGCATCTGAGGACTCGATAATAAATTTAGTAGTGCCAAAGAGTAACAAAAATATTACGACATTTGGCTACATCGATGGTAAAAAGCACATTTTGACTATCGACACTGGTGCAGGATTCTCGATAATAAGGCCTGACTTGGTTAAAGGAGCTGTCGAACCACTAAGCGGAGTGAGCTTGCGAACAACTACAGGTGAGCCTGCTACTGTCTATGGGAAAACACGTGTGGTGTTAAGAATTGCCGATATTGTCGCTTTTCATGGGTTTATTGTGGCCGACATTGTAGACGAAGTACTGATTGGCGCAGATTTTATGATAAGTCATAATATAAGTCTGAATATGGGAAAGCAAATAATGTATTTGTGTGATTATGAAATACCCCTGGATGTTGGGTATGAAAGTGAGGCTCGTGTGGGACAGCCTCTCGAATGTACTCGTCAGGAATCGTCAGTTCACAGAAAAGTTGAAAAGCGAGAAAATGTGGTTGCTCAGGTAAGACAGCTTAGCAGATTGGAAGCCAGGCACTGTACGGAGGCAGATAGGAGGGAATGCGTCAGTGAGGGTCGCTCGTTGAAGGTAGCGCCCAGTAAAGATTGGATAACGGCGCAAAATAGAGAGCCCGTATCGGCCAAGGTTATAAGGGCCAATAGTATAGGTGGAAGTCAAAATTTTAAAGGAAACTGCCCAAAGCGTGTGGCAGCCAGGAGCACAGCAAATAGAGGTTGTGCGTCGCTTCCACAGTGCAGTTGTAATGCACTACCTATACCCGAGGATAAGCATGTATCTTCAATGGAGCGGAGAAATCTGTACGACCATAGAAAGTCCGTGCGTGGCCGTAGTAAGTTGTGCAGATATGATCGGCCGGGGAATTCCGAAGGATCTAAGAAAGGCCAGTTGGTTTTGCCAATGAATCAACCACCAGAGGAGGGATTAGTTGCCAAGCCACATATACACTGGAATGGGCCATATAAGGTGATAAGGAAATTAAATGATGTTGTAAACCAAATACGGAAATATAAAAGGCCAAGGGCCAAAATGAAAGTTTTTCATTTGGAATGATTAACCCCTTATGGAAGAGGTGATTCTGAGCCTATTCGGGACGAACAGGCTTAAGTGGGGGGCAGTGTTACGAAAGTAACTTTAGTTAAGAATTAGTTGTAATTATTAGTTAATAATTAGTTGAATTTATTAGTTATCTTGTATTTATTAGTTAACTTGTATTCATAAGTAATTTTATTAGTTTACATCGTTTTTGTTATAATTTAGTACACTTCAATCCCAATGTGCAGAAAGCCCTAGAAATGACCGTTAAAAAAGCTTCTTCAGTATAAGAGGTAAAATTATGTAAACATAAGTGCTACCATAAATCAAAGTGTGGTGAATAAAAAAAAGCCTCGAATCTTCGAAAAACATTTCGAATATTCTAGACAACCAAATTGCAGTATAAATACTAGCGGCGAGTAGCAGAACAAGATCATTCTTAGTTCAGACCTTGTCGATAACGCATAACGCTGAGAAAATTATAGTTGGTTGTGAATAAAAGCTATAAATTACGGTTGTTAAAAAGACTTAGTACTAAATAGAGAGTTGAATAAATTGTAAATAGTGTTTAAAGTGTTTGTGTTTTATTTATTTTATTAAAGTTGCAATAAAGAACTCGAAACGGTTTATTATAAAGGAAATAAACCAAAACGTTATTGAAAGGCAGTAACGTAACAATAGATTTGCACTTGTCTGCTTTGCGACCAGTGTTCTAAATTTGTTAAAATAAATATATGTTGTACATTTCCTAAAACCGACCAAAATTAGGCTTGGCCTACCATCCGACCAGGGCTGCCAGATAAATTTGTGAGGAAATCGTCAATTTCCTGAGAAAAAATAAAAAAAATCGTCTTTTACGTTTCGAAAAATCGTCAAAAAAATCGGACAACTTAAAATTAAGTTTTTTACACAATTTTTGTTCGATTTTTACAAAAAAAAAAAAACATTCACACAAAAACATAATTACTACGCATAAAGAGCGTCTTTGATCGTCGATGACCGCATTTTTTTATCGTAGAAGATTCCTTACACCGGGAAAATTGTAACACTAGTGAGATTCTTCCATAGCACAGCGAAAGACGCTTCTTCAATCGTTGTGGGAATCGATAAAGACGTGGGTAAAGATTATCTAACGAGTCTTTCATGTCAAGAATCGCATGAGACTTATGTAAATTGTATCTTACAATTCGTGAAATGGTCGCCCTATAATTGTTGAAAATATGATTTATACAAAGAGTCATAAAAGGTTCATTCGATAATGGTTTTACGAAAGATAAACATTGTTGTTCTTGTACTCTGAAAATAATCACTTTAAAGACTTTCATATTACAGACGTACCTAAACAAAAGCGGCACGCGTTTTCTAGTTTTCAATACGTGTCATGCCAATAAAATTTGTATGAAGCATACCTTAATAGAGCGGCGTCAACGCTTTGCAATTGGAACACCCGATTTCGACAGCTCGGTTAATAGTGAAGTTGGCCGCAATTGTTTGTTAATAATGGCAATTTAGTTATTTTTTGGTCAATCTAGCGTTTTTATTTGTATTTTTATTTATAATATGTGGGCTTTATTAAACAAGAAAGCTATCACTACTGTTCGTGACACAATATTGACGCTCTTGCATATGCATGGCATATCAGCGTAAAAGCTAAGCGAAAGAAAATGTTCCGCTTTCCGCTCTTGTTAAGGTATGGCTGTTAATCGTTCCAAGATTAAAAAACGAACGTGTCAGAGATATAATGTCTTAAGCTAAGTCTACACGATATGTTGAATCAGCAAATTTATGTTGAAAAATGTTCATTCAGCACCAACATATCGTGTAGACACCAAATTTTTTCAACAAATGTATGCTTACCAACATAAGGCAGGCATTTGTTACCGAAGTCAGCAAACGTTTGTTCACAATTTAAGCATATCGTCTAGACACAATATTTTTACTTTTCAACAAATTTTTTACGTATGTTGACAAATATGTTATTTGTTGAAAGTCTAATGTAAGCTTTTCAGCATACGGCAAATTTGTTAGCATATAAAATATATAAAAATTTGTATTTTTTCCATTACTTGTTTCATTTTGTACATAACCTATCAAGATTTCTAGCTCATCGGCAAACGAGGAACAAAAAAATACATTAAGAAGTGCTTTGAAAATAAAAATGTTGGCCAACGAATTTTGTTTTAGAGTTGTAGACCATAAAAGTTGATAAATTCTTAACCAGTATCTCTTGAAGTATAAATTTGATGTCAGCAATATGGGTATCGCTGAAGGGTGTTTCCAAATAACTTTTTACGTGGTACATAAAACATGCCGAATTATTAACCCATTAAGAACCAATTTCAAAAAATATGCTCCATATAAAGCCCACTCTGGGAAATCATTTAAATACGCCAAAACCCGTAGAAAAACGATATTGTGGTAAAATATAGTCCAATTTAGCTTTAAATGGCTAGAAATAACAAGATGCAATTTTGGCATACAACTCACTATAGGTCCCGTAGAAAGCAGGACTTTAAAACGGTTAAAAAGCTTAGGTAATTGTATGGAAATTTGGTCTAATTTATGTTTTTAATACTAAAAATTACTCTACCGACCAAAACTCACAAATCATGATAGTTTATTAAAAATTGGTCAAAATAAGTTATAAATATATGATAATCAAGTACCACAGAATATACAAACAAATACACATATGAGACTGTACCTTATTTGGGGCTCATGGGCAATCATGATCGCGATAAAACAAAATAAGATTATGAATCATATAAGAGTTTTTTACGCCTAGATATCTATATCTATGTATGTATATGATATTTGTTATCATATTTATATCGATACCAACATTTTTAAGGAAGTTATGGTATTGGTAATATTTTTGGTAGTAGTATTTGTATGGGAACTATAGATTTAAAATATAAATTTTTTGACCCAGATTTAGTCTTAATACCAACATAGAACATGGTCTATGGGCACAAAGACGGATATCCTTATATCGACTCAGATAGTGATTGAGTAGATCGGTATACTAAACGATGGTAATAGGACAGACACTGATGTAAGTATCTAACGAATTCATAAAACATTCTGCTGGTCGGCACATAATTTACCATAGGTGTAGAAATTAACTTAATAAATTAACTGTGGGGCTTTATTAATAATTTTTAGATTAATCCAGTCCTTAAATATTTAAATTTTTTCCGGATTTGACCCAGTCCAATAAAGCACTCTTGCTTATAAGTATTAATTACACTAAAACTATTCATTTTTGCATTAACGGCGATAATTAATAAATAATTTTAAATAAAATAATAAAAAAGAGAATTGTCAAACTAATTTTTAATTTTTAAACAAATGTTCTCATTACTCAACATACATAACAACATACAAAATTCAACATATCGTGTAGACACAAAAATTGTATGCTAACTTATATGATGAAATATCATTTGCTGGCATATGATGAATTTGAAAAATTTGGTATTTTCAGCATATCGTCTAGACACCTAACATATTGAATATGCTGATAGAGGCATTTGTTATTATTTTTAGGCATATGAGTGTAAGCATACATTTGCTGATTCAACATATCGTCTAGACTAAGCTTTATTCAGACTTTGGAGACTGAAAAAATCGTCACTTTTTAGAAAAAAATCAGCAAATCGGCACTTTGCTAATTTCGGAACAAAAAATCGTCAAAATGACGATAAATCGTCAAATCTGGCAGCCCTGCATCCGACCAAACCAAAAATATCGGAGCAAATTTGGTCGGAAAAGACCAAGTTCGGCAACCCTGATATCGACATAAGACTGATACTGCATTACAGTGATGGAAAATTTAGTACTATTGTACTATTTTAAGTACGTTTGCTTTTTAAATACCACGGTACCACCCACATCAGTTTTAGTACTCTTTTCAAGTTCTGCTTCATTACTTAAAAATCCAAAGTTTCTATTTTTGAAATATTGACAATATTAAATGCAGGAAATTATTTCCTGCGTGCCTATAACATACAGAGAAAAAATAAAAATTCTCGAATCATATTCTAATAGCAATATTTTTTGTCTTATGTTAAACTAAATAAAAATTGCAAACAAAGTAAGAAAAGACATCTAGAGCCCGCGCAGAGCTCCTTAAAATTATGTATGTATATTTGAAAAAGTCCATTTTTTTTAAATTTTTAATATTTTATTTATTTTCAATTATTATTAATTGAAACTGAAAACATTTTGAATTAAACTTAAAAAAATAAAACTTTAGTTCTTATACAATAGAAAACAATAAAATCATTTTTTGGTCACAAAATGTTGTTTACTGTCATATCTGGGCATTCATGTTATATTCAAAATATAACAAAATTGAAAGTCATAGCGCGGGCTCTTACACTAAAAATAAATTAATAATATTTTTCAGGGGTCTAATGCAGACAAAAATACAACATATTTACGCTATTACAACTCGACAAAAGAAAACATTTTTTTGATCACACAATTTATTGTTCTTTTTCGTTTATGTTTTTGCCATTTTTAATGTGTTTTTGCTGCATGGTTTCAATTCGAATTTCTAGAAAGTACATATACGCACATGTGCAATTACATATAATTTAATATCAAAATGAATTAATTTTTAGTTTATTAATCAAAATTTTATATATATGTATTATATTGAAATTGATTAATATTTTATTTTTATATAAATAGATATTTTGGTTTTTTATGTTTATTTTTCAGTAATATATATAAAAAGTACCAAAAAATTGAATAAAGTACTCTTGGTTTGGGGTCAGGACCATCTAAATTTTTCAATTTTCCATCACTGCTGTGTAACTGCGTTATCGAAATATTGTAATTTATGCGCTGTATTATCGACATAATATCAAGTAATTTGTGGGTGCTGCCAAATTCATAAAAGATTGCTGTCCAAGATATATCCGGATAGTAAAGACAACAGCCTGTTTTTCCTATTCGTCTATTCACATGTACACAAACGACTTTTTAAAATCACAATACCCATGTTCTTGGTAAAAAGTTTGGTTCTACGATCCGATTCACATTCATTACATAAAAACCAAAAGGCCATAATTTTGTATTAATCATGATGTTATTACTCAAAATGCATCGTAACCAATCAAAAAGTCGATTTGGAATTACATATTTTTGTTGTCTATGGCTTTTTGGATTTTAGGTGAAGATATGTAATATTATTACTCCTCAGACAATGAAAACGATTTTTGAGTTTTATTGCTTAAAAAATAAAAACAATTGTTTGAGTTTTTTTTGCTTGTGAACTTAGCATTATTACTATATTTTAACGACTTTTAAGTTCGATAAAAAGTTGGATATGCAAACAAAATCAAGAGAAGGTTTAATTTAGACGAAACTTGAATCAAGACGAGAGATGCCCAGATTTGACAGTAAACAAGATTTTGTGAACAAAAAATAATTTAATGGTTTTCTGTTGTTTAAGAACCAAAGTTTTTTTTTTAAGTTTAATTAAAAATGTTTTCAGTTTTTTCAGCTTGTGTGATTTTTCTGGTAAGTTCAGCTTCAATTTATGCAATAAGCCTTCATGCCAGGCTTGCGCAACATCGATGAAGAGTACAATTAAAATAACACAACCTGTTACAGTTTTTTTATCCCTATTTACATTATTTTTTATTAAATTTTTTATAAAAAAAAATATTTTTTTACATACGCAAAATGATGTTGCATACTTTGCAGGAATAAAAACGTCAAATTGTACAAACTCGCATAATAGGTAACATTGATAAATGTCGAAATTTTCGTGTGAAATAATCAATGTTGCTCAACATTTTTCACAAATTTGAACAAAGTACTAGGCTTATGGAACAAAATTCTTTTTTGGTAAAAAGTTTTGCACAAAAGTTCAGCATGTAAAAGTGGCACATCCCACAGAAGCTAAATTGTTAGGAACCAGCCATAATTCCGTCGCGAGTCGTCGTGATCATGTTAAGCTGGGATCACACGATACCCACAAATGCACCAATATAACGCAATTTTGATTGTGCTTTATTGACGCACAATAATAAAATTGAACCAATGAAATATTCTGAAATCACACGATTGCCCTGTTTTTACAAATTTAATTGCCGTTAGTTGGTACAAAGCGAAATGGGAACAATAATTGCCGAACACAGTCACACAATTGTTCGTATACGTATACTTCTGCCAACTGCAAAAACAGTTGTTGTGGTAGATTTTTTATTTGTTTGGAAGTTCTTGTTGGTTTGTTCATTGAATTATTTTTTAAAATATATCAAGAAATAGAGGATATTTCTTTTCAAATTTGTATGGCAAATTTCACCAATTCTATTTAAATATCAATTCATCACATCAAGTAGTCACACGATTGCCACACCAGGGTTGCATTTTATTGGTAAAAGAAAGCACAATATTGTACTCGATTGGTACATGATCCATTAAATTGTGCTGTTACACGACTGGGTTATTAAAAAGTTTAAAATTTGGTGCATTGCGGCAATCGTGTGATCCCAGCTTTAAACTTTAATTTTATTTTTTAAATTTGTGAACTAAAATTTTTTATTTAAAGTGACAGCTGATAGAAAATGTGAATAAACCAAATCACAATATCACTTTTTTTTTATCGAATGTTCGCTATAATACCAAATGAAAATTCGTTCGATCAGCTAATTCGACTGCTTTCGAAAATCAAATTTGGTTCATAATAGGCACCTAATATTTGAGGAATGTTCGTCGACATTCTTTTCTGATAAGCACACAGAAAAAAAATCAATGTAAAATCCTTGAAAATAAGGTTGATTTTACATTTTTCGGCAGTGATTTTGCTTCATAGTCACTTCATGTTAACTTAACATGATTTTACAATATTTTGCGAACAACATTATTTTCTTTTAAAATAACTTTAATTCATGTTGATTTAACATTCCAATAAAGTTAGAGCAAAATGACATTCATAGTGAAATAACACTCCGAATCACGTTGAATTAAAGTTATTTAAAGTTTAAACAACGTGAATTTCATATAGAATAAAATTGGTTTAAGTTTGAAACAACAAAGAGAAGGAGCTTCAGGGACAACATATGCGTTAATTTAAGAAACATTCTATACACTGTAATGCATGTTGCACATTTGTGTTTTCCCAGAAGCACTCACAATTAAAAGACACCAGCAGAATGGCCCGATATAGTTTTCGTCACCATTCTACTTTGAAAATTTTATGTACTATTTAACTAAATAATTTAAACAAAAAGAATACGGGAATTTTTTTTCTTTTTATAAATAATTTCAAACATGAAAATAAAAAGATTTATGTTTTTCTTTTTATAGTGTTGTTATTGTTTCTATACAAAACAAATAAAACAGGATCTTATGGATTCAATATTGAACAATGGTATTTTAACATTTTTCGTTTAAAGTTAATATCGAGCCCTAACCGCGAAAATAACGTAAGCGATATCATTTTCAATTTTCGTTTTTTTTTAATAAATGACTTTATTCGCAACACTTGCAACATCTCCTTAAATGTCATGGTCAAATAAGGTACGATTACGATTTTATAGCAAGAACAATGTTATCGTAAGCGATAAATTTCATACAAAATTTATATGAAACAAAATAAGAAAACTCTCTCCAGTAAAATTTGATTTTTAGAGCTTACGTTATTTTCGCGGTTAGGGGTCGGTCGATATGAAACAATGATAATTTTAAATAATGTCCATACTTTTGCAGAAATTTACTATGATTTTTAATCAACATTCCGCAATGTTAATTCAACATTGATATTTTTATCTGTGTGAGTTGTTCGGAAGGTAAAGTGTATTTGACAGATGTGCAGGCTTAGACCTTTTCAATGATCCAGATTATACAAATATATATATATATGTCCGACTTAGTCCCCATTCGTGCTAGAAATGCGCAATTTAAATCAAAAATATTTATTTATTATCCCCGCATTTTAGTTACTTGGTTTTTTCTTTTGTTTACTTTTTATGGATAAAAAGACGGGCATCGTTAATTCGAAAAATTCTGATTCTGAGCCGATCAGTATACTTAAAGGTGTGGCTTGGACAGTGTTGCCAAAACTTGGTGACCAAAAATTGCTAAATTTACGGAAACAAATGGCTAAAAATGGGCTAAAAAATAGCTAAAAGCTTTTTAAATAAAAACACATTAAAATTCAATAACAAAACAGAAATAATACATTTAAAATTGTTTACGATGAAATTGTAAGTTAAGATCAATTTCTTAAATAAGAATAAACGTAAATTAATATTTTGATAGATATTTAAAATATTAAATTATCGATAAATTCGATGTCGTTATTGTTCATCTCATGGGAATCACTCGTGCCTATTAGTTTTAAATAATTTGAAGGTAAATCATAATTACGACAACATTTACCCAACCTTTTGAGTCTAGATCTACAATAAAAAAACAAGTAAGAAAGTATAGTCGGTCAACCCCGACTATATGATAGCCTGCGCCACATAAGAACCTACATTTGTACCAAATTTTATTAAATTATCTGCAAATTTGCGACCTGTACTTTGCGCACAGGGTTTACATGGACAGCCAGCCAGCCCGACAAACATCGTTAATTCGACTCAGAAAGTGATTCTGAGTCTATCGGTATACGAAAAGGTAGGCTTAGGACCAAATTTTAAGGTGTTACAAACATCAGCACAAACGCATAGAACTCTCTCTACTATTGTGGTGTTGGTATAAATATTTCATTGTTATGGTAAAAATA
The DNA here is from genome assembly GCA_963931875.1 of Pollenia griseotomentosa. Classification (NCBI taxonomy): domain Eukaryota; kingdom Metazoa; phylum Arthropoda; class Insecta; order Diptera; family Polleniidae; genus Pollenia; species Pollenia griseotomentosa. Next base: position 118,955,372 of record OZ007564.1, on the reverse strand, counting down.
TTTACCTAATTAATAAAAACGGTTGCTAAATGTAACCTATTTCTCAAATTACTTTTAGCGATGTTTACTTGGCTAAATACCCTCTCTTCTTCAGCACTAGACCATAGAAGTGAGAGCAACTTTATAGTCAATTCTGAAATTTCTAAAAAACTTTTGTTGCCGCCTGCATCGCTTTATTGAAATACTTGCAACCAGAAAGAAACACCGATGTTTGTGTTGATCCATTTTATAAATTTAATATTGGAATACTGTTTCGTTATTTTGAAAGATGTTTCATCATCATCGTTTATAGCGATTTTCAACATTTGTAAAAGTTGTGATTTAAATTAAAGGCGTTTTAATTGGTAAAAATGTTTATTTTACTTTTATAAATTTTTATAATTAAATAAAAATTATTCTTTTAAAAGAAAAACGGTAAAAAAATTCTATGGCTCATTTTTTAATGGCTAAATCTAGCCACTAAATGGCTAAATTGGCAATACCTGTCTTGGACCGTTACATTAAAATACCATATATTTGGAGAATTAAATATATATAATATTTGAGAAGGTCCATAATACTGTTTCGTTATTTTGAAAGATGTTTCATCATCATCGTTTATAGCGATTTTCAACATTTGTAAAAGTTGTGATTTAAATTAAAGGCGTTTGAATTGGTAAAAATGTTTATTTTAATTTTATAAATTTTTATAATTAAATAAAAATTATTCTTTTAAAAGAAAAACGGTAAAAAAATTCTATGGCTCATTTTTTAATGGCTAAATCTTGCCACTAAATGGGTAATTTGGCAATACTGGTATTGGTCCGTTTCATTAAAATCCCTTATATTTGGAGAATAAAATATATACACAGCCGTATTCATAAACATTTTAAACATCATTTCAAACCTGTTTTAAGCAAAAATGGTTAAAATTGTGTTCATAAGCGAATATTACCTTAAAAATCCTATTTTAAACCTTGTGTAAATAAACGAATTTTAAAATTGGTTCGACCCTTGTTTAAGCCTATTTTAAAGTGACATTTTTGCTTTTTTCTGTGTGTTTATGGTCATTTTGAACATTTTTGCGAGAAATTTTTATTCAATATTTATATATACATTAATAATAAAATGAAATTCAAAAATATGTAAGTTTGTATGTATATTATTAATATATTTTTCAATTTCACAAATTAAAGCTCAAAAAATTATTAATTGTACACACAGAAAAAATTCATAACCAACTTCAATTAACGTATTTGTTAGAAATTTGTACTATTAATTAAATTCTTTACTGATCTTCCGCCTGCAAACAAATTGATCATATCAATTAACGCATTTATAAGTTTTAGCTTTTCTTGCTGTCCCGTTTCAATCAATAGGTTTAATTGAAATTTTACCACCAGTAAAAGAGGCTATATAAAACGTAAACACAAATCAAAATATTTTTTTCAATAAACACAGATAATTGAAACAATTAAAAAATTGTTTGAGAATTTAAAATATTTTGAAGTTTGTGTGTATGTTTTCATATTTGCAAATATACACACATTATAATTTTTGTTTTCAATTAAGGCAAATTAATTGGAACAATTAAAAAAATTGTTTATAACAGCATTATTGAATTAATTGAAAAAATTTTGGTGAAAATTTTTTCTGTGCAGAATGAACTAGTTATGTGTAAATGATCAAAACAAATAAAATAAAACTCGTTATTTAAATACTTTTCTTGTCAGCAATTAAATCATCATCTAAATTGCACTTTTACTAAAAACTTTTTGAACTCTTTTTATTTTGTTTAATAAAAGAGAAACTATCGTACTATTATTCATTTATAAAAAGCAATTTTTTTTCTCACACACGAAAAAAAAAATTGTAGATACGAGTACGAGTATGAATTAATAACCACTGTTTTGCATCATTATGATTCAAGTGACCAAATAAAAGAGATAGTGTTGCCACCTTGCAATCAAAAAATAGGGTAAAACGTTTATTAGTTAAAATGCTGATGAAGGCCGTTACACACTATCCCACAAAGTCTTACGTATTTTTCAAAAATGCTTCCCTGATCTAATTATTCTTTGTACATTTTGAAAAAACAATAACAACTTCTCATGACAGGGTTGCATTTTCGTAAATTACTAAAGACTTTATGGGATAGTGTATAACGGCCTTTATGAATATAAATTTTTAAAAAAGCTTTTTTAGGCTTAAAATGTTTTTTAACTAAAATGTATCAAAAACCTGAATTAAGATTTTTTTATGAATACGGCTGATAATATTTGAGAAGGTCCATAACAAAACGCAACAATTCCACTTTTTTAATTTCATGTTTTATATTGTAAATACTAAAATCTTTATAGTCATTGTTTTAACGAATTAATTTACTTTGAATCGGATCAAAATGACACAATTTCACATAATTAAGATTTTTTTTTTTTCATTTATTGTTCATTAAGTGGAATTGTTCCGTTTTGTATTGGAGCTCCTCATTTATTCATAACTCTATTTGTGTTATAATTTTAGCTTCTTCGAACTTAAGTGCTTCCTTTTGTTCAATTTAAAATTGATTTAATTTTAGAAATGACTTAAAATTATATGATTTTTCCATACTTTTTGTTTAGTATTTGTTTCCGTTGCTCATCATCAATTATGCTTAAACATCCTTTTCAAAAGTGGCATCTGATTAAAGCGGTCGGTTTATATTAAATGAATTTGAGCCATCGCTTTATGGCATTTTTTTTTTTGTATTATTCTATACATTTTAGGAAAAAAAACATGCGCAATATGGCACGAGCTCTTTAAATACAACAGACAGAAATTTATATTTAAAACATCCTCACTGATCCTGAAATAATTTTTCCCTTCTCTCTCTCTCCCGTCTGTTTGTGTTGAAACCGCAAAAACAGATGTTGTTTTAAAATCATTTTCAAAAGGAAACTCGCTAGATGCATGTTTAGAAATGTGAAAATTGAAATGCGCAAAATTAACCACCCTCTCAATGAAGTTGAATTTGGAAAAAATAAAAATTATGGTGTGTAGAAAAAAGCAAAAAAAAAAGATCCTTTGAAAGTCATTTATTGAAATGAATGAAACGATTGGAATAATGAAGAGATATTCTCGTATAGATTTTTCCTTTATTACACGTTTATGTATTTAAATAAAAGGAATAAGAAAATACCATTGATATATTTAAAGCAAATCTGCTGGTGGGCACATGTTAAGTGCAGAATTTTTCCAAAAAAAAGGTGTTTTTCTTTTGGTTTCGTGGTGCATGTTACAAAATGGGTTACATTTTTGAAAATTCTTTGAAAAACAGATGTTTTTGTTTTACTTTTCAGGTTAAGAAGGGTTTAAGTTAGTTTTAGTAGAAATAAATAAAAATTGTTGTTAATTCAATTTGGCACGGGGTTGGTTATGCTAATTTGTGTAATGCCATGTCATTTTATTAGTACATATTTGTAGTTTTATGATAGTTACTCTTAAACAAGCCACACAATATGCCACCTACTGCCTTTTATAGACTTAAAATATTTTAAGTATTTCATTTACATACATTTTGTAATCAATGAATTGTCTGCTGTCTTTTTTTTTTTTTGTTTAATATTTAAATATTTTTATCGCTTGTTTTTAGATCTAGACACGAGTCATGAATAATTTTTCCTTTTATTTTTGTAAATTTAAATGCATTTTACGCATATGCCACTTTAAAAACCCACTTCAGTTTTAACCCAAAACTTAAAAAAACAACAAAAACTTAAATTTTTCATGGCCACTCGTCACTTTGTTATTGTAATTGCTGTTAGTGTCATTTTCATTATTAGCCTGGATCCTTTATTTCCAAAATATTGCTATTAGCTGGCAGCTGTTAGTTTAAACTCCCTCTAACTCCTCCACAACCACCACCACTACTACCACTGCATTTCTAATAGTTTCTATTCCTGCTAACAACTGTAAACCAAACACTTTAACACTATTATCCTTTTCCAAACTAAACATTTTCTATTTTATATGCTCTAGCTGTAAAACTACACCCCTCTTTAACAATTTTTTAAATGCCTAGAAAATGTTGCATCTATTTTTAAAATAAAAATTTTGTGTAAAATATATTTTTGTTGTAAAATTGTGTATTTTAATGCTCGACTGACTGAAATTTATACTTTTATTTTAACCTAAAGGATATTGAACTCTGTTTAAATATAAGAAATTTACAGCACATCCTTTAACAATTTTCTAATATTTTTAGGATTTCTTTTTGTTTGTTTTTTTTTTTATGTACATAGTTCTTTTTCCTCACGTGCCATTTGTTTCTACTTTTACTTTCATCTTATCAAGGTTTTTGTTAAATGATTTGAGATCCTTTACAAAACCACAGGATATCTCCTATCATGTTGTTTAATTTAAACAATTATTTTCTTGTGTTTTAATAATTTTTCAATAACTTCCGTTTTCTTTTATTAGTAGTTCCGGAAATAACTTAATCAAAGGTGTTAATTTCTATAAGTAATTTACATTTCAATTTTTAAAACTATCGAATTTAATGACAAGCTGGGCTTCTGGTTATAGATAATAAAAATAATTAAACATTAAAAAAAAACTAATTCAAAGAAATATATTAGTTTACAAAGTTAAAAACTTAAAAATGTAATAAATACCAAAACAGTATTCAAAATATTTGTTTTAAACTTAAGGAAACTGCAAGTAATTAAAAACTACGTAGGCCTCAAATTAATTTAAAACGATCGGATCTTAAAGCCCCGGGCGAAATATATTAAAAATCTGCTGAATTTTTATAAAAAATATTATGCTAGAAATCTGCTAAATAAACAAGTAAGAAAGTATAGTCGGTCAAGCCCGACCATATGATACCCAGCACCACAGTATTTAAAAACACATCATGCTTATGTGTCCATATAAATATGGATTTCTCTATGTTTAAAAACTTCATTAAAATCGGTTTGAAAGTTTGTGAGAGGCAGAAATTGCCCCCTACATCCCCTTGTGGTCTTATTTTTGAAAAACTGTATAGCTTATGTGTCCATATAGATATGGATCTACCTATGTTTTAAATTTCATTAAAATCAGTTTGAGAGGCAAAAATTGCCCCTTTCTCCCCTTGTGGTCCTATATTTTTTAAAACTGTATAGATTATGTGTCCATATAGATATGGATCTATCTATGTTTTAAATTTCATTAAAATCGGTTTGAGAGACAAAAATTGCCCTTATCACCCCTTGTGGTCCTATTTTTTTAAAACTGTATAGCTTATGTGTCCATATAGATATGGATCTATCCATGTTTTATATTTCATTAAAATCGGTTTGATAGTTTCTGAGAGGAAGAAATTTCCCCCTATCTTCCTTCGTGGTTCTACGATTTGGCCCATTTTCAATAAGCTTGGTCCTCGTGTCAATAAGAACCTATGTCCCAAATTTTATCAAATTATCTCTTAAATTGCGACCTGTACTTTGCGCACAAGGTTACATGGACAGCCAGCCAGCCTGCCAGCCAGCCGGACGGACATCGTTAGTTTGTTGGTCTAGGACCAATATTTTAAGGCGTTACACACATCAGCACAAATGCATAATACCCTCTCCACTATTGTGGTGTGGGTATAAAAAGGAATTTTAATATATATTTCATTAAAAATTTTATTTAAAAAAAGTTTTAGATTAACAAGGCGAAAAACGATGAACTAGTAATAATTTGAAAATATGTATAGTAAGAGGTAGTTCACACGGCGTCTTTCCAGACATGTCTGTTTTTGACATTCTCTTTTGAACATGCTACCAAAAACCTTTTGTCTTTCCACGATGTCTTTCCAAACATGTCTGTTTTCATATCTAATAGTCTAATTTACATATACATACAAATTGAAAACATGAAAATTCATATAAACAAACATGAAAACTAATTTCGTGTCTGTTTGGCAACACCTCTTTCTTCTCTACCCCGATCGCCTACAAACAAAACAAACGTGTTTGTTAGACATGTCTGAAAAGACACCGTGTAAACTCCCTCTAAGTCTGTTTAAAACAAAAATTGCTAAAAAATTCTGATTTACTAAAAAGTAAAAATATGCTAAAAATCTGCTTTTGGACCAGGAAATCACTAAAAAGCAGTAAGCAAATTTTTTTTTTGATTTTACAAACTCAATCTGCTAAATCTAACAGAAAATATGCTAAAATGGGAACATTGACTCAATACGAACGTCAACTAGAGATGGAAATTATGGAACCGTTACACTTTTTTATACGATTTTGACTTTGTTGACACCGTTTTACTATTAAATACAAAATAAACTTATGCATTACAAAAAAAAAAAAAAAAACTCGTCTGCTTAGTTTTTTAATCCACAGGTTGTTTCTCTGGCATCTTTAATGCCATTTTGGCTGAGGATTTCTTAAGAACGCCGCAGACGATAATTACTTCGGAATGCATTTTTTTAAATCCATAAACTGTTTTTCTTATTCCATATAGAGTATCGCGTTGCACTGGCTAGTTCCTAATGAATCATTAATTCTAATTCGTTTTGTGGTAATTTTGAATGAACCTAGATAAAGCGTTTTTAAATCCTTGGTTAGTATTCATTGATCTCTAGGAACGACTTCAATTTAGTTCATTAAAAAAGAATAATTTACCGAACTCAAGGTCCAGAATTTCATTTATATTAAATCATATTTTTTCCAATATTTTTCTACAAAACATCGTGTAGCATCTTTAGGGTTAAAGATATAATTAAAAAATCAAGCCACAACGTTAAAATCGCAGTTATCACTACTTCTTTTGGTTAATTACACTGGTCTACAAATTTGGAAAAAAATTGACTGCGGAAACAAAGCATGTTTTTTAACTAGTCTGGGCGCGCTGAATTCGAATCTGACATAAAATTGTTTTAAAGCATCCTGGCAATTCTGTAAAACACTCAATGCTGCCACTACAATTTCACAATTATTAATTTAACAGAAGCCCACATTCATTCTAAATCTTCATAAAAGTAGCGTTTAGGCATGTCAAAGAGTCATGTGTTACTGATTCAAGCTATTTTTGCCTTGAGTGTGGTGAATATTTGGTTGAAAAAAAGGATATGCAATATCAGAATCATTAAAATATGCATATTTGCCATATTTTGGTTTTGCTGTCAAAAACTTGGACAAACCCTGGACACCGACAATGTTTTGCATTTTCTTCATTCGCATTTAGATTTTTTTCCACAAAACCTAGGTGCGCTGAGCGACGAACAAGGGGAGTTTGCTCACCAAGATTTAATGAAAATTGAGAGAAATTATCAAGGATTTCGCGTCAAAAGCAAGCTGGGAGACTATAGCTGGACTCTTATACGTGAAGCCGAACCAACAAAATACAAACGACGTTCAAATAACGCCATTCACTTTTGAAAGTTCATTGATTTTTAAATAAACTAATAATTTTTTATGTAAAAAAAATTAATTAAAATATTTTTTGTTTTGCATCTCGTGATAGAGAAAAACCAATTACAGATTCGAATTCAGCCCACCAAATTACCCTAGGAAAGATATTTGGTTGCTCCAGCCCAAAAAAGTGTTGGCTAGTGTTATTGAACTAAATAAAACATGCTGGAAGTTCCAAAATTAACCATAGGTCTCATATAAATCCCCATCCTCAAATCACTAAAAGGCAAGATATTAAGATATCTACATAAATAATATTCTGCACAAAGAACTTTTACATTAATCTTAACCTCATAACATAATTTTGTTCATAGTTGCCTTTGGGTCCCAAATAGCGCACACTCCCGAAATATAATCGGGCTTGACCAACTATACTTTCTTACTTTTTTTATATTGAAATCATAAGAAAACGTACCAGCTGTGTTATTTCTAGATTCTACAATATTATGTCGTCTAGCACAAAAAATTCAAAATTTGTCTAATATGTACACGCAGAAAAATTTATGGTTGGAGATAACCATATTCTAAAGGTGGATTCATCCATGCGTTCCGAACAATATTTTTGTCCGGAGAATAATTTTTCTACTGAGAGTGTTAACATAATGAAATATTCTTATCCAGTAGTGGAAATTATTTGAAATAATGGTGTTAGAATAAAACATAACCTTAAAGAATTATTTTATATAGATATTTTCAATAATTTATCAAATTTTGCCGTTTTGTAAAAAATGTGCCTCGCATAATAAAGTTAATAGGGAATTTCTGACGAATCCTCGCAAAAATGTTGAACTGTTACATAAAGCGATTGAAAGAACATATTATTGATAAAATCGATATACAAGATTCAGAACATACAAATTTAAAAAAATCATCATTACGAGTGTTCACGCTTTTGTTCGTCAATAAAATGTTTCTTTAATCGATATAACGAGCCTTACCGCAAAAAAGCTTAAGCGACAAAAACACAATTTTACAGGAGAAGGGTTTTTTTTATTATACTTCATAAAAATTTTGTATGAAGGTTGGCGCTTAAGCTAAAATTGTTTTTGCTATAAAATCGTAACGGTTCGTCATGTGACCATGACATTTTAGGAGATGATGCAAGTGTTGCCAATAAATTTATTACTTAAAAAAAAAGAAAATTGAAAATTATGTCGCTTAAGCTTTTTTTTTGCGGTAAGGTACGCATCACTGGTGCCTTGCTTCTTACATTTTTCAACTAGTAAAGCATTATAAAGGAGAGAATCAATTTAAGATTCTAAAG